>CM042822.1:2037827-6837827 GCA_009982885.2 Hyles vespertilio | reverse complement strand
CGCGGAGGTACTAGAGTTAAGACGTAAAGCGCTTCTCAAAGGATTAAAAAGTAAATTTATACGCGAAGATATTGGTAAAATACCCCCAAGCACAGAGTACATGTTCAATCCACAAGACTTATCAGATTATTTACGCAAAATTGGGGGTATCGATAAATTGGAAAAGATTTCTAAACCACAAACATCTACGGTTAAATCGAGATCACCTGTGCGAAACAAGTCTCCGGAGGCTTCTACTTCCCGTGATAATTTATTTCGTTTTCAACAAAAGCAGAAGCATGAAAATAGTAAAAAACGAAATTTCATTGAACAAAATAGAAAGAAAAAGGGGGGGGGGGGGGGGGGCGGAAAGATCAGATACAACGAAATAGACAAAAGTGACTCGAAAAGGATTTTAGGCGGTTGTCTAATGCATTATCGAGAAGTGTGGATGCAACACAAGCCACCGCAAGCAATTCTCAAACTAATTTCATCAGCTCGCATTCCTTTCCATCGAACACCGCCTCTAGTCTTTCCCACAATGGACTTAATGTTGAAATTTCAAACACCAAGTTCAACGATAATGTCATCAGAGATAAAATGGATGAGAAAAAATCAAATTCTAGAGCCCGCACCCTTAACACCTTCTTTCATAAGCCCGCTTTTCATTATCACAAAAAACGACAAACATCGGGTTATTTTCAATCTGAAAGCATTAAACGGGTTCATGAAGTCAAAACAATTTCACCTGTTTCACCACCACCAAATACCCCATTTTTTACAAGCCGGCGATTGGATGGTAAAATGAATCTGAGTCAAGCATATTACCACCTGCCGATAGCGAAAGAGCATCGTTGTTTTTTACGGATCAGTTACGAAGGCCTTTTACTGCAAATGAGATGTCTACCATTCGGGCTAGCAGCAGTACCGAGAATGTTTGCGTCCGTCACAAACTGGTTGGCGGAGGTATTACGCAGCAAAGGCCTACGGTTGGTAGTATACTTGGACGATTTTTTGATTGCCCACCAATGCAGAAAGACATTAGAGGTTCATCTTTACAAAGCATTGAATTTTTTGACAAGCCTCGGGTGGAATATCAACATGGAGAAATCTGTACTTACCCCGACAAAGCTAATAGATTTCCTTGGAATTATTTGGGACACAAAACTAAATTCCAAATACCTTCCGCCGGACAAAATTTCCAAAATCCGTCAGTGCGTATCCTCTCGCTTGACAGCCGGCAGTTGGACCCTCAAGCAAGCCCAGCGCCTCTTAGGGTATCTCAACTTTGCAACCTTCGTCACCCACCGGGGAAGGTTGCATTGCCGTACGCTGCAGCGCCACAGTCGTCGATTACGAAATTTTCTCAAACCTATTCCGTTTGCGACCGAAGTGACGAGGGATTTAAAATGGTGGCTCAACAACATATGACAAGAGACTCCAATTCACCCCAAGAAGTTACCTGTAAATTATGTTATCACAGATGCATCGGACGTCCAATGGGGTGCCTTAGTAAACCACCAACGTCTGAAAGGCTATTGGAGTCATCATCAACAAGATTGGCATTGCAACATGAAGGAAATGTTTGTAGTAATTGCCGTCATTTCATTGGAAGCAAGACGTCTAAAAAACTCAAAAGTAGTACTGCAAAGCGACAACAGGACTGTAGTGTCATACATAAAGAACGAAGGCGGCACAAAGTCGCTACAACTTCTAAATATGGCGAACCAACTCCTAGCACTGACGGACAGCCTAAACATTGTATTGATCCCTCACTACCTTCCGGGACTTTACAATACGGACGCCGACCAACTCTCTCGCAATCGCGCGGGTCCCGAATGGCATTTACTGAACACAGTAACGACAGAAATCTTCCAACAGTGGGGAACTCCAGAAGTCGACTTGTTCGCTTCAAAAAATGCTCATGTCGTGTCGGCATATGCTACGCTAGACTTATCCGACTCGAAGGCTGGCTTTCACGACGCATTCAGCGCATATTGGACTTACAATCTCGCATGGGTGTTCCCTCCACCAGCTCTACTGCCACGTGTATTGCACCATCTGAATACAGCGAAAGGATGTATGATGTATTTACATCATAGTGGCACCCAAGTGGAAGAAACCTTTTTGGCGCCCAGATCTGAAGAGCCGCGCCCTAGCACCTCCAATAGAATTACGGAATCTAGAGACATCTCTGATAGATACAACCACGGGCCGTCCACCACCGCAAGTTCACCGCCTAAAGTTGGAAGCTTGGCTTATTTCGGCTGGGACACACTAACGGAAGGTTGGTCGAACGAAGAAAAACAGTTATTGGCCACATGTTGGAGAGCATCTACAATTAAAATATACGCACCTATTTTCAACAAATGGTCGCAGTGGTGTTGTGAAAACAAATTAGATTTTAGATATCCTGATCCTAGCTTTGTAGCTAGATACTTAGCCAAACTATCTATTACTGATCGATTATCTTACCGTACCATTCTAGTCCATAAATCTGTTATAGCATCAGTATGCGAAACACTTTCTGATATAAAAGTTTCTTCAAATAATTTAGTTAGGCACGTGCTTAAAGCTATATCCTTGGCAAAACCCATTTTACCAAAATTGCCAGTATGGGATGTAAGATTAGTAATTCAGTTTATGAAAAATACGAATCCAAATTTGCATAGCTTATATGAAATTTCTAGGCGAACAGCCACAATTCTATTACTAGCCTCAGGTCGTAGAGTACATGATTTGACATTATTACATTGCGATCCCAAACATTTAGTGGATAAAGGGGAGTCAATCACTTTTTATCCTACATTTGGTTCCAAAACTGATTCGGCATCGTTCCAACAATCAAACTGGATATTACTGGCTTCACCAGATAGGAATACAGATCCTATTTTTTGGATTAGAACTCTCATAGAAGCGTCGAAAGGTATTAGGGGTTCTCTGACAAATTTATTTATAACTACAAGAGAACCGGTACGACCGGCCACTACTACAATTATAAGTAGTTGGATTAAGAGAACTCTTTCTGAGGCGGGAATTGAGGCTTCTCCTGGTAGTTGTAGATCAGCTGTGTCTTCATTAAATTTTTTAGAAAAATATCCAATTAATGATATTCTGTCTAAAGCAAATTGGCGTCATGAGAATACATTCAGGAAATATTATCATAGACCTATAGATGAAAAAAATCACAATAATGAATTATTGTTGGAGAAATCTCTTTCTCAATACTTTGTAGCATCAAATGATTAGACGATTTTGCATTATTACAGAAATTATATTATCTAAATATATATCTGAAAGCATTTCTTCAGTTGAGTACCTTTTGTAAAATAGTTTATCGTACATTTCAAATAATTTAAAATTATACGTTGATATGTGTATTATATGTATTTTGGAGTTTTCTTTATTTCATATTTCCAACATATTACAAATTACACTTCGTATTACCATTATTATTTCACATTGTTGCGTATAATTGCAAGCCACCAGGAAACAGATCTCTCATAAAGGACTTCGGACGTCAAACGGAACACATAATATAAAAATTTTACCTTCCATTAAAATTTGTATTATGTTTCCTAAGACGTCCGAAGTCCAAATAATTTCTTCCTGGTGCATCAAATCATTATATTATGAGCAGAACAATGACTAAAAACGGACGGCTTGCTCAGATTTATACAAGTTGTTTTCAGATAAAATTATTAAAAGCGACAGATTGACCGGATTTTGTTAGCGACATCTGACGGATGCGTGCGGAAATACGATGTACTCTCTTAAAAGACTTCGGACGTCTTAGGAAACATAATACAAAAATGGAAGGTAAAATTTTTATATTATTGGTCTGGAAATACCAAAAAAATAAAAAAAATACCACAAAGTTGGTAACCCAAATTTAAAATGTCATGTTCTATCTGTTTTATAGGGATGGCCAAATGTATCGATATTTTATTATCGATTTTTTTCAGAAGTTAGTACAGTTTAAAAGCAATTTCCTCCGCGTTCATACACCTCATATTTATAATTTGAAAACAATAATAGTCGCACTCAGTTCATTGTAAGAATTATGTTCGTGTAGTTTTATAACTCATTATTCAGTGGGAAATAACTAATTTACTAAAAATACAAAATATAAACCTTAGTAAGGGTCAACCCGACTCCGCCTAAGTGCAGAAACTTTTTGAGCTCAGTCCATATCAACAACAAATTATTTCCGTAGTGTTTAATTTATATTCAAACTCAATGCCGTCCTCTGTACTGCTTTTTCTGGCCCCTCTTGTCCTGTTTAATTTTCATTCAAGGTATGTAATCCTGTCTTATCCCATCCTGTTCGAGTTAAAAAAAATAACAGTCCTGGCTCATCCCACGAGAACATTACACTTTTCAGAATAAAAATTGGCATATGTGTTAATCTAAAGTGTCAGCTACCTCGTCTCTTTTCTGAGATTATTGTGCACAATCACACAAACAAACATATAAAATTTTACAATCATTGTTTTGGGTTCTATTACATTAGTACAGTCCTATAAAGGATTTCTTCAAATATCTTCTATGTACAGACATCGATCAGTTAAATTAAATATGTAGATTGTCTGTATCGTAAAAGTTATCGATATGTCGATATTTTGTTGACAAGTCTATGGTCCGTGCCTTCCCAACAAATGGAAGAAGGATTTAAAAAAAAAAAGTCTATGGTCCGGTTTTGTTATTGATGTAATGTCAATGAATTTACATTTTACATTGGCAAATGGAAAATAATACTTATGAATTCTTGTTGAAAATACAGTTAAAACACATTTAAAACTAGATTTTTCGTATCGCCGATGAATATGACAGCAATCGGACCTGAATTTTACAAATTTTTGGCGAAGTTAGAAGAAAACGGAGATAAAATAGTCAATGGGATTTCACCAGAGCAACCTCCTAATTTTCAGTACAATGCAAGTATCTTAGGTTTTTATTTAGCATTTACTAATCGGTATTGAAGAAATGGTTAACCCTCTTCGTCTTAATGGAGTTTACACACTTAGATACTAAGTTTTTATAAATAATCTCGATTTCTACTTCTTGTTTGTGGTAATAACTAGCTTCAATGTATTTATAAAAATAATTCTTTTGAAAGGCAATTAAAAGCTTTTGTTTTATTCAATATAAGCCATTTGGCACCGAGGAAGCTAATATATTCCTATAGGTTGCGAAAGAAAGTAAATAGAATAAAAACATACTTTAGTTAAATATTATGGTTATATGCATTTCACATCTAAGTTTAGTGTTCAGTTTATTCTATTCATATATGAGACAAATTGTTTTAAACTTAATAATAGCTCAACAAGTGGTCAAGCTCAAGTGGCTAGTCAGTAAGCACACATGAGATATTTGTACTAATCTTTTTCTAGCCTTGTTTATAAAATTTTGTGCCCAGACTTACTAGCCCTGAGGTTAATGTAAAACCATTGGCAAAAACAATTTATAATAACTATATTCTATCCATTTTTCATAAAGGTTATATTTTCAGAATTCAACATGCTCTGTTTGCAATGGATACTACGGTCCAAGTTTTGGTGAACCAGTATGTGTGACGTGCCATGCATTTCTGTTCCCTGACTTCCCTTCATATCTCCCCACGACATACTTCTACAATGACAAAACAGATGATGGTGACTCTGGAAATGATGAACCTTCAGATTTGAACTACAGTTCAGACCGAAGAGTTAATAAACTATTTCCACCACTGTGGTATTATAGAGTAAGTAGACTGATTTTTTTTAAATAAACTAATTTGTGATAGCAAAACTTATACAAAGAGTAGTATAGTTAGTGAGTAGTATAGTATAGTTCTAGTCATGATTTCAAGGTTTTTGTCCTAAGTCTCAGCATGTGTGTCATACTTTATGGAAGACACTATCTAAAACATAATGTATCTGTGCACTATGTAGTTTAGAATGTTCCACACCATAGCAGCAAAACATTGCACCTGTGCTTAGTCATTTAATCTAGAAGAACAACCCAGATTGATGTTTGACAGCCACACACATATGCACAAAATAAAAACAACAGTCTATGGGCTGCAGTTAATGGCCTATCATCGGATTGGGCACAAATTCGTAACTTCAGACTGATAATGGATAGAAATATCCAATACTTTGCCAGTTGCCTAACCCTAAATTCGAACCCAAGACCTTAGCTCTGTAATCTTGCCGCAGTACAACTGCGCCACTAGACAGTCTAAACACAATATTAGTTCGAATATGTAACTCAAGACTTAGTTACAGCAAGAGTTTTATTCTGTAACACTTTCTGTTACATTGAAGAACTCCCTGGACAGCGAAACAAGCCCGGAGGACGAGGCGAGTCGCGCCAGCAACTCTGGTCCCGGCGCCAGCGGCAGCGGCTCCGGGGGTGCGGACGAGCAGGCGGGGCGCGGGCACCCGCCGCCGCCGCCCAGCCTGGCGCGCTCGCTGCAGGCGCTGTCCACGCCGCGCCCGCCCGACACGCTCGCGCCAGGACTCGTCGAACAACTGCCTTCTGAAGGTAATTAACCAGTTATTTCAATGTATTAGATTCGCGTAAATGTAATAAAACATTGTTTGATGGTATGTTTTGCAAATCATGATACTAATATTCTTCACTCATTATTGAGTGTATTCAAAGGAAAATAATTTGTTTGATTTTAATTTGAATTTTTTTTCTGTTTACGGGGCTCTTCATTTGGGGAGTTACTCTATACTCCTACACGACATTGAATGTTCGAACAGCATACGTAAAACTGTGTGAATATGCCTTAATAGTTTACAAAATGGTTTCAAATCCTTTATCGTACTTCGAATTTCGAAGTACATAGTATACTAAATTCGGAGTGAAAGATAAGTTTCACAGAGAATGGTATTGATTTTTAGAAGTGCGAAACTTTTATCCTATATTTCACATAGGTATTGGTCGTTGAACGTTGGAACATTCCAACTTTGTGTCGGAGTATACAGTGACACTCCTGTTTGTAAACTTCAAATCGTGTACTAGTACGATTCGTTTTCATGGAACAATTATGTTCCACGAAAATGATACTGTTAAAGCATTATTGGAGTGTGCAAGTGTCACGTCCCGTGCAGTGCTGCTGTGCATCTTCAACTACCTGGACGACATGTCGCTGTGCGCGTGCTCGTGCGCGTGCGCGCGCTGGTGGCGGCTGGTGCGCGCGCGCGTGCCGCCGCAGCGCTGGGCGCACTTCACGGCGAGGCGCTGGCCGCTCTACAGGCATCTTACCAACACGTTCGACTGGCATAAGGTATACGCACAACTATCCCTTTTTTGTGTTTTTTTTTTTCTCAGGGAATCCCCTTTACGGACCATCCCACCCTCGAAGGAGCGGGAGTGTGTCGAACTCACCGGTACGCCTTCCAGCTCAGCGAGTGGATGCTAGGGCGGGTCCCTATCCTAGTCTGCATTCTGAAATACCGCCTAAAAACCCCGCGTTGGTCAACCTCAGAGATGACCTCAGGATACCATTAACAGAACGCTACCGAGACAGTTCTCAAAGTCATACTTGTCTAAAGTAGTACTTTATAAAATCACCACTGGCGACTAGAGCAATCAAGTATTTTAATATATTTTTTCAATAAAGTTTTATTGTTATACTTTGCAGAAGTATCAGGCGCTGGTGGAGTCTAGTTTCTGCCGCAACTGCCTGGTGCAGATGTGCGTGCAGGCGCAGCCCTCGGGCGAGGAGAACGCATGGCGACGGAACAGGCTGAGGATCGAACTCAAGGTACTATTTTTTTTTTTTTTTTATTGCCTTGTAGGCAGACGAGCTAGCGGCCCGCCTGATGGTAAGCGGCTACCGCTGCTCATGGACCTCCGTAGTGCCAGGGGACCAGCACAACAAAGTCGCTGCCTACCTCGAGGAAAGTACTCTCCTTAAACCTCGTTTGAAGAAGGACAGGTCATAGCGCTGAGGAAACACCGATGCAGGGAGTTCATTAGAATTGAGAGCCAGAGCTTGCACGTACGTAAGTAGAAAAGAACGCTGGAAACGTACCGTCCGGGAACGGTACGCCTCCAGGTGGTGGGAATGAACTCTACTGCGCAATCGTGTGGTGCGATGGTACATAGGCGACGGTGGTACCAACTCAAACAACTCCTCGGAGCACTCCCCATGGAACAAACGATAGAACACACAGAGAGATCCGAAGTCTCTCCGCAGTCCTAACGGTTCCAATTTGTCCGTGAGATCGGGATCATTGACTATTCGATAAGCTCGTCGCTGCAAGGAGTCAAGTGGGTCGAGCTGGTATTTTGGGGCACCTGCCCAGAGGTGGGAGCAGTACTCCACGTGGGGCCGGATTTGCGCTTTGTAAAGCGTCAATCTATGACCCGACGTAAAGTACCGCTTGGCTCTGTTCAGGATTCCCAACTTCTTGCTCGCCAGTTTGGCTTTGTCCTCCAAATGACTCCTAAACTCGACCTTGCTTGATATTTCGATGCCAAGGATTCCAATACTCTCGGATCCTTGGAGAGTAACTCCTTGGAATTGCGGCGCCATGACAAAAGGGGCCTTCTTCGCAGTGAACACGCAAACTTCGAAGGGTTAAATTGAACTAGGTTCGATTCACCCCATTCGGAGGCCCGCCCCAGAGAGCTCTCGACTTCAGACACAAGTTGAAACCGTCTTTCCATAATGGAATCCCGAGAGTGGCTCCGTTGGCCGATGTACCGCGCGTCACTCGTACTATCATCTGCATAACAATGCATGCCATCAATAGACAACATGTCATTGATATGCAGGATAAAGAGTGTCGGCGATAGCACCGAGCCTTGTGGAACACCAGCATTAATGGTCTTGGTCTCGGAGCAACAGCCGTCCACTACGACTTTTATGCTCCGACCATCCAAAAAGCTGGCGATCCATTTGCAGAGCCCCTCAGGAATTCCATACGCAGGTAGCTTCGCCAGAAGGGCGCGATGCCACACTCGGTCGAACGCCTTCGCAATGTCAAGGCCGACCGCAATCGCCTCACCCCCACTCTCCAAAGCTTCCGCCCAACGGTGTGTGAGGTACACAAGAAGATCACCAGCCGAGCGACCGTGACGGAAACCGTACTGGCGGTCACTAATCAACTGGCAATCTTCAAGATACCTCAGGAGCTGAGTGTTGATAACTCGCTCCAAAACCTTGGAGAGTAGGGATGTGACAGCAATCGGCCTGTAACTCGAAGGGTCCGAACGGTCACCCTTTTTGGGGACAGGGTGTACATTGGCGACCTTCCACGAAGCCGGAACCCGGTTGGCTTTATAGGAAAGACGGTAAAGGCGCGTGAGCACGGGTGTCAACTCAGGGGCGCACGTTTTAAGAACCACTGCGGGGATACCGTCTGGCCCACTCGACTTATGGACGTCTAGAAGCTTGAGCTCCCGTCTGACAGCACGCTGGGTGATTTTTATGTCAGATAGGAGGCTCTCACAACGCGGGATGTTCGGCGGTGTGGCGCCCCCGTCATCCAAAGCCGAGTTCGAGGCAAAGAATTGGACCAAGAGATCGGCCTTCTCCTTTGCACTGTGGGCCAAACTGTTATCGGACTTGCGCAGTGGTGGGAGACTGGACAGGCAGAAATTACCCTCCACAGCCTTAGCGAGCGACCAAAAAGCACGACTCCCAGAGGGATAGCTCTGGAGTCGCTCGCCAATTCTGCGGATGTGCTCCGCCTTGGCCTTAGCTAAGGCTCTCTTGTTGGATCTAGAGGCGGCGTTGAATTTCCGTTTCTCCTCCTTTGAATTTGGATCCCGACGCCTCCTTGCGTCTTGCCACACCGTGTATGCGGTCTGCTTTAGGCGCGCAGCAACAGCACAGGCACTATTGTACCAAGGCCGGCTGCGACGCCCTGCGGGTATTTTCGAGCTGGGTATGAAAGTTTCCATACCCAAGCTAATCGTATCCGCGACGCAGTCCGCACAGGCGTCAGGATCATCGGAGGAGAAACAAAGCCGCCCCCAAGGGTAGTACGCAAAGAATTCTCGCAGTCCATCCCAATCTGCTGACATGTACCGCCAAACTGTGCGAGTTCCAGTAGTCGAAGAGCGGCTGGGACCCACTCCAGGAGCCCATGAACGGACCAGGCAGTGATCAGATGATCCCAGGGGAGCATCTACCGCTATCCTGTATCCGTCCGGGTGGATCGTCAGCAGAAGATCCAACAAAGAGGGCTTATGGCTCTCAACGTCTGGAACACGGGTGGGCTGTGTTACCAGCTGCGAGAGACCATAAGCCAAGGCCATCTCATAGACAGCCCGACCGGGGAGATCAGTGGTCTTGGATCCCAACCACTATACGCGATTCATCCTATCGAATTCGTCACGATCATTTGAACACACAGGTTTTCCGTCCGTTTACCAACAGGCCACCACGCACTTCAAACAAATCAATACATACACCCAACAATCCTACAAAGTCCAAACCCTCTCTAACATATTATGTCTTGTGTCGTGCGACTTGGGACAAAAGTACGACTTTTCTGCCTCAGAACCGAAAAAAAAAAACTTATGAATTGCCTAATCAACTGTCTAGATGTGGGGATCGAACCTGTTACCTGTAGCATCTCGTTTACAGCTAACGTCTAACCAACTGTGCCACTGATGTCAAAAATCAAAATAATGGTAGGATTATCATGTATGACAAAGCAATAAAAACTGCATGTAGTTTCTGGATTAAGATCGTTTTCGTTTCAGCTGTCAACATGTTCAGGGTGGTCGCGGGTTCGAATCCCAAGGCACACCTCTGACTTTTCGGAGTCATGTGTGTATTGATAGTCAATCACCACGCACTAAAACGGTGAAGGAAAACATCGTGAGGAAACCTGCATACCATAGCGATTTATAAAAAAATATATGGTATGTAAGTCCGCCAACCTGCACTAGGCCAGCGTGGTGGACTATATGGCCTAACCACTCTCAATCGTACTCTCGATTGTAGAGGAGGCCCGTGCCCTGCAGTAGGACGTATATGGACTGATACAGATACAGACAGATTGATTTGTTTGCAGATGTTGCGCAACGACCCTCCGGAGGGCATCGCGGCGACCCCGCTGGATCCCAAGTGTTGTCACTGGCAGGCCAGCATCCTCGGACCAGTGGGCTCGCCATACGAGGGCGGCATCTTCTTCCTCTACATACAAGTGCCGTATTCGTAAGTATTACTTAAACTACATACATTTTGTCTCCTAATTTGTTATGAAGTAGACAAAAAATAATTCCCAACTATAACATCATCATCATCATCATCATCATCATCATATCAGCCACAGGAAGTCCACTGCTGAACATAGGCCTCCCCCAAGGATCTCCACAATGACCTGTTGGAAGCGGCCTGCATCCAGCGACTTCCTGCGACCTTAGTCAGATCGTCCGTCCACCTTGTAGGCGGGCGTCCAACACTTCGCTTGCCTGTACGTGGCCTCCACTCGAGAACCTTTCGGCCCCAACGGCCATTGGTTCTACGAGCTATGTGCCCGGCCTACTGCCACTTCAACTTGCCAATCCTATGGGCTATGTCTGTAACCTTGGTTCTCCTACGGATCTCCTCATTTCTGATTCGATCTCGTAGGGAAACTCCGAGCATAGCCCGCTCCATAACATACTATTTGTAACATACTATTTGATTAATTGTCAACGTCACTAAATTTTGTACCGCTGCCGATTGCTGGCTAACAGTAACTTTGGAGTGGCTCCTAGCGGGTGTGGGGACTGTTTCTATGATTACCCTAGTGATATTAATTGTGGGTCGAGATACAAAGACACCACACACGTATACGACAAATTAATGTGCAATCTGACTGTGGTCATCACTCACCAGATGTTTTTCACCTACAGGCTACGTAAAACTGAATAATTCAAATTCCATATAGTTTGTTTTCAAGCGATCGAAGTTTTTATTAAAATAGTTTTTAGTAAACGTGTTATCTTTAACCACTATGATCCAGATACCCGATGAGTCCGCCGGTGGTCCGTTTCCTGACTCGCATCCTGCACCCGAACGTGTCTCGTCACGGCGACGTGGGCATCGACTCGGTGCACCACAACTGGTCGCTCGCGCTCACTCTCAGCAAGGTGCTCATCTCCATACAGAGTCTGCTCACGGACCCCTACACTGCGGTCAGTACTCTATACTGTCTTACCACACATAGTCTGAATTCTCTAGTGTTGGAATATATCGACGGTCCCTACGTAAGTCGTAAACTATCGATACTGAATGGCATTTTTTTTTATTGCAATAATTGCCAGTATAGTTAAAGTATTATAAATTTTTATAATAAAATACAAATTTTATCAATAAAATATAATTGAAAGTGAATAACATTATTATCATAAAATATCGAATTTGCCACTTTATACAAAGTGTCGGTGTTATAATTGCTTTAAATTACAACGTCATTAAATAACGTCAATTAAAACAAATAAAAATGATTAGATTTTATATCGCAATAAAATTGAAAAAATGATATTTTCAAACAAACTAAATAATAAAATAATTTGGTTTAAATACAACACGCTTTATAAGTTACCTACTGCCCTCAGTTGACCTAGACATAAGAGCGGCAACGCCGCATTTTTCGTCGCCGCGTCGCAAATGGCTTTAAATTGATTTGGCGCGATGAATCCTTTGTAGTTTTTAGGCATAATTGTATTCGTAGAATAACTACTGAAAACGCTCTTATTCAAGTCACCTTTTACACAAATTATGTAAGTCCAAATTGCTACATTGGGTTGGAAGCGACGATGCCACTTACAATTAGTACACAAATTCAGTCTTATTTTTGCGCAGGGGGATGAAAATAGCACGTCGCGTAAAATATTACTGCCACTAAATAGACCTTCAAACAAATCATATCAGTGTATTCCACAGCTGTAAATCGCGACATCATGAACATAAAATGCTATCGTAATTCGTAATGTGTTGTGAGCAACGCACGCGCATTCGCAAAGAACAAGTACGGCTCACTGACGAGGTGGCGCGGGTGCCGACTCCCGAGTTTAAAAATGCGTCTCAACAGTACCCATACAGAATGATACCGAATGATGTCTCGGATGTTGCCACATGACCCATAGCACTATTAAGTAGGTATAAAATGTAGATGTGAGTTGTGTATCTCCTTTTATGTATCACATTTGTTTTTAATATTGTCGATAAATAAAGGTTTTTATTAATAAAGTTTGAATTCTTTAATTTTAAATAATAAAGTTTGAATTATATCGATAATATTGATATTGTATGATCGATGAAGTCGTTGCCACCCTAGCCTCATTTTGATCAACGACGCGACGTTGCCTATTCGACATCACGACGTCGCGAAGTTATGAGTCTTACTATCATGGATATTAGGTCTAAATTCAATTATTGATATTATTTCTATGCAACTAATAATAAAACCTTGTATTTTATTGCACTTGACCTTTATTATTCGTTTGTGTCAATGACCTAGCCAAATCGCTACAGCAGGTGGGTAAATATTGAAAACTAAAAAACTATCCTGTGGCTAAACGGGTGGTGATAAATTAATAAAATTTGGTGTATGGGCTGCTGATGCGGTACCCTATATGTGGTCCAAAGGAAAGAACTTATGTCATCGACATTTTGTATGTTATGTCGTGTAAAGTAACAAATTCACAGGGGCCCTACTATATAAATCCGAAACGAAGTTCGAAACTTCGTGACGTTTTTCGTTTCGAAACCTACTCTGTAACACGAAATTCGAAAGAATGAATTATTCCAATATATCGGCAATACGAACATTTACAGAGTAGGTACATTCGTATCGTCACAAACTTCGTTCGTCCGAAGTTTCAAACTTCGTTTCGGATTTCGGAATATCTATACATATAAATAAAATTGAAGTGTCTGTTTTAAATGTTAAAAAAAAAAAATGTCCTACTATCTACTACATATCGTTATATACACGATACCTGTGCCGAAAATGATCTTTAAATTTTTTTTGTCTGTCTGTCTGTCTGTCTGTCTGTTTGTTCCAGCTAATCTCTGAAATGGCTGGACCGATTTTGACGGGACTTTTTTTGTCAGGTAGCTGATATAACAAGGAGTAACTTAGGCTACATTTATTTTAGAAAAATTCTTTGATTTTAGAAAATTAATGTTTTTGTTAAATTCCACGCGGACGAAGTCGCGGGCACAGCTAGTAGTAAATAAAAATGTAAATGTTCGGATTGCCGATATATTCGAATCTTTCATTTCATTCATTCTTCATTCCGAAGATTCGAATTTCGTGTTACAGAGTAGGTTTCGAAACGAAAAACGTCACGAAGATTCGAATTTCCGATTTATATAGTAGGGCCCAAGTTTCGATAATTTACGTAGGGACAGTCGAAACAGCAAGTGATATCGATAATAACATTTCACAACTTCAATATGCAAAGTTTTGCGATTGTGATTCACAAAGCCGATTAGGTAAATTTATTTTCTCGTGTGATTTAAGGACTGAGTTTTTTTAAGGAACCCCATTTAAAGAAGAGACTCAGGAGTCAAATGTTAGTGATTTTTTATAATATACAGGGTATATCAAGACTGCTACCGAAAACGAAGCCGGGTGGTAGTTTAAGCGACTTCAGACACAATGCAACAGAAAAAGTTGCAAAAAAAAGCGACAAATTTTTTTTTGTTATTTTTTTCCTATGGCCATATTTGGGTGGTAAATACATTTTTTCCTAAAATAATAGTATATACCCTTTTATTTATAAATACTCTAAGGTATAAAAGAGTTTAAATTATTATTTTAGCAAAAACTATGGATTTACCGCCCAAAAATGACGATATTTAAAAAATCATAAAAAAAAATTGTCGCGTTTCTAGGCGAAATTTTTAATTGCATTGTGTTTGTAGCCACTAAAACTACCACTCGGCTTCGTTTTCGGTAGCAGTCTTGAGATACCCGGTATGATATAATTTTTATTTTACAAATTATGAGGCGGCAATCAGCAATAGCAGAAATACAGAGCATGCTCTGCTGGCTTTAAAAATAACAGGTGATGATATTAATTTAAAATAGCATTCCCCGCCAATTTTATTTATTTATTTTATTCTTTACTGCATACACAAAAAAAAGGCATACAATATTTTACAATGTCTGTTTCTCCCGCCAAACAGCAATGTCAATGCACTGTTGTGTTTTTGTTTGAAGGACATTTTAGCCAGAGTACATATACTGGATATAATGCGACTAACATCTTATGTCTCAAGATGGCTAGGGCGATGGAATGACAGGTAATGAATGGCGGTGTTTGGTTTTGCTATTGTCTATGAGCGAACATAATATCTCTTACCATCAGGCGAGTGGCAAGCTCGTCTCGACATTCATCGTAATAAAATATATTAAACCCAGTCGACATTGTCACTTATGCAAAAATGAAATTTTTCAGGAGAAGCATTTGAAACTTTGACATCATATAAAAATATGATATTTCAAGACATATACAAGATGAATATCTTATATTACAATATTAACTTTCATTTACTGTTAAAACATAATGAACCTTTCATATTGTAAAAAATAAACTGTAAGATTATTTTTAACTATCCAACGTTTGCAATTTTTGCACAAGTGACAGTGTTGCGCCGGGGGTGCGATATACAGGGTATACCAAGACTGCTACCGAAAACGAAGCCGGGTGGTAGTTTAAGCGACTTCAGACACAATGCAACAAAGTTGCAAAAAAAACGTCAATTTTTTTTTGTTATTTTTATCCTATGGCCATATTTGGGTGGTAAATACTAATAAATTGTTTTCCTAAAATAATAGTGTATACCCTTTTATTTATAAATAATGTAAGGTATAAAAGAGTTTAAATTATTATTTTAGCAAAAACTATGGATTTACCACCCAAAAATGACGATATTTATAAAATCATAAAAAATAATTGTCGCGTTTCTTTGCGAAATTTTTAGTTGCATTGTGTTTGTAGTCACTAAAACTATCACCCGGCTTCGTTTTCGGTAGCAGTCTTGAGATACCCAGTATAATATCAACAATATAACAAAGTATGTTCATAGAAGTGCGGTTTACCAGGTGTGTATGGAGCCGGAGGTGGGTGAGATGTACGTGCGCGACAGGCCCAAGTTCGAGTCCCTGGCGAGGCGCTGGACGTGGCGCTACGCCATGCACGATCTGCTGCCCTGCTAGCCACCACCACCATATATTCCAGAGAGGTAATCAATGTCCTTGCAATTGTCCCGACCTCGTGAAAATTTAGCCTATTGAGGAGGATCAGAAAGGGACACCCTGTATGAATAAGGTGGCATGTACAGAGTAGATGTTAAGTACTCTAAGTCCCGGCCTTTTAGAGTAACGTCAACTTAATGTCAGTTTTAATGAGGTATATTTTCACAGCCTTTATGTTAATAGAAATAGGGTATATTTTAATAACATAGACATTTTATATACGACAAGAAGTTATGTCAACATCGGGGGTTAGGTGTTTCAGTTGTTAACAAATTAACAACTTTTTCGCTGTGGTAATTTAGTTAATATATTCGTAATGGAAAATTTGTATCTCTCTCGGCCCTTATACGTCCCACTGCAGGCCACGGGCCTCCTCTACAATCAAGACGATTGAGAGGAGTTAAATCATATAGTGCACCACGCTGGCTTAGTGGCTTAGATCTGAACCAGCGACCACCGTGAACATGTTGGCAACAGCGTCTGGTCCGCCTCCAACAGGGTACAACGCACTTTTAAATATGTAATTGTACGTGTCAACTCTTATTCACAACACTGGTATCCAAATATTTTCGACATACATTCGCATTATAATATAAAAAGTACTATTGAATACGAAGTCTTCACAATTAATATACATATTGTTTTACGGGTACATTGTACCGCCTAATGCTAAGCGTTGGATTTTAACAGTTAAATTTCCGTATTTTAGCAAAATGTATCGTAGATATGAAGACCCATTTACACGGATAGAGTTTCTCGCGGCGAGAATAATATGACAATACCGCCATAGATTATCGTGATCTGACTAGTGATGCGACTCATGCCATTTTTTACTCGAGTGACTCAAGTGATAAATTCTTACTCGAGTCGTAATTAATGTGCTTTCTCGAGTTACTCGAAAACTCGAGTCGCACCTATAGTTCTGACAAATGCTTACACTATGCAACTTTTTTATATCCTTACGATAACCGTATCTTCGAGGCGAGAAACTCTGTCCGTGTAAATGAGGCTTAAGTCTGTAATATTGTATGTGTACTGTAGATATAGACATGTAATTCAACATAATGTATAATTTTTGTTTGATAAAATATATCTAAATGTTTATTCATAGCAGTGGTTTTATTGCATTCATTTATTATTAGCGCAAATATCTTGGTGTTCTCGAATGGAAACTTTTCCTCCGTATCTCTTGTAAGGGCTATAAAACTTTTGTATAGACTAGCGTCCTAGCCTGGCTCCGCCCGGGTGCAGATACACTATTTTGAAAATATTCCATCGCCTATGTATATGGATCAGAGATAAGGTATGATTTTAATGGTGAAATAATTTTTGAGGTCGGTAGTTTCAGAGGCTCTTCAATGCAAGCAAACTATCAAATCTTTTCCTCTTAATATATTTTTTAAGTTATAATATTTTGCATCTTTTCTTTTATATTGGGTTAGACTTTAGACTACATGACTTAAGTTTAGCCTGTACTAAACTTGTAAGGGAGCCATAACGAAATCCAAAAAAGCTTAAAGACTAGACTTGGAGATACCTAAACTTTAGGTCCAACCTATGTCTCGTAATTCTTTTCCTATCCATTTGTGTTCAATGTTTTGCATATATTTGAGAATCCTATACCTCTATCGAGTGACATAACCGCCGTAAGATGAAGCATCTACCTGTGAGTATACTATCTAGTTGCTATATACATGTGTGTTGCTACTATCAAATTGTGTAAGTATTCGGATTTGGGAATAAGTATTTACTATTCCGTTTTTATGTATATTATTTTATTAGTTGAGGTTGGAGCGATAGCTTATCAGGAAATTACCGTTTTTTTTTTATTGTTCCCAATTGATGTAAGTACATGAGATATATTTTGACAGCCGCCGACCGCCGTGGCAGAGTCGGATAGATGACATCCATTGTCGTATTCGACAACAGCGACTCCCTTCAACAAATGCCTGTCTCTCTTCTTTGGTGGGAGCGGATATGGCTAGCAAATCCAAACTTGGACTTAAACATGCGATTGCACGAGGCACAGTAGAGCTGCCCGGTAGAATTATACGTATAAATATAGGAGGGCTTGGGCCTGGTTTTACGGAGTTGGCGTTCTGTATCCAGATCGTGAAGCCGCTTCTCCTCAAATAGATCGACGCCTTTATTTATAGTATTGCGCCACTCCGGTCGCTGCGAGGCCAGCGTTTCCCATTGGGCAGGTGCAATGCCGCATTGCTTTAAATTGCGTTTAAGCACATCCTTATATCGGAGATATTGCCCGCCACGTTTTCTTTTCCTTCTTTTTGGCTGAAAGTTCCGAGTAGAAAACTGAAGAAGCCTGTGAAACGAGAGGCCGCGGCTTCGATGTGCATGGGATCATGAAATGAAAAGCAAACAAAAAATATATTTAAAATAATTTTATTAAGCCATACTTATAATATATTGAAACTTATTTTCTAAAAGTTACAACATAATTATGATTACTTATTACTTCTACACGTATTATATCTACTCAATTGATATAATTAATAGCAAAATACCTTACACTATTGGGTTTTAACAATCGTTTTTGTTGCAGTTTCTCCTCAGTGTATTTGATTTTATTCCATATTTGTATTAATTTTTGACAATTGCACAACATAGGGACGCATTTCCCACTGCCAGGAGCCCTGCAGTATCCGGGATAAGGCGATTCAGCTTGTTGGAGCCATCTCCTCGTCGATTCAAAGATAGATTTTACATAGAAAGCATTATAAATCACTTCGGCTAATTTCTCTACGCTTAGTAAATGCACACTTGTCCGCATTTGTAGCCTGCCCGGGTTGAAAAAATGTATATAGGCGGCTACTGTCACATTGCCCTGTAAGTTTTAGGCATTAATTAAAATAGAAAAAATACGAATATTTTTCAATATTACATGGTACTCTTACTTGAATTTCAATTACGTCCAGATAAAGGCTATTTGCCATAGTGTGTGCGAACAGTGCTTATCAGTCGCATTTCATGCATTACTTCACTTCGTTACACTTGTTTTCGTTCGCGGTTTTACTGAAACGATAACTTTACAAAGACCGGTCTAGTTGGATATTGTTCCATGGTATTTCCTTAAAGTATTAATTAATCTAAGAGTATTTTAACAAATTATTTTTGTCCGGCCCGTACATAATACGGTCATAACATGATACGTTGTAGTGGGCAGACGTTTTTGGCTACTTTACAGTAGAGCTTTTTAATAATTACTTAATACTAAAGCATTATTGTTTTCATTTATATTTTATAATACAAGAATAATTAAGAATACGACTATTCCGTTTTTGCAATATACGCAGCTAAATATTGAAACATTCTTGTTAGTTATTATTATAATAGATGTAGGTACCTAAATGGTACCTATAAATATACCTATTCGAAATTTGGTAAGATAACCTGTTATGTAAAGTAAATCTATTAATGTCAACAGTAAGTGCCATTACTAACTTTTGCAGCAAGTGTGATATTATATACCGAACTGCGATAAGGACACCGCTAGTTCTTCCAAGAACAAGTTAAACTACTCGTATATACATAGTATATTGATGTAGTGAAAGAAACACAGCCTTAAGATTAAGCGTAATACATAATATAAACGTATTTTAAAATTAATTAATCTAAAGTAAACATAAATCATTATTTGATTAAAACAAGTACTTACATATCTACTTCGTTTTTTTATATGGTTTGAAATAAATTTTGAAAATCTTTTCAATTTCCAACTTATGATATTATTTTTATACAGACTTACATTTTCTTTGATTACATTTTAGACGTTGTCCTTGTGCTTGTAGTGCTATATAATAAACGCTCACGTGTTACTCTGGCTTTTCGTCACTACCCGGTATCCTGCAATATATCCACGCACGCCACATACCATACCACACACAACAACCCATAACTGGTGACCCCGTTGAACATGTCGGATTCGAGCAGTGATTCGGTAAAAACCATTGGATCAAAGCGAGGTGAGAACGTTACTGTGCGCCGTGCTCAAAAGTTCGGATATCAACCGACCGACAAGACACATCTACCGGCAACAGGACTTACCAACTGAAGGTCCCGCAGTTTTCTCCAGAGGACCCAGAAATTTGGTTCGCTTTGTTAGAGGCGCAGTTTGCCTGTTTGGAAATCACTGATGACGATATTAAGTTTTCCCACGTCATTAATAACTTGGATATCCATCATGCAAAATCGGTGAAAGACGTTATTATGAACCCGCCAATTAAGCACCGCTATTTGAAAATTAAGGCGGAGCTAATCAAGAGGCTCACCGCTTCCCACGAGCGCCGGATTAAGCAGTTGCTCACGCACGAGGAGCTAGGGGACCGCAAACCCTCACAGTTCCTGAGGCACCTCCAGGACCTAGCTGGAACGTCTGCACCAGAGGACTTTATCAAGACGATATGGATGAACCGTTTGCCAGTTGCCACCCAAGGATTGCTAGCATCGCATTCCACTGACTCTTTGGACAAATGTGCAGATCTCGCCGACCGGATACACGAGCTAACAACGCCTTGCAGACTCGCCTCAGCAGCTTCTTTAACAGCTACACCTGTTTCAACTACCCACACGAGTGAGATTGCCGAACTTAAGCAAATGGTGGAAAGTTTAGCTAGGAAGTTGGATGACCATAGCCGAGAGCCATGTTGCGGAAGTTCCAGACGCTCTAGACATCGCTTTCGAAGTACTCCATCACCATCGCGGACCAGAACGAGACCGCAGTCGAGCTACAAGCGTTTTCCGGTATGTTGGTACCATTCAACATTTGGAGAGGAGGCACGAAAATGCATCAAGCCCTGCAATTTCGGCAAGGCGGGAAACGCGACAGGCAGTCGTTAATGGCGACGAACGATTGCCCCAACCATTCTGGTCGCCTGTTCGTCACCGACCGTAACACGGGTATGGAATTTTTGGTGGACACAGGGAGCGACGTATGCGTGTACCCTCGAGCTGCAATTAGTGACAACCGTGAAAAGTCCAAATACCAACTGTGCGCTGCGAATGGAACCGTCATCGACACGTATGGCTTCAAGGAACTTAGTTTGGACTTTAGTTTAAGGCGAGTGTTTCAGTGGAAATTTGTTGTTGCCAATGTGACTAAAGCAATCATAGGCGTAGATTTTTTGAGCCACTTCAATCTTGTAGTCGATTGTAAATCTAAGCGTCTCATAGATAATACTACATCATTGTCATCGCAAGCATTTGTTTCCAATAATCTAGATGTGTTATCTGTTAAAGTGATTACAGGCGAAACAAGGTACCACCGCATTTTAAATGAATTCCCTGACATTACACGACCTTCAGGGACACCACACAAAAAACGTCACAACATTGTTCATCACATCAGGACAACACCTGGCCCACCAATCTCATGCACACCCCGTCGACTCGCACCCGACAAATTAAAAATAGCTAAACACGAATTTCAGTTGATGCTGAATAATGGCACCGCACGCCCGTCAGAAAGTCCTTGGGCTTCACCATTACATCTGGCGCCTAAGAAGGATAACGGCTGGAGGCCGTGCGGAGACTATCGCATGTTGAACGCACGGACTATTCCAGACCGGTATCCCATAAGGCACATTCAGGACTTCTCTCACAATATTGCTGGTTGTAAAATTTTTAGTACCATCGACCTTGAGAAGGCGTATCATCAAATACCAGTCAATCAGGATGACATCAGCAAAACTGCCATCACAACACCTTTTGGTATGTACGAATTTCCATTTATGACATTTGGCCTGAGAAACGCTGGCCAAACATTTCAACGATTTGTTGACGAACTCACACGAGGTCTTGATTTTTGCTTTGCATACTTAGATGACTTTCTCGTCTATTCAAAAACCGCTTCTGAGCATGAAGTCCACCTAAAACAAATTTTTACGCGCATGAAAGACTATGGCGTTCTGATAAACACTTCTAAGTGCGTCTTTGGCGCCAGCGAAGTGACATTTTTAGGCTACCGGATTTCAGAAGCTGGCACCAAACCGTTAGAGTCGAAAGTCGAGGCGATCAGGAACTTTCCCAAACCAAATACGGTGAGACAACTAAGGCGATTTCTTGGGATGTTAAATTTTTACCGACGCTTTGTGCCCAATGCTGCCAAAATTCAGGCACCCTTAAACGCATTGCTCACTGGGTCGGTCAAGCCATCGCAACCTATTGATCTGTCAGGCGAGACACTTTCCGCCTTCGAACAATGTAAGGAAAGCTTATCCCAAGCCACGTTACTTGCCCACCCAAATTGCAGCGCGACTCTTGCTTTGGTCACAGATGCATCTGACGAAGCAATGGGCGCAGTCCTACAACAACATCAGAACGGGCAATGGCAACCTCTCGCATTCTTTCAAAGAACCTGAGTTCTTCGCAAAGAAAATATTCTCCATACGATCGCGAGCTTTTGGCTATATACGAGAGCATTAAACACTTTCGATATATGCTGGAAGCTCGCCACTTCGTAGTTTACACTGATCACAGGCCTCTATGTTACTCCTTTAGTAAAAGAAAAGATAACTGTTCGCCACGTCAGTACCGGTACCTCGACTTCATCTCACAATTTACCACAGATGTACGACATATTACCGGCAAAGATAATGTGGTCGCCGACACTCTATCCCGAGTCAACGCGTTACAAATACCGATTGACCTAGAACTCCTTGCTTCGTCGCAAACGTCGGACCCAGAATTAATACAACTTTTAGAAGGAGACTCATCACTCCGTCTGAAAAAGTTGATGATTCCCAATACTACCACGGAAATTTATTGTGATACAAGCACCGCCTCACCTAGGCCTTTCGTGACCAAACCGATGCGCAAACAAGTCTTTGATCAGCTTCATAGTTTGAGCCATCCAGGTGCTAACGCCACCGCTAAATTAGTAGCCGAACGCTTTGTTTGGCCCGGTGTGCGCAAAGACTGCCGGGAGTGGTCGCGTAAATGTGTCGCTTGTCAACTCGCTAAAGTTCATCGCCACGTGCATTCTCCATTTGGTACTTACGAATTACCCCGCGCTAGGTTCGCCTTCATACATGTGGATATAATAGGCCCACTTCCTGTTTCACAAGGTTACAGATACTGCCTTACCGTAGTGGATCGTTTCACACGATGGCCAGAAGTTACACCGATGGTAGATATGACAGCCGAAAATGTCGGTAAAGCCTTGATGTCATGGATATCCAGATTTGGATGTCCAACAGACGTCGTTACCGACCGAGGCCGACAGTTTGAGTCCTCGCTCTTCCAATACCTTGGAAGAGTTATAGGATTCAAGCATCGGCGGACAACCGCTTACCATCCAGCGTGTAATGGCCTCGTGGAGCGATTCCACCGTCAGCTAAAAGCGGCTATTATGTGCCACGCTGACGTAAATTGGGTGGACACGTTGAATCTCGTTCTTCTGGGGATAAGAAGTTCATTCAAAGATGACCTTCAAACATCCTCAGCAGAATTAGTGTACGGCGAACCCTTACGGCTCCCGGGAGATTTCTTCCAAACTTCATCCCCCGAATCGACCGACATTACGGATTTTGCAACCCGATTGCGCAATTGCTCATCAAAATTGCAACCAACGCCAGCCTCACGGCACAGAGACAACAAAATCTTCGTTTACAAAGACTTGTTAAAGTCATCCCATGTATTCTTGCGGGATGACTCTGTGCGTGGCGCTCTGCAACCGCCCTACTCAGGCCCGCACGCGGTGATTGAAAGAGGGGATAAAACTTTCAAAATATCAATTAAAGGTAAGAATATGACTGTCACGGTAGACCGTCTGAAGCCGGCTTACATTCTAGCCGACCATTCTACCATTCCCAATAATGTCCCGCCACCATCTTTGCCAACAACTCCTGACCCAACAGTCGTATCAGACCAGGGAACCCAGAGTCACAACAAAACTCGTTCCGGACGAACCGTCCGCTTCCCGGACTATTATCGACCTTAGTGACGGTCTAGGGGGGGAGTGATGTGGCGACTCTCCACAACACACACACACACACACACACACGCAGACATACACACATCACATCACATAATATTCTTTCACACTCAATTCATCACACAAAAATATAATATTAATATTAATAAACAAACATACAAAAAAAAAAAAAAAAAATGTGTATGACTGTAATGTGGAGAATCGCCACATTACAGTGGTGGTGTAGTGAATGTGGTGACGATGATCGCCGGCACTGTCATCCTACGATGGATCATCTCAGACCACAGTGCCGGCGATCATCGTCACCCTCTTCGTTCCGGATTAGGACACGGTCTCAATCTAGTTACCGTCGATACCCTACATGCTGGTATCACACTAAATTCGGAGCTAACACCCGCAGATGCCACAAGCCCTGCGATTTTAAACCAGCGGCAAAACTCCGCGGGCAATCACCAGTGAGGATGGACGATTGCCTTTCTGCAGCAGGCCTCTTCGTTTCTCACCACATCACGAAGACGCCACAGACTTTGGACAACCAGGCGCAACCAACGAAAAGGATAAAACCACAAAGGCCAGTAATATCTCAAGAAACGGAACAAATTGCGGCTTACCATGAAAAAAGAACTAACTTCAAATTAAAGCCCACTCCGTTCCGAACCGAATATGCCATCAAGCAAGCGCCTAGATCACCGCAGTCGAACACAGACTTAATATTAAAACCTATACTGAAATCACGGCAAGACGCGACAATTCGTTCCGTCATACAATCTGACACCAAACCAAAGACAGTTAAGTTTTGTGCATTCGCCACTGTTCAAATGATTTAGATTATTTTTCTGTGTATATTTACTATAACTATCGTTTTTTTTAAATATCTGAATGTATACTGTACGATAGATGCAATTTTCCCTCACCAGAAATCCCAATGACCACATCAGCCATTTGGGACGGCTTTATTATTTTTACTTCTTTTTTTATCGCCCTTGACGGTCTCTGGGGGGGGAGTGATGTGGCGATTCTCCACATTACAGTCATACACATTTTTTATATTGGCTAAATAACGGCACACCAGCTGACCGCCGGCGCTCAGGTAGCTGTGACGTCACCGGACCCGCGCCGGCGCAACCATTTGCTGTGTCGCAGCGCCAGTCGGCTTTTGCTCGATGCGCGCTTCACACGGTCCCTATCGCTTTTGCTTCCGCCTTGCGTACTGTGCGCCTTTGCATATTTTAGTATTTAATTAGCTGTTCATAGACTGTCGCTTTCCTCTCCTTCTTAGTTTTTAGTGGACTGATTTAGTGTGTAGTGTAAAGACCTATTTTAGTATTAGTGTAGTGTGTAAGGCTTAAAGATAGTGACTTTTGTACTTTCTATTTTGTGTGACTTTTGTGTGTACATATTAAACCTTGTGTACGCATTGTGTGGGACGTTTTATTTCGCCGCGTTCCTGCATAGGCTCTGCCTACCACACACACGCCAGCATCGACACGTAATAGTGTCGAGCACACACTACCCGCGTATCTGCCACATCGAGATACGCGCACCTACACCGCATCAACATTCTCCCCACATCCTCTTTTCTTATTTTTATCACTCCTGCGATCTCCAGATTTGTCTCTTGATCGACCAGTTGAACGATCTCTAGATTTGCCTCTAGACTTACTTCGTGACCAGCTTCTTGAATGTTCTCTGGACTTGCTTCGCGAGCGCTCTCTGGATTAACCTCGTGACCTGCTTCTTGAACGATGGTGGGGCTTGCCTCTTGACTTATCCCTCGATCGTCCCCTTGATTTACCACGTGATCTACTTCTTGAACGATCTCGGGACTTGCCTCTTGACCTACCCCTGGATCGCCCTCTAGACTTACCACGTGACCTGCTTCTTGAACGATCTCTAGATTTGCCTCTTGATCTGCCCCTTGAACGGCTTCTAGACCTGCCTCTTGAATGTTCTCTGGACTTTTCCCTTGATAAATTTCTGGACTTACACGTTGTTATACTTCTTAAGCATTCTGTAGGCTTGTCTGTTGGCCTATCTCTCGATTTTTCTAGGGATCTGCTTCTTGAACGTTCCCTAGACTTGCTTCTTGATTTACTTCTAGAATGACCCCTGGATTTGCCTCGTGACCGTTTTCTTGACCTTCCTTTCGAACGGCTTCTAGACTTATCTCGGGACTCACCTCTTGAACGACTTCTAGACTTGCTACTTGAATGTTCATTCGACCTGCCTCTCAGAATCTCCCTAGATATGCTCGTCGATGCAGTATTTTCCATAGAACATATTAAATTGTGTTCATTCATTTCTGGACACAATAATTCCTCATCAGAGCTTTCAATATTAATTATAACGTCAGACAGGTCCGATACAACTTCTCGAAATGTTTCCCTTGATTTCTCTTTGGATCTATTTTTAGCAGTTTTTTTACTCATTACAACTCCTGTTACTATGATATAGTGATTTTTTCTTTTTAGTTGCCGTTTTGAGTAACTCTTTAAATTTATTTTAGATTTATTCTTGTTTGATTCATAATAAAATTCTAGTGTTTCAATGGAATGTTCACTACTACTGCTGCTTGTACTGTGGTTTTTTGATCTGTATCTGTATTTCACATACTTGCCACTCATAACTCAAGTAGGAACTTCAAATGTTGAACTTACCTTCCTATCTATTTTTATACGGTATAAATGATTGGTGGGAACCGGCGTAGCGTGGCCGTATTAGTTGATAATATTCGACGACGCTCTCCTGAAACTATAAAAACTTTTACTTTTAAGAGATTTTCACGCTATATGTTAATGAAATCTCACCTGAAAATTATTATTTTGTGTTATTGGTATCACTTATAATCCACTATAAACACAGTAACCGTAGATGAGCAGCACTCGTTAATCCGATGAACGCAAGAGAATAACCCGACACTGAATAAAATGTAAATGCACACGATTCGTGTTTTATATCCCTCTTATTGCACAGTTGTTGCAAACATTTATCAATGTTATGCAATTTTGTACAATGTGATGAAATCAATCAATTTCTCATGAAATCCCTTCGGGAATGTCTCATTTCTGTTGTATTGCACAATATTATGAAATAAATTTGTTTTTACATTCTGTAATTCTTCAATTGTTATCTAATGTTTAAGTAAAAGTGAGACTCACATATACAAGTGATTCCACGGTCAAACCGAAATACGGTTTCGTGGGACCTATGCATAAATTTGTAATTACGTAATTTGTGATTTTTAATAAATAAATAAATAAATAATAAAAATAAAAAAATAAATGCAGCCAACAGTAACATACATAGTCCTTTCTCTCTGAACAGCTAAATGAAAAGTATAATTCCTTGCATTTGAACCTAAAAGTAATTTATAGTATATTTATTTATGTATGTATACCGGGTATCTCAAGACTGCTACCGAAAACGAAGCCCGGTGGTAGTTTTAGTGACTACAAACACAATGCGACTAAAAATTTCGCAAAGAAACGCGACATATGTATATATCTTTAGAAATATATACAGGGTATATCAAGACTGCTACCGAAAACGAAGCCGGGTGGTAGTCTAAGCGACTTCAGACACAATGCAACAGAAAAAGTTGCAAAAAAAAGCGACAACTTTTTTTTTGTTATTTTTTTCCTATGGCCATATTTGGGTGGTAAATACATTTTTTCCTAAAATAATAGTGTATACCCTTTTATTTATAAATACTCTAAGGTATAAAAGAGTTTAAATTATTATTTTAGCAAAAACTATGGATTTACCACCCAAAAATGACGATATTTAAAAAATCATAAAAATTAATTGTCGCGTTTCTATGCGAAATTTTTAATTGCACTGTGTTTGTAGCCACTAAAACTACCACCCGGCTTCGTTTTCGGTAGCAGTCTTGAGATACCCGGTATACAGGGTATATCAAGACTGCTACCGAAAACGAAGCCGGGTGGTAGTCTAAGCGACTTCAGACACAATGCAACAGAAAAAGTTGCAAAAAAAAGCGACAACTTTTTTTTTGTTATTTTTTTCCTATGGCCATATTTGGGTGGTAAATACATTTTTTCCTAAAATAATAGTGTATACCCTTTTAGTTATAAATACTCTAAGGTATAAAAGAGTTTAAATTATTATTTTAGCAAAAACTATTAATTTACCACCCAATAATGACGATATTTAAAAAATCATAAAAAATAATTGTCGCGTTTCTATGCGAAATTTTTAATTGCATTGTGTTTGTAGCCACTAAAACTACCACCCGGCTTCGTTTTCGGTAGCAGTCTTGAGATACCCGGTATATATTTATAATAGGTGTATGTATATAATTATGTATCATATATTGTGTAAATACTAATTATAAATAATTCGTCTATTATTATTTTATTGGAGCTTGTATCCTTTTTTATTTTTTTCTAGACTGCCCTCTTATCTTTTCTTTTTTTCTCTATCCATCCAAAGGTTGTCTGTAAGAAATCGCCTAGAGCGATAAGACCGCCATCTGTACTTTTTTTTTTTCATTTGTAATATATTTAAGTTTTTATCCTTTTTTGTGCAGTTAAGAATAAAATAAATAATAAATAAATAGTCCTGACCCCACACAAAGGTCGAGACTTGTGTCGTGGATATCAGGAACTCCGATTTCGGTATCACAAGCACTTAGACCCGAAACAAATACCTGTGGATCACACATATATTTGCCTCGGTGTGCGTGTATTGAACCCGCGGTCTCGCGTTTCACAGCCGGCGTCTAACCAACTACGCCACCGAGGTTGAAATATGGTTACTTTAAGACGCTTAGATTAGTTTAGTCTGTATGTAGGTGCCTATGTATTTATTTGTGTAAGTAAAGGAATCTTTGAAGTCGGTTTTCGAACACGTCCAAACGTCGTTTGATTGATTTCAATTTTTGAAAATCGATGATAATACATATTACATTAATTTAAAAAGTTTGTCGTATTATAATTTGAGTAATTAGCACGCCTGCTGCCATCCTTGGATATGATAGCCGTTTTTTTTAAAAACTACCGGTCCGGCCCGGCTCCGACCGGGTTGCATATGCATTTTTCAAAATGGCAAGCAAAAAGTTCAATTCCGACTATCAATTGGACGTAGTTATGCAAAATGGATCCAACCCACAAAAACTACTTTTTGAGTTACTGTCATAAATGGCATCTACACAACAAACTTTGTATATGCAAAACACATCCAAGTTGCAAAGTATCTTTTTTCTAATAAAAAACACAAACGTTAATGATACCAACAGAACATTGTGCATTATTGCAGAGTTAAAATAGAACCATGTGTAATGGTGACCTAGATGGTTGTTTAAAAGAATAGAAAAAAAGATCCAAACTCCTTAACTACATTGCGTAAACTTCAAATAAAACGATCCATAATGGTTTCTTAGATTTACGCAAATGTTACACATTGAAATAGAACTATTGTTTACGGATTTCATCGCGGATTTGGTTTAATTTTTACATTTTTTGAGTTCCCGACGTTTCGAGTCCGCCCCGTGACCACGAAAGCTGTAAAGTAATCGAAACGTCGGCAACTCAAAAAATGTAAAAATTTTACCAAATCCGCGATAAAATCCGTAAATAATAGTTTTATTTCAAAAAGATCCATCCCACATTTTTAATATTGTAAAAAAGATCCAAAGACAATTTTACTAAAAAAAAGTATATTAAATAACATAAAACTTATTAAAATAATACTATATAGGAAGCAAATAACAATACCCAATATTTAAGATGCATTCGAAAACAAACTACAGTCTTGTTATTTTGCTATATCAAATTTACTAAAACTCCTGTTTTCTCAAAAGTAAGTTTTTGTGGTTGGATCTATTTTGCATAACTACGTTCAATTTAGAATATGCACCAATCGGACGACGATAAACGTATTAAAATTTCGTAAAAATTTCCTCGTATTTGCTAGATTTTTTAATGATTGCGTCCCTCCTATAGGTCATAGCTTGATGATATATTGACTATAGCATTCCTCGATAAATTACCTATCCAACACAAAAATATTATTTTCTATTCGAACCAGTAGTTCCTGGGATTAGAATTAACAACTATAAAAAAACAAAGCGTGGGGTGCTTTAACAACAATTAGTTATCGTCAGACAACCTAGCTTTTTAACCAAATTAATGTATTTTGCTAAATCTTCCAATCTTACACTCATTAACAATTATTCTTACTTTTTAGTTGGGTACTAGCTGTCGGACCCGGCTTCGCCCGGGTGCAGATAGCTTTTGAGTCCAGTATTGATTTGGCAACAACATATTATTTCGCGTAATAACTATATTTCCCGTCCCGTTCTATCCGGTTTATGTCCCGTCTCATTCAGTCACATGATGAAATTTTAATTATCATCTATTTTCAGTTTTTAGTATTAGGCATTAGCTTTATTGAAAAATTGCTTTATATACAATATTTTGTAAATGTGATATTTATTCGTTGGTGGGAGAAGTGGTGGGCGGCGCCCGACGTGACAGCCCAGTGGTGGCATGCGCGTGAGCTGCGCGCGGGCTTTGCAACATTACTTTATTTTTCTAAAATAAAATAGTTTTTCTAAAATAAATGTAGCCTAAGTAACTCATTGTTATATCAGCTACCTGACAAAAAAAAGTCCCGTCAAAATCGGTCCAGCCATTTCAGAGATTAGCCGGAACAACAGACAGACAGACAGACAAAAAAATTTTAAATATCACTTTCGGCACAGGTATCGTGTATATAACGATATTTAGTAGGACATTTTTTTTTATTTTCACTCTTAAAACAGACACTTCAATTTTATTTATATGTATAGATTACCTATATATACTCTAAACAGTCTATACATTGTTTTTTCTTTGGACTGGAATAGTTCCTCCATTTGCAGTAGATGTCGCTTATCTCAACATCGCGTAATTATTGTTGTTAAGAAAAAATATGAAGAGAGAAAAACAAAAGTATCTGCATATAATTATTATCCTCAAAAGAAATGTAATAAAAAACAATACAACCGCAAACTCTTATTTTATTTACTTAGGAACCTTTCCATATCTCTAATTCTGTTTTCCTTAAAGCAATTTCTAAAAGCCGGCTCAGTGAAAGTTCCGGGCTTTGGAAATTACTGGTGGAAATTATTATAATATATAAATTAATAGCAGCGAAACCCGGCGTTGCTCGGGTTAAAATACATCGCATGTTTAATGGTATAAAAAATATTTAAAGATCTAATTTCTAAAGTAAATGTTAAACATTTTATCTTAGATGTTGAGAGATTTATTCAACTATTAAACATACGGTGTATATAGAGAATAAATTTATGTTTTATTTGTACAATTATTTACATATTATATTGTACATATTACATATGACAAACACATATTCATATTTTATGTATTTACACTTTCTATTTTAGTTACATTTTTTTTGTTAATTTCTTTTTATAATACTTGTTTATAGACTATATTTATCGATTTATTGTCCGGACTGTAAATGAACAAATTTCGAGGTGATCCTACTCGTGAGCATGCGACGTATAATTGGCCGTGTGCAAAGCATGGTTCTTTCAAGTCAACGCCACAGTATTGAATAGTTTGGCCCTGTGCTTTGTTGATAGTCATGCTGTAAGCCAACTTCACCGGAAATTGTAAACGTTTAAAAGTAAAGGGCAATCCATTTGAAATTAAAGGTATCCGTGGTATAAACACTGTCTGTCCTTTTCCTTTACCAGTCATTATACTGGCTTCAATGATGTTCGTTTGTAGCTGTTTAATGTAGAGTCTCGTGCCATTACACAGTTTCGGCGAGTTCAGATTTCGTAATAAAATAATTGGTGAACCAACTTTTAACTTAAGACAGTGTAATGGCATTCCTGGAGGATTTAATGAATTTAAAAATTCAGTAGGGAAATTGACGCTTTCTTCTTCATCAATCATTGTATCAATTGATGTGTAAATTTTCTCTTCTCCCGGAATCTTTTCCTGGATGATGTTGTTGATGCCGTTGACAATGTCGTTTTTCGTGGCTAAAATAATTCGCTCGCGTAACCATTCTGAATTGGTATAATTCTCAGCAATACTTAGATATACTTCATTTATAAGTTTTTCCAGTGTTTCAACTAAATATATTACATAACTCATTAGATAATGTGATTTGGCCAGTACTTTCGTCGATTGGATAGGTGCCCTCTCCTATTTGTAACAGTTTTTCAGAAAATTCTTGCGCGTTTTCATCTCCTGAAATTCGCGCTCTCATATTTGTCGTTAATTTAATTATTTTTGCGTGTTCCCATATGACCGACTTCTTTATGCAAGCGTTAATTTCATCCGCCGGCGTTGATTTCGGAATGACAGGTAGCGTTTGACGAAAATCGCCTGATAATATTAACAATACACCTCCCATTATATTCGTGTTGTCACGTAAATCTTGAAGTGTTCTATTGAGTGCTTCTAGTGATTTTTATGGGCCATTATGCTTTCATCCCATATAATGGCTTTGCACTGTTTCAATATTTGTCCACGTGCTGATGATTTTGTGATGTCACATACCGGGAATTCATAGTCAGCTACATTTAATGGTAATTTTAAACCAGAATGCGCTGTTCGTCCACCCTCCATAAGTGTTGCCGCTATCCCATATGATCCTAGGGCGAGAACGATTTCTTTATTTGCACGGATTTCAGCCAAAATTAAATTTATCAAAAATGTTTTCCCGGTGCCGCCAGGTGCGTCTAAAAATATTATACCACCTTGCTGCTTTTTATAATAATCCATTATTATAACATATGCTTGTTTTTGACTCTCAACTAATAATGGCTTGTTGTGTTCGATATAAGCTTCAATTCGTCGATATTATAATTGGTTTCTCTTAAAAATTCACTGTTCATAACATCCAAATGACTTCGTTTAGGAGATTGAACACCTAGTTGTATTAACGTTTGGTTAGACATTGCTAAACATTTATCTTCTATCAATATCAAAGCTTTGTTAAAATTTCTTCATTAAAACTAATTTCTAAGTCCGGGTTTTGTTGTCGTAATCCAGCCAAGATGTCATCGCTCATATATTCTCGGTATTTTAGCCATAGTCGATTTGGATTAGAAGGATTACATGTAGTTAATATAATTGCGAATAGCTCACGAATTTGATTTGCTGTTGCACTTTGAGCTGCTTCATTCATAGCTAAGTCCCAATGATTATCGTTTTCAAGTAGACCCAATCTTTGACATGCTTCGCGATATGTATCACAAACGTAACCATTGACAGTTTTTAAGTCTTCAAAACACGTTGGGCCACGAATGTTGTGAAGTAATAAACGTAGATAGAAACATTCAGCGTTTTTTGGATGCACTGTGTAGACTCGTCCTATTGTGTTACTCTTAAACACTCCATCATGTCCTTCTACTGGCATTCCACGTTTCCGGGGATTAAATTGTTTACTTGTTGTATTCCATGTATAATAGCTGGGTACTTCTGAGTAAAATAAAGTCTTAGCAAATGGGTCATTCTGACATAGTTCAAAAAATGCTGTTAAAGTTGTTCGTGTTGGTGGTTCCGTCGCAACTTTTTGTGCCGTTTCTGTAGTGAAAAATACACGTTGTCCATTTTCTAGGTGGACGGACAAATGAAGAACCGGTGGATCTCGATCGTGTATTGGAAAACTCAAAATTCGCCAAACCGCTTCATTGGTATTAATGTAACGACCCATTTGATACTGTACTATTTCATCTTGTTGGTTTTCTTTGGTTATCGTAAAGACAGCCATATCACTGCCTTTATTAATATATTTGCATACATATTTTATCGATTTAACAGAACTACAGTATTCAACATTGATATGGGCATTAAACATTTTAGATAGAAGTGGATTATATGGTACTACCCATTGATTGTTAACTTGAATTTCTTCATTACCTCGTATTTTTATTTTAGCCGTAAATCCACCCTGTTCTGGTGATCGACGTCTATATTTAGGATATCCATCTTCGCCTGTAACTGTTTCGTTCAAAAATGGCTTGGATAACGTTTCGTACATTTTTCATCTTTCATGCATGGAGAATTCCTATTTAGTTCACCACACGGGCCATGAACCATGTTTTTTACGATTATACTATAAAGATCAGGATCTTCTTCCGGGTTTGGAAATTCAGCTTTGATGATATCGTCTATTTGATTTGGTCGAATTTTATTTTGAAGCCAAATTAAGTTGTGAGAATGTGGCAGTCCTCGTTTCTGCCAATCAATTGAATACATCCAGCAGATAACAGCACCAAATATTAGATTTTTCACGAAGGCTTTAATAAAGTTAATTTGTTTTTGACGAAAAACTCGGGCAATAATATCATGACGATCGCTGGCCGTCTGTCCATATTGTAATTCTTCTTTGATTTCCACCCATGAAGGATTACATGTAAATGTTATAAATAAATCTGGTCTGCCGTGTTTTCTGACATAAGTTATCGCATCCTGAGCATATTCTTGCATGTGACGTGGACTTCCAGTAAATGTCGATGGCAAGATGACCAATTTTCCCATGTTATCAACGTTTCCATCATTTATCATTGCATCTCTCAAATGAATGTATTCATCCGAACGCAATTTTCGTTGATTATAGCGAATATATTCTAATCTTTCCGTCTCAATTTTGGCATACATGTCTACAATAAACTGCTGAAGTAACTGTCGACAATTTAAAATATGGTTATATTCACCATTTCTAGTCATAATTCGATAAGCATAAAATTGCATAGCTGATACTTTTTTGTTAGTTTCGACACCTGTAGTTGGATCAACTTGTTGAATATTGAAGTGATAACCATCCTCACCTTGCCAAAAAATTAGCGGATACTGTAGCGCATCATAACTACGATGTGTTTCAGCAATACGTTGCAGTTTATCACTTCGGCGTTGAATAATAATATCACGACGACTAAATTCATTATCAACAACTACTACAGCAATTTCGTTCGTTTGAGGTGCATTAAACCTTCATTCGTGTTGACCGGCTGGTCTTTTATCTGCTCGAATGACGATCTTATAATTATCTGCAGCCATTTGGTCTAGGGAAGTCTTGAACACATTAATTAGTTGATTATGATTATGAAGAAGACATTGTAACTTTTGAATATTATCTCGGTTTAGTCCCTGAAAATGAGAGGAACGTTGATCTGCTTCAAGTTCTTCGTTACCAACAAAGTATATTTGTAGAAATTTTGGAGTTTCATTGGACATCGGCAGAAGTGAGCCTATTCGGTGGAAAATTTGACCTTGAACCTTGAAAATTGGGTTAAAATGTTCTTCATGGCATATCAATGATGCTCCAAATGAAGTCATTTGAAAACAACAGTTGTATCGACGTATATTTTGTAGAAAATGATTGGAATCTGGTGTGTTGTTAGTCATATATGTGAGTAATGGTGGTGGTGGTACATCTAATGCTGGTAAATTGACTTTACCACTCGCGCAGCACATACCAGCAGTTTCGCCTTTAAATTTCCGGGCATGACAATACTCGCATATCGTATCCATTTTTCCGATGACGACATCTGAATGTTCACTGTATTGTATTTTGCAATCATAATGGAAAGCCTGAAGTTCTAGACTCTTAATCTTAGATGTAGCAGCTCGTTGTTGACGTAGAGTGGCCATTTTGTCTTTACTTTTGCTCTTTTTTACTTCACGTTGAACAACAGACTGACGATTTTGGATTGATCTTACTCGTAATCGCGTTTCATCGTTAGTGCATGCTCTTTCTTCTTCAGTCTGATTTCCTCTAATTCTGTTCACCCTTCACGAATATTCGAAAGCCGTTGCTCTCTTTGTTCTTCTGTTTCATTTTGTCGTGCTGCTTTCTTTTTTTTTGAAACCGCTAGAGGTTTCGTAAATATTTTTTTACGTTTTGGCATTGTGCATGTGCAATGAAAAAAAGTTATACATAACAATCAGTCTCTCGACTGAAAAACACGATAGAACTGACGAAAAGTCACTGGAGTTCGCTTTATATACTGTCAAAGATCGAAATTTCTAGAGCCAGAACACTCTAGAATATTCAAATAGTTCGGTCGTTTCCACTTGTCGAAATTACTTGAAATAGATCAATCACTGTTCACTGGTACTCTTATCGATCTTTACTCGACTGAAAACACGATAGAACTGACGAAAAGTCACTGGAGTTTGCTTTATATACTGTCAAAGATCGAAATTTCTAGAGCCAGAACACTCTAGAATATTCAAAATGTTCGGTTCTAGGCTTTTTAGAAGTTTCGAGATCATTCCAGAAAATTTTAGAACGATCTAGAACATTCCGGATCGATTTCAACGGTTCTAGGCTTTTTGGAAGTTTCGAGATCATTCCAGAAAATTTTAGAACGATCTAGCACATTCCGGATCGATTTCAACGGTTCTAGGCTTTTTGGAAGTTTTAAGATCATTCCAGAAAATTTTAGAACGATCTAGAACATTCCGGATCGATTTCAACGGTTCTAGGCTTTTTGGAAGTTTCGAGATCATTCCAGAAAATTTTAGAACGATCTAGAACATTCCGGATCGATTTCAACGGTTCTAGGCTTTTTGGAAGTATCGAGATCATTCTAGAAAATTTTAGAACGGTCTAGAACATTCTAGATTGATTATATCAGTTGCACACATTCTGGAGCTTTCTAGATCACTCCAGAAATTTTCAGAACTTCCCCTAAGTTCACATAAGTTAGAGAAGGACAGATATATATTTTTTCGCCACCCACAACCACCCACTTCCACCCACCCAGACCTAACTCCCTTATTCACACCTGGAGACCAAGGGGTATTCACCACCCAACGGGGAATTGATCGGAGTTGTGGATGATAGAGAAAACCGTGGATTTACGTACTAACATTAGCATTTTATATATATAATATATATATTAGATATATATATATATTAGATATATTAGATTAGATTAGATATTAGACTTTACTAGTTACTACATACTGTGCTATATACATATATAATTGTCACGTTTCTATCCCATATGCTGGGGTACACATATAGATTTAGTATAAAACACTACATCTATGGGTACACATGTACGTACGTGCATGCTCAATTTCGAGCACGTATGTACCATGTTCTTACGTGTAGAAGCAAGGTCGAGCATGTTAGCCATGCTCGGATGAAACATGCTCATCGACCATGTGTACGTGTGTACCCACCAATAGGGGTAGGCAAAGACTGTAGATCGACATTTTGCTCGATCAGGATCGATCTGGTGATCTGGTGGAGGGATCGATCGGACTGGTGGTAGGTATCTCATATGTGAGAAGCCGCCCGGGTAGGTACCACCGCAATGTCTATTTCTACCGCCAAATAGCAGGTAGTCAGGTCATATAGATATTCCTTTTGCTTCATCCTCCATCAACATCTTCATGCATTCTCGTCGATTCGTCGCATTTTTTACCTCAGCCTTGTTGTGGGTATCTATTAAAGCGTGTTTTTTTTTACTTTGTTAAACTATTATTTGTTTATTTAACCAACAACATTACCAATAATAATACAGTTTTAATTAACATCATTCCAAATGTAGGTCTCCGCTGTTAGGCGGCCCTTAGATGACCAAATATATTGCGCAATAACTCTTATGAATTGTGCAATATTGTTGACAGTATATAGTAATTATTGAAGATTACACAATGATTTAACCAGGCCCGGATCTAGGGGGGGTCAAGACGGGGTGCGTTCCCCGGGCGGCAAGTTCAGGGGGCGGCATATTGAATCTTGGGAGACAACTACAAAACTCATCAATAACGTAACACCACTTACACTTTTTTTTCGCCGTGCGCGAATTAGTGATTATGCGATAGGGGCGCGTGAAAAAGTCATGAAAACTAAATATTTGGAATGTAATTTATCCATCTCAACAATAACGTTTAGTTTCAAATATCCAATTTGTGTTTACTAGTTAGTCTGACAAGCGAGTCTTGGCACAAGAAATTGGCGGCAAATTTAAAAATCTTTCAGCTGTTAACCCCGACTATAGTCGGAAAAATGATTTCGATACTTTTATTATTATTTATTATAATTTTTTTTATTATAATTTATTTTTACGATGTTCTGACCGGAACGAAAAATCTATATTGATGAACATTTCACATTGCACTTTCTAGACTAAAATATACTAAACTAAGAATAGCTGCATTCTTCAAGAATACTTTTATCGCAAAATAATGATGTGTATATTCAAAAAGAGTAAAAAAATATGATTACACAAATTGTTTTGTCTACAGTGGGAATAAAACTCGTATAAATATTTGTATTTATATGAAAAATAAAAATAAGTTTTAAGAAATTTTATTTATTCTGATCCATAATCAAAATCTGATTCAAGAAATTCGAAGCCTGATAATGATTCATCACTCTCACTCTCATCATCACGGGTATTGATGAGAAATGGTTCAAGTTCTTCTTCTGTTATTCTGTCCTTTTCTTTATATTCATTTTCTATATTGATCACATGATCTGTACATTTTTTCCAGTCTGCTGCAGTCACACTGGCGAAACATTCCCTTATTAATTTGTCTACATCAGCACCTGAAATACTTAAATTTTTACTTGCTACTTTTCTTTTCACCAAGCTCCAAATCAATTCTATTGCGTTCAGGTCACAATGGTATGGAGGCAATTTAAGGACCTCATGTCCATGCTGTTTCAGAAGCTCCTCAGCTTCATATAGAGGTGCAGTTTTATTTTCTTTCACCAAATATAAAAGCTCGGCTTTTGTGAAGTTTTCCTCGTATGCTATGTCATTTTTGTTGAGCCAGAGTTGTATATCAGCCTTTAAATTATTAATTGTAGGTGGCTTGTTTATTTGAGTGACATGATAACTTGCATTGTCCATTATTATTACTGATGGTTCACTTAAATTAGGTATTAATTTTTCTTCCAACCATTTCATGAAGTTGTTACGATTCATGTCATCATGATAGTTTGCCATTTTGGATTTAGTGCTAAACAACAGCAATGCATTAGGTACAAAACCCTTCTCAGATCCAGCATGAACTATAATATGCCTTTTCCCTGTAATAGAAATACAAATATATATAAATAAAAGAGCAAACACAAATACAAGTCCAAATAATATATAAAATTAAGTTAAAAATTACCTTTAGAAATTTTATCAATTACTCCACTTGTACTTGGTCCTTGCCATGATTTTTTTGGTTTATAGTTTTGGTGAACATATGTTTCATCAAGATAAATTATTGGCTTTCCTTCTTGGCGCTTTTGATTTATAGTTCGTAAGTATCTGTGTCTCCAGATATTTCGAAATTTTCTATCAAAACAGACCGTTTACTTTTATTAGTTTTGAATTGAAAACCATTTTTCAATAATATTTTCCTCAATGTTTCACGAGATCCAGCAAATCTAATAGACTTTTGCAGTTCTGCTAATAAAGTTCTTATAGTTGGAACTTGCTTTTTAACGCAATAAAATTCATTTATTTTATTACGAATTGCTGATATGTCGAAATCATCTAAATTTGAAACACTGGGTAGCCGGGGATGTTTCTTTCCTGGTGTGTTCCATTGACCCCGGTTCAAAGAACCCTCTTTTTTTATTCTCCGCAATGTGTTGACACTAACTTCTGCAAAGTAAAACACAGTCAGATTAGATTAGGAGAGAGGAGGCCCGCAAGACAAATTTGGCCCGCCTGTGTCATCAACCATATAATAATAATAATAAAAATAATGAAATTCTACCTGTTATAGACGATAACTGGTTGAAATAACTTGATTCAGATGTAACCAAATCTTTATTTTCAACATCTTTAAGCTGTTTCACTAAGTTTTCTATTTCACGTTTAATATTTTCGTCATGCGAAATACCTTGAAACGAAAAAGAACATGTTTTTATAACAATATATGGTAATCATGCAAAATTTATTAAAATAACAGGAAACAAAACTATATTTTTATTTAAGTCTTGAATAAGTATCAAAGTATCAAAACCTTTGGTTGTACTTACTTGCCGCAGAAACAATTGCATCCAAAAGTCGATGTTTTTCCTCGATTTGCCGACTTATATCAATTTTCTTCTGTTCGTATTTGTTTATCATAGTATATAATAAGCTCCGGACACAGCTTTTTATTGGTTTTGGCATTTTTAACACAAAAACAAGCGTACACAACCAAAGCACAACAACCAACAACAGTAAGAAGAGGTTATGATTGAAATTAGTTTGACAGTTGTTGGTGTTGCCATATGAAGAATTTAAAATAAGCCTTGTGCCAGCACTCGCTTGTCAGACTATAGTGTCAGTTGATTAAATGAATGAAGAACGAACGTCTTTTATCTGGTACAGTCAGTGGCGAATTTACTAGTAGGCTGAGTAGCCTGGAGCCTAGGGCGGCAGATTTTAAGGGGCGGCAAATCTGGGCCATTTTTTTTTGTTTTGATTTACTGAAATAATAAAAGGCAATATTTTACACACTGAAAAAATGGAGTTTGAAAATTAAGAAAAAGTAAAAGTATTTCAGTAATATGTTCCCATGTCTCCATGTTGACAATTCAATAATAAACACTTTATTAAATATCTATATTTGGGTATTATAAAATATTCCAATAGTGATACATTATAAAAAAATATTGCTTAAATGTGAAAAAACACCTATTAACATTGATTTTAGTCTTTAAAGTTCCTTGCTAAGAATATTGTTTTTTTTTATTGGTTATTTATTGTTTTCACGCACCCAGTGGTCAAGGGGCGGCAAAATTCTACCACGGTTTCCTTTGCCTGTCATAAGAGGCGATATAAGGGGTCATTGGGGTCGCTGGCCAACTCTAAGATGTGCGGCAGAATTCGTGGCTTCATAGCGGACGCCCACGGTTAGGGCGTCCGTTGCAGAGAAAATCTACGCCTACCTAAGTTATGAGGAGCCATATTAGGAAGTGTGCCGGGTGGCACGGCGAGTCAACTAGGCGTTACTCGCTCATCCGCATCGCCTATCGTCCATAATACCTGCGATGGTCACCATGAGATTTAGTAGGTATGCCGGCAAAAAATCTTCTTAGATTTTTTCAGGGATCCAGCCTGGGTGCAAAATCTATGCGGTACGGACAATAATTGTCCCCGTGCGCCAGATTGGAAGGCTGGAGACCCCGACATGCACCTTATGATCTCCCCGTAGATATCGATAAAAAAAAAGGTATTTTATTCACCCCGTTTTTAGGAAATTGAGTTTGAATCAGACCTGGAAGTTTTCAGGCCTGACAAGGCTATCCTTATAATATCCACCATAATATCTGTGCCGCTGTACGTATGTATAATGTATATAAATGTATGTGTATGGTGTCCTGCCACGAGGTCTATTTCAGTCTTCTCTCCCCTATTAACCATAAGACATTCTATGGAGTCGTTAATTCGTCGTGAGACATGACCGAATATTCGAAGTATACGGGGCCGTACTATCTCGGAAAGACGCTACTTGATGCCAAGTTCTTGAAACGTTTGTGTGGAATTCAGACCTGATATTCCTGGCATTCCAACACCTCATCTCTAGGGAATTTACATTTTTCTTCTCCCGTAACGTCCATGTTTCAGCGGCGTACAGAAATACGAGAAAGTGCTCGGACAAGTCTGACCTTTAGTAGCCTTTGTAATAGTACGATTCCTTCATATTTTCCTGAGCTTCTCCATTGCCCCTCTAGCCATCGCCATACGTCGTTTTATCGCAATGATACAACCACCATTGTTTTTTTAAACAGCCCAAGATAAATGTACGACTAAACCAGTCTTGGAGGAGCCCAGCGACAGTTTGTGATGTGCATTGAAATCCCCCAAGACCATTTCAGCCGACGGGAACTGCGTCCGCCCGCCATCATCCGCATGGCTGATATACCTGAACAGCCGAGTCGTCTCATCGTCCCCGTTGTGAGACCTGTAAAGGCACACGTCGATGCGGCTCAGGCAACCAAGATTCACGTGCAAACACAAAGCGGAGAGGGAGGGGCCCTCCATGCAGCTTAAACGGTGACAGTAGATGTCATAACCGAATATACATACAAGCATACCCCGGCTTTAGGCTTGAACCTTTCTTCAAGCGAATAACCGGGGTACAGCAGGTAGGAATATTCGGCCGGACAACGAATCCGCGTCTCCATCAAGAAGAGCAAAGCAGCCTTTTTTTTTATACCCTGGCCTGGCATAGTGGCGGCATTGCACCTGATGGAAAGTGCCAGTGCCGCCCAGGCAGAGTATCCATTGGTTACGGACGGCAGTCCCATGCCAATGGAAACAATTATGCCGGCCTGCTAAGGTGCCTCTTCACACCGCGGAGGAAGGACCCAGGATTGTAGGAAGGAGGGAACACGTGCGCCGTCAAACAATTCCACAGCCGGACGGTGCGGCACAAAAACCAATTTGAGCACCGTTTGGTTCGCGCCGGGATGGTGTGGACCGTCAAGCTATGGCTTCGCAAGCCAGCACGCGTGGTTCTGGTTAGGAATGTAGAGGAAGGGAGCAAGTTGAACAATTCTTCAGAGCACTCACCGTGATACAGGCGGTAGAACACGCTTAGAGAGGCGACATCTCTCCGGAGTTGTAGCGACTCTAAGTTGCTCGTAACGTCTGCATCATTCACAATGCGGATGGCCCGCCGCTGCAATCTATCCAAGGCATCGATCAGGTACTGGGCGGATCCATCCCAGAGGCGCGAGCAGTACTCCATACCCGGCCGGACCTGCGCTTTATATAAGCGACAAAGCTGGCCGGGCGTGAAAAACCGAAGCACCCTGTTCAGGACTCCAACCCTGCGTGATGTGGCAGATATTACGCCCTCGATGTGATTCCTTGGATTGAGATCACAGCGGATATCTACACCAAGGATACTCAGGTCATTCCGTACTGAGAGGGGAGTACCCTGAAGAATGGGGAGGGGAGAGAACGGGGATTTTTTGCACGTGAACGCACACACCTGGGTTTTCTTGGCATTGAACTCAATCATATTCCTGGAACCCCATGTAGAAATGAGATCCAAGGTCCGGTTGAGCTCAATGACAAGATCTTCGCGTCCCTTCACAGTTTCGACACGGCAACACGGAGGCCCGCAGTGGTATCGCCCATGAACCGTGCTGTCATCTGCATAGCAATGAATGTTGCCAACCGACAACATGTCATTGATATGCAGAATAAACAAGGTGGGCGACAGCACCGAGCCCTGAGGAACTCCGACATTTACCGACATGAGCGCCGAAGCGTGTCCGTCAACGACTACACGTATTCTACGCCCATGCAGAAAGCCGGATATCCACGAAAACAGGTTGCCGGGTAGACCGTATGCCGGAAGCTTGGACAGAAGACCACGGTGCCAGACCCTATCAAACGCCTTGGCAATATCGCCAAGACGCCGGTCAATCGCCTCACCCCAGCGATGCAGGACAAACGCTAGAAGATCACCCGTCGATCGATTATGACGGAATCCGTATTGTCGGTCACTGATCAACGAGTGATCCTCCAGGTAGCGGACCAAATGAGTGTTTATGATCCGCTCCATGACCTTACACATCACTGAGGTGATAGCGATAGGGAGGTAATTGGTAGGGTCCGATCGATCACCCTTTTTGGGGATCGGTTGCACATTGGCCTCCCTCCAAGATTCCGGCACAACACCTGTGCGGTAGGACGCTCGGTAGAGGCGAGTCAGTGCTGGAGACTAGGCCGTCTCGAGATGGTGGTGGACGGCATTAAGGTCGTTTGGAGTTCGCGGATGTTGGTGAACTCTATAGTGAACGTGATAGTGGGGTTATGTATCGCGGAAAGACCTGCTTTGTTTAATTGCGCTGTTATGAGGTTGAAGGGATGGGTTCGATGAAGAGGCATCGAGAACCCAAAGTCCGGGCATTAAGTAGGCCGAATGGGCACCGGCATGAGAGGGTCGGCATGTCGCTAAAGGTCGGCCACATCCGGTCACCAACCGGCACGACGTACCCACCCAAGATTATGTGCGACATGGTGAGGCAGCCCCTCGTGGTAGTTAGCCACGATTGGGCTCTTGTACTGTACCATCTCTTTGGCCGGCGGGTCAACACTCCTTCCTTCGAGAGCATCCAAAAATACGTACAAAATCACTATCAGATCACTATGCGGGTCTTTACGCCCCGTGGACGGTGATCGCTACCCAGACGGATACTTAAGTCCTACCACCACGAACTGTGTCAGTCATTTGGCACTACCCAGGGGTCATGTGTAGGAAAACAGGAGTCAAAGCCTACAGAGGTGTGTGACGTTAACCTTCAAAAGTGACGCTAATATAAAGCGTGTAAAAATGCTTAACATGGTGGTAAAATGACGTTCTTTCCCGAAGGCCTGTGTTGAGTGGGCGTCTGGTTGCTAAAAATGTTGATGATGATTAAGATAAAAATTAAGGCAAGGGGGGAGGGGGCGGCATTTTTCAGTTTTTGCCCCGCCTCGAAAAATACCTAGATCCGGCGCTGGATTTAACGAGTTTTACGAATATAGTTTGTTAATGTTATGGAAAATTTTGTGCCTTAAATCGAAAGTCTTCGATAGTTGTGTGTTGCCAGTGATGACTTACGGCACTGAGACGTGACCTCTCACTATGGGCCTTATTAGGAAGCTCAAAGTCACTCAACGAGCTATGGAGAGGGCTATGCTCGGGGTTTCCCTACGAGATCGAATCAGAAATGAGGAGATCCGTAGGAGAACTAAAATAACCGACATAGCCCACCGGATTAGCAAGTTGAAGTGGCAATGGGCAGGGCACATAGCGCGGAGATCTGATGACCGATGGGGTCGGAAAGTGCTCGAATGGAGGCCGCGTATCGGAAAGCGCAGACGTCCACCCACAAGATGGTCCGACGACCTGGTAAAGGTCGCGGGACGTCGCTGGATGCAGGCTGCCTCCAACAGGTCTCTGTGGAAATCATTGGGGGAGGCCTATGTTCAGCAGTGGACTTCCTTTGGCTGATGGATGGATGGAAAATTTTACCAAAAGAGGAGCTTGCGGTTATAAGAAAGTTGTTTAATCTTTTCGTTCTTTGCTCATTGTCAAAAGTACGGATTTCAAGTTAGGCCAATTTGGTTTGAAGTCTAAATTAGTCGTAAAGATTTTATTTCAATAAAACAAAATATCAAATCTATTTCATTTATTACTTACATTAATTACAACTAAAACATAGATGTTGACAAACAAATTTTATGTGTTTAATTGAGATAAAACGAACTTTACAATCCATGCCGTGGAACTCAATATGCTAATAATGTCAAACTTATGGTGAATTGGAAATGTCCATATTATCGGGTGAATTTTTTTCGTCAATAATATCGGGAGCTTTTTCAGTAATAGACGTGTCTTTCTCCATAATGGGTGGTAGGGAAGGCGTGAGTTCGCGAGATTTTCTGTCGTGAGGCGTTTTGGAATCCCGATGAGAGCGGCTCTTCGACCTGCGACTGCCCGAGCGGGAACGCTTACGGTTTCTAGATCTCGAACGTTTTCTATCCCTAGATCTTGAACGCTTTCTATCCCTTGACCTTGATCTTTTGCGGTCCCTTGACTTGGAGCGTTTTCTGGATCGAGACCGCTTTCTATCCCTGGAACGAGACCTCTTTCTGTCTCTAGAACGCGACTTCCTCCTCGACCTAGATCGCTTTCTTCGCGAGCGGGATCGTGACCTACGTCGTGACCTTGACCGATCCCTTTTATGATCACGCGATTTAGAACGGTCCCTTTTAGACGACTTGGATGGAGATCTTTCTTTTTCCTTTTCATTTTCTTTTTCTTTATCGTCTACGGGTGTCGATGCTTTAGACTTCTCATCTGAGCCTGTACCATTTGTGTCTACGGGTTCAGGTTTGCTCTCTTCTTTCTCACTCTTTTCAATTTCTTTAGGAGGAGGAGTTTTGGATTTTTCCTTTTTCTCCTTATCGCTGCTAGAGTGCTTTTCTTTCTTATCGCGATCCTTTTCGCGTTCCTTATCTTTATCGCGATCCTTGTCCTTGTCGCGTTCGCGATCCTTGTCGCGTTCCTTATCGCGGTCCTTATCACGGTCCTTGTCCCGGTCACGTGACCGATCGCGTTTGGACCGCGAGCTGCGATGCCGCGACCGAGAGCGCGAACGACGAGTGCTGCGATGCCGAGACCTTGATCTGAAAATAAAATACAATTGGACTCCTGAATAAATAAGTATAAAATGTATCATCTTATCATTTTTGCCCCAGAAAGTTCACTGGCGAACATAGGTATGGATAGGACTTCTCTATAAAGCATTTGTAGGGAGGTCATGTGGGATTATTTGCTATAGTTGGCGGGTGGGCTACTTGGCTTATGGTGGACGTAGTTTTGTCGTGCTGATGAGAGCTCTCATATGTGAGAGGACGCTTGGGTAAGTACCACCGCAATGAGTATTTTTCCCACCAAAAATATTGTAAATACATTGTTGCGTTTCGGTAACAAGGACATTGTAGCCAGAGTAACTACTGGGCATATTGAAACTTAACATCTTGTCTTAGGATGGTGAGCGCAGTGGAATGCCAAGCATTGCTTTGTAACTCATGGTGTTGTTTGGTTTTGCTTCTGACCATGAGCGCTCATATCGCTTACCATCAAGCGAATAGTATGCTAGTCTCGCCATTAATTCAAATAAAAAAAAAACTAAATAAACATTATATTGAATAGCAGTACAAAGTCGGTCGTATCGCCATGTATTGTTCTATAACCCTTTGTATTGTATTACCTAGTGCGATGCCTGTGCCGTGACCTGGAGCGCCGGGAGCGGTGTCTGGAGCGGGAGCGAGAGCGCTTGCTCCTGTGGCGGGAGCGCGAGCGCCGCGACCGAGAGCGCGACCGACGCCGAGACCGGGAACGGGACCGCGTCCTACACACAGAATAAACACATCGCACATTTAGAATTAGAATGACCTAATAAAAAAAATGGTTTTGTCTTTTAATCATATGTTGGCTTAAAATGACCTATCGACGCATGGAAGGCAGAAAGATGTATAAATTGGTCTTCTATACTCGGAAATGGAATCCGAGATCAAAAATGTAAGCAAATGTGTTAACACCACAATGAAATAATTTGTTATGGTAGTTTGTTCACAACCGTTAAAAAAATAGGTTGGAATTATTCTCATTCGTTAAATAAGTATAAAATAAAGCCAAATAAAAAATCTTTGGTATAATATTTACATAAACTACAACTTCAACTTCTTTTTTAAGTATGTGAAAAAAATGGTACGAAGATATTTTATGCTACAGGTATTATGCAGAAATTCGTAACCTTAGGCCACTGAAAAAAAACTTTTTTTAAATTTAGTCTCCTTAACTACAAATAATACGCTTTGACGCCCGCGACACCTCCCTTTAGTTCATTTAGTTGCTTGCAACTTGATGAATGTGCATCATGTGATAAAGTTACATAGTCGTGGTGTTGGTTTCACGTTTTCTGTTAAGTTTTTGTTCTATTTTGTTCCTAAGATTTTTGGCGCTCGTGTTCTTAGACGAACGCACTATGGTCTTTGAAAATCATTGTGAGTTAAACCCATTAGAATTAGTTTGGGCCCTAGTCAAGGGTCACGTCGACAGGCATAATAAAACATTCAAAATGTTCAACGTTCAAAAATAAATAAAACATAGTACTCACAACATTTGAATCTATTCACTAATCAAATTATACCCAATATGTGTTTTAGAAAATGTTTCATAACCCTGAAATGTCACTTTTACAATAACATTTGTTTGTTTCATAGACGTAGTATCAATAGACTTGACATGCATTTGACATATATAGTCCATCTCACTTAGACTTATGCATAAACCTTAAAAAATGAAAGTGACAAAACACAATTTGCGGTCCTTGTCATAGTTTCACATATTTTTGTAGGGGAACACTGAGTGTAACAAAACAAATAAGCCGTGCGGTTTGTTATAAACTTGAATTACTGAGTATTTTACGAATATTTGCGGTCAAAAATGTATGTAAAAGAGTGTTGAAACTGATTATAAGACAAAAGGTGATGATGAAATGATGTGCTGCTTTATTATTGGCTGTGATAGCCGATCTAAACGATAATATGAAAATATAACCTCTCACTGGTAAGTGCATTTTATTTAGTATATTGGTAAAAATAAATGTAGACGTTCATTATTACTAACATCTGCAATTAGTATTTCATAGAATACATTGAAAAATAGGATTATATTTGCATAAAAAATACGTATTTTAAAAGTATTATCCGACCAAATTATCTTGACTTTGTTTATTATGACAATCTGTATACTACTCGAAGAGGACGCCATTTTGTACATGATTTTAAATTAGTTGGATTATATTATGTTTCGGGATACCAGCTTATAACAATTTGCATTTCCTGGTTTTATGGTAAATTAAACCATCATTCATTTTATTTCAGCTTTTCAAAAGGTTTACCTTCGCGTGTTTTGTGGATCAAATTAATAGGATGTGACGGATAATTAGACAGCTGGGTAAACACACTCGTTCAAAAATTGCATTCAGAAGACTAAGCATATTATAACTTTCTTAAAACCGTTTTCTCTCCCGCCACTCGAAATAAAGGTAAACTATCTATTTGATCTAAATAATAAAAATCCAGAGTATTCATCCTTGAGACGAAAATGAATGAAACCTCTTCTATAATCAGTCTCCCGGCAGCCTGTCTTCATAAATTGTCCTCCTGTGTATTAAGTGAAGCTACAACATGCATAATCTATAAATTATAAAATCTAGTTTCGAAGTCAGTTAAGTTGTATTTTTCAAATTTGAAGTCTGTATTCGAAAAAAATACAAAAATGCACCCAATCCACCAAGCTTAATACTTCTTTATTTTTTATTTATTTTATTTTAGACACAAACAGTCGTGTTCATCAACAAAAACAAAGATTTTATGTTTACAACTTACAGACTTTGAGTGCCAAAACTTAAAGTCAATGCAATAAATACCCAATCCACACACGCCTTGACCCGAGGCGTCACGTTACCTTACGTTATTTCAATTTATATTTTGTTCTGCACATATTAATTACATATATTTTATTCTTTAATTAATTAGATTTAATTTTTACAGATGACCGAATCCGAAACTGTGGGGAATAACAAAGAGTGCTGAAAGGACACATGAGCCTGATATGGATGAAAACAAAAGTGCATAAATGTATTTTTGAAAAATCAATATTCCAGGAAAAAAAAGCCAGATGATTAAAAAAATGTACAAGCGCTGTATTATTACACATTCGATATTTTGCTATATCATTTTATTTTAATTAAATATAGAAAAGAAAAAAATATGTAGGTATATTTTTTCCATTTTGTTACATTTGAGAAATGTTTAGGTCTATAGCAATAGGTTTTCTGTACCTTTGTTATTTACGATTCGTTTGTAGAAACTTGTTATTAGGAACTTAATTTATGGAAATATTAAGTATATTGTAAACACTTGTTTGTAAGCTTTCTTAAAATAAATAAATAAAATAAAGTAGGATGTTATTCTATCCTTAGTAGTTACGTTACTATGAATTCTCTGATCTTCTATAATTTATAGAACACTCGGCAGGTTTTGTTTCTATGTATATATTATCATTACTAGCTGTGTATTATTCGAGTTACGTAAATGATATAAGTATTAATAATTATACAAGGCCAACTTTCCTTTTTAGCTTTCTAACCTTTGTGAAAATATTGCAAAACGTCACGTTGTTTAATACTGACGCCCTTCATCCGCATCATTCATCGCAGCTGGTTAGACGCCAGATGTAAAAGTGAGGCCGCGGTTTCGATACCAGCTCAAGAAGAGACAAATATTTGAGTGACTTGATATTTTTTTCAAATCGGGGTGTTAGTGAGACCAAAAAGTCTCTCGTACTTTCTGATACCCACGACACAAGATTATCATTTGTAGGGTCAGGACTATGAATTTGAATGTTGTGTCTATTTATTTATTTAGTTAAAATATTTATGGGAAAATATATGACCTGGTATCCCTGCTTTTTTCTTTACTTTATGTCTGTCCCTTACGGTGGAACTCGAATGTCGAGTCCATTTGATGCTACGTCCATGGTTTGTTTACATTTTTGATCTCGGATTCGATTTCAGAGTATAGATGTATCTTCCATAAGCACAACATTACTATGTTACAAATCTTTAATCAATGTTTTACAAAAAATAAGCTTTTGAAGTAAGTTCACTTTAATTTTAAAGGTGCGATTATGTAACATCTATAACATTATTGTCTATAAGCGAACAGAAGAAACCAGTGGAGGGGCCTTCATTCTCATTGCTTGTACACTAATTGTACCCTAACATATTGACTGACACATTTATAAATTGTTAGTAATATAGTACTGACATTACAATACATTTTAATTTACATTTTGTATTAAAATTAACGACACTGGCACACAAGCCATTAAAGTTACCAAAATTAACAAATTTATCATAAATTTGTTATAATCATGAGTTCAACAAGTTGCAGTGTGATCACTGATAAGACATTAATTGTTTATTTATATTTGATTAAGAATAAGAACACATTTGGTTAAATTGTAGTTTGAACATGTTTGTACATTTGAGTAAACTGTTTTATGAACACATTGCTTTCTTTTTGTGGTCTATTAACCTTGTTTAAATCTAGGTTTATAATTTATATTTTATATCATATTTTAATACAAGAAAGAAGGTAATTTCAAGTTAATGTACAGCCAAGCCAAAATAAAAAAGTTGGCCAATGTAAACTTTTAAGATATTATTCTGCTATGGTCTAATTTATATGTTAAAGGCCCATCAACTATAAAACAATCTAGTTGAATATAGAAATACCAACAATATGGAAACTCCAATTTGATAATTAGTCATTAAGATGTCTTCATCAAATTGATTTACCAATATCTGATAGTTGTACAATCTTCAGATTGTCCATTTCAAACCAATGACAAAGCCTCAAAAAATGTCTCAAAACTTATATGTAATTGCTGACCATTCTAAAAATATTCACACCATACCTGGTGAAGTACCTACCAAACCTCATCAGGCTGAGTTATTTTATGCTTACCTTCTTTTATCCTTAGAAAGTAATCCAATAACAGGATCTATAGCAGCAGAGATTAGGTTCTGTGCTTCCTTCACACGGCACATGGCCTCTTCAATCTCACGTTGGGCTGCCTCATTACTCTTCGTCTGTGGCTTGCAGATCGCTTGAGTAGCATGATGTACCTACAAGTATTACTTTATTTTAAATGAACAATCATTGATTTTGTTAAAAATAAATGTCTTCAGACACTGGAATTACCTGTGCCTCATACTAGATGTGTCTTGAAACACAGGACCTTGCCATTTCAGTACAAAGACACATACATCCATTGCTTGAACAATAAAACAAATACACATACATCTTTGAAAACATGTAGTATAAAAAGTGTGATATGGGACCGGATTATATGCATTGGAATATTTACCCATTTTCCAGTGAACATTGTATATTTCATCTAAAATTTAGTGATCATGCATATTCAACAAATACTTCACAAATATTTCCTACATTTTACATACATAAGCCCCTTGAAAAATTAACTATTACTTTTTTTTTCATATAAAAACCTAAAATATATGTCAAATTAAAAAATTTTGAATGAACATGAAACTTGCTGATTTTTTGCTAATATAGATAAAATTGAGAATTTTTTCTTTTATATTTCTAAAACTTAACATGTATGTTGTATTTTCTACCGTTTTATATTAGTTTTCATGCATATTTTCTCTTGCATATAATCCAGTCTATAGTAGTATATTTCATTAAGTTTGTATATTGCCAAGACACCTAAAAGCTAGTGCAATGCAATCCAAACAAAGTAATAGATAACAAGAGACCCCCCCAAATTGGTTGACAAAATAATGCCAGACAAGTTAAACTGAATTTATACAGGCTGAATGCAAATAATTGAATTGTCACCATGACAGTTTTCCACAGTTGTCTACAGGAGCACACAAATAACATAATTATCATCAGCCTGCCTCAATGCAACAACTTTTTCTTTCATTATTTTGTTTTCTACACATTTTACCTTATAATATTTAAATATTATGTGTTAATAGCCAGGTATCAACAATAAAATAGGGCTCAATTGAAAACATGTTTTCTACGATAAGGTTTCTGTCTTACACTTGTTAAATACTCTATTGGAAATGGCAAAATTAAGTCACCAATATTTTCCAAACCAAGAGCTAATTAATAAAACTAAGTATATACATAATAACCTGCTTATAATGTAAGTTAGTCTAATATTCTAACCTTAATAACTTGTCCGTCCACAATCGACCCATTCAGTTGCAAAGCTTTTATCAAACTTTCTTGTTCAGACATTTCAATCAATGCATACTTGTAATTATCTACTTCTCGAGTACAGAATCGCAGGTACTTAACCTCCCCAGCTTGGCAGAAATGATCAATCAACTGCTGGGATGTGAGTGCACCCACATCTGCAACCAAAAGTGTTCTTCGGATTTCTTCTATTTTTCGCGAATCATAGGCAGCTGGCACTGGGGGATATTGAGGCAGCCCGGCAGCCGCCATCTTTGGATCATAGGACTGGATCACTTGGTTTGGCGGTGCGCCTTCTAAAGTGTTTAGGATATGTGCCGGTAACCTCGGTTCGACTGTGCTCAAACCTGGCACTAAGGTACCGTTGCTGGACATCTCCAGAGCCTTGTGCTCGTCAGGTATCTCCCCCGACTGCACCGGGATCACGATCAGAGCCCGATCTATAAACACCGTATTTGTCATATGCTGAGCCACATTCACTGTAGCAGAGTCATAGTATTTCACGTAACATATGCGCGATTGCACCGGACAAGACACGTCTCTGATAGTCGGGTACAACCTGATGTCGTCTATTTTTCCCAAATAGCCGAACAGCGTTTGCATTTGGTCTTTAGTCGCTTGTGGCGCTATGTTGGTGACTTGTATCACCCTCGTGTTGCCGGACACCATTTTCGATGATTTACACATCGATACAGTTTCTACACACTACATATACATTTAAAAGCACTTCTGAAAAAATAAGCTACATTTTGCTTATTCCACGATTTTAATTACCTATAATACCTATTACCAAGAGAACTTTCCTGAAATAAGAACGAAAGATCAACGACTTGCAGAGTATTGCCAACAATTTATTCGAAAAATATACTATTAGGTAGGTACGCCGTACGCGTTACACCAGATTCTATCAATACAATAATAAATTAAAAAATGCACTGTTTGTTGTGTAGAATATATATAACATATTTTTACAATATTAAATATTAGACACAAAATTGAGCCGAGTTATCTATGAAGTTAATATTTTATAAATTGGTTTTATACGCGATAAGCAAAGGTAGAATAAAATGTACTGTAATGGTAGAATTTGAATAGAGCACATATATAGTATAGACCATCACATACAAAGCATGTTTTACTGGGACTTATTTTTTCACTCTTCACAATTAAATAATTTGTGTGATATTTTGGGCTTCTTATCACTTATTACTACGTAGATGGAGAAATCAGAAACCTATTAATATTATGTTACGAGTACAAAATGCTTTATCAAAGTTTATACCTAAAAATGCGTTAGATATGTTAAAGCTATATTTTTTAGTCATTGACGTAAAATATATGGACGGGGCGGAGAGTACAAAACACAGAGTACAATACCCGGCAAACTTCTTGAGCATTAGTTGACGTAGTGGGGGAAAGTGCGCACATCGTACACTTACGTGCATAAAAAATGTTTACTCTATGTGATAAGGTATGAAAAACAACATATTTATTTATTTATATATTTATTAGAACATCCACAAAAATACATGTTAATAAATATAGTCTAGAGTCTGACAAGCGAGTCTTGGCACAAGAAATTGGCGGCAAATTTAAAAATCTTTCAGCTGTTAACCCCGACTATAGTCGGAAAAATGATTTCGATACTTTTATTATTATTTATTATAATTTTTTTTATTATAATTTATTTTTACGATGTTCTGACCGGAACGAAAAATCTATATTGATGAACATTTCACATTGCACTTTCTAGACTAAAATATACTAAACTAAGAATAGTTGCATTCTTCAAGAATCCTTTTATCGCAAAATAATGATGTATATATTCAAAAAGAGTAAAAAAATATGATTACATAAATTGTTTTGTCTACAGTGGGAATAAAACTCGTATAAATATTTGTATTTATATGAAAAATAAAAATAAGTTTTAAGAAATTTTATTTATTCTGATGCATAATCAAAATCTGATTCAAGAAACTCGAAGCCTGATAATGATTCATCACTCTCACTCTCATCAGCACGGGTATTGATGAGAAATGGTTCAAGTTCTTCTTCTGTTATTCTGTCCTTTTCTTTATATTCATTTTCTATATTGATCACATGATCTGTACATTTTTTCCAGTCTGCTGCAGTCACACTGGCGAAACATTCCCTTATTAATTTGTCTACATCAGCACCTGAAATACTTAAATTTTTACTTGCTACTTTTCTTTTCACCAAGCTCCAAATCAATTCTATTGCGTTCAGGTCACAATGGTATGGAGGCAATTTCATCATGTCCATGCTGTTTCAGAAGCTCCTCAGCTTCATATAGAGGTGCAGTTTTATTTTCTTTCACCAAATATAAAAGCTCGGCTTTTGTGAAATTTTCCTCGTATGCTATGTCATTTTTGTTGAGCCAGAGTTGTATATCAGCCTTTAAATTATTAATTGTAGGTGGCTTGTTTATTTGAGTGACATGATAACTTGCATTGTCCATTATTATTACTGATGGTTCACTTAAATTAGGTATTAATTTTTCTTCCAACCATTTCATGAAGTTGTTACGATTCATGTCATCATGATAGTTTGCCATTTTGGATTTAGTGCTAAACAACAGCAATGCATTAGGTACAAAACCCTTCTCAGATCCAGCATGAACTATAATATGCCTTTTCCCTGTAATAGAAATACAAATATATATAAATAAAAGAGCAAACACACATACAAGTCCAAATAATATATAAAATTAAGTTAAAAATTACCTTTAGAAATTTTATCAATTACTCCACTTGTACTTGGTCCTTGCCATGATTTTTTTGGTTTATAGTTTTGGTGGACATATGTTTCATCAAGATAATTTTCTGGCTTTCCTTCTTGGCGCTTTTGATTTATAGTTCGTAAGTATCTGTGTCTCCAAGCAGATATTTCGAAATTTTCTATCAAAACAGACCGTTCATTTTTATTAGTCTTGAATTGAAAACCATTTTTCAATAATATTTTCCTCAATGTTTCACGAGATCCAGCAAATCTAATAGACTCTTGCAGTTCTGCTAATAAAGTTCTTATAGTTGGAACTTGCTTTTTAACGCAATAAAATTCATTTATTTTATTACGAATTGCTGATATGTCGAAATCATCTAAATTTGAAACACTGGGTAGCCGGGGACGTTTCTTTCCTGGTGTGTTCCATTGACCCTGGTTCAAAGAACCCTCTTTTTTATTCTCCGCAATGTGTTGACACTAACGTCTGCAAAGTAAAATACAGTCAGATTAGATTAGGAGAGAGGAGGCCCGCAAGACAAATTTGGCCCGCCTGTGTCATCAACTATATAATAATAATAATAAAAATAATGAAAATCTACCTGTTATAGACGATAACTGGTTGAAATAACTTGATTCAGATGTAACCAAATCTTTATTTTCAACATCTTTAAGCTGTTTCACTAAGTTTTCTATTTCACGTTTAATATTTTCGTCATGCGAAATACCTTGAAACGAAAAAGAACATGTTTTTATAACAATATATGGTAATCATGCAAAATTTATTAAAATAACAGGAAACAAAACTATATTTTTATTTAAGTCTTGAATTAGTATCAAAGTATCAAAACCTTTGGTTGTACTTACTTGCCGCAGAAACAATTGCATCCAAAAGTCGATGTTTTTCCTCGATTTGCCGACTTATATCAATTTTCTTCTGCTCGTATTTGTTTATCATAGTATATAATAAGCTCCGGACACAGCTTTTTATTGGTTTTGGCATTTTTAACACAAAAACAAGCGTACACAACCAAAGCACAACAACCAATAACAGTAAGAAGAGGTTATGATTGAAATTAGTTTGACAGTTGTTGGTGTTGCCATATGAAGAATTTAAAATAAGCCTTGTGCCAGCACTCGCTTGTCAGACTATAAGGCTGCGGGCACGAAACTAGCGATGGCGGAGCGGTGGCGGGGCGATGCGGCGGCGGAGCGGCGGCGATGCATTCAAAAGCATGGACAGTATAGGTGACGCGCACGAAACACGCGACAGCGGGGCGGGGCGATCGAGCGTTGCACAGGCGGCAGGAGGGCGACAGCGGCGCGGGTGTGACGAATAAGATTAATGTTACGGACAAATAGGTAAAAATCGAAGTTTTCGTTTATTTACATACATTGGGAATTGTAAATATATGTTTAAATTAACCATATTTTTTAAACAAAAGTATAATCTAATAGCGTGGTGGATTATACTTATAGCCTAACCACTCTCAATCGTACTGTCCAACAGCCCGTACCCTGCAGTGGGACGTATATGGACTGATGCAGATATTCTAGTAGAATACATCAATTATAGGTACTGTTGTTTTTAAAATCTATCTAACATTGTAGCCTTAATAATTAAAAATTTATAAGTTGTTAAACATACATTATCATATTTTGTTTTTATATTTTATTTTACATTATTCTGAAACAGTAGGTAGAAATGTAACAAATATATGATGTGTAGTATCTGCAGCAATGCCGACTTGATCTATATTTCCCTGTAATAACTAATAGACCAAGAGCCCGTGGCCGCCAGACCTTCGTTATTTTATAAAAGCTGAAAGTTTGTGGGCGCATGCCTCTGACATAAGCATCACACGGTCAGACGCTGACAAAATTGCATTATGTTAAAGTTTGAAAATAGCGTAATATTTAATAACATGTAATTTTGCGGAAGTTATATTATAAAAGCCGAATTTTTTTACTGGTGGTAGGTCTCTCATATGTGCGAGGCCATCAGGGTAGGTACCACCGCAATGTCTATTTCTCCCGTGAAACAACACTGCTTAAATGCACTGTTGTGTTTCGGATTGAAGGACATTGTAGCCAGAGCAACTACTGGACATATTGAGACTTAACATCTTATGTCTCAGGATGGCGAGCGCTGTGGAATGTTTCTACTGTTTATGAGCGGTCGTATCGCTTACCATCAGGCGAACGGCTTGCTCGTCTCGCCATTCACTGCAATAAAAAAAACGGGAGTGCCGGCAGAAGTGAAAACTTGATTATTAACGTTGAGCATGTTTGATATTTTGGAATGGTTAGGGAATAATTTTGCACCAATTGCTTTATCAGTATAAAAGTACTATCATTTATGTGGTAGAATACAATATTCATTTATTGCGCTATCGTACACAAACATGACAATTTATATTACATTAAAAATTTAACACTTTAAAACTATTACAATTATTTTACATTAAAAAGTTTATCTCTCCGAAAAATCAACTTTCATCCATAATTTCAACGACTTTTTCACCATCATCATTACCAGAACTATCATCGCCAATCTCTAAAACTGATACGATAGGTTTATGGTAGCTGAAGTAAGAAACGAACAGTTTTGATTCGAACCTATTTAAATGTCTAATAAAGACCGCATCAATAGTAGTTTTGTATTTCGTTGTGCTAAGATTGCGATCATTCGACATAGTTAAACCAAATTCATTATTTAAAAATTCAATTAATAGTTGATTTTTATCGTATGCGAAGTTTATGTTGAAATCTCCACTCAAAATCATTGGCAATTCATCAAAGCTTTATAAACTGACAGCTAACTGACAGCTGTCTACTCTCCATCCGTCTTACGCTTTTTCGATCAGGTCACGTGTCCTGACGCGAGTTTAAGATTTTATACCCATTACAGAAAAAGTGCTCAACGACGCTAAAGAAGTTTTCACTTCAAAAATTTAAATATGTTATTAAGGCAACTACAAACAAATATTTCCTTGGTATTCAGACACTTTTGATGGTTCTTTCATCTTGCCAGAAACATTAAAGCTCATAACTTCCAAAGCAACCACGATCGGAACTTCATAATAGGTGATCGTGTGATGCCTATGTTAGAGGCATGCGCAGACAAACTTTCAGCTTTTATAAAATAACAAAGGTCTGGCGGCCACGGGCTCTTGGTATATAAGCGACTGATCGACCGTCATGTTTCGTGCCCACGCGAAATACTACTCTTCATCGCCCCGCTCCGCCGCCGCATCGCCCCGCCACCGCTCCGCCATCGCTAGTTTCGTGCCCGCAGCCTAAGAGCGAGTGTTCCGCAGACTTAGAGGAAAGCAACAAACTACATAGTAATTCCAGGTATACTGTGTCACCTGCTCAGACTAAATACTCTCTAGACGTAGCCATGCCGTGGCCGCACAAGAGACAGATATATAATTCTTCAGTGTGGCCATGTTGGGAAAAATTCCTACTTTTGGTGGGTACTAACACAGGCCAACATAAGCGTTGCCAACCGTACGATTTAAATCGTATTTATTCGTATATCATATTTATTATTAAATGATAATGAGTTTATGATTATTTTTTACTTTTTAGTTCGATCTTATATGAAAGCTTGTTTTTTTGGTTTTTAAACTATAATTTAATTGCTTGCACTAAAACATCTATCTTCGGCTGTCTTATCAAAGAAAGACAACTGCGCGCAAATTACCTATTATATAGGTAATATTTTTTCAACAATAATATTTTGTTCATTATTCTGGATAAAATATAAAATAATATCATATACTTTTTAAATTATTGCGTCGTCATCAGTCCTGGATACGTATGCAAAATTTCAAGTCAATCCGACGTTTTGAAGTGCTCGAAAATCGACTTCACAGATTCTGTTACATACATATAGGCGAAGTTAATAAAACGGTGTTAAAAATAATTAATGATCAACTACTTACATGAACATATTTTATTGGGACTGCTTTTGGTTTTACTATAACATTCTTCTTTTTATAATGAAAGGAATCTATCTCGAAATGTATTGAGCAAATTTTAAAATTATTTGTTGGTTGCCAATTTTGGTGTCCATTAGCTTCCACCCATTTAATTCTAATTACTGTTAGTAGGAAACCTAAAATAAGAAGTAATTTTATTTTTTTACTTATGAATAACGCTATGTATGCAAGGAATAATATGCAAGTATTATCTAGGGTAAACCAATTTTCATAACAAGGTAACACTAAACTTTTAAGAAATTAAGGTTATTTAATATTATTTGTAGAATTTCTAAATGTAATCGATATTTCTCTAAGTAAAACAATTTGTATTGATATTAAAATACAACATTATTTACCAATAAACGACAAAATAATTATAATGTAACATAAATGAGTAACTTACGAGTGAAATGTTATTCCAAAAATTTTTCGTTCACTGTGGCTTTTGCAGCCTAAAATACTACAACCCACCATTGCATATACACTATAGTCACTAATATTTGTATAAATTGCTGCTTTACACTATCCAAAACTATTAAAATATCGGAAAAACTGATTGACGTATATTTGTTTGACAAACTGCGCTTATTGACAAATAAAAAAACCGGCCACGGTGACAAGGACAAAGAAAAAAACTCTCTGTCTCTTTTACGCACACTAATTTTTAACTTGCGGTCTCACTCTTATTTCTCACGTTCCAGTTATGGCTACGTCTAGAGAGTATTTAGTCTGAGGTGACCTGCCATTGGTGAAATAGGGGTTCGCTATTCCCATCGAGGGTTCCTTTGAGCGTGCCTAGAAGTCAAAAGGCATAAAAATTTACTTTAAAAACGTGATCGCAGCATGTCTGTCCTTTTGATATCTTAAAGTATAAATTATGTTTTATAGAAAAAATGAATGGCAAACACTTATTCCAGTTCCTACTATATTTCATATAATTTGAAAGCTATTTTATAAAAAAATAATTTATTTCAGCAAAGCTGAAATGTATATATGTTACTTATATTATTATTTAATTATTAATTAATAGTCAACAAACAGCAATAACAATAAAGTTAACAAACAGAATAACAATAAAATCAACAAACAATTATAACAAATAACTTCAACGACTAATGGCGATTTACTTTCACTGCACGCAAGTGTACTCGGGAGCAATAGTATCGTCGTGGTTGCAATAAAGATGACCGAAAGTTCAGAAAAAAAGATAACATTTCTTATCACCGCTAAGTAAAAATTATATAACTTTAAGTCAGTATAAGTAATTAGTAATAAGTGCGTTGTGGCCTGTTGGTAAACGGACTAGACGCGACTGCCAACATGTTCACGGTGGTCGCGGGTTCGAATCCCAGGGCACACCTCTGACTTTTCGGAGTCATGTGTGTATTGATAGTCAATCACCACGCACTAAAACGGTGAAGGAAAACATCGTGAGGAAACCTGCATACCATAGCGATTTATAAAAATTCTATGGTATGTAAGTCCACCAACCCGCACTAGGCCAGCGTGGTGGACTATATGGCCTAACCACTCTCAATCGATAGTCGATTGTAGAGGAGGCCCGTGCCCTGCAGTGGGACGTATGTGGTAGATGTAGATGCGGGTGTAGGTGAGCGTATCGCGGTGTATCGGATACGCGGGTAGTGTGTGATCGACACCACTACGTGTCGATGCCGGCGTGTGAGGTAGGCAGAGCCTATGCAGGAACGTGGCGAAAATAAAACGTCCCACACAATGCGTACACAAGGTTTAATGTGGTACACAAAAGTCACACGAAATGAACAGTACAAAGTCACTATCTTAAAGTCTTACACACTACACTAATACTAAAAGGAGTCTTAACACTACACACTAAATCAGTCCACTAAAAACTAAGAAGGAGAGGAAAGCGACAGTCTATGAACAGCTAATTAAATAGTAAAATATGCAAAGGCGCACAGTACGCAAGGCGGAAGCAAAAGCGATAGGGACCGTGTGAAGCGCGCATCGAGCAAAAGCCGACTGGCGCTGCGACACGGCAAATGGCTGCGCCGGCGCGGGTCCGGTGACGTCACAGCTACCTGAGCGCCGGCGCGGCGGCCAGCTGGTGTGCCGTTACTTATCTAATATAATTTTGTGTGTCGAGTGTATGTCTGTTTGTAAATGTATATTTATTATGTGATGTGTCGGTGTGTGACTGTGAAGTGAGTGAATGTGGTATGTATGTCTGATGTGTGTTATGTGGAGGATCGCCACATCACTCCCCCCTAGGGACCGTCATGGGCGATAAAAATCGGCAAATTTTACTCGACGTCCCGAACGAGTGACGTAGTCCTTAGTGACTTCTGGTGAGGGTTGGTTGTTGTTACCATCAGACAGTATAAAGGCAGGTTTGACGCGATCAATAGATACTGTGACCTCCTTGTTTTTGAAAAGTATCTTAAAAACTTTATCACCTCTCGACAACACTTTATGTGGACCTGAGTAGGCTGGCTGAAGGGAACCTCGTGATGCGTCTTCACGGAGGAAAACGTGATCAGAAGTGGCCAGGTCCTTAAAAATAAATGTTTTTGGGCTACTGTGGTGGGCTGTGGGTTTTGGTCGTAGCTTTTGCGCGAAGCTTCTGATACGGCCGATAAAATCAGAGGTGTCCGTTGTGCCAGCTGCAGTAGGATCTAAGAACTCGCCAGGTAACCTTAGCGGTTCACCGTAGACCATTTCGGCAGCGGAAGATTGTAGGTCTTCCTTGAAAGAGGTCCGTACGCCCAGTAACACCCAAGGGAGTGATTCTGTCCACCTGTCATTGCCGTGGCAAACAATTGCGGCCTTCAGTTGCCGGTGGAACCGCTCCACCAGGCCGTTACACGCTGGGTGGTAAGCTGTTGTCGTCTTATGCACAAACCCAGCAGTTTTGGCCAGAAATTGAAAGAGGGCCGATTCGAACTGTCGGCCCCGGTCGGTTGTGATGTCCGTAGGACAACCGAATCGGGCGATCCAGCCTGACAGCAAAGCTTTGGCAACAGTCTCTGCTGTTATGTCTTGTATGGGTATTGCTTCCGGCCATCGAGTAAAACGATCTACGGCCGTCAGACAATACTGATATCCATCTGAGATAGGAAGGGGTCCCACAATGTCTATGTGGATATGTTGGAAACGAGCCCGTGGTAAATTGAATGTGCCTAAGGGGGCCGTCACGTGACGGCTTACCTTGGCACGCTGACATGGAATACAGGACCGCGCCCATTCCCTGCAGTCCTTGCGTATTCCTGGCCAGACGTAACGTTCAGCGATTAGTTTTGCCGATGCGTTAGCACCAGGATGGCTAAGGGAGTGCAGGCTATCAAAGACCTGCTTCCGGAGACTGCGTGGGACAAAGGGCCTGGAGGTTGGTGAGCTGACGTCGCAGTATAAAGGAGTGTTACATCCAGTCACGTGGAGTCTCTCGAGGCGAAGAGAAGAACCTTCCTCGAGTAACTTTAAAAGTTCAGGGTCGGAACTTTGACTTCTAGCCAATGTCTGGAGGTCAACTGGCGCTCCCAGTTCTTCGATACGCGACAGGGTATCGGCCACGACATTATCCTTGCCCGATATATGTCGGATGTCGGTCGTGAACTGGGAGATAAAGTCTAGATGTCTATATTGCCTAGGCGAACAGTTTTTCTTCCTTTCGTGGAATGCGAAACTGATCGGCTTGTGGTCAGTAGAGACTATGAAGTGCCGGGCCTCGAGCATATGGCGAAAGTGTTTTATCGCCTCGTAGATCGCCAGCAGCTCCCTGTCGTAAGGGGAGTACTTTACTTGAGATGGGCTCAGTTTACGGGAGAAGAAAGCCAAAGGCTGCCATGAATCTCCCTTGAGCTGTTGAAGGACTGCTCCGATTGCCTTGTCTGACGCGTCTGTCACTAGGGCGAGTTTTGCGGTGCAGTCAGGATGTGGAAGCAAGGTTGCGTTAGATAAGCTCTCCTTGCATGCGTTGAATGCCGCTAAGGTGTCTCCTGTCAGCTGAATCGGCTGTGATCCTTTGACTGAACCTGTCAATAGAGCGTGCAAGGGTGCTTGGACTTCAGCTGCGCGAGGAAGAAATCTCCTATAAAAGTTGAGCATGCCCAAAAATGCCCTTAGCTGCCGTACGTTGGTGGGGGCAGGATACTCTTTTATTGTCTGCACTTTGATGTCCAATGGCCGGGTGCCTCGTTCGGATATGCTGTAACCCAAAAAATTAATTTCTTGGACACCGAAAACACACTTGGATATGTTTACTAACATCCCGTAGTCCCTCAGCCTACCAAAGATGGTGCGGAGATGCTCTTCGTGCTGTGCTCGATCCTTAGAGAAAATCAAGAAGTCGTCGAGGTAACAGTAAACGAAATCCAACCCTCTAGTCATTTCATCCACAAACCTTTGGAAAGTTTGGCCAGCGTTTCGAAGTCCAAACGTCATGTAGGGGAATTCAAAGACACCGAATGGCGTGGTGATCGCAGTCTTGGGTATATCTTCGGGGCTGACAGGTATCTGATGGTAGGCTTTAACCAGGTCTAAGGTACTGAAAACTTTGGAACCAGCAATAGAATGGGCAAAGTCGTGTATGTGCCTAATTGGGTACCTGTCAGGGATAGTACGGGCGTTCAGCATGCGGTAATCGCCGCATGGACGCCAACCATTGTCCTTCTTCGGGACAATGTGTAGTGGCGAGGACCACGGACTCTCAGAAGGCCTAGCGGTTCCATTAGCCAACATAGACTGGAACTCATCTCGGGCGACCTTCAATTTGTCGGGAGCAAGACGACGAGGAGACGATGATACAGGGGGCCCCGATGTCGTGCGGATGTGGTGTAGTGTGTTGTGAGGCACTGTGCGGTGCATACCAGCTGGTCGAGTGATTTCTGGGAACTCATTTAAAATTTTATGGTAAGGTGTATCACCGGATAAAACTCTAATGGAGTATAATTGGCTATTATTATTTACTAGACTGGCTACTATAGTTACAGAAGTAGTACTGTCGATCAAGCGTTTATTTCTGCAGTCTACTATTAAATTATAAAAATTTAAAAAGTCTACGCCTATAATAGGCTTAGTTACGTCAGCAACTACAAAACGCCATGTAAAAACTCTGCGTAAGCCGAAATTTAAGTCTAAGTGTACATAACCATACATAGAAATGTTGGAACCATTTGCAGCGCTGAGTTGAAATCCCGTCGGAGAACGGCGATCCCGTAGTCGCGACCGGGGGAAGACGCAGAGGTCGCTACCAGTATCGACCAGAAACTGCGTCTTCGTGTTGCGGTCCGTCACGAAGAGTCGACCAGGAGAAGCGGGACAATTATCTGTCGTCATCACGTTTGTGGGGTTTGTTGCCACTTTGCGATTCCCGGTGTGAGCACGTGGGTTGTTCCCTTGAGACGGGGAAGATGATTGCCGACGTTGTGGATTGGCACGAGTAGAGGAGCAGCGACGAGTGGATGCTCGAGCTCGTTCGTCGAGCTTCGCCTGGAGTCGCTCTACATATTTCCTGAGCGTGGTGGCCTCGTCTGAAGAGCTGCCGCTGGAACACACGTGGGAGGAAGAGGCGACCGCGACGTCGGCTTGTGTTGATAATTCTTGTACACGGTCGGCGAGGTCTGCGAGTTGATCCAGTGAGTGGGTTGGTTGTGAGACCAACAAAGTCTGGATGTCACGGGGCAGTCGATCGCTCCAGATGGTTCGCAGGAAATCTTGTGGTACACTGGGTCCTGCCAAGTCTTGAAGATGGCGCTGAAACTGCGACGGCTTCCTATCTCCAAGTTGCTCGTGGGATAAAAGCTGCCTCACTTTTTTTTCATGGGAAGCGGTAAGTCTTCTAATGAGCTCGCTTTTAATTCTGTCATATTTGTACATGGTCGGGGGCGAAATGATGACGTCCCTAATGATTTTAGCGTCCGTTATGTCCAAGTTTGCAAGAACAGTTGAGTATTTCTTAGCATCGTCAATAATGCCGAAGAAATTAAACTGGCTCTCAAGTAGCGCGAACCATAGTTCCGGCTCGTCAGAAGAAAAGTTCGGTACTTTTAAATTCGGCTGTTGGACCTCTGACGTCATTGTCGGTTGTTCCGAGCACACCCGAAATCTTCGAGTTCGCCGTGTCATGCTGGTGCGAGTGTCACCATAACGTGACTCGGCGGATGGTGCGGAATCGCTGCTGCTGTCGCTCATACTTGCGTTTTCCTCGGGGTCACCAATGTGGTAGATGTAGATGCGGGTGTAGGTGAGCGTATCGCGGTGTATCGGATACGCGGGTAGTGTGTGATCGACACCACTACGTGTCGATGCCGGCGTGTGAGGTAGGCAGAGCCTATGCAGGAACGTGGCGAAAATAAAACGTCCCACACAATGCGTACACAAGGTTTAATGTGGTACACAAAAGTCACACGAAATGAACAGTACAAAGTCACTATCTTAAAGTCTTACACACTACACTAATACTAAAAGGAGTCTTAACACTACACACTAAATCAGTCCACTAAAAACTAAGAAGGAGAGGAAAGCGACAGTCTATGAACAGCTAATTAAAGCAGTAGCATCAATCGAGGCGGATAGACAAGCTGTAATTACTCTTGGGATGCGTTGTTGAGTGGCCTCTTCTCTCATTGAAATCGTCTTAAAATAAACAAATACTTCCTTTTATTACCAATTATATTTACTTATCAACTTTTATAATAATTTGCTACTTACCCTGGACAAGCGTATTAACATTGTGGCACTGTTTGTTATAATTTGTTTTTAATAATGCAACGTATAACGCCATGACCGCGCGCATACAGAAACTCTGGCGCCGGGCGACTGCGGACCGCAGAGTTGCAATATGCATTGTTGCCTGTTGGTTTGCACGCCATAGTGCGATATGGAATGCGGGAGCGGGATGGGGCGCTGCGCTGTTGCATGGCCTTGTTGACGACTGCTCCGGTTGTTTTTGTTATATTTAATGTTTTAATTAATTTATAGTTTTTTTTTGTTATTGTTTTGGTAAGGCTTTTTATATTTATTGTACAATTATATAAGGATATTTATTTAAGGTTTATGTTAATGTTTAGTTTTTTATAATAGGCTTAAGTTTGCGTTAGCTTGCGTCTGCACGTCATCCAAGGTGATCACTGAAAATCAGCGTTGTGCTGCGGCCTGCACCGCAGCGCAACATAATTGCTGAGTGATCACCTACTTGTCACAGCCACGACGTGCGAACTTCTTCTTTATTTTTATTTTTTAAATAGACCTTTGTGTATCTGTTTTTGTACGTCGTTTTTAATGCTTGTGGCAAATAAAACTATTTTTCTTTCTTTCTTTCTAATTAAATAGTAAAATATGCAAAGGCGCACAGTACGCAAGGCGGAAGCAAAAGCGATAGGGACCGTGTGAAGCGCGCATCGAGCAAAAGCCGACTGGCGCTGCGACACGGCAAATGGCTGCGCCGGCGCGGGTCCGGTGACGTCACAGCTACCTGAGCGCCGGCGCGGCGGCCAGCTGGTGTGCCGTTACTTATCCTTACTAATATTATAAAGGTGAAAGTTTGTATGTATGTATGGATGTTTGTTACTCTTTCATGAAAAAACGGCTCAACAGATTTTGATGAAATTTGGTATAGTGATAGCTGACACCCTGGATTAACACATAGGCTACTTTTTATCCCGAAAAATGTAGTGTTCCCGTGGGATGAGTCAGGAAACCAAATATACATATTTTCTACTCTTTCAAATTCAAATTGTTGGCACGGGATGTCCTCTCCTACGGAAGGGAAATATAGTCGACGGCACGCGGGAAATATAGTTAGTAGACACGCGAAATAATATGTTCTTGATGTGGATTGGACTCAAAAACTATCTGCACCCGGGCGAAGCCGGGCCCGACAGCTAGTCTAATATAATTTTGTGTGTCGAGTGTATGTCTGTTTGTAAATGTATATTTATTATGTGATGTGTCGGTGTGTGACTGTGAAGTGAGTGAATGTGGTATGTATGTCTGATGTGTGTTATGTGGAGGATCGCCATACGTATATGGGCTGATACAGATAAGTCATTATAACGTTCATTTTAGCATTATTGAAAAACGATTTCATGGCCGCCATTGACGTAAAAATCCAACAGATGGCGCGATTTTCAAAGCCATCTTTTTGACGTACCGTATGTACTGAAGGGCCTATCCTTAATTTTTAAATCAATTTTTTTAGTTTTATTTGTAGTTTCTAATTCCGCCACAAGCCAACTTATGGTAGACGCGCTGTACCACTTTTTTGGCGGGAGCCGGGAGGTTTTGAGCGAAATTTTAGCAGGAGCCGGCGCCGCATTACGTCTATTTTATTTATATTCGCTTTGGTCAGCATTTAGCATTGTAAAACCATAGCTGATATCTTTCGAAACTACTAACTTTTTATTAATTTAATAATAACTCATACCTACATTTATTCGCACCATAGCGCAGCACCGCGAGTTTAAATCGGATAAGGTGTTTTTCGTGAACTGTAAACAATGAGGTAAGTACATATTATACTGAATGAACATAGATGCTGATGACAATGCTTTGACAGCCTACGTGGCGTAGTAACGAGAGGTCGCAGGTTCCATACCCGCACCAGAAACAAATATTTCGACGGTCCATACGTAAACATCGACGACTATGTTACTTCACTACTTTACACCAATAACGTTGTATGTGGCAAATTAAATACCTATTTTCAGTGGCGGCGTAAGGTAGGTTGTCACCCGAGGCGATTTTGTATTGAGCACCCCTACATAAACATAACACCCAATACTAAACAACCCTACACCGGACATATCGTGCACTTATCAAATCTGACTTTTATCGGAGGAAAGCTATTGTGCTCTTCTTTCGGTGGCCCGGAGGCGGCTGGAACTGTATGTTAGTGTCACTGGCCTTCCAGCCTGGCACGTTAAGGATGTTTTGGCCGAGCCGGGTCCCTCACATAACCTCCGCTAGCATACCGACTAAATTCCTTGGATGACCGTCACACGCATTATAGGCGGCCCAAGACATCACAAGGCGAGAAGCGCATGATCGATGCCTGCCTAGGCATGGCCATGTCATGGCCTCAGCGTCCTATAGAAAATGATTGCTGGTTCTTCTTTTGATGGGTGCAACTGTTTCAAGACGCTGCGCCGCGCCGGTTAAAGATGTTTAGGTCGTCTACGTCAGAGATGAGGCCATGCGCCCTGTCGCTCATATCCAAGTTGCTGTAGGTAAGGGCACACCGCCCCCTGCACTGTATGCCCAGCCCAGCGTAATGTCAACATTATGACGGTTAGGAAATACCGTGCCGAATTTCTCATATCCTACGACAGGGTAGAGGCGCCGCAGTGGTTCAGCCATTTATTGCCTGGCAACCCTTTTTTACAGGTGGCGGTGAGCGGGATCGTTCACCTCGCGATCCCGTCTCGTGCTTTCTTGCCAAACCTTCCCGATCTCGACCATGGAGGGCATTACGGCCGAGAGCGAGAGGTCTGCTCTGGCGGCTGCATGGAGTATTCTATTCTCGTCACCCCAGAGTGGGCACTCCGAAAAAGTGTGTTTTTTCACAATGATGGCACACAGCGGTTTCATTCATTCGCGCCACCCGCCACATACATATATCTAACGAAGCAACCGTGCCCCGATAGAACCATTGTCAGATGGGCCGCAACATGCCGTGGCGCCTGTTCGGCCACTGGTAAAAAAAGGACGCGCTGCCTGATGGGTCCACTCACAAGCATTGGCATGATTGTCCATCCTAGGGTACCTCATACTCCTCCAAGACGGCCAGTGTATTTCTCTCTAAGGCAGGGTTTCTTAAACTTTTTGCAGTTACGGACCCCTAACAAAATTTAAAATAGTTCACGGACCCCGCCAAAAAATATTTCAGTAAGAAAAACTATGTATTGAATACTCATTTTTATTGAACACGTACTTTTATTGGTAGTTTACAATAGAACAGGGTCTATGTCTTTCATTGATAATTATTTCTACATGCTTTTCAGTGGGATTTTATAATTATAATTCTTTGCTTTATAGTGTTTTTTTTTTTAAGTTTTTTACTTTTTATGTAGAATTTTATATTCTTTTTAATAATGATAATTTTCTGATAAATACATATTAAATGTTTACCGAGCTCCCTAAGGGGTCCGTGGAACCCCCTTTAAGAAACCCTGCTCTAAGGGCTGGTGGCTTCCCTTGACATAACGATTCCAGTCGCTATTAATCTATTAATAAACCGACGACGAAAGGGCTTTGGCGTTTACGTCCGTGGGAAGGAAACCAGCCAGAAAACAGGCGGCTCCTTTGGAGATTGTACGATATCCCTTGAATAATGATCATCCGCTACGCCACCACTCGAGAAAACAGCACAGTCTATTAAGAGATTCAACCGAAACGGTATATGTATGTTCGAATTAGCCTCAAAGAAGCTTGATATATTTAAAAGATCGAGGCATTATTATGTTAGTATGTTATAAGGCGATGGTTCGGCCCCACGTGGAATATTGCACTCATCTTAAGGTAGGGGCACCCCAGTACGAACTTTTCTTTTTCGACCGATTTCAAAGTCGGGCAGGTCGATCATTGACGACCGAGTTCTTTCCGATGTTCGGAATTTTCTCTACTGCTGAGTTCCGCCAACATACAACGCGGCAAACCTCCAAATACCAGTTTAGTACCTTTCTCTTGAAATTTCCTTCTCCATACCTACAACAAATCCCGCGAACCAATTGCAAGCGTATTCTCACCTTAAAGGTCGTAACGCATCTCTATGCCCCATGGTGTTACAGATGTTCATGGTCGGCGGTGATCACTTACCTACCATAAAGTAAACCGTATGATCGTCTGCTACTAAGATGTATAAAATAATAATATTATAAAGAAGAAAGATTTGTATTTTTGTATTTTTGCATGTAACGTATAAACTCAAAAAGTACTGGACCGATTTTAATAATTCTTTTTTCATTAGAATGCTAAAGTAGCTTAGAAAAATAAAGTAATGTTGCAATGCCCGCGCGCAGCTCACGCGCATGTCAACTAAAATTATAAAAAAAGCCTTTTTTTAATTTTGTATAAGGGGAGGTGTGATGTAGTACATAAGAGTTATAATCATATTATATAAATGTAGCGTCGAGTAAGCAATATATAGTGGTGAGTTATTAAAATATAGACAGTTGCACATTGGACGTTGTTTTATTAAGACGTCCCAAATCCCGACGTCACACAACACTGGGCCGTAACGTCAGGCGCCTCCCACCAGTTCTCCCACCAACGAATCAATATCACATTTACAAAATTTTGTACCTAGTCAGGTCATAAATTCTGTCACATGTTTATTATAAAATAATTGAAACAAGTTTATTTATTATGTAACCATTTATATACCAAAATGAACTTAACAAAACATAGATTCTTATAACAATAAAGTTTATTCAAATAGACCTCCGTGATTTTGAATACAGGCCTTCAATCTGCGCGGCCAGTTGTCTATCGCAGCACGAACGAGGTCCATGTCAATATCGGCGGCTGCCTTAATCAAGGATGTCTTAAGTGACTCAAATGGAGGATTATAGCTGTTATTATTATATCACTAATATCTGGTCTCTTCTTTGACCTTCTTGTGAGAACTCTTTCTCACATGTTTAGTGAAATGAATACTCAGCAGAGTTCAGCCATAGCAAGCGTTTAATGTTATACATACATTAGGTATAAACTTTAATCACAACACAATAAGAACTTAGCAAAAATATATATATGTGAAAAATATTTGATGTTTATGACATATGTTAAACTTGTGTGTTTACAATAACAACTTTGAACAACGACTGACGTCCCAAATATTTTTCACACATTCGAAGGCTTATTTTATTTTTGAATCTACATTCAAAAATACCTTCCAGCCTGTCTTACACACTGACATGAGGTTACACACAGTCCAATAGCAACTCTATGCTCTAACAGACTCCAAATTGGGATGAGGCTTTGAGCACGCCTTTTCCTCCAAGTGTTGCCATATCTTGAAATCTAACGGAGTCAAATCTGGACTGGAGAAGGGCCAGTCTTCGTGCCGGATTAAGTCGATTTCACGCGCCGCCAGCCAGTCTTGTGTGCTCTTCGCTCTATGAGCTGGCGCCGAATCTTGTTAGAATACCCAGTGCCTGTTATTGAACATGGTATGAGAAACAGGTTCCAGTTCGTCAGGACTGTATTTTGATACACAACTGCATTCGTTTTTACACCTTTCTCACAAAACAGTACCTCTGTTAAGCCCCAATAAGAAACTCCCAACCATACCATGAGCGAGGATGGAATATGACCTCGTTGGACACGCGGAATACGGTTGCTCGCTTCTTCAGTACTGTGTGCTCTTTTCTACGATAAAAATTTTTTCATCTGAAAAAAGAATTTCCCGATATTTTTTTCCCGCGTACCGCTTCAACAAAGCGCGGCATCTCTTCAGTCTCAGGTCCATTAGACGAGCATTCAAACGATGTCCTGTTTTTCTTCGATATGCCCGAAGCCCTAAGTCTTCATTTAACACCCTTTTCACCGTGATTCTGGCCAACAGTTTCTGTTTACGTTTGGGACATGAACAATATGTCATTTTCATTCATTGTCACTCTAATTAAACGATAGCAGGCAACAGCGACTGCATTCAAGGTCAAATTTTTGTGCTTCACTTTTCTATACGGAATGCAATCTCCATTTGGGTATAAGCTTCTTGAGAATACGATTGAGAGTGGGTAGGTAGGGGGAGTCCGGGAGAGTTGAACCACTTTTAATTCAAAATATCATAACTACTTGTTCATAGGGTTTAGAAAATTGATTGTATACTTATTTGATGCCTTACTCTAGTAGATACAGTTGATCTTCATTTTACTGGTAATAAATGGGCAAATAATTTTTTATTGATATTTTAATAAAAAATGGGATATGAGTCAAGTCTCCCCACCAGCAGGGACACTTGAACCGGGGTATGGGGAGAGTTGACCATAGTATTTTTATGGAATATAAAAGCAATTTTCAACTTCAATCGTAGTTTTATTATCTTTTCTTATACAATAATTAACTTACGCGAATGTTACTCATTGAAAAAAAACTAATAATCACGGATTTTGTTGCAGACTGAGTCCACCCTGTGACTACGAAAGCTGTAAAGTAATCGAAACTTCGCGACGGGAAATTAAAAATGAAAAAAATAAACCGAAAACGCTAAAAACTTTGTAACTTATAGTTTTATTTTAATAAAAGGTTTTTTTTGTTCTCAATTTAATTAGTATATGTACTATGTATACATCACAATGAAAAAAATAATTTTGTTCAGGTGAACATAAAGACCCATACAAAACATCTCAAACAAAATGTTTCCAAATAATATGACAATTTATCTTTATTTATTTGTGTGTTTATCAATCTGTTTTGAAATAAACACAACAATAAGTTTCTGTTAATATATAATAAAATGTTGCATATATCCATAACATTTTATTTCACAACTATAGGCCGACAGCTATATCGATATCGATATGATAGTATCGAAAGTGCATTGTACACCACTATATGTCAAGCACACATGTAAACTTCACGCACACAATCGTAAATCAGTTTTGGTCGCGCTCAAAATGACACATTGCCGATCTATGTTCTATACTACATCTATGATCACAACATACTATAGCTCCATAAAAATGTAGGGAAACATGTGTTGTCATCGACTATTTTATCGACAACCTTTTATTGATCGAACCTGTCAGTCAATCCCTAGCAACTTTTGGTTGAAATTATTGTAAATTCACGTATTTGATATTATTTTTTATACGTAATGGATACTTTCAGCGTATTTATATAATGAAATACTATATTCTTTTCTACCGATATGTATACACAGATTTCCATTTTATTCTATAATATCGTCACAAAATAGTATTGTGCAAAAGTGGCCGGTACCTGTGAAAACTTTAATTATTTCGGATTTTTACGCCTACATGAACCACACCTTGGCACTGCACAATGCACTATAATAAACTACTTTTAATAAATATAACCAAGTACTGTAATATTAAATAAATTATGAAAATAAACGAATTTTGTTGCTCGCTTAGTTTGACATATTTCGACTCTGGGTCACTGCAGGCTACTTCTGTGTAAACGTATGGTCGCATCATGCATCTCGCTTTAACATATGACTTAAATTATTCTATCTCTTTCACATTGCCGATCTATGTTTTATACTAAATCTATGCGAATAACTGAAAATAAATGTGTAACGGGAGTTTACCGCCGCTCGCTAAGAGATGGCGCCTCCGTAGAATTAGATCGCGGTATGGTTTCGTTACAAAGGTTGATAATTAAAATAAAAGCGCAAAAAACAAAAAAAAAACCCAAATAAACTTTTTTGTTAAATTCCACGCAGACGAAGTCGCGGGCACAGCAAAATAAAACTACTTTATATAAAAATAAAGGTATTTATTAAACATTGTAATATTTCCATAAGTTACTACGTTTCCATCCATCCATCCATCAGCCAAAGGAAGTCCACTGCTGAACATAGGCCTCCCCAAATGATTTCCACAGAGACCTGTTGGAGGCAGCCTGCATCCAGCGACGTCCCGCGACCTTTACCAGGTCGTCGGACCATCTTGTGGGTGGACGTCCTACGCTGCACTTTCCGCTACGTGGCCTCCATTCGAGCACTTTCCGACCCCATCGGTCATCAGATCTCCGCGCTATGTGCCCTGCCCATTGCCACTTCAACTTGCTAATCCGGTGGGCTATGTCGGTTATTTTAGTTCTCCTACGGATCTCCTCATTTCTGATTCGATCTTGTAGGAAAACCCCGAGCATAGCCCTCTCCATAGCTCGTTGAGTGACTTTGAGCTTCCTAATAAGGCCCATAGTGAGGCCACGTCTCGGTGCCGTAAGTCATCACTGGCAACACACAACTATCGAAGACTTTCGATTTAAGGCACTGAGGTATTTTGGACGAGAAGACGTCGCGTAGTTTCCCGAACGCTGCCCAACCGAGTTGGATTCGACGATTGACCTCTCTCTCGAAGTTGGACCTGCCTAACCGGACCACTTGTCCTAAATAGACATATTCGTCAACAACTTCAAGAGTCGAGCCCCCAACACCGATGGGGGTGGGCACAACATGGACATTCGACATGATCTTCGTTTTGTCCATGTTCATTTTAAGACCCACCTGTTGGGAGACTCGATTGAGGTCTTCGAGCATAGTGCTAAGGTCTTCCAGCGATTCTGCCAAGACTACAATATCGTCGGCAAACCGAAGGTGAGTGATATACTCGCCGTTGATGTTGATGCCGAATCCTTTCCATTGCAAGAGCTTGAAGGCATTTTCCAGCGCGGCAGTGAACAGTTTCGGAGATATGACATCTCCCTGTCTCACGCCTCTCTGTAGTGGAATAGCCTTCGTACTCTGATCTTGTACTCGGACCGACATGGTGGCGTTGTTGTATATACACTTCAACACTTCGATGTACCGATAGTCGATATGGCACCGCTGGAGAGACTGTAGCACAGCCCAAGTCTCGATCGAATCAAAGGCTTTCTCATAGTTCACAAACGCTAAACAAAGCGGCAAGTTATATTCCTCGGTTTTTTGTATAACTTGCCGAAGCGTATGGATGTGGTCTATGGTGCTAAAGCCTTTTCGGAAACCGGCTTGTTCGGGAGGCTGGAAGTCATCAAACCTGCGTTCGAGACGATTTGTGATGACCCTCGAAAACAACTTATAGACATGGCTCAGGAGCGAGATGGGTACCTTCGAGGAGGCTGCCTTACTTGCCGCGTTGGGAACAAGCAACGTGGTGAGGAGGATAAGGCGACTGGGCCTGACCGTGGCCCTCCATAAGTCCGAGGCCATCTGCTTCCACAGGCCTCGGAAGGGGCCACCGGCAGGGGCCCAATTGGCGATTGAGGGCGTGGCTATTTCTATCGGCTCCACGATGAAATATCTGGGAGTCGTGCTGGACAGCCGGTGGAATTTCCGCGCCCACTTCACCCAGCTAAAGCCAAAGCTGGTTCGGGCGGCAGGCGCGTTGTCAAGCCTGCTGCCCAACCTCGAAGGTCCCGGCATCCCTTGCCGAAGATTGTACGCGGGAGTCGTGCGATCCATGGCTCTTTACGGTTGTCCCGTTTGGGCCGAGTCCCTGGACAGGCGCTGTGTTTTCCTCCTGCGTCCAGCGCAGCGAGCGATGGCGCAGCGAATGGTCAGGGGCTATCGCACGATTTCCCATGAGGCGGCCTGCGTATTGGCTGGTTTCCTTCCCTGGGACATTGACGCCAGAGCCCTCTCGTCAGCCTACCACTGGCGGGAGGAGGCGTCCCGTCGCGGGGAGCTACCGGCCCTTAGAGAAGTCGAGGCCATCCGGGCCTCCTTCCGCACGGCCGCAGTGGAGGAGTGGCGCACCAGGCTGAACAATCCCAGTCTTGGTGTTTGGACCATCGCGGCAGTGCGTCCTGTCCTAGACCAGTGGCTGGGCAGGCGCCACGGTGTGATGACGTTCCGCCTGACGCAGGTTCTGTCGGGGCATGGCTGTTTCGGCAGATACCTGTGGCGGGTGGCGAGAAGGGAAGAATCCGCCGTGTGTCACCATTGTGACAACTGTCCGGAGGACGCAGCCCAGCACACTCTCTCGGAGTGTCCAGCCTGGGAAGAGGAGCGTGCAGCTCTCCGCGCAGCCATCGGAGTGGACCTCTCACTCTCGGCCGTGATTCCTTCCATGGTTGAGAGTAGGAGGTCATGGCAGGCCATGCTCACCTTCTGTGAGATCATCATCTCGCAGAAGGAGAGCGCGGAGCGGGATCGTGAGCAGAACGATCCCGCCCGCCGCCGCCAACCGAGAAGGAGGCACCGGGTAAATGACAATGGCTGACCCGGCGCCCCGCCCAGTGGTCAAGGGGCGTCAGAATTCCACCACGGTATCCCCTGCCTGTCGTAAGTGGCGACTAATAGGGGTCATCGGGGTCGCTAAGCACACAGCGGGCGCTGTGCGCTCATGTCAGGAGTGGCTCCGAGATTGGCGGCAGAACGTGTGGCCTCGTCTGTCGCGGACGCTCATCTCACCATGGGCGTCCGAAGTAAGGAAAGTGGGGGCATCTGCGCCCCCCCAAGCTGCGAGGAGCCATATTTGGCAGTGCGCCGGGTGGCACGGCGAGTTAAATGGGCGCCATTCGCCTGTCCACATCGCCTGTCATCCATTAAGCGCGTGATGGCCACCGAGAGGTTGTAGTCGGTATGCCGGTAATAGATCTTCTTAGATCTCGGTAGGGACCCAGCCTGGATACAACATCTGCGCAGTGCGGACTACTGTCCCCGCGTCCCAGGCTGGAAGGCCGGAGACCCCGACATGCCCCTTCCGGTCCACCCCCGAGTATCGGAAGGAAGGCTAAAGGAGCTTTACTCTCGTTAAAAAAAAAAGTAGCGAGATGGGCCTGTAATTCTTCAGCAAAGTGTTATCACCTTTTTTGAAGAACAGTACCACCACGCTCCTGCTCCATGCCTCTGGCGTTGAGCCCTCGAGGAGAACGGAATTGAAGAGCCTCTGAAGGACTTTCAGTACCGGGGTTCCGCCCGCTTTCAGAAGCTCTGAAGTTATTCCGTCCTCGCCCGGCGCCTTGTTGTTTTTAAGTTGCTTCAGGGCCATCTCAATCTCACACAGGCTGATGTCCGGGATATCATCGCTAAAGTGTCGGATCAACTCGGCTCTCGGGTCTTCGGCCGAGCTAACAGCAGGTTTGGCAACCGAGGTGTAACGCTGTCCGTAGAACCTCTCGATCTCCCTTAATACCTCTGCCCTCGTCGATACCACGCGGCCGTCTTCCGTCTTCAGCCTAGACAACTGGCTTTGCCCAATAGACAAGTCTCTTGCAAACACTTTGGAGCCTCCGTTTCGCTCAATTGTCTCCTTAATGCTCACAGTATTGTGAGCACGGACATCGTGCCGCAAGGACTTCCAGATTTGTCTATTGAGCCGCCGATATGCTTCGGCGTCAACGGAAGACTGCAGCGCTAAAGATCGACGTTCGGCTATGAGGTCAAGAGTGTGGATCGAGAGTTTTTGTGGTCTATCTCTACGGCGAGGTCTAAAATACTTAGATCCCACCGTATGGACAGCTTCTACCAAACCGCTGTTTAGCTCGTCCACTGCAAGGTTTTCTCCTAGACAATCAAAGCGATTTGTCAGCTCGAGTTGAAAGCTCTCGGGGTTTTGGATATGGGCGCGAGTAGGTGGGAGCGTAGATTTCATCAAGCGACGCCTTTCCGATTGGACATTGATATTCAGTGTGCCCCTAACCATTCGGTGATCACTGCCGGTTTTCACCCTGTTGATCACAGAGACATCTCTGAATATCCGTCCATTCGTCGTCAAGATGAAATCTATCTCGTTTCTCGTAGAACCGTCAGGACTCAGCCAGGTCCATTTCCTGTGAGGCGGCTTCTTTCTTTCTTGAGAGTTCATCGCAAAGAGTCCCTCTTTCTCCAGAAAGTCGGCCAGCCTCTGACCCCTGGGGTTCCGTTGCCCATGTCCAAATTGCCCCACTTTCAACTCTGCATCGCTTCTCTTGCCCAACTTTGCGTTGAAGTCCCCCATAACAACATTGAAGTAGGTTTTGGAAGTATGTATGGCCCGACTTATGTCCTCATACATCTCCTCTACTTCTTCATCTGGGTGTGTCGAGGTCGGCGCGTATACCTGTATGACCTTCAACGAATATCTTTTGGATATTCTGAGTATAAGGTATACTACCCTGCTCGACACACTTTCGATGGATACGATGTTGTTGATGAGAGACCTGTGGACGAGAAATCCGACACCTCCTCGGGACTGTTGGTCGTCCCCTCGGTAGAAGAGCAGGTTACCAGACTTCAGGGTTATCGTATCCTCCCCGATTCTTCGGACTTCCGATAACCCCAGAATATCCCAGTGTAACCTGCTCAATTCTTCTTCCAGTTCGACAATCTTCTCGTCTGTCCTCAATGTGCGAATGTTGTGTGTTACCAGGGCCAGTCGTCGTCGGGGGTGGTAGCCGGGGCCAACCCGGGGATTCTTAGCACCCCCTGCCCCACCGTAACCATGACTGCTACCATAGCCAGGAATAGTGGGGCTGCCGGGGACTGGGGGCCTGGTCTCAATATGTGTCGCCATTAAGGGGGGTATTTGCCAATACTCGCCACGCTTGGCAGGCGGGTTGGCGAGCGCAGTAGGGGACTGGCGTTAATGACGCTGCTGCCCGCCATTAACCGGGGAAAGGAAATAGGATTTGTGGGTAGAGGATGTTATAGGAAAGGAGAGTATGGCCTGAGGGAGTGGATACTGCAATCACGGACGGGAAGTTGGAAGGGTACTACGTTTAACTTATGGAATCTATACATACAGGGTATATCAAGACTGCTACCGAAAACGAAGCCGGGTGGTAGTTTAAGCGACTTCAGACACAATGCAACAGAAAAAGTTTAAAAAAAAGTGAAAATTTTTTTTTGTTATTTTTTCCCTATGGCTATATTTGGGTGGTAAATACATTTTTTCCTAAAATAATAGTGTATACCCTTTTATTTATAAATAATCTAAGGTATAAAAGAGTTTAAATTATTATTTTAGCAAAAACTATGGATTTACCACCCAAAAGCGACGATATTTAAAAAATCATAAAAAATAATTGTCGCGTTTCTATGCGAAATTTTTAATTGCATTGTGTTTGTAGCCACTAAAACTACCACCCGGCTTCATTTTCGGTAGCAGTCTTGATATACCCGGTATAAATAAAATTGAAGTGTCTGTTTGTAAAGTGAAAATAAAAAAAATGTCCAACTACATATCGTTATATACACGATACCTGTGCCGAAAATGATCTATAATTTTTTTGTCTGTCTGTCTGTTTGTTCCGGCTAATCTCTAAAATGGCTGGAACGATTTTGACGGGACATTTTTGTCAGATGGCTGATATAATAAGGAGGAACTTAGGCTACATTAGTTTTAGAAAATTCTTTTATTTTAGAAAAATAAAGTTTTTGTTAAATTCCACGCGGTCAAATAATATAGCGGTAATAATAAATATAGTGTATGCTTTTACTTAATAATAACTTAAGTCTAGTTTATTGTGGTTACATAGCTCAGTACACAGTTTTAGTTATTTTAATCGCACAATTTGACTACCAATTGTTTGAGATTGGAATGGCCACGAGAGTAACCAAACTTTCTAACGTCCAGTATCCACTATCCAAATAATATGTACCTATTGATTAGTTAATTTAGCACCCTATTCATTAATACTAATTTCTAACGTTACGCTTTATCAATAGTTTTGGTATAAAAAAAGTTTATGTAATATGTAAAATTATATTAAAATTACAATAAACTTAAACTAAAATATCACAAGAGATTCATCATAGTAAACACAATTACAGACAGCATGCCTGTCAATCTGCCAATGGAATAACAAAATATAAAATTAAAATATTAAAACAAACATTACCATTATTATTCACACTCACAGTAATTAACACAACAAAACTATGCTGTGTTTAATTCAAAAATATTCATTAAAAAAACACTTAATTATAGGTTATCTTATAAACATGTGGATAGATGGTATTTGTTCAAACGTTGGAGGCTCTCGCTTTGCAGCGAGTTGTTTTGGCACCAACGTAACAGAACTCAACGTCCATGTCGTGCTTCCTCAAATAGTCCATCCACTGAAGTTGTTTTACTGAAGGCTTGTCCGAATCAGTTTTGACTTCTACGAAACGTACCTGTAAGAAAATATTATGTAATTTGACATATAGACCATGAACTCATTTGTCACGTAGCGTGGTTCCAGAGCGTGAGGTCGGGGAAGCCGTCCCGCGCACGCAGGCCGCGAGTGCGAGTGCGAGTGAGTGAATATGAATGAGTGCGTGAGGACTCACTTGTCGCGTGGCGTGGTTCCAGAGCGTGAGGTCGGGGAAGCCGTCCCGCGCGCGCAGGCCGCGAGTGGCGACGCGCGCACACAGCGCCGCCACGCGCCGCGCGCCCAGCGACACCACTACGTCACGCACTTGCACCCACTCCAAGTCTCGGTACAAATCTGTAACTTCATCTGCAGCAAGCAAATGTATGTTTTTTTTTATAATGTTGTATATAATGATAATGTAAAATGACAACTGTTTAAATGAAATGAAATGTATTTATTGGTCCTGTTACCTAGGCAATAGGGTATTTGACTATTATCGATTTTTGGTATTATTTCGCTTACAAACACAAATACGTTCAAAATAAAGCCTTGCTGTCAAAAAAGTATTAAAGTAGCTTGTAACATAAGGGAAATATTAATATTAAAAATTTAAAATTAGGGGTGTAGTCCCCACTGTCCCCACATCTTGCTTTCTTTTTCACACGCGCACACTGTAATGTATAATAACTCTAGTGACGTCACTTTCTTGGTTTTGCATCTCTGTTTTGTTACCCCCACTACAAGAGTTAAAATGTTTCGAACTTGTTTCATTCTGAATGGATTTATAAATTTCTTTGTTTGTTAGACCATAGCTATGGATACATTTTGACAAATACAATAAAAAAATAGGAGCCAAATACCCCTAATAAAGAGCTCTTATGACAAGTCAATATACATAGAACTTACGCCCGAATACTGGAACGCCCTTCAAATAATAAGTTGCTCTTAACAGCGCACGGCCCACTTAGCCAGTACATTTAATCGGGATTAACGTGGTTAAGCGCCATTCATATTTAAGTTGCGTTCCAGTATTTGGGCGTAAATCTCATTATACAAATTTATAGTTAATTTTATTTATTTATTTAGTTTTTATTCGTTTATTATTTAAATTATTAGTTACTACTTTATAGTAATTTGTTTTTCGAAGAAATACATCATTTACTTTAGTCAAATTAAATTGAATTAATTAGGACCATTTATATTTACCACCGGATCTAGCGCGGACCGCGGTGCGACCCATTTCTGAGTAGACACAGCGAGTCAAACTCAGTGGACTTGGTTTTGGTCAATTTACTAAAATAAGTAGTTGACTTGTCTTACAAAGTTTTGCCATTGTATTGTATTGTATTGTATCAGCCCATATACGTCCCACTGCAGGGCACGGGCCTACTCTACAATCGAAAGTACGATTGAGAGTGGTTAGGCCATATAGTCCACCACGCTGGCCTAGTGCGGGTTGAAGTTTATTTATTATTATTTTTAATTTACTTTTCTCGATCGGTCGTCATATGATTTTAATTGGCGTTATATTATAAAGTTATAATTTCATTGATTAATTGAATTGTATATTGGGTAATTTTTAAGTTACAATTTATTTAATGTTTTTAGTTATTTATTTATTTAATCCTTTATTGCACAAAAATAAAAATACAGTGAAGAAACAACACAATAATAATAGTACAAGAGGCGGCCTTATCACTCTAGGTAATTTCTTCCAGGCAACCTTTGGATGGATATTGAGATAGGAAAAATGAGCGGGCAGTCTAAGGTATATAAAATAGTAATAGTAGTAATATATATATGTATATATATATATAATATACATACGTATATACGAATACATACCAACAAAATATATTAAAATACACATACATACAATTTACCATATACATAAATATACAGGGTATATCAAGACTGCTACCGAAAACGAAGCCGGGTGGTAGTTTAAGCGACTTCAGACACAATGCAACAGAAAAAGTTGCAAAAATAAGCGACAATTTTTTTTTTGAAATTTTTTTCCTATTGCCATATTTTGGTGGTAAATAATTTTTTTCCTAAAATAATAGTGTATACCCTTTAATTTATAAATACTCTAAGATATAAGAGAGTTTAAATTATTATTTTAGCAAAAACTATGGATTTACCACCCAAAAATGACGATATTTAAAAAATCATAAAAAATAATTGTCACGTTTCTATGCGAAAATTTTAGTTGCATTGTGTTTGTAGCCACTAAAACTACCACCCGGCTTCGTTTTCGGTAGCAGTCTTGAGATACCCGGTATAAACCTATCCTAACATTTAACAAAGAGGCGAATGGACAAGATATTTTTTTTTTTATGGCAATTGTTGTTTGCCAATGTCAAGTTTGGGAAACTGGACAAATCTTAGGAATTTGGAAAGGATCAGTAATGTAAGATATGAATTACATAGGAAGATGAAAGGAAATAAATGTAGTTAAATTTTTATATTATTTTGAATTATAAACGTACATAAAGTTTTGTATACTAGATCCCATCAAAAACATCCTGTAAAAAAATTCCAAGTCTCGCAGCTCAGGTTTTCTACCGCAAACAGTTGTGAGATGCATGTAATACCAAGTCGATTAATTTATTTAGTCCTTAAGGGACCTTCTATAGAAAGTTATTACGTTAGTTATTACCATATCAATATTAAAAATTCTTTACGTTTTAAATAAATGGATCGACTTGGCCATCGCATGAAAACATAATGTATCGTACAATTTATACATAATGCTACTGGCCAAGTCGATCTATTTATTTAAAACGTAAAGAATTCATAATTTTTACCAGAATGTTAAAATTATTATCAGACATATCATGTCGATATCTAATTTCAGCTTCTTTTCTGTTTTTAACAGCTTCAGTACACTCTTTGTCCCACCACGGTGGAGAAGGGAGTCTTTTAGATAGTTTTTTAAGAGTAAATACTTCATCGGCTGTATTTACTATAGCTTTAGTGAAAGCTTTCACATTTATATGTAAGTCAGGAGATTGAGACAAAGAATTAATTTTTTTTTCCACTGAAGACTTATATGTGTCCCATTTTGCAGAGTCTAATTTATATTTTAAACGAGGAGATTTGGTTATTGAAATATCAGAAGGAAATTTGTTATATGGTAATGATATAAGAATGGGATAATGATCACTTCCAAATGAAGATGAGAGAGTTTGCCAATTGCCAGCTGAAGCTAGGTCAGGAGTGCATATAGATAAATCCACAACACTTTTTCCTTCACAGGGGCGAGAGCAACGAGTTGCAGACCCTGTGTTCAATATGCACAAATTGTGCAAATCTAGAATGTCCAGTAAATTTTCACCATTAACATTTGATGAAGAGCTTCCCCAAGACCTATGCTGGGAATTGAAGTCACCTAACAAGATGAAAGGTTTAGGAATAAAGTTCAGTATTTTACTAATTTCATTAAAAATATTTAAAGAGGGATGTGGAACATAAATTGAAACAAATGAGATATTATTAACATTAATACAAACTATGGAAAAATCATTAGAATGAGAAGGAATGGAAAAATTTTTAAATGGAATGTTTTTGGGGACTAAGATGGCCACACCGCCATAGCCATCCTGTCTATCCTCTCTTACACACAAATATCTGGGCAGTCTAAAGTTATATTGAGGTTTTAACCATGTTTATGATAAACAAATTATAACTGGATTAAATTCATTTAAAAGGTATATCAAATCACTCTTTTTATTGTTTACACTCCGGCAATTCCATTGAATTATGTTTCTGTAATCCATAACTGATTTGATTTAATGTAGTTTCGAGTATTGGTGCAACGTTGGACGGTACAAGAATATTATTTTTAGAAAGAACATTTAACAATATTGATACAATTTCAGACATGGATAATTGATATATGTTTTCATTATTTTCTTTTTCAGCAGGAAAGGCACAACCATTTCCAGATAGCAGTATATTATTGTATTCATTGAGTGATGTATTATGTGATACTTGGTTAAAGCCGGAAGTGAAATGTGTACGTGGTTTAGCTTTTGAATAAACCGTTTTTTTATAAGAGTAGTTCTTATTATTGGTAACTTGATTACTTTGAGGATTACTGGTAGTAGAATTTTTCGAATTTGACACTACATCAGAATATGGTTTCGAAATTGGTTTATGTAGCTTAGCAGCTTCAGAGTAAGAAATGCAATTCTCAGCCATAGTTATCTTAATGTTTTTTTGACGCAGAAATTCAGGACATGATTTGTTAGTTGCATAGTGATATCCAGAGCATAAACAACACAAACTCTGGTCGTCATTAATGGTACAAGACTCACCAGAATGATCCTGCCCACACTTAAAGCAGCGGGGTGTCCCACGGCATTGGATTTTGGTGTGACCATAACGACAGCAGTTATAACATTGTATTGTCGGGTAGTGATATAACTCAACTGGTATAGCATTATAGCAAGCAAATACTCGCTTGGGTAAAACCTGCCCATCGAATGTTATAACTACTGTCTGAGATGGTTTCCAAGTAGTTGTTCCATCAATAATGGCTTTGAAATTTAATCGTCGTACTTTCAATATGGGACCACAGCCGACAGGAACAGAAATGTTCTGAATAATATCAGAATCAGACCATTCTGTTGGAATGCCCTTCACAGTGCCCATTCTCGTTACACTAAATGTAGGGATAAATGCATTGTAATTGTTTGATTGTAATGCCTGACAAGACAGAAAATAATTTGTATCTTTAAAACCAGAAAATGATAAAGTTACTCTATTGCGACCAATTCGTTTAACGCTACCATTTATTATATTCATAAAATTGTGTTTCTTCAGGAAGAATCCAAAACTTATAGGATGTAGTATAATATTGTCACTTGGACTTATTTGTTTTTTTTTGAACATGTATAACGTATGGTGCCAAGTCATCCGAAGTGTAAAATTGTCTGGTGGATGTTGATGGTTCTGGGGATTTTTGGGACATGCTTGCACTTTCCATGGTCTGAGAAACTGTTGGTTCAGGACAAGGTTCAGGACAATCAATGTCGGAGCACTGACAGGATTGCTTTTTTCCATCAACGGACATTTTATTTATTCTTTTTTTTTGTTACATTGCCTGCATACTGCAACTGGTGGTAGGTCTCTCATATGTGAAAGGCTGCCTGGGTGGGTACCACCGCAATGTCTATTTCTCCCGTCAAACAGCAGTTTAAATGCACTGTTGTGTTTCGGATTGAAGGACATTGTAGCCAGAGTAACTACTGGACATATTGAGACTTAACATCTTATGTCTCAGGATGGCGAGCGCAGTGGAATGCCAAGCATTGCTTTGTAACTCAAGGTGTTGTTTGGTTGTACTACTGTTCATGAGCGGTCGTATCGCTTACCATCAGGCGAACGGCATGCTCGTCTCGCAATTCACTGCAATAAAAAAAAAAAAAAACTCTTTTAGAAGCTTTGGCGTAAGTACGTTTTCTTGTATTTATGTTACTAGTGGAGCAATCAGTATCCATGCCAGATTCTGACTGTTCCACGGTAACATAGGCAGCTACTTGAGGGGTAGAGCCACCCCCGGGGTCCGGGGGCTCCTCCATCCCCTTACACTATCTACAGAGAAATATACTCGTATATAACAAACTTACCTACAATGAAGAAAATATTTACAAACTACTTAAAAAAATAATTAAATAAGAATAATATGTACAAACTATAACAAAACTGATCACTTTATATCTATATTTTTAAATTAAATTGATAAATCTAAAAAGACGCTCCCGCCACAACCAAGTTTCCCGCGCTTTTTCTTATTTTATTTTATTTTTATTTTAAAACATTCCTCAGCTATGCTCTAGTTGAGAAAGGAAATGGTCTTTAATCATTTTTTTAAAAGACGACAGTGTTCGTGCCCGTCTTATCTCAACTGGAAGTGAGTTCCACAGTCGGACAGCTTGGACTGCAAATGATTTGTCCATGAATACTGTGGAGTGCATGGGCATTTTTAGTTTCAGGTTCTCCGACGACCTCAAGGATCTAGTTATTTGTATATGGGAATGTAATAAGTGAATAGTTCAGGGCCCCAGGAGGTCGCAATGTGCAAGAGAACACCTAGTCCCAGGCTTTTTTATCTTCTATACATATAAATAAAATTGAAGTGTCTGTTTTAAAAGTAAAAATAAAAAAAATGTCCAAATACATATCGTTATATACACGATACCTGTGCCGAAATTTTTTAAAATGTGTCCTAAATAGTTTGTCCGTTAACTGCGTTATCCAATTGGGAAGTTTATTATAAAATTTAATACAATTACCCAAGAAAGATTTTTTGACTTTTCTAGTCTAAACGAGGGTATTTCTAGTTTATTTTTATTCCGCTTATAAATAGTGTGGGTGTCACTGATCTCATAAAACTAAATATTGTTTTTACGAACGTGCATTATATTCTGAAAGATGTATTCAGATGGCACGGTTAGTATATTACTTTTCTTAAAAACAGATCGCAAAAATTCCCGGCTCCCTAGATTATAAACAGCGCGGACTGCTCTTTATCTATACATATAAATAAAATTGAAGTATCTGTTTGTAAAGTGAACATAAATAAAAATTTTCCAAGTACATAAGAAAATTACCTTAGATTTTTTTGTCTGTCTGTTTGTTCCGGCTAATCTCTGAAATGGCGGCACCGATTTTGACGGGACTTTTATTGTCAGGTAGCTGATATAATAAGGAGTAACTTAGGCTATATTTATTTTAGAAAAAATCTTTTATTTTAGAAAAATAAAGTAATGTTGCAATACCGCGCGCAGCTCACGCGCATGCCACCACTGGGCCGTCACGTCGGGAGCCTCCCACCAACGAATCAATATCACAAAGGCTGCCATCAGGTGTGGGGTGGAGTGAAAGAATATCTTCACCCAGGCGAAGCTGGGCCGGGCCGCTAGTTGTAATATACATAAATATGGACTTAATATCAGCCGCTGATCCCCACAAAAGAATGCCGTAGGACATTATACGATGTTATTACTGATGCTCATGTGGCATGAGATTAAAATGGATTCCACGAATATACAAGACACATAAAAACCAGCGGCGTTTCTACTATATACTATAACTAGTTTATAAAAAAGACTCATGGATACGTACTTGGAGGTCTTTCTGACCACGTTTTATTCATTTCCATTGAAAGCTCTTCTTCGGTAAAATGTTCAATGGTCTGTAATCTTTCCACAATCAAAGCTTTTCTATTAATATAGAAGCTGTCAGTAAACATGTCTAATGGATACTTTTGGTAATAGGACAGAAATACACCGGGGATACCTTGGGGTTTGGTGTATATAATTTTCCAAAAAAGAAGGACAAATATCGTCACCACTATCCTTCCTTCCCAATGTGCACCTAAAATAAATATGCAATTTATAATAAGGTAGTCAGTAACAATGATATATTATACAAATACTGTTAAAGAATATAAACTATAAATTGAAGCTGGCCGTTTCTTAGAATGTTCTTATTTTATACTTAGAATATTGTATTGACAGATTGTTGGTTTTGTTTGCTATGTGTGTTTTCGATATCTTTGACTAATAAAGTAACATGATGTGATTTTATATTTTCAATTAAAATAACCATTGTGCTGTTGCTCTGCTACAATGGTTATGGGCCCAGGCTAACATTTTTGCCCAGACCAATATTAAAAGAGCTGCGACGATGAATTCAATGATGAAGTTCGAGCCGCTGGCGAAAGAAAATTTTGAGAGTTGGCGAATGCAAATGCAAGCCTTTTTAATAAAAGACGGAGTTTGGAGGTATGTCAACGGAAAGTGTCAAAGACCTGATGAGCAAAACGAGGCAGAGAAATGGGAAGCAGAAGACGAAAAGGCCAAAGCTGATATAATTCTTTCGATCAGTGCAAGTGAGTTGCGGCATGTAAGAGGGTGCACAACTTCACGAGATATATGGTTGAAATTAGAGTCTGTTTATGCTTCGAAAGGTCCTGCAAAGAAAGCCACATTATTAAAAAGACTCATGTTGCACAAAATGAAAGAACCTGAAAATGTTCGAGATCACATGGATGCATTTTTCGATGCTGTAGATAAATTGACAGACATGGATGTAGTAATACATGATGACCTATTATCGGTTATGCTGTTGTATAGTCTACCAGGTAGTTTCGAGAATTTCAGGTGTGCTATCGAATCTAGAGATGAGTTGCCCAAGCCCGAGATTTTAAAAATTAAAATTATAGAGGAGTGCGAGTCAAGAGGGCATGACGAAGTACGAGAAGGAACTACAGAAAAAGTATTATTTACTAATCGGAAAGGCAATCCACCAATTCGGACTGAAACTGCAAGAAAGAGATTTCAGTTTAAGTGTTTTAAATGTCATCAAATTGGACACAAGTCTTCAGAGTGTACAAGAAAGTTTAAGAATAAAGCACATTACGTAGATGTTGATGAAACTGTAATGAATCTTAATGTTTCAGGTGCTGACACCAATACATGTCTAATAACAAACATTCAAAAGGATGATTGGGTAATCGACAGTGGGTGTACGTCACATTTAAGTAATGATGCGAGCAAATTCGGGAACACTTTAGTGAAGACAAATTGTAAATTAAATTTGGCTACAAATACAACTGCAATTGTAACAGGTAAGGGTACCGTAACATTATCAGCATATAACGATCATACAAAAAGCGTAATGGAATTCCGTAATGCGTTATTTGTACCGGAATTGCGAACTAACCTTATTTCAGTTTCTAAGATTACCGATAGCGGCTATGACGTCATTTTTACCCGGGATGCTGCTAAAATTATTGATAAAAACGGGGAAGTTAAGATGACAGCTTATCGCAAAGGTAATTTGTATTGTGTGCAAAAATATGAATTTGCATATGCTATAAGTTCGGACATTGGCTTACGCGTTTGGCATGATCGATTAGGGCATCTAAATGGAAAAGATGTAGTTAAACTTCTGAACAAGTTAGGTGCGAATATAGATATGAAAGAGGTACGACAGTTACAAGATTGCGATATTTGTGCTGAAGGCAAGATGACTGCACTTCCATTTTCAAATTGTTCTGAATCCTGTAAGGAAAAATTGAGAATTGTTTATTCCGATATAGTAGGCCCTATGAAATGTCAATCAAGAGAGGGTGCAAAATATTTTATTACTTTTATAGATGATTGCACAAGATGGTGCGAAGTTTATTTTTTGTCATCAAAAGTAAAGCTTTGGATGCATTTAAAATATATAAAAGTAATGTTGAGAAATTACAAGATCTTCAAATCAAATTTTTCCAGAGTGATAATGGCGGTGAATACTGCAACAGAGAATTCGATGAGTTTTTGCGTCAAGAAGGAATTTCAAGGAGGTTAACAGTTGCTTATACACCGCAGCAAAATGGAATTGCCGAGAGAATGAACAGAACGCTGGTGGAGATGGCCAGATGCATGTTATTGAACTCTGAACTTTCAAATTGTTTTTGGGCAGATGCAGTGGATACAGCTTGTTATATTAGGAACCGATGTCCAAATAGTAAACTGGGAGGTAACATTCCTTATGAGAAATGGTTTGAAAAACAACTATCTATTGAACATCTCAGAAGATTCGGATGCAGAGTGCACGTTCTCGACAAAAATCCGAATAAAGATAAATTTGTTGCTAGAGCTAGACCAGGCATATTTATTGGTTATCCAAAACTGAATAAAGGATATCGTGTTTGGATACCAGCGGAAAATAAGTCTTTAATTACAAGAGATATAAAGTTTTATGAAGAATGGCAGCCTAACACTAAGGTTCAAGAAGAGAGTGATTCGTTAAGCAAGAATAATAATAAAGAATTTATTGAAGTTATTTTCTTCAAAGAAAAGGAGCTTGAAGAAACATATAACGAACAAGAGATGCAAGAAGTTTGTTTAGATAATAATAGAGAAAACACAGATATAGATAACCGTAGAGAAAATTTAGACACAGAGGATTCCACTGTGAGAAAACGTTTAAATAGTGTTGATTCATATGAACTACCCTCAACATCACAGAGAGCCCGTGGACGTCCAAAATTATTACGCACTGGTAATGTCGGTCGTCCCAAAAAGGTCTTCAAGACGGTTAAAGTAAAAGAACCGCAACATTTCGAAGTGAATCAAGAGGAACGGGACGTTAATTTTGAAAATTCTGACGATTCTTTTGAAGATTGTAATAATTTTATAGGAATAGCCGAAATTACTCTGAAAGAAGCATTAAACAGTGAAGAAAAAGATCAGTGGGAAAATGCAATATTATCAGAGATACGGAGCTTGATACAGAAAGGCACATGGGAACTAGTGAAAAGGCCGGAGTATAGAAATGTCATAGGTTGTCGATACATTTTAACTAACAAACTTCAGCTTGATAGAACAATGAAGAAAAAGGCAAGATTAGTAGCACAAGGATTTAGTCAACGATTTGGCGTTGATTATGACAAAACTTTTGCACCAGTCGCAAGACTACAAACCATTAGATTGATGGCTGCTTTAGCTGTTGAATTAGGAATGGAAATACACCAAGTAGATATAAATACGGCGTATTTGAATGGTTCACTAGATGAGGAAATATACATGGAGATTCCGAAACTACTAAAGGAATGCTTAATCAAAATTACTATAACCGAAGGAGAGGACGCATTGACTGTAAGTCGAGCGAATGAAATGTTAGAAAGACTTAAAAACGGTTGTGATACTTGTATGCTTAGAAAATCATTATATGGATTAAAACAGGCTGGTCGTCAATGGAACATTAGATTAGATGAAAAACTCAAAGAAATGGGATTGAAGCAGAGCGTCAATGAACCATGTCTCTATTTAAGCAAAGAGATGGAAAACATTTGTACGTATTAGTTTACGTTGATGATATTCTCATTGCATCGGAAGAGAAAGAATGGATATCGAAATTTAAAAAGGATTTATCCAATGAGTTTAGTCTAAAAGATTACGGACCGGCAAAATATATTTTAGGGATTGATTTACTCGACTTGACAATGACAATGTCATTATTTTGTCTCAAGAAAAATATATTAATAGTATTTTAGAACGTTTTAATATGCTTTCGTGTTCCCCATGCAAAACTCCAATGGAGATTAATAGTAAAAAAATTGATACCAAGAAAAAGACGGACAGTGATGTAATTCAGGAGAAATGGCCGTTCAGAGAATTGATTGGTTCGTTGATGTACTTAAGTGTTGGGACCCGACCAGATATAGCAAATTCGGTTACTAAACTATCGCAATTTGCTACTTGTCCTGAAGAGTCTCATTGGAAGGCAGCAAAACGCATCTTGCGATATCTGAAAGGTACTGTAAAGTATGGACTCGTATTTAAGAAAACAAATAAAAACGTACAAGGATTCTCAGACGCAGACTGGGGAAATTGTTTAATTGATCGTCGTTCATATTCGGGATATGCTTTCATTTTAGGAGGTGCTTGTATTTCTTGGCAATCGCGTAAGCAACGTACAGTAGCTACTTCAAGTTGTGAAGCTGAGTACGTAAGTCTGTCAGAGAGTATGAAGGAAGCTGTTTATTTGAATAGTTTGCTAAACGAAATAGGACTTTCAAGGTACAGTAAAATTATGTTATATGCTGATAATCAGGGCGCGATATATTTGGCACAGGATCCCTTATTTCATGCTCGTAGTAAGCACATTGACATTAAACATCATTTTATAAGGGATGTGTTGAAAAATAATTCAGATATTGACTTGTGTCATATACCTACTGTCGATATGGTGGCTGATATATTGACCAAACCCTTATCTCAGGTCAAACATGCTCAGTGTGTCAGTGCCTTAGGCATTAAGGGTCAATAATAGGTATTTCGGTGTATTTAACTACCTAGCTTCAATTTAAAGGGGCGTGTTAAAGAATATAAACTATAAATTGAAGCTGGCCGTTTCTTAGAATGTTCTTATTTTATACTTAGAATATTGTATTGACAGATTGTTGGTTTTGTTTGCTATGTGTGTTTTCGATATCTTTGACTAATAAAGTAACATGATGTGATTTTATATTTTCAATTAAAATAACCATTGTGCTGTTGCTCTGCTACAAATACGACGTAGATATCGCACTAGCACTTCAAAAGTGAGGCGTTCAAATTCGGGCAATTGGTGTAATTTCATCTAGTCGCATAGCAACGGCGACAGAGGGAAGACCTCAGTGCTGTCAACATAATTTATTTCGATAATATTGTCTAAAGTGGCGAATTTTGTGTTTTAAGAGTGTTAAAACAATGGTGCAAAAATATGAAACTAAATGGGACCTACACACCATACGTAAGTATATAAAAACCACGCAAAATTTAATTTTTATTTTAAATTAGCAAACACCACATTCAATTGTGTAAGAAGGATCGCCTAATACAAAGATTGTTAAGTGCGATAGGGACAAAAAGCGTACGTCATAGATTAACAAGTCAGAAGCGAAACCGATCATACAGAAAATTGACGATGACAGTTTGAATGGATTTGGATAATTGTATATTTGTTTCTAATTCAATCATATTGAAAACGATTAAGTTATTTGTTATGAATTATTTTCATAATAAATAACTTAATCCAACCACGAACATTACAAAATACATTAGCTTCCCCATATATTTTGAATGACTATATTATTTACATATATCATTGAATATTTCCAGATTTCCACGTGATGAGCTTTTGAGACGTAAATGGATATGCACTAAGCACAGCTCGGACAAAAAGAGGGTATCGTAACTGGATACTTTAAAACTGATTAATATTGGTTTAGCACATTTAATTATGAATAAAAATATACAACTACGAAAAAATATATATCCACCTAAAAAACCTGCACCATCGGTTGTTTACCAGTGGCAGGTCGCTCATACGTTACCGCCATGTGTAGGTACCACCGCAATGTCTATTTCCCTCGCCACACGGCAGTTTAAATGCCATGTTATGTTCCGGTTCAAAGGACATTCTCGCCCGAGTAATCGCTGTACTTATACTTAAGATCTTATGTCTCGGGATGGCGAGCACAGTGAAAGCCAAGCATTGCTTTGTAATTTAAGGTGTCTTGGTTTCGTTTATGTCCACGAGCGGTCATATCACTTGTCATCAATACAACAAATAATAATATTATTAAGAAATCGATTTTTCAGTGCCTGCTTACCATAAACTAATATAAAAAACGGTAATCAATTTATTTATTATTTTTTCAAGTTTGTAAGCAAATAAAAATATATTTGTTAAAGGATGGCGTACCATATGTAGACTCATGTAGCAACATCAAAGTTAATATATTATATACTTATAAAACCAAATAGGTAGTTTTATTTATCGTCACCCTTCTGTCTTTACCGCTTCGATTCTATGTTTGGATAGCGCAATGCTATCTCTTTTCGTCTCGTACTTTCTGTATAATCTGTTTCATTCACTAAAATTGTCATAAAGTATTAACAAATGAGTATGTATATGCATAGCAGTACAGTTTTTGAACGTCACGACATATAGATATGCGTCATCTTTATTAAAACATCATTGAGTCAGTAAGTAGGCCATTATTTAATTTAATAATTTCTTTGGATTTACGTGACTATTTTAAAACAATATTTTATATAAGCCCTGATATGCCATTATTATCCGTTATTATTACACAATAAAGTATTGAAAAACAATTAATACATTTTTTTAAGGCCTGATTGATTCGTTGGAAAATGTTCCAATGCCTCATGCATTGGTAGAGATATTCCTAGAAATATCGAATATGTTAAATGTTAAATTTTTTAATTCCATACCTCCAGTAAAGGACCCGTTGTCGATGTAATGCCAAATACAATAATTTTCTGCGTCCATGAATGTCTGTGAATTTTTAGTGCGAACTTCAAATGTAACTTTACCTTTACCCGTATTTCTGTAACAATTTTGAACAAAGTAATAAAATATAATATGCCTTCCAAGTACCGAGTATAATCGATACAATTCGAAATGTAAAAAAAAATAGTTTGCGCTGTTTGTTTCTTTGGATCAAAAGTTATTGAAGAATTTACATATTTACTCAGGATATGCTACGCCCAACGATTATATAATTTTGTTTGTGTGATTAATGCCGTAGATTGATGAGGAGAGTGGTGTGAAGGCTGATACCTACGGCCTTCTGATACGTTTTTTACCTTTCATTTGTGTAATAAAACCGTTCAAATTTTTTATACTTATGTTATAACAATAACACCCAACCATCACATACATAATCCTGACCCCATACAAAGATCGAGTCTTGGGTCGTGGGTATCTATTTGCTTCAAAAATAAGTTAAGGTTTTCTGTACGCAATTTGCACTAAAAATTGAAATTTATACTCATAGTAGAAGACGGTTTCTCGACATATTCGTCAAAACTAGTACATTCCTAAAGTTAATTTTCGATTTTGATAAAATTATTTATAAAACCACCACATACTCTAAAGGTTGTTTTTCGATGTGATTGGCTGGAAAGCTGTTTTCTAATATTTGTCCATCACTGGCTATTGCTTTAAGCCTTGTTTTAATTTTCTCATCAATATGAGTGTTTTGTTGGTCTGCTATTTTATTGGCACGTTTCCGCAATACATCTTTGAGCTCATTAGGCAGATCCGATTCAAAGGCTTCCAACAATACTTCAGCCGCCTGAAAAATATTCCTTATCGTTACTATTGAAAACATGTTAATTGAGCTTCTCGGTCTCTTTTAGTATTTATATTACCGGAAATGTATGAAAGTCAGTAATTGTATACAATTCCGAGCATATTTAGGGAATGAGTTAAATCATTATTTGTTGATTCTGTAATACATACAGTTAATAGGAATTGTGCACTATTCCGAGGTGATGCTAGGGAATACATAAAACATGATTATTTCTGTGTATAAAATAAATAAAACGCGCTAGTAATGTGACAATTATAATGCTAGACCGTAACGAAACAATAGTTAGGTTAGTTTAGTTTATTTTTGAATAAACTTTTATTATTTTTTAATATTTTATTTTCAATTTTTATCGTATAATCTCAATACTTTTTTTAGGTACGAAAATCCCTTTACGAGCCATCCAACCCCGAAGGGACGAGGGTGTGTCGAGCGTACGTCGTCCGAACATTCGAAGTTCCCTGCGTCGAGTCCTTACCGTAATCTGCGCGCCGTAATCGAAATCAACTCGATATACGTTCCACTGCAAGGTTCGAGCCTCCTTTACAATCGAGAGTACGCTTGAGAGTGTTTAGGCCATATAGTCCACCACGCTGGCCTAGTGCCGGTTGGTGCACTTTAGATACAGTAGAAATTATTATAAATCTCTATGGTATGCAGTTTTCTCACGATGTTTTCCTTCACCGTTATAGTGAATGGTGATTGAGTATAAATACACACATGACTCCAAAAAGGCAGAGGTGTGCACTGGGAAACGAACCCACGACCACCATGAACATGTTGGCAGCCGCGTCTGGTTCGTTTACCAACCGGCGACCAGTCACCACCACAAACAGCGATGCATATTCAGACGCGTGTGGCATCACGTCTGTCTCCTTCATGATACGTTCGCAGAAGGAGAGCATGGCTCGCCACCACCTCCAGCTGCCGCCATGGTGGCGACCACAGAGAGCAAGGACAAATTGATCTGAATCCAAGTAAGCAAAACAAGATTTCTTAAAATAATATTTTAGTTGAATAAAAATAATATTTTTAATATTTAATAATTCGTAAAAAAATTAATGAATGAATAATGTCGTATTATAGTTACTTTCTGGCGAATAATTTACACATGAAGTAAATAAAAAGTTAAAAAATTATACTTTTTTAAGCTATTTATGACTAAACATTCTTGTTTATGTGACCATATAACATTTTGTAATTGTTTCAATTTATTTAGTTAATTTATGTTCAGGAATTTGACTATGTGAAAAAAAAAATAATTGATGCGTAAATATTATGCGTTCCGTTTGATGTCCGAAGTCCCTTATGAGAGTACATCGATTCTTTCTCCTTGCCTGGTCGCTAGATGTCGCTACTTCCGCCACCTAGATGCACCTACAGCGCCATCTACCGTTTTCCGGCTGCATCTAAACCACCTACTAAATACAAGCCGCCCTCTATGTCATTGTTGCGTCGTTTTTGGAACCGAGCACATGGTCGTTACGAAAAAATCTATATTTATTAGTTATTAAATTATTTAGATTAATTTTGTCGCAAAATTTATATTATTTTAATTAGCTTTCGAGATTTAAGTAGAAAGTTAAATTCAAACATTATTAGTTTGTCTTCCGTTACCTTTACCTCTTTGGGAAAAATGAGTGATAAAGAGGTTATCGCACCTAATTCAAATGATAGTGATAGCTCTTCGGATTGTTCGTCGGATCAAGAAGGGCCACCAAGGAAACGCCAAAGGCGTACCAGTTCACGGGATCTGGAGGAAAGGTTTGACTTTTTGTCTCAACAATTGGTGAGTCATTTGAATAATATTTTAACGGCCAAATTAGCTTCATCTACGGAGGCTCCACCGTTAAACGCGCAAATGCCTTTAGCTAATAGCAACAGCATGCCACATACTTCGCTTTTGCCGGACAGTTCGCTACCAATATCTAATGAACAGTTTTTAAATCCACCCAAATTAGATGCGAGTAGTATTGTCAACTTGGACGTGTCTGTTAAAGAACCGGCTGTACCAAAAGCAAATTGCACACGTGTTGAAAAAATTAAGGTTATGCAAAGATTTGACTAACCTGATTGGAACGCGGTTCGGTATACAGACGTTCAAAAAAAGTACGCGGCTTTTCCAGCTTTTACCGAATTAAGAGTAAATGAGGAGCTGCGACGTCTGGAGGATCCTTTTGCCCCGTTACGTTGGTTTCAAATGGAACGTAGTTTTGCAGCGTTATCCAATGCATTTTGACGTGACAACGTCTTAAATTAGGTTGCGGCTGGGAGTCACTTATGAAAAAGTGTAACGCCCGGTAACGTAACGGTGCGCGCGCAGCACTAGAGAATTATTTTTCAGTTTCACCCACTTTTTCCAAAATTGTCCCATAGCCCCCCCCCTGCCTTCCCCCACCTTTATTCCGAAATAGTGCCTATTAGCCTCCCTACGAAACCTACCCCCCCCCTCCCCTACCCCCACCCCGAAAATTTACCTCACCCCCCCCCCCAATCCTATCTCGGCCAATATAGATCGTAGACCCACCGAGTTTGGTATCTTTGGAACCGGCTCGGTGAGCTCTACAGATTGGCCCCAACCAAATCCCCAAATTCCTCCCTCTCTCCCCTAAAATATTTGTCCAGGCATAACTCCGTCATTTCTTAAAGTAAACCCCCCGTGTTTGGAGTCAGAGGAATCGTCTTGACGAGCTCGACAATCGAGAGCAGGCAAAATACGATTTTTCTTATTGACGTGACAACGTCTTAAATTAGGTTGCGGCTGGGAGTCACTTATGAAAAAGTGTAACGCCCGGTAACGTAACGGTGCGCGCGCAGCACTAGAGAATTAGGCGCATTGAATCGGCGCATGCTTGTGTCTCTGTCTTTGTCTTTCTCGAACGTTCTTGGCGTTGGAAAAACAAGAAAGCGTCACAATACAAGTTCACACGTGTGGTTAAAGTATCGTCAGCTGTGTCTGTAGTGAAAATATGGAGTGCTTAGATTCGTCATTACATGTACAATGTTTTAGTAAACAAAATATATTTCTATAGTTAAAATTTGTGCAATTCTTATTTTCATTCAATTCCTTGTTCCTATTGTGCAATTTAATTATATTCATATCAATAAATATTCTACCGAGAAAAAGACGTTGTCACGTAAAATCTTCGCCCGTAAAACCGACTTTACAGGCAACCATTTTTTTAGCCCAAAATGAAGCCGTAAACTCGGCATTACAAAATCTAGTTGACTGGTCTGCTCTGTCTGTCTCTGCTGACGCAAAGTTGTTTCGGAGCCAGCCGAATAATAATTACAAACCCAAACGTGCCGAAAACAAAGATTCCGAACGATTCATTCACAATAACTCGTCAGCCAAGAGGAGCGGGGGGGGGGGGGGATATAAGGCAGAGGGTAGAAGATCGGGATATAAAAATAAATGACTCGACAGGGTTTTCAGGCGGCTGTCTGAGACGCTTTCAAAACACTTGGGCTCTTTTCAATCCACCAAAATCAATATGGAAATTGATAAATGAAAAAAATTGATTGGTCTTGAAAATTGATTGGTCTCAGAATACCATTCAAAAAGAGACCCCCATTAGTTCTTCCAACTTCAGATGTTTTAACAAAGTATCAAACTCCAACATCTCAGTTAATGTCAACCGAAATTCAAAATTTAATTCAGTTACAAGTCTTAGAGCCGGCTTCCCTGACACCGTCTTTTATATCGCCTCTATTCATAATTCCGAAATCCAACGGCAAAAGTCGAACAATTTTCAATCTCAAGGCATTAAATCAGTACTTGAAACCAAGGCATTTCCATTTGTTCCACCATCACCAAATGCCAAATTTTCTACAACACGGAGATTGGATGGTGAAACTGGACCTAAGTCAGGCTTATTACCACCTGCCAGTAAAAGATCCACACAGAAGGTTTCTCCGGATCAGCTATCAAGGTCAACTGCTACAGATGACGTGTCTGCCGTTCGGTCTGGCAGCAGCGCCACGGATTTTCGCCTCGGTAACGAACTGGACCGCAGAAATACTCCGCAAAAAAGGACTGAGGTTAGTGGTCTATTTGGACGATTATCTGATAGTACATCAGGACAAAAATACGCTTACAGCGCATATAGAAATCGCAATAAAGTTTTTGAGCAGTCTGGGTTGGTGGATAAATATGGAGAAATCAGTAACAACACCAACGAGGCAAATCGATTTTCTGGGAGTCACATGGAACACCAAATTCAACACGAAGTTCCTACCCTCAGAGAAAATACAACGAATTTGTCAGATGTTGCGAGTAAGACTCGAAGCAGGCAGTTGGAACCTAAAACAGGCGCAACGCCTATTAGGTCATCTCAACTTTGCAACCTTCATCACCCCCCGGGGAAGGTTGCATTGCCGCTTACTGCAGCGACACAGCAACAAACTCAGAAAGTGTCCTCGGTCGCAGATTCAGTACCCAGAAGAGGTACATACAGAACTAAAATGGTGGATGGAGAACATCAGTCAGAGGTCAGCGATTCATCTCCAAAGAATGCCGACGAACCACGTCATCACCGACGCGTCGGACATTCAATGGGGAGCCCTGGTGAACAACGACAAGATAAAAGGCCTATGGGAGCAACACCAGGCAAAATGGCATTGCAATCTGAAGGAAATGTATGCTGTGATAGCCGCTATATCAGCCAAAGCAATGGAGCTCCAGAATTCTACAGTGATTCTTCAGAGCGACAACAAAACAGTCGTGTCCTATATAAAAAACAAAGGAGGAACACGATCTCGTCAATTGCTAGATCTGACCCAACAGCGGCTGGAACTGGCGGACCACCTCAACATTGTGCTTCGGCCTCACCACCTACCAGGCCTGTGCAACACCGAAGCAGATCACCTCTCACGAAATCGCGCCGCCGCCGAGTGGCACCTCATAGGCGAAGAAACATCGAGACTGTTCGGCATGTGGGGCACGCCAGACCTAGACCTCTTTGCGTCAAAAACAGCACATGTCATAGCAAACTATGTTTCGCTAGACTTGTCAGACTCGAACGCTTACTATCACGACGCATTCAGCAGATCCTGGCATTACCGACTTGCATGGCTGTTCCCGCCGCCCAGCCTAATACCCAGGGTGCTGGATCATCTCAATTCAGCCTCAGGCCAGTACATTCTAATAGCACCCAGGTGGACGAAGCCTTTTTGGAGGCCAGACCTGAAGAATCGTGCTCTGAAACGTCCCGTGAAACTCAAAAATCTGGAGAAGACACTGGTGGATACAGCGACAATGCTACCGCCGGCACAAGTCGGCAAGTTACACCTGGAAGCCTGGCTCATTTCGGGTGGGATGCCCTGACGGATACATGGACGCCGCAAGAAAAACAGTTATTGTCATCGTGTTGGAGACAGTCTACAATAAAGACTTATGCCCCCATTTGGAGTAGATGGGTGAGATTTTGCCAAGAAAATAGCATTAATTTTCGTTTACCGGAACCTGTAAACGTAGCAAGGTATCTCGGTTATCTATTTTTGACCAGTGGTCTCTCTTACAGAACGATTCTTGTTCATAAATCGGTTATTGCATCCGTTTGCGAAACAATATCTGATGTTAAAATTACTGCAAACCCGATAGTTAAACACATACTGAAAGCTATTTCCGTGGCAAAACCGGCGCCTTCTCAATTACCGATTTGGGATGCGAGGATTTTGATTAGATGGTTAAAGAATTACAATGTAAATTTAAATAGTTTATATCTAGTATCTAGACACACAGCTGCTATTTTACTATTATCTTCTGGCCGTAGAGTACACGATCTTACTCTTTTACATACTGATAGTCAACATTTCATAGATAACACTGATTCTATTACTTTGCACCCCGCTTTTGGGTCGAAAACTGATTCATCCTCATATCAACAATCTAGCTGGACATTTTTGGCCGCACCGGATAAAAACATCGATGCAATATATTGGTTACGTACACTAGTAAATATGACGCGAGGGATCCGTGAAGATATTACTAATTTATTCTTAGCAACTAGAAGTCCTACAAGGCCAGCTACTGCAGCTATGATTGGGGGTTGGATGAAGAGGCTTCTAGCTGATGCTGGTATTCAGGCTTCAGCTGGAAGCTGTAGATCAGCAGTCTCATCTTTAAATTGGGTAGAAAATTACCATATTAATGATATCCTAGCTAAAGCTAATTGGCAGCATGAAGAAAGGTCATTGACGTTCCTATTCTTAATTGAAACGCATCATATTTGTATTCATTAGTGTAATTGAAAGTGGAAACAAATGGTCCACATACCTTCTGCAGGTACTCGTTGGCCTCCCGAAAGTAATACGTTTCCGATGCCTATTTAGAAATTGTACACATTTCCTAAGAATTGTAAAATGTAAACAATGACGGATTACATACATTTCCGTAAACATATAATAACCTGTAAATGTTTAGTATTTTTAAAGTTATGGAACTCCACATAACAAGATAAACTGACCTTATCATGCATTCCAGTGGTTTTGTAAAGCAATGCCTGTTCCGAGTACCACTCCGCCTTTTTGTGCTGTCTGTATATGAATTGAGACAATAGTGACGTCAGCACTCGTAGACACAACTCATAGTCTTTGAATTTCTTCAGTACGGTTATACCCGTTTCTATTATCTTAACGTAGTAATACGCTGGTGTGAATTTTCTTAGCCATTCGGGGTATGATTGGTATCTGTAAATACAACGTATTGTATAAAATGCGTAACATAGAAAAAAATATCAATACATAATATGTATGCTTATCACCAGACTTTAAGATACAAGTCTTAAGTCTATGTAAGACTTGTATATTAAAGTCAGAATCAGTATTAACGAAAGACTTCGGTCAAAACACAGATGCTTCGAGATCCTACAAAGATTGGTTGCTGGACAAGGTACACAAGCTACAAATTAAACCTCTGGCTCTTATATTTCACATGACCTTGTTGTTTAGTAATCAATAATCTTACCTTGTCATTTCTTCCTTACTGATGTTTTTGTACTGATCGTAAACTGCTAATATAATTGTTTTCCTTTTTTCATCAGTATTCATTAGGAGAAATTTTTCATAGGTTGTCAGTGCATCATAGAATCTATGGAAAATATATTTAAATTCATATTTTGTATTGAGGATATTATTTATCTTATTATATTTAATTCTTATGTAAATTAATTGCCTATTAATTATTAACTCGTAACCAGTAACAACTTATAAAATTGTTACATAGTGGGATGTGGGTGAATTAGAAGGTAAGTATAGGTACTTACTTTGAAAATTCAGTGTGTGATTTAAACACAACACTAGCATTGTCTAATTTCATTGTTTTATCAATGGGATAAGTTTCTATTCCTGCTTTGTCATTGATGAGTACTAATTCCAGTTTGCCTTCACTTATACACGAATAGTTTATTCCTAGATACATAAGTACGTACAGTTTTTTAAGGGCCTCTCGAGCCGAATCTGACAACTTGTAACTATCACCACACTTGTCTCTCATTCTGAAATGTTTAAAACAAAATACGCTAATAAATGTTTTTTGTATTGCTTCAATTGTTTTAAATACCATTGTTGATATGCTTGGGAGTGGAGCCATTACAACTCACATTAAAATCACTCAAATATAGGGCAGCATCACATTTAGTATTTAATATATCAAATAAGTATACATAAAATTCAACAGAGTAGCTGCTAGATATTTATTTACTAATGAGATTTTTAGTGTATAATTTTCCCATTCTCAAAACAAGCAATAATTGTAATAAAACGATTTTAATTATATAGAAAATAAGCAGCCTAACATGTAAGCCCTATTTTTCAGACATTGTAGAATGTGTTTGTTTTAAGCTACTGTAATAAGGGACTGTCCATTAATCACGTGATCTTTTATTTATAATTTTTTAACCGTCCCCTCTCCCTTTTAGTGATATGTGGTGAGATTTAATACTCCCCCCCTCCTCACCATCCAACATCATGTGTATTTTAAGTAGGTACACATAAATAAATCTTTAATTATCTTTCAATACGGGTATAAAGTATAATCCCTTTTTATTCTGAAATTAAGGACCATGATAAAAATGTCTAGACAAAATGGTTGCAGTTGCTTTTGATTAGCATATAAGTAATAATAAAATAATTGTGTAATCATACGAAAAATATATTATGTAGCATTAACCAAATTTATCAAAATTATGTGTTGAAAAACAAATGCATGTGATATCTTACTGGACCCAAGACCAAGTGCTCAAGAATGGGATGGTTGTTATTTACTTGAGAATGCCTATGTCCAGCAGTGGACAGCGATAGGCTGAATATAGTATATATACATATATGTATGTAAATATTGTTCTTGTAGATAATATAACCAGTCACACAATAAATGTTTACTCTTTGACAGTGATAACTTCTGGGTTAAAGAATGATAACCAACTAAATAAATATAGTATGTAATAAATGACATGATAATGCATAGCGTATATGGTATAGATATAGGAGCGCTTATTTTACCTCATACATTAAATGCACTTTTAATGCTAATTTTGAGAATTAAATTATAATTGATATTAAATTAGCTTTAGTTTTGAGAACTATGAATGCAGCTTGTGGTATTTCAGTTAACCCCTTTGGTTTATATATGGAGCTGCCTTTCGTGTACATGTGTATGTTTCGGTTTCTTAATTATAAAAGTTACAGTTAAAAGTTCTTTAATTACTTAAACAAAAAAAAAAAGTATTGACCAAATCTTACATGTTAAGAACCCTCTCTTTATTGTTTGTGTTGTTGGCATTAGCATTAAAAAATCTTGCTATAGATTTCTGTTGACTATATTTCTTCAAAGATTGCAATGCTTCTTCTTTATTACTGATTTTAAGTTTTAAATCTTTACAAATATTTTTCAATTCATTCAATTTCAGTAGTTTTGCATAATCATCTATATCAAGTACTGCTCTGCCTGTAAAAAAAAAACAAATTAGAAGAATATAATTTAAATTTCAAATGTTTTAGCAAATAACATGTTGTTTTTTATATTTTTTGTATAGAAGTAGGATTATAAATCTCTTCTATATAACTATCTGGATATTGACAAAATTCAAACAAGGTGATCTATGAAACTATTTGATAAAAAGTATGTTTTTTAGGTATCCAGATCTAACTTTTCACATATATGTAAGGTTTGACTACAACATAAAAAGTCACAGTGTAATTATAGTAAATAAGGAATCTCAATACAAGCAAATGAATATTTTACAGAAATAAATCTCACCACAGACAAGCAAGCCATTGTCTACCAAATGTTGTATAACATAGTTACAAGAATTATCACATTTAGAATTGCTGCAGATTTTAACAACATCTTCAAATCTATGCCATACAGTTTGTCGCCAATACAACCTGCAGATAACAGTAATGCCAGGCTTTATGGCATTAAAGCATTTGTTTAAAATTACTTGGTTTTCCTCATCTAACAAAGACTTCAACGATTCATCATTTAAAAAGTCTTTGATTATTTTTAAAAGAAATATACCTGTAATTAAAAAAAAGGTGTTTGTTCTTTATTCAACTTAATTAAGTAAATTAGTGATTTTGTAAACTTAATGAATATGTCAATTAACTTACATATACTGTAATTTTGTTTATTAGACAACAGTATTTTTTTAAATATTTCATTATATGATAAGAAAACTAAAAATAATAGGAATAATTAATATTCCAAAATGTTATTTAAACTTAGATTTATAAAACCTAAAGGTTTACAGCTGTCTTATAAATTGCAAAATGCAAAACTGTCTAGGTTCTGATCAAATATTACATGATATTCAATAAATTAGAAAGTTTATAACCACTACAAAAACTGTTTCCCAATAAAAGAAATAATAATACTTAAGAATAAAAATAACATTTGGGTTTGTGGTATTTTAATAGAGAGGTAATTACTAAACAATTAAGGAATCTCATTAGAATTTCACAAACATAAATTAGAGTCAGACGGTAATGAGTAAATAAGCTGCATAATAATAAAAAGGAAATGAGGTCTTACTCTTATCATCCAAACCAGCACAGGCTTTTTTAAAAATAATATCATCTTCAGGCAACAAAAAATCGTGATTCAAATTCCTTTTTACTGGTGTTACTTTGTTTACACGGCGTTTTTTTGTCGGGGAATAATATTTTCCACTAGAACCAGGGCTGCGAGAATTGGAAGATACATTTTTACGTGGTGTCACTTGTAAAAAACTATCCGCTATATCACTTCCACTATTATCACGAGATTCCAGCACAACTTCGCAGGGAACAGAAATAAATTCATCTTCATCATTCCACATTTCACATACATTTGTCAAATAATTCTCCAGAATACAATTTATATTTTCTTTGGAATAGTAGGCAATGCAACGTATTGTACGTATCTATCTGGATTCTTGTTTGTAAATAAATAAAGCCACAAATAAAGCACAGACCACAGCACAGACTAATGCTGAAAACAAACTGTAGGTTTTTGTCAATGATTAAAGAATAGAGGGGATAAAGCATAAGGTCACGTGACGCGTACCACTTTGATTCACAAACATGGCGGCGGTTCCGCCCCTAAAAATAGTGATACGCTAGTACCAAATTTTTTATCGATATCGATCATCAACAGTGGCATACGACTAACATTAATATACATAACATACTACTCGCGAACAGTTGTCGAAGGTGGACGTGTTGCAGTACGTATCTCAGTGAATACCAAACATACTCAAGGACTTTAGTGCTTAATACAGTCAAGTTTAGTATCAGTGTTGCGTGCACATTTTAAAAAAAATTAACAAACATTTAATAAATCAGGTGAAGAAGTGACAGTTCACGGACGGTTCCAGCGAAGGGGGCGACTTCACACCTCACCGTTGTAATAAGAGATAGCCTCAATAATTGCTGTCTCTCTCGGTATCACTGGTGCATTTTATATACGTTGCGCCGCGTCAGTTACCAATAATACAAATAAACAACCGTTACATTATGAAACATTGCGCTGCCGAATGTAATAACCAACTGGAAAATGATGAATACTTGGAGTGTGTTAGCTGCAATGACTGTTATCATTACCTTTGTCTTAATCTTACAATTAATGATGTGGAATCTGCCCTAAATGCCTAAGTAAGAGGCCGAAAGCCGGTAACTCGAACATGCCTGTACGACCATCTACTCCCACTGCTATTGCGGATATTACTTTTAACACTGCCCGCCGCAAGACTCAGCAAAAACCTACAAAATTGCAATTTATGACTGAGACTACTCCAGATTACGTTCTACGTTCAGAATTGAGAGCAATTATACGGGAAGAATTACGCAGTACGTTGAAGGAATCCATGTCTGAGGTGAACAACACTCTGAATATACGCCTTCGTGAAATAAATGACGAACTTACTGGTTTTAAAAGCTCACTGGAATTTCTTAGTGCACAATTTGATGACATGCATAAACTCAGTGATAGTTGTCAGAAGGAACTAAAATCTCTAAGGGAAGAAAATGAATGCCTGCGTTCTGAATATAAGATCTTATCTGGAAAATTGTCCCAACTCGACCAACTTAGTCGTGCTTCAAATCTTGAAATCCTTTGTGTCCCAGAAAATAAAGCCGAGAACCTCGTGACCTTAGTGAAAAAACTAGGCCGTACAGTAAACTGTAATATTAATGATAGCGAGATTCATTATTGCTCACGAATCGCTAAGCTTAATCCTACAAGTACTCGTCCTAGATCTATTTTGGTGAAATTTAACTCGGCTCGTACTCGAGATTCACTGATGGCTGCGGTAATCAAACACAACAAATGTAACGCACAGGACAAATTGAACACATGCGACCTGGGCATAGGTGACTGTAACAACAAGTCTGCAGTTTATGTTATCGAGAATCTATCGCCAGAGAATAAGGCCCTTCACGCAGCGGCGCGTCATCGTGGTAAGGAACTCAAATATAAATTTGTGTGGGTACGCGGAGGTCGGATATATATGAGAAAATCTGAAACATCGGAATTAATATACATACGTACCACTGATATGTTAGATAAACTTGTTTAGTTAATGTTTTTGTAATGTGCTAGGAATAAAATTTTAAATCTTACCTTCACATTATTATCACTACTTTTTTACGTTACTTATTTGTTGCAATTTTTTACCCAGAGGAATGGTTTTGTATAGGTATGTTAATGAATGTCAAGGAAAATCAAACGAAAACTATTCTAAATATATTTATGTTTAGCACCACTCACTTTAATTGGTTATGTGCACTTAATTACTCTTGGAAGTTGTACTTGGTGATAATTATCATATTGGAAATATTGTACTATATCGATGGTGAGAAGAGAATGTGTGTTAAGAGTCTTACAGGATTGCGAATAATATATCCTTGTTGCGCATATTATTATTTGTTTTATATTTTTATTCTTTCCTCTTTCTTTTTATTTTTATTATTTATTACTTACACATTTATACAACATTTGTTTGTACAATTACTATGTGGGCCGATAACAATAAACTGGTATAATATTAAGTATGGTCTCCTTAATGTCCATGGACTATATTCCTTGTTAATAATAAAACTGTATGCATTGTCGGGGTTTTTTTAATTTTTATTTACGGTGTCGAATTCCTTTGCAATACAAGTTTAAAATTTTCCATTGCACTAATAGATACAGTAATTAGGGTTAAATATGGCAATTGATAGCTTAAAACTTTACTACCAAAATGTGCGTGGTCTGAGAACCAAGTGCCTTGATTTGTATAATGCAATGCTGCTTTACGATTACGACATTTTGTTTTTTACCGAGACGTGGCTACAGAGTGACATATCAAATTCCGAATTGTGTGATGGTAGGTATGACGTGTTCCGCTTTGACCGCAATCTTCTTGCCACAGGTAAGAAGACAGGCGGCGGCGTAATGATATGTGTCAAACACTCTTTGGCTGCGTCCATAACAACACAAAGAACATCGGCGAAAATGGACCATGAACGGGACCAGTTATTAATGGTACATCAAAAATTTTCATAATTTATTAGAGTCAAAATGCATATGTCAATTTATTTTAAAAAACCCGGATAAAAAAGAAAAACTTAAAGTGTTTTTAATAATATTGAACGCATACGAGTGCGTTCCATCAGTCATACCTTGTTTTAAAATAAGGTTTTAACTACAACGTTGAAGGTAGTACTAAATTAAAAAAAGTGTAGGTATTTTCTATGACACATGACTTTTCTTTGCGCTGTCATTTTGCTTTCTTTTGATTTCCGATTTACGACAACTATAAATTCTCTGTTTATATTTGTGACTTGGCTTTAATCACGGACTCCGATATACCCTTGTATTTCTGACCACTTTGTAAGATTAACCATTGTATAACGATAACGCTTTGTGATTTGGTTTAAAGTGTGAAGTATTACCATATTACCAACATGAACTCGGAGCAACAGTGCGCTCCTCAACAATTTGTGCATTGTGTTCAATGCAATACCCGTCTTATTATACTCATTTCTGTAATCAGTGAGTGGGTCTATCAACTAATCGAAGTTTTTTTGGCCATGAATCTACAAGGTATCCTATGTACCATTTAGTCAATATGGTTTAGTATCCTGGTGTTCCCACAGGAAAAGTGTGTGTGTTTTGATGAAAAACAATGATGCCAAACTTCCAAATCAAGGAGAGACGGAATAACTAACTATTGTTGTAACTGTGTAGTAGGACGTCGCACAGTACTGTTGCTGTGTCCATGTCATGACTTTGTTGTTGCTGCCCCTGCAGAGTTCTTATATTCTATTGTAATAAGAGAAGATGTGAAATAATACATTTAAAAAATGTTTTCTGTGTTTTATTTTATTTTGTGTTTTATTTTTGTGACCACTGCGTATTATATTCCTATACTAACATATAGGGGGATTTTTCAAGTGGGTGTGGATGGCCAAATACGAAACTATGAAGAATAGCGAAAAATACTCAAAACAGTCTAGTAAATTCTGATAAAATTCTGCGAAATAATAACAGCAAAATACTACATTTTCTCTCATTACCTTAAGGTAACACAGGTATGGTGTACACCATATTCAACGGCTAATTAGTTTTATGACAAGGAAAATTATAGAGCATAGTAATAACTAAGCCATCATTATGATTTAGTACACTTTTCTTCCTAGGTACCTGATAACCATAAGACCACCCTACATTAGGTATATTTGACAATGACAATGACATTATAATGTGCTATTTTTTATTAGTATAATCGTAACCTAAAAAGTTACAAATATATGAATTATTCTAAAATCTCCGGCTTTGCAGAAATCTTTTTGTAACTGGACATCACTCCTCATGCACTATACAACACAATAAACTATATCCCAGCTGTGTACAATATATTTCTTTGTCAGGTCCCAAAATGTATGTGACCGATGTTCTTTTCTGTGAACAAGTGGAGTTTCTTTGTGTCACTTTGTCGTCTAAAGCAATGGGAACTAAATTTGACGCGCACTTATTTCTTGTTTATGTACCTCCAAATGCTCGTAATATAACTCAACAATTAGAGAATGTCAGGGAAGCTATTGAACGTATAAAATATGTTTATCCTGATGACACTCTCATAGTAGCAGGTGATTTTAATCTTCCTTGTTTGCGATGGACCAGTGATGATTGTTTCGTGGAACATATTGGTACTCAAGAAACTCAAATGGCCGCTTCATGCTTCAAAGAAGACATTGCATTTCTGGGTCTAAGGGAATATAATCTTTGGTTCAATAATAATGAACGTATACTAGACCTTATATTTTCAAACACTCACTTGTCGGTGGATCGATGTACAGATTCCCTGTTGCCGGAAGATAACCATCATCCATCCCTATTAATAGAAACTACTGATTTACATATTATACCCATGGAAGAGGTTCCAATGCCACGTCGTAACTTCTACAAATGTGATTTTGATAACTTAAATACACAACTCAGTTCTATTAATTGGGATGCGTCATTATCTGCCGGCACGATAGACGACGCAGTTGAGAATTTTTATAAGCTTTTAAATGGTGCTATGGATAAAATTGTACCATGTACTCATAATTATAAAACAGACAAATATCCCCACTGGTATACATTCTCACTTATTAAAAATATTAAAAGAAAATCTAAAATACATAAACGATGGAAGAAATATAATAACCCACGTGACTATATCGAGTTCTCTTTGCTCCGGGCTAGAATCCATGTACAGCAAAAGGAATGCTTTACACGATATTGCTCACGCACAGAGAACCTGATCTCACAGAACCCTAAGGCGTTTTGGACTTACGTTAAGTCCAAAAAGGGAGGTAGTCAATACCCCAAACTTTTTAACAAGGATGGCGTGACTTATAGCGATGGAAATCAAATCTGTGAGGCGTTCAACTCGTTCTTCCAAAGTGTATTTCTCAAATCCTCGCATACCCGACATGTGATGTCACATGTCGAGCACGATAACCACATCAGCTCTTTGGGCAATGATGAGTTCATAAATAAAATACAAATTTCTAAAAATGTTGTATACCGGGTATCTCAAGACTGCTACCGAAAACGAAGCCGGGTGGTAGTTTTAGTGGCTACAAACACAATGCAATTAAAAATTTCGCTTAGAAACGCGACAATTATTTTTTATGATTTTTTAAATATCGTCATTTTTGGGTGGTAAATCCATAGATTTTGCTAAAATAATAATTTAAACTCTCTTATATCTTAGAGTATTTATAAATTAAAGGGTATACACTATTATTTTAGGAAAAAATGTATTTACCACCAAAATATGGCAATAGGTAAAAAAATACAAAAAAAAAATTGTCGCTTTTTTTGCAACTTTTTCTGTTGCATTGTGTTTGAAGTCGCTTAAACTACCACCCGGCTTCGTTTTCGGTAGCAGTCTTGATATACCCTGTATAAAAAGCTACGTTCATTGGATAAAGCTAAGGGCCCTGGATGTGATGGGCTACCGGCAGTTCTTTTATATAAATGCGCTAATTGTCTTGCTCACCCCATTACACTTCTGTATAATAAATCTTTAAATGAATGTGTATTTCCAAATTTATGGAAAAGAGCGCACATCATTCCCATACATAAAAAAGGATCTAAGTCACTTATTAATAATTACCGTCCCATATCTATTTTAAACTTAATAAGTAAAATTTTTGAAAAAATTGTCTATGACGTTATGTACCCCATTATATCTCAGCATATACCTGAACAGCAGCACGGTTTCTTGCGAGGACGTTCTACCACAACTAATATGGCAACGTTCTGTGATTATGTTTTGTGTGAAATGGAAGGCACATCTACACATATTTTGAAAAGGCGTTTGACAGGGTAGATCATAATATTCTACTATTAAAGCTTCAAAAGTTAGGCATCCATGGAGATCTGTTAAGATGGGTTCAATCGTATCTTTCGAATCGCTCACAGGCTGTTGTTATCGGAGGCTTTAAGTCAAATTTCATTAAAATTCCTTCCGGCGTCCCTCAGGGATCACACCTTGGGCCTCTATTTTATTGTGCGTATCTATATGACATTGAAACCTGTTTTAAGTATTCCAACCATCTATTATACGCCGACGATAAAAAAATATACCTTCGCATACGGTCTAGAATAGATTGTGAACTAATACAACGTGATTTAAACGCCTTACATATGTACTACATAAGAAACAATATAAATATTAATATTAATAAGTGTCAGGTAATAAGTTTTAACCGAAAAAAGAAGCCTATTAGATACGGTTACAAGTTTGGTGACGAAGTACTCGAAAGAGTAGACTTGGTAAAGGATTTAGGTGTATATTTAGATTCAAAATTAATATTTTCTAATCATGTAGATTATATAGTAAATAAAGCTTTTCGACAGTTGGGATTTATTATTCGAACTTGCGTCCCGTTCAACAACTTCAAAACGTTAATAACTTTATTTCATACGTATGTTCGAAGTATATTGGAGTTCAATAGTCCGATCTGGTTTCCTCAATATCATATTTATAAAGATAAAATCGAACGAATTCAGAAGTTACTCATAAAACACCTAAATATAAAATCTCGCAGACGCCATCACAGTTATATTGGAGACTGCAAACACTACCGCCTCTTACCACTTGTTGACAGACGATTAATGCTTGATATGAGTCTGCTTTATGACATATTAAGTGGCCGAGTGAGTAGCTCATATCTCTTGAGTAGAATTAACTTTTGTGTCCCCAAAAAGCGTACCCGAAACACACCTCTATTCTCTGTTCCTCACCATCGTACGAATTATGCTCGAAATTCTGTTATTGCCCGTTTGCTTCGCAGTTATAATGAGGAAATGTCTCATATAGATATTTTTCTTCTATCCAAGAACAGCTTCAAGAGGCAAATACGCTGTTGCTTAGCTAATAAGTCTTAATTTAATAAGTATGTTAGTTTTTAGTTTGAGCATAATATAAACTTATATTTAGAGTTAATATCATGTTCTGTTCATCTCGTGTATATCATGAGTTCTGAATGTACTCTTGTTTTTGTTGTAGTCGTAAGTACTTTTTAACTATTGTTATTATATATATATATATATATATATATATATATATATACATAATCTAATAACGTAACATAGTTCACCTCGTATTTGTTTGTTATAATGCCGTGAAACTCTTTTATTGGCTTTAGACACTTATATAAATATAAAATTAGAAATAGCTGTTTTTGTATAAGCTGTTGAGTTTCCAAATAAATAAATAAAATAAATAAAAATAAAACATTTTTAATTTTTGCTTTACATCTCAATTGAGTATAAACAGGGGATTTTAGGACTTGACAGTCAAGTCTTTAAAAATTAAATCTGATAATAATAGGTCAATGTTTTGATATTTTTTTCGTGTTATGATTTATTTGATGGGTAAGTTTAACCTGAGGATTGGATTGGATTTGTCAAATAATACACACGTGAGATAAAATACAACTTTATTAATAGCTAGAATTTGGTTGCGACTTCGAATATACACTATACACACTTTTTTCCTTAAGCACCAATTTTCACCATGTCAATATTTCTTTTGCCAAATTATAACTAAAATCTAAAAAAAACAGACATTTAGCAAACAACAATGAAAATATGTACACTAAACTAACAACTTAAATATATAAATAGAAATAAAATATCTACACAAAATTAACAATTAAAATGTAAAAATAGAAATTATACAATTAACTAAATAAACACAATTAACTAAATAAACTGACATTATTGTGTTCTGTGACATGAACCATTGTAATTTTAAATGGCGATATAAAAAAAAGAAAAAAGAAGACAGTTCGTGTTGCTGACGAAGTTTCTTGCGCCACTTCTTCTTCACAGCTACAACACGTTCCGAAGCGGTGGTAGCAGAAATGTCCAAAAGATCTTTTGAAAGACTATTTGAATAAATAATAATAATAATAATTACGATCCTTTACTGCGCGGCCGTCGCAGCATGTCGAGTGGCTAATATAAAAATAAAAACCGACTTCAAAACAAAAAACCGCTAAAAACCAAAAAATAACTAAATAATAAGTACCACTGCAAAGCAAAAAAATAATATTTGTTTCATGGAACTTGCGCTTGTTGATTAATTTGCTTAATGACTTGACTAGCCAACAAATCAAAATATATGCATAACATATCGAAGGCGGGCCGCCAAGTACCAAACATGTAGGACCTGTGCCTTATATTAATTTAAATATCTATATGTTTGGTACTGGGCGACCCGCCTTCAATATGTTATGCATATATTTTGATTTGTTGGCTAGTCAAGTCATTAAGCAAATTAATCAACAAGCGCAAGTTCCATGAAACAAATATTATTTTTTTGCTTTGCAGTGGTACTTATTATTTAGTTATTTTTTGGTTTTTAGCGGTTTTTTGTTTTGAAGTCGGTTTTTATTTTTTTATTAAAAATTTTGGTTATTTTTATCTTTTTAGTGTTGATAGGAATCAAAATGAAGAAGATTTGGTCCCCACAAGGAATATGTTCTTTCCGATGATAATGAAATCGCTAAAATCGGCTAAAAGCTGCCAAAGATATCGGCATATATTCATATGTTTATTATTTTTTCTCCCCCCCCCCTCCCTTTGCCCCTACCCCCTTTTCCCACCACCACTGTAGCTTAGCTTTTATACTGAACCCAATGCAAAAAGAACCATTGGAATCCTACTAAAGTTTGAAGAGTTCTACACTCCAGGTCCGAAAATGATCATCAGATCTCCATGTTGTGTTCCTGAGATCAACCTGTCAATACATTCTTTCCAATGAAAAAGAAATCACTAAAATCGGTTAAATCCTGCCGAAGATATTAGAATTTACGTGTATTTTAATTTTATCACCTACCCCCCTCACCCCCACCCCTTTTTTCCTCTCTCTCTGTAAATTAACTTTTATCATGAACCTAATGCAAAAAGAACCATTGGAATCCTACTTAATTTTAAGGAGTTCCCCTCTCCAGGTCCGAAGATATTGCTCAGATTTTCACCATATTTTTATGGGACCAAATGACAAGCATCAGCTTTCAATCAAAGAAAGAATGGTCGAAATCGGTTCACACAGTACAGAGAAACGAGGTAACAAACATAAAAAAAAAGCAACATACAGTCGAATTGAGAACCTCCTCCTTTTTTTGAAGTCGGTTAAAAATTTCCAAATGAGTATAAAGCCACTCGAGGTGTTGTGATTGTGCCTGCCTGGCAGCGTAGGATCGAGGATCGTATCAACAGGGCCCGAACTCTCATCGGCAAACTAATTTCTTTTAAAGAAGGAAACAGCAGGCCGAAGATTATGCGTTTTGTGACGCAGGCTTTTTCGGGGACCAACACAAGTCCTCGAAATTATAGGCTTTGCGTCACAGAACGCATAGACTTCTTTAAACAAAAAGTCTATGCGTGGGTGAACCGCATTCGTCGCTACAGGAGGCGATGGGATCGTTTCCAACAAAATCGCAAGTTCCAAACTGACCAAAAGAGTGTTTATAGATGTTGGGAGAATCCTCCACAAGGTGTGGTGGATGGGCGGCTTCCTAGTGCTCACGAAATGCGTGAGTACTGGACGAATATCTGGTCGTCGCCTGTCTCTCACACTGAAGCCTCCTGGTTTAGTGTTGTAGATCGAGCTTGCGAGGCAATACCTGCTATGGAAACCATTTTAATCAGTCCAGAAGATGTGCTAACTGCAATTAGACAGACGCAAAACTGGAAGTCGCCGGGCCCGGACGGTCTGCACAACTTCTGGTTAAAATGGTTTCCAAGTTCGCATGCTCGATTAGCAGCGCAATTCCAGAATGCGCTTGAGCGGGGATCCCTTCCAACATTTATGACAACAGGTGTCACTCACCTTCTCTTTAAGTCCGGTTGTACCACGGAACCAAAAAATTATAGACCCATCACATGCCTACCCACTATTTATAAAGTTTTGACCTCCATAATTAGATCTAAAATTACAGACCATATAAATTCTAACCAAATTTTTTTTTCCGGCCAAACAGGTTGCATGAATGGGTCCCGTGGTACTAAGGAGCTCCTTCTCATTAACATCATTTGCCAACAGGCTTGTCACAACCGAAGGAATTTATCGGCTGCCTGGATAGTTTATAAAAAGGCCTATGATTCGGTGCCCCATACATGGCTCATGAGGGTGTTAAATTTGTATAAAATTAATACAAATTTATGCAACTTCCTTGGGTCTTGTATGGGGCAGTGGACCACTGTCCTGAGATATCCAGGTGGTACGGTTCCTCCTGATTGTGACGAGCCGATTAGAATCTAGCGGGGTATATTCCAGGGCGACAGTCTGAGTCCACTGTGGTTTTGCATGGCCCTGAATCCCCTCAGCACTCTGTTGTTGGATTCAGGGTTAGGCTACCGTCTACGGAGAGGCTCTGAGCCTATATCTCACTTGCTCTATATGGATGACCTCAAGTTATTTGCATCGAAACAAACCGAATTGATTGAGTTGTTAAAAATAACGGAAAGATTTAGCAATTCAATCAATATGGATTTTGGTGTAGATAAATGTGCGGTTATCCATGTGAAGCGAGGGGAGGTTGCGGTCTCTGATGACATACTAGTCTCAGAGACTGTAAGGCTCAGATCCCTCTCTGTGACGGAAACCTACAAATATTTGGATATGCCTGAGGCTCTAGGTATCATGGGTGCAGATGTAAAACGATCGTTGAAAGAGCGTTTTTTTAGCCGCCTGACAAAAGTACTTAACAGTTTTTTGTCCGGTGGAAACAAGATTCGCGCTTTTAACGGTTGGGTTATGCCTGTACTCATATACTCTTTTGGCATACTCAAATGGACTCAGACCGAATTGGACGCCCTGGATCGTAAAGTCCGAACTCTCCTGACTGCACATCGTATGCATCATCCACGATCATCAGAGATGAGATTGTACATCCCGCGGAGATGTGGGGGCCGAGGTATTCTTAATGCTAAGGACTTGCATAATCGCGAGGTGTGCAATCTCAGGGATTATTTCCTTCACAGTGATGTGGATATGCATAGGGTTGTAGTTATGGTAGATAAAGGATTTACCCCGCTCTCTTTGGCGATTGAGAACTGGCGGAAACCTCTGGTGGTAGGCATTAAGGATCGCGAGGACATATGGAAGAGCAAAGAACTGCACGGTCGGTTCTATCGAGCCCTTCATGGGCCTGATGTGGACCGACTAGCGTCTGTGTCTTGGCTGCGCTTCGGTAACCTCTTTGGGGAAACCGAGGGTTTTGTTTTTGCAATTATGGACGAAGTTATTAAGACGAACAACTATAGGAAATACATCCTGAAGGACGGTACGGTCGACATCTGTCGGGCATGCCACCGTCCTGGTGAGTCTATCAGGCATGTTATTTCCGGTTGTTCGTATCTTGCTAACGGCGAGTATTTGCATAGACATAACCTAGTAGCCAAGATCATACACCAGCAAATTGCCCTTCGATATGGACTTGTGACTCCTGAAGTGCCATATTACCAGTATGTGCCCCAACCAGTTCTCGAAAATGGTCATGCAACGCTGTATTGGGATCGATCTATTATCACAGACAGGACTATTCTAGCCAATAAGCCTGACATTGTGATAATAGATCGATTGGCGCGCCGGGCTATACTTGTTGACGTCACCATCCCGCATGACGATAACCTTGTCAAAGCTGAAAAAGACAAAATGTCTAAATATTTAGATTTGGCACACGAGGTTACCGACATGTGGGATGTCGACTCAACAATTATTGTCCCGATTGTCGTTTCTGCCCATGGGTTGATACCAAAGAGCCTCGACCAACATCTACAGAGGCTCTCAATCGGCTGTTGGGTCAGAAGTCAGATTCAGAAGGCAGTATTGCTTGACACGGCACGTATTGTGAGGCGGTTCCTCACTTTGGGCTCCTAACCACCGGTGGCTTGGGTTTCGAGCCTCGCCATCGTTGGATAACTTTTTATATTTTTATATGTATTTTGTTTTTTACTATATATATAAAAATGTAAAAAAAAATATTTAAAATAAAGAGAAATAATAATTAATCTTTATTTCATTACAACATGTTTACAACATAATAACACCCTGACTCCTGAACTAGGAAGCCCTGTATAACAGAAGTCAGTCTCTTTCGACAATTATTTATTTAACAGCTGCTTTATATAAAAAAATAAGAAACTCGAAAGAAAATAATAATTAAAAGACTTAATAAACTATGTAACAACACTAGATCGCCAAATGAAATGAACTTAAATTATAAAGAATATTTTGATTTTGATTTTGAATAAAGGAATTGTAGCGGACATCGCGAGCGAAGGCAGGAAATCAGCACTAGAATAAAAATATTTTTCGAATAATTCAATCAAACAAAAAAAACATAAGGTACATACATACATAAACATACAAGCGGTGAATAATGTGGACTATAGATTTTAATTTATGTATAAATATTGACTGCCTCAGTGGCGTAGTTGTATTATGGTACGGTTACAAAGCTGAGGTCTCAAGTTCGAATCCCGGGTCGCGCAAAGTGATATCGGATTTTTCTATTCATTATCAGCACAGTCAGGAATTTGTGCCCGATATTGCGATAGGCTAGCCACCCACAACATCGTAGGACGGAACATACAAGGCGAAATAAATAAATAAATAAATAACACCCAACAGTCACATACATAGTCCTGACCCCACATTAAGATCGAGTCTTGTGTCGTGGGTATCAGGAACTACGAGAGACTTTTCGGTCTCACAAACACACAGACCCGAGAGAAATATTTGTGGGCCGCACAAACATTTCTTTCGGTGCGGGGATCGAACCCGCGGCCTCTCGATTCACAAACGGCGTCTTACCGCCTGCGCCACGGAGGCTGAAATGTGGGTGTCCTGGTTGCACCTCTGCCTACCCATTCTGGGAAAAAGGCGTGAGTTTATGTATGTATAAATATTAATATTATGATAAATTTATTTGTAACAAAACTAATAAAAATGCAACTGCTACATAAACAATAGTAATATGATGTATTAAACATTTTGATCTTAATGTGGGGTCAGACTATGTATGTGACGGTTGGAGGTAATTATTTCTTGATATTCCTAAAAATATACTTATACTTTACAATTATTAACTAAAAAAGTAACGATAATTATCGTTACTTTTTTAGTCGCCATAATGTAAACATATGACCAACTAATACTAATTTACATGTTACAACCGTTACAAGGTTATACCTGTCGAGACAAACACCCAGTTGCATCTAATACATTTCGTTCATTATTACGTTGCACCATTCTTTGCTAAAATCAAAAATACCTATCAGGATATTTAATACATACCAAATAAAATAAAATAACATAGGTAGATTTTTATTGCTATTATTTGAAAATCATTATGTCTCACTTAGAATTCAATCAATGAATATGAAAGTGTTGGTTAGGATAAACAATTATAATAATTAATAATAAAATATAAAACTATTTCTGTTCATTAAAGGTTCTCCAGAACATTAGACAATAGACTACCAATTGTCCAAATTATCTTGCATGTCATCTTTGTTATTGATTAACAGTTGTATTATTAATAGGATTATTAGGTAAAATATCATAATTACTACAATTTCACTTACCGGGAATATTGTTGGAAAGCTGTTTTCTTTTTCAAAATGTAATGAACAAATAAATGTATTTATTGCAGGGTTCCAATAGCTTCCAATTTTTTGTATCCATTTTGTCCTGGTTTGTATGTTTATAGGGAATCTAAAAAATATTTTTAATTTCACTTTGTTTGTCGGTCGGAATATATATTTAAATATAAACTATTTTTTTCTTTTTTTGAAAAATAAAGATCAAAATATTTAAAAATGATAATATCGATACATTGAGTTACACAACTGGAGGGGACATCAAGACCAAATAGTTTGGAACATTCGCAAGAGTACATGTACCGTTAGGCTGTCAGTCGTCCTTGACCAGGCCCGTCCAACTCAGAATAAAAAAAGTTGCACGTTAAGCTATGCTAGCTATCTCACTATTTTAATATGGATGGCGTTCATCTTACTCATATTTATATTAGTGTGTGTGTGACGTAGTATCTTATGTCACTAGTATTAACCCTTAGCCTGTCGTAAGCGCCGCCTACTGACCTTGATTCAAAAATAGCCCCTATTTCAATGTCGTTAGGTTGCTTTTTTGCTTGAAATCCGATGAGCCGTATTAATATAGACCCTATTTCAATGACATTAGGTTGCTTATTGCTTGCAACCGGAAGGAACCGGCTTCAGGTTCCGACGGTTGAGGGGTTAAAATGTCTCGAACGTATCTCGTTTGCCGCCATTTTCTATTGTGCTTATACAACGAATCTTATAATTGGAATGCAATAACTTTCTAATCACGGATTCTGGTGCGAGTTTGCAATCAAAGGCGGTTTTTTTCCTTTTTATTATTTGTGTGTACTTATGTTTTCGTAAAAGATAAAATAGCGTTAAGAGCGTATACACCTTGCGCGCGAAGTCAACTATAGGTATTTCTTCGTTAATTTCACGCACACATAAGCGACCAAATCTGTGTGCGTAGAGCTGCCGCGTCGGCTCGCTATACAATCGGCTCAAACAACTTTGATCCGTGCACTCCAAATATTCAATTGAAATGTAACTGTAACATAATATAATAAAAATATTTTATTTGCATTATAAGTAGACAAATATTACTGTGCAAGCAAAGAATAATACAAATTTAGATACTAATCATATTTTCGTTCTTATTACATTGTTAAGTTGCATTCAAATCAGTGTTCAATCAGTAGACACTACGAACGTTTTATTGACCATTTCGTGTTCGAACACATAAATAGTGTTAGGGGCTTTACAACCTCTTACAATTACGAAATATATTTAATATTATATTACAATACATTACATAATTTAGCCTCGGAATTACATCCCATTATATTACCTGAAACATAATTTATACTCACTACAAAATCATTGTAGGTAATAAAAATAATTAAATATTTTACTACCAAAGTACTAAGATGTGGTAATCGCAGTCCGCGCGTGGCTATTTTTCTACGCACGGCAAAAATCGACTGCAGCTAGGCCGGAGCGACGAGCGATACGTCCTCCCTCTAGAAGGCCTTGCGGCGGTCTGATTTGAGCCACGTCGGACAGCGTGTTTTATAGAGGTTTTTAAAATATTTGTAGAAAACATGAAAACTAATTTTGTTGAAATATAAAAATGGTAATTTATTTATAAGATGTTCTTCTATTATAATATGCAATTGGTATAAAAAATTATGTACGATAAGTTGGTGAAAAAAAATATGTTCTTGACGAGAGTTTCTGAATAATTTCGCATTGTTTAAATTTTTATTTTTCAGGAACTAAACACAAAAAGATTATTTTTCTCAGCAAAATCCCTCCATAAGGGTTTTATTAGTCTGATAATATTTTTATTTTCATCTTATATTTAGTGGTTTCGGATATCTTAAGCTTCTAAATTGCCATTTAAAGCCTAAATAACGAAACTTGTGTTCAGTAATCCTTATAGTACTCACAAATTATCCATCAATATATAATGTTTTCCAACAAAATCCCTAGATGACAACCTTTTCTAAAATAAGTACTAATTATTTTTCCTTTAAATTGTTTATTTGTGGCTATTAACTCATTTGAAAAGTCCTGTTTTTAAGCCAAAAAGCGCGCACAGGGTATAAACGCTCTTAAGTGACCTTAGTGTTTACCGGCTCAAACGAGTAATTATAGTTTATTATTGAATTTGTGTTAAAATACTTGTTATTTTTGTAAGAACTATGGTAAATAAGTGCATTGTTCTCGGGTGTAAGACTCGGGAACCAATAATATTTTTTTTGTGTTCTCTTCACAAACCAAGCAAGGTTGGTAAGAGGTTAGGTAAGTGGTTAGAGGTTTGTCCATATTTACAAAACATACCTTTTATTATACGTAGCCGTATTCGTTTTTGGCATAAACATTTTCATGCCGAACATATTAATAAAAATTAAAATTAAAACCTTGTGCAATTCGTGTTTAAACCATGAATATAAATTTAGAGAAACATTTAGAAATAACACCCACTAATAATCATATAGAACCTTTTATTTTTGAAGTAGTTGTCCCTTCTGATATAGTAAATCAACCGACTATAAACTATGAATGCTTTAATAGTATACAGGTAGATATAAGTTCTGACTTTGCTGAGTTACCTGTTGTTTCAAATTCATTTCAATCTAAATGTACCGAACCTAGTAGTATCTCATGTTGACCCTTACATACCACCTAATAGAAAACAGCTAGAAATATGTGTTACCCCATCCACAACTACCCTTGCTGTGTCTAATGTTAAAAAATGAAACTGTAGTAGTCAAGTAAAATGTCAGTTAATTAAGCATATTAGACTAGATCCAAATAAATCTACCCCTCGTAAGCAGATTTTACGTGCATCGATTAACAGATTAAGAAATAAGTTACGTCTTGTACAGTTACAAAAAACAAGGCTAAAGACGAAAGTAACCCTTTATGCTCCTAAAACGAAGTTATTTTTAAAGAAATATAACATATTAAGTAAATTTGGGAAGTTATTAGTAGATTCACAGTTACGTTTGACTGGTACTTCATTTACATGTTGGGGCTATACTAATGATGAAAAAGTATTTGCTTTGTGTTGGTTGTTAATATCAGATTCCAATGCTAAACTTTTACAAATTAATAATTGCACGAATGACATCTGCGACAAAATTGGCCCCAACCAATTATATTATATCTATGATGTACCTCATTTGTTAAAATGTTTTTGTAATAATTTTCAGAAAAAGCATTTCCTTATTGGTTATCGAAGAGCGAAGAGGGAATGTATAGAAAGTCTATACAAATGGGATGGCTTTGGTGGCCGAGCAAGAAGCATAAAACTTACAAAGAAACACATAAATCCAACTTCATATGACAAAATGAAGGTAAATTAAAGTATACAATTTCTATCAAGATTCTGTTTTGAAGTGGTCACTAATCACAAAAAGTGATCAATATGCCAAAAGCTATATATTAGTATAGATTTTATATTGTTTATTGCTAAACAATAATTAAATGCTCATACTACAGGTTAAACTTGCAGCCCAAGTTTTTAGTCGGCAAGTAGCTACATCACTACTAGTTTATATGAAGAGTATCCAACATCTCCAAGAACATGATTATTCTACTTTTATTCTTAATTTTGATAATATTTTTTTCACAGCAGAAATAATAACCTTCATAAATGATTTGTTTGAAAGTTTAAATGGGTTTAGCCGCTATGGTAACAAATTGGCACATGCATTGTCTTGTAACTCTGAACATATAGATTTCTGGAATGAAGATGTAAAAAAATTAGTGTCTATGCGTTTTGACTCTCCCAATCCAAGGGAAGCAAAATCACTGAAGCATTTTGTGCATAATCTCAACTCAAACATTTGTGGTCAGATTTGCGCTCTGTTAAAGGTGTAAAGTTTCTAAGGCTCTGACGTTGTAATGAAATTCTGATAGAAAACTTTTTGGACAGATAAGGGAACATGGTACTTTTAATACCAATCCTGACTGTACTAATTTTGTCTCAGCCTGCAAAACAGTATTGCTTAATAATATTAAATAAATAAATAACACCCAACAGTCACATACATACCATATTACAACTGGAAAATCATTATATACTAATTGTTTGGATAATGACGATAAAGTGTTAGGTACATTAAATAACTTAATTAATGAACAAAAATTTAGTTCCTACTTTGAACATCTTAATTCTGAGGAAAGTAATCTTATAGAGAACTCCATCCCTAATGAAAAGATATATAATCAACACAAATCTATACCATATATTGCTGGCGCAATTTGTCGCTCTTTAATGTCAAATTTAAAATGTAATGATTGTAGTAACTGTATAAACTCCCGATTAAGTAAAAGTGAGTCATCTCACCAATTAATTCGTTTAAGAGAGTATAGCACTGATTTAGACAGGTTGTATTATCCTTCCAAGAACTGGAGTAAAATTGTATGGCAGAGTATATACAGGGTATATCAAGACTACTACCGAAAACGAAGCGGGGTGTTAGTTTAAGCGACTTCAAACACAATGCAACAGAAAATGTTGGGAAAAAAAGCGACAATTTTTTTTTTGTTTTTTTTTTTTTTTATATGGTCGTATTTGGAGAGTATTATGGAGAGGGCTATGCTCGGGGTTTCCCTACGAGATCGAATCAGAAATGAGGAGATCCGTAGGAGAACTAAAATAACCGACATAGCCCACCGGATTAGCAAGTTGAAGTGGCAATGGGCAGGGCACATAGCGCGGAGATCTGATGACCGATGGGGTCGGAAAGTGCTCGAATGGAGGCCGCGTAGCGGAAAGCGCAGCGTAGGACGTCCACCCACACGATGGTCCGACGACCTGGTAAAGGTCGCGTGACGTCGCTGGATGCAGGCTGCCTCCAACAGGTCTCTGTGGAAATCATTGGGGGAGGCCTATGTTCAGCAGTGGACTTCCTTTGGCTGATGGATGGATGATGGTCGTATTTGGGTGGTAAATACATTTTTTCGTAAAATAATAGTCTATACCCTTTTATTTATAAAGACTCTAAGGTCTAAAAGAGTCTAAATTATTATTTTAGCATAAACTTTAGATTTACCCCTCAAAAATGACGATATTTAAAAAATGATAAAAAAAATTGTCGCTTTTCTTAGCAAAATTTTTAGTTGCATTGTGTTTGTAGTCACTAAAACTACCACCCGGCTTCGTTTTCGGTAGCAGTCTTGAGATACCCGGTATATTATGATAAGATTTTACCAACCATTTGCAGTTTTTACGTTTATTCCGAAATAGTAAGTTCATTAAGAGCGTATACACCTTGCGCGCAAAGTCAACTATAGGTATTTCTTCGTTAATTTCACGCACACATAAGCGACCAAAGCTGTGTGCGTAGAGCTGCCGCGTCGGCTCGCTATACAATCGGCTCAAACAACTTTGATCCGTGCGCTTCAAATATTCAATTGAAATGTAACTGTAATATAATATCATAAAAATATTTTATTTGCATTACAAGTAGACAAATATTACTGTGCACGCAAAGAATAATACAAATTTTGGATACTAATCATATTTTCGTTATTATTACATTGTTAAGTTGCATTCAAATCAGTGTTCAATCAGTATACACTACGGACGTTTTATTAATCATTTCGTGTTCGAACACATAAATAGTGTTAGGGGCCTTACAACCCCTTACAATTACGAAATATATTTAATTTTATAGTACAATACATAACATAATTTAGCCTCGGAATTACATCCCATTATATTACCTGAAACATAATTTATACTCACTACAAAATCATTGTAGGTAATAAAAATAATTAAATATTTTACTACCAAAGTACTAAGATGTGGTAATCGCATTCCGCGCGTGGCTATTTTTACTACGCGCGGCATAATCGACTGCAGCCAGGCCGGAGCGACGAGCGATACGACCTCCCTCTAGAAGGCCTGGCGGCGTTCTGATTTGATCCACGTCGGACAGCGTGTTTTATAGTGGTTTTTAAAATATTTGTAGAAAACATGAAAACTAATTTTGTTGAAGTATAAAAATGGTAATTTATTGATAAGATGTTCTTCTATTGTAATATGCAATTGCTATAAAAATTATGTACGATTAGTTGGTGAAAAAAAAATGTTCTTGAGGAGAGTTTCTGAATAATTTCGCATTGTTTAAATTTTTATTTTTCAGGAACTAAACACAAAAAGATTATTTTTCTCAGCAAAATCCCTCCATAAGGGTCTTATTAGTCTGATAATATTTTTATTTTCATCTTATATTTAGTGGTTTCGGATATCTTAAGCTTCTAAATTGCCATTTAAAGCCTAAATAACGAAACTTGTGTTAAGTAATCCGTATAGTACTCACAAATTATCCATCAATCTATAATGTTTTCCACCAAAATCCCTAGATGACAACCTTTTCTAAAATTAGTAATAATTATTTTTCCTTTAAATTGTTTATTGGTGGCTATTAACTCATTTGAAAAGTCCTGTTTTTAAGCCAAAAAGCGCGTGCAGTGTATAAACGCTCTTAAAGAAAAATATTGATACTACACATTGACTTATATTCTACCGATAGACGAGGCGCGTCATAGAAACTATTTGTCCCGTATTTGTCAAAAGCTCAGTAGCGACATCTAGTACGTTTACTTGAATATTACAAATTATGATCAAAGATTATTAGACAGATAAGACAGTTCATGTCAATAATAGCTTTGCCTAAGATACTGCCTAAGTATAAATACCGTCATAGCAATAATATATTTGCAATGTTTTTTTTTATTTACGTGAATAATTAATGGAAATGATGTAAATGAAATTAAATACTCTTACAAGTGTACAAGTCTGTCAAGCAGTCAATCAGTGTACAATCAGTCTGACATTTATTATAATAACATTTATGAATTTTTAACAAGCTGATACAAAAATGACTACCGCATTTGGAATATCTGAAATCTTCGTGTCGAAAATAAATTGAACAAATATAGGTATGTTCTAATGGCAGCCACTTATATCCATTCCAATAATTCTGGACAAATATTATAGAGATCTCCTTTTTTCGTAACCGACGCGGAAGAATATAAAACAATTTTAAATGGTATTAGTCTTCAATAACAATGGGTTCGAATAGCCCATTAAGTAATTCATATTAAGAAATGGGGTCTAAATACTACCCACTGTTTCAAAACATACATACAACACACATATTTTGAGTTATTAATTAACAACATATGATTAAAATAAAATACTGAAATCAATTTGCAACTACATCCTTCCTACATATTTGTATTTGTAATGTATTCGAATAGTTTATGCCTATTTGGTCCACTGATATGAATGTCCCTTGAATAATCTATATCTTACATAGTTCGTCTCTCTCACTCGACGGGCAATTTTTATGCGCGGAAATGAGATACACGATTAAGGAGCTCACCTTGTATTTTAACGAGCTCTAAAATATATTTAATCCATTAATAAATAAAAGATCTGTATTATCGGCATTATTCTGCAATATTATATCACTTACGTTGTATTCTTTAATTATATTGTAACTTAAGAAAATTTCGCTGTCGGTTTGACGGTGAAAAGTCAAAATAAATTACTTATAAATATAAACAAAGAGGCGTACTATTGCGCGGCCGTCACGCGGCAGACTGATTCGTGTGCGGTGCATGCACCGCACTTGGGTGGGACACGTTTGTTACAAAGAACGTCTTATCTAGTGTAACATTGATATCGATGATACTACATGGTATAATTGTAATAATCATAAAAGAGTCCTTCATGAAGTCTTTTTGGTTGTACGCAATTAGAATGCAGGTTAAACAATGGTGTTGTAATTTTAATAATAAGAGAATTAATAATGTCGATCACAGGCCTAAAGATGTAGAAATGGAAACTCTAATCCATGAAAAAGTTACAAAAGCATTGAGTTATAGATCAGTAAGGAAGCGTAGTACATAATAATACCTAATTATAGTCATGATCATCCTCAGCTCACAGCAGTCCCAACTGTATTCTGTCAAACTCAATCCTTAGCTTTTTGTTATATAGAATAAATTTGTTAATTGATTTAAATATTTTCTTAAATTTAAAATACTTAGATTAAATTTGAGTGTTGTCGCTCAAGTCTACTTTCAGGGTGTAAAATCATTTTAGTTTCAATTCAAGGTTTTCTTTAAAATGGACCTATGTTGCCAAACATTTTCTTACACCTTAATATGAACTTGCCTGATCATTGTCAAAATATTTATACAGGGTATCTCAAGACTGTTACCGAAAACGAAGCCGGGTGGTAGTTTTAGTGGCTACAAACACAATGCAATTAAAAATTTCGCATAGAAACGCGACAATTATTTTTTATGATTTTTTAAATATCGTCAATTTTGGGTGGTAAATCCATAGTTTTTGCTAAAATAATAATTTAAACTCTTTTATACCTTAGAGTATTTATAAATAAAAGAATATACACTATTATTTTAGGAAAAAATGTATTTACCACCCAAATATGGCCATAGAAAAAAAAAAATAACAAAAAAAATATTGTCGCTTTTTTTGCAACTTTTTCTGTTGCATTGTGTCTGAAGTCGCTTAAACTATCACCCGGCTTCGTTTTCGGTAGCAGTCTTGATATACCCGGTATATATTAAACTGAATGTCAATTATTTTATATGATTGAAATGTAGAATCCTGAAATAGAAATTTGTTTGTTTCTTAATCATATTGCATCCAGTATTTTCATAATCATTATATATGTAAATGCGCCTTTATATGGTATTACCAATCATATTATTATGCATGGAATGCTTCACATGTTGCAGTATTTGTAATAACTTTTGTTAATTGATTTAAATATTGTATTAAATTTAAAATTATTTGATAAAATTTGATTGTTGATGCTCAAGTCTCCTTTCAGGGTGTACAATAATTTTAGTTTCAATTCAAGGTTTTCTGGAAAATAGACCTATGTTGTCAAACATTTTCTTACACCTTAATATGAACCTGGCTGATCATTGTCAAAATATTTATATATATTAAACTGAATGTCAATTATTTTATATGATTGAAATGTAGAATCCTGAAATAGAAATTTGTTTGTTTCTTAATCATATTGCATCCAGTATTTTCATAATCATTATATATGTAAATGCGCCTTTATATGGTATTACCAATTATATTATTATGCATGGAATGCTTCACATGTTGCAATATTTGTAATAACTTTTGTTAATTGATTTAAATATTGTATTAAATTTAAAATTATTTGATAAAATTTGATTGTTGATGCTCAAATCTCCTTTCAGGGTGTAAAATCATTTTAGTTTCAATACAAGGTTTTCTGGAAAATAGACCTATGTTGTCAAACATTCTCTTACACCTTCATAGGAATTTTTATATTCATTTTGCTTGTAAATGTGCCTTTATATGATATTACTAATTATATTATGCATGGAATGTCTCACATGTTGCAATATTTGTAAACTTATTTTGCAGTTTTATTTATATTGTATACAAAGGTTGTATTGTTTAATTCTATTTTATATTAACCAATTTGAAATGTATTATTTCAGTACATTAGAATGAAAGTCTGCAATGATGTATTAAATTTCATAATGACTTGTTTTTAATTAATACAAATAGTATATTTGTAAGTAGACATTTTTCGCAATACTCTTCATTGTAATCATGTCCATAGCAATACTTTGCCGGAAAATGTAATTAATTTTATGCTTTGAAATATTGCATAGTAGAATCATATAATAGTTTGACTATTGTATCTCTACTCTCTTTACATGGTTTAAAAACAAAGTAATCTTCAATATGTTTATCATTTTGCTAATTGAAAAGCATAATATGTTGTTTTAAACTGTTTATATGAATCATGCTTTTGCACCTTTATTGATTTGCAATGTAATGGAAGAGCAATTTCGATCATATCTTTAAATGATGAACTTGTGGACCATGACCTATCTCAATCTCAATCGTTTATTGAGGAGGCCCACGTATAGGAGTGTATGGATAAATATAAATTATTGAATTTCCTCAAATTATTGAATCCAACATTTTCGTTTTTTTATGCAGAATTTTTAAGAAACTATCTTCGTGATTAAAAAAATATTATGTTTAATCTATATACATATATGGTTTCAAGATACTAACATTATATTGTATTCAGACTTGTATTTAACTTATTTTGTATTCGATTTAATAATACATTTGTAATGTTACACATGGAATGGCTTCCATGGTGTAATAATTTGTAAATTTACACTATTAAGTTTTTAGCACGCTATTCCTTTAATGTATCTAAAGTTAACCATAATGAAAACATTTCATTAATTTACTAGAAGCCTGAACTAATTTGGGTAAATTTATATCGCCAACTACTATGATCCAACACCTTAATATTTCTACGGTAGTTTCATTGCATTTTCTATGAATGCCAACCCTGTAGTTACTAACATAAAGAAACTGTAACTGTAGTTGCTAACATAACTTAACATTCATAAGGCTTAAGATATTTAAAAAAAAGATATTAATATTATGCTTATATCTTATAGAGCGTTGGGCGTTAATTGTAAAATTTCTAGTTACGAGGGGTCTTAGAAGTAAAATATGTGATAATAAGATTTATAAGTAACATATGTAACATTTTTTCTTTTCAGAAACAGGTAAATGTGATAAATAATTTGTTGTGCTTCTTACTTTCACATTATTTACTTCCATACAACCTTACATCTCTTGATTGAGAAGAGAATTAATATTCTAAATTGTCATGAATCGCTATCAAACGCAGATTTTTTCTTATCTTAGTGGTAGTTTCCTAAGATTATCCCGATTTAACAAACAAAAACCTCATAACGAATTTTAAAATATGTATGTTAGGGTCAATCAGAAGGTAAAATGAACGAAACTTAATGTATTTATAATATCATAACTTTTAATTACTTTGAAACTACTATTGCCATTGCCAATCATTGCTTTACCGGAACAGTGTAGACCAATTGTGCGTTCTGGTTGACTTCACGTATCTCAGCTGTATAAAATGACCTGTAATATTGTGATCAATTGATTTTTATACATGAATTTTGAACTTTTCTGAATTTAACTAATGCATAATCACTGTATTGTAAATACAGGGTATATCAAGACTGCTACCGAAAACGAAGCCGGGTGGTAGTTTAAGCGACTTCAGACACAATGTAACAGAAAAAGTTGCAAAAAAAGCGACAATTTTTTTTTTGTTATTTTTTTCCTATGGCCATATTTGGGTGGTAAATACATTTTTTCCTAAAATAATAGTATATACCATTTTATTTATAAATACTCTAAGGTATAAAAGAGTTTAAATTATTATTTTAGCAAAAACTATGGATTTATCACCCAAAAATGACGATATTTAAAAAATCATAAAAAAAAATTGTCGCGTTTCTAGGCGAAATTTTTAATTGCATTGTGTTTGTAGCCACTAAAACTACCACCCGGCTTCGTTTTCGGTAGCAGTCTTGAGATACCCGGTATATTATAAAAGAGCAACGCTAGAGTTTCTTGCCCGTTCTTCTCTAGCGAAGATAGCCTTGCGAACCGGGTGGTAGAGAAAAAAAGTGACAATCTAAATAAGGATTGTTTATGGTATTTTCAGAATAACAAATTAATTTAATTTTCATTGTTTATAAATAAAGTTATTTATTTTTGAAGTTTATTTTATTTATTTCTTTAAAACCAATATATGAATATACAACTACCTAAATCGGTAAAAAAAACCGGTAAGTTGGAGGCACAGATGTCAACCGGAAAATAAAGCCATCTCTAATTAAATTAAAGATCGGTATCTCGATAAAGTACCGATTGTCACAGCACTGCTACACATGTATATAACCACCGAACGAAAAGTAAAGAAGAACACTCTGTCAAAATATGTACTGGATAGAAAGAGATGGACGATTAATTATGAATGAATTGTATAACATAATATAGACATAAAGTACATGTTTGGGCTTTCACTGTGTGAGTTCCCTTATGGTGTTAAAAATTTTGTATGGACTCGGCTGTCTGTCTTGTTTATTAGTCTGTGTCCTTGACGTTTCAGCGAAGACGGACCTAATTAGGTGTAAATATAATTGGTCCATAAATGCCATATTGCGTGCTAAAAACGTGCAAAAACCATTCCAGAACAATAGGAAGAAAAGATGGAGTTTCATTCTATAGGTAAATCTACCATAATTTAAATAAAGAAGCACGAAATTAAATTTAAGAAATTATTTACCGGAGTCGTTTTGACAACCGCCATTTTTGAGTGAAATTATAGACTAATATTAATGTAGTGACAGATAGGTAAAAATTGAAGTTTTCGTATAGGGATAGTGGATATTGTATGTGATGATGGGATATATATTTTTAAAAATTCTAATTTATTTTTAATACAAAAATGTGGCATATTTGGCATTTTAATTATAGTTTCCATTAACTTTATATATTTAATTAATTGGTTAATTGTATTTATTGTCATAATGTATTTTTTTCCGAAATAAAGAAAATAAAATTAAACTTTAAATTCAATATAAGAATTTATAGGCTTTATCAGGCGTATATAGATTTAGGTAGAAATTTCTGAAGTGTCGCATCTGCTACAATGCCGACTTTATCTATACTTCGCTGTCATATTGAAATGAGCACAATTTTTCTTCTACGTGTCCGCTCCAGTTGTAATACCTCAATGTATCGATATGAATAATTTCGTATCGAATCCACTCATCTCTAAACTTGTGTGTAAACAAACAATGAGGTTGTTATTTACACTACTTGTATAAATAACGTCTAGAAGAGTCTAAAACTTAATCAACAAGATCCAAATACATTTATAAATGATAAAAATAAACCCAAAATGTAAATTTAGCACATATTTGTTAGTATTTCGTAAAAACAGTTACTAACCTATGAAAAGTTGTGTTGAGCCCTTTTTGCTTGAACTCGACTTGAATCCTCTAACACAACACTGAGGCACTTTAAAAACTTAACAATTAAACTAATTAGCAAACTTAACAAACGAGATTAAACAATGAATAATTCGAAATTCTTTGATTTTGCAGATTTGTTTACTTCGATTGACAGATAACGCCACAGTTTGACATTTCATGGAGTTTTTGTTTTACTAGTCTGTGGTTTCGGATGAGCTAAATAAAATGGCGTCATTTTGGTCTAGGGGCGGTCTCAGTGTGGTTAGTGAACAAAATATTGCCATATTCGAAACAAAGGAATTATTATTTGTCTTTTTCATTAAGGGACAAGTCAGCTTTGTGTAAATGAGACAGATACATAAATGTACATTCCGCGTCGATATTCCTAACATAACTATAATTTGATATATATAGCTACTTTTGTGCGTAATCCTTTAAGCTGAAAACACATTGTAGGTTTTCGTCTTACGCATAGAGTAAAGAAGCGGCCATAAATACTAGAGTAACGCGTCTTAGAGCGATCTGAACAATGGATTCTTTTGTTGTGTGCACATTAAAGGTCATACGCTTAAGACGTGACCACAGACTACATAGAAAGAACCTTGTACGTTCCATTGTCCTGATTGGTCAGTTGGCCCCGTACTTACCGCTCTTTAGTCTATGCGTAAGACAAAAACCTACAGTGTGTTTTGAGCTTTATGCTGAAAACAAACTGTAGGTTTTTGTCTTACGCATAGAGTAAAGAAGCGGCCATAAATACTAGAGCAACGCGTCTTACATTGATCTGAACAATAGATTCTTTTGTTGTGTGCACACTGTCGGTCGAAATTCGAGGGCATGACCTTCAAAACAAAAAACGTCTGAGACATACAGCGCAACTAACATAAATTGACAAGTGGTGAAATTAGGAACTAGAAATGAAAGTAAAAAATATCTACAACGCTTTCATTAAAATATTCTTTCATAATTTATACAATGTACATTTATACTAGTAGTCCAATAGTAGTAATGATAATAATGTCCAATGTAATGAAATATGAAGAGAGAAAAAAATAACAATTTCTCCGTGCACCACAGCGCTTTTGAGCGATTTGCGATTGTGGACAAAATACTAGACTGGACGTAATTGACAGCCTCCGTGGCGCAGTTGGTTAGACGCCGCCTGTGAAACGAGAGGCCACGGGTTCGAGCCCCGCACCGAGACAAATGTTTGTGAGGCCCACAAGTATTTGGCTCGGGTCTGGATGTTTGTGAGACCGAAAAGTCTCTCGTAGTTCCCGATACCCACGACACAACACTTAATTGATTTTAATGTGGGGTCAGGACTATGTATGTGATTGTTGAGTGTATTTATTTATTTAATCATCAGTAATTAGCCAAAAGTTCGTCTGTGCGTTCATTTAAAAAATGGAAGAAAAACGATTAGAGTATGTGCGTAATAGAGAAATTATTTATAATGTTAAATGTAAAGAATACAAATATGCTCACTTAAACTAAGAAGTATGGGAACAAATAGTGAGTACCTATTTGTACTAAAGATAATAAAGTATCATACTAAAAATAACGGAGTAATTTTTTATACAATCAAATATTAAGTTATTGATTTTAAAATTTCAAAATACACGCGCTGTTTTAGGAATTATAATAGGAAAAAGTTAACCTTGTTATTTGTCTTCAGGTAGTCCTTTTTTGTTTTCTTTTAAAATGACACTGGTAGTAGAAATATATAAAAAAAAGACAACAAGAACAGGACGTGTGCTCGAAATACGATCTTGCCTACTTTGGATTTCACACATTTTATACATAAGTATTTCTAATATGTGTACACGGCATTGTTGCTTAACATTTTTCCACAGTAAATTTATTCTCAATATGTAATCTATGTTTGTGTACAGAATTTAATCAATCACAGTATTATATAATTGATTGATGTGTGATTTAATGTTAATTGAATCATTGTTTTTGACAATAAAACAGTTGCAAACTCGAATGTGATAGTACCACAGGTTATCACAGATAAGAACTGTTTATAATAAGCGCCAACTAGGATTGATTTCATTTAATAAAATATATTATTTATTTGTTTATATAGAGATGAGATAAAGAGTACATAAAAATCGACTCTTCCATCCCTAAAAGCTTAGTCATTGGCAGACGGGAAAACCGTCCTTTGTCAATGAAATTAAAAAAATAAAAACGTACGTGGGCCCTCTGACGACCCGTACGAACCATGTAAGATGTGCTCTTTACCATAGTTTTGTACTCTTTACTCTATGCGTAAGACAAAAACCTACAATGTGTTTTCAGCTTTATAATTCTTTTATCATTGGTTTTTGTCTTACGCATAGAGTAATGAAGCGGTCATAAATACTAGAGCAACGCGTCTTACAGCGATCTGAACAATAGATTCTTTTGTTGTGTGCACACTGTCGGTCGAAATTCGAGGGCATGACCTTCAAAAACAAAAAACGTCTGAGACATACAGCGCAACTAACATAAATTGACAAGTGGTGAAATTAGGAACTAGAAATGAAAGTAAAAAATATCTACAACGCTTTCATTAAAATATTCTTTCATAATTTATACAATGTACATTTATACTAGTAGTCCAATAGTAGTAATGATAATAATGTCCAATGTAATGAAATTTGAAGAGAGAAAAAAATAACAATTTCTCCGTGCACCACAGCGCTTTTGAGCGATTTGCGATTGTGGACAAACTTGAGTTTACACAAAAATCGGTTTTGTAAATATGGCTACCAGCTTTTTAAGCCAAAGTAATATAACATTTCTTAAAACTTACAATTAAATTAGAATTTATAATACGTACAATGTATAATTTTTTTTATTCAATCTGCATACAATTTAAAAATTTTGAATAGGTACAATTTGGACATTTCTAATTATTTACATGAGGTGTTGCTGGTAATCTAACTTGACTTAACAGAAATAAACACCGCAGTTCTTTGACCAGTTGTTTGTAAATACTAGACTGGACGTAATTGACAGCCTCCGTGGCGCAGTTGGTTAGACGCCGCCTGTGAAACGAGAGGCCACGGGTTCGAGCCCCGCACCGAGACAAATGTTTGTGAGACCCAGTAAGTACACAAACTGAATCAGATTCTAAAATACTTAAGAAAATTAACTCTACAGAGAAATTAACAATACTTAAGTCGAAAAATACAAATGAAAATCTAAAAACACTGAAGAGAAAAATATGTATTTTAAGTGAAAATAAATATAATAAAATACATTTAATTGCAGACAAAAAGTTTCAAAACTGTGAAGTATACCATTACTTAACACCAAACTCTGGCATAAATAATATGTTAAGAAACTTGGAAAGCAAAGTTAAAAAACTTACTGTAGAAGATTATTGTATTATTTTAATTGGTGAAACCGACTTCAAAACAACAAAAGACTATTCTAATATAATTATTAATATAAGGAAAATACTTGCAAAGGCTCAGCACACAAATGTCATTGTGTGTATGCCTACTTATAAAAAATGTGTAAAAAATACAACAATGTACAACTGGAGAGTTGAACATTTCAACAACCTATTATACCATGATATATTAAACTATGAATATGCCTACTATATTGACTCTAACAAGAATCTAACATGGGACTACAAAATGTACAAAAAAAATATGGGTTCTCTAAATAATCATGGCATGCAAATTATTTTCGAAGATGTCGCTGAACTTGTCGATTATATTAACACAAACAAAAATCGCATAGAAGATAAAGAATATTACTCAACTGATAATATAAAAAAAACACAAATAGCCGAACAGTTTTTTTTCTATAATAAACATTTATACATACTTCACCAAAACATCGCAGGCTTAATAAATAAAAGTAATGAGCTTTCTATTAGCGTAGAAGGGATGTCAGATAAAGGAATAGAAATAGATGTAGTTTGTCTATCAGGACACTTCATGATTGAGGGCAATGAACATTTATTGTTTCTTCCCAACTATACTCTGGCCGCATGTTATTCTAGAAAAACAAGTCGAAGAGGAGGAACATGTATACTCACAAAAAAAGGACATCAATACAATGAACTTCGTGATATTGCGCAACTCTCTATTCAAGGCATATTCGAATGTTGTGCAATTGACTTAATTAAACATAAAACGATTATTGTATGTATATATAGAGTACCTAAAACTAATGCGTTAAATGTGTTCTATGAACAACTAGGAAAAATATTACAAATTATATGTAAGAACAAAATAAGTAGAAATATCGTGATTGCAGGTGATTTTAACATTGACTCTCTTAAGCGTAATAATATTTTCTTAGAGTTAGAATCATTGCTCTTAAGCTATAATTTAAAATTACAACTAAAGCAGCCTACTCGACTCATAAGTGGGACATGTATTGATAACTTTGCACACAATCTAGGGAGAACTGAATCCCAGGTAATTGATTTTGGCTTATCTGACCACACAGCACAAATTTTAAAAGTACCAGTGGAAAAACATTCATAATCAACAATTGGCAAATACAAAGACGTGACTATAGTATAGAAAATATGAAAAAATTTAAAGAATATTTAAGTAATATTGCTTTTTCCGAAATGTATGAAACCGATAACTCAGACATAGCCTACAATTCATTTATCGATACGTTCACATTATTATATAATTTATGTTTTCCTTTAAGAAGAATTAATATTAAATCTAAAGTAAAATCACCGTGGTTATCGCGTGGAATAAAATTATGTAGTAAAAAAAAGAGAGAGCTTATGTGGAAATATAGGCTGAATCGAAATAATGCAAATAAAATTACCTTCAAAAAGTATGCAAAGTTATTTAAAAAAAATATCCATTTAACGCAACGAGCACAAAATAATCATAGAGTAATGTCGGCAACTAACAAATCCAAAGCTACTTGGGCAATCATAAATAAATCGAAAATTAATGTACCAAGAGACATGATTACTACCATATACACAGACAGTAGAATTATAACTAGGCAACAGCAAATTACTAACGCCTTTAACAACTTTTTCATAGATAAAATAAAACCAATTCCAGGCTCTGGTAGACAAGTTACTTCGAATATAATCAAACCAACTAAGTCAATGTTTATGGCACCTAGTACCCCTTACGAAATATTACAAATTATCAGATCCTTAAAAAATACTTCCAGTGTTGGACATGATGGGATTGCCACTAAAATTGTAAAATATGTAGCCTATCACATTTGTGATCATTTAAGTCATATCATTAATTTAAGCATAATTAGCGGAATATACCCGCAACGTCTAAAAATGTCTATTGTAAAGCCACTATTCAAAAAAGGCAATAAACAAAACATGAGCTGTTATAGGCCTATCGCACTCATTCCGATATTCTCCAAAGTGTTTGAAAAATATATTTACTCACAAATATACTATTATTTAGAAAAAAATAAAATTCTTACAGATTATCAAAAAGGTTTCCTAAAAAACAAAAGTATAAACATGGCTATATTCGATTTCTTACGTAAAGTTATGGATAATGTAGATAAAAAGATATCTGTGTGTGCCATTTACTGCGATATGACCCAGGCTTTTGATTATGTCGACCATGATATTTTACTTAATAAATTAGAAGCTTATGGTATAAGAGGAAATATACTAAAGCTCTTAGAGTCATATCTCAAGAATCCTTTGTCAATGAAATTCAAGTCCTTTGTCAATGAAATTAAAAAAATAAAAACGTACGTGGGCCCTCTGACGACCCGTACGAACCATGTAAGATGTGCTCTTTACCATAGTTTTGTACTCTACTCTATGCGTAAGACAAAAACCTACAATGTGTTTTCAGCTTAAAGCTCAAAACCAAGCTCAAAACACACTGTAGGTTTTTGTCTTACGCATAGAGTAAAGAATACAAAACTATGGTAAAGAGCGCGACTGATATGGTTCGCACGGGTCGTCAGAGGGCCCACGTACGTTTTGATTTCTTTTATTTCCATTGGCAAAGGACGGGTCTTTTTTTTTTTTTTTCGCGTGGAAAATCCCTTTACGGACCGTCCCACCCCCGAAGGGTGTGTCGGACTCACCGGTGCGCCTTCCGGCCCAGCGAGACGTGGAGCTGGGTCGGGTCCCTATCGTAGTCTGCGCACCGAAATACCGACTAAAAACCCCGCGTTGGCCACCATCGGTGCACTTTGGAGACGGCCCCGGGATACCGCTCAACAGACGCGCCAAGACTGCCTCCTTGTGCACTGCCACTTAAAGCGACGCGGCTTTTAACGCGTTTGGCGTTACGTCTCGGGGGCCGCCAAGATAGGGACGGCGACCCCATGTGGCCTCTGCGGCGCCGGGTTAGATGTTGTCCAGGCGCCTCCTACGTCTCCTGTGGCGACGAGCGGGATCGGTCTGCTCCCGATCCCGCTCGGCGCTCTCCTTCTGCGACATGACACGCATGGCGGCGACCACGGCCGGCAGCGAAAGGTCTCTTCCCACGACCGCGATGAGAGCGCTGCGCTCCTCATCCCAGGCTGGGCACTCCTCCAGCGTGTGCTGGGCCGTGTCCTCACGGCAGTTGCCACAATGGTGGCACACGGCGGACTCCTCCGCTCCGGCTATGCGACACAGGTACGCACCGAAGCAGCCGTGCCCGGTGAGCACCGGCGTCAGCCGGTATGTCGGCGCGCCGTGGCGCCTGTCCAGCCACTGCTCGAGGACAGGCCGCACTGCCGCGACGGTCCTCGTACCAGCACTAGGGTTCTCCAGCCTGGAACGCCACTCCTCCACAGCAGACCTGCGGAGGGAGGCCATCATGGCCTCGACCTCTCGGAGGACCAACCTCTGCCCACGCCCGGGCGCCTCCTCTCGCCGGAAGAAAGCCGACGAGAGGGTCTTAGCCTCCAGCAACCAGGGCAGAGTTCCCGCCAATACGCAGGCCGCCTCGTGTGAGACCGTGCGGTAGCCCCTGATTATTCGCTGCGCCACCATGCGCTGCGGACGATGCAGCAGGCGGACGCAACGATCACCCAGGGACCCGGCCCAAACGGGACACCCGTACAGGGCCATGGACCGCACGACTCCAAGTCCAGCAAGGGATGCCAGGACCATCAGTGTTGGGCAACAGGCGCCCCAGTGCGCCCGCCGCCCTCACCAGCTTCGGCGACAACTCCTCAAAGTGCGCATGGAAATCCCATCGACTGTCGAGGACGAGACCGAGGTATTTCATCCTGGAGCCGACGGGAATCCGCACGCTTTCCACCGTGATGTGGGCCCCAGGCGGAGGCTCACACCGAGGACCGTGGAAACACACGGCCTCGGTCTTGTTAAGGGCCACCGTGAGGCCCAGTCGCCAAATCCTGCCCACCACCAGTCCAGTACCGAACGAGGCGAGCAGGGCGGACCTCTGGAATGTCCTGGCCGTCGCTGTCACCAGTGTGTCGTCAGCGTAGCAGACGACAGCGACGCCCCGAAGGTTGGTACCACGTAGCACCCAGTCGTAGCCGATGTTCCACAGGAGCAGCCCAAGAACCGAGCCCTGTGGAACACCGCACTTCACTTCCCTTCGGTGCCACCCGTCGGCGCCCGGATACACCACGTATCTATCAGACAGGTACGAGTGCACCAGACGCCGAAGGTAGGGCGGAACCTCGTGGTACCGCAGAGCTTCTTCGGTGCAGGCCCAGGGCATGGTGTTGAACGCGTTGGCGATGTCGAGAGACACCGCCACCACGACCCTACCCCGGGACACTGCACGCTCCACTTGTGCCTTCACCCGCAGAATCGCGTGGACCGTCGACCGGTCCCGCCGGAACCCGAACTGGCAGTCTGCCAAATGCGGGCCCGTACTCTCCAAATGCTCGACGAGGCGTGCGTGGACTACGCGCTCGAAGAGTTTGCACACCTCGTCGAGCAACACGATCGGCTGGTAGGCCGAAGGCGAATCTGCGGGTCGCCCCTCCTTGCGGAGCAGGACAAGCTTGCCCGTCTTCCACCGCGACGGGAAGATGCTCTGCTCAAGGCACGCGGAGAAAAGGCCGCGGAGCCTCGTACCCAGCGACTCAACTGCCAGCACCCAGACACGACCGGGCACCCTGTCGAGACCCGGGGCCGAGTTCTTGCTCCGCAGCCGAAGCACTGCCGCCTCTCGTTCTTGCGGCGAAACTTCCGGGATATCCCTTACCGAAACCAACGACGATGACGCCGGTGGACGTGGCGCCATCGGTGGAGGAGTGAACTCCTCGGTGGCCGGAAACAAGGCCGCGACGACGTCCTCTAAAAGTTCGGTCCGGAGACTCTGGGTCAAGGGGGGCGCCCATGGGCGGAATTTTCGCATCGCCACACGGTACGGGCGCCCCCACGGATCTCTGTCCAGAGAACTCCGGAACTCTTCGTTCGCCGCGGCCTTCGCTTGCGCGATGGCCACCCGCAGCGCTCTCTTCGCCTCTCTGTGGAGGTCGAGAAGGTGCCGCTCTTGCTCGTCGTCGCCGGGTTTACGGGTCCGACGACGACGGTGCCTGGCGAGTCGGCGGCGCGCGACCTGGCAAGCCGCGCGCAGCTCCGTGAGCTCGGCCGACCACCAGTACACCTGGCACTTCGCTGGGAGGCGGGTGACCCGGGGCATGGCCGCGTCGCAGACTCGCGACATCGCCACCCCGAACCATTCCGCCTCTTCTTCGACCCGCACCGGCCCGTCCGGTACGGGGAGCCACGCCTGAACAATGGCAGCTTCCTTCGCAGCCTCCACATCGAGGCGCTTCGCGGCCCAACGTCGGCCACCCGTGAATCGGGCAGTCGGACCACCACCGGACTGGCGGGTGGAGACCTGGGAGGATGAGACGCTGAACTGAATGTAGAGATGATCGGACAGCGTCTCCTCCTCAACCAACACCCTCCAGTCCCGAACACGGCGGGCAAGGGCCGTGGTGGCGAACGTCACGTCCACCACCGAACCGCCGTTGTGCCGCACGCACGTGTTCTCCGACCCCCGATTCAGGACGACCAACCCGATGGAGATCGCCCATTCCTCCAGGGCCACGCCCCGCGCGTCGGTCACCGACGAACCCCAAGCCGAGGATTTGGCGTTGAAGTCGCCGGCTACAAGCACGGAGCGAGGCTGACTGTCCAGCTGTACCAGGGCCCCCAGGCGCGCGAGGAAACTCTCGAATTCCGCCTGGGACCTGTTGGGAGAGAAATAGACTCCCACTATCCACACCCCTCCCACCAGGACCGCCACGCATCCCGCACCCTTCGCTACTTTTTCGAAGGCCGGTGAGCCGGCGGCGCCCTGGGTGAAGACGGCCACCAAGCCATCAAGGCCCAGTCGTCACGGGCAGGGACAGAGTATGGCTCGGCGACCACAGCCATGTGAATCAACCACTGCGCCAGGGACTGTTCGAGCATGTGCTGTGCTCCTTGGCAGTGGTTGATGTTCACCTGGAGGAAATTTAAGTCCATCTATGTATGGGCGATCTCCATCGCCTCAGGGCGGGACGGTTGCGGCCGCGTCGCAACCTCGGCTCCCACACTGCCTTGAGTACGGTGCGGGACCAAGGAGGCAGCGCAGGCCTTGCCGCCCACCCGGTGGTCCGCGGGTTTCCCGGCATCTGCGCAGATTGCGCAATGCGGGTCCGCGGAGCACTCCTGGGTCTTGTGTCCCGGTTGACCGCAGCGGTAGCAGAGCCCGCTGCGGTCGCACTCGCCGGTGCATTGCACGCGTACGCAGAGGCAGCGGAAGCAACGCATGGGCTGAGGCGGGTGACGCGCACGTCCTCCTCTGACCCTTGACGTCTTTGATCTCCTTTACGTACGTGCCCTTAAGATTTTTGGTCGTACGTGCAACATGTCGGAGCCGCTCTGCCATCTTTATCAAGGCCTCATTATGGGTGGCTGGGGGAGGATCCTTTGGTGCCGGCTTGGTCAGAGGATTCGCCTCCTTGGCCCTCCGAAGATCAACCTCTTCCGCCTCCAGCATTTCGGCCTCGGTGATGCTTTCCGCATCCAAGACAGCCTCGAGCTCGCTTTGCGCCTTGGCAACAGCGTCATCTGTCGTGCCCGCGCTCCCAGGAGCTGCAGGGCGCCGCTTCAGTTTTTTGGTGGCAGTGCGGGAGTCTGTCTCTACCGCACTACTACCATCACTAGCTCTGGGCCGCTTCTCCACTGGACGGGAGCCTCGGCGTTTTGCTGGACTTCTCTTTGGTTGCGAAGAGTCGCTGCACGCCCCGGACTCTGAGTCGAAGTCACGGGGTGGCGCGGTCCTCCCCGCAGGAGGTCCCATGGACGAGGATGGCCGACTGGTCGCCGGAGAGATGTCCGACTCTGGTAGCCTATCCACCACTACGGAACATGGTTTGGGATTTGTGAAAGAATTATCCATTTTGTTCCCACGAGTATGGGGTAAAAGAAGGTCCACCCAGGCAGTGCCCCCTGTACCTGGGTAAGCCTAGCGTAACCCGCCAGAGGGTCGGCCGGTACTCTGGCGGGGGTCGCACTAGAGACTAAACTGCCCATCAGCCATGCATCCCCTTGCGGTGCGCCGCCGCTTGGGATTCGGGGTACTTTTTATAGAGGCATCCTCCCTCGCGGTCCGGGCGGTTAAGCCAAGACCCTCGGTCCGGTGAGAGTGCGAGACATGACCACAAACCTCACAACCGGATTACGATATGCGACGGCGACCGTGGGAGGGACACTCCCACAGCGCGCCCAGCGGCGGGATAAGCGCACACCGGGCCCGCCGAAACCTCCGGGACAGAACCGGAGGGCGACCCAAATGGAGGGTCTCCCCTGCAACGACAGATGGAGGCGGCCGCCACAAAAGACAGCGACCGCCAAACCCCCTGCCCTCCCCGTCGGATATTCGCCGTCGGCCATAGTAGTTGCAGAACTGCAACTACGATGACCCACGTTGCCCAGGGTGCACCACGTGGAGGTTCCCGACATAGCACCCCCAGTTCTAAGTCTGTGATCATCTGTGATATAATCACATCCGAGTTTGCAACGGTTTCATTGTCAAAATCAATGATTCAATTAATATTAAATCACACATCAATCGATTGTATAATACTATGATTGATTATATTCTGTACGCAAAATATAGATTACACATTAAGAATAAATTTATTGTGGAAAATGTTAAGCAACAATGCCGTGTACACATATTAGAAATACTTACGTATAAAATGTGTGAATTCGAAAGTGGGCAAGATCGTGTTTTGAACACACGTCTTGATATTACTACTACCAGTGTCAGTTTAAAAGTTATCAAATAAGAGACTAACTGAAGACAAATAACAAGATAAACTTTTTTCTTATTATAATTCCTAAAACAGCGCGTGTACTTTGAAATTTTAACATCAATAACTTAATATTTGATTATATAAAAATTACTCGGTTATCTTTAGTTCAGTACCTATTTGTTCCCATACTTCTTACTTTAAGTGAGCATATTTGTATTCTTTACATTTAACATTATAAATAATTTCTCTATTACGCACATACTCTAATCGTTTTTCTTCCATTTTTTAAATGAACGCACAGACGAACTTTTGTCTAATTACTGATAATTAAATAAATAAATACATCCAACAGTCACATACATAGTCCTGACCCCACATTAAGATCAATTAAGTGTAGTGTCGTGGGTATCGGGAACTACGAGAGACTTTTCGGTCTCACAAACACCCAGACCCGAGACAAATACTTGTGGGCCTCACAAACATTTGTCTCGGTGCGGGGATCGAACCCGCGGCCTCTAGTTTCACAGGCGGCGTCTAACCAACTGCGCCACGGAGGCTGTCAATTACGTCCCGTCTAGTATTTACAAACAACTGGTCAAAGAACTGCAGTGTTTATTTCTATTAAGTCAAGTTAGATTCCCAGCACTGGGTTCTCGTAGCCGAGTACTTGGGGGTAAGGCTCCGCAGCCTCTTCTCCGCGTGCCTGGAGCGGGGCCTCTTCCCGTCACGCTGGAAGACCGGGAAGTTGATCCTGCTCAGGAAAGATGGACGACCCGCAGAGTCACCATCGGCCTACCGGCCTATCGTGCTGCTCGACGAGGTCGCAAAGCTCTTCGAGCGCATTATTCATGTGCGCCTCGTCGAGCACTTAGAGAGCGTCGGTCCCGATCTGGCAGACTGCCAGTTCGGTTTCCGGAAAGGCCGATCCACCATCTCCGCGATTCTGCGGGTGAAGGCATTAGCGGAGGAGGCAGTGGCCCGGGGCAAATGCGTCGTGGCGGTGTCACTAGACATCGCCAACGCATTCAACACATTGCCCTGGCCCTGCATTGAAGAGGCATTGCGGTACCACGTGGTGCCCCCGTATCTTCGGCGCCTGGTGCACTCGTATCTGTCCGACAGATACGTAGTGTACCCGGGCGCGGACGGGTGGCACCGTAGAGCCATGTCGTGCGGCGTTCCGCAGGGGTCAGTCCTCGGACCTCTCCTGTGGAATATCGGCTACGACTGGGTGCTCCGTGGTGCCAATCTCCGGGGTGTCGACGTCATCTGCTACGCCGATGACACGCTGGTCACCGCGTGTGGCGGTACCTTCGAGGAGGCTGCCTCACTCGCCGCGTTGGGAACAAGCAACGTGGTGAGGAGGATAAGGCGACTGGGCCTGGCCGTGGCCCTCCATAAGTCCGAGGCCATCTGCTTCCACAGACCTCGGAAGGGGCCACCGGCAGGGGCCCAATTGGCGATTGAGGGCGTGGCTATTTCCATCGGCTCCACGATGAAGTACTTGGGAGTCGTGCTGGACAGCCGGTGGAACTTCCGCGCCCACTTCACCCAGCTAAAGCCGAAGCTGGTTCGGGCGGCAGGCGCGTTGTCAAGCCTGCTGCCCAACCTCGAAGGTCCCGGCATCCCCTGCCGAAGATTGTACGCGGGAGTCGTGCGATCCATGGCACTTTACGGTTGCCCCGTTTGGGCCGAGTCCCTGGACAGGCGCTGTGTTTTCCTCCTGCGTCCAGCGCAGCGAGCGGTGGCGCAGCGAATGGTCAGGGGCTATCGCACGATTTCCCATGAGGCGGCCTGCGTACTGGCTGGTTTCCTTCCCTGGGACATTGACGCCAGAGCCCTCTCGTCAGCCTACCACTGGCGGGAGGAGGCGTCCCGTCGTGGGGAGCTACCAGCCTTTAGAGAAGTCGAGGCCGTTCGGGCCTCCTTCCGCACGGCTGCAGTGGAGGAGTGGCGCACCAGGCTGAACGATCCCAGTGCTGGTGTTTGGACCATCGCGGCAGTGCGTCCTGTCCTAGACCAGTGGCTGGGCAGGCGCCACGGCGAGATGACGTTCCGCCTGACACAGGTTTTGTCGGGGCATGGCTGTTTCGGCAGATACCTGTGGCGGGTGGCAAGAAGGGAAGAGTCCGCCGTGTGTCACCATTGTGACAACTGCCCGGAAGACACAGCCCAGCACACTCTCTCGGAGTGTTCAGCTTGGGAAGAGGAGCGCGCAGCTCTCCGAGCAGCCATCGGAGAGGACCTCTCACTCTCAGCCGTGATTCCTTCCATGGTTGAGAGTAGGAGGTCATGGCAGGCCATGCTTACCTTCTGTGAGATCATCATCTCACAGAAGGAGAGCGCGGGGCGGGATCGTGAGCGGAACGATCCCACCCGCCGCCGCCAACCGAGTAGGAGGCGCCGGATGAATGACAATGGCTGACCCGGCGCCCCGCCCAGTGGTCAAGGGGCGCCAGAATTCCACCACGGTATCCCCTGCCTGTCGTAAGAGGCGACTAAAAGGGGTCATCGGGGTCGCTAAGCACACAGCGGGGGCTGTCTGCTCACGTCGGGAGTGACCCCGAGATGGGCGGCAGAACGTGTGGCCTCGTGTCTGTCGCGGACGCCCATCTCACCATGGGCGTCCGAAGTAGGGAAAGAGGGGGCATCTGCGCCCTCCCAACATGTGAGGAGCCATATTTGGCAGTGCGCCGGATGACACGGCGAGTTAAATGGGCGCCATTCGCCTGTCCACATCGCCTGTCACCCATAACGCGCGTGATGGCCACCGAGAGGTTTTAGTCGGTATGCCGGCAAAAGATCTTTTTAGATCTCGGTAGGGACCCAGCCTGATAACAGGCTGGAAGGCCGGAGACCCCGACACGCCCCTTCCGATCTCCCCCGAGTGTCGGAAGGAAGGCTAAAGGAGCTTTACTCTCGTTAAAAAAAAAAAAAAAAAAGATTCCCAGCAACACTTCATATAAATTATTATGCTAGAAATGTCCAAATTATATTCAACAATTTTAATTTGTATGCAGATTGAATGAAGAAAATTATACCTTGTATGTATTATAAATTCTAATTTAATTGTAAGTTTTAAGAAATGTTATATTAGTTAACCTATTTTTGTGTAAACTCAAGTTTTACCATAATCGCAAATCGCCCAAAAGCGCTGTGGTGCACTGAGAAATTATTATTTTTTTCTCTCTTGAAATTTCATTACATTGGGCATTATTATTATTACTACTATTGGACTACTAGTATAAATGTACATTGTATAAATTATGAAAGAATATTTTAATGAAAGCGTTGAAGATATTTTTTACTTTCATTTGTAGTTCCTAATTTCACCACTTGTCAATTTATGTTAGTTGCGCTGTATGTCTCAGACGTTTTTGTTTTTGAAGGTCATGCCCTCGAATTTCGACCGATCAATGATTATAGAATAGAGACATGGACGTAGCATCAAATGGACTCGACATTCGAGTTCCACCGTAAGGGACAGACATAAAGTAAAGAAAAAAGCAGGGATACCAGGTCATATATTTTCCCATAAATATTTTAACTAAATAAATAAATAGACGCAACATTCAAATTCATAGTCCAAATGATAATCTTGTGTCGTGGGTATCAGAAACTACGAGAGACTTTTTGGTCTCACTTACACCCCGATTTGAAAAAAATATCAAGTCACTCAAATATTTGTCTCTTCTTGAGCTGGTATCGAAACCGCGGCCTCACTTTTACATCTAGCGTCTAAACAGCTGCGAGGAATGATGCGGATGAAGGACGTCAGTATTAAGCAACGTGACGTTTTGCAATATTTTCACAAAGGTTAGAAAGCAAAAAAGGAAAGTTGGCCTTGTATAATATTATTAATACTTATATCATTTACGTAACTCGAATAATACACAGCTAGTAATGATAATATATACATAGAAACAAAACCTGCCGAGTGTTCTATAAATTATAGAAGATCAGAGAATTCATACTAACGCAACTACTAAGGATAGAATAACATCCTACTTTATTTTATTTATTTATTTTAAGAAAGCTTACAAACAAGTGTTTACAATATACTTAATATTTCCATAAATTAAGTTCCTAATAACAAGTTTCTACAAACGAATCGTAAATAACAAAGGTACAGAAAACCTATTGATATAGACCTAAACATTTCTCAAATGTAACAAAATGGAAAAAATATACCTACATATTTTTTTCTTTTCTATATTTAATTAAAGTAAAATGATATAATACCGGGTATCTCAAGACTGCTACCGAAAATGAAGCCGGGTGGTAGTTTTAGTGGCTACAAACACAATGCAATTAAAAATTTCGCATAGAAACGCGACAATTATTTTTTATGATTTTTTAAATATCGTCATTTTTGGGTGGTAAATCCATAGTTTTTGCTAAAATAATCATTTAAACTCTCTTATATCTTAGAGTATTTATAAATTAAAGGGTATACACTATTATTTTAGGAAAAAATGTATTTACCACCAAAATATGGCAATAGGAAAAAAATTACAAAAAAAAAATAGTCGCTTTTTTTTGCTACTTTTTCTGTTGCATTGTGTCTGAAGTCGCTTAAACTACCACCCGGCTTCGTTTTCGGTAGCAGTCTTGATATACCCTGTATAATAATACAGCGCTTGTACATTTTTTTAATCATCTGGCTTTTTTTTTCCTGGAATATTGATTTTTCAAAAATACATTTATGCACTTTTTGTTTTCATCCATATCAGGCTCATGTGTCCTTTCAGCACTCTTTGTTATTCCCCACAGTTTCGGATTCGGTCATCTGTAAAAATTAAATCTAATTAATTAAAGAATAAAATATATGTAATTAATATGTGCAGAACAAAATATAAATTGAAATAACGTAAGGTAACGTGACGCCTCGGGTCAAGGCGTGTGTGGATTGGGTATTTATTGCATTGACTTTAAGTTTTGGCACTCAAAGTCTGTAAGTTGTAAACATAAAATCTTTGTTTTTGTTGATGAACACGACTGTTTGTGTCTAAAATAAAGTAAATAAAAAATAAAGAAGTATTAAGTTTGGTGGATTGGATGCATTTTTGAATTTTTTTCGAATACAGACTTCAAATTTGAAAAATACAACTTAACTGACTTCGAAACTACATTTTATATAGATTATGCATGTTGTAGCTTCACTTAATACACAGGAGGACAATTTATGAAGACAGGCTGCCGGGAGACTGATTATAGAAGAGGTTTCATTCATTTTCGTCTCAAGGATGAATACTCTGGATTTTTATTATTTAGATTAAATAGATTATAGTTTACCTTTATTTCGAGAGGCGGGAGAGAAAACGGTTTTAAGAAAGTTATAATATGCTTAGTCTTCTGAATGCAATTTTTGAACGAGTGTGTTTACCCAGCTGTCTAATTATCCGTCACATCCTATTAATTTGATCCACAAAACACGCGAAGGTAAACCTTTTGAAAAGCTGAAATAAAATGAATGATGGTTTAATTTACCATAAAACCAGGAAATGCAAATTGTTATAAGCTGGTATCCCGAAACATAATATAATCCAACTAATTTAAAATCATGTACAAAATGGCGTCCTCTTCGAGTAGTATACAGATTGTCATAATAAACAAAGTCAAGATAATTTGGTCGGATAATACTTTTAAAATACGTATTTTTTATGCAAATATAATCCTATTTTTTAATGTATTCTATGAAATACTAATTGCAGATGTTAGTAATAATGAACGTCTACATTTATTTTTACCAATATACTAAATAAAATGCACTTACCAGTGAGAGGTTATATTTTCATATTACCGTTTAGATCGGCTATCACAGCCAATAATAAAGCAGCACACCATACCTTTTGTCTTATAATCAGTTTCAACACTCTTTTACATACATTTTTGACCGCAAATATTCGTAAAATACTCAGTAATTCAAGTTTATAACAAACCGCACGTCTTATTTGTTTTGTTACACTCAGTGTTCCCCTACAAAATTATGTGAAACTATGACAAGGACCGCAAATTGTGTTTTGTCACTTTCATTTTTTAAGGTTTATGCATAAATCTAAGTGAGATGGACTATATATGTCAAATGCATGTCAAGTCTATTGATACTACGTCTATGAATAGAGAGGATAAAGCATAAGGTCACGTGATGCGTACCACTTTGATACACAAACATGGCGGCGGCTCCGCCCCTAAAAATAGTGATACGCTAGTACCAAATTTTCTATCGATATCGATCATCAACAGTGGCATACGACTAATATTAATATAACATTTTTAATTTTTGCTTTACATGTCAATTGAGTATAAACAGGGGATTTTGGGACTTGACAGTCAAGTCATTAAAAATTAAATCCGATAATAATAGGTCAATGTTTTGATATTTTTTTCATGCTATGATTTATTTGATGGGTAAGTTTTACCTGATGATTGGATTGGATTTGTCAAATAATACACACGTGAGATAAAATACAACTTTATTAATAGCTAGAATTTGCTTGCGACTTCGAATATACCACACTTTTTTCCTTAAGCACCAATTTTCACCATGTCAATATTTCTTTTGCCAAATTATAACTAAAATCTAAAAAAAACCAGACATTTAGCAAACAACAATGAAAATATGTACACTAAACTAACAACTTAAATATATAAATATAAATAAAATATCTACACAAAATTAATAATTAAAATGTAAAAATAGAAATTAAACAATTAACTAAATAAACACAATTAACTAAATAAACTGACATTATTGTGTTCTGTGACATGAACCATTGTAATTTTAAATGGCGATATAAAAAAAAGAAAAAAGAAGAAAGTTCGTGTTGCTGACGAAGTTTCTTGCGCCACTTCTTCTTCACAGCTACAACACGTTCCGAAGCGCAGCAGAAATGAACAATCCAAAAGATCTTTTGAAAGACTATTTGAATAAAGAATATTTTGATTTTGATTTTGAATAAAGGAATTGTAGCGGACATCGCGAGCTGAAGGCAGGAAATCAGCACTAGAATAAAAATATTTTTCAAATAATTCAATCAAACAAAAAATACATAAGGTACATACATACATAAACATGCAAGCGGTGAATAATGTGTACTATAGATTTATGTATAAATATTGACTGCCTCGGTGGCGTAGTTGTATTATGGTACGGTTACAAAGCTGAGGTCTCGAGTTCGAATCCCGGGTCGCGCAAAGTGATATCGGATTTTTCTATTCATTATCAGCACGGTCAGGAATTTGTGCCCGATAGCCTATTGCAAATAGGCTCGCCACCCACAACATCGTAGGACGGAACATACAAGGCGAAATAAATAAATAACACCCAACAGTCACATACATAGTCCTGACCCCACATTAAGATCGAGTCTTGTGTCGTGGGTATCAGGAACTACGAGAGACTTTTCGGTCTCACAAACACACAGACCCGAGAGAAATATTTGTGGGCCGCACAAACATTTCTCTCGGTGCGGGGATCGAACCCGCGGCCTCTCGATTCACAGGCGGCGTCTTACCGCCTGCGCCACGGAGGCTGAAATGTGGGTGTCCTGGTTGCACCTCTGCCTACCCCTTCTGGGAAAAAGGCGTGAGTTTATGTATGTATAAATATTAATATTATGATAAATTTATTTGTAACAAAACTAATAAAAATGCAACTGCTACATAAACAATAGTAATATGATGTATTAAACATGTTGATCTTAGTGTGGGGTCAGACTATGTATGTGACGGTTGGAGGTAATTATTTCTTGATATTCCTAAAAATATACTTATACTTTACAATTATCGTTACTTTTTTAGTCGCCATAATGTAAACATATTATGACCAACTAATACTAATTTACATGTTAACACCCAGTTGCATCTAATACATTTCGTTCATTATTATGTTGCACCATTCTTTGCTAAAATCAAAAATACCTATCAGGATATATATATGTATTAAATTTAATACATACCAAATAAAATAAAATAACATAGGTAGATTTTTATTGCTATTATTTGACTGAGGAAAATCATTATGTCTCACTTAGAATTCAATCAATGAATATGAAAGTGTTGGTTAAGATAAACAATTTTAATAATTAGTAATAAAATATAAAACTATTTCTGTTCATTAAAAGGTTCTCCAGAATATTAGACAATAGACCACCAATTGTCCAAATTATCTTGCATGTCATCTTTGTTATTGATTAACAGTTGTATTATTAATAGGATTATTAGGTAAAATATCATAATTACTACAATTTCACTTACCGGGAATATTGTTGGAAAGCTGTTTTCTTTTTCAAAATGTAATGAACAAATAAATGTATTTATTGCAGGGTTCCAATAGCTTCCAATTTTTTTGTATTCATTTTGCCCTGGTTTGTATGTTTATAGGGAATCTAAAAAATATTTTTAATTTCACTTTGTTTGTCGGTCTGAATATATATTTAAATATATACTATTTTTTTCTTTATTTTGAAAAATAAAGATCAAAATATTTTAAAATGATAATATCGATATGAATAATTTCGTATCGAATCCACTCATCCCTAAACTTGTGTGTAAACAAACAATAAGGTTGTTATTTACACTACTTGTATAAATAACGCCTAGAAGAGTCTAAAACTTAATCAACAAGATCCAAATACATTTATAAATGATAAAAACAAACCCAAAATGTAAATTTAGCACATATTTGTTAGTATTTCGTAAAAACAGTTATAGGTCTACCAGAATCTCATGGCATAAAATTAAAAACAAACACAATGATTTTTATATGGCAATACCATCAGTCAACAGCTGTTTCAAAACTTGAGTTATGTCATTTGATGTGAATATTTTAAGATTTCTATCCTTTCTTAGCGAAAATGTACAAATTAGTTCTACAATCACAAGTGCGACACATTGTTTACAAGGTTTATCGCCAGATCCGTGAATAATTTGGCCAAATTCAAACAAAATCGTCGATTTCAAAATCGACGTCGTTTTAACCAGTAAGTCGGAGTGAATAGTTTTGATACTTCATTTTTTTTTGGTTAGTGTTAGATATGTGCATGTGTTTTATTGTATATACTTTGATATCATTTTTTGGAACTAAACAGTAATGCATTAAATACCTATTTACAGGAGTTTCCAGAGATTTTAGATAAAGAACGGTTTATTATTATTCCTTTATCTTCATCGTCTTCATCAGAAGATGTACAGGAAGAGTATTTAGAAGTAAGGTCTGACTAAAGTGTTAATGAAATAAAGAAGACTGAAAATAAAATTATTCGTTTTATTTTACAATCTTGCATCGTTCGTATAACATTTATCGAATCTAATAATTATTTAAATAAAACCGACTCATAATCAAACTACTTACAATTTGGAAATTGAAAGTTGTTTGATTAAGTGAGAACTAATAAAAAGAGAGAATTAAAACGAAACTGGTGGCTCGGTACCACCATTTTTATCTACGTTTTGAAAGTACCAGCGCTCCAGCGCTAATTTTATAAATACTCGTAAGGCACGTATGTATTTTATAATTTAAAACTGAAAAAAATCTTATTTGCCTATTTTAATTGGCTATTAATCTGAAAGTACAATTTTGAAGTAATTTTAATGTTTAAATAACTTATATATTTTTCCTTATACATTATTTACTTTATTTACAAAGTTGTACTAAAAAATAATCAATTTGATATAATAATTAATTACAATTATTGAAAGTATCAAAATATGTTCATCCAATTACCCCAGTATTGCAATGCGTAAATGCAAATTTCCCAAAATGCCATGAGATTCTGGTAGACCTATACTAACCTATGAAAAGAAATGTTGGGGTCCTTTTTGCTTGAACTCGACTCGAATCCTTTAACACAACACTGAGGCATTTTAAAAACTTAACAACTAAACTAATAAGCAAACTAAACAAGCTTAACAAACGAGATTAACCAATGAATAATTCGAAATTCTTTGATTGTGCAGATTTGTTTAATCTGATTGACAGATAACGCCACAGTTTGACATTTCATGCAGTTTTTTGGTTTTTGGTTTAATAGTCTGTGGTTTCGAAATAATAACTAAAATGGCGTCATTTTGGTCTATGGGCGGTCCCAGTGTGGTTAGTGAACAAAATATTGCCATATTCGAAACAAAGGAATTATTATTTGTCTTTTTCATTAAGGGACATGTCAGCTTTGTGTAAATGAGACAGATACATAAATATACATTCCGCGTCGATATTCTTAACATAACTATAACTTGACATATATAGCTACTTTTGTGCGTGATCCTTTATATTCTTTAATCATTGCGACCGACAGTGTGCACACAACAAAAGAATCCATTGTTCAGTAGTGCGATTCACGTAACTTTTTGACGCGCCGATCAAGTTGCGGTGCGGTTACAATTAAGTTTACGCTTTGGTACAAAATGGTATTCTTGTAAGTGTGTAGCTGCGCGTGAACTGCGCGTGAGCTGCGCAGAATACACTAAAGCGCTCGCGTGACGCGAACTTGACGCGAGCGTATTACGAGAATACGAAAAGGGCTGTTTTGATCGAAACTTAACCGCAACTGCACCGCAGCTGAACTTATTATAATTCGTGAATCGCCCTAAGAATCGCTGTAACACGTGTTGCTCTAGCCCAATGATAAAAGAATTATAAAGGATCACGCACAAAAGTAGCTATATATGTCAAGTTATAGTTATGTTAAGAATATCGACGCGGAATGTACATTTATGTATCTGTCTCATTTACACAAAGCTGACATGTCCCTTAATGAAAGAGACAAATAATAATTCCTTTGTTTCGAATATGGCAATATTTTGTTCACTAACCACACTGGGACCGCCCATAGACCAAAATGACGCCATTTTAGTTATGCTTTCGAAACCACAGACTATTAAACCAAAAACTGCATGAAATGTCAAACTGTGGCGTTATCTTTCAATCGGAGTAAACAAATCTGCACAATCAAAGAATTTCGGATTATTCATTGGTTAATCTCGTTTGTTGAGTTTGTTTAGTTTGCTTATTAGTTTAGTTGTTAAGTTTTTAAAATGCCTCAGTGTTGTGTTAAAGGATTCGAGTCGAGTTCAAGCAAAAAGGACCCTAACATTTCTTTTCATAGGTTAGTAACTGTTTTTACGAAATACTAACAAATATGTGCTAAATTTACATTTTGGGTTTATTTTTATCATTTATAAATGTATTTGGATCTTGTTGATTAAGTTTTAGACTCTTCTAGGCGCTATTTATACAAGTAGTGTAAATAACAACCTCATTGTTTGTTTACACACAAGTTTAGAGATGAGTGGATTCGATACGAAATTATTCATATCGATATTATCATTTTTTAAAATTTTGATCTTTATTTTTCAAAAAAAGAAAAAAAAAGTTTATATTTAAATATATATTCAGACCGACAAACAAAGTGAAATTAAAAATATTTTTTAGATTTATAAACATACAAACCAGGACAAAATGGATACAAAAAATTGGAAGCTATTGGAACCCTGCAATAAATACATTTATTTGTTCATTACATTTTGAAAAAGAAAACAGCTTTCCAACAATATTCCCGGTAAGTGAAATTGTAGTAATTATGATATTTTACCTAATAATCCTATTAATAATACAACTGTTAATCAATAACAAAGATGACATGCAAGATAATTTGGACAATTGGTGGTCTATTGTCTAATATTCTGGAGAACCTTTTAATGAACAGAAATAGTTTTATATTTTATTACTAATTATTAAAATTGTTTATCTTAACCAACACTTTCATATTCATTGATTGAATTCTAAGTGAGACATAATGATTTTCCTCAGTCAAATAATAGCAATAAAAATCTACCTATGTTATTTTATTTTATTTGGTATGTATTAAATATCCTGATAGGTATTTTTGATTTTAGCAAAGAATGGTGCAACGTAATAATGAACGAAATGTATTAGATGCAACTGGGTGTTTGTTTCGACAGGTATAACCTTGTAACGGTTGTAACATGTAAATTAGTATTAGTTGGTCATATGTTTACATTATGGCAACTAAAAAAGTAACGATAATTGTAAAGTATAAGTATATTTTTAGGAATATCAAGAAATAATTACCTCCAACCGTCACATACATAGTCTGACCCCACACTAAGATCAACATGTTTAATACATCATATTACTATTGTTTATGTAGCAGTTGCATTTTTATTAGTTTTGTTACAAATAAATTTATCATAATATTAATATTTATACATAGATAAACTCACGCCTTTTTCCCAGAATGGGTAGGCAGAGGTGCAACCAGGACACCCACATTTCAGCCTCCGTGGCGCAGGCGGTAAGACGCCGTTTGTGAATCGAGAGGCCGCGGGTTCGATCCCCGCACCGAGAGAAATGTTTGTGCGGCCCACAAATATTTCTCTCGGGTCTGTGTGTTTGTGAGACCGAAAAGTCTCTCGTAGTTCCTGATACCCACGACACAAGACTCAATCTTAATGTGGGGTCAGGACTATGTATGTGACTGTTGGGTGTTATTTATTTATTTCGCCTTGTATGTTCCGTCCTACGATGTTGTGGGTGGCGAGCCTATTTGCAATAGGCTATCGGGCACAAATTCCTGACCGTGCTGATAATGAATAGAAAAATCCGATATCACTTTGCGCGACCCGGGATTCGAACTCGAGACCTCAGCTTTGTAACCGTACCATAATACAACTACGCCACTGAGGCAGATCTATAGTCCACATTATTCACCGCTTGTATGTTTATGTATGTATGTACCTTATGTTTTTTTTGTTTGATTGAATTATTCGAAAAATATTTTTATTCTAGTGCTGATTTCCTGCCTTCGCTCGCGATGTCCGCTACAATTCCTTTATCCAAAATCAAAATCAAAATATTCTTTATAATTTAAGTTCATTTCATTTGGCGATCTAGTGTTGTTACATAGTTTATTAAGTCTTTTAATTATTATTTTATTTCGAGTTTCTTATTTTTTTATATAAAGCAGCTGTTAAATAAATAATTGTCGAAAGAGACTGACTTCTGTTATACAGGGCTTCCTAGTTCAGGAGTCAGGTGTTATTATGTTGTAAACATGTTGTAATGAAATAAAGATTAATTATTATTATTATTATTTATTCAAATAGTCTTTCAAAAGATCTTTTGGACATTTCTGCTACCACCGCTTCGGAACGTGTTGTAGCTGTGAAGAAGAAGTGGCGCAAGAAACTTCGTCAGCAACACGAACTGTCTTCTTTTTTCTTTTTTTTATATCGCCATTTAAAATTACAATGGTTCATGTCACAGAACACAATAATGTCAGTTTATTTAGTTAATTGTGTTTATTTAGTTAATTGTATAATTTCTATTTTTACATTTTAATTGTTAATTTTGTGTAGATATTTTATTTCTATTTATATATTTAAGTTGTTAGTTTAGTGTACATATTTTCATTGTTGTTTGCTAAATGTCTGTTTTTTTTAGATTTTAGTTATAATTTGGCAAAAGAAATATTGACATGGTGAAAATTGGTGCTTAAGGAAAAAAGTGTGTATAGTGTATATTCGAAGTCGCAACCAAATTCTAGCTATTAATAAAGTTGTATTTTATCTCACGTGTGTATTATTTGACAAATCCAATCCAATCATCAGGTAAAACTTACCCATCAAATAAATCATAGCATGAAAAAATATCAAAACATTGACCTATTATTATCGGATTTAATTTTTAATGACTTGACTGTCAAGTCCCAAAATCCCCTGTTTATACTCAATTGACATGTAAAGCAAAAATTAAAAATGTTATATTAATGTTAGTCGTATGCCACTGTTGATGATCGATATCGATAAAAAATTTGGTACTAGCGTATCACTATTTTTAGGGGCGGAGCCGCCGCCATGTTTGTGAATCAAAGTGGTACGCGTCACGTGACCTTATGCTTTATCCCCTCTATTCTTTAATCATTGCTCTAGCCACTCACACGTCCACGTCACTGTCACTTATTTTGACAGAAATCTTCCGATTCCCGCGTTTTCAATATTTATAAACATAAAGCATTATATCCTAGTACCTATTCTAGCTACAGGGAAATAAAAAATACCTTTAAGTATCTAAAACTATGCAGAATTATTAGATGTGACAATTATTGTACAAATATAAATCAAATGTGTTGTAAACAAATAATAAAAATTCTATACAGATCGAATTTCAATGGTTTTTCATTTTCTAATCATGTTTTTACCCATTAAATCATATTATATACCAATAAAATCCATTTGTAAATAAATTATATACTCTAAGCTTTCTTTTGATATCCATAATATTTTACTACCTAAAGTGATTTTTATCTTATAAAAAACCAAAACAATATACCCATAATCACATAACCAATTTTTGTTACGTTTGCGTTTTGCTATTATTGCTGACTCCCGAGTTCTGGGTTACGATTTAATGTTGCCAAGTAAGAACAAGATATAAGAAAATAACACCTGGATGATCAATGAACTTTGATCGGTATTTTTTTTTGTTTAATTGTGTGTTTTAGAAATCATATTTAAATACAAATTACATACTGGTGAAATTATGAAATATGATTTTATAGACGATGTATGTCAGGGGCGTGCGCTCCTTGTACCACGAGCCAAGTTCGAGCCTCGTTTAGTTTATAACTGAAATAAAGTTTTATTGCTTCAGAATGTGATATTTCAGAGATGTACAAAATACTTCTCCAATTTACTATATTTCAAATACAAAGTTCTTCTGTTCTTTTTATTTAAGTATAAAATTCAAAATAGCCTTTTACAAAATACTTATCAAATAAAATACTTTCAGATAAAATAACAAAGTTTTTAACATTACCAGTTCTTTAAAAAGAGTATCAGATTATCCTAGCACCATATGAAAACAATCGTTCCACTGGTACGGAATTAGGGAGACAGGTGTTGTATTTTAATACTTTTTTTTTACTGTAGGGTATGCATTGAAAATTGTCAGTCTAGTGTTTGGTTATTAATGGATTTTAATGATGCAGCGCCTCTAGTGGCCATTTGCTGAATCCCTAACCCAAGAATTTTATTTAAGTAGCAAAAAGTATTTTATGTTTTACACATATAAAGTATATCTCATAAAAGTAGTTCAAATAAAATACGTAATACTTCAAAAATATAAAAGATATTTAAGTACAAAATTAAAATACGTATTTTGCAACTGCACTTCAAATAAGTCACTAATCTAGTCCTGATATAAGATAATAAACTCATTTGCAAAAAAAACTGGCACCTAAGCAATGAACCATTTCAAATGTTACTATTGATTTGTTTGATAATTATAGGTAGTTTTACTTTCACAATTTTGTAAATTAATAAGCAAATAATCGTTTTCGTCAGTATTATCATAAAATTTTGATAAAATTTATGGGTTTTAATGCTAAAGTTCACTAGTAGTGTATGCTCGCTAGTAGTGCATATGCTCGTGAAGTAAAAGTTAACAAAGATTTTTGTTTGTTTTTTCTTTAATAAAGTAAAAGCAGATAAATGTTTAGTATCGAGTGTGACCCCCTCTAGCTGAAATCATAGCTTGAATTCGTCTGGGTATGCTAGCGAGGATATCCCGGATACTTGCTTGCAGAATACGTTCCCACTCCGCGGTAATCACATTCTTCAGCTCTCTGATGGTCTGCGGAGCCGGTTATACTGATCTCACGCGTCGTTTCAGAACGTCCCAGACATGCTCTATAGGATTGAAGTCGGGACTTCGAGATGGCCAATCCAAACGACGAATGCCAACCTCACATATTTCATTGCACATACGCTTCCACATCGCCAGACCGGTGGGCGCGAGCGTTGTCGTCCATAAAAATTGAGTCTTCGCCTAAAGCGGCCAATGCGGGTTGTGCATGAGGAATTAGAACTTCCGTTATATATCGATGTCCAGTCAGTGAGCCGTTTTCAATGAAGACTAACTCTGTACTATCCATTGAATTTATCCTGCCCAAAACATTTATCCTGCCCAAAACATAACAGAGCCCCCACCATAAGGTGTGATTTCTTCAAAACAAGCCCCTGCAAAGCGTTCTCCTCGTCTTCGTAGCACTCGCCGACGTCAATCTTCACCGAATAGAGATATCCTGGCTTCATCGAAGAACAATACCCTATTCCAGTCTTCTTGAGTCCATGACTCACAATTTCGAGCAAACCTAAGCCTGGCAACTCTGTGCTCACGGAGTAGCGGGCCGGGCGATGACTGCGTATATTGGCCGCGAGAAGCCTCCTCCTGACCGTCCATAGACTAATATGCATATTTCTTACTTCTTCGAGGTTGTTCTTAAGGTCCACATACGAAGACTTGCGATTTCTCAATGCGCGACTCACAAGAAAACGATCATCCCGTGGTTGGGTACATGGTTTTCTTCCAGAACCAGGCCTTCTCTCGACGGAACCGGTGTCTTGATACCGCTGCCAGGTCCTTTGAACCGTCGAGCGACTCACACTTAGCCTCTGAGCCACGAAGCATTGGCTGTAACCCTCTTCGAGCAGCGTCGTCTTGGGAATGATTTAAAAGGGCAACTTTTTAGACGAAACTAAATGCTGCTAATATCTTAGGTTTCGTTCTACTATCTTGTCTACAACATCACATATTCAACAGCTATGTACGAAGCAATATAGACAATAATAGTTACACCGTCTCAGAATCGAGAAAGTCACAATTTAAATTACCATTTCATTGTAAAACTTGTAGTGACACTATGCAATAGTAAAGAAACTTGAAACTTTGTTCACATAGTTATTAATGGTGCTACTAATACACCATCTATACATTAAATAAATCTCATAAGAACTGCCAAGTAGAATACCTCGAATACCCAATCTTTTGTTTCTTATTCGTTTCTGTAGAAATAACACAATACAAAAACAATCTCCTGTCCCACTTATACAATCAAAGTGCGGGAAAATATTTAAATATTCGGCGAGTTTCTTTTTCAATTATTTTAACACCCTACAAAGATGTTATTACTAAAGACTCGTCGCAGATTCACAACGCTCGAGCCAGACTAATGCAGATCCCGTCGGGCCTTACCTGCCTTAGCGACAGTCTAAACTTCTCCAACCCATTTTTAAGGAAGTCTTTTACAGGTCACTTGTGGCTGGATTAAAAGCCGGAAGTGCAGTATCGTCGTTCCGCGTAGAGGTAACAGCGTCTTTAATTTATATGTGAAGGTCCGTCAGAACGCCGTGATCCATCCTTGCAACCAAAGTATAATTTGTATATAAAAAGTAATGGACACGATCCCACTTCTGGTGTTAGAATTTTTGTGGGAAAAGGTATACAGGGTATATCAAGACTGCTAGCGAAAACAAAGCCGGGTGGTAGTTTAAGCGACTTCATACACAATGCAACAGAAAAAGTTGCAAAAAAAAGCGACAACTTTTTTTTGTTATTTTTTTCCTATGGCCATATTTGGGTGGTAAATAATTTTTTTCGTAAAATATTAGTGTATACCCTTTTATTTATAAATACTCTAAGGTATAATAGAGTTTAAATTATTATTTTAGCAAAACCTATGGATTTACCACCCAAAAATTACGATAATTAAAAAATCATAAAAATAATTGACGCGTTTCTTTGCGAATTTTTTAGTTGGATTGTGTTTGTAGTCACTAAAACTACCACCCGGCTTCGTTTTCGGTAGCAGTCTTGAGATACCCAGTATAAAATAATATAAACATGTATATTTCAATAGATTTATCTATAATTATATTTTTTAACCATATAATTTTTAATATTTATCACTTAACATAATGGTTAATAATTATTATAATGTAATAATCTTTTTATCGCACATGTAAGAATGCTGATACCCATAACACAAGTTGAATCTTTTCTTGGGTATCAGAGTTCAATCAAATACTACGACGGTAATAAGCGCTAAAAACTTTTTAGTTGTTTGTGTACTCAATCTTTTTGTATCAATAACTTATTTCTATTGAATGAATTAATGAATTACGACGTTTTGGAGCATTCTTGTGCCGCACAATCAATAAATTAATTAAATAATCCACTGCAATGCAATCTTAGAATATTTTTAATATAAAGTAAGCGCAATTATTTGTCATACATTTGTCTTTAAAACGTAGATATTTTATATTCGTATTTTTAGTGCTTTTTGAGTGAAATATACTATTTAACGTACAAATTGAGAAGGATCTACTCATTAGGTACCTTGTTCATTTTTTTAAGTGGGAAAAACTTTTATGTTGTTTTGGCGCGAAACTTTTGTGTTTTTTTTATGTTAACACATAAAATGTGTGCTGAAGCGAATACAATTGTATATTTGAAACAAAAATTAAGATCGGGTTTGGTTTTTAGTTTTAAATCTAGTATTGGTATTGGTATGATTTGGATTAGAATTCCAGTCTTATTTAGCTTCATTTTCCAGGAACAAAAATGAAATTTAATAAGGAAAAAGAGTTAATTGCACTTCGCAACAAAGAACGTGTAATGAATGATGAGCTAGCAAATATAATACTTGAAAAGGAGTTACTAAATGAGCAGCTGGAGGTAACTTGACTAAGTCGCTTAACAACTTAGTAGTAAAGTGTTTAAAATCAATTTTTATTTGATAGGAGCTTGCGTATTTTATTTTGAATTTATGTTTTTAGGAATGCAAACACGAAATTGTTCAAGCTAAACACCAAATTTCAATGATAGATATATGTAGTAATTCTGAAAAGTTTAAGATACAAGCCCATATAAATAATATAACTAATCATAGTAAAAGCTTCCAAAATTTCTTCGAGAAAGGTTGGTGGAACATGTAACAATAAAGAAAATAACCAATATCGATATTGAAATATTTTAGGCGCTGTTGGTTAGGCACGAACTGTGAAACGAGAGTTCGCGCGTTCGACTCCCTCACCTAGACAAATATTATATGTTTGATCCACACGTAGGTATTATTATCCATTTTATGTCTTTGGCGCAGATGTGGTATTAGTATTCTAAATCTGTAACCTTTGATAAAGAACTGACAATATTTTTCACTTTATGTTCTTTATGTTTTATGCATATTATAATTAATAATAATCAGAATGCTGGTAGTGCTAAAACGAAAAACGCTGGGCTTTAGTGATTAAAAAAAAATATCGATTTGTAAAGAGCAAAAAGAAAAGGAAGCCATAGTGGAAGAATTTGTCAGGCAAAACGAGATCGATGCAATGGAACAGAACGAACAACAAGCCAGAGAAATTGCAACTGTCGAAGCAGAGTACGAGGCTATTGAACAGGAATGCGCTGTGTTGCAGGTAATAGATTACTTTTTATCTTTATTAATGTGGGGACTTGAATCAGAGTTGAATCTGCTAGGGCATCTTCCCTTCGCGTTGGAAGACGGGCAAGCTTGTCCTGCTCCGCAAGGAGGGGCGACCCGCAGATTCGCCCTCAGCCTACCGGCCGATCATGTTGCTCGACGAGGTGTGCAAGCTCTTCGAGCGCGTAGTCCACGCGCGCCTCGTCGAGCATTTGGAGAGAACGGGCCCGGATTTGGCGGACTGCCAGTTCGGGTTCCGGCGGGGCCGGTCGACGGTCCACGCGATTCTGCGGGTGAAGGCACAAGCGGAGCGTGCGGTGTCCCGGGGTAGGGTCGTGGTGGCGATGTCTCTCGAAATCGCCAACGCGTTCAACACCATGCCCTGGGCCTGCATCGAAGAAGCACTGTGGTACCACGAGGTTCCGCCCTACCTTCGGTGTCTGGTGCACTCGTACCTATCTGATAGGTACGTGGTGTATCCGGGCGCCGACGGGTGGCACTGCAGGGAAGTGACGTGCGGTGTTCCACAGGGCTCGGTTCTTGGGCCGCTCCTGTGGAATATCGGCTATGACTGGGTGCTACGTGGTACCAACCTTCGGGGCGTCGCTGTCGTCTGCTACGCGGACGACACACTGGTGACAGCAACGGCCAGGACATTCCAGAGGTCCGCCCTGCTCGCCTCGTTCGGTACTGGACTGGTGGTGAGCAGGATTCGGCGACTGGGCCTCACGGTGGCCCTCAACAAGACCGAGGCCGTGTGTTTCCACGGTCCTCGGTGTGGGCCTCCGCCAGGGGCCCACATCACGGTGGAGAGCGTGTGGATTCCCGTCGGCTCGAGGATGAAATACCTCGGTCTCGTTCTCGACAGCCGATGGGATTTCCGCACGCACTTTGAGGAGTTGTCGCCGAAGCTGGTGAGGGCGGCGGGCGCACTGGGGCGCCTGTTGCCCAACACTGATGGTCCTGGCATCCCTTGCCGAAACCTATATGCTGGAGTCGTGCGGTCCATGGCCCTCTACGGGTGTCCCGTTTGGGCCGAGTCCCTGGGCGATCGTTGCGTCCGCCTGCTGCATCGTCCGCAGCGCATGGTGGCGCAGCGGATAGTCAGGGGCTACCGCACGGTCTCGCACGAGGCGGCCTGCGTTTTGGCGGGAACTCTGCCCTGGGTGTTGGACGCAAAAAAACTTTCGTCGGCTTTCTTCCGGCGAGAGGAGGCGTCCGGGCGTGGGCAGAGGTTGGTCCCCCGAGAGGTCGAGGCCATGCTGGCCTTCCTCCGCAGGTCTGCTGTGAAGGGGTGGCGTTCCAGGCTGGAGAACCCTAGTGCTGGTAGGAGGACCGTCGCGGCAGTGCGGCCTGTCCTCGAGCAGTGGCTGGACAGGCGCCACGGCGCGCCGACATACCGGCTGACGCAGGTGCTCACCGGGCACGGCTGCTTCGGTGCGTACCTGTGTCGCATAGCCGGAGCGGAGGAGTCCGCCGTGTGCCACCATTGTGGCAACTGCCGTGAGGACACGGCCCAGCACACGCTGGAGGAGTGCCCAGCCTGGGACGAGGAGCGCAGCGCTCTCATCGCGGTCGTGGGAAGCGACCTTTCGCTGCCGGCCGTGGTCGCCGCCATGGTCGGCAGCCGGAGTTCGTGGCGGGCCATGTTCTCCTTCTGCGAACGTGTCATGTCGCAGAAGGAGAGCGCCGAGCGGGATCGGGAGCAGACCGATCCCGCTCGTCGCCACAGGAGACGTAGGAGGCGCCTGGACAACATCTAACCCGGCGCCGCAGAGGCCACATGGGGTCGCCGTCCCTATCTTGGCGGCCCCCGAGATGTGACGCAACACGCGTCCAAAGCTGCGTCGCTAAGCGGCAGTGCACAAGGAGGCGGTCCTGGCGCGTCCGTTGAGCGGTATCCCGGGGCCGTCTCCAAAGTACACCGATGGTGGCCAACGCGGGGTTTTTAGTCGGTATTTCGGTGCGCAGACTACGATAGGGACCCGACCCAGCTCCACGTCTCGCTGGGCCGGAAGGCGCACCGGTGAGTCCGACACACCCCCACCCCTTAGGGGGTGGGATGGTCCGTAAAGGGATTTTCCAGCGAGAAAAAAAAAAGAGTTGAATCTGCTAGCCCAATAGTATTCACAATTTTGCGTTATCTTATGATTATTATACTACTACTATCATTTTTAAAAAGTTTACATACAGACAGAGATATATAAAAATCCAGCGGCTTCAGGAGAATTTGCCGCTAGGATAGTTTGAATTATACCTTCATCTAAACAACAAACAAATATACATATATGGTATAATATGTTATTATACCGGGTATATCAAGAGTGCTACCGAAAACGAAGTTGGGTGGTAGTTTTTTACATTTTTGATCTCGGATTCCATTTCCGAGTATAAGGTTGCAGGAAGTCGCTGGATGCAGGCCGCTTCCAACAGGTCATTGTGGAGATCCTTGGGGGAGGCCTATGTTCAGCAGTGGACTTCCTGTGGCTGATATGATGATGATGATGAAGGTTTAGGAATTAATCAGGGTCTCTTGAAGTTTATGAAAGAAAGTATTTAATTTAAGTAAATATTTTAAGAAAAATGCAGAAATTAATAAAACTAATAGCAGTTTTAATTTAAAAAAATCAATATCTACTAGTTTAATTAACAAAGATTTATCATTTTAAATAATGACCCTTTTCTAATTTTATTTAATGCCATTAATTTTCCAGAAGAGAAACAACGCCATAATGTTGAAATTGCGACGAAAACTACTAGATTCTGAAAATCTAAGACGAAAATTGATGAAGAGGTCTGAAGACGATTATGCGGGTGAAACATCCCACAATTGACAATTATATTAGAATAAGTACTTTGTTTAAATAATTTAAAACAATTTCGTGTTTATATAAATTTAATAATAATTAAAATATAGGTAATAAATTAATATTAAGCGTTAAACATGTTTTATTATTATTACTACAATGCAAACTACAAATATTATTAAAATAAATAATCAATTACAATGAATAGAGATCTCTAGTTCAATAAGAACTTACCAATCGAAATATTAATTAATGTTACAGGAGAATTCCCATTCGTAGTTTTGTTTTTAATTACCATCACATTTTACATTTTGTTCACAGAGCCGAAGAAATCAATTTTTTTATAACAATGATAATCCTCCATACATTTTTTTGTTGTATTTTTTTTTGTTTGTATTGAGATGAAAAATATTTTAAAATATAGATTTAGAATTCCTTAACAATTATTTCTTAAGATTTACTATTGTAGCAAGCCTAAGAAAAAAGATATTCCACTTTAAAGTTTTACAGATTTTCTGTATGTTGTCAAACTCTGTGGGTATATAGTTAATGTTATTTTGTTCCATTTATTGGTATTTATTGGCGTGAGGCAAAGTTATGACCCACAAATAAAAGTTAAAAAAATATATTTTACACGCAATTTGAACATCGAGTACTTATTTATTTTATTAATCTAATAGCAATATCATGTGCAATGGAACAAAAAGGAAAGAGGGGACAACTATATATTATTATTTGCACGATAGCGCTTTCGGGCGACAGAAACAAATTGTTATTCCTTAATTAATTAATCCGTGATTATTTTGCTGTTTTCACTTCTCTGCACTATTTTTTTACATTATTTAACTGAGAAAGATAATGCAAGAAAGCCAGTCAAGCATTTACATATTTTAAAAATGGCAACATAAAACGACATAATGTCTCTCCAATAAAATTACAGCAAATATCAATAAAGTATTACGAAAAATGTGAATTCGTAATTCAGGCTTAGGTTCGCTGTGAGCCAGGCATCAAAATTACTTAGATTATTTTTCCGACCCAAATATCGACCAATAGAATTGCACCATTCGACGTCACGTGGTACAACCTACATGGTATTATACTGATAATTTTTTGAAAATTTTCTCTGGTAGTTGCTATATATAAAAAACAAAACATGATCCAGTCAAATTAACCACACGTCAAACTAACAGGTTGAATTCAATTGTGAAAATTGGAGATTTTGCATGAAAATGAGTTTGAAATTAAAATTTGGGACGGAAAAATAATCCCCCGAATACCACACGAGCTTCAAAATTATCTGGCATTTCCCTCAAGGTTCCCTGCAAACAAATAAAGTCGTCAAGTTTTGACTCCTTCATTTGTTTGCAACGAACCTATCGGGAAATACCCGATAATTTTGAAGCTCTTGTGGTATTATAAGTGATTATTTTTCCGACCCAAATATCGACCAATAGAATTGCACCATTCGACGTCACGTGGTACAACCTACATGGTATTATACTGATAATTTTTTGAAAATTTTCTCTGGTAGTTGCTATATATATAAAAAACAAAACATGATCCAGTCAAATTAACCACACGTCAAACTGACAGGTTGAATTCAATTGTGAAAATTGGAGATTTTGCATGAAAATGAGTTTGAAATTAAAATTTGGGACGGAAAAATAATCCCCCGAATACCACACGAGCTTCAAAATTATCTGGCATTTCCCTCAAGGTTCCCTGCAAACAAATAAAGTCGTCAAGTTTTGACTCCTTCATTTGTTTGCAACGAACCTATCGGGAAATACCCGATAATTTTGAAGCTCTTGTGGTATTATAAGTGAAAATTAATTATTAATATTTTTTATACATGAAATTTATAGACGCTTAAGAATTGCATTAACAATGATGTTACCAATGTTCTTTCAAGTTAATTTCTCCATCAAATCCGGGCTTGGGTCGCAGTTATGTTTTAAATACCGGGTATCTCAAGACTGCTACCGAAAACGAAGCCGGGTGGTAGTTTTAGTAACTACAAACACAATGCAACTAAAAATTTTGCAAAGAAACGCGACAATTATTTTTTATAATTTTTTAAATATCGTCATTTTTGGGTGGTAAATCCATAGTTTTTGCTAAAATAATAATTTAAACTCTTTTATACCTTAGATTATTTATAAATAAAAGGGTATACACTATTATTTTAGGAAAAAATGTATTTACCACCCAAATATGGTCAAAGGAAAAAATAACCAAAAAAAAATGGTCGCTTTTTTTTGCAACTTTTTCTGTTGCATTGTGTCTGGAGTCGCTTAAACTACCACCCGGCTTCGTTTTCGGTAGCAGTCTTGAGATACCCTGTATATTTGCAAAGTACATCTTTGTATATTATATACCCATAATTTACGCTTAGAAATAATACTCTAAGATTTTACCCTACACAAAAAGTAGGTTTTATCGAGGGACAAAAATCTTCGCACCGATTCTAAGTTTCATAGTAAAATGGGCATTCTCCTTCCGCGGCAAAATTAATTTAATTACTATATTCACCTAATAACGGCCTTATTTATAGACAAATATAAAACCCATTTAAGGTGAAAGGTGGTGTCTTCTTCGCTCATATCTACTGTATTCAAAATTCATTCGAAAATGACTAAACAATTGATAGCTAAAACAGGTTTTAAAGTTGTCTATGAATAAGGCTGTAAGTAATTTTGGTAGTTCGTATGAAGACATTTTACTTTTAAACCATACATCTATAACTATAATTTCCTTATAAAAAATTATTGAAATTTCAATGACCTAAAAAATATTAATTCGACAGGGTACATCAAAAACTAATACTAAAACTTCCAGCTGGCTTCGTTTTCAGTCGCAGTCTTGATATACTTAACCGGTAGAGTTTGTTTGTTACCGCTAATCTTAGGAACAGTGGTCCCTGAGATACTAACAGTAGTTCCTAACTAGTAAGTTTGAAGTGGAAAATTTGTTTTTATCGCATAATAACTAATAATATCGGTACCATCCTAGGTTATAAATGGTGAAATTAATAATAATAATAAAAAGAAAGCACAGCATTAACGTTAAAAATACAAAGTGTCTAGACAGCATATTAACTATTAAACCTATCTAAAAGTAATAATATCGTTACAAAAACATGTACGTAATGAAGGGCCCAGTTTGATATAAATAATACTTGTGTTAAATATCTATGTAATCTTTAAAAAGTATTTATAGATAAAATTTATCCACAGCTATCATTATGGAGTCCCAGAGTACCTTAACAACCGTTCAGGGTTTCAACTCTGATTCTCACTGAATGATTATGACTATGATCCGAAATGAAATTTGAATGTTCGACATCCGAATGTAAAATTTAAGTTTTTCACTTCCTTCTAAATTTCTATTTTATTCTCGTATAACAAATACATATTATTTTCTTCGAATTTAGTCTATAGTTACGACAATTTGTGGATTACCTAAACACATTCGTACAGTTTGACGGACGACGTCCGAACATTCGAAGTCCGTTTAGGATCACAAAAACCCTAAAAAATGGCCGGCATCGTCACTCGCTGGATATCGTATGCACCGAATTTGGCCCTTTAACATTTACTGGGATCTAAGTTAAATAAAAAAGTCAATACCGGATAGAATAATAGAATAATAGATAATAGAGTTTACATAAGTAAAATAAATCATAAAATAAGGGGTATCACGAGTGCGAAGAGGCACAGGTATGTGATATGTCCGTGAATAGTATAACAGAGTGTCTCAGATTAATTATCCAATTGAAGTAGTAAGGCAACACTCCGTTTAATCCAATGAGCTGAGGGTTTGTCTGAAGGCAAATAAAAAGCTAGTACAAAATTAGACGAGTGACCAGTAGTGGCCAGGACTCCCTTCCTCTCTAACGTTTTGTATAACGGACACCTATAACGCGTTCCTTCTTTGAATTCGCCTTTTAACTTTGGATACAGCCAAATGGCAGGCAAATTGTCATTTAAAATCTTAGGATACTGCTCCCCAATTGCATAAGTCTGTCGATCCCACCGTCCACCGTCCATAAAAAGACCTAAGACGTACACTCCCCACTCTGGTGGGGTAGTTTCATAATCTACATGACGTACTTCGAAATCGAAAATAAGCAAGTCAATTGGTATTTTCTTAGCCCGCGCGAAATTTTGAACAGATCCTGTGAGAAAAGCTTGCGTGAAAAAGAATCCAGACAGCCAAAATGTTGGTGGTTTTCCATTTTGGTACCAGTCTTCCAACATAGCCAACCGCTCTATAAAATCTGCTATGTAGCTGGGTAAAGGTTTTAAACTAGGGTAGGAGAATTTGCGCCAATTATCCGGGATTTTACCTAGCAGCATGTTATTGGATTGCAAATCCAAAGCAGGTGACATGACTATAAGCCCCTTCACTGCCTTCTGTAAGTCTTGCAGTGACCCTCTAATTTCATTTAAAAGTTTATTGAATCTTTCCATTTCTTGAACCAGTACCGTGTTCATGGACTCATTGTAATCCACTGGATATTTCTTTTGTGCTGTTTCCACATCAAATCTGGGTGGAAGTTTGGATAAAATTTCACTAGCCATCTGAACTAAAATAACTTCCGTGTTGCCCCTTTCACCGCCGCTACCGGTGCCTTCTACAAGAACTAGAGCTGAAGTAAGTGCCATAGAAATCGTGTAATCTCTTGTTATGCCGGCATTCATGTGTAAACCGAACACTTCGGGCGGAGGATTCACTGGCACATTCTCGATGTGTTTCAAATAATCTTGGTATTCACATCGACGTGGTAATCCATATTGGGTGCCTAATTCACAGAATAAGTAATTGGGATCGTGTACTACGTTGGCATTAACATAATTGTCTAAAATGGTGATAATTAATCTTCGGTCCCAATCATCAGTGACTCTTCCACCATAGTTACATTCTCCCGTTAAGTATTTGATGGCCACGTATTGAATTTCTTCATATTGATTCAAAAACATTTGTAGTTGCATCACTGATATCTGAAAGTCAGAATCGTTAAAGCCATACTGAATATTCCATCCCAGAGGGCCGAATTTCTTTCGTTCTTGCACTACAGCGTGAAAAAAACTTATCCCGTACAAAAGCTTACTAAATGGTTTATCTTTTCCAGGACAGCCCTCATAGAATTCTGCTTCTTTAAGTGGTTCGGAAATGTATGATCTATTAAGATTATGCTGCAGTCCAGTTGGAGGTTCGTTCGTCATCTTGACGGCTACTTGTAAAACTGATTGAGGAAATCTGTCAGATGGGTAGCTTGTTAACCATAGTCTAAAATTAAGATCAGTGTTCGTTAAGTCAAAGGCTTCAACAACTTTTTCCAGAACAGGCAACCAAGACACGGCTAAATGACAATTCTGTAAGCACACCCATCCTCCTTCAATCTGGGCGCGTTCTATCATCGCCCGAGCTATAGGCCCTTGGCCTTGACCTAATGAAATGGAACTAAATCTATTTGAATACCCCATTTTTTCACAATATTTTATAAGCGCTCCCATGGGATCTGATCCAGGTGATAATATGAATATCAAAGGAGCCAGGCAGTTGGAGTCTCCAAAAGATTTTCCAATATCGAAAGGGGGAGGGGTGATATATTTACGGCCCAATTGCTTTTCAACAAATTCAGACACTGCGATAGTCAGTTTGTCAGGTCTTAAAACCCTTACAACCAGTAGCTTTTGGAACATCGTTAATTTGCTGTCCCATGCTCCAGGTAAAGGTTTGTTTTGAGGTTCTAAATCATCATAAACCTCTTGCCACTTTTTAATGGATTTTACAAAGTCATCTTTAATTCCTTTATAAGCAGGTACATAAGTGACACGACATATTTCATCCCAAGCTTTATCAGGTAACCAATCCACGGGTTTTTTTAAAGTGTTTTCAACGGCTATTCCCCCTGTGATTAAAAATTTGTATTCTTCGTGATTCATTTCACCGGTAGATAACATCATTTTTGAACACATAATAAATGAAAACATAAGTTTGTCTTTATCAAAAAGAGAGCGGCATACATTGCTATATAAGTTATATGTAAATGTGTCCTTTAAAAACTTGAGTCTCTTTTCAAGATCTTTTGATTTATTGGCATTTTCAATAGATATTATGTAGAGATTAATAAACCATGTTAACGAGTACTGGTACATAGGATCAACATTAGGTAACTCGGTGACACAGTAATATAGCACAGCTGAATGAGAAGCTATGGGTCTATAGCCTAAACGAAATTTTTCAATTATGACTTCCGTTTCTAAACTGGCTTCCTGTTTCTTCATGATGTCTATAGCTAATATTTTAGATGAATCCAGAACTTCAATAGCGGATTCGTCTTCTAAAATGTCACCCTTACTTTCTTGTAGAGTTCGCAATATATCGTCTTCAACTTGTTTCAGTGCTGCTCTATTTGCGGCACCTTGAATGATAAGTTTTTCTCGTTTTTCTTGTAGATCAGGACGTTCCTTCGCTACTACAATACCAAGAAGTTGATCTTCTAACCCATCTTTTGTCAATGCAAAATTAATCAATGTCACTTTATTAAATACTTCTGGCAAATAATGAGGATTTCTGAGTTTTGTCGTCATGTAAAGTCTGAAGTGGGGATGGTATTCAATAACTGTTTTCACCTAGGGCAATAAATTCTTTTCCTGCTTGAAAATACGTGTTCTTCAGCAAAACCGGATCTAAGGGTGCTTCCACATCTTCGAGAATACAATCAATTAAAGCTGGTTTACCATATTCTAAACATGTTTCTATAACTTTCATGTAATTTCCATCTGTGAATTTTAAAACCTGCAAGTCATTAAATTTTTCCATAGTTTTTATCCATTTATTTGCTTGGCCCTGTGGATCTACAAGTAACGACCAGCGCATTGAATTGTCTTGGATAATAGCATTATCAACTGAAAAGGAATCCCTTGGTAACCCTGCGATACACCAATTTTGAATTTTAATGTCTGTGCCCAGGACATCTTTAAATAAAAATTGATCAGAATGGGGCATATTCAATTTTATAACAAGTTGTCGCCATTTTTCAATCATTTCCATTCGTACTGGTAAAGTGTAGGGTGCTAAATAAGCAATGATACCACAAGATACTAGTATGTCACCAGCTAAGTTGTCAAAAAGTTTTTGTAGGTTTTCGGCGGCAGCTGTCCACCTCACTTTTTCACCTCCTAATCCACCGATCAGTTTTTCAGCCCGGAATAGTTTATCGATACATAATTGCACTTCGTCTTCGAGTGCTTTCTTCTTTAAATTTGCTTCTTCTAACGCCGCATTAAGTTCTGCTAGTCTAGCTTCTAAGCGAGCTACCATTGCTTTTTTCTCTTCTAAAATTGCCATGGTCTCAGCAAACTCTTTTTCTGCAGCTCCTAACTTTGCTTTTTTGGGCGCTACAACTTTTGCTACCGCATCATACATGTCCATAGCAATAATCCACTTGCAGAGACCCTCAGCGGCCGCCGAAGCTTTAGCCACTATATGAGGCTTAAAGTCTTTATTGGAAAGATATTCTTTTCTTATTTTTTGCATCGTGGCTATAGGTATATTGTCTTTATCGAAATTTCGTAGTGAGTCTAGGAATGACATATCACCTAAAATTCTTTTACTCGGACCCCAAAAATCAAACATTCTTTTGCCTGGATTATCGGGATCCGGAATTTTGTCTGGAGGTATACCTTTAATGACACATACCGCTGCCATTACCAGTTTTACTGTGTAGGGTGGATTCTTCATAGATTTGACGATCGTAATATCAGCTGGTTTAAGAGTGTTTAACGCAGCAATTGCATCTTCCAAAATTGGCAACGCAAGAGCTAAATCTGCTTCACAATCTTTTTTCAATTCTTGAGCCGCAGCTGCTTGCACGTTGGCCACTTTTTGATCCTCTCTCACTTGAGCAGCAGCTTTGTCAGCTGCAGCAGTTTCAACTTCAATTTCTTGCATCATTTTTGCCGATTTAGCTGCCATGACGATAAGCTGGGGTTTTAAAGCATTTAAATCATGTTGCATGATTGCGACAGCTTCTGCCGCTTGGCCAAGTTTATCTAAACCATTAGTGTATCTTAATTTTCCTGCCCGAAGCTCTCTTTGCTTTTTGTTTGTCAACGACGTAAACGATTTAATCAAATCTAAATATGATGCTGAAGTTATGTAAGTCTTTCTACCAAATTCATTATAAAAATTAGCAGACACAATGCGCGCGTCTACGTGGAACTGCTTACAAGCAATAACTGCAGCAGACTTAACATTATCTGGAACATTAACTTTAACCATGTAGTGATGGGCCACCATTTCTAAAGCATCTTCAGGCCAACTGTCATACCAGTCAATAGTACAACAATTTACTAAGGATGGATACAGTCTTAGTCTCGTTCGGAATGAACTTCCAATGGGGCTGAAACATAAAACAATATGTAATTTAGCCTTGCACCGTCCAACAAAAAACGCCATAATTTGTAGTGGACTTATGTCTAAATTTCTGTTACCCCCCTGTGCCGCTAATCGAACTAACTCAACGATCTCTTGTTTTTCATCCAATCCATACAAATTAGGGACTTCACCTGAGTTCAGTAAGCTGTCCAGATTTTGAATAAATACTTCTTCTTTAATTTGACTTTCAGTGAACAAAAAAGTTGTGTCTTTGTTTAGACCCCCTGATTCCCTTAGCACTAATTTTAAATCTTCGTGCCAATCTTTCACGCTATAGGACTTAGTTATCTCAGGCTGAAAAATTAGTTGACCTAATATAGTACTAGCCAAACGAGTTAAAGATTGTCTACCGGATCCTCCTACACCAACTAACAAGGCGTTGCCAGAGGGCATGGATAAAAGTCTGCATATTTTGGATAAATGTTCTAGTGCATAATCAAATAAGACTATTGTCATTTTAGCCTTATGCATGGAATTGTATTCAGCCAACATTGTCGTGGCCACATGAAACACTACTTCTGTAGACGGCATTTCTTCATAACGCCTTTCACCCTCCGCGCTATCTGTGTCTAAATAGCATCCAAACATCATTCGTCTTATATTATCTTGTGGCACGTCACCTTTTTCATTTTGATAAGAATCTAATGCAGATTCGAACGCGTCCTTCATACAGTCCTTTGTACATTTTTTTAGAACACGGTAAAACCATGCCCTGTCAGCATCATCAATGAGTCGATCATAAAATACTCGCATGATTTCGTGTACCCATACACGAATGAAAGTTTTTTTGTTTTCAGCAGACTCTTTTCTCAATAAAGCGCAACCTTGGATCACTCTTGAGAAATCTCTGAGATTAAATATGTAATGGGATTTAGCAGGAGTTGGTCTGAGGCATTCTCTTGCCTGGTCATAGATCTCCATTGTGGCAGCTATCATATTAACGATGACGGGCTGTGTATCTTGTCCAAAGCCATTACGCCTCCAACCTAATTGTAATAAAGACATAAATATTTTAGTCATACTTTCTTTAGAAAATTCATTAATAGAGTAAATGTTATAATGTCGTAGCATTCTTGGGTAAATCAATTGTCGGCTCCCACCAACAGGACCAATCGCACCATAAAATATAGTGTCGTAAATATATAACTTTTCTGTTGTTTTTAGATCATACCAGTGTTTTTGGTCGAAGTATAATCTCAACAATTCAATAGCTGGTTGAGCACCATACACTTCTTTAACAGGCATGTTCATGTCATCTATAAAAATTATTGCTTGTTTGCCTCTCATTGGACCATAGTTATTTTTTCTTCGTTTAACCAATTTAGAGATAACCAAATCTTGGGTTTGATTTGCAGAAGTTGTAGTAGTGAATGTAATGAAACCGGGAGTATATTTCTCGATATCGGTGTAATTCATCAAAAAGTTTTGAACGTAAAAACTTTTTCCGGTTCCCGTTGGTCCGATTAACAATAACGGTTTTAAGAATTTAGTGTGCAATCTAAGCAAATATATGTATTTTTCAGTCTCTAAGGTTGGAATGACGGTTTGAAGAAGATTGATTTGTTCATTAACTGGACAAGCCTTAACAGCATCTGGCCAAGTTTTCCAACATCCCTTTCCTTTAAACATGTAATAGTGATCAATAAGCATTCCTTCGCCTGGAATGGAAACATCAAGTCTTTCTATTTTTGAAGGTATTCCTTTTTCCCCTCTAAAGTATTCTTTTACCAATTCATCAAATTTTTCTCGTGACTCAGTATTTAAAATTCCTCCAACACCCCATACGATAGCAGTCATAAACGAAGCTAGAAACCATGTTCTCGTATATTTTGTGTCCTCTTCACCTTCCATGGCATTATCCATTAGCATTTCTACCAAGCGAAGAGTGCTTATAACTAAATTTACTTCACCAGCAGTAACTAACTGTCCGCAATATTTTCTCACATAGTAAATAAGCGGATCAAACAACCAATCGCACATATCAAAAATGTATTCTTCATTTTCTTCTAACCATGTTGGATTTACGGTATTCAGCCAGGATTTATAAAAAGGCAGGAATCCAAGCGAAGCTGATTCCATGTATATCATGCCACATCTTGAAACAGTAGCAGGAGAAGCTTGGGAGAGGTCCATTACTTCGAAAATCATAGACATAACGTTGGACATCGCCATTACTTCGCCAGATGTTAAACACAACTTTTTGTTGTCATCTAAAACTGTATTCATGTTTTCAATCCAGACAGCGTCTACTGGGCCATCGAATACTATCCATTTTTTGACTGGCGTGTCTTCTGAAGCGAAATCTCGAAACATCGTTGCCACAATTCCATCAGTCCATTCATATGAGACAGGATCAAATGCACCATAGAGTTGTCCCATTGTTACTGCTTTAGGATTCAGAACTTTGTAGGTACACTCGCTTCCACCAGGTTGTTTTCTTTTATACATCAGAGTTAGTGCTTCGGAAAGTATCTTCAAACTAACAGATTTACCAGCAAACGGATCACCAACCAACATGAACCCGTGCCTCACAACCATCATCTCGTAGGTTTGAATAATTTTGATCAAGAAACACTCCATTGGTTGAAGATTATTATTTTTGCAGCTATCAAGACACGCATTTAAGAAATTTACATAGTCCGGTTTTGGTAAACTGATTCCGGGGAACAAATCCGAAATAATGCCTTCAAATAAGGGCACATCAAATGATAAGAATTTAGGTAAGTTCACGTCTGTTATTGATCTAAGAAGCAAAATACTTTCGCTCTCGTTTGGGAAACTTCTTTTCAAATTACCAGCTGCAGATAAAACCGTTTTAACTGCCCGCATTCCGTAATCGTAGTGATTTTGTGACGACAACTGCTCCGAGCATAGTCGATATGTCGTAACGATTTTGACCGACAAACTTCGAGCATCGATAAAACCGAACGAATACAACGATATTTCACCAATCATTGCATAATCAGGAACCATCATAGCTACAGTACGAAACAATACTTTGAGATTATCAGGTAGCTCGGAACGCCCGGCATAACCAGGGTTCATTGTTATACATACATAACAAGCGGGGTTAAGGGTAAGTATGGTGCCTTCAAAATCAAACGTTTCTAAGTGTTGCCTTACTGCTTGAACGATGCACAATATTTGCTGAGCTATCACCGACAATACCTCGACTTCAATTCTATTGAACTCATCGAAACACACCCACGCTCCGCAAGATGCCAATCCTTTGAAGAATTTTCCCATCGCTTTATAATCTAGACCGTCCGAACAGTTGAAAACGACACATTGAACAGCTAAAGCTTTAGCCAAATCTTTAGTCGTTTCCGTCTTGCCAGTGCCCGCAGGTCCCTCGGGAGCACCATTCAAATGTAGGTAGAAAGCGCCGATCAAAGTGCGATAGCATCTATCCGTTAAAGGGGTTATGACAAGACGATCAGAATTGCCCAAATACTCGTAGGCATAGTTAACTACTGCATTTATGATTTTCACAAATACTCTCTCCTCTTCCCAATAATATCGCAACTGTGCTAACCATTGGAAATCAGTTATTTCTGTTACATTTTTTCCCACCAGTTCGAAAATTACATCTTTGGCATGAACATCGATAACAATGAGAGCTTTAACGGTAATACTGCTGAGTTTAGTTAAATCCGTTCGTCGAATAACCGCAACAGTTTCATTCAACTGTTTTGTCAATCCTTCATGAAATAATTCTAATTCACTTAACTTGTGCGTGTTGAGGGCTTCATGCACATCTACTGCCCAATAAATCTGTGATATGGATAAGACTACCATTCCTTCCCAGGACAATATCCATTCCACGCGTCCCATATTAGGATAATCATAATATGAAAGTTCAGTTTCCATTTTTACTGCTTTCAACATCTGCTCTTCTACTTGAACCAACCATTTTTCAACAGAGCCCCTAGCAGCGGCCACGCTTATTATTTCAAGAAGGTCTACTTGTTCTCCTTCCATCGATATCATTGAAGAAATATTGTATTCTTCGTCGAAAACCAATCTGTTAATACCTTCAAAACATTTTTTAAGATGAGGTTGTACTTTTAGTGGATTTTTGGTTTCAGATAAGATTTCTAACATTTCGTCGTTCGACAAAAAGAAAAATCTAGGGAAATACAAACGCTTCTTTTCTAAATAGTTATTTACGCCTTCGTTTATTTTTTCTAAAAACACAGACGCTGCTTTGAAGGATTCTAACACTCCAGCGGCGCCTGCAAGTTCAATCACATGTGGATCTTTGTCTACAGAACCCATATAGCGACGATAGATATTATTAACTTCTACAAACATTACACCCTCTTCGGGCATTTGTGCAACAATGTCTTTTGATGAAAATATGGGGAGTAAATACAGCCATTGACTTTGCACTTTACCCCATTCATCGATAGTTGAATTAACTCTCGTTATTTGATCATACCAATTTCTAACTTGTGCTTCAAATGGCTTAACAAACGCTGAACCTCGCATACCCACTGTTTTAACAATGTGGTCATCTAACACGCTTTGTATATCATCCAACCCTGACAAGATGAATATACCAGTGTCTTTATAAGGACTTGTTTTGAAACATAAGTCCGTCCATTCTGCCATCATTTTATTCAAATTTGTAATCAGCGCTAATTCTTTCGTCGCAGCAACACTTATAATATCGTACTGATCTATTTCAGACCACAGATTATAGTTTATGATTTTTCTCAGTGTTGTGCCTGCATTTGGTGTAAGGTCAAAACCGGCAACACTGGACATTTCATCCCAGTGTCGTTGTACTAGGGCTGGATTACACATTATATGAGCCATTTGTACGTTAGGTCGCCATTCTTTTATTTCAGCGACTGCTTGGGCACACAGTTTCATTGGCGCGGGTAGATTGTTAATATCTGGATCGTCAACTAAGCCTTGAAATCTTTTTTCTATTCCTTCAGCGATTTGTTGTTTAATTTTAACTCTATAGTTTTTTGATATTTTGAGAAACTCTTTATAATAGAAATCGTGATCTTGTTCTATTTGCTCGTGATCTAAATATTCGAAAGGCCCGTCCATCCAAGTATAGAAACTCCGTTTCCATTTGTGGACTAAATAAACTAGGGCATGAAATGGCAAAATAAAATCTTTTAGTTCCTCTAGTTCTGGATAGTCACTGACGGGGAATTTAAATGTTATTTCTTCATTATTTATCCAACTTATCAACTTATCACAATCATCTAAACGATGGACTAATTTTCGTAGATATTCTAGATATTCAAAAGTATGGTTAATGTCATCCATTTTGTCTAATAATTCTAAATATGGTGTCATTTCAGCAATTTCTTTGCCTAGGTGAGCTATCTTATTGAGTAAATTATCTTCCATGTCACCTTTAAACGTCTCGAATGCAGCAGCGTTCTTCTCAAATATTGGTTTGATATCTTTAAGCCAGTTAACAGTTCTGTTGTTGGAAGCAACATGTTCCGGTGAGAGTGAGGTCATTTCTAAAAGATTAGAAATTATATTTATCTGGCTTAGGATTCTCTCCTTCAATAATTCTACTAGGACTGATTTTGCGTGTAAAATGTATTCTCCTTGTTCTATTAATTCAGCTGCATTTTCTGGATGCTTTAAGGCTTTGACTGCTATTGCTGAAAACTCTTTACATATGCTGTCGTTTTCTTCCATGTGCGTTTTAACTATTCCAGCTATAATGCAATTAATGAACTCCCAGGCTTTTCGTTTTAGTCCGTCTACCATTCGGAGTTGACAAACAACTGCACAATTAAAATATTTATTTTCTAACACCGCGGTGATCTCTGAATCGATATTTTGAAAGTATTTAATTTTATCACGACATTCTTCAAAAACCACTGCTTTTTCTATGAATTTGAGTAGAGCCTCTTTTGCAGGTTTACCGTAAAGCATGTTGTATTCTTCGCGTAATTTATCTAAATACTGTAGTAATGGTTCAAACACGATTTCGAGTTGTTTTTGCAACCTGTCGTAGCCATCTTTATGTAACCATTCGTTATAATGGACTGGCAACGCATCAAAATTATACGGTATTCTTAGATACTGTTCTATGGGCATAAGTCTTTGTGCAATATGTGAAATCGCATCAGCTATGCTATGGAAGATACCATAAACCGTTTCGAGAGGGGGGTCAAATATAAACTCACCGTCAAAATCTAGCGCAATATTCAAAATAGGAACGGTTTCTGGATCCTTAAGGTAATTTATGATGGCATCAATTGACCGCCTCATTAGCTCCTGTATTTGCATGGAAATGGTTTTAGTAGCACATTTCACGAATTGAGATATTTTCTTCGGTTTTATTCCTTTTAAACACCTCGGATTTTTAAGCCATTGCACAAGAATAGTGTACCAAGTGCTAGAGACTAAATAATCAGCTCGTTTAATTTCTTCTAAAATTCTTGCTTGAAAATCCTCCAAATTCATGGGGCCACGGGCTCTGTATTTTGCTAAATTTATAATGTGCGGTGGAAACGTTTTTTCAGCGGACTCCAGGACAAGTCGAATAAATGGATGCAATAAAAGCGAACCATCTTGTAATCTTTTTCGAAACTTTACCATTTTTCCAAAGTTTTCCGTTACACCTCTAAATTTAAAATAAGGTTCTTGATATCGCTTTCGGGAAACGCCAGGTACATCTCTGATAACTGTTTTAACAGCTAGCTCGTGGAGGTTTCGATTCCATTCTGCCTTACTCTCTTTAACTAATTCATCCATGACTCCTGGGAAAGCCCGACGTAGCTTCAAAGGCACTAGGCTGCAAATCTTCTGCTCCCAGGATCTAAGCATGGGAGGCGGTGGAATTTTATCAACGCACTCACGAAGGACTGCAATGTGTCGTTCCTGGGATATTTCCAAATTTTCTCGCTCGCATCTTTCAACTGGCAGGCGAGCGATTTGAATTTTTCTCTTCGCAGCTTTCTCTTGAAGAATCTTACGGAACTGCGCTTGTTTATCCTACAAACAGTTTAAAGATTAATATCAATATAATATGGAATTTGTGCCCGATAATGCGATAGGATAAATTATGTATGAATCAATAAAAAATAGCCACGAAATTCATCTCAAAAAAATTATGTAGGTACCTACTACAAAATGTGTAACAAAAGGGTATTGCGGCTATAATATTTTTGAAAGCAACCCGGCTAAAATATAATCCCTTCATCTTAGCCAATGATTCATTTGATTCATATAAATATCTTATAATGGGTAGTTCAGACACAGAACGATAATAAATTAAACCACATACAAGGATACTGCGTTAGAAATGTACCTTACCTGTACTATACTTTAAGTAATTTAGGTTACATTTATTTATAATCAACGGAATATTTGACAGCCTCCGCGGCACAGTCAGTTAGACGCTGGCTGTGAAAAGTGAGACCGCGGCTTCGATCCCCGCACCGAGACAAATAATTGTGTGATCCATAGGTATTTGTTTGACCGAAAAGTCTCTCGAAGTTCCTGATACCCACGGCATTAGACTCAATCTTAGTGTAGGGTCAGGACTTTGTATGTGACTTGAGTGTATTTATTCATTTAATATCGACGACGATACGTTACAGTAACCGCATATATCCGTTCATGTTGTGATGCCACATACACTTAATCCATAAGGGTGATACTGGAACGCAGTTTAATTCAGTTTTGTTACGCCTAGTGATCTATGTAGATTTGTAGATTGCATCAGGGCTCGAAACTAGGATATATAATATTAATACCTTGATTCTACTGTAGGGCGGTAAGGGTGTGAATGACAACTTATCCATTATATGAATGTCGGGAACCGGCGGCATCTTGGGAATTCTGCACCCGTTTTTCGTCTGCAATAGTTTCCTCAATTCACTGTCTTCCATTTTAGTTTTTTTTTTAAGTTAAATAACAACTATCTGCAAAACAAACACATTCATATAATGTAAGATGTAAAAATATTTTTTAACGATCATAAAGTGATGACAATATTCTGTCACTTGTTTGTGGAAGAATCAAGACATTGCTAAGACAACCGCTGTTCAATCATGTTCTTTTGTACCAGTATCAATATAATTCCAATAAATCTACAACTCGTGTTTTAAGTCAGTAGAGATAAAAATAGAATAAATCTTAAATAAACGTGGGAATTTGCTTATGGTGAAATTATACCTAATTAGAATTACTGTTCAATCATATTCTTTTGTACCAGTATCAATATAATTCCAATAAATCTACAACTCGTGTTTTAAGTCAGTAGAGATAAAAATAGAATAAATCTTAAATAAACGTGGGAATTTGCTTATGGTGAAATTATACCTAATTATACTATTATTTTAGGAAAAAATGTATTTACCCCCCAAAAATGGACATAAGAAAAAAATTACAAACAAAAATTGTCGCTTTTTTTTTCAAAATTTTCTATTGCATTGTTTCTGAAGTCACTTAAACAACCACCCGGCTTCGTTTTCGGTAGCAGTCTTGATATACCCTGCATGTTTATTTTTAGGAATATGTCGTTAAAATAGAATATTAGTCTCACAAAACCAATTGGTTGGTTTGTCCGTGAGTGCATAACGGTGTTTTACCTGTTTTATATAAGTATATTGCGTATTTTACGTGACATACAATACATTAATTGTGTTTTATATACCTACGTGAAGTGCCTAATAATATGCTCTGAGAATGAAAAATGTTGGCTGCCATTTCTTCTCATTGAATTTAAATTTCTTTTAACGCGTTTTGAAACAAATATGAGAGAAAAATTGTTACGATGCGCGCAAGCAGCACACACCATGTGATAGCCAAAATGCAACATGATGAAGTTAGCTGATAATTGTTTGGCCTCAAATATATAAAAGTAGATTCCTAAATTTAAACCATATAATACTGACGCTATTTTTCACAAGAATTTATCTAAATGTTATGTTACCAAGAACACTGACTATTTATATCAAAAATAAACTTTTTGAAAAAATGTATGTATGTATAAATATCAATTACTATACTACAAGAATTGAAAGAATAATGAACATAATAGTTTATTGAAAGATAGAGGGATTAGATATAATTATAAAATCAAACAAAATTAAGTTACATTGTGAAAAAAAAAACATAAAATTACGAAAAATATTTTTTTTAAGAAATGGAATACAAGTAAATAAAAACAAGATGAAAAAATAAAAAAATAGATGAAACACGATAAAACAGCAGTTTAAAAAATCCATTTTACAAATGCATCATTACTGATCATGAAAAAAAAACTGAATTAAATAAAATTACAAACATAAAAAACTAAAATAAATAAAATTAAAGTAAATACGAGTTATAAAAATATCTTAAATCAGCAATAAAATCATAGATTCGGTGTATTACAATCTGTACATGAATAGCATTACAGAGTATCTAAGATTAATTATCTAATTGCAGCAGTAAGGCAACACTCCGTTTAATCCAGTGCGCTGAGGGTTTGTCTGAAGGCAAATAAAAAGCTAGTACAAAATTAGACGAGTGACCAGTAGTGGCCAGGACTCCCTTCCTCTCTAATGTTTTGTATAACGGACACCTATAACGCGTTCCTTCTTTAAAATCGCCTTTTAACTTTGGATACAGCCAAATGGCAGGCATATTGTCATTTAAAATCTTAGGATACTGCTCCCCAATTGCATAAGTCTGTCGATCCCACCGACCACCGTCCATAAAAAGTCCTAAGACGTACACTCCCCATTCTGGTGGGGTAGTTTCATAATCTACATGACGTACTTCGAAATCGAAAATAAGCAAGTCAATTGGTATTTTCTTAGCCCGTGCGAAATTTTGAACAGATCCTGTAAGAAAAGCTTGCGTGAAGAAGAATCCAGAAAGCCAAAATGTTGGTGGTTTTCCATTTTGGTACCAGTCTTCCAACATAGCCAACCGCTCTATAAAATCTGCTATGTAGCTGGGTAAAGGTTTTAAACTAGGGTAGGAGAATTTGCGCCAATTATCCGGGATTTTACCTAGCAGCATGTTATTGGATTGCAAATCTAAAGCAGGTGACATGACTATAAGCCCCTTCACTGCCTTCTGTAAGTCTTGCAGTGACCCTCTAATTTCATTTAAAAGTTTATTGAATCTTTCCATTTCTTGAACCAGTACCGTGTTCATGGACTCATTGTAATCCACTGGATATTTCTTTTGTGCTGTTTCCACATCAAATCTGGGTGGAAGTTTGGATAAAATTTCACTGGCCATCTGAACTAAAATAACTTCCGTGTTGCCCCCTTCACCGCCGCTACCGGTGCCTTCTACAAGAACTAGAGCTGAAGTAAGTGCCATAGAAATCGTGTAATCTCTTGTTATGCCGGCATTCATGTGTAAACCGAACACTTCGGGCGGAGGATTCACTGGCACATTCTCGATGTGTTTCAAATAATCTTGGTATTCACATCGACGTGGTAATCCATATTGGGTGCCTAATTCACAGAATAAGTAATTGGGATCGTGCACTACGTTGGCATTAACATAATTGTCTAAAATGGTGATAATTAATCTTCGGTCCCAATCATCAGTGACTCTTCCACCATAGTTACATTCTCCCGTTAAGTATTTAATGGCCACGTATTGAATTTCTTCATATTGATTCAAAAACATCTGAAGTTGCATCACTGATATCTGAAAGTCAGAATCGTTAAAGCCATACTGAATATTCCATCCCAGAGGGCCGAATTTCTTTCGTTCTTGCACTACAGCGTGAAAAAAACTTATCCCGTACAAAAGCTTACTAAATGGTTTATCTTTTCCAGGACAGCCCTCATAGAATTCTGCTTCTTTAAGTGGTTCGGAAATGTATGATCTATTAAGATTATGCTGCAGTCCAGTTGGAGGTTCGTTCGTCATCTTGACGGCTACTTGTAAAACTGATTGAGGAAATTTATCAGATGGGTAGCTAGTTAACCATAATCTAAAGCTAAGATCAGTGTTAGTTAGGTCGAAGCCTTCAACAATTTTTTCCAGAACTGGTAACCAAGACACGGCTAAATGACAGTTCTGTAAGCACACCCATCCTCCTTCTAGCTGTGCTCGTTCTATCATTGCCCGAGCAATAGGCCCTTGGCCTTGACCTAATGATATGGAATTAAATCTATTTGAGTATCCCATTTTTTCACAATATTTTATAAGCGCTCCCATAGGGTCTGATCCAGGTGATAATATGAATATCAAAGGAGCCAGGCAGTTGGAGTCTCCAAAAGACTTTCCAATATCGAAAGGGGGAGGGGTGATATATTTACGACCCAATTGCTTTTCAACAAATTCTGACACTGCGATAGTTAGTTTGTCAGGTCTTAAAACCCTTACAACCAGTAGCTTTTGGAACATCGTTAATTTGCTGTCCCATGCTCCAGGTAAAGGTTTGTTTTGAGGTTCTAAATCATCATAAACCTCTTGCCACTTTTTAATGGATTTTACAAAATCGTCTTTAATTCCTTTATAAGCAGGTACATAAGTGACACGACATATTTCATCCCAAGCTTTATCAGGTAACCAATCCACGGGTTTTTTTAAAGTGTTTTCAATGGCTATTCCCCCTGTGATTAAAAATTTGTATTCTTCGTGATTCATTTCACCGGTAGACAGCATCATTTTTGAACACATAATAAATGAAAACATAAGTTTGTCTTTATCAAAAAGAGAGCGGCATACATTGCTATATAAGTTATATGTAAATGTGTCCTTTAAAAACTTGAGTCTCTTTTCAAGATCTTTTGATTTATTGGCATTTTCAATAGACATTATATAGAGATTAATAAACCACGTTAACGAGTACTGGTACATAGGATCAACGTTAGGTAACTCGGTCACACAGTAATATAGCACAGCTGAATGAGAAGCTATGGGTCTATAGCCTAAACGAAATTTTTCAATTATGACTTCCGTTTCTAAACTGGCTTCCTGTTTCTTCATGATGTCTATAGCTAATATTTTAGATGAATCTAGAACTTCAATAGCGGATTCGTCTTCTAAAATGTCACCCTTACTTTCTTGTAGAGTTCGCAATATATCGTCTTCAACTTGTTTCAGTGCTGCTCTATTTGCGGCACCTTGAATGATAAGTTTTTCTCGTTTTTCTTGTAGATCAGGGCGTTCCTTCGCTACTACAATACCAAGAAGTTGATCTTCTAACCCATCTTTTGTCAATGCAAAATTAATCAACGTCACTTTATTAAATACTTCTGGCAAATAATGAGGATTTCTGAGTTTTGTAGTCATGTAAAGTCTGAAATTAGTATTATACTCGATAACGTTTTCACCTAATGCAATAAATTCTCTTCCTCCTTGAAAATACGTATTCTTGAGCAAAACTGGATCTAAGGGAGCCTCAACATCTTCTAAAACACAATCAATTAAGGCTGGTTTACCATATTCTAAACATGTTTCTATTACTTTCATGTAATTTCCATCTGTGAATTTTAAAACCTGTAAGTCATTAGATTTTTCCATAGTTTTTATCCATTTATTTGCTTGGCCCTGCGGATCTACAAGTAGTGACCAACGCATTGAATTGTCTTGGATAATAGCATTATCAACTGAAAAGGAATCTCTTGGTAACCCTGCTATACACCAATTTTGAATTTTAATGTCAGTACCCAAGACATCTTTAAATAAAAATTGATCAGAATGAGGCATATTCAATTTTATAACAAGTTGTCGCCATTTTTCAATCATATCCACTCGTACTGGTAAAGTGTAGGGTGCTAAATAAGCAATTATGCCACAAGATACTAGTATGTCACCAGCTAAATTGTCGAAAAGTACTTGTAGGTTTTCGGCGGCAGCTGTCCACCTCACTTTTTCACCTCCTAATCCACCGATCAGTTTTTCAGCCCGAAATAGTTTATCGATACATAATTGCACTTCGTCTTCGAGTGCTTTCTTCTTTAAATTTGCTTCTTCTAACGCCGCATTAAGTTCTGCTAGTCTGGCTTCTAAGCGAGCTACCATTGCTTTTTTCTCTTCTAAAATTGCCATGGTCTCAGAAAACTCTTTTTCTGCAGCTTCTAACTTTGCTTTTTTGGGCGCTACAACTTTTGCTACCGCATCATACATGTCCATAGCAATAATCCACTTGCAGAGACCCTCAGCGGCCGCCGAAGCTTTAGCCACTATATGAGGCTTAAAGTCTTTATTGGAAAGATATTCTTTTCTTATTTTTTGCATCGTGGCTATAGGTATATTGTCTTTATCGAAATTTCGTAGTGAGTCTAGGAATGACATATCACCTAAAATTCTTTTACTCGGACCCCAAAAATCAAACATTCTTTTGCCTGGATTATCGGGATCCGGAATTTTGTCTGGAGGTATACCTTTAATGACACATACCGCTGCCATTACCAGTTTTACTGTGTAGGGTGGATTCTTCATAGATTTGACGATCGTAATATCAGCTGGTTTAAGAGTGTTTAACGCAGCAATTGCATCTTCCAAAATTGGCAACGCAAGAGCTAAATCTGCTTCACAATCTTTTTTCAATTCTTGAGCCGCAGCTGCTTGCACGTTGGCCACTTTTTGATCCTCTCTCACTTGAGCAGCAGCTTTGTCAGCTATAGCAGTTTCAACTTCAATTTCTTGCATCATTTTTGCCGATTTAGCTGCCATGACGATAAGCTGGGGTTTCAAAATATTTAAATCATGTTGCATTATTGCTACAGCTTCTGCAGCTTGGCCAAGTTTGTCTAAGCCGTTGGTATATCTTAATTTGGCAGCTCTAAGCTCTCTTTGTTTCTTGTTTGTTAATGTCGTATAAGATTTTATTAAATTTAAATAAGATGCTGACGTTATGTAAGTTTTTCTTCCAAATTCATTATAAAAACTAGCAGAGACAATTCGCGCGTCCACGTGGAACTGCTTGCAAGCAATAACTGCAGCAGACTTAACATTATCTGGCACATTTACTTTAACCATGTAGTGATGGGCCACCATTTCTAAAGCATCTTCAGGCCAACTGTCATACCAGTCAATAGTACAACAATTTACTAAGGACGGATATAGTCTTAGTCTCGTTCGGAATGAACTCCCAATGGGGCTGAAACACAAAACAATATGTAGTTTAGCCTTGCACCGTCCAACAAAGAACGCCATAATTTGTAGTGGACTTATGTCTAAATTTCTGTTACCCCCTTGTGCTGCTAATCGTACTAATTCAAGAATTTCTTGTTTTTCATCTAATCCATACAAATTAGGGACTTCACCTGAGTTCAGTAAGCTGTCCAGATTTTGAATAAATACTTCTTCTTTAATTTGACTTTCAGTGAATAAAAATGTTGTGTCTTTATTTAGACCCCCTGATTCCCTTAGCACTAATTTTAAGTCGTCGTGCCAATCCTTCACACTATAAGCCTTGGTTATCTCAGGCTGAAAAACTTGTTGACCCAATATAGTACTGGCCAAACGAGTTAAAGATTGTCTACCAGATCCTCCTACGCCAACTAGCAAGGCGTTGCCAGAGGGCATGGATAAAAGTCTGCATATTTTTGATAAATGTTCTAATGCATAATCAAATAAGACTATTGTCATTTTAGCCTTATGCATGGAATTGTATTCAGCCAACATTGTCGTGGCCACATTAAAAACCACTTCTGTAGACGGCATTTCTTCATAACGCCTTTCACCCTCTATACTATCTGTGTCTAAGTAGCATCCGAACATCATTCGTCTAATGTTATCTTGTGTCACTTCACCTGCTTCATTCTGATAAATATCTAAAGCAGATTCAAACGCTTCCTTCATGTAGTCCCTCGTACATTTTTTTAGTACACCGTAAAACCATGATCTGTCAGTATCATCAATGAGTCGATCATAAAATACTCGCATGATTTCGTGAACCCACACCCGAACGAAAGTTTTTTTGTTTTCAGCAGACTCTTTTCTCAATAAAGCGCATCCTTGAATTACTCTTGAGAAATCTCTGAGATTAAATATGTAATGGGACTTAGCAGGAGTTGGTCTGAGGCCTTCCCTCGCCTGGTCATATATGTCCATAGTAGCAGTTATTATATTGACAATGACCGGCTGTGTATCTTGCCCAAATCCATTGCGCCTCCAACCTAATTGTAATAAGGAAGTGAATATTTTGGTCATACTGTCTTTGGAAAATTCATTAATAGAGTAAATGTTATAATGTCGTAGCATTCTTGGGTAAATCAATTGTCGGCTCCCACCAACAGGACCAATCGCACCATAAAATATAGTGTCGTAAATATATAACTTTTCTGTAGTTTTTAGATCATACCAGTGTTTTTGGTCGAAGTATAATCTTAACAATTCAATAGCTGGTTGAGCACCATACACTTCTTTAGCTGGCATATTCATGTCATCTATAAAAAATATTGCTTGTTTGCCTCTAGTGGGACCGTAATTATTTTTCCTTCGTTTCACTAATTTGGAGATCACTAAATCTTGGGTTTGATTTGCAGAAGTCGTAGTAGTGAATGTAATAAAACCGGGAGTATATTTTTCGATGTCAGTGTAATTCATTAAAAAGTTTTGAACATAAAAACTTTTTCCGGTTCCCGTTGGTCCTATTAACAATAATGGTTTTAAGAATTTTGTGTGCAATCTTAACAAATACATGTATTTTTCAGTCTCTAAGGTTGGAATGACGGTTTGAAGAAGATTGATTTGTTCATTAACTGGACAAGCCTTAACAGCATCTGGCCAAGTTTTCCAACATCCCTTTCCTTTAAACATGTAATAGTGATCAATAAGCATTCCTTCGCCTGGAATGGAAACATCAAGTCTTTCTATTTTTGAGGGTATTCCTTTTTCACCCCTAAAATATTCCTTTACTAATTCATCAAACTTTTCCCGTGACTCAGTATTTAAAATTCCTCCAACACCCCATACGATAGCAGTCATGAACGAAGCTAGAAACCATGTCCTGGTATATTTTGTGTCCTCTTCACCCTCAATGGCATTATCCATTAGCATTTCTACCAAGCGAAGAGTGCTTATAACTAAGTTTACTTCACCAGCAGTAACTAACTGTCCGCAATATTTTCTCACATAGTAAATAAGCGGATCGAACAACCATTCACACATATCAAAAATAAACTCTTCATTTTCTTCCAACCATATTGGATTTAAGGTATTCAGCCAGGATTTATAAAAAGGCATAAACCCAAGCGTAACTGATTCCATGTAAATCATGCCACATCTTGAAACAGTAGCAGGAGAAGCTTGGGAGAGGTCCATTACTTCGAAAATCATAGACATAACGTTGGACATCGCCATTACTTCGCCAGATGTTAAACACAACTTTTTGTTGTCATCTAAAACTGTATTCATGTTTTCAATCCAGACAGCGTCTACTGGGCCATCGAATACTATCCATTTCTTTACTGGCGTGTCGTCGGAAGCAAATCCTCGGAACATCGTTGCAACAATTCCATCAGTCCATTCGTATGATATAGGGTCAAATGCACCATAGAGTTGTCCCATTGTTACTGCTTTAGGATTCAGAACTTTGTAGGTACACTCGCTCCCACCAGGTTGTTTTCTTTGATACATCAAAGTTAGTGCTTCGGAAAGAATCTTCAAAGTAACAGATTTACCAGCAAACGGATCACCAACCAACATGAACCCGTGCCTCACAACCATCATCTCGTAGGTTTGAATAATTTTGATCAAGAAACACTCCATTGGTTGAAGATTATTATTTTTGCAGCTATCAAGACACGCATTTAAGAAATTTACATAGTCCGGTTTTGGTAAACTGATTGCGGGGAACAAATCCGAAATAATGCCTTCAAATAAGGGCACATCAAATGATAAGAATTTGGGTAAGTTCACATCTGTTATTGATCTAAGAAGCAAAATACTTTCGCTCTCGTTTGGGAAACTTCTTTTCAAATTACCAGCTGCAGATAAAACCGTTTTAACTGCCCGCATTCCGTAATCGTAGTGATTTTGTGACGACAACTGCTCCGAGCATAGCCGATATGTCGTAACGATTTTGACCGACAAACTTCGAGCATCGATAAAACCGAACGAATACAACGATATTTCACCAATCATTGCGTAATCAGGAACCATCATGGCTACAGTACGAAACAATACTTTGAGATTATCAGGTAACTCGGAACGCCCGGCATAACCAGGGTTCATTGTTATACATACATAACAAGCGGGGTTAAGGGTAAGTATGGTGCCTTCAAAATCAAACGTTTCTAAGTGTTGCCTTACTGCTTGAACGATGCACAATATTTGCTGAGCTATCACCGACAATACCTCGACTTCAATTCTATTGAACTCATCGAAACACACCCACGCTCCGCAAGATGCCAATCCTTTGAAGAATTTTCCCATCGCTTTATAATCTAGACCGTCCGAACAGTTGAAAACGACACATTGAACAGCTAATGCTTTAGCCAAATCTTTAGTCGTTTCCGTCTTGCCAGTGCCCGCAGGTCCCTCGGGAGCACCATTCAAATGAAGGTAGTAAGCGCCGATCAAAGTGCGATAGCATCTATCCGTTAAAGGGGTTATGACAAGACGATCAGAATTGCCCAAATACTCGTAGGCATAGTTAACTATTGCATTTATGATTTTCACAAATACTCTCTCCTCTTCCCAATAATATCGCAACTGTGCTAACCATTGGAAATCAGTTACTTCTGTTACATTTTTTCCTACCAGTTCGAAAATTACATCTTTGGCATGAACATCGATAACAATGAGAGCTTTAACGGTAATACTGCTGAGTTTAGTTAAATCCGTTCGTCGAATAACCGCCACTGTTTCATTCAACTGTTTCGTCAATTCTTCATGAAATAATTGTAGTTCACTTAATTTGTGCGTGTTGAGGGCTTCATGCACATCCACCGCCCAATAAATCTGCGATATGGCTAAGACTACCATTCCTTCCCAGGACAATATCCATTCCACGCGTCCCATATTAGGATAATCATAATATGAAAGTTCAGTTTCCATTTTTACTGCTTTCAGCATCTGCTCTTCTACTTGAACCAACCATTTTTCAACAGAACCTCTAGCAGCGGCCACGCTTATTATTTCAAGAAGGTCTACTTGTTCTCCTTCCATCGATATCATTGAAGAAATATTGTATTCTTCGTCGAAAACCAATCTGTTAATACCTTCAAAACACTTTTTAAGATGAGGTTGTACTTTTAGTGGATTTTTGGTTTCAGACAAGATTTCTAACATTTCGTCGTTCGACAAAAAGAAAAATCTGGGGAAGTACAAACGCTTCTTTTCTAAATAGTTATTTACACCGTCGTTTATTTTTTCGAGTAACACAGATGCTGCTTTAAAGGACTCTAGCACTCCTAAGGCTGCTGCAATTTCAAGAACATGTGGATCTTTGTCTACAGAACCCATATAGCGACGATAAATATTATTCACTTCTACAAACATTACACCCTCTTCGGGCATTTGTGCAACAATGTCTTTTGATGAAAATATGGGGAGTAAATACAGCCATTGACTTTGCACTTTACCCCATTCATCGATAGTTGAATTAACTCTCGTTATTTGATCATACCAATTTCTAACTTGTGCTTCAAATGGCTTAACAAACGCTGAACCTCGCATACCCACTGTTTTAACAATGTGGTCATCTAACACGCTTTGTATATCATCCAACCCTGACAAGATGAATATACCAGTGTCTTTATAAGGACTTGTTTTGAAACATAAGTCCGTCCATTCTGCCATCATTTTATTCAAATTTGTAATCAGCGCTAATTCTTTCGTCGCAGCAACACTTATAATATCGTACTGGTCTATTTCAGACCACAGATTATAGTTTATGATTTTTCTCAGTGTTGTGCCTGCATTTGGTGTAAGGTCAAAACCGGCAACACTGGACATTTCATCCCAGTGTCGTTGTACTAGGGCTGGATTACACATTATATGAGCCATTTGTACGTTAGGTCGCCATTCTTTTATTTCAGCGACTGCTTGGGCACACAGTTTCATTGGCGCGGGTAGGTTGTTCATGTCTGGATCGTCAACTAAGCCTTGAAATCTTTTTTCTGTTCCTTCAGCAATTTGTTGTTTAATTTTCATTTTATAGTTTTTTGATATTTTGATGAACTCTTTATAATAGAAATCGTGATCTTGTTCTATTTGATTATGATCTAAATATTCAAAAGGCCCGTCCATCCAAGTATAATAGCTGCGTCTCCATTTGTGGACTAGATAAACTAAGGCATGGAATGGTAAAATAAAATCTTTTAGTTCCTCTAGATCTGGATAAGTAGTTACTGGAAATTTAAATGTTATTTCTTCATTATTTATCCACTTAACCAATTTATCACAATCATCTAAACGGTGCACTAACTTGCGCAGGTATTCGAGATATTCAAGGGTATTATTCATGTCGTCCATATTATCTAAAAGCTCTAAGTAGGGCGTCATTTCAGTTACTTCTTTGCCTAAATAAGCTATCTTACTCAGTAAGTTTTCCTCCATTTCACCTTTAAACGTTTCATAGGCAGTAGCATTTTTATTGAATATTGGTTTGATATCTTTAAGCCAGTTTACAGTTCTAGTATTGGAAGCAACATGTTCCGGTGAGAGGGAGGTCATTTCTAAAAGATTAGAAATTATATTTATCTGACTAAGGATCCTCTCCTTTAGTAATTCTAATAGAACTGTTTTCGCGTGTAAGATATAAACACCTTGTTCTATTAGTTCAGCTGCATTTTCGGGTTCCTTTTGCGCTTTCGCTACTATTGTTGAAAACTCCTTACAAATACTATTGTTTTCGTCCATGTGCGCTTTTACTATTCCTGCTATAATATCATTAACGAACTCCAATGCTTTTCGTTTCAGACCATCTACCATTCGGAGTTGGCAAACAACTGCACAATTAAAATATTCATTTTCTAAAACCGTGGTGATCTCTGAATCGATATTTTGAAAGTATTTAATTTTATCACGACATTCTTCAAACTCTACTGCTTCTTTAATGAATTTGAGAAGAGCCTCTCTTGCAGGTGCTCCATACAGCATGTTATATTCTTTGCGTAACTTCTCCAAATATATTAGCAATGGTTCAAACACGATGTCGAGTTGTTTTTGCAACCTGTCGTGGCCATCTTTATGTAACCATTCATTATAATGGACTGGCAACGCATCAAAATCGTACGGTATTTTTAGGTACTGTTCTATGGGCATGAGTCTTTGTGCTATATGTGAAATGGCATCGGCCAAGCTGTGGAAAACTTGATAAACAGTTTCAAGTGATGGTTCAAACCTAAATTCTCCATCAAAATCTAGCGTAATATTTAAAATAGGAACAGATTCAGGATCCTTAAGGTAATTAATGATGGCATCAATTGACCGCCTCATTAGCTCCTGTATTTGCATGGATATCATTTTAGTAGCACATTTCACAAATGCAGGTACTCTTTTCGGTTTCATTTCTTTTAAACATCTCGGATTTTTAAGCCACTGCACAAGAATACCGTACCACGTGCTAGAGACTAAATGATCAGCACGTTTTATTTCGTCCAAAACTCTTGCTTGAAAAACATCCAAATCGATTGGGCCACGGGCTCTGTATTTAGCTAAATTAATAATGTGCGGAGGGAAAGTTTTTTCTGCAGATTCCAGGACAAGTCGAATAAATGGATGCAATATTAATGAACCGTCTTGTAATTTCTTTCGAAACTTAACCATCCTATCAAAATTTTGCGTGATACCTTTATATTTAAAAAATGGTTCTTCATATCGCTTCCGGGGCACACCAGGAACATCTCTGATAACTGTTTTAACAGCGAGGTCGTGGAGGTTTCGATCCCATTCTGCCTTGCTCTCATTAATTAATTCGTCCATGACCCCTGGGAAAGCCTGACGTAGCTTTAAGGGCACTAGGCTACAAATCTTTCGCTCCCACGATTTAAGCATGGGAGGCGGTTGTATTTTATCTGCGCACTCACGTAGGACCGCAATGTGTCGCTCCTGGGATATCTCTAAATGGTCTCTCTCGGAACGTTCGATTAGGGGACGGGCGATTTGCACTTTTCTCTTCGAAGCTTTGTCCTCAAGGATCTTACGGAACTTTGCTTGTTTATCCTGTAAACATTTTAAAAGTTAATATATTTTGTCACTGCAATCAATGTCAATACGTACACAAGTAAATGAATGAACTAAAATAATTTTAAATTATTTAGTTTAACTAACCAATTTAATCATTATTTTAGAAATAATATTAAAGTGATTGTGAATTTGTAATTTGCTCAAGTATCGAGGGGATCGCAGCATCACCTCCTTTGAGAAAACGTAAATAACTTCTTAATGTGTTTTAAAAAGCAAATATATCCTGTCCTGTAACTTAGCCACGCGTATATTGTTTTCTACACAGGTTAGATATCAAAAAAATTATCCCACTCTATTTTTAACTATAAACCATACCTAAATCAGCACCGGGACCAAGACTAACTAATAATTAAGGACTCTTACGGTTTCCTAGGGAACATGTCATCCGCACAAAATTTATCCGAATCCCACTAGTGTCATCAAAACGGTATGCTAAAAATTATGAGACTATAATATCGAAGTTCATTTAGAATTTTGTGCAGAGCGCACTTTACAAGAGGACGTCTTAGACCTCCTCCAGAAATAATTTTATCAGTAAGCTGAGACAATAAAATCCCCGCAAAGGGTTTCGACATACGACTAAATGCATGGTGTATTAAACTATGTCTATTTTTTTATCTATTTTTTTAGTGTAAATACAAATTCAATTTCTTCGAGACCAAAACTATTATGGCGGAAACATACAGTTGAAAAGACGACATCAATATATAAATCAAATAAAATGTTAATAACATTTTTTACTATGACCAGAAACACACTACAAACACGCGGCGTAAGGACGAAGCCACACGACGAGGTGACGATGCGTTACGGCGCCGCACCACAACGCAATAATTGGCGTATAGAATGCCACACGGGCTGTGCGGCGCCGCAGTGTAACTCTCATAATCTCATAAGTGGTATGACATGGTATACTCATTTGTATGTAGGATGCCACAGAGGCAACGCTCTGCCGCCGCAGCGCATCGTGTAGCTTCGCTCTTACGCCGCGCCGCGTTGGATGTTCGAAGAATGGTTGACTTAGCATGCGTCGCATCAGGTTGCGTGGAGCTTTAATAGTAGCTATGTTTCCGCCTTTAGTGGATTTGATTCTTTAATAAAATATCAGTACCTAAAAGCATTTAATAGTATCTCTCTATAACTTAGTACTAATTATAAAATTTGCCTTTAAATTTAATGATTAGCCTCACTCAAAATCATTGTAAACCGAAATCCAACATGGATCACTTGGTTGGTACAGTGGTTGTCCTTTACCTCATAAATAAGTACCTATATCTTACTAAACTACCTCATTTACTCAGAACGCGAAAACAATGCCCTAAGCCAATTTTGTATACCTATGATAAGTTTACCTACATTACTTATAACGCAGCTATCTGAACCGAAACCTAGATTTCAAACAAATACTTGATTTATGTGTCACTCCTCTTTACCTCAGAACGGGGACCAATCATGCCGTCTCTCCATGTGCCATGCATTAGGCAATGTGTAATAGAATCCAAATATAACGTATATTATATAGTACCTTTATTCTATTATAGGGCGGCAAAGGTGTGAACGGCAACTTGTCAATCGCGTGAATGTCCGGTACCGGCCTCATCTTAGGAATTCTGCACCCGTTCTTCGTCTGCAATAGTTTTCTTAATTCACGTTCTTCCATCGTGATGTTAATAATAAATCACCAAATAAATAAAATAAAAATGTTACACATCCATCTCATGACGAATATTTGGAATAATGTCAAGTTTGTTTATGGAACTCGGTGTTACCAAGATGTTGCCGAGACAACCGTTGTTTGATCGTATTATTTCGTACCAGTCTCTTCTTTATGATGTAGCACTTGTACCCATAGGTTGTAAATGGAATACCTGGAACATTTCTATACCTATAGTTTAGGAAGAACAGGAGTCACCGTACGGGTAAATCGTGTAGGGATATAATAAAAAATAAGTACTTTTGCTACGTAAAAAAATACATTCGTTGCATACAAAAATAGTACAATAGCGATTTTGATTTTTGAAGTAAATACTTTCGTATAATAGTTGTAATTTGAATTTTATGAAAGGAAAATCCAACACGAATAATGCTGCTTGAAAAAAAGTTGTAATAAATCAAAGTGTAAATACTTGTTTCTTAGTTCTGTTTAAATATTCAATAAATGAATTATGATATTTTTAGCCGATTGTGGCTGCCATTTAAGACTTTTTAGCTATGGGCCGATTGCTTTAAAATTCGACATCTGAGGGACCTTTCGCCCCAATAATTTAAATTGATGAAAATTTTAGCCACCATTTTGGTTCGATTAGTCTAAAAATCATGTTAAAAATATAAAAAGAGAAAGATGAGACGAAGATTATAGGAAAGACAGTATGCTTGTATTATATCTCGTTCTCTCGTAGGCTAAATACAACTTTAACATTTTTGAACCAGTCCATTCTATTGTGCATTACAATAAAACAATCATAAACATGTAATGTGAATTATATTCGCACAAACAATAAACAGATGCACAAATATATGTTTCAATATATACATATCAGTTTCATTTACATAACTTGTCCTTACCACAATATTTACATCATATAAAAATTAAGTGCTTATACAATGGCAATACAAACAGAAATACTTTTTACATACAATCGATAACATAAACATTTCGAATAATTTATATAAGATTTATACTTTTGCAATTTATAACCGATATCAAAAATAATTGGTGTACTCATTTCGATTTCGTTTTCATAAATTAAACACTGATCAATTTGTTTGTCAAATTACAATTTGTTCAATGTCCAAAAATTAATACAATGACAATTTGTTCAAATCGGAGAAGAAAGAATAATAAGCATTCGAATATAAAATAGATTCGATTCAAAATTGCATCTCAATACCTTCTATTTTTTACCACCATTATACAACACTCAGGTAACAATTGTTTGAAAAAATCAAAACTCAAAACGGTGTATTTTAGAATCAATGATAAAGATTTAAACGCAATATTATTAATAGTAATAGCAAATCATAAATCGAAACCAGACCCAAGAACAGAAAAATGAGTATGAAACACTCATACTATTATGTACAGAACATTTGTTATACTCCTATATGAATACAAACAATCAGACATTTTCACTAGTAACTTTGACCTCTCATTTACAAAAGACCATAAAACACGTAATGAGTTTTGTTTTTCCAAACATATTGGTAAAAAATATAATCACTCCTCCACAAGCAACAAATAGTCGACAATGGAAGATTAGTCAGATCGGATACACCTGCTTCGATTCAATTATTCAAAAATATTCTAACCGAGGCATGGAAGAACACAGTACAAGTTGAGTTTATATGTTCAAACACTGACATTTTTATAAAGTGAAGCCTCTGATTTGCAAAACCTAAATGTAACGACTACCTATGATATTCGATATGAGGGTAAATAATATTGTTTAGTGACATTATCTTAGATAACATTGTTTTGTGAAAATGATTGATGAAAAATATATAATTAATATAACTGACTCTGTACAAAGTGGAAAATTAAACGAGGTACATATTTATTTAAACCCGCCATAACTCATACTTTTTTTTAACCAAGCAGTAAACCTCCCCATTCGGCCTTCCATCCCGGCACGCTGAGAATTGTGGCCGAACCGGGTTTATAACAAAACCCACACCAGCATACTGACTAAAAACTCCTTGGAAACCGTTACATGCTTTATGGGCGGCCTCCGACATCCCATGGAAAGAAGCATTCTGATATTCGTCCGCGAAAAAAACCATCACGGGTCCTTTAAAAATGTATACTAACTTCGATTAAATTGAAAATTTTTCGAAAAGATTGAAATGATTCGCACACAGAACACTTATTTTTTGCACTAAATTGAGATGTATGATACACTTCCTTGCTTAAACTACTTTACATCAGTACTCGTATCAAATTCAAGAATCGAATAGTCGATTCCTTACGCCAATAATACCCTCGTTTAACTTCACACGCTGTATATGTTCTCAAAACTATTTTAAGCAGACAAATAAAAAATAATGCCTAATGAAAGGATTACAACGGCCCTGACATTCATTACACATAGTTGGTATGCCGACAAATTCTGATTCAGGCCAAGGTAAATTTTATTTTACCATGTACATCATGCCAGATTTTATTTATTTGTGATGTTAACAAAACATTCTGTAATATAACCAAATTCTAAGCGAATACCTACTCAATATAAAAAGTTAAAAAAGTATTTTAAATAAATCGATGCATGCAGTACGTGAAGTAAAATAAAAATAACTAAAATACATTTTCAAATAGACTTTCTCAGTCTTTATTCGATGTCAGTGTACATATATTTAGTTATATAATTCAAAACACATGGCACTAATGAAGACCTAAGTACTTACACCATTTAGGAACATTATAAATTATTTCATTTCTAAAATGAAACATATAAAAATATTTTTATTTTCTTCTCTTTCACGAAGTATAATGGCATATTTATACAAGTCTACGGGCTTTTAAAAAAATCAATTCCTTCTCAAGCGACATCGCATTTCCTAAAGTGTGGCAACACCAAGACACGTCAGTCAATTACAAGTGTGACTCCATTTTCGAAATATAATTTTATAATATGTATATAATTTTTTGTGAATATTGAAATAAATACCATATTTTGTATGCATTATTTACATATACACGCATCATTGTATTTGTGTCCCGATATAAAACAGATAAGCTAATATACATTCAATACACCTCTATACCCTTATATACTGTATACAAGTGCCATGTTGTATATACAATATTGACTGACTATTTATTGAGCAAACAACTGACCAACAATGTCCTTCAAAAGGGAATGTCCACATTAAGGCCTACCCGCTACTTATTTTATTTATAGACACACCAAAAGAAATATAACCCTATGTGAAACCCCAAAAAAACATTTACAAATTAAAAAGCGAATTTCGTATATTTTAAGTGGCAAAAAGGAATTTAGACCAAGTGAAAGAGTCTATAATTCGCCATGAGCAAGTATTGTTTATGGTAATCATCATAGTTATTAGGACCCAATAGTGTACGATAATTGGACATTCCCCTTTGAGGGTATTACCTGTAGGTAAAAATCACAGTGGCCATTAAAAACATACACATAAGTATAGAGATAGAAAAAAGATACACAAGTGGAAAATATCCAATAAACAGAATAAATTAATAATTTATTTTACTAATGTCTTTCTATGTTTAAAAATGGCCAACATGTTTGTACTAATTTACAAGAAATATTTATTTTAACGTTGTACATCGCCATAGCGATACATAACACCAATTTAGTTTATGTACAATGATATGCATTAGATAGAACCATCTTCATTGTGTTTATACCCAATATTAAACCCTCCTTTTTACATTTCCAACATGTCCCTATTATTATCGAGTACAACGTAAAGATAGAATATGGATGTTTTTTTTTAATTCCTTCAAACATCTTTTTAACTAAAATTATAATATCACATTTACCCAACGGCCATCATCGTGAAAATATTCATAGTGAATATATTTATTATAATTCATATATATTTTTTAAACATATAAATTATGAGTTGCAACTTTACAAATTATTATTAGCTGCAACTGTATGCATTGTTATCAATTGCAACTACACAAATTATTGTCAGCATCAGCTGTGCACGATAATTCGTAAATTATCGTTAGCTGCAACTGTGAAATAATTGTTTAGTGCAACCAACTGAATGTTTTCAGCTGCAACTATATAGAATGTTTTCAGCTGCAACTATATAGGCTGGTGTAAGTGGCAACTATACAGGATGTTGTTATCCGCCAGTTGTTTGCTAATAAACACTTAACTAAGAGATTACCGTATCTAAGCCCGCTGTGCACTGGGCTTGATGTAGGGTCATACGCTGGCCCCCAGCAGGCGCTCGTCGGCTGAATGATCCTCCTCTTCAGACCCTGATTTCTCTTTTTTTATGGACTGGTATCTTACCTGTAAAATTAATTCATATGACAGATTAAGTCTGTGTTGATAGTAAAGATTTTATCCCGCTAAATCGACCCATTACGTTATATGCATCATAGACATTTTAGCGGATTTGACAGTAGTCAGAGTCGTAATGCATGGATTAAAAGCTCAAGTCGGACAATATAGTTTGCCAGTATTTTGATTTAAAAAAAGTTCAAAATTGCCGATGCAATTTCAATTCGGAGCTTCAGTTTAGATTATAGCGTAAGGGCCCTTAGATATCGAATTTGAGAGCAAACCGAACCATAACTAATCAACTTCTGTTTGCTTCTCCTGGTCACATCTTTTCGTACCGCTCTCTGGACGAGAGCGAATACACCACTTCACTCCCCAAGTCACGAGTTCGTAAAGAAAATGTAATACGATACGTCATCACATGTAATCACACATCACATATAATCACATCACATGTAATACGTCATCCGTGACAGGAATTTAATCGTATATAATTATGTAGATTGTAGAGTAATTGTACGATCCAGGTATTGAACCCCCCTGAGTTAATTACTTACTTTATTGTTACGTCATGAAACTTCATGAAACGATACGAACTTCGAATGTTCGAATTGTCGACGTCTGGAGTAAGATATGTATTCCTTCTAAAAATCCATAACCACAAGGTTACGACGTACGATAGGGGATTCCAAGATACTGTAGAGTATCTAGGCATATTAGTGAAGTTTTACATACGGCGTCCGAACATTCGAAGTTCATATCGTTTCATAGAGTAACCCCCTAGATCTAGCAATTTAAAAACCATATTTTGTTCTACAATGAAATTGTTAACAGCTGAGCTAACATTTGTATATTACATAAATATTCTATTCCAATTTGTATCTAATCCAATAAATAATCACCACGTCGAACTTAGTATCTCTGGGTCAATGATGTTTATAATTATGAATACATTAAAATTATGTTGAACTGATTTTAATATGAGCAGCTAATAAATCAATACTTATCGTTTACATTAGTTAATGTTCATTATTTTTAGGACTTTGGCATTTTTATCATAGTTTTAATCAAATGTATAAAAAGTGTATATCATTCCATTTATATTTCACGCACAACCACCGAACGGTAAGTACAGTGTGGTCAAAATAGACAATCGATCTCTCACAAATCGACATAATTATGGCGATCTGTATCCAGAAGTGTTATTCTATACTCCGATAGGAAGTTCGAATTTTAGAACGCTCGATATCCACTTATAAAGAATAAGTTTTCCACTTACATAAAACAACATTATTCTCCATGACACTTATCATCCACTCTGAGCTTAGTGTATAGTTACAACGTGTATTAGAGGACTCGAAGTCTCGAACATTTTGTATACAGGGTATATCAAGACTGCTACCGAAAACGAAGTCGAGTGGTAGTTAAAGCGACTTCAGACACAATGCAACAGAAAAAGTTGCAAAAAAAAGCGACTATTTTTTTTTTCCTATGACCATATTTTGGTGGTAAATACATTTTTTCCTAAAATAATAGTGTATACCCTTTTATTTGTAAATAATCTAAGATATAAAAGTGTTTAAACTACTATTTTAGCAAGAACTATGGATTTACCACCCAAAAATGACGATAATTAAAAAATCATAAAAAATCATTGTCGCGTTTCTTTGCGAAAATTTTTATTGCATTGTGTATGTAGTCACTAAAACTACCACCCGGCTTCGTTTTCGCTAGCAGTCTTGAGATACCCGGTATAATGTATCGTCGTTTTTTATTGCAATGAATGGCGAGGCGAGCATACCATTCGCTTGATAGCCATACAACTGCTCATGAACAGTAGCCAAACCAAACAACACCTTGACTTACGAAGCAAAGCAATTTCGCTGCGCTCGCCATCCTGAGACATAAGATGTTAAGTCTCAATATGTCCAGTAGTCACTCTGGCTACAATGTCTTTCAAACCTAAAGACAATAGTGCATTTACACTGCAGTGGTAGCTACCCAGGCGGCATCTCACGTATGAGGGACCTACCTTCAGTAAAATCCACCATCGTCACGGACGTTCGACAAGTTCGAAAATTCGAACAGCATGGAGCAAAGAGTACCCCCCAGATCAACACGAGATCTCGGACCTCGTCTCATTATTAGGTCTTCCGGAATACCCCTGACAAAATTAAACGCAATTTTCTTCATGACAGTTTTCTCTGAGACCATTCCTTACTAGCTATTCGTGAAATAAAATAAAATAAATGATGACCTCACCTTTGTTTTTATTTTACTGCTCACACCCCTCGGATGATACATGAGGAAGTTGTCCGTCACCCAGAATATTAAAATCTGTAAACAATATAAATTTAAATATTAGTAAGTATTCATTTTTGTTACTCGTAAATATATTTTTATCTAAAAGGTCATGTCAATCGGCTGCGTGGAATTTAGATCACACATGAAGGCAGCATAACCACACCAATTCCTATAGATATAGGTATAGATTTAAAAATAATTGCCGTTGATAATTCCAGTGGTTGTAAATTGGCCGGCCTTGACCAACCGTTGGTATCAAATAGTGACCGAGTCAGCGAGCCCGCGCTTATTGAATTTGCGACGCAACGCCATTATTGGATCGCCCTTATGAGATAGTTGTAGGAACATGAGGTTCTGTTGTAAGTAGTCTGTTAGCGTAATACATGTCCCTTTGTTCCATTGAGGTAGCATACTCTCCCATGGAGCGGGCTATGCTCGGTGTTTCCCTACGAGATCGAATCAGAAATGAGGAGATCCGTAGGAGAACCAAGGTTACCGACATAGCCCATAGGATTGGCAAGTTGAAGTGGCAGTGGGCCGGGCACATAGCTCGTAGAACCGATGGCCGTTGGGGCCGAAAGGTTCTCGAGTGGAGGCCACGTACAGGCAAGCGAAGTGTTGTACGCCCGCCTACAAGGTGGACGGACGATCTGACTAAGGTCGCAGGAAGTCGCTGGATGCAGGGCCGCTTCCAACAGGTCATTGTGGAGATCATTGGGGGAGGCCTATGTTCAGCAGTGGACTTCCTGTGGCTGATATGATGATGATGATGATTACTCTCTCATTGCCATTACACTACAAGCAGTTATAAACCCATTTTAGTTACCGAATGTTTTGATCTTTCTGAACGAATTTTAAATTCAGTTTGAGCGAGAAAGACAAAATATTCGATACTAAAATAGATTTTAAGGACAATGAATAAAGTCTTTAATGTCTTAAGTTATTAACGTTATGCCCTGACTAAAATTACTATTTAGCTGACAATGGTTAGTATCAACGCTATTAAATGTTAAACGGAATCCTGGATACTCTGTACCCCAGCCTACGCCTTGAAGGAATTCTGAATTATAAAAAGGGTAAAGTCCGCCAACCGCACTAGGCCAGCGTGGTGGACTATAATATGGCCTAACCACTATCAAATGTATTTTTGATTGTTGAGTAGGCCCGTGACCTGCAGTCGGAGGTATATGGGCTGATACAAAAAAAAAAACAAAATAAAACATGTCGACGCGACGTGTGAAACAATATTTCAAAGTATGATGATAGTGTCCCCACAAGTGCTCCGTGCACGCATTTCGATACTTAAGTGCATTATTTGTTTGCACAAATGTTTATACGATAAATTTATTGACTTTATTTCAATATATCACAAAGAATTTAATGTTACTACTCTTAATCAATTTCTTTTTGCCTTCATTTGGACGAATAATACGTACCTACTCTCCAGTACGTACTACGTAACTCTACAGTTAATAAAAATAAGCAAACACCCACTAGTCGAGAACTAACACTAATATGGATTATGAGTCATTGAATTGGGAAACCACGAGAGATTTTTTTAGTCTCTTTTTAGTTTTCATTTATTTTAAGCTAGCAGTTAAATAGCTTATTAGTGATTTTTGACATCTATGACGTTTTTGAGTCAGCTCATATTGACGGCATTTGAAAACTACGTCAGTCAGGTCCGTATAAATAAGGGGGTTTATAATTAAATTGTATTTCGGGTTCAGCCTATGTAAATTCCGGATTGTGTCAACTAGATCATCTATTTACACTTCTAGATATATTTCTTCCATGTAATAAACTTCCACCAATGTCTACAGTATCTTGCGCACGCCTTTCACCTTTTACGTCTAAATCTATATTCGGTCCGGATACTGAGAATATAATCTTTGGACTGATAAAATACTTTAAAATAGCGGCGAGGATAACTGAATACGTTTCCTGATATGCCGAAGAGGCTATCTGTCACGATAACGCATTGGCATACTGTTGCATGTCGCGTGGAATATTCTACTTAAATTATTTTATTATGTGTTATTAATTACATTTCATGTCAATAGCATTTGTCGCAATTTATTGTAGTTATGCAAATTAATTAGCCTCGAGCGATAGCTTTTTCTGCATTTTTTAGGGTTCCGTACCTAATGGGTCTGTCTGTCACCAGACTGTATCTCATTAGCCGTGATAGCCAGAAAGCTGAAATTTTCACAAATTATGTATTTCCGTTGCCGCTATAACAAAATTACAAAAAATAAAGAAAATATTAAGGGGGGTTTCCCATACAATAAACGTATTATTTCGTATTTTTTTGCTCAATATTAATAACGGTAACAAGACGCTTAAAATTTTCACCGAATATTTAGTTGTATACTACCTTTCAAAATAAATAATCAAATAAAAGTATAGTAAATATTAAAGGGGCCAATAAGGGGCCGTAATTTTTAAGCAATTTTTAACTAATAAACAGGAACAAACGTGATTTTTATTTTATTACTATATCACATTAGATTACCCCGAGATACCAAAAGAGGTATGCTAGTGTCACTAGCCATCGAACCTGAGGGGTTACTATGTGGTCAGACATGACTACAAATTTTCGAACATAGCACGTACAACTGTACGAATATGCTTAATACGTTACAAAATGTCCGAATTTTGTATCGTACGTCGTAATCTTAGACTTAGTTTGAGGTAGATATATGATAAGTTTCATAGAATTTTATTGTTTTTTATAAGTGGAAATCTTTTATCTTATATATACCGGGTATCTCAAGACTGCTACCGAAAACGAAGCCGGGTGGTAGTTTTAATGACTACAAACACAATGCAACTAAAAATTTCGCATAGAAACGCGACAATTATTTTTTATGATTTTTTAGACATCGTCATTTTTGGGTGGTAAATCCATAGTTTTTGCTAAAGTAATAATTTAAACACTTTTATACCTTAGATTAGTTATAAATAAAAGGGTATACACTATTATTTTAGGAAAAAATGTATTTACCACCCAAATATGGCCATAAGAAAAAAATAACAAAAAAAAATTGTCGCTTTTTTTTGCAACTTTTTCTGTTGCATTGTGTCTGAAGTAGCTTAAACTACCACCCGGCTTCGTTTTCGGTAGCAGTCTTGATATACCCTGTATAGATATTTTTATTGCTGTGAATGGCGAGACAAGCAAGCCGTTCGCCTGATGGTAAGCGATCCGACCGCTCATAAACAGTAGCAACATTCCACTGCGCTCGCCATCCTGAGACATAAGATGTTAAGTCTCAATGTGTCCAGCAGTTGCTCTGGCTACAATGTCCTTCAATCCGAAACACTACAGTGCATTTAAGCAGTGTTGTTTCACGGGAGAAATAGACATTGGGTGGTACCTACCCAGATGGCCTCTCACATATGAGAAACCTACCACCAGTAATATGTCCATGTATGTACCAGTAGTCTTATATGTTGGCGTTCAACATTCGAACATTCGAAGAGCGTGTTGAATATAGAGTAATCCCCCGAATCTCGATTTACTATGTATTCGTATAAGAAGCTACGCGTTCCGCTCGCAAACTCTTCCCAACGAGGCAAATATGAAACTCCCAACATAACATTATAAATCTTAGAGGAAGCCAAATTCTAGTAGACCTCTTTTAGCTAAATAAATAACACTCAACAGTCACATACATAGTCTGACCCTACAGTAAGATCGAGTCTTGTGTCGTGGGTACGAGAGACTTTTCGCTCCCACAAACACCCAGGCCCGAAAGAAATATTTGTGGGCAGCACAAACATTTCTTTCGGTGCGAGGATCGAACCCGCGGCCTCTCGTCTCACAGGCGGCGTCTAACCCACTGCGCCAAGCAAGCTATCAATATAATTAAATTACGAAATGTTTCAGAATCCTGCATTAGTCCATCATGGAATTAAGCATATGCCCTGCATAACTAACGTGACCATACGTCCCGCTTTAAGCGGAACAGTCCCGCTTTAAGCGGAACAGTCCCGCTTTCAGGAAGTCTATCCCGGTGCCCCCAGCAAGGCTGACATACCCCCAAATACTGGATAGCTACTCAGCCACCGGACTCATTTGATATGACGTTATTTTGAGGTTCTGTTAAATTTCGAAATGAAATACTGGATAGCCATTTAGCTCATAAATCGGTCTACTCAGCAAACATCCAGCTAAATTTCCACAGATTAACGAAAAGTTTGTTTTCAGTTACAATTTTTATTGTATAAATATATACGTTCCATTTGACGCAATATTCTTCATACATGATTTCCCTAAATTGGAAATTTAACCCTTTATATTTAATATGAGGAATCATTGTAACGTTTTTACTGTTGTTACGATTATGTTTAAAGCTATATTATATATTGCCATGTTATTATTTTAAAAATCTGTTAATAAAATCATGTGGGTGAAAAAACTTATGTCCCTATATCCGTAGCGAGTTTATTAAAAATATTATGATGTTTGTTTATTTTATTTATTGTTTACAATTGCACTCGGTTTTAAAGTTAGTTTTTGGAATATCTTTTCAATAAATAGGTATATAAAATACCAAACAACGGCTGCAGAACCACCTAAGTACCAAATGGAGAAGACTATGTAAATAAATACGATATGAGAAAGAAGCTGTGCTGGATATTATAAACAGGTAAGTATACACGTATTCCTCTAAGTTTTAACGAATTTATATGATAATTAACTATTTAATATATAATATGAATCGAATATTCACACATTTTAAATCATCATCATCATCTACAGCCTGTAGGATCCCACTGCTGGGTACCTATAGGCTTCTCTCATATTATGCCTCCTATATATTATCTCCTCCTCATATAGTAGTATTATGTAATAAATATGGAAAATAAAGTATGGTACAATGTGTATAACTATAAATAATCCTTTGTTTCAGGAGCTGGAGTGGAGTACATAAATATTCAATGTGTACCTATATAATAAGACCGTCCAAGAAATATGGCTCATATATATAGTGCCATGTATATCAGCTATAGACTAAATAAGTAAGCTCAACAAATATATATAAAAAATAAAAAGAGATATATAAAATTATGACATACTTTAACTTAAACACTTTTGCAGGTAACGCTATAGAAATCATGCATACAACAAATCATTTGGACAATACACACCCTTTTGAAATGAGTATGTAATATAAAAATATACAAAAAAGAATGAGACAAATTGTGTCAAGGAAGAAATATTTGCATCAGAAAACAGTGTTTTAAATCAAAGTTGAAGAATGTTATGAATTTTAATTAATATGTAATACATAAAATAAATTGTTTATTTCACCTATTTTCATTGTTAAAAAATGTCATATTATATTTCTATTGTACATTTTTAATAGTACATTTATTAATTTAGTTTTAAATTAATGTTAAAATAATTGTTATTATTTTGTGTTTATAAAGGAATATAGATATAAATGTAAGACAGATCTAAAGAAATGTAGATAATTAAAAAAATATAATATGTACTAATGCTGTTATTAAAATAAATATACTACAATAAAACATAACTCATTTTATTTGTATTCATTCCATGGTAATTCAATAAAATGCACTGTACGGTTTAAAATATGTATTTTATTATATTATTCCTTGTTGCAACATTTTCATTGGTTATACTATGTGGAGCTGGTGGAAATGATTCAGAAAGATCAATCTCCAATATATGATCATTCTGGGAACATGCTATATTATGTAACACAGCACATGCCTCTATAATAGTAAGCTAATTTTCAAAAACTTATAGCCCAACTTGCAGACAAGAAGATCTTTGTTGTAAAACCAAAGACCCTCTCCACTGGGTTTCTTGTTTTAGTATGGTCTTGATTGTAAGCTTCTTCAGTCTCCCCTTTCCAGAAATGCACATAAAGGAGAATCATTGAAATTTTTACTATCATGCACCGCGCCTGGCCATCGGCCTATAATGTTTCTTATCCTCAAGTTAGGGTCGCAGACTGCTTGCACATTTATAGAAAAATGGCCTTTTCTGTTTCTAAATGTTTCTGCTTGTGGTCCTCCTAAAAACAAGATAATAAAAATTAGAGCTTTAGCAAATATTCTTATTTCAAACTACAAATAATTTTATGTAAATTGAAAAAATATATTCATAAAATTGAATTCTTTATAGGAAACTACTATTGTAGTTGAACATTGTTCCAGTATATACTGAATAGCTACAATCAGTACAAATCATTGTATGATTAATTATATTATATTATATATTTAGCCCTACAACTATTTAGAGAGCTTGGTTATATGGGGTACAGTGGGCTGGGGAAGAGCCAATTACCTGCTAAATGTTTTGATTCCAACAAGCATATATATATAAATTATTGTGTAGAAATCATTTAGAGTGTGCCTTTATACTGTGCATAATATATTATTCTATTCTTTGATTAATAATATAATATTATGTACAGTAAAAAGGGATACTCTAAATGATTACTACACAATATAAAATACGCTAGGCATTTTATAAGCACATTTAGTTAAAATAGGATAAGAAAACATATATTTGTGTACAGTCAGCGACAAAAGTCGTTGAACACATTCAAAACGCCAAAAGTCTTGCACACATGAAGCAACAGAAGTGGTTGAGCAGGGTCGGCCACAAAAATTCGTGAACACCTTAAGGTTACAAAAGTTTCTGAACAACAAAAGCAACAAAATTCCTGAACACGCAAATTGTACATAAGGCAGTAATTTTTTTCATATCTTTGTATTGCGCACGCCCACCGACTTCGATATGAACAAGTTAGCTGTTAACTATCTGCTGAATTTCCGTAACAACTCATAACTATATTCAATGTAGTTTCTCAAAATATTTCCTAAAGCCTCAACGCGTGTTTTATGTCAGTGGAGACAATTAAAAATAATAATTATTAGTCAGAATGGAAAATACTTTTTCAAAAGTTTCTGAGAGACAAAATACCTGAACACACCAATGGTACATAGGTTTCTGAACACCTATAAAAAGCAAGTTTGCCGCAGATGTGTTCAGCTACTTTTATCGCTTTGTTATGTTGTATTGTTTGTTTTGCATTCATTGTAAAATGTTATTTCATAATTTATAATTTTTGCTTTTCTCTGGATTGACTTATTGTTTTCGGTTTTGTGAAATAATATTTATTTATGAGAAGTTTTAAGCGTGTTTTATATCAGTGGCGTTAATTAATTCATTATTATTAGATTCAGAAAGAAAATAGTGGCAGCATTTTTTAACTTTTTAGATTCAATTGGGTTCAGAATACATATCTGAGAGACCCTTCGCTCCGATATTCTAAATTGATAGACAAAATAGAATATTTTGGCCGAAATTTTATAATTTTAGTTATTGGTCCGATTGGTTTCAAATCAATATCCACTGGGTTCTTTGCTCCGATATTCAAAATTCTAAGATCAATGGAAAACGATACGTACGATTTAGACAATGATAGGTCCACATAAAAACAAGAGTACATAAAAAACTCAAGAAGTTTAATAATTTATCTTATAATATGTTATATTAAATATTGATTATTTAAATAAATTCAACACTTGCCTTTTAATAAGAAAAATAATAGTAAATAAAATTAATCCAAATTTAACCTTTAAAAATAAAAAAGGACTGACTTAGAGTACTTACAAATTCAAGTAAAGTTTGTATGCTGACACCACGCACAAATTACATTGAAAGTATTACATATGAAGGAGTACAAATGTATAACGACTTGCCAAAAATCATAAAAGAAAAAGATAAGATCCGTATTTCCAAGACAAAAATTGAATTATTTAAACAAAATCAAAGCTTTAAATGCGGCCCTGGCAGCAAGGCTTGGTTTGTGAATTGACATGTGGGTAATTTATTGTGTTATTGTTCCATTATAAGCACATTGTAACTGTCTTACCCACATCATTAAATTATAGATTTGTACTGTCCGATTCTAGCATAATTTTACCTAAATAATTATACCGCATGAAGTAAAATTTAGATAAATCTTTTGAGATAAATGTTTTTTAACCTTAACATTTTATTGTTTAATCTCGTGCCAATAACAGATGAACAATACATTTAAACTTCTCATAAATGATGAGGAAAGCAAAACATATAAACCGTGAAATAAAATTTGAGACCAACTGCCCAATATCTAAAAAGTCCAAAATAGCGACCACTATTTTCATTCTGACTAATAAAAATATTGTTATTTATTATCTCCACTGATATAACACATGCTAAAAAACTTATCATAAATAAATGTAATATAACACAATAAGACTGGTGGTAGGTCTCTCATATGTGAGAGGCCATCTGGGTAGGTATCACCGCAATGTCGTTTTCTTCCCGTTAAAACAGTACAGTAACAGTATATATGCACTGTTGTGTTTCGGATTGAACAGTATTGTAGCCAGAGTAACTACTGGATATTTTGAGACTTAACATCTTAGGTCATCTACATCTTAGGTATCAGAATGGCGAGCGCAGTTGAATGTCAAGCATTGCTTTGTAATTCAAGGTGTTGTTTGATTTTGCTACTATTTATAAGCGGTCGTATCGCTTACCATCAGGCGAACGGCAAGCTCGTCTAGCTGCTCATTGCAATTTAAAAAAAAGAAGAATACAATAAGTAAATGCAGAGATAAGCAAAAAATATAAATTATGAAATATCATTTCACAATGAATGCATAACAAAGCGACAAAAGTAGCTGAACACATCTGCGGCAAACTTGTTTTTTATAGTGTTCAGAACTTATGATACCATTGGTGTGTTCAGGTATTTTGTCGCTCAGAAACTTTTGAAAAAGTATTTTCCATTCTGACTAATAATTATTATTTTTAATTGTCTCCACTGATATAAAACACGCGTTGTGGCTTTAGGAAATATTTTGAGAAACTACATTGAATATAGTTATGAGTTGTTACGGAAATTCAGCAGATAGTTAACAGCTAACTTGTTCATATCGAAGTCGGTGGGCGTGCGCAATACAAAGATATGAAAAAAATTACTGCCTTATGTACAATTTGCGTGTTCAGGAATTTTGTTGCTTTTGTTGTTCAGAAACATTTGTAATCTTAAGGTGTTCACGAATTTTTGTAGCCTACCCTGCTCAACCATTTCTGTTGCTTCATGTGTACAAGACTTTTGGCGTTTTAAATGTGTTCAACGACTTATGTCGCTGACTGTACATGTAAAAGCTTAATAGTTATGTATACATTATTATAAGTAGAAATTACCTGGAGATTTGATCCTTATATGTATGAAATTTATAACTTCAATCACTCCTGCGATCGCATAGAAATCATTCGCAATATGGCATTGTTGTTGTTAGTTGGGAATTTTCATGCCACGATTTTGTAGTTTAACTAACTCTGCTGCAACTTTGTGTTGTACAGTCGGCTGTTCCACATGAAATACATCTCCAATAATCTTCTGGTAACTGCCTGTCGTAGAATATCATAAAGCAAGTAACAGTTGGTCGCAAGTTTTTATCAATCGACTTCTATTTGTAGTGGGTTCTATTTTGCCTCCAGCAAGGAACGCAGATGCAGAACAGTTTCTTTCTTCAGGCGGAACCTCACTTTGTTTGAATGTTTTCTTCTTTGTATTTGTCAAAAGCATTGATTTTTTTCTTGATTGACTCGCCTTGATGAAGCTATATTGTCATCAGACAGCGATGAAACCGACGCGAGAGTCATTTTAGTAAATTTTATGTAGAATTGATGAAGTTAAGAGTGGTCGCAGGCGGCCTTAAGACGACGGCTGCTTAAAACTAGAAATTCTTAAAAATTTGACTGTTTGACAGCTGTCAAACTCTTAAGTTGCTTTCGAGAATACGAATCGGATGAATAATGCCCCATTAAATATTTAATTCTTAAGTGGTTTAATCGAAGTTATATTTAACTGGAATCAATTTAACAGGTCATTAGAGCTAGTTAATCGGAGTTAAAAGTTAATTGGCTTTCCAGTATTTGGGCAATAGTCCCGCTCTTGCAAACAGACCAAACGATAATTTAAAATATATTTCCCGCTCGAAATGCTTTACCGAACTAGTACTGAAAAGTGTAAACCGTGGGGCGTATTATTTCAGCACTTTCGTACAAACAGTCTTGATTTAACAAACAATTCCACAATCATTGAGTAGATACGTTATGTGTCTGCCTGGAGTTTTTCTGACAAACAAAATATGGAAAAGTGATAAAATACAGGCGAGTGTCGCAGTAATTAAAGCTATTTTGTTTACAAAAATTAATATAAAGCAATCATACTTGGCTGGTTTTACCTAAGGTCTTTTTGGGCTGCAGCCCAGGGGCCCTACTCTGAAAATCCGAAACGAAGTTCGAATCTTCGGACGATCGAAGCTTATGACGATACGAATGTACCTACATAGATTTATGGTCGTTATTGACTTATGGTCATAACCATAAGTCTATGGTTACGATGTACGTTATACGAATCCGAACATTTACAGAGTAGGTACATTCGTATCGTCATAAACTTCGATCGTCCGAAGATTCGCACTTCGTTTCGGATTTTCGGAGTAGGGCCCCAGGGCCCCGTGGATACAAAAGGCCCCAGGCCAAATTTTTTAATATTTACATTATAAAACAGCTCTAAATCATTATGAATAAATGTTTTTTTATTAATATATATAACACGTTTTATTGTCCTATTTTTTTCTTTACATTAACCTGAATCACCCAGTAAAACAGTTTTGTGACTCAACAATTATTTGATTAATAAGTGAGCCTCTGAGTCGTATTAGCCCAGGGCCCCATAATTATCGCCCCTGAACAGTTAGGGTAGTTTTCCGATTGGTTTTATATCTTTTATACACAAGGCTCATGATTAAATGTAAGTAAAATAAATAATTTCTGCCATTCAAATAGCTTGGAAAATGAGGCTTTTATTGGTATTTTAGATAATTTTATGCTCATTCTCTCTCACCTCAGATAGTTAAGTGCCGACTTTGAAAGGAAAGGCCGCGGGTTCGACTCCCACACCGAAATAAATGTTTGTGTGATCCACAGATATTTGTTTGGGTCTGGGTGTTTGTGAGACCTGAAAGTTACCGGTGGTAGGTCTCTCATATGTGAGAGGCTGCCTGGGTGGGTACCACCGCAATGTCTATTTCTCGCGTCAAACAGCACTTTAAATGCACTGTTGTGTTTCGGATTGAAGGACATTGTAGCCAGAGTAACTACTGGACATATTGAGACTTAACATCTTATGTCTCAGGATGGCGAGCGCAGGGGAATGCCAAGCATTGCTTTGTAATTCAAGGTGTTGTTTGGTTTGGCTTGGCTGGCTGTTCATGAGCGGTCGTATCGCTTACCATCAGGCGAACGGCATGCTCGTCTCGCCATTCACTGTAATAAAAAAAATGTCTCTCGTAGTTTCTGATACCCATGAAACAAGACTCGTTCTTAATGTGGGGTCAAGATTATATATGTGACTGTTGGGTGTATTTATTTATTTTTACATGTAGAGGCCTAATGGTAACATGTCATTATCTCTCACAATATAATGACCATGACGTCATCAAGATGCCACGAGCATTCTGATACAATACTAAATATATTTATTTAGTTTTTTTCCATCGCTATAGTTTCATTAAACACTGCCCTTCCGCAGATAAAACTTACTATACAAATTTATCGCTCGATGATTCAATAATAAACAATGAACAAGCTTGTAACAATACCGGTATGGCTTATTTAACAGTTAAAACTCAGTACTTTAATACAATAACTGTTTCATGTTGGCAGTTTGCCTCATATTAAAAGTAAATAAAAATAATATTGTGGCGAGTAGGCAAGTAACTCGCACTACTTGAACGTACTTTATCTTAGACCTGTGTCGATCGTGATTGACCGAATCTTTATGATTCGATCGCAACTTAAACACGAGTAATCGAATCATGGTTCTAGAAAAGATTCGATCTTATTTCATCCGATTATCAAGTGACAAAATAAACCAATTTGGACTCTATTTCAATACACGTACCGTAACTAATTGCTTGCCAGACAAACAATCGAGTTGTGCATTCGATCGCACAACGACGTATGTATAGTAAATGACATGCTCATATTATAAGTAAAAAGTTAATAATATTTATTATCATGCTTACATGAAATTAAAAAAAATAGGTAAGTTTTAAGTAAAGCAATAAGAAAATGAATAGTATTGTTATCAATATCGTTAATCTAGCCATCAACTGTTCAGTAAGTACCCGTTTTTGGGCATACAAACAAATTGCGAGTTGCGACACACATGATTGAAATGATCGAATCATTTTAACTCGATCACCATATGAGTGGGTCATGATCGACCCGGGTCACGACGAATGATCGATCGACTCAGGTCTACTTTATCGTACGATCGGTGACGTCGGGTGGCGTGATGTATGACTCACGCACCTTGTTGATAGGTCGTCATCGATGCGCTTGGCCACACCCCCACAAGATGGACTCCTGCGCATCTATTGTTCTAATTCATGCGCCATTATTATTTTGTGTGAGCCTTTTGTTCCCGTTTAGCCGCCATAATTGTTTTGCACAAAATTGTGGTAGTGGAGGTGCACGATTTGGTATAATAGGGCGATGCAATATTTAATAAATATACTATTAACTGTCGACTACTTGTTTTATTATACAACATAACTCTGCAGCTTCAATATATTATACAAATTTAACCACGATTAGTGTAATGGTTGAATCTTGTTATAAAATATTGTACCATCACGCTAATTAGTTTATGATTATAAGACGGTACGGGGTGGCAGACCCCGCTCGGAATCGAATACGCCAAGACAACGGCCCACATCGCCCAAACTTTATAAAAGCCTTTGAAAATGAATATACTTGACTGAAACCATTAAAATGTTCAACATCATTTCACCCATTTTTTGATCTACCACCTGGTTCGGAAAGAGTTTCTGACTAGAACGGGCAAAAACTTCCATCAAATATGTACTAGACACAGGGCCCGGAACAAAATCACACGCCAAAAGTAGCCGAGGTTGCTTATACATAAACATTTCAATTTCGAACGACGAGATGTAGCAAAGTCTTCAATTATAATCAACTTCGGGTAACAACAAACCTTATTCCTTTAAATTAATGTTTTTGGACCATACTAAACTCAAATAAGAGCACACAATAAATTGTTTGAAAATTTAAATAAAACTATTATTTACGGATTTTATCGCGAATTTGGTCACGGGGCGGACTGACCACGAAAGCTGTAAAGTAATCGAAACGTCGGGAAGTCAAAAAAGTAAAAATTAAACCAAATTCGCTATAAAATCCGTAAATAATTTTATTTCAATGTGCAACATTCGCGTAAATATAAGAAAGCATTCGTTTAAAAATTCCAATGTACTAAATACTCACATTAACGAAGAATGGTATGATGAGCATGACGACGGCTAGCTCGAGCCTCGGGTCGGACACTGGCGACAGGCGTAGTGTGGACAGCACGCCCACCACCGCCGACAGCCGCAGCACCAACGCCAGCACTGACTTGGCGAACGTGGCCAGCGCCGCGTACAGCACGCACTGGCACAACCACGCCGAACTCATCGGCGGCTTGCCTGCACCAAACGCCACAAACATTACTCAACCACCACCATAGAGTAATGAAATTAAATGAAAATGTATTGAATCCATAACATGCCATACATTATTTAGATTCAGTCACTTTTTTTCCACCACCACCCGGTTCACAAGGCTGTTTTCGCCAGTGAAGAACAGGCAAGAAACTCTAGCTTTGCTCTTTTCAAAATAAGTATACAATGCAGTGATTATACAGGATTTGCAATTCAGATCAGTTCATAAATAATAGTAGTTATAATATAGAGGAAGCACTGGTACTTCCAAAACAAAAATGATGGTGCCGGACCACATTTATATGTCCTCCTATTGGCTGACATTCAACAACCGCTCTACGGAAAACCCACATTAACGCCATTCCATGGCCATCCCACGTGCCATAAGCCATTAAGACCATTGTGTCTAATAGGTGTAGGCACACAAACATACAAATCATAATTTTAAGTATTAGTGTTGCTTTTTTATAACTAAATAAATACACAACTTTTCAAAGGAAATCACCAAACTAATGTGATAGTGGTCACAAAGCTGCAATCACGAATGTCGAATTCGCTTTCGTCGTAAAAAAATTAATTATAATATAAATTAATTTTTCGTTTACCATAGAAACATATGAAAAAACTTTACATAAGTAAAACTCGAAAAATATAAGCAAATTATTTTAAAACAATGAGACAATCACTCACCATATTCACCAAAGTTGATAAGTGGTATGTCATAGGTTCGTGCACAGTACTGTGCCAGCCTGATGCCAGCCCATATGATGAGAAGGCCCAGTGTTGAATCCAACATGAAGTTTACTATGTACCTAAAAAAATAATATTTTATTGCACCCTCTGCATAACGACAAGATAAATGACATGCTTAGAAATGGAAATAATTAAATAAAAATATGTTCTTTTTCATTTAATAAATAGTTTACCACAATTAGGTTACCTAAAAAGTGGCATTCATAATTTCATTTACCTTTGTCATTATCAACTTCTGTGATCAGTCTAGCCCGCTGCCAATTCAGCGTGATTTGCAAATATAATACACATTACTCAATAGACATTACTGAAAATATGCTTAAATATAAAGTGGTGCAAAAGTATTTTTACTAAAGTGCATAATATTATTTGGTAATAAAGTAAGAAAAATATCTGTGCAGCTATGCAGCAACAGGATTTTTTTATATGTTTTTACTGTTACTTAATTATGGTTACTCATTAAGTTTTAGTTTGTAGTTCAGCACATGATGAAAAGTAACAATGTTGCATATTTTCTCACCATATCTAAAGTATCTACATAGTAATACTACTCATTCTAATTTTTCTACAATTTTATAAAAATTAAAGAAATCCATCCTTAATGGCTAAATCAATTTCTATTATATTTTGTATTTATTTGTCCAAATGAAAGGGCCAACTTTGGCACCACCTTGTATGACAAATATAAATGTATATTACCAAGTGCATGGATTCCCTGTAAGATGAGGGGACAGCCAGACATTTGCTGAGTGGATTATCAATGCTCCCAGACCTTGCTTGGATGTGTCATAGAACCATATCAACCATGGTCGTCTGGCATATCTGGGCTCACAGAACCTTTTACCTGCAATTTTTATTACTATAGTAATAAACTAAAAGTTACAACTACCAAAATTATCTAATGTCCCCCTCATGGAACTTCTTTTGTAAATAAATTAATTAATTATGTGATATGTAGAATTATTAACATGTATCCCTTCATATTGTATTTTTAATTTAATAAGTGGGTAAGTTCTTCTTGTCAACTAGAGTTACATTACATGGCATGATAATGGATACTTATATAAGATCGTAACAGCAAAATTCATCTCACATATGGCAATAAGACACTGGAATTTCAAATATCTCACACCAAAATATTATATATCTAAAATACAAGTTATACTATAACTATATCTTTAGAGACTCTTGTAGCCGATTGTAATATATTAATCCTATTAATGTTAGTTAGTTCGCTATTTTTACGTATTTTGTACTTGAAAACGGTTAAGGTCCATTTCAAAATCCAACTATTTCGCCACTTACCTATTAAGCAAGTAAACGCCAAAACAGCCAAGAGAAATTGCATAAACCATCCGTAGGTGTCGGTTAAAGCATCCTTGGAGCAGTGAAGCTCGGAGAAATAAATATAATCTGAACTATTATTCATTTTTCATGTCTTCACTGATAAAATGCGCAATCAAATGTATTCAACACAGCTGCCCTTAATTTTTAGAGTCACTGGCATACTCGGTTTAAATAATCATTAGCCGATCCAAAAAGTATAAAAATAATTTGTATGTTACTAAAAAACAATTTCTCGAAAAAATAGGTACATGTATTAACGTGACATTTTTGTAACCTGTCAAAGTTCATGTAACTTTTTTACAGTGTCAAACACCCAAATCTTTCGGCCTACTTACAAATAACTGACATTCTATGCTATACGTACTATCAAAACTTTATATAGTAGATTTTGGTTTATAATCTGGTAACATTAGAAAACGCTACCAAACATTTTTCTGGCATTGCCGCCATTTTTTTATCGTTTTCCTGTTTTGCAATTTTAATTTATTTCAATTCAATTTGGATATTATTGACGATTAAAATAAGCCTTTAAGTTTTTCATAACTTGCAGTGCAGTCCCTGGTGGAGGTGAGTGGATTTTATTGTATTTATCACGTGTGATCTTACAATGTTCACGTCATGTTATTGATTATTTTGCAACCGGCTATGAAATAGTTCTAAGTACTGCTTCATGAGTTTCTTTTCGGTGTTGTTGATTTGTAGTAATAGCTGGGGATGCTATTCTGAACTTACAGATTTGCGTTTGCTGTCAATTAAGTGGATAATCCATAAAAACATAACCACGATATAAATTGTCACAAAGTAGGTTACTTGTGTAAAACTTCAGTTTCAGACATGACTAATAGCACTGATTTGTGTATAAAATGGTATATATATCATCATGTTACACATCGCAATACGATATTGAACAAATGCGCAATTTGTTAAAATCTTGTTTTAAAAACTGCGTGCTTACCAGTGATTTTTCAATTTACTTACAATGCCATATATACATAACATTGCTTGTAGTTAGTGTATAAAACATCCAATATTCGTTAAAACCAGGATCTAGAACAGTCATTTCAAAAGTGGGCGATACCGGCTCCCTATAGGGACAGAAAGTTTAAGGGGGCAGTAGAAAGTCAAAGAAAACTATGGGGTGTACACTGTGAACGGAATTTGTGGAGCAATATGAGGCAAATGTTATAGATGAAACTCTGAATGTAAACTACTTTTCCACAGACATAGTGTTGATATGAAACTAATATAATTATGGAAAACTATTCTTGTTTGATACAATAAAGGATTGCTGAGTGTTAGTCGATGATATTCAACGCTTGTTGAAAAAAAAATTATAATACAATGAAATTCATAATTGGATTAATATTAGATTAATATATCTTTGAAATTTAAAATGGGTATTGTATGTTATAATTTTACTTTAATTATCATACTCGGTAACATTGTTGAAAAACATAGTTATGTCCTGTAATATAACCTTTGTAGACAATTATATTGATATATTTATTTATTTAGGTATGAAAAATGGTTAACATCAAGAATATAAAGTATTAGGTTATATAAGAAGACAATAACATAACATGCAAGTCATTGTTCAGGAAGTGAGTCATTACAATAATCCAGTTTCTAATTGGTTATAAACTATTTTTAACAGTTACATTCATCATAATTTAATATTAGTAATGTGTGACTATATAAATTTTGCACATTTCATTCTTTATTAAGGTTAAATAAATTTACAGGCAAATTTCAATAAACTTATGTATATGGGCATATTTGGCTTATACACCTTTCCACCACCTTTCGCCTTCATTTTATTTACATGTCTTCCCAAAAAGGTCAAAAAGCCTTTAAAACTTTGTTTTAGAACTATTTAACATGTTAATAGATGCACCTATACAATATTACAACTAGAGTACTTATATTACGTACAGAAATAATAAAGTTGCATATTATTGTATTGCATATGACAGTTGCATATTAAAAGCAGGCATACAAACTAAATGTGTCATTTTAATTCTAGTAAATTTTAGTATGTTAATATTCAATAATAATAATAAAAAATACTATGCATATTCATCTAGGATAATGTTCAAGAAAAATATCATCTGAAATCAGTTTGGACAATGACCTGAGCAAACTCTGCTGAGGTCATTACCATTTGCCTAATAATTGGTTACATCTACTGTATTTAACAAAAATGGGTGTCCAAACCAGTTTTCCTCTTTCGAGATGAAAACTAAATACATAAATGGTAGATTTGGTGTATTGGACGAACTCTTAGTTGTTAAAAGTTTGTTTCTACACTTTCCAATAGCACTGGGCTTTAAATAGAAGTAACATAATGGTTTGTTAAACTACTGATATGTAATTCAGTAGCTTTTTGTTTAAGTAAGCCCTAAAACACAGGTCAATTATATCATCTCCCTTTGACAGTTAACTCAACCCACGTATACACTCAGATCTCCAGACAGCGATATAAAACCCCTCACAAGCATTATAAAACAAAGGATAAATAATTAAATGATTAGTATATGACCTGAAATTGGTATGTTTGGACTAGAGAATGGTGTCCAATAGTCTCTGCCTACCTCTACTCAACCTCTCTATATGTATATAAATAATAAAAAGAAGTTTAATGTTAACATAAATGATGCAGGAAACAATATACTTTATTAGTAAGTAACAGAAATTTTTACCATTATTATAATTAGTATTATTGGTATATCACAGTTTTTGTGTTTCACAGCAATAACTCGACACACAATATTATATGAAATTAAAATTTTAATTACATTTGATTATTTGAAATATGCATGAACTTATGTGTACCTTTGTTGATTATAAGTCTTATAATCAGTTAATTGTATACAACAATGACACAAAATCCCAAACCCACAATAAGCGAACATATCTTGTGGTTGGTTGTGTTGGTCCCCTTGTTGGTTTCAGGAATTATGAGTGACAGTTTGATTTCATCAATCACAAATAAACATTTATAGGTGTCACAAACATTATATTATAACAAGCACGCATTATAACGGTGAAGGAAACATCGTGATGAAATCTGCATAATATAACGATTTGGAAGAATTTATATAGTATGTAAAAGTTCGCCAACTCAGACTAGGCCAGCGTGGTGGACCATACGGCCTAACCCCTCTCAATCGTACTCTTGATTGTAGAGGAGGCCCGGTAACTACAATGGGAAGTATATGGACTAATACTGATAACTATACAACTACATATTTGCATCCGTGCGAATGTCGAACTTACGACCTCTGCTTGCACAGCCGGTTCTCAACCAACTATGCCTCGAAGGCAACATAATTATTATCTTAAAACAAATTTTTTATTTCGAATTTTGTATGTTGGCACAAAGACCATTGAAATAGTACCTAAAAACCGGCCAAGTGCGAGTCGGACTCGCGCACGGAGGGTTCCGTACCATCATCTATAAAAATAACCCTAAAAATCACGTTTGTTTCTGTTTACTAAGATCGAGTTGAAAATTGCTTAAGAGGAAGGTAGACGCCGATGACCTTGCTCGAACGGGCGGAACCAAATCTCATGCACCGGCGCACGACGACGTGCGAGCGAGCGCGCTGCGTAATACCTATTCATTCATTGTTTCGCTGCGGACAGAACGATATATTCGTAGTGTTATTTCACTCGATGTTCCCATCGAGTACAGTTAGGAGCGGTCTGACCGTACTGTATGATTAATTCACTAACAAACGTCACAGCTACCGTGGCGGAATTGCTCGAACGCTGACTGTTAAACGAGAAGACGCGGTTTCGGTCCCCGCACTTGTTCGATTTTTGTGTTTATTTATTTCATCTATCTATACCAATATTATAAGAAGGAAACATTTGTATTTTGGCGTGTTTTGTATTTTAGATTTATATTTTTGGATTTTTATTTACAATGAATAAACTCAAAAATTACTGGACCGATTTAAAAAATTCTTTCGATTTTCGAATGGTAATTATCCGGGAATAACAGAAGCTATAAATTTACCTGAAAGGGTTGAAATAAGGGTTTAAATGGAAAATAAAAACTATTGAAGATTTATTTTTAATTTATATTAATAAATATTAAAAAAAATATATCTCGAATGGTTTTTATTTTTCGTTTCAACCCTTATTTCAACTCCTTTAGCCAAATATACAGCCAATGTTACTCCAGGATAATGTTGGATTCGAATGGTGAAAGAATTTTAAGATTAAGTTGGTCGGTTAAGTAATTTTTGGGTTTATTCATAATAAACAAAAATCGAAATATTCAAAAATCTAAAATACAAAGATGTAAAAATACACATGTTACAAAAATGCAAAAAATGAAATGTTTCTTCTATAAAATATTGAGTTAGATGAATTTATAAACAAAAACAATTGTTACGATGCGGAATCGAACCCGCGGCCACCCGTTTAACAGTAGCCATCCAGGCAACTGCGCCACGGTTGCTGTTAAGTACGTTTGTGAAATAATCATTTACTACGGTTAGACCGCTCCTAACCTACTCAATGAATATGTCGAACGAAATACCAATATTCAATTTACTTTGATATAGCGGAGACAAGCGACATAGGTCTGTTTAACACGACGGTTCGTCCCGCACTGATTTATTGGGCGACAGCGGGGACGTGCTCGCGATTTAGAGTATCGATAATGTGAAAAAAATCGATGAAATAAAAATGAGACAGAAATTGGAAAAAATAAAAAGAAGGTCCCATCCGTCTTGCATTTCTTAATATCCTGATAATAATAAAATAATCCTAGTGCTCATAGTTTAAGAGAAAAAACGTTGTAAATGCGAAAACAGAGGTAACTTTGCAATTTTATTTCAAGTACTTTTAATACACTTTTAAGAATTCTGAAAAGGAGGGGACATGCTCCATATAGTGTAGATCAACATATATATTTTTTGAAGACCTAATAATAAAGATCACCAAGAAAAAACGTTGTGAAAAAGGCAATTAAGTATTTAAGTAAATATTAAAGGGAGCCTCCTTTAATATTTACTTTATTTTTATTTAATTATTTATTTTGTAAGATAATATACAACTAAATACTTATTCTGTGAAAATTTTAAGCGTCTACCTGTTCCCGTTATTAATATTGAGCAAAAAAATACGAAAAAACACGTTTATTGTATGTGATCTGTGACCGTTAGGTTTATTGGTTGATCAAGTTTCCTACTTTTAAATTACTTTATTAATAATTATAAAGATGATCATATTTTAATTTAAAGAGATGCTTTGTTTACTCTAAACGGCACTTAACTTTCGCTGTTTGTAAATGTTAATTAATGACCGCCCCTCGCCGTTAAATGTAAAAGCCTTGAAACCGATCCATCAACAAGTCAAACATCTATGAAATCTCTTACTTTGTCATTTATCATACGAAAGTGGCGTAGGTTAGTGTACGTTCATTAGTCATTTTATTATTTAGTACCATGGATTGCATAGAGCACGCTCGAAAACCGTAGAGCTACCTAGGAAGTGTAAAAGACACACATACCGGGTATCTCAAGACTGCTACCGAAAACGAAGCCGGGTGGTAGTTTTAGTGGCTACAAACACAATGCAATTAAAAATTTCGCCTAGAAACGCGACAATTTTTTTTATGATTTTTTAAATATCGTCATTTTTGGGTGGTAAATCCATAGTTTTTGCTAAAATTATAATTTAAACTCTTTTATACCTTAGAGTATTTATAAATAAAAGGGTATATACTATTATTTTAGGAAAAAATGTATTTACCACCCAAATATGGCCATAGGAAAAAAATAACAAAAAAAAAATTGTCGCTTTTTTTTGCAACTTTTTCTGTTGCATTGTGTCTGAAGTCGCTTAAACTACCACCCAGCTTCGTTTTCGGTAGCAGTCTTGATATACCCTGTATACACACGGTGTATTAAAAGCTATATTATTTTATTCAAAAACTCATCGGCGTCGACTGTCTATGGGGACATTAAATGGAGCCCGTGGTATTTATGGTTCGCGTGCGTGCAACGGACTTATGGCTGCTTTTACGGTGTCTGCCATTTAATTTGACCGCACATGCAACACACTATTGGAGAAAACACGAATCTAATTGTCACCTCATCCCTACGGTTCGGCGTGGGTAGGAAGGGGGTAGAACTGTGTCGTCGATAGCTACCGGAATCGAAAGTAGAACGCAATAATTATCGGTGACGAGGCCGGCGGGTGCTGGTGGGCCATGGTGGGTGCTGGCCAGCGGCTCAGTTCCCGCGGCCAGACCGACAACAAACCGTCGCGCGGCAACTGCTCATGACATATGCATGAGAGCGCCGCCGGCGACGCCACTCACGGTTAAATATACAAGGACGGACGGGGAAATTACTACAGAAGCAAATACATACAAGATGTCTCCGCCGCGCCGCGCCGGCCGCGTGGCGTGCGGCACGCCCACCCCGCTCTCCAATTACACCCACGAATCGTCCACCCGATACGTTTTCCACTATTCTAGATTATTTTTGTCTGGAAACACGGTACCGTCTTCATAACTCATTCAGCCTGCCGCTCATTACATCGTTAAAAGCGTCATTGTTAATTCCTTTTGCTTGATGGACTTGTACGCTAACTTTCAATATTCAAACGTGGCGCAAATTGTCTTAGTGTTTCATTTACGATCGACCTCTTTGTCTTGACAATATTCTGTTTCGAGTGGGCAAAAGGTGGACATTGGAAACAGAATATATAATGCTGTAAACGTTGCAGCGGCCTATTTTGTGTCATTGTATTTAATACATTCGGCCTCAGTGTATACCTGGAAAATAATGAAACGATCAATATTACTTTCATTACGTAATTATATTGGAGTAGTCTACGAAGCGTACGGGGGTGTCTCGATTATCATTATGTAATATTGTTACAACCGAATTAGGCGTTGTTTACACTGACTCAATAAGATGAGAAATTACAATTTATAAGTCAAATGAATATTCTATATCTGTAACATTTCAATGGTGCCTCTGGTTCCTAGTAACGTAGTTTTAAGTTTTAAACTTATATTGGTATGGGGTCCTTATAATACCTATTCCATTCAGCTTGAAAAATTAGATCCCGGATTTGAAAAGGCGCTATGCATTATGTTTTTTCCACGATAACTCAAACATCTATGCAAAGATTGATGGTGGTATGATGTCTGAAAATCAGTATCACGAAGTTATATTCGTACGTACTTTCAAAAACTGCTTACAGATCAATATATTTATCGAATATAATCCAGAAATAACCTAAACTATAAAATGAAAGAATGGTTCGATTGCAGACATAACGCTTCCTCAGCCGAACTGGCACAAAGAAGTTATGATCGATAGGAGCATGAAATATTCACGCACCACGCCGTGCCGCGGGCCGGATCGTATGAAAAGCCACCAGGGCCCAGTACTTCCCCACTTTATCTAATTGCTTAAACATTTTTCTTCAAATATCATTTCTACGAGCGATGTATGCGTTTAAATTAGTCACGGATACTTTTCATTGGACTTTATCGACTACTTAGTACCTAAATATAACTTGTGAATGATTTGGATTTGTTCCAGCACGAATATTATTTAAATTTTATATTATGTTTTAATGATAGACAATCCACGGAAGCAGCAAACATCTTCATCATTTATTTTATACGATTTTTTTATCGAAAGGCGAGCCCCCTATCACATCCCGATCGGAAATAAGTTCAGTGAGCTGCGAATGGCACCACTGCTTACCCCTTTCGGATTATAGGCGGGAACTTGTTTAATTACTTTTCCTTAATTCGTTTTATTAAAACATAGTGCCATTTTTTACTTCTTATCATAACTGTTTTATGCCATTAGATGAAAATATCAATAATATGGCGCAATTTTTAATGCACTTGTTTTAGATTCTTCCTTATCATCAGCCTGTTAATTATACTATTAGTCAGGTTACTTAGATTTTGTCACTTGTTTTTTAAGCCGAAGTAACGTTATCTCATATTCATTATTTATAAGGTTAGTGGTTTCTGAAAACTATCTCAAAGTATTTAATTAAATACACCCGACAGTCACGTAGACCTGACTTCAAATTAAAATCGAGTCTTGTATCGTGGTTATCAGGAACTACTACGAACTTGTCGGTCTCACAAGCACCGAGATTTGAATAAATGCTTGTGCTACACACAAACCTTTGTCTCGGTGCGGGGATAGAAGTCCCGGCCTCTTATTTCACAGCCGGCGTCTAACTAGCTGCGCCACGGAGGCTGTCATCTTCATTACTGACGACTTATTTAATATTGATCTATTGCATTTTCGGTTTAACTCTCAATCGAACTGTCGATTATAAATGTGTTACAATCTTGGTAGTGGCCTAGTAGGCAATCATGGTTGTAACTTTGTATTTCTCCAAAATATTGCCAAAATATTTAAAAAGCTGACAAAATGATATCTTGATCAATAAGGGGTCCTGCGCGGTCGTTGACGTCACATGTGATTAAATAAACATCAAGTGAAAATTCACCCATATATTTACGATTGTATGACGTAATCATATATTCAGTCAATCTTGATCGATATCCGGCCAACGGCGCATGCAGTAAATAAATTTAAAAAATCAGCGATTTATTTTATAAGTTCATAATTATTAATCAGCATCGTTAATTAGTTAGATATTTGTAAATTGTTGTTCGGCGTGAAGACATCAATGTGTTTTTTTTACAAATGGAAATTTGTATAGTCAGCCCATATAGTCCCCTGCAGGACACGGGCCTCTTCTACAATTGAAAATACGATGGTACGGAGTTAGGCCATATACAATACTACGCTGGCCTAGTACGGGTTAGCGGACTTTACATACAATAGAAATTCTTACAAGTCGCTATGGTATCTATGTTTCTTCACGATGTTTTCCTACACCGTTTTGGTGCGTGCTGATTGACTACATACATACATGACTTCGAGAAAGCAGATTTATACCAGGAAAGCCACCACGCATATTTAAATGCCTTACTTTGATTCTTTAACCTTCATGAATCGGCTGACGGCTGTTGTACAATACTGACATAATGTAACAACATTCCTTTCAATTCGATTTGTGCTAACCGTGATTGATTTGCCAAGAGTTCAAGCATCTAAAAATAGCAATATCTTGGGAGCAGTGTAAATGTTATTGAGTGTGGGACCATCAGCTTCACATTTACTTTTCGTCGTTTATTTTAACCCTCACAAGGCTGACTTGATGAACTAAAGCTAAGTCCCTATATTTTTTTAATGCCGTGGGAATTTAGGTAACTATGTACACTGTTGTGTTCCGCTTTTAAGAACATTGTAGTCAGAGCAACATATTGACACTAACATCTGATGTCTCAGGATGTGAACAGTAGAATGCCAAGTATTGCATTGTAGTTCATGGTGCTGTTTGGTCTAGCTAGTGTCCACGAACGGCTGTATCGCCTACTGTCAGGCGAATGACATTCTCGTCTCGCCATTCATTGCAGAGAAAAACGACTTGATGATAATAGTTCAAAAAGCCATCTTGGCCGAAGTCTAATTGCAGGACTAATATTTATATCCCACACGTGTCGTGTGACCATAAACCACCCCACATGCTCAATCAGTACACACAACATAGACGCAGCCAATACCCCTTCAAAACAAAATACAGGAAAACAAAATAAGAGTTATTCAATAGCCGGTAATTTCAAAGAAATTTTGTGAAATAATATCTCAATCCATATCTAATCTGAATACAGTCCACTGTCCAGATGACAGTGGACTGTATTCAGATGCAGTGTAAAATATACCCAAAATCAAAACAAACAGGTGTATCTACCCAACGTATTTGTTTGCGCGTGTCAAAGTTTACCGTATTACTTGTTTAAGTATGGTTGTAATGTTTTCGCGGTTGGTTGCCTTTTATCTGAGAACGAATGCGACAGACGTGCGCGACTGTGCCCTCCCAACCGTGAAATAAGTGCGATTGCTTTGTATCAAGTGGCGATCACATGAGCGCACCGCAAACTCCGCCCTTACCACGCTTTATGGTAAATCTCTATTTATCCTAAACATGTTTTTATTGATAAGATAGGTTTTTGTTTAAGCCATGTTCACAGTTTTTGAAAATAACACGTGTAAACACATAGTCTTGACCCATTAGTAAGATACATGTAGGTATCAGAATCAACGGGACTTGTTGCTTAGACATTAAAGACACTTAAAAAAACATTTATGGACCACACAAATATTTGTCACGATGCAGGGATAGAGATCGATTTTTCGATTACCATTTTGTGTCTTAATCAACTGTCACTAATAGCTTGTAGCACAGATACCGATGCCTAAGTGGTTCAATGAAAGAAATATGTTACAAATGTTTAGTATTTGGGTATAAGGATTTTTATCCCTCTGTATAAAGTTATCAAGGTTCCAGGATTCTATTTAGATGTGAATTACACAAATGTGTAAACAAACCGAAATTTGAATAAAAACTAGATTTTGCCTTATATTTTAGAATAGTTATGAAAAAGAAAAACTTCTTCGATGAGTCGGCCCTTGTTTCCCACGCGAACAATCGCTGTCTTGTTTCAGTGTTAATGTCATTAAAAGGAAACAAAATGCAAGATGTCTCAACCAGTTGCCAGAATCGAATTTCATCCTTACTAAGGAATACTTTCGAAAAGCTCTATCAATAATAGATTAGGTACCTGCCAGCCTTTGCACAGTCCTCGTTTACTAAATGTTTCCAAATTTATCGCATAAGAAACGTTTTAGTGGAATATACGACACCGGTGTGAATCTCTCGCGTACTTTACTGAGCTGCCGTTCCCATTGCTGAGAAAAAAAGCATATCTTATTCTGTGAATTATCCAATACATCGTAACGTACGTCATACGGACTCGGTGTTGTTGAAAGTGAAAACCCCTATCGAACATTATCCGTATTTAAATTTCTTTGTCTTCAAATCCCGAGTACTTTTCTCGATACATTTATTATGTATCAAAAGCGACATAATGACTTCGTGCGCCACGTATCGGGCGGCCAACAGCAGTTGAATATTCCACGGAAAAAGGCTATTTTAAACTAAAGCCCTCAATTAATGCGGCATTTGTAAAAGACGGGTAGCAATTTAAGTTGGAAGACATCTGTCAGTTCAGTGGAAAGTGGCGGCCGGTGGTTGACGACGATGGCGTGTGGCGACTGCGAGGCAGCACACCCCGTGTCCACTTAGGGCTGAAGAGGAGGCGCCCACTCGGGGTGGCGCGCACTCGTTCGTTCTCATCGCCTTGCTGAATATTTCAAAAGCCTATGCGAAGCAAATTACAGACTGCTGTCCCGGCCTTCCACAATCACACATTTAAAATAATATTCCTAAGAAAGGAAGGCCGGTGACGACAATCAGGTCAGCTTGTGATTGTTCCGCCACATGTGCAGTTCCCACGGCGGACACGACGTTTTATTGTGCACCACCTGACGTTTTCGCACCTTAATTGATATGTGCGACGACACTAGCTGCCGCCGCGCCCGACTGACACTCTCATAAACAATTAGCCACTAATATCAGCAATTAGCATACCTATTGTTTAGGCATTCGCATTTTTGGCGCCTCATCAAGGGATTTTGTTAAATTGCGTAGAAGATTTTTTGAACCAAGAGTATTCTCCATATGATTCATTGAATTAATAATATTAGTTTTTTCTTAATTTCTTCCGAGGTCAAAAGTCATCTAACATTAGAGGTGAAAGTGCCTTTGAAACGAACTGTAAAACTCGTCATCCTCGCACTGATACAAATTTGCGTCGGTCGCCAAATCATGTTATTGATTGAAGTCGAGGCTTGGAAAAGTATCTTGTTAAGTTAAGTAAGAATAACATATCTTATTATGAGGTCAGGAGAATGTATGACAGTTGTACACAAGAACTATTTTTGTTTTATGTAATAAAAACAAATGAAAGTGGACCCCAATGTAAAAAAACTTAAAATATGAATGAATGAATGGCATTCCAGTTTTTTTTATAAGATGTTTAAGATAAAACACTAACAATGCTTAAGTGCTAATAAAATATAATCTTCATCCTACGAGTGCTTCTAAATTGATATACAGCCCATTTCGCATAATTCCATCTCAGCCGCTATAAAGGGTAATGCGCGTGTTAACAACAACATTTGAAGCGCTACTCTACGCTGCACGCATGGAACTCTAACCTTATACGTTTTCATTTAAAATGCACATCGCTCGCAATATAAAATACATGGAGCTTCAAATAGACGGGTATCGGTTGCATTACGGTTACATAATCGTGTCTGTGGTTCGTCGCGTGGCGCATTTTTGTTGTTGTCCCGTTGCCATGGCGACGATTGTCTTCGATGTCGCTCCACAGCCCAGCTATTAGCCATTAGCTATTGACAAATACCCACAAATGTATGCCTACGTACATTTATGGAATGTAGTACAAACATACCTATATATCGCGGTTTGATCGCCACGAATATTTGGATGGTATCCTGATTGATCTTGCAGACGCTGTGAAAGTTATTTACCACACTCGCTGATCATTAGTCGCTTTGACGATATTACCATTATTTATATTGACTTTTGTGTCATAAATTATTGTTTATTTGTGAGGATGATATACATATTATGTTGATGTTTGACAATGTGATGACTGATGCCCCACATTTTACTATAGGCGTCCTATTTGGGAATATTTACGCTCTGTCTTATCATAAATTGTTTTATAAGTATTTAAAACTTTTACCAAAATGAAATCTTAAATTGATGCGCACTTTGTATTTGCACATATTGTTCATTTGAACCGGAAATATAATTAGCTCGGAATTTGTCAATTTCTTGTTTAATTATTGCAGATTAAAAAGGCTAAAATATTTAGTTACATTGTAAAAAAATCGAGAAAATCCATGTGTATAAGAAATAATAACAATCATATGAAAAGAAAGTCACAAGCAAAATATTATGATTTTAATAAACAAGTAATCCGACTATTTCTGTTATTAAGATAGACATGTCGAAGATAATTTATTGATCCTTCGAGCCGAATGAGAAAGCATACTCAGTAAAAGCTTACACATCATAAAACGTACACGAACGATTTTTTCCAAATTAATTTGTGTTCAATTTGTAAAGTGAGGTCGTAAGTGAACATTAACCGGTCTTAACGACGGACTCGCATGCGACTGCCCTTCCAACGCTCAATATCTATACTGCAGGTTTGGTAATTACCTAGATAAAGTAATTATGGACGTCTCGGTTTGAGCCTACGGTGCCATATACAAAAATACGGAATGAAATAATTGCCAGTGGTGCCACCAGGATAGCCAATGATGGCTGAATGAGCTGGCCTCGTCTGACCTGGGGGGGTTACTCTATAAAAAACGATACAAACTTCGAATGTGCGGATGTTCGTCGTCCGGAGTAAGACATAAGATTCACACTTCTAAAAATCAATACTATTCTCTATACTTATCATCTTCACCAAACTTAGTCTATGGTTGCGACGTACGATAGAAGAATCCAACATTTTATGGAATATCTAGGCACATGAGTAAAGTTTTACGTACGGCGTCCGAATATTTAAAATTCGTTTTTATGGAGTAAACCTTCTGAATTTATCTTATTTTACATGCCTAATACATTTCAGTAAGTTCTGGAATTTAGGCCACGTAAAGGCAAGCGAAGCTCGGATGTCCACCCGCAAGGAAGATGGACGATTTAAGTAATGACAGGAAATGTCTGCATGCAGGGTTTCAACAAGTTACTGAAAGTCTTCGTGGACCTTTAATCAAAATAAGCTTTCTATAAATGAACATTATGACATTACAAGATGTAGCAAGCTTAAATCTTATGTAACTCAATGCCTAGAATTTGCGGGATAAACCTAATTCTGTTTGCGAAATTGTAGACAAAAGCTAAATTAATATATTCCCACAACGAAATGAATGTTTGCATGGTCAACAAACAGTGGGCCTAAATTTGTATCGGACTCATGTTTAAGTTAAGTATTATGTCGATTTTCGTAGTATACATAAAAATAAATTTTATTTTATTTATTTAGGACAGCCCGTGGTTGTTACAATATAACTTAGACTAATAAAATTATACAAAAACAACTAAACAGTAACACCCTTTGAAGGCGGTCACAACTTGCACCATCACATCGGATACCAATTACGCATGTGTACCATATTGGACAGGTCCTATACATAAATCTTATTGATAAATGAAACAATCTAAAAGTATATTTAATTTAGTCATATTGTATAAAAATTAAACTACTTTGCGGGGTTTCAAATGCCCATTTTTAATATTCTGTGAATAATTAATTGATAGCGTTTTTTATACAGGGTATATCAAGACTGCTACCGAAAACGAAGCCGGGTGGTAATTTAAGCGACTTCAGACACAATGCAACAGAAAAAGTTGCAAAAAAAAGCGTCAATTTCTTTTGTAATTTTTTTCCTATTACCATATTTGGGTGGTAAATTCATTTTTTCCTAAAATAATAGTGAATACCATTTTATTTTTAAATAATCTAAGGTATAAAAGAGTTTAAATTATTATTTTAGCAAAAACTATGGATTTATCACCCAAAAATGACGATATTTAAAAAATAATTGTCGCGTTTCTTTGCGAAATTTTTAGTTGAATTGTGTTTGTAGTCACAAAAACTACCACCCGGCTTCGTTTTCGGTAGCAGTCTTGAGATACCCGGTATAAAATGGAATATACTTTTCTTACAAATTGGCTTCGACGTTTATTTATTACTTCGAAAGAATATCAAGTATTTAATATTTATGATCTATTTTAGAGATTGTATTTGAAAACTTTTTTCTTCGATACTATTTATATTCCGTATATTATCGGTTTGCGAGTTCGTATAAGCCAAAGTAAGTTAGTGTTAGGTAGAATTATTCTACTAACTAGTAGCGACTCCCGACTTTCATTGGGTCAATGCCAAAAGTCCAATAAGTAGCACGATCTTTAGAACATTGCCCAAACTGACGATGGCCAAAACGTAGCACTTCACTATATTGAGTCTTCGGCGAACATTGTCGCCTTGGCATCACGCGTGAGGAGAATGTTCTCAACAATATGTCTTCATATATTCCTGAAATTACCTTTTGAGGTCAGAAGATATTTTCTTGTTAAAATATGTGGTCTTAATAAGATATTCCAAAATATTAATGAGTGTTTCTATAAAACACAATAATTTGGCCAATCCCGAGAACAAAAGTATTCCAAACTACATTAATGAATTCAAAATTACTGCTCATTTCTTAGTTACAATGCTAATTAAGATCCATTTGTGAATATTTTAGTTCTTGCACAGATGCCTTATAAAAATTGCTCAAATACCAGCCGACTTCGAAATGTGTGGAGTTCTTTGTTATAATGCGATATTACACGGCAAGGCAGCCAAACACTGCCATTAATTACTTGTAAGGAGGGTTACGTCGTTTATCCCTTATTCTCCTGAACAAAAGATTTCGACCAATTAATAGTATAGTTGGAGTTGTATTTACATTGAGAGTGTTACGGCTGAAGACCTCATGCTTGGGATTTTTTAGCGCGAGTGAGGGTAGTTGTTTGTTAATTCGGGTGATGATGGTGGTGATAGCGAAGACAGAGTTGGGTGTCGTGTTGCGGTGTGAGTGGTTAAGTCGTCGTTTCCGGGGCACAATGAGAGGCAGGCAGGGTGTTATCGACGGGGCGGCGGGTGGTGCGCATGTGCACCGGCGGCGCCTCGGAGTCTCGGCGGTGCCTTACTAACGCCCGTGCCGAGCCCTGACGGCAGCAGTCCACTCGCGAGCCTCCCAATGGACACACGCGGAACCGACACACACGTGTGCCGCCACGCGCTCACACTATGTAGGCACATCACTCAGTTACCGTGACACGTTCCAGTTCCATTGTGACACATTCTAATGTATTTCTCTTGTTCTAGGTGTGCTCCTCGTTTGAGTAAACCCTCCGGCCGAACAATTGGTGAGTACATTTTCTGCCAAGTGTTTGTGTTCGTAATTCTGTGTTGATTTCTTTAGCGAACTATCATTTCTTTTGTATAATTTTGTGTTTTTTTCTATCAATTATGTTGAATGCTCGATAACCTAACAAGAGAACCATTCCGCTATGTCGAAAGGTAATTAAGTAAAAATGCCACGGGGCGAGTTAAAAGGAGCTGTGAGATTGGCTATAGAAATGGATCGCAGGTGAGACAGCTGGTAGTGACATTTTGTGTGCCGCTTGCTCGGGTTTTTTATAACTTTTTTTTTTGCGCGAGGTCTTTAGACAGGCACTCCGTCTTTGTGCGAGGAACACCTGCCGGGGCGGCACCGGGGCCCGATCCCGTCGCGCCTGTTCTATTCACGCATATAATTGTACCCGTTTTGATACACTTCAACCTAGTTTACAATTTGCAAGTTTTGACCGTAATTATTCATTGTGATGGCGGAAAGTTGGCGATTCCATTAGGGCGCCGCGCCGAGTTCATTTGTTGTTTACGACGCCTTTATTTTCATCCGGCTCGATTTCAAGTCGAGAATTAATTTGCAGTTCGGCAATCAAACCGCTCATTATTCGGTTTTGATTCCCACCGTGCTGGTGGAAAACAAGTCGTGTAGCTCGCGTTTGCGTTCGCGATAAACATCCGATCCACAAAGACGGTCGGGAAATGCCTATTAAGTTTGCGAGCGAAACGCGCCACAATACCGTCACTTTAAAAAGCGGAGTTACAGGAAATTAAGAAAGTTCAGACCTTTGTGGGGGTTATTATAGGAGGCACTGGCACCCTTTATGCGATCGTGTATGAATTGTCGGCGGAGCGGCCGCGGAGTCACTGACCTCGTTCACCTGCTGCCTTGTATACGCCGCGAATTAGCATATGCTGCGGATGACACTCCGGCCGCCCTGTGCAAATATTAGCGTTTGTACGCCAAGGGATCACATCTGTACCTTATTCATGAAGGGTTGGAAATATTACAATGTTAGACTAATAAAATATATAAACTATATTTTGAAACAAACTAAATGTGTAAACAAAGATATTATATAGATAAAATATTAAAGTATATTTAATAAATATATCGACACCGTTAAATAATATCAAATATAATATTGTTGTGAATTAAGTTTAAATCGTTGTTATCATTTATCCAACATCATGAAAAAAAATTAATAAGATTATTGCTGAATTTCTGTCAATTGTGTCAAGTCGTACTAATGAAACTTCTGCCTACCCCCTTAGGCATAAACAAACATGAACTTACAATACAAAAATATTGTATCGTGTTTGTAAAGTTTATTGCCACAGCGAGATTTCAGCATAACTTAAGAAATAGACATTGCCCTATATTTCCGTGTTCTTTCCGCGTAGATTTCATTAAGATATTTTGGCAATGAAAATAAGGATGGAATAAAGAGTAATCCACTTTCGCCTTATTAGTTTAACTGCAGACGTGTAATTATTTTTAAAAGACTGTTAATTAATTTTGAAAGGCAATATTGTGTTCATGATCTTACTTTTTATTTTTCCACAGTGGGATTATGATAGCTGGTTTAAAAAGGGAACAACGTGCATACTTCTAACGTACCTGTATTATTGGGTCAATCGGCAATATAGTCTTTTGTAGCTAGTCGATCTTTCTGAAACAACATTATTTACAAAAAAACAGTTAACATTTTGAATGAAATCACTTTGAATTTTGAAATATTCATGATGGCGCCTAAAAACCCGGCAAATATTTTGTTAAGAACTGTTAAGAATGTATTCTACATTAAATTGCGAGAAAAACCAGGATTTCACACAACTAGGATATTGTTGACCCATTATCGCTTCTCAAAAGGTTTTACAAACCATATAAAGTTGCAACAACATAGTTAATATCGATAAAACAAACCACAGCGATAATATACATACAGTGAGTGTGCCAAAAAGTTAACCTGCATAGCGGTACGAAAGGTTTCCTAGTCGGACACGCCAACACCGTACCCGCAATAGTTCTGAAATTCGACTAAACTTTGCAACTAACTGCAGTTAGCATGAAGAACGCTCCAACAGTGCTTTGTTCTATTGCCCCATCCCACCCCGTAGCCGCTGAACTGATTGTTTTCTTTGTTTTTGTATTTGGAAATGATTTTATCTTAGTTCTTTATTTTCTACATTGCTTCTTTCTCTTTCTCTGATATCCATTCCAAGGTTGTCTGAAAGAAATCACTTCGTGCTATTATTTTATGGTATTTCTGTATATTGTTACGTCCTTTTTACACGCTTTTTTCTATACGGAAAATAAAGAGTAAATACATTATTAAGCGGATTATAAGAGGGTAGTCTCGACGGGATTGCGGTTGGGTGCCACTTTTTCAAAAATTGACGTGAAATAACAGCTTTGTCGCTGTATTTACTCGGTGTATAAGATTGCCGAAGGTGATAGCCATTATGATTATCAAAACCGCGATGATTGTCGGAAAATCTATTTGGATTACACTATACTTATGGTCAGGTCAGTTAAGTACAACAGTCATAACTTACACGAAAATAAAATCTAAAATTTGTCGCCCAATATACAAAATTTACGAATGGGTCGCCGTTTCAAATGAGGACGAAAATGTAAATCTGTAATTAAAACAGATTGAATAAAAGGCATAATGTACTATGTACATAACTACATACAATAACGAATAAGTCCACAACATAAGCGTGTTAGTACGGATTTCTCCACACATTTATTTTTCATAAGAACATTTTGTTCGCAAATTCGCGCAACCGCTCCTCTGAACATAACACTTGATGGGTCTTAAAATGTACACTACGAAATGATAAAAAAACAACGTAATCGCGCATTGCTATCATTACGCTGCTCCAAAAATACGAACCAGTTTCCAATATTTTCTATGGTACTTGAGAGACTTAATCATTTCAATATCGTATTAGTACATTTTCTGATTTTGGTGATTCTATTTTTAATGTGTTTATTTTTAGTGAACTTAATATTTTTGTTTGTGATTTCGTTCTATATTGTAATTCCAATAATATATCTGTAAGCCTAAACTAACATATATTGCAAATATAAATTAAAGTTTGAAACTTCTCTTCGCCTTCAACTAGTCAGACTTAAATATGAAAGCCTACATAACTTAAGCCGCAATCCGTACACAGAGTTTATTGGGCGAGGTCGTAAAGTTCTGTTTTAGGGGTCATAAAAATATATCTACCGTCTAGACATTAGCGGGGTTGGTAGGGAACAACACGGAGTTTTCGTAGGTATGCAACGCATAGACCAGTGACTAGAGAGACTATGCCATCCACATACCCACCATTACAACTCCTGTCAGCCAGGATCTTCATTTGGAAAGAATTCTCAGCTAGCCCTGAAGCTTGTCGTGAATCTTTGACGACATTAGAATGAAAATAAATAGAAATTTGAAACAATTAATTATTGTCCACTTCCCATCTTAGAAATGCGAGAGACAAACTATTGAAGTAAAAGATTTTATCCTGTGCTATTATTATGCATGTGCGTAGTGATTGGCTATGATGGGGCTGTCATGGACTCTTGTCTAAAAGCCCCTAAATAAATAAGGATTAAAAAAAATCTGTGCTATAAAGATATACGCAGAAAGGTAATTTTTAGGATTACCTCTGAAAATCAGCGCTGTGTTCCGGTTTACTCACAGGTCATGGATGCTTTGGCGAGTACCTGTATCGAGTTGTCGGCGTGGAATCGTCAACCGTGTGTCACCATTGTGACAACTGTCCGCGGGATACGGCTCAGCACACTCTGGAGGTGTGTCCAGCCTGGGACGGTGAGCGTAGCGCTCTCGTTGGGATCGTCGGTCGGCACCTCTCGCTGTCGGCCGTGGTGTCATCCATGGTTAGCAGCCCGAGATCTTGGAGGGCGATGTCCCAATTTTGCGAGAGGGTGATCTCGCAGAAGGAAAGAGCAGGGAGGGAGAGAGATCGATCCGATCCCTCTCGTCGCACCAGGAGACATAGGAGACGCCGGGGGGACGATTAACCGGTGACTCCTGCCCTGTGGACTGGGGGCTATTTTAAGAATTCCACCACGGTATCCCCTACCTGTCGTAAGAGGCGACTAATGGGGGCAATGGTAGTCGCGGGCACGCAGCGGGGGGCTGCGTAACGTCCACTAATAGCGACTACGTGAAGAAAATATGTGGGGTGTGTCGTGTCGTGGCATCGTGCAGGATCGGATCCGGCGAGGCTAGGGCGCCTAAGCCTTAGGAACCCGGACCCGCTCCAATGCGCTGAAGAGGTTCACCGTGGGGTTTTTGGTTGGTATGCCGGTGTAGGAATTTTGTTAGGGACGCGACTCAACGGTCGCCTGGATGTTAACATCCATTCCGGGTGGTTCAGCGTTAAGTCGTAAGACCGGCGAAACCAACATAACCGCCTGCCTTTCCCCCCAGGCAGCGGTAGCGATAAACCGTTTATCCCCGCGAAAACAAAAAAAAAAGCGCTGTGATCCGGTGACAGCACAGCAATAATGCTTAGATGCCATCTTGTCACAATTTAGCCTTATTACATAATATTTTTTTATGATGTGTATTTTTGTCTATCTCTTTATTATGGTTATGCTGTTATTAAGGTACTTTTGAAAGGAGACGATTACAATATGTAACGTATAACATATGTATGCATTTTGCGTTCACTGATTTAATCTAGCCGCATTTTTCAATTTAGCTCCATTTTTTTAAGTCAATTTCATTAGTCCTTTGAGATAAAGCAGAGAACTCCACAAAATCAAATAGGATATTATTTTTTTATTTTGACTTTATTTTCGTATTCTTAAGCTGATTTCTTCGGTGAGTGTGGCGGATAATGGGGTCAATATTGCGTGGAGTGGCGCCGGGCATCCCGACTTGAAGTTTCACTGACTCGTTGCTATTGTTTGTATATGTGTGGGGTCGGGACAAGGGATAACATAAGCTGACCCGTGAGAATGTTTTCATGGACGGTATAAGGTTGTTAGTTTCGTGTAACAGAGTTGCAATTACGGGTGACTTATACTTCTATACTATCTATATTTTACTAATAAATGAATAGGCTCTGAGACTGCTGATCCAATTTGAAAAACCTTATCCGTTAGAATTCTACATCATCCTTAATGAACATAGGCAATAGAATCTTTTCAAAAAAGTCTATCAGCGTTGCTTTCACTACGTATTAAAATTATTATTTAGGTTCCATTAATATTTCCTTCGATTGTTGTAATGAAGATGAAAGAGTAAAAATAAATAATGCATTAATTTAAAATACCAGCCTGTAAATAAAATTACCCCAATAACCCAAATGAAAACATCAACGTAAAATATTTCACAATTCGCTGGGTGTGTTTTCGTTGGTATAAATAAAGCAAAGCCAATACACTCGTAATATCGCGATGAGAAGTTGATTTCCACTCATTAATGTTATTGATCGCTCATTACCCGAGTAATCCGATCTATTTATGAGTTGTTTCGCTCGTAACCCACCCTTTTGAATCTTTTGATGAACGTGAATCATGACGCATATCATGTGTAATCATGAAAAATATGACTTCGTTTTGACGAGTCTACCGCATATGGGTAATTCGTTTAGCATCTTAACTTGTATTAGAATAGAAGGTGCAACAATATTATGATGGCAAAGTGATAGATCAGTTGAGTAGGGTAAGTTCGAAAAACCTACATTTTACGGATTCAAAACTTTGTGATATTACAGGATAGATAGGATATTTTTATGACATAGTGGGTTATGAGATAATTCAAAAGTATTAACGGTATAAAACTATTTATTTTGTAACCAAAAAGTCTGTTGTACCAAAAAAAAATACATATTTTTAAATAGAACAGGTTTATTCTACTTTCCTTTACACTACATTTACGTAAAGGTCACCGTTATTTGTTTTCACGCGTAGAAGGATTTGGCTAATGTTTTTACGATCCGCCTCCTGCCCAGCGTCAACCCTTCTAATGCCGGAAAGATTAGGACGGGGCAGTGCACGCGATAATTGGAAAAACAAACATTTACAAATAGCCACAAAATATTGTTTCTACACCCTCGCTGTTTGTTAAAGTTGGTCCATTATATCATTATTAAACAATAATTGTGTGAGCTCACGCAACACAGATGAAAATTGCTTGGTAATTAAATAATCGGCCGTGTTTATGTAGAAATTTTGTTAACAGCTATGTTACTAGTAAGCAGTGTAGGGCTACCAACAATTAATCTAATACCGTGGAACTAGCAATTGAAAATGTCCGGCTTGAGAATCGAAGCTAGGATTGAAAGATTCATAGTAAATACAAACGTTAAATATATTATTGTATGCATTTCTAGAAATATATGGCATTATATTATTATCATCTTGCATTTAAGCTACTTCCGGTACCGTAACAATTTATGGATAAAATTCACCGGCGAGAAGCTTTACGAAACAAATGACATATTATTTACAACCTGTCTATATAGTCAGGCTGTGGAATGACCTACCGGCAGAGGCCGTACGCTTGTTTACGTCCTTATTTGTATAAAAATATATTGATAATACATTGTGTCGAGTATACACACGGTACTCGTGATGGGACAGTGATAACACTTAATGCATCATAACTTGTTTTTATCGCAATAAATAGCCAGATGAAATGACCGTTCATGAACAGTAGCAAAACCGAATAACACCATGAATTACTAAGCAATGTTTGACATTCCAATGCACTCGCCATCCTGAGTATATCTCAGGATGGCGAGCGCAATGCAGATGTTAAGTCTCAATATGTCCAATAGGTTCAGTGTATTAGTCTTTTGCATAATAACTCTTAAGCTTGACACATTTCAATCTTGTTTGATAGGCAGAGGTTAACAATCATGAATATTTATATGCCATAATTTCAACAAACGATTAGACGGTTAACTGATAAATAAGTTATTATCATCATGTACATCTAGGTATTGCTATCGTAGATGCGTTGCCAGCTTCTCAAAACAAGAGGAGAAAAGGAAAATTTGACCTCTGGCAATCTCACGCCAACAATGCCGTCGGTTCTCTGTCATAATATCCGATTTATCAATCAAGTCAATATCGCAGTATTCCGAAGAAACAATTGAGCTGTTTTTTGATTGAAATCAATTTCCCCTCGAGACAGCGACGCCAATGCTGAAGTGACGTTTCCGATAGGCGCCGACGGCCTTTGTTATTTATTGATAGCTCAAAATCGTAAACATCGATTACTAGTGAAAACCATCGTGACATTTAAAGCAATGACACAGACACTAGGACAGTTTTTACGCTGTTTCTTGGCAGTCTACATATCGTGTCATAAACCTTGTTCAAAAGCTTGTTAGGGCCAGCGCAGATCGAAAGGCATTTCTCGACGACCAATTTAAAAGAATGGAATTTATGTCGTATTCACACGAGATAAGTTTGGATATATGGATATCCTTTGCTAAAAAATTGAATCACTTGTCATTCCGTCCCAGTCTGCGCTAGCCTTTATTCTTTTCAGCTCCTTGTGGTTACAGTTAAATCCTAAACCATACGGCAAAATGATTATTGCTGTTCATCACGAAAAAAAAACTATGCAGTAAAGCTGTGACATTTTAGTTTTCTGTAAAAATGCTATTGATTTGATCTGTTACCTATCCCGCCCTTACATCCGCCATCGAAATTCCTGTAAACCTGAATCCACCGTCATATTATAATTGAGTATCAGTAAATACAAATAGGACAAGTTATCCACATCAATGTATAAATACAGGAGAAAGGTGGTGATCTTATCTTATAATTTTGAAAGATAATTGTTATCTAATAGATGGTAGTCTTAATTGAGAGCGAGCATCTAATAAATAATTTTATAAGTGTAATTTCTTGACGCAGGTTCAAATATGAAGCGGGACGCGTACGGAGATGAGGGTCCCGCGCAAAAGCGGCAGCGACATTCTGACGACGAGGTCACTTTTCTCATACCTAGCAAGGTAATAACACCCTGTGGCTATGCATGCCTATTGAACATTTCAAACATGCTAATTAACTTTACTGGGAATTCATACATGTTATTCTAGTAAAAACGATGAAAATCGTGCCATTATTTTATTGTTTTGTCATTTCTATGTAGTTCAGTGGAATTATTGCGTATAATCGTGAATATTAAATGCTTACTGTGTAAGTAATTATATTAGAAATATACTTTATACTTAAAGAGATAAAGCTTATTTCACATTACGAATAATAATCTCAAAATTATATACCTCCACTAAGCAGTGTGGCTCTGACGCCCGAATACTGGAACGCCATTCAAATAATAAGATGCTCTTAACAGTGCACGGCCCGCTTAGCCAGTACATATAATCGGGATTAATGCAGTTAAGCGCCATTTATATTTAAGTTGCGTTCCAGTATTTGGGCTTGAGTCTTGTCCAGGAACTCTTAAATCAACACTAATGTATAATAAGGACATTTCTGCCCCCAAAGTTTTCCGAAACCCGATAGTAAGTAATAATTCCACCAAAATGCAATTGTCATTTGTTTTGTACCTTCCTTCAATCTACAGCTACGAGTGGCAACAACATGGATATGGTTTTATATGATGCCTCCGCCGCCTGACCCAAATACAGCGCAAGTCGACTTTTTTAATTCAATAACTCACGGAAACTGAATTTCCGACTCTGAATTTCAATGTTCGAATGTCATAGATATCCAATTGTAACACAACATTATCCGAAGATTTGAGCCTGTTGATCAAATGTTGGTACTTGGTAGTGTTCGAATTTTCATTTATGCATTTTTGATACAGGTGGCTGGTTCAATCATTGGAAAAGGAGGCACCAATATATCAAAATTGAGAAATCAGGTCAGTGTTTATAATTAACATAATACACAAATGTATTGACACATTATATGAAAGTTACAGATCATCTGTAAGTAACATGCTACATTGTTATATACCTTATTACTTAGTTATTTTGTATCGCCATAATTGGTATACATATACATAATTATTAATGACGTGTATTATATTTAAATAAAAAACATCGTATATTTGTTGTACGTTATCACGTTAATCATTGGTTCGTATTAACATCGGCTATCGCATAAGATGACTTGTCTAAATTATATGATAATTTTGTAATGTACCTAACATGTTTTTCATCACAGGTTCGCCTATGAGTCTTAATATTTCTATAACTGTACTGCTCTGTGCTCCACCGGGTAAAGAACAATACGCGATAGATCCGTCGCTTGTGTCCTTGCACGGCGACGTCCATGCGCGATGCGACGCGCAGTCTCATACATACGTAACGCGCGGAGCGATATAGACACGCAGAAGAGTGTCGCCTCGGCGGCCAGTCCGTACGATGTAGGCAGAATAACCCCCCGGCAGCCAGTTGCAGGTCTTTAGCGCCCCCGAGACGCCCATGTGCGAGACGCCCTAGTGGCGGCCCGCGCCGCGCGACTCCACTCGGCCTGGAGCCGGCCGCGGCAGTGGAGTCGCGCGGCGCGGCTACAGCGAGTCTTGGTTGCCGGTCCCGCCCCGCCGCCGCCGCCGCCCCGCACCCGCCGCCCCGCCACGCAGTACAAAGCCTCTATAACAGTCCCAGATTGCCCCGGCCCCGAACGGTAAACTATATCGCCAACATCTACTCTCAATCTATATAATGCGCGAGTGGAGCTCCTCGTGACAACGTTACCGTCAACAGTCAGGTGTCGGATCGTGTTTGAGTTGTCATCAGCTCGAGCCAGTAGGCGCTTCATTCCGTATTCCGTATCTCTGGTCCCGTCCTCATCAGCACTCTCCGCCCGCCGCTCTCAGGACGATGCACTCTTGTCGCACTGGAAGCCTTACGATTTCACTTTCACGAGCGCGGTGTCCCGTCGTCTGCTCCCTTAGGGCTTATCTTTTCACACGAGACTCGTCTCCGCGCCGGACGAGCGTAGCTCATGCCGAGATCAAACTTCATCGCCATCACGCTTCAGTTAAACTTATCACTCCGGCAAACAGACCTCCCTGACCGTTGATTTGTTACGATGGTATAACAGCTCAATATTGTGTTGTGATTTTTCTTAAAGTTTATTTTACACCAGCGCCGCTTACTAATCGAGTCGGCGTAACTTGCAGGGTACTATCGATAACGGCTGAGGATGTGGACACGCTACTGGAGATTGTCAAAGAAATACTACCATGTTTGGCTGAAGTGAGTTCATTTGGATATTTCACATTTCTTCATAACCTAAAATATATGGATTACTAGACTAAATATAATGTTTTGTTGTCAGGGAGGACCGAAAGCGGCCGGAGACCAAGACCTGGACGTACGCCTACTGATCCACCAGAGCCGCGCGGGCTGCGTGATCGGCAAGGCGGGCGCCAAGATCAAGGAGCTGCGCGAGGTAGGTGTCGCGATGCTATTCACGACGTGTCATTCAGTAGGCTGCGTGCGAGTCGCGCCACATTGATACATGTGGAAGCAGATGCGGCTCGGCGCGCATTTAACAACGTGTTCGAGTCATCTGCCGAGCGAAGGTACAGTTATTTGTAAAGATTTTTTGTTGGAGCCGAGGTGAGCGGCCACGTGGTGGGATGAAGCGCAGATGTGAAAGCAGCTGCCGTGTGCTCGCGCTTTGTCTCCTCGCGCGCCGGATGTTTTACACTCTACTAATATTTTTTAACTGTTTTTGCTCCATACGGCGCACTACATTACCTTTTCCAATTTAGTGTACGTCGACTTGATGTTACAGATGTGGGGACGTTAGTTTGTGAGTGCAGCTTTAACTGAACCAGTTTAGTAAATTACGTTAGCACTGTGGTCGCGGGACAGCATGTTCCCGCGGGATTCAGTTACTGCGTCCGTTGTAAAAGCTCGCTGAACTCGTCCAAATTGCAAAATTGTATTGACAATCGTTTGTCAGGGACAAACAACGTTAACCGGCGCGCAAGTTTTAGAGTGCACCCCGCTGCGGATCAATTACCGCTCGAACAACTTGCTTGGGGAAGTTTTAAAATGTTGACCACGCGCTCGCTGTCCCTCGCAACTTCATAATATTCCTCTTGTTGGCTTTGCGTTTGGCCATTCCAAAACTAAACATCGATTGCGCAACATTACTGTTTACCTGTAGCTTCGCACACGTCTAATGCAGGATAAGTGCCCATTTATTATTCCTCTTTTATCTCACAGCGTCTTATGTATGAAATTGTTCGCTATCGTTGTTCGGTGTGCCCCTTGCATAAACCGAAACGGGGCCTTCAAGCAGCGCAAATTTCACCACGTCTTATCTACCTGGATTCTTCTTCTCACATTGTACCTTGCCTTTTGATTGTTAGCGTCGATCAGCTGTTCCCGGTAAGTGTATTGTGCGAGTCGTCGATGGAATCAATTGTGTCGCGCCGGAAGGGGACACAATGAGCGCGTTCAGTTTTTGTGTGCACGACACGCAACAGTCTATTTGTATAAGGAGTTGTTGCGCTAGTTAGCTTACATGTCTTCATTTTTAGGTGATAGTCAAAATTGATGGGAAATTTCTGGCCCGAAAAATTCACAACGACTTGAACTAATAAGTAAAGTGCTGTCCCGATAAAGTATTGACCGGCGACACGCAGGAGGCAACACGTCGACTGTCTAACTGTTCCGCAGCCGGTTGGCGAGAGATAGGAATGTGGTTATAATAAATTTGGAAATCGAGTGGTGGAGTGGCATCATTGGAAGTGTTGTGCGCGTGCGCGGGCGGCAGCTGCGGCGGCAGGTGCGCGCGCACCCGCCGGAAGGCCGCACAAAAAGCGCACGCGCACCTGGACCCACACACACAAGCCGACATATGGCCGCTCCACCTTCCCTACCTGCAGCCTACCACGCCCGCCCCGCATCGATCTTCAACCAACATTTGTCTCCAAGTTGGAAATGATTGGCTTCGCATACATTGCATCGTGTTGTAGTTTGAGCAAGGGGTATGCGCACAAGGGTCGTGTCGTGGGGTTTCATCCGTCGGAAGCGCGCGGCGCTCGGCTCGGGTTACGCGCTGCGCGCACGTGACGCGCACTTTTTGTGTTCCACATCCTTCCCGACCGGCGAACCAACACAAAAACTCTTCCGCTCCTATAAAGCTCCATAATGAGCGTTAAGTACGGACAGGTGATGGTTGAACAATCTTACCAAAATTTTCGTAGACTTAATGAGGAATAAGCGTAGTAAGGCATTGTGCCGCGTCCATTAGGGTGGGTGCACACTTGATGGGTTTCGGAGTTCGTAGGATATATAATGTATTGTACATGTGTGGAAATTAGAATAATAGTCAGTGTGCGCACATGTCGGCGGGCGCGTGTAATTAGCGTGGGTGGAGTGACACAGCTCGGCGCTGTCACACCGGCAATTACACCGGCGCGGCGGCGCACGCGACCGCTTCCGTTTCCGAGCGACACGCCGTAAGGTTTCACACACTATCGACCGGACGTACAGAATGCGCCCAAACCGTGGTAATCCATTCGACGCCTGATTGCCCGCCGCCGCCCTGGGGAAATACCCGAACGCCCCCGCACGCTTTATAAGTGTTTTTCCAAATTCGTTTGTCGGTCGTGTTGATGTTGATAAATCGCCCAGAATTGTGCGGTGTTGATTGGGCATGGTTAGTGTTTATTTGGGGTAGATTTATATAAAACAATGATCCTGGCTTACAGGAGTTTCAGTGGTGGGTGTGAGGGCGGGACAGTCTCCTGTAGCGGTTTATTTTCGTGGCTGATTTGTAACATTTGGGCAGTATTAAAAGGGCATGTTCAGAAATCGGTGACGGTACAAGTTATGTCAGTAGGTGTCTAAACGAGGGCGGTGCTAGACGCAACATCGTCGGCGACGCAGAGCAGCGCGGCGATGTTGCGTGCGGTAGGCGTGGCGCGTGCCGTGCGCTCTCGGGAGCCCCACAAGTGCACCGCGCAGGGGGGCAGGGGGCGAGGGGTACACACCGCGCGGGGGGCGGGGAGGGGGGGGGCGGTTCAGCCGCGTCACGGGAGGGGGTAGCCGCCAGGTGTTGCACGCGCGCCGCCACTCGAGCCTCACAAAACCACCGGCCGCGAAACAGCACGGACGTCTACATTCACGTGCTCAACGTAACGTTACTACGCTCGCGTTCCACGTCTTTACACTTTTATCATTTAAATAATTTCGGAAAATATTTTTTTAAAGTCACAAGTGGATCAGTTATGAAGCGTGTAACAGTGATGTGTGCTTTGTATAACGGAAGTGTTGAGAGCATTAGTCCGGCAGTCAGTTGGTGTTGTTGTCCGGTGCAGCGTGTTGTTTGTGCGTGCGGGCGGGCGGGCGCGGTGCGGCCACGTGCGCCGGTCGATACCGCGCGCGTGCGCCGAGCCCGCTGTCACATGTCACGCTCAACACTCTCTAGTGATGCCCTACTCACCGACAACCATCAAATACATCGGTAATTGATGTACTGCCATCGATCATCTGATACCGACACACATATCTACATGTACATTCATTATACAACCACTAGGGATTGTCTATTAACTTATTGTATTGTCGACTTCAATAAACATTGTTCTTGATAAACAAAGCGGCGCGTTGAATGGAGTTTATTTCCGCGAAACTGCTTTTGTTGATAGTACAAAGAAAACTGTGGTTACATGTTTGTCAAATGCGCTTTGTGTGACAATTATGTTACGGAGCGATTTTTAGTTTTCACACACACATGTAAATTTAGTACAGGCACGCACATAACATTTACAGTTTAGTTGGATACGTTTTAATACCCTAAGATATAATGATTTAAACTATTTTTATTGCTCCTTATATTTCATAATCAAATACCTAATCATCAAATAATTAAAGCTCCAATTTTTCTGTTGAATTTTCAGTCTTCCTAACAACTGCCTAAGTTTACTTCCAATATACAAATTAAAGCCAGTACTTCCACACATTGCTAATTTTCTTAGGAAAAATACTTGTCATACACACTCCAATTTTTTACAACACATTACATAACATGAAAAATGGTGTCACCCCGTACACGTACAATTCTGTGTACAGGTAACAAATAAGGTTTACATTTTATTAGTAATTTCTTCTATTTATTGAAAGAGCCTCATTAAAGCTATTTTAGTTATTGAATGGTGACTTTTTCGCTCAAACTGAATTCAAAAGTCGTTTGAAAGGGACAAAACATTTGATAGCTAAAATAGATTTTAAAACTCTATGAATAAGCCTGTAAATAGTTATATCGTGTTCTAATTTACTAATTAGTGTTCGCCGCTGTAAAAAAAATAAGATTTTTAAGAAGGAACCGCTCAATGTGACGTATCCGTCGCGTCAATTTTACCATATTCTTGAAATATACTGGTTATTGTAGTTAATAAGTTTACAAAAACCAGTATAATTAAGTAAAATAACACATGAATTTCCTGGCGTGTACCATATTCAATATATTTCAAATAAATATAAGTAAATATTCCATGAATTTCCCGGCATTTTGCACCATATTATTCACGGATAGAAAACTATTATTTACGGATTTGTTTTAATTTATTTTATTTACATCGTGTAACTTCCCGTCGTTTCGATTACTTTAGAAATGAATGAGAGCAAATTGTTGGTGTGTTTTGGAAAACCGCAAATTATTTATTAAACTATTGGTTTATTGTAGAAAACCGGCGCCCGTCTGAAGATATTCTCTAGTCCTGCGCCGCAGAGTATGGAGCGCATCGTGCAGCTGATCGGGCGCGCCGACAGCGTCGCGGCCGGCGTGCGCGAGGTGCTCGACCTCATACGCCAGGTGCGACACTTAGTTACTGGGCGCTTTGTGTACGGGCTTGTTGGGAGTACCTGGTTTTGAAATGTGTGGTGTTTGGATTAATAAGTAATGGTCTTTTCATTGGAATGTTGATTTCTAAATGTTTAAAAAATGTTGAAGACGACTTGGTCTTTGTTTGAGATGTTCTAAGTTAACTGCACCCTGACTTCGTACATTCAAGTAGTACTACGATTCAAATACCACTAATATACGACCAGGAACAAAAAACTTTAATTTGAATTATTCGGCTTGAGTAACCCTTGAATTGAACCTTGAGAAATTCTATATTTTTTGCCTATATTAAAATAAAAACAGTTCCAAAGTAAACGCTATGAATGTATAACCGATACGTGATTTATTACAGGTGCCGATTAAGGGACCCATTCAGAACTATGACCCGCACAACTACGACGACTACTACGCAGAGCAGTACGGCGGCTTCGGCAGCGGACAGATGGGCGGCGGCAGCGGAGGCCGGGGCGGGCCGCGAGGCCCCCCGCGCGGTCCCCCCAGGGGCCTGCCGCCGCTGGGTCCTGGAGGCCGGCCCCCACCGCGCGGCCCCCCGCCCGCGCGCACCGGCCCGCCGCCCCCGCGCGCCGGCTTCAACGACTTCTCCGGGCCCGGCCCGCGCGCTAACTTCAACGGGCCGCCGCGCGGCAACTTCGGCGGCGGCGGCGGCGGCTTCGGAGGGAACTTCGGGGGCGGCGGCGGCGGCGGGGGGCGCAGCTCCGGCTCCGGCGGAGGCAACTTCAACGGCAGCGGCGGCAACCAGCAGGAGACCACCACGCAAGTCACCATCCCCAAAGATGTGAGTATCGGAAACTAATTAAAATGTAAACAAGTGATTACCCGTATTTTTATTAAATTAACAATGAAATATTAACGCGTCACGGTGACGTTTCCAGTTGGCGGGGGCGATAATAGGTAAGGCGGGGTCCCGCATCCGCAAGATCCGCGCGGAGAGCGGCGCCGGCATCGAGATCGCGGAGCCGCTGCCCGGCTCCAACGACCGCATCATCACCATCACCGGCACGCCGCAGCGCATACAGATGGCGCAGTACCTGCTGCAACAGAGGTAACCAGCACCGCGCTACATTATATACTACACGTTATATACATTCACATATACCTAAGATATAGTTAAGTACTACTAGAGAGATATAGTTATATAAAATGTCCTGTTTCCAAAATACTGCCGCTTGCAACAGCTATTAATAACATACATGCTAGCGAGCGGCCTGCATGGACGCCACGCATGATCTCGACAATTCTACTCTAAAAACTATATGTCTACTGTTGCATGCTGCCATCGATATCAACTACAAAATATCATGCTAGACCATCCTTAACATTACCATTGAACCCATGCCGATACCATCACTAATGCGACATTATTTTGACAATAGAATGTTTGAAGAGTTTCCAGATTTGGCAACAAACAAACCAAACTAAGATAAAATAGAATTTAGTTCGACTTGTGAAGTCCGTAAGGTAAAAGCGTAAACATTAATACGTAGATTCTGTTAATAGTGGGTACTTGTAGATTTCGATGTATTTTGACTACATTTAGATTTGTTTTATCATGTTGCCTTCTCGAGTGTACTCCTATTACTCTTGGGGACGTTCGAGTATTACGTCATCGGTGCTTTGTATGTTAAAATATTATGACTAAACATGGCAGTAATTTTACGTACTTTAATTAATTAATTAAGTAATTTATACGCGGTAATTGTTTTAAATATGATAAAGGATCTTTGCTATCTACATCATGCCCTTAGAGTATTTATAATGTATAAAAGGAGCGCTATTATTTCAAAAACGTAGACAAAAATAATTTTGTCTGGCCACCTTTTTTCTGCCATTGAGTTTCACAACTGGAGGGGACATCAAGACCAAATAGTTTGGAACATTCGCAAGAGTACATGTACCGTTAGGCTGTCAGTCGTCCCTGACGTTTCAGCGAAGACGGACCTAATTAGGTGTAAATATAATTGGGCCATAAATGCCGTATTGCGTGCTAAAAACGTGCAAAAACCATTCCAGAATAATAAGAAGAAAAGATGGAGTCTCATTCCATAGGTAAATCAACCATATTTGAAATAAAGAAGCACGAAATTAAATTTAAGAAATTATTTACCGGAGTCGAATTGACAACCGCCATTTTTGAATGAAATTATAGATTAATAATAATGTAGTGACAGATAGGTAAAAATTGAATTTTTCGTATAGGGATAGTGGATATTGTACGTGATGATAGATGAATATAGTAGGGTGTGAGTAGGGTCCCATTGCTGTTGTATTGCTCACAATTTGAGATAGTTACATAAAGTAAGTGTGTTACACGAGAATTATTGATATAACTGTCTAATAATGAACGAATTATTGCTTAGTTTATTTATTTCTATCAAAGTTTTGCTATGAGGTCATAATTAGACACTACAATAGTAATATATGCGGTTATAGTGTTCAAATAAAGTCACTTAGTTATTTTTGTAAATAAATTTATTTTACCCAAAATTGGGATAATATTAATATATAAGATATAAATATAAATGATTTGATTGAATTATGCTTTTTTATTTGACATCACGCGTATATAGATGTAGGTAGAAATTTCTGAAGTGTCGCATCTGAAACAATGTCGACTTAATCGACACTTCGCTGTCATATTGAAATGAGCACAATTTTTCTTCTACGTGTCCGCTCCAGCCTCCTATTTGGGTGACATTGGACAGGTTGTCCATAATGTACGAATTATTAAAAATGAAAAAAATAGCATAGGGCTATTAAATTCCACTCAAATTCGTGTTATACAGATAATATAATAACCAAATTAATTTTCCGGTACAAACAGAATTTACAACAATTTGTTGGTGGTAAATAATTAATTCAACATTTATGAACAAGAAAGTAGGTTTTTGAAGACGCAAATGTATGACAGAGCTCCCTCTATGATGAATACTCTAAGGTTATACGTCATTAATCATGTTTTGGACGTTCATAGCGCTGTTATTGTATGACGCCACTCTGTAGTGGGCATGAATCCGCATTGGCATTTCCTTTAAATTAACTTTAACATATTTCTCATTATTTTAAAATTTTCACACAATACTATGGGATATCGTAATACTCGTTCGTACCGTGACTTCTCTCTGTGTATCATGTTTTGTCAATAGATAATAGTTGTGTAAACTAACTAATAGTTCATGTACTCCATTGTGACTAACCAAATGTTTGTGAATAACAAGTTTCTAGGTGTCGATCAACTAACGGGTGCCGTCGAAAGCCGCGCGTTGTTTGGAAGACTAGTGATTTTGTTGTTTTGATTGGCTAACAAGGAATCACTAATCTGCCTACAAAGCGACGGCGCGCACTTCGGAACGACGACTCATCTTCACACTGCTACCGTCTGTGCCTCTCTGTGTTACTAACATTTTCTATCATTCTTTATTATCTGTTATATTTTTTACTAACATACCTCTATGATTCATTATTTACACGTTTTTTCCGTTTGGCAGTGTGCACGAGAGCAACCCGAATCTCGGCCGTGGAAACTTCTGATTGGAAGACATGATGTTAATTATTTAAGCTTTATAAGCCACCTCATATCACGTGATTGATCCAGTATAATGTAATACGCGAGGCTCTCGTTGTTACAGTAGTGTGTAAAGTCAGACCGGGAAAATAAATAACCGGGAAATGTTCGACAAAATACTGAAAGGATACTTATAATTTTGTTTTGTAAATAGATTTTGTGCGTATCGTTTTTTATTGTATCTCATAAGTTTATCTATTTGTACTTCGAGATATAACAGTAATATTTTGTCTTAACTTTCCAGATCCGACTTTACATAAACGTAAGATTGCATTTATCATATTATTATACATAATATTGTAAAAGAGAATTATCTAAGATTGTGTCAATGATTTACTGATTTATTGTTACATCGATGTATTTTTAAGTGATAGATAATAGAAATTAAACGAAGTTTATTTTGTGAGCAATGAGTTTCTTTTTTCTACTACACTATGATTTTCCCAAAATATAAAATGGCAAACTTACCTTCGCAGTAATGGTGCAATATATTCCTATAACTCAAATGACAGAGCTAGCCAAATAAAATGCTTTTTTTCTAAACTAACACTTAAAAATACAGTAAATAATGGATTAAAATATAACCTACCTGCAAGTTTCTCAGCCATAACTGGAGCCAGTGCGTATTGTGCCTTGTTAACTAACGACTACAAAATCTTATTAGTACCAAATATTAGTAAAGATATAAATACATTAGTTAATCTGTAAGATCAATTATAATAAATATCTTTTTTCTATAGCATATTTGTCCAGAAATTACTTTGTATCACTTGTGTATTTACAAACTCGATTCTATGAAATAAAAACCTATTAATCTTAGATCAAATAATGCACAAGAGTTGTTAATAAAGTATTCAACATTTTTGCTGTAAATAAAACAAATACTGCAATTACCTATATTTAATTTCAAGAATCACATTCTGTCTCCTTATAACAATGTATAAAAATTATTGATATAAATCATTACAACTTAAAGCTCTTCCTTGCAACAGATCAAGTGTCGAGTCAGGTAGTGTGTAACGGCGGAAGATCGTCCGGATGTGGTGACTTGACTTTTAACATTATATACAATATGGGCACAATAATTCCTAAAATCAGTATTAGGCCTAGTAAATGAAACCATTTTAGACCAAAATCTGCACCGTGTGATGTAAACTCTTTAACAACGACTGCTTCGACCGGAATCTTTTCCTTGGGTAGAAGCTGTGTGTCCTCAGAGAACTGTTCAATTGTGTCTGTATCCGTGAAGGGTACTACTGCAGGTGCTACTGTACTGTTCATAACAACTGCATTGCAATCTATCGCACAATGGTCTTCTTCTGTTGTTGATACATTTTTTGGCTGTTGAACACTATTATGTAACAATTCTTGTAAAAAGTTGGGTGTTTCAGTCGAAGTGGAAGGTACTGGCTCGGGCTGCGGTACAGGTATTAGTTCAGTTAACACTGAATATGGTGTGACTGGCACTTTAATAGTCCGTCTCGCAAATATTTCATTGTCTTTGTGTATGTGATTGATCCTTTTCAGTTCCGAAATCTGGAACAATATATTAGTTTTAAAAGTGATTTTACGAATTTGTCCAGGCTTATAAATGTATAGGCTTATATAGATCCCACTGCAGGGTACGGGCTTTTTACATTCAAGAGAACGATTGAGAGTGGTTAGGCCATACGGTCCACCACACTGGCCTAGTGTGGTTTGGCGGACTTTCAGATACCATAGTAATTCTTCCGAATCGCTACGGTAGAGTATGCAGATTTCCTTGCGCGAAAGTGTTGTATAACAAGAAAACATTCACGGATAAATAAACATTAAAATATAATAACTGCATTAAATAAAATTAGTTCATCAAATTGAAAGCTAATGCTACAGTCAGATAAACGCTATGAAGTTCTAAATTATTTGTTACATTCCTATTCAAAAGAAGGCGTAGATAACAGACAAAATGCCATAGTTTGAGCAGATAAGTTGACTAGCACCATAGGCTAGCACTGGGTATTTTATAATACCAGTTGGGCTCCCATTTGGCACTATTACTGTGGTGACTGAACGTAATAGTTTTTGATATTACAAGCTTTTAATTTTAAAGGACAGGACAGGAGAATAATTTATCAAAAACACTGCCTCATTGATCAGAATAAAACTATAAGGCAATCTATGAGTTTTGAGAGTTCATTAGTAATTGTATCAATCAATGTTTTCTTTCCTATTCTTCTATTTACAACCTACAATCTTTAATGCATAACTAGATATTTTATGGTAGGTTTATAATTTTGTGAAGTGTTTAGTTAGTGACATGCAAAACTTTCACCCAAATACCTACATGATACAAATATTATAATTTATTATTGAATACCTCCAAGATAGCAGAACTATTAATATTATTAAATTAATGTGTTGATATGACATCATAAGCTCTTATTGATATGTGATAACATACAGAGAGGCTTTGTGTAAAAAATATCTTAAATGAGCAGTGTTTCCGCTCACTGAAAATAGATACACATATGAAGCTGCATGTCTAGCATTCTTCAGTAATGTTGAAAAATATGCCATTTGATCAATGCAAGTTTTGGGAGAGGAGAAATTATTTTTTATAATTGAGCTAAATAAATGGTTAAGTAGTGTTTCACTTTAGCAAAGTATTGCCATTTTTTTTTTATTAAGATAGTATTGCAATATCACCAATAGTTCATTATCTTATACATAAACAACAAATAAGTTCAGGTATGAATATGTAAATAGGGAATGAATATACAACAGTTTATTTTCTGACTATGTGAAAATTCTCAAAACCAGTTCTATTTCTGTCATAATGGAGTTCTAGCTTGTAAGCATAATTTATTCTATGTTGATTTGGTATATCTTCACTCAGTAATTTTTATATAAAGAACCTCTGATGATGTGCGATAGCAAACAATAAAAATCTGCAGTTTTGAAGATTGGGACTTTAGTGAGATTTTATAATTAATTATTCTAAACAAGAAATTGGTTTGTGCATATCTGTTTAAGACAGCTGCATTATCGGGCAAAATGCATAAAACATCACTTCAGCCGTAACCATAGGCTGATAATGACAAATAAATGAAGAGGCATCACTTCAGCCAGTTTAAAACAACATATTTGACAAGTCTATTTCACTGAAAACTATAACATTAAAAATTATAAGTGAGCAAGGTCACAATCAACATATTAACTAGACTTTGCACTCATCATCATCATCATCATCATATCAGCCACAGGAAGTCCACTGCTGAACATAGGCCTCCCCCAAAGGATCTCCACAATGACCTGTTGGAAGCGGCCTGCATCCAGCGACTTCCTGCGACCTTAGTCAGATCGTCCGTCCACCTTGTAGGCGGGCATCCGACATTTCGCTTGCCTGTACATGGCCTCCACTCGAGAACCTTTCGGCCCCAACGGCCATCAGTTCTACGAGCTATGTGCCCGGCCCACTGCCACTTCAACTTGCCAATCCTATGGGCTATGTCGGTAACCTTGGTTCTCCTACGGATCTCCTCATTTCTGATTCGATCTCGTAGGGAAACTCCGAGCATAGTCCGCTCCATGGCTCATTGAGTGACTTTGAGCCTTTTAATGAGGCCCACAGTGACTTTGCACTGCATCATCAGTAATCAATGAAGGCATATTTTCTTTTTATAATGCAAATTTTAATATAATTATTTCCTCATAAATATTTTTTAAATTTGAAATATTAAAAGGCTTACCGTGCAATAAAATCGTAGCGCGATCGCCTGCAACGTATCACCCTCCTGGACTTGCGCCTCTATAAAATGTTCCTGGGGTTTTATCTTATACAACTGTATTTCATTTTGGCCGTCGTCATCGTCTTTTTTATTTGTTCCCATCGTGTGCGCCGCTATATCATCCCCACTATGCATCAGTCGTGTCCTAGGGGAAATAAACACTTGTTTTAACACGTAAACAAAAGACACGAAGTACCAAAATATTCGCTCAACACTTTTCTACACTCACCTTTGTTTCATCGTAATAAACGAAACTACATCTATAAATATCTACCATGACCTATGTAATTAAGTGATGTCTACCTGATTATTTCACAATAAACCGATTTATTTTAATAAAAAAATACTAAACCAGCTGTTGATTCAACTATTCTTGACAAAGAATTTTGACAACTAATTGACACATGACAGATGACGTCTACAATATTTGAGGTGACATTCTACTAAGGAACACTGAATATTGATAAGAGCTTCCGTAAAGCCGAAATCAAACTATCGTATTACGCCGCATCTTTACTCTATGCTTACGACACGACGACGTAACAAAATATAGAGCCACAAAGTTATCTGGCCCGGTGGCCAAAAGTGGATACAACGACGTCATTTGAAATTGACAATTTACCTGCCACTCACTGACATAACCGCCATTGGTTGTTTACTCAATGTATTTATGTTTCCTGCATTATTAAAAATTTGTGAAAAATGCCGAAATCTTTAAAAAGTGACGCTAGGAACGTTAGACTCCAGGTATTCAATGTTACGAAGGAAGATAAGCGTCTTCAGACACCAATAATACCCTTCGAAAAAAATTATCAACACGTAGCTGCCACCACAGCCTTGTGTTGTCAGCTTTTCAAAATAAATTCCTCGTAAACAGAATTTTGTACGTACTAGTAAAATAGGTGTAACCACATATAATAAACTAAAATGTATCTTTACGTGCTTGCTGGCCTGTTGGTAAATGGACCTAACGCGGCTGCCAACATGTTCACGGTGGTCGTGGGCTCGAATCCCAGGTCACAAATCTGACTTTTCGGAGTCATGTGTATATTAATAGTCAATAAATACGAACTAAAACGGTGGAGGAATACATAGTGAGAAAACCTGCATACCATAGCGATTTATAAGAATATCTATGGTATGTAAGTCCACCAGCCCACATTAGGCCAGCATGGTGGACTATATGGCCTATGATATTGCCTAACCACCCTCAGTAGCACTCCCGATTGTAGAATAGGGCAGTTCCCAACAGTGGGACATATAGTGTATGGGCTGATACAGATACACTTGTTTAATGGGAAGCGATTTGTCAGAAATCTTGGGAAGGAAAAATAACATGCAAATAAAACTGGTCCACTCATTTTCCTGACACTATTGATCGAATTGAAAAATCTTACTTCACCCACTTTATTGCTATATCTATTTTTAATGGCAACACCACATTCGACAACAGCGACTCTCTCACCCAGGTCAGTTAACTTTGTGGGACTATAGTTTGGTTTCCGCTTTAAGTATAAAAAACATGTGTGTGTCCTTTTAAATGGTCCTTTTAAAGCTTAGAGTATTTAATTATATAGAAGGAGCGCTGCTACTTCAAAAACGTAGATAAAAATGGTGGTGCCGGGCCACCTTTTTCTGCCCTCCTATTGGCTAATATTTGAACAGGTTGTGCAACATACATAAATACTTGAATTTTTTTTTAATAAATAGTTATGTCCACAGACTATTAAACAAGAAGGTTAGGTTATGTCTACTTAATTTCACTCAAACTCGTTTTAAAAGGATAATAGCTTAATATAATTTCAGCTATCAAAGGAATTTATAGCAATTTATTGCTAAATAATTAATTCAATTTTTACTAATATAGGAGCGCTACCAACATTACGAACAAGAAAATATCTACGTATTATATTTCAAAACGCGAATGTATGACAGCGCTCCCTCTATATATAAATACTCTAAGTTTTAAAGGCAGGCCCGTTTAACTCGGGCTTAAAAAGTAACCCAATTTTCTTTCTCGCTTTCTCATATGCCGTTTTCGCCCCATCTCTTTCACTTTTATGAATGTGTGCGTGTGCCGGCGTGCGCTGTCGCCGCCATATTGCCGCCATATTTTTCAACAGTCGATTGCTGTTTAGTTTGGATTTGCTTATTTTATTTTAATTGCATGTTATTTCATCTGTTTTGTAATCAGTAACGTAAATATTTAACAGTACAAACGTGATATAATTTGGTTTGTGTAAATCGTATCTAAAAACTTGTGATTTACGTGATAATTAATAATTTTAGTTATGTGTTTTGTTCCCGAGTGCACAAACGAAAAAAACATAGAAATATCTGTGCAGCCTTCACAAACAAAATATACAAACACTTTAATAAGTGAACAGCTATGTTGGCGGAGCAAGAAATACCAAATTATTGAAATTATAGAAAAACATAAATCTAACCTCATCTGACATAATTAAGGTAAATATAATAATATGTTATTCCGCTGTGACCCTATTTCTAGTTTAATCTGCTACAGGAATATAAGAAATAACAATAAGTTGAAATAAATACCCATTAAAATGCAGATTTATTAGATCTCTGAACATGTGATAAGGTTAACTTTTTGTTAGTGTCTAGAATTGATGGATTATGTACCCTTACTCCTCTCATTCGTACTCTCGACTGTAGAGGAAGCTTGTGCTCTGCAGTGGAAAGTATAAGTCGACCCAGCACAGTACAGTGCAAGATTAAAGCTATTGGTATAGGTATTTCCAAGTTCCTAACATATTAATGTATAATTATCAGTTTTTATGGTTATATGTATCTAAAGTCAGGAAAGCAGTCAACTTCAACAGATTGTGCCCTTATAATATTTATTTTTTTATTAATTGTTTTATAATTTCTAGGCTAGACTCGGGTGAAATTTCCAGTCCAAGCAATTTGCAGGCAAATGTGTTCATCGTTGGAAGTACAAAGAAAGTCTCTACTATGTCTGCAGGATCACTTTTTGTAGACTTATATGTTAATATTGGTGAAGGTTAAATCACAACAGAAGTAATTATGTTCATTAATAATCTGTATATAATATTTATACTTCTTGATATAATTAAGATTCTCATAAAAATGCATTTACTAAAGATTTTGGTTATATTTTCAAATTCAGTGCAATGCAGTTGTTTATAAGATTATATTATAGACCTATATTGTGCATACTATAATAGTAATAGCATTAACATTCTTTAAAATGACTTTATTTTAAACATAATATGTTCTGCCTATTTCATCCATCCATCCATCAGCCAAAGGAAGTCCACTGCTGAACATAGGCCTCCCCCAATGATTTCCACAGAGACCTGTTGGAGGCAGCCTGTGTCCAGCGACGTCCCGCGACCTTTACCAGGTCGTCGGACCATCTTGTGGGTGGACGTCCTACGCTGCGCTTTCCGCTACGCGGCCTCCATTCGAGCACTTTCCGACCCCATCGGTCATCAGATCTCCGCGCTATGTGCCCTGCCCATTGCCACTTCAACTTGCTAATCCGGTTGCCTATTTAATATATTATAATAATTAATCAAAAAAGTTTTAGTATAGCTATCATACATTTAATGCGTTCCATGATTTGACTAATTATTTGTTAATTGATAGCTTATTTTAATTATGTATGTCTTGTTTTTGCTTTTCAATTTCTCCAAAAGTAAGCCAAATCGGTTTGTTATTTACTTAATGTCAATTGTGTCTTAGATAAAATTTGCCAACAAAGTAATCTTGTGCTGTTTCATGGTATTGTAAAATATAATTTGCAATTATTAATGTTTCCATTTAAACTTTTATTTGTCAATGCATATTTCAATTCTGTAGTCATGTTCTTAAATTTGGCATTGTTTTATTGGTCCTAAAATTAAGAGAATTTTAAGTGATAAAATTAAGAGATATTAACAAATTGAAAATGTTTAAATTAATCTGAAGATATATAAAAAAGTATTGGAGGTTATAATATTCATTAGGATAAAAATGTTTAAATAAAAGTGTTTTAATATAAAAATATAACATCAAATAAATCAAAGAATATATTATTGATTAAAGGTTTAGAATTATAACTTGGTTTTATTTGTTATTTTCATTTTGAATCCATACATTTGAACATAAAAGCATGAAACCCAAATATAAAACCGGTAAATTTCCGGTAGTAAAAATCGGATTACTGAAAGTATAACGTACATCCCTAAATATTTCAAAATCGGTAATTTCGGTAAAGTACCGATTTCAGATCAGCTCTGGTGGGAAACGCATCTAATATATATACGTATAACGTACGAAAGAGATGGCTCAAATACGATGAACAAAATTCTTTAATACTATTGGTCAGTGACAAAATTATCAATGAAAAGAAAGAAAGATCCGATGAAGATTGAATGAATTATATATGTAGAAAAGCATGTTTGGTTTCGATGTGTGAGTTTTCATAACGTGTTAAAAAATTTGTATGGAGTTGGCCATCTGTATTTTTAGTCGTCTGTGTTTAAAGGTACGAAACTAAGGACGTAACAAGCTATATTTATTTTTAAATCAATGTAAAACAAAAAAAACCAAGGAATCAAACATTACAAGAATTTATTTACGTTACAAATAAACGTTCAGTGCAAATTGCAAACTAAAAGAAGAAGAATAAAAGTTGATAGTTAAATTTCAAAAAAGTTTCCTTAAATATTAGCTTCCCATTTTTTAAAAATGACCTTCCGCTACCATATTCCGCTATTGATTTTTTTTAAATTGATACGAACCTGTATGTTTACTATCCTATTGATATTTTAAATCGAGGGTAATATAATTTAGCAAAATATCAAACTACAATAGTTTCTAGACAAATAAACAATGGTGTAACGTAAGCAAAAAAAGTATAAATACGGGTTAAAATTTATGGTATGAAATCAAAAGACACTTTGGATTTGTTTCTTTATAATTTAATAACTCGAGTATTTTACACAACAGTTACAGAACATAAATACCTTTGGTATTGCGCCATAAAGGTGGTAGTAATTGCACATAATTTATTTCCTCTAGCTACATTATGTACAAAAAATACATTAATACAAAAACTTGACTCCATCACTAGGTTTAGGTAACATTAGTTTAGGTACATGCATGAATACTCACTACTAATGATTAAGGTATTATGTATCAATGTACACATATTATATACTACATTTTAGTTAAGTCCTTTGCAAAAGTGACTAGCCGATGGACTGCCGGGCTGCAACTTGTCTTGGTGCAAATACAAGACCAATTGCAATATGCCGTTTTAAAAGCTATTCTCAAAATAACTATACAGTATTTTTAAGTTCTTTTGCAAGGCACTGTACTAAGTTACATACACAAGCTATTTACTGGGTAATCCATCGTTTGAATGAAGCTTTTAACTGATTTAAATGACAAAGAAAAAAATGGAAGTAGTTTGGAAACACTTATACGGAGAAAATCTTATGTTAATAAAATGTCCAGTTGATCTTATAATATAAAGTAATCCGCTCAAATAAAACGCTTCTACATAAATGGCAGCATTTTGCGAGGACTGTTATAACAAGCAATCATACAATAAGGTACTTGACTATTATTTTGTATATTATTTGACACACATGAGCAAATACATCCAAAATAAAAAATCGGTCTTAATAGCTATAAGGATTATAAAATAAATTAGCTATCCACAGTTCAAAAGTTAAAATGGGAATTAATTGATAACATTCTCAATTCGCACTCCTGCTACGCAATGCAGTAAGCGAGTATAATGACGTCACTAGTCTTGTTATGTCTCATAATTTACAGGTTATTTTTTTGCGTATGTGCTTTTATAGCATGTTTAATTCTGAATGAATATACAGAAATATCTTAATGGTAGATTTTGGATTTAAAGTAAGGAGTAAACAGTAATTAAATAATAATAGTCAAGTACCCTATCATCGCATAATATGGATTCAGATTTATTTATATATTAGTATCTTTATATAAGAAATATGTAATCACATAGCTCTCAAGCACACGGAAGAGACAGATTGTTTATCAATCAAATGTTCAAAATTCATGTTTTTATGATTAATTTTAATATTTGCAAAAAAGTTTTTTGTTTCATGCGTGAAAAGGTAACATGTTTTCTCAGCTCATCAAAATATATTCGAAGTACATTAAATAAATAGACGATCACAATAAAATTATATCACAGTAACTATATACTAAAAAATAGTTATTATATATTAAATAATATGATTATTGATTGTATGTATCAAATCAGGCTTTAGAGAGCACAAATTGGTCAAAAAGTAAAAATATAGCTGATTTATTCGATTTCATATGAAAAATGTACGAAAATTCGTGAATAATTACAAAGATCAAATGATTTCTTTTTTTTTTCAAATAAACTAAATATTCAATCACTCCTTATCACTATTCGTTAAAACTATAATACTTATATTATAATTAAAAGCAAATCAAATTAATGTGAAAATATGATGTGTAATGCTCATTTGATTTAAAACCATAGAAGCTAATTAAAATTGTGTTAATAAAAAATTTGATGTCTAGTATTCAAAGTATAAAAAAATATTTTTTAACAAGCATTTGCGACTGTCCTATTGGTAATATGACAACTGTACAAAAACGCAAGATAGTCTTCATACTACCAATGACTATATATCAATAGGAAGGTTTTCACAGACATATTGCGATATAACAAAGCATGATTCACATTTATTTTACCAACTTTATGATTCTTATTATAAAATATGTATTTGTGACCAGCATTTAAAAATTATAACTGATTTTTATATTCAGCATTGCCTACATAAAGTCCGCCAACTGCACTAGGCCAGCGTGGTGGACTAGATGGCCTAACCATTTTCGATCGTACTCTCGATTGTAGAGGAGCCCCGAGCCCTACAGTGGGTCGGATATGGGCTGATACGGTTCAATAAATTTCCTAGACGAGATCCCAGACCTAGAATAATTAAAGAAAAAATATTTTATAAAATTAACCGTTCTTTAGCCCTATTGTTGGATAATACTCCGAAGTAGCTATTGGCCGCATATTAGCTTTTTATTTCTCATACTTTTCTTGCCTATCTAAAGCGCTATTTACACGGAGTTTTTCGCGGTTTGAATCGTATGTCACTGTCGCTTCACGCAACCTATATTTTTTTATTGCGTATCATTTAATGTATGGCGAGACGAGCATGCCGTTCGCCTGATGGTAAGTGATACGACCGCTCATGAACAGTAGTAAAACCAAACAACACCTTGAATCACAAAGCAATGCTTGGCAATCCACTGCGATCGCCATCCTGAGACATAAGATGTAAAGTCTCAATATGTCCAGTTGTTACTCTGGCTATAATATGATATTCGTATTCTAGCAAATGTTTATAAAATATTTTACATCCTTACTATAACTGTGTCTCCTATGCGAGAATCACTCCCCATGTAAATGAGGCTTTAGTGTGACAGTTGGTTAAGGCATTTGAAATAAGTTTCAGCATTTTTAAATTACAAAATATGTAAGTATGAGTGTAGGAATTGTTAAAACACGAGATATTTATTGCTTATGTGTTACTAATAAAAAAATATTCGCAAAAAATATTACAAAGACCGTTAGATGTTGGGTAATAATTTCCGTTGCGCTAAATGTCCGTATATAATGTATTTTTTTAATATGGCTTTATCAAGGATTTATGTATCGCATATATTGGGTTCCAAGATCGAATAATCCAATTATTCCTTCATTCAGACAGAAATATGTTCAATAATAATTCATGATAGTAGTTCAATATTAATAATAAATAATTAGATGCTACCCCATTTTTTTCCTTTAAGCTTTATAATTATTTTTGGAGAGCTTTCTCGACGGTACTAAATTACCCCAGAGCCATAAAAAATGATTTTATTCAAATAATATGTAATAATTAATTAAATGAGTTTGGAATGTTGTTTTAGAAATGTCATATTTGTATACAATTGTTAAAAACATATTTTATCGATATTTACAATACGCTAACTGAACGTGAACCTCACACGTGAATATTCAAACCATACTATATTTTGTGCCCGAATAAAAGTGCCGATGGTGTCAATCAATATTTAAAAATATTTTCAGTTTTTTCTCTAAAATGTGCTTTCCTTCCCGCTACCATTATTAAATACAATAATATCGATAACTCACAGATCATGACCGTTAATAATTTCCTCGAATTTTAACATACTTTTGTTTTACTTTTAAAATATAAAGAAATGTATTACCTAATCGATGTTTAGCAGCGAAGTCCAGATTGTGTCTAAATTAAATTAGACAGGGCCAAAGTCGATGATCTTTATGACACTAGTTCTCCATGACACCGACTTTAATAGGAACTCACACAAGCTCTTCGCGACTTGGGGAGATTTACCCTTCGGAGATTCGATAAGACCGATCGAGTCTTATAAATATTCACCTGAGCAATAAATACTAGGCACTAGGCCAGTGTGGGCTATATGGCGTAACCCCTCTCGTACTATCGATTATATAGGAGGCCCGTGCCTTGCAGTACGTATATGGATTGATAATAATAAATACTTAATATAAAGAAGCACAAACGAACGAAGGGTGTTGCCTACACATATCACAGGTTGTGTGAAGGCGGCCGCGGGCGCGACGCCTCTTTAGTACTATACACGATACGCTAGATGTCGCTATGGTCGGCTACCTAATAAACTAGGTAATAGCGGCACATTGTCTTACACACTAAAATTAACTTTCCATGTCTTTACGCACTTAAACATCCTCTTTACGGCAATTGAGGTATTTTAAGTTGAAAATTAAGCTCAAATATTACAATTATGTTTACTAAAGGTCATACTAGATGCGTGCAAATTAAATATTTTTTGTAGCAAGCAAATCGTGTTTAAATGCTTTCGCCTAAATGCATGAAGATATGAAAAATATATCGAATATACACATGATCGTAATTATCGTTTAGGCATACATTTCAGGGAAAATATCTTATAAGCGCAATATACGAGATCGTTGAAAAAATATCTAATTGTAAACGGCAAGATTCCATCATTAATTTACATCGTATGGACTGTTTGTCGTGCACTATGACATAGACGTGTGAGCAAAGTAAATTGTTACAATAAAGCTTTTTTTGCTCAGTTTATAAATGTAAAGCAAGACATTTCTGTATGACGTTCAAACTTTACGTTCACAAACTTACTGCGTGTATATCTTCCGTTATAGTACGAAATGGTTTCCAACACAGGGGTGTATCAAGTAACTTTAACCATAACTTTTGGCATGTCAAATATATGGATTTGTCATCGTCAGAGTCAAATTTACTTGATTCAACAAGCCTAAACAATCTGTAATTTAATCCAGTACAAGAGTGATCGGTCCAATAATAAAACAAGCGAGTTAGTTCACGCATTATCAAACCCTTGGAAGTCACCAGGCCAGTTTTCGCGTCTCGCCACGCGGTCCGACCCCGTGCACGCGAAGAACGCATCACCTTCGAAGGGATCCGAGTCTCTTGTGAAGATGTTGATGGAGTCTGATTTCTTGATGTCTCTGTGCGTGGGCGGCGGCTTGGCACGTAGCGGGGGAAGCTCCCCCTCGTCCTCCTCCGCGATGGAGGCGGTGCGCGGGCGGGGCGGCGGTGCGGGGTGTGCGGGGGGTGGCGCGGGGTGTGCGGGGTGTGTGGTGGGAGGGGGAGGCAGGGCCGTGAAGTCGTCCTCGAACATGGAGCGCGGCGACATGGAGTCCGAGTCGAAGCGGAAGCGTGCGCACACGCTGTCTGCGTCGCGGCCGCGTGCGCTGCTCACGGAGAGGGGGGACGCCGTCACCTCTTCCGACTCGAATGCGAACCTGATATAAGTCATCATTACATTATGAACATGCTAATCAGGTAGGTTTTAAAATTGGTGCAGCCATGCTATTGTTATTTGTTAATCATGGTGGTACCACTGTCTCAGAGGAGACCGACGTGAAGCGATAGAATCGCTGTTCCCATCCTATTCCTTCTCGCTCCGCTTCCGATTTAATGATCCAAACTTTATGGATGTTCATTGGCGGAAGTGATCACTTACATCAGGTTTGCAAGCTCGTTTGCTGGACTTATGCAAAAAAAGGTAACAAGGATATTTAGACAGAATTTCAAAAAACTTTAGGGGAATTTTTAATACTTTGTCATTCACAGCATGTACAATATTTTTAAAACATTTGATATAAAAGTAGTGAATAATGATACATTCGGCAAAATGACATACAACATCATTAATGAAGCACAGGCAGTAATTACGGGCGCGTACCTGGTACCATCGAGCGTGGAGTACGGCGGTCGCTTCTTACTGAGTGGATCGTGAAAATCATCGAAGGGCGAGGCTCTATCATCTCGCGGAGAGAACTCGCTGGAGAAGCGGTAGTCGCGTGTGCGTCCGCGTGCGTCATCGCGACGTGTGCGACGACGAGCCTCCCTGCTGTCACGCACTTCGCGTACGTCACGCACGTCACGTACGTCACGCACGTCACGTACGTCACGCACGTCGCGTACGTCACGCTCGGCGTCGCGACGTGCGCCGGAACGACGCCCCGGCCAGCCCAGGGTGGAGCCGTACCTATGGCAATACAGATCACTTTATTGAACACCAAAAATTACAGAATAACAAGACATAGTAACCTTACAAATAAGTGAACAATTAGCGGTCTTATCACTATGAGCGATTTCTTTCAGACAGCCAGAAATCATATAATGGATCGTATGAGGAAAATAAAAGTGAGCATTTATGTGTGAGTGAAGTAGTAAAAATAAAGATAAAATTAATAACGCAACTTATAACGGCAATATTATATAACCTTGGTAATAATATATTCAATACTCATATCTATATCATATCACTTTGCATTTCCTGCCGGCCAGCCTTATCATTCCAAAACATGAACGGAAGGCCCATTTCAGCTAGACCAAAAGTCGAGCCCATTAAAATTTCGTTTCGGACGGACCAAGGAAGGACTCCGTTTTTATGGATCGTTTGGATTGGCTATACATAAAGACCAGGTATTGTTTCCACAACGTGGGGCCTCTGCTTTCACAGAGGACCCGTGTTTAAGTAGGCCATCGGAAGAGTTTCAGATATTCTTCCACATATCTTAAAAATATTAATAGAAAAAATAAACAGTAGTTCCACTGACAATATACAGGGTATATCAAGACTGCTACCGAAAACGAAGCCGGGTGGTAGTTTAAGCGACTTCAGACACAATGCAACAGAAAAAGTTGCGACAATTTTTTTTTGTTATTTTTTTCCTTTGACCTTATTTGGGTGGTAAATTTTTTTTTTCCTAAAATAATGGTGTATACCCTTTTATTTATAAATACTCTAAGGAATAAAAATGTTTAAATTATTATTTTAGCAAAAACTATGGATTTACCACCCAAAAATGAAGATATTTAAAAAATAATAGTCGTGTTTCTTTTCGAAATTTTTGGTTGCATTGTATTTGTACTCACTAAAACTACCACCCGGCTTCGTTTTCGGTAGCAGTCTTGAGATACCCGGTATAATTTAAACATGGATATAATGTATATACCTATTGTTATGTAATTAACATTAATAGCAACAATGCCCTATCTTCTTATCCTTTTCGTATATCCATCCAAAGTTTGTCTGTAAGAAATTGCCTAGTGCGATAAGACCAGCAACTGTAACGTTTAATTTTATTTGTAAAATATTGTATGCTTTTTGTTCTTTTTTTAATTCATTGCAATGAATGGCTGTTAGAAAACTTAGTTTACAATACCAGACAAAACAGACACTACAAAGATATTTTTCACGTAGCGCTTATTAAATTACTGAAATAACAAATACCTCCTGTCGCCGGAGTCTTCAGCTTGCCTCATTTCAGCTCTGCGTCTCGTCTCTCGCCATCCAAGTGACCCGTAATTCCTCTCTGAAATAAATTTGTAAAATAGAGTTTATGTGCAATGTTATGTGCAATCCGGATTCAGTCTGTGTTCAGTCTGCAACTTGATAAAAAATGTATTTTTCATCTACCCTAATTTGAATTATCTCCAAGAAACTATGAAAGAATATAAATATGTGATGTTGATGGTTACCGTCTCTCCTCCACCGTTGGTCAGGCCACCGGTCCCGCGGCGACGATCTGCCCGACCCGCATCCATCACTGTAACTATACAATCATATTTCATGTCATTTTTCATAGCCCCACAGTTATAGACACAGTTTTTTCTTTTTAATACTAGCGGTCCGGCCCAGCTTTGCCCGGGTGAAGATACTTTTTTAGTTCAGTCCACTTTAGAAACATAGGAACTATTTCACATTATACTAATTACTATGTTTTAAACATTTGAACTCAATGTCTCTGTCGTACTTAAAAATTCCCACCTTTGACTTTGAAAGAGCATCAAACATATTTCAATTCCTTGCATATGTCACAGGAAAACAACTATTTGTCGAGATAAAAAGTAGCCTTTGTTTTAACCCTGGCTCTCAATTACCTCCAGACAAAATTTCATCAAAACTGGTCCAGCAGTTTGATGTTACGTCTCATGATGTCTAGTAGTAAGAAGTGAGTACTTACTCTTCCTCCTCATCATACGAATGGCGCTGCCTTCTATGTCTATCTCTATCCTTCTCTCTATAATCCTTGGGCGGTCTCTCTCTACTGCGCGAGTCTCTATAATCGCGGTCTCTGCTGTAAGTCCTGTCTCGATCCCACGTGTCATTCTCGCGGTCTCTACTCCTGCGGTCTCTGCGGTCTCTACTCTCTCTATGGTCCCGGTCTTTGCTAATATCGCGCCTGTCTCTCCCACTTCCAGAGTCTCTTCTGTCTCTAGCTGAGTCCCGCCCATCTCTACTCAAGTCTCTATCCCTATCCCTGTCTCTCATGTCGCGTTTGTCTCTGATTTTCTCCTTCTCTCGCCCGCTACCGGAGTCGAGACACTCTCTTGAACCCGATGAATTGTGCCTGTAAAGGAGCAAAATGACTTTAATTCACAGTCTCCGTGGCGCAGGCGGTTAGACGCCGCCTGTGAAACGAGAGGCCGCGGGTTCGATCCCCGCACCGAGATAAATGTTTATTTATTTATTTATATAAGCTTTATTGTACACCATAAATAAATACAAAAGGAAACAATACAAACTAGAAAAAAAAAGTACAATTGGCGGTCTTATCGCACAAGGCAATTTCTGACAGACAACCATTTGATGGATATAAGAGAAAAGGACGAAAATTGGGGCAGCATCAGGTGTACGAATAATATCTGTAGATCTAATATCTACAGATATTATTCGTACACCTGATGTCTATATACAACATATATAAATAAACATACATACATAAGTAAATATCCCATGTAAATATACTTACACAATATACACATATACATACATACAATATATATACATACATATCTACACAACATAAAGGTCATATAATTAAGTATAAATACACAAAAGAAAAAGTATACAATTACTAATGTCCTCATTCAGCCAGAGAGTAATGTTCTTTAACCAGCCTTTTAAAGATGGGTAGAGATTTGGCCCTTCTTACTGTTACCGGTAAAGCATTCCACAGCCATGCAGCTAGTACTGTGAAAGATTTATCTACAAAGGAAGTGGAATGCACGGGAATTTTCAGTCTTAAGTTCTCCGATGACCTAAGAAACTTCGAATGTGAGTCATGTAGGAATTCAAACCTATTTCTAAGATATGGGGGTGAGAGAGGATTAAAGAGAATTTTAAAAAGAAGAGAGAGAATGTGTGTATTCCGACGAAGCCGTATGGGTAGCCACTTGAGCTTTCTGCGAAACTCTGAAACATGATCATATTTGCGTAATCCAAATATAAATCTAATACAGAAATTTTGGAGGCGCTCAAGTTTATTAAGTTGCTCCTCAGTAATATCAAGATAACTGGCATCCGCATAATCAAGGATGGGGAGAAGAAGGGATTGTGCAAGCGAAATTCTCGTGGCAAAATGTTTGTGCGGCCCACAAATACTTCTCTCGGGTCTGGGTGTTTGTGAGACCGAAAAGTCTCTCGTAGTTCCTGATACCCACGACACAAGACTCGATCTTAATGTGGGGTCAGGACTATGTATGTGACTGTTGGGTGTTATTTATTTATTTTATTTATTAATTAAAACAGATAATATAAAGCATTGCGGTTATAAGGAATTGGCTTATAGTCAAAATTTTCTTTGCGTAAGTTCAGAAACACCGGGATTTACCATCTAACAGGTTGAATCTGTGGTCCCTTCATTCAAGACAACTAGCATATCGCACATTCAGAATTAAAGTGACCTAATAAAAAAAAATAGATTTTGGATTTTAATCATATGTATATTTTCTCCATGGCTAGTTGAGTGACTTTGAGCATTTTAATGAGGCCCACAGTGAGAGGCCACGTCTCGGTGCCGTATGTCATCACTGGTAACACACAACTATCGAAGACTTTCGATTTTAGGTACTGAGGTATTTTGGACGAGAGGACGTCGCGAAGTTTCCCGAACGCTGCCCAACCGAGTTGGATTTGAATTCCGTAGGAGAACCAAGGTTACCGACATAGCCCATAGGATTGGCAAGTTGAAGTGGCAGTGGGCCGGGCACATAGCTCGTAGAACCGATGGCCGTTGGGGCCGAAAGGTTCTCGAGTGGAGGCCACGTACAGGCAAGCGAAGTGTTGGACGCCCGCCTACAAGGTGGACGGACGATCTGACTAAGGTCGCAGGAAGTCGCTGGATGCAGGCCGCTTCCAACAGGTCATTGTGGAGATCCTTGGGGGAGGCCTATGTTCAGCAGTGGACTTCCTGTGGCTGATATGATGATGATGATGATATTTTCTCCAAATGACTATCTCCATCGACCTATTATGAAAGAAGGACCAATATAGGCGTGAAAGACAGAAAGATGTATACTACGGTCTTCTCGATGTATCTTCAATAAGTACAAAATGTCTTATGTTACAAATCTTTAATGAACGTTTTCCAAAAAATAAGGTTTTTTAGTTAGGTCTCTATAATTGTAAAGATGCGATATTACATACCTGGATTCTCTGTCGCGATGGTGTGAGGGCGGTCGCTGTAGCCGCGTGACGGGCGGCAGGTCCTCGTCCCACGGAGACACGTCGCGGGATGACGACGACGTTTGTACTGAAATAAAGTGCTTCTTGCTAATACCATAGTATTTTATATAAAAGGCTTTAAGATTTATATTTTTCGATGTTATTTTGGAGTAGGAATTGCTATCACAACAGGCTTTAAGAGACTTCAAATCCTTCCTGCCCAAATTAATATTTAGTTTTCGTTCTTATTTTAGAAGAAGAATTGCTTAAGTTTTATATGAAGTAAATTATTTAAGCAGTAAGGATCAAAGACGTGGATTGCATGCTCGACACCACCGGCTCGAAGGATCAAATATGGATGTATTTTGGAACTGCTTTCCCTTTAAAATCAGACGCATTCCAGTAATTTACAATAGTATGTACATTTTTGTAGAGCGATAAGACTTTCATTTGTACTTCTTTTTATCATTGTGCCTGTAAAATGCCAACGCATACCAGAACGACATAAATTTAAAACATTGAAATTTATGTCATAATTCCACAGGATAAGTTTGAATATCTGTTGGTAAAAAATGTGATCCCTTGCCATGCCGCGCCGCGCCATCCCGGTCTGCGCTGGCATAGTGTATATATTCGTGTACTATGATATGTATAAATAGGTATTTACCGATGTGCGGTCGGCAGGGCGGCTGGTGCCGGCGGCGCGGGCGCGGCTCGGAGTCGGACGAGCAGTTGGAGCCGCCCGCCTCCAGCACGCCCCAGCGACCCGCGCGGGCCACGCCGCCCACCACCACCTTGTCTGCAACACAAAGTTGGACCAGAGCGGTTGGCGAACTGAATTGTGTATCTAACTGACGATTGTTTGTATTATTTTGCGTACAAACGCAAATGCTATGAAAATAAAATAGTATTTTAAATGGAAGAGTGGGAGTAATATTACTGTCTCTGTCATACCGAAATGCATATTAAGAGTAATGACGTCACTAGTTTTGTTTTGCATCGCTTTTCTTTTACTGCCACTAAATGTCTACTACCTTTTTGAGTCTTGGAAATGAAAGACCACCACTATAGGTCGACTGGTCGAGGGTTATTGTTATTTGCATGGCTAAGGCTCAATTGTACAAACTAACTTTGCCAATACCTTTGCTGAAACTGTCAATTCCATACATTCGCAAGGTCAAATAGATCTCAAATGTATGGCGATGACATTTTCATAGGCAAAGGTATTGACAAAGTTACTTGGTGCAACTGAGCCTTAAGATGGAAGAGTAGTGCCGTAGTAGGTATGTCCAGAGTGCTCCACCAATGCCATCTAGCGCCCTAAGAATCTCGTCGAGATCCAATAACACTTACAAAATAATTATCTGCAGCAGATTGTTATAAAAATAAGTTTAATATTTCCTGGAATTATTAACCTCAAGCAAGCAGTCGACTATTAAATTATGAGCTGAAAATATCCTAAGTCATGTTGCAGTATGCACCGACCTCAAGACGCATGGAATAAGCATATAACCAAATATGTTCTTTTGGCTATTTGATTTCAATACTCATTATTAAACAATGTGTATCAATAAAATAAAATAAAATAAAATAAATGAAATACCTAGATACATACCTTTGGTATCGGGTGACGAACCACTAACCACATCACTGATCGAGCCAGTGGAAAGCCTCTCTGGTGGCTGTAACTCCTTCACCGGCGTCAATTCTACAGCTATCTCTTTCTTCTCCTCCACTTTCTTGGGTTCTTCCCTCTCTTTCACCACGGGGCTCTTTCTAAACGCGTCCTCCACGTGTGTGAAAGAAAGCGAGCTATTGTCGATGCAGTCGAAAAAGTCAGAGTTGTCGAAACCGTCCGATTTTTCGTCTGATTTCTTCCGTTCTTTCGGCAATTCCGGAGGTAGTGATTCGAATTCGTCTTGTGAGGGCTCCGTTATTGTTATTTCGCGCAGCGCCGCATACCTAAAATAGCAGTTTGTGACGTTATACTCTACGAACAAAAATATTGATACACTTAAAAAAACAATTTCGGTGACCTTTTCGATTTGAATAAAAAAATGAATGACTGGTCCTTCTTGAAATATTTTCTTATACGACAAAACTATAAAATAAAATAAATTCTCAGGGCGCTATCATATTCCCTGAGTCAAGATATTTCCAGTGTAAGCTGAACAGTCAAATCTTACACATCATGTAACACACTGAAATGTCTCAACAAGGAAAATTGAATTTTTCCGTAACTTACTATATGTAAAAAAATACACTAACCTATCATTATTATCTTCATGTTTGGGGTCAACATTTCCATTATCCCGCGGCGACACACTCCTTCTAGCTTTCTCGATCTGCAAATTCTTCATCACAGACTTAATATCCTCGATTTTAGCATCTATTTGTGACGGCTTCGGGCTCACAGAGTTTCGGAACATATTGAAAGAATCTAGTGTCAGCTCATCCAAAGTCTTTAGTGGACTTCTAGAAGGTTCTTTAATCTCACACTCCTTTTCTAGGCTAGTTTTCATCATGTCTATCGCAGTCAGTTCTTCCTTATCATCTGAGTCTTGTTTAGGCTCCAATTCGGAGTCCACTGGGTCCAAAATAGATTTAGCTTTTAATTCCTGCTCTTGGATTTCGCGGAAAGCCGCGTATCTATCGTACGTCGGGTTGGCTTTCTTATCGAAGTCGTCGAAGTTAGCCACAAATGTCCCGTTAGATTCGATCGGTGGTGTGAAGTTGTCTTCGAATTGGGGCTTGAAGTCGGTTATAGGGGGCGCTGATGGCGTTGGCTTCTCAATCGGTGGGGGTATTCCTGATAATATTTTCTCCGTTTCTGTTTTAGGCGTCGGGTCTATATGGATGTGCTGTAGGATAAATCGTTATTAGTATAGGTTTAAATTTTTTCAAGTCACCTGTTGTCCCCTCTTATATATTGCTTATATAAATGCCCCTTATATATTGTGCATCTAATACAATAAGTTTTTATAACTATGGAAGAGTATTTTACATAAAAAACCCTGTGTTAGTATGTAGATAATATGAGTTTCATACAACCCGATTCCTATCGGTTTTCCATTTAAATGTTCTATTCCACATATGCAGCTATAAATATATACTTTCTCTATGTCATTACGTAATACAGAATAATGGCGTAATTAGTTTGAATTGAAAAAAATATTTGTAAAAATGGTATAAATCTTACAGCTCTGTCGTTGTCAGCGGCCAAATACGACCTCAGATACTCTGTCAGTTGAGGGAGGGTCATTGAGGACAATGTGGCGGCAGGAACCCGTAATCTGAAAATAAAATAATTTGTTGGATGAAATAACTACTAGACATTTTGAGAATTAACATCTTATGTCTCAATGGCTCATTGCTTTGTAATTCGAGGTGTTGTTTAGTTTTACTACTGCTTGAGCAGTCGTATCGCTTACCATCAGGCCAACGGCAAGCTGGTCTTCCCATTCATTCCAATAAAAAAAAATAGGTAATCGTACGTGATCGCATATTAAGGACCGCAATGTATACGTTTTCATTTTTCTGTTTGATTTCTTTGTTTGTCTGTTTGTATATTATTGTATTTTATTATGTGTACAATAAATATACCTAGTCATGTCATAAATTCTGTCACATGTTTAATATAAAATAATTGAAACAAGTTTATTCATTATGTAACCATTTATATACCATGAACTTAAGAGCGTTTACACCCTGCACGCGCTTTTTGGCTTAAAAACAGGACTTTTCAAATGAGTTAATAGCCACCAATAAACAATTTAAAGGAAAAATAATTATTACTAATTTTAGAAAAGGTTGTCATCTAGGGATTTTGGTGGAAAACATTATAGATTGATGGATAATTTGTGAGTACTATACGGATTACTGAACACAAGTTTCGTTATTTAGGCTTTAAATGGCAATTTAGAAGCTTAAGATGTCCGAAACCACTAAATATAAGATGAAAATAAAAATATCATCAGACTAATAAGACCCTTATGGAGGGATTTTGCTGAGAAAAATAATCTTTTTGTGTTTAGTTCCTGAAAAATAAAAATTTAAACAATGCGAAATTATTCAGAAACTCTCGTCAAGAACATATTTTTTTTCACCAACTTATCGTACATAATTTGTTATAGCAATTGCATATTACAATAGAAGAACATCTTATCAATAAATTACCATTTTTATATTTCAACAAAATTAGTTTTCATGTTTTCTACAAATATTTTAAAAACCACTATAAAACACGCTGTCCGACGTGGATCAAATCAGACCGCCGCAAGGCCTTCTAGAGGGAGGACGTATCGCTCGTCGCTCCGGCCTGGCTGCAGTCGATTATGCCGCGCGTAGTAAAAATAGCCACGCGCGGAATGCGATTACCACATCTTTGTACTTTGGTAGTAAAATATTTAATTATTTTTATTACCTACAATGATTTTGTAGTGAGTATAAATTATGTTTCAGGTAATATAATGGGACGTAATTCCGAGGCTAAATTATGTTATGTATTGTAATATAAAATTAAATATATTTCGTAATTGTAAGGGATTGTAAGGCCCCTAACACTATTTATGTGTTCGAACACGAAATGATTAATAAAACGTCCGTAGTGTCTACTGATTGAACACTGATTTGAATGCAACTTAACAATGTAATAATAACGAAAATATGATTAGTATCCAAAATTTGTATTATTCTTTGCTTGCACAGTAATATTTGTCTACTTATAATGCAAATAAAATATTTTTATGATATTATATTACAGTTACATTTCAATTGAATATTTGAAGCGCACGGATCAAAGTTGTTTGAGCCGATTGTATAGCGAGCCGACGCGGCAGCTCTACGCACACAGCTTTGGTCGCTTATGTGTGCGTGAAATTAACGAAGTAATACCTATAGTTGACTTTGCGCGCAAGGTGTATACGCTCTTAACAAAAATTTGATTCTTATGACACTAAATTTTATTCAAAATGACCTCCGTGATTTTGAACACAGGCCTTCAATCTGCGCGGCCAGTTGTCTATAGCAGCACGAACGAGGTCCATGTCAATATCGGCGGCTGCCTTAATCAAGGATGTCTTGAGTGACAACAAATTGGGATGAGGCTTTGAGCACGCCTTTTCCTCCAAGTGTTGCCATATCTTGTAATCTAACGGATTCAAATCTGGACTGGAGGAGGGCCAGTCTTCGTGCCGGATGAAGTCGATTTCACGTGCCGCCAGCCAGTCTTGTGTGCTCTTCGCTCTATGAGCTGGCGCCGAATCTTGTTGGAATACCCAGAGCCTGTTATTGAACATGGTATGAGAAACAGGTTCCACAAGGTTCGTCAGGACTGTATTTTGATACACAACTGCATTTTTACACCTTTCTCACAAAAATGTACCTCTGTTAAGCCCCAATAAGAAACTCCCAACTTTTGTTTGTTGTAGCTCTCTTCTACGGTAAAATTTTTTTCATCTGAAAAAAGAATTTCCCGATATTTTTTTCCCGCGTACCGCTTCAACAAAGCGCGGCATCTCTTCAGTCTCAGGACCATTAGACGAGCATTCAAACGATGTCCTGTTTTTCTTCGATATGCCCGAAGCTCTAAGTCTTCATTTAACACCCTTTTCACCGTGGTTCTGCTTAACCCCATCTGAAGGGCCAACAGTTTCTGCTTACGTTTGGGATTTCTTTGAATTCGCGCCTTCACAGCTTTTATCACTGCTGGAGTCCTAACAGACCGAGGGCGACCACTTCTTGACCTGTCATCTACACTAGAGTCTTCATTGTATCGTTTGATGGTACGATAAACGAATCTCTTGGTTATATTCAAATTTTTCAGTATGTCAAAAATTTGAATTGGCGCGTAACCGCAACGATGCAACGCAATAACTGCAACACGGTCTTCTTTAAGCGTCCACTCCATATTTAAAAATGAGTAAAATTCTAAAAAGTATACATTTTTATTTTCATGAACAATTCGAAATTCGAATTCAATAAACTTTTTTGTGGCCAGCATTCTAAAAGAAAAGTTTTTACTGTGTGACAATACTTATGACCTGACTGTGTATAAATAAATGAATGGATATGAGCCCTGGAGTTTTGATCTGGTCCCTTTGTTGTTCATCGTTATGGGACCTTAAGCTGCGATCTGTTGCACTGTTAGAATCACATATATGTTGGGTGTATTTATTTATTTATGACTATGAACCTCGTGCAAATGTTGCTATTCTCTACTGCTTCCCTCCTATAGGTCATAACGTGGTGATATATAGCCTATAGCATTTCTCGATAAATGGCCAATTCAACATACATTTTTTTTTCAATTCGAACCAGTAGTTCCTGAGATAAGGGGCAACAAACAAAGTCTTTAGCTTCATGTATTAGTATAGATATAAATCAGCAAAGGAGAATGCCCATTCATAGTATCGATAAAAAATATCATTGAGTTCGATACCGATACTGCTTAAAATTAATTATACTATTGTCTATGGTTTGTACTTAAACGTTATCCTGTTATATCACGGGCGACAGATTTTTATAAAATAAAGTAATTATCAGCAATCATCAAATTTTACATTTGACGGGTTCACAGAGACCCATACAAAAACAATAATTGGACATCAAGTTCCTTTCTCCAAGAACTACAGGCCTGGATCTGAATGATGTTTATATTAATTGAAAATATACATTTTTCCTACACAAAAAACAATAGGTTTTATCGAGAGACAACGATCTTCGCATCGACCAAGTTTTATAGTAAAACGGGCATTCTCTTTTGAATGTGATGTAACCTGTTGGCGAGGTCCTCCATGGTGCAGGTGAGCAGCTGGCTGAGCGTGATGTCGAACCGCTTGGCGGCGGGCAGCGGCGGCGGCGCGGGCGTCAGGTACTCGTCCTCGCTGCTGTTGGTCGCCGCGGACGACAGACGAGGCTTCGTGCTGCGGTCCGCCTGCACACATACACACACAAATCACAATAGGATATTATATAGGGTGTAGATAAAAATAATGTTCTATCTCCAATCATTGACTTGGTACAGCTACTTGCATTGAGTGGTTAAAGGTAATGCAATAAATTATTTATTAAATTATTAATTGGAAATTATTATTACTTCAATACTAAGTTATTATAATGAATTGTTTCTGACGCACATGATCTGATCAAAAAATATACGGAATATCAGCGGTGGTGCTACCAGCAAATGCTGAATGCGGTCTGTCTTTATGTAATGAATTTTTATTTTATTGTTTTTTTCCCTTTCTACATTTTAAATTAAGAAATGTTTTTTGATTAACTTTAATACAATTATTTATTTTTATTATTCTTATTTTTATTATTTCCTTTTATGTTGTGTTTATTGATTTGTGTGTTCTTTTCCCTGCTTATGGAGGGTAAAACGCTATGAAAGTAACAAAGAAAATGTTTTATTTCTGTTTTTCAATCCTTAGAGTAGGTTTATATTCATCAATGTTCTGTTAGTAAAAAAAGTTATACCTATGTTCAGCAATATTCTATGAATAAACTACGTAAACTACGTAAGGAGTTAACATGTCAGACCATGGGCTCCTTCTTGCGCACAGGTCTGGGCAGGGGCGGCGCGGGGTCGTCGTCCGTGTCGTGCGGCGGGCGCGGCGGGGGGCGCGCGCCACACTCGCCCAGCTTCTTGGGCGGCAGCGGCGGCGGCGGCGACGCGCTGCAGCACGACACACGAGATCGACCGCCTGACACTGCTGACACTGCTGATACTGCTGATACAGCTGGGCTGACAGCGCCAGTGACTGCTACACCGGTCACGCTCGAGCTGTCCGTGCCCTGTGAACGCATCGTGTTTTGACGTTATTCCAAAGATGCAACATACATAATACATAAACTCATGCCTTTTTACCACAAGGGTAGGCAGAGGTGTCAGGACACCCACATTTCGCCTTGTATATTCCGTCCCATTATGAGATAGAAGGCGAGCCTAGTATGAGGCGATATGGTGATCGGACACAAATTCCTGACTCCGGGCTGATAATGAATAGAAAATTTCAAATCACTTTGCCCGACCCGGGATTAGAATCCGAGACTTCAGCTTTACAATCGTATCGTGGTACAACTACGCCACTGAGGCAGTCCAAAGATACTCCAGTTAAAAAAATGTTCTACGAGTTTCAATAAAAGGAACACCATTACATTTCATTGTTCAATTACGGAGTTTAATTTCACTCGTATACGGTCCGTGTACTGTAGCGGATCCGGTATTTAAGTTTGCTTTGGGTTTCCGGGGCCGTTCCAATTGCGCTGAAGAGAGCAACGCGGTGTTTTGGTTGGTATGCCTCTCACTCAACTGGTGGTAGGTCTCTCATATGTGAGAGGCTGCCTGGGTGGGTACCACCGCAATGTCTATTTCTCCCGTCAAACAGCAGTTTAAATGCACTGTTGTGTTTCGGATTGAAGGACATTGTAGCCAGAGTAACTACTGGACATATTGAGACTTAACATCTTGTGTCTCAGGATGGCGAGCGCAGTGGAATGCCAAGCATTGCTTTGTAAATCAAGGTCTTGTTTGGTTTTGCTACTGTTCATGAGCGGTCGCATCGCTTACCATCAGGCAAACGGTATGCTCGTCTCGCCATTCAATGCAATAAAAAAAAAAAAAATGCTGTAGATCGGTGAACCCAACATGATCGCTCCACTTTCTCCCGAGGTGGGTCGTTACCGGTAAACCGGTTCCGCCAGGGTCAAAAAAAATAAAAGTAGTTGGTATACCTGTCGATGCAGTCTGGGCGACTTGGGCGCGGGTTCCGGCGGCAGCGACACCTGCAGCGGTCCGTTGAACACGTTGGCGGGGTCGGCGGTGGCGCCGGGCGCGGCGAGTGCGGCGGGCACGGCGGGTGCGGCGGGCACGGCGGGTGCGGCGGGTACGGCGGGTGCGGCGGGTACGGCGGGCACGGCGGGCACGGCCGGTACGGCGGGTGCGGTGACGTCATCGAGCGCGGTGTCATTGAGCTTATCTTGCAGCAGCGGCTTGGGGAACTCGTGCATGCTCGTGAAAGGGTCGTCCTTGAACGAGTCGGAGAAGGGATCCGTGTTGTCGAACGGATCGGTCTCCGCGAACGGGTCGGACGAGAAAAAGTTGGAGCTGAACATGGAGCCCTGCGGCTTGGCGATCGTGACCGACCCGCCCGAGTGTCGAGACAGCGACGTCATCGTGGTCGCCGGACCGTAATCGCTTCGCGACTCTGTCGTCACTGGCAATATATCGTTTATTAGACTCTGCGTTGTGGGTACGAGGTCTTTGAGAACTTTTTTTGGAGGATTTTTGAGCTCCTGAAAGAATAGTTTTTTGTCAACGTAAGGTTTACTGCGGCCTGTGCCGAGTGGGTCTAGCTCGGTGAATACGTCGTAATTGAGCGTTTGGGTCGTGGACGTGGTGGGCTGGCTCACCTGGAAAGCAGGCACACGTAAGACTAAATTATGTAGACGTGACAGTCACAGTACTAACCTAACGACGCCGCGCTCAGTACATCAGGCACTAAGCGCCGCTCGCCCGGGTGTGACAATAACACTTTACATTTATGGGTATGATTTTAATTCATATTTTTTCGCGAATTACAAAGGTTATGTTCCACACTATCATAAGAGTCAAAATAATATTTTGGAAACAAAAGCAAGATATTTAAGGACACACACGTATTATCCACGTCGACATGCAAGGATTCGTTACATCTAACATCAAACACTATTGGCCAAAAGTTTCGGCCGAATCAAAACAATATTACGGTGCTATATCGAGTAACATCACATTCATATTGGGGGCGTTAAAAAGCGTGCGGACAAACAAAAAGTCAGAGAGGAAGTGTTTGTTTGTATATATGTATATATAATTATATATTGTCATGCCGGTCGTGCAGCAGATTGTAAGCGGGAGTCATGCTATCGCTCCGGTGTCTAAGTGTCACGAGTACATAACTAGTTTAGTCTTACATACGCATCACAATTCGGAGAATTGCAACACAGAGGCGCGGCCAGACGTCACAGACAGAGACTCTACTACGAACATACTACTGCCATGTATAATTACAAATTCATATTTTATATAGCATTTACAAGTGGTAAATCCTTAATATTTAATAGTCTGAAAGAAAAAAGAGCCACTTAATTTGGCCGTAAGTGTAGCCCAATAAAAGTTATTTGATAAATTACCATATTTGTTGTTTTACGATCAATCTATTTGAATAAAATGAATGCATATTTTTGTTAACACTGTACAAAAACAGTAGGTACTATACTGTATATGAATTTGTAATATTTACTTATAATTAAGGGAAGAAATAAAAGTAACAGATATAAGGAAACATGCTTCGTGAACTTTCATGAAACATTTTGTTTTGCTAATATTGCTAATTTTCAGTTCACACAAAAATATTTCGATGACGTATGTGATTTTACCATCAGGATATTTTGAATTGCACACATACATAGCTTATACTTAACGATTATTTTACAATAATATAGATATCTTAAATAACAAATTTAAGGCATTTTAATGTTCCATCTTTCAGCACTGACATGATTATTCCAATAAGTTCCATATTTATTTTTGACATTTAATAAGTTTATCCTACTATATTTTGTATAATTATTAAGTTTCTTAGTTAAAATGAATATGCTGTATTAGAACAATAATTTCTATACCAGCTTGTTTTATTTTATCTCAAGTAAGCAATTAAACTTGCATCAATATGGTAATTATGGCTTGGTATAAAAAAAGCTATATAAACTATTAGATTCGATTTCACGACATTATTTAGCACAGTGACCTTTAAATAATCTTTTAGTGAACGACAATATATTTTTGGACAAAAGCAAAAGCTTAGGCAATATCCGTATCTTTATAATTCAGTACTAAAACATGGAACACAACAATACAGCAATATCTAATAACCAGTATGTACTGACCGTGGGGTCAGGTCTCGTGTCGGCTACTGGCGCGGGGTCGAAGTCTGAGGGCGCGAGGTCGAAGGGCAGAGCCTTGCTGGGGGAGAACACTGTGCGCGTGCCCGTGCGACCGCGACTCGCCGCCACCGAGGGGGGAGGGGGGAGCAGGCCCTTCTGTAAGGATATAGGAACCTTATCACTTAGGTGATATGGTGGTGGAATTAGTAAACTAAACCAAGTGGTAGGAATTACTAATTTATTGGAATGAAAGGCCGGAGTCACTGGTACACCCCTTGGACTATACATGAGGTAGAGAAGAGGGGGCTTGATAGCTTTACTCTTATTCAAATAATACTCCAATTTTGCACCAATCCATTCACAACCCACATTTAATAGCGCTACGTTAATAATTTGAGTCTCGAAAATTACCATTATTTCTTACTTGTATTAATAAGTTACAACCGCAAACACACCTTTTGATTATTTAAAAAAATTGTGTGATTAATAGTATTAGTAGTAGACCATTTGATTTACTAATATTAAACCTTATACATAGTTAAATCTTTAATAATTTCATTACGAGAGTAGTTTTTCATTTTTAGTTGAGCATAAATTAAAATTTAATTGCGGGTACACCCATGGGCGTAGCCAGCCATGGGCTCAGGGTGGGGCAGAAGTCTAAAATAATATTTAAGTAGCAAACTATACTCATTGTTTCCCCGGTAATTTTTGAAACGAAGTTCCTTATTTTCATACAAAAAGGTTACACCCTATAGCACCATGTATCCACAGGGTATATCAAGTGTGCTACCGAAAACGAAGCCGGGTGGCGGTTTAAGTAACTTCAGGCACAATGCAACTAAAAATTTTGCGAAATTAAATTATAGTTTTATAAAAGTACGCTTTTTTGAACGATTCAACTAAAAAGCAAAAAAATATATAATGAGTTTAAGATTAGAAAATGGAGTAAAATACATACATTTTATTGTTACAAAGCGTGGGGGGCTTACAACCTTTACTACATCGTATCAATCGAAAGTGTGTCGAGCAGGGTAGTTTACCTTATACTTAGAATATCAAAAATATATTCGTTGAAGGTCATACAGGTATATGCACCGACCTCGGCACGTCCAGATGAAGAAGTAGAGGAGATGTAAGTGGGGCCCTACATACTTCCAAACCCTCCTTTAATGTTGTTATAGGGTATTTCAACGCTGAGTTGAAAGTGGGGCAATTTGGACATAGGCTACAGAAGGGGTAAGAGGCTGGCCAACTTTCTGGAGAAAGAGAGGCTCTTTACGATGAACTATTTTTTCCAGAAGCCGCCTCACAGGAAATGGACCTGGATGAGCCCTGACGGTTCTACGAGAAACGAGATAGATTTCATCTTGACGACGAATATAGTTCAGTCACAGATGTCTCTGTGATCAACAGGATGAAAACTGGCAGTGATCACCGAATGGATAGGGGCACATTGATTATCAATGTCCAATTAGAAAGGCGTCGCTTGATGAAGTCGCGCCCATATCCAAAACCCCGAGACATTTCAACTTGAACTAACAAATCGCTTTGATTGTCAAAAGTGAAGTGGTTTGGTAAAAGCTGTCCATACGGTAAATATTTTAGACCTTGCCGTAGAGATAGCCCACAAAAACTCTCAATCCACACTCTTGACCTCATGGCCGAACGTCGGCCTATGGCGCTGCAGTCTTCCGTTAACGCCGTTTAACTGGTGGTAGGTCTCTCATATGTGAGAGGCCATCTGGGTAGGTACCACCGCAATGTCTATTTCTCCCGTGAAACAACACTGCTTAAATGCACTGTTGTGTTTCGGATTGAAGGACATTGTAGCCAGAGCAACTACTGGACATATTGAGACTTAACATCTTATGTCTCAGGATGGCGAGCGCAGTGGAATGTTGCTACTGTTCATGAGCGGTCGTATCGCTTACCATCAGGCGAACGGCTTGCTCGTCTCGCCATTTAATGCAATAGAAAAAAAAAAAAAAAAAAAAAAACGCCGAAGCATATCGGCTGCTCAATAGACCGATCTGAAAGTCCTTACGGCACGATGTCCGTGCTCACATTACTGTGAGCATTAAAGAGACAATTGAGCAGAACGGAGGCTTCAAAGTGTTTGCAAGAGACTTGTCTATTGGGCAACGCCAGTTGTCTAGGCTGAAGACGGACGGAGGCCGCGTAGTGTCGACGAGGGCAGAGGATATTAAGGGTGATCGAGAGGTTCTACGGACAGTTTTACACCTCGGTTGCCGAATCTACTGTTAGCTAGGGCGAAGTTGATCCGACACTTTAGCGATGATATCCCGGACATCAGACTATGTGAGATTGAGACGGCCCTGAAGCAACTTAAGAACAACAAGGCGCCGGGAGTGGACGGAATCATTTCAGAGCTTCTGAAAACGGGCGGAACGCCGATATTGAATGTCCTTAAGAGGCTCTTCAATTCCGTTCTCCTCGAGAGCTCAACGCCAGAGGCATGGAGTAGGAGCATGGTGGTATTGTTCTTCAAAAAAGATGATAACACTTTGCTGAAGAACTACAGGCTCATCTCGCTTCTGAGCCATGTCTATAAGTTGTTTTCGAGGGTCATCACAAATCGTCTCAAACGCAGGTTTGATGACTTCTAGCCTCCCGAACAAGCCGGTTTCCGAAAAGGCTTTTGTACCATAGACCACATCCATACGCTTCGGCAAGTTATACAAAAAACCGAAGAATATAACTTGCCGCTTTGTTTAGCGTTTGTGGACTATGAGAAAGCCTTTGATTCGATCGACATCGACTATCGGTACATAGAAGTGTTGAAGTGTATATACAACAACAGCGAAATTTCCTAACACGAGCAAATGTTTGTTTAAAAAGAGATTTCTTACCCTGGACTGTAAAATCACATAGAATTGAAATAAATAAATTTATTTATTATGAATTATAAACAACGGCACCATGTCGGTCCGAGTACAAGATCAGAGCACGAAGGATATTCCACTACAGAGAGGCGTGAAACAGGGAGATGTAATATCTCTGAAACTGTTCGCTGCCGCGCTGGAAAACGCCTTCAAGCTCTTGCAGTAGAAAGTATTCGGCATCAACATCAACGGCGAGTATATCACTCACCTTCAATTTGCCGACGATATTGTAGTCTTGGCAGAATCGCTGGAATACCTTAGCACTAAGCTCGAAGACCTCAATCGAGTCTCCCACAGGTGGGTCTTAAAATGAACTTGGACAAAACGAAGATCATGTCGAATGTCCATGTTGTGCCCACCCCTAACGGAGTTGGGGGCTCGAATCTTGAAGTTGTAGACGAATATGTCTATTTAGGACAAGTGGTCCGGTTAAGCAGGTCCAACTTCGAGAGAGAGGTCAATCGTCGAATCCAACTCGGTTGGACAGCGTTCGGAAAACAACGCAACGTATTCTCGTCCAAAATACCTCAGTATCTTAAATCGAAAGTATTCGATAGTTGTGATACGTCACCGAGACATGGCCTCTCACTATAGTCCTTATTAGGAAGCTCAAAGTCACTCAATGACCTATGGAGGCTATGCTCGGGGTTTCCCTACAAGATCGTATCAGAAATGAGGAGATCCGTAGAAGAACTAAAGTAACCGACATAGCCCACCGGAGTAGTAAGATGAAGTGGCAATGGACGAAGCACATAGTGCGAAGAACTGATGGTCGGTGGGGCCAAAAAGTTCTCGAATGGAGGCCACGTAGCGGAAAACGCAGCGTAGGACGTCCACTCACAAGGTCAGACAACCTGGTAAAGGTCGTGGGACGTCTATGTTTAGCAGTGGACTTCCTTTGGCTGATGGATGTTGGACGATGTGTTTGTAGTCACTAAAACTAGCGCTCGGCTTCGTTTTCGGTCGCAACCTTGATATATCCTGTTATGTATAATTCGAATGGACCAAAACATTTTCTTATTGCTCACCTTCCTAAACCTAAAATTCCTAAAAAAATGTCCCTAACTTCAGCCGTTTGAGCTGTGGGAGTAAGCCAATTTGTTAATCAGTTAATTTAAAGGTTTATCTCTACCCATAGATAGTTCTTAAAATATTTTTTTTTTTTGGTTTGGTTAGGTACCTTAGAGGCCAGAGCCAGGGTGGGGCAAGTGCCCCACCCTGCCCCACCATGGCTACGCCCATGGGTACACCTTTTTCTTTTTAAAAAAACCATTTAGCATGTAGAATCCACTAGAACTTAATTTTAAAAACCCGTTTTATACCCCAATATATGGAATAAAATCATACCTGCGAGGCGGGCACGATGAATGAGTCTCCAAATGGATCTGTGGAGGGTGTGAGCCCCTCCACCTGCGTGAGGCCGCGGCGCAGGGAGCTCAGCTCCTGCTCCAGGTCCACCAGCTCGGCCACGCCGCCTTCAGCGCCGGGCTCGGCCGCCTTCATGGTAGTTACACTCGGCTCGCCTGTTGTTATGCTCTGCGAGAAAGTTGCGGACTATTGATTTTTTTTATTCTGGCTCGGCATAATGACTACTGCACCTGATGGTAAATGCAAATGCCATCCAGGTAGAGTAACGTTGTAATTCTTCCCTTTTTTATTCAGTATTGATATATATTTTTTCTGTCACATAGTATAGTGCTGACCCCACACTAAGATCAAGTCTTGTGCCGTGGGTATCAGAAACTCTAACGAGACTTTTAATTCTTACAAACACTTAGATCCAAAACGTTATTAGTTTGTTCACGTTTTTCAAATAACAATGTAATATAACTACGATTCAATGTTACTCTTACTTATTTTGTTGACCTATTTTCCTAACGGCGAGAAATCACTTTGAAACCGAGTTGGAAAATGACTTGATAAAACTTGTACATTCTAAAAAAAATATAAATTTGTCTATATAAGTAATTTATGTGATAATCCTTCAAAATATTATTCGTTCTGCTTCAATTAAATTTCTTCGATCAATATTAATTTACACAATTACAGAAATAAGTAGAATCAAAAACAGAAATTAGTAAATAGTACCAACAAACACTGCCCGAATTTCTTGATTCAATTTAAATTAAGGAAATTAATTCTATTAAAAAAAAACAAATAAAGTATGACTAATAGAAGAAAAAGTAACACTGAACCGTCATTATCACAGCGAGACGTGTATCGGTCCCATCCCGGACGCGTCATTTATTCACGACAAGCAATGCCAGTTATGCTCAAATATTGCCGACCGCGTGTTGACACAACACCACGTATTTGGCTTGTTTACGCCTCGCCAATCATCTGATCACGACTATATGGTATTCAAATATCAAAGGAATTGAGTTATTAAACATCCGGATAATTTTTTGTACGTATTTATCAACATTTTGTATAATCGTAGAAATCCTTAGGTGATGCCAAATCTATATTGAAAAGTGAGCTTTGTGTGACTGGAGGGAAAGAGATAGAAGAGACAGAGAGAGACCAAACATATTAAAATACTAAATAAGCTCTAAATTACCGAAGAAATTAATAGAGGGGCTGTTAATGCCGCCCGCAGTTAGAAGGGGCCATTTCCATCTCAAGATATAATGAAGGGCACACCACTACAATACACAAATATCCATTCATCCATCCATTAACCAAAAGTCGCGTAAAGTATTTTTATCTTTGGGATCCGAATCTAGGACTTCACGGGTCGTACGACGTCGACGGACCATAGACAGACGGCCATTTTCAAAGACAACTTAAAACATATTTTAGTTATAGAATGATTTGTCTTCTTGACTCAAACTGAATTAAAAAGTCATTCGAAAAAGGACAAAACATACGATTACTAAAATAGGTTTTAAAACTGTTTGTGAATATGGCCATAAGAGTCTATTATCGCTAACAAAATAAGCCTTTAGGAAAAGTTGAATATTAAAAAAAATCAAGGCAGTGAGTGGTCCATTACTGGCTACTCTAATCTTACTGAACAACGGACTTTAAAGGTTTTTGTACAGGTTCTACTTGCTGAACTATTATATAATTGATCCTCTTATTAAAACTGTATGAGTTGTCCACTTCACAAATATTTAAGTAAGAACATTCCGAAACAAGTTAATTACTTGAATGTGCGTGTAAGGCATTGTATTGCCAAGATAATTAATATTCCACAAAAAATATCATGATGCAAATCGGCGCCGTTTCGTCAGCTATCATTTTATATTGCCTAAAATTGATTTCTTAGCTTTGAATACATAATTCGAGGTTTTTGATAGCTGCGCAAAAAATTCAGTAAAATATTTTTGGAAGACCCACACTTTTCTCAAGCATGACTCAGCAGGAATGGTCAGGCTATTCGAGGTACCAGTGTCCCACAGTAAATTGACGTGAAGTGACAGCTTTACTGTTGCCTTTCGTTCGGTGAGTGAAATTGCCGGATCTCTAATACCCTCCCCTTTGCTGATCTTTTTTCTTTTCCGCTTCCCTCCCGATTTAAAGATCCGGCAATATATTTATGATCCAAGTGTTGTAGATGTACCATCAGGTGACCTGCTTGCTCATATGCCGGAGATATTCAAAAAAAGAAAAAAGAAATGACTATTATTATACATTGTGACTAACTACTAGTTGATTTTTTTGACGTGACAACGTCTTAAATTAGGTTGCGGCTGGGAGTCACTTATGAAAAAGTGTAACGCCCGGTAACGTAACGGTGCGCGCGCAGCACTAGAGAATTATTTTTCAGTTTCACCCACTTTTTCCAAAATTGTCCCATAGCCCCCCCCCCCTGCCTTCCCCCACCCTTATTCCGAAATAGTGCCTATTAGCCTCCCCACGAAACCTAACCCCCCCCCCCCTCCCCTACCCCCACCCCGAAAATTTACCTCACCCCCCCCAATCCTATCTCGGCCAACATAGGTCGTAGACCCACCGAGTTTGGTATCCTCGGAACCGTCTTGGTGAGGGCTACAAATTGACCCCGCCAGAAATCCCAAATTACGCAAAAAATTACCCCCCCAAAAAAAAATATTTTACCTCCAAAAAATTAATTTAAGTTAGCCTCCCCACGAAACCTTCCTCCCCCCCCCCCCCCTCCCTTACCCCCACCCCGAAAATTTACCTCACCCCCCCCCCCCCCCAATCCTATCTCGGCCAATATAGATCGTAGACCCACCGAGTTTGGTATCTTTGGAACCGGCTCGGTGAGCTCTACAGATTGGCCCCAACCAAATCCCCAAATTCCTCCCTCTCTCCCCTAAAATATTTGTCCAGGCATAACTCCGTCATTTCTTAAAGTAAACCCCCCGTGTTTGGAGTCAGAGGAATCGTCTTGACGAGCTCGACAATCGAGAGCAGGCAAAATACGATTTTTCTTATTGACGTGACAACGTCTTAAATTAGGTTGCGGCTGGGAGTCACTTATGAAAAAGTGTAACGCCCGGTAACGTAACGGTGCGCGCGCAGCACTAGAGAATTAGGCGCATTGAATCGGCGCATGCTTGTGTCTCTGTCTTTGTCTTTCTCGAACGTTCTTGGCGTTGGAAAAACAAGAAAGCGTCACAATACAAGTTCACACGTGTGGTTAAAGTATCGTCAGCTGTGTCTGTAGTGAAAATATGGAGTGCTTAGATTCGTCATTACATGTACAATGTTTTAGTAAACAAAATATATTTCTATAGTTAAAATTTGTGCAATTCTTATTTTCATTCAATTCCTTGTTCCTATTGTGCAATTTAATTATATTCATATCAATAAATATTCTACCGAGAAAAAGACGTTGTCACGTAAAATCTTCGCCCGTAAAACCGACTTTACAGGCAACCATTTTTTAATTAAAATATTATATATTAGGTATTTGTGTCTTTAATGTTTCGATACCATATATTTTGTTTATTGGTAGATCATGTTAAAATAAAATGTTGATATCTATACATATTTAAAATAAAATTGAAGTGTCTGTTTGTAAAGTGAAAATAAAAAAAAATCCAACTTCATATCGTTATTTACACGATACCCATAAAGAAAATGACCTTAGATATTTTTGTCTGTCTGTTTGTTCCGGCTAATCTCTGAAATGGCTGGACCAGTGGCGGTACTTCCATACAAGCCCAAAAGCCCGGCTTGCCTTACTTAATACGCATATACTCAATCCTAAAGACAAATCAGTACTTTAAATAAAATATATTCGTTTAATGCAAAACGTCTATCATTTTTAAATTTACCGCGCTATAATGGACCCCGCGCCTGCGACGAAGCACCCGCGCCGCGCCCGGCAACTCGCCTAAGCGAGCGCCGCGCCGCGGTCTAAAACTAATATAAAATTATTTCATTCAAAATCAACGCGTGACGCAATATCTTAAAAAGATGGAACACACCAAAGTATTATCTATCTTTTTCTCTCTCGTGTGCTTTTACCTGGCTTCTGGCGTATATTGCCCTCTCAGTCGCACCTCTGGGTGAAATGCTATTACCATGACACTACGTACCTATACATATAGCTATTTTTTTATGCAATTTGTACCAAGCAAAATGCCCGGCTTCGCGGAGTGAAGTTGTGCACTTGACATGTCATATTAAGATCCAAATAGATCGAAAAAAATTTATGTTTTGCTACAAGTTATATTGGATAATATATAAAATAAATAGATATTTTTGAGACCGTATTATGATGTTTTAAATATTTTTATGAATATATTAATAATAATAATAATAACACCCAACAGTCACATACATAGTCCTGACCCCACATTAAGATCGAATCTTGTGTCGTGGGTATCAGGAACTACGAGAGACTTTTCGGTCTCACAAACACCCAGACCCGAGAGAAATATTTGTGGGCCGCACTAACATTTCTCTCGGTGCGGGGATCGAACCCGCGGCCTCTCGTTTCACAGGCGGTGTCTTACCGCCTGCGCCACGGAGGCTGTCGAATTAGAATTAGAATACTTAATTTGGAATTGTCCATAATTTAGGACCTGTGGCTAGCTTCACGCTTATTATTATGTCTTTCGAGCGGACGATTAACCAGTAACAACTGAACATATACGTTTAGTTTTTGTTTCATTATAGTATTTTACGTTTATTATGTATAATAATGGGTGAAAATGTGCCTTGTGATGGTTTGAAGTGTGTGCAAGTGTTGATCGGCGAGGAAAAGGTAAATTCATTACATTTCGTAGACAAACAACTACTCGTATCTGGTCGAAAACCTACGCCTGATTTGTTGTGTATTTCTTGAAAGTAGTGAAAACTATAGAATACAATTTTATAGATCAGTGCACATAACTACATAGATTGCTGGATGTTCTCATACTAATAAGTTATACTGTCGGTGTTGTATATTTTTTTCCAACGATGTACTTAAATTTTTGGAATTGTTCCGGCTATAGTGATTTAAATAATTTAACTGGTACTTTTATAGTAATTGACAAAAACATGTGAATGCATTAATATATTTTCATAATTCCGGTAAACAGCGTATAGAAACCTCTTTATGCGTCATATACATAATATGTGATGAGATTTCAAAACATGCTCGCGTAGACGAGTAATCGTAGTTTTTTTCAGATATTCCTTAGCTTTCTTTCAGTGCTCATTTTTTTTTTTATTGCATTGAATGGCGATACGAGCAAGCCGTTCGCCTGATGGTAAGCGATACGACCGCTCATGAACAGTAGCAATATTCCACTGCGCTCGCCATCCTGAGACATAAGATGTTAAGTCTCAATATGTCCAGTAGTTGCTCTGGCTACAATGTCCTTCAATCCGAAACACAACAGTGCATTTAAGCAGTGTTGTTTCACGGGAGTACCTACCCAGATGGCCTCTCACATATGAGAGACCTACCACCAGTAAAGCTCATGATGAATCAAAAAATCATATGCATACACAAAAACATAACATGAATATATTAACAATAATTTGTGGCCGCGAAGTTAAACACGACGCCGTACTTGTGCTATTGTAGTGCCGTTTATTAATTTACAAAATAATTACAATATAAAGTTACGTATGCATGCCCAAAAGTAATTTAACTTACACATTTGTTTTATTCATCTATTTAAAACTAATGATGGGCCCTTCAGTATTTTGGCAATATTAAATAGATGGCCGTGGAAATCGCGCCATCTATTAGATTTTTTCGAAACAACTTGTTGTAATAGATTTTTTCATAACGGTGATAAAGATAGTTATTATTTTATTGGTTTTTATCCTAATCTTATATAGATCGTGTGGTAGGTCTGGGACTGTCTCGATGGCGCAAAGTTGATGTCTCGGATTCGAATCTGGGGTCTATTTTTATTTAATTACATCGCATAGGCTCGCCCTCTATCGCATGATGAACACGTTCTTCTTTCTTAATACCATTTTGCTCTTGAACCAATACATATTGTTACTAAAAAAATATTGGGCTTGCCCTAGTCCACAACCCTAGGCACGCCACTGGGCTGGACCGATTTTGACGGGACTTTTATTGTCAGGTAGCTGATATAATAAGGAGTAACTTAGGCTACATTTATTTTAGAAAAATAAAGTAATGTTGCAATGCCGAAGTACTACCCAGTACCGCGCGCGGCGCACTGGGCCGTCACGTCGGGCGCCTCCCACCACTTCTCCCACAAACGAATGAATATCACAAAAAACCTAAATAAACGAATTAACTTTTTTGTTCAATTCCACGCGGACGAAGTCGCGGGTACAGCTAGTTATGCCATAAATGAAGACGTACTTATAGTTTTTTAAATGATAACTACAAGAAATTTAAATCCCTATTTATAAGGTACTTGCAAACAAAGTCACAGATTTTATTTGGTATATAAACGGGACATTTCAATAGCCTATTGGCATTAGGCCAAATGAACATGAAAAACAATATATATGTTAAGCAACAAACACTAAAAGTTATTTATGAGTGTAGCGAAAAACAGTTTTAATTAAGAGATGTTTATACATTTTGGCTAAAGTTTTTGTACCCTTTATACTAGAAATTTTATGATCTAATGCTAATGCAAATAATGTAAATCTGTCTATTAATATACGTCTGAATGCATACGCATGAATACATCGCCGTCCACTTTATAAGATAAAGAGTCTTCGGCATTCATTAAGATTTAGTCCAATATACTAATCAATTAATAAAATAATACATTTTGTCTAATTTTATTTAAATGAACACTAAAATCATGAATGTATATTATTTTTACTTTAAATAAATTTTTATGACTAGTATTTTGTCGAGTATTGTATTAGATTCTACTTTTTCAAAAATGTGCTTTGGTAACTTCAGTACAAAAAAATAAAAACCGACTTCAAAACAAAAATCCACTAAAAACCAAAAATAAATAAAATAATAACTACCACTCCAAAGCAAAAAAATAATATTTATTTCATGGAGCTCGTGCATGTTGATTAATTTGCTTAATGACTTGACTAGCCAACAAATCAAAATATATGCGTAACATATTGAAGGCGGGCCGCCCAGTACCAAACATATAGGACCTATGCCTTATATTAATTTAAATATCTATATGTTTGGTAATGAGCGACCCGCCTTCAATATGTTACGCATATATTTTGATTTGTTGGCTAGTCAACTCATTAAGCAAATTAATCAACATGCACGAGCTCCATGAAATAAATATTATTTTTTTGCTTTGGAGTGGTAGTTATTATTTTATTTATTTTTGGTTTTTAGTGGATTTTTGTTTTGAAGTCGGTTTTTATTTTTTTATTAAAAATTTTAGTTATTTTTATCTTTTAGTGTTGATAGGCATTTAAATGAAAAAGATTTGGTCTCCACAAGGAATATGTTCTTTCCGATGACAATAAAATCGCTAAAATCGGCTAAAAGCTGCCAAAGATATTGGAATATTCACATTTTTATTATTTTTTCCCTCAACCACTGTAGCCTTTATACTGAACTCAATGCAAAAAGAACCGTTGAAATCCTATTAAAGTTTGAGGAGTTCTACTCTCCAGGTCCGAACATGATAATAAGATCTTAATGTTGTGTTCCTGGGATCAACCTGTCAATACGTTTTTTTCCAATGAAAAAGAAATCACTAAAATCGCTTAAAAGCTGCCGAAGATATTAGAATTTACGTGTATTTTAATTTTATCACCCACCCCCCCTCACCCCCACCCCCTTTTCCCTCTCTCACTGTATCTTAACTTTTCTAATGAACGTAATGCAAAAAGAACCATTGCAATTCTCCTTAATTTTAAGGAGTTCCCCTCTCCAGGTCCGAAGATATTCATTAGATCTTCACCATATTTTTATGGGACCAAACGACAAGCACCAGCTTTCAATCAAAGAAAGAATGATCGAAATCGGTTCACACAGTACAGAGAAACGAGGTAACAAACATAAAAAAAAATAAAAAAGCAACATACAGTCGAATTGAGAACCTCCTCCTTTTTTTGAAGTCGGTTAAAAATCGTATCTTTTGTTTAAGACGCCACATTTTTAAAGCACATTGACTATAGTTGGAAAATTTCAAATTGCTCGTTCTCACCAATATTCTTCCAGTTATTACTTATATGTGTATTAGTGCTGTACCTTTTTCTCAACGAATAGCAGAATACTTTAATCCTTGAGTCTCGGCTGCTAACTTATGGTAGAGGTCACCAAGACAAATCAGTTCTTAAACTGTAGGCGGATAATTGTGACCTTAAATATATTTGCCCATTAACCCGCGTTTAACAAAGCAAGACGCAGAATTGGCCGAGGGCATTGTCGCAGGATGAATTAAATTCGAGTAGGGAGGCAAAAACATCTTGTTTATTTTTTCATCACTGCGACATATAAAATTTAATTATTTTTCTTATTTAGCCACAGTATAACAAATAATAATATATTGATGCAAAATAATTTTAAGTAGTAATGTTTACTGTATATATAGGAACATTTCAAAACTGTCTTTCTCTCACAGAATAAATAATACTTAACTCAAATAGGCCGACTAGAAAGATCAGCTATCATCGATAGTTGCAAAACATTTTGGGACGTTTTTTTTTCAAATTCAAATACAAAATATTTTTAATATTCTAGCAAAGTAAAAGTCACATCGCCCACAGGCAGTATTTTTAACTGGCACGACAATCTACTACATGAATGTACTAAATCAATTATGTTTGATGTTAGTGTAGTGCATCCAAATGAAATGAGAATTAGTGGTAGGTGGTGGTAGGCCTCTCATATGTAAGAGGCTGCCTGGGTGGGTACCACCGCAATGTCTATTTCAAAGAGCAGTTTAAATGCACTGTTGTGTTTCGGATTGAAGGACATTGTAACCAGAGTAACTACTGGACATATCGAGACTTAACATCTTATCTCTCAATCCAAATCTGTCTGCAAGAGACGGCTATCTCTCTTCGGTCGACACAATTACCCCGGCTTACCTGATAACGAGTATTGTCTGAACCCAATCCCGAAAAAACTTGCTTAGTATATTATTTCAGGCATTCCGCTGGTCATATTATTGTGTTAAAATTTTCTGTGCAGAACTTACCTTTACTTTAGTATCTGTGGTGACACCAGGAGTATGCCTTGTCAAACTGCTCGTCACAGTCTTTCCTTCTAGCTGTTGTTTGGCCATCTCGACTTCCTTCTTTTTAAGTTCAAATACTACTTGGAATAAGTCTCTCATTGCTATAACCACCTGAAATGTGTTAAATAAGTTAGATAAAACTTCGTTTTCGCAGTAGATTGTGCCAGTAACTGAATAAATCATTTTTTTAAACACTATTTCTGTAAAAAATACTCACAGCATTTATAATTAATTCTAGAACATTCTAGTGTCCAATAAGAGAAATTGTACATTTTTTTATATCTTAGGAATGTATACATTAAACAGTTGACATATTTCTCAGATAAGATTTCCGGTGACATATTATCATTCTAATGTTATCTTCTGAAGTAATTTGGCTGTTTCCATTTCACCAAAAATACTTGTATTTATTCCAGGGTTTCTATTGTAATAACAAAATAGACAGTTAATGTTTTGCAACTCAAAAACGACCTAACATGAAATCAAATTAAAATAGATATTTGATGAGATAAATAAAACAGTATTGCTAAAAATTCCCAAGAATCTAAAGCTTATTCCCCATTACAAGTGTTACATAATGAAAAAACGTTACTTGACTAGCAGCTTTATCAGTCTTGATGCCGAAGAACCGGTGTCCGGTGTCGGGCGAGCCGAATATATAACCGAATGCTCTCGAGTCGGTCATGTCTTGCGCGATGAACGAGATCTTGTGCACCGGGTGATGGTACAAGGAGTCCTAAAAATATTACATGTGGTTCTTGAGAAATCTACTCTAATGGATATCTTAACAGGCCGGCATAAGTGTATCCAATGGCATGGGATACCGTCTGATGCCAGTCGACACTCTGGCTAGACGGCATTTGCGCTTACCATTAGGTGCAGTTCAGTCCGCACCTAATGGTAAGCGCAAATGCTGTCAGTCAGTCAGTATACAAAAAAGAAAAACAAATACTGGTGAAATATGCGTGGCTGGATAGACCACTATCCAGTGTTAAGCGGTCATAGTGACCCATATAGCCTTTTTTTAGGTTTAGTTGTGTATATACGGTTATAATACGTCTGGATTCGTATATGATGCAAACAGGCTGGCATAATTGTGATTGCCGGCGAAAGGTCCCACGTCCGTTTATTTTCTATGAGGACTGCAATGACCATCAGGCGTATTACTATTATCACTTCTGGGTGCCAAGGTAATCAACTGAATCAGACGGACTTCATCAGATCGCGGTGCACAATGCTAGCCAATGGACAAAGTTTTGGCAACCAAATAATTACGGAATAGCTTGATTATATTTGTGTTGTATCGCAACAGGAATGAAGTAGTTAAATACCAAGTTAAAAACGGACGGCAGCGTCATCAGAAACTACGCTCTGCGCTCGCCTACACGCCAATTGTGGCTAGTATTGATCAAACCCCAACCCCTATAGAAACGATGTTTGAGGTCTAGTCTCTTCTAAGTATGAACCAAAGTGTGGGATGAAGCCCCTGAAGCCGGTTTCACTTCCATCCGTCGATCAGCCAAAGGAAGTTCACTGCTGAACATAGGCCTCTCCAAATGGTTTCCACAGTGATCTGTTTCACTTACGGTTACCTTTTTTAACCAATTTGTGCCGTGTGCGCCGTATGTATTAACAATTTTATTTGACAATATTATTATTGCCGGATCTTCATGTTGGCTAGAACCCTAACCTAATCATAGGATAAATCTTTCTAGATTTAACTAATATTTAATTATTCTTAGTTAGCGCCAATGTTGGCTCAATTCTGGTCCACACATTGGACGAATAGTGTCAGGCCAACGTTAGTCAATGTCTGGAGCGTGACAAGATGATTGTTTACACGATGGGTAGATGTTATTATAATCTAGGTCTTAGTAGAGATACAATATTTCACATGTTGGTTAATGTCGTGTACAAATTATGAAATTACATTACACATAATAAAATACATTTCGATAGTCTTTAGACGATATGATAAGTGAGTATTGGATAAATTAAATGTCATTGAAATTGTACATAATTTGTATGTTACTTTCGTTATAAATAACATCATTGTTAGTTTTGAAAATAATTCATAGAACATAAACGCCTCTGTTATGAATTTCAATTGACTTAATCCTATCGAGGACTAATTCCTGTTAAGGCAGAAATAAATTATCTTACTCCAGTCTTATCATCGCGCAGGCGCAGTCCGTCTATAGCCACGTGGACCTGTATCCTCTGCTTGTGCTCGCCGGCTGCCCTAATCGCCATCTTGAGGTCGGCGAGCGCCTCCTGGCACATCCTGTCGCCGCGCGCCTCCGGCACCTCCAGCACGCCGATCAGCTTCGCGCGGAACGACACGCCCTCGCCGAGGAACCGGCCAGGCTCGTTCTTGTCTGCGCGCCAGTTCATGCATGACAACAACCGACCTTACCATACCATCTCAACAATCAACACAACGCTCTAAACCCAATCGAATGGACAACGACAATTTCAAAAAAAGAACCACACGTGAATCAAGCTCAAATCACACATTATGAGTTCGCACCGAAATACGGGAGTCGATTTACCTTTACCGAACATATTTTTAAAATCAGTCTTCACTGGTGACATGTTATATCATTTCACAATTTATCGTGAACGAACACGCGGCACGAGTTCGGCGCAAAATAAAAGTGAGCACAGTTGTCCTATTTGGGTCCCTGCTTACGGTGCATCATTGCGCGATTAATTGAATTTCCTGTTTTTAAATTTAGATTCTCAGGGAACCGTTGGGGCCAGCGATACCTGCTCTCCACCTCCCAACGTGTGGAGTATTATGCTTTTTAATTTGAATACTTGCGTAAGCGCTACAAACAGGCATTCGAAGAACGCAGTACGCACGTAATGAGCAGTGATTACGTTCTGCATGTGGCCACGTTATTTACAAAGAACGCGTTTGTTAGTGATGCTAGGAGACTTGGAACATTAATGCCAAAGAGTAAATACGCATTCCTATTAACATTATTAGTTATAAAATATGACATGCGACCTTGCGCACATAATGTTAGAAGCGAAAACGAAGTAGTTATTTTGCATTAAGATCAGTCATATGCTTACAAATAGACGTCATCATTGCTGTTTCATTCATACACAGAATCAGTGTCGAAATATTTGTGAACATGTAGGCGGTAAATCGTATGATGAAGTAAAGTGTTTCGGAGTTGCTAAATAATACAGAATGAATATGGACAGAGGGCATTGCGTGTACTAAGAAGAAGCAGTAAGCAAGCACGGACATGCAATGACAACACATCATGTAACGTGATCTGAGAACGGATACTCACCGAACTGCCGCAGGAGGTGCTGGAAATGACACACCTGCATAATTTCCCGTACAAACCGACAAATAGCAAGTTATGACGTTACTCCCCCCGGCGCATCGCAGCTCCTCCGCCACGGGCCCACAACACACCCTCTGTCCAAAATACCAGGGGTCACTAAATTATGACACGGGATGGGCACTAGCACGTGAGTGATACGGGAAGGTGCTAGATCTGTTAGTATGGTGATCGACGCAGCCGGTACATGCATACCATATAAATAAAACGTAACATGGCAAAATATAAAAGCCGTATGCGACAACGTGATCGTATCCACATCGAGCGCTATCTAAACACAACGCATTACCTTAGATGAAATTAAGAAAAAAAAACAATGATCTTAAACGTAAAAGCTGTATCGAACCGAACACGTTACGAACTCACATTTGCAAGGGCTGGTTTTCTTACGGAGGGTTTGCATTGGAAAGTCAGTCGGTAACTTGTGATTGAACATCGGGTTCTTTAACCGTTCGTTAACACTGAAACGGAAATACACTATTGGAACACTACACACCTACGGCTACATGACGGCCACTTGTAAAAATGCAATTCGTGTAACACTACGAGATTTATTGATTTTCGTCGCGGCTCGCGCGGTGCCTAGTGGAGTTGGCGCTCGGTAAGATCACTCGATCGCATCACGCCGACTTGTTTGAGCAGCGAATTGAGAAGATATTTGGGAATACTTGGATAATTGTCCATGAGTACGAAACTGTGGTGGAGTATTAGCGGGCGCAGGGCGCAGGGCGGCGCGGCGAGGCGAGCGGCGTGCGCAAGGGTGCGCGGCTGTCACACACGCGCACTCCGCTCACCCTAATCAATATTCGCTGCCGAACTAACTTCATACAACTTTTATGTCCTTTCCAATGAAAACACAATGCACACTCGCATTTACTATTCTTTAATTGATTAAATTTTTGTACCTGACATAACTTATATTTAATATATTAAAGCATTCATGTTACATACTTTATATTTTATGGCGTCATATTTTGCGACTTTTTCCATATATTTTTTATAAAAATGTAATTAATTAGTTCACACCTATTTTGCATAAATTATTACATTGGAAATTAGTTACATAAAATGTATTAAAAATAACATTAATTACTATTATTATCAATATGTTATTAAAATTGTTTTTTTGTCGTAAGTAAAGTTAAATAATGAAACAAAATGGCAAATAGAGATGAATGACTGCCAAACCTATGAGAGAAGCTTAGGCAATTCAGATAAGATAGAGTACCTACTGATAACAGAACAAAAGTAAACAGTACTTATTTGTTTGTGTGTTCTTGTTTGAGTGATATTTCAATTTATGAAGTGATGTTACTATGTATATTTTATGTTTATCACTCACTTTTAGTTTTAATATCTTCCATTTCATAAATAATAATTACATGTGAAAATTAGTCATTAGGATGTTTGTTTTGTTTGTTGGTAACATTTTTTCAAAAATATTTAATAAATATTTTTACCATGCCCAGACATTTGAAGATTTTCTTTATTAGTAAAAAATATTTACATATATACATTTTTGCAGTTAGTTATCTTGAAACCTTACAATCAAGAGGCCTATAATTTTAAACTATTTTACTCTAGGAATGTATTCAATATTAATAGTTAAAAAATAAACTAAATCTAGAACTAACTTTTTTGCTATTCTGCAAAATCCAGATAGAAGGGGAATATGGTAACAAATGAGACCTGTGACATAAATGATTTGTTTTTTTTATTTTGGAAGTCAGAGGCTCAATATCTCTATATTATAGTTTTCATGTTACTAAAAGCTATAAATCAAAACTGAAATTGCTACAGGAACATTCTTCCCTATGAACAGAGCCTTAATAATCAAAACAGTACTTATATGAAATTGTTTGTATGCATAAACTACAGATGTTGTATTATCACTTGTTAATTTAAAATATAAATAATTAAAGGAAGATTTCTCATTTAAATATACAAAAATATTACTCATTGATACATGAGACAGAGAATTTAACTTTAGCTGAGAATCTGCAATGTATAAAAAATGGGGTACATAATATTCTTGATAAAAAAAAAGTAAGAGTGGGGTTTCTTTTTAATTGTAGCCCGACTTCATCTAATAAGAACAAAAGCTTTTTTCCTCTGGTCTGTATTAAAACCAGATATAATACTTTTATATTTGTTTATTAAATTAGGATTTCCAATATTATGTTGGTGTTCTATAAGCACCTCTGCCTACTCTTTCTGGGAAAAAGCATAAGTTTATGTATGTATGTATCAATTAAGTTTTTTTAGTAGTTGTATTGTTATAGATACAATTGAATGCGACAAACTGAACCATAATTCTTTTTAACTGATAAAATTATAGTCACAATATTACAATACTGTTAATTGTTTTTTCTTTGTTTTCCTCTGTGTGCCTGGACGACATTTTTGGCATGTTATAGGCATTAGTTTAAATACTAGATGCAAAAACTCAATGTAATACTCTTGTTAAGATTAAAATTTTGTTTGAATAGTGAAGACATAATACCTGCGTTCAGTAGTTTTTTTTTTTTAAATCCAGCATGTAATGATCCTTGTTTGAATTTGGAATAAGAAACATATTTTATTACTATCTATTAACTTTTCAAGGTTTACTTCACAAATTTCTTAGATCGTTTACTAGCTTAAAAATAACTTATTCTCTTTTGTTAACAAGTTTTTATGCAAAATAATAAGCATATATGCAAGTATATTATTTTTCCAAAGTTACAAATAATATGAGGGTTTTGTACATCAGTTTTTATAAATAACAAGAGTGCCTTGAAGAAAATACAAAGGATGCATAAAGATGCGTCAATATACATCCTCAACTTCCTTACGGCCTACACAAAAAACAGTTTTTGAAGCACATAACGAAAAGAAGATACTATTGCCCACAATAGTTTTCTAATAGACATATAAGCTTTGTAAATAAAACAAAATAATTCCTCCTTACCTTTATTATCCATTTATTATTAAACAAATCCAAACAAGTATCCGACAATTTTGTTCGTTAACCGAAAACAGTAAAATTATGCGATGAAGTAAGCGGTTTAATATATTCCCCAATAGCTTTTGAAATTGTTATTTATTGTTAACGCTCCTCAAATATCCGTGTAGAATACTTTGCAACGCCGTAAAACTCAGAAAGCAAAGCAGTAAGCACGTCCGCAAATAATGGCAAATAATCATTTTGATGTTAGGGTTCCTAGCTCAAAATATAAATCTCCTTTATAAATTCAGGAAACTGAGGTAAAACTATTGTACAAATTCTATTATTTATAATAGAATTTAATAATAATAATTTGTGTTTCCAATCAGGAAAACTAAATATTTGTATATTAAAAAAAATATTTCATGAAAAGAGTTTTTATTCAGGATTCCAATGTATGCAGTCCAGTGGGCAGTGATGAGTAATTTAACCCATGTTTGGACGAATATCGAGTACGTTTTATTATGTGGTCACCCTGTATTAAGCTGACAGTTGTACAAAATTGAGTATTTAAAAAAATCTAGATGAATTGCGTATTTTTTTCTGTATTTATATAAATAAAAGTAAATCATAACCGTCATGCTTCTATGCGAATCTTTTGTTACAGTAATGTGAATAAATATTTTCTCATTATTAGTTTTGGACAACAGCGATTTTTAAATCGTGATAGAAAATATTGTTACCTCAATAGAAAAAACAACAAAAACAAGAACAGCTGGTTTCAAAACTATTTTACTTACGACTTTGTTTCAAAGTCATAAAGTTTATTTTGCTTTCGAATATGTATAGATTTGGCTGACAGTTATTTGTTTTTATGTCAGATGGAAGTAACATAAGATAATTCGTAATAATAAAATATGAGTATAACATATAAAACAAATAATTGTAGCCTTATCGATCACAGGGATTACATATCAAAAGTGTATGAAAATGAAATTATTGAAAAAGAGGTTATCCCTTATACTTTATCGGTGAAACTATTTTCAATCGTACGGGAATACAATAAAAGCAGGAAAAGAAGTTATGATTGTGATAAATTTCAGGAAGAGGTATTTTTTTACATTTATTATACTTAATAAATCAACAATGTACTCCTTTTTCATAAACTATCTCTCATAAACTATTTCTCCTTTCTCGTATCTCCATCCAAAGGTTGCCTGTAAGAGATTGCCTTGTGGAATTGTGCTGCCGATTATACCTATATTAAAATTAGCTATAGTTTAAAGTTTTTGTTGTTTTGCTGGTGTACAATAAAGAATATAAACAATATAAATATACTTAATGTACATTTATTTTTAGACTACAAAAGTCGATACACTATACAACCATTTCATTAAAGAACTGTCTGTTGAAATCAAAGAAAAGATTACAAAGAAATACAAGTTACTAGAAACATCAACTGTAAGAGATTTGTCTAAGAAGTTGTTTGAAACAACAGTATTTGATCATGCGGGCTTAAACGGAGGAAATAATTCAGACACACCATTGAAATGTAAAATAAAAGATGAATACTTCTTTGTACCACCAAAATGTAGGTAAGGTTTTAGTATTTGTCTTATATTAGAGTACTACTAATATCTTAGAAATTACAAACTCTAGTATTGTGAGAATTAGATTGCTTTCTGTTTAACTTTTTAGTGGTTATGCCTTACACCTTCTAATAAAAAAATATTTTATAATTATTTCTGTTTCTATGTGGAAGCATGTGGTGCCAGTTTATCAGTTTCACACCACCAGATAAAGTTAGCATATTTAAAGTTTTTTAAAATATTTATTATATTTCCTATAAAATAATAACAGACTTATATTTTGTACTAGCAGTCGAGCCCGGCTCCACCCAGTTGCAGTTCCAACTACTAATTAAGAATATCGACCAATTGAATCACGAAAAACAAATAAAATTTCCTTGTATTTGCTAGATTTTTTCACTACTGCTTCTCTCCTATAGGTCATAGCGTGATGTTTTATAGCCTATAGCATTCCTCAATAAATTACCTATCAACACAAAAATAATTCTTCAATTTGAACCAGTAGTTCCTGAGATTAGAGATGACAACCAAACAAACTCTTTAGCTTTATATAGATGCATAGTATTGTTCATGTAGCTCATTAAAGTCTTGAAATTGGTGTGTCAATTGGTAAAGCTGATATTGTTAAAATGCATTGTATTAGATTCTTCTGTGGTCCTGTAAATGACTGTATAAAACTGAATGGAAGTAAATTTGACATACTAATCGCGGATCCTCCTTGGTGGAACAAGTATATAAGAAGATTGAAAAATGCTAATGATAAACTAAGGTAACTGTCTTACAGCCGCACTCAGAGCTATTATATGTCAATTAATTTGTTCTATAGTATAGATTACTAATCACTCTAGTTTTCTCACTATTGTTATTATTCCAGTTATTCAATGATGTATAATGAAGATATAGCCTCCATACCAGTAAGAGATTTACTATCAAAAGACTGTTTGGTTGCCGTCTGGTGTACCAACTCACCCAGTAATATTTCTGCTGTGAAAGACTTGATTTTTCCCAAATGGGGTGTAGAGTATGCAGCAACATGGTACTGGATGAAAGTGACTGCAGATTTTGAACCTATTTGTGATTTTGGTGGTGGAAGCAAAAAGCAACCCTATGAGAGAATAATTATAGGCACAATTGGCAATGTTAAGAAGATACTAGAAGATCACCTAGTAGTCAGTGTGCCCAGTGCTTTGCATTCTCATAAACCACCTTTATTAGGTAAGAAATTCAGATTTAATTCTTCATAATTACTTCCCAGAATTTAATCTTTTTAAGCAACTTTATTGAACATAATATGTGTGTTTTTTTTAATCATCGGGTCCTATTCACCGTCGCACATACTTATTTATCGAAGATTCAAATACAGTCTTAGCTTTCAACAAAATCAGGCTCTTGCCTCTTTTCAGTATTTTTCGTTATGTCCGATAATACACACTGCACTACACACTGCAGTAAGGTGTGTAGGAATGCTCAACGCTGTCATATTCACAACTCAGTTGAAAACCGAGACTCAGCTAAAGTCTGGAAATTTCTCAAGACATTGGGAGTGGGTAAATCTCACCATGATTCGATACCTAAATCCATTGATTTAAATTCTCTAAACCAACATTTTTCTTCATCGTCCAATTTCGATAAGACGATTAAAAATATCACTATTCGACATCTTTCTACTCTTAAGACTCCCAATTACTCGGCTTTTGCTTTCAAACAATTTGCTGCTTGTGATGTTGAGAAAACTATTAAGCTTATTTCATCTAATGCAATGAGTAGTGATCGAGTCACCCGTAATATGATTCTACCTATCCTTGACGAAATCCTTCCTATAATTTCCCATATCCTTAACCACTCCATCACTACTGGGATTTTCCCAAGTGCTTGGAAAGAAGCCCACATTATCCCCATTCCTAAAAAATCCAACGCCTCTACACTTTCGGAATTCCGACCCATTTCCATTCTCCCTTTCCTTTCCAAAGTTCTTGAACGCCTGATCCACACTCAATTAAACGATTTTCACTGGTAGGTCTCTCATATGTGAGAGGCCATCTGGGTAGGTACCACCGCAATGTCTATTTCTCCCGTGAAACAACACTGCGTAAGTGCACTGTTGTGTTTCGGATTGAAGGGCATTGTAGCCAGAGTAACTACTGGACATATTGAGATTTAACATCTTATGTCTCAGGATGGCGAGCGCAGTGGAATGTTGCTACTGTTTATGAGCGGTCGTATCGCTTACCATCAGGCGAACGGCTTGCTCGTCTCGTCATTCATAGCAATAAAACAAAAATTGAACGAATTTCTATCCAAAAATGATCTCCTAAACCCGCTCCAGTCGGGGTTTCGTCAGGGGCACAGCACAACCACCACCTTGACTCATATTACGGATGGCATAAGATCCGGTATGGAGGAAGGCAAGCTGACAGTCTTAGCATTGCTGGACTTCAGTAACGCCTTCAATACCATTGATTTTGATGTATTGCTCAGTATGCTGCGTTCTCTCAACATATCTCCAACAGCAGTTGACTGGTTTCGTAGTTACCTGTATGGGCGCCGGCAACGCATCTGTGTTGAGGATAGTTATTCCTCGTGGTGCTCCTTATCTGCTGGCGTTCCACAGGGCGGCGTGCTATCTCCTCTACTCTTTGCTGTCTTTATCAATTCTATATCTAATCATCTTCCTCCTTCCTCCTACCACCTCTACGCAGATGATTTGCAAATTTATACTCAGGCACCTTTTGATAAGAGAGTGCTATTGAGGCGATTGATAACATTAACGGAGACATCCAGCACATCTCTGTATGGAGTAAGACTCATGGTTTAAGAATTAACCCATCCAAAACTCAGGCGATTATTATCGGTAGCCCCAGAATGATTTCTAAACTTAATAGGGACCAGCTACCACTTGTAATTTGTGACGGTACTACCGTCCCTTATAGTGGCAAAGTTAGGAACCTTGGAGTAGTTCTGGACAAATCCTTCACCTGGGGTCCACAGCTTCAGGAACTTAGTCGAAAATTGTTCGCCTCGGCAAGGTCCTTGCGAAGATTACACAACCTTCTACCTGTTGCTACGAAGATTTCATTAGCGCAAACCCACCTTCTCCCTATCCTTGATTATGTCGATGTCAGCTATCCTGATCTCACCGAGGACCAACTTAATAAACTTGAGCGCCTTCAAAATTTTTGTATTAGATTCATATTTGGTTTACGCAAATATGATCATGTTTCAGAGTTCCGTGTTAAGCTCAAGTGGTTGCCCATACGACTTCGTCGGAATGCTCATATTCTTTATCTTCTGTACAACATATTGTTTAATCCTCTTACCCCCTCTTATCTCAAAGATCGATTTGTATTTCTCCACGACTCACATACTAGATCCCTGCGGTCGTCAGAGAGCTTGAAGTTGAGAATGCCCGTGCACTCCACCACATTCTTGGATAAATCGTTTACTGTCCAGGCTGTTCGACAGTGGAACGCATTACCAGTTGTGGTAAGACGGGCACGATCACTATAATCATTCAAAAAACTTGTCAAAGATTACTATCTTTCTCACTGAACTGACACATTTCTGTGGATAATTTACCTATTTGTATTATATGTACTGGTATTTTAATATATATATATATATATATATACAGGGTATATCAAGACTGCTACCGAAAACGAAGCCGGGTGGTAGTTTAAGCGACTTCAGACACAATGCAACAGAAAAAGTTGCAAAAAAAAAGCGACAATTTTTTTTTGTTATTTTTTTTTCCTATGGCCATATTTGGGTGGTAAATACATTTTTTCCTAAAATAATAGTGTATGCCCTTTTATTTATAAATACTCTAAGGTATAAAAGAGTTTAAATTATTATTTTAGCAAAAACTATGGATTTACCACCCAAAAACGATGATATTTAAAAAATCATAAAAAATAATTGTCGCGTTTCTATGCAAAATTTTTATTTGCATTGTGTTTGTAGCCACTAAAACTACCACCCGGCTTCGTTTTCGGTAGCAGTCTTGATATACCCGGTATATATATTAATATATTATGTATATGTATCTTCCAATGTATGTATTGTTATTATATTATTTATGTATGCATATTTGTATATATATATGTTTATATAACATAATATGTGTATTTATTATTTGTATTACTTGTAATTTTATTAAATTATTTGTATTTATTTGCAATACTTTTCCTTTCTAAGCAGGTTCTATCCTTTACACTTTAGACTGCCCTTTATTTATCCTATTTTTAAATCCATCCCATGGTTGTCTGTAAGACATTGCCTTTCGGCGATAAGACCGCCAATTGTACTTTTTTATATATGTGATTTCTGTTTGTATTTGTTTTCCTTTTGTGTGCAATAAAGTGTAAATAAATAAATAATTTTAATTAAAAAAAATAGGATTTTGTCGACTTGAAGTTGTCACTTGAAAAATTCATTCTGTATAAAGCGAAAGTGACGTTAATGTCGAGCGTAATGACGAACATAGTTTCCGTCTGCAAAAAGAATAGACCACTAGAGTCCGCCACTTTAAAATAGAGCAGTGCAGTACTGTATCAGCCCATATACGTCCAACTGCAGGGTACGAGCCTCCTCTACAATCGAGATTACGTATGAGAGGGGTTACGCCACCACACTGGCTTGTGCGGGTTGATGGACTTTTAAACCATAGAAATTCTTACAAATTGCTATGGTGTGCAGGTTTCTTCACGATGTTTTCCTTTGCCATTTTGGTGCGTGGTGATTGACTAAGATATAGTCGTGACCAATGTCTAATTCGTACTCGTATTAATAATACGAGTATCACTACATAGTATAAAACAAAGTCGCTTTCTCTGTCCCTATGTCCCTTTGTATGCTTAAATCTTTAAAACTACGCAACGGATTTTGATGCGTTTTTTTTTAAATAGATAGAGTGATTCAAGAGAAAAGTTTATATGTATAATACGTACATATTATTGTACAGAAATCTATTTGTATCCGGGTGAAGCTGGGCTGGGCCGCTAATAATAATACGGGATTATACGCAATTGTTTCTGACCGTAATCGTTTACGCAGACTTACGACTGTGTCATTTATATTTTAACTGTGCTCTAGATAATGAATAATGCATAGCGTCTGTTCAATGTCGCCATTCGTGACATTTGCAATTCTATTATGCAACGTAGGATTCTATATGAGTATAGTATTATGGTCATGGAGGTAATACTATAGTTAGTATTCAAAGTTACCTCGTAGATGCAGCACATAGGGCCCTACTATATTCATCCGAAACGAAGTTCGAAACTTCGGATGATCGAAGTTTATATACGATACGGATGTACCTATTTACAGGTTATATCAAGACTGCTACCGAAAACGAAGCCGGGTGGTAGTTTAAGCGACTTCAGACACAATGCAACAGAAAAAGTTGCAAAAAAAGCGTCATTTTTTTTTGTTATTTTTTTCCTATGGCCATATTTGTGTGGTAAATACATTTTTTCCTAAAATAATAGTGTATGCCCTTTTATTTATAAATACTCTAAGGTATAAAAGAGTTTAAATTATTATTTTAGCAAAAACTATGGATTTAACACCCAAAAACGACGATATTTAAAAAATCATAAAAAATAATTGTCGCGTTTCTATGCGAAATTTTTAATTGCATTGTGTTTGTAGCCACTAAAACTACCACCCGGCTTCGTTTTCGGTAGCAGTCTTGATATACCCGGTATACTCTTGGTCGTTATTGACTTATGGTCGTCACCATAGACTTATGGTTACGATGTACGTTATACAAATCCGAACATTTACAGAGTAGGTACATTCGTATCGTCACAAACTTCGTTCGTCCGAAGTTTCGAACTTCGTTTCGGATGAATATAGCAGGGATGTTGCGAATGTTCGCATCCGCATCCGCAAATGTGGAACTTCCGCATAGATTTGGACATCTGCATCCGCATCCGCATCCGCAATAATCGATGCGGATATTTATGGGGATGCGGATGTAATACAAGATGAGACAAGACAGAAATTTGTGCCGGCGAATAGCGCGTGCCGTTCGCACATGACATTGACCAATGGGAGCGAAAGAAATAAATGACATGATCCGACGCGTTTGTTGTTGCTAGTGCTTTAGATTCTTCTATTGAAGATGAGAGTCGAGAAATACCAGAAAGTGGTAGCACTGAAGCTGTACTCAACTTTCTTACCTTTCTAATTATCTTACCGCATTAAAAAAGAGCCTATGTGGATGAAAATCCTCTTAAGTGGTGTTCATCGAGAGGAATTTAAGATATTATTGCCGATAGCAAGAAGATTTTAACCACTCCACTAATTAGTGATCCTAGCGAACAATTATTTGCAGCGTGGGTTTAATTTACGAACCTCTTCCTAACCGCCTTGTATTAGAAAAGGCGACGTGTAAAGTAATCGAAATGCCGGGAAGTTAAAATATATAAAAATTAACATAGATAAATCGATAAATAATAAAAAGCGATAAAATCCGTAAATAATAGTTTAATTCTAATATTCATTCATATACTATATTTATAGAAAATCTTAAACATCCGCATCCGCAACATCCCTAGAATATAGTAGGGCCCATAATATGCAGCTGCGATCGTGGGTTCGATTCCCAGATTACTAGTTACTAGTACTAGTTCGTGTCGTTTCGAGAAACTTTATTCATGAAGAGTTAATGTCGGACAGGCAAACAATCATAAAAATAAAACCATAAATCGATATATAATCGATTGATATGCAGGTCATACGTTGAACTTCCAACTTTGGGATAAATACATAAAACAGTGTTCTAAGTGGATTTATGATGGAAATATTGAACGAAGCTCAGGGATTACTCTGTATTCTGACACGACGAATGATTGAACATCGCACCTAAAACTACGAAAATGCCTAAATACGAAATGTTCGAATCCTGTATCGTACGTCGTCTTAGACTAAGTTCGAAGTGAATAATAAGATTTTTATAGAACAGTATTAATTTAAGAATGGAAAACATAAGTTTTGCTTGTTGACGTTCTACGTTGGACGATCGAACTTCGTATCGGAGTATAGAGTAACCCACCTGGAAGTTGGTAGCAATACACTAGAATATAAAATAAAGTATTTCTCTCTTTCACAGACTTATTAAAGCCCTACCTAAGCATAGAAAACCCTGAGACGCTGGAGTTGTTTGCAAGATATTTGCTCCCCACACACGACGAGTGTCGGCTTTGAACCGTTAAAATGGCAGCACGAATCATTGTATGAAATTGTTTCTTGACGAAATGGAAACAAGGCTAGGTGGACAGGATGGGGCAATGAAGATATTTTTATAATAAAGATATTAAATACTGTAGTACCAATATTATTTTGTGTTTTGTTGTATAATTTCCTGTTTTCATGATAAGTACATAAATAAATTCAACATAATTAATAACAGCCTTATTTAAAGACAGTTTCAAGACCTATTTTAATTATCGGTTATTTCTATTTCTTTATCTGTCTATGAATGAGGCTGTAAGAGTTCACCAACACGCACTATGGTATTTATTTATTTATTTTGTTTATTTATTCTTTTACTGCACCCAAGAAGAACAAAAAAGGATACAATGTTTTACAAATACAATTAAAGTGTACATTTGGCGATCTTATCGCCCTAGGCGATTTCTTAGAGACAACCTTTGGATGATGTATAAAAGGATAAGAAGAGAGGGCAGTATAGAATTGACATTGTGGTGGACTGATCTAAACGGTAAACCCCTCTTAACTGTGGATGTATTTTATGAAGGCGTCAGAAGTAATCTTCAGCTACAGAGTCCATTGTGGTACATAGGACCCTTTCACAGATTTCTAACACGAAACATTTGAGAGATTTAGTTGTATGTCTATCATATGTGAGAGGCCGCTTGCCATCAGACGATTATAATTGCAATAAAAAAAGTTTTGTCAACATTCCGCATGTTAACAGACGAGTTAACAAGTGCAGGGTTTTTTGCATCGATGACACTGCTGTATGGTTTCTTGGTTTCCATTATTACAAACAAATGGCTGGATTAATTGCGAAATTGCGTTTACATACATACATAAACTCAACCTCAAAAATTAATTGCGATTGAATGTGCGAAATAACAGAAAAATAAATTCCTATTTGTGTATCTGTTATGGCCAAGTGATTAATGCGAGCAGTATCATAATGCCCGGGCAGTATGATATGCCCCAAAACCGACTCGGAACACCCCGACTTCACGTAGTCTTTTGGCTACTGACCTAGAGTGTATATGAAAAGCCGGAGGCGCGGAGGGAGAGCAGCCCCCGCCCGCTGTAACGAGGATAGGCAACCGTGGCAAGCCGTAGCGGCTGAGGCTGGTCGCCGCAGGCGACCAGCAAGCCGAAGCTGCGGAGGGAGCATGGGTGCCTATCTTTTGTTACGCAAGGGTGAAGGGGTTGAAATTCCCGTAGCGCCGAAGACGATGCAGAAGCTAATTTGTATTGAAACATGTGTTTTAAGGGTTAGGTTGCTATAATAGATATTTCTCAGAATAGTGCGTTACCTTTTCATGGGAGTGGTACCGGGGAGGTGCGACACTCCCCCTCCCTCTCCACTCCTCCCAACCCACCCCCTCGTGCTGCTCTATTCTAAATTCTACCACATTCGGCTCATTGTTTTGATTTTGATTCGCTTTACATCACTCTGCCCAATAGGTACTTGGCATTATTCCATAATGCCCGGGCAATGTGATAAATTGGTTGATTATTAATCACCATTGCCTGCTCTTATTTGGGAATTATTCATATTGCCCGGGGCATTATTGAAATAATGCCTGATTAATCACTTGGCCCATAACATATCCAATAAGCCCGACGTACCTACAGATTCGACGCATATATTTTATATTGTAAATTAATTATCCTGTCCATGAATTGCTTTATCGGTGCATGGCATTGGGGTTGTTAACCCGTGGGTTTTATCGGTGAAAAAAACATCAACTGCATTGTATGTGTTTATTTATTTTAAGTTGTGGATAGTTCATTACCGCATTAAGATTAATGGACAAAGGAAATATTTTATGAAGATTTTATAGATATTTATTAATTGTATAGGTGGCCTGGCCCATACAGACAAAAAAATTATCAGGTAAATTAAATTTGGCGCATTTATATTACGGTACGAGTACAAAGCAGAGGGTTCAGGTTCGAATCACTGATCGGTCTGAGTGATTTTGGATTTTTTTAGTCATTATCAGCCTGGAGTCAGGAATTTGCATACGATGTGGCGGTAGGCTAGCCCTCTATCACATCGTTGGACGGAACGCAAAGTCGAAGTGTGGGGTGGGCTGGTGGCACCTCTATCTACCCCTTTTGGGAGAAAGGCTTGAGTTTATGTATGTATGTAAATTACATTTTGGCAACACGGCTTCTTTAAATCCCAACGGTCTCGCATGCAACGTTCCTGAACCTACGAGAGTGTTCATAATGACATGAATTCATCCAGTCCTCCGTGGCGCAGTTGGTTAAATGTGGATTGTGAAATGTGAGACCGTGAGTTCAATCTCCGAACCGACAAATATTTGTGTGATCCACAGGTATTGTTTCGGGCCTGGATATTAGTGAGATATAAAAGTCTATCGTAGTTTTTTTTATACCCGCGAACCAAGACTCGATCATAGTATGGGGTTAAGATCATGTATGTAACAGTTTGGTGAAGCTAAGTAAATTTGAAACACAGTAACTTGTATAAATATACTTATTTATTACAGTATGCTATAAAATATTAATTTAATAATAGGAAATCCACGCTAACTCTTGCCGTTGACGATGACGTTGCTTTTGCTGGGCTTCTTTGGATAGCCGTCGGGGTTCATCGTCTGCCATCGCCAGAAATCTGTACCTGTTGGATAATTATTTATTTTGAATAGCTTGAAATGTAACTTAATATCAATGGTTTTTTTTTTCCAATAAATAACACCCAACAGTCAGTCACATACATTATGTTTATATTATTCATCGCGACTTCAAGCCTGAAGTAGTACACTAACTTCTTGAAGTTGTTTTAGAAGTGGTAGAGTCACGCTGTTGTCAGTCATGTCTCAGCATGAATGAGCAAGCTTGTCCGGGGCGGTACTACTGTTTCGCAAAAATCGACCTGAAGTGAAGGCTTTGTTGCCGCGTTTCATTCCTATCCTCGTTCGTTCTCGTTCCCCTCTCGGTTTTATGGTTCCGGCAACACATAGATGATTCAAGAGCTGTGGATGTTCATGGGTGCCAGTGATCACTTACCATTAGACCTGTATGACGGTTTGCGGACTTATGCAATAAAAAAATGTGTGTATTTGAACTTAATTATTGCTCGTTTAGAAAATGACCAGTGGCGGCGTAAAGGGGGGGGGGGGGCGGTCCGCCCCGGGTACCAAGCACCAGGGGGTGCCAAAGACACCCACAGAAAGCACACAAAATCTACCTGTATCCAGAAATAACTACCAACCCTTGTATCTAGCTATTTGTATAATACTAATAGTATATTTTGAAGTATTTTAAATATAATGTCTCATTCTCTAAAATAATGAATTCTAAATTCTGTAGCTGGGCCTCGTAGCGCATAAATTTTAGATTATCCGCTTGGACGAGTCTAGGAGCCACTTGCAGGGGCCTACATCACAGTTCATGGCGTGGATGTCTCTATCATCTCCTGGTGAAGTATGTTAGAGTTGTCTTGTATAGTCGTGGAATGTTCATGTCCTGCCATGAGCCTAAGATCGAAACTAGTCAAGGCAGCAGACGCATTCTCTAGCCTAGGGCTTCCCAAACTAAGCGTCACGAAGCCCTGGGGCGTCGCAGCATTTTCCCAGGGGCGATCGTAGAGATGTGTAACACTGCGCTACGCCGCGCAATTGCGCCAACTCAGTTCACTGCGCCGGATGTGTTAACTCACTTGTTCAAAATGTGTTGGCGCAAAAAGGAGTTATACAACAGTCAACTCGATTTCGGATTTACTAACTGAATTAAATTCTTTCTAACTCGAGTTTGAAAATCGCGGTAGGTGAACACAAGTTGGTACGAAAGAGTAGCACTAGCAAATATGCATATTTATGGGAACATTACATTTTCGGGATACATAGTATCCTATGCAAGATATCAGGGTATCAGCTACGTACGAAATTTCATCATTTTGCTTTAAATTTTAAAGTAACAGACTCATCGCGGCCTCTTACATATGAGACACACATAACAGTACAGTCTCATACCAGTAAAAACTATAAAAACCTATCTAATTCAATCCTACCTACAAAGTTCAACACTTAGTTTCTTCCTTCCAAGTTGAATTCTGTAACTCGAGTCGGGTTTATCCCGAGTTGGCACATCACTGCCACAAACTAATAAACAGACTTGTGAGCGTGGCATGCCGTGTGCGCCGCGCAGATGACGCGCATAACGCATTTCGTTGCTCACTCGGCGACAAGCGTTTTCATTTTGTTGCGCCATGGCGCAATTTTGAGTTAACTCAGTGAGCCAGCGCAGTTAATTGCGCCTGAGTTACTGAGTTAACGCAAGGATTTTCGCTGAGTTACCCATGTCTAGGCGATCGAGTCGAGTGAGCCAAACTTGAGCCCCGTTTTGGGAAGCTTTGCTCAGAAAAGCAAGCACATTCTTCCCATTATCAGTTAACCAAAAGTAAAATAAATTTCTTTCTTTTCTAATTAAAATTAAGAGTTTTTCTGATAATCTATTATTAGGGGCTGGTCTGAGGGAATCGTAAAAAAAAATTCTTAAGGGTTCAGCTTCGGGAGGTCCTGGTCTAACCAACTCAACTTCGAAGATTCTGGCACCCCTTACCAGAGGCTGTACGCGGGAGTTGTGCGATCGATGGCCTTTTACGGTTTCTTTCCGCTGTGTGCCATCATTGTGAAAAAACACACTCTTTCGGAGTGCCCACTCTGGGGTGACGAGCGCAGAATACTTCATGCAGCCGCCAGAGTAGACTTCTCGCTCTCGGTCGTGATGCCCTCGATGGTCGAGATTGGCAAGGCTTGGCAAGCAAAACTCTCATTCTGCGAGATCGTGATCTCACAGAAGAATAGCACGAGACGGGATCGCGAGGTGAACGATCCCGCTCACTGCCACCTGCACAAAAGGGTTGCCGGGCAATAAATGACTGAACCGCTGCGGCGCCTCTACCCTGTCGTAGAGTATGAGAATTTCGCCACGGTATTACCTAACCGTCATAAGAGGCGACATTACGCTGGGCTTGGCATACTGTGCAGGGGGCGGTGCGCCCTTACCTACAGCAACTTGGATATGAGCGACAGGGCGCATGGCCTCATCTTTGACGTAGACGACCTAAACATCTTTAACTGGCGCCGCGTTTTGAAACAGTCGCACCCTTCAAAAGAAGAAATCCGGCATACGGTCTGCCCAGCAACCTGTGTTCGTGGATTTCCGGCTTTCTGCACGGGCGTAGAATACGTGTAGTCGTCGACGGACACGCTTCGGCGCTCATGTCGGTAAATGCCGGAGTTCCATAGGGCTCGGTGCTGTCCCCCGCCTTGTTTATTCTGCATATCAATGACATGTTGTCGCTTGGCAACATTCATTGCTATGCAGATGACAGCACGGTCCATGGGCGATACCACTGCGGGCCTCCGGGTTGTCGAGTCGAAACTGTGAAGGGACGCGAAGATCTTGTCATTGAGCTCAATCGGACCTTGGATCTCATTCTACATGGGGTTCCAGGAATATGGTTGAGTTCAATGCCAAGAAAACCCAGGTGTGTGCGTTCACGTGCAAAAAATCCCCGTTCTCATCCCCTCCCCACGTGTTCCATCCTTCCTATAATCCTGGGTCTTTCCGCCATAGTGTGAAAGGGCATCTTAGCAAGCCGGCATAATTGTATCTATTGGCATGGGACTGCCGTCCGATGCCAATGGATACTCTGCCTGGGTGGCATTTGCGCTCACCACCAGGCGCAATGCGGCTATTATGCCGGGCAAGAATTAAAAAAAAAAAACATCCAGTAATGATTTTCTATAGGACGCCGAGGCCATGCGCTTCTCGCCTTGTGATGTTTGGGGCCGCCCATAATGCGTATGACGGTCATCCAAGGAATTTAGTCGGTATGCTAGCGGAGGTTTTGTGAGGGACCCGGCTCGGCCAAAACATCCCTAACGTGCCAGGCTGGAAGGCCAGTGACACTAACATACAGTTCCAGCCGCTTCCGTGCCACCCAAAGAAGAGCACAATAGCTTTCCTCCGATAAAAGTCAGATTTGATAAGTGCACGATCTCGAGTATCCGCTGTAGGCTTGTTTAGTATTGGGTGTTAGGTTTATGTAGGGGTGCTCAATACAAAACCGCCCCGGGTGCCAACCTACCTTACGCCGCCACTGAAAATGACGAAAATTATATAAGGTATCCTAAATCTTAAGGTTTGAAAATGAAGGACAAGATCCAGAGGTATCCTACATTTTAAGGGTGGTGGACAAAAGTCTAATCCTCTAGAATTTCAAAAGCAGGATGTGAGGCCCCCAATCCACACTACGCCAATCTGGTAGACAGAGGCCTAAACCTATACATTGAAGCACACTCGTATAATGCTGATATATTAGATATTAATATTGATATACTCACACATCTCCTCGATAGTGTATTTAGCGGACCATCCAAGCTCCTCCTTGGCGAGGAAGGCGTCCGCCCACATAGCAGTGATGTCGCCGAGTCTTCGCTCCACGTATTTAAGCGGTATCTTGGTGCCCGTCACCTTCTCGAACACTGTCACTAACTCCTTTACTGACACGCCTTTGCCGGTGCCCAGGTTGTATACCTGCAAAAATCAAAATTAACAAACTATATGTATCATTATTTTAAGGCATGCAACGGAAGGCATGCGTGGAATGAGGGGAATAGCGACAGAGGCTAATAGTCTTTCCAACGCTTTCAGCGACCTTATTTTCGATATCCACTATTTTTATAACAAATATGTATTAATTCTATTTGGTTCTCTTTTAAAAAAATCCTTTTTGAAAAATGGTTTTCAATATAGATACGTTTGGTCTAAAATTCTATACATCATAAGGAAATTCTTAGCATTATAATTAGTATTATCTTCTTAGTATTTTAACTAAGCACTTTCCCAGCACTTTTTAAGATAGCAGTTCGAGATAAGAGTCCTCCTTAAGTTATATTTCATATTCCTATCAAAATTCAAAGACATGATCGAGAATATGCCTTTTACTATTATATATTATAGCCTGTAGTCAGCCAAAAAAAAAACCGACTTCAAAACAAAAAACCACTAAAAACCAAAAAATTACAAATAATAAGTACCACTACAAAGCAAAAAAATAATATTTATTTCATGGAACTTGTGCTTGTTGATTAATTTGCTTAATGACTTGACTAGCCAACAAATCAAAATATATGCATAACATATTGAAGGCGGGTCGCCTAGTACCAAACCATAGATTTAGTATAAAACATAGATCGGCAACGTGAAAGAGATAGAATAATTTAACTCATATGTTAAAGCGAGATGCATGATGCGACCATACGTTTACACAGGAGTAGCCTGCAGTGACCCAGAGTCAAAATATGTCAAACTAAGCGAGCAACAAAATTCGCTTATTTTCATAATTTATTTAATTTTACAGTACTTGGTCATATTTATTAAACGTAGTTTATTATAGTGCATTGTGCAGTGCCAAGCTGTGGTTCATGCAGGCGTAAAAATCCGAAATAATTAAAGTTTTCACAGGTACCGGCCACTTTTGCACAATACTATTTTGTGACGATATTATAGAATTAAATGGAAATCCGTGTATACATATCGGTAGAGAAGAATATAGTATTTTATTATATAAATACGCTGAAAGCATCCATTGCGTATAAAAAATAATATCAAATACGTGAATTTACAATAATTTCAACCTAAAGTTGCTAGGGATTGACTGACAGGTTCGATCAATAAAAGGTTGTCGATAAAATAGTCGATGACAACACATGTTTCCCCTACATTTTTATGGAGCTATAATATGTTGTGATAGTGTGTATTCTTCTTCTTCTTCTTCTACCTGGCGTTATCCCGGCCATTATTATAGTATTCATTCTACAATATTACTTATTACTTACTTTTACTCATTTATTTATATTTGTGGAATAATTATTATAAAACTTCATGTGTGTGAATTATGAATTAAGAACCTGTTTCAATCTCTACCAAGAGGCTGTCAGTTTATTATAGTAAAACAAGAACATATTAGATATTATTATAAAATATGCGATACTTCTATGCACAGTATCATCGTCCAAACCTTGAAGCAACATTATTCATCCATCATAACATTAGGTATAGGTTTAAAATTTATAATTCTCATAAGGATAACATTACTTTAGGTGACGTGATCGAGAAAAGCTTCATAGTTTATTAAACTGTCTCTTTCTTCAGCCACAGGAATGCGACTAATGAACATAGGCCTTCCACAAGAATGTCTACATCAGTTTGTTGTAAGCTGCCTGCATCCAACGACTTCCTACAAGCTCCACCGTACACCTCCGACGTGACCTAGCAGGCGTCCAACACTTCCCAATGTGTTACAAGTCAATTAATTGACTTAAATAAGCATATTTTTTAACTCTAGTACACATATAGTAAAAATGTGTTTCTTAGACTTACGCGAATGTTACTCATTGAAAAAAACGAATAATCACGGATTTTGTTGCAGACTGAGTCCACCTTGTGACTACGAAAGCTGTAAAGTAATCGAAACTTCGCGACAGGAAATTAAAAATGAAAAAAATAAACCAAAAACGCTAAAACTTTGTAAATTATAGTTTTATTTTATAAAAGTGTTTTTTGTTCTCAGTTTAATTAGGTGTATGTACTATGTATGCATCACAATGAAAAAATAATTTTGTTCAGGTGAACATAAAGACCCATACAAAACATTTCAAACAAAATGTTTTCAAGTAATTTGACAATTTATCTTTATTTATTTGTGTGTTTATCAATCTGTATTGAAATAAACACATCAATATGTTTCTGTTAATATATAATAAAATGTCGCATATATCCATAACATTTTATTTCACAACTACAGGCCGACAGCTATATCGATATCGATATGATAGTATCGAAAGTGCATGGCACACCACTATATGTCAAGCACACATGTAAACTTCACGCATACAATCGTAAATCAGTTTTGGTCGCGCTCAAAATGACACATTGCCGATCTATGTTCTATACTACATCTATGTACAAACATATACATATTTAAAATAATATAAGGCATAGGTCCTACATGTTTGGTACTTGGCGGCTTGGTATTTTTATGGGACCAAATGACAAGCACCAGCTTTCAATCAAAGAAAGAATGGTCGAAATCGGTTCACACAGTACAGAGAAACGAGGTAACAAAAAAAAAACAACAACATACAGTCAAATTGAGAACTTCCTCCTTTTTTGAAGTCGGTTAAAAACATGTTTGATTTCAACGTCAACAAGTGTTGAACAAAAGACACCGTTAACCAAGAAACAGCTTATTTTCTCCAAGTAGACACATGAAGAAAATCAATCTGCCTATTACATATTAGGTACATAATTTAGAAAACAGGCATACCTTGAGCCCAACGTGGTTATTGCTGAGCAGGTTCAGTGCGGCGACGTGGCCGCTCGCGAGATCCATCACGTGGATGTAGTCTCGAATGCCTAAACACACAACATTTTATGAACACACAGCATTTTACATATCTCATGTAGTATAGACTATTAGATTCTGCACATTTTGAGAGCCGAAGTATTTATTGATATTGTTTAGAGAAGAGGTCATAATATTAATTTAGTGTGAATGGCTTATCCTATGCCGTAGCTAGTCTTTTGTGCGCCCGATGCGAGCTTCTATAATTGTACCTCAAACAGTTGGCGTGACTTTTCAGAACTCTAGGGCTTAAGCCTTATACATGGTCTAGTCTAATATAAAATATAGAAACATGAAACATATTTACTCTTAAACTGTGTTTCCATAGAGGTGGAAACGAAAGATAAGCGATGCGGAGCTAGGAGAAAAATAGGTCATTGCACTGAAGCGAAGACAATCACAATTGCCACAGCTTATTAAGAGTAAAAAATGAAGTAACAAGTCGTAAGGGTAATCTTTGGAGAGGGGATATGTTCAGGAGTGGACTTCCGTCTTCCTGTAGCTGAAGAGAGAGATATAGAAAGTGAGTATACCAGTGCCGTCAGGAGTGTGATAGTCGTTTCCGAAGACCGTGAGCACGGGTTTCTTGCCGAGCGCCACTTGCGCCATGAAGGGCATAAGGTTTGTGAACTCCTTGGTTGGGTCCTCGCCGATCAGACCTGAGGGATGAGCACCAACGGGGTTGAAGTACCGGAGTGAGATGATGTTCCATTTCTGTAAAAAATTGCAAGAATTTATTTTAAAAATTCTGTATTTTTAATTGATGTGCATGCTGTCAAGTACTCAAGTCAGTGTCCTGTTAACAAATATTTTAATTTAATTTTTGTTGTCAAGCAAGCCGTAGCAATATTTATTTTACGATATTACGATTTTTAGGCGTGATTCTCGATCGATTAGATATAGCACCGATGCGGAAATCGCGATCCTTGAAATTCGCGGCAGTAGGCCAAGAGAACCGGTTGTGGCGTGTGACACACTCCGCGTTAGAAAACTAATCTAAATGATTTCCTCTATAACATTACCAAGTTCATGGCTTCTAATTAAAAATACGAATGTATTACTCATAAATCATAATATATTCATTAAGATTAAAATATTGAGAGCAAAAGGATGGGGTAGGTTATTTTCTAATTAAGGTATTTAAAATTATAAATTCTCGAGGAAATTGAGTTTTATTAGATATATGAGTATAAAAATATGATTTTTTCATCGATAAATCATATTGTGTAGCCTATATAAGGCTATACCGCAGTAAGTTATCTTATACTGTTTCCATTCGTTTATTTTATTTTTGACAGTTCACGCCTATAAAGTACGACATTACAGTAGAACAATATTTTGAAATAAAAGTAGATACTTTCTTGACGGGTAACGCCCACTTAGAGTTGTGCCATTCGTAACGAATGACCACAGATAACAAAAACGATTTTGAATAGAATCAATCAATCGGAATCATTTGAAATAAAATTACATTAAAATGCTAATGAAAACAGTTAAACGTAATATAGTACCCAATATTAGGATCGAATGTATTTGCTGCAAATTAATTAATATGAATAAAGGTATACGTATTGAAGTGACTTTTAATAAGAGTTTAATTTAAAATAATTACAATGATTACAACGAAAATAAATGTTTAGTACCTACTTGTAATAAACAGTTAAACCATGTTGGAATTCATAGTACTATAAGGATTAAATAATTAAAACAACTAAAAGGTAATTTGTTAATATTTTTATTTATAAACAATCGTCTGTTTCGTCGGAATCGGCGTCGTCGTCACTCGTATCCCCAGTAACACTAATTATTAATGAGTGCATGGGTAAGTTGTCAAATGCGACATCGCGATCCCAATCAGACATTATTTCTTTCTTCGTCTTATCTACGACACTCGCCCAGTTATGAGGCGTCACATTTTCACACGCATTTTTAAGCAACTCCAGCATTTTGTTTGCGGTGAAAGGAGGAGTTGTATTTATTCTCGCAGCATATCCTTTCACTTGTGCCCATATTAGCTCTATGGCATTATACTGGCAATGATATGGAGGAATTCTAAGGACGGTGTGCCCATGTTCTGCAGCCATTTCATCTATAACGTATCGTTTAGGCTGCTTCCTCATTTTTAATATTTTAAGTAACTCTACTTTTAATAGGGACTCGTCCACCTCCTCGCCATTGTTACGGAGCCAGTTTATTATTTCATTTTTTTTACTGGCTTGCGTTGGCATTTTGTTAATTTGCCGAGAGTGATAGGACGCATTATCTATAAATATTGTTGATGGCTGTTCGAGTGACAATAACATTTCCCGAAACCATTTTTCATATACTTCGGAATTCATTTCTTCGTGGTAATCCCCTGTTTTCTTTGATTTAAAAGCTAACATAGCATCTTGCACAAATCCTTTTGCGGTTCCTGCATGACAAATTATAATTCTTTCACCTTTTCCCATTGGCACTGCGGTCGAGGAGCTAGCAGTGTTGTCAGTCCAAGTTTTTGATACCGTGTGATTCGCATTGAGCCAAGTTTCATCGGTGAAAACAACATTCGACCAGTCTTCTATTTTTTTAGCTTGTCTTAAAAATTCGCATCGATACAAAGCAACATCATTGCGTTCCATCAATATTTTTCTTTTGTCACATTTTTTGTATTGGAATCCAATCCTATTCAATACCTTCGCCAAAGAAGACTTTGACCACGGAACAAGCCACTAGTTTTCAGAGATTGTACTAGATTATGTAAAGTAGGAATCTCTTTTCTTTGGTAATAATCGTATATATGACGACGAATAGCATCACCATCAAAACTGTCAATTGCTGTCACTTTAAAGGGCTGACGTTTTTTCTTAGGTGTAGATGGCTTGTTTTGTTCCATGCCACTACTGCCGTAGCCTTCTTTAATTATTTTTGAAACTGTTGGAGCAGTAATACCTAATGCTGCTGAAACACGGTCTCTGATTTGAGTCACTGGTATAAGAGGTCCACCATTACGGCTTTCCCTTTCAAAGTACTCATGAAGTCGCAACACAAACTCCCTTGTTTGTCCTTTAAGCACCTTTCCTTTAGGCATTTTGAAAGTGATGAAGGCAGGTACGATGTTCTCAATTCAACCAAATGTAGGAATTCACGGGTAAAACAATACGGAGGAATATAAATACTCAACTCGACGTATGAAAAATGTGAATTAAAATTCAGCGAACGGAAAACACTAGCACGGGCGCGGGCGTCTCGTTGTGAGTGACCACAAAATGGCGGCGCGCGTCACCTGTCTGCCCAGTGTTGCCGTTTCACAATTTGTTTTTAACAACATTACTATTGCCGACGGAAGTGATAAGAATATTAACTTAACATGAGTAAATGGTTTATTTTAATATAATTATTAAATCAAGTAACTTAAATATCCCTGAAGTTTTATAAAACAATGCATGGAGCAAAAAATAAAATATGTATTAAATCGATTAAAACTTGTTCAAAAATAAAATCGTTTGTTATAAAAAATTGATTCGATAACGCATCAGGCCATCACTATTTGATTCAGTACTCGATGTGTCAAAAATAAAATAAACGAATGGAAACAGTATAACAAAGTTATATTAAAACAATATGTGTTGCCTAACTGCATAAAAAACCTGTATACCTATCAAAATCATACGATTTCGTATGTCGTGGAATCTATAAATTTAAGCTACTAGGTGTGACTTGACCCATCGAAACCAGTTTTATTGGATCAGTAGGCTAAACAAATCTAATAGCTAAATCTATTAATAAAATTCATATTTGATTAGGTGGTACTATATTGGTTTGTCCCAATTTGATGATAGTTTTAATACCAATGAATACCAAAACGAATTATTAGTCATTTTAATATCTCCGCTGATGACTGTAGAGTTCAAACTCAGTGTAAAAGCTCTTCCATTTCACCTTTTTATGGCGGATGACCTAATTGTCAATCTAATTGGCGGCGCCTTTTTATTGATACACTTGCGATGTTAGTGCGTTATGGGTCTTTTAAAACATGATATAAAAGGTAAGAACGATTGAGTGCACTCAATCTTCAATTAATCAAAAAGCAATTTCTATCACACCATCTGTAATTGAAGATTGCTTTAGCAAAGCTGTAAAATTGGATAACAATACACAGATTATTTTAACTTATATGAAGATATGTAACTGGTATTTTGATGATAATGATAATATGGACTATGTATGTCTGTGCCATTAGTTCGTGCATTAGATAGGTAATAAACCGGTATACTGTTTAAAAAAATATCTACGATAATTACATAATTAATTGTGTAAAGCCCAATTGCGATTAAATTATAGGTAATAGATACGTCCTTAAAGTAGATAATTCGAAGTATCGGAACACTTGAAAATATCTTGTTATGCGCGATACTTCTAAGAAACTGTTGTTTACTATGAGGAAATAATATGCCTATCATAAGTATGGCTCTAAGCATTTTAAACATTTTTACAAATTGTTTGCAAATATAGTTTAAATATCCTACGGTTATTTACGAATGAATAATGCGTACATTTATCGTCCATTAAACACGTTTAAGAAAAGAAGACAGGTATTAAAGAAGTATAGGTAATAAGTAGTTATTTTATTGGACAGACATGCTTCGTAGCGCAGTAGTTAGGAAACTACGAAACTTTTAGGATTACATTCTTCACCCCTCACCCCTGATATTTGTCGGGGTGGGACAACAAAATCTCTATTGGTTGCGTGACCATTTGTACGGTTCATTTGCTTACTTATTTAAATATGGTATGGCACTAGCCTCGTCACGTACGACTAGCATTTAAAAAATGACTTACCTCCTCAGCAGCGCTGAGATCCTTCAGCATCTCTTCGATAAAGTACTTGGTTCTGCCGTAAACGTTGGTGATATTTCCAGTGGGGTGGGTCTCTGTGATGGGCAAGTGGTCCGGCTCTCCGTATACAGTACAGGATGATGAGAACACCAGCTGATAGCAGTTGTGGGATCGCATTATCTGTAAGAAGGAAGGGTATGATGAAACGTAGGACTAATTAAGTTTTTTTAAATACACGAAACAATCATATACTCTACACTTCGATCAAATATACACTAGATACAACATGAGCGCTCAGAAAATGGCACCAAAAATGAGTGCTTTAAGCTCTCCTTTGCCTTCAGTCACGCACCGACTGTTGCTTCTAAAACGTTGCAAAACTTTAGACAATATTATGTGAAAAGCTACTTTAAGCTCCAGGAATAAGGTGGAATTTGTGTTAATATATTTGGAATATGTGATCTTTTAGTTAACTTTTTTTCATGTCATGCATCGTTGCCACTTTTTAACAGAACTTTTACAGGGAACTGTGTATCTAGTGTATATTTGATCGAAGACTCTACACTAAGATGGAATCTTGTGTCGTGGTTATTAGAAACCATGAAAGACTTTTCAGTCTCAAACACCCCGAAACAAATACCACCAGAGAAACATTTGTTTCAGTGCGATCCAAGATCTAAGCTACGGCCTCCTGTTTCACAATTGATGTCAAGGATTGTAACATTATGTTTGTATCCGGGCACTGGTGTCTTCTATTCCTAATCACCGAATCTTGTTGTTCCACACCACATTTACGCATTAATTATTAGGTATCCATCTCTATAACACATTATCTTAAATTAGGTACCGAAAATCGATTTCAATAATCTAATTTTAGTAAGTTGCGTTTTAATCCATACTTAATTTACATGATTTTTATTTAAATTTGTCTCATCACGAGTTTTCCATAACTCACTATCTATTAATGAAATCGTTATACCTACCGTTTTAGGAATATGATGACTAAGTCAATATACTTGTAAAATATTAAATTAAATGTCAAATGACAATAAAAAAAAAACATATTTTCAACAGTCCCAACGGCGCAGTTGATATGCCGCCCGCCGTGAAAAAACCGGCCACGGGTTCAATCCACGAGTTACTGTTTCTGACTTCTTTGTAGGTCTCTGTACTCTGTAGGCGTCTGGTCAGTGGTCTGGGTGTTAGTGAGATCGAAATTTGGTTCGTGGTTTCTAATATCCGCAACACAAGACCTTTTGTGAGTAGTTGTTGGGTGTTAGAGGAATGACGAATAACTTATGACTTATGTCATTCCCATGACTAGTTTACTTGACAGAAGTTTACTTAAATAAAATAATTGAGTTAATAATGTACCTTTTCTAGCAAAAAAAAAACATTTATTATAGTGACTTTTCACTATTCTATTGGATATTTTAATGAATTTTGTTGGAAGCATTATCTGCAGGTGACTCAAAATCTTGTGTGTAGTTTTAATTGAATTGATGTCTTCACGTCTCTACCACTATACATAGAAGTATATTTCTATTTCATTAAATCGTTATCTTTGGTTAAAGAACATATTTTGCTTGACACAAATTGATGCTGTTATTTTTTTCGATGATCAAATTTAATGCATTTATCGTGAGAATCTTATCAAAATCAGTTTTAACGTTTTTTTATCGCTAATATCTTCGATTCACAGTCAACAGTAGCGCGAACACATTGTCCTACTTAAGAGCGTATACACCTTGCGCGCAAAGTCAACTATAGGTATTTCTTCGTTAATTTCACGCACACATAAGCGACCAAAGCTGTGTGCGTAGAGCTGCCGCGTCGGCTCGCTATACAATCGGCTCAAACAACTTTGATCCGTGCGCTTCAAATATTCAATTGAAATGTAACTGTAATATAATATCATAAAAATATTTTATTTGCATTATAAGTAGACAAATATTACTGTACAAGCTAAGAATAATACAAATTTAGATACTAATCATATTTTCGTTATTATTACATTGTTAAGTTGCATTCAAATCAGTGTTCAATCAGTAGAAACTACGGACGTTTTATTAATCATTTCGTGTTCGAACACATAAATAGTGTTAGGGGCCTTACAACCCCTTACAATTACGAAATATATTTAATTTTATATTACAATACATAATATAATTTAGTCTCGGAATTACATCCCATTATTTTACCTGAAACATAATTTATACTCACTACAAAATCATTGTAGGTAATAAAAATAATTAAATATTTTACTACCAAAGTACTAAGATGTGGTAATCGCAGTCCGCGCGTGGCTATTTTTACTACGTACGGCAAAAATCGACTGCAGCTAGGCCGGAGCGACGAGTGATAAGTCCTCCCTCTAGAAGGCCTTGCGGCGGTCTGATTTGATCCACGTCGGACAGCGTGTTTTATAGTGGTTTTTAAAATATTTGTAGAAAACATGAAAACTAATTTTGTTGAAATATAAAAATGGCAATTTATTGATAAGATGTTCTTCTATTGTAATATGCAATTGCTATAAGAAATTATGTACGATAAGTTGGTGAAAAAAATATGTTCTTGACGAGAGTTTCTGAATAATTTCGCATTGTTTAAATTTTTATTTTTCAGGAACTAAACACAAAAGATTATTTTTCTCGGCAAAATCCCTCCATAAGGGTCTTATTAGTCTGATAATATTTTTATTTTCATCTTATATTTAGTGGTTTCGGATATCTTAAGCTTCTAAATTGACATTTAAAGCCTAAATAACGAAGCTTGTGTTCAGTAATCCGTATAGTACTCACAAATTATCCATCAATCTATAATGTTTTCCACCAAAATCCCTAGATGAACGCTCTTAAGAGCGTTCATACCCTGCACGTGCTTTTTGGCTTAAAAACAGGACTTTTCAAATGAGTTAATAGCCACCAATAAACAATTTAAAGGAAAAATAATTAGTACTAACTTTAGAAAAGGTTGTCATCTAGGGATTCTGGTGGAAAACATTATAGATTGATGGATAATTTGTGAGTACTATACGGATTACTGAACACAAGCTTCGTTATTTAGGCTTTAAATGTCAATGTAGAAGCTTAAGATATCCGAAACCACTAAATATAAGATGAAAATAAAAATATTATCAGACTAATAAGACCCTTATGGAGGGATTTTGCTGAGAAAAATAATCTTATTGTGTTTAGTTCCTGAAAAATAAAAATTTAAACAATGCGAAATTATTCAGAAACTCTCGTCAAGAACATTTTTTTTTTTCACCAACTTATCGTACATAATTTTTTATAGCCATTGCATATTATAATAGAAGAACATCTTATCAATAAATTACAATTTTTATATTTCAACAAAATTAGTTTTCATGTTTTCTACAAATATTTTAAAAACCACTATAAAACACGCTGTCCGACGTGGATCAAATCAGACCGCCGCAAGGCCTTCCAGAGGGAGGACGTATCGCTCGTCGCTCCGGCCTGGCTACAGTCGATTATGGCCGCGCGTAGTGAAAATAGCCACGCGCGGACTGCGATTACCACATCTTAGTACTTTGGTAGTAAAATATTTAATTATTTTTATTACCTACAATGATTTTGTAGTGAGTATAAATTATGTTTCAGGTAATATAATGGGATGTAATTCCGAGGCTAAATTATGTTATGTATTGTAATATAAAATTCAATATATTTCGTAATTGTAAGGGGTTGTAAGGCCCCTAACACTATTTATGTGTTCGAACACGAAATGATTAATAAAACGTCCGTAGTATCTGCTGATTGAACACTGATTTGAATGCAACTTAAAAATGTAATAATAACGAAAATATGATTAGTATCTAAATTTGTATTATTCTTTGCTTGCACAGTAATATTTGTCTACTTATAATGCAAATAAAATATTTTTATGATATTATATTACAGTTACATTTCAAATGAATATTTGAAGCGCACGGATCAAAGTTGTTTGAGCCGTTTGTATAGCGAGCCGACGCGGCAGCTCTACGCACACAGCTTTGGTCGCTTATGTGTGCGTGAAATTAACGAAGAAATACCTATAGTTGACTTTGCGCGCAAGGTGTATACGCTCTTAAAACAAAAACACACAAAAAAAAATATATCGGTTCTAGGTAGGAAATAAGATAGTCTTAGACTGCTCACCTCTAATAAGTTAAGCATTCCCAGAAGATTGTTTTGATAGTAGAGCAAAGGCTGCTGCATCGACTCACCGACTGCTTTAAGGGCCGCGAAGTGTATCACACAGTCCACTGAATGCTAGAAATAAGAAACACTTTGAATTCAAATTTATATTTCAATAATGAAATATATTTTTATAGTTTAGTGCTTATGCAGTCCTTGTCTTTTTTTTCTATTATTCTACAAATAAAATTGATAGCGTCATCATCAATAGGATTTTAAATGCTCATAATTAATCAAGAATACCTTATCAAAAATGTCGTTTATCTGTGGTTTGTCCAATAAATCAGCTTTATAGAATATGATCTTCTTTCCCGTGATGTCTTCCGCTCTTTTAAGAGCTGGTGAGCCGGCTTCATCCTCCACGGAGTTTGCGAAGTTGTCTATGGCTATGACGTCATGTCCTGCGTCTAAGAGGTCCACTACACAATGACTGCCGATGTATCCAGCGCCCCCGGTAACCAATATTGTCTTGAATCGCGGCATTATTCTGCAAAGGTACCAAATAAATTCTGATGTTATTCGAATATGCAAATTTTTTGGCACTAACGTATATGAGTTCGTTTTGTACGCATCTTAATTTGGGGATTGGATGTAATTGGAATTTACTCAAAAAACTAGTAACAATGAACACTTAAGAATTTATAAATATATATATATATATTAGTCCCAGTATTAATAAAAAACACTTGAAACTAAATTAGCTTACATAAACGATTTTTTTAGCTATGTCAGCTCATTTAAGTTTAAGGCATCCTTTGGTATAACGAACGTTGAGCCGGGATTATGGCTCTACATTGCTACCTTAGTATAGGATAATGGACAGAAAGATTTTATTGGGATTTTTCATAGTAATTTAGAAACTGAGCTATAAGCCCTTTAGATCGAACAATCTTGACAGCCTCCGTGGCGCTGACGGTTAGACACCGCCTGTGAAACGAGAGGCCGCGGGTTCGATTCCCGCACCGAGAGAAATGTTTGTGTGGCCCACAAATATTTCTTTCGGGTCTGGGTGTTTGTGAGACCGAAAAGTCTCTCGTAGTTCCTGATACCCACGACACAAGACTCGATCTTAGTGTGGGGTCAGGACTATGTATGTGACTGTTGGGTGTTATTTATTTATTTATTTAATCTTTCTTTATTGTGGTCTTCCTCTTACGTCGCGTCGTTGCGAGACACCATTAATCGAGCCAATATAATAGATCATTAACATTCCCAAAAATGGTGACATAGAACTAGGGTATCCAGTATTTTATCGACGTGCCTTAAAGACAAAAATATAGGACATTAAAAATATATTTTACAAAAAGGATAAAAACTATGTGTACTGCAGCGAATTTACAGAAGGATTTTTGTTGCTTTTAAGAAACCATAGCAAACTCCATATAATTTAAAATAACATTTATGCACATATTATGTAATCTCCAGTATTCTATATGTTACAGCTCCAACTTTTACTTATTGTGGTATGATTAAAATTATACCGGGTATATCAAGACTGCTACCGAAAACGAAGCCGGGTGGTAGTTTTAGTGAGTGCAAACACAATGTATCTAAAATTTTCGCAAAAAAAATGAGACAATTTTTTAAATATCCTAATTTTTGGGTGGTAAATCTATAGGTTTTTGCTAAAATAATAATTTAAACTCTTTTATACCTTAGAGTCCTTATAATATTATTTTAGGAAAAAATGAATATACCATTCAAATACGACCATAGGAAAAAAATTACAAAAAAAATATCGTCGCTTTTTTTTCAACATTTTCTGTTGCATTGTGTGTGAAGTCACTAAAACTACCACCCGGCTTTGTTTTCGGTAGCAGTCTTGAGATATCCTGTATTATTGGCAAGTAGTGACCCTATATTAGACGGTTGGCTATCCTGATTTCGATCACGTAGTAAGTAAACCACTGATGGCTTCCTCAAGACTGTTAATGAGCAAATATTTGAACTTCAAGTCCATTGTTTAATTCATAATGATAAGTCAATAAAAATACAACGATTCGTTTAAATCCTGATATTATTTCGGCAGCCGTGTTCAAAGTTCGTGACTAATGAATATAGAGCTATTTTTATTACAGTCCTATCGAAACTTATTTTAATGTTATTATTTTTATGGATCTACATATTAATGTTAACAATTATTTCGATAGAGACGAGAGACACGATTGATTGAGTTTTGACAGTCATTCTGTATTTTGATGATACTCTTTCCAGTTTATTTCATTTCTTAAACTAGTTTACTACCGCCCGTTTTTAACGACGTTAATCACCTCAAAATAACACAATTCATATTAAGCAAAACACCAAAGACAATTATTGTAATCGACATTTAACAGAGACCCTAAGTGTGTCGTTCTCGGAAGTTCATTGGGCAAGTATTTTTATGAATGCCACAGTAAGGAGGCAAAAAATGAGGTCCTCTTCTAATAAAACACATGTTTTGGTAAATGACGAATAAGCAAAGATAGCTGTTTACTTCTTAGTATGTGGATAACTGTAAGCAATTGACATCATTGTATGCCGACATTGAAATATTTGGAGACGGTGAATTCTAGTGATGATGTAAATAAACGTAGCACATCGATTAGCATTCCTTCGTCTTGATATTGACTATCCAAATATAGCGATCAGGCATATATCAGGGGTTAAAAACACTATGGTTCTTTTATAACACATGTTAGGACCAGAAGCCAAAAAAAGACCCCTTTAAGCTACAAAATCTCATTTTTAAACTATATATTTTGTACCTACTATCTTTGTTTTTTTTAATCAAAAATGTTTCATGGTTTTCAACTGTTAAATGTATCAACTTCTCTGAAATTTATATCAGCTACGTAAATGGATTACGATAGGATGTAAGCGATACAATCACAATAACATCGATTTCATCATTATAGTCTCTTGCATGGTATTATCTGTAAAATATAATGCAAAAGTTTGCGTACAGCAGATGTCACTAGATTATGAGTAGGTACAACATAACTGACAATTAGTTTGGTGTTGCTAAACGAACATCAAGGCGTTTCGCAACCACAGTTTAACGACAGAGGTCGTCATTTTGTCTATTCGCCTTTTACTGTATCCTCTAGCCCCAACCACAAACCGTTGGTTAGTCACACGTATTACCAAGTAAAAGAGTCTTTATGATGTCTATGACCAACATTATATTCTATTTTCAAATATAAGTTCAAAAGCAAAGCATTCAAACAGCAAAGCATTGCAGTGCCTTCATTATTTTTATTGCAATGAATGGTGAGACAAACAGGTCCTTCGCCTGATTATAAGCGATACCATCACTCATGGACAGTAGCAAATCTAAACAACACCACTAATCACAAGGCAATGCTTGGCATTCCACCGTCCTTACCATCCTGAGACACAAGATGTTAATTCTCAATATGTCCAGTAGTTACTCGGGCTACAATGTTCTTCAAACCGTAAAACAACAGTGGTTTTACACTGCTATTTGGCAGGTGAAATAGACATAGCGGTGGTACCTACCCAGGCCGCCTCTCACATTTGAGAGACCTACCACCATCATCCCATTTTAGTGCATGACACGAAAATGTGGTTTTGTAGTCACAGACACATAAGATGATACGAAAGTAGATTCACTGATAAGATACAGCTATGTCTGGCCGGTTGACATGGTTATGCGAGCCTGTTCGAAACCGGATATACATAGGATAAACGCGAAATTAATTAATGAACTCATCATATTAATGAATTCATAATTTATGCTTTGAACATGAAATTATTAAATTATTTTTTATTCATGTATGCGTGGTCCGCTCATTCTAGATTTGTATTGTATCATCCATAAGGGCCGATACGTCTCACAGTAGGGTAAAAGCCTTCTCGAGAATCGAGAGTACGATTGATAGGGTTTAGGCCATATAGTCCACCAAATTTCCTACAAAGCACTATGTTGTGCGGGTTTCCTCAGGATTTTTTTATTCACCGTTATAGTGTGTGGTGATGGAATATCGATACGCACATGACTCCGAAAAGTTTGAGGCGTTGAACCTACTGTAGTTGTTATTGAGACGACTCTGCCTTCATCGTAGATACAAGGATAGGTTACTCAAGTTTGAAATATCTGTCTTGTGTGCTGCTGCTGTCTGCTTATTTGTCTTGTATTCTATGACAAGGATGAACGGCTGAGCCAATTTTAATACATGAATTTAATTATGCTTCGCAGTCTAAAAATACCTCGATGCTTCGACATCGAGGTATTTTGTAAGCTTCTTGTTGTGTTTTATGCATGTGGTTGGTACCTATTTGTATCTTATTTCATCTGATGACTAATGGCATTAAAAATCGTAACATATGGTTGTTATGTGCACATCTTTATTATGTGTGGATCGCTTGCGGAAATTATATTGTGTAATAGAAGAATTATTGATGTAATAATAATATAATATCGGTATACCTAGCAGACAAATTCTAGTTCTATGCATTATTATGATTAATTGCATTTAGATACGCCATCCATTTTACATAATAGGTGTTATACGTAGTTACATATTGTTTTTTTACATACATATCGGCGCAAGATGCGGGTAGTCCTTAAAATTTTATCAAAACAAGTGTCTGAGTCATGTTGTTTGTTCAGTACTATAAAAGGGGCGCAAGCAGCTGTCAAGTGAACAGTTTGTTGGAAGTGCTACAACTGTGAACAGCTCCGAAATATTATAATTATTACAAGTATTTTTATATAATCAGAAAAAGTGAATAATAATAATTGTTAGTAACGAATATATCAGTTGATTGTTTGATTATCAATAAGAAATTTGGTGTGGTTTAAATAAACAAATATGAGTGAAGAGCGTGGTTTTGATCAGCATACCTCCCCTCCTCTTACATCAGAAGAGGGGACGAGCCGACGCCACCATTCATCGGCCTCTTCTTCAGAAAATAGTACCATGACACTCCTGGCAAATACATTTAAAGATACACTATGCGAGATGATGGTGAACTTATCTCAAGAAAACCGCGCAGCTTTTGCTGAGATGATAGCATCACTCCAATCAAACAATAACCAAGGAATTCGTATATCGGAAGTATATTTTCCAAGCTACGACCCAGATAAAGGTATGGACGTAAAAGAGTGGGTGAATTTAATCACAAGAACACAAGAAGAATACAAACTTAAGGATCATGAAGTACGGCTAAAAGCTGCCGGCGTTTTAAAAGGAAGAGCACAAACTTGGGCCGACGATGTTTTGCTCAGAACTACGACTTGGGCTGAAATGAGAGAAGATATGTTACAGACCTTCGAACCGGAGTCCAGGTATTTTTCAGAGATTTTGAAGTTTCGACGATACACAGTTGATAGTGCCAACAGTATCCCAGAATATATATCAACCATCTGGAAAATGTTTAAGAAAATTGTTAAACCAAACCCCACGGAAAAAGACGCCGTCGAATTCGTACTTGGGAGTATAACTGATGACGAACTTCGGACTGAGCTTCTAAACAGTAAATCCGAAACTGTTCCTGAATTAATATCTATTGCAAAAACTCTACGCAAACGAAAGATGACGGAACAGGATAGCATGCCAACCAAACGAGCAAAGATCGAAAGAAACAGACAAGATCAGAACATAAGCTGCTTTGTTTGCGGCAAGCAAGGCCATAGAGCACGCTGGTGTAGTAAAAACGCCATAGCACAGAATAGAGCCGATATAAGAAATGCGGCATCAACAAATCCGCCAGCACACAGAAGAGAAGAATGTTCATATTGCAAAATTGCGGGACATACCTATGAGAATTGCTTCAAACGACAAAACAAGGAGAAAACCGTTAACATGTGCCAAAAGGGTAAGACTGCTTCCAATATATTAATCGCTAAAATAGACGGCAAAAAGTATCAAGCAATGTTCGATAGTGGTTCTGATTGCTCTTTAGTGAGAGAGTCTATAGCTAAACAATCCTCTGGAGTCCATAAAATCAAAACAACGCATTTGAAAGGCATTGGTCCCGTACCGATTATATCATTGAGCCAAGTAAGTCCTATTTTAAATATCGGCGATGTTTATCTTGAATTAGATCTGCATGTAGTCTTAGATCATGAATTACCCATAGATATTTTAATAGGCAGAGACATATTAAGTATTCCGGGCATAGAAATAACCCTCGGTGAAAATGGGATTTCCCTAACTAGAAACGCGATACAAGACCGCAAAGAAATTTGGCAATTGTCATCCACAACTATTGATACAGACATAACGGATACAGAAGACCTACAACGCTCATAAAACTTTTAGACAGTTTTTCCAGTTCATTTGTAGATGGGATTTCGGGAACGACTATAACTACAGGAGAATTAAAGATTCGATTAAAAAACCCAAATAAAACGGTAAATCGAAGGCCATATAGATTAGCCCCAGTTGAGCGCGAAAAGGTCCAATCAATTATTAAAGACCTATTGGACAAGAAAATCATTCGCGAAAGTAACTCTCCATTTGCTAGCCCTATTATCATGGTGAAAAAGAAAAACGGGGAAGATCGACTATGTGTTGATTACCGAGAGTTAAATTGTAATACCGTGAGGGACCATTACCCGCTTCCACTTATATCTGAGCAATTGGACCAACTTGCTGATGCTAAATATTTCACATGCCTAGATATGGCAGCCGGTTTCCACCAAATACCATATCGCCTGATTCTATTGAAAAAACAGCTTTTATAACCCCTGACGGTCAATTCGAATATTTAACTATGCCTTTTGGATTAACTAACGCACCATCAGTCTATCAAAGGGCTATCAACAAAGCCTTAGGAGATTTACGAGGGAAAGTAGCACTTGTATATGTTGATGATGTACTTATACCAAGTCGAACTGTTTCTGAGGGAATTCAAAAACTTGAAGTAGTGCTTAAAGCACTCACTATTGCTGGGTTTTCGATTAACATGAAGAAATGTTCATTTTTGAAAACTTCAATAGAATACCTCGGTTTTGTAGTAAGTAACGGTAAATTAAGACCCAGTCCATCCAAAGTAGAGGCCCTAGCTAGATCCTTGCCGCCAAAAAACGTAAAGGAACTTAGGCAGTTTAACGGACTTGCTGGATATTTTCGCCGTTTTATACCCAACTTTTCGACACAAATGATACCCTTGTATAACTTGACGCGAGCAAATGCGAAATGGGAATGGACCGTCGAACATGAGGCTGTGCGTTCTAAGATAATTGAATATCTAACATCCTCACCATTGCTCACAATCTTCCAAGAAGGATATCCAATTGAGTTGCACACAGATGCAAGCGCAATAGGACTAGGAGCAGTCTTAATCCAGAAGAAAGAAGGTCTTCAGCACGTTGTAGGATACTTCAGCATGAGAACCACACAGGCAGAGTCAAAATACCACAGCTATGAGCTTGAAACTTTGGCGATTGTTCGAGCAATCAAACATTTTCGGCATTTCTTATATGGAAGAAATTTCACAATAGTGACAGATTGCAACGCGGTTAAAGCATCACGATACAAACAAGAGCTTCTTCCAAGAATCCACAGATGGTGGGCCTTCTTGCAAAACTTTCAATTCGAGGTCGAATACCGAAAAGGTGAAAAATTGAAACATGCAGACTTTTTCAGCCGAAATCCGCTCAGAGTAGTCGCAAACATATCTACTAAAGATTATTGGCTTATCGTGGAACAGCGTCGGGATCCAGACTTAAGCAAAATTATTCAAGACGTTCTCAACAACGACAATCACCCGAAATATGAGATAAAAAATAAATTGCTGCATTTTAAATTTGAGTCTAACGGTAAAGTAAAGCTTGTGAAAGTTGTCCCACAGTCGTATCAGTGGAGTCTCATTAATACCTACCACGAGGCTTTAAAGCATATGGGATGGGAAAAGACATTGGCAAAACTTAAAGACAACTTTTGGTTTCCAAAAATGACTTCAACAGTCAGATACTTTGTGGAGCATTGTTTGGTGTGTAAAACCATGAAAGGACCTTCCGGTGCCCAACAGAACCGATTGCACCCTATTGAGAAAGTAGCTGAGCCATTTTCATACCCTTCACATTGATATTTCTGGCAAACTTAGCGGCACTGCAAGTAAAAAAGAATATGTATTTGTAGCCATCGACGCGTATACAAAATTTGTGATTTTGCATCACGCAAACAACAAAAACCAGTCTAGTGCTTTGAAACATCTTCAGGAAATAATATTTTTGTTTGGAGCCCCAAAACGTATAGTAGTTGACGGAGATGCCGCTTTTATTTCTAATTATAAAGATTACTGTAACAAATACGGAATTCAACTTCATCATTGTGCCGGATATACAAGTAGAGGAATATAAAATAATAGGGAATGGCCAAGTTGAGCGAATTATGAGAATATTAAAGAATGGCCTAACTATAATTAAAAATACTCAGAAATGCCATTGGGAAAAATCTCTCGGGACACTTCAACTAGCTATTAATTGCACTATATCCAAGGCTACGGGGCAAACACCAATTGAGTTATTAACGGGCAAGAAAGGCAGTGTGCCGCCGGAATTACTGAACATTATAGACGAAGAAAATGAGCGAATTAATCCAGAAACATTGAGAAGAGTTGTTTTTGAAAGGATGGCCGAACAAGCAGAAAAGGATAAAGATCGTTTTGATAAAGGAAAAGCGAAAGTCAAAAGATTTCAAAAGGGAGACTATGTACTATTAAGAGAGCCGCCGAGACTGAGTACGAAGTTAAGTCCGAAATATGATGGGCCTTATGAGGTTAAAAAAAAGTTTTGCCTCACGATAGATACGAAATTCGCAGGGCTAACCAACGTGGACGATCTAGAAAAGTTGCTCATGAACATTTACGAAGCGCTCCTAAGTTTGAGGTACAAAATAATGTGGCCGTATCGGCTATGAATAGAGATAACGAGTATTGTCAACTTCATGAAGACTATGAGCACCCTGCTTCAGGAGCAGGTGATAAATGACGTGTGTTTGAGCATGTACTATTGTGGCCAAAATTAGTGCTGAGACTATGAGGTCATACGAGTATTATAATGAGTTGTGACCAAAATTAGCGCTGAGGCTATGAGGTCCTGAACTTACACGTGTGATATGTGACACCAATAATCTCTTTTTCAGATAAATGAATTGGTAAGGCGCTGGGACGCGCCTATCGTCAGTATGGCCGTATCGGCGCAAGATGCGGGTAGTCCTTAAAATTTAATCAAAACAAGTGTCTGAGTCATGTTGTTTGTTCAGTACTATAAAAGGGGCGCAAGCAGCTGTCAAGTGAACAGTTTGTTGGAAGTGCTACAACTGTGAACAGCTCCGAAATATTATAATTATTACAAGTATTTTTATATAATCAGAAAAAGTGAATAATAATAATTGTTAGTAACGAATATATCAGTTGATTGTTTGATTATCAATAAGAAATTTGGTGTGGTTTAAACATTGACTTATATTCTACCGATAGACGAGGCGCGTCATAGAAACTATTTGTCCCGTATTTGTCAAAAGCTCAGTAGCGACATCTAGTACGTTTACTTGAATATTACAAATTATGATCAAAGATTATTAGACAGACAAGACAGTTCATTTCAATAATAGCTTTGCCTAAGATACTGCCTAAGTATAAATACCGTCATAGCAATAATGTATTCGTAAAGTTTTTTTTTTTTATTTACGTGAATTATTAATGGAAATTATATAAATGAAATTAAATACTCTTACAAGTGTACAAGTCTGTCAGGCAATCAATCAGTGTACAATCAGTCTAACATTAATTATAATAACATTTATGAATTTTTAATAAGCTGATAAGCTTTTTCGAGACTAATAGACAAAAGGAATGGTACACGAGAAGTTTTCAAAAATGACTACCGCATTTGGAATATCTGAAATCTTCGTGTCGAAAATGAATTGAACAAATATAGGTATGTTCTCATGGTAACCACTTATATCCGTTCCAATAATTCTGGACAAATATTATAGAGATCGTTTTTTCGTAACCGACGCGGAAAAATATAAAATAATTTTAAATGATATTAGTCTTCAATAACAATGGGTTCGAATAGTCCATTAAGTAATTCATATTAAGAATTATGGTCTAAATACTATCCACTGTTTCAAAACATACATACAACACACATATTTTGTGTTATTATTTAACAACATATGATTAAAATAAAATACTTAAATCAATTTGCAACTACATTCTTCCTACATATTTGTATTTGTATTGTATTCGAATAGTTTATGCCTATTTGGTCCACTGATATGAATGTCACTTGAATAATCTATATCTTATATAGTTCGTCTCTCTCACTCGACGGGCCATTTTTATGTGCGGAAAGGAGATATACGATTAAGGAGCTCACCTTGTATTTTAACGAGCTCTAAAATATATTTAATCCATTAATAAATAAAAGATCTGTATTATCGGCATTATTCTGCAATATTATATCACTTACGTTGTATTCTTTAATTATATTGTAACTTCAGAAAATTTCGCTGTCGGTTTGACGGGGAAAAGTCAAAATAAATTACTTATAAATATAAACAAAGAGGCGTACTATTGCGCGGCCGTCACGCGGCAGACTGATTCGTGTGCGGTGCATGCACCGCACTTGGGTGGGACACGTTTGTTACAAGGAACGTCTTATCTAGTGTAACATTGATATCGATGGGTTTAAATAAACAAATATGAGTGAAGAGCGTGGTTTTGATCAGCATACCTCCCCTCCTCTTACATACATGGTATATCTAGATTGCGAACGAAAACGAAACCAGGTGGTAGTTTGAGTGAGTTCAAACACAATGTCGTAGATAGCCAGCCTATGGCTGTGGATGATAAATCTTCATAAAACTTCACACGTGCCTATACGGTTCATTTACGGTACATTCACATTCTAATAATTTAATAGATATAAAAGTCAGACTTTCGTCATATTAACCTGTGTATTAACCTATCGTAAATGAACAACATGACAAATCCAAATATGTTAATCGTACAAGATAATCACAGGACGTAAGACCATTGGAATTCGCATATACATACCTAGAGGTTTTACGCTATCAGAATGTAATTTCTCGAGCATCCTTAACAGTTAAACTGAGCTAAATAAGGTACTTTGAATCTCGTAATATAATTAGTATAGTCGACCTTATTACAGCTATCGAAGGATTTTTCTTCTTCACGCAAACTGCATTCAAACGTCGTTCGATAGGAACAAAACATTTATAGGAACTGACTTAAAGGAATGGTCCCTAAGCATTATTAAACACTTTAGTATCCTCAAGCTATATATTTTTTTATATTCGATATTTTACATAACGTACTGTTGCATACTCATCCCCGTGGAATTACGATGTTAGATCGTGAGAAAAAAAAAATAAACGTGATGAAGTGATGGCATCGGAAATCCTCTTAATACACAATTACATCATCGTATTTAAAACATATACTTTTCCTTGAATATTTCCTAGAATGATTAATCACGCAAGATCGCTCAAAAAATTGTCTTATTTACTTACCATCGATTACAACGCTTCATTGTCATAGGAAATCTTTAATGAAGGCTATATAATTCGAAATAGGATCTATTAATTGCAAACGAACCACACAATAATTATCAGTTCGAGATATTAGAAAATTATTATATAACTTACTTGCAGAATATAGATTCCTTTGTGTAATCCAGTACTCAGTAAACAATGTATAAATCTAAACACGTATTACGCTTTGAAAAAAGAACATCAAATTGCTGGATATTTTAATCTTTCGAAAAGAAAGCGAAAGCGTGTTTAATCTTGTGAGTTCCTTTTATACCATCCCGGGTTGTTATATAAATTGAAGTTCCCATCCATATATAACCATAAAATAAAACTCCACGGGCATGTTTACGAGCTAATTGCAATTCCCGTGCATGCAAACCTCGCCTTCCCGCGTTAGTTGTTTTATTTTTGCGACATCCTGTTCGAGGATCGAGTTCAAACACCCCGAGCGTTCACCAGCCATAAGTTTAGTTACAGTTAATTCCCAATGACTAATTCTAACCTGCGCTTGTTAAATTGTCGTTCGTGGGAAAAATGCCGCTACGTGCAAACACGAAGCGCTTGTACCAAAATTTATAACTTTGGGTTACTTGAGATGAAATTATTGGTGGTACAAGTAGGCACATACAGTAAATGGTTCGATGTTGCTTGACCAGTTGGTTCTTTATCTAAACGGCACTGTAATTGCCATCAGGTGCAGTAAGTCTTGCCAAGCGAGTAAAAAAATAACTTTATCTGGGCGAGATAAATACATAATAGGTTCATTTACAGATATTACGTTGAGTTGGGATGGTCTAAAATGTAATAATAAACCTTTATAATCTTCTCATGTTATGTACAAAACTTAATGTCTGTACTACGAGTAGTATATAATGCTGAAGAGTTTGCTTGTTTGTTACCTCTAATATCACCAACTAATGGTTCAAATTGAATAAAATATATTTTCATTTTGGATAAGTAATTTATCAAACCTATAGCATTTATAGGTTATATATCATCACGCTATGAACTATAGAACGGAAGTAGCAGTAAAAAATCTAGGAAATTTTATTCGTTTTTCGTGGTCCGATTGGTCGATATTCTAAATGAATAAACGGAATTGAGCATTTTGGCCAACATTTTGAAAAGTGCCGGGCCGGACCGCTAGTAATAAAAGTGTGGAAGATAGAAGAAAATAAAAAAACTTTATTTGGCTTTGTTCTACGATATATAATGGCTATATTACATTAACAGACGTTATGTTGCAAGTTGGGATGATCGAAAATGCAATACCAATGTATTAATGAACTTAATCTACGCATGTTACAAAACTTAATTTATAAAATATGTGGTAGATAGATGACAATTAAAAATGTAGACTTAATAATTAAGATGATTTAGCATGTCATTAAATCATCAGCTAGGTACTAAAGAGAACCAGTACCTAGAGTATTTCATTTATCAGACACAACATTTGAAGACGATCATTTTAATGAATGGAATAATGAAGATATGTATAATAAATATTACTGGTGGTAGGTCTCTCATATGTGAGAGGCCATCTGGGTAGGTACCACCGCAATGTCTATTTCTCCCGTGAAACAACACTGCTTAAATGCACTGTTGTGTTTCGGATTGAAGGACATTGTAGCCAGAGCAACTACTGGACATATTGAGACTTAACATCTTATGTCTCAGGATGGCGAGCGCAGTGGAATATTGCTACTGTTCATGAGCGGTCGTATCGCTTACCATCAGGCGAACGGCTTGCTCGTCTCGCCATTCAATGCAATAAAAAAAAATATATATTCAACATTCCTATTTATCAATTGTATGAATCTAACTTGGTGTTATCATTATCACTGATCATATCTTTTCGCAGCCTAAATACGCATACGCAGTGATTTCTTTATCCTTTACTTTTGTTTCTATTCTATACTCTTGTGAACCTTTAATAATGAATTATAATTGCAATATAATGCGTTGGGGTGACACCGTAATACAATGATAGATGGGATAAGAATATTTTATAGGAGTTTACGTCCGTACCCCTTACGCACAATTACTACGGTGTAACCCCAACGCACCATAAAATAAACGATGACTAATCTCCTTCAAGTTCTTTTGTTGTCTTCAATATTTGTGGATATTTTCCTGTATGTTTTATTCCATCCAATACACCACTTTTGCTCACGTATAATTTTGCACCTACAGTAATTATGATCATACCTGGGACCGGATTACTCAAAACTGAATCATACAAAAGATAGTAAACCTTAAATAATGAAATAAAAATGTGCAGAAATCACGGTTCAAGTCAATGATCTCTTAAAGATGCCAAAGTATTAACAGAGAACCCTTCTGTCACACGAAGACGCGCGGACAAACAATAAAAAAATATGACACATGTGTTTTTAATATCCGTTTGGCTCACATTACCATTAAAATAACGAAGTAACGAACAACTTAAAAAATGATATAATGGGCTAGTTATAGAATCCTTGGATCATGTACTAGCGGCCAAGCCCAGCTCTACCCACTAGAAATTTTATACCGGGTATATCTAGACTGCTACCGAAAACGAAGCTTAAGCGACTTCAGACACAATGCAACAGAAAAAGTTGCAAAAAAAAGCGACATTTTTTTTGTTTTTTTTTCCTATGACCATATTTGGGTGGTAAATACATTTTTTCCTAATATAATAGAGTATACCCTTTTATTATAAATACTCTAATGTATAAAAGAGTTTAAATTATTATTTTAGCAAAACTATGGATTTACCACCCAAAAATGACGATATTTAAAAAATCATAAAAATAATTGTCGAATTTCTTTGCGAAATTTTTAGTTGCATTGTGTTTGTAGTCACTAAAACTACCACCCGGCTTCGTTTTCGGTAGCAGTTTTGAGATACCCGGTATTGCCTATGTCATCAGAGATATTGTAGGATTGCAATGGTAAAATAATTTTTCAATACGGTCCAGTAATTTAAGAGCCTATTCAATGCAAACAAACAATACAATCTTTCCTCTTTATAATAATTGTTTAGATTGGCCACCACCATTGGTCTTTTGGTCATTAGACCTTTTGCTTTAGATAAAACTTAAACGAAGTAGGTACCTAGTAATCAATATATTGCAATCAATCAATACGTAAATAGCGAAATACCGTTTAATTCGTTGATTATATGATGATTCTGTTGTTTTCGGTAAATGATTACCGGAAATTGATACGGACATTATGTACCTAGGCAAACATCAATTATTATATTAATTATTGAATACGTACAAATGATTTTTGGTCGTTATACACTAGTCTACCTGATAAGTGATAAAATCTTATAAATTAGAATGTCAAATTGTATTTTAATGTCTGCAACTGAAGATTGAGAGTGGTTAGGCCATATAGTCCACCACGCTGGCCTAGTGCGGGTTGGTGGACTTACATACCATAGAATTTTTATAAATCGCTATGGTATGCAGGTTTCCTCACGATGTTTTCCTTCACCGTTTTAGTGCGTGGTGATTGACTATCAATACACACATGACTCCGAAAAGTCAGAGGTGTGCCCTGGGATTCGAACCCGCGACCACCGTGAACATGTTGGCAGTCGCGTCTAGTCCGTTTACCAACAGGCCACAACGCACTTACGTACGTTACAACGCACTCTCAATCGGTAGTCGATTGTAGAGAAGGCCCGTGCCCTGCAGTGGGACGTATATGGGCTGATACAGAACTGAAGATTATTGATCCTGTCTAGTGTCTAAGATCCACGTTAACGCGATCCCAAGGATGTGGCGGTTGCCGAATGCCTGGGGTTAGTAGTTACTAGTTGCAAGAGTTTAACTACTTCCAACAATGGGATTATAAGATGGTATTATAAGCTGATAATAAAATTGTGCTTCTCCACTGGCATCGGATACCAGTCACAAATGATTATAAAGGAGGTCGTGATCTGCTAAGCTGAGTAGACAGCGGTTCTCACAGCCAATAAGCCAACATCAAAATGGAAACATGTCATACTGACGATTCATTTTCGCCATACCGTTACTCCACAATGTGACATATAAAGACAAAACAGAAAATATACCTATAATAATTAATAGCCGATCCAATTTATAATTAACCTGATTTTCGTGATATATACCATCTTCGGAAAATATACCTGCTTTAAAAGGTCAGTAACATTAGCACCGGTAATAATTTTGCATTTCGTGAGCGTTGGGATAAATTTAATATTAAAGTCACGAAGGCCCAAATGAAAAATATTCCATATAAAAATTAAACAGGTAAAGATCGGAATGTATGCTATGCGTCATTATCATGGAGTGTATCTTCGATTTAAGTGCAGTCTCTCATGGAATGATGCGAAGACGGGAAACCCAGCAAACAAAATAACTGTTTTCTAAGATCGAAAACTACCGTTGACTTTCACAAACGGAAAAAAATGCAAGTACACTCACCTCGGTTATTTGTTATTCCCATTAACTTGTAGTAAATGTCACTGAATACACACTACGTAATGTTTTATTGATTGGATCTGGTGGAGCACTCGGCGCGTGAAGGTCTGTGCGGATCGCACGCGCATCTGACACGGTGGCCGCGCCACGGCTCGCGCGGCCGTCCGCTGTCTCGCACGGAGTGCACGTCATCAATGTAGTTTGCAACCTGTTCGCTGCCACTCACACCGAACTGCCGCGACTGCATTCAACGAAGGTTTTTTAATTATTGTAACGGTTGTGTAAGTGCGTGGTGGCCTGTTGGTAAACGGACTAGACGCGACTGCCAACATGTTCACGGTGGTTGCGGGTTCGAATCCCAGGGCACACCTCTGACTTTTCGGAGTCATGTGTGTATTGATAGTCAATCACCACGCAATAAAACGGTGAAGGAAAACATCGTGAGGAAACCTGCATACCATAGGGATTCATAAGAATTTCTATGGTATGTAAGTCCGCCAACCCGCACTAGGCCAGCGTGGTGGACTATATGTCCTAACCACTCTCAATCGTATTCTCGATTGTAGAGTAGGCCCGTGCCCTGCAGTGGGACGTATATGGGCTGATACAGAATACAGAACGGTTGTGATTTCTTCCGTACTCGCACGAACGATGTACTACTTGCAGCCATAATTGCTCGTATCTGAATTGCCCATAGTTTGTTAGCATACGCCTTCAAACATAAAAGCAAATGTTTTGTCTACTTGTATATGTCATAAGGCATAAGCAGTAGGTACATTTCGATAAGCAAGTGAAGTTTTCTAGACTGGTAGAGTAGAGATAGAGTTTATTAAAAGTTCCATTATTGCTATTAATTTTGTTATCAGGTCTGTCAATTCTGCATTTTTTTTGGGAATGCCTAGTGATTACTTTTTACAGGAAATACAGATTTTAATTTACTTAGGTCTCTATAATTAAAATATTACACACTATCACTTTCGAGCTATTCTATTTAGTTAGAGTCCCTTTATCGAGATGATCTGAATTTCTTCTACATTTAAGGTTGCTTAGAATTAAGATAATTCATCATTCATATCAAATCTTTTCCATTACCTATACGACGCAGGCAGTATAGTATAACCCTACAATTCAGAACAAATATAAGATTCGTGTCGTTGTGAATTGTGTCTGCCGGCAGTGACCTCATAAGGATACGTACACTCGGCAGTTTAGAAATACCGTAACTTATCTCAACCAGACCGAACTGATCGATAACGCCGGTGCGTGTGGTTCCGTTGACGCGAACTTGCACCGCAAATCAATCTTCAGATAGCAGACGTGTTGCACTCGGTTATTGAATTACTAATTGTGTAATGGTGGCGTACGCTGAAACATTTAATTGATTCTAGGGTGTATATGAGATGCAAGAACTGTTCCTGGGTGTATATGACTTATGAGTTGGATGTCTTTGGTTGATTAGATTTTTTTAGTTGGTAAAGTCTCGCGTAGATACTTTGGACTATTGTAGTAATAAGCTGTCGTGTTTCGTTCGGTGAGTAATTTTGCTGAGGTCCGCCACCTCTTTCCTTCTATACGTTTTCTTCCCTTTGCTTTCCCATTTAAAAACACCGGAATACTATTCAACTGTCGTAGATGTTCATGGGTGAAGATAATATCTAACTATTGGGTAAATATTTTGCTCGTTTATCGGATTCAAAGTGTAAAAAGTGCGTGGTGGCCTGTTGGTTACGGACCAGACGCAACTGCCACCATCTTCATGGTGGTCGCAGCCTACGGGTTCGAATCCCAAGGTGCACCTTTAATTTTTTGATTAATCACCACACACTAAAACGACGAAGGAAAACATCGTAAAGAAACTTGGTTGGAAGACTTGGTTAAACCCTCGTCCTCTCGTTAGGAAAGGAGACCCATGCACTGTCGTGGGGCGTATATGGGCTGATACAAGTAAACGATATGTCGATCTAACCGAGTAATAAATATAAATAGTTATAGTTACCGCATTGGCATTTCGGAAAAGTCATTAATTTGTTAAGTAATTAATAGAATTTTTAGGTAATTATTGGGAATAGATACTTGTTTTACATTTTATTTGATGTTAAATAAATGCAGGTAGTATGTCCAGGTTTGTTAATGTTTTTTTTTTTATGACTTTATTATAGAAGTAAGAAGATAAAGGCAATATTGTACAGTCCTGCTGTAACTGCTGTGTGGGTCTTATAACACATTGTCATATAACTTCTAGTTTTTTGTACCTATTTTAGCTTGGATATACATGAATACGTACGTCGAATGTGTTTACGACAGTTAAACACGATTTTTTTTTCTTTTTCTTTCTTACACAAAAATTAGAGGGTCACACAAACCTTTGTATCGCTGCGGAGATCACATTGACATTCATCATCAGCAGCATGGACTCAATATCTCCAATTTCAATGCCGAACTCTTGACCAACTGCGCCAATGACAATAATTAAAATTTTCTCTTTAACTGCGTCGTTGTAGTACAAATTGGAATGTTAATTCAACATAAGTCTTTCCGTTTCTTATCAGAGCTCAAACCGTTACGTACATCCATTTGGACTTGATGGTTGTTTAATGTCTCGTGGTGACTTGCGGTACCGTTGAATTGAATTGATGTTTTATCTGCAATAGAGCCCCGAGGGCTTAATTGTAATTGAATAGAGGTAATGTAATTAGGGGCAGGTGTTAGTGGCACCAAAACAAAAAGTGTCATGTATCAACTGATCTTATTTTGCGGCCCTGTGCGTGTGTATCTTCGATCGAATATAAATGTATATATTTGATATTATATTGTGTATTATTTTGATCGTAGATGTGTGTATAATCATTAGCGTGTGTGCTAGCAAATATGAAGTTTCGATTTTAGTGTTAGCTGGGCCTCACACGTCTGGAATAGCTACCTGAATTCATATTATCAATTCAGAAAGCTCGGAATACCATACAATATAAATAAACCACACACATTCTGACTTTTCAGATTATGAATTTCTCAGATTGATCTGTAATACCTAATCATACTGACGAGTATTCTGAATTCCAGATCGGAATGAATTAAGATTATGAATTCAGATAGCTATTCCGGATGTGTGAGGCCGGTCTTAGTGCAATTACCTATAACTACCTACACGCACAAACCCGCGAGAAAATTGAAACAAATACCATGTATGTAAAATTCACAATGCGAAACTTTTTGCGGCATTCCGTTCGGTTAGTAAATAGGTACATTTGCTTGAGGCCAATCGTTTCTCCCTTGAAGAACATTATTCCAATAAATCTATTCAACATGATTACAAAAATAACATTTAACTATGAATTAAAAACACGGAAGAGATAAAATAAAAGAAAACGATTTGAGTTCATCAAGTAGGTAGTTTGTCAACACATGTACTGAAGTTATGGTAATTTATTTTGGTATGTTTACAATTATTATTACTAGTACAGTTTTTCTAGAAACAAAAAATAACCTACCTACCTAATTTTAACGACGCAATTAATGATCATGTTCATCACGGGTCTGTAGGGCGATTCACGTAATTTATTGACGCGCCGATGTTGCGGTGCGGTTACAATTAAGTTTACGTAAACTGGTATTCTTGTAAATGTTTAGCTGCGCGTGAGCTGCGCGTCAACTGTACGTCAGACGTAAGAAATTTGTTTGACTTTCACATATACGCGCAGCAGTAGAATCACAGATCACTCCCAAGTGGAACTCCCACTTGGAAGTGATCTGTGAGTAGAATACACTAAAGCACTCGCGTGACGCGAACTTGACGCGAGCGTATTACGAGAATATGAAAAGGACTGCAACTGCGGCGCAACTGAACTTATTTAATGACGTGAATCGCCCTACAGGTTGTTTGTGAGGCCGAAAAGTCTCTCATAGTTCCTGATACCCACGACACAAGACACGATCTTAGTGTGGGGTCAGGACTATATATATGACTGTTGGTTGTATCTATTTATATAATACTAGCGGCCCGACCCAGCTTCGCCTGGGTGCATATATTTTAATACATGTTATTTTTCGTATAAACTCTTGTGTACCTAAACTTGACGTAGCTATCCTACTGTCCGGCTCAATCCCGTCTCATCCGTCTGTTCAGTCTCTTCCCGATCCGTCCCGTCCTTTCTCTTTATTATCCATCCCGCCTTATAACGTGCATTTACATTTCGTCGTATCAAATCTGTCAGCTATCCCAGCCCTCTCCCGTACCTTCCACTCTATTATATCCCGTCTCTCCATATACATGTACATATAAAGATTGCCTTATGAAATTTTGACATTAAAAACTTTAGCGTTTTTTATTGTCCATCCAATGTTCCTTCCCTTATTTCAGAACCAAAATGCTGTATTTCCAAATAATATTGCACGCCATTACTTTTTGTTAGTAATAAAGTAATAATAAACATAAAAAAAAAGAATTGGCCAAATTGGTCCAGGCGTTGTTGAGTTATGCGCTTACCAACACATTTTGCGATTCATTTTTATATTATAGAAGAAGATATAGTCCACCCCGCTGGCTTAGTGCGGGTTGGCGGATTTTATTTCACGTAGAAATTAATCCGAAAAGTCAGAGGTGTGCCCTGGGATTTGAACCCGTGACCATCGTAAACTTGTTGGCAGTCGCGTCTAGTACGTTACCATATACAAATTAATAAAACCTTCATACTGCCTTACCAGGTGACGTAAGTAATAAAACAAATATTTAAAAATATAAAACTGCATATCGTTTCATTATAATGTCTAGATACGGCATCAACGTACCAATTTTTTTTTTATTCTTGAGTCTGAAAACGATACTAATGCGGAATTTAAATTTGTCCCCCAGCGCATCTGAAAGTATCAATTCAAAAAACAATGTCGTTTATGAAAACGAAAAATTATAATTAGATATATTTTGGTGTACTCCGGCAAAACGCTTCGATAGAGTATACCTTGTTTAAACTGTTGCAATAATCTCAAAAAACAATGGGCTATTTTGGTAGATATGGACATCGTTTTATTTTACATTTAACAAAATTACGCGCAAGACGCCGTATCTAGATAATATTATATACACGATGTACACATTTTTTGAATTTTCTTCTATTTTGTCAGCCGTCAATGAAAGACAATGGAAAGATACATTTTACGTTGGGTGGTAGTTGAAGCTTGACCGTCTTTTACATCTCCCGTCAAATAAACAAAGATCATCCTATATTGGCTGGACGCATCACGCTTGAACGATACCCAAAAGAAAAAAGGTTTTTAGTATCTTCCTTAGAAATTTTCCAATTTTTCTTACTCCTAAAACCTTCCCAGGACTTTCACAAATATTTCAAGATCAAAATAAGCCAAATCGGTCTAGTAGTTTTTGAGTTCATCGATGACATACAGACAAATATTCATTTTTATATATATAAATAGATTTATTGAATTGATGTTTCATTTTGCGCGTATTGTGACAGAGGTAAACGTTTTACTTGATTGCTTTTATTCTTACTAGGATATCTTAGAATCTAATCATATTAGATAGGGTTTACACGACTTTAAATTCAATTGTCGCAAACTGTTTCATGTCGTTATTGGAAGTGATAAAAGTCTTTTTACTAATTAATTTGATTGCGATAACACCTCATTAGATTCTTTTGTACTGGAATTTATTACTCAGCATGTGCTGCTTTATTCAGTTTTGTAATTATTGCCCCAATTTCCAAAAGGCTGGAAGCCTATGTGGCGGTCTATGGGGGAGGCCTATGTTCAGTAGTGGATTTGTTTTGGCTGAAGAGGGAGAGAAGAAGTCTTTTAAACATGTACGAAAACCTGGTAGTTAATTATGACCTAACGTCATAGTAGACAACTACTTCTCTTTAATATTGTATTTTTAAAATTATTTAAATGTTACACATGTTTGGTAGATACGTATATCATTTTCATAAGATGTTGAATAGTTGTGTTGTTTCATGTCTGCAGACATAAAAGCGGAAGTGTCTGAAGGGATGGAAACGGTAGAATGCCCGAAAGCGGATGTGCATGCGAAATATAAACGGAAACACAATTCTTCCTTCCGGTTCTTTATACCTACAATTATACTGTACTTTTACGGCCTCATTCATATACAGTTTATAAACCTATTTTAGTTATAGTAATCTCAGTATCGTCTATGCTCAAACTGATTGCCGAGTAGTTCGAAAGGTATAAAACATTCGATGACCAAAATAGGTGTATGAATAAGCCAGTAGTGTTATGGGGAGGATGAAAGTGATATTTACATGGTGATGAAAGCCAGATAAAACAATAATACAGACACGTACGGATTACGCACTACGATGTCACATTAAATACACTTGAAAGCATGTGAGGGACATATCTAACATGAAGCCTGTGTTTAGATCAGGGGTAGGCGTACTTATAAAGTATTGTGCGCTAAATCGCGTTATATCTTTCGATATAATGCTGAATTTTGTGCGAGTTCGTGTATAAGTACTTGGTTTCTGATTGGGTACATCTATACATATAAAAATACAAAATTCGTTTAATATTACATAAATAATATTTTATTTATTACACTAGTCCACATCTACTGACAGTGTTTTCAACTAAGGAGGCGTGTCCTTCTTTTCAAGGAAAATTAATTTAGTGAATTTACCCATCCTAGTTACCTATTGTAAGCAATTCATATAAGGATAATCAATATTAGATGACGTTTAGCTTTTATATGCTAATTAGAAATGTACTTATCCATTCGTTCTTGTGTTGATAATGCTAGATATTATGCGAACAAATAGCCGTGATGGGAATTCTAGTCCTCAAAAACGAATACATAAAAGTAATAATAATAAAATATTAATAAATTTATTTCACCAAATATTCTTCTTCGCATGCAGAAAAAACAATATGGATGCCACAGGAAGTCTACTGCTGAACATAGGTTGCTCCTAAGGATCTCCACACTGACCTGTATCTAGCGACTTCCTGCAACCTTAGCCAAATCGTCCGCCCACCTTGTAGGCGTGCGTCCTAGATTTTCCTTGCCTGTTCTTATATACTTAGGGGCATATCATCATAATCATCTCACCCTCAGGAAGTCCACTGCTGAATATAGGCCTCCCCCAAGGGTCTCCACATCGACCTGTTGGAAGCGACCTGCATCCAGCAATTTCTTTCAACTTTAGCCAATTGTAGTTGTAGTTTGTAGGCGGGCGATATACTTCAATTAATTAATAAAACACAAAAATAATAAAACAATTTTATTCCTTCCTTACTATAACCAATGCAATTGAAAAATAAATTAATTAGGAAACACAGTGAACCTCGCCGCTTGCACCCTTGCGACTAAGCCAGTGGTTTCGACCGACGGAGAAAGAAACGTAATTTTATAAAGTTATAAATTTAAAAAGGCGAAATGTGTGTCCCTCATCGCTTGCACCCTGCGAATCAGTCAGACATTTCAATAAATACCCAATCATTTAAATAAATCAATCTTTGTCAATAATCACATTCCTTCACACAAATGTTGAAATATCATAAATCTATTTGAAAATGTAACATTAATATTGCGTGTAATAAGAAAATCTATGGTGTCTTAAATTCTAATTATTGCTATTATTTCTGCAAGGCTAGAATAACCTTTTGAGCTATATAAATTAAAAAAAAGTATTGTAAGGAAGTCGGTTGTGTCGATAGTCGTTTCGATAAAATCTTAAAACTACTGAATGTAATTACAATGCTCAATAGCTTTCTTTTTTTTTTCACACAGGTAACACTGAATAAATAACATAGCGTAACTACTACAACAAATAATACTCGCAGACTGACTAGTCTTTGATAATACTCATTATTCTTAAGTAGATACTGTCCGAGGATTTTACAAATGTAACAATTAATTTATCACAAATATTTGGCAAATAAGGGCATTAGGAACTACTTCAAACATATAACACGCGTGTATTATGTAATTAAAATTACAACTAGTCAATCTTAATACTAATGATAATGATAACTTTGGTCGTTGTGCCATTTTTTTAAGGATTTCAGGGTTTTACTATTTTTTTATGTTTTTTCTTATTTTTTCTTTTATATTATGCAGGTGATGCCGTCGCCATTTATATTGTCGGTGTCAGTTGATCAGGCTTAGATGACGCAAACTGAAAATAAAACATACATATAAGGATACAGGGCGGTACACCGTACATATAATATTTACTGGTGGTAAGGTCTTAAGGGTAGCACTGCAACGTCTTTTCTCCCGCCAAACAGCGCACATAAATGCTTAACATAAATGCACTGTTGAGTTCCGGTTTGAAAAACATGTTAGCCAGAGGAACTACTGGACATATTGAGACTTAACATCTCATGTTTCAGGAATCAGAATGGCGAGCGTAATGGAATGCCTAGCATTGCTTTGTAATTCATAATGTTTGGTTTCGCTAGTTTTTTTAAGTTATCACATACTTCTGGAGTAATATTTTATTTATTTATTTATTATACTTCATATACATTGTATACAAGGCGGACTTAATGCCAGAGGCATTATCTACCAGTCTATCTTTGGGTGATGCAGAGATGAGATCAAGTAGCGTATAAATTTTTAGAAAAAAGAAAAAAAAATAGAAACATAAATAATTAATATGTAAATACATACAAATATAGGGTCAATACATGATATAATATAGAAAACTAGGTAGAGTGGTAAGTTATAATTATAAAATATCATACCATAATTTACTGGTGGTAGGCCTCTCATATGTGAGAGGCTGCCTGGGTGGGTACCACCGCAATGTCTATTTCTCCCGTCAAACAGCAGTTTAAATGCACTGTTGTGTTTCGGATTTAAGGACATTGTAGCCAGAGTAACTACTGGGCATATTGACTTAACATCTAATGTCTCAGGATGGCGAGCGCAGTGGAATGCCAAGCATTGCTTTGTAATTCAAGGTGTTGTTGGTTTTGCTACTGTTCATGAGCGGTCGTATCGCTTACCATCAGGCGAACGGCATGCTCGTTTCGTCATTCATTGCAATAAATAAAACACATCATATTTTCAATCCTGATTCATTCTCAAGTAGGCCTACAAGTACACTAAGATATTCATTTCCTGGCCTGAAGGTGCAATAAGCAATTACACTACTTTTCCTTAGCAGCGTTGCCTATTCGTAAACTCGTCGGAGCAAACGGTTTTCCATGTTTAATTAATTATCCATTGTTTTTAAAACGTTTAGTTAAATATAATGCATTCACGAATGCGAGACTAATGCACGCTCGTGGATCTAAGCGGCACCACGACCTCTAGGTTCTGACTCATCTTATTTCTCAAGCAGATATAATCGACGTTTTCCTTAAATACACTTTTTAATATTTAAAATGTTGTTGCTCTTCTCATAATATTTTCAATTATCATCGTACGTTTTATAGTTCATGTTTTCTATGAATTTATTTACCTGACAGTATTTAATTATTCCCCTTAATGATTATAGCTTGTGAATTATTTTTTCATAGTCAACTCGAAAACTTACGAGTACTTAAAATTACTGACAAATTAATATTTTAATTTAATTTATTTACTGAGTAACCTGTGGGTGTGACCAGTGGAAATCTTATATCTTATTCCGGACGTCGAACATCTGAGCATTCGAAGTTCGTATCGATTTTATAGAGTAACCTCCCAGTACTGTATCCATAATAATCGTTGGCTTACAAACAAGTGTTCGAAGATTTTTAAGCCATACTCATTGATATACAAAAAAAATTTTTATATCAATGGCCATACTCTAGAAATCTGCATGGTTTTCGTATTGAGGAAAAAAATATATATTTGTGGTTAATTAAATTGTGAAAGTACTTACAGTACGCTAATTGGTTTTTCTTAGCATCCTTGGACTCCTCCTTGGGCTGTCCCTTGCCGAGCAGCTTGGCGAGCGAGTCCCAGATGCCGCCGAGGAACAGCGCACAGAACAGGTTCTCGAACGGCACGAAGGGATCGTGGATGCCCAGCAGGATCGATGACAGCTGAGGGGAAAGAGGTTAGGTGTGTAAGTAATATGAAACTTGTCCTAAATTGGGAAGTTATGCTAATAATAATAGTTGTTTTATGTTTCAACGAATTCATTACATTTCACTAGTTTCGTTGTGCGATGTGATTATGATAATATGATATAAAATGCACATATATATGATACGGGAACAATTAATTAAGAAATGATAAAAACAACCGTTCCGATGAGTGCTTTATAGCAACTGAACTTGCTTATAGCGATATAAAACAATTAACATAAAAGTGCTTATGATACTAAAATGATTTGAACAAGTGCGGTAACCCGTACATTCGTAAATTGGAATGAAACTTCGAATGCCAATTCACGCAAAGGTTTAATTTGTGGTATTGTGTGCTATAGCTAATTAAATACTTCTGGAGTAATGTAGAAAACTAGGTAGAGTGGTAAGTTATAATTATAAAATATCATACCTTAAAGTAGACGAAGAAGATGACAATGCCGAAGTAGACGAGAGCGTGCGGCGCAGAGATGAGATCGGTCTTCTTGTCCAGCACGAAGATAACGGACGCCACCAGGGATGCTTTGGTGTAGCTGTAAGTAAAATATAAAATTAATATGTTTATCTTTCTTAATAATACAATCGTCAGAAAAGCACGTAGACTTGATTCCTCAAGTGCTGTGTCATGAGTATCAGAAACTACGAGTTACGACAAACTATTTGGTCTCAAAACACCAAAGTGTATAGAGATAGCTGTAGATACTCATGTAGTATAAATTGTGGTTCAAAAATGTGTAGGGATATTGACTATTGACGCTTATCGAAAATATAATTGCTTTATGCTTATTTAAAATTCCGGCACCCAGGCTTAATATTTGAGCATTCTACATTCGGTAAGGAACTAAGACTCAACACAAAATATTTTTGTTATTTTGCTAAACAAGCCCGAAACGGCCTCGCTTTAAACGAGGATTTAAAAGATTTTTGTATAACGATCGATAAATACATCTTCGCTGACACTGATATACCTAATTGTTGACTGTCTCGAGGCCCTGCGAATAAAATCTGGCATAATGCCAGGACGCGGCGACGGACAGTTATTTTTTCAAATCAACCACAACACAAATCCCATAAATCTGACAAAGTAAGATTTAAAAGAATATATTGTGCGTCAGGTTCAGTCATTATTTCGTCTCGTTGACCTACTGACAGAACAATAGACTCTTAAATCTCGAATTCATGTGTTAAATCTTTTTCATAGGAAATCAGATTCTTTTGAATAGAGTCACTTTTGATTCGAGCAACGTGAAACGAATTTATAAGCTATTATTTTCTACGACATTTCCGTCAGCCGTGGGTTAGTTTGTGCATGTTTAAGTACAAAAACTAGACAAAAACATTACTTGTTGGGATTTGTTTATATTACGGAGAGAGTGACAAAATACAAATGAAGACAAAAATCACGCTAAATACTCTACGAGTATATCCGGCGCATTTTTAACGTTAAGATCCTGCCACGTGCGAGGATATAGACTTTCCTAATAAACCTTTTATGGAACCCACTGATAAAGAAACATCAAATATTAAAAAATAGAACACGCTGATATAGCTTTTACTGGTGGTAGGTCTCTCATATGTGAGAGGCTGCCTGGGTGGGTACCACCGCAATGTCTATTTCTCCCGTCAAACAGCAGTTTAAATGCACTGTTGTGTTTCGGAATGAAGGATATTGTAGCCAGAGTAACTACTGGACATATTGAGACTTAACATCTTATGTCTCAGGATGGCGAGCGCAGTGGAATGCCAAGCATTGCTTTATAGTTCAAGATGTTGTTTGGTTTTGCTACTGTTCATGAGCGGTCGCATCGCTTACCATCAGGCGAACGGCATGCTCGTCTCGCCATTCACTGAAATAAAAAAAAAAAAAAAAAAAAAAAAAATATAGGTAGGTAGATCAAAAATTCAAGAGTCATTGTCCTATTAATGGTTTCTGATACCCACGACACAAGACTCGATCTAAAGCTGAAAACATATTGTAGGTTTTTGTCTTACGCATAGAGTAAAGAGCGGTAAGTACGGGGCCAACTGACCAATCAGGACAATGGAACGTACAATGTTTTTTCTATGTAGTCTGTGGTCACGTCTTAAGCGTATGACCTATAGTGTGCACACAACAATAGAATCCATTGTTCAGATCGCTGTAAGACGCGTTGCTCTAGTATTTATGGCCGCTTCTTTACTCTATGCGTAAGACGAAAACCTACAATGTGTTTTGAGCTTTAGTGTGGGGCAGGACTATATTTGTGACTGATGGGTATTATTTATTTATTATTTTATAAATTATAAACACTGTAAGTAGATATATACTCACAAGCTGGGCTGCATGGTTTCCATGGCAGTCGGAGTCCATGCACCGCGGATCAGTCGCTCCACTAGCTTGGTGAAGCCAGCGCCGTTACCCTTCAGGGTACCTAAAATGTAAAGAATCATATAATTATATTTTGTAGGCAAATTGTGTGAATATTGTTACTCCACAGAGGAAACATAACAGCGTAACATGTTTTAAGCCTGGTCAATCAGACTCAATAGTAAAAAAAAGAATAAAGTACCTCTTCAGTGAAAAGAAAAGTGCCTGGTACCTAGTGTAAGGGATTTTCGGATAATTACAGTGTTTATTCTCGTCTTAACGCAAATGGAAATACGTTCAACCGCCAACCACTTAGACAATGAAAGATTAGTGCATGGCTTATGCAAGTGAATTTATAGTTTATTGCCAAGAGGGTTCTTTTATTTTTTAAAACCACCTAAATACGACTGCCTCAGTGGCGTAGAGTACGGTTACATAGCTGAGGTCTTCGAATATCGGGTTGAGCAAGGTCATATTGGTTTTTCTATACATTATCAGCCCAAAGACAGGAATTTGTGCCCGATGTGGCGATAGGCTCGCCACCTATCACATCGTGGCACGGAACATACAAGGCGAAATGTGGGTGTCCTGGCACTTCTGCCTAACCCTTCTGGGAAAAAGGCGTGAGTTTATGTATGTATGTAAATACAATGGACTTACCGACAATAATCATAATGACATAAGCATTAGGATAGAGCTTGGCGGCGTGGCTGACTCCATCGTACACTTTCTTGGCGCGGTAGATCTCCTTCATGGCCGAGGCGACGACCTTCACCGGCAAGAACTTCGCCACTTTATACCCCACGTCAAACGGTGTGTAGAAAACTAGGTACCTGAAAAGGAAGTTATCGGATTTAACAAAATCTTTTTTTTGTGGAATTTCAGTATCTGTATCTGTATCAGCCAAGAATCAGCTTAAGTACCATTACAGGGCACGGGCCTCCTCTACAACCGAAAGCATGATTGAGTAGGGGTTAGTCTATATAGTCCACCACGCTGGCTTGGTGGGGGTTGGCGGAGTTTACATATCATAGAAATTCATACAAATAGCTATGGTATGCATGTTTCCTCAGGATGTTTTCCTTCATCGTTGTTGTGCGTGGTGATTGACTATCAATAAACAATTTTATTTGTACGCAATTATTAAATAGATTACCTTAAGTGCATTCACCTAAATCCGAAAGTTGTAAAATTCTGATAATAACTAAGTTCTTATCACTAATAAAGAAATCTGAGTCAAGCGAAGACGGTGAGCGAATTGGCATGAATGACGATGAGATGAATGCTATTTGAGCAAAATACGAGTATACTGCCATATTTAGGAGAATTTAGAGATTACTGGAATTCCTCGACATTTGGATTAGGCGGATAGACAGAACATAAATAAGTATATAAAACGATTTATTCAATTCTTAATTATAGTCGAAAAAGTGCTTTAGTTGATGTAAGAAGAATTTACATTTATTCACATTTACATTTGAAAATTTCGGTTTAATTGAAAATAATTTGATGAATTTTATGTGATATCGTAGTGCTAATGAGTGTGATAACTACACAATTAGAAATCATATTGGCATGCTAAAACATTCACAATAATGTACGTAACTAAAAATATAATTCATCGTTCACATTATTACTGTCATATGAGTTAATATTATGTAATATAAACTATGTGCAAGCTATCATTCAAAATGTTTGTGTGTTTTGACTTAGGTTTTAGATTCAACTCAATAACATAAATATACGAAACCTAGGCGCCATTTTTTCTGCATATAGGTATCGACTTGGTATCGACATAGTTTATATTGAGGTTAATGTAGAAATTCTTAAAAGACATAATATTAACTCTACCAAACGGCATTTGGCTGGCGGGGTAGAAATCAAATAAAATGACGATGACTAAAGAATGACTGTCAGGCAGATGTCGGCTATAAAAAAATATATAATGTATATATTATAATATATATACATATATAGTATATATATAATACATAATATATATATAATATATAATGTATATAAGCCAAGTCGTTCTGCAACATACATACATAAAGAAAATTCCATATTACGCCGACATCAACTGTTTTGATTTCAATTTTGATACAAAAGGATTGTGTTTTTTATTCCGTGGCCTTGATCAAGCTGTCTTAAATAAGTTTTATTTTGCATGAATGTAGAGTTCAATGTTCGCTATTAAAATATACTATTTCGAGTTAGATATGGTACATTATAGAGGTATGAAGTATAATGGTTTAGGTACTTTATTGTCAAGATAAAAATAAATAAGAGCTGCATCGAATAAGTATACCTATAACATTATATTTTCTGCTGGCATGTGTTATCATTACTCGTATTTACTTAAGTAATTGAAGTTAATAAACCGAAATCGGATGTACACTAACTCAAAACGCGACATACTTAGGTCAATATAACAGCCTATCCGCGCGAAGGTATAGTTCAGCATATTATCTAGCTTCTACATTGGGCTTTTAAAAGATCATAAAAATCCCTTACCAAGTGACAGTTCCGATGACCAGCTGCGGCGTGTTCTTGAGCGGGGCCAGTATGGGCTCCCCCAGCAAGCCGTTGACCACCATGCCGCCCGCGAAGATCACCAGCATCGTGGATAGCCAGCATGACAGCGGGTGCTTGCGGGAGAACGCCTGTGCTCCTGTACAGAAACGTTATTACATAAGAGATCTCTCTCTATATATCTCTCTGTCTCTCTATATATCTTCAGTCACAGTAGGCCAATGCGCCCACCATCCCTATCCAAGGATCTCCACTTTGACCTGATGGAAGTGGCCTGCATCCAGCGACTTCCTGTAACCCCGTCCACCTTGTAGACGGGCGTCCGACACTATGTCGTAATAGATATTCTAAAGAAAATAATTACTATTTTCCGAAACAAGTGAGGAATGAGAAAACAATAAAAGTGTACCTTTTGTTATAAACGATAAATACTGGTCCAGCAAGGATATCTATTAATAAGGTACATATTGCAGTTCGAAGACTTATCTGAGCTGAGCTATTTTTTATGAATGATCTAAACTTAATATTTGTTGGAAATTGTTAAAATAGGCCTCTACCATGAATTTTCACAGCGACTTGTCGGAAGCGGCGTGTATCTGGATACACGCGATACATATGTACATATGCGATGTACCTATGTAGCCCTGACAAAACCGTCTCTTCACCTCGTAGGTGGACGTCCTCCTCCAACCTAGCCTATTTGCACGACTCGGGAAAATTGCAAATCGCAACTCTACATAGACGGCAATGCATTAACAAAGTGCTATTTCTATTGCAATTGCTTGTCGGAAAGTACCTAGACAATGGAGTAAAATACGTACATTTTATTGTTACAAAGCATGGGGTGTTTACAACAACTACTTATCCCCCAGCACACCACACTTTATAGCAAGAAAATAAATGTATTATACTCCATTATCTAATCTGAAATTTATCATCAATTACTTTTTTTACTTTTTAGTTGGATCTTTTATGAAAGCGTGTTTTTTTAAACTATAATTTATTGTAAACTGGTTTTGAAAAGAGCAACACTAGAGTTTCTTGCCTGTTCTTCTCTAGTGAAAACCCGTCTTCCAAATCGGTTGGTAGATCAAAAAATGACTGAAGCTAAATGATGTAAAACATTTTAATGGATTCAATAAATTATTTTCATTATGGTTTTCATTTCCATTTTCAATTAATTCTTTAACCTATTTCAATGACGTATTGACCATGATCCCAGGGAGAACTTTATAGTGTGTTGCAAGTTTCGTTATGATGTTTTACTTCATCAATAAAGTAAGCAATATCATTAATCAATAGGAATACACATACAGCATCGATACGCTTTAAATCTTTGACCAGTGACCACCATTTCGAAAACTACATATCTCTATGCATAAATTAAATATGTATATTTTGATCTCGCGGGAACTTTCTATTTATTTATTTATATCCTTTATTGTACACTAAATAGACTTAATAATAGAAGTTAGAACATTATATTACATAGCATTTCAAAAGGCGGTCGTATCGCTCGAGGCAATCTCTTACCGACTAAATTGGGATGATATATATGATGATGATAGAGAGGCAATCAATAGTGTACCAAGTAGGATAAAGATTGACTGAAAAAAAATAATTGTAGTTGGCGTATAGATGTGTACGTGTGAAAAGGTTGACAGTGGATGAAGCGAAGATATATGTCAAAGTAGCGATCCACAGTCTCTAACTACCCCTATGGGATACATGCGTAACCTGCATTCCACTTCGTTCCTGTGAATTTTGAAATTGAAGAACACTCAGTGTTTGTATGAATAACGGTAGCAAACATAATAATAATTTCCCATATAAAATTATTATGGACTATGGGGCGCGCGGCGCGACGCGCGCGGCGGTTACATTCCTTTGACCGGGATATCCATAATGTTTTTTATTAAATAGTATTTCATATGACGTAAGTATTGCGGATTCAGATTAGTAATTTCAGCATTAATTCATGTGGCTCGTTGGTCTAGGGGTATGATTCTCGCTTCGGGTGCGAGAGGTCCCGGGTTCAAATCCCGGACGAGCCCAATTAATTCTTTCTTTTTGCCCAATATTTATTTATTTTATTCATATTTTTAAGAGACATTTTTTAAGAACTTTCTGGATTTTTAGCAGACTTTCCAAATTTAAACGAATGTGAAGCTTATTAATATCGACACTTATAAGTGTTTTTCCATAACAACGCCATCTATGCAACTAAATCAAAAATACGTTGGCAGAGTCTTAATCAAATAACCCAAACGGTTTACCGCTTTCAGTAAGAATCGTATATAATATTATAACCTCGCTATTTACTTTTATTTTGTAATAAAGTGTATTCTAGAAAATAATTAGCGTTTATCCAATTCGGACGGAGATAATAACGATAACAAGCTGAACAAATATTGATATCACAATGTATAGTGTCGTATCTTGTACTAAACAATGCCGAAAATACGTCAAACAACGTCAAATAAAAGGAAAATTCGACTGCAAAATACCATGCAGAAATAATTATGAGCGTTTTTCAAATATTAGAGTATATTATTTTCTAGTTCAGCATCAGATATTATTACAGCGGTGGCTACTGGTACCGCAGGGAACAATCTATTTTTAACTCTAATAGGTGTCTTTTATTTTAGCACATTTCGAGCCAGAAATTGCCTTTCACCGTGATTTAATGAATGCAGGTCGCAGGATGCGGAAGTGTGACGTCCGTGGTTATTTTTGGCGGGCGTTATTTAAAAATAAATATAATATTACACTTACCGGCTCCCAAATCCTCCCTGACTGCAAGAGCGCATAATAGAGAATGCGCTATATCGAAATACGGGTACATTTTTAACTTAATGACCTGGTTGGCCAAGTCCAAAAATGCTTCGGGATCCATGGTGTTGGTTTTTGTGTATTCCAAGTGTTTTTAAATAAATTATGGCACAACTAAACACCGACAATAACTCGACACGGTGACGCGCGGCCGCGACTATCCGCGGGCGATGTAGCCGCGAGACTGGGATGAATGCTACTGGTTTCTACACACCGATATTTTCGATTATTTTGGTCGTTGTGAGCGGACCACGTGTATTGCGAATTTCACAGGTAAGCCAAACACTAGTTTTGTTTTTTTACTGAAATATATTTTTTTTCGGTAGAACCAAATGTATTTTAATATATATTGTAATTTAGACTACGCAATATAAGTTTCCGTAGTGTAGCGGTTATCACGTGTGCTTCACACGCACAAGGTCCCCGGTTCGATCCCGGGCGGAAACAGTTCCTTTTTTTTCAATACATTTTTATTTTAAAATAAAACAAGTGATTTTATTTTCATTCGTATATTAGCAACGCATTTACCAAATAAATTAATTGTAAAAGAATAGAACTAAAGTAAAACGCTTATAGGGTAGTAGCTTACGTTAAAATAGGAAAAGCTTGCATCATTTCAGTCTTTTATTTTGTTCGATTCGTACACAGCCAAATCTTTGGGAAACAGAGCGTGGGACAATTTCATTGGGATGCACGCATTTTGTAACAAAATTTCAATAAAACGAAATGCCAGCGAATAACCACAAGCCTTGACGTTCGTGAGCCTTTCGCCAAAATGCTTATAAATAAATACAATAACTTAAAAATTACTTAGGAAATCCTTACAACCCGAATATTCTTGGAAAATAGAATCAATTAATTGCTAAAGCGGCTTATAAACATTACACGAAGCAGCATTCACTTACAAATACAATTAAGGACTGAGGGAAATTCTTGGCCTTTACATCGATTAAAAAAAAATACATACGGATTTCATTATTTGTAACAAAATAAACACTATTAACTAAAATAAATCTTATATTAATTGATTGAAAAAATATTTTATAATTTTGTTTGTTGTTTATCAACAAACAATATTATAAAATACAACATTCATATGAAAAATATGTTTTAGCTGCCATTTCATATGCAGAAAGATATAAAATACACAATTACATTAACTATATAACTTTTTTAGAATGTATGTCAATAATTAAATAGATTTCCTTAGAGGTATTTGATACACTGCATCCAATTTCAAGTAATAAATATATTTTTAAAGATTCTACGCCTCATCTCAACAAATCAAATCTTATAATTTAAACATAATTTAAATCATCGTATAATAAATAACGTAAAAAAATAATTTTAATTATTAAAAAAAAATAGGAACATTATATATTTTAACACTGGTGAAGTAAATGAGATTTTCAAGGCTTCAAAATTGTGAATAGATCATCATAATTCTAATGCTTAAAATTACTATTCGACGGACACCAGTCTTATATACTATTTTATAAGAGTTTTACAAATTATGCTTGTTCACACGAAGCGAAAAATACGTAAATATGAAATGAAATAATAAAATAGCAGAAAATATACGAAACAATAACTATTACCGCACATACAGTATAATCATATAGGGTTGGAGGCAAATTAAGAAGACCCAAGATGGGCAGCAAAAAGGGTTATGTCCGTATGATAATAAGTAGGGAACTTCACTCATTTTATTTTATATCATCATCATCAGCCCGTTGCAGTTTACTGCTAGACATAGGCCTCTTCCAAGGTACGAGGGCTGGACGTCTTCCACAAGAAGATCGGCAGTGACTGAACGGATCAGACCGGGCTCTGTGACGAACCTTGGCAGAGGCCTACTATTATGCAGGAAGGTCATATCATCCGAATTTCAACGGACACTATATTAAAAATACAGGCAAATAAACTGTCATAATTTTTACAAAAGAACCGTTCGTTGGATTTCGCTTCATGTGTACAAGTCTTTATTAAATTCGAAAGCAGTATATAGCATTCAGACCTAACAGCTTAGGCGTGTAAACTCTTTACAGTACAGATATATAAAAGATAATGATTTTGTTTTCTCACATATCACACACGACAAAGATATGACCGATGTATGCAAATTCGTATAATTACTTGCTTGAGGGTAGCATCTTGTATTCCTGAAAAGAAAAGTAAATCTTAAATGATTATATTAAAATCAAAGCAATTATAATATTGCGGTCCACATTTGTTGGTAATATGGTTATAAACACAATCACACAGTAAATTATTTTATACACAAATATTACATTTGTGTAAAAAAGAAAAGGGGCCGTTCAAGTATTACGTAAGCCCTATAGGGGGGCGGGGGGCTCTTTGCTTTGCTTATTTGGATGACATGGGGGGTAGGGGGGTCTAGATGATGATTACGTCATAAAACAGTCTTTAAACAGGAAGATTTCAAACGTAGTTGGCAGAAGAAACAGAGATGGTATGAAAACAAAGTTATAAGATATAAGATATCTATACTAATATTATTATTTAAAGAGGAAACATTTGTATATTTGTTTATAATGAATAAACTCAAAAATTACTGGACTGATTTTTAAAATTCTTTCACCATTTGAATGGTACATTATCCTGGAGTAACATAGGCTATATATTTGCCTAAAGGGGTTGAAATAAAGGTGGAAATAGAAATGGAAAATAAAAACTACCGAAGATATTCTTTTGAAAATGTATACAACGTGTAACAGGATTAATTCACAACCTCAGACACCCCAACTTTAAAATATTATTGCAATCATAGTTTATGCTTTGAAATCGTACTATCATAATTACAAAATCTTTTATTTATGAAATTAGTTATACCAAATGTAGGCACTTAACATGGTCACCTTACGAGTTACAAATAAGAGTGTACTACTACACACGCTCGCCGGACACGCACACATGTACACAAGACACATTCACACGAGTACCTAACGCCGGTCGCCGACCGCTGCGCCGCGCCGGCAGAAACAGCTGACAATAACGAAATACAAATTACGTACGTAACTGATTACTGGGTGGTTTGGTAAACAAATTATTATTTATTTAATCTGTAAGCATAACATTTGTGTTTTAACTATAAAATCTAAATATTTTACTTACTAGATATAATGCGTACGAACCCAACATAAGACAATATTTTGCATGAATCGGCTATAAAATATTATTAATTTCACTTCCGCTAAACTTAGTTCCTACAGGCGGGCAGGATACGGGCGTCATTTATTTTGCATTATTATTGAATAAGATAATAATATAACGCAATATCTAACAACGAATACTAGATTGGGAATCACAACACAAAAAAATACAACAAAATTAACTTACGTGTTACATGGCACTAATGAGGCGATTTCTTTTTAAAATATGTTCGACATGTCCACCACCTTGATACACTTTGATGCACATTTGCGTAATTGTTCACGTAATTTATGTAAAACTTCAGTGTCACTCTTCACTTTTAGGAATTTGCTCCACATTATCCTCCTCATCCTGGATCCTCCACATTAGTACTTTCACTGAAGGATACCAGAGATTTATTACGTCCCCACAAAAAAGTCAAGAGGCGTCAAGTCAAGTCAGGTGACCTAGGAGGCCATTGCACAGGTTCGCCGCGACCTATCCAGCGCTCTCCGAACTCAGCATCGAGATACCGTCAGACATGCCAATGATACATTATCACCACACAGTGCCAAAGTTCTCATCATTTCAGTGTATTTGAATATTCGAATACCGAAAAGACATCGCGCGCGAAAGTTATCGAAATACATATCTACTTAACACTTAAACACAAGTAGACACAGATAACTGCGGTGCACGACTAGATTTTTTTCACATATTCGGTGCCCATTTAGGGATTGCAATAACAGGATATCCGACACACCGGGATTCCGCATACATTGTAGCAAAATTACAAACCGAATTTAATCACCATTTTAACGTTCCCCGAAATTATTTTTCATAGAAATACCTATTTGTTGTTTCTTTTCATATTGATTTTGTTACAATTTAATTTGTTTCATTTAAGTGCATGTATTGCGCGGGATTTGGAATTTGGATCGCCCGGTCTTGCAAATACCGGGAGTAATTTTTTTCGCGGCGCATCCCTATACCGCCGCGCGCGCCATCGTTTGTCGGATGGATCAAATTGCATTAAACAATAGCTGCATCCTGCTCTATCTAGTTGTAGTTAAATGTGCGGAAAAGAGAATATGATAGTTATTTATTTTGGTAGCTTATTACGTTTATTCAGGCCTATCGTTGTGTGCGTTTGATTAATGATAGATTGCTTAAATAAACTTTATGACTATCGAAATAAAGTTCATTTTTGTTCATTATTTAGTTTATTAGAGTATTCGTTTAGTGATTCATTTAAAAATGATCTTATGTGCTGGAGTTACGTTTCAATTTCGTTTGTTCGGAGTACTAAACGAAGGAGTGTCTGTAATTTACTTGGTCTTAACTAATTATTTTGAAAAAAAATACCTACCGAAAAAAATGTTGATATCGGTTCAGTAGCTGATTCTGAACGTACTACTTTCCGCTTTTACATTTAAATCTGTTACATGTTGTATATGTATAAATGTATATGTGCAACAATTTTTGAAAATTGGTTTATATACTACTAATGAAATATAATGTCACGCAACGTTTTCTTTATTGGGTCTGAAGGGGCGAAAAAGGTTCTTTAATGGCGTTTGGGGTAGTCGTACGTTGGTAGAAATCATTAGCCATGTTGAACTTTTTAGTTATTGATCCAATTGGTCTGAAAATCGATATCTGAGGCACCTTTTGTTCGTTGTTGGTTCTTGACGGCCATCTTGAACTTTTTTATTCTAACAACTATATTTTATACATAATGAGGCCAGGACCGCTAGTATTATAATATTTTTGTACCTTACTCTATGTTGAATACCGTATAAGTAAAATCTAATCTCTATCCTAATTCTAGTTTTTTTATGTTTAGAATTATAGCTTCTGCGCATGAATCATTAAAAAAATTAATATATTATGACATTGAAAAATGTTTACGTGAGCATGGGGGGAGGGGGTCAGAGCTTTGCTTACTTTTGCTGACAAGGGGGACGGGGGGGTATATAATTGTAATAAATCTGCTTACGTAATACTTGAATGGCCCCAAAGACAATAAGAAAAAATCTGTTTGTTCAATAAAACACACAGAAAAGGAAGCACAAAATACACCACGTGTGAGTGCCGCAATCAAAGTGGTAAAATGGAAACAAAATCCTATTTACCTTTTCATTTAAAAAGAGTTGTTGGCAGACGCAATCCTCGCTATAGGCACGTCAGTTTCCCGCCTTTCGTTTTGGTTCCCTGGCACAAAAAATACATAAAATAGAATATTATTTCAAATTTAATCAATTTCATGTTATATATTAATTTTAAACATAGCTACTATAAACAAAATTCCAAGCTACATCATGCCAATACACTTTCAAAAATGCGTTTTGTATTTCCATGTACAAAAATATTTCAAAACCATCACCATTTTTTTTAAATGCTCATGCCGCATTGCATTGTCTATATAGGGATTGTAATGAAAGGGTATATTTCTGAAGTATACTTATATTTGAAGATCGTGTAATAACACATATTAAAATGCTTTAAGATATCAATGCTTAAATTTCATGCAATCTACAATACTTATAACTCAGAAGCAATCAGTACACAGTAGGGTAAAAAAGTAAAGATATAAGGATAAAGCAAGATCAAATTATCGAGTTTGTGACGTGCACGTTTTTTTTTCTATGGGATCCATTTGCTTTGTGGGAATTGTAGCTGAATGTGGAAATAGCTCGACAATTTTGATCTCTACTTTCCCTCTATTCCCTATATCCAATTGGACTATATATTGATAGCATAACTAAACAAATTTCAAAAAGCATGGTATAGTTTCCACAAGAATACCTTTATTTTTGCTCGGCACACTCTTAACCGTACTGCCATTGGCTGAAAATGAAAAACACGTTAATACCAGCAACATACCATTTTTCTGTACTTGAAAAATCTCTTTGTACAAGACCAAAGCTTTAGTTTCCTACCAATTTTCTCATTCTTTGGTGTGTGTGGGACGGTCTCCGATATTTCATGTTGTATGAAATTAAGAGATTCTTGTTGTGTCGTGGAAAATTCTTGGTTTGTTTCAACTTCATTGTGCTGTGTAGAGTTTTCTGGAGTGGATATGTCGTTTTTTATAGGCGAAAAGGATGTGTCGTTTTTTCTGGGTGTTTCTGGTGATCTTGGCTCGGAGTGTTGCGTTTCTGGTGTTTTGACCTCAGAGTGTTGTGTTTCTGGTGTCCTTGGTTCGGAGGATTTTGTTTCTGGTGTTTGTGGTTCAGACTGTTGTGTGTCGTTGTATGTTGCATCTTGGTCCGACTCCACTGTGAATTCCGATTCGTCGCTTTTTGGGTTCGTCACTGTTGTTAACTGAAATTGTGGAAAAAGCAAACATTATTATTTTTTACAATATATTCAAGTGATAATTAATTACGGAATATATATTTTTTACTATAATACAATGTATTATACTATGAAACAGTAGGTGTTAAATAGGAAAGCCTTGTAGCCAGAACAATGTATCACTACATAGTATAAAACAAAGTCGCTTTCTCTGTCCCTTTGTCCCTATGTCCTTTTGTATGCTTAAATGTTTCAAACTACGCAACGGATTTTGATGCGGTTTTTTTTAATAGATAGAGTGATTCAAGAGGAAGGTTTATGTGTATAATACGTGCATAATATGGTAGAGAAATCTATATGCACCCGGGCGAAGCTAGGCCGGGCCGCTAGTACTACATATGTTATGGTCCGACTTGTTCGGAGTGGTTTAATTGACTCGGAGATCCTTTTAAAATAAAGACATGATCTTAATCACCTTAATTGAACTTCATGCCGTGACACTGAACGAAAAATCTCTATTTCTATTACGAGGCCTCAGAATATAGTTTTTGTCCATATGTCTAGCGTTACTATAAAGTATATAATTACTAATTAGACACTTGATAAGTTAGGACTAAATATTTATTCGAATTCCTTCATCAGGGACATTGCCAAGGTCATCTAGTCCTGCATACAATTCTCAGTATCATTTAACATAATATCATTTTCATAATATTGTAAAATAGTTTTCTAAACATAGCACGTCATTATCATCTAAACGAAACGTGATAAGAGGATGTAACACTGCATTGATGAACTCTGATGATTCATAATACACACGCCGGCAGAATTAGAGGAACACGCGTTAAATATTGAATTTCTTAGAAAATATTATAATAACTGAATGTTTTAATTTTTCAATATTTAAAATGAGGCAAAATGTATAACAAATTACTATAATTGAGTAAAAAATACTTTAATTAATGACACAAATGCAATTAAACGGAAATACAGTAAAATGAAATTTTTGTATTGTCAAATGTAATCGTGTATTTTAAAAACTTACAGAAATAATTTAAGAAAATTAATAATGCGTATTGCTACCACGGGCTCTGATAAGAGTCTGGATATGATCCTTCATGCTTTTATTTATTTATTTATTTAATCCTTTATTGCACAAAAATAAAAATACAGTGAAGAAACAACACAATAATAATAGTACAAGAGGCGGCCTTATCACTCTAGGTAATTTCTTCCAGGCAACCTTTGGATGGATATTGAGATAGGAAAAATGAGCGGGCAGTGTAAGGTATATAAAATAGTAATATATATATATATATATATTACTATTATATATATATATATATTACTATTATATATATATATATATATTTATATATATATATTATATATATATATATATATATATATATATATATATATATATATATATATATATATATATATATTACTATTATATATATATATATATATATTTATATATATATATATATAATATATACATACGTATATACGAATACATACCAACAAAATATATTAAAATACACATACATACAATTTACCATATTCATAAATATATAAACCTATCCTAACATTTTAATGATATCCTCAATGATGTCCTCAAAACCTTTTAATGATGTCCTCAATCATTTTTTGCGACAAATTCTCCCACTCTTGCACTAACACGAATTTTAATCCTTGGACGATCTTAGGGGCTTTGTTTCTTCCATTTATCTTTCTTCCGATAACGTCCCATTCGTTCTCTATGGGATTCATGTCTGGTGATCTTGCTGGGCAATCCATTTGCGCGATTTGGGCCTGATTTAAGTAGTCGCGAACCATTTGCGCTGTGTGGGGCCGCGCATTATCATGCATAAATAAAAAATATTTGCCTATGGATGGTGCAAAAGACAATACTTGGGACTCTAAGATCTCTGCGACGTATCTTTGTGCAGCTAAAGACCCATTTTCTATAAGTATTAACTCCGCGCGTGCTTCCAAACATATACCACCCCATACCAAAATTGACCCTCCGCCATAACACACCTCTTTCAGTAAAGTTTCCTCGATTAGCGTCCTCCTCGATACCTCCAGATCCTCTCCCTTCCTTCTATGCAATTCACAACAAAACAAAATTTTTTAAAGGTGCTGAAATATAAAAACAAAGACCATTTAATCAAACAGCAAACAAAATTAAAAAAAAAAAAACTAATTTTTGTGCGTGTTCCTCTGACTGTGCTGTGTAATAACGTGTTTGGCATATTATCACCAACCGTATACAGGGTGACAAAAATGTCGACAGCAGTATATACACTAGTGACTAGACCAAGATGCCTTATTCATAAACAATTTATAAACCTATTTTAGCTATCGAATGTTTAGTGTTCTTCGCTCAAACTGAATTCAAAATTTGTTCAAAAGGGACAAAGCATTCGGTTACTAAAATAGGTTTACAAACTATCTATGAATAAAGCCTTACAAAAATATTTAATTATATTCGGTATGGATGTTGATTTTTTTAATACATAAATTATGGTTATAGGATGTATTATTCTTGACAACTTCCGTGGCGCAGTTGGTTAGCCACCGGCTGCAAAACACGAGGCCGCGTGTTCAATCCCCACAGCAAGACAAATATTTGTGTGAACCACAAGTGTTTGTCGAGCCTGGGTGTCTCTCGTAGCTTCTGATACCCACGAGTCACGACACAAGATTCGATCTCACTTTGGGGTTAGGACTATGCATGTGACTATTAGGTGTATTTATATTAATTATTCTGTATCAGCCCATATACGTCCCACTGCAGGGCACGGGCCTACTCTACAATCGAGAGTACGATTGAGAGTGGTTAGGCCATATAGTCCACCACGCTGGCCTAGTGCGGGTTGGCATTAATTATTAAGTGAAGCATATTTGTAGAGACATGCATTTAGCAACACATGGTCGACGATTCAAAAATATTTTTATTTGCCGGTGATCACTAACATTACGAAAGATGAACCTCATAATGGTTTATCAGTGTAATGTTTACTAATTGTCTATGGTAATATGTCAAATGTTTTTAGGTTATGTTCTCTATGTTCTCTTGCTTTTTAGTAATCAATGTAATGTTTACTATTTTGCTATGGTAATATGCCAAGTGTTTTTAGGTTATGTTGTCTATGTTCTTTCCTTTTAGTATTAAAATATGGTATCCAAACCTAACGTCTATTAATTTCATACGCAGTGATTAAATTTTCTAAAAATTGACAACTTTCATAATCTACCAATCCGTAAAATCTTGTAGATACTCACAGTGAAGCTAGAGTCCTCATCGGAGTCAGCGTCGAGGTCCACCATCATCTTCTCGATGAGTCGCTCCATGGTGTTCTCAACGCCGACAGATGGCGTGGGACTCGCGCCCTCGCGTCCCCGCTTACTGCGCTTCACTACCTACGAATATTACACATATTTAGTGCCTTCATAGACAGTTTTAAAAGATTTTTTTTTTATTTTTGTACTAAATAATACAAGGAAGTATTTTCAAATCCGTTGCGAGTGACGACTAATTTCAGTAACGCTCCACTAAAGATGTACTGGAGTGCGCGCACCATTTACGTCGCAACACTTTACGCGCTTTCCGCCCTGTCAATATATTTATGGCCAGGGTAACATGATAATCCTACACATTAGGTCTACTCGATATCGTGCCATCTTGCGTATTAACAATTACGAAAAGACGCCAATTGTCAGTGTATAATAAATTTTAGCTATCGAATGTTTTGCCTCCTTCGCTCAAATTGAATTGAAAAGTCTTTCGAAAAGGACTAAATATTCAACAACTAAAATGGGTTTTAAACTTTTCTACATAAGGCCGTTAATATTTATCATTCAGGAGGTAAGAAAAATATGGGGAGGTGCCTCTTCAGTTATTTTCTAGAGCTGAATATTAAAGTCGTGATAGTTGTGAGTTCTGACTATTACATCAATCAAATTTGCACACGGTTTGCTCGTTCATAATGTTTTACCGCTTTTGTGACTGACTTGGTTTTTTTATATGAATAAGTACGACTGCCTCTGTAGTACGGGATCTAATCCCGTGTTGGATAAAGTGATTTTGGATTTTTGTATCCATTATCAGTCAGCAGTTCGTTTGTGCTATTGGGGCGATAGGCGAAAGTCTCTTCGTGTAAATGGGTTTAATCCAAACATTACTTACAAAAACCTCATCATTATTGCTCAAACTGGTGGTATTATTGTTGGCTAGGTGATTCGAGTTGCGGAAACACATGGTGAACTGAAAAAGCGCGTGTAGCCGCTGGTGCCACGGCTCCTCCGGCCTGCCGGTGCTGGTGCGAGCGCGCATCAGTCTATTACCCTGGTACTTTAATGTGCGGAGGTAACGACGCTTGCTTTGGATGAATATCACCTGGGGAACAAAAATAAATAATATTTGTAGATCTATTTTAATTTTACATAACATAATTGTGGTGGCCTGTTGGTAAACGGACCAGATGCGGCTGCCAATACCGCATCCCCGGTGCGACACTATCACTTATGCAAAAATGCTATTTTTCAGGAGAAGCATTTGAAATGTTGACATCGTATTAAAATATGATATTTCAAGACATAGACATGATGAACAGCTTCTATCACAATATTAACTTTTAACTTACTGTTATTAAAATAATGACCACGTAATATTCTAAAGAAAATATATACCGGGTATCTCAAGACCGCTACCGAAAACGAAGCCGGGTGGTAGTTTTAGGGACTACAAACACAATGCAACTAAAAATGTCGCAATGAAACGCGACAATTATTTTTTATGATTTTTTAAATATCGTCATTTTTGGGTGGTAAATCCATAGGTTTTGCTAAAATAATAATTTAAACTCTTTTATACCTTAGAGTTTTTATGAATAAAAGGGTATACAATATTATTTTAGGAAAAAAATGTATTTACCACCCAAATATGGCCATAGGAAAAAAAAAAACAAAAAAAAAAATTGTCGCTTTTCTTTGCAACTTTTTCTGTTGCATTGTGTCTGAAGTCGCTTAAACTACCACCCGGCTTCGTTTTCGGTAGCAGTCTTGATATACCCTGTATGATTATTTTTAATCTTCCAATCTATTGCAATTTTTGCATAAGTGACATTGTTGCACTGGGCCTGCTGGTTCGAATCACAGGGCATACCCCTGATTTTTCGGGAGTCCTGTGTGTATTGTCAATCACCAAGCACTAAAACGATGAATAAAAACATCGGGAGGAAACCTGCATAACATTTCAATTTATAAGCATTGCCTAACCACTCTCCATCATACACTCGATTATAGAGGAGGCCCGTGCCTTGCAGTGGGACGTATATCGGCTGATATCGACCGAATAAATTGACATAGACAAGTGAATCATCTTATTTATTGCAATAAATGGCGAGGCAATGGAAGTTAATGGCAAGCAATACGACCGCTCCTGGACAGTAGCAAAAACAAACACATTGAAATACAAAGCAATGCTTGGCATTCCACTGCGCTCGCCGTCCTAAGACATAAGTTGTCAACTCTCATTGCATCCAGTAGTTACTCTGTCTAGCCGTAATGTCAAATTGGAGCATAGAGTGCATTTACACTGCTGTTTGACGGGAGAAATAGAGATTGCGGAAGCACCTGCCCGGGCGGCTTCTCACATTCGAGTGAGTAAATATATACGACCAAGTAATAAATAAATAAATACAGCCAAAAGTCACATATATAATCCTGACCCCACACTAAGATCGACTCTAGTGTAGTAGTTATCAGAAACTACGAGAGACTTTTCAGTCTCACAAACACCCAGACCCGAAACAAATGCTTTTGGTTCACACTAACATTAGTCTTGGTACTCTGAAAATCCGAAACGAAGTTCGAATCTTCGGACGATTGAAGTTTATGACGATACGAGTGTACCTACATAGACTTATGGTCGTAACCATAGAGTTATGGTTACGGCCATAGACTTATGGTTACGATGTACGTTATACGAATCCGAACATTTACAGAGTAGGTACATTCGTATCGTCATAAACTTCGATCGTTCGACCAGGGATCGAGACCACAGCCTTTCGTTTACAAGTATGACGTCAAATCAACTGCGCTACAGAAGCTGACAAAATAATAATGGGCTTTACAACTCTGCCGAAAAATTCCATTGTGGAAGATCTGAGAACGCAAAACCCGAGTGCTTGATTTGTCAAGGTCATACTGTCAAAATTATCCACACACAAGCCTTTTTATTTTTCGCGCGATTAAATAAACAACTTGTTTAATAACATCTTTGTCGTCATGGGTCTTTCCAAGTATTTTTGTACCTTTATATTTAAGAAACTGGATAGTAATTACTTTGACGTTTTTAAGCCTTTTTGGTTCTGATATATTCGTATTGAACACATACGATAATGGTATTCTTAAGCCATAGTTACTTTAGTGAACCAATGCAACAATCTTTAAAATTATTTGCTAATATCAAGGATGCCGCGAATGAAAACTACTATTTATCCCCTTATTCATAAGGACTTACTTAGCAGTTTTTAAATGTAGTTAATATGAGCAGATTCAAAAACGTAATTCATAGACGTCAAACTAATCCATTATCAAACAACTCATTAACTTAAAAATGGTTGAGACCCTAGCGAATAAGCAGCAAAATAGTGTCTGTCAGCTGGACGTTTGATATAACTGTCAAGTGAATGAATCACTTTTTTTTTCTGTGAAGTAGCAATATTTAAAGTATGTACAATAACTATTATGAATAGAAAAACTTGATGAACGTTTTATCTTCTCTTATTTAACTAATTTATGTTTATACGGATGATAAGCTGTTTTTTTATGAATAAGTAATATAAAATGCAACCAAAATTATTTCTTACCACATCAGCAGACCTTAGCGGCGGTTTCCCCATGATCAGGTTGGCGAGTGATATAGATTCCCTCGTCACACGTAGTATTATCAGTAGAGTGAGGAAAAACACCCACGGCAGTGGACGTACCAGCTCCGGTTGTGGCCTTTCATCTTGATCCACTGGAAGAGAGCATTGGAAACTAGTTCAAAAATATATTCTACAAAAGTTTCATTAATTTACCAAACATTGAAATATTTCACTATCTATTTGTTAGATTTTATTACTATGTAACTTGAGTTGTACAATAAAGAGTATAAATAAATAAATGATTAATAAAATATTATCATCTTCACAAAGATTCCTATGGCGTTCTGTTAGAAGCAGTGGACACTGTAAACTGGCGTAGTATTTGTTAGGGGCCCAACATCCGCAGCATGCCGGACCGGAAAGCCAGTGACACTGACATACCCATTTTGGCCTCCCCCGATTACCGAAAGTGAAACTCAAATGCCTTCTTGTCGGTACAATAAGCTTCTGCACCTAACGACATTCTGCAACCGTTTTTGTCGCGAACTAGACACAACCATCTGTCGAAGATTAAAAAAATCTCGTACCAAGGTTATCAATATTCGTACAAATTAAAACTTCTACAACATTATATAAATTAAACTCTTAGATAAGGTATATTTTATCTGATAATAATACTATGACGCAACGAAGATGATTCATGTTACTGTGTCAGCCTTGCGCTGGCCTAGATTGCACATATTCAATGACATAAGTCTGGTGTTTTATGGACGAAAAAAGTGTTTTCATACATTGTTTTTTACTAGGACATGACTCAATGTTATATTGTACGTCATACAACACCTTAAGCGTGAAATATGTTATTAAAATATGACCAAGGCATTATGGTTCAAGATCATAGCGCAACTCTACTACTTGCAATATTTGCATAATTGCATAATATTACGATGTCATGGCATAGGTTTAATAGTCGTTGTAAAATTACAAGTAAAAATCGGACCGCATTGGAGGGAAATTGCACGATGGAATACCTAATTAGAATATCAGAATAATGTACAGGGTATATCAAGAATGCTACGTAAAACGAAATCGGACGGTAGTTTTCGTGATTACAAACAAATACAACTAAAACTTTGGTAAAGAAACGCTTCATACTTTTTTTAAATATCGGGTTGTGAATCCATAATTTTGGCTTAAATAATAATTTAAACACTTACGTACCATAGCGACTTAAAAATAAAAGGATATACACTATTATTTTAGAAAAAACTATATCTTCACCACCCAAATTCCTTACTATTATTTTGTATTTCTTGTTGCATTGTGTCCGAAGTCAGCACAACTACCACCCGGCTTCGTTTTCGGTAGCAGTCGTATACCCTGTATATCATTTACGCCCTTTTTCATAGATCTTTTAAAAACCTATTTTGATTATGGAATCATTTGTCCCTTTGGAAGGAATTTTGAATTTAGTGAGAGCGAAAAAGCCAAAACATTCAGTAGCCCAAATATTTTTTAAAACTATCGCAACTAAATATTGCACTGAGATGCAAAATTATGCGTTGCGGCTTTTTTTCATTCTAGAAGTTTTACAATGCAAGCAGCGTTGTCTCACAATCTTATGCGGTTCGTGGTTAGAGCGCCAGTGGTGCATTAAAATATTCTTTTAATTTAAATATCCACAACGAAGTAGCTTCAATGCACTTTTGTAATATGCTAATCGCAGAATTGTTCATATGGAACAAGGTCTCAAACTTTTTATCTAGGAAGTAGGAACCTTGCTATACGAGTATCTTTGAATTTAGGTTATATTAGTGTTTTTTTATAGTGTGGCTAATTTCTTGAACATAAACTAGCATGGGGCAAATTCTACAATAATAACACTATTTTATGATTCGCTGACAAGAATTCTTGCTATAATTATTCCTGAAACACCTCAAAAACTGTACCATTATTTCCCCACACGATTTAATTTAAGAATATAGACTTATTCAAGCGGCAAGTAATTATGAAGCCGCTAGATTACATCTGCATTTAAACTGTTTAGTTCTGATAGAAGTGTACATAATGTGGTAATTCAAAGATGCCTTGACACGCATTATGTTATTTTTAAAATAACTACTATTCTACAAAGTGCTAAGCGTCTTTTTTTTCTTTTTTTATTGCAATGTTCAATGGCGTAATGAGCATGCCGTTCGCCAGATGGTAAGCGATAAGACCGCTCATGAACAGTAGCAAAACCAAACACCACCTTGAATTACAGAGCCATGCTTGGCATTCCACTGCGCTCGCCATCTTGAGACATAAGATGTTAAGTCTCAATATTTCCAGTAGTTACTCTGGCTACAATGTCCTTCAATCCGAAACACAACAGTCCATTGACTGGAGAAATAGACATTGCGATGGTACCTACCTAGACGGCCTCTCACACATGAGAGATCTGCCACCAGTATAAGCGTAAGCAGAGAGAAAATAATAAAGGAACTTACGCGGTGGTGGCACGGCCCATCTGGCACACTTCTCCACGACCCACAGAGCCCTGTCGAGGTACCTGAGGGCGGTCTGCCCCGCGCGGTAGCTGGCCGCGCGCTCCGCCAGGCCCTGCAGCAGCTCGCCCGCCATGCTCACCAGCTCCATGACTGGAAGACACAAATACGTGCCAGTATGTACTAAGTGCTAACGGAAGTCAGGAGACGTGACGCGAAAATTAATTTGAAAGTTGAGACATTCCATTCTAATTAGATTTTGAATAATACAGTTATCTAGACTTCTTTTTTGTGTTAAAGATACACACACACATATAACGCCTTTATCCCAGAAGGTGTAGGCAGAAGTGTTTCCAGGCCACCCACGTTTCGATTTGTAGGTACCATCTCGTGTGAGGTGATAGGTGGCGAGCCTTTTGCCTACAAGGGAACATTCCTATCTACGGACTGATAACTAAGAAAAAAATATTTACTATGACCACCCGGGGTTCGAAATCGAGACCTCCGATTTGTAATCCTACCGTAGTACAACTGTGCCATCGAGACAGTATTATAAACACGATTATATTAGGTTGTAACGAGTAACGATATTCAGCAGTTCGTACACCAAAAACAATAAATTAAATTCGACGAATAGTCATAGAATATTTGCCACAACATAGTTTTGTAAAGGACATATTAGACTGTATAGCCTAACCACTCGCAATCGTACACTCGATTGTAGAGGAGGCCCGTGCCCTGCAGTGGGAAGTATATGGGCTGATACAGATATTAATTATTGAAAATATTGATTTCAAAACTTAGTTAGCAATTTAAAGAGAGATTGACTCGCAGCGATAATGTTGAGTTTTATAACATTGTAACTGCACGATACAGTTCAAAGATAGATAATTTTTAATCTATACAGTCTACTGTCTAATATTAGTAACTATGGAAACGCGCTTCCGCTTTCCAAGGCTTGAAACTCGGTGGTAGGTTGAAATATAAATTATTTCTGCACTTCAAGCAATGGCATACATAAATTAATTACAAAACAAATACTTTTGGATTCCCAAATCAGTTGAAACGACCTTATTAGACTGTATACAAACAGTATTATACAGTTATTGTGTCACTTCAAAAACATAGCATTCTTTTCATCATTTAAGTTTTTTGCCTGGAAATAGTATACATTTTAATGACAATACATGCGGACGAGATCGCCGCACATTAGGACTTGACACATGAGCTTCGTGTAAAAATTAAGTGACGTGCTAATTGCCACTTTAATAAGTATGCTAGGCATCAAAAATACTTGAGTGTTATATTTTTACTTTCACAAATAGATGTTTTTATGCATTGTCTTACTTTACATGGTTAGTTTTCATTTATTTCTGTTACATTTTAAATAACTTTGGTAAAAACGCTGGCTGTGAAACAGGAAGTCATATTTCTGTGCTCTATGAATATTTGTTTCTTCGCTGTTGTGAGTCTGAAGTCTTGTAGTTATTGATACCCATGACACAAGACTCGTATGTGTGACAACAGGATTCTATGTGTGTGAATGGCGAGACGAGCATGCCGTTCGCCTGATCGAAAGCGATACGACCATCTATGCAGTTGCAAAACCAAACAACACCTTCATATAAAGCAATGCTTGTCATTCCACTGAACTCGCCAACCTGAGACATGAGATGTCCATCAACCCAAACACCACAATGAATTTACAAATTACAATGCTCTTTAGCGGGAGAAGAAATTGCGGTGGTACATACGTACCCAGGCGGCCTCTCACAATAAGACCAGTGAATACATAAATATAGGTCCCAACAAATAACGTTCAAATTAACCCGGTGTCCAATTATCTAGCAAACGTGGTCCGCGTGACAGACGCGTCGCGTTCAACGTCCAAACGCATCGATAATAGCCACCATTACGTTTATCTACTAGATAGTTGACCTGATTATTATCAACTTACAATTTATGAATCAATAATTTCATGTAAAATGCGGGACTAAGAATAGAATTTTGTACGAGAAAAATATTCTTAATAACTTGTAAGTTAGAGATATCTTTGTGTAATTATGACATTTCAAAGTTACGTGTGTTTTGTTTATGTTATAAATTACTATGCACCTGACGGATAGTGCCTAGATAGAGTATTCGTTGACAAGATAACATGATTACGTTGGTCTGTTCTAAGCCGGATACACACATTATGAAGTATGAACCCGGAACGAGGCACACTTGTAATAAGCCGTATCCACGAACATGGCGGTAAACGAACGGCGGCGGCTGCGACTCGGGCTTCTGCTGCCCTGCTGACTTCTTGGGCGCAGCCTTAGTCACTATGCCGGGTATTGTGTATAGTGGTGACTATCAGTAGCAAAGTATTTCTATTTAATTGTTGCTTGCTTTATCGACAAAGAATATTTTGAGAAAACCTAAGTGAAGGTAAAGTTCGTTTTATGTCAGTGTGGTGGACTAAATCCTGGTTAATTTTAATCACATTTTATAAAAAGATGTCAGAATTGCCGTGATTGTAGGCCGTATCAGTATCAACCCATATATTTGCCACTGCAGGGTACGAGCCACCTCTACAATCGAGAGTACTAAAGAGGGTGTTTGTAGGCTACTAAATTAAATAGAACTTTTTTTGCTGACGTAGGAAGACCGAGTTATTACTAGCACCCCCACCTCCGAGGAAAGTGGAGCGAATATGTTGGGTTCACAGGTCTACAGCATACCGACCAAGACCTCGTTTGTCCCTTTGAGGCGCAATTAGAGCGGCCCCGAGATCCCGAAGTAACAAATACCCTGGGGTCAAAGGGACCAAATTAAATTAAATAAACTTCGAATGACAGGTTTTGTGTTATAGTTTGTTTTATATTTAGCCATGAGCAGTCAACGTACAAAATTGGTGCACGTATAAAGTAATTTTCGGGGGGATTTGCCACATAACATGGCGAGCGTAAGATACGTCCTTGCACTGATGATGCTGCTGCCTATCCATGATCCATGAAAGAAATCTACTACAACCATTTACTTGGTAGACTTTCATCGCAGGAGAATGTAAAGCCTCTCAAAAGCTTTACACGTGCTTTTTAGGTACTTATGTTTCCTCGGAATTCGTTTATCTCGACGATCTCTTCTGATACGATCTCTCTGCAGTTTGTCAAGATATTCTTTGCCGTAAAATTAACTATAAATAATTCGCTACTGACAGCAACCACCATACAGTAAAATATACCTGGCGTAAAGGCCCACACAAACGTGTGGCGTTTCAGATTCAGCCTGTATTTATCCAGTTTCGGTATCCAATACAAAAATATGCACATTACCGCAATATCATTGCGCCAACCACACATGTGTTATCATTATAAAAAATGTACTTCGGAATTTGACATATTGAGGTCTGTTCGACAACGTGCCCTGCGAGTGGACGCGTGGTCATACACGCATCACGCATACAATGTTCAATGAAGCAAAAACGTTTATTTATTCTTTACTATAAATCCAGCCTGTCTTCGTCAGGTGCAGATACTTTTTGACGGGGAAACTGTTTTTGCAACATTTTTCATGCAAGCTCCGCTCTTCTTGGCAATGGCTTAAGGTTATACAGCCTATAGCTTTCCTCGATAAATGGACTATGCAACACCCAAATAAATGTTCAATTAGAACCAGTTCCTGAGAATAGTGCATTCATACAAATAAACAAACCCTTCAGCTTTATATACAGGGTATATCAAGACTGCTACCGAAAACGAAGCCGGGTGGTAGTTTAAGCGACTTCAGACTTAATGCAATAAAAAAGTTGCAAAAAAAGCGTTTTTTTTTTTTTTGTTATTTTTGTCCTGTGACCATATTTGGGTGGTAAATACATTTTTCCTAAAATAATAGTATATACCCTTTTATTTATAATAATCTAAGGTATAAAAGTGTTTAAATTATTATTTTAGCAAAAACTATGGATTTACCACCCAAAAATGACGATATTAAAAAATCATAAAAAATAATTGTCGCCTTTCTTTGCGAAATTTTGGTTGCATTGTGTTTGTAGTCACTAAAACTACCACCCGGCTTCGTTTTCGGTAGCAGTCTTGAGATACCCGGTATTAGTATATATGTTATGGGCCAAGTGATTAATCGAGCACTATTCATAATGCCCGGGCAATATGAATAATGCCCAATAAGAGCGGGCAATGTGATTATAACCAATCAATTTATCACATCGCCCGGGCATTATGAATAATGCCAAGTGCCTATTGGGCAGAGTGATGTAAAGCGAATCAAAATCAAAACAATGAGCCGAAGTGGTAGACTTTAGAATGGGGCAGCACGAGGGGTGGGTTAGGAGTAGTGGAGGGGGATGGGGAGTGTCGCACCTCCCCTGGTACCACTCCCATGAAAAGGTAACGCACCATTCCTGAGAAATATCTATTATAGCAACCTCACCCTTAAAACACTTGTTGTCAATACAAATTAGCTTCTGCATCGTCTCCGGCGCTACGGGAAGTTCAGCCCCTTCGCCGTTGCGTAACAAAAGATAGGAACCCATGCTCACCTCCGCAGCTTCGGCTTGCTGGTCACCTCAGGCGACCAGCTTCAGCCGCTACTGTTCGCACGGTTGCCTATTCTTCGTTACAGCGGGCGGGGGCTGCTCACCCTCCGCGCCTCCGGCTTTTTATATACACTCTAGGGTCAGTAGCCAAAAGACTACGTGAAGTCGGGATGTTCCGAGTCGGTTTTGGGGCACAGTCGACCTAACTGATCCATAAAGTGGGTACACTAATTTTCTTCTGAAGATAATGTTTCGGACGTTTAAAAAACAACTAAACATAAGCAGATCAATTCAACCTTTCTAATTTATGGGTCTATCGCAGATGCGACAATGCGGCAGCGCACCACGTAAAAAATCACATTGCCCGATCATCATGTAGCCATATTCATAATGCCCGGGCAATGTGATAAATAGGTGAGTTTAGATTGTAATTTATCACTTGGCCTGATATGGCTCGGCAATATTCATACTGCCCGGGCATTATGAATACTGCCCGCATTAATCACTTGGCCCATAACATATATATAGATTAAACACTGAAAATAACAAGAAAAAGAAGCAGTTTATTTTCACAATGCTTCCTTTGTTGGCCCAGTTGAGACTTTATTAAAAACGAAATGAATTTTCTTGTATATTTTTACTTAAATTATACGCGCGAATGTGAATTTGTTTGTCAACTTTCACGACCTAACTGTTCAAACGATTCGCACGAAGTTTTCATGAACATAATATATGCAATACATATTCCTGTACCAATGATATGCATATTATGTATATCATAGTTACAGGAACAGATTTTTGTGGTTATTTACTAAAAAGGGTACTGTTACCGAGGTATCGAAACTTATTCTTTTGTTTTTATATTAATGCTTTCTTCACATACATATTTATGGCCTATGGGCAGGGCCTGATTAACCCTTAGGCTAATTAAGCTGCAGCCTAGGGCGCGCTAAACTGAAATCTTATCTTCGCATGCACTATTAATCTAGCGTCATTACATCTACCCTACATATTTTAACTAGACCGAGACAAAACACTTAACCTAAACTGGGAACTGAAAAAACTTACGAGTCCCTGGGATTATAACAATAAACGAAATTTAAAATAGCACCTGTAGGTATAACAAACGCTGACTTGTTATTAGAATCGGTCGGCGGTCGAGTGAGTGAGTAATTTTAAACATTTCACTATAATTACCAAATAAATAATTGAGCAGTTACAATAGTGTTTCACTAGTATGATGCCTCCCGTCTTTTTTAAATATCTTAACAGAAGTGTGACCAAGTGACTGCATTTTTAAATCACATCAACTCCTCAGCAATAAATTCAATTTACCATGAAGTTAGAACATGATAACTCTCTTGCCTTCTTAGATGTCTTAGTAATCCGTAATCCTGATCGTATATCAATATACAAGGCGAGTTTTTCAAGTGGGCTTGGATGGCCAAATCCTAAACTATGAGGAATAGTGAAAAATGCTTAAAGGACTTACGAGCCCGATTTTGATGAAAACTAAAACTGCTTACTTAGATTTTTCATAAATAAATATACATAGCTAGGAATCGAACCCAATGATTTAGAAAAAAAAAACACAGGCTGTATTATTAAACAATTCGTTATTGTTGCTTATAAAGATCAAATTCTGGGAAATAATGACATACGTCAAATAAAAGAAAGGATGTCATTTTAAGCAAAATTCAATTTTTTCTTCACTTTTTTTAACACCTGGTCGCCCTACGTTGGTAGAGGAATTTTATAATTTTTCGTATTTCTTAAGATGAAATCTGTCATAATTCATCAAAACCCTCGAAATCATATCATATCATATCAATCCCATCGTGTATATCGGTTTTGGTCGTATAGTGCGTGAGTAGCCTTTACCCTTATGTTCGGTCAACTAAAAATGATTTGCCACCCTAAGGTTGAATATCGTTCAGATTAAACGAAAACTGGTGGTAGGTCTCTTATATGTGAGAGGCTGCCTGGGTGGGTACCACCGCAATGTCTATTTCTCCCGTCAAACAGCAGTTTCAATGCACTGTTGTGTTTCGGATTGAAGGACATTGTAGCCAGAGTAACTACTGGACATATTGAGACTTAACATCTTGTGTCTCAGGATGGCGAGCGCAGTGGAATGCCAAGCATTGCTTTGTGATTCAAGGTGTTGTTTGGTTTTGCTACTGTTCATGAGCGGTCGCATCGCTTACCATCAGGCGAACGGCATGCTCGTCTCGCCATTTAATGCAATAAAAAAAAAAAAAAAAAAACGTTAGTTTCGCTTGCAGATCAATCTGACAACTTTTATAGGTTGTATGAATGATGCAAAAATGTTCACACTTGTAAACAAAACAAAACTAAATACCACTTTTTAGGCTCATTGTAACGTTCCTGGGCGCGTCCTCAGAATTAGCCTAGGGCGGTCAGAACCCTAGATCAGGCGCTGCCTATGGGTGAGACATACAATTGTCTCGGAGCGGAAGTCGAATCCTTAGCCCCCTCCTTTTATAGCGCCTCTTAACCAACTACGCCACGAAAGCTGTCTAAAGTACTTTACGTTGATAGTTCGATAGTGAAGTAAATAATAATTTGTTTATCTCAAAATTTCTGTAGACACAAATTTTCCATTGGAATTTTAAGGAGATCAATATAATATAATATATCCCTTTCTACGTGTTTTAAAACTGAATGAAGCATATGGATTTTACTGGTTTCAGTTTCAAGCCAAATTCTGAAGTTTATTAAACAGATTAATTAAATTAAAATTACTCATAAATAATGCTTTTATCACATTTAATGATTCTACTAACCAATTTTTTTTAATATTTTTCTCTTTGCCTTAAAATAATATAAGTTTTAATATAACTGTATATAATTCAGTGCAAATTGCATCCATATATAAATAAATAATTATGTATTAAAACTATTTCTACATAAATATATAAACAAATTACCTCAACAATTTATACAACAATTCAACTACACAACTATAATTCACAATTATCACTCACACAGTGCAAAAATGCACCGCTATCTCAACACAGAGTTTCGTACAACGGTAACAAGTGCAGGATCCGAAGTGAATACATGTTGACTTCTTAATAACTCGTTGATAATATAAACAGAGGCATGGGCCATAGGTCATTGCAATCATAGGCAGATACCGTGAGGCCAGCAAGACAAATATCCAATATCTAATTACTAAATAATAAGTATAAGGTACTCATTTTAATTAGTGTTGTCTAATAAAGATAATTTGTGTTTTGACTTACATGTAAATAACTGTTCCAAATGAAGAATATGATGGTTTACTTAATTTTATTGCTTTCCACAAAGGAACAATTTAACACTCAACATAAAAATATTTCTATAAATACATGGGTAAAGAAAGTTCAAATAATTGAAAAATTTTATGAGTACATACATAATTGTCGTGCCTGTATTCCATAGGGGTATTCGGAGACTACTTATTGCCACTTTGCTCAATCCCGACATATTATATTTGCTTCATCCACTCTCTGCAACCTCTGCATGTATTCTTATTGATGAGTAATTATTAGAAAGAAAATAGAAAATAATATCCGCCAAACTATGGCAGATACCTATGTGGACTATAATATGACCTCATACTCTTGATTGTAGAGGAGGCCCATGACCTTCAGTGAGATGTATAAGTGATATGGAATAGAAAAAAATGCAGAACATAAAATATAACATAATTACTATTGCATTGGGTGCATGCAAGTAATATACTGAGATATTTCCATAACATTTCAACTTTGATTTATTTTTAATAAATGACAGAACAGAGCAGAATATCTCAGACCAACTAAAAATGATTATTTCTTTATTTTGGTTCTTTTTGATAAACATCATAATGCAGACAATTCTATTCACTTCACATTCATTTCTGTTAACTTTATTGAATGTAAAATATTACATTTAAAGATAACTTAGCTTGGACCAAGTGATGAAGTCAGAAACATTTTAACACTCAAAAGGGTACTAGATATATTTCAAACTTTATTTAGGTGTTTAAATAAGGAACTGAACTCTTTAGTATGTAGCAAGTAAATAATATGTGCATTTAATGTTCTTGGAAATTGGAATCTATAAAATGAAATGAAAAAGAATTGGTTTAGGAATGCACCATTTCATATACACAGTGATTTGAATATTAGTAACTTTAGTAACATTCTAAAACATCCTTACTAATATTATAAAGGTGAAAGTTTGTATGTATGTATGGATGTTTGTTACTCTTTCATGAAAAAAACGGCTCAACAGATTTTGATGAAATTTGGTATAGTGATAGCTGACACCCTGGATTAACACATAGGCTACTTTTTATCCCGAAAAATGTAGTGTTCCCGTGGGATGAGTCAGGAAACCAAATATACATATTTTCTACTCTTTCAAATTCAAATTGTTGGCACGGGATGTCCTCTCCTACGGAAGGGAAATATAGTCGACGGCACGCGGGAAATATAGTTAGTAGACACGCGAAATAATATGTTCTTGATGTGGATTGGACTCAAAAACTATCTGCACCCGGGCGAAGCCGGGCCCGACAGCTAGTTAATTAATAAATATAACCTGTTTTCCTAATTAACAAAACATAAACAGAGTAATAAACAATGAGTACAATGGTTTTATAAAAAGCTAATTGGCTGGAGTGTTGGATTCAATATAAAACAAATTGATTTCCTGAATGAGAATAAATACAGTATTATCCACTTTAACAATTAACTTTGAATGTAGTGGGCGGTCATTTAAATCAACCCCGTCTGTTGAGAGCCAAACTCTATCAAATGTTATTACTTTCCTTAATCAACAAGAACCTATCTCAACTACAATCATATTTGCATTTTAATAATACTTACTTTAAAACTTTATTGGTTTATTTTGATAGTGAATTTCGATTAGCGGTGAGCCGTGGCCCGTGAGCAGCACGATAAGAATAGCTTCACTCCAACTTTTATTGCTTTATTGATGTTATTCATCGAAGTCATAGTAGGTAACTCAAAATTTAAAGCGTTTAAAGTAAAAAGTTCTTACCTTCTTACAATAGCTTTTCACTAGTGTCGCCGTATTTCTCTAACCGCTTATATTCTTGAATATACAGAAGATTTACTTGATATTCTTTCGGAATTCTGAGAATATTAAGCCGGCAACGTCCCTAAAACATGTAACTTGCAAATTGCAAACCGAAATCTGTTATTCCTACGTAATGACTGATGACATTTGTCAATTATATGTCATGTCATTGTACCTGAAGGTCATGCGTTTGATTACTGCTGAAGCATAGCCTAATTCTTATATATAGTATAAGCATGAAAACTAAATAAATAATGATAATATTAATGTAGGTTTCGGGGTGATGATACAAAGATTCTTGAATTTAAATGTAGTAATCAGGTTTCTTTCTTTTCTATTCTACATTGTTTTCGACGTTATGTTATTGCAACCGTAGCTAGCTGTAGAGATGCGAATACGTGCTAAGAACGGATAACAAATTACAATCATATAAGTTATGCTTTAATTATAACGCCTTTTTTTATAACATGGCAGGGTTTATTTACTTTTTCATCAAAAAAATATATGATGCTAATACGAATTTAATAATATGATAGGGCTAGGTGGTTCTTGATTGAGCAACCTAATTTTCAAGCCGGCTATCACTTGCGAATTTTAAGGTAAACCCATGGGTAAACCTCGTTCTATGTCATTTGTATAAAAATGGCGGAAACTTATTGGTACTTCTCAAATCCACTCCACCTTATCTAAACGGTTTATTAAGCTTAAAAAATTATACGATACTAAAAAACCTCGTAGAAAATTGCGAGATATAGAGAGCTTTGAATTTTCGTGTCCATACAAAATCGACAAAAGAAATGGACAGTATCTTGAATTTCCGCTTAATTATAAAAGATACGCCAAAAAAAACAAAGGATAAACCACGATAAAAACAATTAGTAATACGATTCCATAAAAAAATACACTATTTTGAAAAAAAAATTCTTCACTAATGAATCTTTCATACAGAATAATCTGAATTTACGGATCTCCGATTGAGCCGAAGGGGTTTCTATTTTCTAAACACTCGATAAGTAGAAAATTAATGATTAGAGCCTATTTTAAATTAATACGTGCAGCTGATGATGACATAGGGAAAAGACTGTAATTTACTTTTAAACGCTACGGCAGGTTATACAAAAACCGAGGAGTATAACTTGCCGCTTTGTTTAGCGTTTGTGGACTATGAGAAAGCGTTTGATTCGATCGAGACCTGGGCTGTGCTACAGTTTCTTCAGCGGTGCCACATACAGGGTATATCAAGACTGCTACCGAAAACGAAGCCGGGTGGTAGTTTAAGCGACTTCAGACACAATGCAACAGAAAAAGTTGCAAAAAAAAGCGACAATTTTTTTTTTGTTATTTTTTTCCTATGGCCATATTTGGGTGGTAAATACATTTTTTCCTAAAATAATAGTATATACCCTTTTATTTATAAATACTCTAAGGTATAAAAGAGTTTAAATTATTATTTTAGCAAAAACTATGGATTTACCACCCAAAAATGACGATATTTAAAAAATCATAAAAAAAAAATGTCGCGTTTCTAGGCGAAATTTTTAATTGCATTGTGTTTGTAGCCACTAAAACTACCACCCGGCTTCGTTTTCGGTAGCAGTCTTGAGATACCCGGTAGACTATCGGTACATCGAAGTGTCGAGGTGTATATACAACAACGCCACCATGTCGGTCCGAGTACAGGATCAGAGCACGAAGGCTATTCCACTACAGAGAGGGGTGAGACAGGGAGATGTCATATCTCCGAAACTGTTCACTGCCGCGCTGGAAAATACCTTCAAGCCCTTGCAGGGGAAAGGATTCGGCATCAACATCAACGGCGAGTATATTACTCACCTTCGATTTGCCGACGATATTGTAGTCTTGTCAGAATCGCTGGAAGACCTTAGCACTATGCTCGAAGACCTTAATCGAGTCTCCCAACAGGTGGGTCTTAAAATGAACATGGATAAAACGAAGATCATGTCGAATATCCATGTTGTGCCCACCCCTATTGGACTTGGGGGCTCGACTCTCGAATTTGTAGACGAATATGTCTATTTAGGACAAGTGGTCCGGTTAGGCAGGTTCAACTTCGAGAGATAGGTCAATCGTCGAATCCAACTCGGTTGGGCAGCGTTCGGGAAACTTCGCGACGTCTTCTCGTCCAAAATACCTCAGTGTCTAAAATCGATATTCTTCGATAGTTGTGTGGGTATAGGCAGGAAGGTACTTTTTGTATTTAAAGAAATAGTTTTAGCAAATGAGTAAAAATATAAATTATGTACAATAAGTTCTTTATAATAATTATGTGGCCGAAAATACAGAATTGAGTCGAAAGAATAGAATAGAATGGCGTTTTTCTTGCATGACAATCCTTAATCAATTGACAGAGAACGCCGAACACTCTCAAACACCATAGAGTAAACCGCTGGCATGAAGTTCAGGTTGGTTGGTTGCCAGTGTTTGTTGTCCGCCACAGTTGTGTGTTACCAGTGATGACATACGGCATCAAGACGTGGCCTCTCACTGTGGGCCTCATTAAAATTTATTACATTAAAAGGCTCAAAGTCACTCAATGAGGCATGGAGCGGGCTATGCTCGGTGTTACCTACGAGATCGAATCAGAAATGAGGAGATTCGTAGGAGAACCAAGGTTACCGACATAGCCCATAGGGTTGGCAAGTTCAAGTGGCAGTGGGCCGGGCACATAGCTCGTAGAACCGATGGTCGTTGGGGCCGAAAGGTTCTGGAGTGGAGGCCACGTACAGGCAAGCGAAATGTCGGACGCCCGCCTACAAGGTGGACGGACGATCTGACTAAGGTTGCAGGAAGTCGCTGGATGCCGCTTCCAACAGGTCATTGTGGAGATCCTTGGGGGTGGCCTATGTTCAGCAGTGGACTTCCTGTGGCTGATTTGATATGATGATGATGAACACTACTACTTTTAACACTCTTAATGTCTGATATGTAAATATTCTTGAGATTGTGAGTAACAATCTTTTTTACATCCATTGTATTTTACTACAATATTGCATCATATGCTTCAAATCGATCTATACATATAAATAAAATTGAAGTGTCTGTTTGTAAACTGAAAATTAAAAAAAAATGTGCTACTACATATCGTTATATACACGATAACTACTCCGAAAATGATGATTAAAAAATTTTTGATTGTCTGTTTGTCTGTCTGTGTGTTCCGGCTAATCTCTGAAATGGCTGAACCGATTTTACGAGACTTTTTTATCAGGTAGCTGATATAATAAGGACTAACTTAGGCTACATTAGTTTTAGAAAATTTCATTCATTTAAAAAAAAATACTTAATTAAACTAATTATTATTTTTGTTAAACTCCACGCGGACGACGTCGCGGGCACAGCTAGTATATTATATAATTGGCATGATAATAATAACAATAATCAAAGAACATTAATATTTGAATATTTTTTTATCTCTGAATATTGTTGTAATACTTTTTTTTATTTTATGGGTCACATGGGTTACATTTACGTGGCTAATTATATAGCTATTACCCCACTTTTTTTGCAAGTGAGCTAAATATCAACTATGTTTCATTATTGGGTAAGTTTATAAAAACTCTCAAATAATATGATTATAGCTAAGTAGCTAATATTGATAGGTATTTAGTTGGCGTTTTGATTTTGGCGTAGCTCTAGCTCCTATGGAGTAACAACATGGCGTCATAAATGGCGGCCAAATTCGCGATGGTCGGTTTCACGCGGGTTTCTAATAGTTTAATTTGTTAATAGGGCTTTTTTAAACACAATAGTATAATTATTTTGTGCTTCATGTATTATATCAATTGAATCCATGCAGACAGCGTTTAAATTATAGTCCATGTTATAAAATGTAGCCCTGATGGAATCCCTCGAAGACTCAAATTGTTATTCTTTGAGTGACAATTTCTCATTGTATCAGCGGTACATGCGAAGTTTCAACGTCGTGGACCACCTCGTAGATGATACAAACCAGCGCATAGCTCGTGAGCCGCCTTCCAGCGACTCACAACAAAGCTCCGTGAGCAGAGGTAATATTGATTTGATCGTGGCTCAAGTTGACGTCACAGATAAACATTGTGAAACAGCTGAGACCGAATGCAATTTAATTAATTTAGCCACTTATGACAACGTTGTTGAGAAAAACTTTAGCTTAGACACTGATTTAGTTGCTAAAATCGACTCGCCGTGCAACTCTTTAGCAGCATTGTCGCACGAAAATTCATCGGCGACTGTCGACCGCAGCCTGCTGCGGGACAAATCTAGCCACACCGACGTGCATGTGTCGTCTGAGGAATCTAAGACGGAGACGTGTACGCAGCCCGTTTTCATAACCTCCACGATGGAGAACAGCAACAATGCGGTGGACAGCGTGCCGCTGTTCCGTGACGTCAGACCCTCGGAAAGCGTCTTTAAGTTGCCAACCAGTGAGTTATCTTTCAATGGCACTATAAAACACGTCAAGAAGTTGAAGCCTATAGTGGATCCGATAACGGCGTTAAGTTCTAGCACTGTTCTCGTATCACTGGATGAGAAGTCGACAGAGGCATTTACGAGTAGCAGCGAAGGTGAGGAAATTAAATGTGACGCGAAAAATATTGACATATCAAATGATACAAATACATTTAATAGAAATGAAAAGACTTCTGAGAGTACTGGCGACTCTCAGTATGACATATTTAGTAGCAAAAAGAATATAGCTAATGATGATGGAGTAGCCAAGTGGAATTTTGATCAGAGTTACTCATCACTTGAAGCCTCCTTTGACAGTGGAGTGAGGTCTCCAGACATGTTTTCTGATGAAGATGAAGAGGAGGAAGCCCCGGTTCCCGAATCTAAACCTTTTTGGAGTTTTCTAAAAGATTATGAAGCATATGACAAGAGGAAAGTTAAGAAAATGGAGGTTTGTGTTATAAATCCATTTCTTTATTATTTTAGAATATATGCTATTCACTACTATACTTCATCAGCAGTAATAATTTAGTAATATTTACCTCTTTTTTTTTTAATTTTATCATGCGATCAATCATTAAGATTATAAGCAGATGAGATGTATTATTTTTGGCGTTTATGACGCAGCTCCCACTGGTGCTGGACCATTTATTTTCTGGATTGTGAATCCTGGTTAATCTTGGTCAAATACATCCCAACGCTTTTTGAGTCGCCTTATGGTTTCTGGGATAGTGAGTTGACCCGCTAAAGGGTTCGGATGCTTTTCTAGTCTTGATTTGTATCTATCTCAATGAGAATCTACTTCCTCCTTTACTATAGGCATGTCAAGATTTTCATGGACTTCTGTAATTCTGGTAAACCATGGCGCGTTTGGTATTTGTTTAAGGATGTAGTTTCGCACTCTTTGGATGACCATTATGTTGGAGGCACAAGCTGATCCCCATAATTGTATTCCATATGTCCAAATAGGCTTCAGGATTGTTTTGTATACAAGCAACTTATTATCAACTGATAGTTTTGAATTCTGTTTTAGTAGCCAGTAGAGGCACTTGTACTTTATGTTAATTTCATCTCGTTTAGTTTTTAAATTTTTTTGCCAGGTAAGTCTGGGGTCCAAGTGCATCCCTAGGTATCTTACTGTGTTGTGGTGTAAAAGTTGAGTGCCATTTAGACTGACTGGTGGGCGATCCTCCTTGCGCAGTGTGAATGTTACTTGCACTGACTTCGATGCATTGGCAACAATCCTCCATTTGGCCAGCCATTCCTGTATTTTGTTTAAACCGCTCTGCAGTTGCCGTGAAGCTTGAGTCGGGCATTTGTTCGGAGATAATAAGGCCGTATCATCCGCGAAAGTTGCAACAGTAACACCAGGATATTGCGGGAGGTCACTTGTGTACAAAGTGTAAAGGACAGGTTCAAGCACCGAACCTTGCGCTACCCCTGCAAGAGCTTCATAGAAGTTTGACGTGCAGTCATTCTCTCTCACTTGAAACAATCTATTACTCAGGTAAGATTTCAGGATATGATAAAAAGTATGCGGTAGAAACGATTTTATTTTACACAACAAGCCCTTGTGCCAGACCCTATCGAAGGCCTGTTGCACATCCAAAAAAACTGACAAACAGTATCCTTTTTTTTCAAAGGAGTTTCTTATCACTCTACAGACTCTGTGAACCTGTTCAATAGTCGCGTGCTTTTGCCTAAATCCAAATTGGTGTTCTGGGATAATAGATTTATCTGAGATAATATTCATTATTCTGTGGAGAAGCAACTTTTCAAATAATTTAGATATTATCGGCAAAAGGCTGATTGGCCTATATGAGGTCACCTCATGGATAGGTTTTCCTGGTTTGTGTATCATTTTAACACTTGATACCTTCCATAGGTCTGGAAAGTATCCAATTCTTAACATTGCGTTAAATAACATAGTAAGATAAACCACGACTTTTCGAGGTGATTCCTCAAGAACCCTCTTGTCAATAAGGTCATACCCCGGAGCTTTATTATTTTTTAGAGACTTGAGGTTCCTGTATATTTCTCTAGGTGTCACCAAGATTAAAGGTAGATCGAGTTGAAGATCTTGGTTGATAATTAGGTCGATGTCCGATTCGTCTATGTTTAAAGCAGCTTCGTTTGGTGTGAAGACAATACTGAGATGCTTTGCGAAAGCCTCTGCTTTGTCTTGATCAGTTCTAATCCACCGTGCGTCAGGTGTTCGTAGCGGTGGCTTTTGGTGTAGTGGTCGATCATAGTTCTTGCAGGCTTTCCACAATGAGTAGTTTGTTGTGTTTGTAGGTGATAGACCATCCAAGTAGGTATCAAGTGCAATGCTATTAGCTTCTGTAATAAGATTTTTCAGGTCTCTACTGGCTTTGTTTAGTTTCTTTTTGTCATCTGTGTGCCTACTGTTATGCCACACTCGACGTAGTCTTCTTTTTTCGAGTATTTTTTGACGAATAGATTCAGAGTAAGTTTTGCTTTGAGGGATATGATTGACAACCTCAGGTGTAGACATCCAACAGCTTTCCTGAATTACTAAGGTTAGTTTGCGTATAGCGTCGTCAATATCACTCTCGGTTTTTAAAGCAATATTCAGTTCCAGTCTCTCATTGACCAGTTCCCTAAAACACTCCCAGTCAGTGCGTTTCTTATACATTTTTGTGTAATGTTCTACATTCAGAACCGTTGATCCAATGGTACGTATTACAGGAACATGGTTGGAACTGGAGTCCAGGCATGTTTGTATTTGATGACCAAGCCTAGATAGACCCTTTACTATGAAAAAATCAGTAATATTTACCTAAAAATAAATTTAAATAATAAACAATTTGCAAAAGGATAAACATGATATATTTACAAAGTGATTATGTTACACATTATCCTTAATCTGTACATAATTTTACGCTTATCAATATTTACAAGGGTTTAATAAAAATCCTATTAGATTACTTACAATAGATATATTTCGAAAATATTCTCAATTATGAGAAAATTTCAAATGCACTTATAACCTAAAATTTAACCAAAAGTGTTTACCTTGTTCATTAATTACTATGCGATTCAACTAAGAATAGGACTGACGCGGCGCCATATTGGTTCGTAGTAGCTGTCAAATCGCACTATTTAGGTAGGGTGAGCAAAACAAGATTTCTTAAAATAATATTTTTGTTGAATAAAAATAATATTTAATAATTCGTAAAAAAATTAATGAATGAATAATGTCGTGTTATAGTTACTTTCTGGCGAATAATTACACATGAAGTAAATAAAAAGATAAAAAATTATACTTTTTTAAGCTATTTATGACTAAACATTCTTGTTTATGTGACCATATAACATTTTGTAATTGTTTCAATTTATTTAGTTAATTTATGTTCAGGAATTTGACTATGTGAAAAAAAAATATAATTGATGCGTAAATATTTTTTTTGTTGCTGACCATACTTTTCGTGTGATATTTGACAACTAAAGGTTATTGACGTTCCTATTCTTATTTGAAACGCATAGTACCTTATTTCATATTGCATAACCTATTCTAGATCATAATAGGGTATTTGACTGTTTTTTGGAAAGTATCTCAAATTGATTATTTTGCCATAATACACTTGCAATTTGATTATTTCTTTGTGAACTGCTATATTTTCAATAAAAATCATGATTAAAGTTTGAATGATAAATAAGACCGCTGAAACGCGATGGACGCCATATATGCCGGTCACGTGATATTATTACGTCACTTTTTTTTTTTTATTGCTTTGAATAGCGAGACGAGCAAGCCATTCGCCTGATGGTAAGCGATACGACCGCTCATAAACAGTAGCAACATTCCACTGCGCTCGCCATCCTGAGACATAAGATGTTAAGTCTCAATATGTCCAGTAGTTGCTCTGGCTACAATGTCCTTCAATCCGAAACACAACAGTGCATTTAAGCAGTGTTGTTTCACGGGAGAAATAGACATTGCGGTGGTACCTACCCAGATGGCCTCACATATGAGAGACCTACCACCAGTAAACTTGCAACAACTTGCTTGCAAAGCAAACATTTTGATTCAATAACAAGAATAACATTGATCAGGTTACAGCTAAAAATGCCTTATAAATGGTGTTGTTGCGGCATCTCTTCCATTAATTTTATAGTTTAAGTTAATTCTTTACGATAATTACGCTCTAGTATATTATTAATATCAATTAAATATATAAGCATACCTATATTATGATAATTCCTGCAGGCGCTTCGTTATAAGTGTCATTTTTGAAAATTCATTACACTTTGAATCGTTGTCGTTGCCGTTTCATTTGTAAATACTACAGCAAGAGCAGCAGAGAGAAAGACGCGAAAATTATTCCCATCCTTTATTTAATACAGGTATGTAGTCTCAAAAACATCTACTAAAACACCGGATAAAATGTTCGTGAGCATTACAAAGAACACCAAGATTCGGGTAAAGTGGTTAAAACTCGCTCTTATAATAATGGAATGATTATATGATATAATAGTGGAATACAATAATTTCTTGTATTTTTCATACATTGTTAGCTTAGTATTTTTTTATTGTATTGAAAGGCGAGACGAACGTACCGTTCGCCTGATGGTAAGCGATACGACCGCTCCTGAACAGTAGCAAAACCAAACAATACCTTGAAATACAAAGCAATGCTTGGCATTCCACTGCGCTCGCCATCCTGAGACATAAGATGTTAAGTCTCAATATGTCCAGTAGTTACTCTGACTACAATGTCCTTCAATCCGAAACACAACAGTGCATTTAAACTGCTGTTTGACGGGAGAAATAGATATTGCGGTGGTACCCACCCAGGCAGCCTCTCACAGATGTGAGACCTACCACTCGAAAATGCTTTAGCTTATAATATAACTAATAGTGATATTTACATAGGTATGTTTATAAGGTTTGACATTAATAATTTAATTGAGCAGCGTGCGTGGTGGCCTGTTAAGTGCGTGGTGGCCTGTTAAGTGCGTGGTGGCCTGTTAAGTGCGTGGTGGCCTGTTGGTAAACGGACTAGACGCGACTGCCAACATGTTCACGGTGGTCGCGGGTTCGAATCCCAGCGCACACCTCTGACTTTTCGGAGTCATGTGTGTATTGATAGTCAATCACCACGCACTAAAACGGTGAAGGAAAACATCGTGAGGAAACCTGCATACCATAGCGATTTATAAAAAAAATTCTATGGTATGTAAGTCCGCCAACCCGCACTAGGCCAGCGTGGTGGACTATATGGCCTAACCACTCTCAATCGTACTCTCGATTGTAGAGGAGGCCCGTGCCCTGCAGTGGGACGTATATGGGCTGATACAGAAAAGTAAGGTTTGTTTAAAAAAATAGTCCGACCACTATCGCGTCTATTTTTGCGAAGTTTCCACTGTCAGCTTTTATATTTTAGTTTCCATCGTACAATTATTATTAGAGATAAAGTTCGCATTGTGCCCTTAGCTGCGCAATTGGATCAATATTTCAGAAATTACTGCGAAAACAAAGGAAAACACTCATGAAATGTTCTAAAAATCGACTGACAACAAGAAAGTGACGTCACTCTAAATGCAACCTATAGCGTGCGTTTTTAGTCACGTGGTCAAGCTCGAAATTTTATTTAATTTTAAAATTATTTCTTAAGGCAATCCAACATTGTTTTAAATATTTTATTAGTTAATATGGTTTAAAAAATATTTACAGTTAGTCTAGTAACAATATGTTTCATATTTTCATCATAGTCAAATACCCTATTGTTTTGTCCCTTTCAAAAGGGTTTTGAATTCAGTTTTTTGTTTTTATTTTATTAATAGAAATGAATGGGTAGATGAGCTTGCTGTTCACCAGATGATTAGCAATACAATTGCTCATTAACAGTACCTAAACCAAACACCTTGATAAACAAAGCAATATGTGGCATTCCACTGTGCTTGCCAAACTGAGACATAAGATGTAGGTCTCAATATGTCCAGTAGTTACTCTGGCTACAATGTCCTTTACACTGGTAAACAACAATGCAATTACACTGCTGTTTGGCGGGGCAAATAGTCATTTCGGTGATTCCTACCCAGGTAGCCTCTCAGGTGTGAGAGACCTACCACCAGTAGGTCGACTATATATTTTTTCAGTTCGAGTGAAGAAGATAAAGTATTTGTTAATAATTAAAATAGGTTTATAATCTGACCATGAATAAGGCAGATAAAACATTGAAAGTTTAAAACACATGAATTTTGATTTCGAATTAATTGCATCATTTTTCAATAAATGAACACATATTTCTGTAGATCCCACTGCAAGCAATTTTTAAATTCAGCATTTGCTTATTAAGAACGTTCAGTGTCACTGAAACATTAACATATGCAAATGAATGCAGCCTTAAATTCTTGTTAATTAAAACAATATAAGCATGATCTTATCACAGTTGACACATTACTAGTTTTAAATTGTACAAGTAGTGTATATTTTTTCAATCTTTCTACTGTACTGCTATTAAATTAGCAGACTCAATAATAATGATATTATGATATCTTTTTAATAACATAAGTTATGTAGGTCATGTTGTAAGATAAAGAGTTAAAGCACTAAGAAACTGTTGCTGGTTATAATTAGCAACTATAATGACCCAATTGAACAAAATAATCTATGACTAGGTATTCAACACATTTTTTTTTTCATATTTTGTTTATCAAGCAAAAGCAGCATCCTCTGATAGAATTTTGTTCCAATTAAAATTCCAAGGTTTTATTCTTATCTAATAAAATATTTTCCAACAGGAAACCCTGCAAGGAGTTTTACCACCTCCATCCGTAACAATCCTTCGGACTGATGTTACAGAAATGTTAAAGAAATACTATTGCTTTCTACCTTTATTTAATGACGGCGAAAAAGTTCCGACACCAGAAGTGAATGCCACAACTCCAAAGAAATTAGTATCGTTTGTGGAAATACCTGAACCGGTGTCATTGCCCAATTTTGATAGAGAAGGGATAGTTTGTGGGATTTCCGAGAGTGAGAAGGCTTTGAAAATAGCGGAGAATTTAAATAGTAGTAGTGAATTGAATACAAGTGACAAGAGTATAGAGTTAAAAATGAACACGGAGACAGAAGCTGCAGAAAAAACGTGGCCCGAGTTGTTGAAATGCAGGTGTTACGATGTATAGTGAGTATTCTGTTGTTTATGTTTTGTTTACATTGATAAGATTAGGTATAAAATGAAAAAACTGTTTGAAATTGTGCATTAAATAATCTACAGAGATAAGAAATATTTGTGGATGATTTACTTGTTGTATATGGGTTAAGATGTTAAGATTGTAACATAGTTTTCTAACTATATAACAATTGCCTATACATGCATTCTACATAACGCGTATATCCCCGAAACAGTAAGCAGAGGTGTAACAAGTTGCAGTCACAAGTGGCTCAGTCTAAACTGTGCGTGTTTTTTTTCTGGTTATACACAATCCAATGTCCGTTAATGACTCGCCGAGATTTGATGCTTATTATCAATTTTATTCGGACAGCCTCCGTGACACAGTTGGTTAGATGCTGGCTGTGAAACGGGTTCGATCCCCGCATTGTTACAAATATTTGTGTGAACCACAAGCATTTGTTTCGAGTCTCGGTGTTTGTGAAACCGAAAAGTTTGTCGTAGTTTCCTATACCCATGACACAAGACTCGATCTTAGTGTGGAGTCAGGACTGTGTAAGTGACTGTTGGGTGTTTTTATTATTAATTCTTTATCTGCCCTTGTTAATTCTGGCTCATTGTAAAAAATACTTTATGTGGAAGGCGCATTGTAGAATCCGCCGTGTTAAATAACGGCGCGCCTGATTGCAAAATGACGCCGTTTTGTAAGGCGTCATCCAAACATTCAGGAGGATTGCAATCCGTCTGAAATAACTTACATGAAATATTTTTAATGTTAGAGCAAATTGCGTTCGCCAAGCGCCTAAGTAATGTTATACTGCATTACAAAAGGACTTATCGTCATACGTCGGTTTCTACAATGCCCCTCACATATACATCGTCTATATCAAAATGCTTTAAAAAAAACTATAATTTCAGCTACAACGTGACGAAATATTCCGAGAAGTTTGAGTTGCTCGCGCTGCGGTATGGAGAGAGGTATGTCGGCGCCGAGACCGATACGAGTGTGAATGTTCACTCCGGAGGGCTTCAGTCGCCCAGCAGCGCCAGTAAACGGAAAGCGATGCGGTTGAAGTAAGCATACGTTGTAGTTATACCGGGTATATCAAGACTGCTACCGAAAACGAAGCCGGATGGTATTTTTAGTGACTACAAACACAATGCAACTGAAAATTTCGCAAATAAACGCGACAATTTCTTTTATAATTTTTTAAATATCATCATTTTTGGGTGGTAAATCCATTTTTATGATGCATTATGTCTGAAGTCGCTTAAACTACCACCCGGCTTCGTTTTCAGTAGAAGTCTTGATATATCCTATATGTTATTTAGGCTGAGTTGCACAAACTAACTTTGCCAATACCTTTGCTTTTGAAAATGTCATCCCCATTCATTTGAGACGTATTTAACCTTGCGAATGTATGGGATTGACAATTCCAAGATATTGGCAAAGTTAGTTTGTGCAACTGAGCCGTATTAGAACATTTAACTGGGTATGGTTACAAAGCTGCGGTCTCGGGTTCGAATCCCGAGTTGGGTAAAGTTATGTTGGATTTTCTTTTCATTATTAGCCCAGAGTCAGGAATTATCATACCGTGGGACGGAACATACAAGGCGAAATGTGAGTGTTCTGGCACCTCTGCCTACACCTTCCGGGGAAAAAGGCGTGAGTTTAAGTATGTATGTAAATAGTATGCTAGTGGTAGGTCTCTCATATGTGGGAGGCCGCCTGGGTAGGTCTTAAGAGCGTATACACCTTGCGCGCAAAGTCAACTATAGGGTATTTCTTCGTTAATTTCACGCACACATAAGCGACCAAAGCTGTGTGCGTCGGCTCGCTATACAATCGGCTCAAACAACTTTGATCCGTGCGCTTCAAATATTCAATTGAAATGTAACTGTAATATAATATCATAAAAATATTTTATTTGCATTATAAGTAGACAAATATTACTGTGCAAGCAAAGAATAATTACTAATCATATTTTCGTTATTATTACATTGTTAAGTTGCATTCAAATCAGTGTTCAATCAGTATACACTACGGACGTTTTATTAATAATTTCGTGTTCGAACACATAAATAGTGTTAGGGGCCTTACAACCCCTTACATTACGAAATATATTTAATTTTATATTACATTACATAACATAATTTAGCCTCGGAATTACATCCCATTATATTACCTGAAACATAATTTATACTCACTACAAAATCATAGTAGGTAATAAAAATAATTAAATATTTTACTACCAAAGTACTAAGATGTGGTAATCGCATTCCGCGCGTGGCTATTTTTACTACGCGCGGCATAATCGACTGCAGCCAGGCCGGAGCGACGAGCGATACGTCCTCCCTCTAGAAGGCCTTGCGGCGGTCTGATTTGATCCACGTCGGACAGCGTGTTTTATAGTGGTTTTTAAAATATTTGTAGAAAACATGAAAACTAATTTTGTTGAAATATAAAAATGGTAATTTATTGATAAGATGTTCTTCTATTGTAATATGCAATTGCTATAAAAAAATATGTACGATAAGTTGGTGAAAAAAAATATGTTCTTGACGAGAGTTTCTGAATAATTTCGCATTGTTTAAATTTTTATTTTTTAGGAACTAAACACAAAAAGATTATTTTTCTCAGTAAAATCCCTCCATAAGGGTCTTATTAGTAATATTTTTATTTTCATCTTATATTTAGTGGTTTCGGATATCTTAAGCTTCTAAATTGCCATTTGAAGCCTAAATAACGAAACTTGTGTTCAGTAATCCGTATAGTACTCACAAATTATCCATCAATCTATAATGTTTTCCACCAAAATCCCTAGATGACAACCTTTTCTAAAATTAGTAATAATTATTATTCCTTTAAATTGTTTATTGGTGGCTATTAACTCATTTGAAAGTCCTGTTTTTAAGCCAAAAAGCGCGTGCAGGGTATAAACGCTCTTAAAGCAATATCTATTATTCCCGCCAAACGGCAGTGTAAATGCAGCGTTGTGTTTTGGTGTGAAGAACATTTAAGCCAAAGTGACTATTGGATATATTTACACTTAACATCTTATGTCTCAGGATGGATAGCGCAGTGGAGAGCATTGCTTTGTTATTTAAGGTGTTGTTTGGTTTTGCCGGTGTCCATGAATGGTCGTTTCGCTTACCATCAAATGAAAGGCACGGTTGTATCGCCCTTCATTGCAATAAAAATAATAGTTTAAAAAAACTAAAAAACTGGTGGTAGGTCTCTCATATGTGAGAGGGTAGGTACCACCGCAATGTCTATTTCTCCCGTCAAACAACACTGCTTAAATGCACTGTTGTGTTTCGGATTGAAGGACATTGTAGTCAGAGTAACTACTGGACATATTGAGACTTAACATCTTATGTCTCAGGATGGCGAGCGCAGTGGAATGTTGCTACTGTTTATGAGCGGTCGTATCGCTTACCATCAGGCGAACGGCTTGCTCGTCTCGCCATACATTGCAATAAAAAAAAAAACACGCTTTATATAGAAAACCCAACTAAAAAATAGAACATAAATTTTAATAATACTGAATTAAGGATAGTGTAAAAAATTAATAAGAAAAAAATATTTTTTATTGTAAAAAAAGCGTGGGGTGCATGTTTTCAATAGATATAATTATTTTATCGACAGATATAAGTAGAAGGATTATCGTTTTGATAATATCTTAAAAAGCACCCCACGCTTTTTTTACAACAAAAAATATTTTTTTCTTTTTATTTTTTACACTATCCTTAATTCAGTATTATTAAAATTTATTTTCTATTTTGTAGTTGGGTTTTCTATATAAAGTGTGTTTTTTAGTTTTTTTTAAACTATTATTTATTTTCTACTTTTTAGTTTGGTTTCTTGTATTGTCATCGGTCTTTGACAGGTGTACAAAATTTGAATGAAATCTGTCCGTTTAAAGTGGGTCAAAATCGCATCTTAAGGAGTCGGTTACAAACATACAAACAAACAAACATACAAGTGAAGCTAATATAAAGCGTGTAAAAAAAAATAGTATTTCTTTCACTCAGCGAGAACCCTGTAAAGAGAGATTTGAGATTTGATTTCACGTAATTGCGTCCTTTGTTACGTAAAGTGTTGATGTGGCCAGCAATTGATGTTTCGGATCCGGAGACTGGGGGATTAATCTTTTCTCCGTTCGGATGTTCAAACGTTCGACATCCACCGATAGCTTAAAAGTTTTTCATTTTAAAAATCAATTCTATTCCCTATGAAACGTATAATTCATTTGAACTTAGTCTTAAAGGTAAAGGACGTAACCTTAGAGTATTTATATATAGAGGGAGCGCTGTCATACATTCGCGTTTTGTAGATATTTTCTTGTTCGTAATGTTGGTAGCGCTCCTATATTAGTAAAAATTGAATTAATTATTTAGCAATAAATTGCTATAAATTCCTTTGATAGCCGAAATTATATTTAACTATTATCCTTTTAAAACGAGTTTGAGTGGAATTAAATAGACCTAAACTACTTATTTTTAATTTTTTTTTTTTTCAAATAATTTATGTATGTTGCACAACCTGTTCCAATATTAGCCAATAGGAAGGCAGAAAAAGGTGGCCCGGCACCACCATTTTTATCTACATTTTTGAAGTACTAGCGCTCCCTCTATATACCGGGTATCTCAAGACTGCTACCGAAAACGAAGCCGGGTGGTAGTTTTAGTGGCTACAAACACAATGCAATTAAAAATTTTGCTTAGAAACGCGACAATTGTTTTTTATGATTTTTTAAATATCGTCATTTTTGGGTGGTAAATCCATAGTTTTTGCTAAAATAATAATTTAAACTCTTTTATACCTTAGAGCATTTATAAATAAAAGGGTATATACTATTATTTTAGGAAAAAATGTATTTACCACCCAAATATGGCCATAGGAAAAAAATAACAAAAAAAAATTGTCGCTTTTTTTGCAACTTTTTCTGTTGCATTGTGTCTGAAGTCGCTTAAACTACCACCCAGCTTCGTTTTCGGTAGCAGTCTTGATATACCCTGTATATATACTCTAAGGACGTAACATACGAGAATTCAAATATTTTGTAAAATATTCAGACATATTTAACATTTTTACGTAGTGCAACGTACTGTTGCGTGTTATTTCTTAATGTATTTCTCTTCATTTCGTAGATATTCTCATATTATAAATTAATTTATTATTTATTTTTGTCAACAGGATGGCTCAAGCGAAGTCCCCGGGGCGTCGTCTGTCGCACCTGGCGCGGCGGCGGCAGGCGTTCTGCAGCGCCGCCACCATCGGCGAGAAGGCGCACACCTCCGCACCCAAAATGGTCCTTATTGACAAGAAGTAAGTGTCATTTTAGCTTATTATTAAGACTATTGATGTTTGACACTATCGTATGGGTCAGGGGTTCTCAATCTTTTTCAGTCAGTTTTTATACATGTTTGCTATTTTGTCTCGATGCCCTGAACTATCTAGTGGAATATATATTTACAATGTTACTACATAGACAGATAATATCAAAAAAATAAATTAAGGAAGGCAAATGCTTCACAAGCGGGGCCAACCCCCTTTACTTTCGAAGCGGCGCATACTTAGCGAACCTATGCAATAGCCTAATAGGTTTCTACTGGGTATGCTTTGATATGTACATATGCGTGCCATCGTCTGTAAATCGCCGGAATCGTAATAATATTTCAGGAATTTACATGCGAGTGTGTTGTATAAAAAGTACTGATGCGGAAATAGTTCATTTACATACTCTTTAATAGTTCAGAGGCTTTTGGGTAAAATGGTCGGCACATATAATTTCTTTTGCGATGTATGTAACTATGTCGGGTCTTGTGATAAATAGTCTTTCGTCAGTTATTTAAAAACTCACCATTTTGCATTGAAATTATTAGTTCACGATTTAACTACGTTTAAAACCTTGATAAAAAAGTCCGTATTTACGGATTAATGTTCCTCCATATAATGAGTCCACGTAATGGTACTTCGGCTAATATGTATATGTGGGCTCAAAACAGGGTACCAATCAAGTGTTAAAAATTCAAACCACGACTTGTCGCCCATTCTTTAACTAAATTGCAACTAAGTTGCTGTTTACGATTATACCGAAGCACCCGACAATTTAACAAGTTCAGAAGAATATTTCTGCAAATTTAATTAACACCCATATTATGCCAATTCCAATAAACGATCAAGGCTATTTCGTGTTAATTTGTGTTCAATTAGACAAATAGGCACGTTTGGCAAGTTCGTGTGGCATAATGCATAGTTGCAAAAATACAATGCACTTACATTATTCAACATGTAGTGTTGTATTACAAGTTTAGCTGAATCCATTGTTTTACAACTGCTAAACTACAAAATATACTGTTAGTAAAGATAATCTTTCTAGAAATAATATCCAAAAATACTTTAAGTTTTGGCAATTCACACTAATCTAATTCACGGAATGTTTTCAAGTTTCTTCCCGCACAGAAAGCTGATCAACTCAGCCGAGCGTAAGAGTCCACGTACGCGACGCACTCCCGGTAAAAAGACTCCAATTCGCCGGACTCCAAGCAAAAAGACTCCGGCGAAAACTCCCAAGACTCGCAGTGGAGGCTCCAGCAAGAAGAAGGCCATGCGCCGGCTGTTACTAGACTCTGACAGCCTTTCAAGAACTCAACCGACTAGGGAGGCACTAAAACGAGCTCTCTTCATAAGCCCAGAACACAAGATGCCCCAAGCGACTTGTTCCTCAGTCCCTGCGCAAGCTATGAAGTCGAAACGAGCCCTCTTCGGGTCTCCAGTAAGGGCCGCTGAGACTAAAAGTCTCGATGGTAGTCAAAGCGATCACTTTATGAAGCGGAAGCTGGATGCTTTGGACGAACAACCTGAGAGCAGTAGGAGTAAGATAGCGAAGAGCTTGTCGTTCGGAGGAGACTCGATTTGCAGTTCCCAGCCGATTGGATTCAGCAGGCGGTCGTCTGAGGTGTTTACGAAGAATACGTCGGAATTGAACGAAACTCATAAGAAGGTGCGTTAAAGGTTTTTTTTACTAATTCGCTAGTAGTATAATAATTCTTTATAATTATTTTAAGAATGTAATAATATAATTTTTGGCAACAAGACGGCAAGATATTTCAACGATGTTAAGCGCTTTCGGTACAATGTCAACAACGTCATAAAAAAAATCCTAATTATGTCGAGCCGCTGCCATATCGCCAACAAAGTTTTACGACTTGCAATGTATGAAGCTGCCGCGGTCTACATATATCGCTAGACGCTAGTAAAAAGGTGTCGACACAGGCACAGGAAGTGCTCTTGTATGTACAATACAGAGTCTTATGTAAAGTCAGTTTCTAAAGTTAATAAAAAAAATTATTCCGGCCGGTGATAAGAATTATTGTTTTTTTATTAAACTCTCCGTCATAATACAAGCAAGCATTTTCATAATCATTGGAGCGCCGAACCACTTACATCGAATGGTTTCTTAGATTTACGCGAATGTTACATATTGAAATAAAACTATTATTTATGGATTTTATCGTGGATTTGGTTTAATTTGTACATTTTCATCTTCCCGGCGTTTCGATTACTTTACAGCTTTCGTGGTTCGCCCCGTGACCGTAAATAATAGTTTTATTTCACTTACGTCGAAACACTACACGCTCTCCGCCTTGTCCATATATATTTTACATAGATATGTGAATAGTTACAAATGAATATAATTGTATGTAATTTCAGAAGTTGCTGTGGGCGGTGTCGGAGGCGCTGCGCGTGCACGGATGGCGCATGTCGTCCCCCGGGTTCCGCGACAAGGCGGCCGCGCTGGCGCGCCTCACGCGGCGCCTGCTGGTGCTGCCCGCGCACGCCGCCGCGCTCGCCGCGCCCACGCACTCCACGTCCGACACCATGCTCAAGTAACTGACACTTTAGCTCCGTGACTAATGAAATGAAATGAAATGAAATGTATTTATTGGTCACGTAGGCAATTTAAAAGCTCTTATGACAAGTCAATACACATAGAACTTAATCTCTATAAACAATATATTTCCTATACTTAGTATTACTTATTTTAATTTCTTGGTTTAATTAATTAATTTATGTAATTTATTTATTTTAAATTAATTTTATTTTTATTTAGCATTAGTTTTATTTATTTGTTTCCTTTTTATTCTTATTTTATTTAAAGTATTAGTTATGACTTTATGGTAATTTATTTTTCAAAGAAATACAATATATACGTTGGTCAAATTAAATTAAATTAATTAATTAATGGACCATGAATATTATTACAACGGTGCGTAGCGGTTTATTGTTACCACCGGATCCAACGCGGCCCTTCCTGAGAAGACCCGGCGAAACAAACTCAGTGGGCTTACACTACCACTGGAACTACGCGACGCGACCCAATCCTGAGTATATCCAGCGAATAAGACTCAGTGGGCTTGTTTTGGGTCCAATTTAAGACAACGACCATAAGTATTTCCGAAACGTCCCGTATGTTTAGGCTTACTGCCGGATCCAACGCGGCCCTGACTGAGAAGACCCGGCGAACAAACTCAGCGGGCTTTACTTTACTACTGGATACTACGCGGCGCGACCCATTTCTGAGTAGATCCAGCGAGTCAAACTCAGTGGGCTTGGTTTTGGTCAATTTACTATAATAAATATTTGTGACTTGTCTTACAAAGATTTGCCATATTATTATTTTTATTTGTTTTCTCGATCGGTCGTCATATGATTTTAATTGGCATTAATTAATCATTATATATTTAGTTATAATTTAATTGATTAATTTAATTGTATATTGATCAATTTTTAAGTTTAAAATTTTTAATTATTTAAATTAGGGGATGTAATGAGTGAATAGTGCAGGGCCCCAGGAGGTCGCAATGTGCAAGAGAACACCTAATCCCAGGCTTTTTTATCCTCAATATATTCCTTAATATTATAATAACCCCTAGTCATAAGTTTGTTTTTAATATGTGCCCTAAATAGTTTATCCGGTAGCTGCGTTATCCTATTAGGAAGTTTATTATAAAATTTAATACAACTACCAAAGAAAGATTTTTTTGACTTTTCTAGTCTAAACGAGGGTATTGCAAGTTTATTTTTATTCCGCGTATTAATAGTGTGGGTGTCACTGACCTTATAAAACTTGTTAATATTTTTATGAACGTGCATTATATTCTGAAAGATGTATTCAGATGACACGGTTAGTATATTGCTTTCCTAAAAACAGATCGCAAAGAATCGCGGCTCCCTAGATTATAAATAGCACTATGCGATTAGGATGCGATGTTCAATGCTATTTGAGACTCTGTTTTTAATTAATGAGTACCAAAAATGGAGCTAAACAACATTAACGTATCGCTAAATTTAGAATAAAAAAAACATAAACATATTTTTAATTTTAAATAGACTTCACGTTGTTCCTCCTATTAATTTAACTTTCTGATTAAAGGTTAAAGACAAGTTAGACATTCCCGGAGACTCGCCGAGCTTCAATGCTCGGTGTCATTACATTGCGTGCCACTGTTATCCCGGCTTACAGGAGTTGCAGTGGAGGGTGTGAGGTCGGGACAGTCTCTAAAAAAAGACTTCACATTGGTCCCAAAAGGGCCGTAGTTTATTCTAGTTAAAAGATAAATAGAATTATAATTTTACTGAATTTAAATTTATTTCCTTTTCCAGGCTCGCACGTCTATACGTCTTTGCCATAATCCAAGGCCGTTCAGTGGAAGACTGTTACCAAGAGGAGCTGATGAAGCTAGCTAACGACACCTCCGGCAAAGTCACGGGCTACATCTCAGCTGCCGCCTACCAACAAGCGAAGGCTCGACAAATCCCCAGCACATTAACTTCGCAAATCAAAGAAAACAACTGCTACGACTTCTCCATCAGGCAGGACCAACCCAAGAGCGGCACCAAGAACGTATTGCAAGACAAATTAGTCAATATAGACAGCAATTCAAATAGCAGCAATGGGATCAGTATGTTCGATAAATCAGGAGTCGGTCTCTTCAAATCTAACTCAATGCCATCCTTCGAGGAAGCCGCCAAAATGCGAGCTCGCAGACAAATTAGTTTTGACAACATCGACTTGCCTAAAAGGTGAAATGTATCTCGTATAGATTTGTCTTGATCTGTTATCGAAGGAAATATATGAAAGTTTTTGTTTATTAGCAAAGTAATATAATTTGTAAATATTATTTATTTTTTTAAGTTATCCTAAGACAAGTAGTGTACTTCATTAACCTTTTTATAATTGACTGATTTAGACATTGCGGCATTCACTTTATTATGGGACGGGTTTAGTAGCCGAAATATATGTATGATTTTTTCATAATAGCCATTTAAGTGCTTCCTTTACTTGTTTATCTTTGTTATGCATGTTCTCTTTACATAGACGTTGCTGCGGCAATAGTTGGCACATAGTTATAACTATAGATCTTTATTAAAATACATTAAGAACAAGTCAACGGCTATAAAAGGAAAGGCCGTGTTTCGATCCAGCACCAAGTCAATGTATCTTTGAACATCTAATATTTTTTCGGTTTTCCCATCTGAGTGCTGTGAGACAAGGCATGTATATCTCAATGTACTGATTATGTTTGAATGACCTGTTAAAAAAATGTTACTAAATATAAAATTGTCATCCACACATCGTCTCACTTTAGCGGCCTCAGCACAGCACAGGGCAGTCTTGGTGGCATAGTTAGTTAGTCGCCGGATGTGAAATGCGAGGCAAAAGGTTCGATCCCCACTCAGATTTTTTTTCAAATTTGGTTTTCGGGTCTGGGTGTTTGTGATACCGAAGTCTCGTAGTTCGTGATACCCACGACACAAGTCTCAATGTTAGTGTGGGGTTAGTACTATGTATATGACTATCAAGTGTATTTATTTATGATGTTTAATATAGTAAGTTCCAATATTTGCCCAGTATTGTCTATGCGTTACTTGCTGCCGGTAGCTAATGAATTACATTTTGTTATAAAATAGCTTATAAAATAATAAAAAATAAAATATCAATGTAAAACACTACTATATCAGTGACGTGTATTTTGTTTAAGTGTGAATTTGCTTATGCATAATGTTACTACCGCTGAGCTTGATCTCAGATTCTAGATAAGAAATAAATTATTTTCCAGTAATTATGCTTTTAATTTCATACTTTAATGTGACCACAATGTCACTGGGGGTAAGTGCATTACAATCAAAAGAATATTACCGGGGAAATACTGTTATACGCCAGTCAACACAATTGCGCTGGTATGCTTAAAAATAAAAATGAAAAGAAAAATAATTATTGAAATATTTATGTACAACAATACAAGCCTTTTCCCCTGAAGGGGTAGGCAGACAATGGCGGATCCAGGGGGGAAGGTCATAGGGGTCATGAGTCATGACCCCCCCCCCCCTGGGCTGGCCCCAAATTGACAAAATTTATTAATTATCTGGTTGATAAAATTTATAAACACATTTAATTCTTTGTATGTCGATAAATAAAGTAAAAAAGTATGCGTGTGTTCACAAATCACGCCTGTAACAAACTTTAAAAAGTCATTATTACGAATTGGAGTATTGAAATCGGACCCAGTGTTCTGACATGACCTATATGACCCCCCCCCCCCCTGGCGTATAATTTGACATGAACTATAATGTGACCCCCCTGGCGTAAAACCTGGATCCGCCCTTGTAGGCAGAGGAGCTACCACGATACCCGCATTTCGCCTTGTAAGGTCCGTCCCACGATGTGATAGGGGCAAGCCTATCGGCATATCGGGCACAAATTCCTGACTTCGGGCTGATAATGACCAGAAAAATCGAATATCACCGCCTACTGCCGACCCGGGTGCGAACTCTAAGCCTCAGCTTCGTAACCGTAACGTACAACTACGCCACCGAGGCAGTTATTTTGCAATACAATAACATGATTTGCAAAGTACTTAGATTAAGCCTTTAGTTGGATATGCACTGACTAACACTAGAGGGATTTCCACAATCGTATTGTTGGTGCCTAATTAACTTATCTGCAAATCGAATAAAATTAATAGATGTGAAGTGATAAGATTGCTTTGTATTTGTAAGCGAACAACGCTTTGCACAGGTGTTTTTTTAATTACAAGCCAACAATATGGGTGGATCGCAGTCGTATCCGGGATTAACCGAAGATGTTCTGGAGGATTATACAAGTTTAACCTATCTAAATAAAGGAGAAGTCATGCAGTGAGTAATATTAAAATACAATGTTATTCGCGAAAACGAGTTTTAAAGTTTTTTACACCGTAAATGTTTTGATACGTGGCTGCTTTATTATCGGTAATTCATGTGGAATGTTTGCCTTTAAAGAAAAAACTTGTATGGCCTTCTGACAAAGGCATGTATTTGAAATACGGGAAAGAATTAATAAGGTTTCCACAATTTGTTTTGTGTATAAAAGTATATTTATAAATAATAATAAGATTCTTTGGCGTACTGGCAGAGGGCAGGGGTGATGTCTTGGCCCTTGGGTTCGACTTCCGGGTCGGCCAATATAATTTATATGTGAGATTTTCGGTTTGAAAAGTCTCGACCTGTCCAATCAATTTGACATCTTAGAAGCATGGTGGTCTAGGGGAAGTGTGTGTTATTAGCCATTAGAGACACACCTGTCTACCCTTTTGAGATGACAGGCGTGAGCTTATGAATGTAAATTGTACTATTATGAATGAAATTCAACTATTTTTGGCTTGCCTACTGAATACTTCTTGAATATTTACAGTTTAATGAAAAAATTCTACTCGATAAATCCTGAGAAAATTAACGCCAACTATAACCACAGGTTTACGAAAGAAGAAATTGTTGAGAAATTTGGCATATTTAAGGTAAGGAAAAACATGTATGCGCCCTAGGATAATGAATGGAGAATTGGGATAAAGGTTTTAGTAATCATATGAGTACATAATTAAACATCTTGCGCTACCTGGGTAGTAAAATGTATGTGACCCACTTATTATTTAGGCATTGTTTCATCATTGCCTCACCCTTAGAAATATTATATTTCTGTGGCGGTTGTGTCACCATTGCATTGGTGCATATGCAGCTAAATGTACATTAATCACGATTAGCAATGCATTATTATTTTCTACGATAAGCATTGTTAAATCAAGAGTCCTTTAATAATCCTAATAATCAATAAACATTATTGGTTACTCTATGAGGAATAAAGCTATTTTGATGCACTAATTAAGTACGCAAATAGCTACATAATAGATAGTTAAATAAAAATATTTGGTTTACAAACGATAGGTATTTTATCTTTATGCTGTCTATCTTTTTGTTCAGGGATCATTCTCGATTTGGGCAGTTCCCATTCTATAAATTGGAAATCGCAAATTTAAAGAACTGGTGGTATAAATACAAGACGTTCTTAGAATATTAATACATTTGAAACTAAGATTTAAAATTATAATAATGCATTTAAATGTGTGTTGAATAAATGAATAAATAATTTAAAATAAATTTCAACACGCGGAATTCGAATACGCTGCTGTTTCATCCACAGCTCATTTGAAGCCACGAACTATCTCCACTCTCCATTATAACACATTTATGAATTTTCAAATATTTACAGAACAATCCATTTCAAGATCGATTATTCCACGTATTCTCATCTGAACAAGACAACTGCTTTTCATTTGAGGACTTGCTGGATTTGTGTTCGGCTATGAGCTCGGAATGTCCACCGCATGTGAAAGCAGGCTGGGCGTTTAGAGTTTTTGGTAAGTTTCAATTTGAGTATGAACAGATTTGATTTTGGGTCCGTCGTAGGTCGTGGCTGTGACGTCAATGCTCTTAGATGTTATGGTGCACCGAGCCAGTACCTACACAATGACCGCTCAATGCTTCGGTGATATGGGCGAACCAAAGGGCTTTGTACTTCGAAGATTTTAAAAGCTTTAATAAAAAATATTTGATGGGATCTAATTAAAATCTTAAACCACCTCGTCAAGTCTACCTAAGTCCCTTGGGGAATCCATTATAAAATGGATTAGTTATAATATCTAAGGCACCTATATGTATGTGATAAGTTCAAAATGATGTGTACGTACTACGTGCATAACTTTTTTTTGATATATATGGCTTGACCGGTTTTGATGTTGTTTGAAGGGTTACCTGGATATTTTTATTGTTTTATTTTCGTAGATTTAAACGACGATAATCAGATATCGGCCAGCGACATCAAAGGCATTATAGACCGCTTGACCTGGCACCCGAACAATCCGGAAAAGTACTTACACGGGGACGAAAAGACCAAAATTGCAAATGTGGTGAGTATAAAATTAATAACATAACGTGTCTGTGTTCGTCTGTGTTTCATTATCACTATTTACTATACTTGGGAGAGTTTTCAGTGAGAAAAAAATCACACACGTTGTTAGGGATTTGAAGATGTGCCCGGCGCGGCGTGACAAGTCTCAAATTATGATAACTATGTACAAGCATACTCCTGTATGAGCGCAATTGTAGTAGTGGTGTTTCTACCTAGTCCTTGTGTGACACAGGCTTGAGCGTGTTTATAAGTGTGTGTAACATTTTCGTGGTTCAGAGTTCCGCTCATAAAATAGTTCCAATCAAAATAGTGCTATAGGTCTACCTTTTCATACGAGGTGGGATATATTTATGCACATGGAAAAAATTACAATATTTACTTTAACACAGTGGCGTAACAATAGGGTGGCATAGTGCGCAAAATGCCACGGGCCCCCGACCTTAGGAGCCCCCGGCGGCCCGGCCCCTCAGGCTCGAGAGGCTGTAAGCAGAGAAGAACCTAGCCAATTTATTACCAACAAAATTGATAATTAAAAACTATTTTTTTAGTTTCCATTAAAGATACCAAGGTTTATTTTTGATACATAAAAATAATAATAATGGTTCTTTCTTTTAGATTTACGCGAATTTTACTAACTTTTTTAAACTATTATGTACAGATTACAGTGCGGATTCGCTTTAAAAAAGAACGAAACTTCAATGTATTAGGCTTCTGAGGAGGCCCCATCACCATTGCTGCGTTTGGGCTCCGGCCACGTAGTAAAGATATTACGACGACTAATTGGCCTCGTTGCGGAGTTCTTTTAATGACCTGCAGGCATACGAGCATATAGCCCGCCTTACGGTCAGCGGTCACCGCCGCTCATAGACTTTTGCAGATCCAGAATCCAGGGATCCAGCAAAATGAAGTCACTTCTTACCGTAAGGACAGTACTTTCTTAAAGCCTAGTTTAAAGAAGGACAGTTTATAGCGCTCAGGGAATATCGAAGCTGGGAGTTCATTCCAGAGCTTGCACGTGCGTGGTAGAAAGAACACTGGAAAGGTACTTTAAGGGAACGGATAGTTTCCAGGTAGTAAGAATGAATTCTACTGCGGTGACGGGAAGTGTGATGGGAGAATAGCGATAGTGGAACCATCTGCCTCAGAACACTTTCCGTGGAACAATTGATAGATTACACAGAAAGTCTTAAAGTCTCACTGCAATCCTAACGGCTCCACATTCTCTGTGAGATCGGGATTATCGATGATTCGAAGAGCTCGGCGCTGTAATGAGTCAAATGGGTGGAGCTGGTGTTTTGGGGGCTTCTAGCCAGAGGTGAGAGCAGAACTCCACGTCGTGCCGGATCGTCGCATTTATAGAGCAATAACCGATGATCCGATACCATTTGGTTCTGTTGAGAATCCTTAACTTTTTGCTGGCCAATTTGCCCTTGCCTTCCAAATGACACCTAAACTGCAATTTTATCAATAATTGACCCGAATTATATGCTTAGAGAGAGTGTCTTCAGACAAAAGGGGTCTTCTTGGTTGTAAACAAGCAAACTTATATCTCCGTGGGGTTAAATTGTGCTATGCTCAATTTACCCCATTGAGAGGCCTGCCCCAGAGAGGTCTCGACTTCCGACAAAATTTGAGACCATCTTTCCTTAACGGATCCCCGATAGAGATTCTGTAGTCAGATGTATGTTGGCTCACTTGCACTAGCATCTGCATAACAATGCCAGCTGGTGATAAACAACATGTCATTGATATGCAGGATAAACAGGGTCGACGAAAGCACCGAGCCTTATGGAACACCAGAATTAATGGTCTTGGTCTCGATGCAAAAGCCGTCCAATACGACTTTTATGCTGCGATCATCCAGAAAGCTGGCGATGTACTTTCAGAGTTCCTCAGGTTGAAATACCAGGCAGGTAGCTTCCCCAAAACGATGCCATGCCACACTCGGTGACAATTTCAAGGCCTAGCGTAATCGCCTCAGCCCCACTATCCAATGCCTCCACCTGGTTGTGGGTGATATAAATGAGAAGATTACCATCCGAACGACCCTCAGTTGGTGATCCTCAAGATACGTCAAGAGCTGCCTATTTATAACTCGCTCCAAGACCTTAGAAAGTCAGCATGTGACAGCAATCAAATGGATGAACATGGGCGATATCCCATGAAGCCGGGCCTAGGTTTTTTTAATAGGAAAGACGCGTGAATACGGGAGTTATCTCAGGGGCGGACATCTTAAGAACCACTACAGGGACACATTCCGACCCACTCAACTAGTAGATGTGCAGTACCGCCCGAAATGCGGAGTTCAGGGTTTTATTCGGTATGCTAGCGCAGATTTTTGTTAGGGACCCGCTTCGGCCGCAATTTAACGGTAAGTCAGTGACACTAATATATTCCTTTTGGTCTTCTCCGGGATACCGGAAAATAAGCTTAATAGTTTTCGTCTCCATACAAAAAGGGGGGCCCCCATCCGATGATTTTGCCACGGGCCCCAGATGGCGTAGTTACGCCACTGCTTTAACATTACTTCTTTATTTCAGATCTTGGATGAAATTAATCTCGACAGCAGTGGAACAATTGGATTGAGCGAATTCCAACTTATTATGACCAGAATCCCCGAGTTTGCTACATCATTTTACTTTAGATTATAAGATAAACGAACTGTTCATAATTCATTGTAATTTCTTTAAATCTACCCTTAATAATTGAACCTATATTACCTATTTTTCAAAATTTATTATAAAGTACAAGAGTGAATAGAAACGTTGGGTTGATAGGGGCAAATCTGATCTTCTTTTAAAAAATCAGTGACTATAAATATAAATTTGGTACTTTCGAAACCAATAACTTACTAAAAGATCTTTAATATTTCTCAGTTTATTACATGACCATTTTTACAATTTTACAATTCCTATTGACCCCATGTACCAGTATATTTTTTAAAAATCCTATCTAACAAAGGCCTTGCAGGCGGCCTTGTTGTAACGTCCCGCAAGAGTTCTGTCTGGCAGAGCTGGCATGCCAGTAGTTCGGCCCAGGGTGACCGGAAGTACAGCCGGCTGCTTGTATTTCACGTGGTACATTGGATATCCGAGATACGTCCTGAAATTGATTAACTGCGCTTATTTTTATAACTTATAAAATTAAATACTGATTTACCTATTGCCTTTTGTTAAATATGTTCCTATGTAAACTGATATTTAATAGATAAGTTTCATGCCCTTGTAAAATAGAAAAAAAGTTAAGTAAAATGCATAATCGAATTTGCAAGTATCATTCTTAGCTACATAATATTCGACAATGGCTTGAGTGGTCAGAACAGAATATTCTATAAACCCGTACCAAATCGTACAAAATATAAACAAAATCGTGTCTTGGAACTTACGGCGTCATATCCGGTGGGCATTGCCACATGTATTCTGGATCCTTAAAATATATCACGGGGTGGTAAGCCTTCGGATAGCCTCTGTAGTAGTCCCTTTGACGCTGGCTCGCCTGTGGATATTACATTTTAAAAAAATACGAATTATGGTTCTCGAACTTTTCGGAGACCTTTTAACCTATGTATTGATAGTTAACACTACGGACTTACTACAACGGCGAAAGAAAACATCGTGAGGATAACTGCATACCATTAATCATAGTGATATGAGTGTGATGAAATTTCTATGGTAAGTGAAGTCCGCCAATCCGCACTAAGCGAGCGTGGTGGAGTATAAGTATTTGGCCTAACCCCTCTCAATTGTACTCTCGATTGCAGAGGAGGATCATGTCTTGCAGCAGGACGTATATGGTCTGGTATAGATACAGGTAAGCCAGCATCACTGAAAATATTTAGCAAGTGGGATATGGAGGAGATATTGCACACCATTCATAATTTTCGGGACCGTGGTTAAGGACGTAAGAATTCTACCACGGTATCCCCTGCCCTTCGTAGGAGACGACCAAGAGGGGTCATTGGAGTCGCATGGCGTACTACGAAGGCGGTCTACCCTCACTAACTGCGATTAGATTGATGGCAGACATTGAGGTTTTACATCTCAATGATGGCAGACGACGTGGCATGGCATCTGTTGTGGCGCCCATCTTAAAGGGGCGTCCAGATCTAAAGATAAGTGGGGCAACTACGCTCCGCAATGAGGGAGACCAGTCATGGTTCTGCATCGATCGATTACAGGAAAGGAATCGGTGTGCTTCTCACCCTGAAATATCCAGTGTCACCTGAAATGCGAGGGACCACCACTGGGGATTTTAGTTGGTATGCTGGTTTAGCTTTTTGTTACGTCTCCGATTGGGCCGCTACCTGAGCAGCGCGGCGTGCCGGCTATTTGACCCGTGACACTGACACCCCTTTTGTGACCCTGGTACCGAGAGGGGTGCTCTGCAGGTTTCGTATTGACACAAAAAAAAACAACTAACTAATAAATTATATATTGGCACTGACTTCGTAAAAAGTTTCAATTTCATCTTGTCTTCCATTATCAACGAATAATATATCCATTACAAAAATTTTGTCTTTAAAATATTATATGTCTGATTGGCTATTGTTTATCAAATTTTTTATCTTAAGTTCTTTTTTCCACAGAAAAAATATATTTGTATTACTTATGCTCAAAGAGTTCGAAACTTTATTGTAAGATTTTATAAAGGACAACGTGTTTTACAAAACCGTGATGATTATAAAAAAATATTATAGTATTTAACGAATGAAAGCTTTGCACGGTGGCTTGTTGAAGCGAGCTGCGAGACAACGATCCGGCAAGGCAGGCATTACCGAAGTTCGCCCTAAAGTAGCTGGTACAACAGTAGGATGCTTATATCTCACATGGAACGCCGGGAAACTCAAATACACACTGAAAACATAATATGATAATCTAAATAAACAATATCAAATGTCAATTAATTTATATAAGTTACAAAAATAAGATTATATACTGCGACATTTCCGAAGGACATTGCCACATATATTCAGGTTCCTTGAAGTAAGTTAGAGGATGACGACTTTTTTCATAGCCCCTGTAATAATCACGATGCATCTGACACGCCTGAGAATAAACAAATATTAAACGCATTAAATATATTTTAGATTAACTGTTTTGGAATTTCATAAGATTTATTTAATGAAAAGTTACAGTATAGAAGTCTTCTATAGTTTCTTGTCGTAAAATATCAGAAAATAAAATATATTGAACCATTTTAAAATCTCAGACCACGTAAATGAACTGACATATTCCTCTTATGACAAAGTTAAAAATCAACTTGCTGATTGTGGTTTGCACATGGATGTAGTATATAAACAGGATTGCGCACGAAGAAAATGGTGTCATCCTGAAATAAGACATGTGCATGTAGCATAAGGTTTAATTTACTATGGTAAATGACATGGAGGAAGGCCGAAACCGAGTGAGACAGTATGAGGGGGTTTTATCCCTTTTCATTTGCAAGCCAGACCAAAAAAAATATTTTATCTAGTAGATTATTTTACATTCACGAAAAGGTAATTAGTTCCATAAAAAAATAAACACAGAATATCTATAGTAACATATAGAAAAATATTATTATTTAACTTTAGTTATGGGTCCATAAACGAATTCATGGCATTACAATGGAAGGTTAAATGCATGATAGGAGAATTTGTAATTATAACTCTGGCCACTTGATAATAAAAATAAAATATGTCATGGCTTATACGAAATGTCACAGGTGTACAATTTCAAATTATTTTCGATATTTATTAACGGAAATTGGTTAAGAAGTGTTGCAAAATGATTTGTATAAGTGAATAATATAGTGGTTGTTGTATATCGATTCAAAAGTGAGTGGTTTCATGAGATTTACCATTTTTGTTTACAAACATTCGATACGGTGACCATAATAAAACCCGCTTTAGAACTTTTCTGATCGACAATTCAAAAGTTCAGATGAATTATTGAATAACTTTTAATCTGCTTGAATATTAAAAGCAGTTCTTTTTTCTTTTCAATTTTATTATTAAAGTAATGTTTAATTTATACACGTTAATTTGCATCCTACTATGTTTTAAGTGAAAATAAACACGATAAAAGTTTTTCTAATACAATTAATTGATCATGAATTAAGTATGATTAAAAAATATTTATTTCTTGCGATAGTTTTTATTTACTGAGTGATGTAAGATTTCGGCACGAACGTATTACACTAACTGGTCCACTGTCTGCTACATTTTCACGCCTAAGCCACTGAACCGATTTTGATAGAATTTGATACAGAGATAGATTAGACCTTGGGTAAGGGCAAAAGGTTACCTTTTGTTATATAGATAACGCTTGAAGAGGTTGAACAAAGAGATGGCAGTATGTATGGAAAAATCTAAACTGTTTAAGTTACAGATGTCAAACTTTACTCATTTATGAACAAAAATAACTGCACACTTTATGTTCTTAAAGTTAACCATAAAGCGGGTGAAATGTTACATAAAAATTTAAGCCGTTACAGTTATGAAAACCTTATTCCAAATGAAAAATAATGGCGTGAATAATATTAGAAAAATAGTATTATGGGGTCGAAATAAGGGATGAAATATTATACATATAATCAAAATTTTTTTTTTGTAAATATCGCTAATAATATGGCAGAAAGGAAGAAACTCTTTTGTTATTGATCCGATTGGTCTGAAATTCGAAATTTAAACCTCCCCTTTAAATTGAGATTCAGAATTATAGTTATCGCCGCCATTTTGAACTTTGTTAATTATTCGATTAAGATATTTGTTAGGTATGAGATGGTAGGACAACTACGTTGCCGTTAGGTTTTACAAGATTAGGTATGAATAATAACGTGTATCTGGTATTAAGTAGGTCACCGATGCTCCTAGCTAGTGGTCCTGGCCTGTCCTAAAATAGGTGCTACGAGTATACGACCTCGACCCCCGAACTGCTGCAATCACTACCAACTTTCCCCTTCGTGGATGTAGTATCCATCTCTATATTCCATACTTTCCTTTCCGACAATATCTTCTAGCCGCAAACTCTATTTCCTTTCCCCAGTTGAAGACGGACAGCAGCGTCATCAACGCAAACCCTCCTGCGCTCGCGAACCCGCCTGCCAAGCGTGGTTAGTATTGGCATAAACAATAAAAAAGCCTATTAGTTGTTAAAACCAGGACCAGGACTCCAGTCCCTGGCAGCCCCGCTATTCCTGGTTATGGTAGCGGCCACGGTAACGGCGGGGCAGAGGGTGGTAAGAATCTCTGGGTTAACCCCAGCTACCACCCCCGACGACGACTGGCACTGATAACACACAACATACGCACTTTGTGAACAGACGAGAAGATTGTTAACTGAATTTTGCTGTCAATAAAGATTTATTATTATTATTTTCATTTTTCATTTCACCTATTAAAAGTATACGTATAAAACTATGATTTTTAACTTTTTTGCTAGGTCCTAATGGTCCAATATTTTGGTTTGGTCAAATATTTTTTTACACGGTTAGACAATATCACGTTTGTTACCTCAAAAACAAAATGTTTTATTCGACTTTATATTAGCCAATTTGATTAAAATTCCTGTATATCCCAAAAAATATGGTCACCCTATAGGAACGGGACACCCCCCCCCCTTCCTACACCTCTCGCTCGGCTCGTTTTTCCGATGACAGTGTGCAGTCCTGTTTATATACTACGTCCATGGGTTTGCAACATGGACGTAGTATCAAATGGACTCGACATTCGAGTTCCACCGTAAGGGACAGACATAAAGTAAAAAAAAGCATTTTTGTTTTTTATGCAAATATAATCCTATTTTTCAATGTATTCTATGAAATACTAATTGCAGATGTTAGTAATAATGAACGTCTACATTTATTTTTACCAATATACTAAATAAAATGCACTTACCAGTGAGAGGTTATATTTTCATATTATCGTTTAGATCGGCTATCACAGCCAATAATAAAGCAGCATACCATACCTTTTGTCTTATAATCAGTTTCAACACTCTTTTACATACATTTTTGACCGCAAATATTCGTAAAATACTCAGTAATTCAAGTTTATAACAAACCGCACGTCTTATTTGTTTGGGTACACGCAGTGTTCCTCTACAAAATTAAGTGAAACTATGACAAGGACCGCAAATTGTGTTTTGTCACTTTCATTTTTTAAGGTTTATGCATAAGTCTAAGTGAGATGGACTATATATGTCAAATGCATGTCAAGTTTATTGATACTACGTCTATGGTCTATGGTTTGCAATAATTAATATTTAACCTGCTTTTGCAGCTGTAAATTATCTGTTAAGCTCAAAACACATTGTAGGTTTTTGTCTTACGCATAGAGTAAAGAAGCGGCCATAAATACTAGAGCAACGCGTCTTACAGCGATCTGAACAAAAGATTCTTTTGTTGTGTGCACACTGTCGGTCGAAATTCGAGGGCATGACCTTCAAAAACAAAAAACTTCTGAGACATACAGCGCAACTAACATAAATTGACAAGTGGTGAAATTAGGAACTAGAAATGAAAGTAAAAAATATCTTCAACGCTTTCATTAAAATATTCTTTCATAATTTATACAATGTACATTTATACTAGTAGTCCAATAGTAGTAATGATAATAATGTCCAATGTAATTAAATTTAAAGAGAGAAAAAAATAATGGTTTCTCCGTGCACCACAGCGCTTTTGAGTGATTTGCGATTGTGGACAAACTCGAGTTTACACAACAATAGGTTTTGTAAATATGGCTACCAGCTTTTTAAGCCAAACTAATATAACATTTCTTAAAACTTACAATTAAATTAGAATTTATAATACGTACAAGGTATAATTTTCTTTATTCAATCTGCATTCAAATTAAAATTGTTGAATACAATTTGGACATTTCTAATTATTTACATGAGGTGTGGCTGGGAATCTAACTTGACTTAATAGAAATAAACACCGCAGTTCTTTGACCAGTTGTTTGTAAATACTAGACTGGACGTAATTGACAGCCTCCGTGACGCAGTTGGTTAGACGCCGCCTGTGAAACGAGAGGCCACGGGTTCGATCCCCGCACCGAGACAAATGTTTGTGAGGCCCACAAGTATTTGTCTCGGGTCTGGATGTTTGTGAGACCGAAAAGTCTCTCGTAGTTCCCGATACCCACGACACAACACTTAATTGATCTTAATGTGGGGTAAGGACTATGTATGTGATTGTTTATTTATTAATTTAAATGCTTTATATACAAAGTATAAAGGCGGACTTAATGCCTGAGGAATTCTCTCCCAGTCAACCTTTGGGTGGTGCAGAGAAATCAAAGTAGGTGCATCTCTAAATAATAATAAAATAAAAATTCAGGTGTAAACTAATATCAGAAGAATATATGATATATACATAAATGAATATGATTAGAGTCTGTATATTATATAAATAAATATAAATACATACATAAATATACAAAATTACATATATTTTATAGTCTTCAGGTAGTCTCTTTTTTGTTTTCTTTTAAAATGACACTGGTAGTAGAAATATATAAAAAAAAAACACAACAAGAACAAGACGTGTGCTCGAAACACGATCTTGCCTGCTTTGGAATTCACACATTTATACATAAGTATTTCTAATACGTGTACACGGCATTGTTGCTTAACATTTTTCCACAGTAAATTTATTCTCAATGTGTAATCTATGTTTGCGTACAGAATTTAATCAATCATATTATTATATAATTGATTGATGTGTGATTTAATATTAATTGAATCATTGATTTTGACAATAAAACAGTTGCAAACTCGAAATTGTGATAGCCGATCTAAACGATAATATGAAAATATAACCTCTCACTGGTAAGTGCATTTTATTTAGTATATTGGTAAAAATAAATGTAGACGTTCATTATTACTAACATCTGCAATTAGTATTTCATAGAATACATTGAAAAATAGGATTATATTTGCATAAAAAACAAAAATGCTTTTTTTTACTTTATGTCTGTCCCTTACGGTGGAACTCGAATGTCGAGTCCATTTGATACTACGTCCATGTTGCAAAAACAAAAAGTCATTTTCATTCATTGTCACTCGAAAGAAAAGGATAGCAATCAGTCGCAACGTCATTCGAGGTCAAATTTTTGTGCTTCACTTTTATATACGGAATGCAATCTCCATTTGGGTATAAGCTTCTTGGGGCCCTCTGACGACCCGTACGAACCATATCAGTCGCGCTCTTTACCATAGTTTTGTGCTCTTTACTCTATGCGTAAGACAAAAACCTACAATGTGTTTTCAGCTTTACGGACAGCTGCACCGCAAATGTCAAATTTAAATGTAATTTATAATCTGTGCTTACGTACTATCAAATGTCAAAACAAATTCACGATTTTTGTTTTACTATTTTTTATTTTATTAGTATTTAGTGCGTATTTAATGTTTTTACCGGTATTTCAGAAGTATTTAATCATGATATGTGCCTATACAAATAATTGGAACCATTGAGTACGAGCATATGCGGCTCTTCGTTATTTTGGGTGAACTATTTTTGTCCGCTCTACATTCAGTGCATTGAAATACATTTTGACACCCAGAAAAAGAATGTTCCTGCATGGTAAGTGTGTTAGACTTCATTTCCTAGTCGTGGTGGGTAATAATTAGACTCTGTTGGGACAATTGTGACATCGGCATGGTTTGTCGCGTAGGAGTGTGTCATTAGCATATTTCTGTGCTCGGGTGTTGCATCCGTGGATAATGCGGCAAATTGTGTTGTGGATAGTGCCGAGTGGTGTTCATATTTTAATCAGCTGTTATTAAACCAGGTGTGTAATGCATGCAGTGTAGTTTAGGCTGCAATAAAGTGCTGTAAGTTGCAAATAATTAATGAAACTTGAGAACTGTAGTACTTAATTGACTTTTAATAACACTGCATTTGTTTACACTCGTTGTTTCCATTAGTGTTTTATCCTTGTAGATACATTTATAATTTTATTATATTAAGTATACCTACCCTATTACTAAAGGATATGATAATACATATCTGCATCTCAATTTAGAAAAAGATCTTAGATGAACTTGAATCTGATGTTTACAAACTTTGCAACAGTTAAGAAATTAATATATTCATCATCATCATCATATCAGCCACAGAAAGTCCACTGCTGAACATAGGCCTCCCCCAAGGATCTCCACAATGACCTGTTGGAAGCGGCCTGCATCCAGCGACTTCCTGCGACCTTAGTCAGATCGTCCGTCCACCTTGTAGGCGGGCGTCCGACATTTTGCTTGCCTGTACGTGGCCTCCACTCGAGAACCTTTAATTAATATATTGCTTACACCGAAATGGATCTAACAAAATAAATACAACATAAACTGATTATACAATAGAGAAAAACTGATAATTTATTTAATACTGGCTCTTTTCATACAATGTGATTTAATACTCCACAAAATGAAACAAATGCAAATTCTCTTCAGTGCAGAGAGCAGTCTTTTTGATAATTTTATTATCTTATTATTCTATACATAGTTGTGGCTCAGCAAAAGAGGTTACTATTTATATAAATATTATACAGGGAGCGCAAATAAATGGCGCACTTGCTCAGTTGGGTACAAGGGCATAATATTAATATCGTAATAAAAAAATAATATTTGGAAAATACCTATCCGTTTTGAAGTTATGACCGTTTAAAGTTTTAAGTTTAATTACCACTTTTTCGCATAAAATCAGTTGGAATGGATGAAGAACAAGATTTAAACACATACGTATTTTTTCGTTTCGTCGTTAATTGAACGGTTCACGAAATATACCACGAAAACCATTTTTAACAGCATCAAAACTTTCTTAAACTTCGCTTTAACAGCTGTTTACACATGAGTAAGGTCATGAACTCTTAGCTGTATAATTTATCCTTCTCTAACTTCAAAAAAGGATATTTTTTGTTTCATTTCAAATAAATCAATCAGTTAAACAGGGACGTACTTAGATTTAAGCGTCAATAAATTAACAACATAATAACTTTAGGTGCAGTTGCATCGTGAATGGATTGACTATTTTGTTTGTCATTATTTTCCTTAGTGTCACAAATCCAAACTGAAAGATACCAAGAAATCACACTGGTCATCGCGTAAATCATGTAAGATTGCGAATTTAATTATAATTAGAAAAGTTTTGGTAATACCTACATAACATTTAAATTTTCTAAATAATTTAGATTCATTGAAAAAATAATCTGATGACACTGATTAATAAAAAATAATATTTTTAAAATGATGGCCCAATTCGGCCCTATTAGTCAAAGGAAGCCGCCGGTCATAGTGTACTTTGTCGGATCCAACGCGGCTCGATTATTCTTCCTTTGAGGTCGCCGCCGCCGTTTGTGAGTGCGTGCCGAAAGGCGGCAATTTCTTTGTCGGTAACTTTTAGCATTTTGCAAAAGAAGACCGACATCTTGAGGTGTGTTCACACTACACACTTGATATAACTTAATTGGATTAAGTACTCTGATATAAAAGTTGGACTGATACTGATACTTGCTCAAGAGCTTATAATGTTATTTAAATATGTCATCAGCCGATCCAGTCAATTACAAATTGCCTATTTACTTTGCTTATTATTGTATTTAACATTATTTTAATGTATTATGAAAATAATGTTACTTTAAAGTGATAAAATTTCTTCTAAATTCTTATACCTAGAGAAATGTCGTCTACCATTATAGCATAGAATTTGCATATGAGACTTATTTGAGATAAAATTAGTGAAATCAATAAACACTAACTACTAATTTGCTGCACTGGAGACCCCGTGCCCTGCAGTGGCACGTATATGGTCTGATACAGTAGTAATACTAATTGTTCAGATGAATTATTATGAACTCAAATAGGAAAGCTTTGTATCTAATGTGAACAGGCCTTTATCTTTCAAGAATCAAAATAATAATTTATTTTTTATTAGTTGAATTCGGATTGCGATCGCGTGTGCATGTATTAGTCGTGTGCATATTATTGTAAATTCGTTTTCAGTTATTTTGAGTAAATTTTATTAATTTCACTATGCTTTGAACATTACCCAATTTGATAGCTTTTGATGTAACTTGTGTTATGTGAAATGTAAAAGAAAAAGTGATTTGTGCTACCAAACTGTGACAGTGTTTTCGTGCGGGTTTTGGCGGATCCTGCGCTTCCAGCTTTGCCTATCAAGGTCATTACGGTTTACATTACAAGGTCAGTTAACTATTTTGGTGGTCATTAATGACAACTAACCAGCCCATATGAGTCACCGACGGCCTCCGTGGCGCAGTTGGTAAGAACCGCCTGTGAAATGAGAGACCGCGGGTTCGGTTCCCGCCCCGAGACAAATAATTTCCGTGAACCATAATTATTTTTCTAATACCCGCGACACAAGATTTGTATCTTAGTGTGGGTGTACATACCCATGTATGTGACTGTTGGCAGTATTAATTTAATATCTTTTTTATGTACCCTGAGCGTGATGTACACAATCGACTTATAAGTAAATAATGAGCTCTGCTTATTTATTGTTGAATGTCTACCGTTCAGTTGTAAGGTTCAATCACTTTAGCTTAACATGTTAAGGGGTAGCATGTGTAACGTTAGTTTTTTTTTTCTCGGCATCTTTCTTAATATTCGCTAGCGCCATACAAATCCGTCTTAATTAAGATTCCTTCACCATATACTATAATGTATATTGGCAGGTGCGCCGTTTTCTTGTCCACCCTGTATAATTTATTTTGTAATTGTTTTTATTTATTATACAGACTCAAAATTCATTACATGGTTAGGAATCTGAGTAAGTTAAAAGTTTGTTAAGAAATATTTTTATAAGTTTTTTAATTTTTTTTGGATAAGGTTAAGAAAAGTGTTGTATTAATCTCTGGGGATTTTCTTAATGTTGTGATGATTTTTTGTACACTACATTTTCAAAAATATATGCCATGTAGTAATTTCGATTTTATCTCTATCATTATTAACTGCATTTCTCTTGTTGATACATAAAATATTAATTAAAAAAGGATTGAAACATGAAAGATATATTTACAATAGTAAATTATCTTATCTGCATGATAAAAGACATTAACTCTCATTAACTTTTAAGTATTCCATATCAGTATTTGTAGAATTACACTCATTTGTTCATAATATTTGATGAATTTAATTACTAATTTCTTTGACACTGGCAGTGGTATTGTAGGCCTCGGTTTGATCTTCATACTGAGCGAAATATCTTTGTGATATGCAAATATTTGCTTTGGATGTGGGTGATGTGGTATCCAAAACTCCATAAATTCTGCCACCCATGGCACAAGATGCGGTTAGTTATTGCTGACAGTCTTCATTCAGGTCCTATGTCCCCTGGATGGGGCAAAGGTCATCAATAGTGAGTCTCCTCTCCCACATTCTTAAGCTGCCTGAGAGATGTCGCTCCAAGACTTTCCAACACTTTTGGCTTTGTTGATTACAGTGTATCACCCGGTTTGTTTGGGATGACCATGCTTACAGTTTCCTTAGAGAATTCAATTCATTACCTGTTTAGGTATATTTTTTGCACCTCTTTGAAGAGAGTGGTCAGTTGATTTCCGATTGGGACGCTTGATCGTAGTTGGACATTCGAGATTTTCGCAGGCCAGTGGATACCGAAGATTTTGCGAAGGCATCGCTTTACACATACCTGGAGTTAGTGGGATATGGCACTTCGTTAGCTTCCACATTTCGCAACTTTATAGTAACACTATGTTAAATTTTAATATCTTGATCTTGACTCTGGCTCAATTTTGACTGCTATACAGGTCGCAACTGTCCAAAGGTTGCTTGTTCCTTCGCAATCCAGGAGATGATGACCTCCTCCCTACCACCCATTACGGAAAAGACACTACTGAGGTACATATGAAGTTGTGGACTTTTTCCACTATCACTGTGCCAATCAGCTATGGTGTTGTGTTAGTTCCGATTCTTCCCATTTCTTGGGTCTTCCAGGTATTCATTATTGATAGTACTGCCTTTTATGATTAATTCTGTAAAAACCAAAAAGGTATTGCATTTTCAGAAACAAATGCTTATAAACTTGATTGGCAATTTGTGAACATGGATAGTTATTAGTCAGATAAAGTACTTGCACAATACTATCTTGATAATGTGATACAGTAATCATGATGATAAGATCATACTGTATCATTATCATATTTTCTTGGATTGTGAGCAAAATTACTGTAAATACTGGTGGAAGGTCTCTCATATTTGTGAGACCGCAATGTCTATTTCTCACGCCGAATAGCAGTGTAAATGCAATGTTGAGGTTCGGTTTGTGAACGACTCTGTGGCCAGAACAACTACTGGATTTATTCAGACTCAAAATCTTATGTCTGGATGGCGAGCGCAGTGAAATGCCAAGTATTGCTTTGTAATTCAAGATGTTGTTTGATTTTGCTACTGTTCATGAGTGGTCGTATTGCATTGATTAATGGAAAGAAGAAGAAGAATAACATTTTTTTTATTATATGAGCTATTTATGCCTCTGTCCCTAAGCTCTTTGGCACATGTTGCACATCCTAGTTGGGCGAGATATGAGTCACCTAATTTATATGTATGTTAGTCGGAAATGGAAAAAACTGTCTAGAATTACTGTGTCTCTTTATTTTATACTAGATGTCTTGTTTGTACGACTGAAATTAATGCACATTTGCACCCTTTTCGTATAGAGTTTATGTACGAAAGGTTAATTATTTTGAAGAAGGTACAGATATTATTTACCTATCAAATTTCGTAACCAATCTAACCCACAATCTTACCGTGTAGAAACCCTTTATTCTATGCCCTAATTCAATTCAATTTAATAAATGAATATATCCAACAGTCACATACTATAATCCTGACCCCACAATAATATCGAGTCTTGTGACGTGCGTATCGGAACTACGAGAGACTTTTCGGTCACACAAACACCCAGACCTGAAACAAATACCTATGGTTCACAAAATATTTCCTTCGGTTAGAATCGAATCCTCGGCCTCTCGTTTCACAGCCGGCGTCTAACCAACTGCGCTACGGAGACTATCGTCAAGGCGTTCTTTATTATTTTTACGAATTTACGTTTTGTTTGTATAATGAACGTTATTCATCAAAATGTTTTCATACGTCCTTGCAAGGTTGCGGTATACTTACTGCAGTTTTATTGCGTCAAATGTTCTTGTTTTTTTTCTGTATTTAAATTGGCATGTAAGCCCCATAATTTGGTCATGAATATGTTTAAATTGCCTCATTTGCCTTTCGACGACTTTTGACTTCTAAGACTTTTTGTTTGTGTTTTCGGGAATAACTACAGTCTCCAAAAGCGAAGCGAGTCTCCAGAGCGAGTAAGCTGATGTTTTAGACACGAGAGTCTACGAGTTTGATCTCGGCATGCGTAAAGGTTTTGGGTGTCGCAGAACTGAATATATTCGTAGTTTTTACAAAGCACACGTATCTTGTGGAATTGTTTAATTATTGTTGTATACCATTTTTTTGATTGATACAAAAAAAAAGACGGATTCTTTTTTATGTTACATTATAGTTGGCCTCTTCGTCTGCCGCATTTGGGTATACATTTATATTTTGTCTGCATATCTGACACTTTTGAAAGCTTTTTTCTTAGTCATTTCATAGAATACAATTTTAATATTTCATGTTATCACACGTGATTACAAAATAATAAACAATACGTCACAATTCAACACTCACTTTGCATGATCTCATGCAGATAAAAGTATTACAATGTAATTTTATCATATTGATATTCTATACTCTGATCATTTTGTTATGGTAAAATCCAGTTGAATATACCCAATGACTGACTGTATTATTGGGTAAAAACGAACAATAAAAAATATAGTAAAGATTCAGTTTCTTTCAGCCGTATCTGTGATTGAGTGTTTAAATAAAATAAATAAAGTATAAGTTTCGTTGGCGCCTCATACAGCCCAAAAAGTACTCGATAGAGTCTAACTTGAACAGCTCTCGGACTGTCTTAAATGATACCATAACATTGTTTTTATTGCAATGATTGTCGAGACGTGTATGCCATCCTGAGACATAAAATGTTTGGTCACAATATGTCTAGCAGTGTTGCCAACTGCTACCGAAGGCCTGTTGCTAGGAATTTTAGAGCAAGTTGCTAGATTGAGTAATTTGTTCGTCCTGAAAAGTAGCTAGAAATAGCTAAATTTCTCAGTAAAATTAAATGCCGTTTTACATGATTATTAGAAATCACACAACTATCTTTTATTAAAGGCTTTAATATTTATTGCATTTAAAATTTTATTAACAAAACAAACTATAATAGTAATATTAGACTTTACATTATATAAGACAATTTAAAAAAGAAACACATAACTCAATTAACTACTAGAGGAAGATGTAAAAGGTTGTGAACACTGGGAAAATAATGATAAATCTTGTGTAACTGAATCAGGTCGTCCACTTGATTTTGAATATTTTTCTACAGTACCCATTTTGTCAAGTACGGACTTAGGAAAGACGTAGTTGTGATAGCATTGGCCGCTTTTCCTAAGTGAATCTCTTATACAGAGGATAGAATTAAGAGTTACTAAACTCATTCTATTCTTTTATTTATTTTTTATTTTAATTCATTTGGGAGAATAATCTTTCTACCTCAGCATTTGAATGTGGAAGTGAAAGACATGCTATAGCAAGTTCGCTTATATCTTCAAGTATGTTATCTCCAGAAGCATTTTTATACTTTTTAACTTCCACCCATTTGAACGAATGAAGAATATGCCACTGTTGCATTATCTTATCTATTTTTTCTGGTGTGAATCCCAAAATTTCAGTAAGTTTCATAATATCGTTTATTTTCACGGGTTTTACTGTTTCTTCAGGACTTAACTTGACTTAGTAACTGCATAGATTCTAATTATTGTTTATAGTTATCTGGAAGTCTTTGTTGTAATTCGGTAACCAGGCGCATTAAAAGTGTGACGCAGCGTAGTCTTATGGCATTTGAAGTCTCGGAATCAAATGAATTATAATTATATTTTTCGGGGGTTCCCAGCCGGCGCGTTTTATTTTCAGCGCTCTGACCAACAACCAAAAGTTGCCAGACAAAGTAGCTAAAAAGTTTAGCTACAAGTTTCAAAAAATTGTAGCTGCCTGACATCAAAAAGTTGCTAAATCTAGCTATAAAGTAGCTAAGTTGGCAACACTGATGTCTAGTAGTTTTCAAACATAACAATATAGGGAGCATTCCCCACTCTACGATAAACAGTACATTGTCACATCGTCTGGTATGTTAATTTGCGTCCGGCCATACCCTCACTCGGTTCGACCTCAATGACTCCGTAACACGATCCTTTTAGTGAGGGATTGCAATAAACAGTACCGAACAATGAGTAAGCTCCACGCTCGATTTGATAGTGGCCCCTCCAGTGAGGTCTTTGTTTGATAACAATGATCGTGTTGTCATGGATACGCGACGCGTGGTCAGTGGTGTGTTACTATTTATTTTTAATTGAATTTATCTGTTAGTGGAGTGTGGACTGTGGATTCCAACACATGGAGTGTTTCAGTGTCATTGTACTCACTGCTCAGGTTTGTACTTTTATAGTAATTTGTATAGAAATTATTTTTTTCTTGACTTTAATTGTGGAACTATTTGATTTATTTGTCTTGTCTGAGGATCAAGATGATCTGTCGCTTCTTTAGTTTCTTGATGAATTAGGCCATTGAAGCTTTTAAATGTCTTCGATCAACAATACCAAGTTAACAGGTTAATTGAAGCACCAATATCATTAATAATCTATGACTTGAGTGAAATTGTAAGGAAATAACACGCCATGCATGTGGTGGTATATGGCCATATGGCCTAACTACTCTCAATCGTTATTACGGTTGTAAAGGAGGCCTGTGTCCTGCAGTGGGAAGTATAAGGGCTGGTACAGATACAGTGTTACAAAGAAAACTTAAGTCATGTGGGATCCACAGTTACCGTGTCAACAACAGTGGCCCGAGCACGAATTACTATCGAAAAAGTATTCGTATCGAAATCGAATAATTTTGTATGAGATTTGTACAGCGCCTCTATCGTGCGTAAAAGGAACTAATTTTGCGAGCACGAAGCATTGTAACTTACTTTCGTATCGAAATCGAGACGTAATGTAAACAAAACTCGAGTTAAATAAACAATTTTGCGAGCACGAACGTTGATTTGACATACGGTATCGTAAGTTTCGAAGGCTGGCTATCGAGAATTGTCGAATGTTTTCTCACTTAAATTTTTTCGGTGAGAAAGGTTTCGAAACTTATTATAATAATGTTTTAATCGTGATTATAGTTTTGTTTAAGTTGATTATTGTATAGAAATTTGTTCTAATACTATTCTTAAGTTATTAAAACAATCAAGTGCTTAAAATCACCTATAATGCAAAGATTGTCCCTAAATGAACGTAGTGCTTTATAATGCATTTCTTGCTGGAAGTTCAATTGAAAATGAATATAAATCAAGAGAAACTGAGTTTGAGGAATTAAATCATGTTTTATTTATTTATTTACTAAGTTCAAAAATGAATTAAAAAATATACAGGGAGCGCAAAAAAATGGCGCACTTGCTCAGTCGGGTACAAGGGCATAATATTAATATCGTAATAAAAAAATAATATTTGGAAAATACCTATCCGTTTTGAAGTTATGACCGTTTAAAGTTTTCAGTTTAATCACCACTTTTTCGCATAAAACCAGTTGGAATAGATGAAGAACAAAATTTAAACACATACGTATTTTTTCGTTTCGTCATTAATTGAACGGTTAACGAAATATACCACGAAAACCATTTTTAACAGCATCAAAACTTTCTTAGACATCGCTTTAAACCGTTGTTTACACATGGGTAAGGTCATGAACTCTTAGCTGTATAATTTATCCTTCTCTAACTTCAAAAAAGGATATTTTTTGTTTCATTTCAAATAAATCAATCAGTTAAACAGGGACGTACTCAGATTTAAGCGTCAATAAATTAACAACATAATAACTTTAGGTGCAGTTGCATCGTGTATGGATTGACTATTATTTTGTTTGTCATTATTTTCCTTAGTGTCACAAATCCAAACTGAAAGACACCAAGAAATCACATTGGTCATCGCTTAAATCATGTAAGATTGCGAATTTAATTCTAATTAGAAAAGTTTTCGTAATACCTACATAACATTTAAATTATCTAAATTATTAATATTCATTGTAAAAATAATCTGATGACACTGATTAATAAAAAATAATATTTTTAAAATGATGGCCCAATTCGGCCCTATTAGTCAAAGGAAGCCGCCGGTCACAGTGTACTTCGTCGGATCCAACGCGGCTCGATTATTCTTCCTTTGAGGTTGCCGCCGCCCTTTGTGAGCGCGAGCCGAAAGGCGGCAATGTCTTTGTCGGTAACTTTTAGCATTTTGCAAAAGAAGACCGACATCTTGAGGTGTGTTCACACTACACACTTGATATAACTTAATTTGATTAAGTACCTATTCCGATATAAAAGTTACGTTAAAAAAAAGATCTTATTGGACTGATAGAATGGTCCTTACTTGCTCTTGAGCAGCTTATAATATTATTTAAATATGTCATCAACCGATCCAGTCAGTTACAAATTGCCTATTTAATTTTGCTTATTATTGTATTTAACATTACTTTAATGTGTTTTGAAAATAATGTTACTTTAAAGTAATAAAATTTCTTCTAAATTCTTATACCTAGAGAAATGTCGTCTACCATTACAGCATAGAATTTACATATGAGACTTCTGTGAGATAAAATTAGTGAAATCAATAAACACTAACCACTAATTTACTGCACTGGAGACCCCGTGCCCTGAAGTGGCACGTATATGAGCTGATACAGTACTAATACTAATTGTTCACTTGAATTATTATGAACTCAAATAGGAAAGCTTTGTATCTAATGTGAACAGGCCTTTATCTTTCAAAAATCAAAATAATAATTTATTTTTTATTAGTTGGATTCGGATTGCGATCGCGTGTGCATGTATTAGTCGTGTGCATATTATTGTAAATTCGTTTTCAGTTATTTTGAGTAAATTTTATTAATTTCACTATGCTTTGAACATTACCCAATTTGATAGCTTTTGATGTAACTTGTGTTATGTGAATTGTAAAAGAAAAAGTGATTTGTGCTACCAAACTGTGACAGTGTTTTCGTGCGGGTTTTGGCGGATCCTGCGCTTCCATCTTTGCCTATCAAGGCCATTACGGTTTACATTACAAGGTCAGTTAACTATTTTAGTGGTCATTAATGACAACTAACCAGCCCATATGAGTCACCGACGGCCTCCATGGAACAGTTGGTAAGAACTGCCTGTGAAATGAGAGACCGCGGGTTCGGTTTCTGCCCCGAGACAAATAATTTCCATGAACCATAATTATTTTTCTAATCCCCGCGACACAAGATTTGTATCTTAGTGTGGGGTTAGTACCCATGTATGTGACTGTTGATAGTATTAATTTAATATCCTTTTTATGTACCCTGAGCGTTATGTACACAATCGCACGACTTATAAGTAAATAATGAGCTATGCTTATTTATTGTTGAGTGTCTACCGTTCAGTTGTAAGGTTCAATCACTTTAGCGTAATGTGTTAAGGGTTAGCATATGTAAGGTTAGTTTTTTTTTTCTCGGCATCTTTCTTAATATTCGCTAGCGCCATGCAAATCCGTATTAATTAAGATGCCTTCACCATATACTATAATGTATATCAGCAGGTGCGCCGTTTTCTTGTCCACCCTGTATATGTATACTTTATATTTTTTTATTGCAGTGAAAAAGAAATACCAAAAACCCTATGGATATAAATGACAACAACTTTCGAAACATAAAAAATAATTTCATGCTTTTATAGTAAACTCCTTCCATTTTGCTCGAATGTAATTGCGACCTCTCGGGGCGCTAGAAGATTTAGAGTTTAGACAAATCTCCATTTCTGGAATAGAAATTGCTAAATTGAAATACCTACTTTATTTAAAATTATTTATTATTTATATTTTACATACATTAATTAATTATCTTGCACACTCAAGTAAACGTTCAAACTAATTAGAACTTTTCACTCACACGCTCATTAATTCCACCAACATTTAGTATTGCAAAATATTTGATACGTAATGGATGCATATTAAATATTTTAATTATTTAATGAAAATAACTAACAAGAACATTTTCGCTGTAAACTTATAAAAACATCAACAAACTCAACCTTGGTTTGGCGTCTCGTCGATGTCAAGTGGAGTCGTTCGGAACACGTATAATATTTTTTTGGTATCTAAAAATCTTAGTTATTTCTTCAACGATAACGTCACTTTTTAATTTCCAATAGCTCGCTTTTAATGTTTTATTCAATGTAAATGCATATTCTAAATTAAATGTCCTATAAGTAAACGGTGGAGTCAAGTTTTTAAGATTATTTTAAATTTGATATGGTATTCGAACGCATCATTCATTCAACAAGTCGCTCATTATGCTCTTAAAGCAACATCACTGCTTACATTAGGATGACGTCACTAACGTATTCGTATCGAGCTCTCGATAGTCGACAGAAAGTGCTTCGTGCTATGTACTATCGACATACTCTGGTAAACGTATCGAGAACTCGATACGTTTACGTTACGAATTCGATAGTTTTTCGTGCTCGGCCTACAGATAAGTTTTAAAATGCAGGTTATGTATACTTTCCTTATCACAAAGTCAATAGTTAACCGTCAACGGTGGTATGTTATCGTCACTAATCCGTGCGCCTAATCAATACGGTTCATGTTATCGGCCAATGCAAATAGCTCCCGTTGTAAATATTTAAGGTCTGAATAGTCAGTTTATAAACCTACTATCAGTCCGGCCCGGCTTCACCCGGAAAAACATACAATAAACATAGAAACTATTTTGAGTAACTATTTCGAATAATTAATATATTTAATACTAGACGCGACTGCCAACATATACACGGTGGTCGCGGGTTCGAATCCCAGGGCACACCTCTGACTTTTCGGAGTCATGTGTGTATTGATAGTCAATCACCACGCACTAAAACGGTGAAGGAAAACATCGTGAGGAAACCTGCATACCATAGGGATTCATAAGAATTTCTATGGTATGTAAGTCCGCCAACCCGCACTAGGCCAGCGTGGTGGACTATATGGCCTAACCACTCTCAATCGTATTCTCGATTGTAGAGTAGGCCCGTGCCCTGCAGTGGGACGTATATGGGCTGATACAAATATATTTAAACTCAATGTTACTGCAGCACTTAAAACTCCCCATCTCATTCCTTCGAGTTTGAAAGAGTATCGAATATATTTGAATTTCCTTGCAAATCCTCATCATCATTTTTTTTGGTGATAGTTTTCTCATATGTTTTTCATATGAGAGCTCGCCTGGGTAGGTGGTACCACCGCAATGTCTATTTCCACCGCCAAACAGCAGTGTAAATGCCCTGTTGTGTTTCGGATTGTGGACTATTGTAGCCAGAGTAACTACTTGATATATTGAGACTTAACATCTTATGTCTCAGGATGGCAAGCGCAGTGGATTGCCAAGCATTGCACGTAATTCAAAGCGTTTTTTGGTTTTGCTACTGTTAATGAGCGGTCGTATCGCCTACCATCAGGCGAAAGACAAGCTCGTCTCGCCATTCATTGCAATAAAAAAAAACATCTCATGGCAACACTATATTTTGACGGGATATAAAGTAGCCTATGTGTTAATCCAGAGTGTCAGCTAGTATCATTATGTTATTAGTATGTATGTGACTGTTGGGTGTTATTTATTTATTTAACATGTCATCAAAACTAGTCCAGCGGTTTTGGCGTGAAGAGTTAACAAACTTTTGCATTTATAATATTAGTAGTATTTAGTAGAAATTTAGCGAATCTTCGCTCAAACTGAATACAAAAATCGTTCAAGGTACAAACATTCGATAGCTAAAATATCATGTTTATAAATTACCATTATCGTTGACTTCATTGTCTGTCGATGTCTTTTAGAATGTAATGAAATACTTATTTATTGTGATAAGTGATATTATTTATCAAGAAATAATTTTGTTTGTGTAATCTTATCAGACTTGCCTAGTGAGTCATTGTAGTAATGTGCTTAATATGTGTGTACGATTGTATACTTGGGAAAGATTCACAAAAGATGAGTAAGAGACATGTGGTATGAATTAAAGACGTATAATATTGTAAATTCAGTTTTTAATGTGATGTCATTGTTTCTGCTTACAGCGCAAATTGTAGCCAGGGCTATTTTATTATGTGTATTACATATTTCTGTATCAGCTCATATACGTCCCACTGCAGGGCACGGGCACAGAATACTAAACTAACAGAAGTCAAGCTTCATACAAAGCGCGCCAAATCAACGCACACATTGACAGCGTTCACCGACACGATATTTCAAACCACTCGAGACCACTGCGAGCGCGAGTGTCACCCGCTTCGGGCACGCAAATAGTGAGATGTTTTGTGCAACGATGGAACAAATGAATAAAAGTGATTACACATGTAATATAAAACACCAAATTATAATAATGCAATATAAATTTCATAAAAAAACGTAATACAATTTAAAAAAACTTAGAATAATGCATGAATAATGACAAACAAATTATCAACGAGTTCATAAATAAAATTAAAATTTATTTATTGTATTATTGTGTGTTATATATTTTGTTTTAAGAATTCCATCAAACGATACGAGTGCTATTAACACGATACGTGTTTTCGCATGAGCCAGAGTTAACGACCCTTGCGCGAACGCCGAGCGTAGTGTGAGTGTGGCAACAAAAGTAAAGAACATACACAAGCTTGACTTCTGTTAGTATTCTGTGGCACGGGTCTCCTCTACAATCGACAGTACCTACGGTTGAGAGTGGTGGTTAGGCCATATTGCAAGTTAATATTAGTTAAGTTCACACCTTTAACTCGGAGTCATATGTGTATTGGTAGTAAGTCACTACGTACTATAAAGGTGAAGGAAAATATTGTGAGGAAACATGCATGCCATAGTGATTTTTATAAAAGTCCGCCAAACACACAATGCTGGCGTGGTGGATTATATGGCCTAACCACTCTAAATCGTACTCTCGATCATAGACGAGGCCCGTGTCCTGCAGCGGGACGTATATGGGCTAATACAAATACAGATAAAGTAAGTTAGAACATGCTAACGCTGTACATGCCCATCAACAATCTACGCAAAAAACATGGTGTTGAACGTAGACCTCCGCTAGAGAATTCGTCTTTTCAAAGCAACAATTTTTTGGAAATATTAGGAAAGTTAGTTTTTAGGAAAGTTAGTCAAACTGATAGTAGGGATAGTTGTCAAGTTATATATTTTCTTTATTGCAATGATTGGCGAGACGAGCTTGCTGTTCGACTGATGGTTAGCGATACGATTGCTCATGAACAGTAGCGAACCCAAACAACACCTTAAATTGCAAAACAATGCTTGGCATTCCTCTGCGCTCCTCATCCTGAGACATAAGGATGTTTATACTACCAAATTTCACAATAAGAAAAGTGAAGTCACTTTCATTACAACGCAGTTGTGCGCCAGAGATAGCAAGATGTGCTCACTTTGCCACCACTCTTGGTTTAGTAATTCTGTATTACTGAAACGAGAAATATGGAGCCCATATGTATTATGTTTTCTTTGCATCTGTGTGCGCTCACATATGTTCCACTGCAGAGCACGGGCGTCGTGGTTTGGCCATATAGTCCACCACGCTGGCCTAATGCGGCTTGGCGGAATTCACACACCATAGAAATTCTTCTAAATTGCTATGGTATGCAGGTTTTGGTTAAATAATAATTTAAACCCTCGCGTACCCTACCATAGCGTCTTCAAAAATAAAAGGATGTAAACTATTATTTTTGATAAAAACACTTTAAATAAACATCATGTATGTTTGTCAGTTAGGTGGTGAGTGTCGGCTTGTGTGATGGTGATGAGTTGCGCGGTGGGCATGGGCGACGCGGTGCTGCGCGAGCGGCTGCCGGCGCTGTGGCGGCGCATCGAGGACGCGCACTACAGCTACCTCGAGACTGACGACAGCCCCGACAAGCTGCAGCAGAAGAAGAAGCTGGAAGGTTAGTGTGCTTCACTGTTCTTGAACAAGAAAGTCACATGATTGTAGAGTTTATGAGTATTGTAGGTTATCCTGCATAGTGAAGCTGTTGAGACGTAAATCTATAATTCAGTTCCAATGAGGGTTATTAGGCTATAGCCTTAAGACCTCCATGCTGCCCTTATGGTCTATTGCCGTAATAGTATGCAGTAATCACCAACTTCTGAACTCGAGACACTAACAGTGAAGTTGGGTTTCAGTTAATGTACACAACGCTGGACTATGTATTGCCTATTGTCGTAAAGATCATTACAGTTTGCAGGTTTATTGACAAAGTAATTCTTCATCATCAATAACGGAGTCTTGATTCATTCACAGTCATTGTCCACCTATCAATACTAGAAGTGTCCTCAAGATATGACATGAGATTATTTGTATTACCCTTGTTTTCCAGATTACATAATAGAGTACCTATCACTCGTCCCGCACGAGTGCAAGTTCGGTCTGACGGAGACCGGCAAGGTTTTCCAGCGCACCATCAACGAGCTGCCGGACTTCAGCGCCTACCGCGCCGGCCTGGGCTGGGCGGCGCTGGCCAGATACGCCGGGAACCTCCTGGCGCAACCCTGGAGGAAGGAGTACAGAGTCATACGGGTAAGTGGGTACTAGCTATGTACATTATAGGACCCATGTAATTGTTTATCCCGTGGTGCTTAAAAACATCTGGCTTCTCAAGTTGTATATCTTTATATCAGAGGTAATACCTCTCAACTTAATAAAAAAATTGTCACCCGCTTTGCTTTGGAGGGAATTTGATAATTATTTGTTTCCAACTCTTCCTATTTATTTTTCTTTCTGATTAATTTCGATGCGTCATGCGGGTTAAAAACAATCTAGTGTCCCTGAGAGACTCGCCGAGCTCCGGAGCTCAGTGTCAATTGGTTGTGTGCCACTGATCCAGGGTCCCTAATTCATCCGAAACGAAGTTCGAAACTTCGTTCGAATTTGTATAACGTACATCGTAACTATAAGTCTATGGTTACGACCATAAGTCAATTACGACCATAAGTATATGTAGATTGTAGCTACATTCGTATCGTATATAAACTTTGATCATCCGAAGTTTCGAACTCCGTTTCGGATGAATATAGTAGGGCCCCTGGCTGACAGGACTTGCAGTGGTGGGTGTGAGGGCGGGAAAGTCTCTCTAGCTAGTAGTGTTGGAATAAATAGCAATAGCAATCACAAATAGCAAGTAAAATCGGTAATAATAACATTTCACAAATAAAAACACAACATTTTGTGATTTGCGATTGTGATTCACAAAGCCGATCGGCTAATATAATATATTTTGTACGATCTTGTTTAATCTATGAAGGAGTGAGTATTTTTACTAGCCTTTTTAAAGATGAAACCTTTTTAAATTAGCAATAGTAGAAATATAGAGTAGGCTTCAAAAATAACAAGGTGATGTTAATTTTAAACAGCAATAATTCCCATTACTACTAGTTAGGATATCCTAAACGTATATGGGAATTTGTTCCTTTTGATTTTTGTAAGCATTTTTTTTCACGGATTGTCGCGGTAATTCTTTACCGTTAGGTATTTCAGTTCCTCGTATTTGAAAGAGAAATGAAATGAAAATATTTATTTAAACTGTGATACATTATTTAGATTCAGTCACTTTTTTCTTTTTTCGTCACAGAAGAATGGGCAAGTAACTCTAGTGTTGCTTTTTTCAAAACATGTTTACAATACAGTGACTAATCAGGAGTCGTAGTTTCGTTGAATTCAGAACAATTCTTTTAATAATTTAAGATAATATTTATAATCAAGTATTGAGATGCGCATATTTTGTTAAGAGTTACAATAGTAATAAACTAATCTTATTTATTTCCTATGTATCAGAGTTACGATTGTATTATTATGTGGCAGGTGTAGTAACCGCAACTCAACTAAATGGTTTGACGCGCGCATATGTACCTATGTAATACATATACGGATGAGTAACCGCAAATATGCGGCTTATGTTTATAAATACATTCTTAAGCTGTACTATTACACATCGTATTCGTTGATCTGAAGTTAAGTAAGGAGCCATAAATAGCTTTCTTGTCGAACATAGACCTCCCCGCCTTTATATGTCGACAGCGACCTGGCGTGTTTGCATGTTTAGAAGATCATCAGTCCGTCATATGGACAGATGCCCCATGCTAGTAATGGGCATTATTACTATTTCAAATTAACATCACTACCTTGTTATTTTTTAAGTCTTAGCATGCTCTATATTTCTGCTATTGCTAATTGCCACCCACAGAAAAAAACACCTGATCTATATTTTAACGAATTTTCACATCTGAAATTACACACACAACATTGACCGTTTAGTTTCTTTTTTAATTGGGTTCGTAAAAAAACTCACTCCTTCAAAGATTACACGAGATAGTGTAAAAATATTAGTCGAGATCGGCTTTGTGAATCACAATCGCAAATCGCAAAATTTAGCTTATTATAACTTGTGAAATGCTATTCACTTGCTAATTGTGATTGCTTTATGTGATTTATTCCAACACCACCTTATAGTTGAGATTGGAAGCAAATGAAATAAAAATGAGGATATTCTTGTTGGCAGTTATACTGCGGTTACTTCAAGCACGAGGTTGAGGCGAACATGGTGGGCGCTGAGACCCTGCTGCACGCGCTGGGCTACAAGCCCGTGGGCTCGGGCCGGCTGGTACTGGACGCGCCCATCTGTCCAGACATGGTCGCCGCCGTGTCCAGGGACGCGCTCATCGCACAGTGCGAGTGTCAGGTACGTTGAACATCTGTCCAGCTGCACTGCTACAAGGTTGACGTGGAGGCGCCCCGGATATGAATTGTGCGAAAAGTATTTTTTCCTTCTAGGTAAGCAAGCAAGTTGCGTAAGTAGGTGTAAATGCATAGTGTCGTTGCAGATAATGTGTCAGATCTGGGAGGGCGTGTGGAGCAGCGGCGGGCGCGTGTCGTGGGCGCGCGTGGCGGACGAGCGCACCGCGCGCGCCGCGCCGCCCGCCGCCGCCGCCGCCGCGCTCGCCGCACCAGCCGCACCAGCCGCACCAGCCGCACCAGCCGCCAGGAGGCATCGACAGTACAGGCTCGGTATGTGCACCTTCCTGCTACACAAGGGCGTCGCTAAGGGGGGCAGGCAGGTAGGAGGGCAGCTGCCCCCCCCCCTGGATTAAAAAATCTTTGACTTGGCTTGCCTACTATACGGTATTTTTTGCATATACCATACTATTGTACAATAATATTGACCTGACCGTTTGGGGGCCGATGTCAAAATTGTGTAAGTTACGATCACATTTTTCTCATTCTCCATAATATTTGCCTCTCCCTAGGCCGTCGGCTGGCGACGCCCCTGCTGATACATACATAATGTTGGAATAAATAGCAATCAATACATACAGGGTATATCAAAACTGCTACCGAAAACGAAGCCGGGTGGTAGTTTAAGCGACTTCAGACACCATACAACAGAAAAAGTTGCAAAAAAAAGCGACAATTTTTTTTGTTATTTTTTTCTTATCACCATATTTGGGTGGTAAATGCATTTTTTCCCAAACTAATCGTGTATACCCTTTTATTTATAAATAATCTAAGGTATAAAAGAGTTTAAATTATTATTTTAGCAAAAACTAGATTTACCACCCAAAAATGACGATATTTAAAAAAATCATAAAAAATAATTGTCGCGTTTCTTTGCGAAATTTTCAGTTGCATTGTGTTTGTAGTCACTAAAACTACCACCCGGCTTCGTTTTCGGTAGCAGTCTTGAGATACCCAGTCTGTGCCAGCACAAAACTTCACGCACGCAGGTTAATAGATCATGTTTGATCTGATCCAGCCTTCAAAAAGATTGTAGGCATGGCAACCAGAAAATCAAAGAAGTAGGAGTCTATGTATGATCTTGCTCGTGATCATTATACGCAATAAAGATTTAACTCTGCGATTTTATTATATTGATGGTATTATGAAATTTGATACAATCAATCATCAATCAGTCTATAGATCTCATAAAAGAATGGAAGTATGACGAAATAAGTCCGTTAGGGTTGTGGATATGCCCATCGTGCTAACTATGGTGGATCCGCGCTTGGCAATTAGACACGTATCACTTTAATATTGACACATAATAATCACAGTGAGATGCACTACATTTTTATTCCATTTTCGACCCTAGCCAAAGTACTGTCAAATCAGTGACCTCAACGTGTTTCACAGTCAGTCAGTCAGACAGTCTCACATACATACATAAAGCACCACGGATCAAATCATTATTACATTTAAATGGGATATATTATGTGAGCCGTTATACTTGATTCCAGTAATATATTGGCTTCATACATACTGAATTCCATGTGTGTATCGCTGAAGGAATAACAAACAAGTCACTAATGTCAATGAAAAGTTTCAGTTTTCTAAGAGAAAGTCACCCTCTCCAATCATGCTTGTAAAAATTTTGTCAACTCTAGCAACAATAACTTTTATTGATTTTTTCACTTTTGAAAATGTTTTCCTATTTCCAGATTCCGACATATACTCGAACGTACCAGCGACAGTAGCCGACACGCAACACAACAGGCTGATCGACACTCGGTACCACTCCAACGACATCAGCTCGCAGTGCAACCACATGTGCGCCGAGGTACCGCTCGAGGAGCCCGTACCCATGATGCACCCCTACATGGTACCCGCCGTACCCCAGATGATGTACCAGATACCCCACCAGCACCTGCACGAAGTACCCGTCACGGTACCCCAATGCAGCAACGTCGCCATGATGACGCCCTACGGGGTACCCTACTACTACCCCGTGCAAGCCCCATATATGATCCCCACCCCCGTCTATCCGCCTATAAAACACGCCACAAACGTCCCCGTCAACGGCTACCCCCCAGTACCCCAATGCAGGTACCCCTCAGTACCTACAGGACAATTGATAGAATTAGATTCCCCTTCAGTTTACGAAAATAGGAAATTCGAAAGGCACAGAGATGACGACAGAAGTCACAGGAGGAGTCGGCCTGAGAGCTCTCGAAGGAATAGTACATCGAAATCTGGGTTGAGTGACGTCACACTACCGAGTCTACCGCGATCCGACACGCAGCCTTCACTCAGCAAAGCGAGAGAGGACGGCATGGGAACGTACGAAAGTTGGGACTACGTGTTCAGAAACTTGTCGAGTAAAGACCAAGATAATGATACGAGAAGTCGATTCTCGCCGTCATTGGACCGGGATTCGAGGACGCTAGACCGGCTGGACAGAGAGGATAGGAGAGCGAGGTACCAGCCCACGACGCTCGATCTAGAAGACGGACTACAGGCCTTGAACCTCGACAGGACGTACGACGAAGAGATGTACCGAACGGCAAAGGTCACCGAGAATCTGATGCGTTTGAAACAGGAGCAAGAGTACAAAAGGGCGCGACAACTCGCGAAAAAGAAATCTGAGGAAAGTAAACCCAAGAAACAGTCTCACGAGCCAGTAGGCAACCCTAAAGCAGACGCGTTGATCCCCGCGAAAGTGGCTCCGGACAAAGTGAAGTTATTGACGAAGAAGGAGATAAAAGACAGGAAGGATATAATTAAGCAGCAGAACTCGGTGAACGGCTCTGTGTCGCTTCAGAGCACGGCCGAAGTGAAGAAGGTCAAGAAGCCAGCGAAGTTAGTAGCGCAGGAGATCGACAAGCCCAAGAGAACGATAGAGAACGGCGCACAAAATACAGCGCACACATCGAAAAATACTAGTGGTGAGTTTACAATATTTTCTTAAAATAAATTGATACTTAGCAAGTAATGGAGGTTTTTGATTATTTTGTAATAAAGTTGTGATGCATCAACATCGTCTATAAACATACTAGGTCATCCTTTATTTACATAAACAATGCTTATATTTTAATAATCTTGTTTATAATAGAAAAAACGATGCTGAGTTCCATATTAAACATACATACATAATCGATGCCTGCGTCCCATAGAGGTAGGCAGAGATTGAGTAATTTCTACCAGGCAACCTTTAATCTTTAATATAATATATTCCAGCACCAACGACCACACAACCGAACTACGATCTCAAAGCACAACTAATAGTTACACTGGACGAGACCGACCAAGTGCGTCGCTCGCCTCCCAAGCACGTGCAAAACGGAGACCGTCCGCATTCCCGCACGCACGACACTAGCGACGCCAAGCGGGACAAGTGGGAGTGCGCCACGTGCACATACCTCAACAGAAACACCCTCCCCGCCTGCGAGATGTGCGGTAAGTCCAAACGAGGACCTGAAATACAACCCCTCACCTCGGGGGGGAGGGAGTGTCCCGCCTGCACCCTCGTCAACCAGAGGGACGCCAAGGTATGCGACGCGTGCGGCACCAGCTTGGAACATTGCCCCACGTATATTTAACCGGCTTGTGACAACGACCAATAAGTGTTGACACTTGACAGACCATAGACAGACTATGAGCTAATTAATATTGGCGCCATAATAAAGTGGCATGAACGTCTTGTAGTATTGACAGAATAAGCTCTTTGTCTAAATTTAAGAGAGACAATGCGAATGTGTAAGTACTTCGCGGTAATATATAAACATAATCCTAATGTCTCTTTCATAAATATGGTTGGTTTTGAAGCTATAGTGCACTTTCATCTATGTCTATGAGCAAAACGGAAGGTGATGCGCCTGCCCTGCATCTGGTGCATGAACACTGTCATGCCTTGTAAACTCGAGCAGTTTTGCTTGTACAAATAAAATCGATAATTTTTTAAACATTATACCTATTATAATACTCTTGATTTGGAAATTTCATTAGTTCAGATGATCCGTATATTGCGTTTCTGAAATCCACCATTATTGACATCTATGCCAACCGAAATTTTAAAAATGTTTCTTTGACCCGAGTTGTACAAATACTAATAAATTATCTATGACAATCGAAGATTGAATGGAGTTGATATACCTCATACAACTTTTAAATATTTGATCAGATTGGTTGTAGGTCTCTCATATGTCAGAGGCCGCCTGGGTAGGTACCATTATAATGTCTATTTCTCCGCCAAACAATAGTGTAAATCCACTGTTATCTCTCACGCCGAATAGCAGTGTAAATGCAATGTTGTGGTTCGGTTTGAAGAATATTGTAGCCAGAGTAACTACCGAACATATTGGGACTTAATATCTTATGCCTCAGGATGGCGAGCACAGTGGAATACCAAGCATTACTTTGTAATTCATGGGTTGTTTAGTTTTACTGCTGTCGATGAGCGGTCGTATCGCTTATTATCAGCGAATGGCGTGCTAGCCTCGCCATTTTTTGCAATAAAAAAAATATTCCCAGGTCAAATGAAAGTTTTCTAACAGTACTATTTAGGGCGAGACTACTGCTTTAGTCTACAAGTGCAAAGCTTCGTTTTTAATTGAGCTTATTTTGTTATTTTTGATTACTAATATAATATATTGATTGACGTGAAAATTATTTACAAATTGGAGATGTTGTTAACATTAGTATATCCATATTGCAAATTATTTTTGTTTTGTATTCTTGTAGTTTATTAGGGGTGGTGGAAACACGACATTTTAACAATCTTCACGAGTCCAAGTACATAAGAATTGCAATAATAATATTTAAAAAAATAATTGCAGAATAATTCTTAAAAGAAATAATGTAAAATATATCGTTATATTATAATTCAGAGTATTTTTTGTTTTTTAATTGTCACAACAACAGCGTATATGTGTGTATTTCAATTATTTATTAATAGCGTTTTGTTTCCACTACTCGGTATTGCTAACTACGACTAATGCACACACAGAGTTGCGATGCGATACTTAGCGATAATGTTATCGCAATCAAAAATAATAATTGATTTTTATGAAGTATATTCATATTTATTTAAAAATACGAATGACATATTATGGGGATATATAATTATAAATATAGTAGCTTATATAAAAATGTAGATAGAAGAGTACATAATATTTATAGAACAACCTATGAATATGCCCTTATGTTAAAAGAGTATTTACACTATACTAGATTCTTTTTGAGAAATAACTTAAGTATTGAACAAGTATAGTACACATTTTGTATACGTATCGGAATATATAGAATTTCTTAGCAAACCCAAATTCCTATAATGTTGTGTAGTTTTATAACATATATTTATCATTGTTAGTATTCACATAAAATATACTTGTTTTTCTATCATTAGGAAATCGACCAGATTGATTCATTGCTTAAGCCATTATTATGTATTCGCTTCTGCAAGACAGTGATGGCATCAGTCGAAACAAATGCTGTTCTTGTACCCTTAACGAATAATTCAATGGCTGGTAAATTGATGGTGGTGGTACCTTTAAATCTGACATCAATTTTACCAGCTCACTGCGTGGTATGATGTAAGACATCCATGCACGATCCATTAGGTGCAGAATAACTTTATCGCATCACAAAATATATTTTAATTATAGTATCGCATAGCAATACTCTGTGTGCAAACCCAAACCGTATCTTCATAATATTAAATAATATAAATGACATAATAATTATACATTATTGCTCATATAAAGTCTAATTTGACTGTTGCAGTTGATTCAAGTTAAATATATTTAGTTGTTGATAAAATTATTTTAACTGTCGCTTTCACAGGGTAATGTTTGATGTTATCGTTTTGTAAAGTGCGACGCCCATTTTCAAAGCCATTTTTTAAAGTGTATTAATATGTATTTTTATTGCTTTATTGTCGTACAAAAAGCGATATTAAAATGTCCTAATGATCGTGGGAAGAATTAATCATTGAAATTGTGAAATACTATTATAGGGCATTTTGCGGTTCCACGGAGCCTTTAATTGTGCTTTGATTCATATACCTAGACAACAGGAAAAATGTAAAGATTTTTTGTTATTTTACTTATGACATTATAATCTTTGAAACCGAATCAGTAGACATGTGACATTGTCTGAATTTGATTACCTAATTCATGTCTGCACCCAATCATGACCCAATCTTTAAAAATTGCTCGTGACAGATTACAATGTTGTGCGTAATCAGTTGACAAACAAAGGAGTTTCATTTTCTTTTGGACCAAATTATTTTGATTTAATATAGTAAGGAAGTAAATTTTCAATCTTTGCCTTTGTCAATGCACTACAACTTTGAAAATATATGTTTCAAATATTAAAAATAACCCTTTAATTGACATGACAAACATTTTATGCATGTAGGCTAGAAATGTGGTGTGCGTAATTTTCATAATCCCTTATTGACTGTGATACATTCGATGCAATAAAATAAATTAGAATAATGCCAGAGCTGTCTTCTATTAAACTTTAATAAATATTGTCGTTATAAGTTATTCGCTTTAAGTATATTTATCACTAAAGTTTCTTGGCAGTATGTTGTGTATTCCACAGTTAGTGGAAAACATTATTTTGATATATGAAAATGGCGCGAAATGGGCACTCACTTTTTAAATCTAGTAACCTAGTGTGGTCATGTTATGTATTAAAAAGAAGTTAATATCTCGAAATTATCATATAATTATGAATTATAATTAATAGTGTTCATTTATTCGCCTTGCGTAACGCTTTAAATTTTGTCGTCAAGTAGATAACGCGTTTAATTTCCTGTGTTCCGTATATAATAAATTATTGATCTGTGTATATAATTGTTAGACTTTGTACATAGTAGACGGGTAAATATTTATTTAGATAGATTTTGGATATTAATTTATTTACCAGACGGGAGTATAGTATGTAACGGCGGTGCATTTGTTATCACAGTATATAAACATGCACAGTGTAACATAGGTTATAATAGAGTATAGTTTAGACTGTTAAAACACTGAGGACGTGTATTTTTCTATAATTAAATATGTAGATTTTCTCACAAAAGAGTATAACTTTATATGGAACGTTGTGCTTAATATTGCGTTGCCTTTAGTTGAACACTTCACGTGTCAAATTATACACAAGTGCATCGGATGTAACAATGTATTTAATAAACATTGTTTTATCAATATGGCTTTTTATTTATATTTCCTGCTAAATACAATAGAAGGAATGGTACTTATGGTAACTGGTGGTAGGTCTCTCATATGTGAGAGGCCATCTGGGTAGGTACCACCGCGATGTCTATTTCTCCCGTGAAACAACACTGCGTAAATGCACTGTTGTGTTTCGGATTGAAGGACATTGTAGCCAGAGTAACTACTGGACATATTGAGACTTAACATCTTATGTCTCAGGATGGCGAGCGCAGTGGAATGATGCTACTGTTTATGAGCGGTCGTATCGCTTACCATCAGGCGAACGGCTTGCTCGTCTCGTCATTCATTGCAATAAAAAAAATTAAAAAAAACTTATGATAAAAGTCGAACGAAGCAACTAGATGTGATCGTTTTATAAGACTTCTGTAAAAAATGGTTTGGCTTGTGTATGACGTTTTTAAGTGCGTGGTGGCCTGTTGGTAAACGGACTAGACGCGACTGCCAACATGTTCACGGTGGTCGCGGGTTCGAATCCCAGGGCACACCTCTGACTTTTCGGAGTCATGTGTGTATTGATAGTCAATCACCACGCACTAAAAACGGTGAAGGAAAACATCGTGAGGAAACCTGCATACCATAGCGATTTATAAAATTTTCTATGGTATGTAAGTCCGCCAACCCGCACTAGGCCAGCGTGGTGGACTATATGGCCTAACCACTCTCAATCGTACTCTCGATTGTAGAGGAGGCCCGTACCCTGCAGTGGGACGTATATGGGCTGATACAGAACAGATGATGTTTTTAAGCGAAAAAAGTTACAATAAAATGAAAAGGCAAGAGAAAACAACAAAATTCGGAATCCAATACTATATTAAATTTATCAATGAATTAAGAAATCAGCGACCCAATGTCGCATAATCGAATAAAGCAATATGGTTTCTTAACAAGCTTATTCTACTAAAGATCCGATTGTTCCGAGTTCGTCGGCATTCCTGCTTCCTATGCTTGGTTTGCCATGTTCAGTCTGTTCTCCTTGTCCGTATTGACTGCTGCCGTATTGAACGCCACCTCCTACGTCCGCCTGCCCGTTGCCCCGACATTCTGCAGTCTTACCACCTTGACCGTAGCAAGGCTCTGCGGGAATACTAATAGGTTTATAATTATGTTATTACGCTAGTCCTACTCCCCATAATGGGCCCGTGTATTGGATTATGGCCTAAGCGTGACAATGTTTGTGTAGTGAAATTCTTATCGCCGAAATAATGATGATTATTTGGATTAGTAAGTTGATGCTTTTAGTTCAGCAGGGGTAACCGAGTTACAACTTAGTATGTAAAATGTACTCTGTGGGTACAACTAATGTCTTATAAAGTGTTCTGCCATTACGATTTCAGTTCCTATTGTATACCGGGTATATCAAGACTGCAACCGAAAACCAAGTCGGGTGGTAGTTTTAGTGACTACAAATACAATGTAACTAAAAAGTTTGCAAAAAAACGCGACTTTTTTTAAAAATATTTTTTAAAGATCATCTTGTTTGGGTGATAAATCCATAGTTTTTGCTAAAATAATAATTTAAAGCTTTGCATGCCATAGTATCTTTAAAAATAAAAGAGTGTATACTAAACTCATTTGCAAAAAAAACGGGCACCTAAGCAATGAACCATTTCAAATGTTACTATTGGTTTGTTCATAGATTTAGTATAAAACATAGATCGGCAATGTGAAAGAGATAGAATAATTTAACTCATATGTTAAAGCGAGATGCATGATGCGACCATACGTTTACACAGAAGTAGCCTGCAGTGACCCAGAGTCGAAATATGTCAAACTAAGCGAGCAACAAAATTCGCTTGTTTTCATAATTTATTTAATTTTACAGTACTTGGTTATATTTATTAAACGTAGTTTATTATAGTGCATTGTGCAGTGCCAAGGTGTGGTTCATGCAGGCGTAAGAATCCGATATAATTAAAGTTTTCACAGGTACCGGCCACTTTTGCACAATACTATTTTGTGACGATATTATAGAATTAAATGGAAATCTGTGTATACATATCGGTAGAAAAGAATATAGTATTTCATTATATAAATACGCTGAAAGCATCCATTACGTATAAAAATAATATCAAATACGTGAATTTACAATAATTTCAACCAAAAGTTGCTAGGGATTGACTGACAGGTTCGATCAATAAAAGGTTGTCGATAAAATAGTCGATGACAACACATGTTTCCCTACATTTTTATGGAGCTATAGTATGTTGTGATAGTGTGCATTCTTCTTCTTCTTCTACGTGGCGTTATCCCGGCCATATTTCCCCGGCCATTATTATCGTATTCATTCTACAATATTAGTTATTACTTTACTTTTTCTCATTTTTTTATATTTGTGGAATAGTTAATATAACACTTCATGTGTGTGATTAATGAATTAAAAACCTGTTTCAGTCTCTGCCAAGAGGCTGTCAATTTATAATAGTAAAACAAGAACATATTCGATATTATTATAAAATATGCGATACTTCTATGCACAGTATGATCGTCCAAACCTTGAAGCAACATTATTCATTTATCATAACATTAGGTATAGGTTTAAAATTTATAATTATCTTAGGAAAAACATTAGTTTAGGTGACGTGATCGAGAAAAGCTTCATAGTTTATTAAACTGTCTTTTTCTTCAGCCACAGGAATGCGACTAATGAACATAGGCCTTCCACAAGAATGTCTACATCAGTTTGTTGTAAGCTGCCTGCATCCAACGACTTCCTACAAGCTCCTCCGTACACCTCCAACGCGGCCTAGCAGACGTCCAACACTTCCCAATGTGTTACAAGTCAATTAATTGACTTAAATAAGCATATTTTTTTTAACTCTAGTACACATATAGTAAAAATGTGTTCCTTAGACTTACGCGAATGTTACTCATTGAAAAAAAACTAATAATCACGGATTTTGTTGCAGACTGAGTCCACCCTGTGACTACGAAAGCTGTAAAGTAATCGAAACTTCGCGACGGGAAATTAAAAATGAAAAAAATAATCCGAAAACGCTAAAAACTTTGTAACTTATAGTTTTATTTTAATAAAAGGTTTTTTTTGTTCTCAATTTAATTAGTATATGTACTATGTATACATCACAATGAAAAAAATAATTTTGTTCAGGTGAACATAAAGACCCATACAAAACATCTCAAACAAAATGTTTTCAAATAATATGACAATTTATCTTTATTTATTTGTGTGTTTATCAATCTGTATTGAAATAAACACACCAATAAGTTTCTGTTAATATATAATAAAATGTCGCATATATCCATAACATTTTATTTCACAACTATAGGCCGACAGCTATATCGATATCGATATGATAGTATCGAAAGTGCATGGTACACCACTATATGTCAAGCACACGTGTAAACTTCACGCACACAATCGTAAATCAGTTTTGGTCGCGCTCAAAATGACACATTGCCGATCTATGTTCTATACTACATCTATGGGTTTGTTTGATAATTATAGGTAGTTTTACTTTCACAATTTTGTAAATTAATAAGCAAATAATCGCTTTCGTCAGTATTATCATAAAATTTTGATAAAATTTATGGGTTTTAATGCTAAAGTTCACTAGTAGTGTATGCTCGCTAGTAGTGCATATGCTCGTGAAGTAAAAGTTAACAAAGATTTTTGTTTGTTTTTTCTTTAATAAAGTAAAAGCAGATAAATGTTTAGTATCGAGTGTGACCCCCTCTAGCTGAAATCACAGCTTGAATTCGTCTGGGTATGCTAGCGAGGATATCCCGAATACTTGCTTGCGGAATACGTTCCCACTCCGCGGTAATCACATTCTTCAGCTCTCTGATGGTCTGCGGAGCCGGTTGTACTGATCTCACGCGTCGTTTCAGAACGTCCCAGACATGCTCTATAGGATTGAGCCTGATTCTGGAAGAAAACCATGTACCCAACCACGGGATGATCGTTTTCTTGTAAGTCGCGCATTGAGAAATCGCAAGTCTTCGTATGTGGACCTGAAGAACAACCTCGAAGAAGTAAGAAATGTGCATATTAGTCTATGGACGGTCAGGAGGAGGCTTCTCGCGGCCAATATACGCAGTCATCGCCCGGCCCGCGGTCCTAAGTTACTCCGTGAGCACAGAGTTGCTAGGCTTAGGTTTGCTCGAAATTGTGAGTCATGGACTCAAGAAGACTGGAATAGGGTATTGTTCTCCAATGAAGCCAGGATATCTCTGTTCGGTGAAGATCGACGTCGGCGAGTGCTACGAAGACGAGGAGAACGCTTTGCAGAGGCTTGTTTGGAAGAAATCACACCTTATGATGGGGGCTCTGTTATGTTTTGGGCAGGAATAAATTCAATGGATCGTACAGAGTTAGTCTTCATTGAAAACGGCTCACTGACTGGACATCGATACATAACGGAAGTTCTAATTCCTCATGCACAACCCGCATTGGCCGCTTTAGGCGAAAACACAATTTTTATGGACGACAACGCTCGCGCCCACCGGTCTGGCGATGTAGAAGCGTATGTGCAAAAGGTCGGCATTCGTCGTTTAGATTGGCCAGCTCGAAGTACCGACCTCAATCCTATAGAGCATGTCTGGGACGTTCTGAAACGACGCGTGAGATCAGTACAACCGGCTCCGCAGACCATCAGAGAGCTGAAGAATGTGATTACCGCGGAGTGGGAACGTATTCCGCAAGCAAGTATCCGGGATATCCTCGCTAGCATACCCAGACGAATTCAAGCTGTGATTTCAGCTAGAGGGGGTCACACTCGATACTAAACATTTATCTGCTTTTACTTTATTAAAGAAAAAACAAACAAAAATCTTTGTTAACTTTTACTTCACGAGCATATGCACTACTAGCGAGCATAGACTACTAGTGAACTTTAGCATTAAAACCCATAAATTTTATCAAAATGTTATGATAATACTGACGAAAACGATTATTTGCTTATTAATTTACAAAATTGTGAAAGTAAAACTACCTATAATTATCAAACAAACCAATAGTAACATTTGAAATGGTTCATTGCTTAGGTGCCCGTTTTTTTTGCAAATGAGTTTATTATTCAAGTAAAAACTGTGTGTATGTATTTACCACCCTAATATGACGATCGAAAAAAAATAACAAAAACAAATCGTCACAATTTTTTGCACAATATTTAATTGCATTGTTTCTGAAGTCGCTAAAACTACCACCCAGCTTCGTTTTCGGTAGCACTCTTCATATACCCTGTATATAGTTCGCCCAGTTTGTTGCCGTTCAATGTGGGTGAGTCTATAGCGATGTTGGTTATTGGAATGCCGATCAACTGTCATGAGACTTCAAACCGAAAAATTCATACAAAGTTGGTTGCCTGCCATGGGAATCGAAACCACGGCAATCAGCATACACGCTGCTGGGCCAAAGACTGGACAAGATACCTGATAAACGTGTTTGTTTGACTAAGGTGAGTAATTGCAGTACCTGTTTAAAATAAATTTAATTTTAAATGTAATTACCGTCAGCGCCGAGAACTAAGGCCACGGCTAAAAGGAGGATCTGGAACAAATAGCATAACAACACTTCATACTAACGATCAATCTACGCTTTAATTTACAGTTGATTTTAATGTTATATTTTGTTACTAAGGGAAACTTAATATCGAATTATGATTAGAAATAGAAATTAGCTAGTTAGTTTTTTTAAGTTTAGAAAATATTTTGGAAAAAGTTTTGCTTTTATCTAGTGACGACCACTCTGTCAAGGTCACTGACAAAGAAGAATATTGATATGCAAACGGAACTTCATTTCTGAATTTTAACTTATTCCTTCATCAAACGCTGTAAATTAACCAGTTAAAGGACTTTACGTAAAATATTAATTCAATATAAAAATGTGGATACTTAGGTACAATCTCGGCAAGATGTTTTGCGTTCATAAATTTAATTTACAAAATATAAGCGCATTTTTGGGTCTTTGTCATCTCGTAATAAGATTTGCCTAATATGATATCTGCATTTAGTCCCGTTTTATAAATATATGTTGAAGGTTTTACAAGAGCCTCCTTATGCATACTGATGATGCATACTCTCTCCGTGATCTCTTCATGCAATCTAGTCCTTTTAGGGAACTGCAGTCTGCAGACTTGTCCTTTATTTTTTTATTGTTACTAAAAATATTTAAATGGCGTTTGGTAATGTATGGATCGCCACACATGATAAATTCTTTTAAAATCGCTCTATGTTTTAAGTTTGTTTAAATTTTTTTAGTTTACCAAAAGTTGTCATTTAAAAGTCTGCAATGTTGATTTTTTTCCATGTCGAAAGTAGAAGCACGATAATTATAGAAATGTTTCTCATGCTTAATTTTTAAAAAGCTGTTTACCTTTAAAAAATATAGATTTGCAATATGGACCCAGTTGTTAAAGTTCTTATCAATAGCGGTTTTATTAAAAGCAGGTTCATTTATCCTTAATAAGACAATCTGCATTCGTATTACTTACAATATTTTAAGTGAGTATATTAAATTGCTACCCAGTGCCGAGTGGCATTGAATATCAACAGTGACGATTATTTTCGAACATGTATATTCGGTTTCAAGACTTCTTGTTCTTATTAACACTTATCCTCGGTATTATTTTATAGTATTTTTCGGTAGACCCTATATAAACACGAAAATAATAATTTTACGAAAAAATACGATACTTTTATTTAAAAAATATGTAAACAAAAATAGCCGAATGTCTCCAAATAACACTAAATAAAAAAAAAATAGTGTTACTACAAATTTTGTAGGCATTAATAATGTTCACGAAACCAAATTATAAAAAAATGTATATAATTGGTTTCGTGAGCATTTTTTATACCAACAAAATTTGTTAACGTAATACATTTTTGTTTTAAAGCCAAATACAAAACTTCAATTTTTGAATCGTCCTATTTTAACCACTGATTTGATAGCACCTCGTTTCCTCCAACGATAGTCCTAATTTTTAATGATATACTTTCTATTACTTCACATTATATAGATTACGTCACCTCGAAGGACACTTACCACAAGTTTGCTCATTTTAGAATGCAAGTCGACGTGGGCACAGAACTAGCGACAATCCACTACAAACTGAAAGTTCACAAGCTGTGAGACTGGTTTTATAGCACTTACCAGACCTCAAAACAGGTCATGAACAGGAGATATTACCTTTTCGCATATTTTACTCTTTCGTTTTTGATCAAATTCGAAAAATGGGACTTTTAATTCGTCTATTAATATGTATGGTTCATCATAACTTCTTTGTGTATGATTCAATATTTATTTTATTTTCTAGTGGTTCAGTTCCTTTTAGGTTTATGTTATTTAGTTAGTGCCGGATACCTTGCTGACGAAGCAAAGAAGTGTTGGACCGGAAACCACGTGTAGACAGACAACATGGCTATGGGACTTGGACTATCTTGCCCCACGATGCATTGACAACCCAAAAAAACTATTTAAAGAACCGATGGAGTATAGGTCGCTTAAAAGCCATTATTTTACAGATAATAGGTTCAGTTACTTCTTCATATTTTGATAGATGTATATGTGATAGCGTTAAGACAAGCAACCTTAAGACTCATTCGAAGATTATAATAAGAAAACGTAATAAATTAATATTTATTGTATACTATTATTTCAAGGCTATTACACTAACTGGATCTAGATCCAGTCAGCCGCATCTTGACATTTATAAGCGATATTGAGAAATCGCGTATTTTGCTGAAGTGAAAAAAAATAATCCTTAATAATATAAGGCGAGCAGTAGCGTGTCGGTGCTAACTGCTATGTGATGTGTTCAATATCCACCCATAAATTACACCTCTTTAAGACCCGTCACCGTCTCGCCAGCGTTGCGTAGCCATCCCTTCCCGCCCCCTGTGTGACGAGAGTAGGGATGTTGCGGATGCGGATTTTTTCACATCCGCGGATGCGAATGCGGATGCGGATTTTTAAAGGCTCACATCCGCGGTTGCGGATGCGGATGTTTAAGATCCTATATAAAGATAGTATATGAATGAATATTGAAATAAAACTATTATTTACGGGTTTTATCGCGAATTTGGTTAATTTTTTACATTTTTTAACTTTCCCGACGTTTCGATTACTTTACAGGATTCATGGTCACGGGGCGGACTGAGTATTAGTCATCCACTCAGTGACTTTTACAAGTTAACTAGCCTTAATTTACAATTATTAAATTAAAAAGTTAATTTCAGAAGTTAATCTGTTTTTGCGTTCCGATCTACGCAGAAGAAGCTCACTGTTTGAGCTTGATATCTTTCAGTTCGTCTTTTGGGTTCCTATTTAATGAAGTGTAGATTTGGATCCCATGCTTGTGCAAACTTCAAGCCATCTTATCTATAGAAATCGGACGCATTACCTTCGTTTTGACCAGCCTCAAGTCTTCGCAAAAGAACACTGTTTCCTGCCCAGGATAATACGCGAGGCTATAGCTAGACTAGGCTAAGATCCATTGGAATTCTGCTCAAGTTTGAGGAGTTCTTCTACTGTCCTACGTCCGAAGATATTCATCACGTCTTCACCATATTTTTGGGACGTAATGACACGAGCTTTTAAACAAAGAAAGAATAATAAATATTGGTTTACCCAGTACAGAGTTATGAGGTAACAAACTTAAATAAAAAAACATACAGTTGAATTAAGAATCTCCTCCTTTTTTGAAGTCGGTTCAAGGCGGTGACGAATAGGTTCGTAAATTAAACCCACGCTGCTAAATAATTGTTCGCTAGGAACACTGCTTAGTGGAGTCGATAAAAATCTTCGTACTATCGGCGATAATGTTTTAAATTAATCTCGATGAACACCACTTGTGACTTGAGAGGATTTTCATCCACATGGACTCTCTTTTTAGTGCGGTAAAGAAGGAATTATTTTTTGAGTTCAGCTTCAGTGCTACCATTATCTGATATTTCTCGATTCTCATCTTCACTAGAAGAATCTAACATCATAGCAACAACAAACGCGTCGGATCATGTCACTATTTCTTTCGCTCCCATTGGTCAATGTCACGTGCGAACGGCACGCGCCATTCGCCGGCACCGCCAAATTTCTGTCTTGTCTCATCTTGTATTACATTCGCATCCGCATTAATATCCGTATCGATTATTGCGGATGTGGGTGCGGATGCAGATGTCAAAATCTATGCGGATGCTCCGCATTTGCGGATGCGGATGCGAATATTCGCATCATCCCTGGACGAGACCTTAACAGTAAGAGACATACATGTAACATGATACATCCTACTGCATATAAATTATTTAAATAAACTAGCATTTGCCCGCTACTTTGTCTGCATGATTATATGTATTATATAGATATATAGATTTCTCATATGTGAGAGGTCGCCTAGGTAGGTACCAACGCAATGTCTATTTCTCCCGCCAAACAGCAGTGTAAATGCACTGTTGTGTTTCGGATTGAAGGACATTGTAGCCAGAGTAACTAATCGACATATTGAGACTTAACATCTTATGTCTCAAAATGGCGAGCGCAATGGAATGCCAAGAGAAAGAGATTCCAGGCGTTGTTTGGTTTTGCTACTGCTATGAGCGGTCGTATCGCTTACCATCAGGTGAACGGCAAGCTAGCCTTGCCATTCATTGCAATAAAAAAAAGTAAGTTCCTACCTCTAAATTTCTAATCACAGAACCACGCAAGCACTAATGAGTATTTTTTGCTTGGAACCCATTTATGTTTCAAATGAAAATTGCTTATGCCTATGACTTCACATAAAATTAGCTATCTGAGGAGATAAGTACTACATATTTTGAAGTTCAAACTTATAAACCCGATATTCTACACAAACTTTCGTCCCCTCCCCCGCTTTTCCTGGCCCCTCCCGTAAATATGAAATTCAAAAACTCATACATATACAAAAAAGTAACAATTAAAATATTGCTTTCCCAGTTAGTGATTTGAATTGTCCCGGAATAATTTATAATTTAAGCGTTTTTATTTTATTGTGCGGAATTCTAAATTGTTTATCAAAACTAAATAGCCTATGCTACTCCCGAAAATGTCGGTTCCCGGTCCAGCCGTTCTTGAGATTAGCGATTACAAACAGAACGACACTCAGACAAACAAACAGGCGGAAAGACAGACAAATAAAAATTAAGATCATTTTCGGTATAGGCATCGTGTAAATAACGATATGTACGTAGTTGGACATTCTTTTTTACTTCCACTTTACAAACAGACACTTCAATTTTATTCATATGTATAGAAGGATGTATAGATTAACCTACTAATATAATTTATATTCTGCTCATACTAGTTAATTTCAATAACACTGAAAATTGATGTCTCACCTATAAAAACTATAGGTATTATAAATGTGCATATTGATGATTGATAAGTAGAGTGGCGCCTGACATTTTCTAGATTTCTCATGTTTTTTTTTGTCTTATCACTAGTATAGCATGCATAATTTTGCCCTATTGATCCGCAGATGGTGTATGGGCTGTCTTAGGTTCGATTTATGTATACAACATGCCTAGCAAACGAGTATATAGGTCACCTGACTGTAAGTTAACAGCGGCGCCAATGAACATTCACAACCCTTGGATCATAAATGTGTAGCCGACCCATCAAATCGAGAAGGTAGCAGGAAGGAAAGACTATGGGAAAAGAAAAGTGGTATTGGGCACCTGGCAATTTCAATGTCGATCGTCGATCTCCTATGAAATAGTGGTCCCGCCACGATCGAGCCTGCCCATTCATGCTGCGTCATGATTGACAACAGCCTGGCTTTACTACTCATAAAATCCATATTGTTTAATCCTTTCACTCCCTATCTTAAATATCGTTTTATATTTCTTCATAATTCCCATGAAAGAGCCCTGAGGCCATCGGAGAACCTGAGATTGAGAATGTCCGTACCCATCACGACATTTAAGGACAAGTCATTCTCTGTACTTGCTGTCCAATTGTGGAACTCCACAAAAATAAGTCTAAGTAAGTATGTATATGTATTATACTTATGTATGTATACAGGGTATATCAAGACTGCTACCGAAAACGAAGCCGGGTGGTAGTTTAAGCGACTTCAGACACAATGCAACAGAAAAAGTTGCAAAAAAAGCGACAATTTTTTTTTTGTAATTTTTTTCCTATTGCTATATTTTGGTGGTAAATACATTTTTTCCTAAAATAATAGTGTATACCCTTTAATTTATAATACTCTAAGATATAAGAGAGTTTAAATTATTATTTTAGCAAAAACTATGGATTTACCACCCAAAAATGACGATATTTAAAAAATCATAAAAAATAATTGTCGCGTTTCTATGCGAAATTTTTAATTGGATTGTGTTTGTAGCCACTAAAACTACCACCCGGCTTCGTTTTCGGTAGCAGTCTTGAGATACCCGGTATATAAGGCAACTCTACTAGCCAAACTAGTAGAGTTGCCTTGAACTTCGCTTTTCTATATATACATATTGTGTTTACATAGTGAACCACTTTCGTACGGAACAAGAAACCTGTGGAGTCGCCTTGGAGTCGCGAACTTTATTGTAATTCTTACTAACTTAAGAATTGCATACTGAGGCTGGCGGTGTTTATTATTAGGACACAGTAATAGATAGAAATAGAAGTGCGTGATGGCCTGTTGGTAAACGGACTAGACGCGGCTGCCAACATGTTCAAGGTGGTCGCGGGTTCAAATCCCAGGGCATACCTCTGACTTTTCGGAGTCATGTGTGTATTGACAGTCAATCACCACGCACTAAAACGGTGAAGGAAAACATCGTGAGGAAACCTGCATACATAAATCGCTATGATTTATAAGAATTTCTATGGTATGTAAGTCCGCCAACCCGCACTAGGCCAGCGTTGTGGACTATATGGCCTAACCACTCTCAATCGTACTTTCGATTGTAGAGTAGGGACGTATATGGACTGATACAATACAATACAATGTATATATAATATGTATGTATATGTGGTATGTATATACAGGGTGTACAAGAAAACGGCGCACCTGCCAATATACATTATAGTGTATGGTGAAGGCATCTTAATTAAGATGGATTTGCATGGCGCTAGCGAATATTAAGAAAGATAAAAAAACACTAACGTTACACATGCTACCCCTTAACACATTACGCTAAAGTGATTGAACCTTACAACTGAACGGTAGACACCCAAAAATAAATAAGCAGAGCTCATTATTTACTTATAAGTCGTGCGATTGTTTACATCACGCTCAGGGTACATAAAAAATATATTAAAATGGTACTGGGCGACCCGTCTTCAATATGATATGCATATATTTTGATTTGTTGGCTAGTCAAGTCATTAAGCAAATGAATCAACAAGCGCAAGTTCCATGAAACAAATATTATTTTTTTGCTTTGCAGTGGTACTTAGATATTATTTTGTTATTTTTTGGTTTTTAGTGGTTTTTTGTTTTAAAGTCGGGTTTTATTTTTTTATAAAAATTTTTGGTTATTTTATCTTTTTAGTGTTGATAGGAATCAAAATGAAGAAGATTTGGTCCCCACAAGGAATATGTTCTTTCCGATGATAATGAAATCGCTAAAATCGGCTAAAAGCTGCCAAAGATATTGGAGTATTCATATGTTTATTATTTTTTCTCCCCCCCCCCTCCCTTTGCCCCTACCCCCTTTTCCCTCCACCACTGTAGCTTAGCTTTTATACTGAATCCAATGCAAAAAGAACCATTAGAATCCTATTAAAGTTTGAAGAGTTCTACCCTCCAGGTCAGAAAATGATCATCAGATCTCCATGTTGTGTTCCTGAGATCAACCTGTCAATACATTTTTTTCCAATGAAAAAGAAATCACTAAAATTGGTTAAAAGCTGCCGAAGATATTAGAATTTACGTGTATTTTAATTTTATCACCTACCTCCCCCCTCACCCCCACCCCTTTTTTCCTATCTCACTGTAAATTAACTTTTATAATGAACCTAATGCAAAAAGAACCATTGGAATCCTACTTAATTTTAAGGAGTTCCCCTCTCCAGGTCCGAAGATATTGCTCAGATTTTCACCATATTTTTATGGGGCCAAATGACAAGCATCAGCTTTCAATCAAAGAAAGAATGGTCGAAATCGGTTCACACAGTACAGAGAAACGAGGTAACAAACATAAAAAAAAGCAACATACAGTCGAATTGAGAACCTCCTCCTTATTTTGAAGTCGGTTAAAAATAAATTGTTATTTTGATTTTTGAAAGATAAAGGCCTGTTCACATTAGATACAAAGCTTTCCTATTTGAGTTCATAATAATTCATCTGAACAATTAGTATTTTTTATTTTTATTTTAAGAAGGCTTACAGACTAATTACATTATTTATATTTACTCAACTAAGTTGTCTAATTGCTAATGACAAGCCACCACATATAAATAATAAACTAATGTCGACATATATATACATAAAATGAACAAGTATATGTAATAAAAAGTTAAAATAAAAAATACAATTATCATCAAAAAAGATTGAAGCTGAACAAATAACTATATAGTGTAGGTATTGAGTACAGCTGTGAGTAAATGCCGTTAACTATACTCATTTATCAAAAAAGGTAGGTTAGTACTGTATCAGCCCATATACGTGCCACTGCAGGGCATGGGTCTCCAGTGTAGTAAATTAGTAGTTAGTGTTTATTGATTTCACTGATTTTATCTCACAGAAGTCTCATATGCAAATTCTATGCTATAATGGTAGACAACATTTCTCTAGGTATAAGAATTTAGAAGAACTTTTACCACTTTAAAGTAACATTATTTTCAAAATACATTAAAGTTATGTTAAATACAATAATAAACAAAGTAAATAGACAATTTGTAACTGACTGGATCAGTTGATGACATATTTACATAATATTATAATCTCTTGAGCAAATAAGGACCATTATATCAGTCCAATAAGATCTTTTTTGTTTTACTGTAACTTTTACGTCGGAGTACTTAATCATATTTAGTTATATCAAGTGTGTAGTGTGAGCACACCTCAAGATGTCGGGCTTCTTTTGCAAAATGCTAAAAGTTACCGACAAAGAAATTGCCGCCTTTCGGCTCGCACTCACAATCGGCGGCGGCAACCTCAAAGGAAAAATAATCGAGCCGCGTTGGATCCGACGAACTACACTATGACCGGCGGCTTCCTTTGACTAATAGGGCCAAATTGGGCAATCATTTTAAAAATCTTATTTTTAAGTTATCAGTGTCATCAGATTATTTTTTCAATGAATATTAATTATTTAGATAATTTAAATGTTATGTAGGTATTACCAAAACTTTTCTAATTATAATTAAATTCGCAATCTTACATGATTTAAGTAATATTTAAGCGATGACCAGTGTGATTTCTTGGTATCTTTCAGTTTGGATTTGTGACACTAAGGAAAATAATGACAAACAAAATAGTCAATCCATACACGATGCAACTGCACCTAAAGTTATTATGTTGTTAATTTATTGACGCTTAAATCTAAGTACGTCCCTGTTTAACTGATTTATTTATGTGAAATGAAACAAAAAATATCCTTTTTTGAAGTTAGAGAAGGATATACCGCTAGAGAGTTCATGACCTGCACATATGTAAACAACGGTTAAAGCGAAGTTTAAGAAATTTTTGATGCTGTTAAAAATGGTTTTCGTGGTATATTTTGTTAACCGTTCAATTAACAACGAAACGAAAAAATACGTATGTGTTTAAATCTTGTTCTTCACCCATTCCAACTGGTATTATGCGAAAAAGTGGTGATTAAACTTAAAACTTTAAACGGTCATAACTTCAAAACGGATAGGTATTTTCCAAATATTATTTTTTTATTATGACATTAATATTACGCCCTTGTATCCCACTGAGCAAGTGCGCCATTTATTTGCGCTCCCTGTATATATATTGTAATTATATGTTTTTATGATATTATTTATGTCTCCGTGCTTTCGTTATCTTTATTTTACACTGCCCTCTCTTTTTTCCTGCTCATATATCCATCCCATGTTTGTCTGGTAGAAATTGCCTTAGAGCGATAAGACTGCCATTTGTACTTTGTTGTTTTGTTTTATCTCTAAACTGTTATTAAATAAATTTAGTTGTCATTTAATTTAAGTTATTAAATAATAAAAATGAAAACTGAAATTAAGGAGTTGCTTGCCAAAAAAGCGGCCGCTAAGTCCAGGTTTAACCGACGCCCAAATGAAACTAATTGGCTGAAATATGTAGCCGTACGGAATCACTGCACAAAGGTATGTAGGATCGCCCAACGCCGACATATCCATAACTCTGTAGAAAACGGAGACCCAGCTAAAGTCTGGAAATTTCTTAAGTCTTTGGGAGTGGGTAAATCTCAACAAGACTCTATTCCCAAATCTATAGATTTAAATTCTCTTAACCATCATTTCTCCTCTCCGTCTTGTTTCCCCAGGACGATCAAAGATAACACTTTAAAGCATCTTTCTACCCTTAAGGCTCCCGATTGTTCTAGTTTCGTTTTCAAACAATTTGTTATCTGTGATGTTAGGAGAACTATTTCGCTTATCTCATCGAATGCAATGGGAAGTGACCATGTCAGCCGTAATATGATTCTTCCTATCCTCGACGAAATCCTTCCTATCATTACCCATATCCTAAACCATTCCATCTCCTCAGGGACCTTTCCGATCGCTTGGAAAGAAGCCCACATCATTCCTATTCCTAAAAAACCTAATGCTTCCCTACTCTCCGAATTTCGTCCTATTTCCATCCTACCATTTCTGTCTAAAGTCCTTGAGCGCCTAATCCATAGCCAATTCAATAGTTTCCTCTCTAAGAATAATATTTTAAATCCTCTCCAATCCGGATTTCGTCCCGGACATAGTACAACCACTACTCTGACTCATATTACGGATGGCATCAGGTCAGGTATGGAGGAGGGCAAGCTGACAGTCTTAGCGTTGCTAGACTTCAGTAATGCTTTCAACACCGTTGATTTCGATGTATTACTTGGCATTCTGAGTTCTCTTAACATATCTCCAATGGCAGTTGATTGGTTTCGAAGTTACCTGTATGGACGTCGGCAACGTATCTGTGTTGAGGAAAGTTTTTCCTCATGGTGCACTGTGAATGCTGGCGTCCCTCAGGGCGGCGTGCTATCTCCTTTACTCTTCGCTGTTTTTATCAACTCTATAACTAATTATCTTCGCTCCTCCTACCACCTTTATGCAGATGATCTCCAAATCTACACTCGGGCGCCCCTGAATAGGCTAGCTGATGCAATTTCGGAAATTAATGTTGACATCCAAAGCATCTGTAACTGGAGCAAAGCTAATGGGTTGCAGGTTAACCCTGCCAAAACTCAGGTCATTGTTGTCGGCAGCCCCAGAATGATTTCAAAACTAGACTGGGATCTTGTACCGTCTATATACTGTGATGGTATCATTATTCCTTACAGTGATACTGTAAAAAATTTAGGTTTGTATTTAGATAAATCCCTCACCTGGGGCCCGCAGCTTCGTGAGCTAAGTAGAAAGTTGTTTGCTTCAGCTCGCTCTTTGCGAAGGTTACACAATTTCCTACCCGTCGCCACGAAGATTTCACTTGCGCAAACACTTCTTCTCCCCATCCTTGATTATGCCGATGTCAGCTATCTTGATCTTACCGAGGACCAACTTAATAAACTTGAGCGTCTCCAAAATTTTTGCATACGGTTCATATTTGGCCTTCGGAAATATGACCATGTTTCCGAGTTTCGTGTTAAGCTCAAGTGGTTACCCATACGACTTCGTCGGAATACTCATATTCTTTTTCTTCTCTACAACATCTTGTTTAATCCCTTAACTCCCTCTTATCTTAAAGATCGTTTTATGTTCCTTCATGATTCACATACAAAATCCTTGAGATCGTCGGAGAACCTGAGGTTGAGAATGCCCGTGCACTCTACGACTTTCATGGACAAGTCTTTTACAGTACAAGCAGTCCGATTATGGAATGCACTTCCTGATGCAGTGAGACGGGCACGAACATTGGTGTCCTTTAAGAAAATGGTTAAAGAACACTACCTGTCCCTTTAACTACTACATTACTCAAGTGATTGATTGTTTGTATAATAAGTATGTATTTGTATGTATTATTATGATATCTGTGCACTTGTATATGTATATACATGTATTTATATATTTATTTATATATCTAGTATATGTTATGTTTGTTAATTTTGTAATTATATTCGTATGTCACGTTTTTTGCATATATGATTTTATTTAATTTATTTTTTCTTTATTCAAATTTTTTTTTTTTTTTTGGTACACTATTGACTGCCCTCTCTTTTTTTCCATCTCTTACTGTCCATCCCAAGGTAGTCGGTAAGAGATTGCCTCGAGCGATACGACCGCCTTTTGTACCACTATGTAATAATATAATGTTCTGTAATTAAGTTAACTTAGTGTACAATAAAGCATTTAAATAAAATAAATAAATAAATAATAAAGAATTAAATAAATAAATAAACTCCCTTACAGACGATGATTCCGGCATGAGACAGGCTCGAGCTCATTTAACATTTAAAACACACGACTATCCTTTCTTTCTCCTTTCTCTTATCTTCATCCAAAGGTTAAAAGGTAAGAGTTTGCCTTGTGCAATAAGGCCGCCCATTGTAATTACTTTAAATACCGGGTATCTCAAGACTGCTACCGAAAACGAAGCCGGGTGGTAGTTTTAGTGGCTACAAACACAATGCAACTAAAATTTTCGCATAGAAACGTGACAATTATTTTTTATGATTTTTTAAATATCGTCATTTTTGGGTGGTAAATCCATAGTTTTTGCTAAAATAATAATTTAAACTCTCTTATATCTTAGAGTATTTATAAATTAAAGGGTATACACTATTATTTTAGGAAAAAAATTATTTACCACCAAAATATGGCAATAGGAAAAAAATTTCAAAAAAAAATTGTCGCTTATTTTTGCAACTTTTTCTGTTACATTGTGTCTGAAGTCGCTTAAACTACCACCCGGCTTCGTTTTCGGTAGCAGTCTTGATATACCCTGTATAGTTACAATTGTTTTTTGTTTCTTTTGGTGTATAAAATATGTATGTACAATAAAGATATAAATAAATATAATTGTCCTATTTTATTTCTAGTTTGATCAAGATTTCTGGTTCAAAAATATCCTTTACTAGTATAGATAATGTAATCGATAGCCGTGTTCCCTATTTTGAGAAACGTAGGTTGTCTGAATTTTTCATCGCTTTAGTGGTACTTCTTCGTACCAATGTGATGATGTGGGGCAAGCTTATGTGTGCCTGTGTAAGTGTATGCATAGGAAAATTGAGGTCCTTGTCCTCCTACAGCTAAGCAGCGAACTCGGGCTTAGTGCACGGTGAATTAACGTACAACTAAAGCGTGGTGTAAGTTACAAGGACTTCCTTAACTCCATCTCTGAAGAATGAGACGGTGCAGCGTTGTTTTGGCACAACTTAATACAAATAAAGGTTATAGAAAAACATTGATCATTCGTATCTACTGGCTGAATAAATTAAATGAATTAATTTTTTTACACACTACTATTAATTTTGCTCTTTCTTAAAAATATAAATTGATATTCTCGGAGATTCGCCAGATTTCTGTGCCAGGCGTCATTAAAATGGGTGTTAATGTCGATTCTGGTAAACAAGAAACATTGGCGGATGCGACTCATTGCAGGAATAAGTACAATTAATAAATGAGAATTAGAAAAACTACTAAGAACAATTAAAATAAATTTATTTTCTTATAAATACTTAATTTAATTATGTTTACGCATACTTCTTCTAATGTTATATTCGTTCGGAAACTTATAGAAGGGGTAGTAGGCTCCTACTTTCCTGTTAAAAACTAAATATGGAGGCATACTGTAGGGCGAATTAGAATCTGAAGCTCTGGACCAATTTCTGTACACATTTCGCTTTTTCTTCAAGTGCTTGGGCGGTTTCAAGTCAATTATATGTTTTTTCTCAGAGTAACTGTGTTTCGCCAATTTGTTTCCAGGCCTGATGTCTTTTGCTGATGTAAAAATGATCAGCAGAACGGCAATTAGTAGAAACTGAAAATAAATGAACGAAAATATTAAGGCGCAAGAAAAAGCAATAGAACCTTGAAATAAAACTATTATTTACAGATTTTATCGCGAATTTAGTTTAATTTTTTACATTTTTGACTTCTCGACGTTTCGATTACTTTACAGCTTTCATGGTCACGGGGCGGACTGAAATATTGGTCGTCCGCTCTGTGACTGTTACAATTCAACTACCCTTATTTTACAATTATTAAATTAAAAAAAGTTAATTAAATTTGATTTAATTTAATTTAAAAAAGTCCACACATCACAGTCCACATCATCACATTGGTACGAAGAAGTACCACTAAAGCGATGAAAAATTCAGACAACCTACGTATCTCAAAATAGGGAACTAGACTATCGATTACATTATCTATACTAGTAAAGGATATTTTTTGAACCAGAAATCTTGATCGAAGTAGAAATAAAATAGGACAATTTTATTTATTTATATCTTTATTGTACATACATATTTTATACACCAAAAGAAACAAAAAACAATTGTAACTATATTTAAAGTAATTACAATGGGCGGCCTTATTGCCCAAGGCAAACTCTTACCTTTTAACCTTTGGATGAAGATAAGAGAAAGGAAAAAGAAAGGATAGTCGTGTGTTTTAAATGTTAAATGAGTTCGAGCCTGTCTCATACCGGAATCATCGTCTGTAAGGGAGTTTATTTATTTATTTAATTCTTTATTATTTATTAACTTAAATTAAATTAAAACTAAATTTATTTAATAAAGTAAAATAAGGGTAGTTGAATTGTAACAGTCACAGAGCGGACGACCAATACCTCAGTCCGCCCCGTGACCACGAAAGCTGTAAAGTAATCGAAACGTCGGGAAGTCAAAAATGTAAAAAATTAAACTAAATTCGCGATAAAATCCGTAAATAATAGTTTTATTTCAATGTGTAACATTCGCGTAAATCTAAGAAACCATTAAGCAATAGAACCTTGTTCCGTTTTAAAATAAGAATGTACGACTAATAGACTACAGGCCCGTGGCAAAAAGTGATGGGTCATATGAACCACAAGGAGACCTATTTAGTAAGATACAGGGGCTTAAAATAATAATATTTAGCACTATGCCGTCACTTGTAAGCTGTCCGTCTGGATGCAGATGAGACTTCAAAAATACATGGAGAGGGTGTACATTTTGGTCATATATTTTTGTACGGCATTCCTACCATCGATAGATCCATGATCAAATAATAAGAAAACACGTAGTGCCGTACAAAAATAGTGCGCCACAAAGTCAGAAGAACGTTAGATATTCCGGCAATTGTCTTGGTAAATTTAGTAATTTGATTTTATACGGCATCGTTTCCATACAATTTCAAACGGAATATACCTTTGGTTGATATTTGGACTATATGGACTATATGGCCTAACCACTCTCAATCGATTACGATTGTAGAGTAGGCCCGTGCCCTGCAGTGGGACGTATATGGGCTGATACAGATACAGATATTTAGTATGACATTTTTTGTACGGCATTTAGATTCTTTATTTGTTTTTAATGCAATAATCCATAAAAAGTCAATGCCGTACAAGTCTCAATGTTCATATTGATAAAAAGTTGTGATGTGGAATATATTGTTAAGTGGTCGCTATGAAAATAGGGTTAATGAAAAGTTATTAAACTCGTACAGCAGCATCAGCCCATATACGAGATTAAATTATTGTAATATAAAAATCTTTAAAGGATATTGTAGCCAGAGTAGATACTGGACTTAATGAGACTCGAAATCTTATGTCTCCGGATGGCGAGCGCAGTGGAATGCCAAACATTGAATGAAAATGAAATGAAATGAAAATAATTTATTGAATTCATTAAAATGTTCAACATCATTTAGATTCAGTCATTTTTTTTATCTACCACCCGGTTCGGAAAGCGGTTTTCACTAGAGAAGAACGGGCAAGAAACTCATGCTCTTTTCAAAACCAGTTTACAATGTAGTGAATTATTACAAAATTTACAAGTTGGTTTAAATCAGAGCAGTTTAATAATAATATGTTGTAAATTTACAATAAATATTTTTGATATGAATATTATTATATTATAATTACTATGGCTGAGTGAAGTGAAGTCACCCAGAACGGAGAATCAGTATACTCTTTTTCGCCAAAGCAGTGAATAATTGCGAAAGATTTATGTAATCCATCAATCAATCCATTACAATGTAAGCAAATCGGATAGACCAGTCTCATTGCTTTGTGATTCATGGTGTTGTTTGGTTTTGCTACTGTCCATGAGCGGTCGTATCGCTTACCATCACGCGAATGGAATGCTCTTCTCGCTATTCATTGAAATAAACAAAAATAGGGATATACCTTAGAAGAGACAATGAATCTCTTCACTAATGTATTCATGTATTTTAAAAGCAAGAAAACACATTTATTGTAATTAAATTAGCTGCATAAAACATAATAAATTTATTCACAATGGTTCAGATACTCGTCCCTTGTTTATGTACAGTCAGCAACTTAAGTCACTACACATTTACGAGATTTAGATTGGTCTTATCATCCAAAATAATAATTATTCTCAATATCCTATAGCACTTCTCGATAAAGATTACTTTACTTGATTATATTTTACGACTATAGTTTAGTAACTAGAAATTTTTAATTCATAAAAGGGATATTAAATATTTGGAGTATGTGGCGACTTATGTTGCTGACTGTACATATACTTTACACACTTGACATTATAAGAAAATATATGAGACTCACCTTTAGAAGCGTTAAATTTTCCATATCGTATTATTTTTATCAACTTATAAACTTGTACATTTTACTACGGCGGTCTGTCTCCTAGCCAAACTAGTGGAGATGCCTTGAACTTCGGTTTTCTATATATACATATTGTGTTAACATAGTGAACCACTTTTGTACGGAACAAGAAACCTGTGGAGTCGCCTTTGAGTCACAAAAACTTTATTGTAATTTTTATTAACTTGAGAATTGCAAACTGAGATTGGCGTTGTTTATTATTAAGACACAGTAATAGATAGAAATGTATTACTTAATACTATATAATAATAATAATATAGCCTTTTATTCAGATCCATATTACAATTACATTAAAAAACAATACATATGAAACTTAAAACTATGAAACGTAGTCTAGTCTTTTAATTGAATTTTACTTATTTTCTGTAGATCTGTTTGCCAGTCGGCAAAGCCCAAACTTTTCTACTCGTTTCTTTCTAGAGCTACTTTGTTCCATGTAACGCATGCCACTTGTCTTATATCGTCATATCATATTTTTTGAGGTATATCTTCTCTTTATTTTTTACTTACTCTGGGATACAATTGGGATACCATTTTGTAACAATTTTGCTCCATTTGTCTTTTGCTCTCATCATATGCTCTGCCCATCGCCATTTCAAAAATACTGAGCGGATGACCAATACCTTAGGCCGCCCCGTGACTACGAAAGCTGTTAAGTGATCGAAACGTCTGGAAGTCAAAAATGTAAAAATTATACCAAATTCGCAAATAATAGTTTTATTTCAATATGTATCATTCGCGTAAATCTAAGAAACCGTTATGCACGAAAAGGAATTACTTTGGTTTGTTTTGGTAAATGGAATGATAACCCAGTTTAACTTTATCTAATAAATTGTTATCCATTCGTAAAAAAATTGTTTGTGTTTTGTTTATTTGGACTAAATCTGTTTTTTTTTTCGTGTTTTTATTGGTTCATTTATCTCCGGGACTTGTTTATGAAAACGTGATAAAAATACAACTATATGTTTCCCATTTCTAAATTCTTTTGGTTCCTTTGTCAATCTTAAACAGCAATTTCTATACTACATGCATCAATTCACGCTTTTTGTCCAGAAAGGGTAGGCAGAGGTTGTGTGTTTGGGAAGGTGGCAGGAGGTCGCGGGTTCGAATCCCAGGGCACACCTCTGAGTTTTCGGAGTCATGTGTGTATTGATAGTCAATCACCACGCACTAAAACGGTGAAGGAAAACATCGTGAGGAAACCTGCACACCATAGCGATTTATAAAAACTATGGTATGTTAGTCCGCCAACCCGCACTAGGCCAGCGTGGTGGACTATATGGCCTAACCACTCTCAATCGTACTGTCGATTGTAGAGGAGGCCCGTGCCCTGCAGTGGGACGTATATGGGCTGATACAGAATTGTATCGTAATATAATTGTGGTACCAAGGCAGTCGACTAGATTATTATATCTATACTAATACTATTAAATCTAAGACTGTTAACACGAGGATAAACGAATGTGTTGTTAAATATAATTTCTACTTAAGTGTTGTTTTATTACAGGAGTTAAACCTTACAGTAGAAAATACACCGTGTATGTCGGTATTTTTAACGTAATAGGGAAAAAGCAAAAACATGGAGCGTAGGTTAAACTTTTCTCATAAAAGTTTTATATTACGTCATGAGAAGGATATGTTATTAGATTCCAACGTGTCTTATCCGGGAAGCTTGAGAGCATCATCATTATTGTTTCAGGCCAAAATTAGTACCGGTTTAGCTTATTTTTTTTCATTTATGATTTATTTTTTATAATGGTTTTTAACTTCCATGATAATTATGATAATCTTCCATGATAAGCAGAGGAGTGAGTAGCTTACTGATTACACCCACTCATATACTTTGGCAATGCTATGGACACGGATTAACGTGCATATGGGTATCATTAATCAAACAAATTACCTCCTAGTAAAATGTCGATATTTTGTATGAAAATGATATGGTGTAGGCACTCTTGTTATTAATACTGTTCGCTAGACAAAGGTCGATTAAAATCTTGACATTTATTACGAGCGACCCGTTCAGCTGCGCCTGGGTGCAGATATTTTTTGATTTCCCTCCGCACCACATCGATGTTATGTTTATAATATGTTTTTTACGACATAATATTACATTTTATCGTGGGAGAGCCGTGTAACCGCTTAGGCAGTACTATAAATGAGCTGGGTCGGCCGGAGTGATATCACGACCTCACAGAAAACCGGTGTGAAGTAGTACCTATCGTGGGAGAGCCGTGTAACTGCTTAGGCAGTACTATAAATGGGCTGGCTCGGCCGAAGTGATACCACGACCTCACAGAAAACCGGTGTGAAGTAGTACCCACAGTACTGTGTTTCACCGAGTGAGTGAGGCTACCGGAAGCCCAACCCCCTACCCCTCCTTATGATAGCGCCGTATAAAAATTGTTTACCCCAGAGGGGTACCAACAACCACGGCGTTGGAGAATCCCTTCCTGGGCGTCCACATCCCGGATTTACACCGGGTCGTGGACGTCCAGGCTGCTCCACGTATTCTTCACTACTGCGCTTGATGGGAGGAAAACTCAGGGTAAGAGCAACCCATCGCCGCCAACCCCTGCCACTTTTACCGTGGATTTCTGCAACATCAGGGGTTTACGTTCTAATCTTGATGCCATCCACCACCACCTCGAGACGGCTGAACCGGCCTTGCTCTTTTTGACCAAGACGCAGATATCTTCTCCGGCAGACTCCGCGTACCTCTCCTACCCGGGGTACAAATTAGAATACTCTTTTGTGCCGCGGGCTGGGGTGCGCGTTTTTGTTGGAGAGGATGTCTGCTATCAACGCCTCCATCATTTGGAAGGAAAGGACCTGTCCATCCTCTGGTTGCGTATTAACGGCGAAGACCATCCTCGCTTCTACGCATGCCTTTACAGGTCTCATAGCGGTCATTCAGAAACGGACCGACTCATGGGGTGCATTCAAACGGTTACAGATTCCATCCAAGAGCAGATTCCATCCGCAGAAGCTGTGGTACTTGGGGATTTTAATGCCCACCATGCTGAATGGCTGGGGTCCCCAACCACCGACTATGCGGGCAGATCTGCTTACGAATTCGCCTTGGCATATGGTCTGAAACAAGTGGTGGCCGCACCGACGCGAATACTTGATGTGGAAGGCTATACACCTTCCCTGTTGGACCTTCTGTTGACCTCACATCCGGACAACTATCTGATCGGGATCGATGCCCCTCTGGGATCATCTGATCACTGTCTGATAAGGACTACGGTGCCACTCATGCGCCCAATTCACCCACAGTATGCAGGCTGTCGCCGTGTGTGGCACTACAGGTCAGCTGATTGGGATGGGATGCGATCATTCTTTGCGTCCTACCCTTGGGGGCGGGATTGCTTCACGCTGGATGATCCTGACGCCTCTGCTGACTCTGTTGCCGATGTGGTGCTGCAAGGAATGGAACTATTTATTCCATCCTCTGTTGTGCCCATTGGTGGTAGATCCAAGCCCTGGTTTTATCGCTCCTGTAAAATGGCAAATCGCCGTAAACAGGCATGCTACAAGCCTTGGGCAGTTGCAGTGGCAGCTCAGGATATAAATACCAGCGTCTTAAAAAAGGAGTATAACTTTGCCTCGAGGTCCTTCAAAAGAGTGATAGCAATGGCGAAATCGGATCACACTGGCAGAATTGGTGAGAGATTGGTTCGTCTTCCTTCGGGAACGCGTGCATATTGGTCACTCGCCAAATTTGCCATGGGGAATTTTTGTAGCCCTTCCTTTCCGCCTCTTCGTAGGGGGGATGCATCATTGGCCCATGGCGCAAGAGAGAAAGCCGATCTCCTATGCTCTCTTTTTGCGTCTAACTCTTTTCTGGATGACGGGGAAGCGAACCGCCGACTATCCCGCGGTGCAACACCAATATGCCGGAAATTCGGTTTTCGCAACGGCTAGTGCGTAAAGCGCTGTTCTCCCTCGACATCCATAAATCGAGTGGACCCGATGGTATCCCTCCTATTGTTTTGAAGAAGTGTGCTCCTGAGTTGGCTCCGGTCTTAACGCGTCTTTTTCGGTACTCCTACTTCTTAGGCGTAGTCCCGGCTTCGTGGAAGACAGCTTTAGTGCATCCGATACCTAAAAAAGGCGAGCGCTCGAATCCTTCCAACCATAGCCATTACCTCCTTGCTCTGGAAGACAATGGAATCCATTGTTAACAGCCAACTCCTTGGGTACCCTGAGGATCATCAGCTATTAAGTGACCGTCAATACGGTTTCCGTAGGGGCCGCTCGGCTAGTGATCTTCTCGTGTACCTAACGCATAGATGGTCGAAGGCTATCGAGAGTAGGGGGGAGGCACTGGCCGTTAGTCTGGATGTAGCGAAGGCCTTTGATAGGGTCTGACATAGAGCGCTTCTGTTGAAGCTTCCTTCCTACGGGCTTCCCGAGAAGTTGTGCAAATGGCTAGCTAGCTTTCTAGCGGACCGGAGCATCAAGGTCGCTGTCGACGGTGCATGCTCGGATCTCAAGTCCGTGAACGCTGGTGTCCCACAAGGCTGTGTGCTATCTCCCACGCTATTTCTTCTGCATATTAATGATATGCTGCAAATTAGCGGCATACATTGCTATGCGGATGACAGCACGGGTGATGCCTTATATACCGGCCGAGCCAATATTTCTCAGGAAAACGTCTACGAGTGCCGAAACAAACTTGTGTCTGAAGTCGAGTCCTTACTATCCAGAGTCTCAGATTGGGGCCGACACAACTTGGTCGAATTTAACGCCTCAAAAACACAGGTTTGCGCGTTTACCGCAAAAAAAATCGCCTTTCGTCGTATCACCTCAGTTTCAAGGCACTCCTCTAATTGCCACAGCTAGTATCGGAATTCTTGGTGTCGACATATCGAGTGAGGTTCAGTTCCGCGGTTACCTTGAAAGTAAGGCCAAATTGGCCTCAAAGAAGCTTGGTGTGCAACTTTATAAGGCGCAAGTCCGGCCCCACGTGGAATATTGCTCCCATCTTTGGGCAGGGGCACCCCAGTACCAGCTTCTTCCTTTCGACCGCATTCAACGTCGGGCTGCTCGATTCATTGACGTCCAGGTTCTCTCCGACCGGCTTGATCCTTTGGCTTTGCGTAGACATGTAGCTTCGCTCTGCATTCTCTATCGCATTTACCACGGGGAGTGTTCTCGAGAATTGTTCGGACTTATCCCTGCTGCTGAGTTCCGCCACCGTATAACACGACAAACCTCCAAATACCACCCACATCACCTTGGAGGTTGGAAATCTACAACAGTACGTTTTTCCCGGTACTTTCTCCCACGTACTACAAATCTGTGGAACCAGTTGCCAGCGGCATCATTCCCGGACAGATACGACCTGGCGACCTTCAAAAAACGAGCGTATTCCTACCTCTAAGGCTGGCAACGCAGATGCGTTGCCAGCCTTTGAGGCATGGAGCATGGCATGGAGATCCATGCCCTATGGTGTTGCAGATGTCCATGGGCAGCGGTGTTCACTTATCCATCAGCTGAACCGCATGCTCGTTTGCCCCCTATAATATAAAAAAAAACTTAGATTTTTTCGACTTCTTCTTCTATAATATATATGTATTATACCTATACATATAAACCTTCTTCTGGAAGCACTCTATCCATTGCTGAAAACTGCATCAAAACTCATTGAATAGTTTAAAATATCTAGGTTCGCAGACAGCGAAAGAGGCTTCATTTTACTATTTAATGATGATAATAATTTAAATTGAATATGCGAACATTATAATTGGTATTGGTATATATTGGGCTCGTAACCGGGCGTCAATAAATTAATATCTTTATAATAAAGATAAAAATAACGAGCTGCTGACCCAGTATTGTGTGGAGAATAGGTACGGATAGATAAAAGAAGATCTGTGTCCTCACTTATATGGCTTGATTCCTATGAGAAATATGAAAGTTTTAATAAAAATGAAGATAAAAATTGAAACCCAGCCGTCCTACTGAACCCACACTAAGATACAGTCTGTCGTGGGTATCAGTAACTACGAGGGAATTTTCGGTCTTACAAACATCCAAATCCGAAACAAATACTAGTGGTTCACACAAACATTTGCCTCGGTACGGGGATCGAACCTGCGGCGTTTCGTTTCACAGCCCGCGTCTAATTGCGCCACGAAGAGTCTCAAAATAATCTTATATTTCGGTTACTGTGTATTTTATAAATAATAAACAGTATATAACCACTCTACAGATTTCTTGAAGTGATACGCATAAATGTGTCGCTGCAATTAGCAAGTACTCGCGAGCATTCGGATATGTTACTGACACACATTGACTTGTATTCTTACCAATAAGAGCTATGAGAGGCTCACGACCGGTTACTTTCTACAATACAGTAATAACTATAGGTAACATAAATGGCCGAAAAATAGGTTAGGTGAAGGCTCAGCTGTACAAGTGACATTGTCATCATAAATGGTAGCAGCTTACGATTAGGTGAGTCACCAGATCAACTGTTTATCTAGGGCATAGGCAAACAGAAAATCAACTCAACTTTTTGTTTTATCTTTTTGCTAGTAAATATAAATATTAATTTACTAATTAACCAAGACTGAATAATCCATGACTGTTCTTGCAAAAGGACTATAATATATTTTTAGAGACCTACAGATTATACAGTAGGTACCTCATGACACGCTCCATTTACACAGGGTAGTTCTGGCCTCGGAATTACGATTATCGTAAAGATATAGATAAGTTTCATCAGGATACAAAAATGTAAGCATTGGTCAGACAACGATAATTTTGCCTGCCCTTTCTATCTCCTGTTAGTATGTACATATATCCATCTAATGGTTGCCTGTAAGAAATTACATAGTGTGATAAGGCCGCCACTTGTACTATTATTTTTATTGTGTTACATCTTTATAGTATTTATGTACAATGCAAAAAGGATTAAACAAATAATAAATAAAAAAATCTTATGGCGGTTATGTCGCACGATAATTGCATACGAGAAACTTTCGTTGTGAAAATGAGTCTTTACTATTAGTAATATTACTTTGTTAATTAAGCAAGCCTGATTACTGCGTGATTCTATCCTTTGCAGAAATACTTTAATACAATTTTGTAAATATACCGATTATACAGTGCCTACTTATTCATCAAAATTTCTTCGACTAAGGACTTTAACTAAGTGCTCGCAATTATAATGAACAGGTTTGTATGAGCAATCAATTGATTCTTCCGTGGTCTAATATTTTACCTAAAGCATATTTATTTCACGTCTTCATAAATTGGAGCATTGTTCTAAAATGACTCACTTCTAAATGACTCAATGGAGTGTAATAATGTCTTATAGCCAGACCTAAATCATAGACTAGTAAATCATAGACATGTTAACTCAAGTAAATAAATTACAATATACCGGGTATCTCAAGACTGCTACCGAAAACGAAGCCGGGTGATAGTTTTAGTGACTACAAACACAATGCAACTAAAAATTTCGCAAAGAAACCCGACAATTATTTTTTATGATTTTTTAAATATCGTCATTTTTGGGTGGTTAATCCATAGTTTTTGCTAAAATAATAATTTAAACTCTTTTATAACTTAGAGTATTAAAAAATAAAAGGGTATACACTATTATTTTAGCAAAAAAATGTATTTACCATCCAAATATGGCCATAGGAAAAAAATAACAAAAAAAAAATCGTTTTTTTTTTCAACTTTTTCTGTTGCATTGTGTCTGAAGTCGCTTAAACTTCCACCCGGCTTCGTTTTCGGTAGCAGTCTTGATATACCCTGTATACATATTAGATTTAGTGGTGACGGTAAAGATATACGCCATGATGAGTATAGATATAAATCTTTATAGGAATTTCTACATTTTAAGTCTATGAAACTGCGCTAGGTTTGTACGGTGAACTAAAACTACCAATCGAAGCAGGGGTCCTGCTTTGCAGTAGAGCTTAAAATATAAAACAATAAGATTACTATTTGTAATTAGTATGCTAGCATGTAGTATGTTTATTAGGTAAATAGAATATTGATAGAACTTTAAATTGTAGTTTGACACGCAATCAACCTGTTATACAAATTACGTCATGCAATTAGCCTAATCGTGTAGTTTATTAAGTTAATTTTGCAACAATATCTATTACTATAAATGCTACTATATAATGCGAATCACCTTGAGATTTTGGCTAGTTCTGGAATATTTATATTATTGTTACAATGAAGATTAAAATTATTGTATGGGTAAGTCATATCACTATACATTTTAAAACGAAAATACCTGCACCGGAACAAATATTTGTGAGATCCACACGTATGTTTTACTACGGGAATTTGTGAGACCGAAATGTCTCTCGTATTTTCTGATACCCACGACAAAAAAATCATCTTAGTGTGGGGTCAAAACTATGTATGTGTCTTTTGGGTGCATTTATTTATTTTAAAATTCATTTGCACACGAAAGCAAATAGTAACTATAGTATAAGAAATAAAATTTTCTTCGAATTTTAATGATGTAAACAAATTCTGAAATAATAAGTGACGAGAGAATTTGATTATCAGTAGGGTGAAATTTGAGTGCTCTATCTCTAGTGGACTCATAATAATCATGATATATTGAACAGGCGGTGTGCCTATCAAGCCTGTCCATTCCAGTACATAGCACGGGCCTGCTCGAAGCAAAATTAGCCGCTGTTGGTGGTATTGTCAAGGGCGCCGCTTTAGTGGGCGCTGGAGCCTTGGCAGCCAAGGGAGCTGTTTTAAAAGGTACGTGGTACGTGTTTACAATGCGAGTGTGGATGGAAGAGTCGATAGGGGTCGCCTTCACCGAACCTACACCATCCAAAGCGGGGATCAAGACGGGTCAGGTCAAATGTAGTCTTAATTGACGAGAATGCACGAAGAGGTTGATGAAAGTGGATGATGCGAAAGTAATATGTCAGGAACGAGCAATGTGGCGGTCTATTGTCTCTGCCCCTATGGGATGCAGGCGTGACGATTATGTATGGGTTTACAATGCAAAGTAATGGGATAGTTATTGTATGAAGAAAGATAATGATGTGTTGTCAATTGATACTCAACCTGGACGGCTCTGTAGTTACCATTGGGTGAAGAGCAGTTACTAGCAGGGCTAAAACATTATTTGAAAGTCATGCTTGCCTCGGTGGCGTAGTTGTACTTTGGTGGTTATAAGTGTAGGTATTAGAATAAGCACTCACTTCCAGGAACTAACTATTGTATATTTTGTAAATTAACACTTAATACATTCACAGACAGAGTAAAATTATAATTATGCGACTCGGAGCGAGATGTGCTCGTGACGAGAGATGGCAGACTGTCTTTTTTCATCCAAATAAATCGACCCTTTTATAGGACTACCCGAATGAGGATCGGTGGGGATAAATCTTCCAGAAAATATATTTAAGCCATAAAATAGGGTCTATCCTTTCAACTAAAAATTAAGGTCGGCCCAAACATCTGGGCTATTGTCCAAACAGAAAGGTTTACAAAACATGTGTACTATTGTATAAAAAACATAAATTTGTTGCAAAGGATTACCGCCACTAAAGAACTTAACTATAATAATACAGTTTTATTGCCCCGGCATGAACGGGTCATTACAATTAGGAAACAATAATTTAGAACAGCATCTTTTTAACTAATATTATACAATAAGGTACACAAAAATTCTTACTTAAATAAAACGACTCGCAGATGTTTTATGGTTAAACATCTGCAGTCATATTTTAAAATGAAATGCGTGTTTAAATAATGTTCAAATTACAACTAATAAGCGTGTTATTTTAAAAGCTAAATTATAAGTTGGCGTATTGCAACCGCCACAGCACTATGGTTCGGTTACAAAGCTGAGGTCTCGGGATAGAATCCCGGGTTGGGCACGGAGATAATGAATGTTTCTATACATCATCATACCGGAGTTATTAATACATGATTATGTTCAGTTTTAGAGAAATTTAACACGAAGTACGCAGGCTTAAACGCGCCACTAAACCTGACGATTTTGCCATCGATTGAAGTCGATTTCCCGTTCCGTGTTCCTAAAACACCATTATAGTTAAAAGCTTGATTCTAACTGCCACTGTAGACCTCCTACAATGTTACGTAATATTTATAATTTATTATCATCTACGGCGCCAGTTTATTATCTCGGAAGTCACGTTTACGTTATTATGACTGTAATATTTATTACAAAAATATAATATTTAAAATTGTTTATCGCCGTGACCTCTCTTATAAACTCATCTTCGATACTTGTTAATACTTTTTCGAAGGTAATTCAGGGCTACTGTCCGTAATAGATCAGTGTAAAGGATCTTCTAAGACCACCAGTGGTCTGCAACATTGTATCAGCCCATATACGTCCCACTGAAGGACACTGGTGTGGACTACATGGTGTTGGAATAAATAGTAATAGCAATTACAAATAGCAAGTGAAGTCGATAATAACATTTCACAAGTTATAAAAATAAGCTAAATTTTGCGATTTGCGATAGTAATTCACAAAACCAATCGGCTAATGTTTATACGATCGCATGTAATCTACTTATGATTTTTTACGGACCCATTTAAAGAAGAAACTGACGATCAACTATGTGTGTATGATTTTTGGTGTGATTCACATTACTACTTCTACAATCATGAATGCGATTGAGAGGGCCTAAGCCATAAAGTCTATCACGCTGGCCTAGTTCGGGCTGGCGGATTTTCCATGTCAGCGATGTGACAATAAAATTACTGAATGATTTTAGTGTGGTCTTTGGTACTAAATAGACCCTAATAATGATATTTTGTCATATCTAGGAGCTGGATCATTAATGGCGGCTAAAGGCGCTGCAATTAAAAAGTTAGCTCTAGCGGGTGCACCAAAACCTATCAAGTTTCCTGTACCGAACCTGACATTACATCCTCCTGCTATTATCAAAAAGAAGCCATTGTTAGTGCCTGTAAGTAAATATTAATTGTCCATTTAAGTGCTTATTGCACCATATATACGGAGAGAGTGGCGAGAATCGTATGCCACTATCGCATGACATAACCGTCATAAGATTATTGTGTTTGACAAACGTTTAAATGATGCAATATTTTATATCCTTACGATTATCGCTTCATCCAGGCAAGAAGCTCATCCCGTGGGCCTTAATTGTTTATTCGTTAAACAGATTTTCATGAACAAAGCCTAAGAAAAGATATCCAACTAGTCCTGTTGAAATATATCTAAATCATCATCTATTTCTCAGATTGTCATAATAATTACAAATGTATGGATCACTGCACAAAGACCCTAAACAAGTTTACTGACAGTAAAATTCAATAATATCGACTACAGGTGAATAGAACATGATTCAATGAATGTCTTCATTGCATCAGCTTCAGTGTGGCTTCAATAAACTTCATACGAAACTGCTTCCGAATATAGACTGTAGTCTGTAATGCTCAATATTTAAAAACATTTGCAGTACCATTGGCTAACGATGTTGGGATTGCCCAAGCTCCAGCAGTGGACTTCCTGTTTTTGAATATAGAAGAAATATTCTATAAACATCGAAATTTACTGAGCTAATCCATATACCGTAAAAATGTTTGCTGATTGATTCTTTTACGATACAACTAAGCATTAAATTTGGGCGAAGTTGCGGATAGCGGCAGTACGTATCATGTTTCGTGCATGGTATTTCTTATTTTAATAACTTTATTTTTCCAGGTTCCTGCATTCCCATTAGTACCAGTGGTTCTCTCGGTGACGTCACATGACAGGATGAACATTGTAAAAACCAAATTGAACAGAAAGGCTTCAGTACATATGAAAGCGACTCAACCGATACTTTACAAGTGAGTCGTTGCGTGCTTCTGATAATTACGTATTCATTTCACATAATGCTTTGTTTTGAGAATTAATAATAATATTTACAATGTTTTATGTTAGTGAGTTGCTAATTTAAAATTTATATTAGCAATTTAGCTGTTGGGAGTAACTGTTCTCGATTATTTAATACAGGAAATTGGTTGGCATAATTATGTCGAGTAACAAGGTATGATATTCTGTTGTATATGATCTGCACTCTTTTGTGACGATATCGCCTTTACCATTACGTACAGGCAGTTGATTTGCAGTACTAGGTTTAAAGAGCCTTTTAAATATTACCAAATTGACCGTTAATTAAATACTCACACGCTTGGAAGACGTGATGGTGAGGACAATACCAGAGCGTACTCTTACTATTGTCGCTGCTGACCAAAACTAGGGCCTTATTTGTATCCGTCCTAATATTCGATGGCTTTGCGATATCGGGTTGGTCCAAATCTTAATTTTCCGTTTGGTTTATACCTCCAGCCAACAGTGGCAAAGGAATTAACTCCATGAGAGTTTTTCCCATAGATGAGTCCTGTATCTACTTAAACATCTACGGTGTCATTCCCTGTGGTCCCTGTGCATGATACTTGAATGTACAAGATTGTAAGTCTTAGATTGCGCCTGATTGAATGGTAACAGCACGATATTATGTACGAGAAGCGTTGTCGTATTTAAGTAGCGCCGACGCGACGCGAGGCACCGATTTCCTAGTATAAAATTGAGAATACTTACTTTATTTCCATTTTATCTCATATTCAAATTACAGTTGTTTATTATTTTGTCTACAGGGTCGTCCGGAAACCAAGAATCCACCTTCGGCCGGCAATGCGCGTCCCGTGTTAATGAAAAAACAATAATGAAGCGACAAAAATTGGAGTGTATAGAAACCTCATATATTTATTGATGTGCATTTTAGATGAATAAAAATATAATCATCAGTTGTGTTTTTTTCGATTATCTCATTCTTTGACAAAAACTAGTTTTTATTAAAATACCGACATAAACGTATTCTAAAAAAATGCTCGCAATAGCGTGTTAGTCGCCTGTTCGTCACAACGAATTAGCAAAAAAGGTTGATACAAAGAATTTATTGAATCAAATTCAACCCAACGGAACAAATTCTCATGAAAATGGTTCGCGGTGAGTAAACATACAGGCTACATCCAGTACTTTCTAGGCCGTGACATTAAATCCTTTTTAGGAAAAATAAATCGCAAAGTTTCACATTAGACTATTACACGGGCTATTGGTAAAATCAATTACCCAAGTAGAATACCAATGACACGCGATGAACCCAATCGTAAATTTTTATGCCTGACAGTTTTTGCTGATGCAGTACGTAATATAATAACAAAACGCCAACAGCATTTGACATGTGAATTCTGGACAAACGAGCGTTCAAGCCGTTTATCGAGTGCTTACATAAAAAACAGGTGATATATAAGTTATAACATTGTATGCAATGCGTTGTTCGATAAATGAAATCTATGATTTATTATCATTATTTCTTAATTACCTAATTACCTAATTACTGAGTTCCGGAAACGATTTCAATTTGTTGATTCGATAATTCATTGATCTATGTGTAGTATGGATATTTGTGGTTTTTAATGGAGACACTATGTAGACACTCAACCTCTGTGATTGTCAGCTGAATTTCGATACTATATTGGCCACATCAAAAAATTCTTACTATAGAAACAGTATCTGCTGTATCAGCCCATATATGCAGGGCCCGGGCCTTCTCTACAATCGAGAGTACGATTGCGAGTGGTTAGGCAATTTAGTCCACCTCGCTGGCCTAGTGCGGGTTGGTGGACTTTCCATACCATAAATTTTTACAACTTTGCTATGGTATGCAGGTTTCCTCACGATGTTTCCTTTACCGTTAAAGTGCGTGGCGATTGACTATAGAGACACACATAATTCCGAAAAATCAGATTTGAACCCGCGACCACCGTGAGAATGTTGGCAGCCGCTTCTGGTCCGTTTAGTAACAGGTCACCACGCACTTATAGAAAACTTTTACTCTTTTATTTTGAAAATCAAAGATAACATCATAGTCAGTTAACTCTGAATGTCGAGGACTTCCGATAATATCACAATTCTCCTAATACGGCAGTACATTTTGTTCCAACAAGATTTATCTAACCACCATGTGAATTCGCTCGTCCTCTTCGGATATTTCAGATTCCCATGAAGAAATTAGTGATAAGAATTTTATGATTATCAAGATTCTCTGACATTCGGATTTACCCAAATAGACCATAGTTCTATCTATCTTTCAGTATTTCTTTTGAATGTGGAATCAGAATATTACTTAACGATTTCTTCGGAACCATTTTACTAATCACAATATCTTGTTGAACGTACGTGATGTAACGTTCATAACTTAACTCTATAATTATGAAAGTGATATGTACAGACTATAGTGGAAAGCCTTACATTGTGAGTTACCATATTAATGTAGGTCCAGCGTATAGGTATCCAGTTTGAACCAGGGCGGCATGATTGTGTCAATCTATGAGAGAGGACCATCTCCTGCTGGTAAACCTGTTTTCCATTGCATATTTCAGGCTTAAAAAATACAGGAGGTATTACAAAGCAACAAACGACGTGTTGTGTTAATGTGAAGAAGGATGCGGTGCAATCCTTGGTTTCTCCGGCGCGCGCCGGCGCACGCGCGGTGCGTGGCTTGTTGCAAGGCGCGAGCACATCCGACATGGTCTGGTAATATTTCGCTTGCGATTTGTTTCGTACGACGATTAGTTTTTACCCAAGTACCTAATGATATTCAAATGGGGCGGCATCGAACGCCTGTTTAGCATTGTTAATTCGATGTAAATAATTTTCGGTGCAGTATAAAAGTGCGTGCAATTTAGTTGAATGCATTACAAACGCAGAAGACGTTCCTACTTGGTGGTGTCGTAGCGAGCAATACAAAACAAACACAACGATGTCTCGGCTTACGGTAAGAACAATGGTGCAGCCGTAAGCAACCAACTCTTATCGGTTATATCCAGCTGAAGTGGGCTAGGCCCCATGAAGTTATGGTCCTTGGAGGTTACTGATAACAAATCCCTTTTTTCAGATTCTCTTTGTCATCGCTGTGGCGTATGAAGTACTTGGAGATGGTAAGATATTTGATGATTAGATTTAATCTTCACATCCTGTGTGACTAAGGGATATTTGGAATAACTGAGGCGCATGTTTTAGGTGTCGCTAAAGATTCTCGTCCAGCACAATCTGGCATCGGAACAGTGATCGCGGCGGCCCCCGGCTACGGTCTCGGTGGAATCAGCTTCGGCGGACTATCCGGCGCTGGCCTCGTCGGCGGTGGTTCAGGCATCGGCATCGCAGCTCCTGGTTTCATTGCCGCCGGCCCATCTCTAGGTAGTGGAGCAGCGTTGAACAATGCCGCAGCCGTCGGCGCCGCACAGCTCAGCGCCATCCAGAACGCCCAAGCCGTGCAGGCCGCACATATCGCCAACTCTGCCGCTGCTGCCATCCAGGGTGCCCGTGTCACTGAGGCTGCTGCCAGAGCAGGCCAAGCCAACGCCATCACCAACGCTCAAGCCTTGGACGCTGCCCGCGTAGCCAACATCCAGAGAGCTCAGGCCGCCGCCTGGGAGAACGCGAGAGCTGCAGAAGCCGCGAGACGCGCCGCCGCCGCCAGCGCCGCTGAGGTGGCTCGTGCCGTGGAAGCCGAACGTTTGGCCAACGCTGCTCGTGTGCAGGCCGTCGCTATTGCCAACACCCGCGCTGTAGAGGCGGCCCGCATCGCCAACGCCGCCAGAGCTCAGGCAGCCGCCGTGGCCACCAGCGCCGCGCAGGCTCAGGCTGTAGCTGATGCCGTTGCGAGGAACGCCGGCGCCTTGGAGGGAGGTCTACTGCTGGGCGGCGGTGGTCTGGTGGCCGGAGGCGCTGTAGCTCCAGTCGCCGTCGGCAGCCTCGGCTGGGGCGGACTCGGTCTCGGCGGATTCGGCTACGGCGCAGGCTACGGTTATGGCGCGGGCTATGGCTACGGTGCTGGCCTGGGCCACGGCAAAATGATCCATTAACCAACGATTGACTATCTAGTGAAACGATACCAGTAACGAATTCCGCACTGTTAAGACGAACAGATTTCTATATCCATTTCTCCTTACTATGTAGAAATGGTTAGCGGCAGATCTGCGGATATTTTGGACTGGGCAAGGAATGTAAATAATTAAACCTAAATTTGTAAATATTTAGTCTGTCTTGGTATTAAATGTTAGCACATACGAAATATATCTTTTATTTCACAATTAAAAATCCTTTTATATCTTTATATTTAGATATTGCATTTATCTAAACAATACGTAATTATTAGAACTACGATTCATCATAATACATACAATAATATAGGTAATAATAATATTATGATCATCATTATACATTCCAAATTAATTACAAATGCCTAATGCCTAATACCTACCCAAACTCAAGTAAAATGAACACATAATATAACTTTTATTTCAATATTGTTTTTGTTGATAGTAATGATAATAAAAGTTTGCCACACGTGTATGGTGGCTAAGGTCAATGGCAAAAAATGCTTGATTACTATATTTTTTCTTATTTTATTATATATATCGACCTGTACAAAAACAGCATTGATGAAATTATAGTGACTTAAATAATAAATCTTGTAGTTTTGCAACAAATATTAATTCACCAGTTATTTTTTATACCTAGTCGTAATTCAATAATAGTCATCTAAATTAATGTAAATACCGCTTTTTTAGCCGTACGACAACCGATTAGTGAAAAGTTTGAAAACTTAACATACATGACACTGAAAAGTTGGAGGCGTTCCATGGGATTCGAACCCGTGACCAACATCTCAACAGCATATTAGGTCATTAATAAAAGTAAGCTAAGACAAGCACAGAAAACAGGTTTAAAAAAACTAGTATACATTTTATTACTAACTAGCGGTCGGGCCCGGCTCCGCCCGGGTGCATACACGGTTTGAAATGGCGGCCAAAATATTTAATTCTGACTATCAGTTTAGAATATCGACCAATCGGACCACGAAAAACGAACAAAATTTCCTCGTATTTGCTAGAAATATCACTACTGCTTTCCTCCTATAGGTCATGGCGTGATGGTATATAGCCTATAGCCTTCCTCGATAAATGGACTATACAACACTGAAAGAATCATTCAAATCGGACCAGTAGTTCCAGAGATTAGCGCGTTCAAACAAACAAACTCTGCAGCTTTATAATATTAGTATAGATTTTAATAACTTGGATAGATTGCCAACAGCCGAATAAATTGGCGGAATTACTGTCGTGATGATACGAACAGGTCTTCGACCTTTCATAGCGCCAATTTGAAAATAATATTTGTGCATAGTCACGTGAATAAACATCTGAAGTTGGATAAGCAGATAGATTATATAAAAATAAACAAACTAATTAATATTTAAGGCTATCGTTGCACACAGTACAAAAAAATACACATAACATACGATTTTAAGAAATGAATAGGTAAACAAAACCTTATAAAAATACGGTAGGTATATTTTTCTTTACCTACTTTCGTACAATTAATTCGGCAGTATCATTTATTGAAATCTAATTTATAGTCCGGATATTTCCCAATAAATATTTTATCCTCAGATTATCTTTGTGACAAAGATTAGTAGTGTTATGGTGTCAAATAACGTAGATACAAATTATTCAAACTTAATAGAATTTATTGTCAATAAAATAACTAATTTATTTTGATAGATATCAAAACCTCGATTTCGATTGTTTGGTGAGTTGTCCCCTATTGAGGGTAACCCCTTGAGAATGAATCAAGTTTCAGAAACTAGTTTTTACGAGTCTTTTATAGTATTCTTAATATTTTAATACTTAAACAAAAATGGTCACCGTTTACTGTTGTTACTATCTTAGCCTTCATCTTTAGCCACAAAACGTCCACGAAAAATATACAATTCCCTAAAATTTCCTTCTGGATACAGGTTATATCTAAATAATACTTGATTGTCGGACTGTTGTCATGGACCGGCAAAGCATCGTTGGGCGTCCAAAAAAGCCTTTCTTGTTGTTAGATAGATAAATGGACGTCCAATGATGCAGTTCGTCGCCTTTTCTCGACAGTCGAATAATAATTTTATGCAAATTAAAGTATGTAAATAGCCAACGAGCTTCTTAATAGCCTGAGATGACCGTTAAATACGAAAATTAAATTGAATTTTATTTTTTGCTTTGCTTGTTTTAATGATATTCTAGGTTAGTAGCCAAGAAACGCTCTAGTAGATTCTTATCTTGAAATGTACGAGATTTGAAAATCTTAGTTATTATAAGTAAAGTATTGAGATGGTTCTGGAGTGGAGGCTATGTATAGTTTTTTGTAATTTATAAATTAAATATGTTAAAATTGTTGTGTACAAAAATCTTACTATTGGTAACAATCAGAAAGATGTAGAATATTCCAATCATTTTATGTGTGCTATTGGTTTAGGTAATAAAATAAGTGAACAAAGAAATCTTCTTTACCTAGAAGTTCCTAGAACAACATGAACGTTGTTTTTCTAGTCTATATTTGAACTAAAATCTTACTTATTTTAATTAGCAATGGGTTTTTTTCAGTCAGCTTCTTTGGAAAACACCGTAGTGACGTGTGAGAATGAAGCATTGTTTTGAATTTTTAAGATGTGTGTGTGCGTCATATCGCACCATAACGGAAATAAGTCTTCAAAGATTGGAATAATCAATGATCAACCCATTTATCACAAGTTGATCATAATATAAACAAATAACAAATGACAAAATCAGCTTGAATTAAATTGGCCGTAATTTGTGTGTTTTGGTGTAAAAAAATATGTTTCCACATTTATCGAGGGTAAGGGAAGATTATTTCTTTCTTCGTGCCCCTCCCCACTCCGTCTCTGCAACCACTAATACTTTAAATAAAATACTAGCAAGAAATTGAATAAATAAATAAAATTAATTAATACATTAAAGTAGAAATCAATATAAATAATACTAAATATATAAATATGTTGTATGTAGAAATTAAGTGTTATGTGTATCGACTTGTCATAAGAGCTCTTTAATTGCCTACATTACCAAATAAATACATTTTATTTCATGAAGCCCCGATTGAACAAAGGCTTCTCTCAAGTCTCCACATCGAGCTGTTGGAAGTGGTTTGCTTCCAGCTAGATCGTCAGTAATCTAACTGCAATAATTAAAGACAATATCAATTAAATAGTTTCTTAGTAAAGGTTGTAAGAATTTATGTTACTTTAAATGTGCGGTGACAATACAAATACTAGAATAATTATCAGGTACAATGTGGGTAGAGTTCAAACAAAATCCTGGAAACTAAGAACGCTTATACATAAACAGATAAATGTTTGAAATACCGCAATGAATCAATAAACACATGATTTGTTTCCTCGACATGTGTAAGGAAAACAATTAAATTAATTGCGACACGAACGAACGAATTCACAAGAAAAAAATTAAATAATAAATTATTTGCTCAATTTTTATGACGCGTTCATTTTAAAGATCTGTTTCCGGGAATGAGGAATACCCGTATGTGAGAATTAACTATTAACGACCAGAATTTACTGATCTATGACTGATGTTTGTTCAGTACAGACGGTGTTTCAACGTTAAATTGTCGTGAGGTATCAACAACATAAAATTATCTTATTTCCATAACAAACGCCTTGTAACAGCACGTCATGAGTGGCCAGTTTAAACAGATCTGTAGTTGAGTTGTCATTGCATATTTTTTCATTTCATTATAAACTGGATATTTGTTTGTGTGTGTATATTCTACTGTATATAAATAAAATACGTGGAAACGCACACTCATGGGAGTTAGTCAAACGTATATATATACGTTTTGAAACTTAGATTCAACACAGACGGAACAGAAGTTCACATCCTACTAAGATGGCTTTCAAGGTAAGAGAACTTGGACAATTGGTTATATAAAATACTTTGTTGTAATATTTTTGTTATAATACTTATAAGTTAATTATATTTTATTACTTTATTCATTTAAAACTGTGAGTTATTCTCCTATTTTTCAATTAAATGTTTTGAAATAACGTATAAATAAATATTAGTTAACATTTCTACTTCAGAATGTTGACGTCTCTAGTTCCTATTTTTCTAATATAACTTTATTTATTAAGTGGATAATTTTGATACATTTCCCTTGCAGTCAAAGATTTATATTTTCTATGAAATTATTTCACTGCAATTATAATATTAATATTTATTTGCCTTTCTGCGATAAGACCCCTATTGGATTTTTATGTTTGTGAATTTCGATTTTATTTTCACATAAATGTACATAAAGAATTAAATAAAATTATGATATTTTTATTTATCTGCTATATAAATATATTAAATAAATGAAATGTTGTGTTTGCAGATTGCATGCTTGGTTTTGGCTCTAGCTGTATCTTGCTACGGTAAGTAATCTAAAACATTATGTGAAATTAGTCTCACCGTCCATAGAGATGATTAGAAATTAAATTAATATGAACTTTATATATAATGATGACGAACTACACCCGTGTAATCCATGCATTCAGTTCAACATTTTGGTTTCCGTGGCTAATTTGCTGGACCTAACGCAATTTAAATATAATTCGAATAAAAATATTTTAAATATATTCGAATTAAGGAATATTCGAGATATATTGAAGTCTCGAGTATAAATCTTATGATTATTTATGACGTTCAGGACGCCATCGACTTAACCAGAACTGACAGGTTAATATATTTTTTAATTCACAAAACTAGAAAAATTACTCATAAACATGTCCAGTAGGTTCCATGCCCACATGATTAGCATAGCGGAATATCAAGTTCCACATACAACAACACTTTATGGTCTCAAAATTGTAATATAATTAAGTGATGATTTACCAAAACGTTTGTAGTGGCCTTTTTAAACGGATCAAATGGGGATTGATGAAATAGTGATCGTCGATCTTAATCCTAGGGTACAACTTTGACTTTTTGGGTCTTATCAATAAACTTGGATGAGCGAGATTATATTCAGCCCAAGGCTTTAGAATTGACTCGATTATTTTGAATAGCGAGGGATTCGCAACTATTAATAAACACGGATTTACTTCGGCCAAACATGACAATCCTGTTATGACAATTGATTTTAAAAGTAAATAAAGAATTAAAAAAAAGAAGAATTAACACAATAAGCGTCGATTCTAATGCCTTGGGCTAACGTTGATCCCTTGCTTATCCGAAATTATTAATGAGGCCCTTCATGGCTGACTTTTCATGACTACGGCGAATAAAAACATTGAGGGTTACGGAAACCAGTACATCACAGAGATCTTTGCAAGAATTTATATAACTTATAACATGGTGAAATATGGCCTAATCCTTCCAAAGGATTCTAAAGGAGGGACAGACGCCCTTGTAGTTGTTTATTTAAATTCCCTGAAGCAAAAAGCGTAAAATTGTAGACACCAATAACAAGAATTGTGGATGGAAAAAATCAATCGTAACTGTTGCTCAATGATTATTTTTTTACTGTTTTCATTAGTTCACCTGTTTGGCTAATCAGAAAATTTGTATTCGATCGCTGTAATGTACAGGTTTATTAGTTTGTTAATATTTATCATATGGACTGATTAGCTTGTCAACTTTGCAATTAAAATTCAGTGGTGATATTAATAAAAACTTTAGTGGTTGATAAAATTTCCTCTCAAAACCATCTTCAATATTTAATTAGCAGCTTTTAAATTTCTAAACCGGCTTTATTAACGTCATATAGAGAGAAAGGAGATTAATAAAATTTGATAAAAATACATAAAATATATTTATTTGTTTCAACACGAGTAATAAAATTCATCGATAAAAAATCCACTTAAATCGATTCAGTGGTTTATTAAAACTTATTGTTTTTTTGTTAATAACATCATTTAAGTGGCCCGTATGCAAATTGATGTCTATTTCGGTGACATCCAACCACCAGTGTCCAGTAATGTCATCTATTCCAACGACATGACCTTTGTGTCGCTTTTCTGCATTAATGTCATCAGTTTCTTAGATAGCAACAATCAACATGTTTTCGTTTCTCCTAGCCCTGATTTAGAATTTAATAATTTTGGATATGTATTATTAAAAATACAACAAAGATTTGCTTTATTTAGCCTTAATTACAATCTAACTAAAGCAAATCTTTAGTGTATTTTTAATACTCTTAGTTATAAATGCGGTGAAATTAAAAGTGTTTGATAAATTTATTTGCAAAATACAAATCATCTCAGCAAAGTAGGCCCTGGCATAGCTTCAACTAGACATATAATTTTGCTAACATCCACAGGTTACCCAGGTTACGGTAGCATCGGCGGAGGCAGCCACGGCGGACACGGAGATGTAGGCTTCGGGGGCCAAGGTGGTCATGGTGGATTCGGTGGGAGCCATAGTGGAAGCCAAGGCGGATTCGGTGGGAGCCACGGACACGAAGGATTCGGAGGAAGCCACGGTAGCCATGGTAGCCAAGGTGGATTCAGCAGCCACGGCAGCCAGGGAGGATTCAGCAGCCACGGTAGCCAGGGAGGATTCAGCAGCCACGGTAGCCAAGGTTTCGGAGGTCACGGACAAGAAGGTGGATTCGGAAGCCAGGGTGGATACGGTCACGGCAGCCACGGCTACGGACATTAATTGTATAAATTGTAGAATTTAATTAATAAATAGTTGTAACACATATTTATTTCTTTTATTTCAATGTAATGTAGTCATTGTGTATGGTGAATTTCAAAATTATGTAATCCTTATTAAAGTATTAACTACATATACTTCTATACGTTTAGCGTTTTGTTACTTTTCGTAGTCAATAAAACAAAAACACTAAATAAATACTGAGAGTGTCGATAGATTAATTAATATACGAAAATAAAACAACAATAGCTTCTAAGAAGAAAATAACTAATGTATTATCAAATATGGAAAGTACAAACAAACAGTCATTTGATTGCAAAAGCAAATTAATAATACCCAAGGGTCACATACATAGTGCTGATCCCACACTAAGATCGACGAGTTTTGTGTCGTGAGTATCAGGAATTACGAGTGACTTTTCGGTCTTACAAACATTCAGACCTGAAAGCAATATTTCTGGGCCGCACAAACATTTCTCTCGGTGCGTGGATCGAACCTGCAGCCACTCCTTTCACAGGCGGCGTCTAACCGACTGCGCCACGGAGGCTGTCGTGGATTATATTATTACGTGGAAGAATGGATTTTTTAAAATGAGTAATACTGAAAAGTAAACAAAATATGAGGAATATAGACAGATTTAGCTGCGATTACCAGAGGCTATTGAGTGTTTTTCTTATTTTTACCCGACTGCGAAAGCCTTGAAAACCCTCCGTGGTTATGATTTTCAAGTGTATGTTTGTATATTTCTTTGGTCCGCACTAAAGCGTGGTAATGGGTTAGTGTCTTAATCGTGAGTGTGACCCTGTATATATAAAAAATAACCGGTCTATTGCGAGTCGGATTCGCGCACGAAGGGTTCCATACAATCATCTATAAAAGAAACATTAAAAATCACAATACATAGTAGAAAATTGCTTAAAAATTACAACTTGTTGTATGGGAGCCCCCCTTAATATTTCCATATTTTATTTTTAGTATTTATTGTTATAGCGGCAATGCAAATACATAATTTGTGAAAGTTTCAGCTTTCTAGCTATATCGGTTTATGAGATACAGTCTGGTGACAGACAGACAGACGTCGGAGGCTTAGTAATGGGGTTCCCTGTTTACCTTTTAGGTGCGGAACCCTAAAAAGAATGTTAGGGCTTTTCTGTTCACTCCTAGACTTTGTTGCTCTACCTATATGACCAACAAAATAATAAGAAATGAGCGTGTGATGCCTCCGACTGTGTTTGTGTCGGTCAACTAAGAACACTCAAAACCAAAATAAAATATTCAAAGTAAAATCTTGTTTCAATATTTTCAGTTCATCAATAATTTAATAAATATGGTAGATATTGAGGCAGTCGGTTTTTTTATAATTATTTTTCAAATTGACGATCTATCCGACGAACTCCAGGTTAGGAGTGTTTAAAGTTGTATCAGGTTAGGCGTTTCCTTGTTTTTCGGCATTATGATATTAAAAACATGTTTAGTATTTATGTAAATGGTTTTAGCCAAAACCGGATTGATATGAACAATTAGAAAATATAATATTGAAAATATTTATGTCCAGTAGTTACTTCAAACCGGAACACAACAGTGTATATACGGTGGTACCTACCCAGGCGGCCTCTTACGTATGAGACACCTACCACCAGTACCGCGGCAATGTTTATTTCTCCTGCCAAACAACAATGTACATACAGTTTTGTGTTTCGGGTTGAATAACAACAGTAACTACTGGCCTTATTGAGACTTAACATCTCATGTCTCAGGATGGCGAGCGCTGTGGAATGCCAAGCATTGCTTTGTAATTTAAGGTGTTGTTTGGTTTTGTTACTGTTCATGGGCGGTCGTATCGTTTTCCATCAGGCGAATTGCATGCCGTTTCGTCATAAATTACAAGAAAAACCTGCTGTCCCTTACACATAAGTCTACCTGCGACCAGTGAAATTATTATCTGTTGTATGAAGTTGTGTTAAATTGGTAGAGCCACTTGTAGTGTTTAGTAGTTCTTGCACAATGTATTAAAATGACAATTATGCGTAGTAATGTGAGGTTTCTATGGTCGTCGAGTAAATACAATAAATAAAAGACTATTGGTTTGCAATCACCATGGCCGCTGAATGGAATCGTGAGTGGAATTGCTTGGTTTAAAATGAATGACTATTGTGAATGTGCATGCAAGTTGTCATGGAGACTTATAATATTAGCCATTTGTATTATATATTTGCATAGCGACTGGACATTTCTAATTGAGTAAAATCATGTACGGATGTATGACTAAGGATATAAAACGTCACGGAAACGGAATTGACGCAAACGTTCAGGTTCTGTTCTGTGTACAATTTTGTCATTGTATTTAATTTAACAGCCTCATTCGCGCTGTCGCGTCGCGTCAATTTGACCCCTGCTTTGAAACTTGTAGACTCTGGTTCTGTTCCTGCACGAGACAAATATTTGTATGATCCCCATGTTTCGGGTATCGGTGTTTGTGAGACCTAGAAGTCCGTTGTTGCTTTGTATTAAGTCAGGACTATGTATATGGCTGTTGGGTGTATCAGTATTTATATTTCAAAGCCGTTGTTCAGCTGAATTATAAATAAACATCGTTGGTGTGATTTCAGGAAGTAAGAGCAAACTCAATAGTCTTACAATCCAGGTCGTTAAAGTAAACAAATTGCCACATATAGACACACAACTTCACCGACCTTCGACTCGTCTATATCACGTTACACAACTATAGAAAAGAATAATTGTAATCGTTTGCCATCACACGTATTCCATCTTATAATTCGTGTGGTCCTTCAGCCGTATGAATAAGCATCTTAGCAGGCAGGCATAATTGTATCGAATGGCATGAACCCGCGTTTTAATGCCATTCGATGCTCTACCTGGACGGCGTTTGCGCTTATCCTCAGGTGCAGTGCAGTTATTACGCCGTGCCAGTGTAAAAAGCAATTATATAAAACCTCGGTATGCAAATACAACATCGGACATGACCGAATTAGCACAGTCGTTATTTAATCGCGTGAGTCCAACGCGTTATTGAAACAACAACATAAGACGCATGAATCTTTGTTTACTTACGAGGTCAAAAGTTACAATTTCCACGATAACAAACACTATATATTGACAGATGGGCACAAAATTCACTAGTCATCGGAAACAGTAGGCAAATTGTCGTTAAGGAGATAGGAGGAATTAATATGGATATAAAATTAAGTATTTTCACTAATAGTTTTTTAAGGTTCCACAATTATTACAAATTGAAACCTAATTTTAACGTAAAATATGGTTTCGATTCAATATTTTAACTACGGTTTCCTTGAACGTGTACTGGTGTTTTATTGATTATTTTGTTTGTAGATCGCTTAGTTTGCTGGTGGCGTTTGCTGCTGTGTGCTACGGTGAGTTCCGTTTTAATGTCTTGACCAAATAAGTATTAAATATGATGCAACCATAGAATGTATTATCTCTAACATAAAACATATAAATTCGGTGACTGCAACAAATGACAACAGGCAACCTATGGATTGTCTGGCAGAGCCAACCATCTTATACATTTGAACTTAAATATTATGCTCTGACTTTTTGTTCATATTTAATTAACTTTTGAAATGAATATATGCTTGGTTATTGCACAGTTTTATGAATGTTTTGTCTTATTATGTAATTCTTCAATAAGAAAAATAATAAATTAAGACGAAAACTACCTTTCAAATGGTCTGAGTGGAACGAATAATTTATAATATAATAACTATAATACTGAACCTATTGCAAAAAGAACCATTGGAATCCTAGTAAATTTTGAGGAGTTCTACTGTCTAGGTCCGATGATATCGACCAATTTTATATGAGACCACTACGACCCTTTAAAACAAAAACATAATTTTCTAAATCGGTTCATGCGTCTTCGAGTAATGGGTGTACATACATAAAAAAAGATTCCGACGAATAGAGATCCTTTTTTTGAAGTCGGTTAAAAATAAAACCAAATATCCTTGATTGTTGAATTATCCCTGATAATTGATTTTGTGTCGACGAGGGAATCATCACTTGCCGTTGGATATTTCATTTGGATTGCATTGCGTTTACCATCAGGCGCATTGTAGGCAGTTTGTCGAGACCGTATGTTTCGCCTGCAAGCCAGAAACACACATTTTAATGAATCCGAGCATTGAAGCTCAGCGAGTCTTAAGTATAAGTTGTCCTAAGGGCAGTTTGTTCCGATCTTTTCCCTGTTTAATAGTTTGTAGCTCTGACTGGTAGCTTGCGTACCAAATTGTATACGAAAAGTAATGCAAAATTATGTGGCCGTATAAAACCTCATCGAATAGCAACATATTTGGTAGTAAAAACTTGCTAATGTGCTATTTACAGGGATGCCTCAATACGGTCAACACAGTGGGTATTCTGGTCAAGGTAACTTTGGACAAGGACAAGGTGGTTACGGCCCCGGCCAAGGAAGTTTCGGTCCGGGACAAGGAGGTTTTGGCCCTGGACAAGGAGGTTTCGGCCCCGGACAAGGAGGTTTTGGCCCTGGGCAGGGTTATGGACCTGGACAGGGTGGTGTTGGTCCCGGACAGGGTCACTACGGAGGTGGTCAAGGATCTCCCGGACAAGGTGGCGGTTTTCCCGGACAACGCCACGGAGGAGTCCATCGTGGTGGCTACCAAGAACATGGATATTAAGTGCACGTATTATACTTGCTTAAGAAATAAACTAGGTAATTGAAAAATGAATTATTTTTATTATCTTAACCAAAACAAGTATTATTTTCAATTTACTTGAACCTAAGTCGCCTTTTTTCCCATAACAAGTATTGTAATTTAGCAATTTCAATTTATTCCATCGGTAGTTTATTGTAAAATTTTAAATTAGATATTAATATTATATTATTCAGAAATGCATAAATAACATCCTACTTCCAGCTGAAATATTTTCATTCCAATATTTTACGCGCAATTTCTTCATTGTTTCCTTTGCTGATTCGGATTCAGTAATACAGCAGTCATAGAATTATTTTATTCTATCCAATATTCAATTTCCATATTACTAAGACGAGTAATAAATTATAATTAGTTAAAACCCGTTATAAAGCAAAGGTTGTAACGAGTGTTAGAGAGTTGGGATGTTACCAATGTTGAACATAATTTAAAATGCACTGCCACATAATATATTCTGAAACAAAAAAGTGTCTGTGAGGAATTAACACATACCAGAACACTTCAAAAAAGTAGCCTACTAGATAATGAGATGAATAGAGTATCAGGATAATTAAGATAACCATATAGTACGAGAGATGATACCAAAATTTTTGTCTCATAGCAATACGGCCACAACCGCATCAAATTGATAGATTTGATTCAGACAGATTGCTATGATACCGGTCGGTAAAATTCCTTAACATATTTAGAATGGTCTCAAAATTTGATGCATCCAAATTTCCTTCTGAAAATATTTTTTTTCCTATTAACTAATCCTAATTTACCCGTAAAGAACATTTTCAGACGGATTGCTATCATCATTTTCTTTTGTGTCATTTTTAATTTTTCTAAATGATTTTTTGGGTTCGCGCTAGACTAATAACTTCTGAAAAATATGTTTTTGGTATCTTAGAGTTATTATATAACTACAGTCAGAAAATTCAGACAGATTGCTATGATACAGTCCGGTAAAATTTGTTGACATTTTTGAAAATTCAGTTCAGTCAAACGCTACACGAAAAATGTCTGAAAACCAACTTATTCGTCATAAAATTATAAAATATATGTACATTTCCAATATCAGACGTATTGCTATGATACCGACTGCCTTTTTTCTGACACAGCAGAAATAGCCTCATGTGCAATTGCTACACTTTTGACCGTTACTACCTACCTAGTCGGGTTCAGAATCACATAATCTAACGATTTTATACAGTTTCGACCATATTGCTATGATACATGGTTTTGGTCGTCATCTCTGGTACTAATAAGGTATATCAGGTTTAATAATATTTTTATCAAGGTAAAAAATATTTCATATTTTAATACTAACTTATACATACTGGGTATATCAAGACTGCTACCGAAAACGAAGCCGGGTTGTAGTGACTACAAACACAATGCAATTAAAAATTTCGCAAAGAATCGCACAATATAATGCATAAAAGTACATTAAATCAATAAATAAAACATTACACAAACCAGCATGCATTTGACACACGCATACACAAGTATTTGTACACGTATACATACTCTTTGGTCAAATTGTTTCTTTTGTTTATTATAGACATAGTGGGACGTAACCATAGGACGTAACATACAAGGCGAAATGTGGGTGCCCTGGCACCTCTGCCTACCCCTTCTGGGAAAAAGGCGTGAGTTTATGTATGTAGACATAGGTGAATGTCAAACAGAAAAGTTTGTTTACTGTGGTTTTATTCAATGTAAAACAGAAAAGTTTTATTTAATGAATACTACGTGAAACACTGAGCGCTTATACAAATTGTGTAGCAGTAAGATACATTTAAATGTACACGGACTATCATTATAGGCATAAAGAAAGTTCTGTAGCAGAAATCTGCAATAACAACATTCAGGTACAAAAATAATATAATTTACTATTGCTGGTTCAAAGCAATTATTGTAGTTTACGATTTCAGTAATTGCATATACTTCAGGATAAATAAGTGATTTTGAGAGATACGTACATTTAAATGTGCATGAATTATCAGAATAACAACATCATCATACAGGTAAAAACTTTTTCTCTTCTTGATTTGGTCGAATTTCGGCCACTGGGCGACCACTAGTATAAATAAAAGGGTATACACTATTATTTTAGGAAAAAAGTGTATTTACCACCCAAAAATGACCATAGGATAAATAAAAAAATAAAAAGTTGTCGCTTTTTTTGCAACATTTTCTGTTGCATTGTATCTGAAGTCGTTTAAAGTATCACCCGGCTTCATTTTCGGTAGCAGTCTTGATATAACCTGTTTAATTTTGGGTCCAATCGCGGTTAGAAATTGCGCCTATAAACGGAGTGATTTGATGACAATATTCTTAATGAGGGGTATGTTACTGCCGATAGATATATATTATAGTTGCGGCTAGACATTGGATTGTAAGTAGAACCTTCTAACTATAGTAACCTCTTCCATTATTTATCGGCCCAGTACTTTTTGTACTCTGAGAAATATTTCGCATATTGATGACATAGGTTTAACGAAACCTCCTTCGTATTTCTGTTGCCCTAGTACTTTTTGTACTCTGAGAAATATTTTGCATATTGTTGACATAGGTTTGACGACACCTCCTTTTGTTCTCTGCTGCCCTAGTACTTTTTGTACTCTGAGAAATATTTCGCATATTGATGACATAGGTTTAACGAAACCGCCTTTATTTTTCTGGTGCGCTAGTAGGTACTCGTTGTGCTGTGAGAAATATTTCGCATATTCATGACATAGTTTTAACGAAACCTCCTTCATATTTCTTTTGCCCTAGTACTTTTTGTGCTCCGAGAAATATTTCGCATATTGTTGAAATAGGTTTGACAATATAGGTTAAATAAAGGTTTAACGAAACTCCTATCTAAAAATTTTCGAGATCGATCCTTACATATTCTGTCTGTCTGTCTGTATCAGCCCATATACGTCCCACTGCAGGGCACGGGCCTACTCTACAATCGAGAATACGATTGAGAGTGGTTAGGCCATATAGTCCACCACGCTGGCCTAGTGCGGGTTGGCGGACTTACATACCATAGAAATTCTTATGAATCCCTATAGTATGCAGGTTTCCTCACGGTGTTTTCCTTCACCGTTTTAGTGCGTGGTGATTGACTATCAATACACACATGACTCCGAAAAGTCAGAGGTGTGCCCTGGGATTCGAACCCGCGACCACCGTGAACATGTTGGCAGTCGCGTCTAGTCCGTTTACCAACAGGCCACCACGTACTTTACTTATTAATTGCATGCCTTCATATTAATTGCAATCATTTATAAATAGATTCTGGCTGTAAGACAATTATTTCCAATTAAATTAACAATTTAAATATTTACATCCTTCAAATATATTTGGATAAAAAATAAAAGTCACACATAGCTGCAGCTAAACTTTATATGCTTCAATATATAAACATTTTCATAGTCAAGTCTATTACGTTATAAACTCTTGCTGCGAGGTCTAAATCACTTTAATTCTTGGTCTGGGCTTGCATATCCTGGTAAGCCTTGATGTCTTTCTGGTCAGGGATCTTCGGTGGTTCCATGTGGTCATGTTTGTGCATGTCGGGGTGCTGCATCGAGGAGTCGTGTTTGTGCATGTCGGGGTGCTGCATCGAGGGGTCGTGTTTGTGCATGTCGGGGTGCTGCATCGAGGGGTCGTGTTTGTGCATGTCGACGGGGTGCTTCAGGTCTGGTTGGTCGTGCCCTGTCTTCGGTGGAGCGGGCAGGTCCATGCTAATTGCTGTTGCTACCAGCACGAGGATGGAGATTGTGACCTGAAAAAAAAAGGATTAGTGATGCAGGTTATAAGTTAGAATATAAGTTGAAATTATTGTTATATCAAATGCGATTAAAAGGGGAAAGTGTCGTTTATACTCTAGAGGCATTTCTCCTAAACTGTATTGTATATCTGATTTAAAAAATTAAGTCATTCGCAACTGAAATTTTAGCATAGAGACAATCTGAGAAATAATTCCAAGTGTAGTTAGCATTTTAGCATCTTGATGAAAAGTGCCATGAGAAACCTTGCCATGGGCACTGAAATGAAATTTGATCATATTTCTTGAAAAATAGGCATGGTTTGTTTGATTTTGGTATGCTGTTCTTAAGCTTTAATCTAATAAACATTAGAAACTAACATAACAACAAACTAACATAATATAAGGTGTTAATCAAAGTAGTTTTTTTTTTGGATATTGACTAGAATGGCTGTTTTTTGAAAACTATCGGGGCTAGGACCACAGAACAGTTGAATATAGTTAGAATGCCAATAGCCGTCAAATTGTATCAAAACCAGCGTCGTCGTTTTAGAAACCCAAAAACTAAACATATCCAATATAGAAAGATTGCAATAGTCGATTTAAAGTATCGATAAAATTATGGAAATCTGTATTTGTTATAAGACCGGAATTTATTTTATCGATATGCCTAATGGTTTTTCCTGATATAGTTATTTGATTAGTATTATGTCGATAGACGGAAAATAAATGAGACTACAATATACTGGGTATCTCAAGACTGCTACCGAAAATGAAGCTGGGTGGTAGTTTTACTGATTACAAACACAATGCAACTAAAAATCTCGCAAAGAAACGCGACAATTATTTTTTATGATTTTTTAAATATCGTCATTTTTGGGTGGTAAATCCATAGTTTTTGCTAAAATAATAATTTGAACTCTTTTATATCTTAGATTATTTATAAATAAAAGTGTATACACTATTATTTTAAATTTAATTTTTATTTTAAAAGTGTATACACTATTATTTTAAATTTAATTTTTATTTTAAAAGTGTATACACTATTATTTAGGGGAAAATGTATTTACCACCCAAATATGGTCATAGGAAAAAATAACAAAAAAAATGTCGCTTTTTTTGCAACTTTTTCTGATGCATTGTGTCTGAAGTCGCTTAAACTACCACCCGGCTTCGTTTTCGGTAGCAGTCTTGATATACCCTGTATAAAATAATAATAATAGAAAGTTAATTTTAATTGTATACTATTTTACAAATCAATATATACAGGATTTTCAAGATTTTCAGCTGTGTGTGAGATATTAATATTTTTATTATTGGAAATGCAAGTATGTATATGAAATTATTACAATTAAATTATGATTTTTTTACTTCAATAGCATCAGTAGTTTTGATTTTTCATACAATATTTTATTATTTCAACCCATGATGCAGTATTTCCATAAGCGTTGCTCGTAATTATTTTGGTTTGTATATTACTTATCAGTATCAGTCCATATACGTCCCGCTGCAGGGCACGGGCCTACTCTACAATCGAGAGTACGATTGAGAGTGGTTAGGCTATATAGTCCACCACGCTGCACTGGCCTAGTGTGGGTTGGCGGACTTACATACCATAGAAATTCTTATAAATTGCTATTGTATGCAGGTTTCCTCACGATCTTTTCCTTCACCGTTTTAGTATATTACTTATGATACAGCTCTTTTTATTGTCTTCTGTTTCATGAAAATTAATACTTAGAACAAATCGTATTGGATTTTGTAGGAATCCCGTTGTCTCTATCTGTTGCCTTTATCGAATCACTCTTGGAAACCTATAAACGAATAAGTTACTATATTATGAAGTATATTCAGACACAAACATATTATGTTGTTCTCAAGTTGGCGGAGTTATGAAATAAGAACACAAGGATAGGTCATCAACTTTATCAAACGTTACGAGTACTACAATTTAAGATTACTAAAGGAATTTGATTAAATTTTCTCTGTTTAATGTATATGAAAACTGATTTACGAGTTTACGAAATCTATAACAACAATATACATATCGATAAAGTTACTATGTACAGGACTACAACATTGCGTGATATGTGACAAATTTCGAAGTTGAAATAACAAGAAATTGGCATTCCCGTGCATTGTGTATACGCGTAATCAGCAATGTATATTTTTGATTTGTCGTCGATCATATTATCGAATTCTTCAAAATGTCGTAATTATTAACTGTATTGTTTGAAAATAAAGGTGAAAATCAATAAAATCGGGTTGAATAGTGGTATGAAATTCATCTTCTATTGATTTTCGACGTTTTAGTATAGAAACTGCAAGATAAAATAGCACAAATCTGCATTTTTACTCTATTTCACCGGAGCACCACACTCGAAGGCATTTCGACAGCGACTAATTTGACAAATCATCCGTTCCGCGGCAGTGATGCTTTTTATGCACCACCCTTTGAATATTTTTTTAATGCTGTTAATGACGAGACTAGCATGCCGTTCGCCTGATGGTAAGCGATGCGACCGCTCTTGAACAGTAGTAAAACCAAACAACACCTTGAATTACAAAGCAATGCTTGACATTCCACTGCGCTCGCCATCCTGAGACATATAGATGTTTAGTCTCAATATGTCCAGTAGTTACTCTGGCTACAATATCCTTCAATCCGAAACACAACAGTGCATTTAAACTGCTGTTTGACGGGAGAAATAGACATTGCGGTGGTACCCACCCAGGCAGCCTCTCACATATGAGAGACCTACCACCAGTGATTATATACTCGTCATGTATATAATCTAAGGCACCACCTTGCGACGCGTCAAATGCTTGTATTTCCCTTCTAACCATATTCATCTGTTCTGTGGTTAGGACTATAACTTTTTTTGCTAGTTGGGCCGTCATAGTTAGGTCTATCTACCGTTACTGTTTTATCGTCTCTTTCTAGGACACCTGTATATTGTATTACCAACATTCAACGAGCTTATTTTCACCCATAGTGATAGTGAGTCAATCGCACTGGCGGTTACAAATTAAATAATTGGAAGATATTGATACAATTATAGAATTTAAGAAAATCACAAATTATTTTGAATATTGTTTTAATTTCTGTTATTGTATTTTTTTTCTGGTGTACAATAAAGTTTATAAATAAATAAATAAATAAAAATACGAATTGATCCAACTAGGTGGACAATATGGTCAAACTAGTCTCAATCGTACTCTCGATTGTAGAGAAGGTCCGTGCCCTGCAGTGGGACGTATAATAGGGTTAATATAATATAAAATTATAATAAAATAAAACTTACCGTGAAACGAGACATTTTGAGATTCTCCGTCGCTTGAATGAATGATAAACGCACTTACTAGTCCCTTTTTATATCATTTTTCTCTAGACAATGCAATTGTGAGGCACGTTGTTATAATTACCTGCGTATTGTGAAAAAAAACATAACAATGATCTTGTTCAGGATATGGTGGAGTGATTAGCGATTAGGATTTATATAATTATTGTTAACGTAGGTAGGTAACGCCGGTATTATTTATTCGATTTATTAATTTCTTATTACCGTTTCCAGGTTTGTATTGAGTAAATAAATACTTTAAAACAATAGTCAATACCAATGTAATTTGATCTGGGGTCTTTCGATTTAGACTTGCATACTGCGGGGTTTATTTAGGTAACATAATATATATAATGTATACTTGTATATATTTTATTTTACACCACATAGAAAACAGAATATAAGGCGCTTGATTTCCGAGTTATAGAGGGTATATGAAAACTGCTACCAAAATCGAAGCTATTGTCGCTTTTTCATTCCGATTTTTTTATTTGCATTGTGTCTTTAGTCATTAAAACTACCACCCGACCTCGTTTTCGGTCGCAGTCTTGATACCCTGTATAGTATACAGCGTTATCACTATCAGCGATTTCTTCCAGACGATCCTAATATAGATTAGAATGAAAGCATACAAGACAATATGTGTGGTAGTATATCGTTTTCATACCTCAGAAGCGGTGGTAAGCTCAGTGATTATCTTTGTGTTTGCATCACACAAGCTTGGAAACGTTATACCTTCTTTGACATCTACCACGAGCCAGCTCCTGATAGAATCAAACAAGCAAACCGCCTGTTGAATAGGTATACGTGAATAGGAAGGTTACCAAAACAAGATCCATTGTAGCTTTTATTTGTACTCGGCAATTGTCTGCAAACGTAGATCAGTGTTTTTCAATCTTTCTATATACGCGATCCCTTTTCATTTTGAAAACTTCTGACGACCGCCTTGTGCCATACACAGACAAAAAGTTAATAATTTTGTAAACTACATTTATGGTTTTTTCAATTTGGGTACCTATATTTACTGGTAACAACAATACTTTATACTCTATGAATGGCGACCCCTTAAGTAAGGATTTGCCTTGCCTTTGACTTGTCTTTAAATCCTAGAGCTTAAAGATTGAAAAACATTGAGGTAAATAAAGGAATGACATCGCGTTTACGGGTTCTTTGGACCCACGACCTGTCAAGTTTTAGTGCGTGGTCATTGTCTATCAATACACACATGACCGCGAAAAGTCAGATACCTTGGGATTTGAACCTGCGACCACTGTAAACAAGTTGGCAGTCGCGTCTGCTCCATTACCAACAGGCCACTTTTTTTTTTAAATTTTGGGTATTGTATAAACTCGTCTATAAAATAACAACAGTCTCTCGTCACCGACTACGGTTGAGAGTGGGAAGACTTGACCAACTGCACTGGCTCGATGCGAGTTCGTATCAGACAGAAACTATTAAATAATGGTATTTCTAGTTTTGTTGTTTTTTAATGACTTCGGCAGGTTTCCGCTAAAACATGTTTGATATATTTCACTTTATAGTCCAGTCATTTGGTAGATCTACCTGGAAAGTATTCCGGGAGTTTTGAAAATTGGTGACTTAATAGATTTCGACGTGCTCTTTTCGCATTTTCACTTTGCCACCTCGTGTCTTTGCCGCTCGCGCCGCCATATTGAAAAAATGGCGCCCAAAAACAGTTTTTTGACAATAACTCCTTTCCAACTCATTTTACGATAAACATAGTTATGTAATAAATTAAACTAGAGAAAATTTCCTACAATTTATATAGTAACCTTTTTTCTTGTAAACTCCCTTTTTGAGCACCAAATGACTGTACTAATACTATTACTTCTAAATGAGAAGAGTATGTTTAATATGGCGCGTTTCGCATTCAGTCCGTAACATTCAAGCCAGCATAATTGTATCGACCAGAGTTACTGTTGTTAGGTTTTAATCAAAAGATATTAGGAAAAGTAATGACACACTTGGTTACGGATTTCGTCCATGGAAAAATGGAGTTGCATAAATGTGATTAAAGGGATTAGTTCTCCATTTAAGATTTAAGATAATTTATATTATGTTATTTAAGATTATATCTGTGGAAGTATGAATTAGTTTCACAATGCGATAAACTGGATTTTCTAGTAAATATGTAAATAAAAAGAAAAGTGTAAGTATCAAATGGGTTTTATTAATTAACTTAAAATAAGAGAAGAATTACTTATGAATGAGTTTAACAAGAGGTTCAAAGAGAAATGGTTATAAAGTATTTGTAGTCGATAGAATACGTCCCTGCCTTTTAGTGTGTTATCCTATACTGTGATAACCAGTGGAGTTTCTTATGGATATCTCCCAATACCCCTTTTCTCTTATCGTTTTTCTTTGACACTCTCCTTCCGATTTTATGGGACGGATATCCAAGATACAAGTATTGTGGATATTAATGGGGGCAGTGATCACTTACCATTAGGTGACCTGTTTGCTTGTTTGTTTGCCAGACCAATGCAATATAAAAAACTGATTAATAATAAGGTGCATATGTGAACTTGTCTTTTGTTTGAAAGTTCTAATAAAAAGCAACCGGATTTAATGAAGGATTAAAATAAAGGCAATGTATAAAATATATTACAATATTGTATTTAGTCAAATTTATATGTTTGTTGAATTTACATGTTACAATACAATTTTGGTAATTATAGCGTAGTGTTTATCTTGGGCTATGTATTCGTCTTCTGAAACGCTCACTTGCCACCGCGCGCTCCGGGGTGGTCGTCTGAAAAGAAAAAATCATCTGTTAATATTTCTACTACAACTAAAACATATCGAAATACCAAAAAAACACATATTGTAACCATATGTATCAAAATGGAATTAACTCTTTAATTCAGTATAATTGACGACAAATTATGAAATGAATCACTTTTCGTGTCGTTTATGATGGCAGCAGAGATTGAGCAATAGTAGTTATTTTTATTAATTAATCATAGTTACAAAATTAACAACGAATTCAGTACTTATGCTTAGCCTTTGTAAACAAAGGGTTGTCTATATTTTTTTATCTGCATCAAGATAGATGTAAAACAAAAATATAAAAAATGCCTAAATACCATCCTGTTATTTTCTCAACGTTTTTCATATTTAAATAGTCTCTAATAACGTATTCAATCGAAAAACAATTAATTTAATTAATGACATCGACTTTTGCATTCTAATAAAAATTATTTTCCCACGACAATAATTAAAATCAGAGGAGAGGATGTAAAGTCACAGTGGTTTTATAAATATTTTGTCATTCAGACAAATAATCTAGCAAAAACTATTCTAGATGACCTTTTTTCTTCCTTATCTGCTTTGTAAATAAATTCGATACTGAATTCCGTAAATTAATATCGATAGCCAAACGTAATAGATTCACATCGAGCATAGTAATGGGGAAATTTAAAAATATAATAATATTAGTGGCCATTATTGCAACAGTTGTTTCAGTAATCTCATATGAGGAGTATGTACAATTACAAAAAAGTTAACTGTTATTACTCACATTGCTTGCGTGGCCAAGAACCTTGATCTACCCATGCGGGAGAAATGTCTGAAATAAAAATAACATATATAAAATAACTTATTAAACGGCAAAAAAATAAAGTAATATTCTTCCTCTACACGTCAACATTTGTGTCATTTAATAGAATTTAAATATAATTATTGTTTTATTTAAACCGTGCGTTCCACGTGACGATCGTCATACAAATCCGAAGAAGATGTCTGCAGATACATCTGTTGACGTGTAGAGGAGGCATTAGACAGCCTCTTTGCTTCAGACGCCGGCTGTGAAAAGAGAGGCCGCGGGTTCGATCCTCGCACCACGACAAATATATGTATGTGTTATCCAAATATGTTTCGGATCTAGGTTTTTGTGAAACAGAAAAGTCCTTCGCAGTTTCTGATATCCACGACACAAGATCTTTCACGATTTTTAATGTGTTTTATAAAGTGGTGGAATAAAAATGCCTAATAACATTCTAGTTCCTTATATACTGGGTATATCAAGACTGCTACCGAAAACGAAGCCGGGTGGTAGTTTTAGTGACTACAAACATAATGCAACTAAAAATTTCGCAAAGAAACGCGACAATGATTTCTTATGATTTTTTAAATATCGTAATTTTTGTGTGGTAAATCCATAGTTTTTGTTAAAATAATAATTTAAACACTTTTATACCTTAGAGTCCTTATAAATAAAAGGGCCTTATATATAAATAATACACTATTATTTTAGGAAAAAAATAAATTTACTATCCAAATACGACCATAGGAAAAAAATAACAAAAAAAAAAAATCGACGCTTTTTTTTCAACATTTTCTGTTGCAATGAGTCTGAAGTCACTAAAACTACCACCCGGCTTCGTTTTCGGTAGCAGTCTTAAGATACCCGGTATACAGGGTATATCAAGACTGCTACCGAAAACGAAGCCGGGTGGTAGTTTAAGCGACTTCAGACACAATGCAACAGAAAAAGTTGCAAAAAAAAGCGACAATTTTTTTTTTGGAATTTTTTTCCTATTGCCCTATTTTGGTGGTAAATACATTTTTTCCTAAAATAATAGTGTATACCCTTTAATTTATAAATTCTCTAAGATATAAGAGAGTTTAAATTATTATTTTAGCAAAAACTATGGATTTACCACCCAAAAATGACGATATTTAAAAAATCATAAAAAATAATTGTCGCGTTTCTATGCGAAATTTTTAATTGCGTTGTGTTTGTAGCCACTAAAACTACCACCCGGCTTCGTTTTCGGTAGCAGTCTTGAGATACCCGGTATACTTCCCACTGTAATGTCCCTTTCTTTAAAGGGGCTAGGCAACAGTAAAAATATTCTATTCCTGAAATAAGATATAAATGTGTTAAGGGATTTTATTGCGATCTAGTGGAGTGATTAAATCATATCAGATTTATTAGCCAATTACTTTTACTATAATATAGCTGTGGTACATTTATAAACATTAATTAAATAAAGACAACTCACCTGCGACAGCGGGTCCACCTGTAAAAAAAAAAAAAGTTTACTTATCAATTCGTTCAAAGTTATAAAATTGTATAATTTTGAAAACTATTTTACTGGTGGTAGGTCTCTCATATGTGAGATGCCATCTGGGTAGGTACCACCGCAATGTCTATTTCTCGCGTGAAACAACACTGCTTAAATGCACTGTTGTGTTTCGGATTGAAGGACATTGTAGCCAGAGCAACTACTGGACATATTGAGACTTAACATCTTATGTCTCAGGATGGCGAGCGCAGTGGAATGTTGCTACTGTTTATGAGCGGTCGTATCGCTTACCATCAGGCGAACGGCTTGCTCGTCTCGCCATTCAATGCAATAAAAAAAAAAAACTATTTACAAGTATGACAGTTTCTCTTTTATGAATGTAAAATAAAAAAAGAGTGTTTGATTTGAATACGGAAAACATATTATTTTGAATTTGGGTTGTTTTTAGGAACTGTATGAAATATATAATATCAATCTATTTAGCTTGATGGCTATAATACCAGAAAATTGGTAAAGTTCGCTATCACACTTGGTTAAAAGCAGGCCAGTACAAAATGTTTAGCTTAATTCTCTATCTGCCCAGCGCATATCATTAAGTGCAGGGTATTTTGTTACAAGAGTTCTTAAAATATAAAGGTATTATAAACTTACTGGGCTGTGCGAAGAGTGGGTCCGCTGTAAAAAAATATATAATATATTCAATTGATAAAAGAAAAATATAGGAATAATAATATTAAATACTAAGAATAATACCACGTTTAATGGTAATTTGAGACAGCTGCTTTTTATTTAAGTAGATCATGGTTAGATTTATGAACCAAAATACATTTTAGTAATATAAAAACGAAAAAATACTGCCAGAATATTTATTATCTCTACAAAATTTAACAACAACATATAAAGATACTCAAAAAAAAAGGATAAAAAAAATATACTCACGGTTGTTAAGGTTAACTGTAAAAGAAAAAGAAAATTATGATTAGTAAATCAATAATAAATATTTCCGTAAATTACTCAGTAAACATTTAAAATATGTTTTTTTTCTACTGACCATATCTATAAGTAATTAATTGGGAAGAGACTACACTGAAAGAGCAGATATAAATAGTTAAAATAACAAATAAGTGTTTGTTAAAAGAGTAGCAACAATAAGGGTAAGGTAAAATTGAACATTTTGACAATTAATCAGAACTTGACGCAAAAAATCTAAAAAATTCTTTAAAAGGACCTTAATAATCTACCCAAAATCATTCACGAATATTCAAACAATAAGAATAAAACCATTTATACATAAGATTCACGCATTTAAGACGTAAGTGCCTTTGCCTTAGCGCAGTTAAAAATTAACAAGCAATGGTATTCACATGCGTCTGACGAAATGGGCAAAAAAATGATTTTAGACCATAAACATAATTCATACACTGTACCACAGAATCGGCTAATAAAAGGAGACATAGCGTTTGTACCGCCATTGCTGTGAGATCTGACCGCCCTTTCGTTTTGTCTTGCTTTGTATGCTTTGTCTATGGTTCCAACCAATGATTTTATTTCTATTAAACTAATTCCAGACTTTGTGATGGATGCACCACAACCCTAGACGACAGACGTTGAAGATTTTAAGACTAATTTGATGTGATATGCACCTTTTCAATAAATAAGCACAAAACTACTGGCCATAAATGTTTCTTATGTTCAATTTTTTCCTTTTGGAATTATCAATAATACCGAATGGAGGAGCGATAAAAACATGTCGATATATTATCTTAAAGAATAAAAAGTTCACAAAATAGAGGTTGGATTAATCAAGATGTATCAAGAAATGCCGTTTAATTATCGATTTTATTGAGCGTTTAGGGTTGACCTAAAATGAATGAAGCATACATACCATTGCCAGGGTAATTGTTGTCCACAAATTGCACTGCAAAACTAGCGTATTTTAAGCACAAGCAAGCAAGGCAGATTTTATGAATATGGAACCAATATTTTATGTACCAAATCTAAAGCGCAATAATAATGCTTGTTTTGAGGCAAACCACACAGCAAACAAATCACACGTTTATTTCCATGGTCACTTATAAATAGTTGTTTTTTGAATTCGTGCTTTGTTTTAAATTAAGACAATTAATTTTAGTTTTATATATTTCATTTGAATTTTGAATACATACCGCCGCCGGAGTTATTGTTGTCTACAAAATTAACTGTAAAGAAATAAATTGTCGGTGGAATATTCAATTTATTTTATATTCGTATGAAAATAATCTTCAAAATTTCGTATGTAAGACAAAAGTTTATGGAAATTCTTTGTTTATCTTTTAAATTATTTGAATATTTAATTTATGTTGTATCTACTTTGAATACATACCGCCGCCAGGATTATTGTTGTCTACAACGTTAACTGCAAGAAAGAATTGTTTCGTAGTATACACAGATCACTCCCAATAGATACCTAATAAATAAATAAATAAATAAACGGCAGCGGTTGCGCCCAACACATATAAGATATCAGATAGATATAAACCGATGCCAAATGTCGCGTCATCAGTGTCGTCCAAGTAGTGGACCCGCACATGGCGTCGCACGTTAGCGAAAATTACATTTTGGGAACTTAATATTACAGTTAATAATGATTTGTTCAATAAAATGGTGTGCAAAAAACTCAAAAAATAAAGTATCTAAAAAAACGCAATAAGTTTTCATCGATAACTAATATTCTTTAAATTAATTTGGTCCCGAGCGAGCTCAATTTATACTGGTTAATGTATCAATGTTAAACAGTCGAGTTCGGATGGAGAATCAGCCGTCTCTTTTCCGCATAGCAATAACCGTAATAAGGCATCTTTTTTTGGCGAAATCACGCGTTCTTCTAGTGTTTGACGCATGTTTATAATATAATTCCCAGAAATATCGATATTGTAAAACAGTAATGTATAGAGCCACAAAGTTATCTGGCCCGGTGGCCAAAAGTGGAAACAACGACGTCATTTGAAATTGACAATTTACCTGCCACTCACTGACATAACCGCCATTGGTTGTTTACTCAATGTATTTATGTTTCCTGCATTATTAAAAATTTGTGAAAAATGCCAAAATCTTTAAAAAGTGACGCTAGGAACGTTAGACTCCAGGTATTCAATTTTACGAAGGAAGATAAGCGTCTTCAGACACCAATAATACCCTTCGAAAAAAATTATCAACACGTAGCTGCCACCACAGCCTTGTGTTGTCAGCTTTTCAAAATAAATTCCTCGTAAACAGAATTTTGTACGTACTAGTAAAATAGGTGTAACCACATATCATAAACTAAAATGTATCTTTACGTGCTTGCTGGCCTGTTGGTAAATGGACCTAACGCGGCTGCCAACATGTTCACGGTGGTCGTGGGCTCGAATCCCAGGTCACAAATCTGACTTTTCGGAGTCATGTGTATATTAATAGTCAATAATATAATGGGAGGGTATTTATCATAAGTTTTAGTATACTAAGTTTATTGAGAATCAGTAGCACAAGCTATTGTACTAATTTTAACATACGTTGTATATATCGTCTCAAAAACATTCATAGTTCGTCAAGTGGGTTTCATCGTCACTTGTCGGTATTACATTTACTACAGCCGCCGTCAGAATTCAAGAATCGGAATAAGTTATTGTAGCCCTTTAGGGCGTGAGGTTTAGTTATTTACTATTTCATATTTTTATCTGATATTTTATATCAACACTTAATTTGGGTATTTCGCCATTATGGTATACAAAAATACACGGTGAATAATAGAAATAAAACCGTTACATACTAAAGTATAAATCTTAATCCTATTTTATTCGTAGTTAGCGGTTGCCGGTTGGTATAATTTATCAGATCAGGCCGGTGAAAAAATATTATCAAACATTTAACAAGTTGGTAATTAAGTTATAGAAGCGATCATAACACATGAGCTTACTGGCAAATCGAACTATCGATACATTTTTTTATTTATCGACTTATGCCTCATCTCTCCAGTGAAGTCCACGTGACCGCGCTGCAACCCGCCCACCCCCCGCGCAGTTCCCTTCGTTGGCGTTTTCGGTTCAAAACAATACTATCGTAATGCGGTATCTATTGGAAGTGATATGTGGTAGTATAGAATATTATTTTATTCACGCATTGTTATGATATTTTAATAATGGTTGTAAAATAAGTGTTGTTAATTTATTATTCCTGTTGATTAATACTTATATCTTATTTTTGAATTAATATGATTGTTATTTGTTAGAGTATTATTGAAGTGAAAACTTCTTTAGCGGCGTTGAGCACTTTTTCTGTAATGGGTATAAAATCTTAAACTCGCGTCAGGACACGTGACCTGATCGAAAAAGCGTAAGACGGATGGAGAGTAGACAGCTGTCAGTTAGCTGTCAGTTTATAAAGCTTTGATGAATTGCCAATGATTTTGAGTGGAGATTTCAACATAAACTTCGCAGACGATAAAAATCAACTATTAATTGAATTTTTAATTAATGAATTTGGTTTAACTATGTCGAATGATCGCAATCTTAGCACAACGAAATACAAAACTACTATTGATGCGGTCTTTATTAGACATTTAAATAGGTTCGAATCAAAACTGTTCGTTTCTTACTTCAGCTACCATAAACCTATCGTATCAGTTTTAGAGATTGGCGATGATAGTTCTGGTAATGATGATGGTGAAAAAGTCGTTGAAATTATGGATGAAAGTTGATTTTTCGGAGAGATAAACTTTTTAATGTAAAATAATTGTAATAGTTTTAAAGTGTTAAATTTGTAATGTAATATAAATTGTCATGTTTGTGTACGATAGCGCAATAAATGAATATTGTATTATAATACCACATAAATGATAGTACTTTTATACTGATAAAGCAATTGGTGCAAAATTATTCCCTAACCATTCCAAAATATCAAACATGCTCAACGTTAATAATCAAGTTTTCACTTCTTCCGGCACTCCCGGAGTGCAACCCGTCTTTTTTTTTTATTAAATTTAAGTACGTACCGCCACCAGGATTGTTGTTGTCAATAATTATAACTGCAAGGAAACAAATTGTTCGGTGGAATATTCGATTTGTACATTTCAATTATTTAAAAATCCTATAATTCATAATAATTTATTGTAAAATTAGCATATAATCAAAATCATCATATTCGTTTGATTTTTATTTCATGTAAAAACTCATGTGACTTTATTTTGTTTTTGCTATTGTTTTAATATACCTAGTTTTTATTATAAGTGTAATATGATAAATACGAACTATTCCCGTATGGTGTATTATAATCCACGATAGTAACTGAAAAAATGTAAGACTTTCATGACGATATTGCGATTTTTTGTATAGATGTACTATTTCTTATTATACAGTCATTATTTCATTTTTATTAAATACGTGCATATGACACTCACGACAATATTGTTTCTTGTTCCAATATTTATTAAAAAATAAAATATTTATATATGTGGCTTTCTTTTAAATTTTTAGGAACTTACCGACGCGACGACGCCTGTATTACTTGTGTTAGCAATTGTTTGCCTTTATATACGAAGTAGGTTTTTTCCATGGACGTAGCATCAAATGGACTCGACATTCGAGTTCCACCGTAAGAGACAGATATATTTTCATATTATCGTTTAGATCGGCTCTTACAGCCAATATAAATCATATAAAGCAGCGCACCATACCTTTTGTCTTATAATCACTTTCAACACTCTTTTACACACATTTTGACCGCAAATATTCGTAAAATACTCAGTAATTCAAGTTTAAAACAAACCGTACGTCCTATGTGCTTGGCCGGTACAATATGAACGCTACAAAATTATGTGGAACTATGACAAGGACGACAAATTGTGTTTTGTCACTTTCATTCTTATGGTTTATGCATAAGTCTAAGTGAGATGGACTATAATATGTAAAATACATGTCAAGTCTATTTTGATACTACGTCTATGGTTTTTTCAGACTATGAACTTATATTTTTTATTTCGAGTCAAAGCAAAAGAAAAACTTTTGTTCAATAAAAACCTTTCCCAAAATATATATAATATGAAGCTTTTATATCAAGTAAAAAATAAATAAATACCGCAAATACAAGTATTCGCATAATCGAAAAAGAACACACACACGCATAATATTTTACTTTTGTTCAATAACGTACCATTCGTATTTTCGTCATTAGAAACTGTAATAAAAATAAATGTTTACTAAATTTCTTTTGATTTGTAAAAAATACATCATTTAAATAATTATCTAAACTATTAAAAAACTTGTAATAATTATTACACTCCGTTAAAGTAATAGTTAAATTATATTTGAAACAAATGAATATATTTTTGCTTAGCTACGTATCGCCGCTGTTTTGATTGTTTAGGTCGGCAACTAATACTGTAATAAAAATATTTTTGTCATAAGCCCTTTACTATTCAATGCATATTTTTTTTCAAATTTAAATTAATATTTTAATCCATAATATTAATCATGAAATACTATTTGAATCAATAAAATATAAATTTTGTTAAGCCACAAAGCAACATTCGGATTGTTTACTTCTGGAACGATAGCTGTAATAATAATATATTTGTGAAAAATATCAACAATTTTGTACTTTTATAAAACAAACCGTATTTTAAATTTATATTGCAATTCTTTAAAATAAAAGTTAAATAATGTTTAAAATAAAATATCCAGTATCTATTTTACACGCTTTATATTAGCTTCACTTGTATGTTTGTTTGTATGTTTGTAACCGACTCCTTAAGACGCGATTTTGACCCACTTTAAACGGACAGATTTCTTTTAAATTTTGTACACCTGTCAAAGACCGATGACAATACAAGAAACCAAACTAAAAAGTAGAAAATAAATAATAGTTTAAAAAAACTAAAAAACACGCTTTATATAGAAAACCCAACTACAAAATAGAAAATAAATTTTAATAATACTGAATTAAGGATAGTGTAAAAAATTAATAAGAAAAAAATATTTTTTATTGTAAAAAAAGCGTGGGGTGCTTTTTAAGATATTATCAAAATGATAATCCTTCTACTTATATCTGTCGATAAAATAATTATATCTATTGAAAACATGCACCCCACGCTTTTTATACAATAAAAAAATTTTTTTTCTTATTAATTTTTTACACTATCCTTAATTCAGTATTATTAAAATTTATTTTCTATTTTTTAGTTGGGTTATCTATGTAAGCGTGTTTTTTAGTTTTTTAAACTATTATTTACTACTGGGCCACATAGCGTCTTTGCTTGTTTTTCTCGTAACGTAAACGGAAGTAATATGTTTTTTATTTTATTTTATAGTCTCAAAATATTTTCTTCTTCAACACAAGTACGGAATAAAAATATTGTTTTTTTTTAATTATAGAATTTGATAATATTGTCTAATATACTTCAGCATAGTAGTTAAATTTATTTTTATGTTATGTTTAACTACGTACCGCCCGGGAAAACAATTTCCTCAACCATCACTTGAATATAAATATAAAACGTTGTCATATTTTTTTTAAATTAATATGTACAGTGAAAAAGTATTACATTTTTTTAATTTATTAAATATATTATATTTCTGCTTAAATACATACCGCCTCCATTTGGATAACCATTGTCCACAATTTTAACTGTAATTAAAGTTTTAAATACTATTTTATATTTATATAAAGTAAATAAATATTTTAATAAAAAGTGTGTGATAGGTTTGTAAGTATTTTTAAATCCTATTAAAGAATATTTTACAATAAATACTTAGTATGTTTTTAAATTTAAATTAGAAAATTAGTAATTTTATTTAATTGTTTTCGTTAATACATACCGCCGCCTGGATTACTACTCGTATTGTCGACGAAGTTTACTGTAATAAAATAATATTTTTTTAACGTCCGAACGACTAACAAAACAAAAAAAACATATTACTTTAAGTTTTCATATAAAATATAATTTGTGAATAGAAAATCACTTAATTTAATGTAAAATAATTTTTATTTTAAGAAATTGCAGTTTAAAACACAACATTTATTTTTGTACATACCACCGCTTGGATTATTATTGTCCACGACGTTAACTGTAATAAAAAATATTTTTACATTTCATGTTATGTTGCAGAAAGTTCTTTTTAACCGAATGCCAATCACACAAATGGTAAAAATTGTAAACGAATATTTTAATACATACCACTCACTCATTATTTATTATCGACGATATAAATTGTAAAAAAAAAAATTATAAAAATGTGCGCAGTCACTCAAAAATATATGTAAAAATGTTAATATTAAAAATACAATAAATAAAATTTCAGTAATATTGCATGTCACAAAAAGTGCCGTATAACAAAAGGGAAACTTGAGCTTTTAGTACATAAAGTATTTTATTTGTTATTGTTTTAAATTAATACATGTCACGCACCACCACCCTGTTATTTCATTTTAAAATATAAAAAAAACGCAAAAAACCATCGGAATATTCATGCCGTACAATTTTTTATAAGTACAGTATTTTTTTTGTATACCTAACATTAAAAAACGACGATCACACAAATTCCTTAAAACGTTCACTTTTTTATTCGTGTACATCACAATTCTGTAAACTTCCCACTTTTAAAACTGCAATAAAGTAATTTTCAAAAAGTACTTGACTAAATCAAAATCTTTAATTTTTTATTTACAAAATTTAATTACAAAAAAGTATATGTTAAGTTGAATATATAAGAACTTTTTAAGTTCAATAGAGCCCGAAATATATTTGTTCACTCTTGGATATCATCAAACATTAAACTACTCACTGTTCAAATATTTACTGGTGTATCTGTGCCTTAAGGCTCTGGTCTAGGTCAATTAAGGAAATGCTTGTTAATTAATCTTTTTGAAAAATACCTTATTTCAAGGTACATACCATTACCTCCAGGGTGACCTTGCGGGTAGACCACAACTGTAATAATTTCGACATTTTTTAAATCGGATTCTGTTGTGGCGTGTATAAAAATACTTCATGGCAAATGTCTGAATAAACGACGATTAAATTTTAATATTTTATTTGATATATTAATTTTTAAAATGACTATTGAATAATTTCATTTTTTTTAAATAAATACTTTATTTTACAGATCATTGTACATACCAGTATTGCCACCTGGGTTACCATGCGGGTGGACCACAACTGTAATTAATTTTCAGGTTTTTAAATCGCATTTTAAAGGCTTCTCTTACCCAAAATTATTATTTTATCAGCTTAAGCAAAAACTAGTGTATTTTTGATTTTTAAATGTATGCTTCTTCTACCCAAATTATTATTTAAACTTCCAAATCAAACTCTAGTATATTAATTTTTTTTTAATGTTTGCTATTACTTGTACAAGTTCAGCTAATGATATCAGAACTAAAGGTTCCTGTAATTTCAATATGATCAGAACTTATTGTAATAGAATATTCTGTTGAAAAACATCTATGATCTAACTGATCAAATGTTAAATATCTCTCTTTACTGTTAATTAAGATAAAAAAATACTTTTTTTCGTTGCACATACCAGTACTTCCACCTGGGCTACCATTCGGGTGGACCACAACAGAAATAATTTTGATGTTTTAAAATACAAATTCAATGCCGTTGTGGCGGGGTTTGTATAATATTGTTTTAAAAATAATATATTAAAAAATGTAATTATATTTTTTGGCTTTGTATTTTTTTTTGTTAATCAAAATGTATTAATATTGGTAATATTCTACAAGGCCTTATTAGAAACTTCGTTATAAAATTAAATTTGACGAAAAAGACAAAAAATAATAACGAAGATTTTACTATAAGTAATTACCATGACCTATAATTATAATTTTTATGCTTTTAACCGACTTTAAAAAAGATGTTCTCAATTCAACTATGTATGTTTGTATATGTATGTTTTTACTTAAATCATATTTTAATACTTACTGGTAGTTGGCCCTTGATTATTTCCTACCACGATCACTGTAATAAAGTGTAACGCATTTATAGTCGATGATTTTAAGTACCAAATATGATGACTATTTTATAAAACTGTGATACATACCGCCATGTTTGTTAGTTTTAGTCATCATGTTGTCTGTAATAAAATAAGATCATGTAATACATATTCATAATTCTAATTATACCTAAAATATAAATATAAAATATATCTAAAATACCCTATTATTTTTCCATCGATGGTTTTTTTACGTTTTCTTTGCGTTAGTCACATCGGTTTTATTTTTGTAAGAGTTAGGGATTTTTTGTGATTATTAAACCTTCACCGTTTGTTTTATTATGTTTTAAAGCATTTGAGTTGTTATTTGTAATTTAGTTTAGCGTTAGTTGCTTTTATTTTTAAATGACATACCACCTTGGGGACGATAGCCCCTCCTATCTGTAAATAATAATAAGGACATCGTATTTATTAACATTATTTTGGCTTATACATAATATCTTAGTGCCTCGTTTATCGTAGTACATTGAAAATATTGTCAAATCCGTTACTAATAATAATTACTTAGTCAAAATTCCGTATAGTTTTGTTAAAAACTTGATTGTAGCATTTTGATGCAGCCAGATAAAACCTAAATTGAAATATTGCTATTCTCACGTGATCATGTACGTAGTGATTTAGCATACTTATGATATTTATGCATTTCTTACTAATATTTCTACATAGGGATGATAAAAATATCCACGAGTTTCCAATGGTCTCATTCATAGAAAGTTTTAAAATCTATTTTAGCTAATAAATTTTCTGTCCCTTTTGTACTTTTTTGAATTCAGTTTGACCGAAGACAGCGAAACATTCAATAGCTAATATGGGTTTTAAAATTATTTATGAATAAAACTGTAAGTGTTCAAATATTTATGGGTCTTGATTTATTGCCGTCGATTACTTTGTAACTGAAATGGACAAATGTATTTTCTTTCCTTTTGAATTAAATTAAAGCTTTGATTTTTATAAGTTCTTATAAATAAATGTAGGTTTGCATTTTATTTCAGTAGAAGAATCTACTTCTAAGTAGTAAACTTCAAAGGTTGACACAGTTGTCTAACCTTATCTAATATTAATTAAGTTACAAGCAATTGTAACAAACGACCTTCGTATTGTAGTAATATATTTTGTTTATTACTAATTGAATGTTAGATATCTAATCATATTCATTCATTTACATAGCTGGTTCGTCTTGATTTCTGTTTTAATGAATTAAAAATGCAACCTAAAGCGATAAATAGTCACAACACTTGTCACAAAGCTTATTTTGTGTAATTTACTATCAGAAAATCGAAGTTATGCAGACTCATGCGCAATTCTAGAATGTTCCATGCCACGATGCTATATTAATCCATAATACATGCTTTTTAGAACCGTCTATAAAATACCTTCGCCTTGGCCTGGTTCAGCGTTGTCCACAAAATTTACTAGAAATATATACGATGTTAATACAAAAGAAATAATAAAAATACCAAGAATTATTTACGTAAGATAATTAATAAATAGATAAAGAGGGACTGAACGCACAGAAACAAAAGAAATGTTACCAAAAACAAAAGGAGTGATAGATAAAACTACATAAAAATCTAAATTGCTATATAAAGTACACAACAATTAAATTATTTCAATTGCATATCGAATAAAATGTCCGACATTTCTGCAGTCATTAAAAACGGAATCTAAAATATTTTATAGAACTTATTGTGTTACCAAATGTTTAATTAAAATCTGTCTATTTCTAAGTAGATAATTGTAATGAAATATCTTTGTACGTACCTTGTGGGGCGGCCATCGCGAATGCTACAAGAGCGAGAAGAATCTGGAAAAATAAAAAGCACTTCATATTGCTATCCCGTTTACTGTAACAGATGTGTTTGAACTAAACAAAGTCTATTTTTATATCCACTTTTCGGTGTAAGCGCGATAAGATAAATATAATCGACAATCCGTCGATTATTACACATCTTTTTATCTGGAATAAGTTTTTGCTTTCTGATTGTATTGTTTTATACGTATGAAAAGACATGGAATGCGGGATGATTTCATATAGATTGCTTGAATTGATAAAGATGGCTGAATATTGATAAGGTTGGATACAGATAGACGGAATGGACAATAGCGGATGTAGCATTCACGTCTTGGGCGAGACTTCTTCGGTGCCCTATAAGTATTATCGAAATCCAAGCGAAAGACAGTAAATTATAGAGAGTATACTTTACACATATTATATTATACTATAGGTTGTACATAGTATATTATACTATATATTACACTATAGGTTGCAGTAAATTCGGCGCCCAACCGCACTCTACTCTAATGGAGTTATTAACTTGAAAACTATCTAAACAGAATAAGGAAATACATAAGGCTTGTTAAGTTTCAAATCTCTAGTTATAGGGATATAGTTGTAAGACATTGATATGGTCTCAGATAGGCATCACATTATGAATGACACTGACCAAGGTAGAGAGAAAGAAAGGACTTTTTTTACATATTTTGATACAAACTAATTAAATGCACTAATATTTTACTTTTATATAGCATGTACAACGCAAAAACGTATAAAAATTGTAAAATGTATAGTTAATATCATTCATTATTTACATAACCCATATTAAGAACAAATAATTTTCGCAAACAATTATCAATGTCAAGGCGACGTTTTAAAAAAATAGGAAGCAGACGCGACCGCAAAACGTGTGAACTACGAAACACAATGTAGTGTGTAAACAATAATAGGAATGGTTTGTGGAAACTCTGAAAATTTTGTACGTATTTGTTTTCCTGGCTCGCAAAGTAACTGCACTGACAATGACTATGCCTGATTGTAAGCGGAATGCCAGACAAAGAATCCATTGGACAGTCATCGTCGTTCATTAGATTCAAATAAGGCAGTCTATATAACTGCTCCTTTACGCTATTATGGTGATTCGTGAAACACAAGAAGAAGTAGGGAACATTTTACACAACAGGTACTCCGCACTTTTATGAACAGGTGGTCCACTAATCTGTGAAATTCCATTGTCTTTTTTATTCTAACCGAAACACAACAGCACGTTTACACTGGTGTTTGGCAGGAGAAATAGACATCGCTGTGATTTTAAATTTTTGATTCAGCTAAGAAGCAGACTGAACATACGCCAATCGAGATTAATGTAAATAGACGTAACAATATGTCAATTTCGAGAAAAGTGGAGATCCAAAGTCTCTTCCTACCCCAACAAGAGAAAAGCGTGACGATTTTTGTATATTTAGTAGAACAATAATATACAGGGTATATCAAAAGTGGTACCGAAAACGAAGCCGGGTGGTAGTTTTAGTGATTTCAGACACAATGCAATGAAAATTTTAACAAAAAAGCGATGTTTTTTTACGTTTGTCCTATCATTGTATTAGGGTGGTAAATACATAGGATTTTCTAAAATAATAGTGTACACACTTTTATTTTAAAGACACTATGGCACGCAAGAGTTTAAACAATTATTTTAGCAAAAACTATGTAATTATATTAAAAAAATAACTAAATGCGTTTCTTTGCACTGTGTAGTAGTCTGTCTAGTAGTCGCTAAAACCACTCGGATTAATTTTCTGTAGGAGTGTTGATAATTGATATACCCTGTATAAAAAACATAGTTTACGTGTATAGAAACCAATATTAAAAATAATATTTTTGAATTATGCATAACACTTACCAACAGATTTATGTGCGTTTATAATATAAATGTATATATTATATTTAATATTAATTTAATGACAAAGAGGTGTTAGTGATGATTTACAATCGTATCGATAATGAACGGAGACCATTTTCTGTAAAGATAACCTTATCCGCTTAAGGCTAGGCTGTCTTGATAAAAATAATAAGCACATGATATCATTTTTTGCATATATTTTTAAATAATATCAAAAATATTATGAACTAATTTCTGGCTCAGGTTTGCCTGATAGTAATTGCTCAATTCCATTTTAACCTCATTAACATAATATATATATAGATAGGATTTTTCCGACGTACTTGGTGACATTGATCGTTTTAATTTAATCAATTTACTCAATATATATACATACAAATTATAGCCTATGTGTTAATTTTATTCATTAGCTTTAATCTAGTATAATTGTGGCTATAATATTGTAAGTTTGATAAAATCAGTTTTGTAGTTTTTGTGTAAATGAGTAGTGAATATTCAAATCCACATATATACCTAGTCAGGTCATAAATTCTGTCACATGTTTAATATAAAATAATTGGAACAAGTTTATTCATTATGTAACCATTTATATACCAAAATGAACTTAACAAAACATAGATTCTTATGACACTAAAGTTTATTCAAAATGACCTCCGTGATTTTGAATACAGGCCTTCAATCTGCGCGGCCAGTTGTCTATCGCAGCACGAACGAGGTCCATGTCAATATCGGCGGCTGCCTTAATCAAGGATGTCTTGAGTGACTCCAAATTGCGATGAGGCTTTGAGCACGCCTTTTCCTCCAAGTGTTGCCATATCTTGTAATCTAACGGATTCAAATCTGAACTGGAGCAGGGCTAGTCTTCGTGCCGGATGATTTCACGCGCCGCCAGCCAATCTTGTGTACTCTTCGCTCTATGAGCTGGCGCCGAATCTTGTTGGAATACCCAGTGCCTGTTATTGAACATGGTATGAGAAACAGGTTCCACAAGGTTCGTCAGGACTGTATTTTGATACACAACTGCATTCGTTTTTACACCTTTCTCACAAAAATGTACCTCTGTTAAGCCTCAATAAGAAACTCCCAACCATACCATGAGCGAAGATGGAAAATGACCTCGTTGGACACGCGGAATACGGTTGCTCGCTTCTTCACTACTGTGTGCGTACACCTTATCATTTTGTTTGTTGTAGCTCTCTACTAAGGTAAAAATTATTTCATGTGAAAAAAGAATTTTCCGATATTTTTTTCCCGCGTACCGCTTCAACAAAGCGCGGCATCTCTTCAGTCTCAGGTCCATTAGACGAGCATTGAAACGATGTCCTGTTTTTCTTCGATATGCCCGAAGCCCTAAGTCTTCATTTAACACCATTTTCACCGTAGTTCTGCGTAACCCCATCTGAAGGGCCAACAGCTTCTGCTTACGTTTGGGATTTCTTTGAATTCGCACGTTCACAGCTTTTATCACTGCTGGAGTCCTAACAGACCGAGGGCGACCACTTCTTGACCTGTCATGTACACTAGAGTCTTCATTATATCGTTTGATGGTACAATAAACGAATCTTTTGGTTATATTCAAATTTTTCAGTATGTCAAAAATTTGAATTGGCGCGTAACCGCAACGATGCAACGCAATAACTGCAACACGGTCTTCTTTAAGCGTCCACTCCATATTTAAAATTGAGTAAAATTCTAAAAAGTATACATTTTTATTTTCACGAACAATTCGAAATTCGAATTCAATAAACTTTTTTGTGACCAGCATTCTAAAAGAAAAGTTTTTACTGTGTGACAATATCACAATACTTATGACCTGACTGTGTATTTCAAAAGTTCGCGTTACGTCGAAATCATATCCAAAACTAAATACAGGCTCTTATAGTAAAGTACGTATCCCATCAAAAACATCCTGTAAAAAAAATCCAAGTCTCGCAGCTCAGGTTTTCTACCGCAAAAAGTTGTGAGTTCAATAAATGGATCGACTTGGCCATCGCATGAAAACATAATGTATCGTACAATTTATACATAATGCTGCTGGCCAAGTCGATCTATTTATTTAAAACGTAAAGAATTTTTAATATTGATATGGTAATAACTAACGTAATAACTTTATATAGAAGGTCCCTTAAGGACTAAATAAATAATCGACTTGGTATAACATGCATCTCACAACTTTTTGCGGTAGAAAACCTGAGCTGCGAGACTTGGATTTTTTTACAGGATGTTTTTGATGGGATCTCACGTCTTTTTGTAGAGTCCTACTTTTTTCCTTTTCGGTACTTCTTACTTCTAGAATATCACTAACGATTTTTCTTAAAGCCTCTGTCTTATGGATTTTTCTTATTTTTGTAGGTATCAATTTATCACAAATATAGCGGATTTGATTATTAATGTTCTTTCTTTCGTTTTAATTGATATTTTCGAGTTATTTAATCTATTTATTTGCAAGTTTTTCTTCGTCATGTTTTTCTAGAGGAATGTTGTACAGTTTCATGGGCTGAATACACCATTTCCCTCTCTATATCCCCTCCTGTTATGCCTCATGTATATAGATATCTATCTACAACTATTATTCCATTATATACGGGTACAATGATTCATTAACTGCAAATATAACTTTGTAATCCTATACATTTATATGGGATTACAAAGTTATTCACGCAGTTGGTCTATCTAGAAAACTAGACACAAATTATGAAATGTTTTAATTTTCCCTTACTTTAGACACTAAACACGAATTATATTATAAATTTGAAGGTTCTATGTCTGCTGGAAGTGCCTTAGACTTTTGATGATCGGTCAGTCAGTCAGTGAGTGACAAAATTAAGAAAGTTTGACATGCTACAATTCTTAAACTACTGGTTCAAATTGAATTAAATTTTAAATATACCGTGTTTACACAGTGCCTGCTTAGTAACTGAAAATTCAGGCTTCATGCTTTAGCCACAACGAAGTTATAGGGGGTTGAAAATGGTCTGAATTGCTTCGAGAAAAGGATGTTACGGCCTATAGCTCGACTTGGAGGGGGCTCGGCCGCGCCCCCAGATCAGTTGTGACCGTGAGATCCTGGGTTCGAATCCCTGTGCAAATTGTTCTAGTCAGATTTTGATTTGAAATTACCCGAGATCGAAGTTTGTGCGTATCATGGCGATAATATTATGTTCACTTCCTATCAATATCTTGATCACTACTGGTGGTAGGTCTCTCATATGTGAGAGGCCATCTGGGTAGGTACTACCGCAATGTCTATTTCTCCCGTGAAACAACACTGCGTAAATGCACTGTTGTGTTTCGGATTGAAGGACATTGTAGCCAGAGTAACTACTGGACATATTGAGACTTAACATCTTATGTCTCAGGATGGCAAGCGCAGTGGAATGTTGCTACTGTTTATGAGCGGTCGCATCGCTTACCATCAGGCGCGAACGGCTTGCTCGTCTCATCATTCATTGCAATAAAAAAAAAACAGTAATAAGTCTTGCTAATTGGATATCACTGATGACTGACTGTGGATACTAATGAAATCTCTGCTTACCCTCTTATAAATTAGTACAGTAAAGTGACAACTAATATCTGATGGTAAATGTCGCACAATCAAGAAGAGTATCCGTCGTCTAAAAACTTATTTTACTTGCTGGATTGCTACGGGATATACATAGACTGAACACGACGTTCGTAACGTTTTCCACAGTAATATTCACGCGAATGCGAGAAATTTCAATAACATAATTCTATATTGTGTTATTTTTAAAATAGTAATTTAAATTGTATCTATGAATTAAGTGTGGAACGCTGGTCCTCCCAAAATACATGTATAACCTAGTTTGGGAGTCATTGAACCTTGATTAAATTATGAACATATTTCATATGTAATTTCCCTCAATGAGTATTTTATAATATTGATAAAACTTGTATGTGTAAAGGTAATTTTTAGTTATTTTAATTACCTATTAATAATTGTATCGGAAAATAAAAGTCTTAAACGATTACGTCGATGTTTAGTATTACGTTAATGTTTGTGTTCCTAATTATTATCATGTTGGATGTACTGCGCTAAACCTTTGTTGATATCAGTTTTCAGTTTTCCGGTATAAGTAAATATAAATTAAAGTATTTATTAGTACTAAAATGATCAAATAAAATGATTCGAGGAGTCTTCATTAAAAAAAAGACATGCCCATTTTTCTAACATCAAAATCTTTTCAATAATTTTGTGCATTACACTTAGGGAATGCAGATCTCGCGAGATTTCGGCCTTTTTTAGCGAGATTGATCTCGGACGAAAATAAGGCGAGATCTCGCGAGTTTAACGAGATTGCACTCGAGCATAAAAACATTTGTTTTGTTTACTAATAGTTGTTGCTAGCTAACGTGATTGAGTTTCATTGCATTAGAGTATTTTTTGGGTTTTGGTTTGTTATAAAAGAACTGTTTTATTACTAAAAGAATTTTGTTTGATATTAAAAGGGAAAACTGTTTTTTTTCTTTCATTTGTTATTTGATAGATACGTATGTCAGAGTTTACTACTTAGAAGTTTATTAAAAAAATATAGACAGATACGTCAAACAATGTTTGATGCAGTCTATTCAAAAAATTCGACAAATAAATGTTTATCTTATATTTATTACTTTTTTTCCAAATTTATTCAAATAGTGTGATTATATGCAAAAACAATACACTAAACTACTAATCTCGCGAGATCTCGAAATGGGCGAGATCTCGCAGTATTGTATTCATAAACTCGCGAGATCTCGCTTGAGCCCCAATCTCGCGAGAATTGCATTCCCTGATTACACTCAGTTAAATATGTTCATCTGTGGTTTTATCACTTATTTAATTACTTATGTTGTTCACAAATCAAAGCCCATTTTACACTAAAAAGCTTCAATATCGAATTACACAATAAAGAGATATCCAGACATGGAAGTGTAGAACTTGTCATTTCCGTCTTCTTATTAGCGGTTAATATTTAATAATTTTAATATCTAATATTCAAATATTATTACATAGAAAGCCTATTAGGTTAATTAAAATAAAACAGTTATCGGAAAAGTATCACAAATAAAATAAAAATACAAAAACAAAAATGTATTATTTTAGATATAAAAATAATAAATGAATTAAGCTATGATAAAAACATACAAATAATTGCATCTAATATTTTTTGTATTATCAGAAAAGAAAGTTTATGAAAGTTGTATTTTAAACTACTTAATTTCTTACTAATTATTAAAAAAAACTCACCAGTGCGGTCTTCATTGTGTAAAATTTTGTACGTGTCGTTCGAACTAAAAATTCCGAATTGCATGAATATGTGTAGACGTTGTCTCTTATATACAGCGTTGATAAACATCTGTTCGGGCTACGTTGTACAAATATTTTTTCCTGTGCAAATTCCGGCTATTCTCGCGATATCCATTACTTAAAATATAATATACACAATCGTTATATTTGCCTGGTGGCCACGCGACCTTTTCTACGCGAATGTTTGGTCACTTCTAAGAATTATCGTCAATAATAACCGTGAAATTGTTTTGAAAAACAAACATTTGTGTGTATTAGGGGGAAAATTATGACGCGCTACGCAGTTTTTATTTATGTGTATTGTTATTCAATAACCACGCATTTAACAGTAAAAGAAAATGTCGCGGGGAAACCTGTGTTATTTTTAGCAAAAATTAGTAGGGTATGTGAAGTCTAGACTTAGACTAGACCGGGACAGTAAACTAAGCCTTAGGTGCTAAGATTTCTCAGTTGTACTTTAAACTGTTAAGGATTCACTTCCTCATTAGTGAACTTCATAGTCTGGAATATCTTCTTAGATTTTTTTATGAATATATTGGTCTTAAAACAATAAAAAAATATAATTATGAAACAAAAGAAAGCAAAACAGCATTACTTAAATGGAACTAGACGGGCCATGTGACTCGAATGTATCCAGATCGTCGGGTAAATATTACCACCCAATGGATACCTAATGGTCGGCGACGCCGCGGTAGACCTAAGAAACCCTGGAGAGAAAACCTGGATGCTTTTGAACCCATGTGGCCTGAAATTACCTTAGATCGCGAATTGTGGAGGGACAGGGAGGAGACCTTTGAAAAAAAATGGTGTAGTATATGTATATTTTTGCCCAAAAGACGTTTCAGGTTTCTTCGCTTGTATTTAAAAAATAATATCAGCAATATACGGCACACGTAGTATCGGGCTGGGCTCTGTGGAGTATCTTTGGGGGAGGAGTATATCCAGCAGTGGACTGCAACGGGTTGATGATGATAATGATATATCCCATTGTCAAACACTGACCTCATCTACCATGGAAGGGATTCAGGTCTCAATTCACTACAATTTTAAAACTAATATTTTTGGTTTTTGTTCAGAATTTACGGATTCTACTTTTGCAATTTAGGAACTATGTAGTAACTTTATCTTGCTAGTAGATATTAAAAATGAATGCGGATGTTGTTGCAGCATTATTTGGCCAGTTACTCGTCTACTAATATTTTGGTACGAAAATCTGAGTGTATTGCTCTGTCTGAGTTAAACATTGTGTGATAAGCTGACACTGCAATCAGCTGTCGTTGCCATTGTTCTATGTCATATTTATCAAGAATTTAGGCATGTTTTTAGATTAGAATCTGGTGTAGATACGGGTTTTATTAAAGTTACGTTATTTTGTTTCATATAGAGAGCGATATTCTGCTGAGGGCATTATTTTACTGAGTTTTTTTATTGCTATGAATAATAAAACTAGCATGCCAGAAGCCTGATGGTAAGTGGTACGTCGGCAACATAATGAATTACAAAGCAACGCTTGGCATTCCAATGCGAACGCCATCCTGAGATACAGTGTGTTAAGTCTCAATATGTCCAGTAGTTACTCTGGCTATAATGTTCTTTAAACTGGGCCACAACAGTACATTTACGCTGCTGTGTGGCGGGAAAATAGACATTGCGGTGGTATCTACGCAGGCAGCCTCTCGCATATCACAGACACCTACCTCCAGTAGATAGATAGATATACTTTAATCTACTTATTTTTTTTATTCAACCTGTCACATTATATATATTTATTATATGGCGACAGGCTCGTCCCTTATCACATTATACGACGTAAAATACAAGACGAAACGAGGGTATTCTGGTTGCACCTATGCCTACTGTTTCTGGGGACAAGGCGTGATGTTGGATAAATAGTCTCCAGAAAAAAGTGTTAACTCACGATGACTGGTTTTCCTCTAGGTATAGTACATACATGATCCATTGAAATTTATACATCATTCATCATCATTTAGACATCGAGAACAAATTCTCTGCGCATTGTGCTGGTACAGGATTCCTTTGTGCGTACACAGGGGCAACCCAGTGAAGAGAGCGAAGACAATGTTACTGCGTAGGGGTGATAGAGACAGAAAGAGTGGTACCGTACCGATCATTATTGTTCAACATTTTGTTTGCAGTGTCCCCTCTAATAATTATTGTCCATATCCGGACGAATACAGGTATCCTTCCACACGTCAAATATAATTATTTCGGAGTGACTCAAACACGTTTGTCGCAATTCAAAACAAATATTCTCATGCTAAATAGTGTTTACAGACTAATCTTTTCTATTTGCAAAGTTTTTGCGTCTGATTTTCTTGTTTGTGTTGTCATAGCTGAATTTGTATAGGGAGTTTACCTCGACTGGACTGTGACGTCAGGTATCGACAAGAGAATAAATATTGCATAAGTTTTTCTAATATTCTTAGATCTAAATCAGTTATTGGTAAATCATTGTGAGAAACTGCGTGGAATTGTTGAATTGAATGCGGTAAACAACGTTCATGTAGATGTTTATTTATAGAACATATTAATAGAACACAATCTATAGTCCTATCTCACAATGGTAAGGTCGAGTGTTTTGTCATGGGTATCAGAAACTACGAGAGACTTCCGTCTCACAAACTCCTAGAACCAAAACAAACTTGTGGGTCGCCCATTTGTCTCGGTGCGGGGATTAAAACAACGATCTCCCGTTTTAAAACTGGCGTCTAACCAACTGCGCCAAGGAGGCTGAAATTTTCAAGGATTAAGTAGGTATAATATGTACAAGTTATAGTAGAATAAGGTGTCGATGGGCAAGGATTTTTTCTGGATATTATCGCAATTTTGGTGCTAAAAACACGTCGTATCGATGTTAAAAACTAAAAAGAATGTGGGTCAAATACGTGTGGATCCCCAAATACTATACTATACAAATAATTAAAAAAATAAACCTACCTGCCTTCCCACTTTATAAAAATAATAACATTAAACTTACACGATTTGGTTCTAATCAAGGTCTACTGATTTGACCTATTGAGAAATCTGAAAGTTCCTATTGATAATTTTCTGGGGTCAGGTTTAGAATATTATAGCACGAAATGGGGGTTGGGGGGTAGGGGGGAGGAGGGGGAGAGGGTACCCTGTCCCCTGGTACCACTTCCATGAAAAGATAAGGCATAATTCTGAGAACCAAATTAAAGTAACCTAACCTCAAAATGTCAAAACAAAAGTTGCTTTGCAACGTCTCCGGCGCTGCGGGAAGTACAGCCCCTTCGCCCTTGCGTAACAAAGGATAGGCACCCAAGCTCGCCTCCGCAGCTTCGGCTTACTGGTCGCCTCCGGCGACCAGCCTCAGCCGCTACGGCTCGCACGGTTACCTATCCTTCGTTACAGCGGGCGGGGGCTGCTCTCCCTCCGCGCCTCCGGCTTTTTATATACACTCTAGGGGTGGTAGCCAAAAGTCTACGTGAAGTCGGGGTGGCCCGTGTCGGTTTTGGGGTACAGTCATCGATATCAATGTTACACTAGATAAGACGTTCTTTGTAACAAACGTGTCCCACCCAAGTGCGGTGCAATGCACCGCACACGAATCAGTCTGCCGCGTGACGGCTGCGCAATAGTACGCCTCTTTGTTTATATTTATAAGTAATTTATTTTGACTTTTCCCCGTCAAACCGACAGCGAAATTTTCTGAAGTTACAATATAATTAAAGAATACAACATAAGTGATATAATATTGCAAAATAATGCCGATAATACAGATCTTTTATTTATTAATGGATTAAATATATTTTAGAGCTCGTTAAAATACAAGGTGAGCTCCTTAATCGTATATCTCATTTCCGCGCATAAAAATTGCCCGTCGAGTGAGAGAGACGATATAGATTATTCAAGGGACATTCATATCAGAGGACCAAATAGGCATAAACTATTCGAATACATTACAAATACAAATATGTTGGAAGAATGTGAAATGTTGTTAATTAATAACTCAAAATATGTGTGTTGTATGTATGTTTTGAAACAGTGGATAGTATTTAGACCCCATTTCTTAATATGAATTACTTAATGGACTATTCGAACCCATTGTTATTGAAGACTTATATGATTTAAAATTGTTTTATATTCTTACGCGTCGGTTACGAAAAAAGGAGATCTCTATAATATTTGTCCAGAATTATTGGAATGGATATAAGTGGCTACCATGAGAACATACCTATAACTCGGTCAAAATATCTGTGCACCCGGCGTTGATGACGTCATGTCGGCGCGTACGGAGTGTAAAATAAGCATCCAAATACCAATCCGTTACTTTTTTGTGTAATGATTGAATCATAGATGTAGTTATACTAAATCTATGGATTGAATTAATGTTTGTGTTAAATGTTACGTAATTCAATGATAAAAAAATTTTTTTTTTTTTAAATCTTGTTTTGTTATAAACTGTACATCATGATTCCAGAAAATATTAATTTATAACATCAATATGTTTAAAAATTAAAACTTTATTGGGACGCGTATCGGCAACGAAAGTGCTAACCGTACTGTCGTGTTCGGACGAGCGCGGGAAGGAGAAAGGACAGCGGGAGGGGCATCGCATTCCTGCGAGGTGCAGAGATATTGTGACCGAGTAATATATTTGTTCAATTCATTTTCGATACGAAGATTTCAGATATTCGAAATGCGGTAGTCATTTTTGTAAACTTCTGGTGTACCATTCCTTTTGTCTATTAGTCTCGAAAAAAGCTTATCAGCTTGTTAAAAATTCGTAAATGTTATTATGATAAATGTCAGACTGATTGTACACTGATTGACTGCTTGACAGACTGGTACATTTGTAAGAGTATTTAATTTTATTTACATCATTTCCATGAATTATTCAGGTAAATAAAAAAAAACACATTACAAATATAGTATTGCTATGACGGTATTTATACTAAGGCAGTATCTTAGGCAAAGCTATTATTGACATGAACTGTCTTGTCTGTCTAATAATCTTTGATCATAATTTGTAGTATTCAAGTAAACGTAGTTGATGTCGCTACTGAGCTTTTGACAAATACGGGACAAATAGTTTCTATGACGCGCCTCGTCTATCGGTAGAATATAAGTCAATGGGTACAGTCGACCTAACTGGTCCATAAAGTGGGTACACTAACTTCCTTCTGAACATCTAGGACGTTATAAAACATAAGCAAAATCAATTCAATCTTCGTAATTTATGGGTCTATCGCATGCGACAACTCCACAAAAAAACAACAAAAACATCAACAAAACATTCCTAAAATTTTTTGTTGACACTGACACATGACTGAAACGCGTAGTTTTTACGTTCCATTTCACCGATTTCTCTCGACATTTTACACCATAGACTATTTATTTGAAATATTACTAACGATTTGTTTGTCAATCGCTCATAATAACGTTCCGTTTTGCCTAATATGTGATTTGAGGTTAGTAACTATTATAATTAATTTTTCGAAAACTATGCATTATCTTTTGATAAGAGTGATAAACATATAATCTGGGACCCAATCCCTACCACCTCTAATAATTTTTACCCCTCAAATCGTGCTATAATAAACTAGACCCCGACCATTTTCTGTATTGTTATTTAGCAAAACTTAGTGATCTTTTATTCTGACTATTATACTAATGTGTAGGTCATTTTGGCATTATAGTAGTCAGTACAATCAATTGACCTCTGCGAAATGCTGTAGGAAATTTGGATAAATGGTGTTTTTCTATACATACTTAGTACATACTTACACACGCTGTTGACTGTATCTACGAAGAATTAGGTACCTTGGCAGGGGTTCTCACATTTTGGAGAGTTTATTTAAGTGTCGAAATGTGGTTAAGAGCAAGCTTGTTGCCAGGTATAGGTTTTAGTACCGCGGCCACAAGAATTATATTTTTAAAAATCGAAAGTAATACGTCGGAATCGTATCCAGGTCCTAATGATCTCCAGTTTAAATCTATGTGGTATCCAAGGAGACAAGTATAAGGTAACGCTTAAAACAACTTGTTTCAACAAAAAGAAATGAAAAGTAATTTGGTCAGAAATAAAATCGAAATATACCTAAATGTACTTAGTTTTTTTTAAATCATAGAACTCAATATTTTGAAAATAATTGTTTCTTTAAAGTATGTATGTAGAGTATGAAAGGCAAGAAGAGTTTATTAGAAGAAGCTCTTTCTAATATAAAATAATTTTACTGTTTCTCATATTCATATTATAGTACAGGCAACGCATTTTTTCCTGCATAATTTGCCAGGAGTTTTTTGTTGTCATAAAGAGATGGCATATGACTAACGTGACCATACGTCCCGCTTTAGGCGGGACAGTCCCGCTTTCACGAAGTCTGTCCCGGTGTCCCCAGCAAGGCCGACATTGTCCCGCTCTTGCAAACAGACCAAACGATGATTTAAAATGTATTTCCTGCTCAAAACGCTTTACCGAACTACTGTTAAAAACAGTGGGGTCGAATTATTCCAGCACTTTCGTAAATACAATGTTGATTTATAAATTCTTAAAAAAAACTTCTCCACAATTTTACTTTAGGTACATTTTATTTTAAGTACGTTATGTGCCTGCCTAGAAATAGCACACCTGTCAAAAAAGTTTTTTCTGACATTAACAAAATATGGACAAGTGATAAAAAACAGATGGGTGCCGCTGTAATGAAAGCTATTTTGATTACGAAAATTCAGTTTTTCAAAATAATTTAGAGTTTCACACTCATATAAAAACTTGTAAAAACTTTATTATTATTATTATTTCATTCCACAGATGTCCCACTCTGGCACGAAAAATAAATGGTCACGTTACATATGACCCCACTAAGTTAAAAACCCAAAATACTTACAAAAATGGCGTCCGCTAGAGCCGCCATTTTGGAAAACGCGTTTGAAGCCATATCTCCGGAACCGTCCACTTTAGGCCCATCATGCCAAGGACCTTTCTTGTAGATAATTAAATTTCCCATCTTTTTGTTTAGTAATTTTTTTTGTACCATTAACCGTTCGCGATTTACAATGTTATTAACATTCGTTTCATGCCTTTTTGCCGATATCTTTGTTAATAATTGTTTAAACAAAAAATTGTTAATGACTAAACTTTTAAATCAATAAATTCTTAACAACTTTTCACCCATACTTTTTTTTCTCTAAAATCAATATTTTAGAAGTTATCGCGCGTTGAATGGTGTACTACCGAATCAAGGTCAATGGAAACGAAGGATGCATAGCGTAATTATGAAATCCAATGATTTCTCCATGATTATCACGTAATTAATTAAATACTGATGGCATAAGGGAACAAAGCAATGAGGAAATAGTAAATTTTGTTAAAAATCCATGTAAAATTTATTGTATTATTATGTATATATTTATATTAATGTATTATGTATATATTATATATTAATGTATTATGTATATATTATATATTAATGTATTATGTATATATTATATATTAATGTAATTTTTGTAAGTATTTTGGGTTTTTAACTTAGTGGGGTCATATGCCACCTCTTCATGAAAACAAAAAACTCCTGGCAAATTATACATTGCGGACAAGAGTAACTCGTTGCTTCGTTGCCTGTACTATTACATTAAAAATATATCAAATACCAGAGATAAGTAAAAGCTGATTTAAATATGCTGTGCTTGCTTATTTAAATTGCGCATAATTGAAAATAACTGCATTTATATTTATAAACATCTTCGATCAAATGTATATTTGGTACCTAGTGTATACTAGGTACAACATGAGCGCTTAGAAAATGCACTCTTTCGCCTTCAGTCACGCACCGACTGTTGCTTCTAAAACGTCCCAGAACTTTAGACAATATTATGTGAAAAGCTACTTTAAGCTCCAGAAATAAGGTGCAATTTGTGTTAATATATATTTGGAATATGTGATCTTATTGTTTACTTTTTTTGTTTCAATGCATCGGTGCCACTTTTTAACAGAACATTTACAGGGAACTATGTATCTAGTGTATAATTGATCGAAGATAAACATTTTCAAAATTAAATAAATATAGGTCTACCAGAATCTCATGGCATAAAATTAAAAACAATCACAATGATTTTTATATGGCAATACCATCAGTCAACAGCTGTTTCAAAACTTGAGTTATGTCATTTGATGTGAATATTTTAAGATTTCTATCCTTTCTTAGCGAAAATGTACAAATTTGTTCTACAATCACAAGTGCGACACAATGTTTACAAGGTTTATCGTCAGACCCGTGAATAATTTGGCCAAATTCAAACAAAATCGTCGATTTCAAAATCGACGTCGTTTTAACAAGTAAGTCGGAGTGAATAGTTTTGATACTTCTTTTTTTTTTGGTTAGTGTTAGATATGTGCATGTGTTTTATTGTATAGTATACTTTGATATCATTTTTTGGAACTAAACAGTAATGCATTAAATACCTATTTACAGGAGTTTACAGAGATTTTAGATAAGGAACGGTTTATTATTATTCCTTTATCTTCATCGTCTTCATCAGAAGATGTACAGGAAGAGTATTTAGAAGTAAGGTCTGACTAAAGTGTTAATGAAATAAAGAAGACTGAAAATAAAATTATTCGTTTTTATTTTACAATCTTGCATCGTTCGTATAACATTTATCGAATCTAATAATTATTTAAATAAAACCGACTCATATATAATCAAACTACTTACAATTTGGAAATTGAAAGTTGTTTGATTAAGTGATAACTAATAAAAAGAGAGAATTAAAACGAAACTGTTGGCTCGGTACCACCATTTTTATCTACGTTTTGAAAGTACCAGCGCTCCAGCGCTAATTTTATAAATACTCGTAAGGCACGTATGTATTTTATAATTTAAAACTGAAAAAAATCTTATTTGCCTATTTTAATTGGCTATTAATCTAAAAGTACAATTATGAAGTAATTTTATAAACCTATATATTTTTACTTAAAACATTATTTACTTTATTTACAAAGTTGTACTAAAAAATAATCAATTTGAAATAATAATTAATTACAATTATTGAAAGTATCAAAATATGTTCATCCAATTACCCCAGTATTGCAATGCGTAAATTCAAAATTCCCAAAATGCCATGAGATTCTGGTAGACCTATAACTGAAGTTTTCTAATAAAAGGCATTTCATTAATTTTTCAGTGGCAGAAAGGCTCAGTCGCTAAGACTAATAATTTTGTAAACATGTCAGACACAGACGACTAAAATATGTCAGATTTGTTAATAAACGTACACAAAAGTGATTCATTAAAAAAGTCTGGAGAAACTTATTTAGTGTGTGGAGATTATGAATACTACCATTATGTATGCGAGGGATTCGATGATAGGGTAATACATCCAAGAGTTTTAGTATTTTCCAGAAAAATCAATTTGAGGTTATGTTTACCAAAATCCAGTTGGCAATTTGACAAATTAATATTTTACTTCTAGGGATGGGGTTGTGGCTACAGGACATTGCAGACTATTTGTTCATGGATGAAACACAGTTATATGGATATAAATGTACCTTCTATAAGAGAAATTCAAGAAATTTTAGTAGAGCTGGAGGACAAACCTAAAACATTTTTAGGATCTAAGCAATGGATTGGTAGTTTTGAGGTAAATTCTAAATAAAAATACATGGGCTACTTTAATATACTTAGTAACTATTTAATTCGTTTATTTTTAGATAGCTAATCTTTATTTTTTAATATACCTAATAATAATATATTCTGCAGATAATTAAGATACAAAATCAATATTTTATCAATAAAAATAAATTTTACATTACTTTTAGGTTTGTTTGGTAATAGATAAATTATTTGATATTCCCTGTAAAATCCTGCACGTAAACAAAGGCAGTGAATTGAAAACAATTACAGATACATTGGTTAATCATTTTGTTAAGTTTGGCAGTCCGATCATGATGGGGGGTGATATTGATTGTTCCTCCAAGGGTATTATGGGAATAAATGTTGGCTGTGATGAAGTTAGTCTGCTAGTTGTGGTAAGTATATGTGTCATTTAATCTTGTGTAAGTCAAACTGGGGACCAGTTAAGACATCTCAATGCTTTCTGAAACACAATATGAGCGGTCGTATCGCTATCCATCAGGCGAACGGCTTGCTCGTCTCGCCATTCAATGCAATAAAAAAAAAAAAAAAAAAAAGAATATAAAAGAATAAACATGAAATTATTAAACTTATTATTATTATTTTTTCAAATAAGTATTTTAATCTAATTTGAGTTAGATAATGACTATGAAATCTACTTATTTCAATTTCTCAACACTCACACTCTGTTTACAAGTCATCATTTCAATTATGAAATCCTAATGCATTTCATATTTGTTTTAATTCTCTTTCAGGATCCACATTATGTTGGGAAGGATAAAACAAAAGAGTTTTTATGTAATAAAGGATGGATTAAGTGGCAGCCGCTATCAGATTTTTTGAGCTCTTCATTTTACAATCTATGTTTACCTCAAGTAAAACCAAGAAGTGGATGAAAACTTGAATTTTAATAAATCGACAATGAAATATACCTTATTAATAGTTAATCAGTCTTTATTTAACAATTATAATAATACCACAGTAATTGAGATCATTTAAAATAGGCACAAAATTAAATTATATTAGAAATTAAAGACAATGCATATTCTCACAATAAAGTTTTAAAATTAATTCAACCTTAACAAATAATTCCTAATGTAAAACTAGGAAGATGTACATAGTCATACTTAATATCATTTATTAGGTAGAAAAAAAATTGCATCAGAATATCCGCGACTTCGTCCACGTGGAATTTAATAAAAACATAACATAATTTTCTAAAATAAAATATTTTTTCTAAAATTAATGTAGCCTAAGTTACTTCTTATTATATCAGCTACCTGACAATAAAAGTCCCGTCAAAATCCGTCCAGCCATTTCAGAGATTAGCCGGAACAGACAAACAAAAACAACACAACAACACAAAAAAAATTCTAAGGTCATTTTCGTTATAGGTATCGTGTATATAACGATATGTAATTGGACATTTTTTTTTTATTTTCACTTTACAAACAGACACTTCAATTTTATTTATATGTATAGATAGAATGAAGGAGTAATTTATAAATAAATAAATAAATACACTAAACAGTGACATACATAGTCCCTATCCCACACTAATATCGAATCTTGGGTCATGGATTTCAGAAAATACAAGAGACTTTTCAGTGTCACAAACACCCAGACACGAAACAAATACCTGTGAATCGCACAAATATTTGTCGTGATACGGGCTTGAACCCGCGCGTTGTATGTATTAAAGGAAATTACTTTTAAAGCATTATTTAAAGTAGTTTGTTCCAAATTTTATTGAGATAGTGTTTCAATATTTGTATAAATTATTACAAAAAGTATTCGCTACAAAACGGGTTTATACAGCTGTTAATAAGTATTGGCCGTACAAAATATCATCAAAATTATGCCAGTTTCATCTAGATAGGTTGCAATTGTCGTGTTGGACTTAGTCCTAAACCGATTCAACGGGAGTATAATCAAGGGGCAAGCTTAGGGACTAACCACAATGATTGAATGCGAATCAGTTTATGTCAATAGTTTACGTCAATTTAGTATAGATTCGGGTCAGCTTCCTGGGTTATTTTGGGTTTCACCGGACACATTATATGAGGTCTTTTTATTATAGACATTGGCAAGGGCATCGCCAAGAGTTGACAGGTAGGGGCAGCTGCCCTAGAGATTGAAAAGAATTGCCAAGTGTAAAGCAACCAAAATCTTTAACTTGGCTTGCCTACTATACGGTATTTTTTTTGCATATATCATACTATTGTACAATAATATTGACCTGGGGGCCGCCGTCAAAATTGTGTAAGCTGCAATCACATTTTTCTCATTCTCCCATTGATTTAAAAACTAAGGATAGGCCCTTCAGTACACTGGGTACGTCAAAAAGATGCCTGTGAAAATCGCGCCATTTGTCAGATTTTTACGTCAATGGTAGCCATGAAATAGTTTTTCAAAAATGCTAACATAAATTTTATATTAACTAAAGTAATATAATTTTTACTAAGCTGTGATAAGAAATATTATCTTTTTTTTTGTGAACTTTCGGTCATCTTTATTGCACCCACGTACGATAAATTAGGCATTTGTCGGCGACTTACAAACCGGTGCGCTGTGGCGTCACAACCGCTGTACTGGGGCCCTACTATATTCATCCGAAACGAAGTTCGAAACTTCGGCGATCGAAGTTTTTTATACGATACGAATGTATTTACTTTGTAAAAGTTCGAATTTGTATAACGTACATCGTAACCATAAGTCTATAGTTACGACCATAAGTCAATAACAACCATAAGTATATGTAGGTACATTCGTATCGTATATAAACTTCGATCATCCGAAGTTTCGAACTTCGTTTCGGATGAATATAGTAGGGCCTCTGGTGTTGCGGACTACTTTAGTGACAACACTTTTCTTGCTTTCCGCTCCGTCCATATATTTTACGTCAATGCATTCTCCATAATATTTGCCCCTCTCTATGCCATCGGCTGGCGACGCCCCTGGGCATTGGTACTTTAAATTGAAATCGTACCGGAAACCACAAATGGAGCTGAATATTTGCGGTTCTTTTAGGTCCAGAGCATACCATAGGTACAAGATGAAAAAACTAGCTTAATCCGTGTTCATGATAAGGCAGACGCCCTGCAGAACCCAGTGGCTGCAGTGTTCCGTGGTCCACAGATCGGATTCGAACACCAAACCCACTCCCATTGCGTTGCGGCGCTGCGACGTCGTGTAGACTGGCGTGCGAAGAGTATTCTGTTGATATAATATAAACATTCATTAAACATGATAGTCAATCACCATGCACTAAAACTGTGAAGGCAAACATCGTGAGGAAACCTGCACACCATAGCGATTGTGAGTCCGCCAACTGGCACTAAAACAGCGTGATGGACTAAGGGGCCTAACCACTCTTAATCTAATTCTCGATTCTAGAGTACTTCCGTGCCCTGCAGTGGGACGTAGGTATATGGGCTGATACATGATTGTATGATTGTCAAGAACTTATTGAGTGTAAACGCGTAATCTTGTTTAATTGTGAGATATCCTTTATGGCCTAGCTACTTAGTATTTAAACGATATTGCATGACGACCAGTTGCAGTGAAATCAAGCAATATACTTAAAAGTCATGAATGTTATGGGTAACGATTTGGGCACCGTATGTGCTGGTCTTTGTAATTACATTTTATGACTCATAAACTGGTGCAAGTATAAACGGTGGTCGGACGACCTAGTTCAGGTTGCAGGAAGTCGCTGGATGCAGATCACTTCCAACAGTTCAATGAGGAGATCTCTTTCCTGTAGCTGAAAACTGGAGAATGAGAGACAATCTCAATTTTTTGACCTAATTTTGACGCCCAGCTCTGTCCTTATTAATTTTGTATCCATTAATTATTTTTCCGTTATTTTCTGTCTGTTTTATTTTGTTTACAACATATTCGACTCAAGTCACAATTATGCTACTTTATTAACATGCTATAGATAAGTATCGTCACGGACGAACTCTGAACTTGCGTAGGTAATGACTTGAATTTGGGTTATCGGCAAGGTCATGGCTGTTTGTTATTTTAATGGACATTTAGGTAGCAAGAGATACTGGTCAAAATCGCTAATACTTTATAAGTCTGGTATATATTGAAAGATTATTATAAGGCTCTTAAAGAAAAAACGGACCAAATTTAATCAGTAATCTAAGTCTAAAAACAAAAACAAATCATACATATACCCAACAGTCACATAGTCCTGACTCCACACTAAGGTCGAGTCTTGTATCGTGTATATCAGAAACTACAGAGACTTTTCGGTCTAAAAAGCACAGTCACCCAGACCAATGGACCACATAAATATTTGTTTCTTTGTGGGTACCGAATCAGCGGTCTCTGGTTTCACAATTGGCGTCTAATTAACTGCGCCACGTTGGCTGCCTAATGTAAAAGAAGTTATAAACCTGAAACGTGTATTTATTTTTGGTGTATATCTCCGGCAATCAAGCAAACGGCTCATCCGATGGAGAATGACTACAACAGCCCATGAACATCTAAGATATCATGAACATATAAGATAAGATCTTGGATGCGTTTTCGACCACCTACCGGGTATATCAAGACTGCTACCGAAAACGAAGCCGGGTGATAGTTTAAGCGACTTCAGACACAATCCAACAGAAAAACTTGCAAAAAAAAGCGACAATTTTTTTTTGTTATTTTTTTCCTATGGCCATATTTGGGTGGTAAATAATTTTTTTCCTAAAATAATAGTGTATATCCTTTTATTTATAAATACTCTAAGGTATAAAAGAGTTTAAATTATTATTTTAGCAAAAACTATGAATTTACCACCCAAAATTGACGATATTTAAAAAATCATAAAAAATAATTGTCGCGTTTCTATGCGAAATTTTTAATTGCATTGTGTTTGTAGCCACTAAAACTACCACCCGGCTTCGTTTTCGGTAGCAGTCTTGAGATACCCTGTATAGGGAAGGGTAGGGAAGAGGTGAAGGATTTTTTTTCCTACTTTCGGCAACGAGCAAACATGTCACCTGATGGTAAGTGACCATTGCCGCCTATGAGCGGTCCACAACGCTTGGATCATGGATGTGTTGCCAGCTCATAAAATAGGATGGAGAGTGGGAAGGAAAAAGGATGGGAAGAAGGAAGGAGTATTCCGTATTGGCATCCGGCAATCTCAATCACCGAACGAAATGCAATATCAAAGCTGCCGCTTCACGTCGATTTCTTGAGAGACAGTGGTACCACCTCGTACGATCCTGCCCATTCATGATAACAGCGTTGCTCTACCAATTTTTAAATGGAAGCAGCAAAAGGAATTTTAGGCTTCCGTTAATCTCACTTAAATAATGAAATACTAATGAACGCACGTCTCTTCTCGTCAATAGAGGGACAGTTATTAATTGTTATTATATTAGTAAGTGCAAAACTAAACCTGAAGAAATCATCATTATATTTTTTGTTATCAAATAACGGAATAATTATTAAGCCACACTGACATTTAACTATTAAAATCTACTTTATTCACTTAGGTATTCTTAGTATAGACTTGTTTTGTTTTACTTCCCAAACAACTGATAAAATACTTTGATAATAATGAAAATTAATCATTTCTGGGAAACATCAAAGTAAATAAATTGCAGTAGTAAAGGGGCATGCCCACTCCCCATACAGATGTCGGCCCCAGCTGCCCACGTTTCAAAATACACTCAAATTATTATATACAATGTAGTAAATAACTTTTAAAAGGATTGGATGCAATAAAACTTGGGGGTTCGAAGAAAAAACACTTTTTGTTTTGTCCTTACTCTTGTTTTTACAACGTTGTTGTAATAGTTTCTTTATACCATATTACCTATTTACATTTGCGATACTTATTTTATTATACAATAATATAATATGTTAGGCGAAATTATACATATTTGATACACAAAATACCTCTATGTACAGGAGTAGCATGGTTGTCGAACTCTTACTATGGCGTTTTATTTTATGAGCAGTTCCATGATAAATATTGACATTATTTGTGTTAATATTATTCCATGTCATAAATAATAAGAACATTGTCCAGTTATTGAGCAGGAGGATAAATGTTGCTTTGATCCCGTGCCCATCCGAGATACCATATAACTGTCATAATATGGGCACAGCATCCAACAGTTCTACAACCTACAACACAATTACAGCAATCCTTCTTTAAGGCGTTTATACCGGAATCATTGCCATCAATTAATATATAAAATATATTTCTCGGTTTATGTGCCTACTTGAAATTCTGGCTCTTAGTAAGAAGCAGCTCGGACGAAGTTATTTCCTTCCATTACACTAATTCTGTGGTTATTGCATACCTCTATCCTGTAACAACCATTAAATCTTATATGCTCACCGTAATATGAGCTTGCTTGTTTAATTTGGTATGTCTGGAAATCATTATTTTGATGATTTGAATGCTTATTATAGAAACATCACACAAAATCATCAGCTTTTAGAGAATTATAAAAACATTACGAACTAAAATAATATATCACAACTACACCCAAATCCTCAATTTTAAGAGAAAATTCAAAATTGGCAACACATCCATGGCGTTTGATTTGGGAATGTATAAAACAAATAGTCATGTAACTGTTTTTCCGGTAGCTACTTTTTATTATAAAAATAATATTCCCGGAGTATTTCAGGAAACAAATGATACTATCATTGTGGATAAATTGAGTTATGATTTTGTAATAAAACGGTAAAGTGGGCAGGTGTAGGGCCAATTTTGGGCATTCTCCTTTGAAGACACAACCAGTATGTCATGTGGTCAACATGGGACTTTTATTTATTCAATAGGTCTAGAAAAGCAAACTGGTCACCTGACGAAAAGTGATCACTGCCGTCCATGAACGTCCGAAACTGGATTGGCGGTTCTTCAAATTGGGAGGATAGCGGAAAGGAAAGAGGATGGTGAGAGGAATGGAGACTGTCAACTGGTTCACAAAATTATGCTGGCTTATTCGGGGTATGGCATATTGATCCTGGAATGTGACACATTTATACATGTCGCTATAGCGGGGAGATATCAGTTTACGTTGGTCATACTTAAAAATCTGGTACTCAGGTTTCCTCACGATGTTTTCCTTCTCCGTCATAATGCTCAATCATTGAGCTCAATAGGCACGTGACTCGTAAATAGTCAGTGCGCCCTGGGATGGAAACTGGGAACGCGACCACCGTCTCGACAGTCATGGGTGGTGCGTTACTAACAGGCCACCAAGATGTTGTGAATGTAAATAGACCAATATTCTTTTCCATCGCTATAAGTATGTTTGGGTTCACGTAGGTATGTTACTCCTGGAAGTAACATTCCACTGTTTATGTATCGAGCTGGGTGAGTGACTCCATGAACATTATCGTAGACGCCTGTTGACCTGACCTTGGACCACCAAACTGTGTAAACAACGTCCAAATATTGCGCAAACCTTTGCTGTTTGAATTCAACCAGTCTGTGTTTATCTTACTAATGTAATACAACTGAGAGCCGGATTGACAAAGTACATAAGTCATTATTGAAAATTTTTCGAACAAAGGAATACAGGGATTTTGGTTTTATACAATGTCTAGAATGCTATCGGATGAGGACCGGAGGGATATTTTTAATTAATATAGAAGTTATGGTTTAGATACACAATAACGAGTATGCTAATAAAGTTTTATAAAATGCTGGGGCGTCTTGGGTGAGACTTTAGGGTACCATTTATATTAACATTTACATCTTAACACATGCAAGCAGAGAATAAAAACATCAGACAGCTGCCGTAAATCCTGAGACCGTTGGTGGCATTATACAGCTGTATTTTCAAATGGAATATAATCCTCGTATTGGCACCATAATCGTAAATTGACAAACCATTAGGATCCTTAATACTACCTACTTTAACAAAGCTCATTATATTGATTAATATTAAAAATTACCAAATTATTGTCTAATTCGGTTTATCTGATTTTGGTACTGTGATCCTCGGCTATATTTGTATATCCGAGCGTTATTTTTATTATATTGACATTGAAAGGAATTACGAAACCACACAATACTAAAACTATATTTATATTTGTCTTATGTGTTAAGTAAATGTATATATGAACTCATGTCAACAGTTTTACCACGAGGAAGAAAGATGTGAGATGGGGTTTATTTTTGAACATTAACTGAAAAATGATAAATTATTATCATTGACTGGTTATATTGTAACCTCCCTCCAAAGAGTCAATATATTCAACATTGGAAGTTTCAAAATATACACTCTCTCAGTTTTTTAACCGACTTTAAAAATAAGGAGGAGGTTCTCAATTTGACTGTATGTTTTTACATCTATTATTTCTATCGCATTTTAACTAACATTTTCCATTATTATTGATCAGTGATAGGGCCGAAGGGTCGTCGACCGCATAGAAGACCTAGATGCAGGTGGCAAGACGAACTGGATGCCTATTGGAAATATGAGTTACATAAAACCCTTGACCGGGATGCATGGAAGGCGGAAAGAGAGACCTTTGCTCTGCAGAGGGACGTTACAGACTCATAATATAATCTATACTAATATATAAAGGTGAAGAGTTTGTTAATTTGTTTGATACCTCTACTCTCAGGAATTACCGGCTCGAATTGAAAATATGATTGTGTTGGATAGGTTTATCGATGAATGCTATAAGGCTTATATATCATTACGCTATGACCTATAGGAGGGAAGCAATACTGAAAAATTCTCCGTTTTTCGTGGTCCGATTGGTCTCAAAGTCTCTCTAAAGTCTCTAAAGTCTCTCATCTCTCGGAATTGAACATTTTGGCCACCACTGTGAAAAGGCAGAAACGGGCCGGACCGAAAGTATAATGTATTGACCAATGAACGCATTAAGACATTTCCACTACTAAAAGTAAAAGCGAAACGCCAAAGTATCAATTGTTAGTTACCTGAAGCTTCAGTTTGTGGACCTCGATGGGTATGATGTACATGATGGGCAGCTCGGTGACCAGCACCTTGGGGTGTGAGCGACGCAGACACCCTTCTTCAAGGTCCCAGCGAGCGCCCTCCAGGTAAAAACCACGCACGTAGCAACCCTATGACCATATAACACTGCATTAGTTGTGATCAATATGTTGGTGGTATAGTGATCCTGTTGGTATAGGAAATGAGCAAATTATTTGTCCGTAAGTGGTGATATGTAAACATCCACAAAACCTTGATCTCTCAAAATATTAGGAGAAGTGGAGTGAAATAGAATAGGAGGTAATGTCTATTGGCCATACGGAAATCTCATTCACCGTCCACAAGGCGAAAGCTTAGCTGTTCCATTCGTTTTTCATTGTGACAGAGGTAGTCAATGGTCGAAGGTAATTCTAGGGTGGCTGAACTATATTCTATACAAATTTGATAAATTCAATAAGAAATAAAACAACGACAAATATAGTCTAGGACAATAAGCATGTCCAACTCACCGTGACCGGTCGCTCCTCGATCTCATCAGGCGAGATCCACTTGGTGACTTTAGTGAACTGCGTGGATCTGTCCAGCGGCCACGTGTAGAGGCGGCACGCCATCTGCACGTGAGCGATCAGGTACGACTCCGGGATGTGCAGCCCCGAGAGCCATATCACCACCGGCTCTTCTACTGTCGCCTGGATACCAGTTTTATAGTGCTTTTTTATTGCTATGAATGGCGAAGAGCATACCGTTGGCCTCATGGTAAGTGATTAAATCGGTCATGATCAGTAGCAAAATCAAAAAACACATTGAATTACAAAGCAATGCTTGGTACTCCATTGTGCTCGCCATCCCGAGATTAAGATGCTTAGTCTCAATATGTCCAGTACTCACACTTGCTTAAATCTCCTTCGAAACGAAACAATAGTGCATTTATTATGCTGTTTGACGGGAGAAATATTCATTGCGGTGGTACCTACCCACGTGGCATCTCATAAATGAATAGGACGTAGGTGTCCTTCAGATCAACATCTTACAACTACTGATTTTATATACATATTTGAACCAAATTCAAAAAAGTTGAGATTAATTCGGCTGATTTTATTTCTGTTTTTAATTTACATTTACTTATTTCCTTTGCCTTCATTTTTTTTTCGTTGTTTCCATTTTTGGCAATGTTCAATCCCATCAAAAACATCCTGTAAAAAAATTCCAAGTCTCGCAGCTCAGTTTTTCTACCGCAAAAAGTTGTGAGATCCATGTAATACCAAGTCGATTAATTTATTTAGTCCTTGATTAAGGGACGTTCTGTATAAAGTTATTACGTAAGTTATTATCATATCAATATTAAAAATTCTTTACGTTGTAAATAAATAGATCGACTTGGCCATCGCATGAAAACATAATGTATTGTACAATTTATGCATAATGCTACTGGCCAAGTCGATCTATTTATTTAAAACATAAAGAATTTTTAATATTGATATGATAATAACTTACGTAATAACTTTATACAGAACGTCCCTTAATCAAGGACTAAATAAATTAATCGACTTGGTATTACATGGATCTCACAACTTTTTGCGGTAGAAAAACTGAGCTGCGAGACTTGGAATTTTTTTACAGGATGTTTTTGATGGGATCTCACGTCTTTTTGTAGAGTCCTACTTTATTCCTTTTCGGTACTTTTTATTTCTAGAATATATATAATGATTTTTCTTAAAGCCTCTGTCTTATGGTTTTTTTCTTATTTTTGTAGGTATCACAAATATAGCGGATTTGATTATTAGTGTTCTATTTTTCATAGTGATTGTTTTCGAGCTATTTATTCTATTTATTTGCAAGGTTATCTTTGTCATGTTTTTCTAGAGGAATGTTGTACAGTTTAATGGGCTGAATACACTCTTTCCCTCTTTATACCACCCTCCTGTTATGCCTCATATATAATATATATAGATACCAATCTACAACTATTATTCCATTATATACGGGTACAACGAATCATTAACTGCAAATGTATCTTTGTAATCCTATACATTTATATGAGATTACAAAGTTATTCACGCAGTTGGTGTATCTAGAAAACTAGACAGAAATTATAAAATGTTTGAATTTTTCCTTACTTTAGACACTAAACACTAATTATATTCTAAATTTGAAGATTCTATGTCTGCTAGAAGTGCCTTAGACTTTTGATGATCGGTCAGTCAGTCAGTGAGTGACAAAATTGCGAAAGTTTGACAAGTTATAATTCTTAAACTACTGGTTCAAATTGAATGAAATTTTAAATATACGGTGTTTACATAATGCCTAATTAGTAACTGAAAATTCAGGCTTTTTGCTTTAACCACAACGAAGTTATGCGGGGTTGAAAATGGTCTGAATTGCTTCGAGAAAAGGATAGTACGGCTGTGCCGCTTTTTAGCTCGACTTGGAGGGGGCACTGCCGTGCCCCCAGATACGGTACGTAATGAAAAGCATTAGTTCAAAAACTGGACTATTAATAAGTTTTTTTTTGGTAAAACAATATCCTCATCCTTAACCCAATGTCACCACCAGACCTCTTTCCACCTGCAATTCTAATTTTAAAAAACCGCTAGTATTACAAAGTCTTCCTCCTTACTCAGTTTAAAAACTTCAATAGCAACAATCAGTCTTACCCAATCAGTATACTGTTTAGTCCTGGCAATAAAGTGGTCCATCCACCCCCCAAGTCCCTTGCACGTGGCGGGGGCGAGCGACCTCCACACATTAGGCAGCTGTCCGTTGAACAGACTGTATGAGACATTGTCCAGTACTGCGTCCATCCCTATCTCACCAGCGAGTGCTTTGCGGAGGAGGGAGAGAGTGCTCTGCATTCGGCTTACAAGACGGTTGAATCTGAAAGAGGTTAGGATAGTTTGGTAAAAATGCTGTTGTTGATTTTGATTAGCGACTGTGAATATTAAGAACTTGGATCGTAGGTGTGCGCATGTTCATTGAAAAGAAGAGAGAAAAGGAAAGAATAAAAAATGAGAGGAGTAGTTTTTGATGTGAAACATCTATAGGCTCACTTGTAAACCCAATTGTTGGCGTGGCGATGCTTGCCGTGCCGACGGGTCGCCACGCTATACTAAGGTATACATTGTATTTTATTATTATTATATTAGGTATATATTATTTATTATTCTTTTATAGATCGTATTTTTCAAGTGTCCATAAATGTAATTATTATATTTTTATATTTAATTAATTATATTCATATTAATCATATTAGTTATTATATAAATTATAATAATATTATCTTCAATAAATTATTTTTTTATTAAAATTAAATATTTTGTATTATTTAAGTATTTAATGTTTATTAAATAAAGTTACTATTTTCTGTAAGAAATTCGAAATACTTCATTTTTTCATTAGGCTATATTTAATTCCTGTAATAATATTACCTTTTATGCATATTACTTGTACACACACGATGTTTCACATCTGCCAGGCGTCCCATGACGGCTCACATTTTATCTACGTCTGTCTGTCTGACTAGCGTTTGTTTAGAAATGGGTAAATTTTATCTAAGTTTTATGACTATATCTGTTTGATCTTAATTTACTATAAATTTTCCGAATAAATAAAAATAGTAAATACTTGACTGTAAGTAATCTTATATTTGCCCATTACCCTTGTACTCGTAAAATTGATTTTGTGAAGATAACGTTCAAATACAATCGACATGGCTTTATTCGACTATCGTAACTTATTGTCAATTATACTGCAATTTTTTTCAGTCAGCAATAGACTAGCTCTAAAATTAAAGAATTTTACCAATCCTTAAACGTATATGTCACCTCTCAAGCTCCTGCAACAGCACGACGAGTGATGGCGTGATGTTCATCTCGAACTGTTTGCGCACGCGCCAGATCTCGAACAGCGGCGGCAGCTTGCTCATCACGTCCACCGCGATCATGTCGATGAAGTCCTCGCGACTCATCGCGCCGCCGCCCTCGCCTAGATATACCAATTTATCCTTTACCACCTTAGGATTTAACTTAAAGATAGACCAGTAGGCTAAGTGCTGTGGTGCTGGCCTGTTGGTGACGCAATAGACGCGGCTGCCAACATGCTCACGTTGGTTGTGAGTTTAAATCCCAGGACACACTTCTAACTTCTCGAAGTCACGTGTGTATTGAAAGTCAATCACCACAAACTATAAGGGTGAAGGAGAACATTATCTGGGAACCTGCACACCATAGCAATATACAAGGATTCCAATAGTGTATAAAATCTCCCACCCCGCACGGTCCAGCATGGCCTAACCACTCTCAATCGTACTCTCGGTTTTAGAGCAAGCCCGGGTCCTACAGTAAGACGAATCAGAAGAGTTAAATAAATAAATAAGATGTCTATGGGCTGATACAGATACAATCTTTGTACTAAACCTCATTCCTCTCAATCGAACTTTGGTTGAAGAGGAGTTCCGCACTAGCCAAATGACGAGTACATATAAGTTAACATGGTAGATGCAGTACGGGTGAGAAAAAGTGTATTACCAATGTCCTACACAGTTCCTACATAGGACCACAAATAGAATGATGATGACACGCCAAAAGTACGAGATAAGTGAAATTTTACATTTAATTATATCTACTTTGAGACTTCTGGTTCTAAAGTTGCATGTAAATGTATTGTTCCACAGCGTTAAAAATATAACAGTATTTCACCTGTCCGTACGTAAAAGCAATGTAAATATTTCTGTCGCATCAGAAATACATTGTAGGTATTTTATTAAAACCGTTTTAATCGTTTCAATTTTCAATTTCTTTATTGTACATCACATGTACTTTAAGATGTTACAGAATTATTGAAGTATAATGTGGACTCTGTTGGGCACGACAAAAACTTGCAGAATGAAAGAAGTAGCATCTTAGAAATATAAGTCTACATAGTTTGTGTTAATGTTCTTACTCATCGTTATTACATTTTTTTAATGCTACCGGTGTGTGTTCTTGTGTGTATTTACTGAATCTACTTATAACAGCCTTCGAGGCGCGATTGGTTAGACGCCAGCTATGAAACGTGGAAAAACGTGAAATTCAATCCTCGCACTGAGACAAATATTTGTGTGATCCATAGGTATTTGTTTCGGGTCTAGGTGTTGTGAGACCGACTCTCGTAGTTGCTTACACCCACGACACAAGACTCGATCTTAGTATAGTGTGGGGTCAGTAGGGCGATTCACGTATTATAATAAGTTCAGCTGCAGTGCAGTTGCGGTTAAGTTTCGATCAAAACAGCCCTTTTCGTATTCTCGTAATTTTGACAACCGCTGTCAAATACGCTCGCGTCAAGTTCGCGTCACGCAAACGTTTTAGCGCATTCTACTGCTGCGCGTATATGTCAATGTCAAACAAATTTCATACGTCTGACGTACAGTTGACGCGCAGTTCGCGCGCAGCTCACGCGCAGTTCACGCGCAGCTAAACACTTACAAGAATACCATTTTGTACCAAAGCGTAAACTTAATTGTAACCGCACCGCAACTTGATCGGCGAGTCAAAAAGTTACGTGAATCGCACTACAGGACTACATATGTGACTGTTGGGTGTATTTATTATTTCTTTTACTTGATTTTGGGATGAAGAGGATACCTAAATGAAAACAGTTGAAAGCATTGGGTTAAATACTTTACCTAACAGTGACTTACAGTACTTTACAAAACATAAATAGGTATATTAATATGTAGAATGTCATCGAAAGTTAGTGTATTTTACGTTTTACTCACCATTAATTTTCACTGGCAGCAAAGAAAATAAATGTACGTAATTTATTAGTATTCCAGTAAAATTTAAATAACATTTAATATGACACATTTGATACCTTTGGAGCATACTTACATTCCGATTTGCGTACTGATGGCGTGAAAAAAATAAATAAATAATGTACAAATTATTTGTCTGTTTACATGAGAATACTTTACTAATTCATACGTAACTACAACAATAATAAAATAATAAATAATTCTAATTAAATCACTTATTCTTAAGCACTCTACAGACCAAAGGCGCCGACTCGGCGGCCTATGTTGGTAATTGTTCAAGAGCTTAACAAGTCGGAAAACTTTGTCGGCGACATGAAAGCGGCTCGACATAATGACGATAATTTTTAAGACGTTGTTAACGTAATGTCGAGAAGAGCGCTGGCTTTGTTGATATGCCATGTCGGCGGGCAACACGTGCGGGCGCTTGTCGCCGTCGTGATTCTTTTCTTATTTATTTAATTTTATCAACGCTTTATATATGTACAAAGCATACAAGCGGAATTAATGCCTGAGGCATTCTCTCCCAGTCAACCTTTGGGTGGTGTAGAGAAATCGACACATCTTATAGGTCGCCTGGTTGTGTCATCGGGCTGTGTTGCCGGGCCGGCGGTTTTGGTGACTGCGCTTTAATGAAGATTTTTATCAACAATACAAAATAATAACCAACCGCTTCTAGGCCAGCGTGTTGATCTATTTCTCAAACCTTTTTATTCAAACTCTCAGTTGTGTCGAAGTCTCGTTTTCAGCAATGCTCCTAGGCTAATACAGTACGATACAAAAAATTATAAAACCGTAGATATGTAAGGTATACGTACTGGTCTGCGGCTGTAGTTCTATGAGGTGTCCCCACATCATCCTGACTGCTTGGCTGAAGTATCCGATCTCAGCGTTCGGGTGCAGACCGAATACTTCAGGAGTGTTCGCCAGGGGTAGAGTGTCGATGAAATCTGAATATAATTACATTTCAATGCAGGTTATAGTAAAGTGGATCGACCATAAAGTAATTCTCATTCGTATAATCACTGGCATTAAGTTCACCTTGTATAATTTTCTGTATATGAAGATTAATAAAAATAATAATATCAACTGTTAGAATCATCGTGGTGCTTTGATAATTATGTTTATTTTTTATTGAAATTGAAATAATATTTCTACTCTTTACTTTAAAAGGAACAAAAACAGGATACATACCAATGTAATCATCCCTCTCTCCCTCAGGCGGTATGACATAATCGAAGGTGGAATCCCGATAGAAGTGGAAGGGCTGGAACTTATCGAAGAGGAACTCGCCCATGTACTCCTCCATGTAGGTGCGCACCACGCGCCGGTCGAAGTCGTCGATCACTCGACCGCCGTACATCACCTCAACACATGTTATCATCATCATCATCATAAGTGATAATAAATATGGCTAATCTGGTGAATAGCCGTGAGTTTATGAGCGAGTAAAGAAATCTTCATTCAAGGAATTCGCGAATTCGGAAAGCGATTCACCTACACATATTTTCCTTTTTTAACCTTTGTATAATTCAAAATTTCTGTAATGGTTTCTTCGATTTACGCAAATGTTACATATCGAAACAAAACTATTATTGATTTTATTGCGGATTTGTTTCATTTTTTAACTACGCAACGGTTCGATTACTTTACAGCTTTCTTGGTCACGGGGCGGACCCATTCCAGTCTACCATTCGGATTTTATCCGCGATAAATAACAGTTTTATTCCAAGATTTCTAGTTTTTGATTGCAATATAAACGGGTCGATTTGGTGGCGTCATTGTCTCATAGAACAGTGATACGGTCAATGAGAATGCTAGAGGCAGACCTATCCCATTTCCCATTCCCTTTCTACATTTCCGCGCTTCGTAACCTTAAAGGTTTTCAACGCACTTGCCTTCATCAGGTAATATGGCTGCTTTTAGGAATAATTGAAGTATATAAAGTTGATGATCTGGTATTTATTTATTAGTATTGTATTGATAGTCAATCACCACAGAGTATTACAGTGAAGGAAAAAATATCGTGACGAAACCAGCATACCATAGCGATTTGTGAGAATTTCTATGGTATCTAAAGTCCGTCAACCCGCACTAGGCCAGGGTGGTGGACTAACTACTCTCGATTGTATCCTAGATTGCAGAGGAGGCGCGTGCCCTGCAGTGTGAACTATGAATAAAGGCTAATACTGATTTCTATTTTCTAGTAGTCACCTCTCCAAACAGGTACTTAAGCGTGGCCCAGGGTATGGGTCCGCTGGCGGCGGCGCACCGCTCCAGGTAGCACTGCAGGATCTGCATGCACACCACGAAGTCGCTCTCGCTGAAGTCGTACGCGATGTTCCACCCAATCTTGTCGTATTTGCGACGCTCCTGCAAAATGTCGTGTAGTCTTCGGATATTGAGCATTGGGGTGATGTTCAGCTGCGACAGTGGTATGTGAAATTTTGTCCAGTTTCGGGATTAGAAAGTGTACATTGGATTTCGACTATATCGGTATAATGTGGCCAACTGGTAGTAATTTCTTACCAGTGGATACTCTGTTTGAATATAACTGGTCAGGACAGATGCAAAATTGGTATGAATGTCGAGACGAGCATGCCATTTCCTGAGTAAGCGACACGACTGCCCATGGACAATGGCAAACCCAAACAACACCATGAATTACAAAGCAATGCTTAGAACTCCGCTGTGCTCGCCATTCTGAGACATAAGATGTAAAGTCTCAATATGGATAATGTATCTATTTCTTGTGAAATGTATTTTCTTATCTATTATCTCTGTTTCTTTCTTAACATTTCTGTATTTACTTTTAATTATTTAGTACTATTGACATGTATCATTAATCGTAGCATTGTAACAAGTATTGGGACTAAATGACGGCGCTGATATTAGTACCCTGTATGACTATGGACATTTTGAATGAAATGGCAATTTAAGTGATTACCTGCACGACAGCGTGGAAGAAAGCGAGTACGTAGACAAGTTTCTTGAACTGTGGATGAGGACACTCTTCGAGGGCGTGCGCTCGCATCTTGAAGTAAGTGTTACGCAGGTTCAGCTTCAAACCATTCGGCGGCTCCGTCACCACTGGAAACAAAATACTAGTCATAGTCAGAGCCAAGGGTTTAGAGACTAAGGGAAAGGTCCGTACAAGGATAAAGGTTTATTGGATCATAAACCAGTTAGTATTTGACAGGAATGATAAGAGGGTCGGTAAGAATGAAGCGGAGAAAATGCTATACTGTTAGATATAAATGAAAGCAAACGAGAGAGTAGCAAAGGGAAATGCGTGTGAAATCTTGTTTCTGAAATGATACATACATACATAAACTCAAAACTTTTTTCTAGAATTCAGAGGTGCTGTCAGTTGGTTTGTGGTATTAAGTTCCATTTTACTGATTACCTAAGGCAATACCCACATCTCTTATTGTGGGTTCGAGAGTCTAGATTACAATATGTATGATGATGTCTAAATATAGTTACCACTTGACATTCAAAATGATTGAAAAATTGGGTCTTCAGGTCATATAAAGGTCAGACATAAGACGCCATTGCCGTTTGTCTGCAAAATTAAAATGATTTTTTCCTTATTATCAACTGGCTCAAGAACATTCTCAAAAGACCAAATAATTGAACATGAGTTTTCCATTACACCTGGTCAAATATTTTTAACAAGTCTATATTTGCACGTATTTATTTAACTGTCTTTTGAACAATGGGTAATATAGGTTTCACAATTTTAGCTATTATTGCTTCATCTGCAGTAATTACGTCAAGAAATAAGACTTTTTAATTCTTTGTGTCTACTCGTATATTGGTGCTTGGTATTGAGTTTCAACAAAGTGGAGGTAATTACCAAACCCCTATACTACAAAGAACCAACCAGCTAATTTAATTTATGAGCAATACATTATTTTACAGACTATTAAATCAATTATCAAACAAGTTTAAATCCAGTTGTCAAATCGAAAGGAAACGAGAGACTGCGTTTTCCATCTTCGCACATTGACAAAAATTTGAGCATCGAAAAGATTATGGTCATTTATACCCACAACACAAGCTCTCTATTTTGTTGGGTCTCTATTGGGACAGAAGTACATTTAAAGCGTATTGTTAATCACCTTTCAATGACCGCTGTAGAATCCCTATAGGGAACGTGGGTGTGGGGTCTGTGGTGAGCCAGAGCCGGTACTCCGGGTGAGGCTTGGTCATCATCTCGAGCTGCTTCTCCAACTCTCGCAAGAAGGAGACCAGAAGGTGGCAGTTCTGTAGAATCAGCCACTGCCCGTGGGATATCGCGCCTTCCAGCAAGGCTAGCGCGGCCTGTGGGATTCGGTAGCTTATCAATACGTCGGTACAGTCAGCACGAGCTGAGCCACCTTCTTTTGCCATCTACATAATTCAAGAACATGAATTTGTAATAGTTTAAGATTGATGTATGAATGCAATAAATGGTCTTTTATTTATTTATTTATCAATCGGTATAATAATCATAATTGGGATTGAAATTTTCTTGGCGATAATCTTGCTTTTCATTACACCTTCGGACTGAAATGATATGTGCATTCTGTGTGAGGTTCTAGTACCGTGGTTCCCAACCTTTTTAGGTCCGTTACCCTTATGATCTATACCCCCCCCACCCCTCTAGGGTGACTGATTTTACCCCTTCTCCCAAGGATAATCTCAAACAACACGTGTTAATACTTATACGTAGACTTTATTAAACTTAAAACAATTGTACATAACCAATAATATTAATAATAACTAAATAATAATTAATAATAACTAAAAATAAAATTACTTAGGAGTGATTTTACAATTATTAGTTAAAAGTTTTAGGCATACATTGGTATGATGAATACTTGTGTTTGGGTGTTATTTATCTTGCTTGTATGTATTTGTCTATTTATGTATACATATATACCATCTGCCCGGTATTCATAACAAGCTTTAACTGGTTTACTTTGGCCACATGGCAGATCAGATGGCCGTGTGTGATATGTCCCCCGCATTTATTATTATTATTTAACTTATTATGCTTTTAAAATTTCTATTTGTTTAAAATTTTTATACCACCACAGTAACACGAGGAACTGCTTAGCTTTTACAAGTTTAGTAATATTAGGTTTTGTTTCACTTATGACGATAACCAGCTCATTGTTACCCTCGCAAAATACAAGTAGTACCCCCGCGGGGGTAATTACCCCCAGGTTAGGAACCCCGGTTCTAGTGGTATCTCTATGTTTACCTTCAGAGATACATGATTATGTTTATGTTGCAAGTGATTAGTATAGTATCCAATTTAAAAAAAAAGAGTCTTACATGTGTTAGGCATGTTTAAATGTCTTATATTGTGTCTGAAACATTTTTTATATCGGAGATGAGCGGATTGGACAACTTTGTCTTTATACATGTCCAGCATATTACTTAATTTTACTCAATCCCATTTCGGTGGAAATATATCCTAATAGTACTGTATCAAGTCTCACCCCTTCCTGCCCCTGTCCAAGCGAAAGGTACTTGAACTTGCCGCCGCCAAAGCCACATCTATCAGCTAGCTTCATCAGGTCTGCTGTAGGATCCGAGCCAGGACTCAGGATGAACACCACCGGCGTGAACGGAGTCGTCTGCTCCACTATCATGTCCAGGCTGGAGGAATATTTTATCGAGATTACCGCTTAGTACAGCCGCAGTACATATTACCACTTTTATATTAATGGGAATAGAGAGACACTCAGGACGGGACGTTCCCTTAATGTTAAGCAATATTACTCAGAATCTATTATTCATAAGATGAAGAACTGCGTATGCGCTTGTCAATCATAGCCTTAAAGCTGGTACTAATAATATCGGCATTTTTTAACAAAATTTTCATGGCTGTAGTGAACGTTATCTTATATTAGAATATTTCACATTAAATGATGTCGAAGGATTTATATCCTCTATAGCTACCAAGACTAAACTCGACCAACAAATCTACCCATTCCAAATTCAATAATCCAAACCTGATGACAGGTGGCGTGATGTACTCCTCGCCCATGGTGACAGTGATGAAGTCTGTGAGCGCGCGGTAGATGCGGTCCACGCGGAAGCAGCGCAGCAGCATCAGCATCTCAAACGGCCGCAGTTTCTCACGATACCCGTTGGGGATCTCCGCTGATTCTGGAGCGTCGCTATCGAACCACTAGGGAGGAGGGATGGTATATTTTATTGGAGTGATTGGTGGTTATGTTAGTGAGGATTAAGATGTTGCCTTAGTCAGGGTTGCAGGATGTCGCTGGATGCAGGCCTTTCTGACAGATCGATGATGAGGTTATTAGGGGAAGCTTATGTTTAGCAGGGGACTTCCTGGTGGCTGAAGTTAGAGGTAGAGATATAGAGAGAGAGAGGAAATGTTGCCCATAAGAATGAAGATACGCAGTGACTTTTTGAATAACATGTAAATTAACTGACATAATAAATATTAATAAAATCTAAAGCGGGACAATTGGCGCTATTATTGCTAAAGATTCTGATTAAACGTAGAGTTACTTACTTCTTGCCACTCCGCCAATCCTCTGGTTATATGATCTGGCAATTCATTGAACGGCTCAAAATCAGCGCTTAATTTCATAATGTCTTGCCAACCCTGTAGACAAATGTGCGATGTTTAAAAGCAAACAAAAAAAAACAGCAGCCGATTGCTGATGGTTTTGACCGAGACAACATATTATAATTGTTATATTATAACGGCGAAGGAAAACATCATCAGGACACCTGCGTACAATAACAATTTGTAAATATTTCTATGCACTAGGCCAGAGTGGTGGACTACATGGTCAAACCACTTTCAATTGTAATATCAATTGTAAAAGGGGCCCATGCCCTGCAATAGGACGTGTATGTTCTGACCTAGTATTTATTTATTTATCTCTTTATTGTACATACATTTATGCATATATTTAAAGTAAGTACAATGGGCAGCTTTATTGCACTAGGCAATCTCTTACAGGCAATCAAGTTCAAGTCAAGTCCAAGGCAATATTCTATGGCATAGGAAGGCATCGTACACGTAGTCCTCATGTTAAGGTATCTTCGACATGGCTATCATGACCACTGATAATATCTTCTTAATCAGTGCCTTTGGCTAATTTATCCCTACGTTCTAAAGACTCTTATTTTCCTAATACATCTCCCTTTGAATGTCATTACCTGTGAAGGTATCCACGTGGCGGGACAGGCTCTCGGAGACTTCTCCAGAGAGACGTTGCCCTTGATGAAGAAGTCCAGCTCGGGTTGGCTCACGTTCCCTTCGCTTTGTTCCAGTTTGATGTCCATTTGGAACGAGAATAGTAGCTTGTGGCGTTCGAATATACCTGGCAAGTTACTATGAATTTTAAACACGAACAATTTCAATTTGTCCTTAACATCCAATTAATAGCGTCAGTCATTTTTATTTTAATCATACACCTCATGGTACTAAGATTTTCCTCCCTGAGAATCGAATGAAGAGACTAGCATAAATTAAGTAATTACCGGTGCATCCATAATCGTATACATTTTTGGTGAGCATATCGATGATATTCTTGAGTCGTTTGACTAGAATTACGTTGGGCATTGCCTTGCGCAACGAAAATGAGAACACCTGAAACAAATTTATGAGTGACATTTTTCGTTCTTTCTAAGGCATTCTAAAGCATTATACTGTCCCATCCTCGCAACTACGGTAAGGAAACGACGTGAACAAAACACACACTGCATGCCCTGCAGTGGGACGTACATATATGGGCTGATACATACATCCTCATAAGTGGGCTTTTAAACAAATTATTGTTCACATTTTTCCGTAGTAAAGCCGGATTTTTTTGTACTAGAGGAAGAAATACTTTTATTGTATGTTTTTGTCATTAACTGCCATCTAGCGAAAGCTGTTGAAAACATGGAAAACCTTTCTGAGTATCATGTGTATTTAATTCGTTTGATTGTCGCTATATGACGCTTTACTGATTTTTTTGAACTGAATAAAAAAATGCAATAAGATATGAGTAATTATAAGCTTGTCCTGAAAATGATTAACAGTCCCACTTCATTTGTGCGGGGATTATTTTCAACCTCAATTAATTATAACAATTATTTTGTTGGTTGGGATGAGCTAGCCTACAATCAAGACTCGATTTTTTTTAGTTTAATTGAATGTCACCGTCATTTTGTAAAACCGTGCGCTACTGGAACGTTCAATAAATACTTCAGAATGCCTATTTTCAGTCCTAATTTTAAGTTTGGAATGAAATCTATTAATTATCAATAGCAGGCCAGTTGGCAGTAATTATTAGGTTTATTTTTATTAGTCAAAATGAAAAGATTACGCATCTGATGGCAGGCAACACGCCTGCCTGGCAACAGTCAATAGACGGAACAACACTCCTTGGAAATAACTATCACTGTGCATTATTTTACACCGCACTTGACCAGTTGACCAGAATTATTAGATGTATAAAACTAACCAGTTTTGTTGTAGATCTAACCAGATCTACAACATCTTCCAATTTGGAAAACTTAAAGCATTAATTATATAGAGGAAGCGCTGTCATACATTCATCATCATCATCATCAGCCTAAACTGTTGTCCACTGCTGGACATAGGCCTCCTCCAAATTGCGCCATTTTACCCTGTCTTCGGCTTGTCGCATCCAGCATCTGCCAGCGACCTTTCGCAAATCGTCACTCCACCTAGCCGGTGGGCGTCCTACACTACGCTTGCCAAGACGCGGTCTCCACTCAAGAACACGTCTGCTCCAGTGGTTGTCGGTTCTTCGACAAATGTGGCCAGCCCACTGCCACTTCAGCTTGCTAATCCTATGTGCTATGTCTACTACTTTGGTTCTCTGTCGGATAACATCGTTACGGATCCTATCCTTCAGAGAGACTCCAAGCATAGCACGCTCCATAGCTCGCTGAGTGACACTGAGCTGGCGGACCAGTCGTGCTGTGAGTGTCAAAGTCTCAGCACCGTAGGTCATAACAGGTAGGACGCACTGGTTGAAAACTTTAGTTTTCAGGCATTGTGTCATACATTAGCGTCTTCAAAAACGTAGATATTTTCTTGTTCCTAATGTTGGTACCACTCCTATAATTAGTAAAAATTGAACAATTTTTTTTTATTGCTGTGAATGGCGAGACGAGCAAGCCGTTCGCCTGATGGTAAGCGATACGACCGCTCATAAACAGTAGCAACATTCCACTGCGCTCGCCATCCTGAGACATAAGATGTTAAGTCTCAATATGTCCAGTAGTTGCTCTGGCTACAATGTCCTTCAATCCGAAACACAAAAGTGCATTTAAGCAGTGTTGTTTCACGGGAGAAATAGACATTGCGGTGGTACCTACCCAGATGGCCTCTCACATATGAGAGACCTGCCACCAGTAAAACCAGTATTTTAAAACAAATTGCTATAAATTCCTTTGATGATTGAGTGAAATTAAATAGCCCTAAACTATTCATTTTCCTTTTCCAAGTAATTCGTGCATGTTGGACAACTTGTCAATTATCAGCCAATAGAAGGGCAGGAAAAGGTTTTTTTATCTACATTTTTGGAGTACCAGTGCTCCATCTCTATTATAAATACTCTAAGCAGGAAAATAATCTATTGTTATTAATCTATTGGTAGTTATAAAGAACTAACGTCAAGATACGAAGACAGCGAGTACTGGTACATGGTGTTGACTCCAGCCATGTCAGATAACACGAAGAACAGTATGGAGCCGCGCTTCGCCACGGGTCGGTAGCCGTCGCGAAGCTTCTCTATATCCTTCGTCGTCGCCTCGGCTAGGTCTAGCTTCTCCATCACCTGTGGAGGAGAAATAGGTAGACTTGTGTGGAGAGCACAATCAGGAGGAATTGGCGTTTGAGTCAATGTACAAATCATTAAACCAATGTCTCTTTGGCAAACGCCATTCTTTACATCACGATACAATGGTGACACTTCAATTCAATGGTCAGTGATCTTAATATAATATTGTACCTATTAGGAACCAATTCATATATCAATCAGTTCTTATTCAAGATGTCTTTGTTGTTTTTCCATTTTATCTTTCATTTCCGGCATTTGTTTCGGGTCTGGGTGTTTGTGAGAACGAAAAGTCTCTCGTAATTCCTGATACTCACGACACAAGACTCGATCTTAGTGTGGGGTCAGGACTATGTATGTGACTGTTGGGTGTTACCCACCCTACATTTTTCACTCACCTCAGCAGCTTTAGACTTGGTGTTCTCCAAAGTGTTCACGAGCTAACCATTCTATGGTTATTACCCACTTTACTTTCGTCACTCACCTCAGCAGCTTTAGACTTGGTGTTCTCCAAGGTGTTCACGAGCTCGACATTATCCAGCATGTTCCCTGTGGACGTGGCCAGTTCCCGGAGCAGCGAGTCTTCGAGTCCAGACAGCAGGCTCTTGTTGGCGCTCGTCTCTATGATGAGGCTCTCACGCTGCTCCTCCAGGTCTGAGCGTTCCGCGCGTACTACCACACTTAGGAGCTGGTCTTCTAGACCCTGGGTAACGATTTTAATGTCATTAATAGCCAGTATTTTCAAGTAATACCACCTGGGGACCTTGAAGAGTGTACATTTTCCGTACAGGTTGACAATTGTGAGGAAACACTGGTGAATTTCACCAGTGATTTCTAGCGGTTTTATGGCTGTTCATGAGCGGCACTGACCATTTGCCAACATCCATTATTCGTTTTACTAGTTTGATGTTAGGCCTTTGTTAAGCAGTGGACTTCCTGTGGAAAAGACAAAGAGAAAGAGAGAGAGAGAGCGAGAAAGTTTGGTATTAGGATCTCTTCAAAGACATGACATGAATGCATTGTTTTTTTCTATGTTGAAATACATATTCGAGTTACCTATTCAATATTCGCACGTTAAGTGGAGAAAGACTGCGAGTTCAATTAATTTTCCTATATTATTATCACGTGCGTTTCCACGTTTTCATAATATATGTGAATAGGATATACTAAAATGATAATTAATGTCGCCGTGATAATTAATTACGCATTAATTAATTATTAAATATAAATTAACGACGGATGTGTTGAGTGACGTGGAGATTAATCTTAATCAATTAGTGTTGTTTGGATTTATACATGATACATTTACCGATAGAAACCTAACTTTGTTTCGTGTTGTTCTCGGAAAACGTACCTAATAGACCTAGAAAATTAGGAAACTAAACTAAAAAAACAGCTTTTTTAACCTAGTAGACTCACAACTTTACTGAAGCCAGGTCGGTTCGTTCTCTCTCTATTTCTTCAGTCACAGGATGTCCAATGTGAGGTCTGCTCAAAGAATTTCCATAGAGGTGGAAATTGTTCCGCCCTTATATTAGTCACCGTTACTCCTGTGTCGCAGTCAACAGTGGCACGCAATGTAATGACACCGAGCATTGAAGCTTTGCGAGTCTCCGGGAATGTCTAAATTGTCTTTAACCCGCAACGAAATTATCACCAATCCATTACACTTTAGACTGCCCTCTGTTAATCTTTTTATAAAATCCACCTGTAAGATATTGCCTTTGAGCGATAAGACTGCCGATTGTCAATTTTGTTGACTTTTATGTTTGTGATTTTCGTTTTATTTGCATTTTTTGTATGCAATAAAGAGTATAAATAAATAAATTAATCATTTCATAGACGTTCCAGCAACTATTCTTTAAAAATGAAGGTACCTGCACAGTGACGGTGTAGTTGATGACCACTGCCTTAGCGTAGGCCGCCGGGTTGAACTGCGGGTTGGCCAGCTTGGTGGTGAGGTACATGCGGAAGTGAGGGTCGTAGTCCACTTCAGAGCTGCCCAGCATCACGAATGTTCTGCCGCCTTCCACTGCACGTAAATTAAGAGGTTTTAAAGATAGTTGTTTTCAATACTGGCACGAGATGACGGATTTGATACATTTGCGTTATACGTTGTAAAGATGGACAAATATCATACCACCAGCATTAAAAATATATATGTACATTTCAAAATGTATATTTTTACTTACGTGGTGTTTTTTTTTAATTCTCATTTGTACCCTTTTATTTATTTACATTATTTTATTTATATTTATAAAATACTTGGATCTTTGCATCATATTTAAAGAAAATAAACTGGTATTTCCAATCACCTCTGAATATAGGTGGAACAAAAATCATATGGTCGTGGTCTAGAATAGGTTGGCACGATTTGAGGAGTAAAAACTATCAGAGGCGGTAGGGATTGGGTCCCAGATTATATGTTTTCACTGTTATTACAAGGTAATGCATAGTTTTCGAAAAATTAATTAAAATTGTTACTAACCTCAAATCACATATTCGGTAAAACGGAACGTAATTATGGGCGATTGACAATCATATCAATAATAACATGTCAAATATATTGTACATAGTTTATAATTAGGTGAAACGGAACGTAAATACGGTAGATTATAAATAATTTATAAATGTTCTTTTGCTTTATTTGTTTTATAACAACCTTGTTAAAAGTTAAAACACATTACATATGTTCCGATGGAAGTTTAAGGATAAAATAAGTCGAATTTGTTCCAAAACTGACTTCGAGCACCCCTACTTCACGTAGACTTTTGGGTACTACCCCTAGAGTGTTTATAAAAAGCTGGAGGCGCGGAGGGAGAGCAGCCCCCGCCCGCCGTAACTAAGGATAGGTGACCGTGCGAGCCGTAGCGGCTGACGCTGGTCGCCGGAGGCGACCAGCAAGCCGAAGCTGCGGAGGTGAGCGTGGGTGCCTATCCTTTGTTACGCAAGGGCGAAGGGGCTGCACTTCCCGCAGCGCCGGAGACGTTGCAGAAGCAACTTTTGTTTTGACAACAAGTATTTTGAGGTTAGGTTACTTTAATTGGGTTTTCTCAGGAATGGTGCGTTACCTTTTCATGAGAGTAGTACCCGAGGCTTAGGGCACTCCCCCCTACCCCCTCCACCCCCTACCTACCTACAATTCGTGCCAACGTATTCTAGACCTCACCCTATCATATCCGTAAGCCAGCATAATGTTTAACCCAGATATTTGAACACCAACTGATCCCTACCTATATTATGTCTAAATCCCGATATCAGCAACATGGGTTCAGACCTGAGCCCATTAGCCCAGTGGGTCACAAAGGCATATATATGTCGGTTATTCGGTAAAGCAATTACGGCCCGCTTCCTTGCCTGTTGCTCGCTATCAGCGTTGGTTATATTAGTTTCCTGTCTCTCGTGTTTCAATTAACTGTGGATATGCTCGCTTTGTTGTAATGGTTTCTTAGATTTACGCGAATGTTACACATTGAAATAAAACTATTATTTACGGATTTTATCGCGAATTTAGTTTAATTTTTTTACATTTTTAACTTCCCGACGTTTCGATCACTTTACAGCTTTCGTGGTCACGGGGCGGACTGAGGTATTAGACGTCCGCTATGTGACTGTTACAATTCAACTACCCTTATTTTACAATTATTAATTAAAAAAAAACGTGACCGTCCCGTGACCACGAAAGCTGTAAAGTGATCGAAACGTCGGGAAGTTAAAATGTAAAAAATTAAACTAAAAACGGTGAAGGAAAATATCGTGAGGAAACCTGCATACCATAGGGATTCATAAGAATTTCTATGGTATGTAAGTCCGCCAACCCGCACTAGGCCAGCGTGGTGGGACTATATGGCCTAACCACTCTCAATCGTATTCTCGATTGTAGAGTAGGCCCGTGCCCTGCAGTGGGACGTATATGGGCTGATACAGATACAGATACAGACAAACTAAATTCGCGATAAAATAATAATAATAATAATAACACCCAACAGTCACATACATAGTCCTGACCCCACATTAAGATCGAGTCTTGTGTCGTGGGTATCAGGAACTACGAGAGACTTTTCGGTCTCACAAACACCCAGACCCGAGAGAAATATTTGTGGGCCGCACAAACGTTTCTCTCGGTGCGGGGATCGAACCCGCGGCCTCTCGTTTCACAGGCGGCGTCTAACCGCCTGCGCCACGGAGGCTGTCAAAAATCCGTAAATAATAGTTTTATTTCAACGCTTTGTTGTAGTTAAGTATGTCTGATATTATTTTTTGTATGTGCTCTTGTATCAGGAGTTACGAGTTAGTATTGAGGAGATTATAATTTATTTTTATTAATTTTGTGTTTATTTTATAAAAGTTGAGTGGTGTCAAGGGACACCCGGATGGAACGAAGTTCCTTTTGATTAGTTAGTGAAGGAATTGTAATAAACTTTTATTTTATTAAAGTTATAATATTTTTTTTATTATTAACAAATATAATGTAATATAAACTTAATCAGTAGGCCCAATTTTAGTAATAATTGGCTTGTGGTAACTGAAGTAGGAAACATATGTTTGGGATTCTATTTTATTTACTGGCGTGGCCTGCAACTTCCACGAATCCTGTGCCTTCGCGGTGCGCTACGACTTCACGCAGGACAACCATCTTCAAAATTAATTACGACGCATTGTGGTTAACGGCAATTTTTTGTAAAATAACAAATCAGTAGGCTCAATTTTAATAATAATTGGCAAATATACATAGTCAAATCTAGGGTTGATGATTGACAGCAGGGTAACAAACTAAAATTTTAAATAATAATGAATTTATTAAGCAGGATCAAAAATCAATGTATTACGGTTTTATTATGTAATTTTAATTATATGTCACCATCAAAAGAATAATTTGAGTATCACCATCATTATGTTTTTTTTTTCACATATTTATGCAATTTATGTTTCTTTTGTACCAATTTGATTTATGACATTTGATGAAAATCAGAAATTGTCGCAACGTTTCCCACTTAATTTTGGGCTTCAGCGTATTTTTAGTTTTTACTATAGCCTTTAACATATTAATATCTATTTGGATATTTTATTGCCTCTATTAGAGTTAAATAAAATGTATGACATCATTTTCAAATACAGAAATAAAAAACGATTGTCAAATGTTTTTCGTGCCAACTTTTCGTGAGAATTTTTTCCGTCTAGCCTCCTTTCACAACGCGCGATAAGGAACTGCGTTCCAAAAAGAACATAACAATATAAATAAGTAACATCTATTAAAAGTATAAATCGCTCTTATCGCTAATAAGCGATCTCTACCAGACAACCTTTGGGTGGATTTGGATATAAAAAAATATTATATCGTGAAAAACATGCATGTCTAATAGCAATTATTTTAAAACACACTGCCCGCAGTAAGATTCTGTATCGTGGTTGAGTTTACAAACACTATGACATGCTGATATTTGAGGTGTTACAAATATTTATGGGATTTCATCATGCCACCTCAAGTTTAAAAAGCAAATTAAGGCTAGGGCCTATCGCGCGGTCGATCAACATATATTATATCTGTATGCTAGAAAGTATGTCCACCGTATTCCTAAAACGTTGTTGTCATTACTGAATTTTACCTCTCCCTAAAATTACAACGACCCATTGAAAGTGTGAAATTCACGTATGGTAAAGTAAATGAAGGTAGAAGAAGTACCTTTAATATTCTTCTCTAAAACATTATCGACGACAGGGTCTATGTACTCGTTCACATCCTGGAACAGCACAGGCATCCCATACTTGATGGCCATCTCCAGTTGTCTTAAGAATTGAGGGTCATTGAACGACAAAACCTACAACAAAAACGACAATATAACCAAAGATGAACTGATGCGCTTTGATAATGGCTAGTAGAACTAGATGCATATGAATGTCGACAATGCTGAGAGCATAGCTGTCTCTAAGATATGTCGTAGTGCTGGAAATCTTGAAAGAGGGTTTGAATTTAGCTTGCTTAGTACTTGTAGAAGATTTATATTCCTCTGACTGAAGAAAGAGATATGGTTAAGCCGAGATAACAATTTCTATACTAATGGATATAAATTCATATTTTTGTGATAATTTTTGCAACGTTACCTTCAAGTTGTTTTTGGTTTCCTTCTTCTTAATCCACGTGAGCGCCTGTGTCTGTGGGTCTATGCAAAGCGGGAAACGCGACGCCCTCGTCGTCAGAATGCCGTTTTGTACTGACAACTCGTCTGGTGGCAGTCCTTCAGAGTTCCAACTAAAGGAGCATTAAAATAATAATTAAGTACAGAGATCATAAAGAAATCTGTAACATATTTAATTCCTACAAATAATAGTAGCTTTCCTGCATTTTTTAAATTTTAGCATCATTAAAAGCATTATTTTTTCTAGAAACATCTTCAATGTAAGGAAATGAATTACTGTCATCAAAAGGAAACAGAGTTTAAGTTTTAGTGTGAAAAATATTAACATTGAAACTTACCCGCTAATCTCTACTTCGTTGGTCAAGTTTTTCTCGATAGTAAAAGGCAGCGTTAGTGGTATGCCCCTTTCCATCACATCGCCCAACCAGTCCTCGTATATCATGGTCTGCCGGAATGAGAAAGAAAACGGCCCCGCGTAGCTCAAAAACGATGCAGCCAGTAAACAGTTCCCTATCAGTCTAGACTGTTCCACGTACAACGCAGCGAGATCTATAGTCCAGCGCTTTTGCTCGCTCGACAAACCTGACATCAGCTTATCAGCTGCCACCAAACGGCGCATCATCAAGTCCGTCTCTTCTTGCAACTCCTGCCTTCTCGACATGGCCGTCTCATACCTATTGTTGAGACCATCTAAGGTCTTTTGCAGACGATCAATTTCACGGTTCAGGGAAGCTAAGTAGTTCACGGCTTCTGAGTATTCTTTTTCAAGGGCCTCGACTTTGTCCTTCTTTGGTTTCACTTCTTTGTAGACAGCGCAATAGCCGAGTACTGCGATGACGAATTTGAGAAGACCGTAACTGGGGGGTGAAGAGTTTTATGGTTAACATATAAGTTAGAATTATGAGAACAGCCGCGTAGTGAATATAAGGAGAATTACAAAGTCTCAGGCGATTTCTTTCTTTGGAAGAAACACAAGAGTAAAACAATCAAGTGATTTGCCATGTTTTGTCGTTACTTTTAGCAAAAAAATCTCTAATATCGAACCTATCATTAATATTATATACTTAGTAAATGCTTATATCTTGAATTATATTTCACATTGGTGTCCACAAAATCCCAGGTGTCTATAAAATCTTCAATATATGACTAAATAGCCGGCAACATATGCGCACATAATACAGGTGTCTTTATGTAATGGCGGTAAGGCGGTTTAGCCTAGATTTAGATACTCCTCTTATTAACAACATATTACCTATAAACTCCACGTAAGGCGAGTTTTGTTCAAAATAATCACGTTTTGAACCCCGCTCATGTTAATTACAATTTACCTGGCGTCGTTTTGTTAAAATGAGATACGAGTACCTACATCCATTAAATTAGAAGTTAAGTAATTGGCTGCGAGATTACTTTGATCTTATTCTGTACTCAAAAATGTACTTTTATTTTTTTTCCACCAATTGTATTATTTTCAGGTACTTTTTCGGGAAAAAATTTGAAAACAAGAACATTAAAAAATTCGATTGAATATCATGAGAAAATAGTCACAAAAAATTGTTCCACAATGTAAGTTATTTTAGTTTCACTACCCAAAATGTATGGTCACATTTCATGCTATTAGTGGTATAGCTAGCTGCTAGGGGTTCACGGGTTTCGGCAATAACAAACAATTACATTTCGTATTTTAAATCTATTTCTATTTCATGACTCACCCAGCCTTGCTGATCTGCTGCATGGTGTCCAACTTCTTGCTCTTCTTCATGTGCGCCTTGACTGCTTTCACCTGGTTCTGTGTGATGAGGTCGCAGTTCATCTCCTGAAGGTTTCGGAGGAAGTTGGGGTCCGCCATCATTCCCTTTGCTCCTTTCCAGCTCACGTCTTTGATGCCGCGGATGATCACCACGCATTCACACACCGTCTGAAGAAAGAAGAGTAGATTGAGAAATATGCATAACTAACATTATATTTATGATACTTATAAAATAAGACGAATATTGATCTGTACTTCTACTGAGGTAAGTATTAATAAATGAAACCAGGAAAATATTTTTTTTTTGACTGCCTCCGTAGCGCAGTTGGTAAGACGCCGCCTGTTAAACGAGAGGCCGCGGGTTCGATCCCCGCACCGAGAGAAATGTTTGTGCGGCCCACAAATATTTCTTCCGGGTCTGGGTGTTTGTGAGACCGAAAAGTCTCTCGTAGTTCCTGATACCCACGACGCAAGACTCGATCTTAGTGTGGGGTCAGGACTATGTATGTGACTGTTGGGTGTATTTATTTATTATTTATTTATTTTATTTCAAGCTGTACTGTACTGTATCAGCCCATATACGTCCCACTGCAGGGCACGGGCCTACTCTACAATCGACAGTACGATTGAGAGTGTTTAGGCCATATAGTCCACCACGCTGGCCTAGTGCGGGTTGGCGGACTTACATACCATATAATTTTTTATAAATATTTATAATTTTTTATAATATTTCAAGCAATTCAACAATATTTAAAATTGATTATTGATAAATTGAAATTTAAACTTTGATTTAAAATTGAGATAGTATTCCTATAAAAGTTGTTATTGCCGAGCCCACTCTGAAATATCTTCACATACAAGTAGTTTCCAATATAGAAATTGAAATTGAGTGAGCTATGTCAGCGGTTGTTTCAAAAGTATTCGGTCATATTCAACATCTACTTACATCGAAATATTTAGCGTTATTATGAACTACAGTTTTAAAAATTCCAATTATTTAGCAAGCAGAGGCGGCTCGTGAAATTTTTTGATGGGGGTTCACAAAAAAAGTAATTGAAAAACTAGAGCTTACTATTCATTATATTTGTATACAAAATCCATTCGCCGGTCTTTTTGGCGTGCGAAGATATCTATTACTTTCTTGTGAAAATGGAATCAGAAATGGAATTGATTAAGCGTATAAACTATTTTTTAATACTTATTTAAAAAAAACTGCGAGTTAACTGACGAAGTCGACGAGCTTGCTTGAAGTTGTTTGTATACATAAGGACCACAAATGCGCATGAGTAGGATATCACATCGGCGCGCGCACGGCACGACTGGCTGTACGACAACTGAGTGACGCGTGAGCGGCGCTCCAGATTACGCTAATTTCTCATACGATATCTTTTGTTTCACGCGTCAGCCCGAGTCGTAGCTCTCTTTCGCACTCATTGAATACAGTACTATATAAGAGTCGTACTAAGCTTCGTTTCATAGGAGCGCAATCGCTGGCGCTCCACTCGTTACAAATTTACGCTACATGTACCTGTATAGATAATATAATAGACTTATTATAGGCGTAGTAAAATATAAAGAATGTAATGTAAGGATTTATGTATTATAAATATATATAAATTATTAAATTAGCTAAGTATGTAATTTTCGTGGGAGTGCACTGCACCAGCGCTCTTTCGGATGAGCCGCCTCTGTTAGCAAGCACTTTTTATTTTTTTTACAAACCTGCACAGCTTCAGGAGGCGTAGCAAACGACCTGATCTCAGTAATGTCGTTCTTGTCCAGGTCAGCGAGCGCGAGTCTGGCAGCTTCGAGCGCAGGCATCGCTGCCGACAGCGCTTCTTCTGCTTCCGTCTTCTCAGCTACTATCACCACGCTCTGCTCAGTGATCTCCGCTGACTTGATCCCGGCTACTTGCTGCTTGGCCACTGCCGCTTCCGTGGCTGTGGGGGAAAGGGTGATATTCAGCAAACCAATTAGGTTGTTGGTGTATGTGACACGTTGAATTCAACTGTATTACATTGCTAAGAAAGTACAAGGCCTAAAATTATTTTGACCATTTAAATCAGAAAAGGAATATTTCGAAAATTAGTATGACTAAGTTTCTTTAGTAAAATTGAATCTATGTAACCGGAGAGAGACAATTTTGGAAGGTCTACTTTTTCACACGAAATTATATGACAATTTTAAAGTGATACTAAAGAAGTTTAATATGAAGATGTGATAAAAACGAATCACTTATACTTTTGTAAGACTTAAATATACTAGCAAAATGACACATAAATCTACATAGCAACGGTAAATATACAACAACAGAAAAAGAATATTGTCAAGTAACATTTTAAACAAGTCAATCTATTAATGTTATTAAAACTATGGTTTATAGCTCTAATTGATTTCAACAAAATGATAAATGTAGTAAAAGTAGTATATTTTCTGACCTGTTGAAATTTCTTTGAGCAACACCTCGCATTCCTTTGTTTGCTCGGCCACGATTACTTTTTGTACTGCCAGTTTAGCGTTCAAGTCTTCTAACTGCACATTCGCTTCGGCTATTTTTGCAAGTCCGCCTTTGAGACGCTCGCACTGAAAGGTAAGGTTTGTACTACTTTTTGTTGGGGGATTTTTGTTATTTGTTTATTTATTGTAAACCGTGTTTGTAATAAGAAAACAATATGTTGTTTTTGCCGCTTCCAACAGGTCACTGTGGAGATCCTTGGGGGAGGCCTATGTACAGCAGTGGACTTCCTGTGGCTGATATGATGATGATATGATGATGTTGTTTTTAAAAATATTTTTTTATCCTAATGTATACTGTATTAAAGGCGGTCTTATCACTGCCAGAACTGTTTGTTCATTTATTTTACCATCCACTAGAGTCACCAAGATGTCTATAGCAAACAAGGTGTTACCGAGATGATATTTGTGAACTCATGTACTACTCTTTGTCAGTCCTTAACCACATTGGTATTTGGGGTGGTGCCGCCAATTGCCTCAAACACATTTATTGCTCGTCCAGAGAGCCCAACGTGTTAAGTCATGTTATTTAAACCTTAGTGTTTTACCAAGATTCATAGAAGATCTTATGTCTCAGGATGGCGATCGCAGTAAAATGCCAAGCATTGCTTTGTGATTCATGGCTTTCGTAGGTTTTGCTACTGTCCATGAGCAGTTGTATCACTTAATGTATCAGTCTATATACCATAATTTACGTCTTACTGCAGGGTCCGTACTCTACGGGCCCTCTTCTATCTAATGCGAATGAAATATGCTTATAATAAAATTTCTTATAAATCTGTATGGTATGCAGGTTTCCTCGCGATATCCTTTATAACGTTTTAGTGCGTTGTGAATGACTGTTTCTTTGTGAAATGTGGGTTTCTTATCGCTTAACCATCAGGCCAATGGCATGCTCGTCTCACCATACATGGCAATAAAAAAATAGTAGTATCCCTAAATAAACACGGAGATTACTCCTACCTGTGCGACTATAAACGAGTCCTTCTCATTGAGCAGCGACAGGTAGTTAGTGAGGAAGTCCATGTAATGCTTGGGCGTGACGTAGTTGTTCCTGCGCAGCCTCAGCAGGAACTCCACAGAGTACCTCGCCACCGACATGTGCACGTGGACCACGTGCTCCACTATTATTGAACGGAATTCTTCTGGAATTTTCTCCACCTAAAATATATGACGTAAAGGCCATATTGATAAAGTTGCAGCATACAATCGGTAATCAAATTACAGAAACTGCGAATTTACATTCGAAACCTGCATGTTTGCCAAAGTCAGTGAAATATGAGCCTTATCACCTCGTATTCTCTCTCTTTCTCTCTCTCTTTTTTTTCTCTCTCTTAGTCACAAGAACTGCTGAACATAGACTTCGCTCAAAGATCTCCACTTCGACCTGTTGGAAGCCTTTTATTCATATTAATTTAATTTCTTCTCCCTATTTCATCAGTTAGTTATCAGTTATCTCTCTATTCAGTAAAAGGAACTCCAATGTCAAACATAGGCGATAATATCCCCTAAATAAATACAAAACCAAAATTGAAATATCATAGTTCATTCAAGGATCAAATTCTATTAGCAGTCCGGTATGTTGCGGCAAGCAAATGTTTTAATTGCAATTCCGTATTCATCGCAGTAAACAGCAATAAATCATAACTTGTAGAGGAAATGCCCGCAGTTTCGAGTTTCTTTCCGCAATTTGTGTAATTGGCAGGTAATTTTCGACTTTTGATTTATATGATTTCAGTTTCGTGATTCGAGTTGGTGTCGAGTGAACGGTGAGACTACACAATTTAATTTTACAAAGGGCTCCTGCGTTTAAGAGGCTATAAATAATGGGATCCTTGTACGCCGTAAATTTACATTCTAATAGACAATGCGAAGGTTTATGGAGTATCTACATGATTTACTTTATACGATTCCAGATTAAGGTGCTATGTTTACTATAGATTAAATTGTTCAATGCACTATGTCATTACAGTGTAAATTATTAGAAATATTAAATGATTAATATTAGAATTTCAATTAAAATTATATTTGGGTAGACAAAGGCCAGTTTTAAGAGTGGTAGGGCCACGCTGTTGTCAGTTATGACTCAGCATAGATACATATATGGGAAGGCTCGTCCGGGGCGCTACTATTGTGTCACAGGAATCGACGTCAAGCGACAGTTTTGCCGTCGTGTTACGTTCGGTGAGTGAAATTGTCGGATGCCCAATACCCATTCCACCCGCATCCCAATTTGATAGGTCGGCTTTTAATATACTTTACCGCTTTCAAATCACAACTTTCAACTATTTATTTATTTAAGAGCGTTTACACCTTGCGCGCAAAGTCAACTATAGGTATTTCTTCGTTAATTTCACGCACACATAAGCGACCAAAGCTGTGTGCGTAGAGCTGCCGTGTCGGCTCGCTATACAGTCAGCTCAACCAACTTTGATCCGTGCGCTTCAAAATTTTATTATTCAATTGAAATATAACTTATGATTTATATATTGGTAATACGACCTTTGGCGACCCTTTTCCAGACAACCTTTGGATGGAATGGAAAGAGCAATAGGTAGAAATAGAGGGTAGTAGTTGAATACGAAAGGAATCTAGAGATGTACAATTAATATATACATACGACTAAAATACAAAAAATGAAATAGTGATCGTACGTACATCAGCTAAGAAGACGTTGGCGACGGCCAGCAGAGCTTGCTTGGGCCACGGGAACTGCCAGTCAATCGTCGTGTTGTTCACTAGCCCAGGGAAACTGCGACATCTGTTAGCAATACATAACCAAGTTTACTGTGTTGTATGAATTAATTCGCTTATATTTAGTGTTGGACTTAGTATTAGTATATATTCAGGATATGTGTAGTTTGTGAAACTTTGATACCACTAGAATTTGAGGATCTAATTATATTTACATAATTTTAAGTGGATTATGTCCCTGAAGTAATACGATGCAAGAAAGTTTTTTATTTATTAATTTATTAATTAATACTTTACACTTAGAAAAAATAATAATAATCTAGAGATAGCAATTACTAAAAGTACAGATGGCGATCTTATGGCTTTTGGCGATTTTTGATAAATAATAAGAAAAGAAAAATCATCCATCCATCAGCCAAAGGAAGTCCACTGCTGAACATAGGCCTCCCCCAATGATTTCCACAGAGACCTGTTGGAGGCAGCCTGCATCCAGCGACGTCCCGCGACCTTTACCAGGTCGTCGGACCATCTTGTGGGTGGACGTCCTACGCTGCGCTTTCCGATACGATACGGTCCAACTTCGAGAGAGAGGTCAATCGTCGAATCCAACTCGGTTGGGCAGCGTTCGGGAAACTACGCGACGTCTTCTCGTCCAAAATACCTCAGTGCCTTAAATCGAAAGTCTTCGATAGTTGTGTGTTGCCAGTGATGACTTACGGCACCGAAACGTGGCCTCTCACTATGGACCTTATTAGGAAGCTCAAAGTCACTCAACGAGCTATGGAGAGGGCTATGCTCGGGGTTTCCCTACGAGATCGAATCAGAAATGAGGAGATCCGTAGGAGAACTAAAATAACCGACATAGCCCACCGGATTAGCAAGTTAAAGTGGCAATGGGCAGGGCACATAGCGCGGAGATCTGATGACCGATGGGGTCATCAGCGTCAGGTCATCGCGTATTGGAAAAGAAAAATAATAGATAATAATATTTTTATTATATATGTAGTAGACATCATACCATTTTATGTTATTTTATGATTAAAGATATGATTAAATTAAATTAACAAGCTTAAAGTCTAGGTAGCGCGGAAACACCGTTCTATTTCTAGAACATCAATAATGTAGAACTCAACCAATACATATTATGTTTTTGTTGTATTTGTAAGGGCGAGTGAAAGATATGTGGCCGAGCTTTCAGACAACATTTGTACAGCCCCTGTGGCCTAATGGATAAGGCATCGGCCTCCTAAGCCGGGGATTGTGGGTTCGAGTCCCACCAGGGGTATTATACAAAGCCATAACATGCTTGTTTTTGCCATTTTGTCTAAAATACTGACATCTCTGGGTATGTAGTATAATTTCCTATTTTTTTATTGCAATGAATCACGAGACGAGCAAGCCGTTCGCCTGATGGTAAGCGATACGACCGCTCATAAACAGTAGCAACATTCTACTGCGCTCGCCATCCTGAGACATAAGATGTTAAGTCTCAATATGTCCAGTACTCTGGCTACAATGTCCTTCAATCCGAAACACAACAGTGCATTTACGCAGTGTTTTTTCACGGGAGAAATAGACATGCGGTGGTACCTACCCAGATGGCCTCTCACATATGAGAGACCTACCACCAGTTTCCTGCTTTCCTATCGCGCCAATACATAAAAGAAGCTACTGCTTTAGTAAGTATATCTAATGCACCATAGACGAGTTTAGAAATGGAATATCTATTGTAATAACATTAGTTTTTGTAACATAGGACCTTATTCTTCTATGTCGCCTATTCATCCAAGTAAAATATATCAAATCGTCGTATCGGTAATATCGATTTAGGCTTGTAGACTAGAAAGTCAAACTACGAGTAGTAGGTTGTCTAGACAACCTTTACTTAAGTGCGAAAGTAAATTTACAAATCTTTAAAACATTTAACGACGTGACATTGGGATATAATTTATTTTTTGATATTCATTTCAGTGAAGAAAATGGTCAAATAAATGAACTCCACTCTCGACATGAATAAATAACAATGTAAGCCTTTGGATTACAGCTGCATTGTTAAAATTTAAATGCAGCTATCGAGATAATTGTTATTGATATGGTCTTAACTTACACACACTTTTCACACTTGGTATAGATCGAAGTAGAGTTCGTTCTCTCTCGAGGGAGCGCTGTCATAAATTCGCGTTTTGAAAAACGTAGACATTTTTTTGGTGGCGCTCCTATATTAGTGAAAATTGTATTAGTTATTTAGGAATAAATTGCTATAACTTCCTTTGATAACGGAAATTATATTTAGCTATTATATCCTTTAAAACAAGTTTTTTGAGTGGAATTAAATGGCCCTAAAATAGTTATGGTTCTTTTCCAACTAATTCATGTATGTTGGACAACCAAGGAGGGCAGAAAAAGGTGGCCCGGTACCACCATTTTTATCTACTTTTTTATGTATCAGCGCTCCCTCTATATTATAGATACTGTAAGGTTATCATAACCAATCCTGAATATTTTAAATCCTAAACTCAGGAATAGTATGGCAACTAACTCGAGATTTTTTAAAATGATTTTCATCAAAAAATACCCAACAAACAGAGCAGAATTAAAGCATTATGTTCCATGTAAATAAATGTGATAAATGATCTCCAGTGAAGATGAAGGCATGCAAATGAGCGCGGCACGAGCAGCGGAATAAAGAGAATATCTGCCTCGTACGTTGACGAGTAGCGATGTTTCCATTTTGTATGCTCTCGTAGTGCGTATATCCTGCGTTTTATTTAAGTGTTTATATTTACTACTCTTATTTTTTACTCTTGTTTTTGGGCTCAAAGATGGGGGCAATAACCTCAACGCACTTTCAGTTCAGTAGTATAGAATTCATAGTAAAGTGTCAGTACATTATTGTTTTTAGATACACGAAGTTCAATGCTGAATAAATACGTATTTTATAAGGACTTTAATTTGTGATAGCTTATTTTTACGCGAATGTTACACATTGAAATAAAACTTTTATTTACGCGGATTATTTTGCGGATTTTATCGCGAATTTGGTTTAATTTTTACATTGTTTAACTTCCCGACGCGACGTTTCGATTACAGCTTTCGTGGTCACGGGGCTGAGATTTAGGGCTTGTTGGTAAGTGCTTCCTCGCTATAGAGCTCCTGATTTTATACGGATATACAAAAGACGAACCTAAAACGATACACATATGTACGTAGGTAACTATGAAGGGTTCGTAAATATTGACTGCCTCCGTGGCGTAGTTGGTTAGACGCAGACTGTGGAAAGAGAGGACGTTGGTTCAATCCCCGCACCGTAACAAATATTTTTGTGCTCCAAAAGTTTCGGGTCTGAGTGTTTGTGAGACTGACACTACACTTAAACTGTGAAGGGAAACATCATGAGGAAACCTCCATACCATAGCAATTTATACAAAAATCTACGGCACCTAAATCCGCCTACCCACACTAGGCCAGCGTGGTGGCCTAACCACTCTCAATCGTACTGTCGATTGTAGAGGAGGTCCGTCCCTGCAGTGGGACGTATATGGGCAGATATAGATGTATGGATGTTATATGATACGATGCAATGGTCACCTTGTAGCAAATACTAGTATGAAATAAGAATCTCAGGATATTAATGAACATGTATGAAGTAAAACTAACACTAGGATCGTACGAGTGGAACGCGATTGTCTCTGCCTATATTTATAGGATATAGGCATGAAGCATGTAGGTATGTATAATTAATTTTGCATAAAAACCGCAGAATGCGCATTGTGGTCTAGTTCATTAAACAAGCGGGGAACTCTAGGTAAACAGTTGTTACAACGATAATTGCTTACACCACAGCGAAACGTGCAATAGATTGCTCCACCGAAGGCTTTTATTACCATAGTATTGTATGAATTCAATCCAAAAAGACTTACAAATGCATTGGTAACACCCAAATACGTTATTCATGATATAGCTTGATTGATTAATTAAGTTTTGTAAAAACAATACATGTCATGTTGTAAAATTGAGTTATAAGTAAAAGTTGTAAACCATGCAACAATATTTTATTACTATGCAATATCATTCACTACCTGGCCTCAGTGGCTTAGTTGTACTACGGTATGGTTACAAAACTGAAGTCTCGGGTTCGAAACCCGGGTCGGGCGAAGTGATATTGGATTTTTCAATTCATTATCCGACCGATCCGGAGCAAGGAATTTGTGCTCGATATGGCGATAGCTCGCCTCTATCATATCGTGGGACGAAACACAAGGCGAAACGCGGGTGTATTGGTTGTAGCTTTGTAGGGCAGTTGTAAGGTTGATGTAAGGCGTAAGATTATATATGTATGTATAATTCAGAAATTCAACACATAGATACGGCTAAAGTCTAAAGTCATTCATTAATTACATCACTTAACTGGTCAACACTTTACAGTTTTTCTAATGCTTATTAAGAGGAACTGTTATCGAAAATAACATGGTTTAGTTAAATAATATTCCCGCTGTTAATTTTTATTTTAGTGTGAACATTTCGCATTTGTCTAGATGGCTTTGTAGCTTATTTAAGAGGTAGTTCAAAACATGTTTTAGGCAAAGGATTAACTATATATCCAACATCACCTATTTCTGTGTATATAACGCCCGAATACTGTAACGCAACTCAAATATAAGTTGCGCTTAACTACGTTAATCTTAAATGTACTGGCTAAGTGGACCGTGCGCTGTTTAAATGTTTTACAAGACACTATACTCTGAAATCGAATCCGAGATCAAAATGTAAACAAACAAATGTCATTGTAAAAGTGACATTTCAGGGTTATGAAACATTTTCTCAAAAAAATATTGAGTATAATTTGATTAGTGAATAGATTCAAATGTTGCGAGTACTATGTTTTATTTATTTATATTTATTTTTTGGTCTCGAACATTTTGAATGTTTTATTATGCCTGTCAACGTGACCCTTGACTTGTGCCCAAACTAATTGTAATGGGTTTAACTCACAGTGATTTTCAAAGACCATAGTGCGTTCCTCTACGAACATGAGCGCTAGAAATCTTAGGAACAAAATAGAACAGAAAACGTGAAACCAACACCACGACGACCTAACTTTATCATATGATGCACATTTATTTATTTATTTTTATTTAATTCTTTATTGTACACAATAATAAGGAATAACAGTTCAGAGATGATACAAAACAACAAAGTACAAATGGCGGTCTTATCGCTCTAAGGCAATTTCTACCAGACAACCATGGGATGGATATATGAGCAGGAAAAAAAATAGGGCAGTGTAAAATAAAGATAACGAAAGCATGGAAACATAAATAAAATCATAAAAAAAAACATATAAATACATTATATATATACATACCACATATACATACATATTATATATACATACATAAGTATTATACTCATACATACTTATATACATTTATAGACGAATAAACATACGTACATACATATATTACCAATATAATCAATAAGAGGAAATAGTCCTAATCGGTTTATCTGTTTATAGAGAAAGGTAGTGTTCTTTTAATCGTTTTTTAAATGATGACAGAGTTTGAGCCTGCCTCACCACAACAGGAAGTGCGTTCCACAAACGAACAGCTTGAACACTGAATGATTTATCCATAAATGTCGTGGTGTGGACGGGCATTCTCAACTTCAGGTTCTCAGACGACCTCAAGGACCCTGTATGTGACTCGTGAAGAAAAAGAAATCGTTCTTTGAGATAAGAAGGAGTGATAGGATTGAACAAAATATTGTATAGAAGAGACAGTATATGAGTATTTCGACGAAGTCGTATAGGTAACCACTTGAGCACATTCATCAAGTTAAGCAACTAAATGAACTAAAGGGAGGTATCGCGCGCGTCAAAGCGACGTATTTGTAGTTAAGGAGACTAAATTTAAAAAAGTTTTATTTAGTGGCCGAAGGTTACGAATTTCTGCTTAATACCTGTAGCATAAAATATTTTCGTACCATATATTAAAAAATAAGTTGAAATTGTAGTTTATGTAAATATTATACCAAAGAATTTTTATCTGGCTTTGTTTTATACTTATTTAACGAATGAGAATAATTTCAATCTATTCTTTTAACGGTTGTGAACAAACTACCATGACAAATTATTTTATTGTAGTGGTAACACTTTTGTTTACATTTTTGATCTCGGATTCCATTTCCGAGTATATGTATATACGTGTGTGTATGTAGATACTCCCTCACCTGTTCCGGAGTATGTCTCCGCTGGGCGACATGGAGAGCACCACGTGCAAGTTGTCGGCGCATCTGTTGCAGAAGAAGTTCCACACGCCATCCCTGAGAATACATACATTATTATCATGAGAATTTCAACTACGAACATGTTTTCTGCTGTTTTTACTTGATATAAAATAATGGAGTGTCTATGTAACATTGGTTTTGTAACTAACTGTTTAGCATTAAGGGTATTGTATTATATCAGCTCATATACGTCGCACTGCAGGGCATGGGCCTGCTCTACAACAGAATGTACGATTGAGAGTGGTTAGTGCATCACGCTGGCGTAGTGCGGATTGGCGGACTTTACATACCATACAAATTCTTACAAATCGATATGCATTAAAAATACTGCACCAGAAAGTACTAAAATATATATACATGAAAAAAATACAAAAATAAGTGTGAAACTGTATGAGTACTGAAGGTGACATTCCGATTGAATTTCCGATATATTGCCATCAATGATAACTACGAGTATATAACGGCAAACAGCGTATTCGTAGATGATTGTGCTCCGTATAGGCTAATTTCGTAGTGAAACTGGTGAGAAACCGCTTGATGCAAATGGATCAATATTGGTTGCGGTTCCCGTTGTAACGGTGCTCTATATACGGTCGCCCTAGCTAATCTTAGGGCCATTTAATAGAGGTTGAATCTATAACACATTTTGCCCAATCATAGTTGAGTTTAGTAACACAATTTGAAAAACCTTCAAATTGGTTTACTGTTCAAATATATATGTGACGGTCACTAAAACGATTTTTTTTGCATAATACTGAAATGACGTACTTAGCTATTCCATATCCTGCCTCATTACTGTCATTGCGAACAGAGTTGATGATGCCGTCCTTCTCATCGTCGCCGAACAGCGCCGGGATCATGCCGATCATCAGGATGTTGTTTATGAACTCCAGGAAACCTTCCTCCAGGATCTAAGCAATTATATTTTTACTAAACAGACTTACTCAGCAGTTATTTCGTCATCAGCTGGGAAAGAAGAAGTCGCGGTAGTGATCGCCGACGGAAGCAAATGTGTGTGATATTTTTTTTATTATGTAGGACCGGCAATTAGCAATCAGGTGATCTGTTGGTAATTGAACACTGACACCCATGGACATCGTTTGCATCATCGATGTGTTGCCGGCCCATCTAATTGGGAGGGAGTGCGAAGAAAGAAGGATGGGAAATTGGCATCAGGCATCCGACAATTTCACTCACCAAATGAACGCTACAGCGAAGCTATCGGTTCACGTCAGTCTCCTGTGAGATAATGGTATCGCACCATTTATTCAAGCCTGCCCATTCCCGCTGAGTCATGATTAACAACAGCATAGCTTTACCCAGTCTAAAGTGACCCATGGATTCTGCATCATCATTTGTTATGGGTCAAGATTTTTGTAAGATTGAAAATTCCTAGTTTCTGATATCCGTGGCACAAGATATGTATTTTAGTGTGGGTTTAGGACTATGTATGTAACTGTTGACTTTATATTTAATAATATTTGGATGAAACTGCTCGACTAGGAAATATTGTGCCAATACATCAATTTTGTAACACAGTAAGATGCATGTCTTATTTCATAACTATTTCGAGAACTCGAAAGGATCTTATGGTTGCACAACAGACAGACTCGAAACAAATATCTGTGGATTCAAGAACATTTGTCTTGGAGCGGGGAACGCGTGCAGTAGTTCCAAAGCTGGCTTCCATATGCTTCATATTTTGAATAATAATATTTTGTTGAATCAGAGAACCGTACTAAATTAAATATATATTCATACACTTATATTAAATCTCGAAGAAGTCAATATTTACAATTAGGAATAACAAAAAAAAAAAAAAAACAACAAATTTAATTAAGGCACAAGAATATCAACATTATTGCAACCGATCCTATAAACGTCAAGAAAGTAATTTATAGTTTATACTCGTATACTAGAGAATGGACAGCACATAATTTACCTGCGCTGCGGTGAACAGAAACACCGTTTTCTTATTATCTACTCCGAGCTGCATGTACATGCGTTTCATGTCGTCTTTGAACGTGTTCTCGTTGTAATTGCGCGTCACTGTGATCTCGAACACCTCGCAACCTGATGCAAAGGATTTTTGTTAATATCAGAAAATACAAAATACTCATACCCTGTATCCACAGTATCTGACGCTGCATGGATTGTCTCCAGATAGGAGTTAGGAACTAAAGAAAAGAAAAGCTGAGAAAGTTATGGCAAAAATATAGCCCTAAAATTTTGGCAAGAATCAACTTTATAACTGCAGTAAATTTTGCTACAAAGATAATCTTCTATGTCTATGCTGCGGATAAAAGTACTACAGTTAATATTGACTAGTTTTAATCTAAGTATTTTGTGCTATTTTATCAGATAAGCAAAGCGTTATAAACAACTTATAGTAAATAGTGATGATATTGATAACTTTAATAATCTTGTTGCAGATGTTCCAACTGCTGAAGACGTTACAAAACAAACGTACTGCTACCGACAGTGATCATGTTTTTACTGCTGATGTCGTTAACAGAACAAATGCTACTACTATCAACCGTGATCATGATAAAGTTAGAACAACAGACCCTACCTGCAGCAAAAGCAGCGAGCCTGCAGATAGACTTCTTGCCGGAGCCGCCGACGCCGATGATCATGGCGTTGCCGCGGTCCATGCGCAGGATGCGATGAGTGCGGGTGAGGTGCTCCAAGCAGTCCTCGAACAATACTATGGACATCTTCGCGTTGCGCTCGTTGTATTCGTCCAGGATCTGATGGAAATGACGAAATTAAATGAAATGAAATGTATTTATTGGTCACGTTGGCAATTAAAGAGCTTTTATTATTTATTTATTATTAACTTTATATACCAAACAGTAAACAGGCAGACTTAATGCCAGGGGCATTCTCTAACAATCTACCTTTGGGTGAAGCAGAAATGGAGTACAGCAGGTTTTTTTACATTTAGATAGGGGAAAAAATGGTAAAATATTTAAATAAGCTCTTATGACAAGTCAATACACATATAACTTTATACTTTAAGACACACATAAAACTAAGACGTAGAGGGGGAGTTGGGTAGGTGTGAGTGATAGTTGTGTAAGTATGTGTAAGTTTATAGGCTTGAATGATACCACGTCAATATAAATTTTTGAATATTTACACTTATCATAAAAATAGTTAAAATTATGATTTAACATAATGTGCAACTTGATGAGAATTTGAATGTCAGTGACATGTGTGTAATTTCTAAAATGATGCGCCCGCACCTAAATATGAGTAGTGATAAGTTAAATCATTGTATCGTGAGAGGAGATAGCAAAATTCAAAGAACCGTGGTATCAAGTGTTTTTAGATTGAGAAAGGACTCCACCGGTTGAACTTATAATATTTAATTTTGTTATTTCGGTTGTTGAAAATGTAATATTGAATATGAAATCAATAATAAAACATAATATTGTTTACTTTGAGATAGGTATGTGTCATAAGGAATAAATATTGGAGCCTCAAAGAAATATTCAAAAGCAACATGCCAATAAGTACTAAAGTAAAGGTAATGAACTCATGCCTTATACCGTGCTTAACATACGGAGGTCAGACATGGAAATTCAATGCACGAGTAAGAACGAAAATCCCCATATGTCAACGAGGAATCGAAAGCAGTATGCTTATTACATACGTCATACCAAAATACGTGAAATCACAAAGGCAAAAAATGTTTTAAGCTATGCTTTGAAGTTAAAATGGAAATGGGCTGGCCACCTAGCGAGGCTACAGGATCAAAGATGGACCACTAGAGTCACTTCATGGATTGGTACAAAAGGAAAACGGAGGACAGGACGACCTTTGACACGGTGGGATGATGAAATAAAAAGAACCGCTGGGCCCTTCTGGACCCAAGTAGCACTAAACCGAAGTGTATGGCAATCCTTGGAGGAGGCCTGTACCCGCACAGGGGTTCATACAGATAATAACTTATCTAGTATTATAAACAATACTTAAAGTAACAATAAATAAAGTAAACATAATAATAATAATACGAACTACTAATATTAGCATAGGTCAAAATACTAATTAAACAACTCTTGTAAGTCTGTGTGAAATTAAAGGCTTTTTTATACATTTTTTAAATTTTATTTTATACCGGGTATCTCAAGACTGCTACCGAAAACGAAGCCGGGTGGTAGTTTAAGCGACTTCAGACACAATGCAACAGAAAAAGTTGCAAAAAAAAGCGACAAATTTTTTTTTGGTTATTTTTTTCCTATGACCATATTTGGGTGGTAAATACATTTTTTCCTAAAATAATAGTGTATACCCTTTATTTATAAATAATCTAAGGTATAAAAGAGTTTAAAATTATTATTTTAGCAAAAACTATGGATTTACCACCCAAAAATGACGATATTTAAAAAATCATAAAACATAATAGGGAATATGCACCAGACTTCAAAATAAGTCAAAATATTTTTTTTTTGTAATCTTTATTAATATAGAAATATACCTTAAAGATATTTTTTAAATTTATCAACTCTAAATCGGTAAAATTAATACTTAAAAAATGACATTTCAAATTTGCCGCGCATTTTTTCCGAAACGCGATCTATTGCTTGAAAAGGAAAGTGACGACAATGGTTGCGTTTTTATGAAGTTTTAGCTTGTTGTTTTACGTTTGTTTATGAGTTATTTTGTGCTTTCTTTATACTATTAAATAAAATGGATTATTTTGTCACGAAATACAGTTCTGTAGCAATTCATCAAAGAATCTTAATCCAAATACTACGTTGTTCATATCGTGACCTTTGACGTCATAGCGAGTTCGCGCCAACATGGCGTTTAAATGCTTCGAAACTGATAGCAGTTTTTATGATTTTTTTGTACTTTTTTGATTGATATTTTCAAAGACTTATATTTTTTTCCGATAATGTAATAACATACAGAATTGATTAAAAATATAAAAAAATGACATGCATATTCCCTATTGTCGCGTTTCTTTGCGAGATTTTTAGTTGCATTGTGTTTGTAGTCACTAAAACTACCACCCGGCTTCGTTTTCGGTAGCAGTCTTGAGATACCCGGTATGTCATAAACTTAAATCAAGATTTATGTTCTTGATTTCAACACACTATAGATATATTTAAACATGCATGCAATCTAGAATTCTAGATAATGCCCAGATTATTTTCTCAAAGCATAGATTATGTTTGATCAAAGGGTGGATTTTACAGCGTGCAAATTTTCAATGTGCTTATGCTGAGATTATCTGCTTTGCAAGACTAGAATACATTATTTTAGTATGAAACATTCTGTTTTGTGTAACTATAAATGCAACAATATTACAAGAATGATCTTGAAGTAAGCAATTCGTATTTCACGTGTAAATATGTTTTAAAAGTAAAAAACAGCAGACCGGGCTCTGTGGCGTATATTTGGAGAGACCAATGTCAAGTAGTGTCCATGGGCTGACGTCAATGATGATAATGATGATGATGATGATGATGAAAAATATGTCTTGGACTATTGAAATAAAACTATTATTTACGGATTTTATCGAGGATTTGGTTTAATTTTTACATTTTTTGAGTTCCCGACTTTCGATTACTTTACAGCTTTCGTGGTCACGGGGCGGACTGCCTTGGACTACATTATTTATCTAGGCCTTATGAGTTTTAGACAAGGGAAATCTTGTGACAAGAGTTTTTTTTCTGTTCTAGCACAAAAGAATGTAAATTAATTAAACATTTTGGATTTAAAAAATGCTTTAAGTGCTTGCTTCTGATACTGAATTGATATAATACCTCTTGAAATAAGAAATACACAGCTTCATAATCAAGCAAGTCTTCATAGTAGCGTATTTCTTCTTCGTCCAAAGCGTTGCGATAATCACCAAACAACATTGGATCGCGGAGGACGTATTCCTCCAACTAAAAAAAAAGGAAAACAATAAAATATTTTAATTCAAACTCACGTTAATATTCTATAACAACAAAAGAGATTATGAACACCAAAATTCTCTTTTAAATATTTATTGTTTTTTTTTTGCTTTGGTTTCGACTAATTCACTTTAATGTAGCATAATTATAATGGCGAAAGTACGATAGTACTCGTATTCTTTGCATGAATTACTATAAATAATTAAATAAACGAATATTAAAAGTTTGACAATAAGTGAATATTAACAGTCACATACATAATCCTGACTCCACACTAAGATTAAATCTCGAGTGGTGGTTATCAGGTACTACGAGACACTTTACGGTCTCAAGAACACCTAGACCAGAAACAAATGCACAAACATTTGTCACGGTGCGGGAATCGAACCCGCGGCCTCTCGTTTCACAGCCGGCTAACCAACTGCGCCACGGAGGCTTTCAAGTTATAAAAATAACAGAAGCGTTCAAGGAACAGAGTTCAAAAGTATTCTATACCAACTAACTGACATTGCCTGCTCCATAGCAAGGTAAATGTTTACGTCACAATGGCAGGAGACCCTAACAAGTGGAAAACAAAACCGTTACCGTGACTTCATGTTCCATCTCTGGCTCTTCCTCCTCTTCTACAGCCGCTTCTTGTTCCGGAGCGGCGGCAGCAGCAGGCTTAGGTGTGGGCTCTCCGAACTCTGCAAAACATTTGTGTTGTGAAGAATTTAATGGTAATAGTTCCGAAAATACATAAACAATATATTTTTTATCTCTCAGTTTACTCTTTGTATCTTTACAATAATACAATATTTAAAATAGCAAAGAATTGGAGTACACTATAATACGATTACGAGAAAACGAAAACCAACCAAGGTGGTTTTATTATTTTGTTAATAAAGACGCTACCAAAATACCTGTAGGTTAGTCCCTTAACCAACTACTTATTTCCATACGATATTTTATACTATCGCACAAGGCGTATATATACAGGGTATATCAAGACTGCTACCGAAAACGAAGCCGGGTGGTAGTTTAAGCAACTTAAGACACAATGCAACAGAAAAAAATCGAAAAAAAAGCGACAAATTTTTTTTTGTTTTTTTTTTCCTATGACCATATTTGGGTGGTAAATACATTTTTTCCTAAAATAATAGTGTATACCCTTTTATTTATAAATAATCTAAGGTATAAAAGTGTTAAAATTATTATTTTAGCAAAAACTATGAATTTACCACCCAAAAATGACGATATTTAAAAAATCATAAAAAAATAATTGTCGCGTTTCTTTGCAAAATTTTTAGTTGCAATGTGTTTGTAGTCACTAAAACTACCACCCGTCTTAGTTTTCGGTAGCAGTCTTGAGATACCCGGTATATATCAGAGAAAACCTGTCCCAATAATCCCTACTAATACTGTGAAAATGTGTATGTATGTATGTATGTTCCGTTTTCGTGCTAAAACGGCTGAACTTATTTTTATGAAGTTTAACATATTATCTAGATAATTTATGAGATAAGATAGGGCCGATGACATTTTACAGGAGAATAAGGACTGCAGGTCTCGATTTATTGACAGTAAAGTGAGACCGAATGGGATCTAAAAAAACGGGTGGAGAGAAGTAGCCTAGATGACGTTATACATACGAAAAATTATACGGATTATGGATTTTTATGTTTAAAGCCGGGAAATTGTTATTCATAAAGTAAGTGATAGACCATATAATTTGGTTAAGGCATAGCTACAAATAAATAATAATCCTATTAGGGGAAGAAATGGGGTAAAGAGAAAAGGTTTAGGTAATCTATCGATTTTCAAGTAAATTATATACTGTAAAATATAGTTAATAATGCAGACGAAGATGCGGGCAAAGCTGGTTTAAGAATATAACTACAAATGAAGTCGTCACTATACCATCTTCTTCATCTGCTGCTTTATCTTCTTCGGGTACGACAATTTCTTCAAGCACGACGGGCTCTTCTTCGGGGAAATACTTCACGATGTGTTCTTGTATGTGGCCGCGCATTAGCTCGTTGTCCTGTACAAAATATATGAGCAATATGGACGATATTACATAGGTAAAAAAAATACAGGCAATTTATATTATCAGGCGTTGATCAGGCGTAAGGTTAAAAAATATCACTTCATTAAAATTATAGTATACAGTAATATGTAATATTTTTAAATTATTTTTTTTGTATTAAGAGGATCTTAATAAATAACAGATAAAAGTTGTCAAATCAGATTTACTTTGTCAAAAACGGTTTTTTTTAATTTCATTGGGTCAGCAAACGGGAAAACCAGGTCACCTGAATGTTAGTGTTCACCACCGCACATGATCCACGACGCTTGGATCATGAATGTTTTACCAGCCTATCGAATCTGGAGGAGAGCGAGGTGGCAAAAGGCCGGGAAGAGAAAATAATATTGGGCATCCGGCAATCTCACTCACCGAACAAAACGCGATAGTAAAGCTGTTGCTTCACGTCGATCATGAGTAGTTGGTACTCTCTCAGAAGAGCTTACATGACAGACATCAAAGGATAATTGGGCATTCGAAAATCTCACTCACCGAACGAAACGCGATAGTAAAGCTCCAAAAACCTCTATCTACTGTGAGACATTAGTACAGCCCTGGACGAGCTTGCTCATTCATGTTGAGTCATGGCAACGTAGATTTACCACTTCCAAAAATCTGTACTCCTGACCTGCATGTTGATGAGCCTGTCGCAGATGACTCGTGTGAACTCGTTCCTCCAGCACCTCACGACGGTTCGCTTCTCGCTGAAGTAGTTGGGATGGGTGAGGCACATGCCGGCCGCCACGCGGGACAGGTCGCGCAGGTTGAAGATGTAGTGGAACTTGGCTGGGGTTGGAGGCAGCTCTACTATTATTATCTACAGGAGAAAGCAGAATGCCCATTCATAGTATTGGTAAAAAATATCATTGATCCCGATATTGATATTGCTTAAACTAATTATGCAATTTTTTGTGCTTTGGCCTAAAACATTTTCATGATCTATCTCGGGCGCAAAATTTGAAAAAAAAAATAAGTAATTATTATTAAACGAGAATGCCCATTGTACTATGAAACTTAGAATCGGTGCGAAGATTGTTGTCCCTCGATGAAACCTACTTTTTGTGAAGGGAAAAAATATATTTTCAATAAATATAACCATAATTCAGATCCAGGCCCAGAACTACTCTTTGAAAAAAAAAATTATTATATAAAGATTTTTTTATTAACGAACACTGTTTAATTAAAGCTTATTTCAAATAAACATTAATCATTTTAGTGGAGTTGCATGCAAATTCATTTTCTCCCTAAAACTTCAGGTTTAATGGGTCAGCTTTACAAAAATACATTTTTCTTGCTCCGAGTCAATAATAGTCAGCAATAATTTGATCGTTTAATCCAGATTAATGAATCAGACAGATACCGATCGGTTGATTGCATATCAAGATTCAATTTGGATTAAGAAAAAAATCTTTACTCTGAATTGTATTTTTAATACGATTTACTATTGCGAAGAGTTGATGAGTTAAATGAATACTGAGATAGATTTTTCGAATATAAAAATAGCAACTAATGTGGAAACTAATAATCGAATCAAAATCTATACCGGAGATTACGTCTTGGACACGTATAAGCTAGCAAATCTTTATATTTACCTTGTACAAATCTAGGGTCATCTGTACAAGCTTATCGACTATCTCTTGTATTTCTTCTGGGAATATTTCGAAATGACCCTTTAATATTGAGACGTAAATATGCCTCAATGTGCTCTCCGAAGGGAACTGCAGGTTGTATACTGAGAACATGGAGATGAAGCGAGGATCAACCTGAAAAAATATAGTTTTACATAATTTTTATTATATTGTAATTTACATTTAAAAAGATTGATTGTGTTTAGAAGAAAAATATTTAAACAACAATTTCATGGTTCATGTCTGAGTCATTCTCAATGGCATTTTTAAAACCTTATTATTTTATCATTATATAAAATAGGGTTTCATCAATCGCAGAAGAGACCTCGAAAATGGATATGTTTAGGATTGACAAAAAAATCTACAATGCTTTAGTACCATCTGTTCTAATACCATCTAAAAATAACTGCAGTATCATTTATTTTAATTATTATGTATAACAAACTAACGTCGTTCCTACCGCCGCCCGCTTTGCCCATGGCCGCAAGAAACCCGATGTCCTTTAAATTCTCCAGTTAAGATCTTTGCCTCTGTCGTAAAATCCTTTTCTTTCAAACAGGAGTTTGAGAAGAGCTATTGGTTGCTGAGTTCCATATGTATCCACCTATCAACAAAGAAGATTATAATCATAGTCATCGGGCATAGTATAATTTAGATTTTTTCCCAAGGGTAAGTAGTAATTAAATGTATTATTTACTACTGTAAAATGATATAATTAAGTATTTTTCACAATCTCAATAACTTTTAAGTTTAATTTGACCTAAAATATTCTCGACGAAACGTAAAGAAAAACACATTTTCTTTCTCGTTTTAATTTTTTTCTGGCCTTCTTGCAATATTTCCTAGGAATTATAATATGATCGGCTTAATTGTTTTTTTAGATTAACGCAAATGTTACACATAGAAATAAATTTATTTTTACTGCTTTTATTGATAATTTGGTTTAATTTTCACATTTTTTAACCTACCGATGTAACTTAGCAGCTTTCCTGGTCACGGAGCAGACTGAGGCGTTGGAGAAATGATAAATTTTACATTTTTTTTGTCAAAGCCCCGTACAAAAAGATAAACTTCAAGTTCATTTCTCCAAAAACTCCGGGCCTGGATTTAAATTATGTTTAAATTTATTGAAAATATATATTTTTCCCTACGAAAAAAAGTAGGTTTCATCGAGGGACAACAATCTTCGCACCGATTCTAAGTTTCATAGTACAATGGGCATTCTCCTTCAATGATAATTACTTAATTTTATTTAAATCTGTCGCCCGGGATAAGACAGCAAATTGTTGTAGGCCAAAGCATAAAAAATTGCATAATTAGTTTTAAGCAATATCAATATCGGGATCAATTATATTTTTTTCCGATACTATGAATGGCCATTCTCTTTTGCAATAAAATCCGTAAAAAATTGTTTTATATCAATATGATATGCTATTATGCAATATATAATACTATATCAAATGTATGTATGTAATATGTTTATTATTATTTATTTATTATTACTAGCTGTCGGGCCCGGCTTCGCCCGGGTGCAGATAGTTTTTGAGTCCAATCCACATCAAGAACATATTATTTCGCGTGTCTACTAACTATATTTCCCGCGTGCCATCGACTATATTTCCCTTCCGTAGGAGAGGACATCCCGTGCCAACAATTTGAATTTGAAAGAGTAGAAAATATGTATATTTGGTTTCCTGACTCATCCCACGGGAACACTACATTTTTTCGGGATAAAAAGTAGCCATGTGTTAATCCAGGGTGTCAGCTATCACTATACCAAATTTCATCAAAATCTGTTGAGCCGTTTTTTCATGAAAGAGTAACAAACATCCATACATACATACAAACTTTCACCTTTATAATATTAGTAAGGATTATTCGACTCACAATAGGCATGTTCATGTCATCAATGAACACCAGCATCTTCTTGCCCACCGGTGGTCCGAAGGTGTCCTTCGTCCTCTTCTCCACAACTGATTCCAAGTTCCGTTGGACGTCCATGGAAGACGTACGGGACGAAAAATTCATTTGTTGGATTATCTGTTAGTAGAATTACAATATTACACACTGACAGACTTTATCAGCCCATATACGTACCACAGCAGGGCACGGGTCTCCTCTACAAACGAGAGTACGAATGATAGTGGTTAGGCTGTATACTTCGCTGGCTTAATGCGGGTTGGTGAACATTACATACCATACAAATTCTTACAAATCGCTTTGGTATGTAGGTTACCTCACGATGTTTTCCTTCACCGTTGTAGTGCGTGGTGATTGACTATTAATCACAGATCACTCCCAATAGATACCTAATGCAAGGCAGCGGTTGCGCCCAACACATATAAGCTATCAGATAGATATAAACCGATGCCAAATGTCGCGTCATCAGTGTCGTCCAAGTAGTGGACCCGTACATGTCGTCGCACGTTAGCGAAAATTACATTTTGGGAACATAATATTACAGTTAAAAATGATTTGTTCAATAAAATGGTGTGCAAACAACTCAAAAAAATAAATTATCTAAAAAAAAATAAGTTATCATCGATAACTAATATTCTTTAAATTAATTTGGTCCCGAGCGAGCTCAATTTATACTGGTTAATGTATCAATGTCAAACGGTCGAGTTCGGATGGAGAATCAGCCGTCTCTTTTTCGCTTAGCAATAACCGTAATAAGCCATCTTTTTTTGGCGAAATCACGCGTTCTTCTAGTGTTTGACGCATGTTTATAATATAATTCCCAGAAGTATCGATATTATAAAACAATAATGTAAAATAATTTTATTAAATGACAATGTCACAAAATATATATTGATTTAAATAAAAATTGCAAATTACCATAATTACGTTATTTTATGTAATTTGAAATAGTTAAATTTGTTAACAAGGTACTTTTACAATATATTTTTATTTATTTTTATCTTTGGCGTAATTAAATTTCCTTTTTTCCCTCTAGTTGTATACGTTTTCAAATATAATGGGAGGGTATTTATCATAAGTTTTAGTATACTAAGTTTATTGAGAATCAGTAGCACAAGCTATTGCACTAATTTTAACACACGTTGTATAAATCGTGTCAAAACATTCATAGTTCGTCAAGTGGGTTTCATCGTCACTTGTCGATATAACATTTACTACAGCCGCCGTCAGAATTCAAGAATCGGAATAAGTTATGTAGCCCTTTAGGGCGTGAGGTTTAGTTATTTACTTTTTCATATTTTTATCTGATCTTTTATATCAAAATTTAATTTGGGTATTTCGCCATTTTGGTATACAAAAATACATGGTGAATAATATAAATAAAACCGTTACATACTAAAGTATAAATCTTAATCCTATTTTATTCGTAGTTAGCGGTTGCCGGTTGGTATAATTTATCAGATCAGGCCGGTGAAAAAATATTATCAAACATTTAACAAGTTGGTAATTAAGTTATAGAAGCGATCACAACACATAAACTTACTGGCAAATCGAACTATCGATACATTTTTTTATTTATCGACTTATGCCTCATCTGTCCAGTGAAGTCCACGTGACCGCGCTGCAACCCGCCCACCCCCCGCGCAGTTCCCTTCGTTGGCGTTTTCGGTTCAAAACAATACTATCGTAATGCGGTATCTATTGGAAGTGATCTGTGCTATTAATACACACATGACTCCTAAAGTACATTTTCCGCAATTTTCCCTTAAAGACGAATTTAAATAATAAGGTACCCTCAAGTGAATAATAGAAATTAACTATTGAGATAAAAGTTAGAAAAAAATTTCAACTGTCTCATAAAGTAGTATTTATATGTCCCATTTCATTTAAATGCAACATTGAATAAATTAATATAAAAATAGATTTAATTTTTTAATTATTTCCAATATTTGAATGTTATTTAATTGTTCACAATAGTTTGGTATACAGGGAGCGCAAAAAAATGGCGCACTTGCTCAGTCGGGTACAAGGGCATAATATTAATATCGTAATAAAAAATAATATTTGGAAAATACCTATCCGTTTTGAAGTTATGACCGTTTAAAGTTTTCAGTTTAATCACCACTTTTTCGCATAAAACCAGTTGGAATAGATGAAGAACAAAATTTAAACACATACGTATTTTTTCGTTTCGTCATTAATTGAACGGTTAACGAAATATACCACGAAAACCATTTTTAACAGCATCAAAACTTTCTTAGACATCGCTTTAACCGTTGTTTACACATGGGTAAGGTCATGAACTCCTAGCTGTATAATTTATCCTTCTCTAACTTCAAAAAAGAATATTTTTTGTTTCATTTCAAATAAATCAATCAGTTAAACAGGGACGTACTCAGATTTAAGCGTCAATAAATTAACAACATAATAACTTTAGGTGCAGTTGCATCGTGTGTGGATTGACTATTATTTTGTTTGTCATTATTTTCCTTAGTGTCACAAATCCAAACTGAAAGACACCAAGAAATCACATTGGTCATCGCTTAAATCATGTAAGATTGCGAATTTAATTCTAATTAGAAAAGTTTTCGTAATACCTACATAACATTTAAATTATCTAAATTATTAATATTCATTGTAAAAATAATCTGATGACACTGATTAATAAAAAATAATATTTTTAAAATAATGGCCCAATTCGGCCCTTTTAGTCAAAGGAAGCCGCCGGTCATAGTGTACTTCGTCGGATCCAACGCGGCTCAATTATTCTTCCTTTGAGGTTGCCGCCGCCCTTTGTGAGCGCGAGCCGAAAGGCGGCAATGTCTTTGTCGGTAACTTTGAGCATTTTGCAAAAGAAGACCGACATCTTGAGGTGTGTTCACACTACACACTTGATATAACTTAATTTGATTAAGTACCTATTCCGATATAAAAGTTACGTTAAAAAAAGATCTTATTGGACTGATAGAATGGTCCTTACTTGCTCAAGAGCTTATAATATTATTTAAATATGTCATCAACCGATCCAGTCAGTTACAAATTGCCTATTTAATTTTGCTTATTATTGTATTTAACATTACTTTAATGTGTTTTGAAAATAATGTTACTTTAAAGTAATAAAATTTCTTCTAAATTCTTATACCTAGAGAAATGTCGTCTACCATTACAGCATAGAATTTACATATGAGACTTCTGTGAGATAAAATTAGTGAAATCAATACTAACCACTAATTTACTGCACTGGAGACCCCGTGCCCTGCAGTGGCACGTATATGAGCTGATACAGTACTAATACTAATTGTTCACTTGAATTATTATGAACTCAAATAGGAAAGCTTTGTATCTAATGTGAACAGGCCTTTATCTTGCAAAAATCAAAATAATAATTAATTTTTTATTAGTTGGATTCGGATTGCGATCGCGTGTGCATGTATTAGTCGTTTGCATATTATTGTAAATTCGTTTTCAGTTATTTTGAGTAAATTTTATTAATTTCACTATGCTTTGAACATTACCCAATTTGATAGCTTTTGATGTAACTTGTGTTATGTGAAGTGTAAAAGAAAAAGTGATTTGTGCTACCAAACTGTGACAGTGTTTTCGTGCGGGTTTTGGCGGATCCTGCGCTTCCATCCTTGCCTATCAAGGCCATTACGGTTTACATTACAAGGTCAGTTAACTATTTTAGTGGTCATTAATGACAACTAACCAGCCCATATGAGTCACCGACGGCCTCCGTGGAACAGTTGGTAAGAACTGCCTGTGAAATGAGAGACCGCGGGTTCGGTTTCTGCCCCGAGACAAATAATTTCCATGAACCATAATTATTTTTCTAATCCCCGCGACACAAGATTTGTATCTTAGTGTGGGGTTAGTACCCATGTATGTGACTGTTGATAGTATTAATTTAATATCCTTTTTATGTACCCTGAGCGTTATGTACACAATCGCACGACTTATAAGTAAATAATGAGCTATGCTTATTTATTGTTGAGTGTCTACCGTTCAGTTGTAAGGTTCAATCACTTTAGCGTAATGTGTTAAGGGTTAGCATATGTAAGGTTAGTTTTTTTTTTCTCGGCATCTTTCTTAATATTCGCTAGCGCCATGCAAATCCGTATTAATTAAGATGCCTTCACCATATACTATAATGTATATTAGCAGGTGTGCCGTTTTCTTGTCCACCCTGTATACATAATATTATATAATGAATAAGAAAAAAAAATGGAGGCGCCGGGTATCGATCCCGGTACCTCTCGCATGCTAAGCGAGCGCTCTACCATCTGAGCTACGCCCCCAGTATTGAATCTTGACAAAATTATCAATACATACAAGTGTCAAGTACCATTTACAATCGTAGTACAAATAATGCATATTGTGCAAGTAAAACTGACTTCGCAAACTGATTTCCAACTAGTCAATTCGACTGGCCAATGCTAATTTCTATGTATTTGGAACGATTTCTTTGCTTCACTTTGCATAAACGACGATCGATAAAACTGCTTTTTGTGTGTTTTCTTTATTGTTTTGTCTATATCTGATTTAGCTGACATGATTTTTTTTTTATTGCCTTGTAGGCAGACGAGCTAGCGGCCCGCCTGATGGTAAGCGGCTACCGCTGCTCATGGACCTCCGTAGTGCCAGGGGACCAGCACAACAAAGTCGCTGCCTATCTCGAGGATAGTACTCTCCTTAAACCTCGTTTGAAGAAGGACAGGTCATAGCGCTGAGGAAACACCGATGCAGGGAGTTCATTCCAGAGCTTGCACGTACGTGGTAGAAAAGAACGCTGGAAACGTACTGTTCGGGAACGGTACGCCTCCAGGTGGTGGGAATGAACTCTACTGCGGAAACGTGTGGTGCGATGGTACATAGGCGACGGTGGTACCATCTCAAACAACTCCTTGGAGCACTCCCCATGGAACAAACGATAGAACACACAGAGAGATCCGAAGTCTCTCCGCAGTCCTAATGGTTCCAATTTGTCCGTGAGGTCGGGATCATTGACTATTCGACAAGCTCGTCGCTGCAAGGAGCTGGCTCAAGTGGGTCGAGCTGGTATTTTGGAGCATCTGCCCAGAGGTGGGAGCAGTACTCCACGTGGGGCCGGATTTTCCGGATTAGGTCATAATTTATGCATACATTAAAATCACATCATCATAATTTATATTCATAAAATTATTATTTATCAGCACTTATGTAGTAAAACTAGCCCTTCGCCTCGATTTCCTGTGAGACAGTGGTACCTGTCTACCTTTCTTACTTCTTAATGAAGACAATAAATATTGTCCGCCAACCCGCACTAGGCCAGCGTGGTGGACTATATGGCCTAACCACTCTCAATAATTGTGCTTTCGATTGTAGTGGAGGCCCGTGTCCTTACATACATACAGGGTAGTTTTAGTGACTACAAACACAGTGCACAACAATGGTATATGGGCAGATACTTATTTATTTATTTATAATAATAGACACTCCATTGATTCATCACACAAATTACATATTATGAGATATTCACAACATTTTGTACTTATTCTAGGTGACAAACCATTACAGGTGTATACAACACTATTGGCAAATACAGATACAGATTAGTATAAAAGTGAATGGCATCACAAACTTTGGTTCCTCACGATGATTTCCTTCACTTTTTAGTACGTGATGATTGACTATTAATACACACATGACTCCAAAAAGTCAGAATTGTGACCTGGGATTCGAACCCGTGACCACCGTCAACATGTTTGCAGCCGATTGCACGCATCACAAAAGGTGAGTCCAATTCGGAACCCCAATAAAAGCAAGAACAGCGCCGGAAAGAAATTAAGGATACATACAAATTTATCAGCCGGCAAGCCGCGCAGATAGTTGGTGATGATGGCAGTCTTGGATGTCCCCGTATCGCCCACTAGAAGTACTGGCCTCTCCACCTACGATAGACAAATACTTTATTTTTTTTAAATACAAGTGCAAGGAAGTCCAAGTATCACTTTAATCAGAGAGTAGATGATGGTTTATGATGATAAGCGGCAGTTGTTTTTATATGTACTAGTGGTCGCCTAGTGGTCGAAATTCGACCAAATCAAGAAGAGAAAAAGTTTTTACCTGTATGATGATGTTGTTATTCAGATAATTCGTGCACATTTAAATGTATCTTACTGCTTCACAATTTGTATAAGCGCTCAGTATTTCACGTAGTATTCGTCAAATAAATCTTTTCTGTTTGACATTCAACAAAACCACAGTAAACAATTTTTTCTGATTGACATTCAACTATGTCTATAATAAACCAAAGAAACAATTTGACCAAAGAGTATGTATACGTGTACAAATACTTGTGTATGCGTGTGTCAAATGCATGCTGGTTTATTTATTGATTTAATGTACTTTTTATGCATTATTATTAAATTTTTTTTTTATATTACATTTAATATTAGGCCTAATATTAATATTATTGCCTCATTTAAAATTAATATTCTCTTTTAATATTAATATTATTACCTCATTAGGCAAATAAAACTTTTTTTTTATATGTCTATGTCAGAAGAACAAAATGAAAAACAAAAGAAACAATTTGACACCAGAGTATGTATGCGTGTACAAATACTTGTGTATGTATGTATGTGTGAAATGCATGGTAGTGTGTGTAATGTTTTATTTTTTGATTTAATGTACTTTATAAGCATTATTATTGAAAAATATTAGCGTTCTGCACTTCCCCTACACATAAACTATAAGTGTGCCAAATTTTATGTTCCTGCGTCCGCGCAATTTTCGTAAAAAGGGGTCCAAAGTTTTTGCATCACGTATTAATATATAGATACCCTCAAAAATTACCCACATTGTACTGAGTCTACAAACCCGTGTGATAGCCGCCCTTTTACTTTTTAATAGTCAATGGTTGCAGCAGTGCATATCTACTGCTTCACAAAATTATAAAAACCATCATCAACTTACTTTAAAAATAAACTTTGAACTTGATTCATAATAACAATTGAACAACCAAGTTTCATATCAACGCCTATACACAAACAATGTTTCAAAAACCATCTCAAATTTATATCTGTATGCATTGCGTTTGAAATATTCCCAAAATCCCGTAAGCTTTTCGCATTACAGCGAAATTTCCACAAGCATCGGCGCGACGCTGTGCATTTCACAAATATGCTATTCGATATTTCATATTCAAAGTTGACGCGCGACAATGTGTGGTCACCACAATATCAAGTTATGTAGTATATATGCATATAATACAGCGATTGCCTACACTGTATGAATGAATCGTGAGATGGATTTGTGAGAGCCGTGAAGGCAAGAGTTCTGTATCATTAACGAGATCTATATGCAGCTTAATATTGCTTGAAGATTCTGATTATAAATCTACGCAGCGAAACTGGACTAGCAGAGTGAGACTATTCTCAGTCTCTTCAAAATATGGCAGAAGTCTGTTTAAGATACGGTGGAACACGTGACCTATATGTAATCGATTATTATTATGGTTAATATTTAATAAGAAACCAGCTGTGAATCGAGAGTCTATAGCGCGTAAGTGGGATTTACATACTTTTTAAAACCCTCATGCATGTGAGTTACCTCACGTTTTCCTTCACCTTCCAGATGAGTAAATAGATATTCGCTTAGTAAACTTCAATAGTAAATCACTTTTTTCAGTTCTTCTTTAAAACATGTGTAATTAGGTCCGGCGTCATTCTCGTCTTCGAAAAATCCAAAATCATTTTGCCTGTCCCGGGATTTGAACCCGAAGTTTCAGCTTTGTAACCGTACCTAAGCACAACTATGCCACCGATCCAGTCAAGTCGAAAATACCGGGTATCTCAAGACTGCTACCGAAAACGAATCCGGGTGGTAGTTTTAGTGACTACAAACACAATACAACCAAAAATTTCGCAAAGAAACGCGACAATTATTTTTTATGATTTTCTAAATATCGTCATTTTTGGTTGGTAAATCCATAGTTTTTGCTAAAATAATAATTTAAACACTTTTATACCTTAGATTATTTATAAATAAAAGGGTATACACTATTATTTTAGGAAAAAATGTATTTACCACCCAAATATGGTCATAGGAAAAAAATATCAAAAAAAAATGTCGCTTTTTTTGGCAACTTTTTCTGTTGCATTGTGTCTGAAGTCGCTTTAACTACCACCCGGCTTCGTTTTCGGTAGCAGTCTTGATATACCCTGTATACTATTGAAATGCCACGCCACCCGACCCGAAGCGCCACGTGTGGAGTCTAATCAAATGTAATATTTTCTAAACGCAACGTAGCATCGCGTGTTCGTGGTATGGTTCTGGTTATAGAAAATACTAAGATTTGATTAGACTCCACAAGAGTCGCATCGAGTCGGGTGGCTTGGCGTTTCAGTAGTATGTTTCCGCCTTTATTGTATTGCATCATTCCATTTATCATCTCCCACTGCTGAGTAAGAGTACAACCGAGATTTAAGTTCAGAGAGGTTATAATATGTATGTAACAGTAATGAACTCACGCTCTCCATAATCCTGATGAGCCAGGTGAGTCGCAACGTGTCCACGGTGGGCACGAGGATGGCGGGGAACTTCATCTCCCTGTCGTGTTCGTACATCGGGATGAGCCACTCCCACGCTTCCCATGATTTTGTGGTCAGCTCCAAGCAGTAATCGTATAGACTCGGGAAACCCATCGGAAAGTGTTCTGAAGAAGGTATGGGAGATGTAGGCTATATCGCACCTTGGCCAAGGTGCAACAATGTCACTTATGCAAAAATTGTAAGGTTGGAAGGCATAAAGAAATAATTTTATATTTTTTAGAATATTACTTCACAGAATACTAAACTAACAGAAGTCAAGCTTCATACAAAGCGCGCTAAATCAACGCACACATAGACAGCGTTCATCGACACGATATTCAAAACCACTCAAGACCACTGCGAGAGCGAGTTTCAACCTTTACGCGAACGCCGAGCGTAGTGTGAGTGTGGCAACAAAAGTGAAGTACAGTCAGCGACAAAAGTCGTTGAACACATGCAAAACGCCAAAAGTCTTGCACACATGAAGCAACAGAAGTGGTTGAGCAGGGTCGGCCACAAAAATTCGTGTACACCTTAAGGTTACAAAAGTTTCTGAACAACAAAAGCAACAAAATTCTTGAACACGCAAATTGTACATAAGTCAGTAATTTTATTTCCAACCCCTATTAATTTAACTTTCTGATTAATTTCGTTGCGGGTTAAAGACAAGTTAGACATTCCCGGAGACTCGCCGAGCTTCAATGCTCGGTGTCAATACATTGCGTGCCACTGTTGATCCTGGCTTACAGGAGATGCAGTGGTGGGTGTGAGGGTGGGACAGTCTCCAAGTCAGTAATTTTTTTGATATCTTTGTATTGCGCACGCCCACCGACTTCAATATGAACCAGTTAGCTGTTAACTATCTGGCGAATTTCCGTGACAACTCATAACAATATTCAATGTAGTTTCTCAAAATATTCTTAAAGCCACAACGCGTGTTTTATATCAATGGAGACAGTTAACAATAATAATTATTAGTCAGAATGGAAAATACTTTTTCAAAAGTTTCTGAGCGACAAAATACCTGAACACACCAATGGTACATAAGTTTCTGAACACCTATAAAAAGCAAGTTTGCCGCAGATGTGTTCAGCTACTTTTGTCGCTTTGTTATGCATTCAGTGTAAAATGTTATTTCATAATTTATATTTTTTGCTTTTCTCTGCATTGACTTATTGTTTTCTGTTTTTGTGAAATAATATTTATTGAATGAGAAGTTTGAAGCGTGTTTTATATCAGTGGCGTAAATAAATACTAATTATTATTAGTTTCAGAAAGAAAACAGTGGCAGCATTTTTGAACTTTTTAGATTCAATTGGGTTAAGAATACATATCTGAGAAACCCTTCGCTCCGATATTCTAAATTGATAGTCAAAATAGAATATTTTGGCCACCATTTTTTACTTTTTAGTTATTGGTCCGAGTGGTTTCAAAATCAATATCCACTGGGTTCTTTGCTCCGATATTCAAAATTGTAATTGAAAACGATACATACGATTAAGACAATAATAGGTCTACATAAAAACAAGAGTACATAAAAACTCTAGAAGTTTAATAATTTATCGTATATGTTATATTAAATATTGATTATTTACATAAATTCAACACTTGCATTTTAATAAGAAAAGAATAGTAAATAAAATTAATTCAAATTTAACCTTTCAAAATAAAAAATAACTCTGACTTAGAGTACTTACAAATTCAAGTAAAATTTGTATGCCGACACCACGAACAAATTACATTGAAAAAAGTATTAGACATGAAGGGGCACAAATGTAAAACGACTTGCCAACAATCATAAAAAAAAAAGATAACTTCCGTATTTCCAAGACAAAAATTAAATTATTTAAACAAAAATCAAAGCTTTGAATGCGGCCCTGGTAGCTAGACTTGGTTTGTGAATTGACATGTGGGTATTTTACTGTGTTATTGTTCCAATATTTAAGCACATTGTAACTGTCTTACCCACATCATTAAATTATAGATTAGTACTGTCCGATACTAGCATAATTTTACCTATACAATTATTATATCTCATAAAGTGAAATTTAGAAAAATCTTTTGAGATAAATGTTTTTTTAATCTTATTTATTTATTATATATTTATTTCTTACACTTTATTGTAGTACACAAAATAAAAAAAAAATACACAACAAAAATCTTAACCTATATTTACAGTACAATGGGCGGTCTAATCGGAGTCGGCGATATCTTCCAGACAACCTTTGGATGGACTGGAGTGAATGGAAGTAGGAAAACGGGGGTAGACAAGTCTTAAGAGTAAAAAAAGATAATAATAATAATAGTACAGATGTATCTGTCATGTAAATACAAACAATAATTAACATAATAAACTACTTAAATACGTCTATACATACTTTAAATACATACACATAAATATACCGGGTATCTCAAGACTGCTACCGAAAACGAAGCCGGGTGGTAGTTTTAGTGGCTACAAACACAATGCAATTAAAAATTTCGCCTAGAAACGCGACAATTTTTTTTTAAGATTTTTTAAATATCGTTATTTTTGGGTGGTAAATCCATAGTTTTTGCTTAAATAATAATTTAAACTCTTTTATACCTTAGAGTATTTATAAATAAAAGGGTATATACTATTATTTTAGGAAAAAATGTATTTACCACCCAAATATGGGCATAGGAAAAAAATAACAAAAAAAAATTGTCGCTTTTTTTGCAACTTTTTCTGTTGCATTGTGTCTGAAGTCGCTTAAACTACCACCCGGCTTCGTTTTCGGTAGCAGTCTTGATATACCCTGTATAAAACCCACATACATATATACGGTATACCTATATAATATACTACATACAAAATATTATAATGTGCAATGTAAGACAAGAAAACAGGAAAAGAGAAAACGAAAGTTATAGGCAGTATTAGCAAGTGGAGTAATGTTCCTTGACGAGTCTTTTAAAAATACGTAGGGATTTGGCTTGACGAATCGACAATGGCAATTGGTTCCACAAACGGGCAGCATTTACTGTGAAAGAATTTGCAAGAAATGCGGTGTTGTGCTTGGGAATTTCCAATGTCAGATATTCTGACGACCTAAGATATCTTGTGTGTGTGTTGCTTAGAAAATTAAAGCGATTTTTTAGGTAAGGAGGTGTGTTGGGATGAAACAAAATAGAATAGAGAAGTGAGAGAATACGAGTATTTCGGCGAAGGCGTATTGAGAGCCACTTGAGTTTTGTCCGAAATTCCGAGACGTGGTCATATTTGCGAAGTCCAAATATGAACCGGATACAATAATTCTGAAGTCGCTCAAGTTTTTCTAATTGGGCTTCGGTGAGATCAAGATAGCTATTGTCACCATAATCAAGGAGAGGAAAGAGAAGGGATTGAACGAGCGCAAGTTTAGTAGGGATGGGTAAAAAATTCCGTAATCTTCGCAAGGACCCCGCTGCAGCGAACAATTTTCGGCTGAGTTCTTGTAATTGAGGACCCCAGGATAGGTTAATAACTATACCCAGGTTCTTTACTTTATCACTGTATGGAATGACACAGCCATCAAAAAGAACCTGAGGCATTTGACTAAAATCTAGCCTGGAAACCATCCTGGAGCTGCCAACATGAATGACTTGAGTTTTTGAAGGATTTACTTTAAGACCATGCCGCATACCCCATTCTTTAATACGAGCAAGATCCTTATTGATCGATACGATTGCTTCCGTCATCCTATCTAAGGGCGCTTGGTAGTAAATTTGTAAGTCATCTGCATACAAGTGGTAAGAAGAAATAAGTTGATTGGAAATTGAATTAATAAATAATGCGAAGAGTAAGGGAGATAAAACGCCGCCCTGAGGGACTCCGGCTGAAGTATCACACCAAGATGACACTGCATCTTCAATCCGTATACGTTGCCGGCGACCCGTCAAGTAACTACGAAACCAGCCAATAACAGCTAGAGATATGTTAATAGAGCGTAGTATACTCAACAAAACATCGTAATCAACAGTGTTAAATGCATTGCTAAAATCTAACAATGCAAGTACAGTTAGCTTACTGTTTTCCATTGCAGCTCTAATGTCATCCGTGATGTGTACCAGTGCAGTAGTTGTACTGTGTCCAGGACGAAAACCAGATTGCAGAGGATTCAAAAGACAATACTTGGTAAGGAATAAGGTAAGTTGGCGATGAATGAGATTTTCAAGGATTTTAGAAAGAAAAGGTAGGATGGATATGCGACGATATTCAGAAAAAGATACAGGATTTGGACGTTTGGGGAGAGGTATAACCTCAGCAACTTTCCACTGAGACGGGAAAATGGAATTAGATAAGGAAAAATTGAAAATATGACAAAGGATAGGAAGGATTTCGTCAAGGATAGGTATTAGCAACTTGCGACTGATACAATCATTTCCGACAGCGTTGGAAGAAATCAACAAATCAAGAAATCTTAACAATTTATTGTTTAATATGTCGTGCCAATAACAGATGAACAAGATATTTAAACTTCTCATAAATAAATATTATTTCACAAAAACAGAATACAATAAGTCAATGCAGAGGAAAGCAAAAAATATAAACCGTGAAATAAAATTTGAGACCAATTGCCCAATATCTAAAAAGTTCAAATTTGCGGCCACTATTTTCATTCTGACTAATAAAATTATTGTTATTTATTATCTCCACTGATATAAAACATGCTAAAAACGTCTCATAAATAAATGTTATTTCACAATAACACTGGTGGTAGGTCTCTCATATGTAAGAGGCCATCTGGGTAGGTACCACCGCAATGTCTTTTTCTCCCGTTAAACAGCAGTGTAAATGCACTGTTATGTTGCGGATTGAACGGTATTGTAGCCAGAGTAATTACTGGATATTTTGAGACTTAACATCTTAGGTCTCAGGATGGCGAGCGCAGTGGAATGTCAAGCATTGCTTTGTAATTCAAGGTGTTGTTTGGTTTTGCTACTGTTTATGAGCGGTCGCATCGCTTACCATCAGGCGAACGGCATGCTCCTATGGCTGCTCAATGCAATAAAAAAAAGAAGAATACAATAAGTCAATGCAGAGAAAAGAAAGAATATAAATTATGAAATAACATTTTACAATGAATGCATAACAAAGCGACAAAAGTAGCTGAACACATCTGCGGCAAACTTGCTTTTTATAGGTGTTCAGAAACTTATGTACCATTGGTGTGTTCAGGAATTTTGTTGCTCAGAAACTTTTGAAAAAGTATTTTCCATTCTGACTAATAATTATTATTTTTAATTGTCTCCATTGATATAAAACATGCGTTGTGGCTTTAGGAATATTTTGAGAAACTACATTGAATATTGTTATGAGTTGTCACGGAAATTCGCCAGATAGTTAACAGCTAACTGGTTCATATCGAAGTCGGTGGGCGTGCGCAATACAAAGATATCAAAAAAATTACTGACTTATGTACAATTTGCGTGTTCAGGAATTTTGTTGCTTTTGTAGTTCAGAAACTTTTGTAACCTTAAGGTGTTCACAAATTTTTGTGGCCGACCCTGCTCAACCACTTCTGTTGCTTCATGTGTGCAAGACTTTTGGGGTTTTGAATGTGTTCAACGACTTTTGTCGCTGACTGTACATACACAAGTTTGACTTCTGTTAGTATTCTGTGATTACGTGGTCATAATTTTTTTAACGGTAAATTAAAAGTTGATATTGTGATAGAAGCTGTTCAACTTGTCTATGTCTTGAAATATCAATATATACGATTACAATGTCAAAGATTCAAATGATTTTCCTGAAAAGTTGCATTTTTGCAAAAGTGACATTGTTGCACCGGGGGTGCGATATGTACTGTAAGGCTTGACTGGGCTCCTGGTATTGTAGAAATCTATATCCCTTAGCATCAGATAGCCTCTGTGGCGAAGTTGGTCGTACAGTTGTGGAACGCGAGGCTGAGGGTTCGATCTCCGCACCGAGATAAATATTTGTGTGATCCATGGGTATTTGTTTCGGGTCTGGGTGTTCGTGAGTCCGTAAGGGCGCAGGTAGTGTCTGATACCCACGACACAACATTCGAAATAAGTGTGGGGTCAGGACTATAAATGTGACTGTTGGGTGTATTTATTTATTTAGGTAGAATAGCAGATAGCTCGTTTGTCGCGTAGTAGATAATATTATTATAATCTGTTTTTAAATAGGACAGTAGGTGATGAAGATTTATACTCTGGCCCGGCATAGTGGCGGCATTGCACCTGATGGTAAGCGCAAATGCCGCCCAGGCAGAGTATCCATTGGCATCGGACGGCGGTACCATGCCAATGGAAATAATTATGCCGGCCTGCTAAGGTGCCTCTTCACGCTACGGCGGAAGGACCCAAGATTGTAGGAAGGAGGGAACACGTGAGACGGCAAACCATTCCACAGCTTGACGGTGCGGCACAAAAAAGAATTCGAGAACCGTTTGGTTCGCGCCGGGATGGTGTGGACCGTCAAGCTATGGCTTCGCAAGCCAGCAGGCGTGGTTCTGGTAAGGAATGGAGAGGAGGGGATCAAGTAGAACAATTCTTCAGAGCACTCACCGTGATACAGGCGGTAGAACACGCTTAGAGAGGCGACATCCCTCCGGAGTTGTAGCGACTCTAAGTTGCTCGTAACGTCTGTATCATTCACAATGCGGATGGCCCGCCGCTGCAATCCATTCAAGGCATCGAGCTGGGCGGATCCATCCCAGAAGTGCGAGCAGTACTCCATACCCGGCCGGGCCTGCGCTTTATATAAGCGACAAAGCTGACCGGGCGTGAAAAACTGACGCACCCTGTTCAGGACTCCAACCCTGCGTGATGTGGCAGATATTACGCCCTCGATGTGATTCCTTGGATTGAGATCACAGCGGATATCCACACCAAGGATACTCAGGTCATTCCGCACTGAGAGGGGAGTACCCTGAAGAATGGGGAGGGGAGGGAACGGGGATTTTTTGCACGTGAACGCACACACCTGGGTTTTCTTGCCATTGAACTCAACCATATTCCTGGAACCCCATGTAGAAATGAGATCCAAGGTCCGGTTGAGCTTATTGACAAGATCTTCACGTCCCCACAGATGTGACTTCGTTAATTGAAACTTCTTACAGTACTTATGTATTTCGTCAGCGGTTATTGATTGGTTGATCTGTGATAGATCACAATGTGATAGAATGCAAGAATCTATTCTTGTGTTGGTACTATTGTTTAATGAAATCGTTAGGTTTTGAGAATTAACGTATTTTAATAGTAGCTTCTCCATCAATATGTATAGGACTATATAATTTGTTACGTACTAGTGGTGGCTTTCTTCTCAATCGTATCTTCGACCAGCATCATCGGACACGCTTTCTTCACGTAGTTGTCGAAGTCGAAACGACCGTCATCAACTATCGAGGCGCCGAGGCTGTTGTACATAGACTGTAAACAAAAGAATATTAAATATTCAAGCTAGAGTGTGTAATCCTGTGGTTTTTGATTCTTATGACGTAACACTTATATCAAGTTGTAGGTTTCAGGACTATGCTAGAATTTATTGCAAAATGCATTGCTCGAATCTATTAGAAAATCTAGGAATGGTATGATTAGTTAGAAATACTTATTATATCCGTCAAGAGACTGAGGATATGAGAAATGTGAAAAATTATCCATATTTTGATTTGGCAGTGCATGAAAACATCACAGGCTCTGAATATATTCAAAGATAAGTTATAAGCAGCGGCGTGCACAGGATTATGACACTGGGTATGCGGCGGAGTACTCGGTCACAAAAACTTTTTCTTTTATAGTTTTTTAGCATAGCCATAGCCACGCGACGGATCTCTAAGTCGGAAACCATGCCAACATAACAAGTCTTAGATGTACCTACTACTATTCATGTCCATCTTCTACGGCAACGCAGACAAAACACCGATCGATCGTCGCGGCGGAACAAATTCTAATAAGTAAAATAAAAAAAACTCACCTAGTCAGCTTTCAATTTTCACATATTCAAGGTTCCGGTTAGTTGAGATTACGATACCTATCCCGATGTAAATAAACGCAAGATTCCGGCCACCTCATTCATTCATTTGATAAACATACATTTTTAACACAAACCTCGCAATCAAATAACATTTAAAAAAATAAACAAACACACTAGTAAAAGCAAATGACTACAATTAATATCGAAACTTAGTAATAAACTGTTAAATGTACACACTTTCAAATGTTAAAATGAAAAATCCGTTAAGAAATCTATTTTTTTTACAAACATACTAGTATAAAATAGTAAACAATGCAAAAACTCATAAAAAAAGCAAAATGGCCCCCGCGAAACACAAAACATTTCTATTTAAACAAATAAAACCTTACTAACCAAAATGCATAATGTGCATAGGTGATTTATAAGATTCCAGCCTATTAATTTTACTCGGATTATAGGCAACGAACATTTACGATTACTCCCGACAACTGCCGAACTCCCAAGGCCTGCCGCAGGAGTCGCGGCTTTCAATATTCATGGGTGTGTGCGTTTGCGACTGTGCACGGACACCAAAATTACTACACACATGCAAACAAATGTAATGCGGGACGCGGCGGCATGACTTGGTTGATTAGGTACATTAATTTGCTTTGCAGCGCCTCTTGCTTTTCGCGTGGCAACCATAATGTTTGCGTGATTGCAAATAGGTGCTATTTATAAAATATTAGGCGTTTTTAAGTTATTATATTTTGTTTATTCATTTATTTACTATAAATTAAAGTCATCTAAAACGTACGAACGTTATAATAAAATATCTGTGAATGGCAAGTAAAGCACTGCATTTCTGCCTACAAGGAGTGCAAGGAGTGGTTATAAGTATATTTTTTATTTTATTCTTAATTTCACACAAAAAGTGTAAAACACTTTAACATATTACAAGGATAACTCATTACTTAGCCTCTACACTACTCCGTCGTCAAAATAATATGTATTTAATATCCCTTCTTTGCACTATACATAGATACAATTTCGAAATTACACAATAAATATAAAAGAAGTTACATGTGGCGACCTTATTACGCTGTGAGATTTCTTATAGGCAACCACTGGATATATAATAAAGGGCAGTCTAGGGCGTAAATTACATAATAATAATCTACAATCAATAACTAAATAAATACGGACTAACTTTTTATTTTCATTACATTTCCGCTTAGCAATATCGTATTATTTCGACACGAATAAGTCTATTATAAATCACTATTTGATAAAGATTGGTATCAAGGTCATCTACTTACTCGAGATATTGCAGCATATTATTTTCGATGAAAACACGTTTTATTTCACAACTCTACAGAGTGGTAGTGAAAGTAATTGTTAATTTGGACTAGTCATTCATCGGGGGCGTAGCTCAGATGGTAGAGCGCTCGCTTAGCATGCGAGAGGTACCGGGATCGATACCCGGCGCCTCCATTATCTGATTGTTTTTTTGTTGGTTATATCGCATTGTATATACCAAACTAGTGTGAATAATTAAATAACATTAAAATGTTATAAAGAATTTTAAAATTAAATCTACTTTTTTAATTAAAATATGTACATATACCGGGTATCTCAAGACTGCTACCGAAAACGAAGCCGGGTGGTAGTTTTAGTGGCTACAAACACAATGCAATAAATAAAATCGCATAGAAACGCGACAATTATTTTTTATGATTTTTTAAATATCGTCATTTTTGGGTGGTAAATCCATAGTTTTTGCTAAAATAATAATTTAAACTCTTTTATACCTTAGAGTATTTATAAATAATAGGGCATACACTATTATTTTAGGAAAACATGTAGTTACCACCCAAATATGGTCATAAGAAAAAAATAACGAAAACAAAAGTGTCGCCTTTTTTTGCAACTTTTTCTGTTGCATTGTGTCTGAAGTCGCTTAAACTACCACCCGGCTTCGTTTTCGGTAGCAGTCTTGATATACCCTGTATATGTGGCATTTAATATTTTATAGTCTTATTATTTGGATTCATGCCAAATTTTCAGTGATGTAATTTTACTGTGCTATTTTTTAAATTAAATAAATTAGACTAAATGATTTAAGGAAAACTTTATTTTACATTTTACTCTAAATATTTGTCTCGTGTCATGATGCGAAGAATACAAAAAAAACCTATTTTTAAGATTATTTTTATTTCAATAAAATAGAATAATAATATTCATATTCATATAGCCATTAGACAAATTATTTATAGATAGAGGGAATAGTTAGAACAGCTGTTAAACATAGACATGCTGTATTTACGTCTTACGGAACAGAAACTTTCCTATACTACTTGTAGTGACTAGTGGTAGGAGGCTGCCTGGGTAGGTACCACCGCAGTGTTTATTTCTCGCGACAAAAATCGGTGTAAATGCACTGTTGTGTTTCGGTTTGAAGGATATTGTAGACAGAGTTAATATGGGACAAATTGAGACTCAATACGTTATGTCCTTAGAGTATTTATATATAGAGGGAGCGCCGTCATACATTCGCGTTTTGAAAAACGTAGATATTTTCTTGTTCGTAATGTTGGTAGCGCTCCTATATTAGTGAAAATTGAATTAATTATTTAGCAATAAATTGCTATAAATTCCTTTGATAGCCGAAATTATATATATATATATATACAGGGTATATCAAGACTGCTACCGAAAACGAAGCCGGGTGGTAGTTTAATGGTAGTTTAAGCGACTTCAGACACAATGCAACAGAAAAAGTTGCAAAAAAAGCGACAATTTTTTTTTGTTAATTTTTTTCCTATGGCCATATTTGGGTGGTAAATACATTTTTTCCTAAAATAATAGTGTATGCCCTTTTATTTATAAATACTCTAAGGTATAAAAGAGTTTAAATTATTATTTTAGCAATAACTGGATTTACCACCCAAAAACGACGATATTTAAAAAATCATAAAAAATAATTGTCGCGTTTCTATGCGAAATTTTTAATTGCATTGTGTTTGTAGCCACTAAAACTACCACCCGGCTTCATTTTCGGTAGCAGTCTTGATATACCCGGTATATATTATTTCATTGAATGGCGAGACGAGCTAGCCGTTCGCCTGATGGTAAGCGATACGACCGCTCATAACAGTAGCAACATTCCACTGCGCTCGCTATCTTGAGACATAAGATGTTAAGTCTCAATATGTCCAGTAGTTGCTCTGGCTACAACGTCCTTCAATCTGAAACACAACAGTGCATTTAAGCAGTGTTGTTTCACGGGAGAAATAGACATTGCGGTGGTACCTACCCAGATGGCCTCTCACATATGAGAGACCTACCACCAGTATATATTTAGCTATTATCCTTTTAAAACGAGTTTGAGTGAAATTAAATATACCTAGACTATTTATTTTAATTATTTTTTTCAAGTAATTTATGTATGTTGCACAATCTGTTCAAATATTAGCCAATAGGAAGGCAGAAAAAGGTGGCCCGGCACCACCATTTTATCTACGTTTTTGAAGTACCAGCGCTCCCTCTATATATATATATATACTCTAAGGTTATGTCTCAGGATGGCGATCGCAGTGGAATGCCACGCTTTGTTTCGTTATTCAATGTATTGTTTGGTTTTGCTACTGTTCATGAGCACTCGTATAGCTCACCATCTTACTTATACGACACAAGATACGTATTTTACTGTGTATAAGAACATTCTACAGTAACGACCTCATTCATACAGTTTTTAAACCTATTTTAACTATCAAACGTTTTGTATCCTTCGCTCAAACTGAATTCTAAAGTCGTTCGACATTCGGAACTAAAATAGGTTTAAAAAACTTGCTATTAATGCGGTCATAGATTTATTTGATACTTGAGAGAATAGTAGAGTTTACTGTAATTACCTTGGACTGCAGTAAGTATGTAGTTGTTTATTAAAAGGATACCTACCACCATGAAGACACATTCAACAACGCTCTTGTCGTATTCTTCATTGGGGTCCTCTCTGTTGGGGAGCAGACCGGTTATCATGTAGCACAATTGCACCACCTAGAGTAGAACAAATTATTATTTTAATGTTATTATGACTAGAGGTTGTCAGCGGCTTCGTCGGACATACCGCAATTTCTTAATTCGGTCAATCAGGTATTAATTTACAATTTACTGAAGAGTTTTTATGACGGACTATCATGAGATCGGATGACCGTTTGATCTTTAAAATTGACATATTCCATAACCCGGAAATCGAATGCGACGCCTAGGTAATAGACCATGCCAACCTAGTTCAGGTTGGCGAACATACCTCCAAAAAGTTCTTGTTGAATAAAATTCAAAAGAAATATTTTAAAGTAGAATAGTTCCTGACCAAGTTTAAAGGCGTCTGCGGTACAATAGTCCTGAGCGGCGTCTGTTGCTGCAGGCCGAAGAGTCCGAACACGATGTAGTTGATGGCGCCCGCCACGTAGTGCTCGAACAGACCGGACAGCTGCTCGCGCTCGTCCTCGTTATTGCGACCGCGAAGCCATCTACATCAGGCTTCTTATTTAGATGCTATTGAAATTAAACATTTACACCAATTTCGTAAAGACTTATAGCAGTGTCAATATGGGCTGATTAAAAAAAACTTAAACAAGTTTTAAGCTGAAAATGGTGGTAGTCTATAGGCTGGACGTTGGATATTACTTTCAAGTGAATGAAATCGTTTTTATTATGATTGATTAGCGGTTTCGTATGAATAAGGGAGTATGTTTTCTTTTATTATTATGTACGTATGCTTTGATGATTTATGCTAATGCTTGTAGAACTTGCTATAAGCTGTACAATACACACACTTAAATCTTTCAATAGGTATTTCAAGATCGGCCAGATACAATATTATTGATAAAAATCTCTAGAACCGATTGAACTAAAGTTATAATACTCAAAACCATAATCTTAATCCTATAATATATGAGAAATTAAAACTACTATGGAGAAAGCGAAACCTGCATAAAACCAGATTAAATAAATAAAGATTTTTAGTAAAAATCTTCTATAGTCCCACCCACATATTTCATTCCAAATAAAATATATCTAATTGTCACCTGTCCCAATACGGCTGGTATCCCAAATTCTTAGGGTCCACAAACACCATCCCAGCTCGGGACACTGTAGCCGGGGAGGCATAGTTCAGGTCACCCACTTCGAACAGCAGCGAGCAGTATGGCGCCAGGCGGATACGCTCGCCATTGGCCAAGGTCAGGAGTCGGTTGTCATCCATCACCGAGTTCATGTTCTCGATCCAGAGAGCGTCCACGTCACCATCGAATAGGGAGTAGCGGCGCTCGTCTTTTTCTGCCGGTCTATAAGATCCGAAGGTAGGTTTGGAAAACGCATTTTTTTAATCTGTATCAGTTCATATATATCCCACTGCAGGGCACGGGCTTTCTCTTCAACTGACAGTACGATTGAGAGTGGTTAGGGCATTTGGTCCACCACGCTGGCCTAATGCCATGCTGGGTTTGTGGACTTTACAAACCATAGAAATTCTTTCAAATCGCTATGGTATGCAGGTTTCCTCAAGATGTTTTCCTTCACTGTTATAGTGCGTGATGATTGACTATTAGTACACATATTATGATTCCGAAAAGTCAGAGAGGCCACCACGTACTTTTTTTATCAATGCATAAATAAAAAAATAGTCCAATCTTCGCTATAATATTCAATTCTTGTGTGTTCTCTTCTGTTAAAAATTTTATAATACTTTTCGGTTTAGAATAAAATCAAAATATAATATTGGTTAGTTTCATTAAAATTTCTCTCGATACCTCTCTTATTTTCAGGTCAATTAAGATGATGGACGAACTTATCACTTTAAATAATGAAAATACTTGGTTCCAATTGACATGACATTTTAAAACCTCATACCTAGGAATTTGCAAAACTTGGGATTCAAACTTATAACAACCCTAAGCATAGTCCGTACCAACTTTAATTAGACGAATAAAACAACTAATCAATAGTAATTATGATACTAATACCTGTTCATTTCTCTGAATATCTTGGAGTACAAGCCGTCGGTCCAGTCCCTAGTGACTGGATCTAATATTCCGTACAGCTCTATGACAGAGCACGCCTGTGCAATCAAACAACTAACTTTGAGCGATGCATGAGCAGTGTATTGCATTTATGAGACTCAAATCGTCGTTCAACTATTGATTTCCGCAGTACATTCCGTTTAATATAACATCGGTTTGTTGGCGAGTTTGTGGCAATAGATGTTTGATATAGATGTTTCCAGGTTATAGCACAAAATTAATAACACATTTTGTGAAATGATAAAAAAGCTATCCTTTAATTTTAACAAAGGAGGTAGCTCCAAACAACTCATGATGAAATCTTGCTATTTGAAAAGGAAACCAGAATTCAATTTACCTTTTTACTTTTAACTCAGTAAACTAGTACCAAATCAAACAATGACTTTGCCTTTTTAACACAAAATGTAATTAATTTCGTATTGTTTAATTACGTCAACGTTTGAGCGCAACATTATTGGTAATTAGTGGATAGGTACCCCTTTGCATACAATTTTTTTATTATTGTATTGAACGGCGAGACGAGCATGCTGTTCTCCTCATCAGGCGTAAGTGATACGACCTCACCATCGTAAGCGATACGACCGCTCATGAACAGTAGCAAAATTAACAACACCTTGAATTACAAAGCAATGCTTGACATTCTACTGCGCACGCAATCCTGAGACATGAGATGTTAGGCCTCAATATGTCCAGTAGTTACGCTGGCTACAATGTCCTTCAAATCGAAACACAATAGTGCATTTAAACTGCTGTTTGGCGGGAGAAACAGGCATTGCGGTGGTTCCTACCTATGCAGCTATCTCCCATATGAGAGACCTACCACCAGTAGTTTACAATACCTTAGGGTTGACAACAGTAAGTTTAGTCGGCAAGCCCATGTTGGTCTGCGCCTTGACCAGCGTGTGCAGTATGACCGTCTTGCCTCCACCGGTTGGACCCACCAGCATCGAACAATGGCGAGTCATCATAGTCTCGTATAGCTGCACCACTTTATCTACCTGTAAAAAAAACACTTCGGCTTTAGAATATTTCATCAAATTCCATGGCATGTTAAGTCCGCCAACTCACACTAGGCCAGCGTGGTGGACTATATGCCCTAACCACTCTTAATCGTACACTCGATTGTAGAGGAGTCCCGTACCCTGCATTGGGACGAAAATGGGCTGATACAATACATCAAGACACTATACCAAAAGTAAACACTATTCTAACGTATTCTAAATTAATATTATAAAGAGGAAAAATTTGATTGCTTCTTTGCATAGAATAAGCTCTGAAACAACTGGACCGATCTGAATATTTTTTTCATACTTAGAATCCTAAATTATACTTAAGAGCGTATACACCTTGCGCGCAAAGTCAACTATAGGTATTTCTTCGTTAATTTCACGCACACATAAGCGACCAAAGCTGTGTGCGTAGAGCTGCCGCGTCGGCTCGCTATACAATCGGCTCAAACAACTTTGATCCGTGCGCTTCAAATATTCAATTGAAATGTAACTGTAATATAATATCATAAAAATATTTTATTTGCATTATAAGTAGACAAATATTACTGTGGAAGCAAAGAATAATACAAATTTTGGATACTTACCATATTTTCGTTATTATTACATTGTTAAGTTGCATTCAAATCAGTGTTCAATCAGTATACACTACGGACGTTTTATTAATCATTTCGTGTTCGAACACATAAATAGTGTTAGGGGCCTTACAACCCCTTACAATTACGAAATATATTTAATTTTATAGTACAATACATAACATAATTTAGCCTCGGAATTACATCCCATTATATTACCTGAAACATAATTTATACTCACTACAAAATCATTGTAGGTAATAAAAATAATTAAATATTTTACTACCAAGTACTAAGATGTGGTAATCGCATTCCGCGCGTGGCTATTTTTATTACGCGCGGCATAATCGACTGCAGCCAGGCCGGAGCGACGAGCGATACGTCCTCCCTCTAGAAGGCCTTGCGGCGGTCTGATTTGATCCACGTCGGACAGCGTGTTTTATAGTGGTTTTTAAAATATTTGTAGAAAACATGAAAACTAATTTTGTTGAAATATAAAAATGGTAATTTATTGATAAGATGTTCTTCTATTGTAATATGCAATTGCTATAAAAAATTATGTACGATAAGTTGGTGAAAAAAAATATGTTCTTGACGAGAGTTTCTGAATAATTTCGCATTGTTTAAATTTTTATTTTTCAGGAACTAAACACAAAAAGATTATTTTTCTTAGCAAAATCCCTTCATAAGGGTCTTATTAGTCTGATAATATTTTTATTTTCATCTTATATTTAGTGGTTTCGGATATCTTAAGCTTCTAAATTGCCATTTAAAGCCTAAATAACGAAACTTGTGTTCAGTAATCCTTATAGTACTCACAAATTATCCATCAATCTATAATGTTTTCCACCAAAATCCCTAGATGACAACCTTTTCTAAAATTAATACTAATTATTTTACCTTGAAATTGTTTATTGGTGGCTATTAACTCATTTGAAAAGTCCTGTTTTTAAGCCAAAAAGCGCGTGCAGGGTATAAACGCTCTTAATGAACATAGACGACAGAATATTTTCAAAAAAGTGCATGCAAGCCGGTGGAGTCGGGCCGTGTCGCTAATCGTATAATAAACGAATTCGTAATGAAGGTCCTTGGGTAAAGATGTGTACAACAATGCACTTCCTATGCTGGAAAACAATGATGACAGCCATTCTTCTTCTACCATTAATATGTTCTGAGGGCCGGGTTATTTCGATGTCTGCCGCTCTAACAAATAAAACAACCTACAAAACTTTACACTTCACCTGATGAGCCAGCACAATATATCCCTCGCTCTCGAGCACCTCTATGACCATAGCGTTGAAGTCCGGGTACCCTACACGCGGACATTCCAGCCCGGGGAACAGATCCTTGATTAAACCCAGGAACAGCGGGACGTCTTCAAACACGAACTTCGGATGATTCATGTCCCTGGAAACAAAATTATCTTATTAAATCTTGATTTACTGTTATATTTCCTACTTATATTATGTCTTTCGTATTTGATAGAAAATTACGCAAGTTAAGAAGTGATATTTGATGAGTTCAGTTTTGGAAATCTAGCTTAAAATATACCACAAAATAATATCTGCTTGATATTTGTTTGAAAATTCATTGTCATAGTCCATAGCCTTAACCTAAACATGAACCAATAACCTCTAGCTAGATATTATATAACTCGTCATACTGCTAAAACTCCTCTAGTTTTTTTAACTCATTACCTATTTTAATGAGTTTCACCAATTTATACCTGAGCGCCCTCATCAGCACCATGATCTCACTGAGTCCAGGCGAGTCTCTCCTCAGCTTGCCCGCCATACGCAACACCGCGGTGAGAGCGCGCAGTCCCCAGTCGTAGTGAGATTGTTTTGACAACTGCTCCCGTGCCACCTTGTATAGCATTGTCATCTTCTTTGCTAACACCTAGTATGACCAAGGAATGGTCTTTATTAATTCTGTCTTATTTATTTTTATTTATTTAATTTTCATTGTGCACAACAAAAAGAACATAACAATATAAAGAAATAACACTTATTAAAGTACGAACAGCGGTCTTATCGCTAATAAGCAATATCTACCAGACAAACTTTCATAAAAAAGAAGTAGAAAGAAAGACATGTCTTATTAGACAAGCGACAATTTTGTTTCCGGCAATCTCACTCATTGACCGAAACACTTCACGTCGATTTTCCGCAAGACAGTGGTGCCGCCCCGGACGAGTCCGTCCATTGATGCTGTCATGACTGACAACAGCAATGCTCTACCACTTCTCATTGAATTTACAATGTTAAATTCTAAAGTGGGAATTTAAGCATTTTTGGAAATTTTACCGGAAATTGTAATACTGCATGGTAGGTATCCAATATTATAGTTATCACAGAACATGCGGAGAAATTTACTACACGCAGATCTAAATTAGGGGATAACAATCTAAAGGAGTTACAGAGGGTTAAAGTTTTATTCTACCACAAAATAATAAAATCTCACCTTAGCAGTAAGAAAGCCGTCAGAAAAAAGCGAGATCATGCAGATCATCTCGAGGTCGGGCAGGATGCACACGACGGGTCTGAACAGAGCCTTCACCGACTCCGGCAGCTCGGTGCGACCCGCGTACCCCGGGTTCATTGTTATGAAGATGCCCACTTTACTGTCCATCGCTATCTCTTGACCTTCAAACTGAAATATTTTTTAATATGAAATAGGAGGTAAGCGAGTCTGGCGCTAGACCCATTTTACTGAACCGATATTGATGAAACCTATATTAAATCCAACTATAAAATATTTTTTATAATCCAATTTATACTTTTTCTAGATATTTGACGACAGACCACAAAAAATATACTAATTTGGGCCCAAATATACAGATATTGGTATACTAGTAGTTTATAGACAAACATATGCAAAAAAATGTGCAATTCTGATAATACGACATAGGTAGTGCTCGTGCACTCATATAGACGTGTATATACTGGTCCAATTGAGAGTTTTTTTTAAAAAGTTGATTCAAAAGAGGTACTACGAACTAAGGTTTATATTTACCTAAGCAACATTGCTAAATCTATAAACACTATTTAATAAACACTATACCGGATATTTATTTCAGCATCTCACCGTAAACCTCTTCAGCTTCATGAGAAGCGCGCTCCTGATACACTGCAGCTGCGTGGATATCACAGACAATACAGAGATATCGATCCTATTGAACTCGTCGAAGCAGCCCCAAGCCCCGCACTGGCACAGCCCCGCCAGGATCTGCCCCACTGCTCTGAAGTCCATGCCTTCACCGCAGTTTGTCACCACACAAAGTAGTCCAAGGGCTTTTGCTAGGTCTTTCGTTGTTTCTGTCTTTCCTGTCCCTGCTGGTCCTGAAAGAAGATATTTTTAAGGATTAAAAAGTAAAGGATGTTTTTAGGAGAAAATCTTGAATATAAATATGTAACGGTAAAATTAAACACAGACGTGTTATAATTGGAATTATTTTCCGTGAAGTCATAGTCGGGCACAAGCATTTTAGCAGCAATTAAGAAAGAAGGTAGACCTGAACGGTTTGGACAATGTCAGGAAGAACAGACGACCGACCAGGCTGATATTTTGACGCAAGGATAATAGCATTCTAAGGCTATAATGAAATTGCTGCCTACTAATAAACGTTTTTTATTTTTCTTTGGGTGTAACAAATTCTTGTATAGATATGTCAAAGTCTCGGATGTTTGTTAAGGGATAAACGGATATGATATGATACCTGCAGGAGCACCACCGAGCTGCATAGTCAATGCCTGTGTGATTGTGAGGTAAATCCTGTCTGTCAGCGGCGTGATCACAAGTCTTCCATTTAGACCCATGTACTCGTAACCATATTCGAACACTCCTGTAAAGCAGAGTAAAATTTTCTGTAATTACAATATTATTTTAGATGTCCCTGAATTTAATACAATAATAAGGATACTCGATTCCTATTGGAAAGACCAGCTTAATTATATCTAGGTAGACACATTGTAAAATATTTTTTATAGTGGGTTATTGTATTTTGTCAGTAAAATAGCAGATTAGATTTCATGACAGATTCATGTATTAAGATTTTTTAATGTTAAAAAGTGACTATGTTTTATTCAAACTATGCTATAGAACCTAGCAGAGAGAGAAGAGTAGGAAGCCATATCCCAGCAATAAGTAGTTAAGGTGATGCTTTTGACGTGACAACGTCTTAAATTAGGTTGCGGCTGGGAGTCACTTATGAAAAAGTGTAACGCCCGGTAACGTAACGGTGCGCGCGCAGCACTAGAGAATTATTTTTCAGTTTCACCCACTTTTTCCAAAATTGTCCCATAGCCCCCCCCCTGCCTTCCCCCACCCTTATTCCGAAATAGTGCCTATTAGCCTCCCCACGAAACCTACCCCCCCCTCCCCTACCCCCAACCCGAAAATTTACCTCACCCCCCCAATCCTATCTCGGCCAACATAGGTCGTAGACCCACCGAGTTTGGTATCCTCGGAACCGTCTTGGTGAGGGCTACAAATTGACCCCGCCAGAAATCCCAAATTACGCAAAAAATTACCCCCCAAAAAAAAATATTTTACCTCCAAAAAATTAATTTAAGTTAGCCTCCCCACGAAACCTTCCTCCCCCCCCCTCCCTTACCCCAACCCCGAAAATTTACCTCACCCCCCCCCAATCCTATCTCGGCCAATATAGATCGTAGACCCACCGAGTTTGGTATCTTTGGAACCGGCTCGGTGAGCTCTACAGATTGGCCCCAACCAAATCCCCAAATTCCTCCCTCTCTCCCCTAAAATATTTGTCCAGGCATAACTCCGTCATTTCTTAAAGTAAACCCCCCGTGTTTGGAGTCAGAGGAATCGTCTTGACGAGCTCGACAATCGAGAGCAGACAAAATACGATTTTTCTTATTGACGTGACAACGTCTTAAATTAGGTTGCGGCTGGGAGTCACTTATGAAAAAGTGTAACGCCCGGTAACGTAACGGTGCGCGCGCAGCACTAGAGAATTAGGCGCATTGAATCGGCGCATGCTTGTGTCTCTGTCTTTGTCTTTCTCGAACGTTCTTGGCGTTGGAAAAACAAGAAAGCGTCACAATACAAGTTCACACGTGTGGTTAAAGTATCGTCAGCTGTGTCTGTAGTGAAAATATGGAGTGCTTAGATTCGTCATTACATGTACAATGTTTTAGTAAACAAAATATATTTCTATAGTTAAAATTTGTGCAATTCTTATTTTCATTCAATTCCTTGTTCCTATTGTGCAATTTAATTATATTCATATCAATAAATATTCTACCGAGAAAAAGACGTTGTCACGTAAAATCTTCGCCCGTAAAACCGACTTTACAGGCAACCATTTTTTTTAAATAGTTACTGACCGGTACATTGCCGTATCCATAGGTTGTCATCCTTCTTCAGCCAGTAAAACCTGAGCTGGCTCTCCCATTCGAACTCGGCCGCCTCAGTAATATTATCTCGAACGAACCCTTCGATAATGTCACGAGCGTGAACATCAATTGTAGTTATCGTACGGAATTTTAAACGATCGTTTGACGTGAGATCTGAAATAGAAATGTTTCGTTAATGGATTGTCTTCACCTTTGGTCGTGTACAGAGTTTACGAGGGACTGTATGTGCGTTTTGGAAATAATTTGTAGTAACCATACATAACACCATTTGTACATGACCAAGAGACTCTACTGCATGTCAGCGATAACGTAAACATCATCATTGTAGACGCATCTATGTACTTTGAGAATGATTACTTATAGGAACGAAGAAAACGTGATGCAAAATAGAAAGTACCGATTTTTCAAGATTATTCTTTGTCAAGATAATAACCCTAGCCCTTTCAGATTATTCGATTATCCGGAGCAAAGTAATATATCCGCTGTTTTAGATTCGATGCGATATTTAATCTACTGTTATTAGCAAGAAATTCAATTCTACTATCCTCTCACCCTGTCTCACTTTCACGACGAGTCCGTCCAGCTGTTCGTTCTGCTGCTGCAAGTGTTCCTTCATGGCTCGCTTGTTGCCCTTGCGTATGCGGATGAACGTCTCCTCAGTCTCTGCCGTCCACCACACGCCATTGGCAGCGAGGCACACCATGCCTTGGTACTCCATGATCCAGTCAGTTCTACAAACCAGTCCCAACGATATTTTTTTTTAGGTTAGATCATAATTACTTCAATAGGCCTGACATTATCTCTATGATAAACCAATCTATAGTTATCTTTATGTAATACAATGTCATTTTTAGTTTCTTTTTGTGAATTCGATTTCCAGTCTTGAAGAAATACAGGAGTTTCGTCTGTTCAATGTAGACTGTAATAGGATCATTAATTTAAGTGTGAGCAATTAAGATTATGGCAGTCAGTAATATATTTAATTTAAAATTTATACATTACAGCAAGACTAAATTAAATGGAAGGTTTGCTAGCGCACAGAATAATATGTAAAATATTTAAAAGAAAATGTGGAAATACAATATTACGTACCGTGGGACTTTCCAATTCTTTCCATAATAGAAGATCGCCTTCTTAGTAATGAACTTATTAGTTGCTCTCATTTCTAAGAGAACCAAGTTCATCCAGTCTTCAACTCTACCTTCCGTGTATACGACGTATCGGAAGTCCATTATCTATTGAAAATATATTACAGTGCATATGATACTGGCACGAGGATTTATAACCAGTCAGATGAGGAGACGTGAAATTTGGGCTTAACCATTCTACAATATAATGTAAATTATAATAATAATATTATAATTTAAATTATGTAGTAAATTATATTATTTTGGAAATGGAAAATAGAATATTTTTTTTTTTTTTTTTTTTTTTTTTTTAAATAAATAAATAAATAAATAACAATATAATTAAATTCATCGAGGTAGACCAATAAACATAAATAATATAATTTGAGTGTAATATTTGCTGCAAAAAATGGGATGTTCTGTTAGGTGTTCCTTTTTAAAAAATATGTTTATTGTACAATTCATAATAGTTCATAAATTATTTTCTTGACTTCAAATTTTACCATTAGCCTTGCAAAAATCAAAATAAGTGTGTTATAAAGCGTCTAGTAAAGGTCTAGTATATTATTTAAATGATCAACTTTAAAAAATACATTAACTTAATAATTTCAATTAATCCCCACGTTTAAAACGTGATCTCCTGAATTTAATAACAGAAAACATTTTCATAATTTTAAGAAATTCATTAGCAAGAGTCTGAAGTCGTTAATGTCGAGTGGTCGTTACTACTGGGAGTTAGGTAGTCTGAGTCGATTACACTTCGTGATGTTTTATTACTTGCGGCGTAACTTCAGCTTCAGATATTATCTTTATAATGCTGTAATTTTCATGCTGTTTTATCATCTGTTTTAAGGGTTTTTAATGCGAATTTATCAAGGTATGGTGTGAAAACATCGTGAGGAAACTTGCATACTTTAGTGATTTGTAAGAATTTATATGGTATGTAAAGTCCGAGAACCCGCATTTGGCCAGCGTGGTGGACTATATGATCGAATCACTTTTAATCGTACTCTCGATTGTGGAGGAGGCCCGTGCCCTGCAGCAGGACGAATATGGGCTAATACAGATCCAGGCATGCTGTGGGATTTTTTTCAAATTATTTCACATTTTTTTTAAATTCACTTGGGCTAGGTTAATAACAAAAGGTCTATCAAAATAGAAGCATTTTATTTGTTTTGGATTTGTTTAGACCGAAAATTGTTTTGTAGTTTTGATAGCTGCAACAAAACACGTGTGTCTAATGATCATATCTAGACAAGATCTGCTTCTATGGCAGCTTCGATCAAATATACACTAGATACAACATGAGCGCTTAGAAAATCGCACCAGAAAAGAGTGCTTTAAGCACTCTTTTGCCTTCAGTCACGCACCGACCGTTGCTTCTAAAACATCGCAGAACTTTAGACAATATTATGTGAAAAGCTACTTTAAGCTCCAGGAATAAGGTGGAATTGGTTTTAATATATTTGGAATATGTGATCTTTTTGTTTACGTTTTTTCGTGTCATGCATCGGTGCCACTTTTTAACAGAACTTTTACAGGGAACTGTGTATCTAGTGCATATTTGATCGAAGGCTGTTAGGTATAATAGGTGTGGCTGGCGTCCCCAAGAGATTTGGAAAGCTTCACCAGATACCAGGGAAGTATCATATACGGTGTTTCCGTGATAATATATATAATATAATACGGAATAGTAGTGGAAAATGTGAGTAAGATATGAGTGAGTGGTATGTATAGCATTGATTCTAACACTAAAATATTTTGACTGAGACATTAAATCCTAGCAGTTACCAATTTAGCCGTTAACGTAATGAGATAGGAACATTTAGTAATTTATTTTAGTAATGTTTTCCACTTTGAAACGTCCAGGATCCCGCTTTGAAACGCAATAAAGTTTAATGAAGCACATTTGGCGCGGCTTGTTTACCTCGCCCTCAGCTGAAATCATTTTGGCGGCCACCGGACGGTTCGTGTGATCCACGTACAGGTCAAGTGCTCGGATGTTATCAAACATCTGAAATAAAATTTGTTTTATTCACAATCAACGACGAATATGTGTCAGTGGGTATAAATTGTTTAACCATTTTAAAATCTGCTATACTCGTATAGGCTTAGATTTCCATTTTACTTATTTTAATACTTAATGTAATTTCATTATAAGTGAGTGTTAATACATTCGTTCCCAGTCAAATATTTATCTGTTTGGAGATTTTTTTGATCTGAAAGGGTAACTACGGTATTAAGTTCTTGGTAACGCTGCTACAAGCAACATGAGATATTATCTTAGTATTAGGTCAAGTCTATCTTCACAACCTTTAAAAGTAATTTGTTTATTGAATGCAGCCTTGAATACATCCTATTAATATCAAAAGAACATAACGAAGACTACTTGCATACCTTAATCATATGTTCTTGAACGCAACTACACTCACTACTACCGAGAATTGATAGCAACTCGTCCGTGGATATAAAGAAAAATCTTGGGAATATGCGCCTCTTTGAATCCAGATAGTCGTTCAATGATTTTTGACATCTGAAATTTTGGACAAATTTTGTTATACTCGAAGAAGTTGGTTTTGATATTCAACATTTTAAAACTTAAGGCTGTAATTATAATGTTTCGATATGAAAAGATTAAAGGAACAATGTATGCATGTCTATTTTAATGGGTCTGGTTCATAGAGACCGACCACTGCAATAATAAATAATCGCCCAGTATAAGTAAAATCAGGTTTCAGTACTTACTTCTGTAACCCTAATCCCAAGTTGACAAACTCTTCAAGCCTACCCGGCACTGTGCAACAGTCAACCACGTTCAGACGCTTTGCTGTATCCAACATTATCTATAACAATCGCACTAAAATTAGGCCTAGTACAGATAATCAGATTTATGGGCAATACAAACACGATTAGCCCAAATTGATCAGTACAGTATATAATATACAAATATTGCTGGAAGAATTGTATTATCCAGCTAGTAAAAATGATTTAATGAATTTCCAAAATAGCAATCAATTGTAGCACTTAAAAAAAAACTGTGGCTTCTGGTAACAGAAAAGTATCATTAAGCATCCAAGAAACAATTCTTGGTACCTTTCTAAAAGCCTTGTCGATATCATCAAACTTCTTCGCCTCTTCAGGCAGTTGTACACGAATGTCGCCACCAACGAAGATTCCTTCCAAATAGAGCCATTTCCTCTGCGTCGCCATCCACTCTTCAATCACTTCCGATATGAGAGACAGCGTTCGCTCCCACTTTTGAACTACGCCTAAGAATGGACCTATGAATCTAGAAAGCAATCACGACATTTATTTGATAGGCTTTCTGCTATTTAATGTCCTTAGTTATTAAGTTCGTCTGTAGTCTTCAAACTGTACAAAGTATAAATAAAATTAAATAATAAAATGTGCTGTAAAAGAACTTGAATCAGAAATCCTATACCTTTTATCCTTACTTCACCTTTCTCAACTTGAAATCGCACTGACGGCTCACCAGATCAGATCAGTGTTAATGAGCAACAGCGATCATCCAACTGGTATTGTAATGTAAACAGAGGGCGATCGACAATGCGGACTGATAACCGCTATCATGATCATCGGTTCGGTCGGGCTATTGACGTTCCGGACTAAATATTGATACAGATTGTTTTTACAGGTTGCCATCCTGTACTTGATTTTGTTTCTAAATGCATCAAACTTCGGTTTTAAAGTAGTTACTTTGTGTGCTTAATTTAGTTAGATCCTAACACATGCTAAAGTTTCATTTTGTTTATTTTTCCCTTTTCAAACCTCAACCAGTGGTTTTTAAAAAAAATCGTTTAAATACACACATGTCGGATACAAAAACTTGTCATTAAAAGTCGTGTAAAAAAGAAAATTCAAATAGAAAAATACAGATTCCGTAAGATGTAGTAAAGAGTACTAACTGAGAAGCCGCCATGCTCTGCAGCGTCATGGCATCATCATCGACCTTGACTGTAACCTCATCGCACGGATTGAGCGTGTAGCCGCGGTCCTCGCCGCGGTTGAAGTGCCGCGCCACCGAGAATGATATACCCGCCCACGTCTCTTGGACGTCCTTCACGCCTCGCTCGATCGCTAATTCCTGATAGATATGAAATCATGTATCACTAACTTTGCTTAGAGCTATCCTTGATGGTGCTATAGTCATTTCCCCTGGAGGGTTACTCTGTACTCTGACACGAGGACGAATGTTCTAACATCGCATCGTAAAATGGACGAATATGCCTATAAATACTTTACAAAATGTTCGAACCTCGTATACTAGGATGTCCAACATTTTGTGGAGTATCTAGGCACATTAGTGAATCTTCAGGTATGGCGTCCGATCATTCGAAGTTTGTATTGTTTTTATAGAGTAGCCCTCCTGTATCGTCGTAATCTTACACTACTTCGAAGTGAATGATAAGTTTTATAGACAATAATATTGTTTTTTTAGAAGTGGAATTCTTTAATCTTATATGTTGACTTTCAACGTTCGTACATTTGAACTTTATGTCGGAGTATAGAGTTACCTCCCTGGTCCTTAGCATCATTGACTGCGAAAAAATTGCCACTCATATTGATATTATTTGCAATATCCCGTCAGAGCTCTTTTTAGCTCCTTCGAAGTCCTAGCCTAGCTAAGTAAGTGTTTTAAATAGCTTACTAGATTTACAAATGTTACGGTAAAAAAAATATATGAATGATACATCCCGCATCTGTATAATACCTACTTTAATGGCGTGATTGACGATCTCTTCCGCCACGTCTTGGTACTTGTGCAGTTCCATAGCAAACATGTTTTCTAGGGTGAACCGTTCCGGAGACATATCGAAATCCTGACCTAGAATTATACAGTCATATGCATTGTCCTCATTTCAAAATTATATTATTTACTTGAAAGTTTCAACATTCACAAGTGTAGATATTTTATTTATTGACAAAGTATAGTAAGTTAAGTCATTGTGGAGATCATTGGGGGAGGCCTATGTTCAGCAGTGGACTTCCTGTGGCTGATATGATGATGATGATGATAGTAAGTTAATTACATTAATTACATATATTTCTAATTTTGTGATTAGTTTAATAACGGATAGATGTTATTTGCGTACATGTAAAGACAAGAAACGTAGCGGCGCCTTCAAACTTACAGTCGCATGTAACTTACCCTCCCTACATTGAAAATAGGATAATGGTCAATCCTATTTTTTCTACACTACGCATTGGTTTCAATCCTGAATATATTTACAACCGGATTGGCTCGGGATATTTTATTGCCGTATTCCAGAATACTGAAGTAAATACTATTGAAATTAGGTGTACCTATATAGGTGGTGACTTTTGGAAACTGTGTTATTTTCGCGCTAAATTCTTTGTGTATTTGAAGGAATTTGCTTTAGTTTCATTGAACTAACGCAATAAGTTAACTATAATAGTTAAATTGAGAACCATTCTATGTATTATTTTAAAACGGAAAGGTAGGAAAACTCCATGGCATAAATAATGTTTTACCCATAAATTAAAAATAGTTATGTCATCAATGTAGCCATAAAACTCATTCCTGCTCTCACTAGATGTCTCATGTGTGATTCCCACTTACCAGTCTTCATCATCAGTTCTTTCCAATGCCTCACTCTCATGGCTTCGTTTTTGAGTGATACCATGAGCGGCACCACGCCCTTGAACTGCTTCATCTTCAGGTCGAGCGTCAGGCCAGTGTTGCTTAACCGCACTACTTTCGGCAGTTTTCTGAAATTCATCAAGTTGATAAAGCTGTGGCCTGGCTTGTTGCTTATAGCTGTGACGCATATTAACCTTGAATTTCTTGTGTTCGAATCAGATGTTGAACAAGCAAGCTCCAATATATAATTTTAGATTGAAAAAATAGATTGTTCAATTAACAATTAGATTAAAAATTCCTTTAGCCTACTTACCTGTATTCCTTAAAGAACTGCTCAATTCCATCCACCAAGGCCTGCGGGTTCAGATTCACCCACAAAGTCTTGGCCCATATTTCCCTCGCATACTTCTGTGCCTTGTAGATCCTGTATATCTGGTCCATGGCCTGGAAATCTGCCTTGGCGCGATTGAAATTGGAGAAATCCGCCAGAGGGTTGTCGAAAAGTTGTTCTGCTGCTTGGAGCATTTTCTTACGGGATTCGAGGTCGTCAAAGTACTTGCCGTATTCCTGGTTAAAAGTCGTTGACATTAACGTACCTACACGGATAGTATTAAGTAATATACAATCAAGGACTTTATATTTTATAAAACAAGCTATATAAAATAGTCAACCTCACAAAGACAAAACCTTCTCTTTAGACATAAGTACCCAATATCAAACCCAATATTTTTCTTAAATATTTACCGCGGCAGCCGTCGTAAATACTTTTACTGGTGGCTGTCAGTATTGAACCCAAGCTATAAACTCCTGGTTTCAATTTCGGGATATAAATATCGTCTCGGTTAGAAGATTCATTACTATTGGACTGCATAAATTATTTTCACGTACTTCCATAAGCACCATTCCTGTATCCATATCATCTCCTACTACACCCGGGCCTTCGTTGTCAAACTTCTCCACAAAGTCGTCGAGCTCCTTCAAGAAGTTAGCTATCTCCACCACACTTAGTTTGGAAAACTTCTCTTTGGTTTGTTCAAGGGTATTGCCTCTGAACAGGGAAGTTTGGTACAAATTGCCCCAGGTCGTTTGAAGGTTTTTAGCGAATTCTAGATCTTCGTCTGATACCTAAAATCATGAAAATGAAGGAATTTTTGGACAAGTTTATAATTGGAATAATAGTACGTATATTGGTAGAAAATGGAAAAAAACTACGATGAACTGGATTTGGCCTATAACAATTAAACGGGTAAGATTAGGTGATGTTAAATTAATTTCTATTCCGCTATCACATACTTACATCAATGTTATGTTGTCTCAGCATGTGAAATACCTCCTGCATGCTGCGGTACTTCACCTCCGCGGTGATGGTCATCTGCTGCACTTGCGTGATCGTCGCCATCACCAGCTTGAAGTCTTCCAGGCCTTTGATGTTCATGTTCATTGTCATCCGGAGAGACTAGAAGGTGAAAAGTATATTCATACTGAATAAGTTCACATGAATTTTCTTGAATGACATTAAAATTTATTTTTATTCTGATGTCTTAAGATAGTTATGAACATATATTGTTTGTTTGACGCCCGTGACATCACATCACGGCCACACACATACTGAGTGTGGTCCGTTTTTGTAATGAGCACTATTTGTATTACTTATACTATAATATTTTGATTTTGTTACTGCTACTTGTTACAAATAAATTATATTCTTTCTTTCTTTATTTCTTTCAAAACCTATGCTATAAACCAAAGTTTTGGTAATAAATAAGACATTTTATTTCTTAAAATCAAGTTCAAGACATTTTCACAATGGAGTTAGATCTCATTATATATGATTATTTGGGTTTTTACCACAAGAAATAGACTAGACTTTAATAATATTTTTGAGCAAAAGTATTGGGTTTTTCATAAATTCAACCAATTGAACACATAACTATATCACGGACCATTATCAATTGATAATGGTAATAATAATTATTATTGAAATGATAAAATTGACATCGCCACTCACATCAATCTGATTCTTCAAGTCGTACATATTCATCCTCGTCTTAGACGCAATGCAGAACCCCAGTATATTCTTCCACTCTTGCGCGTGTTCCTGAACTTGTTTTATTATAGGTCGAAGATTCACTCGTATCGCTCCCACATCTACAAACTTCACGTGGTTGTCTAAATCAGCAATAATGTCTTCAAAGAAGAAGAACTTTTCGTCATACTTTTGTATTTGTTCGTATTTTGCACGTACTTCTCGCAGGATAAGGATTTGTCGAAGGCCCACAGGTGTTGGTACTTGTGCCATCTATAGAGAAGATATTATTGTGTTTACGCAAAATTCATTATAATCTATATGGACTTTCATAATTTACGTCTTGTGAAAAATGAACCTTATTCTTTATTTATCTCGGAAGATATGAATAGTTATGAGATGAGTTTCTATATCGAGTTTGTGTATCAAAGAAGCAACGAAATTAAACTTATTTTCAAGTTAGAGAGGACACCGTAAAGAATTTTTGGATCAATAAGTTCGTGATGGAATGAAGATTGTTTCACACGTAGTGAAGATAACATTTTTACTCACTTCTGTATATAGTTATTGATATCCATAGTGAGTCTGTATATGGTGTCCTGTATGAGCATGGTGACGTCATTGATGGAGACAACTCGAAGAACATCTTCGAAGTAGGAGAATACGTAGAACTCATTACCAGTGGCTTCTGCGATGCGTTGTGGAGGACATGGCAAGCAGGTCTTCTTCATCCAACGAGGGAAGGCTGTCAGCCTGATGGAAAGGATAGTATTTATATCGATATTGGAGATTAATCTATGCAGATGATATCTACATTTTTAATATAATTTGCTAAAGTATTAACTATTTTAAACCATAATACACACTGCATTACAACAGTGAACTTAGTATTTTGTTTTATTTTATTTATTGATTGTTCAGTTCCTCATAAGTGTTACTTTTGGGTATATTGTCCGGAAGTCACACGGATCCCTGAAAATAATCGCTGCAGTGCAGCTACGTTACATTGCAGTATATAGCTGAATGGTCTTCGTTGTCTGGCCATTTACATATTATTGACATGGTGCTTATGGCCTTGTGTTTTTGTTTTTATGTGTTGGCCTTGCGACAATAAATGTTTTCATCGTTTCTTTCTTTCTACCTTCATATGTCAAATGTCAGTATTAAAGCAGCTGATTTAGATTGAAACATAGTCACCTATTAAGGAAGTGCTTCATGTTGTACCCTAGAATGTTGCACACCTCAGGAGGGGTAGGCCGCATGGTAATATCTGGAGGGACCAGAATGGCATCCACTTGGAACATCGGCGTAGACTCACTTAACATTTGCTGGAAGTTTTCCAAGTTCTCTAGCGTGAAGCTGTAAAATAGTTAATTTAATTGATGAATTAACAAACAGTATGAGTGCCATAATTATCAAAAAGTTTACTGTTATCTTAAACACCGTGATCAAGGTTCGCAATTAGAAAAATATTTTGTAATCAACACATATTCATTTAACTTTTACATCAGAAACACTTTAATATCATAAAATTGATTTATTCATATCTTTACGATTGAGAGTGGTAGGGCCATATAGTCCACCATGCTGGCCTAGTGCGAGGTAACTAACATCTTTATGTTATGCAGGTTTTCTCACGATATTTTCCATCACCGATTTGGTGGGTGGTGATTGACTATCAATACACACATGACTCCTAAAATTCAGAGGTGTGCCCTGGGATTCGAACCCACGACCACCGTGAACATGTTGACAGCCGTGTCTGGTTTGTTTACCAACTGGCCACCACGTACTGTTTTGCTACAAAAACAAATAACTCAATTGAGAATGACGAACAAATCTGAATCCATTTGCTCTCGGAAAACTTCATAGTAATACCCAACTAAATATGAATACAACATTTATCATATTTGTTAATCATACGGAGCACTCTCCGCGATTGAATTTGATCGACGCTTTGGGATCGTATTGGTTGTTATATCTTCATGTATTTTTGATTGCTTATAACACTAGCATTCTACAAATTAATTCTTTTTAGTAAGTTTTTAACGTATCATCTATACAAAGAGAAAGCTCATATTAATAGATTCTATTGAAGGTGACGAAGGACAAAGGTTATAAACATAAAATTTTAAAGCTGAATATAATATCTTGCTTCACGAGGCTTCTTTTTGAAGACACAATAATTAAAGAAGTTGCTAGGTAACTTGAAAATGAAAATTAAAAAGTTTTTGTAGTTCACAGTACCTGACAAGACACTTGAAGATCTTCTTCTCCCAGTAATTATAATACGATGTCATTACGGTCGATTTTCCCGTGCTCGTTCCGAGAATCAGATACTCGAGCTTCATAAGTATGGGTCCGATGCGCTCGTATATCCTAGACAGGACCGCCACGCGTTCCAACCGCTCGTTCTCCACTTCCACGAAATATGTCTTTGTGGAAAAGTAATTAGTTTGTGCGATGATATGCTGTTTCAGTATTATTAGTTATACGTGTATGAGGTGTTAGAACTTAGTTGTGTTTTAAGTAGGTTAATGGGTTAGTCTGGATTTTGAAATTTCATAATGTGGTTACTCGGATACCTATGCCATGACAGGTTTGATGAAAAACAGATAACTGTAATTGTAATTGATAATATGAAGCCATATACTTCCAGCTTCGGCACAGGCTTCCATTCTCCATCGAGAGGATAATTGAGAGGGGTTAAGCCAAATAGTTCTCCATGCTTAGCCCAATTGGCGGAATTTTACATACCAAAGTAATTCTTCCGAATCGCTATGGTATGCAGGTTTTCTCACGATGTTTTATTTCACCTTTGTAGTGACATTTGATTGACTATCAATACATACATGACTCCGAAAAGTCAGAGGTGTACCCTGGGATTTGAACCTACAACCATCGTGAACTAACAGGTGGTTGGTCATAAAAAACGTAATCATAGTTTTAGATTACAACTCGTTATCAGCAGTTGCTAATATTGTACAATATCAAAGAAACCATTGAAGAAATACTTTTTATAGAATACAAAATATCCTGTGACAAAGCGATGATTGAAACGGTAAAAACTATCTAAACCCAATGAGATATCGGATTGAAAGAGCAATCAATCTCAAGTAATCCATTAGTTTTTGCGACATCTACCTTGCAGGGATATATCCAGGTGTCATCTGGCTGCCCTGTGTCGGGGTCCACGTAATCCTGAGGCTTCATTAGCGGGAACATGTCGAAATCTTGCAGCTGATCAATCAGGAATTGAATCTCCTTTTCTACCATTTTCAACTGTTGATATACAGCTTGCAAGGAGTTTTCACCTGATATAAAAGGTTAGAATTTAGCTTTTAGAAGAATATTAAAATATTTTGACTTGAAAAGAATATTTTTTTAACATAGGCATGATTTAAGTAGTCATTAATTAGATTGTTAAAGCTAAGATAGATTAATGCTGCAAGTTCTAGCAAATTGCGCTCGAATGACGTAGCAAGAAATAGCACGACATTGCAAAAACACAGCATTTTTTGGCAATTGATAAATTATTTGAGAGTGAATGTATTAATCTACAAATTTGATTAAGAATCGTTTCACCTATACTTGAATCGCAGATTAATTTGAAATTTAGGAATAAGATCACGTCATTTTGATATTATTGATCGCTGTAGCGCACTCTATATTTTTGTTGATTCTACTGACTTTTAATGAAAACCAAAATGAAATGAACCGTCAAGAATAGACCAGCTTGTATATTAACAACTTGAATAGCTGCAAAAAAGGATTATCTTACCTTTAGAAATATCCTTGATATAATCGCTTATCCCAAGTGCAGTCCAAGTTATCCTAGTAAGACCAGGCAGTATATGGCGCTCCATGTTCAGAAGATGCGTCTTCATGAGATGAGTTTCCGAAGGGCTGAGTGACTCGGTACTGGCATTGTACTTGTGTATAACATTGTGGAGAGCTTCATGCTCGTAGTACAAGCGAGCCTTTTGCATTGCCACGTCACGGATGTTTGGTGGTAAGTGAAATCCTGAGATTTTAATAGAGTTTATCATTTGTTTTAGCTACTGAAGGATATCTTTTTCTTACTCCACTTTAGTTCTCACGAATTGCAACAGCTAACAGTGAGTATGAGTGAAAATGAGGTTTACTGTCAATTGTTGTTGTTATATTCAAGAAATTAGAATTTGGGAAAGAATTATCTAATTGATCTGCCTCCCCAAGAATTTTTAGAGCGTTCTATGGAAAGATTCCGCCTTCTATCTCTAATCTCAATTTCACCGTATTTATGTCCGATATTTGCTAAAACTTAATACATTATAAAGTTACAGTTGCTCGGTAGATTGTCTAAGATCGTATGCAACCATTTGCATATTGCTAAAACGGGCGGCGCCATGAAGTCTCTATCTAATAGAAAAATGCATTTTCACGATCTCGTTCAATACATTTTTTATTATCTAAAGAAATTGAGAGAGGAAAATATTGCGTTGTTGAATTTTGAATTTCAGAGCTCGGTTCAATGGCAGTTTTATTGAATTCAATTACACGATAAAAATGTTTTTATTCATCTTTTTATATATTATTGTGAAATAATTTATTTTGAAAATATTTTTGTATAAATATAGATGACTAAAAAAAATAACGTAGATGACTATATCAAATAGGATGCTAAATGTTGCTTAAAGTAGGGCATTATTTTTTCGGGTTATTCTCAAAATTCTTCCGGAAAAATAATCTTTAAGTAATCTCTTATTAGCCGCCCTATATATGCGTAGCTTACGCATAATACGCAAGATAAGACAATGAATACTAAATTGTTTTTTAGTTTCGATACATTGACAATAAACTTAGTTAAATTCACACAAACTAGCACATCGTCAGTAAGTTATAAGTATGTACAATATTAGCACCCAATAAAATCTACACTAACAAGTAGCTAAGTCTTAGAGAGACTTACCAAGTTGCTCCATAAGTTCCGCCTCGTGTATGACGAGGAATATGTCCTTGTCGAAGTTGAGTTCAAACTCCAAGGAGTATTCTTGCATCAGTTTGTGGACTGTCAGGTCGCGCCAGGTTACGTCGGTCTGGTGAATTTGTATTTGGATAAAGATTTTTATTGGTCATGTTTTGTTCTTCGAAATGTCTGATTTGATAGGGCGGATTGTTTTATTTATTTATTTATTTTATTTTGGACAACAAACAGTCGTGTACATCAACAAAACATAAAGATTATATATTTACAACTTACAGACTTTGAGTGCCAACACTTAAATTATAAAGCTAGATATTACATTACAAATAAAAAGGATCACAATATAAACTATGCACACATATCGTTAGTGTAATTTTATAAAATACATAGCGTTTATGCGTCTAGAACAAAATTCTTATAATTCACTCAAGAAGAACTCTTTTAATTTTCTTTTAAATTGTGCCAATGAAGTGTTATACATATCAATATGAGATATTTGTTTATTAAAAACGGTCAAACCACGATAGAAAAGTGTATTGGAGGTATAGTTGGTACTGCAACACGGAACTACAAACAAATTATTAATTTTACGCATTGATCTGGTGGGTACTTTGAACTTTATTTGCTCAAGCAAGTTAGGGGAATCAATAATATTGTTAACAATTTTGTATAAAACTATGATGTCCTGAGATTGTTGATAATGATTACAATGTTTTTCCGTTGCTTCACGAAACTAATTGCAAATAATTAACATTCTTTAAATAATTAACTTATATATTAAATTACAAATTGTTTATTAAAGTTTTATTAAAGCGTTGTTGACCATCTACTTTAATCTAAAAGTACTAGACACAAAAGGCAGAAGAAAGATTTTACTGCGATGAATATTTTTGGTCTTCATATCATTCACTGGTGATAATCTATACCCACCTAGTTCGTTACATCGATATTAAAATTTCTAAGCTTGACTTATATTCTCCTCTATTACGGATCAAAGCGTTATAAAGGAAAGTAATTATCTCACCAATCCTTCTTTTGCTAACAGCGACACTGAGCTGGGAGATCTCACGTTTTCGTAGTGTTGTCCGGGGATGCGCATCAACATCACTATAAAAGAAACACACATTGACAAGGCCTGAAAAGTTATGTCGATTGTAGTAAAGTGATACTACAATCAGATGGCACCGGATCTACCGTCAACTACCCCGATTTTGCCTAAGGTCCTGTGTTTGCCTAAAACGAAGAAATGGGAATATCTAATATAATTTATTAGTTAGGCAATCGAAACGTATGTCACTTTTTAGAAATATAATCTAGCAACAATAATTTGGAGACATTAGTTTGGTAGCGTGCATAGTTTTTGACAGTTGTGGCTCAAAACAGAGCACTCAATTTCGGTTAATTTTAGTTGAGAAAAAACTTTTCAGGTAAGTCTTCACAATACGCAAATTTCTTTCTTGTTTTAATATATTCTATAAATCTTTGAAAGCTTAATCGTTTGTAATTGTTACTAGTGGATAAAACTCAGTACGTAGTAGGAATTATTGGAATAGGCAAAGTCAAGCAATTTTTTGAACAAATGATTGTGACTTTGCTTGGGTTAGGGTTGACCCTTTTGTTATTTACCGACATCGAAAACAGGAGGTCTATTTTCGTGTATGTTAGGCACTATCTCAAATATTTTTTCATAATAACAATTAAAAGCTGATTGGAGATGTACTATTCTATATATTATCTATATACCGGGTATATCAAGACTGCTACCGAAAACGAAGCCGGGTGGTAGTTTTAGTGACTACAAACACAATGCAACTAAAAATTTTGCTAAGAAACGCGACATTAACTTTTAATGATTTTTTAAATATCGTCATTTTTGGGTGGTAAATCCATAGATTTTGCTAAAATAATAATTTAAACTGTTTTATACCTTAGAGTATTTATAAATAAAAGGGTATACACTATTATTTTAGGAAAAAAATGTATTTACCACCCAAATATGGCCATAGGAAAAAAAAAATTGACGCTTTTTTTTGCAAAATTTTCTATTGCATTGTGTCTGAAGTCGCTTAAACTACCACCCGGCTTCGTTTTCGGTAGCAGTCTTGATATACCCTGTATGTATATATTCATATGATAAAAGTTATAATGTAGCTTCTTTATGTGTTTTCTGAAGTACTAAGTACGTATCAACTTAATTAATGTCTTATTTTATAATGATGAAAAATGCTATCTATTTACTTAGATTTTGCTTTTTGTTTGAAGGACTTTCAAAATGGACAGATCACGAAGAAGATATAAAGACTATGATGAGAGCTTACTAAACATCGCCGTAGGTCTCGTACAAAACAAAAATATTTCGTCATACGATGCCGAAAAACAATTCGGTATACCTCGCCGCACAATTTTAAATAAAGTCAAACAAAAACATTTAAAAAATATTGGAGGTCCCACTAAATTGTCACCAACAGATGAATAGAAAATTCCTAGTTGTTTGAGATTATTTTATTTGATAACTTCCTACCTGCCTACCAAATGTGTCTTCTCGTCAACAATAAAATTAGTTACTATTTTATTATAAATACTTTTTAATAAAAAGATGCTACATATATTGCTTCATTTTTTTAAGTCACGAAGGAGACAACCCTAATAAATTTTTATCAATGTATTGAGAATGTGCAAAATGATATCCAGACATTGCCTAGCCAATTTTACCTCCTAAAATACTCTCAGAATATGTCATTTAAATTGGGTCGTATTGTCATGATTTTAAACTATATTTTAGATTGTCCCAGCATAAGAGTTTAATTAATTATTTCGGAGTAAATACATTAGGCAATGATACAGACATGAGATCCTAACTTTGCCTGATTTTCAAAATATTTCTAAAACTATATTTACAAACAAAAATGAGTAAATTAATTTAAAATTACAACATTCTTGCGGTTTTTCTACGTTAATATGTGTAAGTACCATGAAAACCGAACGTATTTTTTATTTTATTTTATGTTAAAGTGCATAAATATCAAAATCCGGGCAAAATCAGGGCAGTTGACGGTACTGCAGTGCTTTCTACAACCAGTGATGTATTGTGTTGTCATAAAATTAAATTTAATTAGAGGGCGTCCGTCTGTGCCTTCAGGCAGTAGGTAAGATATACAGGATATATCAAGATTACCAGCAGACTTTATATACCCTGTATATTCTTGAGATTATGTATGCGTGGTCATATAATTTATTATATGCATAACCATCACGCCTATAGATTATGGATTGCCACGTTGTCCGATCCTGATTATTACTTTCGCTTCCTCTACTTTCATAAACCTTTTCATTCTCGTCGGTTCAAGGTACTTCTGATTTGACTCGTGTCTCTGATTAGGCTGGTATACGTTCGGTGAGATCAACCGTTCATTTATTATAATAAAATCTCTTTTTGAGTTAGCTTATATCAATCAAATTAATAGTTAACAAATGAATCAGAGCGGTGACCGCACAACAATAAATATTTGATTTGATAATCCCTTTGAAACATCCGATGATGGATGACTCACAATATTGTGTCAAAAATCATTCATGCGGATGAAATCATTAAAATTCACAATACAATAAAAACATGACGGTTTGATAGTAGCAAATATTGACTATTAGTTTAATTATTAAACAGAATAATGTTTGTAGTAGTTTAGTTGTTAAATTGAAATGACTTGTATTCGTTTTTCAGCTGTTTGATATTTCTTACCAGTCAGGGGGTTTGGGTAATTGCTATACAGCTTACTGCTGCATAAGAACCTAATTTTTTATCAAAAGGCGGTGAGTCATGCTCCGCTAGTATTGGGCATCATGGGTTAAGGAACTTATCATTGATGTTATATTATCGATGGAGAGCTCTTAGGACACAGATACATACTTTGCCGGTAAAAGTAGTGAAAATAGTTCTTCTATATCATTACGGAATAAGTGTGGCAAGATTTAAATTGTCTTCAAAATTCTATAATTTGTAGTTTATTGAACTACCTAGGTGACGCAGCTGTACTACGGTATGATTGTAAAACTGATGTGTCGGTTTCGAATCCCGGGTCAAGCAAAGTGATATTGGATTTTTCTATTCATTATCATCCAGGAGTCAGAAATTTGTGTGTGATATAGCGTTAGGTTCATCCCCTTTCACAACGTGGAATAAAACTAACAAGGTGAAATATGGGTGTCCTGGGACTTGGAACCTTTGCCTGCCTTTGTGGAAAAAAGGCAAAATTTTATTATGTGTGTAAAAAGAAACAAAGTTCTAATCTATTATATTACAGTCGTATAAAATATCAAGCACATTAAGCATTATTATATTCGCGTCAATATAACATTTGCTATAAAACCGTATTATTCCGTTTAAATGGAGGCACTAATGCGTATAACATTTCCATCAATCATCGCCAGACACTTATATTTCCTGCAAATAGTTGGGCCAAAATAAATGATGCTTTGATATATATTGGAGGATGTGTTTACGTTTAGAGAACGTTTTTTGAGATGTTATTTGAGATTTTCTAGAATAATCTGGATAAGCAACACTCGCTGAAAATGTGCTAGAAATTATAATCCCATTCCTACCGTCTTAAAAGATGGCGTTTCTCAACCATGAGGTTTGGGTAGACCTTTCTTCCGTGTTGAGATAGTCTTATGGAAGAGGTTCTCTTCTGTGGTATTTCTATATGAATAGGAACTAGAGATATTCAAGAAAGGAAATCGCATATTCTTTAAGAGGTGACAACGCACCATTTTTTTTTTTCATTTCTTTATTGGGTGTTCCTGGTCGGCCGTGATCGCTTAACATCCGATTGCTGCATAAAATTATTATCAAAAATGAAACATATTTGCATGAAGTCTGTGAGCTCTTACAAACTAATTTTCTTCTTTTGAATTTTATTTGTAATGACGGTATTTGTAATGTTGCTTTACGATTTTAATAGCGAAATATTCTTTGCCTACCTACTATAGAAATAAGTACAGTCTTGTGTTTGTATTTTACTCTTTTTTAAATAACTCTTTTATCAGTTTTTACTAACGCTAATAAAATATACTTTACTATTCCATGAAAGATACTAATGTCTAAAGTACAGGCTTGGCCTAGTTTAGACGTTAGTGATCACTATAATGTGTATATTTTGTTATATAGTTGTAAATTTACATGTTGACTAGTTTTTGTAAAATATTTTGGTTGATTATAAATAAATAAAAAAAATCTTCTTTTGAATTTAGTCTTTTAATTTCTCTACCATCCAAATTGATACTAAAATTTCTAACAAACAACAATATTAAACTTACAAGCCTTGTCCCTGCGTCGTTTGTCCGCGATCTCCTTGTTGACGACGTCCACCGGCTTGAGCGAGGTGGTGGAAGCCTTCTTCTTGGCAACATGGGCGCGTCCGGCCGCCGTCAGTTGCATACCACGGCCGGAAGATGGCGGAGGTTCTAGGTAATAAGCCTTACAAGTAAGGATCCATGATAGATTTGTAAGTAGTCTATATATTTGTAGTTATTTGTTTCCAACTCCTCCTTTTTGTTTCTCTTTCTGATTTATTTATATGAGGATTAAAGACAAGCTAGTGTTCCCAAGAGACTCACCAAGCTCCGTATCTCAGTGTCAATTCTTTGAGTGCCACTGTTGATCCTGTCTGACAGGAGTTACAGTTATATACACACATGCAGGAAAGTATGGAAAAAGTACTCTTGTATAGTAATTAGAAACTAGGGCTAACTTGATTTACTATATAACATTTCTTTCTTTCTTTCTTTCTTTATATAAAATTTAGATTGGCAAATAAATATGTCGAATCTGGTAAATGAAATAAGACACCAAAATATTTACATACTATTTTCTGCAAGGCAGTAATGAAACGTTTAATTTGGCTCACGAATGATCGAGCCTAATCGAACCTATACTACATAACATATTAATGAGCTAGATTGAAAGGGCATATTTGAGAGTTTGAGAGCAACAGTTTAACTGAGCAGGCGTAATTCAGTTTCCAACTTAGATATTCCTACTTCAAGTAACCTGTATGACTTGAATAAGTCAATTTGTTGGTTACTCAAGTCAGCGTACTGAATATCGATTCTATTTGTGATGTTTATAGTCTGTTATATTTTAAGGGACTTTTTGATTTGTATTGCAGCGAATGGCGACTCGAACATATCATTTTCCTGATAGTAAGCGATACGACCGCTCTTAAACCCAAACAACACCACGAGTTGCAAAGCAATGCTTGGCATTGTGCTGCGTTCGCCATTCCGAGACGTAAATTAAGTCTGAATATGTCCAGTAGTTACTCTGGATACAATGTCCTTCAGACCGAAACACAATAGTGCCTTTACACTGCTGTTTGACCGGAGAAATAGGCATTGCCGAGTTTATTAACAAATCCCTGTAAGTTTAAACATGAAAAAGAAATGAACAAAACTATACTTACCATCTTCGTCAAATGCATTTGCTTGTAAAAAGAAAAGAAAATTTACAAACTCGAACATTGTAGATATATTCTATTCGGACAATACTGGACAAAACTGCACCAACTATTACTAGACATTCTAGCATTCATTTAATCATAATTATCATTATAAATATTTATTATAATATTTGAAATTTTATTTCGCAGGTTTCCCATGACATGCCTTCTTTTACCATCAAAGCAAACTACAAGTAACTATAATAATATAAATAAAAAAATCTAAACAAAATAAAGCACAAAAAATCTTACCATCCTCCTTCTTAAACACCACTCTCAGAACGTTCTTCTTCATCATATTATCACAGAACCTCGAAGCGCCCTTCACCCACTCTTTGAATTTAGCGTCCTCATACTCTTTGATAAGCTTAGATAATGCTTGGTACTGAACAAACGCTTCCTTCTTCTGCTCGCAGTCGTCTAACTCTGGCACCTGGTAACACAAGATAATTTCAGTAAACTTGGTTGCAGATATAAAGTCAAACATATTAAAATTGAATAAAATCAAGCTAAATGTTTTCAAAATTCTTTTATTCTATTTTATCATTTATGTTTTATCCTAAAAGTACACTTATATGGCCCTCTCTTTTGTGCCTTCTCTTATGTCCATCCCATGGTAGCCGGTAAAAGATTTCCTTGAGCGATAGCACTGCCATTTGTTCTCTTATGTTAAATATTAACTTAGTTTAAAATTTATTTGGTGTACAAAAAAATAAAATAAATATTATATTTATAAACTTTCAGTACTCGAAAGAATAATATTTGCGAAGACTAGAACTATGTCTAAAAAGGCAGATTTTGTATGATATGGGGCAAACGAGCACACAAGGTTCATCTGATGGTAAGTGATCATCGCCCCACATATGAAGACTTGAAAAACCATACTACTGACTACGTTCTGTTTTCAAAGGTCGCTAGGCCATTTTTGTCCGTGAATGCTGCAGTTGGTAACAGATTCAGAAGAAAAGCAGAAAAAGTTGGATAAACTACTATTAAAAATTTTAGAGTAATTTTTGTACCAGTCCGACCAATGCCGATGTCGAAAGATAAATATAATTTAATAAGTTCTATCAAACGAACCTTTTGGAACTTCATTATGGGTTGTTTCATCTTGTTGAAGAGCGCCCGCGCCCAGTAGATGGCGCCAGCTGCTGGTGGGTGGTTTCGCAGTAAAGGCGGATTTTTGCGGAAACGCTTTCAACCAACAATTAATTTGTGTTAATTTATTTGGAAGTTCATTATCATCATTGCAACAAACATTAGTATTGCCTTTACTGGATCGGTATTGTAATTGTCCATAATCGCCTATTTTAGAGCATGGGACTACAACAACAAAACAAAAAAGTTCAATAACCGAAAGTTCGGTGCAAAGGCCCTTAGGTGTTGGTCCATCATGCTTATGGAACGTGAGTTGGCGTACCAAACAAAATCGTTTCAGATATCTATGCTATGCTAGTTTCCTCACAATGTTTTATTCACATCAAAGTGTTTGGTATTAACTATCATTTCCCACAAGATTTCGAAAAGTTATACGTGTGCCCAGGAATTTGATCTCGTGACCTTCATCTAAACAGCTGTCTGGTAATTTTACCAACAGTAATTTTACAAAACGTTTCAAAGATGAAAAAGTAAATAGTGCTCACGGTGAATTTATCCTCGAGAGCAGTGATTTCCTTGATGAACTGGCGCATCACCAAGTCGAACTTAGTCGCCAACTGTCGTCGGATCGATTCCCGAGTGTCAAACTCTAGGAACTTTAGCAGAACCGTTAATGCTTCTTCTGATGACCTGTTTTATACAGCGCTAGTAATTATTATAGTTATAGTATAATTACTTTAAATAATAAATGTTTAAATCGTTTCGAAGACGTTGTGGAACAAGGATTAGAACTAAACATTTCTAATCCTTGGATAATAATATCGGTTTAAGTTGTTGCCAATTATTTAGTAAAAGCAGGACCTGTAGTGGATGTGTATTAAAACCAAAGATGCACTGAATAACACCCAATTTCCACATACCACCAATAGTACGTTGCGTTCGGGTACAGATCCGCTATAACACGAATTGGTGATACTTGACTACAATTGTCAACTTACCGTAGGTTTCCAAAGCTCTGATTAATGTAATTCTTCGCTTCCTCCTCCAAATATTTAACTTCCCTCCAAAAATCGGCCATAATGACATCCCAGTTCTCTTTATTATCGAACACAAACACGCTAAAGTCGATAGTTCTTATGGGATACACGAGATTTTTCACTCGTTTGCGAACATCGTCTATTTGTGTCGGGTCGCTGATAATGGATTTTAATTCTAGACCGAAGATACGTTCAAAATCTATCAGCACCTGTCGAAGAGTTTATAATTACAAAAATAAGAAAACTATTCGAGCATTAGATCGATAAGATTTTTATTTTTTATTTTTCTTTAGATATAACTAAAATAGTCTCAAAGGTAGAGTGTTATTAAATTGCCTGCTTCGGTTACGCAGTTGTGCTACTGTATCATTGCAAAGCTAAGGTCTCGGGTTTGAATTCCGAATCAGGCAAAGATATATTGGATTTTTCTATTAAATATCAGCCCAGGTTCAGAAATTCGTGTCCAATATGGCGACAGGCTAGCCCCATAACACATTGTTGGACGGATATACAAGGCATAAATATATTTTTTTGAATTAAAATAGAAGTTAATAGAATTATTAAAGCAGACAAAGATTGTGTGTCTGTAAATAGCAAACACCGGAAGCTCATAAAATATGAAGAAAACAATAAATATAGTAACAATAGAAAACAAATACATTGACAGCCTCCGTGGCACCGGTGGTTAGACGCCACCTGTGAAACAAGAGGCCGCGGGTTCGATCCCCGCACCGAGAGAAATGCCGCGGCACCGCGGCCCACAAATATTTCTTTCGGGTCTGGGTGTTTGTGAGACTGAAAAAGTCTCTCGTAGTTCCTGATACCCACGACACAAGACTCGATCTTAGTGTGGGGTCAGGACTATGTATGTGACTGTTGTATAAAAAATAATACTACAGTAGCTAAAGTAACATACCTGAACAACATCACCCAAGTCCCTAGCCACGGTGCCAATATAATCAGTGGTAGTAAACAGCAGAGGCTGGTCGAACTCCCATCGCGCGCCCTTGCCGCTGAGTTCTATGTTGCGTCGCGTCTCCTTGTACAGGTCGTGCCACATCTCCATTATCTTCTGACCAGCCCGTGCTAGTGCCAGGACTTCTTCGTTTGGTTTGCTTTGGATTGGAAATGTGTATGATTTTCAGTACTGGTATGAAGATAGAAAGTGATTTAAAAAAAAAGATGTTTATAATCATTTAATTGAAGTAACACAATAGCTGAGCGTTTATAATTTATCACCTTATCGATTTGTCACAATTGAGCTTCGTAGTTAGTAAAATCAATAAAAAAATCTTGAGAGGTGTCAAGGGACACCCGGAACGGAGTTCCTTTCGATTAATTAGTGAAGGAATTGTAATAAAATTTTATTTCTTTAAAGTAATAATAATATATATTTTTATTATTAACCAATATTATGTATGTAAAGGAAAATTATACGTACTTTCCTTTCATTTTAATCTTCCCGCGCATTAGTATTAAAATTTACTGTGATTGAATGAATGAACATGAGAATGAATGCGGACAGGAATGACTGAATGGAGGAATGAGAGAAACAAAGTATAGAAAAACATTTTACAAAAAGTATTACAATAAACCCAAGTGGAAAGTGTGATTTCAGATTAAATGTACAATTAACACTAATTGTCGTTTCTCTATTTACAGAAACAAATGGTGTTTGATTGTCAAAAAGAACCAAGAATATATCATCTTATAAAACGACAATTAGTGTTAATTGTACATTTAATCTGAAATCACACTTTCCACTTGGGTTTATTGTAATACTTTTTGTAAAATGTTTTTCTATACTTTGTTTCTCTCATTCCTCCATTCAGATTTCTAAGGAAATAAAATCATGCACTGACTGGTATTCGTCTATGATGATTAAATTTAATTTACAATCAGATTGGTCAGAATGGAAATCAAACTTTTTGCAAACATATGGTAATAGAGGTTGGTCTACTAGCAAGTATGCTTTATATTTCAAATACCAGTCAGGATCTTTATTAGAGTTTGCTATAATAAAAGAAAAACTTATGTTAGAAATAAGAAAAACCATAGACCAGGGGACCCTGATTGATATAATTGCTGCCGGCTTGCCAGACTTTATAACAGATAAAATCAATAAAGATGAAATTGTACACACAAAGGACTTGTTTAGAGAACTTGGAAAATTAGAACATTTGATTACAAAGAAAAATATCATAAAAAAGAAAGATGATACAAAGATATTCAAAGAAAAATGTAAGATTTGTGAAAAATTGAATAAAGGTGTGCGATACCATTCGGAAGATTCTTGTTGGTTCAAGATGAAACTAAATAGTGAAAAAGAAAAAAAAGATCAAATAAGGGTTATCAACAATTCAGAATTGGAATGCGAGCTGAAACATGAAGATCAAAAAAACTGATTGTCCCGCCATTAATTAAAGTAAAATTAATATTAAATAAGAAAGTTGAAGTATTTGGAGTCTATGATTCGGGCGCTAATGTATCATTAATAAATTCAAGACTGTTAAAGATAAATAATAAGGATCTGAATTACTCCAAAAATACTAATTTAAAAACAATTAATGGCGTTAAAAGGACAAATGGTCTAATAACACTTGATATAACGATTTTCAATGTTGAAAAGAAAATTGATGTTTTTGTAATCAACAAGGAGGATTTTGATTATGACTTCCTAATTGGTTTGGACTGTATCAAAGAATTTTATCTAATCCAAAATGAAAAATTAGAAATAAAACAGAAAGTTCCTCCAGAAAAAAGGAAAATACTTTTGAATGAAACAAATAAATCAGAGATTTCTAAGGAAATAAAATCTGAGAACTTAGTAAACTTCAATGAAAACTTCAGGGAAGAAAACTTCGAAATAATGATAAATCATCTAGACTATCAACAACAGGCAGTGCTGAATGAGTTAATATTGAAAAATAAATCTGTATTTGCAAAGGACAAATATGACATTGGCACAGTCACAGATTATGAAGCACATATTGATCTACTGGTAGATAAATATTGCTGTAAAAGGCCATATCGTTGCACTATAGAAGATAAGAAAGAGATTGAAAACCAGATAGCAAAATTATTAGAAAAAAACATAATAGAGGAATCATATAGTCCTTTTGCAGCCCCCGTTACGCTAGCCTATAAAAAAGATGAAAATAAAAAATCAAGATTGTGTATAGATTTTCGGGATCTGAATAAAATTGTTGTCCCACAGTCACAGCCATTCCCACTCATTGAGGACCTAATAGTAAAGACAAGAGATTGCAAGTTGTTTGCTACACTGGACTTAAATTCAGCATTTTGGTCAATTCCTTTACGTGTCACCGACAGACACAAAACAGCTTTTGTGACACAAGAGGGCCATTATCAATGGACTTGCTTGCCATTCGGATTAAAGACCGCTTCAGCCATATTCCAAAGAATAATGTGTAATATCATACGAAAACACAAGCTTGGAGAATTCGCAGCTGCCTACATTGATGACATCATCATATTTTCAAAAACTTTTGCGGATCATGTCAAACATTTAAATCAGTTATTCCAGGCAATTAAAAGTGAAGGTCTAAGACTCAAATTCTCTAAATGTATGTTTGCAGCTGACTCTGTCAAATATCTGGGTCACATAATACAAAATAATTCAGTAAGACCGTTAAAAGACAACTTAATATCAATAAAAAGTTTCCTACTCCAAAAACGCAAAAAAATGTGAGGCAATTTTTAGGAAAAATAAATTTCTACCACAAGTATGTACCACAAATAGCAATGAAATTGAAACCATTACATAATCTCTTGAGAAAAGGACAGCCCTTTGAATGGACTGAGGCATGTCAGGAATCGTTTGATGGGATGAAAGAAGCATTGTGTTCTAAACCAATATTAACCATATTTGATCCAAACTTACCTATTTTCATATACACAGATGCCAGTATATTGGGAGTAGGAGCAGTCCTAAAACAGCCACAAGAAAACAATGAAGAAAAACCAGTAGCATATTTTTCAAAAAAATTGAATGAAGTTCAAAAAAGAAAAAAAGCTATATATTTGGAATGTCTGGCCATTAAGGAGTGTGTCCAATACTGGCAACATTTATTAATAGGTAGAAAGTTCACTGTATTCTCTGACCATAAACCTCTGGAAAACATGAATGTAAAATCCAGAACAGATGAAGAATTAGGAGATCTAACATTTTACCTATCACAATATGATTTTCAAATTAAATATTCTCCTGGAAGATACAACATTGAAGCTGATTGCCTAAGCAGGAACCCAGTCTTAGAACCGAATGAAAACCTGTGTGAACAACTCAAAGTAGTAAATATAATAAAACTAGAAGATATCTTACAAGATCAAATGAAAAATGAAAATATACAGAATAGAAAAGATAAGTTAATAACAAAAAACAATGTTTATTACAAAACAATAAAGAAAAGAAATAAAATAATTCTTACAGAAAAATTCAGCATCAAATTCATAAAAAGTGTACATACAGACCTAGGTCATATAGGAATAAAGCAAATGCAAAGAATGGTCAGTTCACAATATACAGCAAAAAACATGTCAAAAAATATAAAGAATATCTGTGAAAACTGCACAGTGTGCATAAAGAATAAATCTAGAAGACAAAATAAATATGGATTGATGTCCCACTTAGGTCCTGCAACAAAACCTTTTGAGATATGTTCCATTGACACCATTGGAGGATTTGGAGGTTCTAGGACAACCAAAAGATACTTACACTTGTTATCAGATCACTTCACAAGGTATGCATATATTTTGACATCAAGTACCCAAAATGCAAACGATTTCATAAAACTAGTGAGAAAATGTACAGAAATTTACGACATTGGCGTGATTCTTTCAGACCAATACCCTGGCATTAATTCGAAAGAATTCAAAAGATTTCTGGATGAGAAGAATATTTCAATAATTTTTACAGCAGTCAACGCACCTTTCTCTAATGGTCTCAATGAAAGACTTAATCAAACTCTGATCAATAAAATCAGATGCAAGATAAACGAAAAGGACATCAAAATAGCTTGGACAACCATAGCACAAAATTGTGTGAAAAACTACAATGAAACGGAGCACACTGTCACTGGATATGCACCAAAGTATCTACTTGATGGTACAGATGTTACAATTTTGCCAAAGGAGTTGAAATCCAAGAATACCGAGTATAACTTGATACAAGACAGAAAAAAGGCTCTGGAAAACACAATCAGATCACATAATTACAACAAAACAATTTATGATAAAAATCGGCGACATCATGACTTCAAAGTTGGAGACAATGTTTTTGTAGAGAATGGAAACAAACTAAATAGAAAAAAACTCGACGAATTAAGAATCGGACCCTACCAAATCATAAAAAAATTATCGAACTCAATATACGAGATAAACACAGACCTTAAGAAGTCAGAATCAAACTTCTTCCACGTCTCAAAATTAACGCCAGTCCCTGCGCTTCATGAAACTTGTTGATAACATAATATTATAACATAGTGATTATGATTCTAAGATGTATTGATTGTTTGTTATCTTGCCTTTGGGGGGAGATGTAAAGGAAAATTATACGTACTTTCCTTTCATTTTAATCTTCCCGCGCATTAGTATTAAAATTTACTGTGATTGAATGAATGAACATGAGAATGAATGCGGACAGGAATGACTGAATGGAGGAATGAGAGAAACAAAGTATAGAAAAACATTTTACAAAAAGTATTACAATAAACCCAAGTGGAAAGTGTGATTTCAGATTAAATGTACAATTAACACTAATTGTCGTTTCTCTATTTACAGAAACAAATGGTGTTTGATTGTCAAAAAGAACCAAGAATATATCATCTTATATGTATTATAAACCTAATCAGTAGGCTCAAATTTAGTAATAATTGGCAAAGATACATAGTCAAATGAAGGGTTGATGATTGACAGCAGGGTAACAAACTAAAATTGTAAAAAACGATTGTCAAATGTTTTAAAGTGTCGTTGCAACTTTTGGTCTTAATTTTTTCCGTTTAGCCCACTTTCGCAACGCGCGATATGGAACTTTGTTTCAATCGTTCCAAAACTTCGTTCCGATACTTTCTATGAGTAATGAAAATTATATATGCGACGATTAATAGGCAAATATCAAACCTATTTGAGTAAATTAAACGACTTCTATACTAACTGCTAGCTGATAAAAATTTTATAAAAGTTACAAATGCGAAGGTTTGTGAATGTTTGTTACAAAACAAGGCGGTGGAGACAAATTGTAATGGACTTCATCGTACTTAGCTTACGATAAATTACTGGATTAAAAGTGACCCGAAAATTATGAGATTTTAAGATATATTAGATAACACATATCACTGACGCCAAAAAAAATTATTGATCACATATCAATATTATGTATATTAATATACTTACTCAAATAATGTGTGAACGTTGAGGAATCTCTCCAGCTTGTCGGAAAGCGCCCATGATATCCTGGACAGGAGGGGCACCATAGTCTCATCTGTTCTGTAGCCTTTTGACAACACCCACATCATGTAAATACTTTCCACTAGTTCTGGTAACATCTCGATAACTTGGGGTAGAGGGGAGTCGTCTTCTATCACCTGAATTGTCATTTTATTATTTCATTTGTGTGTTGTTAAAAATATTAGTGTATTTTCAAGTTTGGTTGCTATTCATTAAAAATATATGGAAATTTTAATAATAGCTGCAGTGATCAATGTAAAGGTTTTAATGATTGTCAAAATAATTTATTTTGGGGTATGTAAAGGAATCTTAACACAGTTCCGTTCAGTTCTTATTTTTAATGACTGCGTTACCTTCTTGCAATTCCGCCATTGTCAAGTGTTTGAAATAAATTTATAAGGAAAATTGTGTAGTAGGAATCCTAATTACTTATCGCATCGTCTTTATTACCGATACCTTCAACTTTGATCGCATTTAAATACATCTCAACAGCATTGCCAATTACAGGAACTATCACACTAAAACCATTAACATTTTCAACGTAGGATTTCATACATCTTCGCACAAGAGATCTCATTAAGGCTCCCACTTTGCATTAAACGCAGTATAATATTACTGCATTGCCAATAATTCAATGTCTCGCCGCATTCGACGTACTCCGAGTTTCTACGTGACCGTACTATCTACGCCGTTTTGTTAGCTCTGACCTTTATATAGAATTCAGAATGAAGCACCGTTTTGAGACGAATGGAGAATATACTTAATGCCATTAAGAGCATAATCTATGTGATAACATAAATTGAACAAATTTGGAATTGTATTTGGTATTTTTTAATGTTTACAAATTTTCAACATCTACTGGTTAAGAAACTGAATAACGTTATATCAACGTAGATTCTGATTATACAGACAATTTCTAACGCCTTTTTATTTTCCCTAAGGTGAGCAAAAAGGCAAATTTCAGTTTATTTCTTTGTATAAATCATCACTACAATTTATCAAAATTCACGTTTAAAACGTTTAAAAGGCCTTTCATTTTATCATTTCATGTCATTGCTCATTATAAATATTATGTGTATTATAAACGTCTAGTATGTTATTCACTTACCGTAAAGAAACGCATCAAAGTAGACAGGAATTTCAAATTATCACCAGCCAAATTGTATTGCTCTAGAAGCCTTTCCTTGTAATTCTTGAAGCCCTGTAATATTTTTTTATATAGTATTTTGTAAATAAAAAAAATCCACTTACTTAACTAGTAATTCACCTCAAAATAAGTAGATCCAGCCCGTTTTAACATCTCTAGTATCTTCACGACCATTGGCTGCTTTAACTGTTCTACTAACAGAGATATTTCAGCGTCTCTTTCACGCCAGTATTTGTATTCTGCTACAGGACCTTCGCCTTCACGAGTCTGATTAAAGAAAACAACAGTTTCACTCTCGTAAAAGAAGCTATTCTTATGAAAAACTAGAATTCGTTACACTCTTGGGTTTTGTACATGGTTTAAAAGCTTTTTGATATAAAGCTAGTAATCATTTGGAGTCTTCACAATATTTTATTGTATTGAGATTGTCTGTTTCTAAACATGCTTACTAAGCACTCAGTTTTATAAAAAAGTAAAAATAAACTCAATTGTTCTTACTCTAGTATAAAAACTCAGGTACAGTCAATGCAAAAAAAAGTGGGGTGGTAAATCTCAAGTTTCTATTTTCTCAGTAAATGATAGTTTTGCGTATCAGCGGGGCTTTATTACGAGTCTACGAGTATATTTATTATGATACCTACAAAAAATACAGCATTTAACTATTCCACCATACCTTCCCCAAACAATTAGCGATGGTAGTATCGATATGATTCTCCCACATCATGACGGCTTCCTCCAGCTGTGAGATCAGGTCTGGGCTGAGGACTTCCACGCGGCCGTGATGCTCCTCCGAAAGCATAGGGATGTTTGGCATTGGAAACTGGATCTCGCCTTCTATGTGCTCTATAGTCCTGAATATGACGCACAATGTTTAGACAATATTATTTTTTTAATTTACCAAATATTACTAAGTAAGCCTTTCATGCAGTGCCGTCTACGTAAGTATTCTTATTTTTGACAAGCTACTTTAGGATAACAAATAGGGCGTCGCCGAAAAACGACGCGCAGACATATCGCCCTACATCTGCGAAAAGTATGAGAGGGCTACCGAGTCATGGACGGGCTCGGGCAAAGAAGTTAGTCCCAAATTGTAACCGGAAGATCCGCTTCGCATCGTTAAACGTGGGAACACTAACTGGGAAAACAAGGGAACTTGCATATCTCCTCAAACGTAGGAAGGTGGATTTCATATGCTTGCAAGAAACTCGATGGACTGGATCGAAAGCTCGTAACATCGGAGGGGGCTATAAACTTATGTACGTAGGAGCAGAACATGGAAGAAATGGCGTAGCGATAGCTGTAAAGGAGTGTCACCTAAGCAACATACTGGAGGTAAATCGAATAAACGATCGACTTATGTCTCTGAAAGTTCTAGTAGAGGGAGAAGTCGTTAATATCGTGTCAGCCTATGCTCCGCAAACGGGTTGTAGCCAATCAAAGAAAGATAACTTTTGGACGAGCCTAGAAGACACGCTCTTACAATTTCCTACAAAGGAGACCCTCTTGCTGGGGGGTGATCTGAATGGCCACATCGGGCAAACCAGCAACGCTTTCAAAAGAGTACATGGAGGTCACGCATACGGCACTCTGAACGATGTTGGAAAAGTTGTACTATCTACAGCAGCTGCTTTTGATCTTGCTATTGCTAGTTCCTTTTTTGCTAAGAAGATAGAACACCTAATCACATATAAAAGCGGTCACACAATGTCGCAAATAGATTACCTCTTAGTGAACCGATCGCACATTGGCCGTGTAACAAACTGTAAGGTGATACCGGGGGAATGTGTTGCTACCCAACAACGTATTGTTGTAATGGATATGAAGTTTAAACAACTGGTTAAAGACAAACCAATTCTTGCTCCAGAACTTACAAAATGGTGGGATCTAAAAGGTGACAAAGCCCGTAAGTTTACTGAACACCTAGTAGACATAGAAGTTGACGCAAATAGAGACGTGAATGACATATGGGAATGTCTACGCAAGTCCATCATAACTGCAGCAAATAAAACCCTTGGCCGCACAAAAGGAGGAAGAAAAACTGGCAGAGAAACCTGGTGGTGGTCGGAAGAAATTCGCATTGCAATACAAAACAAATAAATTGCATTTAAGAAATGGCAAAACACCCAGGCCTCTGAAGACAAAGAAGAGCATAAGAGAGTGAAGAAAGATACCAAGAGAGTCATTGCAATCCAACAAGCATATTCCCAGAGAGATCTTAACGGTTAGTTAAATAGCAAGGAAGGCCAAAAATACGTGTATAAGCTGGCAAAGCAGCGGTGTCGGAGTACAAAGGATCCTGCTAAATGCAAAACAGTTAAGGGCCCCAATGGTGACGTGTTATACAGAGACAAAGACATTATAACAGCTTGGCATGGATATTATAAACACCTACTGAACCCTAGCTAAACTGCTACCCAACTTCCAGAAATTGGGAAAAATGAGGGTCTCATTCCTCCAATACACCATAGTGAGGTTAAAAAGGCTCTGCAAAAGATGTCTAACAAGAAAGCTATAGGACCTGACGGCATCCCAATAGAAGTTTGGAAATGCTTACGCGACCAGGGAACCATGCTGCTGACTGATTTCTTCAACTCTCTGTTAAAATCCAAGAAAATGCCTGACGCTTGGGGACTCAGTACTATAATTCCAATTTACAAGGGAAAAGGTAGCAAGTATGAGTGTAACAGCCATCATACACGTTATAAAATGCATACACGTTTTAAAATGGCGGTCAAAATGTTTAATTCTAACTATCACTTTAGAATATCGACCAATCGGACCACGAAAAACGAACAAAATTTCCTCGTATTTACTAGAAATATCACTACTGCTTTCCTCCTATAGGTCATATCGTGATCATATAAAGCATATAGCCTTCCTCGATAAATGGACTACCCAACACTGAAAAAATCATTCAAATCGGACCGGTAGTTCCAGAGATTAGCGCGTTCGAACAAAAAAACTCTGCAGCTTTATAATATTAGTATAGATTATTGAGAGTCTGCGTATTGCCTGAGAAACGAGTGTTATTGTCAAAAAATCACTATGGTTTCGTACCTGGCTTATCCACCACCGATCCGATGTTTGCATTAAACATAATAACGGAAGAATATCGCACCAAAAATAAAAAATTGTGCGTCGCATTTCTATACATGGAAAAGGCATTTGACCGGGTTCCTCGAGACACTATTTGGTGGAGTCTGCGCAGGAAGAGTGTCCTCGAACAGTATGTCAACATTATTGCCGACATGTACAAAGAAGCGAAATCGATGGTACGAACAGTAGTGGGCGAAACAAGGTCTATAGCAGTTACGGAGGGCGTTCACCAAGGATCAGTACTGAGTCCTTTTTTGTTCTGCTTGGTACTGGACTCACTCACAGAGCAGGCGCAAAACGCAGCAAAGTGGATTTTTATCTACGCCGACGATGTGGCTATTTGCACTGAGAGTCGATCGGAATTGCAAGATGCACTTTTGCTCTGGAAACACCAGTTACAGACTGGTGGCCTAGTGTTGAGTGTAGAAAAGACCCAGTTTATGTGCTTCAACAAACAGGAACCAGATGACACCAGTCCTATTCCCATCGATGGACAGATGGTAAATATATGCGATCACTACAAATACTTGGATAGCATAATGCATAGTTCTGGGAATTGGGAGTGTAACATTCAACACCGAATAGCCGCAGCGTGGCTAAAATGGCGAGAAGTGCCTGGGGTTACATGCGACAAAAAAATGCACGTGAAACTCAAAGGCCTAAAATATATATATATATATATATATATATATATATATATATATATATTATAATGCATTGCATGGCGAGACGAACATGCCGTTCGCTTGATGGTAAGCGATGCGACCGCTCATGAACAGTAGCAAAACCAAACAACACCTTGATTTACACACAAGATGTTAAGTCTCAATATGTCCAGTAGTTACTCTGGCTACAATGTCCTTCAATCCGAAACACAACAGTGCATTTAAACTGCTGTTTGACGGGAGAAATAGACATTGCGGTGGTACCCACCCAGGCAGCCTCTCACATATGAGAGACCTACCACCAGTGAATCCAGTGAATTATAAGACCAGTCCTAATGTATGGCAGCGAAACGTGGACTGTAACGCAGAAAAACACCCATGCCATCCAAATTGCCGAAATGAAGATGCTGAGGTAGATGTGTGGCGTGACCAAGCTTGACAAGATCAATGAGAACAATTTGTATGTGAGAGGTAGCCTAGGTGTGCGTGATATCGCCGATAAAATGCAGGAGAGTAGACTGTGATGGTATGGCCACGTAAAAAGGCAGCCGCCGGACTACGTAGGTAACTTGGCACTACAGTTAACCATAATCGGCCGAAGGACCAGGGGCAGGCCGAAGACGAGGTGGAAGGATGTAGTGCGGAGGGACATGGGAGAATGCCAGGTATCCGAAGACGACATCAGGGACAGAGCGAAGTGGAGAAGAAAAACGAAGAGAGCTGACCCCACCACCATGTGGTATAAATATAAAATAGCTTGGAAAAGAGAGAGAGAGAGAGATCTGAAAAGCTACTTTAAACTCCAGGAATAAGGTGGAATTTCTGTTAATATATTTGGAATATGTGATCTTTTTGTTTACTCTTTTTCATGTCATGCATCGGTGCCACTTTTTAACAGAATTATTAACTGTGTATCTAGTGTATATTTGATCGAAGACTCTAGTGTTAAGTTTCAAAGGGAATTGTAGCTAGTAAGCATTTGGGGGAGGCCTATGTTCAGCAGTGGACTTCCTTTGGCTGATGGATGGATGGATGGAAGCATTAAAAGACTACATGAATTTCATTGTGACGAGTACGTATTAGCTTTAAGTGTAACCCTCAAATTCAGACAAACGATTATCTAATCTTATTTTGCCAAAATACTACTACTGAGTTCAGAATAAACGAAGCTAGAAAAACTGACGTCGCAGAAAACAACTTGTGAACTTTCAAACTTTTAATTATTACATTAATAAAATAAAAATGCCGTGTCCATCCATCCATCCGCGACGGAAACTTCCATAATAAACTTCAACCGTGTTTTAATTAAGAACTGTTGTGTGTACCAATTAAAAAAAAACTTTATGGTGGTGTACTATCAAATCATAAGCCTACACTTCGAAATGAATAGTACTTTATTCGCTTTTGAAAAATTAATTCTGCGTCATTCTAAAGCAGTTGGCATTTAGTTAGAAGCAGCTTTTGAGTGAAAACTTAATGAAAAAATAGATGTGCTAAGACTACATTGCAGAAATTAAAATAGCAGGGACGCGTTGATTGTATTATCTTTCTCGCTCCCTTAGTCGACGTGAGCCGACTTTACCCGAATGATCGTTACATAACCGAGCGAGATGGGGTTTAGTCTCATTGAATTTATAATGCTTAGTGTGTCTAAAGTAGTCACTTGAAAAGGTGTAATATGGTTTTACGGAGCGAGGATAGAAAACATTACTAACCATTCAACAATACCCACTAGGTCCTTTATGTCTGTAATGACCTCTTCAGCTGTTGTCTTCTGGTGGTCAGACATTGTCATGTCGTCAGTTGTTGCCAACATAACTTGGTCCTTGGAATGCATAAGTTATCATCTTCAGAATTTTGTTGTACTTACTCGTATATTTAATAATTTCAGACCGGTGAATAAATAGCCCATTTCCGTTCTATCAATTTTAATAATTTTATGGCGTGTCAAAGAGTTGCAACAATTGCTTTATTTCAAAATAAAACCTTTAAAAAGTGATGAAACCTAACACTTACCTTAAAGTTTTTTGAGACTTTTCGGTCACACAAACACCCAGATCCGAAAGAAATATTTGTGGTCCGCACAAACTTTTCTCTCGGCGCAGGGATCGAACCCGCGGTCTCTGCTTTCACAGGCGGCGTTTTACCGCCTGAGCCATGAAGGCTATCAGCTGAGTCTAAGAGAAATTATATAGCTCAACCTAAACCAATAATGATTCAAATATCTATATTTTAACTGATGCAAACAAAAATATAAGTTAAAACTAATTTAAACAAGAAACACATCACAATGTTATCGTAACAAACCAAATCAAGCAGTTAGTTTACGAAGAACGTGCTAATTTCAAATTAAATTGTATTTATAAACTGAAGTAAGGTGCAATAAAAAGAAAATATACTTATGGTTATTAAAACTAAATGTCTAAAAGGCTCTTGATATTAATAAAAAATATATATTTACCAGATCTGCCGTAGACGTCGGTCGTTTGACTTGTGCTCGTTTTATAGACACCACAGAGCCGGAACGCATGTTTTTAATCCTGTGCATTCATTTTACTCATAAACTACAAAATATTCATAACTAAAGTACGCTGAACGTTGTTCAAAATGATGTTTACCTCCGCTCGGCGTTTTCCCCTCTCGCGATGTTGGACATTCTGCGATAATCGGACGGTCGCAAATAATTAACCTGTAAGTTTAAACAATAGAATATTTGTTCATTCTTTTTAGTGGCATAGAAGTGTTAGTTTCGGAAATACATATGGTCGTTATTTATTCAGTTAGTCCCAATACCATTGAGCCTTACTCGCTGGATATACTAAGAACTGAGTCGCGTCGCGTAGTTCCAGTGGCAGTGTAAGCCCACTGAGTTTGTTTCGCCGGGTCTTCTCAAGAAGGGCCGCGTTAGATCCGGTGGTAATAATAAACCGCTACACACCATTTTAATAATACTCATGGTCCACTAATAAATTTAATTTGAAAAACGTAAATTGTGTATATATTTTACAACAAATTTACGTATGTTTGATATACGTAAATATTTTGTATAATGAGATTAAGTGCTATGTGTATTTGTCATTAGAGCACTTCAATTGCCTTTATGATCAATAAATACATTTTATTTCACTTTTTTTAATTGCCTCTTTCTAAGAATCGCAATATAATATTTCAAACGTAAGATTTTAATATCATTACTAAAAACATCAACTTATAAAAATATATTTTAGATTGTTAGTAAAGCCTCCGAGACTAATTCCTTCAGATTCAGACACTAAAGTGAAAATAAAGAAGTATTTTAGACATAAGACCTTTTTGTAGTCGCTCGGCATATTGATTAATGTGACGTCTGGATGAAATTCTTTGAATCTCGCCCTTCGACAAAATTAAGAGGGTATTGTGGTTATTCTATTAGGATTCCATTGCACTTACCATCACGTTGCAGTCACTTCGTCATGCATACAAAAAAATCATATAAAACATCGATCAAAGTACCTGTGAAGCGGTCTCATCCATTTTATGATGTTGACCAGCGTATGATATCTGCCGAGAGAGCAACGCATGGCTTGATTCCATGGTCATGACCGTGACCTCACGGAACTGCCTCTCGAACAATGGTATGTAAGCCTGCAAATATTTACACAATATGTTGTTTGAGTGCGTTGCTTATTATATATTGCTACATGGCCGGAAGGCCTCTTATTACTAATTGCAATTTTTTAACTGCATTAGATAGTCTAGAATAGCAATTTTTTCCACGCACCTTAGAACCCATACCATCTCTTTACTACGAGGTTCCAGAGAATATTTTTCCCACATACAATAAAGCTGTGGAATGTGGAATTAGCTACCTGCCGTATTTCCCCAAAAGATTATAGCATGGGGCTCTTCAAAAGAGAAGTTAAAAGGTTCTTACAAAGTCGCCAACGCGCAACTGACATCTCTGGTGTTGCAAACGTGTATAGGCTACGATAACTGTTCACCATCAGGCGTGCCATATGCTTGTTTGCGTCCTTAGTTGTATAAAAAATAAAATAAGTTCAGAAGTCGGTTGAAAGCGATCTGTCTTTCGTTACATCTCTTGGGTGGGCCATCCAACGGTCATTCAGTAGGTGACCAGACTTTGAGAACTAAAACGACGACGATACTTGCTCAGTTACTGGTATAATATGGTTCTCTGTATCACCCCATATACATCCCACTGCTGGACACGGGTCTATTCTGTGATCTAGAATACGATTGAGTGTGGTTTGGTCATAAAGTAATATTCTATTACCGATTCCAAATTCTATTTTATTTTATTACTGTATTTCAGTCTAATCATTAGATATGTCGGAAATAAAACCACGTGTTAATTTTTTTGAACCAGACCGGTGATAACGTCACCGGTGTATATTCGTTTATTAATTAATTATTGCTATCACGACACGTTATAATTTACTGATTAACGATTTATCCGAATATCTGCGATAACACGCGTTTGTCAATGTTTCACTGTCGACTGCTGGATGTTGAATGCTTTGCATACGGTCCGGAGGCGCTTTATATTGCAAACTGTCATACTCCCACCCTTACTCTGACTGTGGGTAGTGAAATAGAATCACAACCGGGTTTTCTTTAATAAAATTACTTCTACAACTACCCGTAGATGCTTAAAATTGTTTACTATTGTTTTAACAATCCTTGTGTTTAGCATTTTGACTTTATATAAAATCGCCTCGACAGATATTTTTAATAAATAAATATGTAATAGTAATAATAAATACACCCAACAGTCACGGACGCTAAGATCGATTCCTGTGTCGAGAGTACCAGGAATTACGAGAGACTTTTCGGTTCCACAAACACCCAGAAACGAAACAAATATCTGTGGCTCCCATAAATATAACAATCTGCGCTACGGAGGCTGCCACAATACAATGTAAATCTAAGTCTAATTCTACTTACCTCTTTAAGCTGTTGGCCCAAACTCATGAGCACCTTTCCACTAGTAATCCCTGCCAACACATGGTCAGGCATCTTCAATTTCGTCAGCTGAGCGTTCTCAGCCAACGGTATCCCGTTCTGATTCTGCCTTATGAAGTATATGTATCTTTGGTTTCGCTGCGTAACTTGGGGGGTAAACGCTCCGAATATGGGAATTAGCTTGGGGTATTGAATCACGCGGTTCACGGTTCTCTGTAAATGTGTGAATGTATTTAGAAAGTATATTTGGCGTATATTGATTGAGGGAATAATTTTCTGGGAAGATTTTTTGACTGGTTAGTGTTTTATTTTTGTACTTTTGGGAAGTATTTAGTAGGTTAATTCAAAATGAGAAGGTGCTACTTGGGTCTACAATTTTACTATGTAAAATCGAACTGGAGTTACAATATTCAATCAAACATTACCTTAATTGTATAGAATTGCAAAGTTCCATCAACAGCGGGATCTAAGTCCTGGGGTGCTGAAAAATTGATATCAAAATGATTATTAGGTTTTTTTTTTTTATTGCTTTGAATGGCGAGACGAGCAAGCCGTTCGCCTGATGGTAAGCGATACGACCGCTCATGAACAGTAGCAATATTCCACTGCGCTCGCCATCCTGAGACATAAGATTTTAAGTCTCAATATGTCCAGTAGTTGCTCTGGCTACAATGTCCTTCAATCCGAAACACAACAGTGCATTTAAGCAGTGCTGTTTCACGGGAGAAATAGACATTGCGGTGGTACCTACCCAGATGGCCTCTCACATATGAGAGACCTACCACCAGTGTATTAGTGCTTTTAAAATAAGGTTTAATTTCCATCAACTATTACTTACGAGTAATAGTTGATGGAAATTAAACGGACTAGACACAGCTGCCCACGTGTTCACGGTGGTCGCGGGTTCGAATCCCAGGGCACACCTCTGACTTTTCGGAGTCATGTGTGTATTGATAGTCAATCACCACGCACTAAAACGGTGAAGGAAAACATCGTGAGGAAACCTGCATACCATAGCGATTTACAAGAATTTCTATGGAATGTAAGTCCGCCAACCCGCACTAGGCCAGCGTGGTGGACTATATGGCCTAACCACTCTCAATCGTATTCTCAATTGTAGAGGAGGCCCGTGCCCTACAGTGGGACGTATATGGGCTGATACAGATTACTTACGAGGTGGAAAGGAGTACAGATCCTCGGAGACTATTGGCTGTGCTTCTTCTTTATCAGCTACAGCTGTGTTCACTTCGTCTTCGGTCCCTGAGATAGCGCCAGCTGCCGTCTCTATATCTATACCTTGTACAAGAGAGAGTAGTAAGAGATAATATTTATCCTAGATTTAAGTATTCTATACTAGTGTTTTTTAGTCAGTGGTCCGCAAAACAGTGGTGGTCCCTGAAAGAAGTACTCCGCGGAGGCATCCAGAGACCATCGTTAATATAATTTTATACATGCTTTAATTAAGGTTATATAGCAAAATCTTTTATTTATTTAGATTTCGGTACTGAATTAACATACAACCAAACCAACTCGGTACTAAATTTTTAGTCAGATTTTAGTCAAATGCTCCTGATGACAAAAGTTAAGAACCACTGTTCTATACAGAGCAAATTTTATTGGTTGATAAAGACCTTTTTCTATTAGATAAAAACGACCAGATGAGTAGCGCTCTTTATTAAAATTAAAGTCACGTTTAAGATTAAATTATTTATTTTCTCGGCGATGTCTGCCAACTGCATTAGACAAGCGAGATAAAAAAAGCCGAGTATGAAGGATATATGTCACTTAGATCGCAGGTATAACTACCTACTTATAAACCAAATAAACGTAAAACATTGCTGAGAAATCATGTTGTGTCGACTCCACAAAGGTATGCTATAAGATCAGGCAGAAGAATAATTTCTTATTATATTTAGATTTATGAAGGAAAGATTATTAGCTAATTTTCATTTGAAAATTATTTCCATATCAATAATAAGAGTTAAAAGTATTCTTACTTTTTAAACTTTTCACACTCTTAAGACTTTTGGCGCTTTTAGCTTTTCTGGCTTCATCTTCGTGAGCTACTTCGGAAGGCTTCTTGCCTTTCTTAGCACCCTTCTTTGGGGGCGGCGCTGGTGGCGGGGGCGGGGGAGGAATTATCCCTGAAAAGCAATTGATAAAAAGTTAATAGTTGAATTTTATAAGTATGTCTTTTTGTAATAAATCGTTTTTTTTTTCTTTCTTTTTACAGCGTGTATTTTTTGGAATTATAAGTATTGATGATTGAAACAATTTTGTACTACTCTTTTTTTTAAGTAGGTTTTTATTTCTTTAATTGTATTTATCTAAGAGATGAGAGAGATCGAAAATCTAACAACCAAATAGTTTTGTAAATCCATTCAGAATTAATCAAGTTAGGAACATTTTAAATATTTTAGTGGAAGTAAAAGAAAAGGGATGCAAAACAAAACTATACTCCATCGGTTTAGGTACTTAACTAAATGTAAACAAACCATAAAAAAGGTTATTTAACATTGCCATATCTCATTCCTAAATTAATTGAAGATAAAAAAAAATTACGGAAATGTAAAACTACATTGCACGTTCAAATTTATTATAAAGATTATAATTATGAATGTGTGAGCTTGGAAACAATTCAATTGTGTAAGATCATAATTACAATATCTAAATTAAATTATCTAATTTTACATAATGCAATCTGTCTATAAAAAAGACCCAAACAGTCAGGCATCCAAAACATTTTCATAAAAGTTACAAAAAATATTATGCTACAAAATCTAGAAGTACGACTTTACCGTAATGCGACCATTAAAATGAAAGATAATGCGTTAGGTCGGATAACTAAGCATCATCATAAATGTTATATATGGCAGCCAATATTATTCATTGCGTTAATGTACTTATTGTTTTCATGAAGTGATGAAGTGTTTGGAAGTGTTCATCGTTGTTCTTTACTCTGTTTTAGTTATTATTTGTTATAAGCTGCTGTTAATTATTGTTAATACCTGTTACTTTGTTGACTAAGAAAATATTCGTAAATTGGACATTGCAATAAAATGTTGAACAACCATGCATCACATGTTCTGGTTTGTTTACATTTAGTTAAGTATCTAAACCAATGGAGTATAGTGACGTCACTAGGCTTAACATGCATTATTGTGCGCGTTAAAGAGAAGGTAAAATACTAGTATTGCCTCATTTTACAAGCTACTTTAATACAATACTATACTACCTCGGTGGCGTAATTGTACTATGGTATGATTATACAGCTCGGCTTCGAATACCGGGTCGGGCGAAGTGATAGTGGATTTGGATTTTTTTATTTATTATCACCGCGGAGTTAGGAATGTGTGCCCTAAATGGCAATAGGCTCACGCCCATCACATCATGGGACGGAACCCAAAAGGTGAAACATGGGTCGACTGGTTGCTAACAGCACGTCTGCATACCCCCTATGGGAAGAAGGTTTGACGTGAGTTTATGTATCTAAGTATGATTAATACTGTTTTAACATAAATATTTTATGTTAATTAAGTTTGTGTTTGATCGCGAAATAATACAAAAAAATCAATCAAGGTCAAATACCCTATTATGCTGAACAGAGTAAATAATTATGTACATTATTTTCTAGTTGATACTCTATATAATAATAATGCCGTGACTTTGCAGTGCTAGCATAAAATATAGCTTACATCTAAATTAAAACCCTAGTTTATTTCACTCAATTTATCTAGTAAACGACCAACAGTCTAGACTAGAGCTAATTTTTAAAACAGATGTAACTCACTCCACTCAGTGAATTCCTTGTCTTCATGAATTAGCTTGTCCACAATTATCTTGGAGACGTAAAACGTTGTCTTGTCGAGTGATTGTTCGTTTGGCTCAACCGGTGTTGTAATGAACGATGTGAATAGTTTGTTCATCTCTGGGTCCTCGAACATATTGAAGAATAGTTCGTCGTCGTCCATACCGATTATTTTGAGGATGCGATCCTTGGGAAATAAAATTATTTAGTTCTACATGCAACTGCAAATACCGTGTATGATTCATCTTATACTCTCACTATCATTTCGTTATGTGAGTAGGCCGATCATTAAATTATGAGAGATTTGTACAAAATATATTTCGCCATTCACACACAGAGCAACGTAATAGGATAAAAGATGAATGATGAAAAATAATAAATAACTAGCTATTGTAGTAATTAAGAATAAAATATCTATAAAAATCGACTTTACCTTAAACCACATCGCTCTCGGATCGGTATGTATGTCTATATCAGTCTCGAATTCTCCAACAAACGATGGACGCTCAGAAAGCGACATTATTTTCACTATTCAGTTCCTGAAAATATCGCTTACTTTAATTGTAATGAAATATAATACTTACTGGTGGTAGGTCTCTCATATGTGAAAGGCCAACTGGGTGGGTTCTACGAGGCAATGTCTATTTTTCTTGTGTCAACGCATTACTGTGTTTCGGATTGACGGCCATTGTAGTCAGAGTAACTACTGGATATATTGAGACTTAACTTTACGTCTAAGGATGGCGAGCATAGCGGAATGCAAAGCACTGCTTTGTAATTCAAGGTATTGTTTGGTTTTGCCACTGGTCATGAGCGGACGAATCGCTTACCATCATTCGAACGGCATATTCGTCTCGTCATTCATCGAAATAAAAAAATCGTTACAAAAATACCCAATGCTTTCGATAGACAGTGGGCGAGACACGACTGTGTCTTGAATCTTACAGGCTTGATGCTGACGTCTCCTTTGGAGTTGTACAGTCTTACTCGTAAACAGTTTACCTACAAGTATATTTTAACTATCGAACGTTTTGTCTTAGTCGCTCAAACTGAATTCAAATTGGTTCGAAAGAGACAAAGCATCCTATAACTAAAATAGATTTATAAGCAGTGTATGAATAAGGCCAGTAATGTATTGGTACGTATAAAATATTTCATACCGAGCCGTACCGCCGCTGTTGCGTTCGGCGTGATAACTCTGTGTGACATGTTCCGTTTAACCAAGTCTGACGTAATCCTAAGAGTTCTCCATAAGAATTTTAAAGGTATGTTAAACATTATATTAATTGGTTTATTACTACGGTCTTAATATAAAAAGCGAATTAAAATCTTTATCACACCAATAGGCGTAATAAATAATTGCAATTTCACTTCAAACATCGGTTACTTTAAAAAAGTTTTGTCGTAAAAATATATTTTAAAGTAGTAGAGCCACGATGTTTGTCCGTCAGGCTCACCCAGGGCGGTACCATTGTTTCACAGGAAACCGCGTTTCCTTCGTTGAGTGAGATTACCAGATTACCAATATACCCTTTTCTTCTTCCCACCCTTTTTCCTTCCCGCTTCCTTGCTATTTGATGGGCTGGCAACACATCCATGATCCAAAGTTGTGGATGTTTATGTTCGGCGGTGATCACTTAACATCAGGTGCTATGTTTGCTCGTTTGCCGGTCCTAGATTTGGATACAATATATTGAATCAAAAATAAAATCAACGGTAAAACAGTTTTTTATTATATATTTTTTTTATAATGGCCCGGCATAGTGGCGGCATTGCACCTGATGGTAAGTGCTAATGCCACCCAGGCAGAGTATCCATTGTACCACTTCCACAATTCCACAGCCTGACGGTGCGGCATAAAAAAGAATTTGAGAACCGTTTTGTTCGCGCCGGGATGGTGTGGACCGTCAAGCCATGGCTTCGCAAGCCAGCACGCGTGGTTCTGGTTAGGAATGGAGAGGAGGGGATCAAGTTAAACAATTCTTCAGAGCACTCACCGTGATACAGGCGGTAGAACACGCTTAGAGAGGCGACATCCCTCCGGAGTTGTAGCGACTCTAAGTTGCTCGTAACGTCTGCATCATTCACAATCCGGATGTCCCGCCGCTGCAATCCATCCAAGGCATCGAGCAGGTACTGGGCGGATCCATCCCAGAGGTGCGAGCAGTACTCCATACCCGGCCGGACCTGCGCTTTATATAAGCGACAAAGCTGACCGGGCGTGAAAAACAGACGCACCTTGTTCAGGACTCCAACCCTGCGGGATGTGGCCGTTATTACGCCCTCGATGTGATTCTTTGAATTGAGATCACAGCGGATATCCACACCAAGGATATTTAGGTCATTCCGCATTGAGAGGGGAGCACCCTGAAGAATGGGGAGGGGAGAGAACGGGGATTTTTTACACGTGAACGCTCATACCTGGGTTTTCTTGGCATTGAACTCAACCATATTCCTGAAACCCCATGTAGAAATGAGATCCAAGGTCCGGTTGAGCTCAATGACAAGATCTTCGCGTCCCTTCACAGTTTCGACTCGGCAACCCGGAGGCCCGTGGTGGTATCGCCCATGAACCGTGCTGTCATCTGCATAGCAATGAATGTTGCCAACCGACAACATGTCATTGATATGCAGAATAAACAAGGTGGGCGACAGCACCGAGCCCTGAGAAACTGCAGCATTTACCGACATGAGCGCCGAAGCGTGTCCGTCAACGACTACACGTATTCTACGCCCATGCAGAAAGCCGGAAATCCTCGAACACAGGTAGCCGGGCAGACCGTACAGTTACATGGTATCGCATTTTTGCGAGACAGAAGTATCCCGGCTGTTTCATATTGTAGTGGAAACTAAATACAATTCTTTACCACAGTTATAAATACATTTCTCATAAAAATTCTTTGAAAAGTGCAATTCCAAGTTGCGCCTGCCACTTGGCGAACATTGCAATTTTATTTGTGTTCTTCAGAAATTGCCGCGGAAGAGGCCATACTACCGTTTGAGTGACGGGTTATATCAATAAAACTTTATTGTTTTTAAAGTTACTGGGTTTTCCGTTCATATTATTTTATTGAGGGATGGAAAGGGTAAATAAAAATAGTTTCTGTTTATTTTGCTATGGAGTGGACAAATACATATTTTGTGATACCTATACATAACGTGACCATACGTCCCGCTTTGGGCGGGACAGTCCCGCTTTCAGGAAGTCTGTCCCGGTGTCCCCAGCAAGACCGACATCGTCCCGCTCTTGCAAACAGACCAAATAATAATTTAAAATTTATTTATCGCTCGAAATGCTTTACCGAACTGCTACTGAAAACCGTAGGGTCGTATTATACCAACACTTTCGTAAAAAACATCTTGACTTAATAAACTTTTCCTTAATTATTGAGTACGTTATGTATCTGCCTGAAAGTAACGCACCTATCGAAAAATTTTTTCTCATATTATCAAAATATGGACAAGTGATAAAACACAGATGAGTGTCGCAGTAATTAAATTTATTTTAATTACGAAAATAAATACATATAAATAAATCATGTACCGAGTTTTACAAAATACAAAAATACGATTTTGATTATTATTTTATGTTATTCAATCTTCAATGATAACAACTTGTAAAACACTAAAAACTTTTTTATTATTATTATTTAATTCCACTGATATCCCGCTCTGCCACAAAAAATAAATGGTCACGTTACCTATACATCAATCTATATCTGTGTGGGTCTATGCGTCCCACTGCAGAGCACGGACCTCCTCTACGATTGAGAGTACGATAAAGAGGTGTTTGTTTGTCTTTATATTGTATAAATTGATGAATTCAGTTTATAAAACGCCTCCATTAATGTTCTTTTTTATTGCGCTGAATGCAGAGACGAGCATCACAGAATACATACTTATATAGAAAAGAGTATATAGGAAAACGAGCGTGTCATTCGCCTGATGGTAAGCAATACGATCGATCGTGGACAGAAGCAAAACGAAACAACACCATGAATTGCAACACTTGGCATTCCATCGCGCTCGCCATCCTGAATTATAAGGTTTAATCACATTATGTCGAGTAGTCACTCTGTTCTCGGCATATTATGCCATTTAAGGAAATGATTACATGCCTGTAATCATACCAGTAATAAGCAGAAGCTACCGATTTACACTAATACTTATCCTGAATTTCCCTTTATTGCAAACATTCCGCGTTTATGCACCTGAGATGTTTAATTCTAGGTTTCGGGTACTAACTACTATTTAAAACAGATGAAAATAGTACTATTCACTTACCTCGTATTATTCAGTAATTCGAGACAAAAAATCCGACGAATTTTGCAGTTTCCTGGTAACGTCAATGGGTGTCGAAGCCAAACAAAACAATTCCAATAATGTTCCGTTGCCATAGCGCTGTATTTGAATTAATGAGTGCTAGGCAGCTAGCATTTTGGCGCGAAACTACATTGTATACGATTGTAACTGAATACGCGTACAAAAATAAAAAGGTGAATGTTATTATAGATATTTTTATCTGACAATAATGATTAAAAAGTAAATATTTTATTGGTAAACTACTCAATGTAATTGCAGTGCAATCAAAAATTTGTATTGTTTTATGAAAAGCTTTAACTACACTTACCTAGTCAAAATGCCAAAGCTATTTATCTATTTATTTATTTTACTATGTATGTGACTGTTGGGTGTATAGGTCTACCAGAATCTCATGGAATAAAATAAAAAAAAAACATAATGATTTTTATGTGGCAATACCATCGGCCAACAGCTGATTCAAAACTTGAGTTATGTCATTCGATGTGAATATTTTAAGATTTCTATCCTTTCTTAGCGAAAATGTACAAATTAGTTCTATAATCACAAGTGCGACACATTGTTTACAAAGTTTATCGCCAGATCCGTGAATAATTTGGTCAAATTTAAACAAAATCGTCGATTTTAAAATCGACGTCGTTTCAATAAGTAAGTTGGAGTGAATAGTTTTGATACTTCCATTGAGTTACACAACTGGAGGGGACATCAGGACCAAATAGTTTGGAACATTCGCAAGAGTACATGTACCGTTAGGCTGTCAGTCGTTCCTGACGTTTCAGCGAAGACGGACCTAATTAGGTGTAAATATAATTGGTCCATAAATGCCGTATTGCGTGCTAAAACATGCAAAAACCATTCCAGAACAATAGGAAGAAAAGATGGAGTTTCATTCGATACGTAAATCAACCGTACTTTAAATAAAGAAGCACGAAATTAAATTTAAGAAATTATTGACCGGAGTCGTTTTGACAACCGCCATTTTTGAATGAAATTATAGATGAATAGTAATGTAGTGACAGAAAGGTAAAAATTGAAGTTTTCATTTAGGGATAGTGGATATTGTATATGATAATACGATATATATTTTTAAAAATTCTAATTTATTTCTAATACAAAAATATGGCATATTTGGACATTTTAATTCTAGTTTCCGTTAACATTATATATTTAATTAATTGGTTAATTGTATATTTATTGCTATAATGTTTTTTTTTTCCAAATAAAGAAAATAAAATAAAACTTTAAATTCAATATAAGAATTTATAGGCTCTATCAGGCGTATATATCATAGATATAGGTAGAAATTTCTGAAGTGTCGCATCTGCAACATTGCCGACTTTATCTATACTTCACTGTCATATTGAAATGAGCACAATGTTTCTTCTACGTGTCCGCTCCAGTTGTAATACCTCAATGGATACTTCATTTTTTCTTTGGTTAGTGTTAGATATGTGCATGTGTTTTATCGTATATATTTTGATATAATTTTTCGAAACTAAACAGTAATCCATTAAATACCTATTTACAGGAGTTTCCAGGGATTTTAGATAAGAAACGGTTGATTATTATTCCTTTATCTTCATCGTCTTCATCAGAAGCTGTACAGGAAGAGTATTTAGAAGTAAGCTCTGACTAAAGTGTCAATGAAATAAAGAAGACTGAAAATAAAATTGTACGTTTTTATTTTACAATGTTGCATCTTTCGTATAACATTTATCGAATCTCATAATTATTTAAATAAAACCGACTAATAATCAAACTACTTACAATTTGGAAGTTGAAAGTTGTTTGATTAAGTGAGAACTAATAAAAAGAGAGAATTAAAACGAAACTGGTGGCTCGGTATCACCATTTTTATCTACGTTTTGAAAGTACTAGCTCCCTCCGCTCCCTCTATATTATAAATACTCGTATGGCACGTATGTATATTATAATTTAAAACTTAAAAAATCTTATTTGCCTATTTAATTGGCTATTAATCTAAAAGTACAATTTTGAAGTAATTTTAATGTTTAAATAACCTATATATTTTAACTTAAAACATTATGTACTTTATTTACAAAGTTGTACTAAAAAAATAATGTCAATTTGAAATAATAATTAATTACAATTATTGAAAAACATCGTGAGGAAACCTGCATACCATAGCGATTCATAAGAATTTCTATGGTATGTAAGTCCGCCAACCCGCACTAGGCCAGCGTGGTGGACTATATGGCCTAACCACTCTCAATCGTATTCTCGATTGTAGAGTAGGCCCGTGCCCTGCAGTGGGACGTATATGGGCTGATACAGATTGAAAGTATCAAAATATGTTCATCCAATTACCCCAGTGTTGCAATGCGTAAATTCAAATCCCATCAAAAACATCCTGTAAAAAAATTCCAAGTCTCGCAGCTCAGGTTTTCTACCGCAAAAAGTTGTGAGATGCATGTAATACCAAGTCGATTAATTTATTTAGTCCTTAAGGGACCTTCTATATAAAGTTATTACGTTAGTTATTACCATATCAATATTAAAAATTCTTCACGTTTTAAATAAATGGATCGACTTGGCCATCGCATGAAAACATAATGTATCGTACAATTTATACATAATGCTGCTGGCCAAGTCGATCTATTTATTTAAAACGTAAAGAATTTTTAATATTGATATGGTAATAACTAACGTAATAACTTTATATAGAAGGTCCCTTAAGGACTAAATAAATTAATCGACTTGGTATTACATGCATCTCACAACTTTTTGCGGTAGAAAACCTGAGCTGCGAGACTTGGAATTTTTTTACAGGATGTTTTTGATGGGATCTCACGTCTTTTTGTAGTCCTACTTTTTTCCTTTTCGGTACTTCTTACTTCTAGAATATCACTAACGATTTTTCTTGAAGCCTCTGTCTTATGGATTTTTCTTATTTTTGTAGGTATCAATTTATCACAAATATAGCGGATTTGATAATTAATGTTCTTTCTTTCATTGTAATTGATATTTTCGAGTTATTTAATCTATTTATTTGCAAGTTTTTCTTCGTCATGTTTTTCTAGAGGAATGTTGTACAGTTTCATGGGCTGAATACACCATTTCCCTCTCTATATCCCCTCCTGTTATGCCTCATGTATATAGATATCTATCGACAACTATTATTCCATTATATACGGGTACAATGATTCATTAACTGCAAATGTAACTTTGTAATCCTATACATTTATATGGAATTACAAAGTTATTCACGCAGTTAGTCTATCTAGAAAACTAGACACAAATTATGAAATGTTTGAATTTTTCCTTACTTTAGACACTAAACACTAATTATATTCTAAATTTGAAGGTTCTATGGCTGCTAGAAGTGCCTTCGACTTTTGATGATCGGTCAGTCAGTCAGTGAGTGACAAAATTAAGAAAGTTTGACTAGTTACAATTCTTAAACTACTGGTTCAAATTGAATGAAATTTTAAATATACCGTGTTTACACAATGCCTGCTTAGTAACTGAAAATTCAGGCTTCATGCTTTAGCCACAACGAAGTTATAGGGGGTTGAAAATGGTCTGAATTGCTTCGAGAAAAGGATGTTACGGCCTATAGCTCGACTTGGAGGGGGCTCGGCCGCGCCCCCAGATTTCGCAAAATGCCATGAGATTCTGGTAGACCTATATTTATTATTTATTATTATTTAAATTATTGAGTTTAAAAATAAGAGATAATCTTTATATTAATGAAAAAAATATATAAATACTGTACAAATACTGTAGATAAGTTATATGATTATTTGAATATGTTTTGGGGAAAGAGTTTATTAAATTCATTTTTAATGACCCAATCATTAGGCAAAGGAACTAAGATCATAAAGTTTTGTCCCCAGCAATAATTTTGGTGAAAAAAAAAACTTATTTTTTATAAAGATATATCATGTATATTTTTTAGTTAATTATTTACATTGTCGTATTTTAAATCTAATTAATTAATATTTACGAGCTAGATGCGTTTTTATTTGGTACCGGATAATCGTACATAATTACACATAATTTACTAGCATATACCTATTTAAAATGTAAATTCACGCGAAGGTCTTGTTTTTGGATAGCCGTCACTGTTATCTTCATCAAAGTCTTCGAGTCTAGAGTTTAAATTATTTTGTATTGTGTCTGGTCGAATTCCCAAGTTTCCGACTGATGATTGTGGAGCTGAGTAAGAAGACGGACCATTGTATAATGGACTTATATTATTAGTACCATCGATTTGTTGAGCTGATACAGGCTCGTTATTAAATTCTATATTATTTTGTCTTTGATCAATATTTTGCACGAGATTCGATTTTAATACGTCTCTCGGAGCGCCAAATTCATCAATTCTAAATGTATCTAATATCTGCTGCTGATCTTTCTTGTCTTCTAATTCGTAGCTGACTGATGGTATAAACTGGAAAGTTAATGCATCAGGGAATTTATTTTGTGGAAAACTTGGAGATTGATTGATATTATTCGAAGTAATATCATTATTTCTAATGTTTTCACTTGTTCGTTTCTCGTTTAAGTTAGTGGTAAACAAGTAAGATTGATCCTTTTCGTATGTCACTACTTTATTATCCTCTGCAGGATGGGGTATTGTTCCAACAATTCGGTCTCGCAGCTGCGCTGATATTCCGTTGTTGCTGTTTAGTAAATTGGTAATGCTGTCTTGGCTAAACGCTCTTGGTTGTTGAGGCTGTTCCGATTGTGTTTGGGCCGAATTAAACGACGAAGTTTGGGATGGAACTATCTGAACCGTTGTCGGCGATTGATTTTCAAGTTCTACTATGTTTCTAGCTAGTTGCAATGTGTTTGATGGCTGAAAAGTTTGTGGTGCAATGGTATTAGACTGAACGAGATTTGCGAAAGGTCTGTTAGAAATCTGATTTGTAACTTCAGGTACAGGGAACTGGTAAAGCTGCCCGCTGTATATCTGGTTGCTGTTAGCCAGTAGATTTGCACTTAAAGTGTTCGTATTTGGTTGGAATTGTGATGAATAGTAGTTCCTTTGAAGTTGCTGCAAATTACTTAGTTGTGTTGGTGTTTGTGGAACTTGATTGATGTCGATGTTCGAATATATAGGATTGCCTCTTATTTGGTTTTGTTGTATTAAGTTAGCGAGCGATGGGGTGATTACATTTGGATTTTGATTTAAGTTGTTGTTCGAAAATTGCGATGTTGTCAGTTGAGACACTTTGTTTGTAATTTGTGTAAGATCTTCGTTGTTTGCGTATTGTGCATTTGGTTTTGCAGGTGTAGAAGACAGTACTTCTCGTCGGGCATAATTACCGTACTCTTTCGCTGCATTGATGGAGTCAGCAAGCAGCGAGAATACCAATGCCTGTGAATTAGAAATGTCTGAATTTTTATTACCTACTAATTTCCCTATAGGTATGAAACTTGGGCTAGCGGTTGCCATATTATTGCTTAAAACTAAATAATTACTGCTTCCCGTATTTAGTATTTCCAATTTATCGAAATCGCTTTCATTACTACGTCTAAATAAATATGACGCCAGTTTTTCGGGGATGGTGATTCTAAGGGTTACCGTTCTTTCAATAGTATTTACTGGGGATAGTAGAGATTCTTTGAAATAAGGCAAATTAGATATCCTATTTGAATTTACCTCACTGTAACTCACATTGGGAGGTTCTAATTTTGTAGATGGATAAGAATTAAATCGCAAACTTTGCGTAGCTGTTGGGGATTGGGAAGTTAAACTCTCCCCACTATCGGTAACTGCTACTGTCGGCAAGAAGTTGTCTTCAGGATAATCAATAGCTTTTACAACTGACCTATAGTTATCGTACTGTGGCGGGGATGCTGTCTTCAATACACTATTTGTATCTTTTACTATATCGTTGACTTTTACGTCTAGCTTTTCTTTAGTTAGTATATCAGTAAAACTTAAATTACGATCAACATTAGTAGGGTAACGTTTAGTAGTTGGGGCTGTAGGGTTACTTGGACGAGTAGGTATAGGTGACGGAGTTGTTGAAGTTGCTGTCAATCTAGCGTTAGCAGGAAAGACAGGTGGTTGTATAATCGGAGATAAGTATTGTCTAGATGGAGCGGAATTTTCTGGTGGTAGATATAGTCGACCAGTCGGTTGGCGGGATGAAGGAATCAAATATAATCTAGAAGCTTCGGTGGGTGGCGCAAGGGTGGATCCCTGATCTAAACGGCCTGATAATGTAGACAGGACTCTTGATCTTGTAGGCGGAGTTGTGGAGACATCTAATTGAGTAACTTCACTTGCAGTTATAGTCTGTACTGTAGGAAATGTTGGATTATTATAACTGTAACTAGTTGTACTTGGAACCTCGGAAATTATTATTTCTGTCGGCGATTGTGTGCCAGGAGGATTATAAACGTACGGTGTTGTATCATCAATCAAGTTGCTGTTTGGAGTTTGTGTGGGCTTGACATACGTATATGGAGTGGGACTAGCTATTAGTTTCGCAGATTTAGTCGGTTTTACTATCCAAGTTTTAACAGTTATTCGAGGTTTAGCTTTGTTATTTTTAGGATCTTGTGTTAACCTACTAAACGAAACAGTCTTTGTGACTATTGTAGATGGAACTGCGTTTAAGTTACTCACCACATCCTGTTTTACATCTTTATGTGCTTCATTTGCCAATTCGAATGTTTGTTTTGATGATGTTGTATTTTGATGATGTTTAACTTGCTGGTTAAACTTGTTTAGCGTATTGTTGAATTGTTGCCTTTGGATGGATACAGCTGGTGCTGGTTTTGCATTATTTGTGTATGATGCTATTCTATTGTCTGTTTGAAGATCACGATGTCTATTTAACTGTCTTCGTTGAAAATTTTGTGCGTTAACTGTCTGAATATTGCCTGCATTAAACTGCTGTCTTTGTGTGTATTGAGCATTTCTCAAATTATTACTTTGTAAAGGTCGCTGCAACTGTGTACCACTGAAATTATTTGTAAATCCTGGGTTTTGGTATTGTGCAAACTGTCCCGCATGGCCGTTGGAAATAATGGCAGCTGTTGGTGTGATTTGTGTATTCTGCAAATTGTTGTTTTGATTGTACTGAATTTGTCTTTGGAAAAACTCGGTATCCCTATATGTTGTAGGTCTGATTGTTGTGAAAGCTGTCGATGCATAATTTGGATCAATGGTTGTACCAGGAACTGTGTATTCATTGTTATAAACATTTTGAAGTAAATTTTGCTTGGGAATATATATATTATTAGGAACCCTTTCCGGTCCTGCCAGTAAAGCTCCATTGGGAAATAATTGCCCTGCTGGGGGTTTGTAATCTTGCATCACAATCACATTAGCCTTCATAGTAGATTTATCATAAGGGTTCCGCATTGGGTGTGTTAACATTTTCTTAATATCTTTCATAAGCTGTGGGCCGAGTCTTAGATTCTCAAACTGGTCATTACTGAACGTAAACATTTTCTCGGAATTTTCGCAGTTAACGTTCATCCACCAATCACACACAAATACTGCTTGGTTAAACAATGTTCCATTGGGACAAAGGAACGATTGAAAACCATATGTAGCTCCAACGGTGCACACTCGAAACACTTGGCAGTTTGTTTCTATGTCCGCGTAGTATCCTGAAAACACACATAGATCATTCTTTGGTCATTTTTCATCATAGTCGACAGGTGTAAAATATGGCTGGTATTGATTATATCTACAAGAATTTATCAGGTGGGCGCGCGATTGTAAATATATATTAAACAATCCTTAGCCATCAACCCGCCAGCCCTTATCGGCAACTTTTTGTTGGGGAGCTAGCTGGCGTTTCAGTTCAGTCGGTAACCTTTATCGGCGACATGTCAGCGGCTTCACGTGATACGAGGAACATTTTGTAATTCGTCGTTGAGTGCCGCCAGGCAACTGAGCAGTCGCCGCCAAAATGACTGAGGGCAACACGTGCGGGCGTTTATTGCCGATATGATTATTTTATTATAGGCTGCCACGTTATCGCACGTTATCCGATGGCTGTGTCACCGGCCAATTTAGTGTCTTGTGCGCCTAAGTTATTTTGCAAATTAAACAAATAAAGTGAAGGGTAAAGGTCCAAATAAAACAAGATTATTATCTAAATATTTATAAATTATGTTATACCTGGTTCTCTTCCTGCACAAGAGAATGAAGTTCGTGGTATTTTTCCAAGGGTGGGGTAATCGTTGCCTGGACTTCCAGGAACTGCCAGTCGTATATCCCATCCATGCCCGTTGTGGTCTAACTGCTGTGGCCCTCTACCATTCTGAGCTGCCGCCCAAGATGTGAGGCACACTGGAAATGATTAAGTAGCATTTTAAACATAAACATAAATTCACATACACTACGATCATAATGTAATTAGTCACAGTTAAGAAAATTAGCAGAGGTTTGTTTAATTTCATTTTTTTATTCAGAAACTAAATTAGAATATTAATTGGCTGTCAGTTGATGAAAAGGCATTTTAACTTTTTATTTCATGAAAATATATTTTCATTTTCAAATTAAAAATACATGTAAGTGTTATTGGGCTTAATTCTATAATTACGAACAGCAAGATAAATAAAGCTTGTTTTTGGCAGGACAACGGTTAATGCAAAACAATGCAACTAAAACTAACTATACCTGCAGCTTTAAATAAAATTTTAATATTACCCACAGTAGAGATAATTTCTTTGAGTTATAAGCAACGGAATCAATCACGCTGATAGAAACACCACGTAAACAAATCATCCAATCAAGTTTTATTATTTCGATTGCCTTCACTCGTGGTCGAAACAATAGATTCCAGACTAGATTGGAATAGTGTGAACAATGAAACGATATGTTCTAGTGTTAAGTTTTATCGGGATCAGTTTCTTTCCAATCCAATTTATTTAAGTATCGACAGGCTTATTTGAATAAAAAGTAAATTGGGATTCTTTTTTTGTTTCTGTTTTTGATTTTCTATGTATCTTTTTCAGTCCGTATCCATGAAACTACTAAGTACAGGCCTCTTCTAAGACTGCAAGAGATTAGGCCTTAATCGATCATACAATCTGGTGAATTATCAGAAATACTAGTTTCTTCAAGACCCTTCCCTTCTTCATTACATTTGATAATCTATAAAGATGGAAGGAAAGTTCCTTAAATATTGTAGATAGACAATATTACTGAAAGAAAACATAATTTTGATTTTGTACATAATTCGAACTGCATTCAAAGGTTTTTTAATAAACGCCTACCTAAAGCGGGACTCGAACCATATGGTAAAAAACATCATTGTACGATACCGATCAAAAGTCTCGATCTGTCGATGATACTTCCCCTCCATGTAGCATCATCGTAGGACACTCGGCATAGTATGAAAATTATCTACAAACACACGGCAATTCAAAACGTTAGAAGTGTTATTCATCGGGTTTAAGCTAGGACTTTGGTCTCGGCTGGTTGGTTTATTTAACATTAGGCATAAATTATGATTATACCCACTTGCTATGTCACACATTTTTTTATTCCAATCCATTATAGCTTTAACGTTTTTTCTAATACAAAGCATTGTGCAGTGCGTAGTCATAACGGAATTTCTATTGTCACATTTTTCACATGCACATTTTTTTAGAATTTTAAATTGAAAGGTGACCTAGGTCTAATTTTATCGTATTTGGACGTAGAATATTAGTTTCCGCATGGATGGCAACTACCGTATTCAACGGTAGAAAATCTACTAGGGTTCACGCATTCCGAGTTCAACTTAAGTACATCAAGTTTTGAGTAACCCCACAGGTTACTCGAATATTCTAACGTTGGAAGTCCATGTTAATTCATCAGTTATTCTGATCTTGGAACATGACACGCTTGCGTAGGCCACTAGGCCTTATTTTATGTGTTGTGTACAAGTGTTACTATCCTCGCTATTACATATATTTTAGCATCGGCAAATTCAATATAAATAAATAAAATACACCCAACAGTCATATACATAGTCTTGACCCCACACTAAAATCGACTCATGTATCGTGGGTATCAGGAATTATGAGAGACATTTCGGTCTCACAAAACTGCGCCACGGAGGCTGTCAGTAACTGTTGTGTAGATGCACTAAACAAAAACCGCCACAATGACTGCCAATGTGTTTGGATTAAACAAATTAATCTTACTTAACGTTTTTTACTAGTATGTTACTTAAGCCTTTATTAAATTAATATTCTCATAGTGTTCTATTTCAAGCGGTACACATTTTTACAATAGTGTCGCAAACTTTAAATACTATGGAGACAGTTCTCATAGATTTTTTGTTTTGTCAATAATAAGGCTTGTAAGAAGTGGATCAATGCGCTGACGGGCGCCTTGTCACACGCTTGGTTACCAACACATATATCATGATAAAGGACGTTTGACAAACTTGGCGTTGGCTAGATTTCCTAGAATAGTAAGCAACGATAGCCTACAGCTTGACCTACCTGATAAGTGAAAATTTAAATAGCTTTGTGGAATTCCAAGCGCTGGTTTTTAATTCATGGTGTTGTTTGGTTTTGTACTGTTCATGAGCAGTCGTATCGCTTACCATCAGATGAACGGCATGCTCGTCTCGTCATTCATTGCAATAATAAAGACGCATCAAGTTCTGAATAAGTAAGTATAGGACGCCATCAGTGCGTACACATTGTTGCTTGACAATAAAAAGCAACAATGTTATGGTACCCAGACGGCCCTTGCATACTAGCAACATACAGGTATGTCACAAAGCATTTGGGAGACTTAAGATCTAATATATCAGGATGACGAGCGCTGTGCGTTTTGTTTTATTATTTTATTTTAACAGTATTATTATTTTTGCGTTTAGAAAATTAACAGTCAATACTATAAATAAAATAACACCCAACGGCATTATACTGTGTTCGCCTTCCTGAGACATAGGATATTTAAGTCTTAATATCCTAGTAGTTACTCTGGTGACAATGTCCTTCTAACCAAAACACACTTGTGTATTTACACTGCTGATAGACGGGAGAGGGTTTTTTATTTTAATAGAAATCAGCTTTTAGGGGCTTTCTTTCTGTTTATGGTCAGGGAAGACGTTTACCATCGAGCGAGTTTCATAATACTACCCATAAAACATTATATATCAGGTAAAAATAAGAAGGTTTATTTAAACCTTGGACCGCACAAAGTCAAAGGACCAGCGCTTCAGTACGGATAAGATGACGTCAAGATGAGTGATTGAGTCGCCACTCAATCTTAAGTACGCCATTAAAAAGGCCTTTGACTATCAAGAGAGTGCAATAGTCCGGTAATTGTGATGTTGAATGAGATGATAAATAAAGATGAATTCATATTTTATTTCAGGAAATATGTCACTGTAACCACGGTTTTAATAAAATTATTACGTAATTTATTATTTAAAGCCATATAATATTTTCTTAGAAGGCATAGGAATTACCACTATTCGATATATCATATCTTCTATATTCATCATATACACTAAACTATCCGTATGAAAACGGTTATCAGTTCAATGTCTTCTGTAATTAAAAGCTTATGTAACTCATAACAAAATTATACAAAAAAGCGTAATACTAGAACAAAGAAAGCACTCAACGCTTGATGATTTTATAGCGTTTAATTGGAGCCATAAAGTTGTAAACAACTTGTTTATGGAGCCACAATTTTAACTACCTATAACATTACAAGACATTTTTGTAAGTATAATTTGTGTATGTATAATATTTTTGATAGTATTTTAGTTCTCTACTGGTTGTTTTTATAGACATAATTCGGGTCACCCGTTTGCTTAATTTTCCGTGTCTTCATTAATAAAAATTGAATTAAATTGATCCCGGTCACTTCTAACTTCAGATTTATAGTTTTTAATAAATTTACAACAGATGTGAAACAAAAGTGATTTGTAGTATTGATATTTATTTAGTCTTTCTGAAACAGCAGGGCACAAGCCTTCTCCACAATTTAGAGAAGGGTTTATTTATTTAGGGTTATGTTATGGCATATACCACCAAAAAACACTCGACCATAGTGGAGGACTATTCCTCTACTATGGTCGAGTGTTTTTTGGCGGTCTTCACATACCATAATTTTTTTTTAGAAACTTCTGTTTTATTTAGAGTTCCTAATAATCTATTATTACTATTCCTAATGTTTTCCTTCACTGTTATAGTATGCGGTGATTGACTACCAACACACACATGACTCCGATAAGTAAGAGGCAAGTCTTGGATTTGAACTCGCGACCGCTGTGAGTATGTAGCAGCTGCGTCTGGTCCGTTACTAACAAGCCATCACGTTTTTAGGGATAGCAATGCATCTAGGTATAATCAATCGAAGTAATTCATCGACATGTTTTTTTCAATCACTTACTTTCATCATTCCTCTTCATGTTTCTTTATAGGGAATACGAAACCTTTCAAAATCCGATAAATTATTTCCAGCCCTCTTTATTTTGACATTGACAGGTGTCATTTGCGGCCGCCATATTTTTTCGCAATCCCACAATCCTCACAGGTTACGCAACAGCGAGGCAAAACTTTTATCGAAAACATGATAGATGGACGTAGTTTGCTGTTGTTTGACACCCATAAAACAAATATTGAATATAAAAACCGCCGTCCAGTGAATAACATACATTGGCAGTGCTATGAAAATATTAGACTAAAAAGTTTTTTTTATTAAATAGGTCTACCAATCGATCAAACAGGTCACCTGATTTCAAGTGATCACCCATGAACATCCCCAATACTTGGATAATGGACATGTTGCCAACCCATCAATTCGGGAGGGAAACGGGAACGATAAAGGACTTGAAGAGAAAAGGAAAAGGGCTTCCGGCAATCTCACTCCCGAAATGCACCGTACATGTAGTTTTGAGTGTACCTAACGTAGTCAGGGAATACTTAAATCTCCATATCACTACTGTAGTTACGGTAGTGATAATATCTGATTATAGGCTGATTGTCGCCTTTGATAGCATAAAACACATTAGTGGTTTTCCAATGTTACCTACTAATGAAATTATGTATCTTCCTTAAGCATGTTAAATAAACGGATTAAAAAATTACTAACAAAAAAGAGCAATGAAAAATTGGTTGGAGACACTTACTTTTTTTCTATAGTATGAATTGTAACAAAGTATAATAATAAACTAAATTATGATAAAAAAAACGCTAAGACAGTATTTATTTTCAATTATTGCAATCCTTCCAAACATGAAAAAAAGAACTTCATCAAATTCAGTTCATTAATTGATCAGCTACGGTGCCACACAGAAATACACAATTTATAAAATCTTTATTTATGTCGCTGGTTAATAAAAATACTAAGGAAGCCAATTGTTTATTGGTGGCTATTAACTCATTTGAAAAGTCCTGTTTTTAAGCCAAAAAGCGCGTGCAGGGTATAAACGCTCTTAACTGGTTTGAGTTGAGTGGCGAGCTCTAGTAAATATATATATATGCATTAATTTTCTCGTTTATTATGAATGTAAATTCTTATCTCCACGAATTAAACATATTTTTTTATTTATTAAGTCGATATGAATAGTTTAACATCACCAAAACTACATTTAAATTTGATGTGGGCTAATATTATGACGCTTATTTTCGTTTTTAATAAGAAATATAAATGTGTGCCGTGTATGAAAATATTAGTGTTAACGCAGGTTTAGATTCGATTCTAAGGTAAAGTAAATTTTGTAGAAGAAGTTGCTCTTCATAAGGACTGAATTAAAAAGTCAAGTTTTGTCCGACGTATAAAATGATCCTTTTACATAGGGTGTATAACTTGGAAACACAGTCTCCGTGGCGCAGTTGGTTAGACGCTGCCTGTGAAACGAGAGGCCGCGGGTTCGATCCCCGCACCGAGACAAATGTTCGTGCGGCCCACAAGCATTTGACTCGGGTCTGGGTTTTCGTGAGACCGACAAGACTCTCGTAGTTTCTGATGCCCACGAACAAGATTTAATTGATTTTAGTGTGGTGTCTGGTCTATGTATGTGCGGGGTGTATTAAAGTAAAAAATAAAAAATGCTATTCAAGTAACTTTTGCTGATACCAATATGAAAGTGTGGTTTCTAGACATTGTTTATGGTGAGCACACTATTGACCCGATCGAACCAATTAAGACTAGAAAATTGACAAATAAATTAATAATTCATAAATGAGAACTGACGTGGTATAATAAAGTAGAAAGCAGTCTTATAAATTATGAATAATGTCATCAATCAGACGACCGTAAAGTTATGGAATCGAGATCGATTAGATAATTTTGTCACATCGTTATGGTGGGTTATGCATTTTTTATGAGTTCATCAAAATTAAGAACACTAGGACCTAATATACTTAATATTATGTATCCGATTTAATACACCCAAAAAGTAAATAAATACATTTAAGGGTCAAATATGTGCTTAGTTCTGACCCCACACTAAAATCATGTCTTCAGTCGTGGGTATCTGGAACAACGAGATACCTTTCGTTCTCACAAACACCCAGACCCGAAACAAATATTTGTGGTTTACAGTTTACAAAAACATTTGTTTCGCTGCGGGGATCGAACCCGCGGCGTCTCGTTTCACACACGGCGTCTAACCTAGTAACCAACTACTGGATGTCAAATTAGTATTATCAGAATTGCGGCCACATAAGGAAAATGAAGCGTAGGATGTCCAACCATAAGATGACAGACTTAACAAAGGTCTTTGAGAGCGGTGTGAGAAGGGATTATTGAATTATAATCTATTTATAGAAGGCTCCCTGTTGGATACAGGCCAAATTATTTCATATCAACCTATATGAAGCGGCCTGCATCGAGTATGTAAGCTTAACCTTGTAGAAAGCACGCGCAGGGCGACAAATTTTACATTTTGTTTAAAGAGCCGAAGATTAAAAAAAAAATTATATTCGACTTAAATTCTCTAAGAACTCCGAACCCTGGGTCGCAATTATGTGTATATATAATACAATATATTTGTCCCTACATAAAAAGTAGGTTTCATCAAGGTACAAATATCTTCGCATCGAAACTAAGTATACATATACTTCAGTCAACATGTAAATTGCCCTCCGAATAAAGACCTACCCTTATTTAACACTAGTTTTAAAATGGCAGTCAAAATGTTTAATTTTGACTATCAGCTTAGAATATCGACCAATCGGACCACGAAAAACGAACAAAATTTCCTCGTATTTGCTAGAAATATCACTACTGCTTTCCTCCTATAGGTCACAGCGTGATGATATATAGCCTATATATAGCCTTCCTCGATAAATGGACTATACAACACTGAAAGTATCATTTAAATCGGACCAGTAGTTCCAGAGATTAGCGCGTTCAAACAAACAAACTCTGCAGCTTTATAATATTAGTATAGATAATGAATCGTTAGGGCATGTCAAGAGGTCACAGGAAAATTAAAAAGGTCGCGCTGTTTGCTGATTTTGAGAAATTCAAAAAATGAATAAAAAAATGAAAATCGGTTTTTTCTTGGAAACTATTGATTTTAGGAAAACGTTTTTTAATAAAAAAAAGTAGAAGACATTGCAAACTACATTTTTTGTCATTGGAGTGACGTCATCCGACTTGTAATACAAAAAGTAGAGGGCGCTAATCAAAAAAGTGTTCCAACCCTATTTTCGATTTTTATAATAATGTAATTAGAAAGTTGTTCATCACAAAATTAGCTAAAACTTTTATTAACTCAAAATTTTTATAAAACTTGCCGTTTTCGAGCTGGAACTTGTCGAAGTGTACAAATTGTAAATTATGTACCGTGCCATTGTACAATACTCATGCCATTCAGTTTTTATCTTTTTTTTTAATTCAAATGAAATAGCAGTAATTGTTTTCTGATTTTGTTATCAAAAAATTTGAAATTTTGTTCATCAAAAATTTGAACTTGGTGAATTTGTTTATGTTTTGCATCACATTAGTTCAAGTCGGATGACGTCACTCCAATGATAAAAAAATGTAGTTCTACATTTTTTATTTAAAAAAACTTTCTCCTAAAACCAATAGTTTCCAAGAAAAAAGCATTTCAATTTTTTTATTCATTTTTGATTTTCTCAAAATCAGCAAACAGCGCGACCTTTTTAATTTTTCTGTGACCTCTTGACATGCCCCCCTAACGATTAATTATGTTAAATAAGGGTAGATCTTTATTCGGAGGGCAATTAATTATTCCTTACATATTGACTGAACTAATACATCATAATGTAATGGGCATTTTCCCTTCTAGAAATTCAATTTCCGTAGGATTTTTTTAATTTATTCTCATATATTTTTACTTAATTTTTTGGTCCAACAGAAGATCAAACGCCTTATCTTCTGGTTAGAGATTACCGTTGACCAAACACAATATGTGTACAATAAAGATTGCGTTTCACGTCAGTTTTCGCTTAGAAAGTGGCGCCTCGATCAAGCCAGGCTTATCCCACAATAATCCAAAATAGCTAAAGTTTAATTTAATTAATTTTTGAAGTGAAAACTTCTTTAGCGGCGTTGAGCACTTTTTCTGTAATGGGTATAAAATCTTAAACTCGCGTCAGGACACGTGATCTGATCGTAAGACGAAAAGCGTAAGACGGATGGAGAGTAGACAGCTGTCAGTTAGCTGTCAGTTTATAAAGCTTTGATGAATTGCCAATGATTTTGAGTGGAGATTTCAACATAAACTTCGCAGACGATAAAAATCAACTATTAATTGAATTTTTAAATAATGAATTTGGTTTAACTATGTCGAATGATCGCAATCTTAGCACAACGAAATACAAAACTACTATTGATGCGGTCTTTATTAGACATTTAAATAGGTTCGAATCAAAACTGTTCGTTTCTTACTTCAGCTACCATAAACCTATCGTATCAGTTTTAGAGATTGGCGATGATAGTTCTGGTAATGATGATGGTGAAAAAGTCGTTGAAATTATGGATGAAAGTTGATTTTTCGGAGAGATAAACTTTTTAATGTAAAATAATTGTAATAGTTTTAAAGTGTTAAATTTTTAATGTAATATAAATTGTCATGTTTGTGTACGATAGCGCAATAAATGAATATTGTATTCTACCACATAAATGATAGTACTTTTATACTGATAAAGCAATTGGTGCAAAATTATTCCCTAACCATTTTTTTTAAATAAAGTTACCACCCTTAGTTCAACTAAAGTCAATAAGCCGATAGCGCTTCAGTAGCAACTTGTTATTTGCAGTCAATATTTGATAGATATCAGATTAATGAGCAGGTTCACTACCACTGAAATTTTCATCAGCATTTCAAAGATTTTCTGTCTCTTTTTGACATACGAAATAACAGAGACAGCAAATACTTTATCTTTATTTGTTTTAATTATTTCAATGTTATATTTAATTATTATGGTTTATAGTAAAGTTTTATTAGTATATTATTTAAATAAACTAATCTTACAAAGAGGTAAGATCTGATTGTTTGTATGCATTGCTCTGAAACTACTGGACTGATTTGAAAAATTCAATCAGTATTATTGAAACGGTACGTAGCCATTTAATGATACTACCATATTTAACGCGGCCCTGCCTGGAAAGACCCGGCTTACATTACTACTGGAACTATGCAGCGCGATATAAGATTATAAACCATTGTATGATAAACGAAAGTACTACTTTGCAGTGCCATTGATTATTTTTACCATACGATCTAATAAAAACCCGACCATTGTTATACACATGTCATAATAGGGCTACGTGGTAAAAGTTTACTCTAAAAACAATTACATATCTTGTTGGACGGGAAATTGAACCAATTCTTATCGGAGAGATTTAATAACTTTGTTTGATATAAAACAGCGGATTTTTTGAGCTACGAAGGCTATTGTTATATTAGTATATAAAATGAGGCGGTGGAAATTATGAAGACTGGTTAAATATATGAGAAATTTCTGCATAATATTTTAAGCCTTTTTTAATTAGGACGACAATTCGGTATATGAGAAGTGAGAGGTCGCCTATATGCAGGTTTCCTCATTAAGTTTTCCTTCACCATTATAGTGAGAGATAATTGTTGATTGTTTGACCCACTCGTTTATTAATTTTAGCCACAAGAAGTCCACTGCTGATCATTGGCCTCCCCCAGTCGTCTCCATCGATCTGTTAGAAGCGACCTGCATCCAGCGACTTCCTGCAACCTTAACCAGATTGCCCGTCCACCTCGTAACCGGACGCCTGACACTGCGCTTGCCTATATGTGGTCTCTACTGCAGAACCTCAGTACACTCATGACTCCGAAAAGTCCTGAAAAGCGATTTGGGATTTGAACTCGCGACCACCGTATATATGTTGGCAGCCGCATGTGCTCCGTTAATAACAGGCCATCAAGAACTTTGGTTATTTGAGAGGGACTATGAGATTATTATACTATTATTTAACACCAGATAACTTCAGGTTTCAAAATGTTTTAAGTTGCATGCCATGCCTCATTCCAGATGCAAAATCGCTTGAGCGAAAATTCTTACATAATATCGTAAATTTTCACGCGATATTTAATATTAAACAGCTCCAAACTTGTGCTCAATAGAGCGTTATTCTCGAAAATAGCATCAAAATCTTGCACTAAGAAATACTATAATCTCGGTTGTTAATTCTTGTACATATTTACGTCGCGTCCCTATCATGTTTCAAGCGCGGCTCGTAACTCTGCAGATAATGCTGTGCAGCTATTGAATTATTATACCATTATATTGCTAGCTTTTATCCCGGACTTGCAAGGATTGTGCATTCTAGGGATAAATAGCCTGTCGTCGTAAGCCTTCTTTTGATTAGGTGGTGCAGATGGTTAAGTCACGAGAAGAATAATAGGTTGTATACTTATAATATTTATGTGATTTATGTTGTGTGTTGCGGGCACGTAAGATTTGTTTAAGTTTTATTCCGTTTTTTCTTAACTGTACAGTGCTAGCTCCCTACATAGTGTTGCGCTGTGTCAGCGCTTTACGTTACTTGTATTAATATAATAATTATAATAATTTTACCAATCAGTTCACGCGCGATCGTTGACCGGCTCGGGTGTTCTTATTACCATTACCATTTAAAAATATATATTTTTTTACATTCACGAACAATATGTTATTCTTTGTACAGTAACCACACTTCACAAATACATATATTTTAAAAACAAAACTCATTTTTGCAAATTCTCTAACACAAAAGTTATTATTAAAACCGAAGTTATTTTAACTACAGAGGAAACTGCATTATTAATTGCACTGTATAGTTCTATCTCCCTTTTAAAGGATTCCTACACCATGCGTGCCACAACTACTTCATATAAATATTCGACGTAAAGTTCTTGTCACACAGAGAAAATTAAAATTTACGCTTCAAAAATCACGCGAAAACGTTTCAAAAATACTCAGCAAACCGGTGATGTTTCTAGAAAATGCATTTTACCTTCAAACATTGAATTTAATTAGGAGAGTAGTTTGTAAGACTGTTTACTAAAACAGTTCTGCGCGACGCAGATGTTGGTATTTACACAAATATCTGCGAGGGATCCTCTAGATGTGTCACTTTGGGTAAATTCATCTACGTACGATAGGTTTAATGCAGTTCTTACAACGAGTTTCCTTAGTATTTCTTCAATTATTTCAAGCACATTTATTTTTATATTAAAATTGTTGACAAGCCTTTCACTTCATGATGTAATGTTTTGTATAGCATGGGTTCGGCTAATAGTCCAAACTATGATGTGACTGTTGGGATGTATTTATTCATTACGTTTTGACCCACTCTAGTCTTCAACTTTCTGATTCTATTTCCTCTATAGGTATCTGAAAGAATCCCATTAGAATTCCAAACACATTTTCGCCCACCTTGGTGAACTAAGCTGTCAAGCCAGAGATTTCGATGCAATTCCCATGCAAATTCAGTCGACATAAATCAGAATGTCGAACGATGACCCGATTTTAATGAAACTGGCGGACCAAGTTTCCCCCGTTAGCATGTAAGTTTGCGTGATCCGGTTGCTTTGATTCCAAAGCTGATTGACTGAGGTGAATACATTAGACTTGCTGGTAATCTTAACTTCAGGTGTGTAATTCTATACAAATCGATATACTGATATACAGGGTATATCAAGACTGCTACCGAAAACGAAGCCGGGTAGTAGTTTAAGCGACTTCAGACACAATGCAACAGAAAAAGTTGCAAAAAAAGCGACAAATTTTTTTTTTTTTTTCCTATTGCCATATTTGGGTGGTAAATACATTTTTTCCTAAAATAATAGTATATACCCTTTTATTTATAAATACTCTAAGGTATAAAAGTGTTTAAATTATTATTTTAGCAAAAACTGTGGATTTACCACCCAAAAATGACGATATTTAAAAAATCATAAAAAAAAATTGTCACGTTTCTAGGCGAAATTTTTAATTGCATTGTGTTTGTAGCCACTAAAACTACCACCCGGCTTCGTTTTCGGTAGCAGTCTTGAGATACCCGGTATATAAAGCTGAAGATTTTGTTACCTCTAATCTCAAGAACTAATTGGTTCGAATTAAAAAAATATTTTCTTGTTTGTCATTTATCGAGGAATGCTATAAGCTATCATTATATCATCACTTTCTGACATATAGGAGGGAAGCAGTAGTGAAAAATTTAGCAAATAAGAGGAAATTTTATTCGTTTTTCGTGGTCCAATTGGAAGATATTCAAAATTGATTTAAACATTTTACAGTAATATTAATTTGCAGTAATATGAATGACTAGATTATTAAATCTTAAGGACTAAATGTGAAATTGTGACTTGTATACCCCACTGTGGATGAATAAGGTTCGATATAGGTATCTGTATCTGTATCAGTCCAAATACGTCCCATTTCAGGGTACGAGCCTCCTCTACAACCATAGTACGATTGAGAGATACAGTCATATAGTACTCCACGCTGGCCTAGTGCGGGTTGGTTTGGTTGTTAGTATTGATACCTTATATTAATTTGACTATCTTTCAGCCTTTAAAAAAATATAAATTGTCCTAGAGAGTGTATCCTTAAATATATAATCTTAAAACTGCGTTGCTGGGAATCGTCCTCAGGTTCTTACGTATTATTCTCGATAGTTTATCCTTAAATTAAAAATCATAAAAATGCGTTTGGCGCAGTTTGGCGTTACTCAGGGTTTCTGTGCATTTAATACGCAAACTACATTAATGCAGCTATAAATAATATTCGATTAAAAATAATTCAGTCAATATTCTTATGAAAACTTGGAACAAACTGCCAAAAGTTATTATCCTTAATTTTGTATCTAAAAATGTATGTATGTATAAACCATTATGAAAGCACAAACAATCATTTGCGCAAAATGTCTGAGTATTTAGCAGATTATAAGAAATATTATGAAATATTTATATTTCTAAATAACACTAGCACAGTATCTGCAATAATAAACGAACAAAATAATCATTTAGTAATTTATTTCAAGGTTTCAAAAACAAAATAGCAGGCATATAAATATTCTGAACCCACAGTAGACAAATCTTTGTGAGGTTCAGAAACTACAGGGAGATATCCCACTCAAACATATCACCGCAATTACGCGCTAAGAGTCACAATGTCATAAGCCTTCATTTTCGATAACTTATCAAATCTTATGAAAAGTCAATACCCTTACTCTTGAAGACTTAACTATGAAAGATCTAACTCTGCCTACAATACTTTACAGTACTATACAATAATAACAAAAAAAGATTCATATGAAGGTAGGCTTCATATTCATGTTATGTATTCACATATTACAGTATATTATATTCAAACCGTCTAAAATAATAATAGTAACTGGTATTGATTGTTGATATTTTAGAGACATCATTACACAATTCAGCAGTTCATTCTAAGCTCCAAGATTCTAAGATATTTGATATTTGAAATTGTCAATATTATTTTTATATTACACGAGTAACTTTTAAATAAAACAAAGTAGGCGTTTGAATTTATATTTTTAAAATATTTTATTGAACGAGTTATTATTATCAAGTCAATTCGCACTAAGTCAGCATGGGGGAACATGGTCTAACACCCCTCTCTATTGAACTATTTATTGTAAAGGAGTCCCGTTGTAATAATGGGCGTAAGTAAAGTTATTCATTAAATATCTTATCAGTAGATGGCGCCACAGATTTTTTTCACTTTATTTTACACTAGCGGCCTTCGCACGGATGCAGATAGGTTTTATTTTTTCAAATATTTTATTGTTTATGTACATCAGGGATAATGTAGAATAATAATGGTGAAAGTTATTTTTCAATCGGTGCAGTAGTTTCATATAAGATTCAATTGAAACAAACAATCAAATATTACCTCTTGTTGTGTTATATTATGTGTTATTTCTAAAAGGGCTGTATATATCATGTGCTTGATCAGTAAATTTATTATGAAGGAACATTCTACAACAAACTCGAGAGGTATGGAGATTTCTTTTACGCTTTAGCATAATGTCGTAATTGAATAGTCATGTTTGGAACCCAGTTGCAGGCGGGGAACATGGGTACTGTGTCTTTACATTACCTATACATTTTAAAAAAAATCTATAACAGTCTAAAATCTAACCTGTGAAAAAATTTAAATACATAACTATATTATGAAGTTACCACTGTAATATGATGTAAATATTAAATGAAAATGTCTTGAAAATGTCTTGTATATAAACCAATATATTCAGATGATCTTGTTTCTTCAAATCGTTAAAATTGCTAATAAATAAAATACCCACAATCATTTTGTTCCAAAAAGTCAATCAAAACTTTGTTTTTTATATTTCAAATAAAATATCTCACCGAATAAAATGAAGTACATCTCGTACCGGGGCACATGGACACAATCCTTGATATCACTGAACACTGGGCACGCACACTTGGCTCGGCAGTCGACTGAGCGCGTGCAGTAGAATGGTAGCGTTCAGGTCTCACCCACCCAACACGGTACGTTGTGTAATGAGAGGCTGGGGGTTCGATCCTAGAAGTGTGGGCGGGATAGAAAAGTCGTGTTTAATGGCTTCTTACATTTACACGAATGTTAAACATTGAAATAAAACTATTATTTACGGATTTTATTTTATTATATCGCGGATGTGGTTTAATTTTTACATTTTTGTACAATTCCCGACGTTTCGATTACTTTACAGCTTTCGTGGTCACGGGGCGGACAGTCAGTCAGCAGTTTTATTTTAATAATTACTTTGTTTTACTATAAGTTTAAGTGCATGGTTTAAATGTATGAAACATTGGATTTATTTTAAAAAAATACTCACACAGAGACATATTATACTGATCTGTACTTACAATTTATCATAATATACACTTTTTACACTTTTAATTATTAATTAATGATCGAAAAAAAACTAAAATTATGAGGCGTTCACTATATTTATTCGTAAAATATGCCACTTTAAAATTAAATTATAATTTGCAATACATGTGTTATTATAGGTCTACCAGAATCTCATGGCATTTTGGGAAATTTGAATTTACGCATTGCAACACTGGGGTAATTGGATGAACATATTTTTATACTTTCAATATTTGTAATTAATTATTATTTCAAATTGACATTATTTTTTTAGTACAACTTTGTAAATAAAGTACATAATGTTTTAAGTATAAATATATAGGTTATTTAAACATTAAAATGACTTCAAAATTGTACTTTTAGATTAATAGCCAATTAAAATAGGCAAATATGATTGCTTGATGATTTTTTCGGTTTTAAATTATATTATACATACGTGCCTTACGAGTATTTATAATATAAAGGGAGCGCTGGTACTTCCAAAACGTAGATAAAAATGGTGGTACCGAGCCACCAGTTTCGTTTTAATTCTCTCTTCTTATTAGTTCTCACTTAATCAAAGAACTTTCAATTTCCAAATTGTAAGTAGTTTGATTATGAATCGGTTTTATTTAAATAATTATTAGATTCGATATGTTATACGAAAGATGCAAGATAGTAAAATAACAACGTATAATTTTATTTTTAGTCTTCTTTATTTCATTAACACTTTAGTCAGAGCTTACTTCTAAATACTCTTCCTGCACATCTTTTGATGAAGACGATGAAGATAAAGGAATAATAATAAACCGTTAAAAAGTACGTGGTGGCCTGTTGGCAAACGGACTAGACGCGGCTGCCAACATGTTCACGACTTTTCGGAGTGATGTGTGTATTGATAGTCAATCACCACGCACTAAAACGGTGAAGGAAAACATCGTGAGGAAACCTGCATGCCGTAGCGATTTATAATAATTTTTATGGTATGTAAGTCCGCCAAACCGCATTAGGCCAGCGTGGTGGACTATATGGCCTAACCACTCTCAATCGTACTCTCGACTGTGGGGTAGTGTAACTCATGTAAATGGGTATTTAATCCATTACTGTTTAGTTTCAAAAAATAATATCAAAGTATGTACGATAAAACACAAGCACATATCTAACACTAACCAAAAAAAATGAAGTATCAAAACTATTCACTCCGACATATTTGTTAAAACGACGTCGATTTTAAAATCGACGATTTTGTTTAAATTTGACCAAATTATTCACGGATCTGGCGATAAACCTTGTAAACAATGTATCGCACTTGTGATCGTAAAACTAATTTGTATATTTTCACTAAGGAAGTATAGAAATTTTAAAATATTTCACATCGAATGACATAACTCAAGTTTTGAATCAGCTGTTGGCCGATGGTATTGCCACATAAAAATCATTATGTTTGTTTTTAATTTTATGCCATGAGATTCTGGTAGACCTATAGCAAATAAAACAAAATAAATGCATATAACAATTATATCTACACACTAAATACGACCATAGTCGCAATCAGCCAAACAATACGTTTTGCAACATAAATTCAGGCAAATCACAATACATGCGGTAATCTATGAACATTACCCCTATAGTGAATAGTTTACGACTATTATTTCATATAATTACTTCCTCTTCGTCAAACTGTATGTTTCGGAAGATCCGAATGGCGTCATGACGTACGCTATTGCAATTTTCAAACGTAATGCTGAAGTTTTGAAACATTTACTGGTGGTGGGTCTCTCATATGTGAGAGGCCGCGTGGGTAGGTAACAACGTAATATCTATTTCTCCCGCCAAACAGCAGTTTAATGCACTGTTGTGTTAAGGTTTGAAGGATATTGTAACCAGAGTAACTTCTGGACATATTGAGACTTAACATTTTATGTCACAGGATGGCGAGCGTAGTGGAATTCCAAGTATTCCTTTGCAATTCAGATGTTTGGTGTTGCCACTGTTCATGAGCTGTCATATGTCAGGCGAACGGCATGCTCGTTTCGTCAGTTATTGCAATAAAAAAACATTAAAAATTATAAATTGTAAATACTGTTAGATTATAATCTATCTCGCGAGATTGTGAACCGTCGAAAGATTTTGAAACGTAACATACTGCTTATAATTTAACGCATTATTTTACGGTAGATTCTAATGTAATCTGTTAAACCTAACCTAACCTAAGGTTCACAATCTCGCGAGATAGATTATAATCTAAAGGTATTTACAATTTTACGGTGACATACCTACACAGTCAGGTCATAAGTATTGTCACACAGTAAAAACTTTTCTTTTAGAATGCTGGCCACAAAAAAGTTTATTGAATTCGAATTTCGAATTGTTCATGAAAATAAAAATGTATACTTTTTAGAATTTTACTCATTTCTAAATATGGAGTGGACGCTTAAAGAAGACCGTGTTGCAGTTATTGCGTTGCATCGTTGCGGTTACGCGCTAATTCAAATTTTTGACATACTGAAGAATTTGAATATAACCAAAAGATTCGTTTATCGTACCATCAAACGATACAATGAAGACTCTAGTGTAGATGACAGGTCAAGAAGTGGTCGCCCTCGGTCTGTTAGGACTCCAGCAGTGATAAAAGCTGTGAAGGCGCGAATTCAAAGAAATCACAAACGTAAGCAGAAACTGTTGGCCCTTCAGATGGGGTTAAGCAGAACCACGGTGAAAAGGGTGTTAAATGAAGACTTAGGGCTTTGGACATATCGAAGAAAAACAGGACATCGTTTGAATGCTCGTCTAATGGACCTGAGACTGAAGAGATGCCGCGCTTTGTTGAAGCGGTATGCGGGCAAAAATACGGGAAATTCTTTTTTCAGATGAAAAAAAATTTACCGTAGAAGAGAGCTACAACAAACAAAATGATAAGGTGTACGCACGCAGTAGTGAAAAAGCAAGCAACCGTATTCCGCGTGTCCAACGAGGTCATTTTACATCCTCGCTCATGGTATGGTTGGGAGTTTCTTATTGGGGCTTAACAGAGGTACATTTTTGTGAGAAAGGTGTAAAAACGAATGCAGTTGTGTATCAAAATACAGTCCTGATGAACCTTGTGGAACCTGTTTCTCATACCATGTTCAATAACAGGCACTGGGTATTCCAACAAGATTCGGCGCCAGCTCATAGAGCGAAGAGCACACAAGACTGGCTGGCGGCGTGTGAAATCGACTTCATCCGGCACGAAGACAGTCCAGTCCAGATTTGAATCCGTTAGATTACAAGATATGACAAAACTTGGAGGAAAAGGCGTGCTCAAAGCCTCATCCCAATTTGGAGTCACTCAAGACATCCTTGATTAAGGCAGCCGCCGATATTGACATGGACCTCGTTCGTGCTGCGATAGACAACTGGCCGCGCAGATTGAAGGCCTGTATTCAAAATCACGGAGGTCATTTTGAATAAACTTTAGTGTCATAAGAATCTATGTTTTGTTAAGTTCATTTTGATATATAAATGGTTACATAATGAATAAACTTGTTCCAATTATTTTATATTAAACATGTGACAGAATTTATGACCTGACTAGGTATATATAACGTATAATATTGTCCAGACATCGAAGTAAGAATAATCAAGTCTTGTGTCTTGGGTATCAAAAATTGCGACAAATTTTACGGTATCACTAATACCTAGACCCGGCAAAAATAGGTATAAGTGGATCACCCAAAGTTCCTCCCAGCGCAGAAATCGAATCCATGGCCTCTCATTTCCCAGCCAGCGTTTAATTTACAACGTCACTTAGGACAGGCAAAAAAAAACAACCACATCACACACACACACACACACACACACATGGGCGAAAATAAGGATGATCATAAATGTCTTACTTAAATCTACAGATAGGTTTATTATTCTAATAACTTTTCTAGCTTTCCACTACTAGCCACACATAAAAAAGTCTCTACAAAGCATAAAACAAATTTCCACGCCTATCACTAACATTGATTAATACGACTTCATTATAAATTTTACAACACTGTAATTATGCATGCAATACAAATAAACAGCATAATTAAAATCAATCACATGAAATATGGTGTAAAAGAACCACCCGATTTTGATTGTCATGAGAATCGACGGAAAAAGTGGTGTACCAATGATTCATTATGAAAGCGAGCATTACGATACGAGAACGTAATAGGATCAGATATTGCAATGTTCGACATAATGCACGTTGGTTTTTACAGGGATTTTATTGTTTAGGAAACCGCTGGATGCAGGCCGCTTCTAAACTCTTTGTAATCTGCAAGCAGAGTTGCCTCAGATTCCCGTGATTGGAAATTATGCTTTTTTACAGCAATGAATGACGACAAGAACATCCTATTCGCCTGATAGTAAGCTATACGACCGCTCATGGACAGTGGCAAAACCAAGCAACACCATGAATTACAAAGCAATGCGGCGTTCTACTGCGCTCGCTTTTCTGAGACTTAACATCTTAAGTCCCTCTATGTCCACTAGTTACCCTAGCTACAATAAATGTTAGTGATTATTATTTGGTATATGATAATCGTTAATTAGGAACACAAATAGGTGATGTGTATATGATTAGTATTAAATGAGACCGTAAAAATGTGATATTGATGATATTGAGCTAGAGAGCTTTGTTTGACATCGGATGCTTCTAAAAATATAAAGGCCTTGAGGTTTGTTAAAAGTAAAATTAAACTTGGTTACACAAAGTTCGAGTACTTCATAAAATACAGGGTAATAGTTTTACATTTCTTTTGTCATTTTCTTAGAATATTGTAGGAATGACGCTATTTGACAAACTGGAACCAGTCTCTCATAGAAAACTTCCCTAAAGCGGTGGCTTTGTTGTATTTATTTCGGTGAGTACGATTGCTGGATGCTCAATATCCATTTATTCTTTCCGCCCTTTTCTTGTCCCAACTAGTTTCAGAGGCTCGTGACCTAACTAGAATTCACAAAGAAAACTGTATGAAACAAGACGCATAGAATCTGATTATTTAACGCTAGCTGAGAAACGAGAGGCCGCGGGTTCGATACCTGCATCGAAACAAATATTTGTGTGAACTACAGGTGTTTGTGAGACCGAAAAGTCTCTCGTAGTTCCTGATACCCACGACTCAAGACTCGATCTTAGTGTGGGGTCAGGACTATGTATGTGACTGTTTGAGGTGTATTTATTTTCTTTTTCTTGTATGCAAAAACGCAGGAGAATTTATTCCACTTCAACAACGCCATGTAGTGAATAAAACAGGGCGCGCTGATTAAAATCGTGCTGAAATACTGTAAAATATGAAATATCCACCACCAGAACATGTTGTTCTCGCTGTATTGTTCAAGGTTTTCGATGTGCCTATTGTTCTTCTTCAACAATACGTACATACGTATTATTGCCGGTTCAATATTCATTCATTTAATAGTATAAAGACTACTAAAATACTAAAGACGAACGGCCTTATTTATAGTCAGTTTTAAATCCTATTTTACACTGAGAGTAGGTCTCTCATATGCGAGAGGCTGCCTTAGGTACCACAGCAATGTCTATTTCTCCCGCCAAATAGCAGTGTAAATCTTTTGTTGTATTTCGGATTAAAGGACCTTCTAGCCAGAGTAACTACTGGCAATATTGAGACTTTACATGTTATGTCTCAGGATGGCGAGCGCATTGGAATGCCAAGCATCGCTTTGTATTTCAAGGTGTTTGGTTTTACTATTGATCATGAGCAGTCGTATCACTTAACATCAGGCGAACAGCATGCTCGTCTCGAAATTAATTGCAATAAAAAAATAATCCAATTCAATTAAAAATTAATTATATAGCACAAATCAATAATTTCTTTTCCTGCCCTTTCACCAGAAAAGTGTAGTTTGAAAGTGTTTATATTGCGCATTAATTTCATCTCTTTTCGACATAGGTTTCCTCACGATGTCTTCGATATTATGCAAGTTTTTTATAAGATTTACATTCATGCAACCATTCAGTATAGCAATAATGATTTTAGTTTTTGCCACTTTTTGGCTGTCATGCGCGCCGTGCGAACTAATATTAATTAAATGAATAACTACAATGGAAGTAATATGTGTAAGACTAAAAGGTTTCTTTGCCAACACTTTACCTCAATCTATACAAGTGTTGACATTTTACAAAATCACCGGCGATTACCTATTGTCTAAACGTTTTAATTGTCGCTTAATTATTTATTATTGACAAAATTATTTTTTGTGTCATTAAATATGTTTACAAATTAATATGAGTACATACATTCATTTCACTGGTGGTAGTTCTCTCATATGTGATAGGTCGCCTAGGTGCCACCGCAATGTCTATTGCTTCCGCCAAACAACAGTCAAAGCACTGTTATGTTCCGGATTGAAGGACATTGTAGCCAGAGTAACTACTGGGCATATTGAGGCTTCACATCTTAAGTCTCAGGATGGTCAGTTCCAAACATTGCTTTGTAATTTGAGCGGTTTGGTTTTTCTGTTGTCCATAAGCAGTTGTATCGCTTACCATCAGGGGTATGAGGTGCTCTACACACCATTCATTACAATAATAAATACATACGATACACCAATCAGTATGTTGTTTTTTAAACAGTATTTTTCTTATTGACAGTTACAGGAAGCTGGTTTATAACAGATCGCTATGGTAATTCTAGAGTAAGATTTATTTAGAGTAGTATAATAAATAAATAAATACACCCAACAGTCACATACATAGTTTTTTGTTCTGACCCCACACAAAGATTGAATCTTTTGTCGTGGGTATCAGAAACTACGAGAGACTTTTAGGTCTCACAAACACCCAGACCTGAAAGAAATACCTGTAGTTCACAAGCATTTTCATTTCTTGTGAACTACAGGTATCGAGGATCGAGCCCCCGGCCTCTCGTTTTACAGCCGGCTTGTTACCAACTGCGCCACGGAGCCTGTCATAATGATTTTGCGACATTGGTGGTTATAAGTGTAGGTATTAGAATGAGCACTAAGTTTCAGGAATTAACTATCGTATATTTTATGAATTAACACTTAATACATTCACAGACAGAGTAAAATTATAATTATGCGACTCGGAGCGAGATGTGCTCGTGACGAGAGATGGCAGACTGTCTTTTTCCATCCAAATAAACCGACCCTTTTATAGGACTACCCGAATGAGGATCGGTGGGGATAAATCTTCCAGAAAATATATTTAAGCCATAAAATAGGGTCTATCCTTTCAACTAAAAATTAAGGTCGGCCCAAACATCTGGGCTATTGTCCAAACAGAAAGGTTTACAAAACATGTGTACTATTGTCTAAAAAACATAAATTTGTTGCAAAGGATTACCGCCACTAAAGAACTTAACTATAATAATACAGTTTTATTGCCCCGGCATGAACGGGTCATTACAATTAGGAAACAATAATTTAGAACAGCATCTTTTTAACTAATATTATACAATAAGGTACACAAAAATTCTTACTTAAATAAAACGACTCGCAGATGTTTTATGGTTAAACATCTGCAGTCATATAGGTCTACCAGAATCTCATGGAATAAAATAAAAAAAAAACATAATGATTTTTATGTGGCAATACCATCGGCCAACAGCTGATTCAAAACTTGAGTTATGTCATTCGATATGAATATTTTAAGATTTCTATCCTTTCTTAGCGAAAATGTACAAATTAGTTCTATAATCACCAGTGCGACACATTGTTTACAAAGTTTATCGCCAGATCCGTGAATAATTTGGTCAAATTTAAACAAAATCGTCGATTTTAAAATCGACGTCGTTTCAATAAGTAAGTTGGAGTGAATAGTTTTGATACTTCATTTTTTCTTTGGTTAGTGTTAGATATGTGCATGTGTTTTATCGTATATATTTTGATATAATTTTTCGAAACTAAACAGTAATCCATTAAATACCTATTTACAGGAGTTTCCAGGGATTTTAGATAAGAAACGGTTGATTATTATTCCTTTATCTTCATCGTCTTCATCAGAAGCTGTACAGGAAGAGTATTTAGAAGTAAGCTCTGACTAAAGTGTCAATGAAATAAAGAAGACTGAAAATAAAATTGTACGTTTTTATTTTACAATGTTGCATCTTTCGTATAACATTTATCGAATCTCATAATTATTTAAATAAAACCGACTAATAATCAAACTACTTACAATTTGGAAGTTGAAAGTTGTTTGATTAAGTGAGAACTAATAAAAAGAGAGAATTAAAACGAAACTGGTGGCTCGGTATCACCATTTTTATCTACGTTTTGAAAGTACTAGCTCCCTCCGCTCCCTCTATATTATAAATACTCGTATGGCACGTATGTATATTATAATTTAAAACTTAAAAAATCTTATTTGCCTATTTAATTGGCTATTAATCTAAAAGTACAATTTTGAAGTAATTTTAATGTTTAAATAACCTATATATTTTAACTTAAAACATTATGTACTTTATTTACAAAGTTGTACTAAAAAATAATGTCAATTTGAAATAATAATTAATTACAATTATTGAAAAACATCGTGAGGAAACCTGCATACCATAGCGATTCATAAGAATTTCTATGGTATGTAAGTCCGCCAACCCGCACTAGGCCAGCGTGGTGGACTATATGGCCTAACCACTCTCAATCGTATTCTCGATTGTAGAGTAGGCCCGTGCCCTGCAGTGGGACGTATATGGGCTGATACAGATTGAAAGTATCAAAATATGTTCATCCAATTACCCCAGTGTTGCAATGCGTAAATTCAAATTTCGCAAAATGCCATGAGATTCTGGTAGACCTATATTTTAAAATGAAATGCGTGTTTAAATAATGTTCAAATTACAACTAATAAGCGTGTTATTTCAAAAGCTAAATATAAGTTGGCGTATTGCAACCGCTTTAAAAGCTATATCTAAGTTGGCGTATTGCAACCGCCACACGAAAACCAAGTAAAGGTCCGCCAGTGAACTGTATCAGCCCATATACGTCCCACTGCAGGGCACGGGCCTCCTCTATAATCGACAGTACGATTGAGAGTGGTTAGGCCATATAGTCCACCACGCTGGCCTAGTGCGGGTTGGCGGACTTACATACCATAGAGTTTTTTATAAATCGCTATGGTATGCAGGTTCCCTCACGATGTTTTCCTTCACCGTTTTAGTGCGTGGTGATTGACTATCGATACACACATGACTCCGAAAAGTCAGAGGTGTGCCATGGGATTCGAACCCGCAACCACCGTGAATATGTTGGTAGTCGCGTCTAGTCCGTTTACCAACAGGCCTCCACGCAATTCACCAACAGGCCACCACGCATTTCAGTTTACCGCCAGTTTAGTCCACCAAAATCTCAAATATTTTGATAATTTTCTAATTAAGTTAGTTTGAATGGTCACGGGATGGATATACATATTAGGCTGAGTTGTACGGAATAACTTTGCCAATACCTTAAATAAAAAATATATATAATCTAATCAAAAATATACATGAATACTGCATAATTTATGATAATACAAATGCCTTTGCTACGCTGCAGTCTGATAATGTAACTACCTATGATTTATCTTTATCAATGACAATGTTTCTTCTTAAGGACCGTCTGTAGTAGAATTTTGTATTTTGTTTATTTAATTGTTTCAATGTTATTTTTTAATATCTTTGATTAATTATGAACTGAGTGTCAAATACTTTGATTTGTGTATTTATTATGACGTTTCCATTTAACCCGAAAATTTATAAACTGTGTCATTACATACATAATCTCAGGCCTTTCTCCCAGAAGGGGTAGGCAAAGGCTCCACTAGGATACCCACATTTCGCCCTGCACGCTGCGGGATCCGTCCTATGATGTGATAAGGGGCATGCCCTCCTTTATTGTCGTCATCGTCAATCTTTGGCAATGCTCGTTCATTACCTATATGACATGAATATGATTGATTGAACATGGACAATATGATTGATTTCAACCACAAAAACCATCTGCTAAAGATATACCTTCCCATTGATTTAATATTACAAAACAAATACGAAATTTTATCTGAAATTGTTTCTAAATACACAAAATCTTTTATTACCTTCATCGTCATCATTTCAGTCATAGGAAGTCACTGCTGAACATAGGCCTCCCCCAAGGATCTCCACATCCACCTGTTGGAAGTGGCCTGCATTCAGCGACTTCAAACTTTAGCATAAATATTTTATATATTTCTTTATTATTTGATTAGGTGTTTACAAAATGGAATTTGTTTGATCCAAAAAATACCAGTAAACTACATGAGAAACCTTGAACCCTAACTTCGTGTACAATTTATTAGCCCTTTCATTCTCTTTAACAGTATATACAAGAACGTCCCTTCCACTTTTGAGAACTTCATTGGACATTATTTTTGTCAAGAGCTCCGCCAAGCCTCTTCTTCTATATTCTTCTAGAACGAACAGATGTGCAAGAGCTCCCATCTCATTGAAGAATATCCACGCCATTAGATTGTCGTCCTGGTACAGTCCGAAGCCATTTTTGGTCTTGATTAAGTGGCGGTAGAACGATTCAGACCCTGGATACTTGTGTGGCCACATTTCATTCACTATTGAAACCACTTCTTCTGTTAAAAGTTTGAAGGTCATTCCAGGGGGTATACTGCAAACATACATACTTTGAAGAACTATGCTGATATGTACAAGTAATTGATATGAGTAAAAGTGAATACGTTTTTAAAAAATATATAGATTTTGAATTGCTCTTATTTAATTGGCGATATAGGCAGACGAGGTAGTGGTCCGGTTGATGGTAAGCGATTACTGCTGCCCATAGAACTTCGCATACCAGAGGTCCAGCATATCAAAGTCGCTACCTTACCTTAAGGAGAGTAAATTAAGAGTCTTATCGTGGTGCTAATGTACACAGGGTGTAAATTTGAAATCATAAGTTTGAACCTTCGATCAAATATACACTAGATTATAAGTAACGGCCTATAAACGGCAAGAGAAATAAGAGCATAATTAAGCGTGTGGTCTTATTTTATTAAATGATTAAGGTTTATTGTTACCTGAAGTTGATTATAATTTAAAACTTTTGCTACATAGCGTAGTTCGAAATTCAAATGTATATTCCGGACCCTGTATCTAATATATATTTTTGATCGAAGGTTTGAACCCATTTTGAACCTCACGATGATTTGCAATAAAATCATACTGCGTTTGTAAAACATGCTAACAATTTATGATAATGAATGATTACGTCTATTATTTAATCACCTACAAACCATGGAGCCAGTGTGGTCCACATCCATCAATCTATAATGATATTGATATGCTCGTATCCAGCTATGCATAAATGAATTAATACGCAGAAACATAGCGTTTATTATTCATCACTCCACAATAAAATAGTCTATTCATAATCGCTTTGTATAATCCCTTGGATACAGAGAGAACAGTATTACAAGCATTCATAAAAAAGCTAGTCGACCTTTTTCGCGTCTCAAAGTGCCTTAAAGAGATTTTATTGATATTATATATTCCAACCTCTGTTCAACCGATGCAGTTTCAATACCGTTGCAAATAAAATAAAATAAATAATTTTCTGTAGCACTTTGTATTTTCGCACATTAAGTAGGCGCTATATTATAATAAACTGAGTAGCTGTCTGTGTCAAATATTTTCGGAAATAATCAATTAGTACCTGGATGACCGAGCTTTGCTCGGTTTTTTTGGACTTAAGAAAATGCACCCTTGATGGAATTACTCCACTAAAAGTCTTCTTGTACTTTTTCTATTTATAATGCCAATACAGTTCAACATGGCCTTATTTTCTTTTACAAATTATTCCTGGTAACGCTCCGTGGAATATACCGTACTTTATATAATATATTCTCTCTCGATTCAATACTCGCTCAATCCGGCAGTATATCTTTAATAATCCATGATTCAAACAAATAGCCATATCCAAAATTAAACGCCAAATTACCAATTTCACTTACTATTATTAAAGTTTTGACATATATCCCAATAAAACCTAATAGCTTATACCACTCATTGGCTTAGCGTTGCTTAATAACGCCATCTGCTGGAATATCTTTAGTGTTATTGTATGGTTATGCAGTTAGTTGCACACAATAAAACAAATAGTATTATTATTCGCCAATAGATGTGAGGAAGAGTAATATTATCAGTTTATATTAAAATGAATCCTAGCTAGATCGATTTATCGCCCACGAAATCTCCTGTATACAAAATTTCATGAAAATCGCTGGAGCCGTTTCCGAGATTCAGAGAATATATACAGGGTATATCAAGACTGCTACCGAAAACGAAGCCGGGTGGTAGTTTAAGCGACTTAAGACACAATGCAACAGAAAAAGTTGCAAAAAAAGCGACAATTTTTTTTTTGTTATTTTTTCCTATGGCCATATTTGGGTGGTAAATACATTTTTTCCTAAAATAATAGTGTATACCCTTTTATTTATAAATACTCTAAGGTGTAAAAGAGTTTAAATTATTATTTTAGCAAAAACTATGGATTTACCACCCAAAATTGACGATATTTAAAAAATCATAAAAAATAATTGTCGCGTTTCTATGCGAAATTTTTAATTGCATTGTGTTTGTAGCCACTAAAACTACCACCCGGCTTCGTTTTCGGTAGCAGTCTTGAGATACCCGGTATATATACATATATATCTTAGTAGGAGTTCAGGGCTATTCATGTGACTCTTGGGTGTATATACTGGAAGTGCATTACTCTCATAGTTTTAATGTTTGAGGTGAGAATTTCAATATGTAAATGAAAGACAAAACTACTTATGAAAACAAATTAATTGGATTTGGATATTTTTGAAAATAAGTGTTCGGATTTGAAAGTCAAAAAAATATTTGATTATATAGGGTTGCCATTTGCAATTTCAGTGCAGAACCCGAAAGAGATTCCATTATTGTGCGTCCTTTTTCAGGAAAAATTAAGTTAGTCGCATACTTTAGTATTTTGACTTGAATCTAAGGTGTTTTCTGTACATTTTTCTCTATGTTTAAGTATAAATATTCAATTTCATATCATTGAAAATTGCTTATTTTCATCTCGAAAACTAAGTCACGATAATGTAAGGCAATTGTAAGATAGCGGCCATATCTAAACGCGATGTGATTGGCCACTTTGCATAAGACTAAGTTTGAAAGGAAGCATCCATGGAATAGGCCATTTTTGAAAATAAACACCTTTTTAAAATGCCTTTTGGGGGCTTTTTATTGTATTTACATGGATTTATCTACAATTAAGTCGCTGGATGCAGGCCGCTTCCAACAGGTCATTGTGGAGATCCTTGGGGGAGGCCTATGTTCAGCAGTGGACTTCCTGTGGCTGATATGATGATGATGATGATCTACAATTAAATTGTCAGGAATTCTCCGCAGATTCATCTGGCATTATTAGTGAAAAATTCATGAATTTGGAGATGACCACTTTTGAAAATCACCTCCTCATTTATATATATATATATATATATATACATATATATATATATATATATATATATAAGTGGTCATCTCCAAATATATATATACCGGGTATCTCAAGACTGCTACCGAAAACGAAGCCGGGTGGTAGTTTTAGTGGCTACAAACACAATGCAATTAAAAATTTCGCATAGAAACGCGACAATTAATTTTTATGATTTTTTAAATATCGTCATTTTTGGGTGGTAAATCCATAGTTTTTGCTAAAATAATAATTTAAACTCTTTTATACCTTAGAGTATTTATAAATAAAAGGGTATACACTATTATTTTAGGAAAAAATGTATTTACCACCCAAATATAGGCCATAGGAAAAAAATAACAAAAAAAATTGTCGCTTTTTTTTGCAACTTTTTCTGTTGCATTGTGTCTGAAGTCGCTTAGACTACCACCCGGCTTCGTTTTCGGTAGCAGTCTTGATATACCCTGTATATATTTATTATTTATATATATATTTTACTGGTGGTAGGTCTCTCATATGTGAGAGGCTGCCTGGGTGGGTACCACCGCAATGTCTATTTCTCCCGTCAAACAGCAGTTTAAATGCCCTGTTGTGTTTCGGATTGAAGGACATTATAGCCAGAGCAACTACTGGACATATTGAGACTTAACATCTTATGTCTCAGGATGGCGAGCGCAGTGGAATGCTTTGTAATTCAAGGTGTTGTTTGGTTCTGCTACTGTTCATGAGCGGTGGTATCGCTTAACATCAGGCGAACGGCATGCTCGTCTCGTCATTCACTGCTATAAAAAAAAAAACAAAAAAATATATATTAAATTGTCACAAAAAATAATTGACGCGTTTTTTAATGAAATTTTTAGTTGCATTATGTCTGTAGTCAAAAACCGTAGAAGTCTTGATATACCCTGTATAAAACTAATAGCTCACCTCACATCCTCAAACAGAGACGTGTCCTTATCCAAAACATGAAACAGCGCTGATATGCTATTCTTTAGTTCCACTCCGACATCGTTCTTGATCCTATCGATGCATTTTACGATATTATCTTCCACAAACGGGACCATTATAGGTCGTCTCCAGTTAATCACTTTTGTGGTTCTAAGTGCTTCCTCGAGTTTCTCAGTATCATCTCTGGGACACAGTATTATGACTTCATAAAGTCCTTTCTGGAAGCGAAAATTTTTATTTTTATGAGTTATTTAGTGGTAGCATATTTTAATACATTGCTTTGTTTGGTAGCATATTTCTTTACATTATTTTATTCGTCATTTACCAAGTGCCTTGTAGTTATTTGGTGTTACCAATGTATAAAAATAAAAACGAAAAGATGTTTAAATACGAATTACAAACATACAAAATTTGTAGTAGTTAGAGATAAAACAGCGCAAATCGAATTGCGGACCAAAAAATAACATTCTACAATTGCTGAGGCATGAGTAGCTAAATATGAGATTAACTCTTTATAATATTTGTTTCACCTGACATGTGCATTGTGCATTATTCACGACGCTCAAATAAAATAAGTATGAGACCACTTATGTATGGATTTCAATGAGTCACAAAGCCATTTTACTATACCGGGTATCTCAAGACTGCTACCGAAAACGAAGCCGGGTGGTAGTTTTAGTGGCTACAAACACAATGCAATTAAAAATTTCGCCTAGAAACGCGACAAATTTTTTTATGATTTTTTAAATATCGTCATTTTTGGGTGGTAAATCCATAGTTTTTGCTAAAATAATAATTTAAACTCTTTTATACCTTAGAGTATTTATAAATAAAAGGGTATATACTATTATTTTAGGAAAAAATGTATTTACCACCCAAATATGGCCATAGGAAAAAAAATAACAAAAAAAAAATTTTCGCTTTTTTTTGCAACTTTTTTTGTTGCATTGTGTCTGAAGTCGCTTAAACTACCACCCGGCTTCGTTTTCGGTAGCAGTCTTGATATACCCTGTAGATAAAATGTAAACGATGTTCTATTAAAAATATAAGTAAAATACAAAGAATAAAGCGAGACTATTTATTACATTGGTATAAACGGTAGAAAAACGTTAAAAGCAATCCAAACTCAAGTTTGCTCGATTAGTCTTTGTCTCACAAAAAATCTACACAAAGCAAAAACTTTTGTCTGATATTTCTTTCGATAAATAATATTACAATAAGGCAAAGTCAAAGTCTTTGAAGTCCTTTTGGCGGAGCGTGAATAAGCAAATGTCTAAGCTACCATAAATATATCACAGGTAATGCTCTATCTAGATGACAATACACTTAAACCGCCAGAAACAGTAAAGCTTTACCGAATCCGAAATAAAAAATTCCCAAAAATAAATTACGTATTAGTAAAACATACCTTCTCATTAATTCCGATCATTCCATTCCAAATATTACCATATGGACAGTAAACTTTTAAGCCGGAGTCATAACCCTTCTCGAGCCAATTCAGCTGTGTAACTATTGAGTAGTATCCTCCCATGCCTCGACGTCCGTCCATTTTAAACGCTTTCATCAGCTCAGGCCATTTCTCCACATGTAGCAATTTAAGGGAATCTTCCATTGTTAACTACAAGATCGATACTCTCAATTTCCCCTTCTTCAACAGCAAAATTATCCTCCAAAAACTCTCAATTAACTTCAATTAGTTTGATTATTATTTTGATGAATTCCACTATACAATTATCTTGATTTACATTGATTGTTAAATCTGCAAATGATTTATTTTTTAGAAGAAACAGTCATGTATCCATCAAGACAATTAGGTGTTACATTTGCATTGTCGTTGCAGTTTCACATGTAAATTAGTATTGTTTTCTTATAACATTTTTTGAGCTCATTAATTCATTTCGCGTAATTAGTATGCAGATTAGTGTTAGAACTGACAAGTTGCCCATATACGAACTAAATCATTATCCGGACAATGTAGAGTGCAAATGTGGTGAAGAAAAAATAGATTTATAGTGCGTTAAAAACCTTTTATGTACGGGTTTTAACGCGAATTTGGTTTAATTTATATTTTTTTTTACTTTCTTACGTTTAGATTACTTTACAACTTTTTTAGTCACGGTGCGGACTGAATACTAAGTAGTGTATTGTTAAAAAAATAGTAGATAAGAAATTAGAAATTGAATTGCCGCGAAAGTATGAAAAAGACAAACCGAATTTGTAACCAGTAATTTTCTTAGGGTTTTCTTTATACCTATGTTAGAACTAAAGCAACTCCTTCCTAATTCAGGCCAGATTCACATATAAACGGACGAAAAATTGCATTATTACGATATATTTTTAGCCGACTGCAAAAATAAGGAGGTTCTCATTTTAATTGTATTCTGTCAGATTGTTATCTCATAACTTTTATTTTGTAAATAGTGATTGTTTGATACCTTTGGAAATACCATTATATCTACAAAATAACCATCTACCGTCGGTGGATATTATATTTAAATTGCACTCACTTACCATCAGCATTGTCCCATTATCCTGTCACCAAAATATTTACACCGTTTCTTTCACCAAAATGTATTATAATTTGGAAGTTATGATACCAATACGTTGCGTTGTCAGTCCACCGAGCGACTGATAAATTCCATCTACACTATCATTTCGATAATGTATACTAGCTGTTATTTACGGATTTGGCCGAACAATTTTTTCGTTGTCATAACTGTCACTGCTGAATTCCCATCCGTATAGAAATTTCAACACATAAGGTGACCTATCCTTCTCATTTGGTGTGTTCCATGATTATCATTCGTAAATTACTGCAATTTCGAGGATGCCTATGTCCAGCAGTGGACAATAAAAGGCTGCTGCTGATGATGATGATGTCTTACTACTGTTCCATACTAGATCAACGTGAAACGACAGATTTGCCACGACTCACGTCTCGTTCAGTGAGTGAGATTGCCAGTTGCCCAGTACCCATTCCCATCCTGTTTTAACAGTTATCACTTACCAGCATATGACCTTTTTGGTCATTTGCCGAAACTATACAATAAAAAATAATTATGGACTCGACAAACAAACAGCCAGAGAAGGTATTAATAACATATTATCAACAAAAACTCATGCTAATATTGTGATAACATACAAATAAGAGATCGATATTTAAAAAGCACAAACACTTCGAATATATGCAACGTCATCATATCACTGGATTATTAACGCTCCTAAATTGCCAGATAATAATTGAACATTGATATACCTATTGTGTATTAATTTACAGTAGCTATATTACGCATACAAAGGTATATCTATCACTTGCAATGTTTTGCATCGTCGTTTGCGAAACATTAGCCGCCTTATTAATAAAAATTGCGTCTTCCACGGTTACGTCAAACCTTAAACTCGGTTAGTTATTCCCAATGGATAGCGAGGTAATAACGACTTTATTAATAAACACGGATGAGCTTTGGCTTAACATGACAATCCTGTTATGGCAACCCTCTGATTTTAAAAATAAAAAGAATGAACGAAATAACCGAGTCGATCTTAAAGACTGGACTTGAACGTAAACAAATGTATTTGACAAATAAAAAGCGGATTTGTCAATCTTGTACGTATTTTCAAAGATTAGTGATTTTATAATTTCTTTCATTGGAAATGATTCAAATAGAAAAAAACGTACTCCTTCCATTAACTGGAATTAAGAAGAAAACGTAAGCAAATCAACATGTTGCAATAATTTTGTATTTTATTTGTCAGTTCCTATATTAGTACTTAATGGCATGTTTATTATTCTTCCAGCTATTTTTTCGTTTGTTGCTTAAAACATATGTATGCGCCAATCATTGAAAATAAATCTTTGGACACTAACTCGCATAAACCAAAAACTAAAGCTTGGGAGGATTTGCATGAAAAGTAAAAGCTTGCTTGGTTTCTTTCAGCGTTTCAATCACTTGCCGTGTAAGTAGTAAATAATAATTATTATGCAGGTTTAATCAATTAAATGCACGTCCACAAACTGTAAATCAATTAAAAGCAAAATGGAAACTATTAAAAATGAATGCACGGAAGAATATGAGTGAATTTAGGAGAAAGTTCAACAAGACTGATGGCCGTGGAGAATCAACAATTTTCATGACTGTATTTTGTTCACATGTAAGAAACACGCACATTAAACACTTTTCTAATATACATTTCTTTGCACATGTACATGGCTACTCCACCAACAAGTACAGTTGAAACTGTGAGTGAGATTTTCCCATTTCAATTACAGATGAATTGCTAATGATTTGAAATAATATAAATCTCTTGAGTATCAAATGCATATTTATGACATATTATTATTATCTTCCTTCTCCATTTCAGGATACCAAAATAACAAAATATAATATTAACATACTATTAGATTTGAGAACTATGCAGGCAAGCGTAAGTTGCTTTCATATTTTTTTTAACAGTAATGCAAAAAAGCGTTGCATGTGAAATATTGTTACCATAAGTTAATATAATTTTAAATTGCAGACTTCACAAATCAACATAGTAACATAAAATATGGGAGAAATGTTCTGGAGACTGTCCCACCCTCACACCCACCACTGTAACTCCTGTGAGCCAGGATCAACAGTGGCACGCAATGTAATGACACCGAGCATTGAAGCTCGGCGAGTCTCCGGGAATGTCTAACTTGTCTTTAACCCGCAACGAAATTAATCAGAAAGTGAAATTAATAGGAGGAGTTGGAAATAAATTATTGTCCACTTCCCTCCGTGCAAAGCGGGCGACAAAACAATGAACTAAACAGGTAAATAACCTCGTAAAAAGACTTGAAATGTTACCAAAAAACGTATGCACAAATTTCACATCTTTTATTTACTTTTGCAAAGACTAAATACATATTATTCTCCTTTTATTTCAATTTTACAGATGAACATAAAAAAGATAAATAATCAAGTAATTTATTAATTTGTTGTATCAGCCCATATACGTCCCACTGCAGGGCACGGGCCTACTCTACAATCGAAAGAACGATTGAGAGTGGTTAGGTCATATAGTCCACCACGCTGGCCTAGTGCGGGTTGGCACTTATTAATTTAATAATCATCAATTTATCATTTATGCAGCAGAATTTTAGAATGTGTCATATTTTTTTTTTTTTTTTTTTGTTATTGCATTGAATGGCGAGACGAGCAAGCCGTTCGCCTGATGGTAAGCGATACGACCGCTCATAAACAGTAGCAACATTCCACTGCGCTCGCCATCCTGAGACATAAGATGTTAAGTCTCAATATGTCCAGTAGTTGCTCTGGCTACAATGTCCTTCAATCCGAAACACAACAGTGCATTTAAGCAGTGCTGTTTCACGGGAGAAATAGACATTGCGGTGGTACCTACCCAGATGGCCTCTCACATATGAGAGACCTACCACCAGTAATTTTCATGAAAATTAAAAAAAAAAATATAACAAGATGTTGAATTCTGTAATTTGAGAATGGATTCAATCTTTAATGATTCATTTGATGTAATGGAGGCATATGTTTTCTTCGCTATTAAACTTCTTCAAAAATATATTCATAATCACTTACTAAAGACAGGCATTTAAAACGAAGGGTTAGAAATAACTGTTCCGCTGAATTTTGAATTATTACCTGATAAATCAACTATAAAAATAAATGATGACCATAATGGTGACACTATTTAATACTTCCAGAGCAATGACTGTATAAACACCATGGCCAACTATAGCAAAAAATTATAAGCCGAAGAAAATGAGAGACGGAGGGAGATCATGGATCAAGCGGAGTATAACATTTGTATGGCCATCCAAGAAAGAAAAGTGCAATATTTGATAGAAAAATATTGGAATTTAAAAAAATTACGAGAGATGACTACCAAGTCATTCATTATATCTTAATAACTTATCAATTTCCTCCAAATTTTCAGTTTTTTTATTGCTATGAATGGCGAGATCAGCATGCCGTTGACCTGATAGTAAGCGATACGACCGCTCATGACCAGCGGTAAAATCAAACAACACCTTGAATTACAAAGCAGTGCTTGGCATTCCGCAGCGCTCGCCATCCAGAGACAAGATGTTAGGTTTAAATATGTCCAGCAGTTACTCTCCCACCGAAACACAATAGTGCATTTACACTCCTGTTTGGCGGAAGAAATAGACATTGTGGTGGTACCTACCCAGACGACCTTTCACATATGAGAGATCTACTACCAGTAAAGTAAATACACTTGTACTACTTTCCTTTTTTCCTTTTAATTCTATTCTAGTTCACTTGAACAAATCTGCATATTATGCATTAAGATTATTGATAAAAAGTAATAATTGTTAGTTTGTTTCTAGAATTCACATATTATTGTTTTTTTGATCATTTAATTATATTTTTTTTATCTTAATATGATTTGTTTATTTGGAAGGTCAATTAAATAAAATTTCTTGTAATTTATGCATGTTTTATTTACACACTTATCATCATATAATATTTATTATATATCAGTATATGCAAGGTGACGAATAATGAAAAATGCAGTATATGAATATGCAAATAGACACAATAGTCACGTATGGAAGATTATTATAAAATAGAAAAAAACAAATATAAAATAGAAAAAAAAGTGTGTAGTGGCCTGTTGGTAAACGGACTAGATGTGACTGCCAACATATTCGCGGTGGTCCGAATCCCAGGGCTCACTTCTGACTTTTCGGAGTCATGTGTGTATTGATGGTCAATCACCAAGCAATAAAACGGTGAAGGAAAATATCGTAAGGAAACCTGCATAGCATAGCGATTTGTATGGTATGTAAAGTCTGCCAACCCGCACTAGGCCAGCGTGGTGGACTATATGGCCTAACTACTCTCAATCGTACTCTCGATTGTAATAGGCCCGTGTCCTGCAGTGGGACGTACATGGGCTGATAACAGAATACTAAATAGATTATGTACACACGCTTCATGTCTTTACATATTTTTCGCTGGTTCTCGCCTTGTTCTCCGATTTGTGTCGGATTTTTGGCTCGAGACAAAGAAACTAAGAACGCGAGAACTTGCATTAACTCCACACTCGCATGTTTCTCAGTAGCAAGCAAGTCGTCGAGAACAGTTGTGCGTAGTAGGCATATAATGAGCGAATATATGAGCTAGATCCTTAACTGATTTTTTATCTATAATGAGTAAAAATACATATTAAAATGAAGCCTACATTTTAATAGATTTCGGTAATTTTATAACTTGTGTAAAATTTATTTATTTATTTATATATGCTTTATTGTACACCAAAATGTAAGACACATACAAGTACTTAAAAACTAAAGGCATGGTTACAATAGGCGGCCTTATCGCTAGCTGCGATCTCTTCCAGGCAACCTTTGGATGGACTGGATTATTGTGAAATTGAAATAAAGGGTAGTGCAAATAGCGAGAGAATAATAATAACAAACAATAATAATTGATGTACATGCTATATTATATTAATTTACATAATATAAATAAATACAAACATACATACTAATATATATCGAGCTAACTATAATGATGACTTAAGTAGAGGAGCAAAAATTTTTTAATCAAAAAAGTTTTTTTGCCGTTTTAGCTTTCTTTATCGTATTTCGCATGTCAAAAATGCCTATTCCACTCTTACTTCAAACAAGACTTGGAATAGTTAAGCCGAGGAAGTAGGAGGTAGGAAGACGTTATTAATAAACGCGTTATTACTTCGGCCTAAAGACACCAACCTTATGCCGAGGTTATAGTGTGTGTTATGGCAACTCACTGATCTTAAAAGTAAAAAGAATGAACTAAATGACCGGTCGATTTTAAAGATTGGTATAGATCGTCACGGAGCACTGTCTCCCGAGAGCGCTGTTGTGGAAAGTAATAACTAATAATAGTTTTTCTCTTTTGACAATTTATAACATGGGACATATTATCATAGATCACGAGTTTTTTTTATGTTCGTTGTTATATCACGAAACCATAAGGCAAACAATAACTTAACAGATATTTTTATCTTTTCACTTGTAGTTCCTAATGTCTCCACACGCTAACTTATTGTAGATGCGTTGTACTTGCAGTTACATCAAATGTGACATTTGTCATACATTATTTATAAATTTGACGTCCATCAAGATTGGGTTTGAAAACATTTTCAAACACGATTTTACAAGTTGAAAAGTTTTTCGTAACTTTGTGTGGTATTTTATTAGTTACACCACATGTTACTACCCACATGTTCGGCTCTTATTATCTTGAATCTTCTTATGAATATATTTTTGATTTGTTAGGTAGTTAATTCTATAAGCAAATTAATCAATGTGTACAAGTACAATTAAATAGATATTATTTGTTACTTCGTTTACATTTTTACTGAAAATATTGTTACTTTCCTTTTTATTTATTCGTCAGTTGCTATAAAGTAAATTTGAGTATTTCTTAATTAATTATTTCTCACGGTGCTGAAGGAGTATGCACCGAGCAAGTAGCTGAACACAATTTTTCTGCGACCATCCAAGACTACTAATTTGAAAGTGCAATCTTAAAATAACATCAATTTTATGTAAGGAAAGCAAGACAGGTCAATGTAAAGTAAATAAATAACACCCAACAGTCACATACATAGTCCTGAGACCCCACACTAAGATCGAGTCTTATGTCGTGGGTATCAGGAACTACGAGACTTTCGGTCTCACAAACACCCAGACCCGGAAGAAATATTTGTGGGCCGCACAAACATTTCTCTCGGTGCGGGGATCGAACCCGTGGCTTCTCGTTTTACAGGCGGCGTATTACCAACTGCGCCACGGAGGCTGTCAATAAAGTAATAAAATTCTGTAATATTCTCAAAATAATATGACATAGGAACTCGTCGACTGCATATGAAACCAGTGACCACTATTGAATGAATGTATGCGATCGACGAAACAGAAAGTACAATGGCCCCGCATAGAAAAAGTTTATACACCGTTAAACGGGGCGAGTAGAGATCACGGGGCTAATTGATATATTTTACGAATAATTTCACAAGCAAATATTCTACTGAAAATTGCATTAATTTTTAATTGCTTTATTAAACGATTTTTAAATATAACGACATATTAATAAGTATGGCAGTGGGCCGCATATGGCGCGTAGAACCAATGGCCGTTGGGGCCGAAAGGTTCTAGAGCGGAGGCCACGTACAGGCAACCGAAATGTCAGACGCCCGCCAATAAGGTGGACGGACGACCTGGCTAAAGTTGCAGGAAGTCGCTGGATGTAGGCCGCTTCCAACAGGTAATTGTGGAGGTCCTTGGCCTATGTACAGCAGTGGACTTCCTATGGCTGATATGATGATGATAATGATATATCCATTTGCCTCAATATAAAGCATTTGTATATTTTTCGTGTTTTTTACAAAGAAGAGTAAAAATTTGTTAATGTAAAATGATGAACTCGTAAAACAACATGCTATGTATCAAATCAAAACAATCCTTAATCTGTACAGACAAACATTTATATGCTAATTAAGTTAAAAATGACTATTCTTCTAAAAATGTAAATTCATTTCATTCCTTAAACCATGTGTCTCGGCGGTATAACTTTAAGTCAAAAATTAGGCTTATATTGGTTTAGCCCCTCCTTATTTCGTGATTATTAATACAGTTTTGCACATTCCACGCGTAAGCCTTGGGTTAAAGTCAATTTGACACAAATTTTGCTTCGATATTGAGACGTGACAGCTCGTCGGAATAAACTTTAGACAGAAAGATTAGGTTACGCCATGTTTATTAATACAAAATTTGTTTAAAACCTTGGCTTATCGTTAAATCCTCGTTATTTCGAGTTTATTAATAAGAGGGTAGGTGTTTTTTATATTAGTGTAACACAGTGGTATCGTACCGGACTTGCCCAGCTATGCTGAGTCATGACCTAACATATATTACTATTCATTTTATTAATCATATATTTTAATTTATAAAAATATAATGTTTGGAACAGGAGGCTAATCTGAAGTGTTACAAAACTACACAAATATATTGACAGCAGGCTACGTCATTTGAGAATTTTTAAAATACATCTTCATTAAATATCTCCAAGAAAGCCGCTGGATGCAGGACTTACAACAGATCAATGTGAAGATCCTTGGGGAGGCTTATGTTCAGCTGTGGAATTTCTGGGGCTGAAGAGAAAAATGTCTACATTAAATAAAATTTTTATTAAAGTTCTATTCAGGTTAAGGCAAGTTTTTATATTATTTTTGTAACTTAGATTTGGAAAAGCCTTGGTCATAATCCTGCACCAAAATGAATGTTTGCGAAAATCAAAAATAATTGTTTTCACAGCAATATTGTTTTTCAGCGAACACAAAAATTTCTGCTGCCTGAAATAAAATATATAGCCCTAAAAGGAACCATTTACCGGTTACCCCGTTAAAAAAAACTTCAAAGTGCAACTAGAGAAACATAGTTTACAACTAGGGGTGCGCCCGGCTCCGCCCTGGTGCAGATACTTTTTGAACCCAGTCCACATCAGCAACATATTATTTACCGTACTGTTTTATGTAATATCTTCAAATTCAATGCCACCCTCTATACTGCTTTTCCTGTCCCGTCTCATTCACACTTAAGGCATGCAATCCAATACAATCCCATCTCTTTGAGTATCAAAAAGTAAAAAATATATCGAAATTCCTTTTTCATCCCACGGAAACACTACATTTTCGGGATAAAAAGTATTCTATGTATTAATCCAGGGTGTCAACTACCTTAATTCCAAATTTCATCAAAATCCGTTAAGCCGTTTCTGAGTTCATCGCGCAGGGACAAACAGAGAAAAATTCTAAAAACCATTGTTTTTAGTTCTATTACGTTAATACAGTCATCTCATATCAGTTATTCTCATTTGTATATATAGATATAGATAGATAATTTAGTCAATAATATTCCAATGACAAAAACAATGTCACCTTAATTTGTCTAAGGTTACAATGGTGTTTTGTAGTCTGATAATTTTTATTGCATATATTATTGTAGTACCTACCGTTAGTTCAAAATAAAATTTTTAAAAGACACCGTTTCTTCTGGATTAATCATTTAGTATTTTATATATTACCATCTACGGCCGATGCCAATAATCAATCGAAAAAATTAGATTGAAGTCAATCTGGATTGTTTTCTACTTTTCGATTTGTCATTTACCATGTTGCCATAGTTTTTTCACTACTGAGATTGATAATTGGCAATATAGTATCAGAAAAAATAAGACTATGTTACGTTATATTTAATTGTTTTATTTTTTTCCGAATAATTCTTCACCAGACAATACTTTATTCAAGGGTGTATAATTTATTTTCATATGTGTTAAAAATTAAGGCGAAAGCTTTGAGCTTAAAAGTTTTGACTCTAACACATACTGACCCAAAAGTATCAGCCCTTATACGTCTCACTGCAAGGCATGGATTCCTCTTCAATCGAGAGCACGATAAAGAGTAGTTAGGCCATATTTTAAGTCCAGTAAGCAGGCCAAGTGCGGGTTAAATCGCTATGGTATGCAGATTTCCTCACGAGAATGATATGGACAATCACCTATTTTCTATTGGGATGTGGCAAAATTTGGTGCTAGAAATTAAATTTTAAAGATTGTGTATTTATGCATTGTTTGATTTATGTTTTTATAATATAAACAACAATTTTACTAGTTATTTAATAATGGTAAAACATGTCCAATATAATAATGTGTGAAGGAAGAAAACCCGTGCCTAATGGTTTGACTACAGCGTAACAACAACATATTCGCACGCCAAAAGATCTTAGACAATCTATAGAGCATAAAAAGTACATTCTAGAATTTCCGTCTTTTATTAACAATACTAATAAACTAAGCGAGTATATTTCGTCTCCTTGCAAACCCATCCTTATTTAAGGATATCGTCAGGCAATATTATGTCATGGCCTCTCCGACATTGATATGCAACGCCTATACGATGCGTCATAACAATGACCCCGGCTTAGTAATACGAAGCCTGTAATGTCTCAACATGAGTTCATCTAGAGGGTATAGCTTCTGCTGAGTGAAGGTCGTTATTATTTTCTATGTGAAATAGTATATAATATACAGCTATGATCTTCTAGCTACTAAACTAAGAGTTTAGTCCTACATCTAAAATTAGTTTATTACTCTTAATGAACGATCATTTTTTATTGCAATTAATGGCGAGACGAGCTTGCCGTTCGCCTGATGGTAAGCGATACGACCGCTCATGAACAGGAGTAAAACTAAACAACACCTTGAATTACAAAGGAATGCTTGGCATTCCATTGCGCAACCCATCCTGAGATATAACTAGACTATTGTCAGTCAGTCTTCTGCACTTGGTTTTACGGGGTTTCCATCAGATACTTTATGGGTAAACTTTTTGTCAACTAGTGGTTTACTAGTGTTCTAGCGACTGATGGCGGAATAACCTTCGAAGAGACAAAGCTGAGATGATGGCCAGTCATCAGTGAAATTACGCATACAACTCGACAGCTAGGGCCAATAACCAATGTTTGTTAAAAAAGTTACAAAGACGATAAACTTTTGTAAATTGGCGGCTAAAAGGACCTGACGTTTTTGGATAAAGAAACAGATCACTCACCTTAGTTTAAACTGGCTGTACCGGATTATCACCTATACGACAAGGAAAAATCAACAACATTCATATAACTTTGCATAGATACTATAGATTATAATTCAATGTCGCGTGCTCACTGCAGTTGCAAACGATATCTTGTTTCGACGTCACTCTTATAACGTTCAATGGACGTATTAGTCGAATTGCCTTTTGAAAAATGGCCCGAACTACAGCGTAAATTGAAGAAATTATGGCCGCAAAACGTGGCTGGATACTACGCTTTGTATCTCAATATGAAGTATTCTGGAGTGCGTGAAGCCTTTGGATTCAAAGTGTATTGTCCCTATGGAGACATGAATAACGGGTTCGTTGCTATTAATATTAAGGTTAGTCATTTTTATAAGGATTACTGATTTTTATTGTGATGTTAATATTTTATATTTAAGTACTTAGTTAAGCCACAACCGTGAAATTTGTTTTTATTCAATTTAAAAGTGGTATTTTTATGAGAGGGTCAAAAATGTTTGTTTATGATTCATTTTTATCAAATGCAGAGGTGTGATATGATAGTACGAGTATATTAAACTATAATGTGATCACTACTAATGAAAAATTAAGTATTTTTTTAATATAGTAATTTTTATTTAAAGTTTACGAAAAAAAATGATGTAACAATATAAAATATTTAATTTATTTTAGTGATCGTACCGAAGTTTATATTTTAGGTATTTTAACATTCTTTGTTTGTATGAGCTGGCGCGAGTCCTAGATTTGATTTCATTCAAAGTTTTTTTTCTCTATCATTCTGTATAATAATAAATCAAAGCCGATATTACATCAATATTTAATGTCTTCGAATTGTACTTAAAGAAAAGTTTTTAAAGAACTTTTGACAGTCAACTTTATGATTGATGCTACTTTTTATTTAATGGCCGTATAATTTAATCACAACACAGAAAATTAAAAAAAAACTTATAAAAACATTTATTATAAAAACATTGTCAAATGCAATTCTTTGTGCAATAAAACAAAATAAGTTCTCATCGACTACAGTATTCTCTTTATGTAATGTACAATATGTAGTGAAATCTGTATTATTTCAGGGCACGTTTGACTGTATAATATTTTCAATAACAGAAGACACTAGTAAATTGGAAGAAGCTTTGCTGAATACAAAGTTAATCGACTGGAATCAACACGTTCTGTTTGACCTAGTCTCGTCAGTTACTTTGAAATGCTTGCAGAGGATCAAACACACGATGGACTTCAATTATTACCACTTAAAAATGGTGAAAATGTACTATTTAGATAGAAGTATGAAGCCTTTTGACAATTTAAGGTGTGTTTTTGTTTTTTTTTTTTCATAATCTTTGGTGCTTAGCGGTTCCCTTCAATTTGTTATGCATATTAAGAAATGATTTGTTGGCCAGTCAGTCAATAAGTAAATTTATTAAATTTTACAAGTGTGATTACAAAGATAATTCGTATATTTTGTTACTTTATAGTTATATTTTTTGAAGACGGTTTTTCTTTTTACATATTTTAAAAAAATGTTTTTTATAAACACTTGATATTCTAATAATGGAAGTAAAACGAATTACATTTATGAAGTCAAACTTCTAAAGAAATTTGCAGAACATTTAAATTATTTTGAATTAAGATACAATTCACAAACCACTGTCCACTATTCATAATACAAACTAAATTGTAAATTACAGATGCCCTTCCGACACTTATTTGGCACGGGTGCGACATGATAACATCCAACGGGTTGACGAAACGTGGCCTTACAAACACTCAGAATCTCTCTTCTACTTCTCAACTTTAGACTCTAACTCTTTATCATACGGTTTGTTTTCCTCCACCACAAACCAGCTGTTGGCTTGGACCTTTTTGAACGAATATAATTTCCTATGCCATTTGTACTGTGAGGAGGAATTTAGAAGGAATGGATATGCGGAATACCTAGTGAGGTTTGTCGTGAATCAGGAATTACGTGCGGGTAATGATGTGTACGCTTATGTTGAGGAAGGTAATGATAGACCGGCGAATATGTTCTCGAAACTCGGCTTTGAATACGTCGACGATAGTGCTTATCTGTATGTGCAGAAATAATTGTTATCGCGAATTATTGCATGTATTTAGATGGATTGCAGTATTTATTAACATTCTATTATGTAATGAGTTGTGTTATATTAATGCGAGCTGATAAGCGGAACAATCACAATTGCATTCTATAGCAAAATATAAATATTTCTCTAAGAATAAAAAGACATGAGATTTTGTAGTAGTGTCTCTTATTAGTCAAACCCCGATGATGAATGTAATTATTTTAATGATTTTATTTACTGTAAATCTGTAATTATTGCCACTCAAAGTGCATTTAAATAAATGAATAGATCATGTTAACGATCATCACCATACGATGACCTGTATGAAAAAGTAAATATTAAACAAATAAAAAATATTCTACCAATATTTTAACTTTTTTTTATTTACAAACCCTTCCCAGTATTATGTTAAATACGATGTCTATAGGCTTTCACACTACCTGCCAGTTCTTTTACGAAATATCAAATAATATAGGATTATGGTCTACTCCGCCATAACGCCGGGCGTGAATGGTCACAGACAAAATCGAAATATATGGCGCAAGCTCGTTCAAATGGATACAATGAAGGAAACTAAGCGCTTTAGTTCTTTGTAACCTACTCTCAGTGATGACATTGTCTTTGCGCGAAATCTGGCTTGTGAGGTGACTTGAGACGTGTTGGTAACGTACCGGATACAGCTACGCAGACGGGAGCCATGGGTTCGAATTCTACATGCCTTTGACTTTTCAGCCACATGGGCTATGGGTTGATAGTCTATTACTTCGTACTTCAAAGGTGAACAAAAATACCGTCAGGAAACATAAACGAGATGTTAAATGAATTTCTATAGTGTATGAGGTCGACAAACCCGCCCTAGGCCAGCATGGTGAACTATAGTCTAAAACCTCTGTATCCAACATCGACTAGAGTTCTATGCTTCGCAATGGGGAATTTATAAGCTGATTATTAAATATTATAATTCAAAATCTACTATTTTGAACTGATATTCATATTGAAAATTAATAAAGATGATGCAAAAAAAAAAAACGAACTTGCTATTAAAGGCAGGCGTAGCATATCGTAGTGTTATTTATACAGGAATTCCTAAAAGTGCGTCCACCGATCTACATCGTACGGGTCTACCCGTCTGCAATACCGTTGCCAATTCTCTGTGGGGCAACTTTGTGTTGACGCATTGTAAAAAAATAATCTGTTTCATGCGACGCGTCCAAAAAGATGCGGAAAAGTGAACGCCTGCCTTTATTTTTGGAAGTGATGGCGACGCTGTTGTTAGACATAATTCAGCATGAATACAGGCTCGTCTGGGCCGGTACCGCTGTCTCATAGAAAATCGACATGATATCTTATCTGTCGCGTTTCGTTCAGTGAGTGCCGGATGCCCAATACCCCTTTCCTCTTTCCTTTTTCCATCCCGTTCCCCTCCCAATTTAACGGGCCGTCCTCATTCATGATCCAACCGTCTTGGATCTCCTTGGCTGGCATCACTTAGTATCAGGTGAGCTGTTTGACTTAAGCCTAGAAAAAAATCGGTGAAGTAAATAACATAGCTCCGTTTGGTAACGTTGAGTATAGTTGCGGCATCTATTAGGATTTAAGTCTGTGGCCCTGCTATAAAGGTGATCATTTCACATCATGTCATGTTGTGCTGCCGCGAATATTCTTCCCAGTGGAATATTTTATTATTTTCGAAATAACTATAAGTTTTTTATGTTACGAACGGTTTAGATTTTTGAGATATTTATGAAGTGGTTTTAAGAGTATTCTTTTGTGGTGATTTGAGTGGCTGAAGCGGGTTCAAGTTTAATTTATGTAAAGGTTCAAATCGGCAAATAAATGTCCGAGACCTTCAATAGAAAATCATTACTGCTGCTTGATTATGATCAATAAATATCAATATTAACTAGAAACGAAAGATAAGCTAAAGTGTATGAGTAGGGTAATGAGGATGTGTACGAAAGGAAGTGGTAAGAATCTTCAGCTCTTTGAGAATTTCGCTACGGTGAATTAAACATTACCTGCATACTAAACCGAATTTGAAGGAATGTATATGGTATGTAAAGTCCGCCAATATGCACTAGACCAGCGTCACAAGAGTACTTTTTTTGTAAAGGAAGCCAGCGTGCTGATATATGGCCACACTTTAAATCGTGCTCTCTATTGTAGAGGGACTTATTATGGGCTGATACAGAATTAAAAATTAGCAGCAAAACTACACGTTTGTTTTACTAATTTACATTAAAAAAACATTTACACTTGGTTTTATACCTGGAATATTATCTACCATTCGAATGTAAGAAGTTCTAGAAACGAAACTAGAAAGATAATTAAAAACTATTAAACAAAATGTGAACAAAATGTGCAACAAAACTATGTTCTAATTAAACACCCAGAACATAATTTGTTGCTATGTCATTCCACTGCGTTCTCCATCCTGCGACATAAGATGTTAAGTCTCAATATGCCCAGACGTTATTCTAACTATAATGTCCTTCAAAGCAAAACACAACAGTGCATTTACACTGCTGTTTGGCGGAAGAAATAGATATTTCGGTGGTACTTACGCAGGCGGCCTGTCAGATATAACAGACCTACCACAAGTAAAAAATATAAATTTTCTTTCAACAATACAGCCTAATCCACCCGGACCAACTAAAACAGCCTCCATAATACCCAATTCAACTTATCAAAAGCAAAACTAACGGGCGCAGATCCCAGATATCCCCATACAAGACCGTTGAGGAAGCCTGCAATTTGTCTGAAGCGCATTGTTTACGGGAGGGACGGGAGTGATAGGGCTCCGACCGCTCCTTGCATTTAAATGTACTATTAGTCAGTAATTGTGCGGCGGTACTGGGAAGGAATATCAAACAGCGCTCTGTATAGGCTTACAAGTTCGTTTACGACACTCCTAGGTAAGGTGGGGAGAGTTTTGTTATATTAGTAAGTAACTGAAAAAAAAAAACTGGTGGTAGGTCTGGTGGTGTCAAAAAGTAATTGTGAGTGTAAAAGTGCGTGGTGGCCTGTTAGCAATGGACTCACGGTGGTCGTGGTTTCAAATACGAGGCTCAACTCTGACTTTTCGGAGTCATGTGTGTATCTATATATTAATACGTGATGCAAAAACTTTGGACGCCTTTTTACGAAAATTGCGCGGACGTAGGAGCATAAAATTTGGCACACTTATAGTTTATATGTAGGAGAAGTGCAGAACGCTAATATTTTTCAATAATAATGCTTATAAAGTACATTAAATCAAAAAATAAAACATTACACACACTAACATGCATTTCACACACACATAGGGGAGACCGGGGCTGAAAGTGCCGGGGGTAAATAGTGCCTTCGCGAATATCTCGAAAACAAAAAGAGATATATATGCTATTGTATTGAGACGCGTATTGCCTAACAGTCGGGCACACGCGACGGTGGTTTTAAATGCGTCAGCGACGCGGACCGGGTGGCAGTGCATGTGAGGGTCCTCCAGCGCCGAGTAAGTAAATATTTTCGTTTGGATACTTTTTGGTCGCAAGTTAGCATTTTTCATGCTTTTAATAAGATATTTTTAGTAAAATGTTTGTTATTTATCCTAGTTTATTATGCAGTGCCATTTTATTGCTTTGAGCAAAATGCCTTTTTTATATGAGACAAAATTTCACACTCTGCTAATTGGGGTAAAATGTGCCGTTCTTGTGGGGCTGCTTGTGCCGCGGCACAACCATCCCCAAAGCAACCTTTATTCTTTTAATATTGTTTATATTTACGCGAGCACTTATGAAAGAAAGATAATACTTTTTGCCATGACTCTACATGGGTATATTTATCGTCTTTGACAGAATGAGGACATACAAGTGAAAAACTCAAAGGGGGACTACATTTCAGGATCTTTTACAAAGGGCTGCTGATGCAGTTAATACCGATGGATGCAAATTAAAAACTGTTGCACTCACTCCTGCGGTTGGATACAAAGCAAGATTAGTGTTTAACAAGCAACAAGAGACACTACTCTCGAAGTACATCTTAAAAAGCGCTTCCATTTACTTCGGTCTTCTCCCGGTAGAAGTACGACAACTTGCGTACCAGTGTGCCGTGAAGTTTAATGTATAAAATATCCCACCATCTTGGCATACGAATGGTGAGGCTGGCAAGGATTGGTTGACAAACTTTCTGAAGAGGAACTCGACACTTTCTATAAGAACACCCGAATCTACCAGTGCAGGCCGCGCAAGCTCATTGAACCGACATAAATTAACACAATTTTTCGAGAAACTTGGCGACTTGATAACAAAACATAATCTTACTCCTTCCCGTATCTGGAATTTAGACGAGACTGGTGTCCAAACTGTGCTAAAACCGAAGAAAATTTTGGCTAAAAAGGGAATAAAGCAAGTAGGAGCAATTGATTCAGCAGAGCGAGGGACTTTAGTCACTGTTGAGCTAAAGCTAAAGCTCAAAATAACTGGCTGAGAACTAATAATTTTAGAAAAATCTTTTTTTACCTATTCATTAGAGATACTGATATCATGTTTAAGAATTGATCTCATTCGTATAAAAATAAGTAGAAACAATTGATTAAAAATATGCTTTTACGTTTGAAATAATTAGATAAGTAAAGGTAGCTTGTATTTTTTATGATTATACTTAGTATTATCATAAAAACAACAACATTTTTAAAACCGTTGATTTATAGTATAACGAATAAATAAATAAAATTGATGTCTATTAATATCTACATTAATTTTTATTCATGTAAAACACCCAGCATTATCAACGGCACAACCGACCTCAGCTACGGCACATCTTGCCCCAAAGTGGGGTTGGTAGTGCCTTGTCACCGATGTTTAAAAAAATCACTTATTCTTAAAATCAATTAAATACATGCAAAATCTGTAGGTAAATTCGTATTATAGACAAAATTTGGCTTAGGATGAACCACTACGCTCAGACATAGTACTTGTTTTATCCGAATGAAATTAGGATTTGTCAAAATCGGCACTTTCAGCCCCGCTCTCCCCTACAACACAAGTATTTCTAAACGCATACATACTCTGTTCTCAAATTGTATCTTTTCTTTTTCATTTTGTTCTTCTGACATAGACATATCAAACAAAAAGTTTTATTTGCCTCATTTAATATAAAAAAAGATTTTAATAATAATGCATAAAAAGTACATTATATCAGTAAATAAAACATTACACAATCCAGCATGCATTTGACACACGCATACACAAGTATTTGTACATACTCTTTGGTCAAATTGTTTCTTTTGTTTATTAGAGACATAGTTGACATGTCAAACAGAAAAGTTTGTTTACTGTGGTTTTATTGAATGTCAAACAGAAAAGTTTTATTTGACGAATACTACGTGAAATACTGAGCGCTTATACAAATTGTGTAGTAGTAAGATACATTTAAATGTACACGGACTATCATTATATGCATAAAGAAAGATCTTTAGCAGCAATCTGCAATAACAACATAATAAACTCATTTGCAAAAAAAAACGGGCACCTAAGCAATGAACCATTTCAAATGTTACTATTGGTTTGTTTGATAATTATAGGTAGTTTTACTTTCACAATTTTGTAAATTAATAAGCAAATAATCGTTTTCGTCAGTATTATCATAAAATTTTGATAAAATTTATGGGTTTTAATGCTAAAGTTCACTAGTAGTGTATGCTCGCTAGTAGTGCATATGCTCGTGAAGTAAATGTTAACAAAGATTTTTGTTTGTTTTTTTCTTTAATAAAGTAAAAGCAGATAAATGTTTAGTATCGAGTGTGACCCCCTCTAGCTGAAATCACAGCTTGAATTCGTCTGGGTATGCTAGCGAGGATATCCCGGATACTTGCTTGTGGAATACGTTCCCACTCCGCGGTAATCACATTCTTCAGCACTCTGATGGTCTGCGGAGCCGGTTGTACTGATCTCACGCGTTGTTTCAGAACGTCCCAGACATGGAAGTATATGGGCAGATACAGACACAGTCAGAAATTAATTTACTGGCCAAAAATGTTTTATTTCATAATTATTTAACCGTGCCCGAAGTCGTATTAGCAAAATAAAATAAGTTGCGTAATTATTGAGACTAGTGGTCGCCCAGTGGCCGAAATTCGACCAAATCAAGAAGAGAAAAAGTTTTTACCTGTATGATGATGTTGTTATTCTGATAATTCGTGTACATTTAAATCTACGTATCTCTCAAAATCACTTATTTATCCTGAAGTATATGCAATTACTGAAATCGTAAACTACAATAATTGCTTCGAACCAGCAATAGCAAATTATATTTTTTTTGTACCTGAATGTTGTTATTGCAGATTGCAGCTACAGAACTTTCTTTATGCATACATACTGCAACACAATTTGTATAAGCGCTCAGTATTTCACGTAATATTCGTCAAATAAAACTTTTCTGTTTGACATTGAATAAAACCACAGTAAACAAACTTTTCTGTTTGACATTCAACTACATGACATTATAGACATAATAAACAAAAAAAAAAAAACAATTTGACCAAAGAGTATGTACAAATACTTGTGTATGCGTGTGTCAAATGCATGCTGGATTGTGTAATGTTTTATTTATTGATATAATTTACTTTTTATGCATTATTATTAAAATATTTTTATATTGAATGAGGCAAATAAAACCTTTTTTTATATGTCTATGTCAGAAGAACAAAATGAAAAAGAAAAGAAACAATTTGACACCAGAGTATGTATGCGTGTACAAATACTTGTGTATGTATGTGTGTGTGAAATGCATGGTAGTGTGTGTAATGTTTTATTTTTTGATTTAATGTACTTTATAAGCATTATTATTGAAAAATATTAGCGTTCTGCACTTCTCCTACACATAAACTATAAGTGTGCCAAATTTTATGCTCCTGCGTCTGCGCAATTTTCGTAAAAAGGGGTCCAAAGTTTTTGCATCACGTATTAATATATAGATTAATACTGCAATCAGCAAATGCTAAAGTAAATATAGTACGAGTAATCAACATTGAGTATAACGTAATGCTAGGCGTATCCTTTCTTACTCCGCTAACGTATGTATAATATCCCCTCTCTTTGTCCTTCGTTCCTAGGACGGTCGTGCATGAAGGTGTCGGTCTATAATCTGAATATTCTCTACACATATTGATCTACGAGAAGCACTCCAAAGAGGATAAGGAAGTTTATAGCTTCCAAGATTCCTAAGGATACAAGAACTAGTTATCCTTGAGGTTATTTTAATAAATCTTGTTAAATAATCTAATCTATTTAAATAGTATATATTATCTGGTTATCCTGAAGTAGCAATTTATATTCTTTATATTATGTAATATTACTGTTATTAAAGATTTTTCACTATTCATTTTTTCAAGAATTTTCATAGTTTGCGTGGAGTTTCATAATTTAGTGTTGAAACAAGGAATAGAATTGACTAAAATGATAATAGCGTTTACCATGTATTAGGCAGTTTTTGATCTTCAATATGACATTTTCGGCTCCATCAGTCATCAATTTGTTATGCACCTTTATATCTTCATTTCTGTTCTATTCTGTAGAAAAATACAGAAAGTCACCACCGTATCTTGAACGACCTTTGTAACTCAAGATAAAAAGACCACTGAATTTTTTAAGCATTTAAAATAAACAGATCTGCACCACACTTCACACTTCTATTTATTTATTTATAAAGTCTTTACTGAACACTACATTCAATATTAATACAAAAACAATAATAAAATTCGTTTAAATAAAGGTGACAATTGATTGCATTGTCTTATCGCTTACTGCGATTATATACGAGACCTTACATATGTCCTAATTTGGGGTCGATGGCATGAAGCTGAAGAAAAAGACTACCGTCAGATATTTTTTTTTTTTATTTTAGTTTATTTATTGAGACATCAAACGGTTATATGTCCATATCTTATTAAAACTAGTCTTTATATAAATGGTTATAAAAGACATATAACCTACACCATTGTCCACAGATTAGCATAATGTGATATTGTAATTTAAGCAAACGGACTACAACTATTATGAAGTCGCCTGATAGAATTGAGGAGAAAGACGCAAGGAGCGGGATGCATTAGAATTAAGATTATTTTTTGGTGCGTGCTAGTAATCCATCTCAAAGAATCCGGAGCGTCCCGGCCAGACACGCCGGGTTATCAGGCCAGGTACGTGTTTACTTACTGCGAAAATTCCCTTAATACACTTTTGCCAAATTAAACTTACTTTTTAAAGTGGTTGTGGTTACAACTGTAAGTTTTCAATTATCATTGTACTTTGAAAAATGTTGGGTATAAGTGGTTAAAATATGAGGATGCGATTGAAGTTGTGAAATTATTTTGCAACAATGAGAAAATGGTTATGGTGGACTATATGGCCCCCCGTCAATCGTGCTCTCGATTGTAGAGGAGGCCCGTCGTCCTTACCGCGTGGGACATACATGGGCTCATACAGATTGATCCGATATTTGGTGGCGCCGACTTTATGAAGGAATGTTATTAGAGTAGGCAAAGACTGAATGGCGTGTTTGAATTAGAAGAAAGCTGAGATGACATGATTAAATAGAACTACTATGCTATGTAACATTTCGTAAATTGATAAAATATAACAGTCTCATATATCCATAGTTTCATTTTTTTAGTTAATCAGAATTACCTTTAACATACATACCTTAATTAGCAATCTGTGTATATTCCAACTATTACATCAATTTTTATTATAACGGTGTGCCTAAAAATAGTATACACATCTTTTATTTAATTTTCATTTACATTATACGAATCAAAAACAATTTATAGATTATCTACGCTCTTTTGGTGCCCAAATGTGCTTTTGTCATGTTGTTATCAAAAATCTATGATCAGTTTTTCTCTCTTCACATTTTATTTTATTGAGCATGTTAATACTATTAGATTAGGATTATAAATGCTTGTTGTTTAACTAATGATATATTAAAAAAAATGTTTGTTGTTTGTTGTTTATTGTTCCAAAATTTCGCCACGCACCTTTAGAATATAGATGAAGTTTAATAGTATTCAACCAAAAGCCACTGACCACCTATCCAACCTCAATATTCCCGACATAATGACATAACTTATCTAAATAACGCTGTAATTTGCAAGACGCGCGGTATCTTCGATAGCGCAAAGAGAGCAATTTCTCCACACCGCGGCGCTGCATACTCATCCATCTTCATTTGTATCTGTCTGTACCCATCCTATCGCCACACGCTATTAAAAACCTAGTTTCAATGCACTTTGGTATTGCCTTCCTTGCTTTTTATATTGCCGGGATAAAAATATAACGCTGAAAATGCGCTTGAAGAATAAGTGAAATTTGAATTTAGGTTTGGATCTAAAAGTTTTAAGGGAATAGGAATCTTAACTGGTTTCTGTTTCTCATATGTGAGAGGCCGCCTGGGTGGGTACCACCGCATTGTCTATTTCTCACGTCAAACAGCAGTGTAGAGGCACTGTTGTATTTCGGATTGAAGGACATTGTAGCCAGAGTAACTACTGGACATATTGAGACTTAACATTCTATGTCTCAGGATGGCGAGCGCATTGTTTGATTCTGCTACTGTTTATGAGCTGTCGTATCGCTTACCATCAGGCGAACGGCATGCTCGTCTCGCCAATCATTGGAATTTAAAAAAAAAAAAAAAAACGAGCGAACAGGTTACTTGAAGGCCATTAATTTACTATGAATTCTACTTAATTACCAAACTCTTATATTAATAGAATTTTTATCTGCATCAATACTCTTATTTTTATCAATTCCTATGACAGAAACAATAAAGATATTTTGTTAAGTCATAAGCGAATCCTATAAAAATATTAAATTGTATATTGATTATTGTCATACAAGAATCATACAAGCTAACCAAAAATAACTAATAGAAGTTATAATAAGCAATATTAAAAATATTCCAAACGTTCATTCGATTCACAATTCTTCAATTTAATAATGCCAGACGTGGAATATTCTGAGGTGTGACTACGGTCGCAGCTGAGGGCACATTGTCGCAGTGAACCGAAAGGCAACAAAAAATTCTCTTTTATCAGAAGGATTTAGCAGTCCTACGTGTGAGGGAGGGGTGGATTTGGTTTTTCCACCGCACAAGGTTGCACAGATTACACGAATACAAAATTAAAAAGGGATTCCCGAGCAAACTAGTTTTATTAATTTTAACCTTGTACCACGGGTGTTCTTTTAATAATATTGTGGACTTGGTCATTCACAAAAAGGGGATTGACTTATAAAACAGTCATTTGGTTCATAAAAAGGGATTTCCTGGAAAGTTTTACGGGAGTTTTGGAAATGAGTGACTATAGATTTTGAGGTGCTCTTTTCGAATTTGCACTTTGCGACCTCGTATTTTTGCTTCTCTAGCTATAATGGAAAAATAGCCTCAAAAAGCAAGTTTTTTGACGATATCTCCATGCTGCGTCATCTTACGAGGAAAATATATACAACATTGCACTATATTATTTTCATATGATTCATCCACATGATGTGAAAGGTTTGTTATTGATACTCAAACTATACAAGTGGAGTATCCCGGGTCCACAAGGTCAGAGCACTTACTAACCTAATCTTTGACCTTTCCTGCTGTCTGGGATGCACGGCCTTTCTCACGGAAGGGTTAGTTAAGTGATTCTGACCCAAATATTATGTATTTCTTGTGTTTAGTTTTGTGGAAAATGTTGGTTGAAAATCTTTTTGACAAATTGCTTTTGATAAGGACGTGGTACATTATTTATTTAATGCTGCCCTAAAAATACCGGAGCTAAAAGTTATTTTTTTATTGCGTAGGTCAGGAAAGTGAGCAAACACTTAATGAAAAACCATAACGCATAGATCTTGGATGTGTTGCCGGCCCATCTAATCGGGAGGGGAGCGGTGAGGGAAAAGGATTGGAAGACAGAAGGAGTATTGGGCATCGGGCAATCTCTCATACGTATCATATGTATCTCATATTTATAGTCCAGAACCCTCACGGAGATACTGAGTCAAGTATCGAACCCAGTCAAGTATTTGTATCAGGTCTGGGAGTTTCTGAGAACATAAACTCTGTCCAAGCTTCTGATACCCACGAGACAAAACGCAATTGATCTTAACCTGAATTCAAGAGTTCAAGATTATGTGACTGCTGAGTGTATTTATCTAATTGATTTATTTTGGGTGAGAATCAATAACTACGGTTATTTCATTATCTCAGAACTAATTTCAATTGTATTATGTCTTTTGATATAGCCACGAAATAAGCCAAGTACTTAGTATAACTATTCAAATGAAACTTTATTAATTAATAGGATCAAATGAAAAGACAATATCTTGTTTAGGAAGTTGTTATAGTTTGAATTGTTTCAAATCACGAGGGTTATTTTGAGGCGTTGGTGGGTAAATATATTTCAATAGAATTTGATTGCAAATTTAGTTTCAAGTTGTCTTCGACTACGCATTGAAATATTATTCATAATTTTATTTGCATTGGGCGATAGTAGGCTTGCGTGATGTGTTTAATTTCTGTATAACCCGCATATAGTCTAGTCGACAAGTTGAAAATGGTACAAAATAGAGATACTACTCTTAAAATTATGTGCGATAGCTCATTGGATCCGGAATGACGTCTAGAAAAATGTGCCAAAAGCGTGTATTAGCACATAAAAAAATGCAAAAGTTATAAACAATTAAAGATGAAAAAAAATGGCATTTCGTTTTTTGCCAATATTTAATAAACTATTAATATTTAAGAATTTTCAAAAAAAGATTCTGAAAGAGGAGGAAATTTCCAATAAAAAACTCTTGACTCCCGGAACTCTATCTCCATTATTTATAATTTTAATTTACCGCTGAAAATAGGTCTGCGCGTGACATTTTTAGGATGCGCGCGTGGCGTCAAAAGCTCGCTGTTACGGCACATTAATTAATTGATTTAAGGTATTGAATATTTTTTTTTAAATTTGAAAAAATTATGGTGTATTCTAAACACTCTAATAAATTTATTCCCGTTGGAAATTTTACTTAAAGTTAATTTTTCAACAAGTTAAACAATTGTTAACTAACGAAGTTTTCTCGAACTACCGTCTTAATTGTAAGTGAAAAAAAAATGTTTAAATAATGGTCGTAAAAAATTTTCGCTTCGTAGAGCCTTTTTACACACATACTTAACAAGATCGTGCTATAAAAGTTAAAAAAATATTTATACTTTGTTTATACCAATTTTTTTACTTAAACTAAAACTAAAAAATAAAAAATGTATTTTTTTTTTTTATTGCATTAAATGGCGAGACGAGCAAGCCGTTCGCCTGATGGTAAGCGATACGACCGCTCATGAACAGTAGCAACATTCCACTGCGCTCGCCATCCTGAGACATAAGATGTTAAGTCTCAATATGTCCAGTAGTTGCTCTGGCTACAATGTCCTTCAATCCGAAACACAACAGTGCATTTAAGCAGTGTTGTTTCACGGGAGAAATAGACATTGCGGTGGTACCTACCCAGATGGCCTCTCACATATGAGAGACCTACCACCAGTACCACCATTTTTTTTTATAGATATCTAGCGACTTCCTGCAACCTTAGTCAGATCGTCCGTCCATCTTGTAGGCGGGCGTCCGACATTTCGCTTGCCTGTACGTGGCCTCCACTCAAGAACCTTTCGGCTCCAACGGCCATCGGTTCTACGAGCTATGTGCCCGGCCCACTGCCACTTCAACTTGCCAATCCTATGAGCTATGTCGGTGGCAGGATGCACATAGTTTTAGTCCAAAAATCACTTAAGGAACACATGATCTATGTACGTCCAAAAAACTTTGAGATTCACAAGTGTACTATCAAATTTTACAAATTTAACGAATGGGGAAAGTAAGAGCACGACGTGAAATCTTGTCCAGAAGTCCTACGAATAGCTAGCCTTGTACATAAACTAAAAACAACAATTATATACTCATAAAGTAAAATCAAGTACAAATAACAGTCTTGAAGGCTCATATGTAAACAATAAAAGCGGGGTTATTTTAACATGATGATGTATCACTTTATTAAAGCTATTGTTGCGAGGCCATTGTTCCCGCGGCCTTTATTTGAGAAATCTGCACGTTGTTTCATTACTTTAATACATTATATTGACTGGTTGTTTTTTTCTTACATCAGTTTATTAAGTGGTGAGCCTTGGTTTTGTTAAAGCTTCTTTACAAATGGGTTTTTTCCCGCGTATTAGTAGTAGGTACTAGCTCACCGAAAACCAAAATAAAGTATACAGGTTTTAATTCATCTTGGCTCGGGGCTCTATTTCAACGTCTGCTTGTAAATACAATTCCTAGAATAAATTATGATAGTGTTACAAATATATTTTATAATAGCAATAATGTTATTGTAATTTCTGTTGAGGAACCTTAATAAATTAATAGAATAAAATAAATGTGAAGTGAAGCCAGGATATGAAATTAACAGCCTTCGTGGCACAGTTGGTCGGACGCCGGCTGTGAAACTAGAGGACGTGGGTTCGATCCCTGCACCGAGACAAATGTTTATACGGAAAATTCTCTCGTTGTTCCTGATACCCACGACACAAGACTCGATCTTAGTGTGGAGTCAGGACTGAGTATGTGACTGTTGGGTGTATTTATTGTTATCTTTGTGCGACATCACACAACTATCGCAGCACTATCCTTAAAATCAAAATAAAATAAAAACTTCATATTTACAAGCACGCACACATAGAGCCAAGATCAGTTGAAACATGATTAACGAATTTAATTTCAAATTTTGGTTTAGTGTGTAAATTACCGAAGACCCGATTTTGGATATATATCCACTCGGAAGGCAGCCACCGTACACTATGGTAAAAATCGAACAGATTGTCATACCGTTTCCGCGTTTCAGTTTTTAGCCAGGGTGGCATAATTACACCAACCAAAAAGAGATTGGAAACAATCTTCAACCATGATACAAAATATCCAACAGATACGAACAACATCCTTATATTGGCACAAGGAGAAAGAAGGAAAAATAAACGAGAGAGCAAATAATTTGCTGACCTAAAAAGCACTGTATCTATTTCAATGTTTGCGCACGTGTACCAGTAACACGAATATCGTTTTACGCGCGAGCAACCGCTCTTTACCACACGCCAGTCTTTTACGGAACATTATCGTGACAACAGACATCGTGGGGATTCAGTTTCCGGCTTTGTAAATCCATTCTCATTGTTTGTTGTATTGTGGTACATACATCCATAATCACGACTGTATCCCATAGGGGTAGGCAGAGACTATAGACAGCCATTTTGCTCGACCTTTGAGGGTATCACCGATTTGGATGGTGAAAGTTCGGTGAGGTCGACACGTACCGACTCTTATGTGGTAGTGTTTTGTTTATGATCACCCCTACCGACTCTTATGTGGTAATATTTTGTTAATGATTAGATTAACACGAAAATGTTGCAATTAGTGAACTCTATTTTTGTGAAATTTTGTATTGAGATATATTAAAACTGAAGACACTGTACCATATTTACTCTTTTAATTAAAATTCCTATGGTACTAGAAATATTTTGAAAACGATTACAATCTCCTGTGGATATTTTATTTGAATATTGCGTAGGTACACTATTACAATACATTTAGAATTGTAGTAAGCTTTTCGTATCAGCATAAAAAAGGATCGAGATCGAATCAGAAATGAGGAGATCCGTAGGAGAACTAAGGTTACCGACATAGCCCATAGGATTGGCAAGTTGAAGTGGCTGCCTACCTCAAGGATAGTACTCTCCTTAAACCTCGTTTGAAGAAGGACAGGTCAAAGCGCTGAGGAAACACCGATGCAGGGAGTTCATTCCAGAGCTTGCACGTACGTGGTAGAAAAGAACGCTGGAAACGTACCGTTCGGGAGCGGTGCGCCTCCAGGTGGTGGGAATGAAATCTACTGCGGAAACGTGTGGTGCGATGGTACATAGGCGATGGTGGTACCATCTCAAACAACTCTTCGGAGCACTCCCCATGGAACAAACGATAGAACACACAGAGAGATCCGAAGTCTCTCCGCAGTCCTAACGGTTCCAATTTGTCCGTGAGATCGGGATCATTGACAATTCGACAAGCTCGTCGCTGGAAGGAGTCAAGTGGGTCGAGCTGGTATTTTGGGGCACCTGCCCAGAGGTGGGAGCAGTACTCCATGTGGGGCCGAATTTGCGCTTTGCAAAGCGTCAATCTATGACCCGACATAAAGTACCGCTTGGCTCTGTTCAGGATTCCCAACTTCTTGCTCGCCAGTTTGGCTTTGTCCTCCAAATTACTCCTAAACTCGACTTTGCTTGATATTTCGACGCCAAGGATTCCAATACTCTCGGATCCTTGGAGAGTAACTCCTTGGAATTGCGGCGCCATGACAAAGGGGTCCTTCTTCGCAGTGAACACGCAAACTTGTGTCTTCGAAGGGTTAAATTGAACTAGGTTCGATTCACCCCATTCGGAGGCCCGCCCCAGAGAGCTCTCGACTTCAGACACAAGTTGAAACCGTCTTTCCATAATGGAATCCCGAGAGTGGCTCCGTTGGCCGATGTACCGCGCGTCACTCGTACTATCATCTGCATAACAATGCATGCCATCAATAGACAACATGTCATTGATATGCAGGATAAAGAGTGTCGGCGATAGCACCGAGCCTTGTGGATCACCAGCATTATTGGTCTTAGTATCGGAGCAACAGCCGTCCACTACGACTTTTATGCTCCGACCATCCAAAAAGCTGGCGATCCATTTGCAGAGCCCCTCAGGAATTCCATACGCAGGTAGCTTCGCCAGAAGGGCGCGATGCCACACTCGGTCGAACGCCTTCGCAATGTCAAGGCCGACCGCAATCGCCTCACCCCCACTCTCCAAAGCTTCCGCCAAACGGTGCGTGAGGTACACAAGAAGATCACCAGCCGAGCGACCGTGACGGAAACCGTACTGGCGGTCACTAATCAACTGGCGATCCTCAAGATACCTCAGGAGCTGAGTGTTGAAAACTCGCTCCAATACCTTGGAGAGTAGGGATGTGACAGCAATCGGCCTGTAACTCGAAGGGTCCGAACGGTCACCCTTTTTGGGGACAGGGTGTACATTGGCGACCTTCCCCGAAGCCGGAACCCGTTTGGCTTTATAGGAAAGACGGTAAAGGCGCGTGAGCACGGGTGTCAACTCAGGGGCGCACGTTTTAAGAACCACTGCGGGGATACCGTCTGGCCCACTCGACTTGTGGACGTCTAGAAGTTTTAGCTCCCGTCTGACAGCACGCTGGGTGATTTTTATGTCAGATAGGAGGCTCTCACAACGCGGGATGTTCGGCGGTGTGGCGCCCCCGTCATCCAAAGTCGAGTTCGAGGCAAAGAATTGGGCCAAGAGATCGGCCTTCTCCTTTGCACTGGGGGCCAAACTGTTATCGGACTTGCGCAGTGGTGGGAGACTGGACAGGCAGAAATTACCCTCCACAGCCTTAGCGAGCGACCAAAAAGCACGACACCCAGAGGGATAGCTCTGGAGTCGCTCGCCAATTCTGCGGATGTGCTCCACCTTGGCCTTAGCTAAGGCTCTCTTGTTAGATCTAGAGGCGACGTTGAATTTCCGTTTCTCCTCCTTTGAATTTGGATCCCGACGCCTCCTTGCGTCTTGCCACACCGTGTATGCGATCTGCTTTAGGCGCGCAGCAACAGCACAGGCACTATTGTACCAAGGCCAGCTGCGACGCCCTGCGGGTATTTTCGAGCTGGGTATGAAAGTACCCCCAAGGGTAGGAGGACGCAAAGAATTCTCGCAGTCCATCCCAATCTGCTGACATGTACCGCCAAACTGTGCGAGTTCCAGTCGTCGAAGAGCGGCTGGGACCCACTCCAGGAGCCCATGAACGGACCAGGCAGTGATCAGATGATCCCAGGGGAGCATCTACCGCTATCCTGTATCCGTCCGGGTGGGTTGTCAGCAGAAGATCCAACAAAGAGGGCTCATGGCTCTCAACGTCTGGAACACGGGTGGGCTGTGTTACCAGCTGCGAGAGACCATAAGCCAAGGCCATCTCATAGACAGCCCGACCGGGGAGATCAGTGGTCTTGGATCCCAAACACTCTTTGTGATGAGCGTTGAAATCACCGAGGACCACCACCTCCGCGGAAGGGAACTGCTCGAGAATCTGGTCAGTCCCCACTTGGACGCTCTCAAATAAATGAGTAGATCCCGTATCACTGGCATTGGACCTGTACAGGCATGCGTAGACTCGGGTCCTACCCCTGAATTCTACTCGTAGCCACAATAAAGACAGGTCCTGACGCTCGAGGCCCCGAAGGCGGTGACAACAGATATCACCCCTGACGAAGACGCACACCCCGGCTTTACGTAGGAATCGATGTTCCAAAACGTAACCGGGGTAATTTAAGTACGATACATCGTCAGGGGCGGATATTTGCGTCTCCGTTAAAAAAAGCAGGGCAGGCCGCGCCGTCTCTAGATGGTGGTGGACGGCGTCGAGGTTGCTATGTAGACATGTAAGGACAAGCGTGGTTGAACCAAGACGATACTCGAGAAGGGAGTATATAGTGTGAAGCGGGCACACGGCATTAGGAGGAGCCAGCGTGAAGCACGGAAGGGCCCCCGAGGCCCCCACGCGTGCAGTCACCGAGATCCACTCCAGTCTCCCACTCTGGCACGACGACTGCGCAACGGGATTTTCGCCGGTTGGCGGGACAGCTTCCCGGGGAGGGAGTTAGACAGTTGTGTATCCCCGGGTTCAGGTCCCCTACTAACCGGCAAGCGGCCGGCGGTGACCGTTCCCACCGGGTCTCCCTGTACTCCACACCAGCACCCCCACCCGAGCGCCCACTCCGACACCCAACCACATCAACGAGCATCGCTTGCAACAACCAACACCTATTATCGAAGAGGAAGGAACGGATGAGGGAACGGCTGTCCCCTTCTACCGGAACGCATTTCTACTTAGCGGTAGAAATAGACCAGACAGTGGTACCAACCCGCTCGGATTCAGCATTGAGTGAAAAATATGACTCAATACAAAAATCCTGCCACCAGTAGTGGGGAGGGAGGGGGACGCTAAAGTCGCGGATTGGGAAGTGGAGTGCGACAATGGTGGCTCGAAGGGCCGGGAGCGCGTGCCCGTGCCATTCTGTAAGACAAACGGACAGGTTGCCAAAAGAATGACCCTCTGACCAAAAGCTTCCAACAGGTCATTGTGGAGATCCTTGGGGGAGGCCTATGTTCAGCAGTGGACTTCCTGTGGCTGATATGATGATGATGATGATAAAAAAGGATATAGGTATTGATTGCAATTTTAATTGAATTCTTTAAATAAAAAATAAAACGAACATCTTTGAATCGATTCTTAGAAAACTATCGTCAACTCTTACTAGTATACCTGAGTGATAGAATGTATTAAAAATCGTAATATGATAGGAACACAAATAAATATAGATGCAAGGCTTTGTGATACGGGACTGATCCTTTAAACTCCCTGTGTTCAGAGTATTAGAAACTAAGAGACTTTGATCTAACAATATCCAGGAGCCGGAACTAATATTTTCGGGTCTAACGTTTACCGGTTCCCTGCTTGGAAGTTATAATCTGTATATCCAGAGGATTAAAATTCCTTGATGCTTTTTTGCGAAACAGACGTGATTTGCGAAAACGGCAATGGTACGATTGAGATAAATATAAATATATTATTATTAAATAATTTTATAATTGTAAATTAAGGACAGTTAAATTGTAATAGTCACTGAGCGGATGACTAATACTAGTCCACCCCGTGACCACGAAACCTGTAAAGTAATCGAAACGTCGGGGAGTTAAAAAATATAACATGTAAAAATTAAACCAAATCCGCGATAAAATCACCAAATAATAGTTTTATTTCAATGTGTAACATTCGCGTAACTCTAAGAAACCATTACGTAATGGTATGCATGAATCTTCAGAGCACACCTCCATTTTATCAGATGTATTTTATGTTCTTAGTAATTTATCACGTATGTTTGGTAAAGATCGTCCTAAAATATGTGGCCAATGAGAGATGGACTATGGCTTAAGCTTTATTACAATATTTTTAGAGACTTTCCCGTCCTCCACTGCAACTCCTGTCAGCCAGGATCAACAGTGGCACACAAAGATTTGACACCAAGTTCCGGAGCTCGGCGAATCTCTCAGGGACACTAGCTTGTCTTCAACCCGCATCGAAATTAATCAGAAAGAAAATCAAAAGGAGGAGTTGGAAACAAATAGTTATCTTCTTCCCACCGCAGCAAAGCGGGTGACAAAAAATATTGAGTTGAGAGGTATTATTTATCCTCTGGTATAAAGATATACAACTGGAGAAGGCAGATGTATTAAGCACCACGGGATAAACAATTATGTGGGTCCTATAGTTTGAGCTGCTAAATTTGGGTCCAATAATAGGTATGGCAAAAGCGCCTTTATTAAGATATTTACTGCACTATAAGGGATTGCCGTATGACAGACCAGCTTCCTTGTTCTTTACTGGCACGGAATGATGACTGAACTAGACCAGGCTAGTCCAGGCAAATTATCAAATGGTATCAGACGGCAGTCCCATGCCATTCGATACAATTATGCTGGCCTACTAAGATGCCTCTTCACACAATCTATCACTATCCTATCATCGTTAAAGCGAAAAATGCACAGCGAAATGTAAGTAGTCCTAGCAATACTTCTGCCTACGTCTGCAGTGATAACGACGTCTCAATATATGTTTCTGTATAATCCGAAAGCCATTAGTATATTCACGATGAACGATTGCGACATTCATAGGGGACCGGGCGCGAGTAACTAACCATGAAGCGCACATCAAACACGACGGGCGAACCGTCATGATCATCTGCAATTTATAACCTTTCATCTGACTTTCTCGTAGTTATATTTATAAATAACATTTCATAAAATAAAATTTATTTAACTGGTGGAACTTCTCTCGTAATTTTTATATCAACAACTCAAGACTGGTGTTCGTATTGTGAGATCAAGATTAAGTGCGTGACTATTAGTTGTATTAATTATTTAATTCAAAAAGCTAAGGTCAAAATCCATCTTAAGCTCAAATTTTTGTTTGTTCTGCTTTTTATATAGCGAAGTGTTTGTAATAAGCTCTCGTACATTGCGTCCTTTTCATAACACCTTTCATCACTGAAACATTTATGATTTTTTTATTGTTAGGAACTTAGTTTACACACTACGCATGTAAAATGAATCACAATTATATTAAAAACAAACGAACATATTAAATTATATTCAATATTATAAATTTTCAAACCTCGTCAAACATGTAATAGTAATAGGCAAACTTCTGAACATGTTCAATGCGTTCGTTCGATGCTAGATAAGTTTAATTTCGACGTGAATTGAATGTAGCTTCAAAATGGGCGGCTCGCTAAATGTTACCAAACTGTTGGCTTCAAACTTTGTTCCAAATACGTAATTCGTTTGCAAATTAAGTTTTAATTAGTTCACTAGTGTCTTGATTCTGTTCATAATAATGCTCGTGATTGATTGGACAATTCGTGTTGATTTAACAACTTTGATTGAAATTTGTTTGTAATAATATACTTTCCTACTTCCTTTGAAATAGAAGAAAGAAAGAAATGAAAGAAAGAAAGGCACAATTATTTGTCACAAAAGACAACGGACATACTCGATTAACAAAAAAATAGACATACAATGAACATACAATACATAACAAAAACAATAAAACACTAAACGAGAATGCACGTCGCATCGCTGTGACAAAGTAGGTGACCACTCAGCTCACATGTTGCACCGAGGCAGAAGCCACAGCGCAACGCTGAATTTCAGTGGTCACCTAGAGTGACATGCGAACGCCGGCCAATAAACTACCATAAGTACTTATAATTAAAAACTAAAATAAAACAAAGTTAATAAACAACAGTTCAACAAAATTCCAATTACACAATACTATACAATCAACAAAATACAATAAAATAAATATATAATTAACAAACAAATAAGATAAACGTTCCATCCCGCCCTCACACGCCATACCGACTAGTTTGCACAATGCGCATGCGTATAACCAATTGTCGCGGCGCGTCACGCCTGAGCGAGCATATGCATTGCGCAATAAATATCATATTCAAATAAAAAAGGCACTATGCAGTCGTCCGACGGCAGGGACGTGAGAGGACGCTTCTCAGATAATTAACATTATGCCACATTAGGCCCAAAGCGTGCGGCTAGGCTTCGCAAATATTTACTGTTTACTATTTGCAGCATGGCAATACCAGAAAACACAAGTTGTTTGCGACGCCTGCTTGTCGTACGGTGGCACGAGCCATGTCGCCTGGGCCATGAGTTCTCAATCAACTAAATGCTTTCGTGGGAGCTTATCCGCAATTCGATATCTTCAACGACGTATGGAACCCGCTTATTAGCAATTGTTAAAATTTTTGGAAAAATTATATTCTTCAGTAAGTTAGTAGTGCAGGTTTGCGTACTTTACATAGCATGGAAATTCACACAAATCGTTATGGTATGCATGTTCCCTCACAATGTCATTATTTTACCGGGTAGCCGCATCTGATCCGTTCACCAACAGGCCACTACGCACTCCTGGATATACACACGCTTAAATCTATCCCTAAGACGAGTTTTCCACATTTGTATATTATGGTCATAAATCCAGGTTACAAATATCATACCACAAACAAAACGAGCTTTATGACACAGCCAGGCACCAAAAACCTACATTATCATTATAAACAGATACAATCAGAGTCTTTTAGTTTAATGTCAATTGAACTGTTTTTAAGTATAGATTGTCTTCGTAAAATCTACACATCATCAAATCTACAAGTAATTATTAATTGGCATTAAATGTCTCTGAGTAAGAGTATGAGACCAAATATATCAGATTCAAGCTATAATAACCCCTATATTAAACCCAAATAACACGAAAGATATGAGCAACCCAAGTTAATTAAAGCTGTTAATTACAATCGCGTCACCGAGTAGAACACGCGGATGAAAATAAAAGACATTCGCACACGAATCATTCGATGTATGGGATTAAAATAAAACTGTTGAAACAGAAATGCGATTTTTACATCGGCGCAGAGGAAATTAAATGTAGATTGAAATGGACGGCATAGCGAATCCATCCACGGTATTTCAGGTATGCAAAATTCGTGACCAATGAAGTATAAAAATATGCATGTCATTTAAGGAATTCAACGGATTGGCGGTTATGACTTTTTGGAGTCATGTGTAGGCAATGACCACAAACGTGAAGGAAAATCTATTTTAATGCATTTTTGCGAGGGAACAGATCACCTGATGCCTGATAGTAAGTGATTATTGCCGCCCATGAACATCCACAACGTTTGAATCAAGGGTGTGTTGCCGGTCCTTCAAATCGGGAGTGGAGCGAGATGGAAAAAAAAAGGAAGAGGAAAGGGGTATTGGGCTTCCAGCAATATCACTCACTGAACGAAATGTGACAGCAAAGGTGTCGCTTAACGTTGATTTCCTGTGAGACAGCCTCCCCATTTATGCTGAGTCATGACTGACAGCGTGGCTCTACCACTTCCAAAAGTCAAATCACGTCGCGTCGTGATGAAGGCTTACCATCACATTTTACGACAAATTCTAAGGTATGTGTGTCCATAAATAAGTCAGAGTGGTACACTACGGCCTAAGCCCTCCCAATCAAACTCATGATTTTAGAAGAGTCTCATTCTCAGCAGTAGGCGGATATTGGCTACTATATTATTATGATTATAACATAATATTGAGAACTGTTGACCGACTAATGACGGAAAACCATTACGGAATCAAATAACAAGCTGATGACGGGTAGTAACGTCATCAGCGGATGAAACTACGTCCGTCAGTTCGCCTGCCAAATGTTTCGACTATTGGAAAAACCCCCAAAAGTTATTTTCAAGGGAGGCCTATGTTCAGCAGTAGCTTTCTTGTGGCTAAGTATGATAATAATAATAGCCTTTATGGAGCAATCTAACTTAATGTATAATAACTGCCTCGATGGCGTAATTTTACTATACGGTTACAAAGCTAAGGTCTCGGTTTCGAATCCCGGGCCTGGCAGTGATATTGAATTTTTCTATTCATTATCAACCCGGAGTCAGGAATTTATGCCCGATATGGCGATAGGCTCGCCCTCTATCACATCGTAGGACGGAACATAAAGGGCGAGATGTGGGTATCCTGGCACGTCTGTCTACCTTTAGGCGTGAGTTTATGTTTATTTAACACCATTATGAGATGATTGATTTGGTGTTTAGCATAGGCCATCCCTAGATTTTTTCCACTGTACACGATCTTGTGCAAAATCCGCAAATCTCTTGATATCGTTTTCTCACTTGCGACGCTTTGACGCTGGCTAAGGATGATAATAATTGTCAAAATGTGATTATCATTTGTCGTTGCCATAAATATGCTGCTGCTGACAGTAATAACCCCGGAACGCAACACAATTTATTTTAGTTCAATCTAGTGACAAGCACTCAGAAATGATTATCATAGATTAGTTACACGGGCATTCAATTAATAATTATACAGTTTCAAGACCAGAAAGAAAATGATGTAGGTAGGTAAGTATTTATAGGTATAAAGTCACAATATATTCGAATGTTCTTCAACATAAGTATTATCCTACAGATACCCAAGAAACTCCCTGTTTGTGCTCTTCAGCTAAGTAGGACAAATGCGTAGGTGTGGCGGAACGAACTCATTGTCACGTTATAATCGACAAATGATGGCGAGGAATCTTAACGCCGCGCGCCCCGCCCGCCCGCTCCAATAATAAGGGATGATTAATTCAACCCACGAACACAAACCAAGCCGCTATCGACCACATGCTCTTATCCATTTACACAGTTTTTGACTACACAAAGCGATCACGCTGTATATAAATGCATCATTCACTACGCACTGCATACCACCGGCTATTTGTATTCAGGAAAATTCCATCAATAACACCCAGATGTGTCAGTCAACCGGCAAAAGTCCATAACCGTAAAGCTCCAACGAGGCGGAAAAAATATTCCAAATAACACTTAAGTCATTAATAATCGCATCGTAAACGGCAGAATTTCAATGGGTATCACATCGGCGGCCGGTTATCCATTAAATAAATTTTATTGGTGTGATAAGGCGCGGGGCGGGCGGCGGCGGCACGGCGGGCGCCGGCCAGACGCCCCAGTCGCCGCCCGCCGCTCGCCCAGCGACGTCGCCTCGCTGCACGCGCCCGCCCGTGCTAATTTTACACGCCACTTACTGTGCTCCTGCACATTTCACCAGATAGTGAAGTGTTATATCCACGTAGTGAGTGAGTGACGCCCGCTCTCCCCTGGGCCGCGCACCGCCGCCCTGCCGTAAGTACACGCGACATATCTTAATCACCCGTCGAGATGTTACGGCCATTTTATAAAATGCGAACGTCCAACCTTGAGTAGTCAGTATTTTGGTCATTGTGACTCTCGCAACAGTAATGACATGCTGATATTTTTTTCACTCGCTCACCGCTTCAACTGAATGCAAAAATAGCGTTGGTGTTTCATTAACGCCGATCGGATTGTTTGGTTTGTGTATCGTTAATACTCTTGATATGTGAGAAAAAGGGCCAGAATCATGTCAAGGTTGTGACACCTTGTATGAAGAATGTTGATGTTCTCTTGTGGGCTACATTTTCTTACTGAGCCGTTGATTGCCTCTTGCGAGTTTTTCCGTCGTGAAAATGTATATCTATCACAGAAGCTATAATAGTTAAAATGCCCATTTACTGTATTAAATCTATAACTGAAATAAGCAAGCTAAATTAATTAATAACTATGACATTCATTAACAATATATAAATTGATTATCACTACAAACTCCTTCCTTGTGCGAAGAAACCGGTCAATTGAGGCAATTTGTCCTACTGAAATATTTCAAAGTAGAACATGTTTCAGTTCTCTGGATCTAAATTGCCAGAGACTAGCCTGTATTTGTCTGAAATCTACCATCCACGCTTGTATAAGCCCCTGTTAACTGTAATATGCGAAGTTGGGCTGTGCCTCGATAGACGCTTTTCACGGAAAACAATTCCAACTTGTTTGAGATGACCTAGCTGAATCAAAACTACAGTTTCCAAACTAGATAATAGACTTACTCTCATCTTGATTTTACTAGTGTAAATACTAACTGGATTTTAGTATTGAATATACATTTATTAATATAATACTTGTTAAAAACGGAAAGAGTTTTTGGTATTGTAGGAGAGATATTATTAAACCTTAGACTAACGTCCTTATTCATAAATAATCTATAAACCTGTTTTAGCTATCGAATGTTGAGTCTTAATAACGTTTAAATAATTTAATGAATAATAAATAGTCCTGGGTGGTCGACCTAAGCCCTGAGGTGTTTGAATCGAACTTCCCATTTTAGAGTGTCTCCGTATACAGGATTGAGCGTTGCCGAAAGCTATATGGGCTAAAATATTATTGTATATAAATTTATTAGAAATATAACAAGATAAAAATAGAATTATTATGATGATAATGAATGAGATATAGTATGTAAAGTCCGCGAACCCGCACTGGGCCAGCGTGCTAGACTACAATATGGTCTGACCACTCTCAATAGTACACTCGATTGTAAAGAAGGCCCGTGCCCTGCAGTGGGCCGTATATTTACTGATACAGATAAAATAATATTATATAGACATTATTGAATAGAATATGGATAAACCTTATTACTATTTCTGGTGGTAGTATCTTTTCAGCCCAGATAGCGTCATACTACAAGATGGTGGAAACCTGTCGTAATGACTCATGCAAATGAGTCATATTATTTCAGGCTCAGCTTGAATATCGGTTTCCAATAATCTGTATCAGGCCATATACATCTCACTGCAGGGCCCGAGTCACCTCTACAATCGAGAGTGCGATTGAGAGAGGTAATAGTGTAGTCCACCACACTGGCCTCGTGCGGGTTGGCGGTTTCGAGTAAGATGACATACTAATTGTATTGGTGAGAAATAGTTTCCTCTCGGTTAATACTCTATTTAGTTTGCAATGTCCTTACTGGAAATAAATGAAGGAAATCATCGTGAGGAAACCTGCATACCATAGCTATTTGTAAGAATTTCTATGGTATGTAAAGTCCGCCAACCTGCACTAAGCCAGCGTGGTAGACTATATAGCCTAACCACTCTCAAACAAACTTTTGATTATAGAGCAGGCCCACGCGCTGTAGTGGAACTTGTATGGGCTGATACAGTTAATATTTTTATTTGTCAAGTGGAGTACATCGGGGCCCTTCTCGCCCTGGGATTTCCGGTAACGCCCATAATACCTATGACGGTCTTCGACGGGTTTTAATCAGTATACTGGCCCAGGTTCTGTTAGGTATCCGGCTTGGCCACAATCCGTGGCGTGCTAGATTGGAAGGCTAGTGACACTGTTAAGCCCCTTTCGGCGTCTCACGGGGTACCCAAAAGAGAGCTTAACAGCCAAAAAAGTCAATTACTGAATAGAGATATCAGTATAGAAAAAAGAGTAATAATATTTATACGCAATAATATAACCGAAAGGGTTTTTATTTGTTCACGTAGGCAATTAAATAGCCCTTATCAATACACATAATACTTAAACCTTATTTACAAAACGTTTGTTATAATATTATTAATATGCTTGCTTGCTTTACGTTAGTCTTATTTTTTTATTACTTGGCGAGGCGAGCATGCCTTTACCCTGATGGTAAGTGATGCGTCCGCTCTTGGACAGTAGCAATGCTTTTTTTTTTATTGCAATGAATGACGAGACGAGCAAGCCGCTCGCCTGATGGTAAGCGATACAACCGCTCATAAACAGTAGCAACATTCCACTGCGCTCGCCATCCTGAGACATAAGATGTTAAGTCTCAATATGTCCAGTAGTTACTCTGGCTACAATGTCCTTCAATCCGAAACACAACAGTGCATTTACGCAGTGTTGTTTCACGGGAGAAATAGACATTGCGGTGGTACCCACCCAGATGGCCTCTCACATATGAGAGACCTACCACCAGTAGATGCTTGACATTCCACTGCGGTCGCCATCCTGAGACATAAGATGTTATGTCTCAATATGTGCGATAGTTACTCTGGTTACAGAGTCCTTCAAACTGGAACATAATAGTGCATTTACACTGCTGTTTAGTGGGAGAAATAGAGATACGGTGGTATCTACCGAAGCGGGCTTTCACATATGAGAGAGTAATTTAATCAAACTTTTTCATTTACGCCAACTTTAAAGGCTTCTGATAGTTGCATTATATTATGCTCTGTCAATGCCCGAAAGTAATTTCTTTCTGTCTATAAAAAATCTGTATAAATTTTTCGATTGCAAGGTTATTGTACTATAAATAATTCGTCTATCAGTGTCTGAACAAGGCTATAATTTTCTTATTCAGCCAATTCTTGTAGTTTATATTTCGAGTTGTCTGATACCAGTATTTTCGGGAATAACAGCCTTATCCATAAACAATTAAAGACTATTTTAGCTATCGAATATTTCGTCCCTTTCACGCGACTTGTAATTCAATTTGAGTGAAGAAGACAAAATATTCGAACACTAAAATGGGTTATAAACTGACTTTAAATAGGGCCCTTTCAATCTAAATCGTGTGTAATGTGGTTGGTATACTTAACATGGCTTATAAATTGTATTTATAATTCAGAACACAAGTACTTGAAAGTTTTACACAACTCAAGCCTCCAAACGATCTTTTACTTCACTCATAAAGTAAAATTGTATTCAAATACATGCGTAATGCTTTTGGGCCAACACCCTCAAACATAACGCGTTTATTTTAAATTCAATATCAATCACTTATTTTAAGTTATATTTTAGGTGAGCCGTATGTTCGTTAGTCCGACATATGCATGTCTATATCAGCCCATATACGTCCCAATGCAGGGCACGTGCCTTCTCTACAATCGACAGTGCGATTAAGAAGCTATATTTTTACTTATAATCTAGCAGGCATAATTTCTTTTTCCAAGCAAGCACCCTGATCGGTTTATCTGAGAGCGCAAGGAGGCCACAGGGATTATCGAAGGCCGTTTAATGTGGGAAGTGGAGCGGATTTTGCTGAATTTTTCGATCGAAGTCTTCCGTGAAACGTATCTTAGAATCTTAGGGGAATATTTGTGTAGAAAGGGTTAGTGTAGACTACTAGGCTTTTGGGGTAGAATATAGTTACTGATATTGGTTTGCTTATTATTGAAACTTGAATAAATGACCGGCAAATTAAAAGTTTAAAATATGGATTAATTTAGGTAATTTAGGGCTTATTGTAGGGCACGGGCCTACTCTACAATCGAGAGTACGATTGAGAGTGGTTAGGCCATATAGTCCACCATGCTGGCCTAATGCGGGTTGGCGGACTTACATACCATAGAAATTCTTATAAATCGCTACGGTATGCAGGTTTTCTCACGATGTTTTCCTTCACCGTTTTAGTGCGTGGTGATTGACTATCTATATATTTGAACAGTTGCATATGTTGCCTTATTGTGGGTATTATTATTTTGCATTATTGACTACATTAGTATTAGACAGGAAAGGGCTTAAACTAATACTTTTCGAGGTCCAAATTATATTAGCCCGCATTTAATTAGCCCTACTGGCAAAGAAACTAGGCTTTGGCGACCGATAGGTACGATCATTCTAGATATTAAATAGCCAAATACGACTGATGACGGATAGGAACGTCCCAAGCGTATAAGGTTATGCCATTATCCAATAAACCTGCGGTATGGCGAGTATAGGCCTATAACCCTCATATTGAAGGAGGTCTAAGTCAGGAGTAGAGTTTCTGTAACTTAAATTGATTGATTGATTGTGATCTACTGCCTAATCCTCAATATGTTTTTGAGCATGTAAATTGTGACACCACCGGTCAAGTACTAATTAAATTCATAGACTATCTCTTCAGAACTGTAGCAGATAACAGCACTGTTATATATAGACCTTCTCAAAATACTATCATCATAAAATATCAAACAAAATATTCCAAAAAAATGTCTGAAATCTACCATCCACGCTTGTATAAGCCCCTGTTAACTGTAATATGCGAAGTTGGGCTGTGCCTCGATAGACGCTTTTCACGGAAAACAATTCCAACTTGTTTGAGATGACCTAGCTGAATCAAAACTACAGTTTCCAAACTAGATAATAGACTTACTCTCATCTTGATTTTACTAGTGTAAATACTAACTGGATTTTAGTATTGAATATACATTTATTAATATAATACTTGTTAAAAACGGAAAGAGTTTTTGGTATTGTAGGAGAGATATTATTAAACCTTAGACTAACGTCCTTATTCATAAATAATCTATAAACCTGTTTTAGCTATCGAATGTTGAGTCTTAATAACGTTTAAATAATTTAATGAATAATAAATAGTCCTGGGTGGTCGACCTAAGCCCTGAGGTGTTTGAATCGAACTTCCCATTTTAGAGTGTCTCCGTATACAGGATTGAGCGTTGCCGAAAGCTATATGGGCTAAAATATTATTGTATATAAATTTATTAGAAATATAACAAGATAAAAATAGAATTATTATGATGATAATGAATGAGATATAGTATGTAAAGTCCGCGAACCCGCACTGGGCCAGCGTGCTAGACTACAATATGGTCTGACCACTCTCAATAGTACACTCGATTGTAAAGAAGGCCCGTGCCCTGCAGTGGGCCGTATATTTACTGATACAGATAAAATAATATTATATAGACATTATTGAATAGAATATGGATAAACCTTATTACTATTTCTGGTGGTAGTATCTTTTCAGCCCAGATAGCGTCATACTACAAGATGGTGGAAACCTGTCGTAATGACTCATGCAAATGAGTCATATTATTTCAGGCTCAGCTTGAATATCGGTTTCCAATAATCTGTATCAGGCCATATACATCTCACTGCAGGGCCCGAGTCACCTCTACAATCGAGAGTGCGATTGAGAGAGGTAATAGTGTAGTCCACCACACTGGCCTCGTGCGGGTTGGCGGTTTCGAGTAAGATGACATACTAATTGTATTGGTGAGAAATAGTTTCCTCTCGGTTAATACTCTATTTAGTTTGCAATGTCCTTACTGGAAATAAATGAAGGAAATCATCGTGAGGAAACCTGCATACCATAGCTATTTGTAAGAATTTCTATGGTATGTAAAGTCCGCCAACCTGCACTAAGCCAGCGTGGTAGACTATATAGCCTAACCACTCTCAAACAAACTTTTGATTATAGAGCAGGCCCACGCGCTGTAGTGGAACTTGTATGGGCTGATACAGTTAATATTTTTATTTGTCAAGTGGAGTACATCGGGGCCCTTCTCGCCCTGGGATTTCCGGTAACGCCCATAATACCTATGACGGTCTTCGACGGGTTTTAATCAGTATACTGGCCCAGGTTCTGTTAGGTATCCGGCTTGGCCACAATCCGTGGCGTGCTAGATTGGAAGGCTAGTGACACTGTTAAGCCCCTTTCGGCGTCTCACGGGGTACCCAAAAGAGAGCTTAACAGCCAAAAAAGTCAATTACTGAATAGAGATATCAGTATAGAAAAAAGAGTAATAATATTTATACGCAATAATATAACCGAAAGGGTTTTTATTTGTTCACGTAGGCAATTAAATAGCCCTTATCAATACACATAATACTTAAACCTTATTTACAAAACGTTTGTTATAATATTATTAATATGCTTGCTTGCTTTACGTTAGTCTTATTTTTTTATTACTTGGCGAGGCGAGCATGCCTTTACCCTGATGGTAAGTGATGCGTCCGCTCTTGGACAGTAGCAATGCTTTTTTTTTTATTGCAATGAATGACGAGACGAGCAAGCCGCTCGCCTGATGGTAAGCGATACAACCGCTCATAAACAGTAGCAACATTCCACTGCGCTCGCCATCCTGAGACATAAGATGTTAAGTCTCAATATGTCCAGTAGTTACTCTGGCTACAATGTCCTTCAATCCGAAACACAACAGTGCATTTACGCAGTGTTGTTTCACGGGAGAAATAGACATTGCGGTGGTACCCACCCAGATGGCCTCTCACATATGAGAGACCTACCACCAGTAGATGCTTGACATTCCACTGCGGTCGCCATCCTGAGACATAAGATGTTATGTCTCAATATGTGCGATAGTTACTCTGGTTACAGAGTCCTTCAAACTGGAACATAATAGTGCATTTACACTGCTGTTTAGTGGGAGAAATAGAGATACGGTGGTATCTACCGAAGCGGGCTTTCACATATGAGAGAGTAATTTAATCAAACTTTTTCATTTACGCCAACTTTAAAGGCTTCTGATAGTTGCATTATATTATGCTCTGTCAATGCCCGAAAGTAATTTCTTTCTGTCTATAAAAAATCTGTATAAATTTTTCGATTGCAAGGTTATTGTACTATAAATAATTCGTCTATCAGTGTCTGAACAAGGCTATAATTTTCTTATTCAGCCAATTCTTGTAGTTTATATTTCGAGTTGTCTGATACCAGTATTTTCGGGAATAACAGCCTTATCCATAAACAATTAAAGACTATTTTAGCTATCGAATATTTCGTCCCTTTCACGCGACTTGTAATTCAATTTGAGTGAAGAAGACAAAATATTCGAACACTAAAATGGGTTATAAACTGACTTTAAATAGGGCCCTTTCAATCTAAATCGTGTGTAATGTGGTTGGTATACTTAACATGGCTTATAAATTGTATTTATAATTCAGAACACAAGTACTTGAAAGTTTTACACAACTCAAGCCTCCAAACGATCTTTTACTTCACTCATAAAGTAAAATTGTATTCAAAATACATGCGTAATGCTTTTGGGCCAACACCCTCAAACATAACGCGTTTATTTTAAATTCAATATCAATCACTTATTTTAAGTTATATTTTAGGTGAGCCGTATGTTCGTTAGTCCGACATATGCATGTCTATATCAGCCCATATACGTCCCAATGCAGGGCACGTGCCTTCTCTACAATCGACAGTGCGATTAAGAAGCTATATTTTTACTTATAATCTAGCAGGCATAATTTCTTTTTCCAAGCAAGCACCCTGATCGGTTTATCTGAGAGCGCAAGGAGGCCACAGGGATTATCGAAGGCCGTTTAATGTGGGAAGTGGAGCGGATTTTGCTGAATTTTTCGATCGAAGTCTTCCGTGAAACGTATCTTAGAATCTTAGGGGAATATTTGTGTAGAAAGGGTTAGTGTAGACTACTAGGCTTTTGGGGTAGAATATAGTTACTGATATTGGTTTGCTTATTATTGAAACTTGAATAAATGACCGGCAAATTAAAAGTTTAAAATATGGATTAATTTAGGTAATTTAGGGCTTATTGTAGGGCACGGGCCTACTCTACAATCGAGAGTACGATTGAGAGTGGTTAGGCCATATAGTCCACCATGCTGGCCTAATGCGGGTTGGCGGACTTACATACCATAGAAATTCTTATAAATCGCTACGGTATGCAGGTTTTCTCACGATGTTTTCCTTCACCGTTTTAGTGCGTGGTGATTGACTATCTATATATTTGAACAGTTGCATATGTTGCCTTATTGTGGGTATTATTATTTTGCATTATTGACTACATTAGTATTAGACAGGAAAGGGCTTAAACTAATACTTTTCGAGGTCCAAATTATATTAGCCCGCATTTAATTAGCCCTACTGGCAAAGAAACTAGGCTTTGGCGACCGATAGGTACGATCATTCTAGATATTAAATAGCCAAATACGACTGATGACGGATAGGAACGTCCCAAGCGTATAAGGTTATGCCATTATCCAATAAACCTGCGGTATGGCGAGTATAGGCCTATAACCCTCATATTGAAGGAGGTCTAAGTCAGGAGTAGAGTTTCTGTAACTTAAATTGATTGATTGATTGTGATCTACTGCCTAATCCTCAATATGTTTTTGAGCATGTAAATTGTGACACCACCGGTCAAGTACTAATTAAATTCATAGACTATCTCTTCAGAACTGTAGCAGATAACAGCACTGTTATATATAGACCTTCTCAAAATACTATCATCATAAAATATCAAACAAAATATTCCAAAAAAATCTACAGCTATATGTTGCAGCAACAATAGCCTCCAATCATTCATATTTGATACACTACCCAATCCCCCGTTCCATTTATCACTTTAGATAGTAACAAGTCGAAATTTGCTCCCAACCACGGCGTGACAAAAGAGTCATCATTTAACAGAGGCGGAACGAGTCTGAAAAATCTCCATAAATTGGGTTATCGGAACACCGATCTCTTATCACGTGATCGGACGTAAAAGGGTAAGGCTTGACCGAGGGTCCGGTGCAAACACGCTTACATAAACTCGGAGGGTTATTGATGACTGTGTAATGTCGGACGGACACGCTATTCGCTTGATGGTAAGCGATACAACCACTCATGTATAGTAGCAAAATCAAACAACATCATGAATTACAAAGCAATTAACATTCCACTGTGTACTATGAAAGACTGTTTATGACATCTTGGGTTCAGCTTTCAAGAAGAGCTATGCGTCATTAACCTTATTTATCTGCTTAACACATGAAGACCATTGCATCTCGTATGATTTTATGGCGGTAGAGCAAGGAAAGATTTTCGGTGTGTTTCTAACACTTTCCAATTGAATTCTCTGGTAAACGTGACCCTGGGTCAAAGGAGGAGAAGACGAAATTAAGTTTATCAGTATGGGGCATTGCATAATATATTGAGTTATAATGGCTAAATTGGCACGTTCACGTACAATTGAAGGAGCGTCAGTAAAATGAAGCTTGAGGAATTGGGATATGGAAATTATGTACTAATAATTCTCGTGTAGAAAAATACAAGGTCAGATCAGAAGTACCCTGAACCGACGAGAATCTATGAAGAAATTCACCATCGAGATTTTAGGTTCGGGCAAAGTAGAGATCCATAATTTCTAGTCGTAAAGGTTATATTAATAGGTTACATTAATATGAATCAAAAATAACCTAAAAATGGCTAAAAGTTGCGTAAAAGTTGAATTGAATATATTTCTAGCGAGACACGTCATGAATAATTTATTTTACATGTTTCAATATTTCGAAACTAGAAGCTTTTAATTTACTTCTGTCTATAGAAAGTCACAGAGTGGTTGGTAAGCAACCCTGCGCAAAGCAGTTGCTCGTAATTAAATGAAATAAGTTGGTACATTGCTCTAAGGCGGTGTTGGAAAGTCGCGTAATTTACTAGTTGCTTGACTTAAATATTATCGTTTATTTTGTTATGTGACTTATATTTCTTTGTGTTATATTGCTTAATCAACACTTAATAATTCTCATATTACCTCGGTGGCTTAGATGTACTACGGTGCGGTTACAAAGCCGAGGTCTCGGGTTTGAATCCCAAATCGGGCATTGGTGGCCACGGTGATAGTGGGCGAAACTGTAACCATATCGGGCACAAATTCTTGACTCCTGGCTGATGAATAGAAAAATCCAATACCGCTTTGTCCGACTTGGGATTCGAACCCGAGACCTCTGCTTTGTTTCCGTACTGTACCGCTAACTAACTTATGTAAACTAACATAAAAACGTCCCAATTTTATACATTTCTCTCATTGAACTGAGGCACTTTAACACGCTTGAACGGTAATTTTAGCTATGAAGATCCCGAGTTTTCAATAGTTAAGTCATCCATAACAAAATTGGAACACTCCCGTAATTCAGAAGATTGGTGTCAACCCTAGCTCCAATTCGAGAGTAAACCGGTATTAATCTTGAAAGCGACAAAAATCCCGGCGGCGTGAAAATATTTTCCGGTAGCGGCAACCCTATTGCACTAGTATGTGCCGGATATTGGTGCGCTTGGCGGAGAACGTTTCCGACCGCGGCGTCACTTGTAACGTGGGACAGTCCTGCCTCGCCGCTTCATGCCTCGTGCCTCCTGCCTCGAGACTCGAGTCAGTGCCTCGCTGCCTCGACATATTTTTTTATTATCCGAAAACTAAATATATTTTCTAATTTAAAATTGTAAGGTGTTGTGCAAAACGACATCGGTTTGTACGGATGTAATTAAACTTTGCGGTCTGTGGCGAGATTTGCACAGAATTGAGATGGCGGTGCCGATTGATATTGTCGCTTCACCTAGAGCCCAATTTACATCAAGCTTGTTGATTATCATGATAAATTACACCCAACACATACACAGTCACATACATAGTCCTGAACCCACACTAAGATCGAGCCTTGTGTCGTGGGTTTCACGAACGAGAGACTTGTCTGTCTCACAAACACCCAGACCCGAAAAAAATATTTGTGGGGTGCACAAATATTTTTTTCGGTGCGGGGATCGAAACCGCTACCTCTCGTTTTACAGGCGGCGTCTAACCGACTGCGCCACGGAGGCTGTTAAATTATTAAGACTCGGCTGAGTTTTTACCCATATTTGACCTTTGACCCGCCGCACCTTTTCCTATAAATCAATGATATTACTTCCTAAGTTATTTCCCTTTTATTGTTGAGCAGTATGCGTATTTATACCTATTTGGTATATTGGTATGTTGGTAATATTGACTTCATTAACTTATCGCCCTATCCGCATTAGCATGAAGGCATCGTAATTAGGAATGCAGTAATCAAGTGCAGCGATGTTATATGATCCAGTATTATAATATGTATATGCGAACATACCACAAAATAATATACACATAATACATATCTAATTTGCCTATTTTTCCGATAGATTCAGGGAGGAAAATTGTAGAGTATTTAAAATAATTGCACTATATTGAATTTACCAATTAACAAATGAAAATGAATATCTACTATTACTATCATTTAAATTCTCTGTTGCGTTCCATGAAATGGTCGGATCAAAACAAGACTATGAGGATTTACAATTAAATCGTTGTTTGTTTACATTTTTATTTTTGTATCTTGTTTACGCTGCGAGGAATTTATTTTACTTTATTGTAACTAACGTAATTATAAAAAAATATTTATTATATTCATTGATTTAAAAACTAAGGATAGGCCCTTCAGTACGTTGGGTACGTCAAAAACACGCCTGTGAACATCGCGCCATCTGTTAGATTTTCATGTAACTACGTAGTGTGCTAAAGGATCCGACCGTCGACGTAACTTTGTTACGTCGTAGTTATTTAAACGTTAAATTATAAAAAATTGATTTGATTTCTATGTACATCCATAAATCAGGAAAAAAAATTTTATCATTAAATATGTTGTATATTAGTTATGTAAAATAATATGTGAAATATAGTGTGCAAATTGATAACAGAAAAAACATCATATTAAAGAATTAAAATAAAATGAGTAAAAATTAATAAACCTGAAAATTTGTAACGTCTTAGTTTTTTTATTAAATGGAAAACATTTTAATTTGCATTATAGGTAATTTTAGTAGTATAATTTGCTACGGATTAAAAATATGTAAATCAAGTGGTAAATATGTCAAATAATTACACGGCATCAGTTCTACTATAGCTTAGGTCTACGCATTCCTTAATATGCGCCGCTACAAAGTACAAAGTTATGTCGTGCAGAATACATACGCCGAATGATTTGATGGCGGCCATGAAATTGTTTTTCAATAATGCTAAAATAAATGTTATATTGACTTAAAGTAAGATAATTTTTACTTATCGGTGATAAGAAATGTTATCTTTATTTTTTGTGAATGTTCGATCATATTTATTGCACCCACGCACGATACAATTGGGCATTTTTACGACGACTTACAGACCGGTGCGCTGTGACGTCACAACCGCTGCACTGGTCTGCAAACCACTTTCGTGACACTTTTCTCGCTCTCCGCCCCGTCCATATATTTTACGTCAATGATTATATTATACGTTTGACTCTCTTAATTATTGAGAGTTTTTCTCTTCCCAATATATTGTGGAAAAATATTCTGCCTTTTATGAATTTTATGTCACACAGAATGTAATGTTTGACAAAAGTCTGTGCAAGAATTTAAGGAGGAAAGTGGTTCGGATTTGGCAAGTTTTGCCACCTTGATTTATTGTATGATTATATGATACGATTTTGATAGATATGATTAAGTACTTACTTACATTATATTAAATTAGAATGGTATAGATAGAATACATACATTTGCAATCTATTTGTACCCAGTTATTTATTTTTAACTTTAAATCAAAAAAAGAAATACAACCGACAGTCACATACATAATCCTGACCCCACACTAAGATAGAGTCTTGTATCGTGGACATCAGGAACTACGAGAGACTTTTCGGTCTCACAAACAACCAGACCCGAACAAATACTGGAGGCTGAAAGAAAACTATTATTTATGACTGTATGACGGTTTGGCTTAATTTTCATATTTTTGACTTCCCGGTATTTTCAGAGCCAGCGTCTAACCAACTGAGCCACAGAAGCTGTCATTCTTAATCTCATAAATCCTCTCCACAAATAATTATCTGTATAAATAGGCCAGTCTAAAAGTGACCAGACAATCCTTTTCATGTACACATATTATTTAATTAAATGGAAGCCTCGCGTGGCGCTTTTGATAATTATGAGGGCGGAACTGTTGCTAACTTCATTAAACTTAAAATTAGATTGTTTCAAGCCTAATGCTGTACGATGAGCACGGTTTGTTACTGGCGGCTTTGAGAACTATATTTATGTAGACTAATATCGGGTTGTTGGGTTGGCTCCCCGATTCCAGCTGACTGGAATCGGGGAGTCGCGGATTCGACCCTTGTGTAATTTTTTATTGCGATGAATGGCGCAGCGAGCCTGCCTTTCACCTGATGGTAAGCGATAAAACCGCTCATAAGTAGTAGAAAAACCAAACAACACCATTAATTACAAAGCAATGCTTTGCATGCCACTGTGCTCGCTATCTTGAGATATAAGAGTCTCAGTCAAGACAGTTACTCTGGCTATAATGTCCTTAAATCCGAAACGCAACAGTATATTTACACTGCTGTTTGGCGGCAGAAATAGGCATTGCAGTCGTGCCTACCCAGGCGGACTCTCACATATGAGATACCTACTACCAGTGCACCAAAAGTTATCTTAAATTGTCTAATATCTAAGTGACAATATATTGTATTTTACTGTGAGTCTTATCTGAGGATATGCGAGTGTTTCTAATTATTCTCATATTCTTCGAGTTACATATTTTCTTATAATATGCACCCAACAAATCCCGGAAAATATACCCGTCATTTTATTCGAAAATTGAAGGTTTTAATACGACGGCTAGTAACAGTCAGTACACACGTGGACAACTAATTGGCCAAAGTGGCGGATAATGTCACTTCGTTATTATTTAGTATCCATGCTCGCTTAATTTTCCACAATAATTTAACTTATTACTTGTCAAAAATCGTAATTGTATACGTCGTATTTCAATATAATATCGCATGTTTTTATTTTGGTTTTGTGATTTAAAATAACTAAAGAACCTATTAACAACAATTAATCTGGGGGCGCGGCCGAGCCCCCTCCAAGTCGAGCTATAGGCCGTAACATCCTTTTCTCGAAGCAATTCAGACCATTTTCAACCCCCTATAACTTCGTTGTGGCTAAAGCATGAAGTCTGAATTTTCAGTTACTAAGCAGGCATTGTGTAAACACGGTATATTTAAAATTTCATTCAATTTGAACCAGTGGTTTAAGAATTGTAACTTGTCAAACTTTCGTAATTTTGTCACTCACTGACTGACTGACCGATCATCAAAAGTCGAAGGCACTTCTAGCAGACATAGAACCTTCAAATTTAGAATATAATTAGTGTTTAGTGTCTAAAGTAAGGAAAAATTCAAACATTTCATAATTTGTGTCTAGTTTTCTAGATAGACCAACTTCGTGAATAACTTTGTAATCCCATATAAATGTATAGGATTACAAAGTTACATTTGCAGTTAATGAACCATTGTACCCGTATATAATGGAATAATAGTTGTAGATAGATATCTATATATATGAGGCATAACAGGAGGGGATATAGAGAGGGGAATGGTGTATTCAGCCCATGAAACTGTATAACATTCCTCTAGAAAAACATGACGAAGAAAAACTTGCAAATAAATAGACTAAATAGCTCGAAAATATCAATTACAATGAAAGAAAGAACATTAATAATCAAATCCGCTATATTTGTGATAAATTGATACCTACAAAAATAAGAAAAATCCATAAGACAGAGGCTTTAAAAAAATCGTTAGTGATATTCTAGAAGTAAGAAGTACCGAAAAGAAAAAAAGTAGGACTCTACAAAAAGACGTGAGATCCCATCAAAAACATCCTGTAAAAAAATTCCAAGTCTCGCAGCTCAGGTTTTCTAGCGCAAAAAGTTGTGAGATGCATGTAATACCAAGTCGATTAATTTATTTAGTCCTTAAGGGACCTTCTATATAAAGTTATTACGTTAGTTATTACCATATCAATATAAAAAATCTTTACGTTTTAAATAAATAGATCGACTTGGCCAGCAGCATTATGTATAAATTGTACGATACATTATGTTTTCATGCGATGGCCAAGTCGATCCATTTATTTAAAACGTAAAGATTTTTTTATATTGATATGGTAATAACTAACGTAATAACTTTATATAGAAGGTCCCTTAAGGACTAAATAAATTAATCGACTTGGTATTACATGCATCTCACAACTTTTTGCGCTAGAAAACCTGAGCTGCGAGACTTGGAATTTTTTTACAGGATGTTTTTGATGGGATATAAATAACAAGTATCTAAACATTTTCAGTCGTAGCATTTCAGGTTGGTATATTAAGATTACATTTGATCTTAGCGCCCCGATGCATGGTGCTGATGAATGACTAACTAATTGGCCCAAGGAGACTAACTTAGAGTATATATATATAGAGGGAGCGCTGGTACTTCAAAAACGTAGATAAAAATGGTCGTGCCGGGCCACCTTTTTCTGCCCTCCTATTGGCTAATATTTGAACAGGTTGTGCAACATACATAAATTACGTGAAAAACAATTTAAAAATAAATAGTTTAGTTTAGTCTATTTAATTTCACTCAAACTCGTTTTAAAAGGATAATAGCTAAATATAATTTCGGCTATCAAAGGAATTTATAGCAATTTATTGCTAAATAATTAATTAAATTTTTACTAATATAGGAGCGCTACCAACATTACGAACAAGAAAATATCTACGTTTTTTAAAACGCGAATGTATGGCAGCGCTCCCTCTATATATAAATACTCTAAGGAGACTAAGTTGAATCTCACGTGGCGAACTACGTCGCATCGCCATGATTTGGAATCTGTAGTCAATTAATTTTCTACAATTATTTGAAGTAAGACAGAAAATTCTTCGAGCAATTTGCCTCAAAACTCCACAATATGTAGGTACCCAACAAATCCGATTAAAACATCTCATTATTTATTCCAAAATTGAGGGTTTTCTCCTAATACGACAACTCTTAATTGTCAATACACATGTGAACGGCTAACTAATTGGCCCAAGGAGACTAACGTTGGGTCCAACATGGCGGATTACGTCACATCGCTATGATTTGGATTCTGCGGTCGCTTTGTAAATTTTATCCGCTAAATGACTGTTGATAGGAATTACAGGGTTGTGGCTTGGCCAATTATTGAGATTAGGTGAACAACAGAGTTTAGCAAATAATATTGTATTGTGTGTTATATGTTTTATACCCCTATAAGGACTCGTCACCTTGCACTATACTTGCATGTTATTTTATCGATAGCGCTCCGATGATGTATCGATTTAATAAGTAAATAAAAAATAAAATCTTATTTAATCACCTTGCATCATTAAAAAATCCTGCTTATTCTTAGCCAACGTGGTACTCGTCTTCCAAAGTATTTTTATTATTTAGTTATCACATTATAATGAACGGTTTTAATTACTTTTTTAACCCAAAGTCAAGTTTGTCTTCTTATATAATGCAATTTCTTTCATGGCAGTTTTTTTTTAAATATACGTATATTCACGTCTTTTACCAGAAGGGATAGGCAGAGGTGCGACCACGACACCTACGTTTCGCCCTATGTGTTTTCTAATAAAACACGTGAAAGTCGGAAACAGAACAGAGACAAGACTTTATTTTTTTTTTATTTTGATACATCATTCAAACCATAGATTACAACACCCCCACTTATCAAAATAAACAAAAAAAATTATCTGGGTATAATTCCCAATTTATGCAGAAACTTATAATGTTTAACAGGACATAAACCTTTGGTGAAAATATCAGCTGTCATTTCTTCACTACATAAATATAGAATTTTTATATAATTATTATTAACAACATCTCTTACATAGTGATATTTTACATCAATGTGTTTTGATCTATTGTGACTTTGATTGCTTACTGACAATTTTAATGCACTTTGATTGTCACAATAGAGCTCAATCATACTAAAACTACCTATAATTTCTTGAAGAAGGTTTCTAAGATATACTGCTTCCCGAGCTGCCTCAGACAGAGCAGTATATTCAGCCTCTGTACTGGAGAGAGATACAGTCCTTTGCTTCCTGCTTTGCCATGAAATAGCAGATCCAGACATTGTAAAACAAAATCCTGTATAGGACTTTCTGTCTAAGGCGTCACTAGCCCAATCACTATCCACAAAACCCTGTAACTTGCTACTATCTTTACAAAATGTTAAACAATATGTTTTTGTACCTAATAAATATTTTAAAATGCGTTTAGCATAATGCCAATGTGTATGATTGTAACAATTATAAAATTGGCTTAGAAAACTAACAGAATAGGAAATGTCTGGTCTAGTTAGTACTGCCAAATACATTAATGATCCAATTAACTTTTGATATGGAAGGTCAGATACACATTCATCAGCTTTCTTAACATTTAACTTACATTCAATTGGGGTTTTATAAGTTTTACAAGCTGAAATATTTAATCTAGAAGCTAATCTTTCAATATTGTTTTCTGTTGTTGATCTACAGTTATAACATTTTTATTTTTATCAACATTTATTCTCATGCCTAAATATTGTCTCACAGGTCCTAAATCTTTTAATTTAAATTCTGCACCCAAAACATGTTTCAAATTATCAATTTCAACAGAACTATTAGAGAAAATTAAAAAATCATCTACATATAAGACCACAATAATTCTAATTTTACCCTTTGTTTTTGTGAACAAACAAGGCTCATATTGACTATTTTTAAAATTCAATTTACAAAGTAAATCTTTAACTCTCTCATACCATGCAAGAGAAGATTGTTTTAAGCCATAAATTGCTCGTTTTAATTTCAAAACCTTTCCCCCACTTTTGTTCACAAAGCCATCAGGTACTGACATGTAAATTTCCTCTTTCAAAAAACCATTTAAAAATGCTGTAGTCACATCTAAGTGATGAATAGACATATTTAACTTAACACTAAGGGCAAATAATAATCTTAGAGTAGCGTGTCTAACTACTGGCGAGAAAGTGTCAGTATAGTCAATGCCAGGTATTTGCGAAAAACCTTTAGCCACAAGTCTTGCCCGGAACCGCACATTATTGTCCACATCATATTTTTTATTAAGCACCCACCTGCACTTCACAATTGTCACATCACCTGGGTTGTCAACGAGCTCCCAAGCATCATTGTCGCTAAACGACTGCAGTTCGTCGGACATGGCGCGCTTCCACTGCGCACTTTCAGGCCCTGCGAGAGCCTCTGAGAACACAATTTCTTCAGAAGCTGGAACAATACTAGAAACACATATATAACCATATCAATCAGGTTGTTTTCTCATACGCTTTCTAGGCAATACTGACTCCTGCTCCGGGGTTGATGTTATCTGAACTTCTTGTGTCAAGTCATCTGTAGTTGGAGATTTAGTCAGTGTTTCACTCCCATCCTCATACACAGAAGAATCTGAATGATAGTCATCGGGTTCTAAAACATTATGTGATGTTTCCCCCACTGAATCTGTAATAACCTTCTCCTGTAGGCCAACTGCAGGTGTCTCTTCATTAGGAATCCAGATAGCTAACTCCTGATTGTTTTCTTCACTATCTAATTCTTCTTCCATAAAGATAACATCCCTGCTGGTAACAAGATTCTTCTTGACAGGATTGTATAGCCTGTAGCCCTTAACATTTTCACTATAGCCAACTAATATGTGCTCTGCAGACTTCTTATCCCATTTCAAACGACGTTCCTTAGGGATATGTACCATGACTTTACATCCGAACAAACGTATGTGGCTTAGGTCTGGTTTTCTTCCATACCACAATTCATATGGAGTTTTCTGAAGTCCCGATGCAATGGATCTATTTTTTAAATAGACAGCAGTGTTTGCTGCTTCTGCCCAAAATGTTTTTTCCAGCTTTGCATCATACAGTAGACATCTAGCCTTCTCAACCACAGTACGGTTTGCTCGCTCAAACAGGCCATTCTGTTCAGTTGTATAACTATTCGATCTTTGATGAATTATGCCCTCTTGCTTTAAATAATCCTCAAACTCTTTGTTTGTGTACTCTAGTCCATTATCTGACCTTAATATTTTAATTTTCTTATTTAACTGATTTTCAACCATTGTTTTCAATATCTTGAAATGAGTAAATGCTTCACTTTTCTTCCGAAGAAAGTATATAAATGTCATCCTGCTAAAATCATCGACAAATAGTATAAAATATTTAGCACCACTCAATGAACGGGTTTCCATCGGACCACAAATGTCTGTATGGATTCTATGTAGCGTCTCAGTACTTCTTTCACCTACATGTGTAAAGGGTAATCTTTCCTGCTTCCCTTCGCAACAAGTTATACACTGAGACTTGGTTATGTCAAAATTGTTTTCATATGACATACCTTCCACCATATTTCTCATTTTATTCATGTCCTGGCTATTCATGTGTGCCAGCCTTCTGTGCCATAGTTTACCAGTTACTGCGGGTGCAACCAACAATGAACTTCGTGTGTGCAGTCTAAGCTTATATACACCATCTGACAAATCAGCTGTGGCTACCAAAACATTGCTTTTGTTTCATATACCGGGTATCTCAAGACTGCTACTGAAAACGAAGCCGGGTGGTAGTTTTAGTGGCTACAAACACTATGCAATTAAAAATTTCGCATAGAAACGCGACAATTATTTTTTATGATTTTTTAAATATCGTCATTTTTGGGTGGTAAATCCTTAGTTTTTGCTAAAATAATAATTTAAACTCTTTTATACCTTAGAGTATTTATAAATAAAAGGGTATACACTATTATTTTAGGAAAAAACGTATTTACCACCGAAATATGGCCACAGAAAAAAATAACAAAAAAAAAATTGTCGCTTTTTATTGCCACTTTTTCTGTTGCATTGTGTCTGAAGTCGCTTAAACTACCACCCGGCTTCGTTTTCGGTAGCAGTCTTGATATACCCTGTATAGCAGTGTTTTTCATCAAAACTGACATTATTTCCATTTTTAATAAGTTCACTTACGGATAATAAGTTTGTTGTTAAACTAGGCACGCACTAACCAATGACGTTTTACAAATAGACACGTTATACACTAACATATCGGCACAAAAAAATGGCGCGATGCGTATTGTAATTTCAAATTGGTTCGAAGAAAGAGTAAAAAAGCAAGAAACATAAGTTAGAAGAAGATGAATAGACATCGCTAGTTGCGTAACAATAAGTGCCGCACGGTTATTGGTCAAAGCGCGTGTAACGTAGCACCAAGCATGAAGTACGGGATGACGTGGCGGGAGCTGTCAAACGTTGCCATGAGAGCGAATTTATTAATTTTATTTAATAAAAAATTAAATTAATGTTTACTTGCGCACTAAATAAAATATTTTTTTGTTTCATAGTTTCAGAATCATTCGTACTTTTTTTTTAAATCACTCTAATCTATTCTTACGCATTTGGTTTCGAGAATACAGAGAGTCAGAGAAACGTGTATCCGCGACACTCTTGGCGACACTGACTAATTGCAAGGGAGCCAATTACCTTCCAAACGTCTTGCCATTATAAAGCTCGGACAACGCATCTATGCTTTATAAACATCTTAGCGCATAACACATCTTTCACAGTAATGTCGAAATTTAAATCAGACACAATGTCGACGTCTCCGGAACAAACAACTTGTACTTTTGATTCATTTGCTACCACAATTTCAGGTAAACTTGGTGTATTGTTCGTATTTCTTATCCAAGATTCATTCGCCGTCATGTGAGCGCTCGCGATAGAATCCACGTACCACTCTGTTTTGTTAAACTTTCCATTCAGGAAAACGACATTAAATACATATTTGTTATTATTTTTTTTCAATAACGCGCACTGATTTCGATAGTGACCATCTTCTTTACATTTATAGCATGTAATTGCTTTCGTAGAGTTTGTCATTGCTGTAACCATTTTCTTATTTGACGTTGAGAGACTGCCATTCTTTTTTTGCTTATTAATGTTGCCAGAATGTAATTTATTTCGCGCGACAAATGCAGCTCCGGTTTCCATGCTGTCATTGTCACTGGTCTCTTCCATGTCAAGTAATTTCGACTTTATGACATCTGCCGTTATCGAAATCTCAGAATGTTCTATTGCCATGATCATAGGTGTATAGCGATCAGACAAACCTGCTAACAGTAATGAGCCAACCCATTCATCTGTGATTGTAAATCCCGTGCCATCCAACCGCTGTGCTGTCTCGACCATTTGAGTCACATAAGACGCCATAGAATTACAGTTGTCTAGTCGTATGGATATCAAATGTCGCAGCAAGGTTATTTTTCTTGAGAACCCAGAATCATCATACATAGTCTTCAATGTAGACCATAATTCTGCTGAAGTCTTGGTGTTCTTTACATGCACGTACAATGACGGGTCTATCGTCAATACTAGCTTTGCCTTTGTTTTTGCATCGTCAATCGGCTTAATTTCTGAATCTGGCGTCGGTTTGATGTAATTGTCCATCCCTTCGAGCACCAACAAATTCTCAGCCGCGAAGCTCCACTCACTATAGTTTTCTCTTCCTTTTAGTTTAGGAACACTGGCAATATAGTTCGTACTCATGTTTCCGCAATTCCACTAATTATCTATTTTAAACTAAAATAACTGATAATATTTCGGGATAAGCCCATAACCTCTAATAAAACACGTGAAAGTCGGAAACAGAACAGAGACAAAACTTTATTTTTTTTTATTTTGATACATCATTCAAACCATAGATTACAACATGTTTCGTTTCACGATGTGAGCGTTTTTCTGACTCCGGGCTGATAATGAATAGAAATATCCAATATCATTTTGCGCTATCCGGAATTAGAACCCGAGACCTCCGCTTTATAATTATACCGTAATATAACTGCGCCACCGAGGCAATTTTTAAAGCCTATTCAATTAAATTCAACCACGCCTACACATATTTAACAATTTTGTGTATTGTTTCGAAAATCAAGTGTACACTCTAAACATCTCTAACCTGATAAAGAGGTGAACTAGTAGAGCATATTACAGATTAGCCAAAATACAGGTTCAGCTTTGCTTTGTAACATTTTGCGACCAGCAAATAGCTAAATGGCCTACATTAACCATGCCTTGGACGCGGCGTTTTGACTTTGTGAAATGGATTTGGTGTAAAATTATTTAGTGCTCGTTTAGGCAGCTCGGTTAGAACGCTGTACGGTTTACAAGCGTGAAATATGGGACGGAATGATGTCTGTACCATTTGTTAATTATAGCATGGTTTGATTATTTGAGCCTTTTTACTTTTTATTTTTATTGCAATGAATAGCGAGAGGAGTATGTTATTGGCCTGATGGTAAGCGATACGACCGCTCATGAGCAGTAGCAAAACCAAACAGCGCCATGAATTACAAATCAATGCTTGGCATTCCACTGCGCTCGCTATACTGAGACATACGACGGTCGCAATAAGTCCAGTAGTTACTCTGGCTACAATGTCCTTCGAACCGTAATACAACAATGCATTTATAAAGCAGTTTTCATTCACATAGAATATTTTCGTTTCTCCAGCCTGCTTCAACGACTTCCATAGACGATAATAAAATGGCATGCGTAAATGGAAAATAAGCGTCCGCACGCGGGTCCTATCAACCAATGTAAAGTTTCAAGAAATTTCTCAGTTATCACCACCGGCGCTTATCATCAGGCGTATGCCATGCTCCTCCCAACATTCATAGCAATAAAAAAAACATTCTTGAAAATATTTTTTGGCCATCATCACCGGCCCTTTGGTCACCTAGAAGTTTATTTATTTAGTTTTCAGTTACATACTCGTATATCATTGTGAAGAACGAGCGGCACACGTAATGCGCGGCCGGATCAACGTGAGTTACAACTATGCGCTGAAACTCAATTTATTCTATAATTGAACTTTGGCTGCGTCTGTTTTATTAGCTCGTTGGCTTTTGTTGTTTCAATTTCAATATAGCTTTATTTATAGTCGTTGCCAAATCTGATGTTTGTTTGTTATAGATGAGCACTGCATACATGATGCCCCATTTATCTATTATAGATCTTTATATTTTTTGTTTTCTTTATTGCCATGAATAGCGAGACGGACATGCCGTTTACCTGATGGTAAGCGATACGACCGTTCATGAACAGTAGGAAAACCAAACCACATCTTGAATAGAAAAACAATGCTTGGCATTCCACTGAACTCGCCATACTGAGACTTATAATGTTCAGTCGCAATATGTCCAATTGTTACTCTGGCTACAAAGTCCTTCAATCCGAAACACAACAGTGCATTTAAACTGCTGTTTGACGGGAGAAATAGACATTGCGGTGGTACCCACCCAGGCAGCCTCTCACATATGAGACCTACCAACAATTATTATTGATACGATTGCTCTAATCGAGTATAGACTCCGACACGAAGTTCGAATATTCGAACGTTGAACGTCAACATATTTTCGATTATTAGATTCGAACATTTTATAAAGTATTAAGGCATATTTGTACATACAGGGTATATCAAGATTGCTACCGAAAACGAAGCTGGGTGGTAGTTTTAGTGACTTCAGACGCAGTGCAACTAAATTTTGTGCAAACATTTGTCACGATTTTTATTTGTTATTTTTTTTCTATCGTTGTATTAGGGTGATAAATATATATTTTTTTCATAAATAATAGAGTAGACCCTTTTACTTTTAAAAATGCTATGGTACGCAAGGCTTTAAATTATTATTTTAGCAATAACTATTCATATACCACCAAAATTCGACGATATTTAAAAAATAATAAAAAAAAATTGTCACGTTTCTTGGCAAAATTTTTAGTTGCATTGTGTTTGTAGGCATTAAAACTATCATCCGGCTTCGTTTTCGGTAGCAGTCTTGAGATACCCGGTATTTATGTGGGATTCGAACATTTGTCGTCTTGTAAGAGTACAGAGTAACTCCGATTCGATTCAACAATTCAACAACACTTATATTTTACAATCATATAAAAATAGAGAGGTCGTATTGTTTACGGGCTCGGCGCAACTCTGTAGGTTTATGACTTTATATGAAATGTCTGTACTTTACGACTACTGACCGTAACACAGGAACTTTAAAGTCATGTCGTTTGTCCTTATATCCTATACGAGTAACAGTTTACATCACAATATTTTACATTTTCGTGTTGAAGAAGACAATTATTTTATGACAGCCTCGGTGGCGCGTATAGAAAAAAAGGTATATAAAGAAGTTAGTGGTTATTATAATTGTATTGAATTGCACTCACTTCTAGGTGTCAATTCTGTAATCATGTGTAAAATATACTCGATTACTATCGTACCACAGTCACACTTAATGGCTTACGGCCGTTCTCGATATTCTATCTATCTTTAACAAGAGGTTAAAATGGATATGGTTACTATGTCGATACCACTGTGTGCTTCAATAAACAAAGATAGACATACAATATTATCTTGCCTAGATATGTATAAATATATGCACTGTATCTAAATATCTCTGTCTTTCTTTACTGAAGCAAAAAATGTATTGAAATTTCGACAGAAATCTCTTGTTAAAGATAGATAGATTATAGAAACCGGCCGTTAGTACTACACAATTTGAAGATGTGTTAAGCTGTTTTGTTAAAGATAATAATCGAAATAAAATTACGTGGGATTTTTAGACTATGTTTTTATAATCACCAGGCAATACTCACAGCACAACAAAAATTGAAGTAATTTAAAATTAAAGTTACTTCGATGACCATAGATAATAGCAGGTTCGATTAATACATTTATTTTCTTATACTATCCAAAGACTTTTTAAAACAGTTTGAGCGAACAAGACAAGAAGCGAAGAAAACATTCAATATGAAAAATAGGTTTTAAAATTGTCTATGATTCAAGGTTAGAGTAAAACAAACACAATTCTATTTCTCAAATATTACATTACCTGATTGGAACACCGACATATTTGCCTCACAAATTACCTATTACCAAACTGAGTTACGAACGGATTACGAATTTAAACGATTCATACCATTAACAAAATTTCAATCCATTTAAATTGGAGTGAAAGTTTTAACAATAAATTTGTAAATGGTCATTAAGCACACTTGTACCCGAATACACTAATGTATCGGGATTATTTTATTTATTATATCAGTGTATGTTTTGGTAAATATTATGATAAGGGAATATATACCTGACTACTATTGGTATCTTTATCAGGCCATAAACGTCCACATGAATAGGATTCCTCTACAGTCGAAAGTACGATTGAGAGGAGTGGTGACAAAACTATAACACAAGTAAGAATATTTGTAATATTTTTTCTATGATAAAAGTGTTAATCACGCGCACACACTTATGCAATTCTTTTAGCCAAAAGCTGCAAAAAAAATTACTTCGAGTATCAAAGTTAAAACTTCGGCAACTGCCTTTGAAACTAAACTTTTTTAACAAGACTATAGATAATAAGATCAATATCACAGGATTTTAAAAGCGTACCTTTTTAATCGCGATTATTGGAGATACGACTCTGCCATTCACCTGATAGTAAACGATACACTCGCTCATGAAAAATAGCAAATCCACCAATACTATGAATTATGAATCAATGCTTGGCATTCCGGTGTGCTCGCCATACTGAGACATAAGAATTAAGTCTCAATATATCCAATAGTTACTCTGGCTATAATGTCCTACAAACCTTAACACAACAGTGAATTTACACTGCTGTTTGGCCGGAGTAATAGAAATTGCGGCGATGCCTATCAAGGCGGCCTGTATTATTCTTACCTATTTATTTAAAATTATAGTAAGAAGTTTAGTCTCAATATATCCAGTAGTTACTCTGGCTACGATTTCCTACAAACCAAAACGTAACAGTGAATTGCTACGGTATGCCCCAGTCATGTTTCTAGCTATGCAAGCATACGGACGTTATTACCTTTTTAGACTCTAATAAATCATTCGCCGATATATCACCCAAAACCTCTCCATCAGCGTCACGGCCATCAGGGGCGGCACTGGGTGTCTCAGGACGTGAAACACTCTACATTTTTTACTCGTGATCACCCGGGCTGAACCGAAATTGGCCTTTTTTTACATACTTATTGTCTTTCACTTGTAAAATTCTATTGAGAGAGGAGGTAAGAGTTAGAAGCAAACAAGGTTTTAAGGACATTGTAGCTAGAGTAACTACTGGATACATTGAGATTTAACATCTTATGTCTCAGGATGGTGAGCGCAGTGGAATGACAAGCATTGATTGGGAATTCTAGGTGTTTGGTTTGCTACTACTACTTCGTTTATGTGTGTGTCTGTATTTGATAGAAATAGATGTATTAAAAGGTACCCATTGTTTTTAACCTAAGCAGGAGTATAACTCTCCTGCTTCGATATAATCTTACATAATTATCTTCAAGCACCAAAGCCTCAAAGAAAAACTCCCATACAAATGAAAACTTCACTACATTATGAGAAAAAACCACAATGCCCACCTTTCTACGCCTCTGCACAGTTTGCATTCAAAGGAGGCTTTGTTTGAACGATGTTCAAGAGAAAAATAACATTAAAAGAATAAGAATTCTTGTAGATATGGCTAAATGATTTATAGGCGCTCGCCCGAGAGGTGATAATGCCGAGTATACGCTTCAGAATAAATGTGGAGAATAAACGGACCGCTACAGTATGTGTGTGGGAATTTTTCATTACGTTATGAGTAACCGTTTGTTTTTCATCAAAGAAAAACAAGTTTTCATCATTTGTATTTATTTAGAACTCAGCTGGTAGTTAGATATTTGCACCAAGACACAATTTTGTAAACAAGGAATATTTGTTTCTGTGAGCTGGAAAATTCTCTAGAAGTTTTTATTTTCATGTTCATTGTAGAATCTGATATAGCACGTGCATTATTAATTCATTCATTCAATGACACAATAAAAATATGTAACTGTATAGAAAGTAACATATGTTCACGGGGTCGCCGGCTCGATTCCAAGGGCACACTTCTGACTTTTCGGAGTCATGTGTATATTGGTAGTCACCACGCACTATATCGGTGAAGGAATATATCGTGAGGAAGCCTGCATACCATGGCGATTTGTAAGAATTTCTATGATAGTAAGTGGTTATCATAATTATTTAAATTTAATTACTTACATTATGGACGAATATTTTCAAATTAATTGCCAATCCTTTATTCTTCCAAAGAGGAGTGTATTGATTAGTCTAGAAATTATGCATACAATATACCGGGTATCTCAAGACTGCTACCGAAAACGAAGCCGGGTGGTAGTTTTAGTGGCTACAAACACAATGCAACAAAAATTTTCGCATAGAAACGCGACAATTATTTTTTATGATTTTTTAAATATCGTCATTTTTGGGTGGTAAATCCATAGTTTTTGCTAAAATAATAATTTAAACTCTCTTATATCTTAGAGTATTTATAAATTAAAGGGTATACACTATTATTTTAGGAAAAAAATTATTTACCACCAAAATATGGCAATAGGAAAAAAAATTCAAAAAAAATATTGTCGCTTATTTTTGCAACTTTTTCTGTTGCGTTGTGTCTGAAGTCGCTTAAACTACCACTCGGCTTCGTTTTCGGTAGCAGTCTTGATATACCCTGTATATACTTTCTAATCAAATACAATAATGTTATCAAGTTGAAAGTATTTCTAATTATCTACATAGCTGAACAAAATAAAGATCAGTTCATAAATAAAGAGGAAATTACAAAATAATCCAAAGAAATTGATGTTATTTCACGACTGTGCGCCAATTACAAGGGGCTTTGCAGTCCTCCACCGGGATGCTTACGACAAATCTGTGTATCGGAAATATTTCCTTCTTTGATAGGATTGTTTTGTCCGGTGGAAAGTATGAAAATAATAAATAGAATAAAATCAGTGCTTGATGATGATTCAATATAGTGTTTGGATGAGGATTGATAATAACAGATAATAAACATATTACAGCAGAAAGTACCAAAAATAATAATGAAAAATGGCATTTAATAACCAATCTGTAAATTTCGATAGAATAATTGAAAGTGAAAAAAGGTGATAATATCAGTAGCATTTATTTATATCTACAGGGTATATCAAGACTGCTACCGAAAACGAAGCCGGGTGGTAGTTTAAGCGACTTCAGACACAATGCAACAGAAAAAGTTGCAAAAATAAGCGACAATTTTTTTTTGTTATTTTTTTTCTATGACCATATTTGGGTGGTAAATAATTTTTTTCCTAAAATAATAGTGTATACCCTTTTATTTATAAATAATCTAAGGTATAAAAGTGTTTAAATTATTATTTTAGCAAAAACTATGGATATCCCACCCGAAAATGACGATATTTAAAAAATCATAAAAAATAATTGTCGCGTTTCTTTGCGAAATTTTTAGTTGCAATGTGTTTGTAGTCATTAAAACTACCACCCAGCTGCGTTTTCGGTAGCAGTCTTGAGATACCCGGTATAATATATTTTTTCCCAATTGGCTGCAAAAGTAAGATACTATGTACTATAACTGTATCAGCTCATATACGTCCCACAGGGCATGCAATACGCATATTTGTTTCCCTACAAAAGTTATCCAAGGGCGACTTGAGTAACCGATAACAAGGTAATCATAATGTGGGTTCTAAAGTATGTTGATGGTGCTTTGTCACTCGCCGATTTAGGAATATTATGCTACTCCGTAAACTAAATCTGGTTCATGCAAACACGTCTAATTTGAACTACTAATTCTGCTGTATATTAATTTTACCCATTACAACTTTGGTCTTTGGGATATTGCGCCCGGATATTGAGTACTGTGAAAGGTGTAATGTAAATGGCAATAGACTATGTATATGAAAGGCTTTAAGGAGACCGAGAAAAATATGTCCTTGAGAATTAATCCATCGTCATTGGATATTAAATCTGCACTCCAATTAGTTCAGTGTAATATTCAAAAATAATTTATATTTTCCTCACTACCAAATCCCAATATATTTGAATACACTACAAATTGTAGAAATATAAATAATTCCAGCGCAAATGCAAACTAGAGGCATCTCAAATTAAAACTAGGATTTCAAGAGTCGTTATATTTAGCTAAGCAAAGTTTTAATAATTCTTAGTTTTGCTTTCATTGCGTCACCATTGGAGATTCAACGTATTAATGATTTGCCGTCTGTTTTTGTGAGGTTAAAATATTTACATAAGTTTGTCTAGTGAAGAAATGATAGAATATCCTGCTAATATTTGCCTGGATTAAACTCTCGATTGCATAAAACAGTCACACGACATTTAAAGTTTTCTCGAAACCCCTTTCATCCAAATGTTTTATTTCAGTCTTATTTTATATTCTTGTATCCCATTTTTATTTCCCTATCCCACTTTTTCATCTACAGGAAGTAGTAAGATTTTTATATTTTAACACTGAAAATCTCTGGAATAACTGCAATGTCGACAAGAAGTAAGATTTTTTCTAGTGCACTGAGAAAACTTTTGTCAGCGAATTGACCTCCTTAATCGAATCTACAGAAGTTATTTTGTTATGTTTCTATCTTTGCCAGGAGGAAAGCGTGCAAAAGATCTAGCTATCTACACCTTTGTCATACTATTATAAATAAATAAATAAATACACCCAACAGTCACATACATAGTCCTGACCCCACACTAAGATCGAGTCTTGTGTCGTGGGCATCAGGAACCACGAGAGACTTTTCGGTCTCACAAACACCCAGACCCGGAAGAAATATTTGTGGGCCGCACAAACATTTCTCTCGGTGCGGGGATCGAACCCGCGGCCTCTCGTTTCACAGGCGGCGTCTAACCAACTGCGCTACGGAGGCTGTCATTATAATAGTTCTCCTCGTTGTCTATTACTAGCTTGAATAATTGACGACAACCTTCTCATTACCTTAACAAGCGGAGTCAAATTAAGCAATACCTTCTGTAATAATTAAAAATTAATTGCTTCAGTATTTTAAACATACATTGCTTTTTCTCAGCTGATCAAAACTTAGTTACAAATGCTCAATGAGCATTGGACATTGAACAAAAAAGAACATTCTAGAAAATAAACTCAATTTAGAACAAACATGTACATACGTATCTGGTGTTTACTGGGCTTATCTCGGCTCAATATCCAGTCGATTCTCAAGCGTTCGTGCGTCTAACTTTGCTCCTTCTAACTTCCTTGAAAAGTTAGATGTTTGGCTCAGTCTCCAGCGGCAATCTTAACACAATTAATTTATTCACAGGGATCCATTGATATAAGTTTCGGATTTAGAGTTTGTTCGTGACGTAATGTCGGCCCGTCGAGTATTTGTAATGGATACGCTTGATGTTGTAATGGTATCTGCATGTTCCTGTGACACAATGGGTTTAAGGTATATAATTGTGATTTAATGATGTATGAAGTATATATTAATCTGTTAATTTATATCATTTGATACAAGGAACCGTAGAGTAGGGTTAAAAGTGGTGATTATAAACAAATCACCAGCAATAAATAACAAAATGGGAATTAATAAAAGAAATGTAGATTACGGGTCATTCTTGCATCTGATTTTTTAGTATCTATATTATTTTGATGACTTAATTGAATATATCAGTATTGAGCCACTGATTAAACGAGTTCACGTTCTCAATCTTAGATGCAAAACTTGCCCTATTCCACCAGCACAAATAATCTATATCAGCCCATATACATCCCACTGCAGGGCACGGGCTTTCTCTACAATCAAGAGTACGATTGACAGTGCTTAGATCATATAGTTTACCACGCTGGCCCTATGCTGATTGGTGGACCAACCTCACGACATGAAGAATATATTTCGTTTATATTCACACGTGTTTTATTTAACATTTCATTCATGCTGTTCATATAGCTATCATTTCTATACTTCACAGCATTTGAAAGTCTTTAAAATTCTTTATGCTGTGGTAATGTTGACAAGACCTCCGCAAACTGCCATCTCAACTTGAAACAAGTCAAAACCTCCTTGATGCTTTAGTCCCGATTAATACAATTTAACAGTAAGTCTTTTAAAATCGCAGCCAAAGGAATCTCTCCCAAATTTTACATCCAGCCAAGGAATAAAATGGATTGGAACGAACATATCAACTTGGAATTTTAAAATTTTGAGACCGAATAAAATCCTCCTTTGTGAAGTGAAGTAGTTACATAAAATTAATATAGAAAGTGTTTATTACATTTGTTCGGAAAATTTTAACGCTTTAAATAAAGATTCAGTTGATCTAACATGAACATAATTTGGAAACATAATACCTATTATGTATTTATAATTGTGATACGTTGATATCGAAGACTATCGCGTCAGTAGTTCAAATACCTCTATTTTTTTTTGATTCGGCAAATTTTCTGCAGGATATATTTTAAGAACAAAAAGTATTCCTTAATTTTGAATCCCATGACACGACGAAACAATATTATATGATAATATTTTTAATTTTATTTAAGTAAAGAAAACATAATAGTTACTTTGCGGTCTAGACTTTTCTTTTATCAGGCCTGGTTGCCTACATGTGCACACAGCTCAGTGATCGCGGGTTCACGGGTTGGCTATACATATAACATCTTATTTTATAATATAAAATTCTAATGTATTTTGACCATTTTTAGGGATTGTGTTTCCTATTTACCACATCTCCAATCTTATCACACTTTTACAAATTCAATACGAATACTTCATAACTCGGCATATTCCAATCCCCAAACGGCACGTAGTTAGGCTCCATTATCCCTTTAATAGCCAAAGTTTACAAGCGTGTTTTGTTCCTCGACAAATACGAGTACCTTCCCGGCACCAAAGAGCTTGTGAGGGAAACAAATATTAACGGATATGTTGGAGCCGCACGATGGGTATTGTAAAAATTATTAAATAAATACACCCAACAGTCACATACATTTTCCTGAACCCACATTAAAATCAATTAAGTCTTGTGTCGTGGGTATCAGGAATTACGAGAGACTTTTCAACATTTTTTTACACCGATCCGGACTATGTATGTGATTGATTGGTGTTATTTATTTATTTGTTTCGGTGCGGGGATCAAACCTGTGGCTCGTTTCACACATTAAAATAATTGGATATATTTTTAATTTAAGGATTTTCCTGTCGCAACAACAATTTTTATACGCGATCATAAAAAGTGTCGTGTAAATTAACACATTATGACATTAGTGTCGTGTATTTTGACACCAAATTTTAAATTTATTAAAATTTGGTCTCAAAATAGGTTGAAGATATTTTGTTGCTTTTATTTGATTCGTGAGGAAGCGGATGTCAATATAACTTATTAATTTGCCTTCCGCCTTACATTTCTTATTAAAACTTGACCACAATTCTCTCAGTTGCCTGTGTTTATGATACTTCATGATCAGTTTCTACAAAGTAGTATTATAGGATTGCTTTTAGAACACGTGAAAAACAACAACCGACAATTGAAGTAGACAAGGACTGTCATGTACCGTTGTTTATAACTCTATACTAATATTATAAAGCGGAAGGACTTGATGGTTTGTATTGAATAGGCTCTGAAACGACTGGACCGATTTGAAAAATTCTTTCATCATTAGAATTCTACATAATCCTTGATAAACACAGACCATGCCGCTAGACCGTCACATTATAGCTTTATCTTTCCATTATACTCACTTTTAAGCACCATTATAAACTTTATCAAATAAAAATCAGTCTTAAAAATAAATAAATTTGAGACGTCAGCAACAAATATAACATTTCTCACCGTAACTTCCAACACACCTCGACAAATATGCGTTCATATTTAGATCTAGTCTACTAATAAATGTCCCCATTTCTCTCGATAAAACATGGCCGCTGGTCGATTGTTTCACGCTCGTTACGAGCTCAGTTCGTTTTCAACTTTGATCAGGCGCCATCGTAGTTTGAGTATTGGTTTGTAGGCTATGTTCGTTTTAGTTGGCGAAGCCCTATAAAACAGTTGTGGTAGTTAGAGCAATAACAATGTGTTTTTATCCATAGGTTCGGGAAATTTTATAATGGTTTACAGAGTCACACTTTGATCATTTTGGTGTTCTGGAATAGGCTCGCTTGTCCAGTCTTCCGTTAGAATGGACAATTGCAAAAATTCGCTGGCTCAATCTTTGGTACCAATGGAAACGGTATGAGACATAACATGTTAAGACTCAATATGTCTAGTATTTACTTAGGCTAAAATGCTCTTCAAACCGGAACACAATGCGTTTCCACTGCTGCTTCGCGATAGAAATAGAGATTTCGGTGGTACTTATACAGTTTCATACATATGAGAAACATACCACCAGTAAAATTTCAAGTTTCACATTTTATCCTGTTACAATAAATCTTCCACTACAAACTTGTTTTATGGTACTAATGTTCAATCACTCGATGTGCTTAATGGATGCCACCATTATCTGATTGGATTTTGTTCCCACGTGTAATAGTGAGATTTCTACTTGGCCATTTCATTTATTTATTTATTAAAGTACCTTTAATAGACGTGGAAAATTGTTGACTAATGGGTTGAAAAGTTCTTGTCATTCACCTTAAATTAATACATTAAAAAGTTTGTTATATTTTTAGTTTGTTATTGATAGTACATTAAACGTCGGTAAATAAAAAAAGCGACAACTTTTTTGTAATTTTTTAACTAACTCATTGTGTTTGGGTGGTAAATATATGTTTTTTTTTTCTAAAATAATCATGTACACTCATTTATTTTTAAAGACGCTGTGGTACATAAGGGCTTAAATTATGATTTTACTAGAAACGATGTATTTACCAACCAAACCTGGTGATATTAAAAAAAGGTTTTTTTTACGATTTTTGCAATGTAGTTCATTATGTAGTCGATAAAACTACCACCTGGCTTAGTTTTTGGTCGTAGTTGAGATACACCTGTATAACATTTATATTATTATCTATAACATAAATATTATAAACATTAACATATATATTTACAGACAGCAGAAAGTCTTCAAAATCAGATTATATTGATTACACAAACGTATAAGAGTTGCAGTGCTATTAAGTACATTTACCTATACGTGTGGCACGTGATACCTCAACACTCCGATCACTCTATTAAGTGAAACGTTTGAAAAAGCCCTTTTCCTGGTCGGGAGCCGTTTCTGTATGGCCATTATCTGTACTTTGACGAGTTAGCTATGCGGGTGCTGTGTTATTGTTTTGCAGCTCCTTCATTTGTTTTTTAATGCATAAATCCGGTAAAAGAACATCTGATTATACACTCATTTGCAAAAAAAAACGGGCGGTATTGATTTTTATTCTTCTTTAAAAAAATACAGTACCAAAATGATTTCAATCATTTGTACATGTTACTGGCCGGTTTTAAAAATGCCTTGGTGTTTAAAACAGTACGTTCTAAATTCAAATTTTCGTTTGATGCTCGTTTTTACAGAAAACCACTTTTTATCCTACATTTTTGGTGCGAGGTTCCAACCGAGGGATGATCGTTTTCTTCTGAGTCGCGCATTGAGAAATCGCAAGTCTTCGTATGTGGACCTTAAGAACAACCTCGAAGAAGTAAGAAATGTGCATATTAGTCTATGGACGGTCAGGAGGAGGCTTCTCGCGGCCAATATACGCAGTCATCGCCCGGCCTGCGGCCCTAAGTTACTCCGTGAGCACAGAGTTGCCAGGCTTAGGTTTGCTCGAAATTGTGAGTCATGGACTCAAGAAGACTGGAATAGGGTATTGTTCTCCGATGAAGCCAGGATATCTCTGTTCGGTGAAGATCGACGTCGGCGAGTGCTACGAAGACGAGGAGAACGCTTTGCAGAGGCTTGTTTTGAAGAAATCACACCTTATGGTGGGGGCTCTGTTATGTTTTGGGCAGGAATAAATTCAATGGATCGTACAGAGTTAGTCTTCATTGAAAACGGCTCACTGACTGGACATCGATACATAACGGAAGTTCTGACTCCTCATGCACAACCCGCATTGGCCGCTTTAGGTGAAGACTCAATTTTTATGGACGACAACGCTCGCGCCCACCGGTCTGGCGATGTGGAAGCGTATGTGCAAGAGGTCGGCATTCGTCGTTTGGATTGGCGAGCTCGAAGTCCCGACCTCAATACTATAGAGCATGTCTGGGACGTTCTGAAACGACGCGTGAGATTAGTACAACCGGCTCCGCAGACCATCAGAGAGCTGAAGAATGTGATTACCGCGGAGTGGGAACGTATTCCGCAAGCAAGTATCCGGGATATCCTCGCTAGCGTACCCAGACGAATTCAAGCTGTGATTTCAACTAGAGGGGGTCACACTCGATACTAAACATTTATCTGCTTTTACTTTATTAAAGAAAAAACAAACAAAAATCTTTGTTAACTTTTACTTCACGAGCATATGCACTACTAGCGAGCATACACTACTAGTGAACTTTAGCATTAAAACCCATAAATTTTATAAAATTTTTATGATAATACTGACGAAAACGATTATTTGCTTATTAATTTACAAAATTGTGAAAGTAAAACTATCTATAATTATCAAACAAACCAATAGTAACATTTGAAATGGTTCATTGCTTAGGTGCCCGTTTTTTTTTTGCAAATGAGTTTATGTAGAGAATGTTGTTAGTTGAATATTTCTATATTTAGTGCATAATATTTCGTTCCAAACTGTATTTTTAAACTACGAGTATTTTTCGTTTCTTCAAAATATAAATAAAATAAAATAAAAATGATTGGTAATAATCACTACCGCCGCCTAATGTATATCATGTAAATGTTTTGTCGCATTTCGTGCTGTGAGAGTGATTGACAGATCCCCAATACCCCTTATTATCCTTTTTCCTTCCCGCTCCCCTCTCGATTTGATGGGCCGGCAACACATGATTACGATCCATCCATCCATGATCCAAGCTTTATAGATGTTCATGGGCGGCCACTGATCACTATCACTTACCATCAGGTAACCTGTTTACTCATTCGTCGGTACTACGCAATAAAAGTGTGAGTTAAGTCAAAGTTAAATAACGTTAACGTAACTACACAAATTCCCAACGTATTTTCTCGTACGTGAAGCTGAATTGTATTTTATTTGAGCGAGATATTAAATTTGAAACTTGTTGTGAAGGCGCCGTGCAAGTTTTATATTTAGTACGTGATTACGTGAGGGAGAAATGTGACAGGTCATGAATACTCGAGGATACTGCTCAAACTACTCTTGATAATGTACCACAACGTGTGAAGTTCAGTAGGGTTACTAAATCAAATTAAATTTTGTCACACAATATCTTAACTATGAATTATGATACAAATCATGAGACGTGGATATTAAAAACTAGATAGAATAGAATATAATAGATAGATAGATTTTAACTTTTGTATTAATCACTGGATTGTAAACTGGTTTTGAAAAGAGCAATATTAGAGTTTCTTGCCCGTTCTTCTCGAATGTAAAATGCTTATTAAACTAGATGATATAATAATCATAAAATGACTTAATGTAAATGATGTTGAACATTTTAATAGATTCAATAAATTATTTTCATTACTTTCCCATTCCCAGGTTCAACTTACTATCTTATGACATAGAAGAGGAACCTCAAAGTTGTTGCTTTTTTTTTTTTCAAGATGATATGCTATTAAGCTGCCCTTTCGGTACCCCGGGGGAGGCCGAAAGGGGTGAAAGGGGTATGTCAGTGTGTCTGGCCTTCCAGCCCGGTATACACGCGGATATTATGGCCGAGCTGGGTCCCTAGCAATACCTACGCCAAAGAGTTACCTGCAACCAGATATTGTGCCATGCATTACACGGCGAAAGGCCTCCCCCTTTCACATTTCAAGACTAAAATAAGCTAGGTAAATTTCAGGTACACGTACTTGTTTAATATCCTAGCGATCAAGTCATATGTTTGCACAATTATGCTGTACCAACGAAGCATTCTACCACTACAATAAAGTACTAAACACTAAAGCTAAACAAACAAACGTTTACATAAAATAGCGAACGCTAAAACTTTGCGCCTTATGTACAGTCAGCAACATAAGTCGCTACACAGTCATGAGATTTGGAATTGTCTTATCATCCAAAATAATAATTATTTTCAATATCGTATGGCACTTCTCGGCTGAGATGACTTTACTTGGTTATATTTTACGACTGCTGAGTAGTACGTACAAATTTTAATTCATAAAAAGGTTATCAAAAAATGTGAAGTGTTCAGCGACTTATGTTGCTGACTGTACAAAAGCTCACACCGACCTCGTAGAATGTGCAAACGCCCTCAGAGTTTCGCCATTACAGTCTTAACCTCTTTTCGACTACCTTGCGGGTAAACACTATTTCGTGGTCCAATTACCCCACTCCAGATGATTCCCAAGTTCAACCGCGTTTATCGTTTGTTGCGTTGCTAATTTAGACATTATTGCTCAGGATATAGGGAGCGTTTCGTTTGAGGTTAGATTTAGTGGAGTTTGTTTTGAAATGCTACGGCGTTTTAATGGATACGATGGTCTGGTTAATAGACATTAGAACGTTGACACCGATATAAATAGATTGGTATTGTATAATGCCACTATGTTTTTATAGATAGAATAGTCTAATTAATAGACATTAATGGGTCTGTTATAATTTGATCGGTATGGGATTTTTTTGTGGAAGAAACTGCGTCAATGTTTATGTTTTGGGGCGTCGCTAATTAAAATTACAGTATCCATATATTCTTTATAATATCTAGATCTAAAATAACGAATTTGGTTGTGTGAAATCACAATGTCTCTCGTAGTTCCTGATACTAACGACATAAGACTCGATCTTAGTGTGGGGTCAGGACTATGTGTGATTGTTGAGTGTTATTTATTTATTTACCTGACAGCCCAGTCCTGCTGGGCTGGTAAAGTATTAATTTATAGCAAGAATAAACAAGGATCACGATTAATATCTGAGGCCAGGTGTAGTGAATCACAGATTAAGTTTAAGACGCTTTCGATGGAAAAATCTCTGCGTCATATGTATTGTATCCACTTCAAACAACCATACTCATGAGCATAAGACGCGTGACGTAAAACTCACAACGATGACGTACGCGAGTGTGTCGCCTAGTATAGTATATCCGGTATGAAGTGGGTCGACATTATATTCTTCCATACGTCTGTATCTAGTTTATGCATATCCTACAACAGGGTATAAACGTACTGGAATTAAGTATTGTACATTTACAAATTATAGGCGCCTCGGTGGCGCAGTTGCGTACCACGCTGGGTCTTGAGTTCGAATCCCGGGTTGGGCAAAGTGATATTGTTTTTGTTTTTTCATAATCAGCCTGGAGTCACGAATTTGCGCCCAATATGCAACTAGGTTGATTCTGCCTTCTCCGTCTGGGAAAAAGACACGAGTTTATGTATCTATACAGGTACAACTTGTCTTCGACTTTTTGTACCGCCTAGTAAATCAGATTAGTTCTGTGTATCATCGAGTAGTGAAATGAAATAACTCAACTATCTACTAATATAAAAAATCCATTTAACAGTACTGCAACTCAATGTAAATTCTAATTAATCCAATTTCATTTATAGATCAAGCGCACCCGACAGTAATAAAATTATGAACTCAAAGGACATTATTGAAAGAGTTTTTTCCGACAATCCATCTGCATGGCAAAATTAATTTTCTGTCTGGCAAAGCAGGCACCGCATTCTCACTTTAATTAAGTTACACAAAGCCTTCTTTTAATACATAATAATCTGCTCAGAAGAAATCTCTGGTCCCAAAGGTTTCCTTTGAGCCTTTTGTTATACTGATAACATTGTGGTTATGATGGCAATAACGCGAAATTTGTTTTTCGCTTAAGCTGTTGTTAAGCTTCTTGACCTTTTTTGTGTCAATTAGTTATTTGTTTCGGTTTTTTTAACATGAATTTTGGTTATTCAGATGCAAAAGTTATGTAATTTGACATTATGATCCCATCAAAAACATCCTGTAAAAAAATTCCAAGTCTCGCAGCTCAGTTTATCTACCGCAAAAAGTTGTGAGATCCATGTAATACCAAGTCGATTAATTTATTTAGTCCTTGATTAAGGGACGTTCTGTTTAAAGTTATTACGTAAGTTATTATCATATCAATATTAAAAATTCTTTACGTTGTAAATAAATAGATCGACTTGGCCATCGCATGAAAACATAATGTATCGTACAATTTATGCATAATGCTACTGGCCAAGTCGATTATTTATTTAAAACGTAAAGAATTTTTAATATTGATATGATAATAACTTACGTAATAACTTTAAACAGAACGTCCCTTAATCAAGGACTAAATTAATTAATCGACTTGGTATTACATGGATCTCACAACTTTTTGCGGTAGATAAACTGAGCTGCGAGACTTGGAATTTTTTTACAGTATGTTTTTGATGGGATCTCACGTCTTTTTGTAGAGTCCTACTTTATTCCTTTTCGGTACTTTTTATTTCTAGAATATATATAATGATTTTTCTTAAAGCCTCTATCTTATGGTTTTTTCTTATTTTTGTAGGTATCAATTTATTACAAATATAGTGGATTTGATTATTAGTGGTGGTTTCATGGTGATTGTTTTCGAGCTATTTAGTCTATTTATTTGCAAGGTTATCTTTGTCATGTTTTTCTAGAGGAATGTTGTACAGTTTAATGGGCTGAATACACCCTTTCCCTCTTTATACCCCCCTCCTGTTATGCCTCATATATAAAATGTATAGATACCAATCTACAACTATTATTCCATTATATACAGGCACAACGAATCATAACAAAATGCAAATTTATCTTTGTAATCCTATACATTTATATGAGATTACAAAGTTATTCACGCAGTTGGTGTATCTAGAAAACTAGACAGAAATTATGAAATGTTTGAATTTTTCCTTACTTTAGACACTAAACACTAATTATATTCTAAATTTGAAGGTTCTATGTCTGCTAGAAGTGCCTTAGACTTTTGATGATCGGTCAGTCAGTCAGTGAGTGACAAAATTGCGAAAGTTTGACAAGTTATAATTCTTAAACTACTGGTTCAAATTGAATGAAATTTTAAATATACCGTGTTTACACAATGCCTAATTAGTAACTGAAAATTAAGGCTTCTTGCTTTAACCACAACGAAGTTATGGGGGATTGAAAATGGTCTGAATTGCTTTGAGAAAAGGATAGTACGGCTGTGCCGCTTTTTAGCTCGACTTGGAGGGGGCACTGCCGTGCCCACAGATCTTTTAAATTATTTTTTTAAAAATTTTTTAGAGTAACGATTTTTGAAAGGTCGCTAGCAGATATTTGATGCGAAAAGCCGAAGACAGGGTGAAATGGCACAGTTTAAAGGAGTTTATGTCCAGCAGTGCACAACAGTATAAGCTAATGATGACATGATAAAAATTGTCGTATTGTCATTTTTCAATAAAGTCTGTTATTCCTTGGCCTGTTTGGATAGGTAATCATATTACCGCTTTGTATATTTGTACTGTCAAGGAGCAGTGTCTACTGTGTTAACCAATATTTTTTTCTGGTTTGTAGAATATTTTTGCACTTACTAATCGCTGTCACCTACTCGTCTTGTAATTCTCACAAAGGATCAAACCATTGAAAGGTATGAAGATTAATATCAGTATCTCTTAAGGCTAGGGTAGACCGGGACGGAGTAGCAAGATATTTTTTTTACCAAAGGATATTTAAACTTATCTGGTGAGATTACGACATAAATTCCAATGTTTAAAATTGATATCGCAGAATCGAGAAATGACTTTCGATTCGCTCTACACTGGCCCTCACTTATACTCGCCCCCTCCCCCAGCTCTTCATCTACTGCTCATCCACTGTTGAACATATTTTTCTCACAAGTGTTTTCATAGCAACCCATTAGATACCTACATTCAGCGACATCCTGCAACCTAGATTGCAGATAATTTATCAACATTTTATTGCCCATTCAATTAAAGTCTAAATAACATACCTGAAACTAATTAAATACCTGTATTATTATATTCATACATCCACGAAAGCTTTGAACATTTTTATATCCATTATAATTAACTACGGTACGGCACTTAAACTTCCCCGCGAACTGTTATTCCTCCTTCATTTAACACGCCACTAATTATTTCATTTAAAGTCGGATGTGATTACTGAATACATTATAATTATAATTTTAAATGTATTAAATATGTCATGTATTCCACATTGACTTCTAGTGTTCCTTGAATTTCTAAACAATTAATATTCGTATCTTTTACAGAAGTCTATACACCAGATTCAATATCTATGACATTCTGAATTCCAATCCCTTTTAATGGATTTTTTTTATTGCAATGAATGGCGAGACTGCCATTCGTCTGATTGTAAGCGATACAATTATTTATGGACAGTCCTAAAATCCAATAATACCATGAGTTACAAAGACATGCTTGGCATTCCACTGCGCTCGCGAACCTGACATATACAATTTTAGGTCTCAATATTTCCAGTAGTTATTCTAGCTACAATGTCCTTCAAACCACAAGAGTGCATTTACGCATAGGCATAGCGTCTTTAAAAGTACAAAGGTGTGCACTATTTTTTTGGGAAAAACTATTGATTTGCCTCTCAAGTAGGACGCCAGGAAAAAACATAACTTTTAATTGCAAAATTCTTGATTGCATTGTGTCTGAAGTCACTAAAACTACCACACTGCTTCGTTTTCGGTAGCAGACTTGATATACCAAGATGTAGTCAAATCCTATTCCCAGATAGTCCTAAAAGTTAAATACAAAACATTTGACAAACATACATGAATATTAGGAGCAACATCTTGCCTAGTTTATATTATTTTCTTGTACATCTCGTTCCATTTCTCTCAAACATTAACCAGGTCAGCCAGGGATTTTCTATAGTAACGAACCGTCGAAGGGTAGCTTATTGCGCTGTGGCATTGGTTCTTATTGATTCCTTGTTACCTGAAACTCAATTTCAGGATATTTACAACTACATATATTTAGGAGAAAAGTATTTGGATATTGGCGACAGTATTTGTTCTCTTTTCACGAGCAAGCCGTTCGCCTGATGGTAATCGATGCTCATGAACAGTAGCAAAATCAAACAACACCTTGATTTACAAAGTAATGCTTGGCATTCCACTGCGCTCGCCATTCTGAGACACAAGATGTTAAGTCTCAATATGTCCAGTAGTTACTCTGGCTACAATGTCCTTCAATCCGAAACACAACAGTGCATTTAAAATGCTGTTTGACGGGAGAAATAGACATTGCGGTGGTACCCACCCAGGCAGCCTCTCACATAAAGAGACCTACCACCAGTAAACCACCAGTTCTTATTTTGACTGTATGCATGTATAAATTAGTGGGCTCTAAATTTGTTTCGATTTCGCTGTGATTGGGCTATAAAACATTAAATCTACATCTAAAAATTCACCTTTTCGATTATGTGCCTTCCGGCTATAGTTCACTATACCAACCTAGCAGGTTTAAATTCCTTTGAAATTTAAATGAGCGTATACAAAAATCACGTATCCATTGCTGTCTCACTAGGCTAAAACCGCGATGTTGATAATCGACGTTCGGCATTGGTGAACGTATTTTGTGGAACTCCCCTCATTAGTAGGGGTAGGTTGGGGAGGGTCCCATATAATGTTGTTTAATTGTACACAAAGGTTATTTGTAAAGGTGAGACATGTCAATTAATTATTACCTTGGAATTGTTCACAAAATTGTGTTACAATTTTAACGATGCTTTGTAAATTGACAGGTTAATAAAAATGGTAATTTGTATTGTTGTTTTGTGATGTTTTGTAACATTACTTATATCTTTTTTTTTCCTTTTCCAGATATATCCAGTTAAACGGACCTTTTACAACATCAATCTAAGCCTGTAAGTAATCCTTTTAAATCGTCCGTTTGATTCATAAATTATATAAAACACTGTTACTCCAATATACATAATTAAGTAAAAATGTATTATATTCACAGAATTAATTTAAGAAAATATTGATTTCTTCTACTTATTGTAAAAAATTCAAATTATTTTTACATTGTTATAAAATTTATCACAGAGTGCGCATATTAGTACCTACATTTATATATCTATACATGTATATACGTATGTACGTATATTAAGTAGTTAACAACTAGAACTGCTCACTAAATTATACATTCAAAAAATAAAAAGGAGAAAGCGTCAGTAAATAGCATGTAACGAATAAATTCCGCCGACTGCCGGTGAAATATTCAAATATTCTATAAAACGACCGAATTACATTTTCAAATGGAGCGTATACGCTTAACAAGGGAGCGTGGTAAAGATGCAAAACGCTTTCAGTTCAGTGTTCTAGCGCAAACTGGAGGGAATTCCGATGAGACCATACATTTGCATAGTGAACGTCGATATTGGAACAGGGTTGCCCTCGAACGAGGCTCAATTGACAGACCCGATAGTGTTTGACGCAACCTTGTTGTTGTAGGGTGTCTACGATATTTTGTCGCCAGAAGCGCTGTTGTCAAAATATTAAGAATAGTTTTACTCTTTTCACACTATATTACATAGGATGTCATGTTAATGCTATTAGATAACGAGTATAGGTACATGTTTATTGTTGAGGCGACCGATGGCTGGCACATACGCCATACTCATGAACGGGTGCTGCTTGCGTGGACTGGTCTTTCCGATTCGCTTAAATTATTTAATGATAACTTTAGGCTTTCACAATTATTCATTGCGTTAACAAAGTATAGGATACTGATTCTTAGTTCGTTCGACATCGCTTCACTCAGCCATATTAAATATAACGTAAACATGTTCGTATTTAAAATGTCATAACAAAATATTAATGAGCTGCTCTAATTTAAACCACTTGTAACTTATCTAAGAATAATGAAATTGTAAACTGGTTTTGGAAAGAGCAACACTAGAGTTTATTGCCCGTTTTTCTCTAGTCAAAACCACTTTCGAAACCGGGTGGTAGATAAAAAAAATTACTGACTCATGATGTAGAACATCTTAATGGATTCAATAAATCATTTTCATTTTTCATATTATAAAACATATCTCAAACAATGCGTTAAACAGAAAAAAAAACTGTTCGTAATATTTTGACAAGTGAATGAAAACCATGCATTCGCACGACGATTTATAGGTACATTGCGCCTGGATTGACAAAATATGCCTATAATGGTTAACGTAACCCCGTTGGTAGTTTGTGTCAAACGTTTAATACACCGTTGAATTGGTTATTGTGTAAGTTTGTAACCGTATCGTAGTACAACTACGCAATCGAGGCAGTCACGTTTTAATATCGCCTTCCAAAATTATTTATTTCTATAGGAAAAAATCATCTAAATCACATAAATAATCTACAAATAAAAAAACTCATGTCTATCTGTTTTCCTTGGTTGCAAAAACTAAAACTGCCTTCACCAAAATTTGTTCAATAATTTTAATACTTAAATCTCAAAGTAATTTCCAATGTATGCAACAGCCATACATTATAAATGCCATCCAAATTGTGTATTGTTCACATGGTATGGTGCTCTCTAATCCAGAATTAAGGTAAATGTTTGGCCGGGTCGTGTTTGCCTCCCAGTGGATCACACTTAATACCTACAATTTGGAATTCAGGATCATCAGAGTCTACACTCTACGGTTTGGTTTATCTTTGCTCGTGACATCAATTAGTTTTGCGAATTATTAATTCAATGCACACCATTGAAATTAATTTCTATTTCTCCCGCCAAACAGGAGTGTAAATGCACTGTTGTGTTTCAGATTGAAAGACATTGTAGCCAGAGTAACTACTGGACATATCGAGATTTAACATCTTATATTAATGTCTAGTTTAAATTGCTCGCAATGTAATATTAGGCTAAGATGGGGCTGTCATAGACTCTTGTCTAAAAGCCCCTAAATAAATAACGATTAAAAAAAAAACATCTTATGTCTCAGGGTGGCGAGCGCAGTGGAATGCCAAGCAATTCAAGGCGTTGTTTGGTTTTGCTACTGTTCATGAGCGCTCGTATCGCTTACCATCAGGCGAACGGCATGCTCGTCTCGCCATACGAAAAAAAAAAAACAAAAAAAAATGGATTGCAATGTAACATTTGAATAAATGTTGTAACGTAAATTTCAACCTTCATTATTATAACTTAGGTTCTATAAAGACTTTGCGTGGTGAATTAATTTATTAATTTTGAAATAAATAACTATTAGAAAACGCAGCAGGCTCATGTCGCGCATTCATTATCGGCTAAACTGTGCACAAAAAAACAGTTGTTTAAAATTGGCAGGATCACATATTTTAAAGGTCTTTAGTTTTAGAACATTCGCATCTTCAAATAATATTTAATAGCTTTATAGAGAGGCTTTAATTATTTTATTATAATATTAAGCATAAAATAATGTTTTTGTTCAATACAGAAATTAGCCTATATTATAAGCTGAATTTCAACAGCGAATTTCCCAATAGCCAAATAGTAATCAGCATTGGAATTGTAAATTTGAAAATCATCTTTCAATGTATTGTGCGTTCCGTTTCAACATTTCAGCTGTAGCAATTAATGAAGAATTTATTGGATGTTTAATGTGAATTTAATATTGGAATTGTTAATTAATTTCAATTGAATAAGGATTTATGGAGATCAATGGAACTTATCGATGGAATATCCATGGGACCATAATAACATGTTAATTATTAAGTCTTGTTGTTATCAAACACGGTACAGATTTAATAATCAAAAGGAAATACATGATACATATACACATACTAAATTATATTTATAATTAATAGTTATAAAGTAAAGTTGCTTTAATCATTTTTACATATATATATATATTTTTAATATAATTACATATATACTTACGCCTTTTTCTCCAAAGAGGTAGGCAGAGGTGCTACCAGGACACTTACGAGACGCCTTGTGTGTTTCATGCCACGAAATGATAGGTCAAACCAAACACCATATCGGTTACAAATTTCTGACACCGAGCTGATAATAAATAGAAAAATCCGGTATCTCTTTTCCCGACTCAGGATTTGAAACCGAGACCTCAGCGTTATTTAACCGTAGCGTATAACTATTATATATATAATATAAATTCATTTATTTTCTCCACCAGTCCGCCAATCAATAATTTGTTTTATAATTTAAGATTGGTTTTTATAAAGTAAACTCAGTAATAAATCTTATTTCAAAATGAGTAATAGTCTTTCAGGAAAAATGTCGCACATTTAGCATTCACGGTCGATACTTAAGTTCTAGCGCGCTCGCCAACCCTTTTACCGGGATTTGTACACAGATTTAGCTAGGAATTTCCGTGAACCGTGATTATGTGCCGTATCCAGGGTATAGTCATTGAGTCCTTGCCAATGTGGTTTCCTTTACTGAACCGTAAATGGGACGTAAATCTAAGCAAGTAGCATAAATCTACTCCTACTTTAGAGAGTTTCTTTATATGGACCCACCTATACCGATATATAGAGCTGAAGAGTTTGTTTGTTTGAACGCGGTAGTCTCAAAACTTACTGGTTCGAATTTAAATATATTTTGGTGTTAAATAATAATTTAATAAAGGAAGGCTATAAGCTATATATCACATGACTAATAGGAGCGGCACGTGAATCAAATTATGAAAAATGTTACAAAAACGGATTCCGCGTCAATAAGTATTTCCACCCAAGCGAAGCCGGGCCGAACCGCAGCTCGTGAATAAAAAAATAAACACGCCACAAAAAAATCGACAGTTAGTTTTGTAGGCTTTTTTTTTTCTTGTGCACTTAGTAATTAAGTCTAAGTAAAATTTATCCATCTTTTTTATTTATTTCGATGAATGCCGAGACAAGCATGCCAATCGCCTGATAGTAAGCAATACGACCCCTCATGGGCAGTGTATCAAAACCAAATAACACCATGAATAACAAAGCTATGTTTGGCATGCCACTACGCTCGCCATCCTGAGAAATAAGATTAAAAAAGAAGACAGTGTATTTGCACTCAGGTTTAACGGGAGAAATAAGCATAGCAGTGGTACTAACATAAGCGGAATCGTACATATTATATAAGAGACCTACCACCAGTAAGCACCTTGATAAATATTTTTCCCACAAAATTCAACTTTTGCTTTTAGAATTATTAATTCAATTCCTAGTCCTCATAGCCATGATTCAAAATATTACTACACAAATTTCTTAATACACTAAATAGAAATTGTATCATACTGCCTACTTACGTAAATAAGGGAATATTTCTGTCAAGTCCACGCCGCGTGAGGTCTACCAAATGCCTATCTGCGTTTAATGGTAATACCGCTTTCATTGCGTTCCTATTTGCTCTACAAATATGTCTATCACGAACCTTTGTGTGGCAAATGTCAAGGGAACTGTTGATTTGGATGTATAGCTTGGATTTCGTAGGCTTGAGTCAGATAATATTTCATGGAACACAAAATATTTGCTTGACTATTGTGACATGTTTTGGAATTAGCAATTGTACTACTAAGTAACTTGGGAAGCAACTAAATCCTATAAAGCAGGTTTACCTAGTTTAAGAATTAGTGAACAAACATTGTATCCAACAAGTGTTAACAATAAAAATATTTGAAATATTTGAAAGGATATTATATGTATTCGATTCTTGTCAATGTTTTAGGCATTAAGAGTCTTTCCATCACCTTTGCTATAAATGAGTTCGTAATAAGCCTTTAATTAAACTGTATAATTTTAAGCATCTTAATACTTTTAAACACGTTTCCATGGAAGCGCTGAAAATATTTGATTCTATAATCGCTTCTAGCGACCTCTGTACTTATAAATCCAAGTTTAAAGGTCACTTATTAGCAGCTCTGAAAGAGCTCCGCGATCTGAATTCTAACAATTTAATCTTGTTCGAGAACTTATTTTTGAATTCATTAATCTTCTTAAAATAAATAATCGGCTTGAGTTTATAAAGTGGGTTGGATCTTTCTCGAATAATAAGAAACGCACTGGTCCTTAGAGCGAGTGAGAAGTGGCTTGTAAATTTGTTATGAGGGCCAGCTTAGCGCCTTATTCCGAATATAATCTGGTGTTGGTACTGGGAGGATATTTTATTTTAAAACGGACATTACAATTTAGTATTTAAACTCAAATATTTGAAAAATTTTAGATCACATTTATCGGGTTATGTCTATAATGAAAGGAATATCACAGAGATATTCTTATTTAGAGATTAGGTCTAGTTCTTTGATGGTTGCTACAATAGTGCTTTAATTAAATAAAGTTATATTGTGTCCATCATCTACAATAGTGTCATATATTGATACCGTTTGAACCTTAACATTATTAAAACTTACATTATTAACATTTATAAATAAATACAAAATGGGTCCCAAAAACATTTTAAATAGTTTCTTAATTATACTGCTTTCAACCAGAAATGAAATGAAATGTTTGTTGCACGTATTTTCATCAAAATAAAATGTATATAAGTTAGAAGTTTATATAGATGAAATTAGGTATCAATTTTTATACATTTCTTAAATTATTATGTTTTAAATCCAAATGCTGATTGTTTTTTCCAAAATTTACTATCGTTCTAAAGCATAATGTTTTAAACGCCTTTGCTTTTATTCTTTTTATTCAAATGTTTCAGCTTTCACAACTTGGTGGCACATTTACATAAATTAGCATTGCATTTGCGAATTCGTTCATAATTAGCCTTTCTACAGCCCACGCAACGCCTACTCGGCATGTGCCTAAAACACGTTGGAAGAATATACTTTTAAACCTTGTGTTAACCTTTTCGTCTGCAGGAGCTGTTCCTAAAAGCGTTTTGCTGTGAATTATTACTAGTAAAGTTTGGTCGTTAATGTTCAAACTCAACTTATAGGTATAAAACTACTTATAATTTATTATTTTGTTGGATTCTGTCGTGACGCAGCGATTTAGTAAAATGTTACCATTGCCAGTAGTATAGTAACAGTATGTATCGGCAATAAGACTTGAGGCCCTGGGTTCGAATTCCGGAAAATCCATTGTGTAACTCAAGAATTACTTACAGCTATTTACCCAAAATAGTAAGCAGAGGTATGGATAACTCTTGTAGCTCGAGAATTTAATCCCAAAATGCTATTGTAAGCGAGTATATCGTAAAGAAGAAATTATATTTAAGAACAATTTAAATGAGACTTTTCACATCATAACACGCGATGCTAAGCCCGACAATTTAATCCAGTACCTTCTAAATCACAGACTATATTGTATTTCTCAAAATACCTAACTTTATAAAATCTCCAGGTTGAAGCATCAGTTATTCTGTAATGTGAATTCCTTAAATAAATAAGGTGAAACACGGCGAGCAGTGGACACGATATGTCTACGTCAGGTCTGTTTCGTGCGTGACTCCATTTTAGTTATCCTTTACGTAGCAAACAGAAAAACTGGAGGTATTTCAAATCATGTGAGTACATGAGAAAGCAATGTATCTTCGGTGATACAGAATATATTGTTAGGTAAGAGTCTGTAATTTATACTTTGTTGAAGAATTTTCGTAAATCCTCTATTCATTTTCCTTTTAGAAAAACAATACTACACTACGATATAATTTGAGATGCTGGGTTGGACAAAGTGTTATTGGACTTTTCTATTCATTACCATATGTGCCCGATAAGGTGATAGGCTCATTCCTATCACATCATGGGACGGGACACCCAAGACGAAACGTGGGTTACTAGAAGCGCCTCTGCTAACCCCTTCTGAGAAAAAGGCGTGATTTTCTGAATGTACTAAAGAATTATTAAGTTTAAACTCTGTTCACAGCGAAAACAAGTGTATGTTAGGTTTACTGGTAACAATTTAATTGGTTGTAGGTCTATTTATTTGTTTTTATTCTTTACTGCACACAAAAGAACAAAATCATACAATATTGAACAATTAAAATTAAAGAGTCTATCATATGTATATGAGAGGCGGCCTGGGTAGGCACCACCGCAGCACCTATTTCTCTCGCCAAACAGCAGTATATATGCACTGTTGTGTTCCGGTTTGAGGAAGGCTACAATAGCCAGAGTAACTTCTGGACATGGTGAGACTTAACATCCTATGTCTCAGGATGGCGAGTGTAGCGGAATGCCGCGCATTGCTTTGTAGTTCTTGGTATTGCTTGGTTTTGCTCGTATCCATGACCGATCGTATCGCATACCATCAGGCGAATGGGAAGCTCGTCTCGCCATACATCGCAATAAAAGAGCAAATGTTAGTGACCAAAATAGACTGACTGATAGAAAAGTAATTATTTTCCCAGAAATAATGATGTGTGGTCAGATCAGATCAATATAGCTTTATATTGAATAATGTCTTTGTTAATGTGAATTGAATGATTTTTCTTTGACATTGCCTGACCTCCACGGTCTGGCTATTCACATATTGACATTTAATTGTCTTTTTTAAAAATAGTGGGTGGACAGCGCTATAGTCTAATAAAGAAAAATATTAGGTACTGTTAGTATCTTTGCTTGTCTTTCATAATTAGAAGACAAATTACTTGACAACTTCAAGATAATCTTATTTCATACAAAATAGTTTTTTATAGCATTTATTTTGAAACTGGCTGAGAAAGTAACTTTATAGCACCTGATGCTTAGTTCAAAGCGTCCAAAGACTTTTCACTGCAATTGTCATATGCCGTCCTTTTCAAAACTTCATAAAACAAACTCACTCTGAAACACGATATTTTTGGTATTCCACCAATATCGCATTGATTGCTATCCTGGCGGATTCGAAAATGCTAACACCAATAAGCGTTCACGTGCATAAACAAATACATCAGACAATTCGTACAAATCTCTCTTCAGCCACAAGTCCACTGCTGCACATAGGCCTCCCCCAAGGATTTCCACATCGATCTGTTGGAATTGGCCTACATCTAGTGACTTCCTGCAGTCTTAACCTTTACCTTCACCCCCCTCCCCCTCCTTATTATAAAACAAATAATTACACAATTAATAGACTATAATTCCACTATAGCTGTTTAGTGAAAAATGATCAAATATTCATTTTACTTCTTCTTTTTGAACTGGATGGCTTCCCATTTGTATCCAAGATTTTTCCAATGTCATGTTTTATTGTTATGAACATCTTATGAATAGGTTTTTCATAGTTCCACAGACAAAAAGGTTAAGCTTTGCGGGATAACAAATCATTTTCGACAAAACTAAAATGACTGGCCAAATAGAGTGCGAATATTTGGAACAATTTCATACAGTAACAAACCTATTAACCCTCAAAACAAACTTTCATAATCATCCAGGACCGTTACTGGACCAGCACGGTCTATTATAACCCAGTACCCAACACTCCATTACTCGAGGGTTATTAAGATTCATTCTCAACCCGACCCTCATTTTTTATTCCACAATTAATAACTGTAGACGTTTGAAGAGCTGTACATAAACAAAATGAATAGAAGGCAATAACGGGTTAACTGGGGCGGAAGGTTGACGGACAAGCACTGGAGGGTCCTTCGTACCGAGGCAAGAGATAAACCGCCATTTTCTATTAGTCTCGCTTTGTGAAGTTTAAAACGTAGTAGACGGGTTATTGGTAAAAAAAGGCCCCACTTTATAACCATCCTGAGGTTGGATTTGTTAGTACAGGGGATATTTTAATTTGGAAATGATTATTTTTTAATATAATAAAACCTAATTAGCCAAAAATATAGAGGAATAGAGAAAACTGAGTATTAATTATAGTTTGGCCTTACCATGTGGGTTTTTGTAGGTGTAAGTGTATTGTAGCAATGAACTATGAAAGTATTGTTTCAGCATGGAATGAGTGTCAGTATGTACTTATTATGCGTCGTAATTTAGGATCGGCCTGTATATGTCTATACAATATTAAAAGTTGGCATAATAGAGTATTTGACTCAGTTTCTTCTATTGTGTTTACGAAAACGCAATCCATATCTCAATTCTTACAAAATAGTTATAAATCCATTTAGAATTAAACGAGTAAGAACTTTTTATAATCAGCAATTTGCAGTCGAAGTAAAAGAGGGATACAAATCAAAACTAATTATGTTACTAGGCTTAACATGCATTACACTGTACGCGTTAGAAAGAGACGGTAAGAAAATTTAAAATATTTATTTAAAGTGCACTACATTTGCATTTTCGCGTACTAGTCTTATACGTGCTTGAATAAAAAAAATCATGAATATTAATCAAAGCAAACATGTAACTTCAGGCACCGCGAACCATAAATTTTTTTTATAGATGAGATCACTTCATAGAAATAGAAAAACAAGATTACATTAATATCCTGGCTTCACGATAACGTTCTATATTAGATTTTGTATAAAGGCATGTAGTTCCGATGAAGCGAAATCGATGCAACATAATACTAATAAAATGTTCGGCGCTCGTCATGGCAACAGCTGTGATTCTTCTAATATCAGCTGGTATATAATAGCTGTTTTAAAATTATTAAATTCACATACTTAGTTATAAGAGGACTTAGCTAAAGAACTAGGACGTCGGACTGGATGCAGGAGGCTTTCAACAGTTTGGAGTGGAAAGCTTTTGAGGAGACCCATGTACAGCACTGGACTTAGGGCTGAGAGAGTATAAACAGTAATTTCTATGTACACTTAATTGCTCAGTTCAAAACGGGCTAGACTCCTTATATACCCCAGGTCCGTAATTCGAGTCTGAGGTACACAAATCAGACTGCGCAGTCAATTCAATAGTAAAAGAAATTTCGCCCAATATAAATTATTCTTTACACTTTACAGTATCGACTAGCAAGACAATTATCTCGTGACATTCGACAACAATATTCCAAAAAAATAACTGCTTCCTAGCATTATATAATATAGTGGTTTTTCTATGTATTTAAATCTTTATTGTGCACAAACATAAACTAAATGATAATTCAAAAAAAGAAAAAGAAAATAAAGTACAAATGGCAGTCATGCACTCTACAACAATGTCCTACAGACAACAATGAGATAGATTTAAAAGAAGGTGAGGGCTTCGTACAAAAAGAATAACAAAAAATGGAGTATCAAATAATGGATAGGTATTTAATTTCTTATTTTTACTCTGTTCTTCGATACGATTACTACGGTGAGGTCAGCCCGGAGTCAGGCGGTGATATTGGATTTTTTATTCGTTATTACCCGGAGTCTATCCTGGTGGTAGGTCTCTCATATGTGAGAGGCCATCTGGGTAGGTACCACCGCAATGTCTATTTCTCCCGTGAAACAACACTGCGTAAATGCACTGTTGTGTTTCGGATTGAAGGACATTGTAGCCAGAGTAACTACTGGACATATTGAGACTTAACATCTTATGTCTCAGGATGACGAGCGCAGTGGAATGTTGCTACTGTTTATGAGCGGTCGTATCGCTTACCATCAGACGAACGGCTTGCTCGTCTCGTCATTCATTGCAATAAAAAAAAAAACTGGAATTTGTGCCTGATATGGCAATAGGCTCGCCTTGGAATAAAACTATTATTTACGGACTGTCCGCCCCGTAACCACGAAAGCTGTAAAGTAATCGAAACGTCGGGATCTCAAAAAATTTAAAAATTAAACCGAATTCGCGATAAAATCCGTAAATAATAGTTTTATTTCAATATATAACATTCGCGTAAATCTAAGAAACCATTATAAATAGGCTCGCCTCCTATCACATCGTGAAACGGGACTCAAGGCGAAACGTGGGTGTCCTAATATAACCTCTATTCTTTCTGAAAGAGCATGAGTTATGGAGAAAATAATTAATTTAATCAAGGTAACATTAAAAGACAGCATAATTAAATAAATTCGCAAGCAGAACCCGACAGCATTCCAAGGCTTTAATCACACGCGGTGAAATTCCAACATTGTTTACGGGTTCATTACAATGTTAACTTTATTCCTTATTAACGCGTTTATTCTCGGATATTTTATTACTCAATACACGAGCCCTTTCTGAAACTTTATGGAATGTTTTGTAAGTTAATTTGTGGGTTAACATACTTCGTAAAATGTTGGATAACATTGGATCTTGTTATGTTAGATTATGGTTATTTACTTTTTGTACCGGCGTGATAAAATAACTCCAATGCTATTTGTATTTTTTTAATCTTATGTCAGTCGTAATTATAATTCCAGCGTCTTTGGAATATGCACAAGTACTCATGGTAGGTCTCTCATACACATATATATGTATGCGCCCAACAGTAACATTCATAGTCCTGACCCCACACTAAGATCGAGACTCGTATCGTGGGTATCAGGAACTACGAGAGACTTTTCGGTCTCATCAGACTCGAAGCAAATAAATGTAGTTCACACAAATATTTGTCTCCGTGCGATCTCGTTTCATAGCCGGCATCTAACCAACTGTGCCACGAAGACTGTCAAAGAAGAAGATCTTAGGACAGTCGTAATAACAATGCCTGTGGTCCAGGGATGCAAAAATTTCCGCCGCGCTATCCCCTAAGAGGCGACCTAAAGACGTGATCGAGGTATGAACACACTATCGAGGCGGTACCACACGTATAACGACTCCGAGATATATGATAGAGTGCGTCATTTATTCTCTATTCTAGACGCCAATATTTTAAAAAGGCATCCAAAAAGTATTAAGATCATCCGAACCCTTTTAATGGAAGGACCACCAATGGTTTTGTGTCGGGCGGTTACGCGGACACAAATCGGGCGCTCTTCGCCCTGGAATGTCCGGTGTCAACCATAATGTGTGTGTCGGTCAGCGAGGAGGTTTTTGTCAGTATAGCATAGGTATTGTTAGGAACCCAGCTCGGCCCATTCGCAAAACATTCGCATTGTGCCAGGCTGCAAGGCTAGTGACATTAACATAACTTTTTTGACCTCCCCGGAGTACCGAAAGGGATGATTGAGAGCTTTTCCTATTGCGCAAAAAATTACCGGCAATCTCATTCACCAAACGAAAGGCAAAACAGCTGCTGTAACACTCGATGTTATGAAAATTTATCACAGAATGGAGCCGGTTCATCACGGGCGTGCGCTCCTTTTAGGCAGAAATGCAGTGCTTTACTTGCCATTCACAGATATTTTATTATAACTTTCGTACGTTTTAGATGACTTTAATTTATAGTAAATAAATGAATAAACAAAATATAATAACTTAAAAACGCCTAATATTTTATAAATAGCACCTATTTGCAATCACGCAAACATTATGTTTGCCACGCGAAAAGCAAGCGGCGCTGCAAAGCAAAATAATGTACCTAATCAACCAAGTCATGCCGCCGCGTCCCGCATGACATTTGTTTGCATGTGTGTAGTAATTTTGGTGTCCGTGCACAGTCGCGAACGCACACACCTATGAATATTGAAAGCCGCGACTCCTGCGGCAGGCCTCGGAAGTTCGGCAGTTGTCGGGAGTAATCGGGAATGTTCGTTGCCTATAATCCGAGTAAAATTAATAGTAATAAATCTATCAAATCTAAAAAATGCACATAATGCATTTTTGGTTAGTAAGGTTTTATTTGTTTAAATAGAAATGTTTTGTGTATCGCGGGGGCCATTTTGCTATTTTTATGTGTTTTTGCATTGTTTACTATTTTATACTAGTATGTTTGAAAAAAAAATAGATTTCTTAAAAGATTTTTCATTTTTACATTTGAAAGTGTGTACATTTAACAGTTTATTACTAAGTTTCGATATTAATTGTAGTAATTTGCTTTTACTAGTGTGTTTGTTTACTTTTTCAAATGTTATTTGATTGTGAGGTTTGTGTTAAAAATGTATGAGATTACTATAATAATATAATTATTATTATATTATTATAGTAATCTCAACTAACCGGAACCTTGAGTATGTGAAAATTGAAGCCGACTAGGTGAGTTTTTTTATTTTACTTATTAGAATTTCTTCCGCCGCGACGATCGATCGCTGTTTTGTCTGCGTTGCCGTAGAAGATGGACATGAATAGTAGTACATCTAAGACTTGTTATGTTGGCATGGTTTCTGACTTAGAGATCCGTCGCGTGGCTGTGCTAAAAAACTTGTATTGTATTGTATCAGCCCATATACGTCCCACTGCAGGGCACGGGCCTACTCTACAATCGAAAGTACGATTGAGAGTGGTTAGGCCATATAGTCCACCACGCTGGCCTAGTGCGGGTTGGCGGACTATGCTAAAAAACTATAAAAGAAAAAGTTTTTTAATTGCGTTGTGTTTGTAGTCACTAAAACTACCACCTGGCTTCGTTTTCGGTAGCACTCTTGATATACCCAGTATTTACGGCGACGCAAACTAACCTTCTATATTTCAAATAAAATAATTTTCTGAAGATTCTGTTTGAGTTAATTACATACTTTTTAAATTGTTGTGTAGTGTAAGTGTTGTCATCGGTCCTTGACAAGTAAGCAAAATTTCAAATTAAAACGACGTTTTGAAGAGGCAAATCGACTTCAAAGATTCCATTACATACATACATAAAGACATGTATACACATGTCTTTATGTATGTAACGAAGTTAATAAAAGTATGTTAAAAAAGTAACTCTTCGGCCATACAGGGAATGTACTTAAGCCACTCTTGCACATATTTTTGAACTTACTGACGCAAATTGTTTACAGGAGGTCTTAAGCCGTATTAACTTGGGTCTTAAAAGCTTAAGTTTCTTAATACGGAAATCCAACGTTATGTAACATAGTCAAGAAACCTCTTATAAGGCTAGTTTATGTGTCTAAAACTCAATAACTCCATACTCGACGAGCTAAAATCCCTATAACCGTAGATTAAATTCAATTTTATTTAGTTAGGAAACGTTTATGTTCAAATTGATATTTTTAAGATTTATTGCAGTCTTACTAACATATATACATAGATAAACACACGCCTTTTTCCCACAAGGGGTAAGTAGAGGTGGAACCAGGATACCCACGTTTCGCCATGTATTTTCCGTCCTATTATGTGATAGGGGGCGAGCCTATCGCCATATCGTGCACAAATTTCTGACTATGGGCTAATTATAATACAGAAAAATTCAATATCACTTTCCCCGACCTTGGATTCGAACCCGAGACCACAGCTTTGCAATCATGCTGCAGTACAACTGCAGCCACCGAGGCACTCATATATAACTAACATTTATAAATGTTGTAAACTCGGAACATGTATTTTAAGCATAACTCACCAGCAATTTGTATCTTGTCTATCCCAACGCTAAATATCAATATTTGTGACCGACAGATTTTTTAGGTGTACGGCCGTTTGTCCACCGCCGCCGTCACCGGACCGTCACCGAGAACGAGATGACGGCGCCGATTTAGCGATACACATATTTACTATGGCCATGTGTCCACCGCACGCCCGTCACCCGAGAGCCGTCATCCCCGCCGCCGATGTTTCGAGTAGTTCGGCGTGACCGCTAGAACTCGGCACGGTTTTATGACGGGCCGATATGCCGGCAATACAAAACACGTTTGTTCTTGTCCACACAGTACCGTCGCACCGAGCCGTTCACTCGGTTTTTGTTATGTATATCATAAAATTTGTAAACAAAAGGGCTAATTAAATTCAAATTAATTGGAGTAGCAGAGTCCAAAATTATTTTAATCGCCTACGCTGTAGGCGATTAATAATCGTACAAAAGCAGAAGAAGCAATTGTCGCCGGTTAATACTAGCCATCCTCCTAGTTGGTTTTATTTCTATCAAAAAGGAAAACTCGACTACCGCGTAAGACAAAGCTCTAGGACTGAGTGGAACTCAGCCACCGATTTATAGGCACGGTGGACACATGATCGCCGTCACGTCATCTTAAACTCAGCCTGAAATAATCTCGTTCTCGGTGACGGTCCGGTGACGGCGGCGGTGGACAAACGGCCTACGTCTAGTATATTTGTAAGAGTAAATCTATTTCTAGTGCACTACACTCACCTTAAGTAGGATTGCAGTCACATTTCTTCACCAGCATACCTTTAAAAAAGGAGAAATTCTAATATTTAACAATGTTTGAATAAAGAAAATCCCGTCAAAATTGGTTCAGTAGTTAGGCCTCCGAAGAAACATACATATACTCGAATATATAATCTTCCATTTTGAAGTCGGTTAAAAAGGTAAAATGAGCTGAACAACCCCCGTTATCATCACATCCAGGGGTACCAAACAATTTAGCTCCACAGTCACGTATATCGCACGATTAATTCTATCGTGTTAAAACTTAGCAATCATAAATTCATGAATTCATAATTTTGCCTCACGTACACATTTGTTGTGTGGTGTGAAACAATTAACTGGAAAATAAAAATGGAAAATAAATTTTAATGAGCTTCGTGGAAATCTGTTTTATTGTGTTATATTTTTTTGTTTGGAAAATAGACACCTCTAGGTGTAATAAAAAAAAGGTGTAGTAGCAAATCAAATTAGATTTTAGTCGTGGAAGCCGCATTTTTATTTTGGATCACTGGTTCTTTTTTTCGGACAAATGTCTAATAGATATATTTATATTGATTTAGAACACTAATTATTTTGTAGATAAAAAATAGTCTAAGCACTCACCTGAATATTTATGCAACATTTTATGGCAGTAAAAGACATTCAAACAATTTTTTCATTTATAATAAGAAGAACTATAAAATGCAAATACTTTTAAAGACCGATATTATTAAAAATATCGAGGAATAATATTTTATAAGTGAAAATATGCAGATAGCCATTGAAATAAATTGGAGCTGATTATAGTAAAAGCATTTTATACCTTAAATAAAAAGCCGGAATAAATTTGAGTGTGCTACAGCGGATAAATTCGGGCTAATTACGACATGAGCCCCAAAGCATCGTTTAAACAGAGAGGCTTTTGACATGTCGTTCATAATTTTATTTGCATAAATTTACGACAGCTACAGCCTCTGTGAATGAATTCCATCCATCTAACAGGAGACTGTCCCGCCCTCACATCCACCACTGAAACTCCTATAGCCAGGATCAACAGTGGCACGCAATGTAATGACACCGAGCATTGAAGCTCGGCGAGTCTCCGGGAATGTCTAACTTGTCTTTGACCCGCAACGGAATTAATCAGAAAATAAAATTAAAAGGAGGAGAATGGATTCCATGCATCCATCAGCCAAAGGAAGTCCACTGAACATAGACCTCCCCCAATGATTTCCACAGTAACCTGTTGGAGGCCGCCTGCATCCATCATCAGGTCATTTGACCTTCTTATGGGCTGGACGCCCTACGCTGCGCTTTTCGCTAAGTGGCCTCCATTCTGTTAGGAAGAGAAACCTATAGAATGAAACATTACTGGTTTGAGTATTTGTAATGACTTACCGTAATACCGTAGAGTGGCATAGTTATGTCAATTAAAACGAAATAAATTTCTACAGCCAACCGACAAATTAACTATAAAGCACCTTTATGCGTCACGTTTTCCATCTGATTTTTCAATGAAAAGTATCTTCAGATGTGTCATATTTTCAATATAATTGTATTAAATATCATGTAAATCAATATCCCATCAAAACATCCTGTAAAAAAATCCAAGTCTCGCAGCTCAGGTTTTCTACCGCAAAAAGTTGTGAGATGCATGTAATACCAAGTCGATTAATTTATTTAGTCCTTAAGGGACCTTCTATATAAAGTTATTACGTTAGTTATTACCATATCAATATTAAAAATTCTTTACGTTTTAAATAAATGGATCGACTTGGCCATCGCATGAAAACATAATGTATCGTACAATTTATACATAATGCTGCTGGCCAAGTCGATCTATTTATTTAAAACGTAAAGAATTTTTAATATTGATATGGTAATAACTAACGTAATAACTTTATATAGAAGGTCCCTTAAGGACTAAATAAATTAATCGACTTGGTATTACATGCATCTCACAACTTTTCACTAGTCTCCGTGGCGCAGGCGGTTAGACGCCGCCTGTGAAACGAGAGGCCGCGGGTTCGATCCCCGCACCGAGAGAAATGTTTGTGCGGCCCACAAATATTTCTCTCGGGTCTGGGTGTTTGTGAGACCGAAAAGTCTCTCGTAGTTCCTGATACCCACGACACAAGACTCGATCTTAATGTGGGGTCAGGACTATATATGTGACTGTTGGGTGTTATTTATTATTTATTTATTTTGCGGTAGAAAACCTGAGCTGCGAGACTTGGATTTTTTTACAGGATGTTTTTGATGGGATCTCACGTCTTTTTGTAGAGTCCTACTTTTTTCCTTTTCGGTACTTCTTACTTCTAGAATATCACTAACGATTTTTTTTAAAGCCTCTGTCTTATGAATTTTTCTTATTTTTGTAGGTATCAATTTATCACAAATATAGCGGATTTGATTATTAATGTTCTTTCTTTCATTGTAATTGATATTTTCGAGCTATTTAGTCTATTTATTTGCAAGTTTTTCTTCGTCATGTTTTTCTAGAGGAATTTTGTACAGTTTCATGGGCTGAATACCATTTCCCTCTCTATATCCCCTCCTGTTATGCCTCATATATATAGATATCTATCTACAACTATTATTCCATTATATATGGGTACAATGATTCATTAACTGCAAATATAACTTTGTAATCTTATACATTTAAACGGGATTACAAAGTTATTCACGCAGTTGGTCTATCTAGAAAACTAGACACAAATTATAAAATGTTTGAATTTTCTCATTACTTTAGACACTAAACACTAATTATATTCTAAATTTGAAGGTTCTATGTCTGCTAGAAGTGCCTTCGACTTTTGATGATCGGTCAGTCAGTCAGTGAGTGACAAAATTACGAAAGTTTGATAAGTTATAATTCTTAAACTACTGGTTCAAATTGAATGAAATTTTAAATATACCGTGTTAACACAATGCCTGCTTAGTAACTGAAAATTCAAGCTTCATGCTTTAGCCACAACGAAGTTATAGGGGGTTGAAAATGGTCTGAATTGCTTCGAGAAAAGGATGTTACGGCCATGCCACTTTTTAGCTCGACTTGGAGGGGGCTCGGCCGCGCCCTCAGATGTTACTAGCTTTTAGGTGCTTAATATTTCAGAAACGAAATTTCTTACATGGCGACAGAGGGCCCAGCCTACAAACATTGGAAAAACGCCCCTCTATAATATGCCTGGAGTGTCTCCTAAGAATATTTATATACGTGTGAAAAACTAGAATAATTAAGGAGACCGGGCCGTATTTGCTTAGCGTTTCATTCCGTGACTGATTTGGAGAAGGGGCGCGCAGACAACCCTTCTCCACGTGACGTGAAAAGGTAATTACAGCCTAAATAGTTTCGCAAATAAATAGAGCATGAATACAATTGCTTGTGTATGAGTGTGAATAAACCTTTATAAAAAGGAAAGGATACACTCCTTCGAAATTGATTTTTTCTGTCGATAGAAATCGAGGTTCCATTTCATACAGAATATTTTTAAAGTTTGTGTTTATTTTTCTCACTTTAATAGCTAAAATATTCCAAGAAAATTATTTGAAAAGAAATTTAAAAGTCCTAAACTCGCACTAGGCCATTTTAGAGCACAAAGATCCTTTTGATATCGTCTCTCTGTGGTTATCACATTGACGTTTCAATTACTTTTTTTATTTTTATTTACTTGGCCATTGTGAGGCTCTTTCCCTCCATCGGCCATTATTTTTCCGCACCATTTGCTTTGTTAACAACAAAATATTACTTTCCAATATAGGCTTAATTAAACATTACCTCTTTAATTAAATTCCAATAATTGTTACCCACAATCAGACTTGTATTTTAATTCGTCTGTAGTAAATTATATAACTTTTGAGCTTAATTAAAAGTTTCATGTAGGAATGGAGTTAAATTAATTTTTGCACGGATTTTATCATTTTAATTAGGGATGTTTATTTATTATAGCATGGCATGTTCGTTTCGCCATTCATAGTGTTTTTAAAATCTCATTTGCTTATGCTTTATACCGGGTATATCAAGACTGCTACCGAAAACGAAGCCGGGTGGTAGTTTTAGTGACTACAAACACAATGCAACTAAAAATTTCGCAAAGAAACGAGACATTAATTTTTAATATTTTTTTAAATATTGTCATTTTGGGTGGTAAATCCATAGTTTTTGCTAAAATAATAATTTAAACTGTTTTATACCTTAGAGTATTTATAAATAAAAGGGTATACACTATGATTTTATGAAAAAATGTATTTACTACCCAAATATGGCCATAGGAAAAAAATAACAAATAAAAATTGTAGCTTTTTGTTTTGAAAAAATTTCTGTGGCATTGTGTCTGAAATCGTTTAAACTACCAGCCAGCTTCGTTCTCGGTAGCAGTCTTGATATACCCTATATTTAATTGTCTACATGGCATTATTGCCTAAACCACGGATATGAAACAAGAGGCTATGGGTTTGATGCCCGCACCGATACATTTTACTGTAGGATTTTTTTGATTCGGATCTAAGTTTTGGGAGAGCGAAGTCTCTCGTAGCTTCTGACATCCACTACACAAGACTCGACCTTTATACCCAGGACTATTTATGTAACTGTTGGGTGTATATATTTATTACTTACCCACTCCGATATGTCAATTTATAATCCAAAACACAAACCCATCAGAAAAAAAAAATTACAAAGTGCGCTCTTTATTCATAGATTTTATAACTTACTGCAAAGTTGTATAAACTCACTGTTTCATAAATTTATCAAAGTTGTATTCGTACGTATATTTAAAAAGTCCTTAAACAAAAGGCTTCAAGTATCGATCTTAGCTTTTAAGCAGTATATATCCTCTTAGTACCGAACTCCGAAGTGTCATTAATTAAATATGGAATACTTTAGTTTATTTTAGTCATTAATTATGTTTCACTACCCAGTGGTGTTTTTAATGTTTTATACCATGAGGTTGAAGATGATTTAAAATTGAAATAATTTGTGGAATTCATAAAAATGTTTAACCTTTTTTTTACCATGCGGTTCGGACAGCAGTTTTCAAGATCTAGATCTAGATTGATAAGCATTTTATATTTTCTAAGTCCGATGTTATGGCTACGAGGAGGATCCAGCTGGGCTGGGCAGCATTTGGCAAACTACGTCAAGTCTTCTCGTCACCTCTACCACAATGCCTGAAAACTAAAGTTTTCAACCAGTGCGTCCTACCTGTTATGACCTACGGTGCTGAGACTTGGACACTCACAGCACGACTGGTCCGCCAGCTCAGTGTCACTCAGCGAGCTATGGAGCGTGCTATGCTTGGAGTCTCTCTGAAGGATAGGATCCGTAACGATCTTATCCGACAGAGAACCAAAGTAGTAGACATAGCGCATAGGATTAGCAAGCTGAAGTGGCAGTGGACTGGCCACATTTGTCGAAGAACCGACAACCGCTGGAGCAGACGTGTTCTTGAGTGGAGACCGCGTCTTGGCAAGCGTAGTGTAGGACGCCCACCGGCTAGGTGGAGTGACAGATGCTGGATGCGACAAGCCGAAGACAGGGTAAAATGGCGCAATTTGGAGGAGGCCTATGTCCAGCAGTGGACAACAGTTTAGGCTGATGATGATGATGATGATGATGTTATGGCGGTGTTTTCGAATATGAAATTAAACTAAATTAAATTCGTTTATTTTCATGTAGGCCATTAAATAAATCTATGACAAGTCAGTGCATAATACTTAATCTCTAATAACAAAAAATAAAAAATATGTACTTATTTACACATATTTTTTCTTTTTGTGTGTACTTGTAATATGTACTTATTTCATTTTATATGTATATTTAAAAGAATATAATCTTGATAAGATTGGATTAGTATTTAGATTTTTTATTTGACATTTAAATGTTTATACTGTATCACCCCATATAGGTCCCAGCGCAGGGCACGAGCCTTCTCTACAATTGAGAGTACGATTGAGAGGGGTGAAGCCATATTATAGTCCAATATGCTGGCATAGTGCGGATTGGAGAACTTTACACATCAGAGAACGTTTTAACAAATCGCTACGGTATGCAAGTTTCCTCACGATGTTTTCCTTCACCGATATAGTAGACAAATGGTTAGCTGTTTACGTTTTAAACCCAGTTAAACCCAACCATGAATGTAGTTAAAAGTAGGCTTTAAAAAGGCCACTAATAACTGTCATAATTCACAATTAATAATTAATTTATTAATTAATTTTCCTAAATCTCCGAGTCCTTCATAGTAGAAATTCCTGTAGAAGCCACGATTTGCGATGACGAATATACGAGCATTTAAGTAAACTCAAAAGCAATTTAAAACGTTTGTATTTTTGAAAAAGCAGCTGTCTCATAAATCAGGAGGTATAAACGTTCGTCGGGTTTGTAAAGAAGACAAATTAGCCGAGGTTTTTATGCCGGCCCGGCGTATTTAATCAATTACACCAGTGGAGGAATCCTTAGTTTTTGTTGGTGTTTCATCTGAGACTGTAGGATATACTGTGGTGAGAGTCGTGATTTTTATATTGTTATATAAATAACATTAAACACCAACCCGCATTAGGCCAGCGTAGATGGACTATATGGCCTAACCATTCTCAATCGTACTCTCGGTTGTAGAGTAGGCCCGTGCCCTGCAGTGGGACGTATATGGGCTGATAGAGACAGAAAATATTATATAGTTATTAGTATACAGGGTATATCAAGACTGCTACCGAAAACGAAGCCGGGTGGTAGTTTAAGCGACTTCAGACACAATGCAACAGAAAAAGTTGCAAAAATAAGCGACAATTTTTTTTTGAATTTTTTTTCCTATTGCCATATTTTGGTGGTAAATAATTTTTTTCCTAAAATAATAGTGTATACCCTTTAATTTATAAATACTCTAAGATATAAGAGAGTTTAAATTATTATTTTAGCAAAAACTATGGATTTACCACCCAAAAATGACGATATTTAAAAAATCATAACAAATAATTGTCATGTTTCTATGCGAAAATTTTAGTTGCATTGTGTTTGTAGCCACTAAAACTACCACCCGGCTTCGTTTTCGGTAGCAGTCTTGAGATACCCGGTATGTATTGATGTTTATTATTATTTTATATGTTGCCTATTTGTAGTTTATTATATTATTTGTAGTTAATATACTATTCCGTGTTAGCTTCTATACCTTACACTTTAAAGTGCTCTCTGTTAATCCGTTTCTTAAATCCATACCATGGTTCTCTTTAAGACATCGTATCGCATTTGTGCGTTCAGATCGCCAATTTTACTTTTCATGTTTGTGAGTTTTGTTTTTATTTGTAATTTTTTGTGTGCGCAATAAAGTGTACATGAATAAATAATTCCAACCCGCACTAGGCCAGCGTGGTGGACTATATGGCCTAACCACTATCAATCGTACTTTCGATTGTAGAGGAGGCCCGTGTCCTGCAGTGGGACGTGTATGGGCTGATACAGAATAAATAATTATAAATAAATATTTCTACGAATTATATTTTGTGTCCTACAGTGGGACGTATATGGGCTGATACAGATACAGAATAGTTACGGTTTAATTTTATGTCTCGTAATTTTTTTTTTCAATCAATTATACTATTTTAGTAATACTGTCCCTTACAAGCGTCGGTTCAAATATTGTAAATTAGCCCTAGCATTTATCGTCAAAATTCATAAAAATATTATGTATTTAAAGTCATAACTGTAAGTCAATTCTAAGTTAATGTTTTGTTACGCACACGCAGTTACCCACATTCCGAGTTAAACATTTGATAAAATCTTCCAAATAATTTTTGCTAAGTTCCAACTCAATTTCGGCCGCGCATGAAGGAAATTGTTAAAACTTCGAGCTGTTCTGTAGAGATCCACAATTTATTTTCACTTTGTCCACTCGCCGCTCTCATTTAGATTCCATTTTTATTGAAATTTCAGTACGTTATACGCGCGTTTAATATTTTCGCGCTCATTTTAGGACAGAATAATTTTTGCTCATATTTTAACTTTAATCAGGAGTTTAAAAACTTAACAATGAGATTATTATTATGATAGAAAAATTAAAACGAATAAAATTGTAGTTATCGTCACTTGTTTTTGTTAATACTGGCAAATCAGTGATTTCAAACCTAATGTGCTACAAGCGAATTACAGGACCATGGAGTAATTAATAGTATTATTAATTCTAAGTGGTGTTGCACCTACGTTCAGGCATGCCTTTTACCACCATACGAACTGTTCTTCTCATCATTTTAACAAAATTAAAAATACATTTAGACAATAATTCGAAAACAATAATACGATGCAAGAACAAAGCTTTTTTCTAAAACTAGCCACAAATAAACGTCCAAACTTTATATTAACATCGATCAATCCTATTGCAATAACGCAGGTGTTTTCTTCACAGCGTTATTTATAACTCAATATAAGATCCCGAGGGACTAACGGTCGCTTGACGCGCTCAATAGCGTAGCCCTTAAGGGAATAACTACATATTCAGCTTCATTCGGGTTGCGCTGGACGATTATACAGCGCGAATAATGCTGAATATGGCCGAAAAGCGCTGAAAATTGTTGCGCAAAAATGATTATGATTAAATTGAGTAATCTGAATATGTACTTAATATAGTGAATAAATATAATCTGTAATTTGAATTGAATGTCAACTATTTTTCTGATGAAAATAAACAACTTTATTTTAATGATATAAACACACTGATGTCAACTTCCTGAAGTCAAGCAGAACCGGAAAGCTGATTGGATATTTATTACTTTTATATCTACAGAATTCTTGTTTTATATCGAGGAAAGCTGAATGGGGCTGAATAAATGTGGTTAGTCCCTAATGGTACACACATTACTAAATTACGACTGGCTAGATAAATCCAGATATTTTCTCATTTTTCTCCATTATTCAATGTATAAAAGTCAATAAAGTATTTATAAAAAGATTAAAAAAATTAAGATTCATTCAACCACAAATGTATTATAATTTTATTAAAATCCTCGTAAAAACTGTCTGCCTTTAAAAAATGATATAAAACTGTTAAATAAAATAAAGTTATTTTTATTACTACTTCGGTGGCGCAGTTGTACTACGATACAAATTCGGTATTCGTATTCGGTACGGGTTCGAATCCCAATTTGGGCAAAGTGATAGTTGATTTTTCTGTTCAATATCAGCCTAGAGATACGAATTTGTGCTCGATATAGCGTTATGCTCGCCCCCCACAAGGCAACCCCTGGTTGTCCTTGTAGCACCCCTGTCTACCCCTTCTGGGAGAAAGGCTTGAGTTTATGTATGTAACTTATTTTAAAATAAACTAATTGACTGCTAGATTCCACTTTTTGAACAGATCAATTATATAAGTTCCTACTACTTATATTATTTTTTATCCCGTACTCAATACTGTGTCTGTACCAGCCTATACATGTCCCGCTGAAGGGGCCTCTACAATTGAGAGTACGATTGGGAGTGTTTAGGCCATCTAGTCCGCCATGCTGGCCTAATGCCAAGACATACTATACAATAAAATAACAGTGACAAATTAACATCATATAATTAGTTTTGTTTCGTTTTCATTGTAGTTTACTTAATATGTATTATGTTATGTATTATAATATATGTGTGTATATTATAATACATATATGCATATATATTATGTAAATTAGCATATGGCATGTACTTCTATTATTCTTTTCTTTTTTTCCTTACGTACAGCCCCATAATTCGTTATTACAATAATCCGGTCCATCCAAAGGTTTCCTGGAAGAGATTGCAGCTAGTGCTAAGATCGCCTATTGTATCCATACCTTTATTTTTAACTTTTTATTTCTTTTATAAGCTTCTTTTATTTAGTTGTAAAAAACATATAAATAAAAAAAAAATAAGTACGTAATCTTAAAAGCAAAGAAATTCCCAAAAGAAGTCCTTAAGAATAACTTAACTCCAACATCATCCTTGGCCTTAATAACAGGAATTCCGATGCAAAAAGCTCTTCCGAGCCATTACGAAATTTCATTACACGCAAAGACAACGGCAATGTATTCCGAAATCCATTTGCTGAGTTTCTTTCCTGTGAAACCAATTCAGGTTATTCACAACAAGCTATTACCCGCGACTTCGCCTGCGTTTTGGACGTATAAATTGAATTAATAAAACCAACAGTCATAGTCTTGATTAAGATATTAAGCTTTGTGACACGGGTATCGCTAACTAAATTATTATAAAAATGGCGAATAATCCAAACATCCAAAGGTTGCCTGGAAGAGATCGCCAGTTGTTACCAAGCCTTTAGTTTTAAGTATTTCATTTTTTAATTTTTTATTGTACACGATACAACATAATACACAGAAAGTATGATAATAATAATAAAAAGTACATACGACGGTCTTAACACTCCAGGCAGTGTCTTACAGGCAACAATGGGATGGTTTTAAGAGAAGAAGAAAGAGAGGGCAGTGTAGAAAATTATAAAAAAAAAAACAAAATGACACGTAATATAAATAAACATAATATACACATATACGTGACACATATTACATAAATAAAAACGTAAATAAATAAATATATGATTACATAAATACATAATAATTATACTACAAATTACAAATTGGTTCAGATCACAGTTCAGATAGAACAAATAACATTAATATCTCTTAAAGAGGAAGGTTAACGAATCTGTTTATTGTTTCTTTTTTTATACATTTTGTGTACAATAAAGTACACAGTTAAAAATAAATAAATTAAAAATCTTAATTTTGAGTGAAATATTAGGTTTTGTGTACTATGTGCTATGTATGTGTGTATATTATATTTTATATATTTATTTAGTTTAAGATCTATACGGTGTACAAAAAAGAATAAAAATAAATATATAATTGAGATATGAACTCTAAAACACCCTAAGTGCGTGAACCTGTTTATACAAATATATAAACGTAAAATAGTTCAAAAATAAATATACAAATCCATCTCTGCTAATATCACAAAACAAGCTTAAAATGCTTCAGATAATACAATGATTTTTAACAAACTTAAATTACAAACGCGCCCTTTTTATTATAACGTATTCACAACGAGTAAAACTTAACTTGAAATCTCATTCAACGAGTTCAAAGTAATACGGTGGCTTTGGATTCACACATTACACCTCTCATATATTTTATGAATTGTGAATGTTATGAACAAGATTTTCCGGTGGCTTTTCACACGTAATATGGATATTTCTTATATTATTTGGGTCTGGGTGTTTGTGAGACCGTAAAGTCTCTCGTAGTTTCGGATACCCCCGTCTGAAGACTCGATCTTAGTGTGGGGTCAGGACTATGTATGTGACTGTTGGGTGTATTTATTCATTATATATCTAGTTGCTGATACAGATAGTAAGATACATAAGATTCTTTTCTTTAGACGTTATCTGGAAGATATCTCCGACAGTGATAAGAGCGCCAATTGTGCTCTAAATGTATTGTATTTAATGTACATATGTAACATTTTGTGTTGTACAATAAATTTCTTTCTACTTTCTGAATAATAACTACACCATGTTTATTTTCCTATCTCTCTGTGAAATTGTCTATTTTATTGCTGGTAGGTCTCTCATAAAGTAAATAAGTGGCACATAATTATAATTTATTTATACCTTTAAACTAATGTGATAGAATAATTATTTATTGGACAGTGCAATTCGTATTCGAATACGTACCTAAGCTTTTCTAAACACAGTAATACTTTCCCCTTTCGTGTAAAATCATATCGTAAAGTTTCCAACCCTACATCACAATTCTTTGTTACGGTTAGTTGGACATACAGGCAACAAGAGCTTCTTAGACAAAAATGTGTTCGCGGGATTAAATGTTTTATAGCCAAGCTTTTATCTCGTTTGCGGCTCGCCTCAGAATACTCGCAAAGGTATTCTGTGCTTATGAACATTTACTGTCTACGAACTGAATCATAATTTTTATTATTTATTTACTGGTGGTAGGTCTCTCATATGTGAGAGTCCGGCTGGGTAGGTACCACCGCAATGTCTGTTTAGTTTAGTTTAGCAGCACTATTGTGTTCAGGATGGCGAGCTCAGTTGAATGCCTAGCATTACTTAGCAATTTATTGTGTAGTTTGATTTTCTAATGTTCACGAGCAGTCGTATCGCTTACCATCAGGCAAACGGCAAGCTAGTCTCGCCATTCCGTGCAATAAAAATCCTTCAAAATACTCTTTGCAAACAACAAGTGATGAATCAGTGAATAAACATGTATTCTACTTTATACACCTAATAATCGATGAAACACTAATTGAAAATGGAATCAAAGCAATCGAATAGCTGCTACACACGCGTAAACATTGAAACAACAACATCTATTTTAATTTAATAGAGAAGGCAGGGAAACAAATAGAAACTCCACAGGAAGTTGTGAACATAGAAAGCAATTAAATAGAAATAAATAATTATCTTGTTAGTGAATTGAGCGATAGCTTAGATACGGAACTAACGATATCCCTGGTGCTTTTAGTAACTCACAGGAAATTCTATACTACCTGTATATTCTGTTAATTAAATTGCTCGTCTCAACGTCGAAGGAAAATATAAGGTAACCTTTATACGTAGTTCTCCGCAAGAATCTCAAACATAAGTGAAGCCTTATACTTCCTTGTTCCACTCAGTGCTCTTTAATAACCCGTCGTTCAGCTTGAAAAATTACAGCTCTTCTAACATTTTAAGAGCAGTTCGTCTGTACATTTCGTTGGTGGCCTAGCAGGTGAAATTTGTTGCTGAATAGTAGTCACAGCTGGATCCAACAGATATAATCCATTATACTAATGTATTCAGCACAGCATGATGGATTAAAGAGCTTATTTCTAAAATAGGTGATGACTGACAACCAGTAATACAATTATATAAGAACGACTAATAGCCATGATCCTCGACCTTATATGTGTGAAGTCAGGGAAAGATAAAGGCAGTGAAGTTAAATAGAAGGTTAATCCTTAGAGAGATAATTGAAAACAACATTTAACTTTATTACGGAATTAAATCAATGTTCATTTTATCTCGAACCCGCAGCAGTGCCAAAGGGATGTGGAATGCCGGAAATGAAGCGAAAATAAAATACAGTGATAAATACTGGTAAATTGTTGAATGTAATAGTTTGAATTGCGAAAGTCTTCTGGTGTATTCGTTTGAGTATTTTGAGATGAAAGTGCTAATGAATCCTGAAGATGTTGCAATAAAAGAACCAATAAAAGATGTTATGGATATTTGCTACAATTTAACTACGAAAAATTTTACTTTAGAAGAAATGACTAAATAATATAACCTGTTAGAATCACTAAGCATAGATTATTGTAAATTATAATTATTTACATTTAAACATGTTTCATTCAAAATTAATCCAATCTCATTTCACTTTTGAAACATGAAATTCATTGAAGTTTTAAATAATTTTCCCGTGGTCCGTCGGTGTAAAAGCTTTGATGTAACGTGCAAAGTAAAACATTTGATTGAAATGCTATCGGAAACGAGGCTCGGATCAAACTCCGTCAATTAAACTGAAGTAACAGCGTGTTCAAAATCAGTGACAATTTCATAATTCCTGGGGTGTATAAGGAGACCGCGATTTTAATTTGTGAGGTTTTATCCAGTTGGTGGCCTCGAAAATAAGCTTATAAGAGAGCTGAAAAAGGAGTTGGATAATATTGGCATTTACTCCTTAATAAAGTAAGATGGGTTGTGTAGTCTATTTTATGTAAAATAGTAGATAACTTACATTGGGTTTATAATTTGTGCTGGAATTAAAATTAACGATATTTACTTCTCACGATTCTTTCACTACTTGAAGGTCATACTTTATTAATGTCATGTTGTAATAGTTACATAGACCAATTTTATTTTTAACAATTAAGAGTTGGATTAGCGTAATTTACAATACTATCAAGATTATAACAATTAATTTAATGTAATTGATGAAATCCATAGGATCATACCTATATTTCTGATGTAGATTTACTTCCCAACGCAAACAATTCAGGAGACAGCATAGAAACTATGAATTTCTAAAACATCAATGGAACGGGTCAGATCGTTCAGTTTCCATTGACCCCCCTGTCTCGCAATTCCGCACCGATTCGAAAAAGATGAATTGTGTAGATTAAATGCACGCAAGAGACCCATTCAATCAAGTCCGCTTCACTGGTTGAATCAATTACACCGATGCAACAATATAATCTGATTAAAGTTCACTTCTTATAGCTGTTGCATCTCCGTATAGTCATATAGATACAACCCTTTCTATAGATTTTTATTCGTTATCTGCTGTGGTCTGGTCATTATTTGTTATTTCCAAAGCTATAAAATCTTTCTTTTTTACTATACGGTAAAAAAGAAAGATTTTATAGCTTTATGGATATGCTAATGTTGGTAGTTGTAGATATGCTTGCATATTTTGATCTTAAAAATTACATCCTTCGATGTAACAATTACATCTGACTAATCTGCATTAAACTGTTGAATATTTGCTGATTTTTCTTGGTTATCTGTGATGGTACGACTAATGGTTTTTATTTCTTGCGTTAGTAAATAGCTTGTTTTCCAAATACTGTTTACTTTTCCAACAACAACGTTGCTTTGTGTCCTTTATTCTTTTGTTTTATCACATTGTTCATCTCTTAATTTGTTTGAAATTATATTAGAAATATTCACACTCTTAGGAATTACGTTCTCTGAAATATTTACAAAAGTTAAATGATAAATACATAAACTGTTGATTAAAAAAAAACAACAAACCCACAATTTATATTTTCTTGGCAGTTCACAAAGCTAATCACGAATACACAAACACAGCATCATCCATATAAATCCCGACGTTCATTTACCAACCACGTCCTTACATATAGCGGAAACTCAATTCCGGCCGACACAGTGCACCTCATTACGATGTCATGCTGGAGGTTGTTACATAATATTGCCTTCTCAAGGTGTTGTCTGCAGTCGACGTGAGGTCGGCTACTCTGAATAACTTAACCGCTCTGAGTATGACGGTTTGTTTACTAGAAGCTTTGTTAAGAAAGTTGGTGTTAATATGGATTTTGAAAAGCTTCCTTTTATGAACTAACAGAAAAAATGTAAGTTAATTCATTTTCGACTAAATTGTGATAATTTTAATGAATTAGGGTAAATCGATATAAATATAAAACTATTATTTACGGATTTTATCGCGGATTTGGTTTTAATTTTTAACTTTCCTACGCTTCGATTTACAGCTTAAAGCGATTTACTTTACAGTTTTCGTTGTTACGGGGCGGACCGATGTAAAAATTAAACCAAATCCGCGATAAAAATTGTAAATGCTAGTTTTATTTCAATGAATCGATATAAATGTTCTCAATGACGTGTTACCTTATCTTTGTTTTCAGTAGATGTTCTTTTAGGGCCTTATTCACAAACTTGCATAAGTGAGAGACTAACTTCAGTCCAAAGTTTTAGAATCGAATAGATTATTTTGTTCATTACTTACTTTTAAAATCAGTGGGTCGCCATAACAGGATGGTAAGGTGAAGTATATCCGTGTTTTTGAATAAATTTGAATAAACCGCTTTTCAAAATGATCGAGTCAAGACCAACCAAGTTTATTAATAAGGACCTAAAGAATTTTAAGGAAGGCCCTTACATTCTATGAATCCATACATACAATAAACTGTTTTGAACTTTAATTCTATTTAAGATAAAACAAACTGCTAAAAATATTGTGTAATACGAATACAACAATAATCCTAATTTTCAACGAACTTAATAAAATATCGTAATACAAAGTTCTCAAAGTTTCTATCGAAAAACAATCACATTTATCTTATCCAATGAACTGAAAAATTTGTAACCATGAATTCTCGTGAAATTTGCCAACATTTTTCAATTTTTTACATAGCCACTGTATTTAATAGAAATATGAAAACAATATTTGAAATTGGATATTTTTAAAATAACATGACGGTATCACTTCATCCCCGGAAATATTATCAATTTCATTTTTAATATTGAAAAACATCGATCAATTGAAAAACAAAAAAAAGTTTAGAGGATCGATTTCTTGGCACTCACTTCTGACATTTCCAATTTAGTTGTCTTGATATTTAGCTATTGGTCACTTTATCGGTGGACGAAACCGTCGTGAGCAACCTGCATTCAATATATTTCTGTACAACAATTTCCAAGATAAGTTATTATTATGTCAACCAGCTCGCATTGGACCAGCGTGCTTGACCAAACCCTAAGCAATTCTATACAATATAAAAACCAGTGCCATTTCGTCTGCCCATACAATCAAAAACCTCAATTTATACTAAGAAAATCCGAAGGGCTTATTTCCTTTCCTTTCTGGATTGCAGCCATATCTTAAAAAAATCAGATTATACTATACATTATTCAAATTTCCGAATTATCAGTTGAGAATGAGGTTACAATACTAGGAAGAATGAAAAATCAACTCAGCGGTTTTAGTTCCCCGACCAATATACTCATAGCTATGGGTGTCCGTAATGGTCGGGATACACCGGGCTTTAAAATTCTCAGCTCTTTTTTATTTCGATGAATGGCGAAACGAGCATGTCGTTCGCTTGATGGTAAGTGATACGACTCATGGACGCTTAAACCACCCTGGTTGTTTTTGATACTCTTAACAAGGGTCAGGTCAAAGGTACCCTGAACCGACGAGAATGCATGAAAAGGTAGATGAAAGTGGATGAAGCGATTAGCATCGAGCAAAGTGGCGGTCTATAGACTCTACCTACCCTATGGTATACAGGCGTGACAATATAACGCGTGACAACACACATATATAATGTGTGTTTTTGATACAACACAGGACTTATGGTGTGTGTCATCATGTGGACTATACAGGGTATAACAAAACTGCTACCGAACACGAAGACGGGTGGCAATTTTACTGACTACAGACACAATGAAAATAAAAAGCGCAATATAACCCGATTAATTTTTGTAATGTTTTAAATATCCTCGTATTTGGGTGGTAAATCCATAGGTTTGATAAAATAATAATCTAAGCCAAAAATTAAAAATGAAAGGCTTTAGAGAGCATTTCTTACTATTTTTTATGTCAAGAGGAAAGCGGTCAAGCTCCCCTTGTAGTACTCTGGAGGAGGCCGAAAGGCCTTTCAGCCCGTCACGATATGAATTATACGGCCGAGCCGAGTCCCTAACAAATCCTACAAAATTAATATTTAATCCTACTCGTATTCCTTTAAAATTAATACACTCAGCACACATATATACAGATTATTTCAAGACTGCTACCAAAAACGAAGCCGGGTGGTAGTTTTAGTGACTTCAAACAGAAAGCAACTACAATGTTTGCAAAAAAAACGACTAAAGTTCGATCGACGAAAAACTATCGTTGTATTTGGGTACTAAATTCTTCGTTTTTCCTAAAACAATAATGTACCCCGGTTTATTTTAAAGACGCTATGAGACGCAAGTTATCAATATAAAAACATGTCGCATTGTTTTAATTACATCTGTATCTGTATCAGCCCATATACGTCCCACTGCAGGGCACGGGCCTCCTCTACAATCGACAGTACGATTGAGAGTGGTTTTTTTTATTTTTTAATTACATAGTGTCACTAAAACTACCACCCGGCTTCATTTTCTGTTGCAGTCTTGATATATCCTGTATGTATCTTATGATCAATATTTTTGTACGCGAAAATGCTCAGCCTTTCTTTCAAAATTCATTAGCAGATCAATCTAATTTAGTCCCGCAATTTAAAATAAATTAATTATTGTTGTAATATTGGACTTAATACTACAGAGGTTATTAATCTTCTATTAAAACTGTTTGTTTTAGCTGGAATACATTTTGAATAAATTAATAAAATAATTCACGACTGCTGTAAACAATACATTTTCTAAATAACTTTTCCTATAATATTTACTAAATCATTTTGGATCTCATCAAGTTTATTTTATCCCTTTTATAAATTGTTTCTTCTTAATTAAAATCTTATTATTGTTAGTTTGTAAATCTTTCATTTTTTTCAGGACCAGTATATTCTAGTAATGTTTTGGGCCGCAATATTACCCTTATGTCGATTGAATTGACGTTATTCCAAATCTAAGAAATCAACAGTTACTATCTTTGCAAATATTAATACATTCGATTCTATTGACTATCATACTATCTTCCTATTTCACAACAGTAAAAATCATAGAAACAAATGCCAACCTGCATACTAGAATATACGTATGTATACATACAAACTAAATTTCGTACACATCAAACTTTCTCTCTCAATCTACGCTCTCAATCAACCCCCCCGAGTATTTCCATGGAAACCTATTTGAAGCTACATAACATGAGTCGGTTTGTTTGAATTTAATACCTCAGTATACACTGCTTCCTACACACGAATATCAAAACAATATCTCTATGAACAAAATACACAATCTCTCAGTGTACCGCAGTCTAACTCGGAATCTCATTCCAATACGTAGTTGTTCCAAGCGGATACCTCCGTCCCATATTGTAAGCACGCACATGACACAATTTCAAAACGCTGCCAGCACTCTGTTGTGTAACTATTGATATTGAATAACCTTATTATATATGCTTGTTGTGAGATTATTGTAATGGATAGGAAATGGTATGACGTAGTCGATATAGATTTTAAAGCTTAGTTGCTCACAAGTCACATCAATGTTATTGTTTTATTCTGGCACAGCTTAGTGACCGCACTTCGACAGTAAGGGAGTGTCGTTCAGACAGAGTATTCGATCCCATGCCATTCGAATTTCGATACAATTATCCCGACATGAAAATATGCTTCTCCATGTCGCGGCGGAAGGACCTAGGATTATAGGAAGGAGGGATATATGACGGCAAAACGTTCCATAGCTTGACGGTGTGGAATGAAATAAAAATTAATTTATAATATAACTGTACGACGAGTAACTACGAAAAATACGTTTAAATGCTCAAACAAAACCAATCCAAACAATCGCATACCCAAATAATATTCCATAAGAAACTCGAAGTAATTTAATGATCATGGAGAAATATAGATAATATTCCCGACACCAGATGATTTATGGCAATTTTATTAAGGTTAAATCTGTGGCGGTCGGGCTACGACGAGTCTCACTAATTTCAGAAGATAATGTCGGACGATTAATCAGCTTTGCCACCGTAAATGTAAGAGTGAATTTTGGCAAAAATTGTGATAGATTTTTAGGTTAAGACCTGGGTAGGTTAATGATGGCATGGAAAATATTGATTTAAATTTGGATTGAGCGTTTTTATCAGTTACAATATTTGATATCAAGTTGAGCTAGATTAACGTTTAGAAAATACATTAGTAATCATTTCTATTTTATGATTATAGCTCTTGAGAGCTTGTAAAGTCAGCGATACTAATTGTTCTGTTATTTTTGTTATTGCTATGAATGCCGGGACGAGCATACCGCTCGCCTCGCTCGCCCGCTAATTAACAGTAGCAAAACCAAACAACACCTTAGATTACAAAGCAATGCTTGGCATTCCACTGCGCCTGCCATCCTGAGACATAAGGTGTTAAGTCTCAATATGTTTAGTAGTTACTCTGGCTACAATGTCCTTCAATCCGAAACACAACAGTGCATTTACACTGCTATTTGGCGGGTGAAACAGACATTTCGGTGGTAGCTTCCTAGGCGGCCTCTGACGTATGAGAGACCTACTACCATTTTTACGATGTCAATTTTTGTCAAAACACTCTTTAATCACTTAAATTTCTTGTTTTTCAATCCAATCACTATTTAAACCACTGTTTTATTTCCTCTAAAGAAAGAACATTAACAAAAGAGTTATTTTAAAACACAAGTAACATTCCTTCATTCGATCTAAAAGTTTCTTCACAATTTCCAAGTTGCTACGTTCTACTAACGCAAGTTGACATCACGTAATGGGCCTCTAACTATCGGAGAAAAGGTACTTTTTCATGAACTTGCCTCACAACTTTGACGTACTGAAGTAGGATAATGACTGCAATATAGCTATAACAGACACGATTTGTGCCAAATGGACGAAAAACAATTATTTTCATGAGTAGTTTGCGGTTTAATTTGTGGACATTGAGATTAAGAAACCCTAATTTGGCTCTTAGAGTTATTGTTCTGTGTAAAGTCATATTTATTGGTATCATTTAATTCAGTTTCTCGTGATTCTAGTACTATTTGAAAGTAAATGCGGTGAATTCTATGTCATTTAAAGTTCATCAGAGATTATGCCATCCAGCTCAAAACTGAATTTAGGTTCATCTCGTAATGCGACATACTTTAATAGGTTTCTAAAACCTTGTTCATATTCTTATACAAATTTATTTTGAGTAGTCACAAATGTTCAACTTGCACTACAGATAGACCGAAGTTCAATTGTCCATACTTGCACTCTAACATTGTCAAAATTGTATTCCTATCCGTCATACCAATTGTGGATTAGGCGAGCTACATCATATATTACTGGACAAACATGCTGCAAACATGTTGCAGATGTTTATGGGCAGCGGTGATCCCTTACCATTAGGTGCACCGCATGCTCTTGTGCCCCCTATAATAGAACAGAAAAATATGCCTCTCTCTCTTTCTTTTTCTCTATCCCTTCAGCCATAGGAACATAGACCTTCCCCAAGTATCTCCACATTCATCTGTGTGAAGCGGCCTACATCCAGCAACAACGCTACGATACAAAAAAACTACATTTCAATCACACATTTACTCACCAGAAAATATCCACAAACATTTCTGCCTGACTAACCGCGCAAAAAACGTAACTCAACAATCAAACGACGTAGGCTTACGTCACACCTTTGTTCAGTATTTACCCTCCCGACTACCGCGTCAAATTGTGCCTTTGTGAAAACGCAGGGACAAAAATGTACACATACCCCGTCGAATTGTGTACGTATGTGTTTGATTTTAAGGTCTCCTGGGGGGTAATCCGAATCTGAAACGAAGTTCGAATAATCAGGTCTAGTTTTTCACTTCGAAAAACCAATATCATTTTCTATTTTAATTATTATTTTCTACAAACGTAACCTATAATAATGAAGTACGTTAGAAGTGTCGAACATTTTGTGGAGTAACTAGGCACATTCGTATAGTTTTACGTATGACATCCGAACATTTGATTATATACGGATTTCGGATACGGATACGGATTTCGGATTATATACTAAACAGCTTGAATTGGTAGGACGGATGACTTAAAACTTTGTCCCGTGACTATAGAAACTGTAGTCTTCAACTAGATGAAGTGATAATAAGATGGCTGGTAGTGGTTGAAGACGATGGACTGAAGATCGAGCCCAGTGGCGTGTCATAGGGGAGGTCTATGTCCAGCAGTGGACGCGGATAAGTTAATAATAATGTTAATGATGATGAACGTCTTCAAAACAACGGGAAGCAAAAATCAATATAAATATTTTAAAATATCCGCTATAAAATCCGTAAAATTATTTTTCTTTTAATGTTATGACGTGTTTGACGACGATAATAACGCATATGTAAACAGACCTTTTTGTTTTAACCGACTTCAAAAAACGGAATTCTTGGAGGTATTGAAAGTAACATAGGATACTTTTTATGAAGAAAAGAAATATTTTTTACGAAAGATAAAAAAATATATATTCGGAATTGAACATATTGGCTGCCATTTTGAAAAGTGTACCTGCACCCGGGCGGAGCCGGGTCGGACCACTAGTACATAATATTTCCTGAAATAGTAATGTTCAACCTTTTGTTGTTAAAGACGTTATAATGCGCAAGAGTTTAATTAAATTATAGATATAAAGATTTACCACCAAAACCGATGATATTTAAAATAACACAAAAATTTAAAAATTGTACATCTTAAGTTACATAATAAATAAATATATCAGGCAAAAATTCAATAGTACCATGGGTGACCATATCGTATTGAGCGATTTCTTCCTGGCAACCTCTGGATGAATAGGAATTGTTGGAGTAATGAATAGGGCTTGACGTGCAACAAGAGTACATTAACAAAAGACACCAAATAATAAATATATATAAGTGAAATATACACATACATACATATATAATTACATACATAAATAAATACTATAAAATTACACATAGGCTAATATACAATATTACATAAATAAAATATAAGTTAAAAAATAAAAACAATTCTTAATGAACGTTGCTTTAGTTTAGTAAAAGTCTTTATGTCTCAGGAAAAGACAACATGGATATTCGATTGGTAACTTTGTGGTTTAAATTTATTTTACAAATGGCCCGGCTTGGCCTCACCCGGGCGCAGATACTTTTTATATTCAAATTGTGAAACTGGACTACGTATTTTGGATTCTACTTTGACACAAAAAATACAATTCCTGATGGAATCGGTTCAGCCTTGTAGTAGGAAATTAATCACATACACACGCATAAAAGAACCATATTTTAACATTTTTAAAAACTGATTTTCGCTCACCTTTTCACAATTTATTAAAAAATTGCAAAAGGAGGGAATTTTATAACTCAGCCAGTCATAGTAAACCAATAATAAAAGATCGGGAAAAAACTTTTTTTTCATGCACTTTTAACCCTGGTTCATAAAGAACTCGGTCTAAAGGGCCAAAGGAAATATTCCGAGAACTTGCAAAGTATCAAACGGGTTAATGGCAACTTTTCAGAATTCGACTATCGAGCTTTGAAAGTAAATATTTTCGCGGAAAATTTCCTACTCAAATCGTGTTCTTGAAATATATTACTTCATATCTTTCTTGATTTTTAAATTAAATTTCTTTTGCGTATTGTTTTAATATATACGTACGTAAACTGCTTATATCGCGTCAAGATTCCATAAGACCTTTGTCCTGCAAAAAATCTTGCACAAACTAAACACAACTTCAAGAATAGTTGCAATGGATGTGTCACTATTTATACTAAAATATTAAATATATAAAAATCGGATGATAAAACGTGCAGTACAATGTCATACCCTTCTTAGGATAATAACAAGTCCCAAAAAACTAATTCCAATTGAACGAACTCAATCTTTGAAATTAAACGGACCGTCCTAACTTTCGTTCAGCTAATCAAAACTGGGAGAAGTTACCTGACAAAATTATACTTTCCATTGTATTTACATAAATTTGTATTCGTTACAGACAATACTTTATTTGTTATTTTTACGGTATGTTTTCTTAATTATAATTTTCTGTTTGGATACTGTGATTATTGTTGACTTTGTTTGGTGTAAATGTGCCTTTTGCCCCCGGCTTCTCTTCTATAAGCCAAAATCTATTTTACAATACTAGAGGTTCAGTTGATGCTTTACCCTAGTATAATCATTTTGCTCAAAATAAAAAAGAGGCTTATTTATACCTCTTCCGTCCACATATTATAATTACTTATATGAACCAAAAAATCAAAACGTTGAAAGAAATGGATACTTCTCGTTAGCATTGTCACTACACGACACTATTATTACACAACATAACTAATTACTGATACAATTACAACAAATAAATATATTGTTTTGATAACATGATCCCATTTGATCCTCTTATAAATGGGTCAATAAGGCAGCAACTTGTAGTCAACGTTACTAATTATTTTTCCCTCCTAATGACATCATATGGATCCTATTACCTAAACAAACAGAAGCCATTAATGACTTTAATTACGTGTTTAATCACTAAAATGTACAAGTACCTTTTTGATAGCAATTAAATGATATCCTAAAATAATACGACTAATTTAACTTTCGCGAATGCATCGGGGTCACAATTGCACTGCTGCACAATTACAACACTAAGCTCTCGAGTTCGAATCCTGAGTCAGGCAAAATTATATAGATTTTTTTCTATTCATTATCAGCCCGGACTTAAGAACTTGTGCTTGATTAGGCGATATCAACGCCCCCTATTGCGGAAAGGAAAAATACAAGGATAAACTTGGGTGTCCTGGCCTCTGCTTACCCCTCCTCGTAGTAAAGGCGTGATTTTATGTATCTGTGTGATTCAGAATACTCATGAACAGTAGCAGAACCAAACAACACCTTGAATTGCACAAAGCAATGCTTGGCATTCCACTGCGCTCGCCATCCTGAGACATAAGATGTTAAGTCTCGATATGTCCAGTAGTAACTCTGGATACAATGTCTTTCAATCCGAAACTCAACAGTGCATTTCAACTGCTTAACTTACTTAACTTAACTTGTATATCATAATTTCTTACAAGAATTAGTGTGGTAGATGACTATAATATATTTTTTTGGGACATAAGCAGTCTTTATTATTATATACATAAAGTATAAGTATTTACATTCCAAGAGACACGTCGACCCATTGTTCCATTATTGTTTCTGATACCCACGATACAAGACTCGATCTTAGTGTGGGGTCAGAACGATGTAGGTGACAGTTGGGTATATTTATTTATATGAAAAAGATGAAATACCCAAATATTCTGCACATGTTTTTATTGGTGTTAAAAAGAAGGCAAAGAGTTACTTACAAAATACTCTTTTAAACGACTTCTGACTTCAGTTCTTCGTCTTAAATATTGGCTTGGCTTGAATTTAAAGGTTTAAGTTACACTTCTTGAAGCCAAGGCTAACAATGTCGGTCTGAAATACCCCACATACAGTAAAATGCGTCTTTAGTAGGGTTAACAGAGCGTGGCGGGGTAAACGAGCCTTTTTGATGGATCGCGGAGGAGTTGCCGCATCGCTACACGGTGAAATTAGTTTTGCAAAACTTACATACATTCGTTGCGGTACGCACTTTGCAAGTTAGGGTTGGTATTACATTATAATGTTTGCTTAGATTACATTGATGAGGATACATTGAAAAATATAACTATGACTATTTACGGTCTGTATCAGCCCATATACGTCCCACTGCAGGGCACGGGCCTACTCTACAATCGAGAATACGATTGAGAGTGGTTAGGCCATATAGTCCACCACGCTGGCCTAGTGCGGGTTGGCGAACTTACATATCATAGAAATTCTTATGAATCGCTATGGTATGCAGGTTTCCTCACGATGTTTTCCTTCACCGTTTTAGTGCGTGGTGATTGACTATCAATACACACATGACTCCGAAAAGTCAGAGGTGTGCCCTGGGTTTCGAACACGCGACCACCGAGAACATGTTGGCAGTCGCGTCTAGTCCGTTTACCAACAGACCACCACGCACTTTACGGTCTAAACACTCTAAATCGTACTATCGATTGTAGAGGAGGCTTGCCTCCCTATAATGGGACGTATATGGACTGATTAGTACAGTACAGTAAAATACATAGCGCAATATACCATACTTTGATATGTATTATGTATGTGACTGTTGGGTGTTATTTATTTATTATATATATTCTATGGTACTTAGTTTTTTTTTTTTCAAATTCCTGTGTTTTATATTAATGGTGAATTGTATCACTGATCGGTGTGGTGTGAGGTGATAACCAGCAAGAGAGGGTCTCGCGATTGGATACGATGACCCGCCCTGTGCCGGTTTAGTGTGGATGAAGTGAAATGTCATTATGAATGTGTGGTCGAAAAATAAAATGTAATTAATTATTTAAAATTAAAATTTACAATAAATGTGATATTCAAATAGATTGTTATTTATTAAAATCACTGAGCTTGCTATACACGGAATCCACCAGCTCTAAGTAAGAGCGTAGTGCCTTCTCCTTCTTTACAAGCTCAGTGATTTTGTAGGGTGGTACGCAGAAGCGACTGCAGATCATCTCGTGCTTAAGACGCATTGTTACTTAGGTTACCACTGCGCTTATCATCCTAAGACATAAGGATTAACATTGCCACTTTAACAATATCTTTCAAAATGGAACACAACAGTGCGTTTACACTACATTGCGGTGGTACTCAGGCGGCCTCTCATATATTCTATAAATATCCCATTTTCCGTTCATCCTACCCAACTTATATTGTTATAAAGGAACGTTAGAAAAACAAATATTCTTTGGGGCCAGAGTAACACAACAAATATTTCAAAAGCATAAACTGCGAATAATATCTTGGAATCAAATTGTATGCCACGAACTGCCCCAACTTTTGTATACTACAGTATTCCCAGTGAAACAAAGTACGTGTTTTATACTCCGTGATCTTATATCGGTTTTAAAAGACATTCCATTCTGTATCATGTTATAGAGCTGTCAGCGAGATTGCACAGCCTTTTAAGCTGGAAATGTTGGGTTTCTGCTTACATTTTATGTTTAGAACAATTTCTTGGTAGTTTAATGGAATTTCAGATGAAGATTTTGATTTTCCTTTCTTTATAAATCTTTACACCTCACATCGAGGAACAAATCATACAAGGCGAAATGTGGGTGTGTTGGGCCTGGCATCTCTGCCTACCCCTTCTGGGAAAAAGGCGTGAGTTTATGTGTGTATAAAACTTGAAATATAGTTGTATTTTTGCGTAGGGCCGATAAACGAGCAAACAGGTCACCCGACGGTAAGTGATCACATACATACATACATAAACTCACGCCTTTTTCTCAGAAGGGGTAGACAGAGGTGCCAAGATACCCACATTTCGCCTTGTATGTTCCGTCCCACGATGTGATAGGTAGCGAGCCTATCGCTATAAGTATATAAGTGATCACTGCTGTCCATAACGTCCACAATGCTTGGACTATATATGTGTTGCCGGTCCATCAAGTCGGGGAGTGGGAGGGGAAAATAATGAGACGATAAAAGTGGTATTGATCGTGCGACAATCTCACTCACCGAACGAAACGCCACAGAGAAGATGTCGCTACACGTCGCGTCGATTTTCTGTCAAACAGTGGTACCGCCCCCGACGAGCTGGCGAATTCATTCACATGAAGTCTGACAACAGCATGGCTTTACTATATTAATTTATTATTAATTTTAAAATATAATACATTCGTCGTTTTTAAGTACGGGAAGTTTAAGCCCAGTACAAACGATTTCCTACAATCCCTGCTAAACGAAATTTCCAAAATAAAAACACTCATAGTAACACTCAACCTGGAAATCAAATCTAAGACCTCACAACTTACAACTATTTACTATGCCAATGAACCGAGTCCCAGTAAATAACAGATATACAGTGGACGTACATACTCGCGAGCGGCGTTCATCTGGCACATGATTAGTTGCGTCTCCCGATGCTGGCGTATCGGCCGCATCTTTATTTATGTCGTGAGATAAAAAATGTGTTTACGCTTAGAACAACTTCCCTGTAATTTATGATTTTCGCCGACGATGGATCAGAGTTTGGGTTTGCATGAATTTTGTAGTTATATTTTTGTGATTGAGAATAAAAAGTAACACTTTTGCTTGGTTGAAGTAATTGCAAGTACAGATAAAGGTTTATAAATATCTATAATAAAATAAATATTATATGTTATGTAAAGTTAGCCAACCCGCACTAGACCAGCGTGGTGGAATATATGGCCTAACCAGTCTTAATCGTATATGAGCTGATAAAGAGATACTATGGGAAACCACGACAAATACGCGCTATATTTTACATCTCGGAATCCTTCGAGGACGCATCACCCGTTCCTATAGACAAATCTATTTTAGTCCAACATAATCTTTATGAATAATATATATATATATTATTTACAAAAATAATAGTTCCAATTCATTCTTCCTTGCAACTACGTCATTCAGTATAATGTCAACAGACCATGGAATTTGCCATTCACCGATCTCTAACAAAAACATACATATTTTTATCTCAAATAAATTTTCATATATTGTTACTGATACTCATAAATCCTTTTCAAAGATAAATCGTTGATCCGTTCTTTTAACTGGGTGGAAAATTGCAAGGGATTTCAATTATCTTAGGGCGGTTACACTTGAAACAAAAATTACTCCGCCGGTATGGGGAAAGGTACACGTGCTTTCACAGACCTTAATGGATTTTTGACCCCGGAATTTGTTATATTCCGTGTGGTTAAAGAATGCTATATTCCCGGCTTTAATTTATTTTGTTTTAGCATTCATTTTTGTATGTTTTGTAATAAAAAACACCTGAGAGTTGTCAAGGGACACCCGGATGGAACGAAATTCCTTTCGATTAACTAGTGAAAGCTTTTTTTTATTTCAATAAATGGCGAGACAAGCAACCCGTTCGCCTGATGGTAAGCGATACGACCGCTCATAAACAGTAGCAAAATTCCACTGCGCTCGCCATCCTGAGACATAAGATGTTAAGTCTCAATATGTCCAGTAGTTACTCTGGCTACAATGTCCTTCAATCCGAAACACAACAGTGCATTTACACTGCTGTTTCACGAGAGAAATAGACATTGCGGTGGTACTTACCCAGATAACCTCTCACATATAAGAGACCTACCATCAGTAAAAAATTTGAAAATTTAAATTGTAAAAAAAATATTTCTTTTAAGTTATAATAATATTTTTTTTATTATTAACAAATATAATGTAATATAAACTTAATCAGTAGGCTCAATTTTAGTAACAATTGACAAAGATACATAGTCCAATAAAGAGTAGACGATTGACAGCAGGGTAACAAACTAAAATTGTAAAAAACGATTGTCAAATGTTTTAAAGTGTCGTTACAACTTTTCGTGAGAATTTTTTCCGTCTAGCCCCCTTTCACAAAGCGCGATAAGGAACTTCGTTCCCAAAATCTAAGCTTGTTAAAAAGATACAATCGTTCTGCTTATTCTTATTGTATAATGAGGCCAAACGAAATGTTTAGTAATTACAATGTTAATGTCATAATATATTCAAGTACAAAATTCAGTAAAATTAATTTTGAATCCCTACAAATGAAAATTAATTATAAATGACATCGGCTGAATATAGGGAAGTTATATGTTTTCTCATATCTCGTTTGTACAGTTATACTTGATACAGATTCCCTATAACACTAAGGTTTACTGTTAACAAATGGAGACACTCAAATAGGCAGACCATAGAATATCTCAAGTCTTAATATTTGGTTAAGAGCGTTATCAATTTAGTGCTCACAAAAAAATTAACATAATTGAACTCAAAACGATGATTGTGAATTGTTTATTTTTAGTTTGTTAGAGCCAGTCACACTCACACTAAAAGCCACTCTTCCTTTGATATAAACTCTATTCATTTACTTCATCTAAATAAAATAATACCCTAATCCCAACACGGCACATATATTTCTTCATATAAATATAAATAAGTAAATAAATACACCCAACAGTCACATTCAGTCCTGACTCCATACGAAAAACTTATCTTGAATCGTGTGAATTAGAAACTACGAGAGACTTTTCGGTCTCTCACAGACTCGAAACAAGTAACTGTGGATCACACAAATATTTGTCCCGGTGCGGGGATCGAACCCGCGGCCTCACGTTTCACAGGCGGCGTCTAAACAACTGCGCCACGGAGACATAAAAAAATATTTAATTGTCAAATTGTTCATAAAATATTCTTTATAACAATTTAAAAACATTCTTCTCTTAATACACCATTGAAGTCTGAAAGCCAGTTTTGTTTTCCATTCTGGCTCGCTGGGCAGGAAAAGTTCAATGATTTTTTGCACTGTTCGGCGCCGGCCCAGGTTATAAAATTCCCATCAAACGTTTTGTTTTTGTTTCAGTAAACCGACAAATATTTTGAATGCCGCGGTTATGTGCAAATCCGTTTGGGCCATCAAAACTGAACGAAAATAAACAAATACGGCCAACTGTCACAAACATACACACCACATGTTATTCGATATTTTGTTTGCTGTTTCAAATTTCTAAATTATTTTGGTTCATATGTAATTTTTTTTTTACAAAATGTATTAATCTTCGGCCATAGACAGTCGTCTATTGAATATGTCTTCTCCAATAGTTTCAACAACGAATTGTTGAAATAAATTTACAAACAAATAAATTATTCGAAAATCTGGTCTGTCCTTTATTCATTTCATTTTACATGCTCTTAACCAACTGCACAGTGGAAGATAAAACATAACTACTTCAAAAGACAATTCAATGTATTACTACGAATAATGCATGTAAAACAACCCGACGCAAAGCTATTCCATTCCGGAACTAAGTATGCCTCCCTAAGGACGATGTTAATTTGCAACACAAACACATTACTCTTTTGTCATTGTAAATTAAAATTTAACGAAACGTTTCATCCGAAATGTGTACGTTTTATTAAGTTGTTCTTTTAGTTTTTGTGTATAAAGTCCTAGGATTTCTAGCTTAATTGCATCTTTCCTCTATTTTGTAGGAAATGAAAATACTTAATTGAATTTTTAATTTATTATACATTATTTAGATTTAGTCATTTTTTTGTCTACAAACTGGTTAACAAGTCTGTTTTCGCAAAAGAATAACGAGTAAGAAACTCTTGCGTTGGTCTTTTCAAATCACATTTACAATACAGTGATTATACACGAGTCGCAGCTTAATTAACTGCAGAGCAGTTTATAAATAATTTATAGTATAAATTGATTAATAATATTGCTTAGTTATTGTAGTACCACCGGCTTCTGTATTGAAACACACTGGATATGTAACACAGTATTTATTTCTTAAATAACCGGATATGACCGGACACACATTTATTTTGCAATTTTCTGATGTAAAGTTTATTAAGCCTTACAATGTAAAGACTTAAGTTAGGACGTAGCGATCACACAAAGTTACTCATACAAACATCTCTCTCAACTCACGCTTTTTTCCCGAACAGGACTGGTAGTACCAGAACACCCACTTCTATCCTCGTGTTTTCCATCCAATTATGTGATAAGTTGCGAGACAATCGCCATATCGGACACAACTACCTGTCTTCAGGTTAATAATGAATAGAAAAATCCGATATCACTTCGTCCGAGCTGGGAATCGAACCAAAAATCTCAGCGTTGTATTTGTAAAGTACATCTGTACCACTTAGGCAGTGTTACTCATTCTGCCATAAAGCCAACATATTTTCTTTTATCCAAAAACTAATTTCATAGAAAAAAAAAACAAGTCGAAATAACCTCAAAAGCTTTTCGCAAGGATTTTAACGAAACTTGTAAGAAAAGTAATATTACCAAGTTTTTTCCTATTACGTCAGCCTTTATTCCGCCATCTGCGGTCATGGATTTTTTACAACAATTCCCCGAGTCTTTACCAGATAATTGAATATATTTTCTGCCAAACAGTCTTTTTGAAGTGAATTTTATAGTCCGCTTAGTTTTGCAATTACAGAATCTTTAGCACGGAAGATTTTTTTGACAAAGGTTGTCTTCAAACCCATTGAGATAGTTTACTAGAGCGGACATCGGGAACAAAATTTCTGCGCATGGTACTCGTACTGTGTGCATGCACACGGGAACCAAGTGAAGCGAGAGCGAAGATGACATACTGCGTAGGCGAAATAGAGACAGAAACAGAATAATCATTCTTTTTGTAACAAACATTTTGTTTGCAGTGTCCCGTCTAGTATAATATGTCAATATTAAAACCACACTTAATTACTGGCTAATGTCTATAGAACTTTGCTATTTTTTAAAATGTATTGTAGCTTTAAAGATAAACGACGTGTAATTTACAGCATCAGCTTATTTCATTTTAGAAACAACGTTCTAGATAAGATTTCCTATCGTTTACAATTTATCGGACCAAAAATATCAATTTCCATTTTATTTATATTATTATTGGTGTTTTAATTCCCTGCGTAATTTTCTTATTATAAGAAAATTTAAAACTCCTTTCTTGATGGCCGATTTAATTTATAACTGTATGTATCAGACCATATATACATACGTCCCACTTCAGGGCACCGGTCTTCTCTACAACCGAGAGTACGATTGAGTTTGGCTAGGCCATAATATAGTCCACCACGCTGGCCTAATGGCTGCATACCATAGCGATTTATAAGAATTTCAATGGAATGTAAAGTCCGCCAACACACATTAGTAACTCCTTTTAGGGCCAACAAATGAGGTTTTTAACCGAAAACTCAAAATTTCCATACATAGACCACACACCCAGCACTCTACACTCCAAAGCCCCTACCACTGTACTTATCCCTATTAAAAAACCTATCACACTAATGAAACCGGCGGTAAACAAAGCGGAACTAAACAACCACGCCTAGAGGTGATATTTCCTTTTCATTCTTGTTTATTGGTGCGGAGTACAAATTGCCGGCTCATAACAATTAGCGGGTGAGTGCGCGCCCTGTACTCCCGATGTTATTAAATAATAACGTTTTGACGGCATTTCCTGTCGATATTAGAAGCAGGAACACCAAATTTCGTTAAACATGGCCCATATGAAGAGAAAGCCGAAATATTTTAAGTGTTTAAACAGTGGCAGACACCTGTTGACATGGATGTCAGCGTTAACTAAAGATTTTTAAGAGAAAATATCGAGCCAACGGCGATCCAGGGGGGTCCATAAAAACGATATGAACTTCGAGTGTTCGGGCGTCATACGTATAACTACACTAATGTGCCTAGATACTCCACAAAATGTTGGATTCCTCTATCGTACGACGCAACCAAGTACGGAAAAAATGATAATATAGTATCTTTTATCTTACTCCTGACTTCAAACATCCGAACATTCAAAGTTCGTATCGTTTTATCGAGTAACCCCCAGAACCGTGATCTTTTGAGAAGACCGATTAGGAGAGCAGACCCCAAATAGAAATGGGAAAATGGCCGAAAGATGATGATGGATATGACTATGCCTATCCTAGACGAAATCCTTCCCATAATATCCCACATCCTCAACCATTCTATCACGACTGGGCTTTCCCGGCTACCTGGAAAGAAGCCCTTATTATTCCTATTCCTAAAAAGTCCAATGCTTCTTTACTCTCTGAATTCCCACCCATTTCCATTCTTCCTTTCCTTTGCAAAATCCTTGAGCGCCTGGTCCATACTCAAATTAGTGATTTCCTTTCTAAAAATAATCTCTTGAACCCTCTCTAATCGGGGTTTCGTCCTGGGCACAGCACCACCACCACGCTGACTCATATTACGGACGGTATCAGATCGGGTATGGAGGAAGGCAAGCTGACTGTCTTAGCATTGCTGGACTTCAGCAACGCTTTTAATACAATTGACTTTGATATATTGCTTTGTATGTTACGTTCTCTTAACATATCCCCAACAGCAGTTGAATGGTTTCGTAGTTACCTGTATGGACGCCGGCAACGCATTTGTGTCGAGGATTGTTATTCCTCGTGGTGCTCCTTATCTGCTGGCGTTCCACAGGGCGGCGTGCTATCTCCTCTGCTCTTTGCTGTCTTTATAAATTCCATATCTATTCAACTTTGCTCCTCCTACCACCTCTACGCAGATGATTTACAAATTTATACTCAGGCATCTTTCGGTAATATGAATGATGCGATTGCTATAATTAATAGTGACATCCAGCACATTTGTGAATGGAGCAAGACCCATGGACTGTCAATCCATTGAAAACACAGGTGATAGTTATCGGCAGCCCCAGAATGACTTTAAAACTAGACAGAGACAAACTACCACCTATCTCCTGTGATGGTACTACCGTCACATATAGTGATAAAGTCAGGAACCTTGGACTATATCTGGACAAGTCCTTCACCTGGGGACCGCAACTCCAAGAACTAAGTCGTAAGTTGTTCGCCTCAGCTAGGTCCTTGCGAAGATTACACAATCTTTTACCTGTTGCTACGAAGATTTCATTAGCGCAAACCCTCCTTCTCCCTATCCTTGATTATGCCGATGTCAGCTATCCTGATCTCACCGAGGACCAACTAAATAAACTTGAGCGCCTTCAAAACTTTATTATTAGATTCATATTTGGATTACGCAAATATGATCATGTTTCTGAGTTTCGTACTAAGCTCAAGTGGTTGCCCATACGGCTTCGTCGGAATGCTCATATTCTTTCTCTTCTTTACAATATATTGTTTAATCCTGTCACCCCATCTTATCTCAAAGATCGTTTTGTATTTCTCGATGACTCCCATTCAAGATCCCTAAGGTCGTCAGAGAGACTGGAATTAAGAATGCCTGTGCACTCCACTAATTTTATGGACGGGTCGTTCACCGTCAAAGCTGTCCGATTGTGGAACGCCCTACCAGTTGTGGTAAGACGGGCGAGGTCACTATCATCGTTTAAAAAAATGGTCAAAGATCACTACCTGTCTCCTACATTTACACATTGATGTGGATAACTTTCCTGTTTGTATGTACTGATACTCTTATATTATATATAAATATGTATTTATTTATGTATTAGTTATATATATATATATATATATATATATATATATATATATATATGTATTGATGTATTTATATATATATATATATATATATATATATATTTTATTATTATTTAGTAATTATTTGTTGTTCTTATAATTTTTTTTTCCGTCTTAACTCCTATTTTTTTTTGTGCAATAAAGTGTATAAATAAATAAATGGCTGAAATATTTTAACTGTTTAAACATCATTACAAAATTATTGTTAACGGAAATTAAATTGAAATATTTCTTTATGTAACGCATAATAATTAATGTAAAGCGCATTAAAAAATCCAAAAAAAAAATACAATGCCCTACAAGTTGTCTTTCATTTGTCGTGTAAATAAATAACTTATTAAGTAACAATTATGAGCAACTCGCAACAAAGTAAAATGAAAATACAATTGATGTAAAAGTTACGCAAAACACAAACATGAAAGCGTATAAAAATAAAATATTTATTCTTGAATTGTTAAGTGATTTTACAACACTCCTGGGAATAGTAAAGAGTTGCCGTCTTTTTTATTGTGCGTACAAAAACACTGACACAAATAAAAATGTGTCCTTATTTTTTAAATTATTTTTATATTATGTACTGGTAGATCTCTGATATAAGATCAAAGGTCGCCTGGGTAGGCACCACTGCAAAGCTACTTCACCCACCCAACAGCAGTATAAGTGGAGATGTTGAGAACATAGTACAATGCCAAGAAAATCTTTAAAAGTCATGGTTTGTTACCGTCCACGAACGGTCGTATTGCTGGACTATCAGATTTATTTTTGGCTACCCTGTATTGATACGAGAATTTTTAACAGCTTAGATGAGCTTCAGCTCGGTTCTGTAACTGAGGTGTAAAAAGACTCGTACCTATATGGTTAGATGAAGAACCTTGAAAACTAAAATAGTGAATTCTGTTCATTGCTCAATAAGAAGAAGTCCGTGTCTATATTATACGAAAAAATAACTTTTATAAAAAAGTGTAACCCCCTCACTTAACTCGAGAAATAAAGTAGGATGATCAAATCAGACTTGGCCACAAAAGTTCCGTGTAATCCCGCCGGGGTGGAGTTACGAGATAGCCGGAATTTCCCAAGGGCAGCTCTTGTATTAAGAGTAAATTCGACCACTTGCAAGCCCGATTGCTTCGTGCTGTATATTTGTTTAGTATTGTTTTATAGATTTATACCCAGAGCCTGTCATCTATTATAATCAGGCCGGCTTTAAAGTGTTAATCGACGAAAGATCTGCCACCAGTGATTCTTGATTGTAAGTAGAATTTCTATTACTGAAGATTTATCTCTCCTTTCCCTTATCATCATCCAAAGGTTGCCTATAAGAGTTTGCCTTGTGCAATAAGACCGCCCATTTTACTAAATTAAAATATAGCTACAATGGTTTTTCTTTTCTTTTAGTGTATAAATGGCTATTGGCTTACATCGCAATCGTATTACATGTTATGCTAGCCATGAACTTGGTGTACAAGTTTCTACCTACTCCATTTGATATACAGACGTAAACTTATGTATATCATTGTAATCTTTACTCAATTCCCAATTTTGAAAGCATTATTTACCATGTTTACTATTCCTTCCGTTAATTATTACTTAATATTTAACACATAACGCAATATACTTTTTAATCCACAACCGCGAGAGAGGCGCTACGTAAATTTATTATGGCGCCGTTGGTTACAGAAATTCGGTACTAAATTGTGTTTGAAAGTCAATCTCGATGGTAATCATCTGAGACGGTGCCCGGGGCTTTAATTATTCTTGGCTATAGGCTACCCGGTACCTAAGTGTTTTGTTTTAATTACCCAATCTTGATAGGACATCACTTAGGAGCTATGCTTATAGTATTTATAATAGAGAGGAAGCGCTGGCATACATTCGCGTCTTGAAAAACGTAGATATTTTCTTTTCGTGATGTTGGTAGCACTCCTATATTAGTGAAAATTGAATCAATTATTTAGCAATAAACTGTCTTACATTCCTTTAATAACCGAAATTATATTTAGCCTTATCCTTTTAAAATGAGTTTAGCGGAATTAAATACCCATAAACTATTTATTTTTACTTTTCTCTTCCAATAGAAGGACAGAAAAAGGCCCGGCACCACAATTTTATCTACTTGTTTGAAGTACCAGCACTCTGTCTATATTATAAATACTCTAAGGTTATTTATTTATTTTATCTAGTTAATCTTTATTGTACACATACAAAAGAACATAACAATATAAAGAAATAACATCTATAAAAAGTACAAAAGGCGGTCTTATCGCTAATAAGCGATCTCCACCAGACAACCTTTTCTTTCTTTCTTCCTTTCAAGGTTCTATGTATTCAAAGTGGTTGTTAAAGTTTATTTTTTCCTATATTCATTTAAATTACATGATTAAATTACTGCCTCGGTGGCGTAGTTGTAGGCTATGATTGCAAAGCTGAGGTTTCAGGTTCTAATCTCAGATTGGGCAAAGCGATATTATTAGATTTTTCTACTCATTATCAGCTCGAAGTCAGCAATTTATGCCCGATATGGCGATGGGCTCGCGCCTATCACATCTTTCAACGGAACACAAAAAGTGAAACGCGGTTGTTTTGGTAGCACCTGCCTACCCCTTCTGTGAACAAGGCGTGTATTTATGTATGTATGTGTTTAGGCGATAATACACGAACGTAGTTTCAATATAGTCATTTTCCACTCGTAGACAAATAGTAAAACTATTGTCTCATTGTCGGAAGGAAAAACGAAACGTCATAAATGCCACCGACGACCTCAGACTAAATACTCTCTAGACGTAGCCATGCCGTGGCCGCACAAGAGACAGATATATTATTCTTCAGTGTGGCCATGTTGGGAAAAATTCCTACTTTTGGTGGGTACTAACACAGGCCAACATAAGCGTTGCCAACCGTACCATTTAAATCGTATTTATTCGTATATCGTATTTATTTTTAAATGATAATGAGTTTATGATTATTTTTTACTTTTTAGTTCGATCTTACATGAAAGCTTGTTTTTTTTAGTTTTTAAACTATAATTTAATTGCTTGCACTAAAACATCTATCTACGGCTGTCTTATCAAAGAAAGACAACTGCGCGCAAATTACCAATTATATTATTTTTTCAACAATAATATTTTGTTTATTATTCTGGATAAAATATAAAATAATATCATATACTTTTTAAATTATTGCGTCGTCATCGGTCCTGGATAAGTATGCAAAATTTCAAGTTAATCCGACGTTTTGAAGTGCTCGAAAATCGACTTCACAGATTCTGTTACATACATACATACAGGCGAATTTAATAAAAGCGTCTTAAAAATAATTAATGATCAACTACATACATGAACATATTTTATTGGGACTGCTTTTGGTTTTACTATAACATTCTTCTTTTTATAATGAAAGGAATCTATCTAGAAATGTATTGAGCAAATTTTAAAATTATTTGTTGGGTGCCAATTTTGCCGTCCAGTAGCTTCCACCCATTTAATTTTAATTTCACTATTAGCAGGAAACCTAAAATAAGAAGTAATTTTATTTTTATTACGCATGAATAACGCTACGTATGCAAGGTATAATATGCAAGTATTATCTAGGGTAAACCAATTTTCATAACAAGGTAACACTAAACTTTTAAGAAATTAAGGTTATTTAATATTATTTGTAGAAATTCTAAATGTAATCGATATCTCTAAGTAAAACAATTTGAATTGATATTAAAATACAACATTATTTACCAATAAACAACAAAATAATTAAAATGTAACATAAATGTGTAACTTACGAGTGAAATGTTATTCCACAAATTTTCGTTCACTGCGGCTTTTGCAGCCTTAAATACTACAACCCACTATTTCATATACACTATAATAACTAATATTTGTATAAATTGCTGCTTTACACTATCCAAAACTATTAAAATATCGGAAAAACTGATTGACGTATACTTGTTTGACAAACTGCAGTTTGACAAAAAAAACCGGCCACGGTGACAAGGACAAAGAAAAAACTCTCTGTCTCTTTTACGCACACTAATTATTAACTTGCGATCTCACTCTTATTTCTCACGTTCCAGTCATGGCTACGTCTAGAGAGTGTTTAGTCTGAGCCGGCGACGCATATTGCGAAGAAACAAAAGACGAGTCTTGACGTTTTTCATTCAAAGCCGTGACCGACACCGCATATCACATGCTGTATCGTTGTGCCTCTAAAATAAGAGCCCTAAATTAGACTTTAGATACTGTAATGAGTAAAAATAAAGACATACCGGAATACTATACACCTAATATCACTTTAACACATTGATTTCATTTTGCTGGTAGCAACATTTTAGGTATATTTCCAAGCAAACAAGGTTAGATTGAAACATTCATAAATAAAAATAAAAAACAAGAAAACAAACAAAATATACATTAATTTTGTTTTACCAAGAGTCTTATGCATTATTTCGATTTCGTTCAAACAACGTTAAGCTAACACATTGTTCGTGAATAAAAGTATTTCAAAATACATTTCCGGAAAAATACAAATACTCACTGTTGATTGATTAAATCAAGTAAACATTTACGAAAACCGAAAGGAATGTTACAGACCTCCCGAAATTCATAAATATTTAAACCGCAATTTGAAAACAAACAAAAAATGATTATTTATGCTTACATCTCAATATTTATTAATCGGCACACGTTCAGATGAATTGAATCACATTTGTTGTTCACGAGTACCTCAGAACACACTGAAGAGAAACAAAAACCAATCACTCTGATTCAGGTCAACAGAGCTTTCTTTTAACCGACTTCAAAGATAGGATGAAGTTCCGAATTCGTTTTTCGCCGGTTACTCGAAGACAGACAAGACCTGATGAATATCTTTGGACCTAGAGAGAACTTCTCAAAATAGAGTAGGATTTCAATAGTTTTTGTTTAATAGTTTCTGTATTAAATTAACTATAATGCGGCAGAAAATAAGAGGTGGAGGTGAGTAGGCGGTAATAAAATTTTAATTACTTTGTACCTACTCCTATAAGATGCAAGCATGATATTTATCTATGTAGAAATTTAGAGAAATAAAGTGATAACAAATGGTCCCGCGATACGTTCGGCCTTCGTTCACGTATTGATCCGTTATGCTCGTATCTTGGATACACGATTGAAGGCCAAACAATATTTTGGTGTCCGATAAAATATGTAACTGTGCTAAGTAGATACACGTTTATCCCATTAGTCGTCATGTTTTGAATAACAGTTTATTTTTTGCACATAATTTGGATATACTTTGCGGGTTCGATTCCCGCACCGAAACAAATATTTGTGTGATTCACAGGTATTTGTTTCGGGTCTGGATGTTTGTGAGACAGAAAGGTCTCTCGTAGTTTCTGATACCCACGAGACAAGACTCGATCTTAGTGTGGGGTCAGGACTATGTATGTGACTATCATGTGTATTTATTTATTAGAAGCCTGCAATCTTAACAAAATATTTACTTAAGACTATGTGGATCTTAAGCCGTTCACCTGATGATAATCACTCATGAACAGAAGTAAAACAACACCTTGAATTACAAAGCAATGCTTGGTATTCTACTGTTGGCCATGTTGAGACATGAGATGTTCAGTCTCAATATGTCCAGTAGTTACTCCAGCTACAATGTCATTCAATCCGAAATACAACAGTGTATTTTCACTGCTATTTGGCGGCAGAAACAGACATTATGGTGGTACTAACTCAGGCGGCCTCTCACATACCCCGAGTAATCACAATGCACAGAATTTTTGTCACATATAATACGTTGTACACAACATCACACTACTATTCAATACTAAGTTTGCCTAATAATAACCAGCTTTAGAATGCGTATTAATTATATTTATAACAATGTACCCAGCGCGCCCTTGACTGAACTAAAACGGTAGCAAGTGATTCAGTATTTTCCACGCTCCATTCATAAACGTGTTGCGTTGTATCGCCGGAAATTATATACATTCCGAGCATATCTTTGAATGTTTCTGTGAATGATAAAACAAAGTTTGCTATTTCAGATTTATATGTTTAACATCCGCAAGGATGAAAACCCTGTGTTAGTGAACCGTGCAATGCATCGTGTCTTGGGGTTATTCTTTATCAATGCACAGTATACTGTATCATAATATTTTGTCCAGTTTGTAACACTGACGTTGATGTGACAGCAATAGATCTGATAGTAAATGGTATACAAACCAAATAGAATATCCACTGGCGATTAATAATTTTCTCTCTACGATGGATAAAGTTATGCTGGGCTAGTCAAAACACACTTGCCTATCATGACAAGGCTTTCTACCGGTTTTCCACTGGGGAGGAAACCAATGTTCGTATGTTTGATTCAAACTCTGTTTGAAATATATTTAAGTTAATAAAATGCTAGCTTGATATCTTCTAAGAAGATGTTGTTAGGTCTTACAATAAAGGATATCAAAGTCCGGGTGAAATAGCAAAGTTTGAGCATCAAAACACACCCAAGTGCCAACAGTACTAACACTAGACACAAAAAAAGATTCATATTACTGGTGGTAGGTCTCTCATATGTGAGAGATCATCTGGGTAGGTACCACCGCAATGTCTGTTTCTCCCGTCAAACAACACTGCTTAAATGCACTGTTGTGTTTCGGATTGAAGGACATTGTAGCCAGAGTAACTACTGGACATATTGAGACTTAACATCTTATGTCTCAGGATGGCGAGCGCAGTGGAATGTTGCTACTGTTTATGAGCGGTCGTATCGCTTACCATCAGGCGAACGGCTTGCTCGTCTCGCTATTCATTGAAATAAAAAAAAATGCGCTGGAAATTGCGGCGCAGAAAACTATTTGTTATTTCAGGTCTCAAGTGTAATTCGTTTCCAGAACTGTTTATAAAGCAATCAGTTTGAAATTAAACCTAACTAGACCACTCCACCTCGCCTCTGTTGCATAAAATCTGTTTACACAGACGGGACGGTTTCCGCTGTATTTTTCTACCAATATTTTATTCACTAACATTCCTAGCGCTCGTGAGTGGAATATCACTGTAGGGATAGGAGTTTCCGTGCTTTTCATAGTTTTTTCCATACCTGTTATAAAAACAAATCTGACAGCTGATATAAGAGTTCCAGTGGTATGTAGGTAAGTATGAGGGTGGGGCAGTCTCATGTAATTGCTCTTACATACAAGTGAGATGTCAGTTGAGTTGGTCATAGCGCAACAGGCTAAAATTATTTTTATTGTTTTCATGGAGGATATCCTCTTGGATTCCCGGGAATACAGAATTTTTCCTAAAAAAAACCATCTCCATCGGCACTTGGTAAAACATCGGGACATAGATTAGAATTATATACAGAAACATATAGAATTATACATGCGGGACCTCACAAAGAACACGCCGAAGTTCCTCCAGTACATAGCTTGCAGAAGCACGACTCATGGGACTGGAGACTGTGACGCCCTCACACGCACTGCTACAACTCCTGTAAGCCAGGATCAACAGTGGCACGCTATGTAATGGCACCGAGCACTACTCATAAGAAGTTGTTTATTCCTCCTCTATACTTTTATCAGCCAGGGTGAACCAGGGTGAAGGGCAACATGATGACCTAGTGCGTCCGGACTAGGATCGGACCGGATTTTTTTTTACACTTGCCCGTCATACACAGTCAGGTCATAAGTATTGTCACACAGTAAAAACTTTTCTTTTATAATGCTGGCCACAAAAAAGTTTATTGAATTCGAATTTCGAATTGTTCATGAAAATAAAAATGTATACTTTTTAGAATTATACTCATTTTTAAATATGGAGTGGACGCTTAAAGAAGACCGTGTTGCAGTTATTGCGTTGCATCGTTGCGGTTACGCGCCAATACAAATTTTTGACATACTGAAAAATTTGAATATTACCAAAAGATTCGTTTATCGTACCATCAAACGATACAATGAAGACTCTAGTGTAGATGACAGGTCAAGAAGTGGTCGCCCTCGGTCTGTTAGGACTCCAGCAGTGATAAAAGCTGTGAAGGCGCGAATTCATAGAAATCCCAAACGTAAGCGGAAACTGTTGGCCCTTCAGATGGGGTTAAGCAGAACCACGATAAAAAGGGTGTTAAATGAAGACTTAGGGCTTCGGGCATATCGAAGAAAAACAGGACATCGTTTGAATGCTCTTCTAATGGACCTGAGACTGAAGAGATGCCGCGCTTTGTTGAAGCGGTACGCGGGAAAAAAATATCGGGAAATTCTTTTTTCAGATGAAAATTTTTTACCGTAGAAGACAGCTACAACAAACAAAATTATAAGGTGTACGCACACAGTAGTGAACAAGCGAGCAACCGTATTCCGCGTGTCCAACGAGGTCATTTTCCATCCTCGCTTATGGTATGGTTGGGAGTTTCTTATTGGGGCTTAACAGAGGTACATTTTTGTGAGAAAGGTGTAAAAACGAATGCAGTTGTGTATCAAAATACAGTCCTGACGAACCTTGTGGAACCTGTTTCTCATACCATGTTCAATAACAGGCACTGGGTATTCCAACAAGATTCGGCGCCAGCTCATAGAGCAAAAAGCACACAAGACTGGCTGGCGGCGCGTGAAATCGACTTCATCCGGCACGAAGACTAGCCCTCCTCCAGTCCAGATTTGAATCCGTTAGATTACAATATATGGCAACACTTGGAGGAAAAGGCGTGCTCAAAAACTCATCCCAATTTGGAGTCACTCAAGACACCCTTAATTAAGGCAGCCGCCGATATTGACATGGACCTCGTTCGTGCTGCGATAGACAACTGGCCGCGCAGATTGAAGGCCTGTATTCAAAATCACGGAGGTCATTTTGAATAAACTTTAGTGTCATAAGAATCTATGTTTTATTAAGTTCATTTTGGTATATAAATGGTTACATAATGAATAAACTCGTTTCAATTATTTTATATTAAACATGTGACAGAATTTATGACCTGACTAGGTAATGATGGTATCAGACGACAGTCCTAAGACATTTGATACAATTATGCCGGCTTGGTGAGATGCCTCTTCACACTACGGCGGAAGGACCCGGGTGCATAGGAAGGAGGGAACACACGTGACGTCAAACAATTTCATGTTGAAATAAAACTATTATTTACGGATTTTATCGCGAAATTGGTTTAATTTTTTAAATTTTTGACTTCCCGACGTTTCGATTACTTTACAGCTTTCGTGGTCACGGGGCGGACTGAGGTATTAGACGTCCGCTCTGTGACTGTTACAATTCCATCCATCCATCCATCCATCAGCCAAAGGAAGTCCACTGCTGAACATAGGCCTCCCCCAATGATTTCCACAGAGACCTGTTGGAGGCAGCCTGCATCCAGCGACGTCCCGCGACCTTTACCAGGTCGTCGGACCATCTTGTGGGTGGACGTCCTACGCTGCGCTTTCCGATACGCGGCCTTCATTCGAGCACTTTCCGACCCCATCGGTCATCAGATCTCCGCGCTATGTGCCCTGCCCATTGCCACTTCAACTTGCTAATCCGGTGGGCTATGTCGGTTATTTTAGTTCTCCTACGGATCTCCTCATTTCTGATTCGATCTCGTAGGGAAACCCCGAGCATAGCCCTCTCCATAGCTCGTTGAGTGACTTTGAGCTTCCTAATAAGGCCCATAGTGAGAGGCCACGTTTCGGTGCCGTAAGTCATCACTGGCAACACACAACTATCGAAGACTTTCGATTTAAGGCACTGAGGTATTTTGGACGAGAAGACGTCGCGTAGTTTCCCGAACGCTGCCCAACCGAGTTGGATTCGACGATTGATCTCTCTCTCGAAGTTGGACCTGCCTAACCGGACCACTTGTCCTAAATAGACATATTCGTCAACAACTTCAAGAGTCGAGCCCCCAACACCGATGGGGGTTGGCACAACATGGACATTCGACATGATCTTCGTTTTGTCCATGTTCATTTTAAGACCCACCTGTTGTTACAATTCAACTACCCTTATTTTACAATTATAATAATAGATTTATTTCAATGTGTAACATTCGCGTAAATCTAAGAAACCATTAAACAATTCCATGGTTCGTGCTGACATGGTTTGGACTATCAAGCTATCTATGGCTTCACAAACCAGCGCCTTACATATCATAGAAATATTGCTAAAATTTCTATGGTATACAAGTGTTCATATGATGTTATCTTTCACGAATAAAATGTGTGGTATTTGAATATAACCAGGAGGAAATGTTTTATGAGTTATCACAGCTTTGAGCCGTGTGTGTGTGTAGTGCAGATAAGATTGCGCTTGTATGACATCAATATTTAACGGTATAATCGCAGAAAGTGTTTTACTAGGAAAAACTGATATGATTACATGGGTCTTGCGTGGGCTGTTATAATATACAGCATGAAAGCTATCACATTGATCTATCTGCTTAAGATATTGATTGATTCATATTGGTTTAAAACTAAGGATAGACCCTTTAGTACACACGGAGTTTCAAAAATATGACCGTGAAAATCGCACTAATATAAATATTAAATCTAAGCTGGGCGAGGCCGCTAGTTTATTTATTTATTTATATTTATTTACAGAAAATATAACATCTTAACAGCCGAGGCCAACACGACGCTATATTAAATAAAAGAAAATAACTCTTAAACTACAATTAATTTAAAATAAAATAAAACAATAAACATTAAAAATAAAATTAAACAATTCAAACAAAAGTAAAAATTTAAACAACAAAAACATAATTATTATTCTAACATTCGTAACATTTTTCTAAACATTGTTGTGCCACTTCCGTGAATTTGGGCAGACTGCAACAATTGAGATCAATGTCCTCAGCAATGGTGTTGAGAAGTCTTACAGCGCGCGACAGGGGTGCAAATTTTAGTATATTAGTCCTAAATAAATTGACGTGGAACATTAGCGGTTGGCGACGAGTGCCGACGCGGCTGACGGGTACGCACAGCTGTAGCGCCGACAACACCTCTGGGTGGTGCACCCACCAGCGCCACACTTTAAACACGTACTTGATGAGGGCGACATCCCTCCTAACCCCTAGCCTGCAGTAACCAACCATGCACATAACGAACAGGCTCGGATACATCAGCGGGTAGTACGGATAAACACCATATTCTTTCCAATATAGAAACCGTATAAATTTATTTTGTAGTTTTTCCACCATGCGGTTATATTTAGCCTCATGGGGATTCCATATGATGGAGTTAGTTTCGATTCTACTGCGAACAAGTGCATTGAATAAAATCTTAATTACTGAGATGCTGTAAAAATTCTTGCCTTGTCTCAAAATAAAACCAAGGTTTTTAAAAGATTTTTTGCAAATGTCAATTATATTAATCCGCTAGGTGGCGCGACACGTAAACATCGACTCCGCGTTCATTAATGTTTTAAAATGATTTCCCGATAGTATTCTGAGCAATAAAAGTGAAATAATAGTGCATCTTAACAAGCATCATCGGTGTTAATGTGCGCAACCAGTGAAACACAAAAAGTTCTAAAATCTCTGATCGAGAAACAAGACTCTCATAAGACTCTCTTCATTGCATAGGAACTATACAAAAAGTGAAAACTAAAGCCAAGAAGTGGTCAAACAATTGTTTTTTGTTATTTTTATGAAGTTATATTCAAGTAATTTCGAGACAATGTCTAGAGTGCATAGTTTTTAAATCTTAGCAGTGACAAAAAGCGGTCATCTCACTAGTACCCACAGTGTCTTGAAAACGAAAAGAAGTGAACTTTGGACCCAATAGTACTTCATCAATTGACAATGGTATTCAGTATTTCGGCATGACTAACAAGTGTATTCGTAGCGCATAAATCATAGCCACTACATAAGAACGACGTAGTCTGTCCGGGGGTTCGAAACCTAAGTCCATATGTGATTTAGTAAAACTCTTTTTGAAATTATAAATAGAATTTGATTTGTGATCTGAGTAACATGAACCACAATAAAAATATTATAATGACACGTCGTCGTAGAAAATTAATGAATTTAGAATTGGATACAAATATGATTGATAATATAAACATAACAGGCGACAACACGTTAGATGGCGCCACGAGTAGCGACGGTTTTCCTGATATCTCAGACAATGAAGAATGCAACGAAATATTAAAGCTGAAAGACACAATAAAGGAATTAACTTTGAAACTAGAAACAGCATATCGTGAGATAGAAATTTTAAAATCAGTAAATAATATTCGTTATAATGATAATAATGATGGAACAAAAAATAGAAATACACCCAAAAAACAATATACGGAGAAACCAAATGATACGATAAAGGTAATATCAGACGGTGCAATGCCATCCACAACAATCTATTTAGATGATCTTGTAAATAATGCCGAATTCACAGAGAATAATAGTAATACTGTGAGACATCCACCCGTAATGAGGCATAAATCAACCCAGTGTAACAACATAACTGAGACCCCTAGTAAGAAGAAGCAAAAGCAGTCATTTACTCAGCCACAAGGACCAAAAAGAAAGCTCTGTGTCATAAGTAGCAATAATACAAACACACTTTGCAAAATAATTGAAAACACCTTTATGACGTATGATTATTGTCACTACATATATCCGAAGGGTGGAATTGAACAGCTCTTTCAAGGAATAAATACAAAGATTAAGGATTTTACTAAAGCCGACTATTGTGTAATATTAATAGGCGAAACAGATTTCCGCACAACTTACAACTACCATGATCTAATCATTTATATTAGAGACAATATTCAACGTGTAAACCATACTAACATTGTAATTTGCGCTCCTACATACAAATGTGGCTCCTTCACAACAATTTATAACAAAAGAATAGAAATATTTAATAATATGCTATACCTGGATAACATGACCCACCAATATGCCACTTTACTAGACTCAAATGCTGGTCTTTCATATGACTATAGAATGTTCTCAGGACGACAAGGTCGGTTAAATGACGCAGGAATGGAAAATATTTTTTTTAACATCAAAAATGTAATACTTAATAGTGAAGCGAATAAGAACAATTACAAAACCAACGTGAGTAAAAATATGTTTTTTCTATAAACACCTAACAATTATGCATCAAAATATTGCTGGTTTAATAAATAAGTCGGAACAACTGATAATACATTTAGAGGAACTGTTAGAACAACAGGCAACCATTGTGGATGTAATTTGTATAACTGAACATTTTATGGAAAGCGGACATGAGGATCTACTAAATATACCGGGATATAAATTGGCGGCATGCTTTTCTAGGGAAACAAAACGAGGAGGAGCGTGCATTTTGGTAAAAAACGAACATCAATATAACGAATTGGAAAAAGTGAAAAACAATTCATTTTCAGGAGTATTCGAATGTTGTGCAATAGAGATAAAACATCTTAACGTTATTGTTGTATGTATCTATAGAACACCAAATCAAAGTAACCTTGATACTTTTTATACAAAACTAGATAATATATTATCATCAATCTGCTATAAACGACAGAAAAAAGTTGTCATATGTGGTGACTTCAATATTAATATGTTAAAAAAAGACAAAACGGCTGCTGAACTTGAAAATTACCTACTTAACTATAACCTTAAATTGCAATTCTACCAACCAACTAGATTACAAAGCCACACTTGTATCGACAACATTGCAATCAATTTCTCAGAAAAATGTAACCCTAGCGTACTTGACTTGAATTTGTCAGACCACACAGCGCAAACCATAAAAATTCCTGTAAAAAAATTCTGTGTACTAAATGGTTGGAATATACAAATGCGCGACTATAGTAATGAAAACTTGGTCAAATTTAAAACTTGCCTGAGTTCTTTATCTTTTTGCGATGTTTATTCCTCAGAAGATGTTGATGCCGCCTACAATTCATTCATTGAAATATTCAAACTATTTTATGATTTGTGTTTTCCTATGATCTGTGTAAAAATTAAATCAAAAAGGAATCCGAATTGGTTAACACCTGGTATAAAACGTTGTAGTAAAAATAAAAGACATCTTCTATGGCAGTATAGATTAAATCCAAACCATTATAACCTTATACAGCTAAAGAGATATTCTTATAGACTCAAAAAAATTGTAAAACTAACACAAAAAGCAAAAAATAATTATATAATAAGTACGTCAAAAAATAAGAGTAAGGATACATGGAAAATAATTAACGAAAGCAAACACTTCCAATATGACTACATACTGGAAATTAATAATCATGGGGATTTAATAACGGATCCCACAGAAATAGCAAACATTTTTAACAATCACTTTGCTGACCAAGCTAAATTAATCTCTAAGTCTACTCTGCCCATTTATCCAATGAGTTCTAATATCTATTGTCAATCTATGTTCCTTGCTCCAACTACACCTCAGGAAATTTGCAAAACTATACAATGTTTAAAAAATAAAGTTAGTGTAGGTTATGATGGCATTTCAACTAAAGTTTTAAAGTTCGCTTCAGAAGTGGTATCGGGACCTATAAGTCACATAATTAACACATGCATTTCTTCTGGTGTTTATCCACATAAATTAAAACCGACCATTATCAAGCCTCTATTTAAAAAACATGACAAATGTGATGTAAATAATTATAGGCCTATTGCTCTTATTTCTGTGATGTCTAAATTATTTGAAAAAATCATCTATAAAAATATGTATTCTTACCTCACCAAACATAATATTCTAATTCCAGAACAAAAAGGTTTCAGAAAAAATCGCTCCATCAACATGGCAATATATGACTTTCTTAATATGATAATGACAGACATGAATGAAAGAATTCCCACTAGTGCTATTTTTATGGACATGACAAAAGCTTTCGACTTAGTAGACCATAATGTTCTATTGCAAAAACTTTATACGTATGGTATACGAGGTAATGTTCTATCGCTCATAAAGTCGTACCTTAGCAATAGAACTCAATTTACAGAAATAAAACGAGTTTGTATTAATAGAAAAAAAGAACTTAAATTTGTCTCCAATGAACGCAATATATCATGCGGAGTTCCGCAGGGCAGCGTGCTAGGACCGCTGTTATTTCTAATTTATATAAATGATTTTCCAAAGCATGTATCATATCCTATGGTTCTTTTTGCTGATGATAGTACTCTTATTATAAGGCAAAGGAAAAACACTGACTACGATAAAGAAATTAAGAATGCATTACACCAATCAGTAGAATGGCTAAATAGAAATAACCTAATACTTAACTTAACAAAAACTAAAATTATGACTTTTAAACAAAGAATGAATAACCCTACCATTAATTTGACCTTTAATAATGAAACAATACAAGAAGTAACATGTACGAAATTCTTAGGCCTAACAATAGATAATAAACTAAACTGGAAAGAACATGCATCAGTATTAGTGAAAAAAATAAACAAATTTGCGTTCGCTCTCTATAAACTCAATAAAGTAGTTAACCAAACAGCCGTCCTCACTGCCTATCATGGATATATCGGCGCTATATTGCGTTACGGAATTATTTTTTGGGGTAACTCGTCTGAAAAAGAGTCTATCTTTAAAGCTCAAAAAAGATGCATCAGATCCATTTGCGGACTTAAAATGACAGATACATGTAAACCACACTTTATATCACTTAAAATCCTAACATTGCCTTCCCTTTACATTTACGAAAGCTCATTATTTGTAAAAAACAATAGCGAGTATTTTAAAAAAGTAGCTGAGCAACATACAAGCATAAGACACAACTATTTACATATCTTTAAGACCCTCAAAGACAGCTTTACTCCACAAGAGCACATTTTGTATGGCTCCAAAAATCTATAATAATTTACCATATCAAATTAAACAGTTAAACTCAATACAATTTAAAAAACAATTACATGCCTTTCTAATTAGCAGGTGTTACTATACAATTAATGAATTCCTTGTTGATGACTTAGGAAAATTAAAGTGAAAAGTTAAAAATATTTAGTTATTAAATGCTATTATATAAATATGATGTATTAGATTTTCTGAACGACGACTTTCATTAATTAGACATGATTTTATACATTAATTATATTTTGTCATTTCTCTTATATTAATTATTTGATAATTATAATGACTACAAAAAATGTATTTCGAATTAAATTACTGACGGAATAAAAACTGACGGAAGTCACACTTGTATGCCAATTTGTAGGCAGATCATAGAGCACCTAACTATGTATGTATCAACCCTGTACCTATGTATCACAAGTGAAATAAAGAATTTTTGAATGGCTTCGAAACGTTAATTCAGGTACCATTCGAACTCCCAAGTCCCGGACGTCCTTAACGCGTGGTATAACTGTGGTGTCCATAGTGTATGAATAGTGGAGAGGTGCTCGAGCGCGGGAATATGTCATCATACCACATGTAGCGACATTGAAATATAACTTATTGACCTCACTCCATTGCACCACTCTATCAATATCGCGTTGAAGCCGCTCACAATCAGAGACCTCAGATATCGAGAGAAATATTTTGAGGTCGTCTGCAAACAATAAACACTCCGCCTCTTTTATTATGGAAGGTAGGTCGTTGATCATAATAATGAACTCCAGAGGCCCCAGATTGCTGCCCTGACTCACGCCCGAGAAGGTGAAATAGGGCTTAGACTTATGTCCAGCGTATTCTACGTACTGTCTGCGATCACTAAGATACAAACAACATTACACCTATAGTCACAGATATAGTTATAACCACTAATAAAATATGTGCATTTTGCCACGGATATAAGAAATTCACGCAAGATATTTAAATTTTTCAACATCCAAACGAAAATATATTTTATCATACTTTCTATGTTTCGATTTCAAATACACAACATCTTTTCAAAAGGCGTCTTGCAGCTGCGTTTTTAGCATCTAATTGCACTAACTAATCTCCTAATTATTTAAAATAATTCATAAATTAAATCTGAAAAATACTCATCAATTTGTCAATATCCGTAGCAATATCCGTATCTTAAACAAAACACTAATAAAATAATGTTTACATCAAAAATTACATCACGCGTCAACGCTTTCTTCATAAAATCGCGTGTGGGAGCGATTATTATTTACAATATCGTGGACAAATATGAAACCCACAGTGTGAATTCCGCATCCCACGCGTCTACGTCATACCCGCGTCATTGGGATTCTGGCATAATAGGGGACATTATCTGCCGGCAATTAGTATGGGCAAGTTGCCCGTGTTGCGTACTCTATGAACACGGCTTTCCAATATTTGGTGCAGCTTGTGGTTATTGAGACTTTTGAGCCGCCCTTCTAAAGTATATCTTGCACGTATTATCTTGTTATTGATAAAATGGGTTGTGTATGAATGGTGAATAGTAACATATATATTAGTATAATATATAAAGCTGAAGTGATAGGGTGAAACGGGACGGTATGGGAAATGCAGTAGAGGATGGAAGTCACGTTTAATTTTAATAATTTACAATTTGTTAGGAAACATAAACAACTTCAATTGATTAGTATAACATTACTTCTGTCTATAAAACATTTACTAACCATTTATGTCTCATGCAATTTTGTTTATACTCGTATAGTGTCGTCTCCACACTTTGGATTGCACCTAATTGATTAAGATTATATACTAGAACAGGGACTAGGAACAAAATGTGTTTAACAGAAGAGGGTAAAGTACCACTCTTTCTTCTCATTCTTACTTTTGTTACTCCTATGCACTAGCTCTATCTTACCTCTCGCTCTCACACTAGGTCGTCGGGCCACAATTTGAGAACCCCTGCATACAACAATGAGATACTTGGCTTAGCCCGGCGTCTTCGCACCAGCTCGGAATTCAATTGATTGCGTGTTTGAGACTTTGAGACACCTCCAACGCAATAATAAATATAAAACAATTCAGCAGAGATGACCGGATGTTGCGTTATATAAAGAAAAAAATATGACGTAGTGTGATGTTTGAAAGTCTCCGTGACGTTGTAAACCGGCTGTGGAACGAGAGGCCAGGTTTCTCTGCAGGGTATATCAAGACTGCGACCGAAAACGAAGCCTAAACGTGTGTTTGTGACTACAAACAGTATGCAACTAAAAAAATCGCATAAACGCAACAAAATATTATTTTAAGAACTTGCTTACTTGCGTTTTTAATAATACAAAAAGATGTAAGTTATTATTTTAGGTAAAATAGTAGCCACTAGCGTCCTTATTCTTAGAACGTGTTAATACATAGGTATGTGGTTGTTCGAGTGTTGTGTCCCTTTGTAATGACTTTTGAATTGAGTTTGAGCGAAGAAGACAAAACATTTGATAACTAAAACAGGTTTTAAACTGTCTATGAATAAAGCCGTAAATATATCCATGCGTATTCCACTACGTATTTGTAAATTTTAAACCCAGATAATGTTTTACAACCATACACAAACCGCTTACTACCATTTGAACTCCATACAATATTCTAAATGGACATTACTGGTAAACCAAAATGGCGTCTTACTACTCTTTCATGCATAATAAATAGAAAAGCGAAACATCGGACGCCCGCCTACAAGGTGGTCGTACGACCTGGCTGAGTTTGCAGAAAGTCACTGGATGCAGGCCGATTCCAAAAGGTCGATGTGGAGATCCTTGAGGGAAGCCTATGTTTAGCAGTGGACTTCCTGTGGCTGAGTTGATGATGAATACATAATTAATGTACCGAGATGTAAGGCTAGGTTCAGATGACAGCGCGGTGCAAGATCTAACTAAACTATTTATATTGTTCACATAATCCCACGTTACAGTGGCGCGCGGTAATGTGAACCGTACACATTGTTTAATTATTTTAGATCTTTACCCATAGCCTAAGGATTCCTAGTTAGAACTTGTATGATGGAAAACAGGAGTGATAAAGTCTTACTAATACAATAAATGAGAGTAAGTTCATTTGTTACAGTTTTTCTCCTTAACTACCCCATCGATTACGTTCTAATTTTGCCAACAAACTATCAGAGGTACAAAAATGATATATGGAACCTTAATCTTAAATAAATAGTTATCCAGCGGTAAGAAAACATTTTTCGTCCTTGCATTTTTTTTAAGCGTGGTGGAATATATGGCCTAACCACTCTCAATCGTATTCTCGATTATAGAGGAGGCCCGTGCCCTGCAGTAGAACGTATATGGGCTGATACAGAGACATTTTCTCAATAACAATGAATGTCGAGACGAGTATGCCATTCGTCTGATGGTAAGCGATACGAACACTCATGGACAGTAGCAAAACTAAACAAAACCACAAATTACAAAGCAATGCTTGGAATTCCACCAGTAAAATGCTTTTTGTATTAAACTACCCCGTAAATTGATTGAAAACTCTTATATTATGTGAGCAAAGCTGTGAGGAAAATTCCAGCAATAAATAAGTTTAGGAATCCTTGCTAAAATGTATAGTGTAAAATAGGGGTTATAAATCAAGCTGTAAAATATCCTGGGGGATACGGAAGGAATAATGGGCGTTTTATTATTTTAAAAGAATTGCTTCAGGTACATACACATGTTAGAGGTTCGCTTAAGTAGTTTACTCATTGCTATAAATCATGTGCGTTGTGTATTCACAGATTTATTGAGATATGACTATCTTTTAACATTCTTTCGTATATCTACCGGGTATATCAAGAGTACTACCGAAAATGAAGCTGGGTGGTAGTTTTAGTTAGTTGTAGAAACGCGACATTTTTTTTATAAATTTTTAAATATCGTCAAGTTTGGGTGGTAAATCCATAGTTTTTGCTAAAATAATAATTTAAAGCATTGCATACCATAGTATCTTTAAAAATAAAAGGGTAAACACTATTATTTAAGAAAAAAACTATGTATTTACCAACCTAAACCGACGATAAAAAAATAAAAAAAAAAAAAAACAAAAAAAAAATCGTCACGATTTTTTGCACAAAATTTAGTTGCATTGTGTCTGAAGTCACTAAAACTACCACAAATCTTCGTTTTCGGTACAACTTTTTCCTAGAAAGAAGCTACCAATACACCAACGATTCACTTTGCGTTTCCACCACGCTGGCCTAGTGCAGACCGCCAGGTCTATTTGGTATATTCATAATATACTGGTGGTAGGTCTCTCATATGTAAGAGGCTGTCTGTGGAGGTACCGCTGCAATTTCTATTGCTCCCGACGAACACCAGTGTAAATTCACTGTTGTGTTTCGGCTTGAACGATATTTTAGCCAGAATAACTAATGGATATATTGAGACTTAACATGCTATGTCTCAGGATGGCAAGCCCAAAACAATGCCAGGCATTCCTTTATAATTCAAGGTGTTGTTTGGTTTTGCTTGTATTCATGAGCAGTCGTATCGCTTACCATCAGGCGAACGGCATGCTCTTCTCACCAATCTTGCATTAAAAAATAATAAATTAAAGCCTATTATTATATTCGAGAATTTTGTATAATTAGAAATATCCTTATATACTTTCCCAAGTATGTAAACAAAAATCAATACTGTAGTACACTATGCACACGGGTATTATGTGAGATATATGCTTCAATGCTAAGGAGAAGCACTAGATCTCATGAATCGAAGGATTTCACGCCAGAATGAACCAGCTTCTGCAACGGTAGAATTCAATTGTTAAAGTATATTATGCTCCAGCTTATCCGTAACGATGTATTGGAAAACGTTATTTTTATATTTATTATTCTTTAGTGAATTTATGATGATCCTCATCATCAAGCATATTTTGCTATCAAATTGGAATATGGCCTCCATCGAATATCGGTTGTACAGTCGATCCGTGCCCTACTGTGTGTCGTCATGATTTGGATTATATTTTATTTATTACACTATCTTAATGTTAATATGTGCATGGTGGTCTGTTGGTAAACGGACCAGACGCGGCTGCCAACACGTTCACGGTGGTCGCGGGTTTGAATCCCAGGGCACACCTCTGTCTTTTCGGAGTCATGTGTGTATTGAAAGTCAATCACCATGCACTAAAACGGTGAAGGAAAACATCGTGAGAAAATCTACATACCATAGCAATTTATAAGAATTTCAATGGTATGTATGTAAGTCCACCAACCCACATTAGGCCAGTCTACCAGGACTATAATATGGCCTAACCACTCTCCATCGTACTTTCGATTGTAGAGCAGGCCCGTGCCCTGCAGTGGGACGTATATGGGCTGATGCAGATATTATGTTATTACATCATCAGGAATCACTCACAAGAAGAAGTAATATATACTACATAGATAAAGCTGAAGAGTCTGTTTGTTACCTCTAAACTCAGTAACTACAGCTTAGAATTGAAAAATTGTTTTTATGTTGGATAGGTAATTTATCGAGGAATGCTATAGACTATATTTTATCACACTATGACCTACAGGCGGGAAGCAGTAGTGAAAAATATAGCAAATGCGAGGAAATCTCATATGTTTTTCGTGGTTCGACTGGTCGATATTTTCAATTGATTGCGAAATTGAAAATTTTGGCCTCCGTTTCAAAAAACTTATCTGCACCCGGGTGGAGACGGGCCGGACCGCTAGTGCAGTATAAAATTGTCTACATAAACTGGAACTTTTTTATTATAGCCCGGCTAATGTCGACAACCGCCTTTATGCATACTTGCGTTCATTACGCTCAATCGATGTCGTCAGTTATAGCACTATGAATAAAAATATCATCATAAAATTAAATATTATTCCTCTTAACACAGACTTGCCTGTATCTTTTTAACATCTATGATGACCCTGAAATAAATCGACAGTCACAATCACATATGGCGGGTTTGTATTTTCCCCGCTATATTTCGATGCCAAGTCACTAATTCGATGAATTTCGATGCCAAGTCACTAATTCGATGAATTACTATGACAATTCACGATATGCCGTCCATACGTAGATTTCTGGCGTCGTGCCTGTCTCCATTCATAAACAGGAATACATCCCACTGATTCCAATACTTGTGACGTCACTTCGGTCCTTCTTTTTTGGTAATAAACAATGAATCATCCCATTCACACGTTTCTTTATTTCTGGAATCGTTGAGAGAGTGGGTCACTGTTTTTTCCTTTAATATTGCAATATTTTCAATGCATTGTTTATTCGAGAGTTTTATGTAGAAGACATTTCATAATTTATATTTGTGTGCTTTGAATCATGGTGATCTAATATAGATTTTTAAATCACTAAATCCATCTTTTAGCTTTGAAGGAGATTGGTTGGAGACTGTCTTCTCGGTAAATCATAAGGAAAATTAATAAACAAAAATGTTTCTTATCCTTTGCGCAGAAGGAAGGACTGACAGCTTATTATGAAGATAACTACTTGCATAATTAATTAAGGGCAAATTGTTACAGACGCCTCTTCCTATTCTCTTAGGAGTCCAGCCGTAAGGTTAAGAATGAATGATAAAAGAAAAAAAATGTCGTTATTTTAAACTTTCAAACTAAGGACGTTCCTCTAATTCAATCAGTTGATAATAAATAAATCTATACTACAAGAGTAGGCGAATAATCTATTCCTACAAACCCAAAATAACTTGCAAATCCATTACCATGATCTTGGCTTCCTAACCAAATCCGAATAGGTGATACATGCCGTAAATTCGTCGTCAATAGCATACAATGCGCTTCTATTTAAAGCAATGATTGCTATCTATCTGGAATCTAACAAGAACCAACACCATCTGCCCGTAGAGAATTTCTGTTTAGTAACATCCAAGTATAAATACTTTAATAGCTGCCATGAATAGAACCGATCGAATAGCTATCTAGATCCGGTACGTTGTTCAGAAAAATACTAGTGCTCAATAGTAATTCATTAGGATGAAATGTAAATAAATATTTTAAAATAAAAAATGCTAAATTGATTTCTTTGGTAACGGTACCGCTGGTTTACAAAACACAGATTGCGCAGATGTGATAGATCCGGAATAGATGTTTGGAATATTGTTTGTTATCGTCGAATGGATATCATCTAATATCTATGTTTGTTGATGTTGTACCTGTAGAAAACCTTATTATTGGGTGCACTGTGTGTTTTTTATGACGATGAATGGCGAGACGAGTATGCTATTCTCTTGATGGTAAGCGATACAACCGCTCAAGGACAGTAGCAAAACCAAGCAACACCATTAATTAAAAAGCAATGTTTGGCATTCCACTACGCTCGTCATTCTGAGATATAAGATGTTAAGCCTCAATATGTCCAGTAGTTACTCTGGCTACAATGTCTTTCAAACCGAAACACAATAGTGCATTATCACTGCTGTTGGAGAACTAGACATTGCGGTGGTACCTACCCAGCTGGCCTCTCACATATGAGAGACCTACCATTACCACTAGAAATAATAATCATCACAAGTGCTGTAACTTTGATTACAGATACACAAGCTAAAACATAAAACGATTCATAACAAAACACATTAAAAGAACAATCCCGCAATACTCATAATCTTGAAACATTAATACGTATAAAGAGCATTCTCAGACCAAAACTACCGGCAATTTATAATACGAGCGCTGTGAATTTTCATATTTGTCTCCCCTGTGTATATTGCTCTTAAGCACTTGGATGGAGAATACAAGCGTTTATGTTTAATAATACAGGGTATATCAAGACTGCTACCGAAAACGAAGCCGGGTGGTAGTTTAAGCGACTTCAGACACAATGCAACAGAAAAAGTTGCAAAAAAAAGCGACAACTTTTTTTTTTTTTATTTTTGCTATGGCCATATTTGGGTGGTAAATACAGTTTTACCTAAAATAATAGTGTATATCCTTTTATTTATAAATACTCTAAGGTATAAAAGAGTTTAAATTATTATTTTAGCAAGAACTATGGATTTACCACCCAAAAATGACGATATTTAAAAAATAATCAAAAATAATTGTCGCGTTTCTATGCGAAATTTTTAATTGCATGGTGTTTGTAGCCACTAAAACTACCACCCGGCTTCGTTTTCGGTAGCAGTCTTGAGATACCCGGTATATAGTTATGTGCGTAAGTACGTATGTATGTTTGTATGTACTGTGCACGGTATGGGGTAATCGTATTTGGACTCAATGAATGGAAGTAAATAGTTAAATTGCGTAGAATTAATTAATACAACGCTGTCAAATACACGACCATTCTTATACTTTGCGGTGCGTGCGGTGACAAAAAAATACAGTTTTATTCCTTTGTTAATTTTCTTGTCTCAAAGTATAGAATTCGTCTTCATCCGATTTATTTATCAGATCTCTTACAAACCTATTAAATAGGATTATGATCCTGTAATCGATTTCTCATCGGGCACTCTAACTCTCGAAGTTCGGTTTGAAATATACCGGTATGATTACAAAATTATTTTTCTCATAATAATACTCGTTATTATCTACTTATGTTTTTTAATTATTCCAGCTATTTTTTACTCCTTAGATTGCCCTCTCATTCTCCTATTATTATATTCATCCCAAGGTTGCCTGGAAGAAATTGCCTAGTGCGATAAGGCCGCCTTTTATACTTTTTTATTGTGTTATTTCTAAAATGTATCTAGTTGTATGTATAAAAATTAGATGAAAATGAAAATAATTTATTGATTGATCCATTAAGATGTTCTACGGAATTTAAATTCAGTCATTTTTTATCTACCACCTGGTTCGGAAAGCGGTTTTCACTAGAGAAAAACAGGCAAGAAAATCTAGGTTTGCTCTTTTCAAAACCAGTTTACAAATTAGTGATTATCACAAAAGTTACAAGTGGTTTAAACCAGAGCAGTTCATTAATAATTTGTGACAACATTTTATGGTGTAAAAAAGGATAAATAAATAAATAAAATCCTTAAAATGAAGCAAATGAAACTTAATGCTGTCACATTAAGTTTTCCATTTAACAGTCTGCAAGTTGGCCAACTGTTATTGACGAGTACAGGCAGGTAGTCCAGTAACTTCGGGAAAGAGGTCAATTGACGATCTCAACTCAATTCCGCAATGTATTAGTTGCCCAGTTTTATATTGCTGGGTACTTCGGGAATGTTTACTATTGGAATTTATTGGGTTATATTCTTTTATTTTCTAAGTGAAATTAAATTTATACATTTAATTTAGTATTTTTTCTGTCTGTATGTATGTGCTTAGCAGTAGCAAAACCAAACAGCTTGAATTAATAAATACTGAACATTGCCTTCCTGATACATAAGATGTAAGTCTCAATATGTCCAATAGTTACTCAGGCTATAATGTCCTTCCATCCGAAACACAACAGTGTATTTACACTGCTGTTTCACGGGAGAGAAAGATATTGCGGTAATACCTACCCAGGCGGCCTTTCAAATATGAGAGACCTACCACCAGTATATTACATACATCGAAAGTGTTTTTTTAAGGTTGATTTATGTGTATTATTCATGAATATAGTGTTAAAATTATCATATTTTAATCAAAGTACAAAAAAGTCGGTAAAAATCCGTCCAAAACGAACATTTTTACATAAAAAACTGTTTGATGTAAACTGAAACGTGGTAGGCATCACAAAAAAATTCGCAGTACCGTATAATTCGATCTTTTTACAATAAACTTTATGTGGAAAAACACGCTTTTAGCCAATCTGAAATCAAAAAATTTAAAACAGTTCTAAAAAAAATTATAATCTAAAGCTTTTAATTGATAAATCCCGTACAGGGATACTTAAAAAAAAAAAAACAAAACCAAAATTTTTTTTGACACACAACATCAGTAAACCCAGCTTACTTTTCTTTACCATACACAAAGGTATCGCACTCACAACCTCCATAACGCGTTCGTGAGAATTTTACCTAAGTTACCTTAAGTTATCTCAACCTTATTTAGAAACTGGGCAATTGACTCGGCCTGTCTACCCTCCGGAATTCACTTCGTGTGTATGTAATAGATATTTTCTGTTTGCTGGTAAACTATTTACTTAACTATTTTTATTTATTTAATCCATTATTGCACTATATAAAGAAACAATTAAAGTAAGGAAATTACATAATATTACAGTATAAGACGCGGCTTTATCACACTGGGTAATTTCTTCCAGGCAACGTTTGAATGGATTTAAAAAATAGGCAATTAGGAGGCAGTCTAAGGTTAATAAGATATAAGAAGATATTTAACGTTTAAAAAATATTTTAAATGTGAGAAGATGAGCACAGGCTTCTATAGCACATGTCTTATCTAATCGCATCTGAAAAAAAAACCCTAAGACTCTTGGGTCTACGGAATTATCTTACGTGCCGAATTGTTGATGATCAGGGCTGTGTTTTAATCCTCGCGCTGTGACTTATGAATCCTAGATAATCAACATATATTTTGTAGATATTTATGTTTTGTGCCAAATATAAAAAAAACTGACAAATGTCACAGACTTGATGTACAAACAAACATTTTAGACTTCAAGTACACTTCGAAACATTAAAGAATAAAAACAATAAAATAACGCAATGTACTTTTACTTGCCAAATGCAAATTAATAAATAACAATTTAAAATGTATCTTATTTTAAATACAATTTATTTCAAGACATCTATTAGTCGTAGGAAACCGCTTGTTAATATATGTTATTATAAACTACCAGAAGTGGTTTTACATTATTTAATAAAATTAGGTATCCGCTTTGCACAAAGTCACGATCAATAATAATCCAAAGACATTCAAACTACTGTCACATGTGTTTCGTCTTCTCTTGAGAGGGTGCGTGCCAACGAGGTAACATCCACGGAGTTCACATATAACACGGCCTCTCCTGACACCCTGGCGTCCCGACAGGCTTAGTCGTCGTCGACCAAAGATGTAGAAATCAACCGAAGTAATGATCCAACGCCATCGGCAAGTTCCTTTTCTTGCAAAGACATTGAAACCAGGCGTGGCAAAGGCCTAGTTGTTCAGTCAAACGTTGAAGATGGGCCAGCCCCATTGGAATCTATTTATTTAGATTCAAACACTCATCATCCACACCATGATTAGTCTCTGAAACCAAAGTCCAAATTACTTCAGAGCTCCATTGCTACATGTAACAAAGTAAATTTGTTAGAGATTGTCATAAAAGTCAAACCAGTCAGAAAGTCAAAGTCAAATAAGTTTATACAAGCTAAAACATTCAACATATAAAAGTCTAAACATATGCACATACACAGGTCCTCGGTATGGGCCCCTACCGAGGAAATACTTAAATCTACACTAGGGGTCAGGGTGCATTTAATCCCCCTAGCGACTCTCCGAACACGGAAAGCTTTCACACCGAGGGAAAAGGAGGCTGTACTCCCTCGATGACTCTCCGAACACGGAAAGCTTTCACGCCGAGGGAAAAGGAGGCTGTACTCCCTCGACGACTCTCCGAACACGGAAAGCTTTCACACCGAGGGAAAAGGAGGCTGTACTCCCTCGATGACTCTCCGAACACGGAAAGCTTTCACGCCGAGGGAAAAGGAGGCTGTACTCCCTCGACGACTCTCCGAACACGGAAAGCTTTCACACCGAGGGAAAAGGACACTGTACTCCCTCGATGACTCTTCGCGAAAAGCTTTTAAAAGGAACAAACCAAGGTACCAGCTTCAATCTAAGACAGGTACTTAAAGAGTGAACACACACCTTCAAAGAATATTGCACACGTCTCAGGGATCCATTCACCTTTCCATGGAATCATATACTGAGCAGCCGCATAAGTAGACTTTCCATATGATCCAGCAAGTAACTTTAACTCATATCGGTGATTAGAGAGGGTTTTCACTACCCTATAGGGCCCCCGCATGCCAGAATCCAATTTACCCTGAGATTGAGCAAACTTGACAACAAACACCAGGTCACCCTTCTGGAATTCACGAGGAGGCTTCCGGCGCTCATTGACCATTATGTCTTGACGAGTCTGATTGTTTTTCAACCGTTCGGCCGTCCTTTGTCTGAGCATTTCCCGTTTTGCTTCCCGGTTGCCTTTGGTTAAATTCAATGCCACATCTCGCACCAACGTTCGGATTGCAGGCGTTGCGCTTTCATGGCCAATTAAAAGGTTAAGAGGAGAAGTCTGCGTAGTTTTCTGCTTTGTTAGGTTAAGAATGAGCTGTAAATGCCATAGTTCTTCAGCCCACTCAGCTTTTTGATGATTGAATTGAATTCAAGACCGTACGGATGTAACGTTCAACCTGTCCGTTTGCATGATGCATTTCAGGAGTTATGAAGTGAAGCTGTACACCAAGGACCTTCATCCATGAAGTGAAGCCCGTCGACTCAAACATGCGTCCCCTATCTGATACAACTAACTTAGGAGTACCAAACAACGATAACACAATTTTAAATACTCGTTTCAGTTCATTTAAATCTTGTCGACATATAGGTGTCAAGAGACAATATTTTGTGAACGCATCTACCACAAGCATGACAAACTTATAACCCTTGGACATAGGGAGAGGCCCGAGAACATCAACATGTAAGGTTTCAAAGGGAACTTCGGATTTTTCCCAGGATGTAATTGGCTGTAAAGGTGCTCGCGGTACACGCTTGTGGGCGACACATGTTAAACAATGAGAAGTATATTTAGTGACAAACTTTCTAAGACTAGGGAACCAAAAATGTCTTAAAATTAGATCCACTACCTTATCTGCGCCTACATGGCCATGCTCATCATGAAAGATGCGGAGGAGGCTCAAACGGTTACCTTTAGGTATAAAGCAAAGTAGCCTCGGGTCTTCACCCGTCGGCATATATCGGTAATATAATATGTCATTGTGTACTTCATACCTTGACGCATCCAATTGACCTTGTTCAAGCAATCGAATCATATTTTGAGTCTCCTCATCACCTGCTTGAGCAATTTGAGCCCAATTACGTGGACGTTCGACATTGTTAACATTACATGGGTTTCTACTTAAATAGTCCACGTGCGGCATCATGGTGCCCTTTCGGTAAAGAATGGTGAAATTAAAATCTTGTAGATAAATCCACCATCTCGCCACACGCGGTAACAAGTCTTTCTTATTTTGGGTGGATTTTAAGGCATTACAATCCGTTACCACCAGAAACTGAATACCAATGAGATAGTGCCTGAAATGCTTTAATGCATTTACTACCGCAAGGGTTTCGAGTTCATAGGAATGGTATTTCGGTTCAGCACCTTTTGTGACCTGACTATAATAGGCCACAACACGCCGACTACCATCCCTATGAACCTGTTGTAGAACCGCACCATACCCAAGACTACTTGCATCCGTATGAACTTCCGTAGGTAAACTTGGATCGAATATCGCAAGTACGGGTGCACCAGTTAAAATTTTAATAATTTCTTGACGTACAGTTTCATGTTCCGCAGTCCAGTGAAACTGCACGTCCTTACAAGTCAGGCGCGCAATGCAAGCAGTTCTGGTGGAATACTCTGGGATGTATTTTCGAAAATACCCCGCCAACCCAAGAAACTGTCTAACCTGTTTAACATTCTGTGGTGCAATGGAATCTGAAAGAGCCTGAACCTTACCAGTAGCGGATCGCACTTCACCGTTAGATATCACCCGCCCCAGGTATTCTACTTCTGTGCACAAAAAGAAACATTTGTTCAGATTTAACGAGAACCCAGCTTCCGTCAATGTTTGTAGTACTCCCCGCAAAGTTTGCAGTCCCTCTTCAACGGAAGAAGACAAGATCAAACAATCGTCGATGTATACCAGAACTTTCCCATCAGTGATGAATTTCTGCAAAGTTTTACTAATAATGCGCTGGTATACAATCGGCGCGTTTGCTAACCCAAATGGCATTTTTACGTACTCATAATGGGCCTCTGGCGTCACGAAGCCGGTGAGTGGTATGGATTCTTCATCAAGCTTTATTTGATGGAACCCAGTCGCCATGTCCAAAGTCGTAAAGTAGGTGCTTTTACCCAAACGGTCAATGTGGTCATCAATTAGGGGTAGCGGAAATCGATCTTTTACCGTTCGGGCATTTAACGCACGGAAATCGACACACATCCGGTCAGAGCCGTCCTTTTTCTTAACAAGCAACACTGGGCTTGCATAAGGCGACTCTGACTCACGAATGATACCCTTCGAAAGTAAATCTTGAATAATTCGACGTACCTTCAACTTTTCGTCATATGACATCTTGTACGGTCTATAATGAACTGGTGTATCGTCCTTTAGACGAATGCTCATGGTACCTGTTGTAACCGTGGAAGTGGCCGTACCTGAAATCATGTGTTCGGAGAACTCGTCCAAGATCCTATTGAGATCAACCAAATGAGGACCGCTTAAACTGGTTTTATACGAGCGTTGTCGGTTATCATGCACAGAAGAAACAGCACATTCAGGAGCCCGTATGATTCTCTGCAAGTCCTTGGTACGTACATATGTGACGCCCTCCCGATTCAGCACATCGGTGCCAATAATGACTGGAGCATTCATACACTCACTAGGGACAACCAAGAAGTCCACATCTAATGAAACGTCTTCCAGCTGAACCACGAGAGAGACGTAAAAATTAACATGCGTAATTAACTTACCTACGCCTTTTATTTGTCGACTGGTGGGTTTCTTGGTACAAGAAAGATGATTTACTACCACTGAAGAGATAAGCGACACCCCTATAGCACCACTATCTATAAGTATGTCAACTGGAATTCCATTGATGACACCAACAACGACGTCTTTTTGTTTTTGAGCTGAGTAACTTGAGCAAAAGTTGACTTTACCTGAATCCGCACGCTTCCTTACAAAGCAATCACGTATGTGATGGCCTTGTTTTTTGCAGTATGCACATGAGACGAATCGATCAATCTTAGCAGCGGTCGGTTTTAGGGCCGGCTCAGTTGCAGAACCAGTGGCAGCAAGTTTCGACTTCTTAGAACATTGCAACTGTTTGTGTCCCAACTTACCACATAAATAACATTTAACGCCTATTCCAATTCCCGGAGTCGGTCGGTTGGTAACTGTCGTTTTCTCGGTACCACTTTGCGCAATCGGATAGCGCATAGCACGAGCATCTGCATTTTCCGATTTTGAGAAGGTAGCCAAATAACCTACCAGGTCCCGCGGAGCTAAATTTGCGTTCATAGCCGCTGCTTTAACTTGGGGATCCGTAACACCCCGAAGCACAATATCGGTGATTAGGTCATCACTAAGGCCCTTAACAACCCACAACTGAAGTAATGATTTTCGTGCATATTCAGCATAAGTACGAAAACCATTAGAATTAGTGGACATTACCTCATACAAGATTGTTGCCCGATCTACCTTTTTGGTACATAAACATCTAAAGTCCTCTTTAAAGTTGGTCCATGAACGGTCGTTGGTAACCCACTCATCCAACCATGACCTTGCATCACCTTTCAAACACTTACCAACACGAGCGAGGCACTCGCGTTCATCCCACCGATTTGCAACCTTGGCCCGATCAACTTCCTCAAACCAGGAATCCACGTCATGTATATTAGGGTTAAAATTAGACACATAATAGCTATGTGTACTTACCGATTTCAATGATTGAATCGCTTCGACAATCTGTTCTGTTCCGCTCGGGTTGCGTGACTCAGTAGAGGCTAATCGACCTGATAAATGCGAATCATACGCTTGCGACTCTAAAGCCTGAAGACGCGACATTATAGTGTGCCAGGATTCATAACCACTAAACTCACGATTATCGTTTCGCCGATTACTATCACAGCGGTAATGGTTGTGGCCACGACTGCGCCCGTAGTCACAACTCCGGCTACGATCGCGACTGCTCTTGCGACTGCTATTATGATCTCGGCGCGTGTGACGTTCACCACGACGTTCATTGCGGCTTCGGCTACGGCTGCGACTACAAGTAAAGTGTCGTTTTCTTACCGGAGGGGTATACCCTCTACTTGAACTGCGCGAACGATGTCTCACCAAGCGTTCGCCGCGCGAGCGGCTGGTAGTAGAATAACACCGGTCACGAGATCGGGATCGACCCATTTTCTACTACAGCAATACAAAACAAGCTTACCAGAGATTATCAATCGCAACCTTGTGTTTCACGGACACTCAAACAAAATAAACCAACTGACTTTTGAAAATTTCAAAGTGGACGTAGTGAGCAATCCCACTTCTGATATAAACTACCAGAAGTGGTTTTACATTATTTAATAAAATTAGGTATCCGCTTTGCACAAAGTCACGATCAATAATAATCCAAAGACATTCAAACTACTGTCACATGTGTTTCGTCTTCTCTTGAGAGGGTGCGTGCCAACGAGGTAACATCCACGGAGTTCACATATAACATTATATATACATTGCTACACACAACACGTTGAACAGACAGTCTCAGATGATACCATTGAAAGTCTTAATGGTCGCTTGAAATTGCTCATACTAGTTTCCCCAAGTCTAATAAATTCTTGCTTCTACAACACACTACGTTTAACTAACCAAAGAAAATATTTCAACTCGTATTTTGTTTCTACAAACCCAAGAATTCCCATTACCGCTTTAATAAGAAACTAATATCCGGCTCTTTGTAAGTCTGGATCTTTTTTTATTTATCTTTTTAAACGAAGACAGTGTCCAGTTAGTAATGCCTTTGTTCCATTACTTTCTTTATTAAAAACCCGCCTTTGTTTCAGGTGGCGACTTCAAACAGCAAGCGTTGAGGGGGAACATAACAATGTCTATGCGTTTATGATACCGCGACGCCACTTTACCCAAATTTTAACCACAATGTATTGTAAATAGAACGTTTTGATATTAATATACGGTCGTATTAAGTGAAATGAAGTGTTGATTTTAAGTGGATTTGGTTTTGAGTGCAATGTCTTCGAGAACGGGGCCTAGGGGGGCGTCGGTGACGACCAGTCAGAGGAAGCATCGGTCGCGGTCGACCACGAGGTATGACATGGAGAAGAAGCCAAAGAAGAAGGACATGCGGACGTCAGGGACCACCAGTTTGGTGTCCATTCCCAACAGCATCAAACTAACGATGCTCAACAGTGGCCTCATATCTTTTGGTGAGTTAACTATTATTTTTAATGTAACTAGGTTTAAAGATGCTTGAAGCTATACTAATTTAATTTATTGAAGAGGCATGTGCCGTGAAATTTCAGCAGAAAATATTATAAACATCGAATGGCAGCTAAGCATCAATTTATCAAACTATATTATATTATCTTGGACTTGAAACATGATGAAATTATATACAGACTTGCGTTTTCAATCCTCTAGGGCACAATTTTCTCAAAAATCCTTTCTTACGTTAGCCCGCGTCTTATAAATAACTCCGAAGGAAATTTAATATTGCTGGACTCACAGTTAAGGCTGTACGATATAAGTCAGCTTTAGCACATTGTTATTTAATCATTTCGTTAGAATATTCTAGAAAATGTAAGATACCTTTCACAAAACGAATAACGGACATAAAATAGATCGGACTTTGTAAAAGAATCCTTTTAGTTTATTCTCCAACCCTCAATGAAAGTTAAAACATAATTAGCGTAATATAATTCAGCATAATTAAAATTTCAGTCGTCACCGCAATATTTGGTTGACGAGGCCCGCTCCTGTATTCAGATCAGGCAATCCCGAGGGAAACAAAAATAATTCGCCAAAATAACGGGCCAAGGATGAAATATTCAGAGGCGACCGTCTGACGTTATTTATACTAGAATTAATAAAGCGAAAAGCACGTATTTAGTATAAATCAGACGTCTTTCGATAAAACTTTAAGTAATACTATGACATAAATATTGAAACTTGGAGTAAATTTTATGACGGAAATGTATTGCGAACGGTTGAATGTACAAATAGATTTATTTAGTGTTTATCTCCTATGGTTTTTTTGGCCTAGCGCGCTGACCTGATGTGGTCCATAGACTTTTTTCTCCTTTGTTTTATTGTTTTTGGGATTTTGTGTCGCTATCTACAGATCTGAGTTTATACGTGGGGTGACTTATGTTATGACTTTACCTACAAATGATTTCGCTATTCGCTAATCACAAACCTTCCTAGACATACCTTGAAAACTCTTATGAGAAATTCTCAAGTTATTCTTATAACGTATTTATAGTTTAAAATTAATACTGTGTTCATGACATTCCTAGACCAACAGGGCTAACATTTCCTTTAAAAGCCCTATTCTCTACTATCTCATACCCCATATACCCAATACAAAACATTCACTAAAATACACATCTTAACATAGCGACGTACTGAAGCGTGCACTAAACGACCCGACTGAACGATTCAATGGCCACATTCTACATTCGCATGCATTTAAAAATAGCCTTTTAGATGTAGATAGAATAGCTTACTGGTGGTAGGTCTGTAACATGTGAGAGGCTGCCTGGGTGGGTACCACCGCAATGTCTATTTCTCCCGTGATTGTTTCACTGCTTAAATGCACTGTTGTGTTTCGGATTGAAGGACATTGTAGCCAGAGTAACTACTGGACATATTGAGACTTAACATCTTATGTCTCAGGATGGCGAGCGCAGTGGAATGCCAAGCATTGCTTTGTAAATCAAGGTGTTGTTTAGTTTTGCTTCTGTTCATGAGCGGTCGCAACGCTTACCATCAGGCGAACGGCATGCTCGTCTCGCCATTCACTGCAATAATAATAAAAAAAAAATAGAGCGAATTTTCCACGACGCTACATTCATATCAGAAACGGAACATAAAAAAAATGCATTTGAAAATGATAAGTCAAATATTGGAGAGTAGTTTCCATGTTGACTAAGGCAAACATGTTATATTTATTATTATTAATAACCCAGTTTTACCAAAATTATTTATTATTTTTAAAAACCAAACGAGCTATTTTAATTTGTTTTTTTTTATTGGTCTAAATGGTGAGACGAGCATGCCGTAAGCTATTAAGCGATACGACTGCTCATGAACAGTAGCAAAACCAAACACCTTGAATTAAAAAGCAATTACAAAGCAATTACTGGTGGTAGGTCTCTCATATGTGAGGCCATCTGGGGAGGTACCACCGCAATGTCTATTTCTCCCGTCAAACAACACTGCGTAAATGCGCTGTTGTGATTCGGATTGTAGGACATTGTAGCCAGAGTAACTACTGGACATATTGAGAATTAACATCTTATGTCTCAGGATGGCGAGCGCAGTGGAATGTTGCTACTGTTCATGAGCGGTCGGATCGCTTACCATCAGGCGAACGGCTTGCTCGTCTCGCCATTCAATGCAATAAAAAAAATGCTTGATACTCCACTGCGCTCGCCATCCTGAGACATAAGATATTAAGCCTCAATATGTCCAGTAGTTACTCTGGCTACAATATCCTTCAAACCGAAACACAGCGGTGCATTTACGCTGCTATTTGGCGGAAGAAATGGAATTGTAGTGGTACCTACCCAGGCGGCCTCTTGCTTATGAGAGACCTACCATCAGTGGCTATATCGTGCTAAAGACGTATCAAGCGGGTGTGCTATGATCGGAATTCGGCTTCTAATGCCAAGTCATAACGATGTGATGCTACTGGTGGTAGGTCTCTCATATGTGAGAGGCCATCTGGGGAGGTACCACCGCAATGTCTATTTCTCCCGTGAAACAACACTGCGTAAATGCGCTGTTGTGATTCGGATTGAAGGACATTGTAGCCAGAGTAACTACTGGACATATTGAGACTTAACATCTTATGTCTCAGGATGGCGAGCGCAGTGGAATGTTGCTACTGTTTATGAGCGGTCGTATCGCTTACCATCAGGCGAACGGCTTGCTCGTCTCGTCATTCCTGGCAATAAAAAAAAAATAAAAAAAATTGAATTGTGTCGTGTCTAATAATTTGAAAAGAAGTATCAGCTTTTATTTCCCGCATCCTGTTCTTTGAATGGCTTTGTTAATGGGTAGACATTTCACGTAATATACATTCGCTATTTTGTCACTGGCGCCACAGCATATTTGCCCTCATGCGAATATTATTAGGTAGTTGTAATAAATAATTTTTTTATCTTTATACCTCTCAGCTTAATATTTTGTCACTCGCTTTGCTTCGGAGGGAAATGGACAATAATTTGTTTCCAACTTCATCTATTTGTTTTTTTTTTTCGATTAATTTCGACGCAGGTCAAAGACAGGCTAGTACCCCTAAGAGGCTCGCCGAGCTCTGAAGCTCGGTGTCAATTCTTTGGGTACCACTATTGATCCTGGTTGACAGGAGTTACAGTGGCAGATGTGTGGGCGGGAAGATCTCTGCATGTAGTTTTACCAACTGAAAATGCATTCAGTGTTTTGCTTGATTAATATTTTAACGAGAGATTAAACTAGACTAGAGACTACTAAAGACCATGTCTTTAGTCCATAATTATAAGTGCCAGGTTAAAACGTAGATATGAACCCAAAAAGCGAACCAAATACCGTACCAAGAAAAACCCTTAAAAACTCAATAACTAAATTCATCAGTTATGAATTTATTACGTAGATTATTCTTAATTCAAATATTATTATAATCTCCGCCAGAACGGGAATTTGAACTGTTAATTAAGTTTACTTGAGTATAGGAATGAAAATGCTAACATAATTTTGCCACTTAATAAGATCTTGTTTGAAATTCGATCGGACTCATTACAAGATTAATAAGCAATGGAATTTCTACGTAATCTCTTCATACGTAATAGAAACTTTGATATCACAACTTTGTTATGTAGTGCGTTCAAGTAAAGGAATTGTATGAGTATATTTTAATAAGATTATTATCAATAGCGTTTGAGATTCTTCATTCATTCTACATTGTGGGTGGTAAAACGGTCATGTTCACAACTACACAATACTGAGAAACGAGTACAATCGCTGTATTCCGGGCAGGAATAGTTGTCCGAAGAAGACTGAGATTATTCCAAAATATTGCTTGCCTATCTTCACTTCGATACAAATTCTAGTGCCGGCAAAATACCCGAGATACCAAACTAAAAAAGCCGATACGAATAAACTAGATTGAAAATTAAGCCTAAAACTGAAGTGGGAATGAGTTCTCAGTGACAAATTCTTCACTTCAGAAATGATTTCCTTCGTTGTACAGACCGCTTCTTAATACATTATTATCCTTATACATTGACAATCACAAAGACATAACAACAAAAGGATGTAAACGAGTCGCTCATACATTTCCTTTTTACCAACAACCGCTTAATATGCACACATAAAAGGCAAAATTAAATTCCGAATGAATACCGAGAAGCCGCTGTAGCAAATGCTTGTTATATTTCGAATTTCCGTACGATAACACAGCGTTATTAATATCATTGGATACACACTGAGCCCGCATTCCAGCTTAAATCATTGTTCCATTCCTTTACGGATTATACTGTACTGTATGGCCTAGTGCGGGTTGACGAACTTAACCTACAATAGATTTCTTTACGAGTATGCCATTCGGCTTATGGTAAACGATTCGACTTCTCATGGACAGTAGCAAAATAAAAAAACATGAATTGCAAAGCAATACCTAGCTACTACAATATGTTACAAACGAGAACATAACAGTACATGGACACTGCCGTTTGGCAGGAGAAATAAACATTGTGGTGGTACCTAAGTACTAACTACCGAACATATTGGAGTAACTATTTTACATATTGAAAATGTACATCTTCCGTCTCAGGATGGCGAGCGCAGTGGAATGCCAATTGCTTTGTAATTCAAGGTATTGTTTGGTTTAGATACTATTTATGAGCGGTCGTATCGCTTACCAACACTCGAACGGCATGCTCGTCTCGCCATTCATTTCAATAAACAAAAAAACGTATCCAGGCGGTATCTCACATATAAGAGACTTACCAGTAAAATCAGCCTTCCAACCCAGCGTATTTCCTGATACTACAGCTAGACTTGGTTCCACAATACCACTACACTATAACGAGGCTATCACTCACTTCAAAAGTACACTTTAAGTAAACTAGAACGAGTTTCCATACAACCGTACTGAATACACAGAGTGCAAATACCCGTGGAAATTCACAAATGATTTGCGGAAAAAATTTTTGTTTAACAGATTCGCTGCGCTCCCGAGAGCAAATAAATAAAGATGTGAGCCGACGTTACAGTTATTAAATTAGTTGGACGAGCTAAAAATGTAAAAATATATTTCTCTACGAATAATAAAATGTATGTATTATGTACGTTTAAGCGCTCAATGTAAATCAAACATTTAAATGAACCGAGTGAAGTTTTATATGAAACGTTTGTGTTTACGTTCCGTGTTGCGTCATAAAAATTTATGATTTTAAATGTATTTACATTTTATGTTTAAATAGAAGTGGTCTGTCTGTATGAACTGGCTTAAGTGGGTCGTCTAGCGAGAGATTAGCATCTCACAATGATATTCTATCTGGACTAGACTTTTATATAAACGTAGCATAACTATTGTATCGTGCTCTAAGTATTAAAAAAAAACAACTAAATTAAATAAATACAAATAAAAACAGTCAAATGCATAGTCCTGACCCCATATTAAGATTAATTAAGTCTTGTGTCGTGGGTATCAGTAACAAGGCTCTTTACGGATTCACAAACACCGAGATCCTAGACAAATACTTATGGGCCTCACAACCATTAATTGTCTCGGAGATTTATGCGAGAATCGAACCCGCAGTCTTTCGTTTCACAGCCAGCGTCTAACCTACTGCGCCACGGAGTCTGTCACATGCGTTCATAAGGTATCAACCCGTAGTAACAACAACCTCTATTCGACATCTTATTTCGATCATATGACATTATTATAAATGAGAGATAATAATTCTTTAGTAAAGCGTGTTTATTGGGTAATTCTAATTAGTTATTATCATCGGTCTATACCAAACCATTTCTTAGTCGGTGAAGTAGAACCAAAGGAATCTTTAGATAGTCGCACCTTCTTGAATTTTTCATGTTATACGTCTGATTAATCTAATATATTATTTTCATACATGGTGTAAAACCCTGCAGCTCATTTCGCCGTCCTGCCATTGGTATAACGGCATATTCAAGAGAAGCCCCAAAAAAGGCAATTCTCAACTCGTAAATATTGTAGTGTATTGTTAGAAGTTGGCTATGCATAATGACAATGCTGCCAATATAAGAAACACGTGTTAAATACATGAGTCATAAGCAAAACATTTGTCATTTCGTAATGTTCAGTATTTCATTTTCCAATGACAAGTTTATTACCAGACACGCTGTTAGCGAATGTAAATTATTTTCAAATTCTTATATAGCTTTTACATGCAGTTAAATATTATGCTTATCTCAAATATAAAAAATTTGATTATTTTTATTTATGGATTGTATGAATCGAAGACGATGGATATCTGCTATTGCACTGATAACAAAAATAATGTATTTGAATATTTATGATTGGCATGATTTGTCTGTATCATCCCATATAGGTCCCACTGCAGGGCACGGGCCTACAATCGAGAGTACGATTGAGAGTGGTTAGGCCATATAGTCCTCCACGCTGGCCTAGTGCGGGTTGGCGGACTTACATACAATAGAAATTCTTATAAATCGCTATGGTATGCAGGTTTCCTCACGATGTTTTCCTTCACCGTTTTAGTGCGTGGTGATTGACTATCAATACACGCATGACTCCGAAAAGTCAGAGGTGTGCGCTGGGATTCGAACCCGCGACCACCGTGAACATGTAGGCAGCCGCGTCTAGTCCGTTTACCAACAGCCCACCACGCACTTTTTGCGCTGATTGGCATGATGGATAACATATTTGAAGAAGGCGAAAGTAATCAAATTAATGTTTTGAGTTCTGATTTTTTGTAGTTTTTATACTTTGCCGGCAATTGCGAGCTCGACTGCTTATCCTACATAAGAATTTCAAACGTACGAGTACGCAAAGTTCATCAACCTTCAACAAGTTTGAGGTTATAGACTCTAGTCTAATTCATAGCAATACTCAATCCATCGCAATCACTTAAAATGTCTATTTCCAGCAGTCATCTATCACGGAAATCATATTCAAATCATCTGTTCAATGATATTATCTCTTTGGTTGTTTAATGACCTCCAAAATTGGGACACCTAACCACAGAATTGGCATAACTACGAAAAGAAAAACAAATAAAATAAATTGTTACAACTTAGCGCCACGCATTGTATTAAAAAATCCGTTTTCGACAATATTTACTGCAACCCAGAAGCATTTCACTCTAAGTCAATGAAACTCAACTTCATCATTCAACGGGCCAATGGAACTGTGAATCCATTGAGTATCTCGTACAGTGAAAAAGCTGCCCGTTCGCATCTTGCGTCGAGTTGGCAACGAAAATAGCCTGAAAAGGCTGTTGGCCTGGCGTAGGTCAAGTGAAACGACGGCCTACGCTGCTGTTCATAATTTGCCACTTTACTTTGTTAGTATTAAAAATATTTTGACTAATAATCATTGTCTCATAAATCTAGGCCAGCGTGGTGGACTATACGGCCTAACCCCTTTCAATCGTACTCTCGACTTTAGCGGAGGCCCGTGCACCGCGGAAGTTAATGGGCTGATACAAATATCTGATTTCAAGGACAGGTTATTTTGATTGTACTGCTTTAACATGATGAGATGTGTTGTAGAGTCAGTGCACAGAGTCAGTGCTATACTTTCAAGATTAAAACCTAAGGCTCATAAAATATTGTTGGAGATACCGATTATTGTTTCAAGTGGGTTTTCCATGATATCCATTACGCACGTCAGATATCGTTTAGACAATAAAGCGAAACGATGACGTCATAGGTTTGAAATAAATCGCTGCAACGCTTGACTGACACCAATTGTGTTTGTGTAAAAGGTTTTGTTTATTTTCTAGTGTTTTTTCGCACAATTTTTGCTTGCAGTGATGACAGCAACAAATGGTCTTTGTGATTATTTTTCACTGTATTTTATGACATTGTTTTAAATCAATATTGAAATAATTATGTTGAAAGCTTAGAGTATCTATATTATAGAGGGAGCGCTGGTACTTCAAAAACGTAGATAAAAATGGTGGTGCCAGGCCACGTGTTTCTGCTGTCCTATTGGCTGATATTTGACAGATTGTCCAACATACATAAATTACTTGGAAAAGAAAACTTGAAAGGTGTCAAGGAACATCCGGTTGGAACGAAGTTCCTTTCGATTAATTAGTGAAGGAATTGTAATAAAATTTTATTTCTTTTAAGTTATAATAACATTTTTTTTATTATTCACAAATATAATGTAATATAACCTTAATCAGTAGGCTCAATTTTAGTAATAATTGGCAAAGATATGTACATAGTCAAATGAAAGGTTGATGATTGATAGCAAGATAAATAACTAAAATTGTAAAAAACGATTGTCAAATGTTTTAAAGTGTCGTTACAGCTTTTGGTCTTAATTTTTTCCGTCTAGCCACCTTTCGCAACGCGCGATAACGAACTTCGTTCCAATAAGTAAAAATAAATATTTTAGGCCTATTTAACTCTATTCAAAGTCGTTTTAAAAGGATAATAGCTAAATATAATTTCGGTTATCAAAGGAACTTAAAGCAATTTACTGCTAAATAATTATTTCAATTTTCACTATTATAAGAGCGCTACCAACATTACGAACAAGAAAATATATACGTTTTTCAAGACGCGAATGTATGACAGCGCTCCCTCTATATTATAAATACTTTAAGGTTGAAAGGATATTCGATTATATCTTTATAACTACAGACACAATTCAATTAAAAAATTCGCAAAAAAACGCGACCAATTTTTTATGTTATGTTTTAAATATCATCGTGTTTGGGTGGTAAATCCATAGTTTTTGCTAAAATAATAATTTAAACCCTTGCGTAACACAGCGTCTTTAAAAATACATAGGCTGTACCATATTATTTTAGGAAAACGATGTATTTACCACCCAAATCCGGCGATAGGAAAAAACATTATAAAAAAATCGTCGCTTTTTTTTTTCAACAGTTTTATTTGCCTTGTGTCTGAAGTCACCAAAACTACCACCCGGCTTCGTTTTCATTAGCTGTCTTGATATACCATGTGTAAAAACTCTAATATTGAGTACCAAAATATGTCGCATTTTGGATTTAGTCTGTGAACTGTAAGCACTGTTTTCGGCAGGCATAATTGTGTCAATTAGAGAGAAACCATCGGTAATCAGTGAACAGTCCAAACTGATTGCATTGCTATTAACATTAGAAGCTTCTACTACCAGCATTTCGAACATAAATAAAAAGAAGAGTAAATATTACTGCCATGGTGGCGTAGTTGTACTAGGGTACGTTTACAAAGCTGAGTTCTCAGGTTGAATACCGGATTGGGCAAAGTAATATTGTATTTTCCATTCATTATCAGCCCAAAGTCAGGAATTTGTGTCCAATATGGTGATAGGCTCGCCACCCATCACATCGTGGGACGGAACATACAGGGTAAAATGTGGGTGTCCTGGCACGTCGGCCTAACCCTTCTGTGAAAAAGGCGTGAGTTTATGTATGTACATATTAGTAAATATTAATGGCTCCATCCCACACAATTCAATTTATGTAACACAATATCCTTTTAAAGATAACCTACGCTGCTCTCACGACACTTTCGTTCCAAAATCCTTTTAAAAGAAGCCTACTTCTTTTATATTTATAAACGTCACACATAAAAAGTCTTTCTACTCGGAGCTGTTCTTGACGACTTTTTTGTTAGAAACTTCGGAACATTCGTTACAAACTTTACTGCGACTGTTATTTGTTATTTTCGCCATGGCATTTTGCGAAAGTGAAAACTATTCGTGACCAGTGTTCGTGATGTTGTAGCAAAAATATTTTTGATATTATTATTCATTTAACGAAGTACTTGTACTTTTAATTTAAATTGAGTAAAATTGAATTCAACAAATAATTTGGTTTAAATGACCAGCCAGCCTGACCTTAAACCTTTCAGGATTTTTTGGTAGTTAAGACGCAAGCCTAAATCACTGTGGTAGGTATGCAGGTTTCCTTATGGCATTTTCCATGATAAATGGCAAGCGGCCACTGCCCTTAGACGTTGCCCTTTAATAATGCCAAGGGCTGACTGCCCTACCTACCATATTCTGATCGTCTGGTTTTATTTGTCCTTACATAGTACAAGTACTTCTAATGGTAAACAAGTTTCCGTTATATTAACACTAGTGCATGATAATCGGCCACCGTTTCTCATGGATTTTGATAATTAAATTGAAATTATTGCCTACAGTGCGATCGTCTGATTGATTTCATGACATCCTTCGTGACGCAGTTGGTTAGACGCCGTCTGTGAAATGAGAGGCCGCGGGTTCGATCCCCGCACCGAGAGAAATGTTTGTGGGAACCATAAGCATTTCTTCCGGGTCTGGGTGTTTGTGAGACTGAAAAGTCTCTCGTAGTTTCTAATACCCACGTCACAAGACTCGATCTTAGTGTGGGGTCATAACTATGTATGTGACTGTTGAGTGTAATTATTATTATTTAATTTTGGACCAATCTATCAAATACTCCATTCTCGTATCGTGTCTTCAAATTACTAATTACTAAAAGTAAAGCAATTTTTTAAGAGTTTAATGCGGTGAGTGCCGTCTCGTAAATAAAGTTTGCACACATCCAATCACGTCTTATTTACACGCCCTGATGGCTCCTTCAATTAACTCCCACGATGCTGGCACTTAATTGAATCCACGCTCTTAACACCAAATAACCTCTTTTTCGGGATTACTTTTATCGGAAACATGTACCTTTAAATTACAAAAAAGAAATATAAAAGATAGAAAAAAATTTCTAATATCAAACATTGGGTAATGATTGATAAGGTCTCGCAAATGAATTTATTATTTATATCTCAGGATGGCGAGCGCAGTGGAATGCCAAGCATTGCTTTGTAATTCAAGGCTTGGTTTTCATTATTGCAATAAAAAAAATGTTATTGAAATATAATTAAGTGATCTCATATGACCACCACTTTCGACATATTCATTAAACTCCGACACTACATTAGTAATTATGAATTGTGTATTATTTCATGAAAATAGCGTTTATCAAAATTGATAATATGTCGGGATCTAGCAGCGTAGTTCGTACTCTTTTTATTCTACAGAATACAACATGGCTCTTCTGTTTGTAAATAAAATAATATTGGCTTACATTTTACAATACATTCAACAAAAACATTCCCACAAAACTTGACAAATTTTAAATATATTTATATATTTGCATTTTATTGCACACTCAAAAATACATACATAAAAATGACAATTGGCAGTCTTATCGCTCAAAGGAAATGTCTTAGAGACAAGCATAGGATCGATTTAAGAAAGGGATAAACATAGGACAGTTTAAAGTATAAAAGGATAGAAACTAAGAAGGAAAGCTATCATCATTATAACAGCCTCAGGAAATTCACTTCTGGACATAGGCCTTCTCTAAACACTCTCTTAAACTATAATAAATATAAATAATTTAGTAAGCACAAAAATTAAAAATACATAATATGTAACATATACACACATGTATGTATGTACATTCATATGAAAAAAAGCGAAGATACATATACCAACAATTCACTATCCAAATTGTTTGTTATCCAATTCGTAACTAAAAGAAGTTCACAATTGAATTGGGCAGTACAGAGAACCGTACACTTGTACCCTCCTATCTGAACGCTCGAGGGCAAGGCCGCAGCTTAGTCTCTTGACCTCGCCGGAATTTCACCTCGCTACACTCAAATCTAGATGTGCTTGCTGGATGATTTTAAACCTGTGCTTTGAGAGAAACAGGTATAATGAAGCTGAAAAGTTTGTTTGTTTGAACGCAGCTATTTCTTTTACTTTTGGTTGTTGCTTTTGATAGTCTTGTTTTTAGGGAAGGTTTAAGGTTAATAACTTTGTAAAAAAAAACCTAGAAGCTGAATAAAAGTCCTTTGATAGTGACCAACGCAAATGCGTCTCATTTTTTGCGTGAAGGAAGAGAAAGAGAAAGAGTTTACTGGTTTTTCTTTACTGGTAATTTTATTACAATGCACTTACTATTTTATACCTGTATATAATAGCGGTTATTAAAAATATGGGGCGTAAAGTCCGCTAACACCAACGAGGCCAGGTTGGAGGACTATATGGCCTAACCACTCTCAATCGTATTCTAGATTATAGGGGAGACCCGTGCTCTGCAGCGGGCTATATATGGGCCAAAGTACTAACTATTACGTGGATTGTAGTCACTATTATACCAATGTACAAAATGCGAATATTTATTCCACGGGATCACTCGCATCCAGTTCGAAACTTACCGCAAGAACCCAATACATTCTAAAAGGAAACTTCCCCTTTTTACAAGCAAAGAAATATCGCATTACTCAAAACAAAATATGAGTAAGATACGTCTGTTAATCACGTTCTCAAGAAGAAGTTTGCCGGCGGAACCTCGGCGTGTGACGTGGTTTCAAAGTAAAAATATCGTGAAACATTCCTTTTTCTTTTTCAAGTCTATGGATGAACTGTTATATCTTTGATAGTTGTTTTTGTAAATATGAAGACTATATCGGTTAAAGTATTGGAGAGAGGGTATAAAAATTGCAGGCTAGTCCTATTGGAGTAGGGTGAATTTGTTATTATTTTCGGTCTTTTTAGGTCCAGTAATTACTCTGTCTATAATGTCTTTACGGAACACAACATTGCATTTACACTGCTGTATGGCGGAAGAAATATTGTGTTGGTGCCTACCCACGCGGCCTCTCACATATGATAGACCTTTTAGTAAATCCCGCTGAAATATGCACTCAAATACCAAGAAATTGGAATACCTTTTAAATAATGGATGTAGAAGCTCTCTGTAAAATTGATAATAATCTATTGGATATTGTAATGTTACTGGGAGGCCTAAACAAACACTTTTGTGTTTGGTCGGGACCTGTGTGCTTAACGAATTAGGGTAATAGTCGGATCATCCTCAAAATCTTACTAATTAAGCATTGTTCAGGGTTATATTTGTAGTCCTTGCACACAGCTTGTGGATGAGTAAATGTTGATACCATTACACTGAAATAGTGGGCTAAATGAGGATCGATCGAGGATGGATAATAACCGTACTTTGTTGACAAAAATATGAACCTACGAAAGTTGTTGATGCTAACTTTTATGCATGTAGATTTTCTATGTCTGAAAACAGAAAGAAACCTTCGCAGCAATAGGCAAGAAGCGGACACTCAAAGAAAAGACCAAGTTTTATTTTTATATCCATGATAATATTTGAATGGTGGTAGGTTTGCCATAAGTGAGAGACCGACTGGGTAGGTTCCACCGCAATGACAATTTCTCCCGCCAAACAGCTGTTAGCTTTTATTTAAAATAAAACTTACTTAAAATCTGTTATCATTTCCAAACTACGAACAGCGTATGTCTTGTGATACCAACTTATAACGTTATTACGGTTTATAGGAGAAATATAATAAATACCTAAATTATGAGAGTAGAAATTAATAATATGAAAATAAAAATCACATAAAATAAGAAATTTAGACATGTGTGTTCAATATATTTTACAACTAATGCTTTAGTATCTGCGTAATTCACACTTTAGAGCTAGTCACCAATTTTACTTTTTTATTTGTTAATCGTACAGTTATTAAATCTTTGACTTTTGAGGCCCTTTTATAGAGTTACTACTTAACGTATAGAGACTTAACATCTTATATCTCAGGATGGGAAGCAAGGTGGATTAATTTATGGTGTTGTTTGGTTTTGCTACGGTCCATGAGCGGTCGTATCGCTTACCATCAGGCGAAAGGCAAACTCGTCGCGCCATCCCTTGTAATTAAAGAAACAAAATTGATAAACATTTGCTTCACGTCTGGGTATATTGGTTATAAATATTTCCTCCTACTCATATTTATTCCTTTAAGATAAAGAATATACATATTTATTATACTAATTATATTTTATTTGACGAAACAAACCTTTTTATCATTTTTTAAAAACAAATTGCGTGTTTGTTATTACTGAAGACAAAACATAGAATCTGACATAATATCTTCACAATAAAGCCGCTTAACTAAAAATAGAATATAAAAGTGTACAAACACAGCCAATAATAAGGCTTATTTTCCTCCATAAATAATTTTGTTTACAATCAACCGCGGGAAGTTCATTATCCCTGAAAGAAATATCGGCGATTCTCGGAGCTCGCTTTAGTTAGCTAAGATTATATTTGTTTACGTTCCGGCTTTGTTCGACTAGCTTATTTTCTTGAATTTATTTGCTTTATTGTATTTATGTTATTCTTCTAGTTCTCACACCTAATTTTTATATCTAATTCCGCAGTAAAAAAAAACGGTTAAAGAAAGAAAAAGTGTACTCATACGCAATACTATTTTTTTTTTGTGAAAATTTTATAAATATCCTCGTGTTTGTGTGGTGAAACGCACAGAGTACATTGAATATTATGGTAAAACGATAGGTTTTGATAAAATAATATTTTTACCCTCGCGTAATATAAGGGTGTACTATTACTTTAGGAAAAACGAAGTATTTACCACCCAAATACGACGTAAGGCAAAAAAGTAGCAGTCTTGATATACCCTGTATTCATGTAATCTTACAATTATAATTAATTATTATAATTATTCTGTAACACAGCGAAAAATGTAGCCAAATGGAATAACGTAATGTCTACAATAGATCTCCAAGAGGGCCGCTAACTTTGTAAAAGTATGTAAGATAAGAGAGTTTGTAATAACTTTGTTTAAGAAATTTGTTTCGGGCATTAAATATTGAGCTTCACCAACATAAATATACAAAGTTAGAGGAGTGTTACGACTTTGTGCATTTAATTTATTTGTTTTGAACTTTGAATGAAATATGGCGTCGATTGAAGGCTTATTGGTCCCTTCCCTCGTATCTTTTAAATTCTTCTTTAGCCTTCTCTTAAACCGATAGTGTACATAAGACTGTTATATTTTTCTTTAACTACTTTTTATGACATATTACTGATACAATGTACATTCTAGAAAATAAATCCTATATATTATTTTTTGGTACATGGCAAAGTAAAGCTATAATATACAATTTACTACAGGCAATTGTCGCACTGTATTCAATTAATATAAACTCGTTTCGTTCACATTTATCATAAAAAATGATGGACACGATCAATCGACATACACTTCCCCAGTCACGTAAAAAAAAGACAATCGGCACCTTTCAATATTGTTCCGGAATATAATTCCGTATCGATATCATTTGCAATAATTCTCACGTATACGCCAACATTGGGTTACTTAAGACGATGTCGGGGTTCAGAATCCAATAAACTCCGTCATTTATTAAGTCCTCTACTCGTTTTACCGACAGCCCGTTTTGACGTGGCACCCAGAATTCTGATTGCAGGGGACAATTTCGTGTTATGACTGGGTTTTTTAGTTGATTTTGATGAATCTAGTTTTGTAGGCTATCTCTGGTATGACGGTTAAATAAGCATGTCTATACGTATAGTTTTTATACTTGTACTACAATATATCTCATTGTATGTGTAGTGAAACCTATATAGATTAACCCAAGAGAGAGCTATCTCCTTCTATTCGACACAATGAAGCTGGCCTCAAACTGAATATATAAATAATTTGTACCCGAAATGCGTCGTATCTGTATGAGTAACTATAATAAGCATATCACCCGTATGTACTACGGTAAACCTCAACCCACACTTGTGTGCCGTGCCTTGCAGTGGGATATATATGAGCTGTTACAGATTAAGATAAATAAATAAATAATAATAAATAAATACACCCAACAGTCACATACATAGTCCTGACCCCACACTAAGATCGAGCCTTGTGTCGTGGGTATCAGGAACTACGAGAGACTTTTCGGTCTCACAAACACCCAGACCCGGAAGAAATATTTGTGGGCCGCACAAACATTTCTTTCGGTGCGGGGATCGAACCCGCGGCCTCTCGTTTCACAGGCGGCGTCTAACCAACTGCGCTACGGAGGCTGTCAAAACTGTGTGTAAGATATACTGTGGTGAGAATTCGTGCAAATACGATTATATTATTGCAAGCACCACCAATTATCATCAGAGAAAATACCTCTTATCTTAGAATAGCACGATTAAAAAAACTCCGTCGCTTAAAAAAAAAAAAACTAGCGACAGATTAAAGTACTCCTACGTAAAACTGATTTTATTAGTAAGTTAATTAAACGATACCTCGCTTTACGTCGAACAAGGCTATCAATTTGTCTTTTACATTTTAATATCTCCGTTAGGCGCTTCAATTATCTTTGTGGAAATGGGAAAATGTCATCCTTTTAATATTAAAAGTATTTATTTTTTAAACTAAATTAATTAATACGTCTACATTCACCATTAACAGATAGTTATTCTATTTGAAATTCCGAGTAAGGTAATTTGAGGCAGTGGCTGGACTAAGCTTCTGGAATTGCATGAGCCAAACCAAATAGTAAAAAGTAGGGGCCCAGAAACCCCCATTACTTTCCTGAATACGTCGACTTATCGACGTGTATGAATAACTCTTTAGGGATGACATGAAAAAGTGCAAATCCGGGCACGACCCTAAGGAATGATGTGTGGTAATGATGTCCTTAAGATATATGAATGTGAGGGGATCTATATTCGTAATTGGATGTATGTACTCAAATTTCCTACGGTCATTTGATCAAATTATTTGAAAAGATACGATAATAGGGGAACAGATGTGGCAGTGACGTATATCTTATATAAATTCTTGTATACAAAATTTCATGAAAATCGTTGGAGCCGTTTCCAAGATTCAGAGAATATATATATATATATATTTTATAAATTTTGTATACAGGGGGTTTCGGGGGCGATAAATCGATCTAGCTAGGATTTATTTTTAGAAAATGTTATAAACAATAAAAATATAAACTGATAATATTACTCTTCCTGACATCTATTGGCGAATAATAATACTATTTGTTTTATAACCATACAATAACACTAAAGATATTCCAGCAGATGGCGTTGTTAAGCAACGCTAAGCCAATGAGTGGTATTAGCTATTAGGTTTTATTGGGATATATGTCAAAACTTTAAAAATAGTAAGTGAAATTGGTAATTTGGCGTTAAATTTTGGATATGGCTATTTGTTTAAATCATGGATTATTAAAGATATACTGCCGGATTGAGCGAGTAATGAATCGAGAGATAATATATTATATAAGGTACATATTCCGCGGAGCGTTAAAATTTATTTTTATTTTTTATTTATTTATTTAATACCCAAACGAATTTGTACAACAACAAAGGTTTCGGTCCCCTGGCACCCAAACTAGGCTTAGCCTGTATTTTGGGTGACAGTGTTCCTCCACAAGGTTCCTTAAATAGTTTTTAGTGTCACATTTTGGGATATAACAATATGTGTTAGTAAAAACTCTATTAGTAAATTAACATCATTCAAGATCTAAAACTTGCTATGGAATTCTTTTGTAATATAAGTATGTGCGTGTGTGTATGTGTATGTGTGTGAGTGTGTATGTGAGTGAGTGTGTGTGTGTGTGTGTACGTGTGTGTGGGGGCGGGGGGTATTTAAGAGTTCAAGTGGGGGAAAATATATTTTCTATAGTATCATATGTTTGTTCCATAAGCCATAGTTGCACTATTTTTTTGGTCTGGTATTTAGTCAGCTTGTGTATTGAAAGAATTTGATTAATTATATTGTATAGTTTAGAACTGAGGTAGTAGAACTGGTGTTTCATAAAGTTTGTATGGTGTTTAATACACGGAAAAATAATATTGACTCGGCGTTTTTCGGATATTGTTGGCGGTTCTCGGTGCTTTCTAAGTATACATTGAAGAATAAACAATTTTCTCACTGATAGCACATTACAGTTCTTATAAAGTTCCACTGTAGGGTACCTGTATGGCTTGCATAGCATGACTTTAAGGACGGCCCTTTGAGCTCTTTCTAGTCTGAGTAAATACGTTTTTGGTGCACCGCCCCATGCCGTGACACAATACATCAAGAGAGACTGGCATAGTGCATTGTATACTGACATAAGTGTTTCAAAATCAGCCGAAAAACGTAATTTTTTGAAAATATACATAAGTTTACGAAGCCTATTAACTAGATTACCTATGTGAGCATGCCAATTTAAGTGGTTATCAATCAGTACTCCTAAATATGTTATGTTCGACGTTAATGTTAATGAGGTACAGGAACAAGTGTGATGCTGGGTGTGCTGACATGTGTGAACTTTTACTGTAATCGGAATGTTTGGTTGAGACTGGTTACTAATACAAAACGGGATTACTTTCGTTTTTTCTATATTTAATGTTAGGAGGTTTTTGGCTAGCCACACAGCCACCTTGTCTATTGCCGCCTGAGCATAACACTGTGTTTCATTCCAGTCTTTGCCATGTATCAAGAGAGCTGTATCATCAGCATATGTGAACACCGAGCAATTTGGGAGGGATAGGGAACATAGGTCATTTATATAGAGAAGAAATAAGGTTGGTCCTAAGATACTCCCTTGTGGGACGCCATAATCAATTTTTGCTCTATTACTAATTATTTCACCTATTTTAATATGTTGGTATCTATTAGTAAGATAGCTTGTAAAAATGTCAAGTGCAATACCGCGTATACCAATACGTTCCATTTTGGATAAAAGGGTCGGGACAGATACAGTGTCAAAGGCCTTAGATAAGTCTAAAAATATTCCAAAAATATTCCAAATAATACCATGTTGAACTGTATTGGAATTATAAATAGTAAAAAGTACAAGAAGACTTTTAGTGGAGTAATTCCTTCAAGGGTGCAATTTCTTAAGTCCAAAACAACCGAGCAAAGCTTGGTCATCCAGGTACTGACTAATAATTAGTTCTTTCGATGGTATAAATATTATGGAGTGTAGCAGAAGGTTGAATATGATTATCAAGTAGAAAAAACTCATTAACCGATTAAAAAAATTTCCACAACAATAGCTCCTTTACATACCACATTTTTACAACGACAATATAAATAGTTGAATTAAATGGTAAATTAATAAAGTGGAAAATAATACAAGTTATAAAAGTAAAAACAGCTTCAGAATATAGCAATACAACTGCGACAATACAGTGGCTCATAAAAGTCCAGCGGCGAGAGCAATTAGGATCTGTAGCAGAAGTAAAAAGAAATGAAACGTTTTTAAGAAGCAACCAACAAAAGGTATCTTGATATTACTTAAATTGAAAGAGAGTACAGCTAAAACATCGCCGACTAAGTTACTATTGTTACTCGCGATAAAGATATAAAAGAGAAATTTTACAGATTTGTCAGATAAACCAATATTTGCATTGTAAAATACTAAAATTACTTTCTTTTATTGCTATGAATGGTGAGATGAGAATGCCGTTCGCCTGATGGTAAGTGATGCAACCGCTCATGAACAGTAGTAAAACCAAGCAACACCTTGAATTACAAAGCACTGCTCGGCATTCCACTGCGCTCGCCATCCTGAGACGTAACATGTAAAGTCTCAATATGTCCAGCAGTTACTCTGGCCACAATGTCTGCTGTTTGGCGGGATAAACAGAACTTAGCGGTGGTTTACCCAAGCGGCCTCCCACATACGAAAGACCTATCATACCATAGTGGATACCATTTTGGTCTCTCAAATACAAGAGGCCGCCTGGGTTTAAAATTAGATTTCTCACGTAACGGTGCTATGTGATTCCTGTTTTGGTTTCAAGATTTTCTTGATATGTTGCCAGAGGAGTTATTATCTAAATCTCAATAGTCATTCACCATCTTTAAGTCGAAGTCAGCTTGGTCAGAAAACATTTAACTAGCCCATTTTCACCTAAGCAGATATTTTAATACTAGTAATAGATTGGCCCAACATCATTTCGCATATAAATCACCCATAATAGATACCCTTTCATTAATCGAACTAATGACTCATTCTATACAGCCCACACATGGTTTCACAAAACCAATACCGCCACGGCTTGATAGATGTCAAGAAGCAAAGTTTCAATGGCATGACGTCAATGCTGTAGCACAAACGCCGATGAAGATTTACGCTTCCAGTGACGGATGCTACCAGAATAATCTGTTCGGCCGAGCGACGATGCGTCGCTCCATTGACATATTCCCTATCAATTTAAATATAGATTTTCATTAATCGCCTTTTGTGCCGTTGATTTCCATATTTTATTGAGTTGCGTCAAGCGCGTGTGGGTTGCAGGGTTTTTGTCGTGCATTTTTATTCAACACTGCCTTTTTGATGGGCTAGCTGATTGATTGGGAATTCTTTTGGATTTTACACAGGATTTGGTGTTTTATGTGACGGGTTCTGACAGTGAGAAGTAAAATCCCAGGTTATCACAGGTTGAAATGTTATAACATCTCTTTGAGCCAATAGTTTTGAGAAATACAATTGAGGATAAATATTTGATGATCCCGCTTTTTATAAATATAAACTAACAAACAATTTGTATCTTGAGATAATCTTGAGATAGGGTTCCGTGGTGTTCTTTGCATAAGATTAAATATCATGAAGTATTCCAAAAGGTTCTGTGATGTTTTATTTGTATTTCAACGTATTTAAAAATACATTTCCCATCTTTAAAATTGCTTCTGTATCAGCCCGTATACGTCCCACTGCAGGGCACGGGCCTCCCCTACAATCGACAGTATGATTGAGAGTGGTTAGGCCACATAGTCCACCATGCTGGCCTAGTGCGGGTTGGCGGACTTACATACCATAGAAATTATTATAAATCGCAATGGTATGCAGGTTTCCTCACGATGTTTTCCTTCACCGTTTTTAGTGCGTGGTGATTGACTATCAATATACACATGACTCCGAAAAGTCAGAGGTATGCCCTGGGATTCGAACCCGCGACCACCGTGAACATGTTGGCAGTCGCGTCTAGTCCGTTTACCAATAGGCCACCACGCACTTTTTCCACCACGCACTTTTTTTAAAATTGCTTACCTGCATACAATGACCTGAAAAAAATTACAAGCGAAAATTGAAGCAAAACAAAACATGGGAATGACTCGGTGAGGCGTAGACGTGTTTGTGGAAAAATGCACCTAACGAGGTGGTAAAGAGCTAAGCTAGTCGAACGGAAGGCTCCAAGCTGAGTTCCGGTGCAATACCAGCTCAATTAGGCCGAGGCGCATTCCGCTCAAATGAGGTGCCTCTTGTCACATTATGAAAGGTTTTTTTTGTCTCTGCTGTGGTGTTCAGGTTAATTGTGACTATAAAGGGGTTTGTCTCTGCTGTCGTATTACTGTTGTTTTTTTTTTGTGTTGAGTTAATTTTTATTTTAGTGGTACAAGAGTGTGAAAAGGTTGTTTTAATTTTGATGGCGGTTTAGCTATAAGTCTAAAGACACTTTTAAAAACAAAATGTGGTTAAAACTACAGTATTTATAATTTTACACCTTGATGGCAATAGGGTCTTCTTATAACTGTTTATAGAGCTTACCCAAGCTAGTTGAATGGATGGGGATTATCTCGTGAATTTTCTGCTATCATATTATTACCATTTATCATTGTTTTCTGTGTTTAGTTATTTATATTGTGTAAAGTGTTTTAGTGTTTTTATTGTTCGTTCAGGCCTTTGAAACAGCGAATTAGTTTTAATGAAACTTTTATTGAAATAAAATATGCTTTAAAATATATGCAAAAACCAAAAGTATAACACATTATTAAATAATAGTTAGAATTGGCAACATATACCTGTTTATAACTGTGTGTTGAATAATGATATAAATTAAATTAATACAAATAAGACATAAGAATTCAATGTATTGGATAAATCATCATCATCATATCAGCCACAGGAAGTCCACTGCTGAACATAGGCCTCCCCCAAGGATCTCCACAATGACCTGTTGGACGCGGCCTGCATCCAGCGACTTCCTGCAACCTTAGCCAGATCGTCCGTCCCCCTTGTAGGCGGGCGTCCGACATTTCGCTTGCCTATACGTGGCCTCCACTCAAGAACCTTGGATAAATAATAAAATAAAATAAATGAATACAAATAAACAGTAGACATAAGAATTGAAATCCATTTTCCTGGGAAACACACAATGTGAGTTTAGTTCGTTAAACCTGGCAGTGTTTATGAGATAGCAGCTGAGTCGTCCTCGTAACTGTCGGTGACTGCGCTGGCTCCATGTTGTCCAACAGATTAAATCCACTTTTGTTTCATATTCTTTTGTACTATAGACATGGAGACGAGAATTCTCTTGTGGTTTATTTGGACGTAAAAGTTACGTGCCAATACCGCTTATTGTTTTTTTTATTGCAAAGAATGGCTAGGTGAGCATGCCGTTTGCCTGATGGTAAGAGATATAACCGTTCATGAACAGTAGTTAAACCAAAAAATACCTTGAATTACAAAGCAATGCTTCACATTCCATTGCGCTCGCCATACTGAGACATAAGATGTTAAGTCTCAATATATCCAGTAGTTACTCTGGTTGCAATATCGTTATAAAAACACAACAGTGCATTGACACTGCTGTTTGGCGGGAGAAATAGACATTGCGGTGTTACCTACCCAGGCCGGCGGCTTCTCGCATATCTAAAACCTACCGCCAGTAGTGATTTACTTTAAGATTGCATATTATATTTATTAGTTTATTAATTTATGATTCTTATACAACCAGATAACTTTGCACTTCCACATTTTTCATAGACAAGTTTAAAATCTATGAGATGAAATGAAAAGAAATCGAATGGTTTGTCCATTTTAAATGATTTTTCTAAAATAGGTTTTAAAACTGTCCAAGAATAAGGCTACTACAAAAAAAAAACGTAAGTCGGTCTTATCTCATTGTTTATCTTAATTTATATATTTTCAAAGATAGCGTTTAAATGAGAGTTGCTGAACTCATATAAATGCTTTTGAATACAGTTACTTTTGTAATACATCGTGCAATACACAGTATAAACGATGTAAGTGCAGATTACATAATATTCTTTTGACATCGCGTAGCTTTATTCGAGCCCGCATTCCAAGTTAGAATGCAGTTTCATATATTTTCACTGTGATATTGCAAAAACTGTTAAAACAATCTATTAATTTCTGCCTGTCCTAGTCTTGCAAAATACATTTAGGGTATTATTCAAAGAAAATATTAGACGTATCTGAGCCATCGAATGTTTTGTCTTTTTCTAACGTCTTTTAAATTCAGTTTGAGCGAAAAAGAAAAACATTTGATAGCTACAATAGATTTTAAGACTGTCTAAAAATAAGACCTTAAATGTGTTCTTGACTATACTACTTTATTGAATGCTAGAGATATTGCTACAAGGAATCTGCGCAGTATGATTATCCTCTTATGTTTTTTTATTGCTATCAATGGCGAGTGGAGGATGTCATTGGCCTAGTAAGCGATACGACCGCTCATGAACAGTAGCAAAACCAAACAACACCACGAATTACGAAGCTATGCTCGGTATTCCACTGCGCTCGCCATCCTGAGATATAAGATGTTAAGTCTCAATATGTCCAGTAGTTACTCTGGCTACAATATACTTCAAACTAAAGCACAGCAGTTCATTTACAATTTTTTTATAACTTTTATCAAAAAATTTGGATGTACCACCCAAACACGATGATATTTATAAAATTGACACGTTCCTTACCGGAATGTTTAATTGCATAGTATTTGTAGCAACTAAAAATACCTCTCAGCTTCGTTTTCAGTACCAGTCTTGATATACACTGTATAAATAATAACAAACAGCCATGTTATATGAAATAACGTTCCACATTTTATAATATAACTATCTCGAAGTAATTACTGGCATACATAAAGCCGACGTAGTTGATAACTTGTACTAAACAATTCGGAGAGCGCACACGTGCGAGATTCAGCCGTAGTCGAAATGCTTGGCGTTTTTCAACTGTGTATGATGTTGAATATTTAATGTTTTTAACGTATAATAAAGTTTTTATAGTTATGTTTTTTGTGATGTCATTTAATTGTTGTAATTATATCAGAAGTTTTAATTGTCTTTGTAAAGTATTTACGATTCATAACGTGTGTTATGTTGGCGATACTAATTAAAAAAAAAAGATACTGACGCTAAATTGAGCATGACCATAGTCTGAAAAAAGGGGTGATCATGACAATTAAGTACAATACTAATGGCTAAAACTTATTAAATAAGAAAGAGATATGTGACACAAAAAATAAATTATATCTAATTATTAATTAACTGCTCCGATTTAACCAACTTGTAACTGTTGTAATAATCACTGTATTGTAAACAAGTTGTGAATAGAGCAACACTAGAGATTTTTGCCCATATTTGTGTAGTAAAAACAGCTTTCCCAACTGGTTGGTAGATTAAAAAGTGATTGAATTTAAATGATAATGAACATTTTAATGGATCAATAAATTATTTTCCATTTCTTTTTCGTATGTGTCTAAATCCCCAATCGATTTTCAACAATTAATTTACTTTCTAACACTTTGCCTTGCCATCTGCATCTAACATCGCATCTCCACTGATCCGGCCCTTCCGCTGGCTAGGCAAACGTAAATTAGCATGATTGCATATTCAACAGTCGGAATTTAACATAATTACACGTAAGTAAATATAATTAGGACACAATGTAATTAGTTGACGTCAGGTCACGTCTTTGAAGCTACTTGGCTTGAAACTAGGACTACTGATTTCCACATATCATTGTATAATCGATTTCAGTCACATGGCCACAGTGTCAAGTGAAGTTAGACCACTTCATCTTTGAATCCGTGGGTTTCAGGCTATAAAATGAAGATATTTTGTAAAAGCATTATTATACTGAACGTGCATAAATTTATATTTTATTACAGTGCTTCCTGTTCCTGTTAAAATTAATTATAAAAACTCAAGGAACTTTAAAAAGTCAAACATGAATGGCATGGTGAAAGACCTTATTTTCTCTACTCCATATTGCCATCAACCTAGTTATACTATAGATAAACACCTTTAAACCTAAAGATACTTCGTGTTCTAAATATATGTATCTTCTAAACACACATAACATACATAATGCACCCCTTTTTCTTAGAAGGCGTAGGCAGAGGTGCCAAGACATCGACATTTCGCTTTGTATGTTCCGTCTCACGAAGTGATAGGCGGCGAGCCTATCGCCATATCGGGCACAAATTTCTAACTCCGGGCTGATAATTAGTAGAAAAATCCAACATCGCTTTGCCTGACCCGGGATTCAAACTCGAGACCACAACTTTGTAACCGTAAAGTAGAACCGTACAACTACGCCACCAAGGCGTTCGGTTGGTGGAGTTTAGGATTGGGGAGTTTAAATATTCTAATTAATACATACTCAGCAGTTATAACTTCTACATGAACCCACATAATCCTTAATTATAAATACACTGTGGAAGTCCTTCTCATAAGACCCTAGCCATTATGGCGATCAGCATTATATAACTGCCTCCATATCTTATTGTCATAAGCCCGCCTAATCCTGCCTTACATGACGCAACATTAGCCGTCAGTATATCGCGTGTTCATAATTTTGTAAAGCTTGCAATATATTTTGCGAGTTGGTTTCCCATTATCCTCACATATTATTATGAGATAGCCTGTAGATTTATCAATCTATCACATATGGTAAAATTCACACGATCATTATTATTAGTTTTAAATAATTGTAAGTTTTTGGTGGTATATTAGTAACAAACCGGTCGCGTCAACTAGTATAGTGAACCGGAGATTTAACACCAGGATTTGTGTCTAACTTTTTGTGAAATGATGATGATGAGCTCTCTGTGATGGTCAATCACAGAGAGCTTAACTTCTAACTGGTAATTACGAGAATCCTTTTAGGACACCTAAGTGAACTGTTTAAAGTCGAAAATGATTTTGCTTACAAAACTTTCCGTATAAAAAAGTTATAAGTCATTTCTGTTATAAATCAAAGCTGACATCACATACCGTTTCTGTCATGTTTTGTAACCCATTAATCGTGTAAACAAGTTGCTGTGTGCTCGTAACCTGTTCATGAATTATTACCCCCGGCCTACTGTGACTAATAGTTTTATTTACACCAGCTTTGGCGGGAAACGCGTGACACGAGGCGGGGCAAGATGGCGGCGGTTGACACGCCATTATGCCATAGACAGTGTCTATAATATGATTTGAAAATAGAATTTCTTGCTTACGGTCCTTTTATTGGTAAGACAGGGTTTGAGATACAGTAATTATTGTCGTTTTATTCCAGACTATAATTCGTTTAAATATGTATAGGTATTTTTATTGCTAGTACATTCTCCGGTAATGGAAATAGAAAATTATTCGAATTTAAACAAATCTAGTTTTCATTTTATAAATAATTTTTGAACCCTTGCAGTTTTCGTAATGCTTTATTAATAGAAATACATATAATATACGTCATAATGTATAAATATATATTTTTAATGTTTTTTTATTGTATTTTTAATATTTTTTCTTTAAAGATAATAATATATTGTTCAAAGTATAAAACCTTAAAGAATAATAGCTATTGAGAGATCTACCTCAACTATAACGTTTTTAAAATCCTCTTTAACACACATTATATATCTATGAAAAACATCATTGCTGGCCACTAATCTGACTACTATACTTAATCTGTCTTCATAAGACCCGTTGCAACCCACAAGCCTCAGTAGTGAGCTACTCCAGCCTAATACAACTTGATGAATGACCAGATTTATTATACCCCAACAAAATAAATGTCTTATCCACTTTCCTCACTATTTCTATACAAAAACAGTCGACAAAGGTAAACAATACGTATATTGAATATACGCTCTTATAAGCACAATTTATTGTCTCCTTTCAGTGATTTATTTAATCACTCACTGATATATAGCATATCGCCACGGATATTGAACGTATTACAAATATAGAGTGAAAATATTGGACTATTATCAATTTGATATACGACGCGCTTGTACAGTCGGTTGTTAAACGAGAGGTGGGGGTTCGATTCCTGTCCCAAGAAATAATATGGCGTGATCTTAAAATATTTATTTCGAGATTCAATGTCGTGAGACCTAAAGGTATCTCTTAGTTTTCGATACCTAGTCATGATAAAATATTTGTATCTTATAAACATCATCAGACCTTTATGGCTGTCATTATGTGAAACATCATTTCCTGAATTTTTTAATCAATTACGCATAAAATTACTTTAAAAAATCATACATTAAACTTCTTGATTTAGCAATTGAAAAATCGTACTCTCAGATCTTTATAGCTGTCATTACGAGAAACAGATTTCCTCAATTACACATTAAATTATTTTTAAAAAATCATTCGTTATACTTCTTGATTTAGTAATCGACAAATTTAAATATCGTATAATGTTACTATACTTTTCCAAGCCGTTTATTACAAAAAATAGTTTTTTTTGTAAAGGCATTTATAAATCACAAGTACCTAGATAGGGTCGTTGCGTAACCCAACCCCGCCATTTGCGACCAGTAAGGGCAGACAGGTCATTGTACCCTATCCGAAGGGTCGTTTTAATCCTAAACGTGACCCTAATTAATGCTTGTAAACGTTACGATCAAAACGTATTCAAATTGAAAGCAAAATATGTTCTCCACTAGATTTTCAAATTGGTATTTCCCGTGGTAATGTTGACTCGTTCGGTTTCGTCTGTTGGTTGACGCAGGAACGAATAATTAAATATTTTTTAAATACTTAGTTATTTTTATTGAATTGAACAGCAGGATGGCATACAATTGGCCCTATGGTAAGCTAGACGATCGCTCTTGGACAATACGATCCCATCAAAAACATCCTGTAAAAAAATTCCAAGTCTCGTAGCTCAGGTTTTCTACCGCAAAAAGTTGTGAGATGCATGTAATACCAAGTCGATTAATTTATTTAGTCCTTGCTTAAGGGACCTTCTGTATAAAGTTATTACGTAAGTTATTATCATATCAATATTAAAAATTCTTTACGTTCTAAATAAATAGATCGACTTGGCCATCGCATGAAAACATAATGTATCGTACAATTTATACATAATGCTGCTGGTTATTGATGGGATGTTTTTGATGGGATCTCACGTCTTTTTGTAGAGTCCTACTTTTTTCCAACCACTTTAAATGAATTTTAACCACTTTAAATATTGGACGTGCCCCTCGATTTTATTTTAGTTTAATCAATGCATATGTTTAAATTTTTTTTTAGCTTTTAGTACATTTATCTGCAATATAAAACCGTTTAACTTAAAAAGTTTTTTAATTTTTAATTTTTAAGTTTTTAGTTTTTATTTCTCATTCTATTCAATTCGTTGAGTTCTTGACTCAGGTGGGAGATTCATATTGTAATTTTGTATAGTATACTGTATTATACTTACCAAGCCCTTTATTTTGATACCCATATTGATGGGATTGAAAATACATTATCCGCCATTTTGTAGCAGTGGCCATCTTTGATTTTGACTTTGTATAGTGCACTGAATTCTACTTGACAAGCCCTTTCATTTGATACCCATATTGATGGGATTGAAAAAAACTAAGTTGTCCGCCATCTTGTAGCGGCGGCCATCTTGGATTCACAGTAATGTTGAATATGGATAATTGTATTGTCACCAAAATCAAAGGCGTATACCAAATTTCAGATCAATCGGTTAACGGGAAGAGGGTTAAATTTCAATTACTAAATTTGACCCAAACAAACGGGGTGAACTAAATAAAACCGTTTAAAAATACTTATTAAATAAAATACTGATGCACATGTCTATTAGAGGTATGTACAAAATTCATACAGCGACGATAATATAGATACAATAGTGGAAAAACACAAAAAATGAACTATAATACCAACCAAAAATAAATTAAATTCTTGGTAAAAATTAGAAGAGCAATAATAAATGATGATAACACAAAATTATGTTCATATTTACCACTGATTAATTTTCTGTCTAGGTTCTACTACATTCACCGGGCGCAAATCACTTTTTCTATATTAAAAAGGCCAGATCGTAATCAATCACCCCATGAAATGAATTGACAGCACAATTTTGCATTGAGTTCGTCTCGACAGAAATAAATCCATACTTATCGATTGGGCCATTGACCCCACTCACTTCATCATCACTTAGCTAATTTTATTACAATCCATAATATTTCTACTACCGGAAAATGTAGTATTCAGTCTCGGCGAGGCTTGAGAACCGCAAGGCTTGCGTTTTACGTCTTATGTACACGATTATGTACATTTTTGTATTCCACAAGGATTAGCAAGTCTAAATACAGAACGATACGTGTTTTTTAAAGTGCATTTCCATAATTGCTGTTTTTAAAGTTTCTTGAAATCTATAAGTTAGACATTTAGTTTTAGTTTTTGTGTCCTTTTTTCTTATTTTATTGCAAGTAAGCTGATGTATTTATTACAGCTGTACAAAGACATTTTTATGTATCTTACGTTAAGTGCAGAAAAAACCAAACAGAATATTCTCTTGACGAATGTTATATTTCGATCGAAACGTTTACAGCGGGTCTCTATATATAATATATAGTCTTGTAAAACCGAAATCTATTTATTTAAAAAAAGAAATATCTTAACAAAACTACAACTTTATTTGAAAAATTATTCGTTACAACCACACGATTTGAAATATGAGATATGATCTACAAATATGAGACAACCACACGGTACGAGAGCACGCCAACGAAAGAGGGCGTGCGCGGTATGTCGGTTAGTTTTATAGCGGCGGCGGCGGCAGAGTGCGTGGGGAGGGCTCATCCTCTAAGACGGCCTCTCCTGACGGGGCAGCGACCTCGCAGCCCAACTCGAAGTCATCAGCAGCAAGGAGCCCAGCAGTGACGGGGGCTTCCGTGGAGGTGGAAGCCTTAGCGGTGGTGGCGGCGGCTGGATTGTGCCCACCGTCTAACATCGGAAGACTCGCATCAACAAGATGCGGAGTGGACCCCGTGGCGTCACCATGACGCGATGAAGACGCGTTAGCGCTGGCAGCGACATCGCACAAAGTGTCCTCATCTTCGCACTGACCTAGAATAATTTACACGTAACGTGAACAAAAATAAAACTTTTAGTTAAATAAAAGAGTTTGTTCTAGACGAAATTTCGCAATGTAGTTTTTCAATATGCAAGCACATACGTATTACTCATTTCTAAACAGGCAAGTTATTTAAAAGGCAATTTTTTTGAACGAGCCTCCCCCTAGAAATACACTGATGCTCGATGACCATAAGATCAGAGACTAATACAGCACGTCTAGGCAAAGTTCAAATTGTTTTCGTTCTAGAAATACACCGATGCTCAATGATCTCGAGATCAGAGGCTGACACGGCACGTCTAGACGAGCTTACGGGGTTTATACTGGTCTCTTCCTAAAAATAACATCGATGCTCGATGAGTACATAAGCGGCACCCAGAGACTCACACGACACGTTTAGGTCAACCTGATACCCTTTGCTTACTAAACGAAAGGATTTAAGGCGGTCTCTTCCCAGAAATAACATCGATGCTCAATGAGTGCATGAGTACTCAGAGACTAATACGACACGTCTAGGTCAACCTGTTACCTTCGAGCTAACGTCATTCCCACCTATGCTCAATGGAAGAACCAGAGACTCACAAAGGCATGTTCTGACGCATCCTCATATCAGACTGCAACATTTTAACTACACAACACAACTACTACAAAGTACAACAAGACAAACGAAATTTCTGCTGTAAAAGAAATGATTAGCCTAAGTATTGTATAACACTTACTATCGAAAAACGCAGCGCAAGTATCGGGCGTCCACTCACCGCGCCACGATACCATATATTCGGCAGCTGCCTGCGTAGTTTTGCCATAAGAGCCGGCTAGCAAGCGTAGCTCGTAGCGTCCGCAGGGCAAACGCTTTACTACGCGATAGGGACCGCGCATCCCGCTATCCAGTTTACCAGTGCTTTGTGTCTGTTTGATAACATAGACATGATCATTAAGGGCAAACGAACGCGGTTCAGTACGATTTTTATTAACGTACTCGTTCTGCTTCCTTTGATTGTCTAATAGCAGTTTATCAGCTCGTTGGCGGCGAAGCTCACGCCAAGACTGCCGGTTAGCGTTACACCCTTCGATAGCAATATCTTTGATAAGAGAATTTATAACTGGTGTCGTGGAGTCAGATCCGATGAGTAAATTTAGCGGAGAGTATTGGGTGGCCTTTTGTTTGGTAATATTAAGCACTAACTGCAACTTCCATAAAACATCGGACCACCTTTCACCTTTATGATTGACCTCTACTCGGATCATGTCGAGCACCGTGCGGCAATATCTCTCTACCTGACCGTTCGATTGATGCATACCAGGCGTAATAAAATGCAGCTGAACGCCAAGCTCAGTCATCCAGCTTTGGAAGTCTGAGCTCTCAAACATGCGACCCCGGTCGCATACTAATAATTGGGGGGTCCCAAAAAGCGAAATAGTGTTAGTGATAACACGCTTAAGTTCTGTACTATCCTGTCTGTACATAGGATAGAGAAGACAATACTTCGTGAAAGAATCTACCACAATTAAAACGTATTTATGACCGTTAGAATCTGGTAAAACACCCAACGCGTCTACATGGATCGTTTTAAATGGATCAGATGGCTTTTGCCATGAATGTATGGGTTGAAGGGGAGCTCTCGGGACGCGCTTATGCGTTACGCAAATAACACAGTGTGAGATATATTTTTTGACAAATTGACGCATCCCGGGGAACCAAAAATGCTTTATAATCAGATCGAGCGTCTTCTCGACACCAATGTGATCGTGTTCGTCATGGAAGGCACGTAACAAACTTAACCTGTAAGCTTTAGGTACATAACAAAGCAGTCGCGTGTCTTCGCCCGTGATGGCATACTTGTAGTACAGTATGTCTTTCCGAACAACATAACGGGAAGTGTCGAGTTGACCATCGTTTAATTTTTCTATTATTGTGGTAGTTTCCTCATCAGCCGCTTGTGCTACCTGAGCCCAATTTAATGGTTTCCTAGCAGCACAAACGTTGACGGGATTCCTACTGAGGTAGTCAGCGTGGGCCATGAGTGTACCTTTTCTGTACTCCAACGTAAAGTCGAAGTCCTGGAGGTACATCCACCAGCGTGCCACTCTCGGCAAGAGATCCTTCTTTTGCTGCGTCATCTTAAGTGCGTTGCAGTCGGTTACGACTTTAAAATTCTTACCAATCAAGTATTGGCGGAAATGCTGCAATGACTTCACGACAGCAAGGGTCTCCAGCTCATAAGAGTGGTACTTTGGTTCGGCGCCCGCGGTGACCTTACTAAAATAGGCTACCACGTGTTTACGTCCATCATTATGGATCTGCAGAAGTATCGCGCCGTAACCAGCGGAACTCGCATCCGTATGGACTTCGGTTGGTAATTTTGGGTCATATATAGTGAGGACAGGTTCCGTAGTCAAGGCTTTGATGATATCACGACGAGCCCGTTCCTGATCCTCGCCCCAACGAAAAGGGATGCCTTTACGTGTTAAGGCGGCAATGCAGGATGTTTTGGTAGCGTAACTTGGAATATACCGCCGAAAATAACCAGCCAGGCCCAAGAATTGACGGACTTGTTTAACGTTAATAGGTATCAGTGACTTGACTAGAGCTGCAATTTTACCTGGGCTTGGCCGTACCTGACCGTTACTTATGACTCTTCCAAGATACTCCACTTCAGTGGCGAGAAATGTACATTTGCGTAAATTAATAGAAAAACCTGCCTCAGTTAGGGTGTTCAAAACAGAGTCAAGGAGTTCAAGCCCCTCCTGAATCGTGTCACTGGGAAGCAAGACATCGTCAATATAGACTAGCGCCCGACCAGACTCGATATATGACTTGAGGGTGTCAGATATAATTCGCTGATAGACTATCGGTGCATTCGCCAGTCCGTATGGGACTTTAACATATTCGTAATGAGATTCGGGGGTTACGAACGCAGTTTTGGATATAGAGTCCTCGCTTAAAGCTATCTGGTGAAACCCTGTCAACATATCGAGTGCAGTATAAAACTTGCTCTTCCCGAGTCTATCTACGTAGTCATCGATCAGAGGGAGTGGATAGCGATCTTTAACGGTTATTTGATTCAAAGCCCTGTAGTCTACTACCATCCTGTCTGAACCGTCTTTCTTTTTTACTAATAGAACCGGGCTAGCATATTCAGATTCGGATTCCCTGATGATACCTTTTTCTAGTAAGTCACGTACAATGGCGCGCACTCTCAACTTCTCGTCATAGGATAATTTATATGGTCGGTAGCGCACGGGAGTATCGCTGGTGAGTCGAATGTGCATGCGGCCAGTCTTAACAGTTGTAGTTGCCGTACCACTTAAGAAACTGTCAGAATATTTATTTAAAACTTCGATAAGACGTTCTTTATCATCTCCGACTAACGACGTGTTAATCTGATCGACCTGCACACACGACTTCACCGGCGCGATATTGTTAACAGCTATATCATTTCTAACAATACGTTGAGAGTCGGCCGTTCGAACGTAAGCAACGCCCTTTCTGTTCAACACGTCAGTACCTATAATCACAGGCGTGTTTAAACAACCGCGGGGAACGACATGAAAATCGACTTCCAGTGATATTTCGCTTAATTCTATCGGTAACGTGACATACGATGTCGATTTTATTTCGGTACCACCCAAACCACGCAAGATTTGTAAATCAGGCTTTATTTTATAACAGAAATGTTTCAATAAGTCGGCAGAAATAAGCGATAAATACGAGCCGCTGTCTATTAATACATCTACAGGTATACCGCACAAAACACCAGTAACAACATCACTATTTTTATAACTACCTTCAAGTTCTCGACAAAAGTTCACATTCCCTTTATTACGCGATTCCGAACGTTCTTTGGCAAAACATGAATTTTCATTGTGACCATTTTTCTTACAAAACGCACATTTCTCTACGGGGGCTTAGAACTAACTGACGATTTATTATTGTTGTCAATCTGCGCAGACGCGGGTACTTTGGATTTCGCGGGACATGAATTAAAACCGTGACCCCAACGACCGCACGTATAACAACGTATAGACGCTTCTTTTGACCGTCGCTTGTTAGGAACACTATCTGAACTACACGAATGCCTGTTACTATGTGTGTTTGGATAACTACGTTTTCTATTATTATTAGCACTACTTGAACTAAACGAGTCACGCGTAATAGGTTTCACATATATTGATAGAAATTCCACTATGCTGCCAGGTAAAAGTTTTGCATTAGTCGCTGCGGCACGAATTTGAGGGTCTGTTATTCCACGAATGATAATAGCAGACAAAAGTTCATCACTAAGACCCCTCACTGCGCGTAAACGTAGCAAAGATCTACGCGCATACTCTGCATAAGTGGAATATCTATCAGAGTTCGTACACATCACATCAAAGAGTATACTTGCGACGTCAACATATCGTGGGCACAATGTTTTCAGTTCTTGTTTGAAGTTCGACCATGTACGCTCGCTATGTACCCACTGGCTAAGCCACACACGCGCATCGCCCTTCAAACAATTACCGATCCGAGAAAAACACTCACAATCGTCCCAACGGTTTTTGATTTGCGCCCGATCTACTTCGTCACACCATACATTGACGTCGTGAATTGCCGGGTCAAAATCAGACACAAAATATTGGTTTGGTCTCACCGGGTTTAACCCATCGATCGCGTTGACGAGCCGTTGCACCACGTCACTGGCTGAAGCTGGGGCGACGCCGGGAGAAGCGGTTGGCACGGTGGGCGGCTCGGTTGTAGCTACCCCGCGCCCGCTGAGCGGCGTTACGGCGCCGGCCTCGCTAGATGTTCGCGACACCTCCGGCTCGCCGCTGTGTCCATCCGGCGCAGCAAGCACGATCGCCTGCCTTGTTGCTGAATTCGAGCGCACGTCTTCCAACGCCTGTAGCCTCCCTAGAATCGCTGAAAGCTGTTGCCCGATGTCGGGCGGCGGTGGCGTACTCTCGCGATGACGACTACTTTTTCGTTTGGAGGAAGGCATTTTTCGAGCAGAAAAAGGATCAGACAACAACCAGCGGACTGGCAAACGTCGTCAGATCCCACTTCTGATCTTGTAAAACCGAAATCTATTTATTTAAAAAAAGAAATATCTTAACAAAACTACAACTTTATTTGAAAAATTATTCGTTACAACCACACGATTTGAAATATGAGATATGATCTACAAATATGAGACAACCACACGGTACGAGAGCACGCCAACGAAAGAGGGCGTGCGCGGTATGTCGGTTAGTTTTATAGCGGCGGCGGCGGCAGAGTGCGTGGGGAGGGCTCATCCTCTAAGAATAGGTTATAATAGTTACCATTACAATTTCGATACTATTCTATGCTTCAATAAACAAAGATGGATATATCTCTCAATCTTTGTTAACTTAAATATAAAAAACATCGAAATGTGTACTAAAATAACTACACACGCCGGCAGAATTAGAGGAACACGCGTTAAATATTGAATTTCTTAGAAAATATTATAATAACTGAATGTTTTTATTTTTCAATATTCAAAATGAGGCAAAATTTATTACAAATTACTAAAATTGAGTAACAAATACTTTAATTAATGACGCAAATGCAATTAAACGGAAATACAGTAAAATGAAATTTCTGTATTGTCAAATGTAATCGTGTATTTTAAAAACTTACAGAAATAATTTAATAAAATTAATAATGCGTATTGCTACCACGGGCTCAGATAAGAGTTTGGATATGATCCTTCATGCTTTTAATGACGTCATCAATCATTTTTTGCGACAAATTCTCCCACTCTTGCACTAACATGAATTTTAATCCTTGGACGATCTTAGGGGCTTGGTTCTTCCATTTATCTTTCTTCCGATAACGTCCCATTCGTTCTCTATGGGATTCATGTCTGGTGATCTTGCTGGGCAATCCATTTGCGCGATTTGGGCCTGATTTAAGTAGTCGCGAACCATTTGCGCTGTGTGGGGCCGCGCATTATCATGCATAAATAAAAAATATTCGCCTATGGATGGTGCAAAACACAATACATGGGACTCTAAGATCTCTGCGACGTATCTTTGTGCAGCTAAAGACCCATTTTCTATAAGTATTAACTCCGCGCGTGCTTCCAAACATATACCACCCCATACCAAAATTGACCCTCCGCCATAACACACCTCTTTCAGTAAAGTTTCCTCGATTAGCGTTCTCCTCGACACCTCCAGATCCTCTCCCTTCCTTCTATGCAATTCACAACAAAACTGCTTTCATCACTAAACAAAACTCGGCTCCTCTCATTTGTCCAGTCGCGGTGTTGATGAGCAAAAGCTTATCTGGCTACTTTATGTACCACCTCGAATTTTGGAGCTTTTGACGGAACGTAAGACTTCAGTCCAACTTCATTTAAACGTGTTCTCACTGTACGCTCACTGATATTAACATCACGGACTTCTTGTGACATGTTTCGGGTCTGAATAGCCGTTTGAAGACGATTTCTCAAAGTTCTCAGCCGTATAAAATGACCATCTTGGGTACTGGTCCATCGTTTTCTGCCTTATCCTGGCATCCGCATATAAGAGCCTATGTGCCTCTAACGTTTAACGTTGAGAAAGACGACAGATACCGACACACCCAATGCGCGACTTACTGAATTCTACCCTTGACCATTTTCAATCATTGTTACCGCTCTGGCAACTTCAGTGGAAGGTAAGCCACTCATTTTATATCCTACAAGACAGGTACTCTAAAAACAATAACAATTAAAATATCTTAAGTCACATAAAATGAAATTAAACAAAATTTTGTGAAACCACTTGAAAGTGAAAAAATCTTAAAAGCACTTGAGAGCGTATAATTAACGATAAAACTCTAAATATCCAAAAACCTTTTTGCATCATTTAATTTTTTAAAGGTGCTGAAATATAAGAACAACCATTTAAACAAACAGCAACTAAATTTAAAAAAAAACTAATTATTGTGAGTGTTCCTCTAATTGTGCCGGCGTGTGTAGTTAAAGATGGATAGATTATAGAATCCGACCATAAACCTTGGCTGGTCGAAACAACATATGATTCAAAACGCAACACACTTCTGTTTGCGAGTATTCAATTGTCATAACTTTCAAATTATTTCCTAATTGGCTAACATAAAATAGTCTTAAAGCAGAATTTATCTAATACAATATATTAATTCATAATTTATTCTACTTAGGCATTAAGCAAGGATCTGCCTTCCGACTGAGTCCTCCATTTCTCCCAATCTTCAGCATTTTCAATAATAAGGTCATTGGCTCTCATATCTTCATTGACAACTTCAAGCCAGCGCTTCTTCGGTGTACACAATAAACATGCGACGTAAATTAATAATTAACAGATAATTGCATTGCCAATTGACGTAGATATTCCAACGTACACTCGCTTACAATACGTGTTTGAGCATGTAGTGCCTCTGGCATTGTCGGTATTTCGATGTCAACGGGATTCAATTGTTTTCTCGCGTCGGGCACCGCACAATACCTCGGTAAACCATTATTGAAGAATCGGGTTAAAAGGATTGTACCGTCGTTGCGCTCTGAATACTGCGTGTTAAGTAAGGGGATTTATTGTTCGTCTTTTGTGTAGGCAGGATAAACTAGCATGTGAACTTAATGAACCTACCAGTAGGTCTTTCATACGTAAGATGCTGCCTGTGTTACACAAGACTAGATATTACTCTAGGGTCTGTTAGATGTACTTTTTATTATTATTATTAATGTACTTATATTTATTTAAACATTCTATATAACTTGAATGGAAACTGTTCCGCCCTCACCCCCACCATTGTAACTCATGTAAGATCAACGGTGGCTTACATTGTAATGACACCAAGCATTGAAGCTGTACATAACTTTAATTAAAATTCATATACAATAAACGCCAAAATACGAAGCTATTCGCCTCCCCGTTGCCAAATAAAATGGCAGTAAACCCTTTTTCGTTGGCAATAACTACACGCGAAAACTCCCTCCCAGGACAATCGACGAGAGTTCGTTAAATCTCCCGTCGCCATTATTGAGTTTCGGCAGGTGATATGTTTGCTGATTGTTTTTAAGGCGGCAGTTTCCGATTCCAATGCCGCTTGTTCGGTAAATTGCGAATCCATTGTGCGTGGAGTTGTTTAAAATTCAATTTATATGTGTAAATTACATTCAATTTGCGTAACATCTCGAGGTACCTGTATTTATGTAGAGGTATAGAAATTGACACAAAAGGAAGAAGAGAGTAAATTATGTTTTTACCTATAGAACCGCAAATGGAAAGTAATGAAACCAAAAAACACCATGAATTACAAAGCAATACTACTGCGCTGGCCATCCTGTAAATGTAAAAAAGTAAGGTAGGGTCTCCTGGCGAATACAACTCGCGAATTCGCGCGCATTCTGCGTAATACGCGCGTCTGTGAGCGACTAGCGCTTCGTATCTCCATAGAAATATGTGCCTTGCAAACTGTAGATAAGGCTGAATATGCTAAGTTAACTTCGTGTCGCTAGTAGCCCGGTAATATAAATTACTCCACTTATTTTAAGAGTGATTCGTTAAATTCACATAACATCAAGACACATAGCGTTGGTGTTACCCTAATTTTCTTGAACAAATAAGAAACACTGAGTTGTCTTTACATCTCGCCTCGTATTTTGTCGGTCTGGCATTTCATTTTATAAGATTTCTTCCCTCCCAGACAAAATGGTCTGAATAGGGAATTCATTCAGATTGTATTCCGACGACTTTGCTTAATACGTCTTTTATAATTAATAGACCTGGGTGTTTATAATCTGGATTTTATTAATTCAAGTTGTCCTATAGTAGGTAGTCAAAGTGATGTATCCCGTAGTCCATTGAAATAAAGGACATTGTTCCGGCTCCATACATGTTCTGCCTAAGAACCGTTCGAATCGAAAGTGAATAATATAAACTCTTAAAATTATATGGAATCCTATGAAATAAGTTTTCACGAACGGACACTTCAGAAAACTAAAATAATTACGAAAAAAGTTAATATTTTGAGGTTATAAATAAAAAATAACCAAGCTTGCGTGAAATATTAGAGTAGTAATATCAAAGTAATATTAACAATACTATGTACAGCTATATATGTTCTCTTCTAGAACTAGGAAAGGACTACTCTACTAGATACTAGGAAAAGAGATAGTCCTAGTCAAGTTTAAGATAATTCTTTGACAATTATCATTTTACAAAGTTGCATTTTCTATCTGTCCCTATGAATGCTTAGATCTTTAAAACTACGCAACGGATTTGGGTGCGATTTTTGTTAATAGATAGAGTTAATAGATACAACTAAATTCGATCACAGACAGAGCAATATCCGAAAATGCCTATGGAAAATCCAGTCCTTTACACACAGCCGAGTCTACTAAGTACGCAATCTAATCGGAGTCCGTAATCAAGCCAAAGTTGTTAGAATAAAACCATGAAACGCATAGAAAATCACAAAAGAAACGATAGTCGCCACAGACCAATTAGAAAATAGTCGCAAAGCAATCAAAAATTGAATGGTATGAAGTACACCAGTGTTGCCAATTACGAAAACTATAATACTCGAATGCCAAGCTAGAAATTCGCGATTTCGCTCAAAAAAATATAGAATACTAGTTTTTTTCTAGCTAGTCAATTTAGGTATTTAAATGAATAAAGTGTTATCAACTAATTTTAATAACCGACTTCAAAAAGGAGGAGGTTCTCAATTCGATCCGTATTTACCGAAATCGCGAAAACTTCCGAAACTGGCAGCACTGGCTGACGGAAAACATTTTAAACGGCATCATTAATTGTGACCCAACTTTTTATTTGGAATTTATTTATTTGAAGTGTCCGTGGAATACTAAAATATGTTTCAAACAATATAAAAATAAATGAAAATTATAGTATAATTTATATTCACTTCAGTTCTTAGGCCAAAATTGAACAATGTCCTTTCTGCTGGATATTTATCTAACACCAATTTAACCTGTCCGAAACGAAAAATTCACAGAAACAATATATGTGTTGAACGGTGATATTCATTTTTTAACAACCGTGATTTGTCTGCGCCGTAGTGTTAATACACCCACGCTGTCGCTTGTATGAAAAAAATAATCAAAATTATTTTACCTACTTAAAATTGAAGTCATAACCTTAGATTATATATCTCATGTAAATTGGATCACATGCGGATATAACAGTGAAGGAAAACATCGTGAGGAAACCTGCTACCTTAGCGATTCGGAAGATTTACTAATGATATGAATTGATAATTTTGACCGTAATGTTTAAGGGCTGAAACTGCGTTAAGCGGGCGCCCGCGACGGGCAACCGTCGCGCGTCTCCTCGCGTAGACACGCGTGCGGGCTCCGTGAGAACGCGACGGTCCCCGTCGCGGGTACCCGTCGCGGAGACCGGATTTACGCAGTATCGCTGGTTCAATTTTAAAGGTGTGCATGTACATGCACACGACTGTACAGTCGTGTCGATGGAGAGCTTAATATATTATTACATAGCAAAACGACGACTAGCTAAAAAAAATGACAGCCAGGAAGGCTGTTTATTGAATTTAGGTTGCTAGGCGGAGAATTTGTTGTAAAGTTCAGTAAATTAAGAGAAAATGAAAACTCATTGTACAAATATTTTAAAGTTTCGATACCGGTCTATGATGGTCAACAACTTAAGGGTAAAATCTGTATCAGTCATATCACCAACGGAAAGGCTAAAAAATCTTTATTTTTGCTCAAGTATATTCATCATCATCATCATCATCATCTCAGCCACAGGAAGTCCACTGCTGAACATCGGCCTCCCCCAACGGTCTCCGCATCGACCTGTTGGAAGCAGCCTGCATCCAGCGACTTCCTGCAAATGTAGCCAGGTCATCCGTCCACCTTGTAAGCGGGCGTCCGACATTTTGCTTGCCTGTACGTGGCCTCCACTCTAGAACCTTTTGCTATGAATCATCTATAGAATCCTTTGCGCTATGTCGGTGATCTTTATTCTCCTACGGATCTCCTCATTTCTGAGTCGATCTCGTAGGGAAATACCAAGCATAGCCCTCTCGATTGCTCGTTGAGTGACTTTGAGCTTTCTAATGAAGCCCAAAGTGAGAGGCCACGTCTCGGTGCCCTATGCCATCACCGTCATGTTACCGCTGGCGGACACCGCGCGCTTTACCGCGCGGGCCCCCGCGACGGGTTCCGACGCACGAAGGTGGGTCCCGCGGCGCGGGTGCGGGACGCGCCTCCCCGTGCTGGACGCCCGCGCGGATCCCCGCGACGGAGCACTTTTGTATGAAACCGCGCGAGAGCCCGCTTAACGCAGTTTCGGCCCTAATGCATTCTGTTTATGTATATAAGTGGAAACGTGTAATTGGCATGTAACTACCATAATACCTAATATTTGTTATTAGTTTAATTTAGCTGTAAGTTTCCCTAAGAGAATAAAATAGAATAAAATAAAAGTCCACCAACCCGCACTAGGCTAGCGTGGTAGATATATGACCTAACCACTCTCAATCCTACTTTCGATTGTAGAGGAGGCCCGTGCCTTGCAGTGGGACGTATCGTGGACGTGGTTCGATACAAATATATATTATAATAGCGGCCCGACCCAGCTTCGCCTGGGTGCATATATTTTTTGATTCCACTCCACACCAAATATATGTTGTTTTTCGTATAAACTCTTGTATACCTAAACTTGACGTAGCTATCCTACTGTCCGGCTCAATCCCGTCTCATCCGCCAGTTCAGTCTCTTCCCAATCCATCCCGCCCCTTCTCTTTATTATCCATCCCGTTTTATAACGTGCATTTACATTTCGTCCTAACAAATCTGTCAGCTATCCCACCCCTCTCCCGTACCTATTTTACTTTATGTCCCTTCTCTCCATATGCATCAATATACATAAACATATAAAGATTGCCTTATGAATTTTTGACATTAAAATCTTTAGCGTTTTTTATTGCCCATCCAATATTCCTTCCCTTATTTCAGCACCAAAATGCTGCTTTTCCAAAAAATATTGCACGCCATTACTTTTTGTTAGTAATAAAGAGTTAAAATATTAAATTTCATAGACATAACTTCAGTGGTTTCGATTTTTTTAGACATTTCAACCCTTTTTTACCCCCTTTAGGTATAATATAACCTATCTCACTCCGATATGATGTACATTTCTATCAGTGAATTATAGAAGAAAGGAAAAGCTATTGTAAAAGTTCGTGATAAAAATGGCATTCGATCTTGAAAAGGAGTAAGCGTAATTTCTTATGCTGCATTTACACGCTTGGCCAACTTCATCCAGCCTCCACCATCGCCAACGTGTAAACGGAGTGTTTGGCTGGCTCGGCTGGCCTTATGTTTTTCATAGTTAATAGCTTGGAGTTGGTAGACGTTCGCCTAGCCTCAGCTAACATGTAAATCCACCATTACGTGTGAACATCATTTATTTCATTGTCCTATATTAATGTAGCTTGATATATTCTCCTTAGTTTGTACAAAATACATTTCTGAACGCATGCATAAACAATTACATTGACATTTTAATTGATAAAATGTCAATCCATTTTTACTACTATTATTATTAATAAAATAGGAATGATTAAAAGTTAATATAAGAGTTACACTGAGATAGCAAAATTATAATTGTCAACGTTACTACTACACTTGATACATAAACAATAATGATGGCCGACAACTGTGTAGGGAGTGAGAAAGAAAGGAGACCTGCTTCGTTCTCATCCCTACTCCGTGCTGTTTACTGGGTCAGAAGTGACACCTGTAGACATCTGGCGGGGATAACTAATTAAATGACGATTGATCAGTTTTCGACCGGAGAGGAAAAATGATTAAATTACCAAAATGGCTATTAAAAAATAAGGGTTGATCGTAGAAGGGTGAAAATTGAGGATTGTATGTATTTTTGTATGTTGTATCATAAAAAAATAGAAATTAAAAATTTTGTCTAAAAAATAAAAATAAAAATTTAGGGGTGGACTACCCCTAACATTTAGGGGAATGAAAATTAGATTATTTTTTTTTATTGCATTGAATGGCGAGACGAGCAAGCCGTTCGCCTGATGGTAAGCGATACGACCGCTCATGAACAGTAGCAATATTCCACTGCGCTCGCCATCCTGAGACATAAGATGTTAAGTCTCAATATGTCCAGTAGTTGCTCTGGCTACAATGTCCTTCAATCCGAAACACAACAGTGCATTTAAGCAATGTTGTTTCACGGGAGAAATAGACATTGCGGTGGTACCTACCCAGATGGCCTCTCACATATGAGAGACCTACCACCAGTAAATAGATGTTGGCCGATTCTCAAACCTACTCAATATGCTCTCAAAATTTCATGAGAATCGGTCAAGCCGTTTCGGAGGAGTTCGATTACGCACCCCGTGACAGAAGAATTTTATATATTAGATATTATTATGCTTATAATTGTAGAAGTGCGTGGTGGCCTGTTGGTAAACGGACTAGACGCGACTGCCAACATGTTCACGGTGGTCGCGGGTTCGAATCCCAGGGCACACCTCTGACTTTTCGAAGCCATGTGTGTATTGACAGTCAATCACCACGCACTAATACGGTGAAGGAAAACATCGTGAGGAAACCTGCATACCATAGCGATTTATAAAAATTTCTATGGTATGTAAGTCCGCCAACCCGCACTAGGCCAGCGTGGTGGACTATATGGCCTAACCACTCTCAATCGATTACGATTGTAGAGTAGGCCCGTGCCCTGCAGTGGGACGTATATGGGCTGATACAGATGCTTATAATTGTATTCTTATACGCTCATAAACATATCCACAATATTCTAGACTATAACTAAGATAATCCTAAGCCTAATAATTAATCATCGCACGTTCACAACAAATTGAATGAAATATGATCGCATTGTATTCATGAGCTGGAGTTAGCAAATTGGTTTAGCATTAGCGAAATCTCATCGATGTATCGACACCCGTGTTCCACGCACCTTTGTCGATGCCAAACATTAATATCGGATTGATAGGATCAGTTATTGGATTTCTGTAATTATTATTCCATCCAGCTAAGTCCTTGTGATGATCTGAATTAAGTGTAAATGGGAAAATGCTGCTGTTGCTTGTTGGGCGAGCAATCCGTATTTTAATTAGATAAATAATAGATTTAAAAACTATATACCTCACGTCTGAAAATATTTATTTATATTATTTGTTGTATATATCAAGTAAGATAGGGATTACTCAACAAATTAAAAAAAAACTAGTTATCTTTTTCTTGGTAATGTTTGCCTATTTTAACGTTGAAGAAGCATATCATGAAAAAAATTGCTTACCTGATAATTCATCACAAGGCACAAGTTATTATGCGAAGATAACCAACTACTTTGAGCCAACTTGATAAACTGATAAAGGCCTTGTCCCAAAAAGTTGATATCGTCAGTTGGTTGTAGAATTATAAAGACAGGAATAAGGGCTGGCAAAAAAAACAGAATATCCTTGCAAGTAAAAAAGTACCAATTTACTCGATACGAAAGTCGTATAGAAAACCATTATGAAGTTACTGTTTCACTGTCACGTTTCATATTGAGTGGGATCGCCGAACCGGAATATGGTAGAAAATTCATGAAAACCTATATATAGGTGAACACGATTAAAAGTTTATTAAATGGCCACTCGCTTCCACTGGAGAGCAGGGTTTTATTAAATTATTTCTCCAGTCAATCAAACTGTATAGGTAGGACAATAAAATAGAAACACGCATATTACGATACTATTAAATTATAAATTTTTCCGTTGTGTTCAAATGTTCCAGTATTTATTTTCCTGTATACTTATTTTGCGTGGCTTTGACGGCATCCATGCCTTTGGCACTTTTGCGAATTATTGTACTTATTTGAATACATCTATTTTATTTCTATTTGTTATTTTCCCCTTTTGTTTGTGTTTATTTACTTTATTATTCTCCGTTTTGTACCTGTGGTGTAATCGAGTCACTAAAAAATATTTTCTTTCTTTCGTTTTGTATTTCTTTCTTTTTGTTCAGGAAGAAGAGCTAGCCGTCCACCTAATGCCAAGCATTGGCTTTTGCAATTCCAAAAGTTGATTGAACCCTTACTGTGTATTAAATACTCTTTCCAAAAGGAGGTCATAGCGCTCATGGAACCCCTTGCCTCACAAGGGGTACCAGTGCCAACAGGCAAAATTAACACTAAGCAGGGACTACCAATCACTTACAATCAGGCGACCTGATTCTTCTTGTTTGCTGGACCTATGCAATTAAAAAACTACATTAGTTCGACTCCATATTAAATAACTTCGGTGACATTTATAAATTTCATTGTATCAGACTGTTCTTACTCTACAGTTGAGAGTACGATTGATAGTTAGGCCATATAGTCCACCACACTGATTTAATGCAGGCTGGTGGTCTTAACATACCATTGACATTTTACGAATCGCTATGGTATGCAGGTTTCCTTACTATGTATTCCTTCACCGTTATATTGCATGGTGATTGACTACCAAAACACATGACTACGTTGTCTTGTTTGGTAATTGTCGCCGAGGTAGACAATAGGGCCTAACCCCTCTCAATCGTACTTATGGGCTGATGCAGAAGATGACTAGCTTAGTCCTAGTTTACCATTTTGTTCCTATTTACCCCATTTACGATTTTCTTAGATATTCTCGTCAAAACAAAATAATATTGCATCTATTATTTAAATAGCTCGCAGTCGATTCAACGTCCAGTTGCTTTTCAAATCCGCCTTTCAATTGTTTGATTGTAAATCGCGCTAATTTTAACCCGAATTGGATATTCAATGGAAATGCGAGGTGAATATTGATATTGAGGATAAATAATTGATGCTATTTAATAAAACGATGTAAATAGAATATCAAATTCCTAGTCAAACGGACTAACGCATTATACTCTCTATACGGTAGAGGCCCGTACATTACAGTGGGATGTATAAGCTGTGATATACAGGGTGATGGAGTCAAAATGTATATTTTTTAATTTGCTGAATGGCGAGATGAGACTCCCGTTCATCTGATGGTAAGCGATACGACCGTTCATAAACAGTAACAAAATAAAACAACGCCTTGAATTTCAAAGCAATGCTTGGCATTCCAATGCGCTCGCCATCCTGAGACACAAGATGTTAAGTCTCAATATGACCAGTAGTTACTCTGACTACAATGTCCTTCAATCCGAAACACAACAGTGGAATTACACTGCGGTTTAGGAAGAAGGCGGAAGAAATGGGCATTGCGGTGGTACCTACCCAGATGACCTATCACATATTAGAAATCTACCACCACACAATAAACTACAATAAGATGTTTAAAACTCAAATACAATATTTTCGAAATTTTTAAACTATACATCACATCATAATTAAATACAATATTTTCACAGAAGGTAAATCAATAAATATGGTCTATAGTAGTCTATCTAGTAAAAATATCTAGGGGCTATATTATGATTTTTACGAATTTTATCACTCTTCTATCCCCCTGTATATCGTAAAAAGTATGAAACTCCAAGCCATAAATTTACTCATACAACTTGTAGAACATTTTAAACATTTCCTGTATACGTTAACTTCCTTAATTATATACTCAATAATTAAACGTCAAAAGATCCGACATCTTACGAACTGAAGTCAGTAAGCGTATTTCGCTTTACAAGCGAAGAGATTTAGGCGGTAAAGCGGTAAAACGCGATAAGCAAAAGGCACATTGGGTGTTTCCAGTCTTGTGAAATATAAAGTGCTTTCGGATTTATAAAGCGATGTTTTTGTAGGAAGAGTTGCGTTTCTTTGAGCATACGAAGATGCTTCAAGAATTTAATATATTTATTTTAATTTAAAATTTATAGTAAAGGTTTTAGAGTGGGGTGCCACGTAAAGGCAAGCAAAGTGTCGTACGCCCGACTACAAGGTGGACGGAGAATCTGGGCGGTTACTCTATAAAAACGACACGAACGACTGTGTCTAGATACTCCACAAAATATAGGATTTTTCTAACATACGCCTCTACTATAGACTAAGTTCGGAAAAAAATGATAAGTATAATAAAAAATATTATTGATTTTTAGACGTGGACGTAGACCATATCTTACTGATGTCGAACATCCGAACATTCGAAGTTCGTATCGTTTTTTCAGAGTAACCTTCCTGGTTTCGGTTGCAGGAAGTCGCTGGATGCAGGCCGCATCCAACAGGTCGATGTGGAGATGTGGAAATTATTTATTTTAAAGCAGCAGCGTAAAATTATATAAGGTCTTATTATAACTGATAATATTAATTTCCTTCTTTATTTAATTATCAAACTGTTTTTTTTTTTCTCATAATGGTATAATTTTATATAAAATTTGTGGGCAGGTAGGCGGTCAATTCAGAAAACATAAAAATATACTATTTATGTGAAAATTGCCATATATTACATAGTTCTAAAACCACACAAGCCCCACGAAATTTTGTATTGTTAATATAAGAATATATGAGATGCTTTAGTACCGTTAATACACAGACATGACTCAAAATTACCTATTTATATATTTCAGTTAGATATATTCTTTGATTCTTTAACTACTTTTAAAAAAGACTGCTGAAATTGTATTCCTCTGTTAAAGATTACATGAATATTTTAACGTAGTTGAATGTTTTATCTTATGTGTAGAGTCAAAAATATATATAATGGGATTTTCTCATTTATCTTTTCAGTTTAAAAATTACTTTTCTTAGTTTATTTTATTTATTTTTAGTTTATTCGACACATTGTCTTACTTAGATTAAGTTGTTATTATGTAAGCTGTGCACACCTATAATTGGTATACACATTAGAACTATCCCGATGGATGTGTGTACTGTTGATGTATCTGTATCAGCCCATATACGTCCCACTGCAGGGCACGGGCCTACTCTACAATCGAGAGTACGACTGAGAGTGGTTAGGCCATATAGTCCACCACGCTGGCCTAGTGCCTACTGTTGATGTGCATTATTTAAAATAAAAATAAAATAAAATTTGGTTAACAAATAAAATTAATACCAAAATCGATTCGATCTACGATTTATCTTCAAGATGAAGACTTATTTGACAGTAAACATCTAAGAATATTTTTAAGAATCCAACTGGTATTCGCAAGAATGTATGGCTACAAAAAAATCTCCATTTTAAACTTTATCTCGCGAAAACAAAATTAATAGCGACATTACACTGACTCAGACAAAGATTATTTGGATATATGACCTTTTCGGGGCCCTATTAAATCCACAAAATGTTTTTCAACAAAGTTTTCTTCAAATAATTGGCTCGTCTCTCATATTTGAGAGGCGGTCTGGGTAAGCACCACCGCAAAATGTATTTTTTTTTCACCAAACAGCAATGTAAAAGCACTGTTGTGTTCCAGTTTAATGAAAATTTTAAACAGAGTAACTATTGAACATCAGCGAGATATCGACGAGACATCAACATCTTATGTCTCAGAACGGCGAGCGAAATGGAATGTCAAGCATTGCTTTCTAATTCATAGGTGTTTGGTTTTGGTACTGTCCATGAGCGATCATATCACTTACTCTGAAGTGAATGGCGTGCTCGTCTCGCCATTTATCTTAAAGAACAATTATCTTAAAGAACAATTATCTTAAAGAACAATTATCTTAAAGAACAATTATCTTAAAGAATAATTATCTTAAAGAACAATAATCTTAAAGAACAATTATCTTAAAGAACAATTATCTTAAAGAACAATTATCTTAAAGAACAATTATCTTAAAGAACAATTAATACAAACTTACATTTAGTTATATCCATCTAATATTAAAATTGGGAATATTTGTGAGGATGTGTACTTGTTTGTTGCTATTTGTACAAAAACAACTATTAGTATTATTAATTTAACATCATATTAAGAATACATTGGACCAAGATATCTATAGACCCACACAAATTTCAATGCGAATAGACCATCTGCAAGCCACTTGATTATCTTTCAGGTTTAACAATTGAATTCAAATTCTAAATTTCAAACTTACAAAGAATATTCTAGCTTTCTTGAGAAGTAATCAAAACATTATATTCTAAAGACGCAACCTTATCCAATATGTGCTTAACTTGTAATATATTTGATAAACAAAATTGTTATCAAGCCACTTGTTGCCAAGCCACAACGACGCATGCGTACGGAAAAACAACGTCATTCACTTTAATAAAAATACCCTCTACCTCATCTTCTTCCCCCTATTACCTCCCCACCCCCCATAAAGTGGGGGCAAGGAATGGAGAGATCAATTCTAATTACGTTTATTATAAACACGCTTTGTCATTGGTGTGTAATTTTTCAAACACGTGTTTATGGTAACTCGTATTAGATTTTATTGTTTTTATTTTGTTTGATTTTGTCTGAGATTTCTCGTACATTTAAGCATACATAATGGGTATAGACTCATTGTGTACATTATGTGTGTATTGATAGTCAATAACCACGCACTAAAACGGTGAAGAAAAACATCATGAGGAAACCTTTTTTTTTTTTTTTTTTCAAGAGGAAATGCTATTAAGCTGCCCTGTTCAGATCATGAGGAAACCTGCATATAGCCTGCCTGCCTATAGCGATTTATAAGATTTCTATGATATGTAAGTCCGACAACCCGCATTGGGCCAGCGTGGTGGACTATCATAAGGCCTAACCACTCTCAATCGTACTCTCGATTGTAGAGGAGGCACGTGCCCTGCAGTGGGACGTATATGGGCTGATACAGATAGACTCATTGTTCTTTCACGTATAAATATATAGATTACTTAAAAACCTCCGTGCGGCAGTTGGTTAGACGCTGCTATGAAAAGCTGGGTTCGATCTTCGCTCTGAGATAAATATTTGTGTGATCTACAGGCATTTGTTTCGGGTTAGGGTGTTTGTGAGACAAATATCTTTTGTAAAGCCTCAATTTTCGTGGACTACAAGTATGTAACTGTTGTTTGTATACATGTGACAAATGTTCATTCATTTTAAAGGTGGACAAATAAGATTACAAGAAATTTCTGGAAAATCTACAAAAAAAATATCGGCATTAAAATTCTTTTAACTAAAAGTATTGTATAAAGTCGGAACAAAATTCAACGTGAAAATTGATTTGTCCAATTTCAATACATCACCATATAACAAAGAAACAAACATATAACACCTAAACCAAAATATCTAGTACTTTACAGGCAACATGCATTCTAATTTACGTCTAAAACAATGATCAAACGTCGCGCAATTGAATTGGATGGATCCTCGATGCATCTATGAATCTAATAAATCAACGGTATATTCGTCGAAATAGTTAATCTGACAGATTTAGTCGATTATTTTGCCTGCAAATAGTAGTTTGGACATTGCGGTCATCAGATGGACATCGTGTTTATGAAGCTGACGGGCATTTCTCATTAATTTCTGGATGATGTGATGACATAAATTCATTTTGTGTTTGTGTTTCATGTGGGATAAATGTTAACAGCCTTGTTCAGTACAGTTTATGAACTTCGATCAAATATAAACTAGAGACAAGGTCCGGAATTAAATCGGCCAAAAGTGGCCGATGTCCCTTATACATATGAATTTCGAATTACAAGATGTGGCAAAAAGTCTTAAATTATAATCAACTTCAGGTAACAATATACCTTATATTCTTTTAAATTAACATTTAAGATGGTTTGGAGCATGCTAAAATCAAATTAGAGCACACGCTCATTTGTGCTCTTATTTAGGCCGTAACTTATAATCTAGTGTACATATTTGATCAAAGTTTATGAACCTATTTAAGTTATCGAATGTTTTGTGCCCTTTGCATGAGATATTTTTAATGCTGTGAATGACATTCGCCTGATGGTAAGTGATACGACCGCTCATGACCAGAAGTAAAACCAAACGACACCTTAAATTACAAAGATATACTACATAAGCGGCCTCATTAATAAACTCGGATGAGCGAAGGATTAACTTTAGGCATTGGGCTAGAGAATTCAATCTATTATTATGAATAGCTAGATAGTAATGACTATATTTAAAAAAATCTATATTCTTCAGCATGACATGATAATCCTGTTATGGCAATCCACTGATTTTAAAAGTAAAAGGAACGGTCAATATAAATTAGTCAATTTTAAAGGTTTTGGCTAAAATTTAAACCCTCGCTCATCCGAGTTTATTAGTAGTCACACTGGCTACAATTTTCTTCACACCAAAACATTAAAGTGTATTTACACTGCTGTTTGGCGGAAGAAATAGACATTGCGGTAGGATATACCCAGGCGGCCTCTCAGATATGAGAGAGGAAGATAGAGATATTTAAATATGACGCATTTTAATTTTAAAAGACAACATCTTAAGGAAAGCTGTATACTATAAAAAATAAGCAGTAAATCACATGAACAAAATTCAAGTTTTAGACATGTAAATCAATGCAATAATTGAATCCATATTAGTCAGTATGCCAATTGGTCCTCGACAATCTCTATTCAAGACATAATCCTAAACACCCCCAAGAAGTTCCAACATTGCCCTGTAAATGCTAACAGCCCCATACGTTACTACATTACTCGCTCTACAACACACAGGTCCACATTAAACCCTTGTAATTAACGCAATGTATAGTGAACATGAGGAATTCTACGCCATACCATGTATGTACATATGTATTACTGTTTAGTTTATTGCGGTTTAAATATCGTCAATGGTGTGGTGGCACTAGTGACTGTGAAATGTAAGGATCCGAGTTCGAATCTCAAATTGGATTACCTACTTTATGGTGAATTTACGGTTTAAAAATCCTCATATGAGTGTAACTTATCAAATATCAAGCGTCATGTCATGCATAAAATTACGTACCTTAGAGGCCCACGCAAAATTATCACATTTCAATCTGTGTATATATTTTTATTTTTCTCTACTCTTTTATTATGATAAATAAATAATTACACCCAATTTCACATATATACAAGTGCGTGGTGGCCTGTTGGTAAACGGACTAGACGCGACTGCCAACATGTTCACGGTGGTCGCGGGTTCGAATCCTAGGGCACACCTCTGACTTTTTGGAGTCATGTGTGTATTGATAGTCAATCACCACGCACCAAAACGGCGAAGGAAAACATCGTGAGGAAACCTGCATACCATAGCGATTTATAAAAAAAATATATGGTATGTAAGTTCGCCAACCCGCACTAGGCCAGCGTGGTGGACTATATGGCCTAACCACTCTCAATTGTATATGGGCTGATACAAACAAATTTCACATACATACTCCTGAGTAGCGCCGGGCGCCGCCTGTAAAACGAAAAGCCAGTAGTTCGATCCCCATAATGAAACAAAATACTATTGGAACAATAATTATGTTTTGGTTCTGGGTATTAATGAAAACTAAAGTCTGAAACCCTCTTGCAGTTATAATAATTGTATTATATTATATCTTATTATTACCCACGTCATAAGAATTGTATCTTAGTGTAAAGTCGAGACCATATAAATATATGGTATATTTATTAATCATTGCCAGTATATAAATGAACTAGAACAACATCATTAGACACCTAGTAATTAACATAACGCCCACAGTTTTATTACGTTACAGCTGCGCAGTAAAATTAATTTTATTGTTATAACACCATCGCGTTAAAACAATTAAATTAAGTGGTCGCACCGGGGAACATTTTCCCCTTTTATTTTTACATGTTGGTAATTAATTAACATACATAATCGTCACGCCTGTGTCCCATAGGGGTAGGCAGAGACAATAGACCGCCACTTTGCTCGATCCTGACATACTACTTTCGCTTCATCCACTTTCATCAACGTCTTCATGCATTCTCGTCGGTTCAGGGTACTTTTAACCTGACCCTTGTTGATGGTATCACCGATTTGGATGGTTCGGTGAGGTCGACCCCTACCGACTCTTCCATCCACACTCGCATTATGTATTTGTTTCGTAATTCTCCTTTCATCCATCCTCTCTACATGACCAAACCATCGTAACATTCCTTTCTCAATTCTCGTCACTACATCCTCTTTCACTCCACAAGTTTCCATCACCACGCTATTTCGCACTCTGTCACACAAGCTTACACCACACATTCCCCTTAACGATCTCATCTCTACTGCCCTAATTTTACTTTCATGCTTCTTTTGCCATACCCAACTTTCACTACCATACATAAGCGTTGGAATTAACACTCCTCCATGGACAGCCAGTCGTGCCTTTTTGGAGACCTTCCGACTATTCATAAAGGAGTGTAGCGCACCATTCACTCGATTTCCCGCATTCACTCTTCTTTCAATATCGCTATCATGCTTTCCATCACTTGTGAAAACACAGCCCAAATATACGAATTCATTCACTTGTTCTACTTGCTCCATTACCTATCATAATATCGCATTTTGTCATATTCTCTTCCCTTTCAAAATACCATAACTTTCGTCTTACTCACATTTATTTTCATTCCTTTTCTCTCAAACGCTTCATGCATAATTGTCACCATATTTTGTAGCTCCTCCTCTGATGATGCAAGAATAACCTGATCATCAGCATAGAGAAGACATTTTAGTGACAACTCATTCATTCTTATCCCATATTCACTATCTTTCAGATCTTTTAGGCAACCGTCCATGAAAAGGTTGAACAACCACGGGGACGCTACACATCCCTGTCTCACACCCTTATCGATGCGAAACCAATCAGTGTATGCTCCGTTTATCCTAACACAAGCACTAGAGTTCTTATAAAGAGACTGTAGTGCTCGAATTAGGTTGCTGCTCAACCCAAACTTGGACAGTGCTGCCCATAACTCATTCCTCATCACTCTATCATAGGCCTTTTCTAAATCTACGAAGGCGCAGAAGACTTTTCGACCTTTAGCTAAGGCTTCAGCAACATTTCGTAGAGAAAATACCTGATCCGTGCATCCCATACCCTTCCTAAATCCTGCTTGCACGTCCCATATCTTGTCATTCGTCTCTTTTACAACTCGCTCAATCAATACCTTAGCATACAATTTGCCGACAACACTTAGGAGGCTGATACCACGGTAATTCTGACACTCCTGCTTTGATCCCTTGCCTTTGTATAGTGGAACAATAACGGCGTTACACCAATCTGTTGGCACAACACCACTTGTCCAGCACAAATTCAAGAGATGACAAAGCAGGCGTGCCACCACACCCTGTCCAGCCTTCAGCATTTCGACTGTTACTCTGTCATACCCAGCAGCCTTACCCATTTTCATACTTTTCAACGCTTTCACCACTTCCATCACATCAATCTTATCTTCATTTTGTTCACTTTCATCCGTCACTGTACACTGCTGTGTTTCCTCTTTTTCAAACAACCCTTCAAAGTATTCCTTCCATCTTTTCAGCACACATTCTTCTCCATTCACTAGTAGTCCATGCTTATCCCTTACAGTACTAAGCTCCGAGGTACTTAACTTACCCCGGATACTTTTGATTGCTTTCCAGAAAAACTTGATGTTTTTCTGAAAATTCTCATTCAATCTTTCTTCAAACATATCTTTTTCTTCATGCTTCTTCTTTTTTACTACTATTTTCACTACATCTTTTATCTTCTTATATTCCACTTTTGCCTTGTATACATCTTCTTCACTTGCCTTTAGCATTCTTTGATCAGCTCTAATAGCTAACCAATCTCTCCACGCTTTCTTCTTTTCACTTACTACTTTTTGCACATCCTTGCCCCACCAAACATTCTTCATCTCTTTATACTTTTTCCTTTTACTCAGTTCACATGTTTCAATTGCGCCATTAACAACTACCTTTTTAAACTTATTCCATACTTCTTCTACCTCATAGACCTCATCCAAACATTCAAAATTTTCACTCAGCATACGTTCGTACTTCTCTCTTACATCTCTTTGCAAATTTTCCACTTTTATCCTTTCTAACACACTAGACTGTTCGGGGATACGGCTACGCCACTTTTTAAACAGGTCTTTTATTCGACACACGACCAAAAAGTGGTCAGTATCAAGACCCGTTCCACGGAACGATCTAGTATCCATAACATTCTTCTTTAATCTTTCGTCTACTATCACAAAATCAATCATACTCTTCATCGCAGCATTTTCCCAAGTATATGTGTGGATCATCTTGTGTGCAAACATCGTGTTTGTCACACATAAACCCATTTCCACACATATTTCAAGCAAACTTCTTCCATTAGTATTCACTCTCTTATCACCGAACGAACCTAGTACCCTTTCGTATCCTTTACGTTTCAGCCCTACCCAACCATTAAAATCCCCTAACATAACTAATCTTTCGTTTTGATTACGAATTTGCAGCACATCTCTCACTTTCTCCCAGAATTCTTCTCGTTCTTTTAACGTACTCTTAGATGAACTCGTACCTACATCCGTTGGAGCATATACCCCTAGGATAAAGATACCAGTTAATCCCACTTTCAATCTCACCCAGACAAGCCTTGAATTAACACATTCAAATTCATTCACACATTTTACCATTCTTTCAGATAATATGAGACCTACACCTTGACTGCATCTGGCCTTGCTAGGCACCCCAGCCCAGTATGCTGTGTAGGCACCATATCTTATGGTCTCACATTCCTTCCGTTTCGTCTCATTCACACACAGAACATCGATTTGTCTTTCATTCATCATCTGACACACTTCATTAATTTTTGCATCCATCTCTCCTCTAACATTTAAAGTAGCAAAGCGGCTTTCTTCAGTCCGCTTTTCGCCGGCATGGAATACGAGACGTGACGGGTGGCGAACCGCGTCGCCGCCATTTTGACAATTTTTGTTACAATTATTAATCATCATTGCGTTCCCACGAGTAGCAAGGGAAAAAATAACTGTCGAGCCTGGCAGAGCCCCGCATGCCTGGCCAAGGCTAGTCGTTATCTGGGGGCGCCCAACCCCAGGACAAACGGCTCGCTAAAGACTAGGCTCGCCCCTAGCCATGCATCTATCGGCGCGGCAGACCTTAGATTGGCAGTTAGGGATAGGATAAGGAAGGAAAGCAAGGAAAGGCATGGATTGTGTGATTGGGGAATGAAAATTATGAACTTAGGCAATGAAATGGTTTACTGGGACACTACTAACACGGAAGGTGCAAGGTGAGAGTTAGTAGTGGCTCGGGGAGCCGGGGTCGCGTACCCGTATGTTATGAAATTACTACCGGACAGATAGTTTGTCATAGTCACCCCCTGACTAATTAATGAACCATAATTACGTGTTAGTCTTTGTGTATCATGTGTATCACATCATAAAGATGTGTTACATGTTAGTTATTAATTACTTCTTAAATAAATTATAAAGAGGAATTAACGATCTTTATTATATTAATCCAGTCCATCCAAAGGTTGCCTGGAGAAATCGCAGATAGCGATAAGGCCGCCAATTGTTACCATGTCTTTAGTTTTAAGTATTTAATCTGTTATTTTTCCTATTTTATGGTGTACAATAAAGTATATATAAATAAATTTAATTGTTTGTTTGCATAGAATATGCTCAGAAACCAGTGGACCGATTTGAAAAATTCTTTCACCATTAGAATACCTAGAAACCTACTTTATCATTGATGAATAAAGGTAGATAAATATAATACAATACATAGATTGATGAATATAATAGAAGAATATTTTCAAAATAGTGTATCATAATATTTAATATGTATGCAACCAGGCGTAGCCGGGCCGGGCTGTTTGTAAATAATAACTTTGAATAAAAGTGTGCTTTAACACTAATCATACGAACACTTACAAGATACCTATTTCTACCATAGCGGGTCAAATGACCCGACTTTATGTTTCCTGCTTGAATGTATGAAATAAGGTTGTTAAAAAGGAAATATACGTTCCACTGCAGGGCATGGGCCTCCTTTACAATCGAGAGTAGGATGGAGAGTGATTAGGCCATATAGTCTCCCACGGACTTTACATGCTATATAATTTTAGTACATCGCTATGGCATGCAGGTTTTCTTACGATGTTTTCCTTCACCGTTTTAGTGCGTTGTGATTGACTATTTATACACACATGACTCCGAAAATTCAGGGGTGTGTTCTGGGATTCAAGCGACCATAGTGAACATGTTGGCAGCCGCATCTTGTCCGTTTACCAATAGGCCACCACGCACAGAAAAAAGGAAATACAAAAAAAATATATATTATTATGAAACAAAATAGTATATAGACTATTACAAATGTAAAAACTGGATTCCTTTATCCGCCTTGTCAGGTTTGTAAATCTACATCTTGCTTTAGTCGGAAAGAGGTGATCGTAAAATCAATCATCAAATTTTTCTTGACATGAACTCCATTCGGATCCTAACACTCCCTGCATAAAAACTACACTCAATAAAAAAAAAACTTTCTTGATATTATTCTCAGCTTTTTGATTGTTTTATATTACGCAACAGTCTTTGCAGAATGTGCAACTTACCGAATACAATACGATAAGCAAAATTACTCAAAATACAACTACTATAGTTGTGGTAGAAATCGGTATACGACAAGCATAACTTAAAATAAACAAAACAAAAAACACAAGAAATAGGAAAATAACTGTAGATTAATCAGTAAGAAAAAGTCATGAAATAAAATGTGCAGAAACAATAAGGTAATACGTTATTTTCAATGCTAAAGTTCAAAATGGGTCAATTGACCCGTTCTGGTATGTTTAGTGTTAAAAGTGAAAATCCCCCGATGTTTCTGCGGTGAAACAACAAATGATACTTTTACAAAAGCACAGAAATTGAGAACTGTAGCGATAAGGACATGAACCTAAGACCTCCCGTGAAAGCTACAATAATACAACAACTTAACACACATTATTTTACTCTATATTTCATCCTCAGTCACATACAAAATAATTATGTTTGATTGCAGTTCTAAAAACTTTTTGTTTGATCCCCGTAGATAAAATGATTCCGTAAATTTTTACAGTAATAAAAATAAGGCATATCTTGTGTTTATATGTTCGCATGTATATAAAAAGCTAAAATATTATATACACATACTCTCACAAAAATAAACTCGTCTCAAAAGATAATATACTCAAAGACAATGAAGACACTAACTCTTCTTCACGAAACAAAATCCAAGGCAATCTCACAAAACATCACATCATGGTAACACAAAAGATTATCTTTCGAGCTTTCATCTCATTGTATATACATTGCGTGCTCTATTGATGTATGGATAATGAATAGGGTACGAAGCCCTCAATGGAGGTCGTCCACATCAAATATACCGTGTGCCGTCATTGGTAACGTCTTGGTGTGTACGTGAAGTCGCAATTTACATAGAAACTGGGTGTTTATTCGGGGACGCAACGGGCCCTTGTCACTAACTTGGACTGAGGTACAGGCGGAAGCGATTCTATTTTGTAAACAAATTAAGAATACACAGAATAATTGCAGTAATAAGGTCGAATGCACATTTAAATATTACCATTATCAACAGACCACCATGAACTCGCGCAAATTTGTTATACGACCGGTTCAAACAACATTTCATTAAATTACTTCTTCTGCGCTCACCGTTCCAATGTTTTTCTAAGTAACCCAGAAGATGGTCGCTTTAGAAACCTCTCTTAAAGGCAAAAGTTATCTTCTCTTTCTTTTTTTATTCGTTTTATCATTTATAAATAAAACATAGTAAAAGCTAAATTATTATTGCCATTAGACAGTAGAATCGCGTAAATAAATAATTATTTAATCAAGCAAAATTTGAATTAATTAAAATCACTAATATTTTCGCTGAAAATGCACTTTCATTAAACAACTAATCAAACTGGATTTAATTAATTAATTCCACCCACATAACATACGCTTATGACTCACACCACAACCCATGGGCGGAACAAAGGGGGTCAGAGCAGGGCGCCAGTGTGTCGCGCCGCCTGCCGCGCGCCTGCAAATAAACCTCTGTCACACAAGCAGCCAAAATGGAGATAATCACTTCGCCAAGTGGCATATTAATACCCCACCCCCATGTTAATTCGTTCTGTATAATGGAGGTTATAACATGGTTTCATATTCACGTAGCTCGGGGCTACATGCTACGACGTAGAATGGCGTAGCTGCCTACGTACTGTCTACGTGGTATCCTTTGTAGAATTTGTAGACTGAAATTGGAGAAGTTGCGAAAATACAAAATTAAATATACAAGTTCGTGTTTGGGTATTAAAACTACTAGATGAATTACAACTTTGTTGTATGGTAACCCAAGCATGTGGCACTAAAACAATAATTAATTCTTAAATTAATATAATATTTCTGTTTTAGTGCCACAAGCTTGAAGAATTTTGAAGACAAACGTCCAGTTATCTATATAAAAATAATTTAGTTTATATATATTTTAATACTAAATGTGTGCTGAATACACCGACACCATTATTATAAATTATTTTATTTATAGAAAATATATTAAATTATAATATATTGTTACGCCCAAACATATAATAGGTCCTAATTTATTTCTATAATATATTCGAACTTTACTAATGTTGTATTGTTTTTGTTTCATGTACCTTCCACCTAAATACCACGTCGCAAATAAAGGTAAGAATATTATTCTATTTTAATAACTACTACGAAAATCTTATAAAATAAGATATCACTAGGAATAGTAGCCACCCACGAATACAAAGATTTTTATTAAACTTATTTTAGCAATATATTATTTCAGACGAGAGTGCATGCTTTATTATCCCTTGATGCTGAAATCTTATTTACCCAATAAAATAAGAAAATGTAAATGTGTACTTATCCAAAGTGTACCGCTATTTTCGTTTCTCGGAAACAAATTTTCCGAGTTTCATTTCCTCGGAGATTTTTTCTTTCATAATAAAACTTGTTTATGTTAGGACATCATATAAGAAATAACAGTGAGGCAACTCCACCAAACACGTTTTGGGATGTACATACATTTGATGGAAGAGTGTGTTGTGTTGTCCCACTGTACATTTCTTGATTCGGTTCGCAAACCTTTTTCTTTACTTTTGCTCTTAAAAAAGCAGTTTTTAAAGTAATTTTACTACAATGGACAACAGTAATCCGTACAAAGAGTTTCGCGAGCTCAAAGCCTCTGAAGCTCTGGATTAACGTTGAATTTTATTATTTCAGACCGAGTGACGTTTAAGCCCGAAAGTAAGTTGATGATTTTGTGAGAAAACTTGTTTGTGTTTAGAGGGTTCAGCGGGCTTGTTATGAACAACACGAATATTCATGATTTTATATGTTCCCCTCCGTTCACGGAGCTGGAATATAAATGGGGACTCGGCTGACTTTTATTCGACGACGTGAATTGACGATTGGCTTTTTATGTACACGTTACAGTCGTCGATACATTTATCAATTGGCACAACAAAAGGTTTTCGAAATTTAAACTGTAGTGGAGCTAAATTTAAGAAAATCACGAATATTCGAGCGACGCGTTTGAATGACGCCGATGCTTTGGAAATTTAGTTTTAGAACTAACGATTTATTGTTGCCTTCGTAGAAACTGTAAACGTCACGTTTGCACGTTCAGCTGCAATACTTTCACTACGAATCGTGTGCCAGTAAATCACAATTAGTATATTTTTTAAACTTCATACTTTCTTTCAGTGTTATTAAATGATGGCATTTCATATTTTCTATTCTAATCTAAATCGAAAACCATTTGGTTTTTGCTCGACAGAAATAAATAACATTCTGTTTTATATCACATAAATAACCTCAACTTTGTCTTTCATCTTTCTCACTCCATGCTCCCATGCATCGTCTCCAGGCTATCTCTCACGTACCACCAGTAACCTATAATAGCCTGTTAAACCCACAATAGACCAATTACACCGAAGGCAACAATAAACGTACAGGCGTAGACAACCCGCTTCGGACAGTAGACATAGCTACTAACACGTCTAGATAATTTACCAAAGGTCAAAACTGGCTAATGCGGTTAACTATAACATCTGTCAGAACTATAGAGGGAATTGGGGGTCAGCGGGCGACGCGGGACGTGAGCCTCCGCGGCCTTGGCTAATTCGTTTATGGGTTATTGGGTATATTGACGCCGGTTAGTTGCCGTACTGACTTTTGTATGTTGTAATGATTTGTAGAACTGGCGTAACTTGGTTTTTATATATTATTAAATGTAGGTACTATATATTTAATTATAAGAAAAATTGAGAATACAAATTACATATTAATTTGTATTCTCGTTATTTTTTGATAGTTTTAATTACAACAATAATTATCTGACGATCACAATTAATTGTAATTGATGTTGTAAATTATGAATGGAATATTTCCCGCGGTGAAGTAAATCGTGATAAATTGACAGATGTTATAGACCGCAAGTTATCAAAGAGTATTTAAAATAAAATTCATACAGACAATTAAATGTGTCACACAAAGCATAAAAGAATTAAAATATAAACAAAAAAAATCTACAATTTTAATTCAATGATATTGGCAAGTATTCGTAACAAAAATACCATTATACTTAATAATTATACTGTTATACTACTCGTATTACATTCAATTTAAATTATTAATATGATGAAATACGTGGTATGTTATCATCAGCCAGTGATTATAGATTCCTGGTAAATGAATTAGTATACCAAAAAAATATGCTCCAAAATAAAAAATCATCTATGTCGTCACACACGAAAATCATTTTTTGTTTATTTTTTAAGACTACAAAATCTCCAGAAAATCAGTCCAAATTTCATGAAACTAAAAATCGCTCTACAAATTAATCGTTACAAATTTCGATTTCCATTCTCATTAGCGATCTTTCTAGATGTCTATGGAAATGGTTAAGTGTAGCCAATGTAGAGGGCGCAAGGCTTAAAGCTTCTGTGAAAGTCCGGTTTAGAATGGTTTTAGATCTAACAAGCTTCACGTAGAGCTCATAACATAAGCTCTTAACAGGCGCTTATGACGTAGAAGAATAGATTTTAATCATCAAATTCAAAATGAGAATTGTTGCCATGGAAACGGACAATAGTATACTAATTTTAGAATTGTTAATGTTAGTTAAGCTGTGTTCACACTCGAATCAGAATGTGCTCTACTAACCGATGCTTATAGAATAGTGTCATGCGGTAGTGTGGACATGGTTTTAAGTTATTATTTCTATTTATATATTTTTATTTATATTACGTTAGAAATTATTACACGTATTATGTCATCATAATCATATTTTAGAGTAAGTTACACTTTCCGAAAATTTCCTTCCTACAACGAATAAATTTGTAGACTCTATTTTTAAAAAGCTAAGACTAGGCATTTCCACCATAATATATTTACTGTACCATCTATAGAAAGATATAAGTACAGCCTAAATTACAAAACGACTATTTACTATTCCAAAGACTATTCTATACAAATGGTAAGACTGTAACTTTGAAAGATACATTTACATCCTCTGGAAACATTTCAGTTCCGTTCCATTCGTAAGAAACGCATGATGAAATCTGAATCGTTATATATAAATGGTTTGTATATTTGCTACCAGAGGTTAAAATCTAGCATTTAAATGACTCGGAACGAACGATCTGTATGACCTCAAAACATATTTTTTTAGTGCAACATATGAATGTACTGAATGGTATGGTTTAGATTCCATAGTACACGTTATTTCTTTTTAGCTAAAACATAAAAGATTATGAACGTAGGAAACCCATCATTATTATAACTGTTGCACCTTTAAAATGTTATTTATATTATTTAGAAACCCTAATCTACAAACAAGAAAAAGACTACACTGAAATTAAATTGAATAGAACTTATGATTATTACTATTGTAAAATTTAAGTCAATCAACAATATGCACTGAATTTGTACTTTACAATTACTAGTATGTATCGTGTAAATCCAAAGGTTAAGGTCTTATAGTGGACTACCTTACATTTATTTCAAAGGCACCTAGTTACTGCCCATAAAATCATCATTACATAATAAAGCAACTTGAAAAAAATCTACTGAAAAAAAGTTCAATGAAAATTCCCATAATAGCGCTGAAATGCCGAACTATACCTATAATTTTAAATATTTAAAATCTAAATTTCAAACACGATTTACGAATTAACTTCTTCTCTGAAAATCTAATGCTGAGTTGAATTTTAATAGGAATCTAACTACTCTAACCAACTTAATTCGAGGAAACTTTTATTTAAATAAATATTTTATTTAAATCTTGTTAAATCAAGGCAGCTTATTTTAAACCTACTTAAATTGAGGCAACGTTTATAAATTAAATCGAAGCATTTTATTCCACAACTCTTGATTTATCTTGCGTAAAGATAAATTGATTTTGCCATGCACGAATACCCAGACTCGGAACAAATATCTGAAGCCATACAAATGTTGATTCTTGCGAAGATCGTATAAACTTTATTGTAGAATGCAATTCGTATCAATTACCAAGGATATTTCATTTCATTATTAATAAAATAGAGCGTTCTCATGATTACGTTTATTATAATAAAATAACTGAATTTTTCAACGCTATTTTATATAGTCTCGGCAAAGATCAATACATCCGACATTTTTTCTGACAGAAAAACATGGCTATTCGAAATTGTCGACAATTGTTGCCAGCCATTTCGCTCTAAAGTCAAAATCAGACGAACACACATCGGTAAGTGATCCACTTCCGTATATAACCAATTAGTGAATGGCTATCCATTGCAAGGCTGTCTGGCCGAAATCACTATACGGCCTTTCTCTATTTGCTATCTATCATTCACAAGAGATAAAAATAGCTATAGCGGTTCAATTCTACGCTCCATAAATCAATATAGAAATTTATTTTTATCTTACCTAGCTATCTATAAATATATGCACCATATCTATACTTCCTACTTTGTTAACTAAATCATAAAATGCACCGAAATATCAAATGATATATCTTGTTAGAGATAGATAGAATATAGAAACCCGCTGTAAAGCAATAAGGCCGTCGACTGTTCCTACATTATTTTCTGTTATAAGCGCAAGTTTGTTTATGCAAATCGTATGTGCAATTAATAATACCATATTGTATAGTATAACTAATTTTTAGCTTTGCTAGTTTTTATCGTACCAACATATTTATCTTTATGAAACACAACTCTTATATTCAACAGCCTCCGTGGCGCAGTTGGTTAGACGCCTGTGAATCGAGAGGCCGCGGGTTCGATCCCCGCACCGAGAGAAATGTTTGTGTGGCCCACAAATGTTTTTTCCGGGTCTGGGTGTTTGTGAGACCTAAAAGTCTCTCGTAGTTCCTGATACCCACGACACAAGACTCGATCTTAGTGTGGGGTCAGGACTATGTATGTGACTGTTGGGTGTTATTCCGGTTTGATTTTGATTTCTCAGCAAAGCTGGTAAGTTTTAAAGAGGTTAAAGTGCGGGTGGGTACCAAGCACTTTAGGCCTCTATTGGAAATCAGCAGGGGCATTTAGGAAGCGTCTGACAATACTACATGTATCGAGAATTACTGATTTTTGTAGTTGGATGTAAATATTTTTATTAATGTCTAATTTTTTAATCGAATTGTGGAGAGACTTGGGCACTATTCCAGTTGACGATATTACAATGGGGATAACTATTACTTTTTCTTGGTGCCACATATCTTTAACTTCGTCTGCGAGTGGTATATATTTTTGTAATTTCTCGTTATGTTTCTTCTTTAAGTTTTCGCTGTTAGGTACTGTTATATCTATTAAGTAAGTGATTTTGGATTCTTTTAATGTAAGTGTGATGTCAGGTCTGATACAAGCAATAGTTTTATCAGTTATTATATCGCGGTCCCAATACAGTTTAACTTGACTATTTTCTATGACACTTTTTGGTTTATATTTATAATATGGTATGTATTCGTTTGCAAGTTTATATTTAAGAGCAATTTGTTGATGTATTTGTGTAGCTACGTTATCATGTCTATTAGTATATTCTTTACTTGCTAGTATGTGGCACCCGCCAGTTATATGTTCTATTGTTTCTTTGGTTTGGTGGCATAATCTACAATTATTATTATTATTATTTCTTACATTTGTCAGACAACACGCAAACTTGACTGTACTTACTATCACAAGTATTGTTATATAGCAAGCTGTATCTTCAGGAACTATTAACATAAATTCACAATTTTCACGAGCATACTGTTCGTCTTTATAGCGAAACGTAATGTATTTAACACACGCCCGACCATGATCCTTGGCCGTGGACGCCTGCGTTCCTCGAATTTTAACTCTTAATGTAGGTCACCAGACTTGCTAGGGCCGTACTTGGATATACAAAACGGGGAATAAGGTATGCGGTGAATATTAAACGGAATTTGAAGAATAAACTTATCAGATAGATATAAACATGCGTATTCATATATTGATTCAGAGAAATTACATTTTTATTGAATTTACAAAATACTTAATTATGAAATACTGTAGTAAAATATGTAGTATTAGCTACAATATCAAAGATTTTCTGATGATGGGACATTCGTAGATATCTGTTCGTATACCAAACAAAATTATCATACTGCTACACCCAAATAATAATAATAATAATAATTTATTTATTCGCCAAAAATGTTTAACATACACTTACAAATAATAATTTATTTATTCGCCAAAAATGTTTAACATACACTTACAAATAACATACATTGGTAAAATGCAAAAACTTATAATAGTGTTATTGAACACTGGTACCCAAAGTAAGATTGAACTTGTGTTATGGGTACCAGAATGCTCACTTAGGTTACATTATATTATTACACATGAGAAGTTAGTTATTTGTTCATTAACTTAGTAGGAGCGAGAACTTGAATGTGGTTGTGTGTGTGTGTGATCAGTAAGATAATCCTCAAAGAATTTATAGGTTCGATCGCGTACACCTATAGCCTCTAGTTTTAATAGCAGGTTGGGAGTTGACACGGTGTCAAACGCCTTAGAAAGGTCCAGAAAAACGCCAATGCATTTTTTCCTGCAGTGCAGCTTGGTCACCAATTCGTCTACAAAGGAACTAACGGCATCTTCAGTAGATTTCGTTGGAAATGTGTCACGTTTGGAGCTTATCTAGTGGATATTCGGTTTCAGACTAGCTAATACAAAATGATCTCGTTAGATTATCGTTCACTGCTTTGTTTATTTTAGATTGAAGTGCCCTTCAGATTTTGTCCCAAAATAAGACCAAATACAAAAAATACAACAAAAAGTAAAACAAAAATATTTTTTAATAATATTGTTCCCATTACCTAACCTAACTACAGCCCTGTCTGACAGGTACAATGGAATAAAACACTCGCGCCGCACGCCGCCGCTGTACATATATCGATGTACAGCGGCGGCGTGCGGCGCGATCGTTTGGCTCCTCTCCAATATTCGACTCAAATTGTCACTCCGCCATTGTTACGTACAGTCGTTAACAAAATATCTATTAGTCAATAAATACTCTTTGATTTCGGCTTTTGTATTTTGTTTCAATCGAATCGGAAATGTATTGTTTATTTTATTGGTATTATCGGATGTGTGTTATTTTGAATTTGGACGTTTTGTTAGATATCAGTTTTTGGTGTCTGTATCAAATCAGTTGATAATTGATTCTTAGATATTTTTTTTTTATTGCATTGAATGGCGAGACGAGCAAGCCGTTCGCCCAATGGTAAGCGATACGAACGCTCAAAAACAGTAGCAAATTTCCACTGCGCTCGCTATCCTGAGACATAAGATGTTAAGTCTCAATATGTCCAGTAGTTACTCTGGCTACAATGACCTTCAATCCGAAATACAACAGTGCATTTACACTGCTATTTCACGGAAGAAATAGACATTGCGGTGGTACCTACCCAGGCCGCCTCTCACATATGAGAGACCTACCTACAGTAAAGTAGATTTAAGTGAACATTGAAAAAGAATCATTTTTATACGGATTATATCGTGAATTACTTTTTTTAATTTTCCAGTTTTTCGATTACTTTGCAACTTTCATGGTAATGGGTCGGACTGAAGTGTAAGTCATCCACTCAGTGAATAAATAAATAAATAACACCCAACAGTCACACACATAGTCCTGACCCCACACTAATATCGAGTCTTGTGTCGTGGGTTTCCTTTTCGGTCTCACAGCACCCAAACCCGGAAGAAATATTTGTGGGCCACACAAACATTTCTCTCGGTGCGGGGATTGAACCCGCGGCCTCTCGTTTCACAGGCGGCGTCTAACCAATTACGCTAGAGAGGCTGTCAAATTTGAATTCACAAAGGCTGTGAATGTAACGGAAACTGACTTCTTTTTATAATACTATTAACTTTAAATAGTTAGTTGCTTGCAAACCGATTCACGCAGAAAATTAAATTTATTTATTTAAATTAAAGCATATTCTCGATAAAATGCGATAAAATAGTTTTATTTCAAAATCAGTCAATTAAGAATATTTTTATTATTCCTTTAAATAATAATACTAATTTGTCAGTTAAATAGATCAGCTTATAGATAAATAATTTGTTATAACCTTCTCCTTCTTTTATTAAAATTATCTTTACAGTTTTATAATGAATACCAAATAAAATATCAAAATCGGTCGAATCCCGACTGGCTGTAATGTTTCGCAATAACAATTCGTATTTTCTCTCTACAGCGATTTTTTAAATCATATGGCGTCAAATGAACTTGAACATTCACCTCACGAATAACAAAACTCTATATCTCACAAACTGACAGACTGATTGATTGATTCCAAACCCGAGGATCAAGCTCGAATGTTAAGAAAATATTTTTACTTTTTTACACCAATTTTACGATGATAAATCACGAAATTCTTTATTTAAATCTGCACTTTCTCTTGTTATTTTCAATAGTTTGATTCTTTCGTCATTGACTTTATTTATTACGAACTTTTAACCCTGAATTATTTCGAATAGATTCACATTTAAATATATTCTGCGGGGATTATACATTTTTCGAGATTCAAAACAGCCCACGTTGTTTTCCTAACTATAAAGCATGTTTTTAAATAATTGTATCTATACTATAGAGGCGTTGATATCTAATAAGGCACATGTCTGGTTTACATATCACGAAGTTGGTCCACACGGCCCAGTTCCCCGCACAATATCCCTGGATATTGTCAAAGAGGCGACGTATCGGACGTCACGCGTCGCCATGTTGGCCGCCATTTTCCCATTTTCCCGCGCTTTCTCGCATGTCCCGGCAGACGTAACTGAAGTTGCAACTGCGATTTTCAAGTTTGAAATTGGAAAAGTGGAACGTTTGAATCATAACCTTTTTTAAGCTGGCTGGATTGCTAAGTTACGGTGGAGTTAGATATCTTGGGGGATTTATGGGCCTCCTTTAAAATATTATACTACTGATAAGCCTATAGAGGGAGATTCAAAGCATACTCTTCGCCAACAATTGTTACTCGAATTAGGTCTAGTATTATCGGCGGGAAGAACAGCATAGTATTTAGGTTACGTTCATCCTTCGTATTGGAAGTTTTATGAGTTCGTATAAATCGCCAGCTGCTTAAATGAGAGATAAGTCAATTTCTACACTTCTTTTCCTATTGGTTTTGTAAAAATACAACATTCATGTCGTATAAAATACGATTATTTCTCCATAGCTGAGAGAATTTTGCAACGCAAAATAATCCAAACTTAAAATTTACATTGAAATATTTTTAATTTATTCATCAATTGTTTGGACTTTTGTGCTTGCCTAAAAAACTCAGATTTAAAAATTATTTATACAAACAGTAACCCAGTGAAAACTTCCTCTAATAATTACAAGTTAAATATTTCTAAACAGCCCCTTGGCTTCAACTTCGACCCTCCAAGGAAGTTTGTAGAATTCTCAAGAACGAGAATTCTCAGAAACGAAGAGAATTCCGGAATAAAACCTGTCTTTACTTTTATCTCGAGAGTTTTCTTCTTTCTCTTTGACCCGTACTTTTACTTTAGTTGTAAAGAGTCTCTTGATTTTAATTGTATTAGAAATAATATTTAGATTTCATGAAAAATCCTTTGAATTTTGAAACCAAGTAAAATATAAATAGTTTGCGTCGCTTGGAAAACTTTGAAGTGTACTGAAAGATCTTTGAGTTAAGAATCAGACAAGAACATAGTACACAGCCCATTGACCGAACTGGGAGAATCTAGTTAACCCTACGGTTACTGCAATATGATTTTATGAGTTACAGAATATCATTGCAAACATAACATGCAATTCTAAGTGATTTCTAATAATTGATCAACATGCAAGTACAACCTTAAAAGTCCGCCAACCCGCACTAGGCCAGCTTGGTGGACTTTATGGCCTAACCACTCTCAATCGTACTCTCAATTGGAGGCCCGTGCTCTGCAACGGGAAATTTATGGGCTGATACATTAAGTAGTGTTGGAATAAATAGCATTAGTAATAACAATTAGGAAGTGAAGTCGATCAGCTAATATTTTTATACGGTTCCGTGTAATCTATGAAAGAGTGATTTTTTTACAAACCTATATAAAGAAGAAACTGAACAGTCAACAAACAGAAGAAAATGGTCAGTTTTTGTGTTTACAAATTCTGTAGGATGCAGTTAGCAATAGCAGAAATATAAATAATTTGAAATAGCATTAATTTCCATTACTAACATTAAGTATAACGTAATTTTGAATGACACATTTTCTACTAATATATTTCCAGCTACTAGTATAAGGGCTCTTTCAATTTAGACGTTTATTGTCGGCCTGGTGCGGTGCCGACGCGGTGCGGTAGTCGTCCTGCGCACAGACGATCGTATTATTTCGTACAAAGCGTGCGGTGTGGCAACGGCGCGTCGCCGGTGCCGCACACGCACGATTGCAGGCCGGCAACGTCGCGAATGCCACGTGTTTATTTCGTTGTTGACTAGTGCGGTAAATATTCGTACGTAATATAGCTGTTTCATTTACAATTCTCCCTTACAATTATTTACATTTTAAAGAATGGATGATATAAACGTGGAAGAATTTATAAACGAAATAGAAATACGTCCTGCTTTGTGGAACTCAAAATGTGAAACTTATAGCAATCGCTTGGAGAAAAAAAATGCATGGGAAGGCATTTGTGAGAAATTTATCGAGGATTTTAAAAATAAAAATGCAAGTGAAAAAAACTCTGCAGGTAAATATTTATTTTTATCCTTCAAATTTTGTTATTTTGCCATGATAATTGTCCTTCGTTAACGAAGTATTCAGAAAATTTGTTGCGAATTGATATTGCTGACAAATTCTGATGATTTTGTACCTCCTGTACTATCTGCCTGTCTTGAGTTAATAGATTACTATTAGATATTTCGTCAAAATCCCTTTGTACGAAATTATGTAAAACACAGATAGCTTGAACAATATCTTTTGCAAACGATATATCTACATTTATAGGTCGATGTAATATTCGCCATTTCTTGGTCATAATTCCGAACGTACACTCGATGTATCTTCGAGCACGTGACAAGCGGTAATTAAAAATTTTTTGCTGGTTATTTAAAAAATTGCCGCTATAGGGGCGTTGTATAAAATTACTAATACCAAATGCTTCATCACCAACAAAAACAAAGGGTAGTGGAGAACCATTTTCTGTTATTGCCATAGGACTTGGTATATTTAGACTGTTGTCTTGAAGTTTCTTAAAAAAACCACTGGTTTTGAATATTTGTGAATCAGAAGCTTTTCCATATGAGCCGACATCGATGTAAATAAATTTGTAATTTGAATCACATATGGCTAACAATACAATTGAGAAAAAGTGTTTGTAGTTGTAATAAAGCGAACCGCTTTTGGGGGGCTTAACTATTCTTATATGTTTGCCATCTATGGCACTCAAACAATTCGGGAAATTTGCATTGTTTGCAAAACCTTGTGCGATTCTTAACCAATCTTCCTTTTTTAATTCAGGCATACAAATTTCTCGTAGGATTTTGTAGATTTGTTGACACGTATCTTTCACAATTCCACTAATAGTTGAGATTCCGTGTTGAAAAGAATAATGCAATTCGGTCATACTACAGCCAGCTGATAGGTATCTGAAAAAAAAACATATTTATTTTTATTTCAGCCATGATACTTCAAAAAAAATGGAGACACATAAGAGATTCATACGCAAGAGGATTGAATAAACAGCGGAAATCAAAAAGTGGATCTGAAGCAAAACAACAACGTAAATATATTTATTTTGATCGGCTGCAGTTTTTGTCGGATCTTTATGAAATAAGACCTGATTCACAAGAAAAAAATAACCCTCCTGAAGATGGTCCTACTGCGTCGACATCAAAGGCTTCAACTAAAAGATCATTTACTAATAATGATGAGACTAACACCATTTTGAAAGTACTTGCAGAAAGATTGCAAAACAAAAAAAATGCACGTGTAGATACTTCCGAAGATGGTGACAGATATTTTTTATTGTCTTTATTGAATGATTTTAAAAAGATTCCAGAGAGTTGTAAGATGGATGCCAAATATGACATTATTGGAATTATTCGAAAATACGCAGGTTCACAATCGTACACTCGAGATTATTATAACCTTGATTCGCAATATTATGAACAACGCGGCTATTTCACAAATGAGTCTCCAGAATCGCAGCCAGCGAAATCTAATAATCAGTTTCACTTTCAGTCCTCATCAGATGTACTTGCAGGACTCTCACCCCTATCTAATTTGACTGATGATTCTGATTCTTCCATATATCATGATCTTTTTACCGACGATAATCCTACAGTATAATTAGTAATTTTCACAAAAATGTTAGTGCCTACCTACACAATCTTTGTTTTATTTTACCAAAATATTTTATAAAAGACTAAAACAACAAAAATAACTTTAAGAAATAAAAATATAATTTTTAATATGTTGTTTATTTTACTTACCTCAGTGTTATCACAAGTCTTTCTTCAGCTGATATAGTATGTTTAAAAATAGTTTCTTGACGCTGTATTCCATTTTTAACTAATTCAAGTAATTCATAAAAACATTCACGGGACATTCTTAGGTAGTTGAGAAATTTATTTGGTTCTTCTTTTAACCTAGGGTAAAGATAATGAAAATCCCCAGAATTAAATGTTAACGAAAACATAGGTGATGATCTTTTACGGCGCCGTCGTTTGTGTTTAATTTTATTTAACAACAGCACTAACAGTAATGTTTCTTCGTCCGAGTCCATGGTTTGACTGTTGACGAATAAAGACATCACTAATGTATAAACGCACTACAGTCTGATACGCTTTCAATTTAAACGTTTGATGTCGGACCGCAGCCGTCCTGCAGAAACCCTGCTGCCGAATATAGGAAGCGGTACAGTATACGTGCGGCTGCAGGCCGGCACGAAACGTCTAAATTGAAAGAGCCCTTATAGTGCGCCCAACTCAATTATTTTCTATTTATATAATTCCGGATATACTCGAGTGTCACTGCATTGTTCACGAAGTCTTTGTCAACAGCTAATCAGGAACCGAAGATAATAGAGACGGTAATTGAAAGCTGCCTTATCTCTGATCTCGGCTCCGGCGAAATATGAGCGCAGTCAATTATAAAAAGGCATTCGTGTTGCTCTTTTCCCGGTTTCTTAGTTCTCGATATATATATTTATTAATTATTTATTTATTACAGTTATAACATAAAAGCCTAGGCTAACACGACACTATGTTAATATAAACGAAAATAACTCTAAAACAATATAGAATACGACATTAAGAATTAAATATTTATTTTAAGAATTCATAATTGACGTGTGCTATTTTGACCTGGATGCAGAACACCTCAACAAACTCGACCGACTTCTCAATAACTGCATTCGATTTATTTTCAATCTTCGTAAATATGACCACGTTTCTTCTTTCCGCTCCCAACTAAAATGGTTACCAATTCGCCAGCGTCGTTCTAAACTCAGCAGTCTCACTAAACTTTTTTCTATTCTTACATCCCCTACTTCTCCCTCTTATTTAACGTCTCAATTTCAATACTTAGGCAGTCACCATAATAAGAATCTTCGTTCAAACAACAATCTCCTACTTCATTGTCCTATTCATAGCACAGACTTTATCCACTCTTCCTTTTCTTCTTTGGAATGCACTCCCCCTCGATATTAGGGCGTCCGGTACCCGTTTGGCATTCAAGATGAAGGTTCGCCAACACTTACTCAATAAATTTTCAGAGTCACTTTAAACATACTTTTCCTGTTTAGACTTTATATATGTATAAATGTATTTGTATATCTATGTATTTTGCATGTATATTTATATCTATATATTTATTATATATATATATATATATATATATATATTATTCTATCGTTCATTTTCAAAATGCTAAATACTTGAATTTATGCGCCTACTATTTCACTCTCTGGATCATCCAAAGATCGACTGGTAGAGAATGTCTCGGGCATTAAGTCCGCCTGTATACAACTATGTATATAAAGCATAAATAAATAATAAACACTCAAAAAAGAATTAAGCATTCGAACAAAAAAAAATATTAAAACAATCTTACTATTCTAAGATTCGTAATATCTCTCTAAACAGTATTGAGCCAACCAATTCCGTGATTTTTTGCAGGCTGCAATAATTGAGATCAATGTCCCCTGCCATTTATAAATTTTATAACAATAGTGATCGAAGCATACGCCGTCCTCGTCTTAAAGTAAGATAAAAATGTCGTGAATCTACAAGAGACTTTTCAAAAGACAATATTTGTTAGTATTTTTTAATTCGGAGCATGATACTATGGTCATTGACATAAATACTGGGTATGTCAAGACTGCTGCCGAAAACGAAGCCCGGTGGTAGTTTTAGTGACTACAAACACATTACAACTAAAAATTTCGCAAAGTAACGCGAAAATAATTTTTAATGATTTTTTAAATATCACCATTTCTGGTGTGGTAAACCCATAATTTTAGCTAAAATAATCATTTAAACTCTTTCATTGCTTAGAGTATTTATAAATAAAAGGATATAATTTTAGGAAAAAAATGTATTTACCACCCAAATATGAGCATAGGAAAAAAATATAAACAAAAATTGCCGCTTTTTTTTTGCAACATTTTCTGTTGCATTGTGTATGAAGTCGCTTAGACAACCACCCGGCTTCGTTTTCGGGAGCAGTCTTGATATACTCAGTATATAGACTGGGAAATAAAGGCGTAAAGTGTTCCAACGTAAGTGTTGCGCTTCAGTACATCTCTAGTGATGCGTTATTGAAATTAGTCGCAACGATTTTGAAAATACTTGCTTGTATGACGGAAGACGAAATCGAATGTATTAAGTTAATTTCATATTTATTCTAGTGCTATCTTTTATTGGAACTCCAAATGTACTGAAGGGTCTATCCTTAGTTTTTAAATAAGTTACTATGACCTGTAGATAGGGAAATCGTACGAATACGAACGTCCTACAACTGGCAGTAAAAGTCTTAATTCTTCTCTCACTTTTTCTCTAAATCTCTCTCTTATCTAATCTAAGGCTTCTAGCCTTAGTCGCCAATGGAAATTTTACAGCAATGCTTCATGTCTGTTTTTTACAATACAAGCCTGTACTGCACTACATACATACATAAACTCACGCCTTCTTTACTTGATAAAAACTTGAAAACAAACTTGATAGGATAGACAGAAGTTCCACAGTGTTATAGGGGCGAGCCTATATTGTACTTTATCAGCCCATATACATTTAAGACAGCAACACCATTTACATTATAGCTTTGACGGGTTACTGCAAGGCATCTGCCATTTTAATATATGTTATTAACATACCAAATATTGTACTCTACTAAACAAGGTACATAAAGTATGTCTGCTACTTATATATCTGTATATCTCCTGATATTAAGCACTCGTAATGAGTGCAGTAATAATGAAATGTGGAAATTAAGCGAAGTGCGCACGAAGCTCTCGTTGCAATCTGTGCCAAAATTATTGTGCATCCCGCAGCGAGCTGAATTGGACCATTTATATCGTAAATTTCACATTCAGTATATTGCATTTACTTAATGTTTTTGTGCGGAGAGCTGATATAGTATATCCTGCTGTTATAGTAATTTTATAGTGTATAGTAATTTCATAATGTTAATATTTTATGCAAAAATATTGAAGGAATGAAATTTAATTTTACGGTATTATTATAATGTATCTTTTTTTTATTTACGGCATAGTGACTGCACTGCACCTGATGGTAAGCACAAAGCCAATGCATCAGACGGCGGTTCCATACCATTTTACACAAATATGCTGTCCCACAGAGCTACTTCTTCGCAATACGGCGAGAGGACCCAGGATTTTAGGAAGGAGGGAACACATATAACGGCAAACCATTCCACATCTGGACAGGGCAGATTTTTCATTTGGTAAAACATGCATGAATGGGCAATATCGTCCGACGTTATAGAGGCTGTTCCAGAGTTGGAAGCGCCGGCTTTACCGTCGTGTTTCGAAATTGCCGGATTCCTTTCCTTTTCTCATATAAAAACTACCCATGACATTTCTAAGCGCTGGCAGCAATTCCATAATCCAAAACTAATGGATCTTTATGAGTAGCAATGATCATTTACCTTAATGTGACCTGTTTGCTCGTTCGCCGGACCCAATGCAAGCGGAATAACAAGACCTGATTCATCAATATAAACCTTCTCATTGAACAGACGTGAGTTAATTTCAGCGACTGAACTTTAACTAATCTCGACAACACCATGCGTGGCACAGTAGGGATTAATGGAGCTCTGACAATCTCGGCAATTTAATGAAACGTGGTTACCTCACACCGGTTTTATGTCATACAGCGTTAGTATTGCAGTTGAGCCGGCCTATTTATGCTACAGTTGACACCGACTATAGTTTCTCTACCGCTTCCAAGAACGATCGTTTTGAATTTATTAAACATGTAATGGGAAGATTGTTTAAGTTGCAAATATGGTGGAGATATAACCGAGAATTTGGTATCCCTGCTATTATTTCAGTTTCTAAATATCACTACTAGCGGCCTGGCTCGGTTCCACCCGGGTGATGAAACACTTTTTTGAAAATAATCTATCGCCATCAGGGATAATGTTGGATTCTATGGACGAATTTTTCAAATAGCGCAACTTTTTTGCTGAGTGATGGCCTTCTTGTCACAGCCATAACGTGCAAACTTCTTCTTTCTATTTTATTTTCATTTATTTTTACCGTTTTTTACACTCGCTGCTTTAATTTGATGGTGGCACATAACCAAATGTGTATTTTTATGATAATGTTACCATTAAACACAAATTAATCTAAAATACTATGTGAATAAAACTCATATTTTTGATAGATTATACGTTGATTTAAGCAACTTTCAAAGAGTTGTCATTATTAAAATAAAATATATAAATAATTAATTATTTTGTTTTATTTAAACTGCTCACCTGAAAAAAGTTCATTTTTGAGATATGTCGTTATCAAATTAAAGCAGTGACCTGTATTTGTACGGTTTTTGTGAATAATAAAACTGTTTCTCTCTCTTTCAAACCGGTCCAGTAATTTCAGCGCCTATTCAATGCAAACGAACATAACAAATCTCTATATATTATCATATCAGATACCGATTGCAATGTCACTATGACCGTAAAATATTCTAGTATGATATAAGCAAGCCTATTGTGATTTTACTAAATGCCTCTATTATGACTTTACTAGAAAGGGTATCATAGAGCCATCTTCAACTATTCTGGTAAAAGAAACACTGACGCGAATAATATTGAGTTTCCAAGAAGCTTCGCGAAATCAATATAAAATTTAAGTGGAGTGTGGAGCTGTTTATTTTACGACTTGAGCCTCTGGCGTCAATTCTCGAAGGGTCTTGCATCCATAATGTGTATATTTGGAATGTATAATAATCTTGATGGCTGTGTTATATGTGGTATGGAAATTTATAGAACGTTAGGAATACATTAGCATGAGCGAGTTCAATCATAAAAATGTCAAGAAAACTGTATTATTTAATCAAAAGGAGTAAAAAAGGAAGATTCCAGGATGTCAACCAAACAGCAATGTAAATGGACTGCTGTGTTCCAATTTGAAGGATATTGTAGCCAGAGTAACTACTGGACCAATTAAGACTTAAAATCTTATGTCTCAGGATGGCGACCGCATTGGAATGCCAAGCATTTCTTTATAATTCAAAGTGTTGTTTGGTTTTGCTACTGTTCTTGAGTGACCGTATCGCTTACCATCAGGTGAACGGCAAGCTCATCTCGCCACTCTTAGCAAAAAAAATTAACCACCACTACTATGTAGCAAAAACCTTCCAACGCAATTTATTTAAAAGCTATTTAGTACACTCTCATCACTTTATTACCAAAAAAAAATGTACCGAAAATGTACTCAGGCCCATAAACTTTAAGCATCTTGACAAATAGGATGTAACCGAATCAATATATGTACCTTTCCATATTTTACGGTAATCATACTTTCGCAAGCGGGTCGTAATGTAGGCTCGGAATTTTATAGCCTGTGTTTTTGACAACAGTATATAGTGCTCTTAAAAGGAATGGCCTAAATTTGCCAGGACATTGCTCTCCGAATATTAGCAGGAAAATTTATGTGCTCCACAAAATTCAGGGGGATTACTCTGAAAAGAAACTCCAATGTTCGAAAGTTATCGGTAAAACTGTAAGACTGTGCCTAGGTACTGCACAAAATATTCGAATCTTCTATCGTATGTGGTGACCATAGACTTAGTTCGAACTGAATGATGGGTATGATATAAATACCGATTTTTAAAAATGGAAACTTGTAACTTACTTCGACCTCGAACATTCGAATTTTGTTTCAGATCATAAAGTAACCCCCATGGACGGAATAATATTTATGTATATCGTCTACGGTGTTTCGGCATACGAATGCGTGGCTGTCATACTGATTTCAAAATATTAAAAACAGATTTTTTTTCTCGTCACATATTGGACATGTTAGAACTATTAGAATACGAGTATAAATGATTGATGTTTATATCAAGATCATATATCTGAAACAATGCGTTAAATAATTAAAACTCTAATATCTTGCTCCGGCCTTGTTTTCTTTCTGATCCATTTTGAAAGAAGCGTAAAGCATCCAAAATGCAAGCATTCTCACACACTGTTCAGCCACAAGAAGTCCATTGCTGAAGATAGGCCACCCCTAATTAGTCATATATTATCGGTTGAATTGTTAGTTCATTTTCCATAAATAAATTGAAGCAGCAGCCCTATATAATCAACTTGAACGTGTGGCACCCCTATGTAGTTTGTCCAAATTGCTATACTAGTTGTTTGTACGGCGCGTCCTAAATGCAATTTAGTGAGCTTCCAGACAGGGCTGTCACACCGCGGGAAATTGGAACGCAGTCTAAACGAACCAACTTCACGAATATTATTATTGCTAAGCGCTCTTATGATGTATTCTCATACTTGTCCCACTTGGAATGGCTTTTTTTTTTTTTTTTTTTTTTTTTATATTATAGGGGGCAACCGAGCATGCGGTTCACCTGATGGTAAGTGAACACCGCCGCCCATGGACATCTGCAACACCATAGGGCATGGAGATGCGTTGCCGGCCTTTGAGGTGGGAATACGCTCGTTTTTTGAAGGTCGCCAGGTCGTATCTGTCCGGGAATGATGCCGCTGGCAACAGGTTCCACAGATTTGTAGTACGTGGGAGAAAGTGCCGGGAAAAACGTACTGTAGTAGATTTCCAACCTCCAAGGTGATGTGGGTGGTATTTGGAGGTTTGTCGTGTTGTACGGTGGCGGAACTCTGCAGCAGGGATAAGTCCGAACAATTCTTGAGAACACTCCCCGTGGTACATGCGATAGAGAATGCAGAGCGAAGCTACATCTCTACGCAAAGCCAAAGGATCAAGCCGGTCGGAGAGAACCTGATCGTCAATGATTCGAGCAGCCCGACGTTGAATGCGGTCGAAAGGAAGAAGCTGGTACTGGGGTGCCCCTGCCCAAAGATGGGAGCAGTATTCCACGTGGGGCCGAACTTGCGCTTTATAAAGTTGCATACGTTGACCCGACGTGAAATATCGCCTCGATCTGTTGAGCACACCAAGCTTCTTTGAGGCCAATTTGGCCTTACTTTCAAGGTGACCGCGGAACTGGACGTCACTCGATATCTCGACACCAAGAATTCCGATGCTGGCTGTGGCGTTTAGAGGAGTGTCTTGAAATTGAGGTGATACGACGAAAGGCGATTTTTTTGCGGTAAATGCGCAAACTTGTGTTTTTGAGGCGTTAAATTCAACCAAGTTATGTCGGCCCCAATCCGAGACTCTGGATAGTAAGGACTCGACTTCAGACACAAGTTTGTTTCGGCACTCATTGACGTTTTCCCGAGAAATATTAGCTCGGCCGGTATATAAGGCATCACCCGTGCTGTCATCCGCATAGCAATGTATGCCGCTAATTTGCAGCATATCATTAATATGCAGAAGAAATAGCGTGGGAGATAGCACACAGCCTTGTGGGACACCAGCGTTCACGGACTTGAGATCTGAGCATGCACCGTCGACAGCGACCTTGATGCTCCGGTCCGCTAGAAAGCTAGCTAGCCATTTGCACAACTTCTCGGGAAGCCCGTAGGAAGGAAGCTTCGACAGAAGCGCTCTGTGCCAGACCCTATCAAAAGCCTTCGCTACATCCAGACTAACGGCCAGCGCCTCCCCCCTACTCTCGATTGCCTTCGACCATCTAGGTGTTAGGTACACGAGAAGATCACCAGCCGAGCGGCCCCTACGGAAACCGTATTGACGGTCACTTAATAGCTGATGATCCTCAAGGTACCCAAGGAGTTGGCTGTTGACAATGGATTCCATTGTCTTCGAGAGCAAGGAGGTAATGGCTATGGGCCTGTAGTTGGAAGGATTCGAGCGCTCGCCTTTTTTAGGTATCGGATGCACTAATGCTGTCTTCCACGAAGCCGGGACTACGCCTAAGAAGTAGGAGGGCCGAAAAAGACGCGTTAAGATCGGAGCCAACTCAGAAGCACACCTCTTCAAAACAATAGGAGGAATACCATCGGGTCCACTCGATTTATGGATGTCAAGGGAGAACAGCGCTTTACGCACTAGCCGTTGCGAAAAACCGAATTTCCGGCATTTTGGTGTTGCACCGCGGGATAGTCGGCGGTTCGCTTCCCCCGTCATCCAGAAAGGAGTTAGACGCAAAAAGAGAGCCTAGGAGATCGGCTTTATCTCTTGCGCCATGGGCCAACGATGCATCCCCCCTACGAAGAGGTGGAAAGGAAGGGCTACAAAAATTCCCCATGGCAGCTTTGGCGAGTGACCAAAATGCACGCGTTCCCGAAGGAAGACGAACCAATCTCTCGCCAATTCTGCCAATGTGATCCGATTTCGCCATTGCTATCACTCTTTTGAAGGACCTCGAGGCAAAGTTATACTCCTTTTTTAAGACGCTGGTATTTACATCCTGAGCTGCCACTGCATCTGCCCAAGCCTTGTAGCATGCCTGTTTACGGCGATTTGCCATTTTGCAGGAGCGATTAAACCAAGGCTTGGATCTACCACCAATGGGCACAACAGAGGATGGAATAAATAGTTCCATTCCTTGCAGCACCACATCGGCAATAGAGTCAGCAGAGGCGTCAGGATCATCCGGCGTGAAGCAAACTCGCCCCCAAGGGTAGGACGCAAAGAATGATCGCATCCCATCCCAATCTGCTGACTTGTAGTGCCACACACGGCGACAGCCTGCAAACTGTGGGCGAATTGGGCGCATGAGTGGCACCGTCGTCCTTATCAGACAGTGATCAGATGATCCCAGAGGGGCATCGATCCCGATCAGATAATTTTCCGGATGTGAGGTCAACAGAAGGTCCAACAGGGAAGGTGTATGGCCTTCCACATCGGGTATTCGCGTCGGTGCGGCTACCACTTGTTTCAGGCCATATGCCAAGGCGAATTCGTAAACAGATCTGCCCGCATAGTCGGTGGTTGGGGACCCCAGCCATTCAGCATGGTGGGCATTAAAATCCCCAAGTACCACAACTTCTGCGGATGGAATCTGCTCTTGGATGGAATCTGTAGCCGTTTGAATACACTCCATTAGTCGGTCCGTTTCTGAATTACCGCTATGAGACCTGTAAAGGCATGCGTAGATGCGAGGATGGTCTTCGCCGTTAATACGCAACCAGAGGATGGACAGATCCTTTCCTTCAAAATGATGGAGGCGTTGATAGCAGACATCCTCTCCAACAAACACACACACCCCAGCCCGTGGTACAAAAGAGTATTCTAATTTGTACCCCGGGTAGGAGAGGTACGCGGAGTCTGCCGGAGAAGATATCTGCGTCTCGGTCAAAAAGAGCAAGGCCGGCTTAGCCGTCTCGAGGTGGTGGTGGACGGCATCAAGGTTAGAATGTAAACCCCTGATGTTGCAGAAATCCACGGTAAAAGTGGCAGGGGTTGGCGGCGATGGGTTGCTCTTACCCCGAGTTATCCTCCCATCAAGCGCTGTAGTGCCCCCCCCCAGAATACGTGGAGCAGCCTAGACGTCCACGACCCGGGATAAATCCGGGGTGTGGACGCCCAGGAGGGGATTCTCCAACGCCGTGGCTGTTGGTACCCCTCTGGGGTAAACAATTTTTATACGGCGCTATCATAAGGAGGGGTAGGGGGTTGGGCTACCGGTAGCCTCACTCACTCGGTGAAACACAGTACTGTGGGTACTGCTTCACACCGGTTTTCTGTGAGGTCGTGGTATCACTCCGGCCAAGCCAGCCCATTTATAGTACCGCCTAAGCAGTTACACGGCTCTCCCACGAAAAGAGGCTTGAGGGAATTTGGTAAACTAAGCTGCATTTTACCAAAAATATAACGTCCTAGTAACTAAATGTATTTAAAATGTCGGTGGATTTCCGTTCCTGATAAATAACCAAAACTTTTAGGCATTTTTTACGATGTACTAAATCATTTTAAGCGTCAAAAGCGCTTGAGAAAAAGTTTGGACTTCGTACAGACCAATACAGGAGAAACTCAGATCTCATCGCCTTCCTTGAATTAAAAGAAAGAATTTATTTTTAGAATTGGTTATAATTTTATTTTTAACGCTTCATTTTATAATCTCTAGCTATAAAAATGTATTAATTTCCAATTAACGAGTTCTCTGTAAAACATAATCCATACCTTTAAAAACACAAAGATTAATACAAAGTTACGAAATCCAATCACGAGATTAATCGAGCGATCAATTCGGAGAAACAAGAAAATCTTTTAAAGACAGAAAAGAAGTACCATTTTTATAAAAATAAACAAAACAATTACGGGTCCCGCAAATATCCGAAGTCAACTGATGACGCGGATAATTCGATGCGCGGATACCCGAAACGATGGGAGATATACGCCACCCGCGAAACAACATCCGCGTTTGACATTTGAGGGAAAAAGAATACGCAATTTGAACGGAACATTTGAATTCTTTATTCAAATGTACACAAATCTTATTTTGCAAATATTTTTGGTCATTTTTTCAAGCGAGAAAACAATAAGTGAATTAGTACTGCAACAAAATGACAGGAAAACAAAATTAAACGAGCTAAATAATGAATAAAATAGGCGGCTATCATTAATTAGCATGTGGGCGAAATTTGTAACTAAAAATGTAATTTTAAAAATACACATACAGAATATATCAAGACTGCTACCGAAAACGAAGCTGGGTGACAGTTTAACGGCCGATGCCAATAATCAATCGAAAAAATTAGATTGAAGTCAATCTGGATTGTTTTCTACTTTTCGATTTGTCATTTACCATGTTGCCATAGTTTTTTCACTACTGAGATTGATTATTGGCAATATAGTATCAGAAAAAAGATTGAGCTGTCAATCTCAAACGGCAAATTTTGGATTGGGATTGTTTATTGGCAGCGGCTGTTAGTGACTTCAGACATGTGTCATTTACTGTTATTATTACGTATAATATAATAAAATGTTATTACAGAAATGCTGTTACTAACATTTTGACAATAGCGCACTTAATATAACAGCGCTTTTGACGCCAGAAAATCGTAGACCACCTATAGTAGTTAGTCATAGAGGAGTTAAAGTACAGATGTAATTCAACTATTGTACTGACAGATCGTATCACAACAGCAAACAACAGAACAAAGCTGTCACTAATTGGCAACGGTTTATCAGACTATCAAATCGCTGCAATCGAGATCGCCAATTCATGCTGTAGAGATTATAGACTAACCACTTAATGTAACACCCTTTTGCGGAATATAGAAGGTAAGGTCTTGTGGTAAACACGGTACTATAAACGGATAATAAGAATATATAAGCCTATGGATAATAAAATCACCGTTCGAAATTTTTGTTTTTTTTTGTTTGTGTTTTATTCAACGCCTCTTTAGTCGGGGTTACCGCTAAATAAACAATGGAGTCCATATTTGTTAAAGTTGCAATTTTCTCCTTTTAAAACTTAATACAAACATGCTTGGCCAAATGTATGGCGACCAGTACTAATTAAATGAATAAAAAGTATACTGCAATATTGCAGAAGTAGAACAATAAACCTTTGTTCTACTGCCAATAATTTAAACCCGTAAAATCTTTCCCCAAATTTAAATAGCGAAAATTTTCAATCCACCAAAATCCATAACGAAGTTTGGATTATTTCTTCGGCGGTAAGGGGCACTTAGCATCAATCCCCTCGGTACATCCGTCATTATCATTCCCTCAATGGCCGTCAGAGGGCACTTAACCCTGCTTGTGTTTAGTGGGCCTTAACGACCGCGCTCGGTGAAGCACCCGAAAGGGTTGTTCCCAGTCTTCCGCCATCTATTTTTGCGTGATTATGTCTGGGAACTCTGGAAGGTTAATGCTCATTATGGTTTCACAATTTTTAGGTTCATTCGCGGTCTGTTCGACCCGTTTTGTTGCTTATTTGTTGGTAACTAATTAAAACGATTGGTGTTTGGCTCATAACTAGTGAATTCATATAGCTAGAAACTAAATTTATCGCTTAGACAAAAGACCAGGATTGATAAAAAAAGACACGTTTCTGTATGTTATGTATGCAACACGTGTATAAATTCATTGTTTGTTGTCGTTTGTTTAAATTATGACGAAAGCCTTTACAACACTGTTTTCTTGACGAATATCAAAAATTTTGTAGGAGAGTCGACGTGCCGTTCAAAGACATTATACTTCAGAAATGTAAAAGCAATCCCTAACTGCCAAGCTGATAGCCTGATACACATGCATTTATAATTAAAATAATTAAAAATATCTCTTGATATTCACCAAAAATAATAACTAAAGAAAGACAAAAACTATTTATTAGTAACAGCCGCAGTTATTTATTACTACGTTAATTTCACAAGAATTAACATATTCCTCAATACATAATATACCTCATACTCGTATATTATATGCAGCACTTTCTAGTGAACTTACATTAATTAAAATATATTTCATATTGTAATAAATTATGATGAAATCTAATATTTACAGCTAAAACAAAGCATCCCCTCAAATATACATAATTTGCCGGAACAAAGTCGGAGAGCGCAAAGTTTTGCACTTCTGTCATCAGATGTTCTATTAGATATTTGCAAAATTTTATTAAGTTATCTATGGTTTTAACAACATTTATTCGTCCGATTAATAAATTTAATAAATTCTATTTGTCCCGCCAAATAGCAGTGTAAATGCAGTGTTGTGTTTCGGATTGAAGGACATTGTAGCCATAGTAACAACTACTGGACGTATTGAGACTTAACTCCTTATGTCTCAGGATGGCGAGTGAAGTCAAATGCCAAGCATTGCTTTGTAATTCAAGGCGTTGTTTGGTTTTGCTAGTTTTCATGAGCGATCGTATCGCTTACCATCAGGCGAACGGCAAAATCGTCTCGCCATTTGCTGTATTTTTTTTTATAGGATCCGCACTGTCATAGTGACGCAATAGTACTACGGTATGATTGCAAAGCTTGGGTTCGAATCTCGGATCGGGCAATGTGAAATTGAATTTTCTATTCAGTATCAGCCCGGAGGCAGAAAGTGCCCGATAGGCTCGTATCAAATCGTGCTTTTCGTAAACACAATGCAAAACTTCGGTGTCTTGGTAACACCTCTGCTTACCCCTTCTGAGAAAATGGCGTGAGTATATGTATGTACGGAGTCTGCCTTTTGCCCTTGCAAAAAATATAATTTACGCGTGCGATGGTCTTTAAATAGCCTCAATGTCGGTTTGTCCGTCGCACATCAAAGCTAGCGGGTGATCACTACTGAATGTCGCCATCGTGTAGTTGCGTTTCCATCATTCACATGGCCATTGATGGCCAACAAGCTGGTCCAGCGCTGGCCCATCGTGTAGATTGTCTTTAAAATATTTCCATTCAATATTCACTCATTTGGATAGGACAAAGTGAGGCTCACTCACTCACTACACAACATTTCCATACTCTGCATTCTACACAGCTGTATTCCAGGAAAGCATTAAATCGGCTTTATTGCATTTACTTTGAAACTATATATTGAATATTTCTTAATATTTTCAATAGTTCAAACGTTTGAGTCTATTCCGGGAATAAATTTAATAAGCGTTGCCTCGATTTCTAGGATACGTTATAAGATTTGCTTGTGAAGATTTAAAGTATTATTTATTTATTTTATTTATTTAAAGCTTCATGTACTGACAGTATACAGGCAAACTTAATGCCTGAGGCATTTTCTGACAGTCTATCTTAGGATGGTGAAGAAATTAAGCAAAGCTGGCGTTAAAATAAATTACAATACTTATGAAATGAAATGAATGAAATGAAATGAAATGAAATGAAATGAATGAATGAAATGAAATGTATTTATTGATCACGTAGGCAATTAAGGAGCTCTTATGACAAGTCAATACTTATACTAAAATGATATAAACGTTGCCTCAATTTTATGTAAAACTGATATATTATGTTTATGGTCTAATGGACAAAATATTTTGATTCTAATGTTGCGATCTAAGAACTTACAATAGCTTAAATCGAACATAATATCTCGGCCTGGAATGTCGCGGCCCTTAATGCGTACAATGATTGCAAGGGGTTCTTAATAAGAAGACCTTAATAACTTTCCTCTTTCCAAAAAAAAGGACTTTTAACTCCATATTCAATCCTAACTCAACATTCTTAGCAACCACAAAAGTAACAAGAATGATTATGCAATGATGTAAAATTTAAAGAGTCGCAAAAAATGTGAATAATACATTCATGTAACAAATTTCTTGTGGTATAGGCCATATTACAAATTGTTTCGTTCTATAAAGAAGTATATTTTATGATGCCACACTTCATATATTTGTTTACCCTTTTCACAACGCTCACCTATTTTGTAAATCAGCGCAGTAATTACTATTGGAAATGATTGCTATAATTTGGAAATTGATTACTGCAATTTTTACACAATACACAAAAAAAAATATACAATCATATTTCAACTTTCTTTTCATTGACAAATGAAGGGTACAAAGATATTCTAGAGTCTATCAGCTACACCCAACATTAAAAACCATTAAAAAACCCCTAAATAAAAATGAAATAAATATTAATTTGAAATGATAAATAAACATGTGATAAAATTATCTGGGCATGAACTAACACGTGTGTTTCACAGCGGACGAGAACGGCTCGATATCGGAGACGATACCCGACCGACCGGTCGAGTTGAAGAATTTCCCGAAACTCTGCGAGCAACGCAGGAAATTCCCTGTCCTCTACAAACTAGAGTTTCAAGTAAGTAACACAATGAGGTCTAATGGAGAATGTGCGTCGATTTTTTTTTCGTTTTCTTTAAGCTATTGTGTAATTCTTTTTAAATGTCGACTGTCTTTTGTTACTTTAAAAATAAAAGTACCTACTTTATGTTACTTTAAAAATAAAAGTACTTTAAAAACTAGTGATTGTTTCTAAGGATTTAAATTAAAATAGGTTTTTATTTTGTACAACTTTAAAACAAGTATTTGTTTCGGGATGATGTTCATTGAATTGAAGCCTCACTATTAAAAATGAATGGCTTTGAGGCGTATCTAGGGAGAGGCCTACGTCCAGTAGTGGATTGCAACGGCCTAATGATGGTGATGATGATAATTAATAATGATTAGCTCATTTTATAAATATTTCTATAATCTTTGAAATTATCTATACCCAAAAAAGGTTCATGAACGGAGCTTGATTATAAAGAGGATATAAAGATCAGAGGGAGATGTTACACTCATCATAATGTACAACTTTTCTTACAGGGCCAAGCCTGAAATTGCGGAAAAAATCAGCTATTCCATTCAAAAATAATTGATCACTTTGCAATGTGTATGGAACAGCTGCTTTTTTTTTCATAATTTCTAAATAAGTTGTTCATTACGATAAGTGCATCCCCATTTCACTTTGCAATGTGTATGGAACAGCTGCTTTTTTTTTCATAATTTCTAAATAAGTTGTTCATTACGATAAGTGCATCCCCATTTCAGCTTAACATAATTTTATGACTAATATTGCAAAAATTCAAATAACAAACATGTTTTAAAGTGTTCAAACTACAACATTCAAACCACACCCAAAAACCAAAAATCAAGTATCGGATAACCTTTTATTCCAAATGGCCAAGTTGTAACTCGCGATGTTTAATCCAAATAAAACAAGCCGGATTGAAATCGGACCGATAGCTCACAGCGAGGCCCAAACTGATAAATAAACAAACGCCGCTGAAAGACTTTTTTGATGTTTTGGCTTACACTCGGCGCTTTGTCAGTTTTTGCCTCTGTATACATAGTTTAATTTCAACTCGTTCATTTTGTAAATAAATATTGTAGACTACAATATTAAACATTACTCGTATTATTCAAGTACATTTAATAGGTTATATATATTTAATAGAACCATGTTTATTAGATTTGTAAAATGTATGATCAGTCCGAAGGTTTTTGAACTAATGGCGCCCACCGTGGTGTTATAACCTATGGAAATCCGGTACCCTTTGACACCTTCCCAAAACTAGTATTTTTTTTCCTTGCAATGAATAGCGAGATGAGCATAGCATTCTCCTGATGGTAAGGGACACGACCGCTCATAGACAGTTGCAAAATCAAACACTTTGAATTTCAACGCATTACTTGGCTTTCCATTTCGCTCGCCATCCTGAGACATAAGATGTTTAGTCTCATTATGTCAAATAGTCAATCTGGCTACAATATCCTTCATACTGGAACACAACATTACATTGTCACTGGTGTTTATTTATTTCTTACAAAAATTTAAGTTTGGAGAGTCACTGATACTTTTAAGCTGATCCTTCGAAAACATGGTATGGTACCCAAACTGGGTAGGTACCACCGCAATGTCTATTTCTCCCGTGAAACAACACTGCTTAAATGCACTGTTGTGTTTCGGATTGAAGGACATTGTAGCCAGAGCAACTACTGGACATATTGAGACTTAACATCTTATGTCTCAGGATGGCGAGCGCAGTGGAATATTGCTACTGTTCATGAGCGGTCGTATCGCTTACCATCAGGCGAACGGCTTGCTCGTCTCGCCATTCAATGCAATAAAAAAAAAAAAAAAAAAAAACATAAATTAACAAAAACGTCGCCTTTGATAACTGAAATTTTAATTTTACCAGGGTCAGTTTGGTTAAACCTATTTTTTAAGCGAATGTCGGTGCCTTTAATCGCTTTTACGGCATCACCTGACGTGTTGGTTGGCGCCTTTGGTGCTGTTACTACCCAAAAAAGTAGCATGTACCGCATTTGTGACCGTAAAGTTGTCGACGAAAATTTTACCGTAAATTGACACTTTCGAAAATATTTTTTGAAGAATTTCATGCTCCGACGTATCGTGGATGAAGACTAATTGTTTATTTATATAGCTTCAGATTGTTCTAATTGCAACGGATATGCCCATATAATTTACGTCGATGTTTTAATAATTAATTATTAATAGTAAGTGCTAAGTATTAATTTTAAGTTCTATATTTAGATTATGGGGGTCGAATACTAAAGATGTAATGCAGTTTCAAGTAAAAGGCAATTTTCATGTTGACCAGTGTTATCAGCTTTAATCCTTAGAATTATATCCAGACTGCCACCGCCAATATTTGACTACACAAAGCGTTTATAAATAATCTTGTCCATTCCAGCCACACTGGAATAATATTCTCAAGTAAATTAAACTGGTTGCTAACAGTTTCAATATAAATCGAATACCCAGTTATCGAACAAGAGGCTGACCGATAAAATAATCAAGAATATTCAACGATTATCTATGTCAACCGTCGGAATGGCGTTCCCTCACTTAGTCGACTGCTCGCTGCGCTGGAAAATCTGCCATTTAATAGGATGAGGGACCGATTAAAATGGAGGGGAGTTTTATCAGCATAAAATCTATTAGAGACGCGGCACTTCGGTTTGCGGAGTTGATAAAAAGCTAGTGTACAAATACATAGGTTTTTTTCATAAAGTCTTCTGTTTTTTCCATAGGTATGAAAGCTATTTGTTAAAAAAACGTGCGCGTAGTTCCTTACTAAGTTGTTGAAATGAATTTCGAATTGAGAAATTGGTTTATTGGTCATGTAGGCCATTAAATAGCTCTTATGATAAGTTCATATACAAAATACTTAAACCCTATTTAAAAACATTTGTTATAATATATTATAAATTTATATTAAATTTTCTTTTGTACAGTAGTATTATAATATATTATTTATATTATATTAATTCATGGATTTATTTTAAGGAAATATATTAATATTTAAGTCTCGATATGTCCAGTAGTAACTCTGACTACGACATCCTTCATACAAGAACACAACATAGCGTTTACAATGATGTTTGGCGGGAGAAACAGACATTCCTACATATGAGAGACCCAGTATTATATGTATTTCTGTATATACACTCTCCAGCGATTTTATTGCCGAGCTGTCTGGTCGATGTATGATCATATCAGTGTATGATCGATGAGAAATAATCTTCTTATTACTGAACATAGCATGTTGGTTTCTTCGAAGTTTGAATATTTTAACTAGCTGTTTACGTAAAGCGAGGCTTGGCTGGTTAATGCGACGAATTTACACTATGTAAATAGATTGTTCACGCAATTATTTTTTATTTATTACACTAGTACAATTACTAGAAATCAATTACACTATTCAATTACTTATTAAAATATAAAGAATAGAAAATAACACTCCATTAAAATAAAACTTAAAAAAACAAACACTAAATAAAAAAAAATTGGCTCGATCAAACTATGAGATAATTAATAGAGACACAGACAATAATTATTTATGTCATATTTAAGATAATACCGGACTAATAACTTGCTAGAATTCACTTTATATGATGAGATTTCAAAAATGTTGTGAGAGTAAATTTTGTTATTACGCTTTCGTTTCATGTGTCTTATAGTATTAGCATTTCATTTGCTTGTTAAAACGCGAAAGTGCAAATACTACAGTTTTTTTTTATCTGCATATGGGCTACACCAAATACTGGTGCTTTTTGTGTGAGTGGAATAGTCGGACTAGATCGTTACATTACTTTAAAAAAATTGGACTTCAAGACAAAGTCTGTGTCCTAGAGAAATGAACGGTTAATACCCTCCTCGAATCAATCCTCATAAAATCCTTCTCCCTCCATCGCATATAAAATTGGGATTAATGAAGAACTTTATTGACGGCTCTCAACAAAGGTGGACCAGCCTTCTAATACTTGTGAAGTGAATTTCCACATCTAAGCAACGTCAAAATAAAAGGGGGAATTTTCGAAAATTACCAGGAGCTTGGGCTGCAATATATCCCCAAAAATTCACTTTCTTCATTCTCATCTTGAATTTTTTCATCCTAACTGCGGTGATATGACTGACGAATATGATGAACGATTTCACCAAGATATATTGACAATGAAAAATAAATACAACGGCTGACAGAATGCGTCAATGTTAGAGGACTACTGCTATAACTTGATTGAAGATTTTAGTAAAAATAATTACAAAAGACAAAAGAAAAAAAAGAGAAATTCTTGATTATAAAAGAAAAAACTTGGTTAATATTTTAAAATACTCAGTTTCATTTGAAAAGTGTATTAAAAAGTAATGGACATATCTTTTTTTCATATAAATGATTGATATTCTATAAAATTTTACTCTTAAGTCAGTTTTTCGATACCAGCAATATTTTTAAAACAAGAGCTAACTTTCAAATTTGTTTTATATTTTCGTATTCAGTGACCCCAAATTAGTAAAATAACAAAGCATTTATTTTAAAGGCAAACAAAAAGTTAAATTTTATAGACCAGTGTAATTTATGCCACAGTATTAATTTAAAATATTGGATTTAATTTCATATTCCGACCAAATAAGGTTGAATCCTGTGGTAAAAAATTAAAACCCATGCCGTCCCGGTCTACGCTGGCCCATGATGTCAGCACCTATCCATTTTATAGATGTTCACGGGCCGTGGTGAACGATTGCCTGCGGATAATGTCCTGTGTTTGCTTACTCATTACAATACATAGGCCTTTTAAACCCCTTTGAAAAGTTTTACACATTGTACAGCTTGTTACCCAGTCACATATGAATCTCCTACTAACCTTACTATATTTTAGCACTTACGTGGTCTAATACAAGTCTATATAACATGAGCACCACTGATCAATCGTCATCATATGCAGTCAGTCAATGTGTCAATGCGTAGTGACCTCAATATTGGCATAACGGTAGTGGCATAAAATTGAATCAAATTCTTGCACCCGATTGCACATCAGCCGATTCTGTGTAATCAACATTGGATTGGGATTGATTAATCCTAAATAGGATACTAGTTTGCATCTCTGTGAAATACCAATATTACCAATTATTCGGATCCAAGTTTCAACCGTCGAAAAGTTTCAGGATTTTTCTCTGCGTCATCCTAATTTCATAGCTTTTGCTACTGTTTGGTTCAAAAGCAAAAATTTGTAACTTTTCTTCTTTATTTTTAGCGTTATCCCGACCAATCCCAACAGAAACCCCTTTTTATTGCACCTTTAGTGTCTATCTGTAAGCTTATGGACTCTATCCTCATTTTTTACAGATTAATTAAATCATTTAACACTCAACTTACATCTGGCCCAACTAATTTGTAGATTTTTACAACAAGTATTTTAATAAATACTGCGCAGATCATTGAGATATAGACTACGTATAAAGATGTGGCTCAGATTGTCTTTGTTAATACAAATCACAGTAGTAACATAATTTTAATTTATTTTTTACGGCCATTTCTATGTATACCACAGATGATTTACTTGCTCAATCTTACTGTAATGTACTTGTTCAATTCAGTGTTTTTTCTAATGAAACATTCCCAAACAAAGTAATATTCAACACAGAAATTGTTCTTTACATTTCCAGTTTCCAACATGCTCTGTAAACTAGTCTCGTAAAAAAAAGAGCTTTTTATCTGTGTACATTCTGTCCAATCCTACGGCTCGGTTTAACAGTTCAATATATTTTTCCGCCTCGGAAACACTTGCGGTGGCTCACAGAACTACAGATGTCCGACAATACCCAGTTGTTTTCAACTCATCGCGGTCTGAACTAGTTCGGATTTGGGGCAATTGTGTGATCAAGTCTTGTCTAGTTGTTGAACGCTTTAGGTGTTTTTATTGGTATTATTTAAAACGATTTAATTTTATTTGTGTGCTTAGTTGGTGTATTTGGATCTTTTCTTTTTATATTATCTATGAATGTGTTCTTTGCATTTTGTGTCCGTGATTATTTTCTATTCTAACATAGTTCATATTTTACGAATATAACCAATATTTTGTCATTTTCTTCAAAGAAGCTATAAATATTAAAAAGTTTATCTTCCCATAGCAGTTGTCTGACTATTGAAAAATAGTCCTATTAGACATAAAGGATCATATTTAGTTGTTTCATGTTACTCCTTGTCCAATTACATGGCAAGAAATTAATAATTACTAATTTTTAAAACTCCGAAAATGAAGTTATCACAAATATCTCTCCTAATTGCTTCTTGCTTTACAATTTTATCGCGTACGATACAAAAAGAAAATCAATTCGTAATCAACCATCAAATTTAAGTAGTAGCCTTCACTTCCTTGGCTTGCCTTTCCACTTAAATTTCTTTCAAACTTATAAAAATGGAAAAAAATGTCTCCTGTCAGCTTAAAACAACCAACGGGGGGAGAAATGGCGATGGGGAGGGGATAGTTGTGGGAGTTCAAAGCTCGGAAGTAGCAAACATTTTTCATCGGCGTCCAGCGGTCTTGCAGATTAACTTGGAAACTGGATGATTCTTGTAAACTCTTTAATTTTCCACGGAGATTGGTGGTTTATCGTCGGCGAAGTTTACTTTGTTATTTGAGTGTTATGTCGTCGGTATGATTACTTTTGTGGGAATTGTGGTCTTAGAGAGGCTTTTTTATTGCGATGAATTTTGAGACGAGCATGCATTTCGCCTGATGATAAGCGATAAGACCGCGCATGGGCTGTAGGAAAACCAATCTTTTTTTTTGCTAATGTTTTATCCTTTGAATATATCATCAGCTATAAACTAGGATCAAGAATTATTTGTGTTTCTTGTTCCCAAAAGCCAGATTTTGGATATTGGATGATTTTCGAACCACGATTGTTACTCGTACTAGTGAATAACCAAATGCCCAATACAAAGGTAATTGAATCGGAATCCCGTAGTACAAGTGTGCCATATCGGGATTGACTGAAGTGATCAAGCTCGTCACAATAAATACTGCAGCACTAAGCTTCATTACTGGAATTAGATTGGAAACATGGAATGCAATAAAAACGGGATTAAAGGTGTCACAGTTGTACTATGGCTCGATAACAATGCTGAGGTCCCGGGTTCGGATACGTGCATGGTAACTACCCACCGCTTTGAAAAAAGGCGTGATGTGTATTGTTTGAAAGACAAAGTTACTGTTTGATCGTTTTAAAAAAGTATCGGAAGGAACCTTGCCCTAAAAAGAAATGCAGTGAGAGTATTGTTCCATGTATCACGAAAACTATAGTATTATGACTATTCCTCTTGTGATGTAAAAGGATTATTACTATTAAGACAACACAAGCCTGAGCCTCAACATAGCTAAAGCGCCCTTAATTCGAGTACAAATCGCAGGCACCCACATTACACATTTGATTCTACATCACAAATACAGTTAGTTCAAAACAAACGTTAAAAAGGTTTTAACTTTGCCATTGACCTCAAACTGAAAACTTACAAAAGAAATCGAAAAGATAACAAACTGTACAAAACCGTTGAAAACATGGCTTTTCCGATGGGAAAACACGTTTTATCTGAGCATAGTTTAAAAGCTATGGACATAAATTATGTAGGTTAAACTCTGGGTGACGCGACCTATTTGTGCCCCTTTATTTGGCTCACGGTGGATACGGATAAAGAGCCGTTCACATTCCCTAGTTTGCTGTGACGTTTATTTATTAGAATGTTCTGGAAGAGTGGAGATAGTTGACTCAATGTGTGCTATTTGTATTGCGGTTTGAGGTATAGATATCTTTGAAAATGTTGAGAAGAAAAATAATATATTGTTGAAGACGGAAATTGTGTGAGGATTTGATGAAATTGCTGCTTTTCTTTGTTAATGAGGGTTAATAGCTATAACATTACTGATTTGAAAGTAATATGTCAGGATCGACAAAGGTGGCGGTCTATAATCTCTGCCTACACCTATTGGATCAGGCGATTATATATGTGTGAACATAACTATGTCATTTTTAAGTATGTAATTTTGTTTTATCTCGAAGCAAATACTTGTAAAGATAAAAATCTCTTGGTTTGAAAGCAAGCAATTGATATAAACGAAAATTATTATCATTTTAAGTATCATAAACATCATAATTATTTTCTTTATTTTTGGGCGATTTGTTTGAACCAAAAATAAACATATTTATCACAGAATAAATAAATGCAAAAAATATTACTACTTTCTTGATTCGAATATTAAATTGACTTACCTTTTGCAGACCGCAGTGAAAGTGGAAACGCACTCGTGTCGACACGCCACCAAGAAGACCAATCTACACAAAAACCAAAACCAAAAAGTTATACCTTGTAAGTATTACAACATTTTACTTAAATTAGGTTATTGATCTCGAATTTTAGACTTCGAATTTTTTTTTTTTATAATGGCCTGGCATAGTGGCGGCATTGCACCTGATGGAAAGTGCCAATGCCGCCCAGGCAGAGTATCCATTGGCATCGGACGGCAGTCCCATGCCAATGGAAACAATTATGCCGGCCTGCTTAGGTGCCTCTTCACACCATGGCGGAAGGACCCAGGATTGTAGGAAGGAGGGAACACGTGCGCCGGCAAACAAATTTGCCTTGAAGTGTTATCATGACAATTTTTTTTTCAATAGTAATGAGAAATCATTTGCGACGTCAATATAGAGAATTAAATAGAGTCTATTTTAGAAGATCCGGACATATTTCCAATAACATATACATTCCTGCAAACTTACATATATTTGAATTAAGAAAGAAAGAAAGTAGGTAAAACTATTTATTCGTTTTATTTGAATTTGAAAAACATTTTATTGCATGGAGTAGCGAGGAGGGCATGCCGTTCGCCTGATAGTAAGCGATACGACCGCACAAACAGTAGAAATAACAAACAATACCATGAATTACAAAGCAATGTTCGGCATTCCACTGCGCTCGCCATCTGGAGACATAAAATTTATTTCAAACCGAAACACAACATTGCATCAACACTACTGTTTGGCGGGAGAAATACACATTGTGGTAGTTAGCCACTCAGGCGGCGTCTCACATATGACCAACCACCAGTAAGTTATTTATTTCATATTCTACAGTAAGATCTTCGCGCAAACAGAATTGAAAAGTCGTTCAAAAGAGACAGAACATTCGAAAACTAAAACAGATTTATAAACTGTATATTAATAAGTATTTCGTATTACTAACATAATTTACATCTATACATATAAATAAAATTGAAGTGTCTGTAAAGTGAAAATTAAAGAAAATGTCCAACTACATATCATATACACGATACCTATAACGAAAATGATCTTAGATTTTTTTGTCCGTCTGTCTGTTTGTCCCGGCTAATCTCTGAAATGGCTGGACCGATTTTGATGGGACTTTTATTGTAAGGTAGCTGATATAATAAGGAGTAACTTAGGTTATATTTCTGTATCAGCCCATATACGTCCCACTGCAGGGCACGGGCCTCCTCCTCAATCGACAGTACGATTGAGAGTGGTTAGGCCATATAGTCCACCACGCTGGCCTAGTGCGGGTTGGCGGACTTACATACCATACAATTTTTAATAAATCGCTATGGTATGCAGGTTTCCTCACGATGTTTTCCTTCACCGTTTTAGTGCGTGGTGATTGACTATCAATACACACATGACTCCGAAAAGTCAGAGGTGTGCCCTGGAATTCGAACCCGCGACCGCCGTGAACATGTTTGCAGTCGCATCTAGTCCGTTTACGAACAGGCCACCACGCACTTATATTTATTTATATAGGCTAGGTTATATTTATTTTAGAAAAAATCTTTTATTTTAGAAAAATAAAGTTTTTGTTAAATTCCACGCGGACGAAGTCGCGGGCACAGCTAGTTCTACATTAAGATAATTTAGGCAGGCTGTCTCGTGGCCCCTATGTCTGAGAATAAGATAAGATAAATCTGACAAACGATAGCAGTGGACAGCCTCTATCCTACACCAATAGAGCCTAACCTAAATGACAATAATTAGTCAAATCACGAGAATGACTGAATCGAAATAATTATTTCGATACAATTTAGTCGGTAATATACTTATGATTAAATATTTTTTAATTATTACACATTTTTATATATTTTATGAAGGTTACTCAAGATTATAATACATACAGGCCATATACAGATTGCGAGAAAACAAAGCAAGTTTTATTGACTTCAGATACAATTCAATTAAAAATTTCATAAAAAGAATGCGACTATTTTTTTTGTATGTATTTGGGTGGTACATACATAGTTTTTCATAAAATAATTATTTACACCCTTTGATTTCTCATAAAGACACTATGCGTCAGGGTTTAACTTATAAGAAACAATTTACACTACTAAATGACACGCGTGTAAATATTAAATATAGCAGAATATTTGCCCTTAAATTATTATAACATTTGCAAGTTTCACACACTGCTTTAATGCTTCTATATCCGTTGCTGTGATATCCGCGAATCCATTCTATTATTAGAACACTAGTAGGTAACTAATTGGAGTTAATATGATAAACAAGGAATTTTACCTAAGTTACCTAATGCGAACAAACATCACTGAACCAAACTATTTCACCCATATCATTCATAACTTCACCACGCACTAAAACGGTGTAGAAAAACATAGTGAAAAATCCTGCATACCATAGCGTTTTATAAGAATTTCTATGGTAGGTAAGTCCGCCAAACCCCACTAGGCTAGCGTGGTGGACTATATGACCTAACCACTCTCAATCGTTGTCTCGATTGTAGAGGAGGCCCGTGCCTTGCAGTGGGATATATGTGGTCTGATACAGAAATCATAACTTCCTTGTTTGATGTCTCAAGAACTGTTTGTATTGAATGAGATGTTTGATGCATTGGATCTACAGTGATCAGTGGCTGAACTTCTTATAGTCAACAGTGCATTTACACTGCTGTTTGGCTTTAAAAATAAACATAGCGGTGGTACCTACTAAGGCGGCCTCTCACACATGAGATAGGTTAATGTAAAATTAATGTTGTACAATTGATGAATATGATGAATAGACAAAATAACACTAGTGGCATTTTCCATCAAGCTTATTTCACCATTCAAATACGACAGGGGGCGAGGATAATACTAGGCATAAATTCCAATTGTGAAAAACTCATTATAAGATCTCTGAACTGAATAACTCACTTAAAATTGGGTGCTTACATTGAAATCAAACTTAGGACCTCACTAAGCCGATACGTCACTAGACAACAGGGCGATAGTAATGTATTAATGAATATAATATGTATTTTGCTTAGTGCTTATAGTTTCCTTTGTTCTAGCACAGTGTGGTATTAAGGGCCCTATTAAATGTATTCAGTATTGTGGCACAATATGCTAGTGCATAAGATACAAGCTTGACCTAGTTCAGATGATATTATTCACTGGAAAACATAATTATACAATACAACTTGCATCGATTTAATGGCAATTAGCGTAAATTGAGAACTGATCCTGAAAGTGTCTGGCGAAGTAATTGAAGCAAATTATTTGATTATAACAGCAGCTTTAAAATAAAAACATAGGGCGACATAGCACGACAGTATTACTGAATGAAAACAACCAATGTCCAAAACCGATGTACAAAAAATCCTGAAATAATTTCCTTTTTTAAAATATATTCTTTCAACTGTGTATGTACATAATCGCGATAAAATAAAATAATAATAAAACTCAAACACAAACACCAAAAAACATAAAATAAAAATATGAAGCATATGTATATTTGGTGAAACAATTGGCGGCATTATCGCTAAAAGCGATGTCTTCCAGGCAACCATTAATGAAATAACTTCGACTGTAGGTACTTACTGCACTGTGTCCAAAATAGATTGAACAGTACTCTTCAGCTATCGATCCTAAATACCAAATACAATCTAGTCTCAGTAGGAACAGAAACCTGCTCCAACCTCATTGTCTCCGAGTTCAATTTGTACACAATGGCAGAGGAAAAGTTGCAGCTGCGGTTGTCGTGCATTAGTTGCTGCCGCGCTAACAATAACATTAATGCTTCATTACTACTTGCTTAAAAGAGTTAATATTGTGCTTACTCGAGCGTCCAAATTACTAATTCCGAGAAAGTTGACTGTGATACTATCTTGGTTATAATTAGTTTGGAGTTGAACAAAGTTAATTGATTATATTGCTATTTTGAGACGGTTAGAAACGGACGGTTGTCTTGAATGTTTTAATTTATTTTTATCCACCACATTCATATAACTTTCCTTGTTCTTGAAAATTCTTTGAAAAGTTTTATTTGTAGTCTTTGGCTGACTGTGATAATAATAATATCAGGCATGTCTAGTCGCTAATGAATCCAATCATGTCATGATATAAAAATTAAGTGACCTAATCCCAAAAAAGAATGATTTTGGCTCTAAATCATATATTGGCTCAAAATGACCTATCGACCCGTTATTAAAGAAGGAACTATTGACGCATGAAATTTAGAAAGATGTATACTTCGGTCTTCTAGATGTATCTTCCATAAGTACAAAACTTTACGTCACAAATCTTTAATGAACGTTATCCAAAAAATAAGATTTTTTAGTTAGATCTCTTTAATTGTAAAGGTGCAATATGTCTTTCTGAATTGAAATTTTACACACAAAGTAACTGTTAAAGAAACTAAAGTTGTTACTGAAGTGCACAATGTATTTTATTAGACCATAATAAACCATTCGTATGTTAATGACTAAAAATTCGTATGTTTCTGACTAAGGTTGCAGGAAGTCGCTGGATGCAGGCCGCTTCCAACAGGTCATTGTGGAGATCATTGGGGGAGGCCTATGTTCAGCAGTGGACTTCCTGTGGCTGATATGATGATGATGATGATGATGATGTTAATATCATACATCACAACTGTATGTATAAATGATACTCGAAAACATTATCTGAAATCAGTTCCAATCCCATTCACGACAATTTCATTACCAATAAACTTTACTAGAAGCCTCATAAGTAATTTTACTGTAACGTTCTCAATGACGTCATTATCTTCAATTGATATCGAATCTCAAGCGATAATCAATAGTGGCGTCCCATTTTCACCTGCCTCGCCTCTCCAAAGAGCTCTCACACAATCTGTTCACGAAGATTTTCTACGCCGTCGAACCAAAAAATTATATTCATCGGTACCAAAATTATTGGCTCAAAGCCAAGGGTTTATCAAACGCTGTAAATGCCGAACTATGGTAAATTGTGAAATGGAAAATGTTTTTGCAAAATTTTATTTGAAAATCTTTAAAACGAAGGGAAATCTTTGTGATAAGAGTTGCTTATTTTATTCCCGCGGCGACGATTAAGTTTATATCAAAATAATTGTTTGGACACAGTGTCTTTTTTATTTCGTAATTTTTCAAAAGGTTTTTGTTGTTTAAGTATTTTGGTTGGATTTTCAAAATATAAGATAATATAAATGCAATTAGTACTTAGACAACTTCAATGGTTTTCTAAATAAAAGTAACATTTTATACAAAGTAGGATTTCTTTAAAATAGTGAGTACGTTTAAATAGAATAATTTTACATGAACACACACACAACCAAACAACAATGTAAATGTACTGTTGTGTTTCGGATTGAAGGACATTGTAGCCAGAGTAACTACTGGACATATTGAGACTAAGACAGAGAATTTCTCAACAATAAAAGGGCATAAATTCATTATAACATTAAATAAAATAATTTTATCTCAGTACTCAATGTTAAAAGGGCGTAACAATATTTAGAATTGTTGGGAGAAGCGCCCTTAATGTAACAATGGTGAATAGTATTACTCACGGTCCGTTTGTTGCAGACGACTACAACCGAGTGGTGCTAGAGACTGTGGACCGGGAACCAGACTCCGACTACATTAACGCTTCCTATATAGATGTAAGTACTTTGGTATAATAATTATACAGGTATTTATACACCCAACTGCTATCTATATCTACCTACCCTATAGACTGTTACCGCCAAAATTCTAAATACTGTTAAAATGGAGCCGCGTGATAGATTAAGTGACTACAGACAAAATTAAAAATGTCACATAAATTCTCCTAATTTTTTATGATGTTTTAATTATCATCGTATTTGGGTGGTAAAATACAAAGTATTTCCTAAAATAATAATGCATATAGGCGTACCAGAATCTCATGGCATAAAAAAAAAAAAAAAGATTTTTATGTGGCAATACCATTGGTCAACAGCTGATTCAAAACTTGAGTTATGTCATTCGATGTGAATATTTTAAGATTTCTATACTTCCTTAGCAAAAATATATAAATTTGTTCTACGACCACAAGTGCGACACATTGTTTACAAAGTTTATCGCCAGATCCGTGAATAATTAGGTCAAATTTAAACAAAATCGTTGATTTTAAAATCGACGTCGTTTTAATAATTAAGTCGGAGTGAATAGTTTTGATACTTCGTTTTTTTTTGTTAGTGTTAGATATGTGCATGTGTTTTATCGTATATACTTTGATATAATTTTCTGATACATACATACATACATAAACTCACGCCTATATCCCAGAAGGGGTAGGCAGAGGTGCCAGGACACCCACATTTCGCCTTGTATGTTCCGTCCCACAATGTGATAGGTGGCGAGCCTATCGCCATATCGGGCACAAATTCTTGACTCTGGGCTGATATTGAATAGAAAAACCAATATCACCCAACCCGGGAGACGAACCCGAGACCTCAGCTTTGTAACCGTACCTTAGTACAACTACGCCACCAAGGCAGTCCAATTTTCTGATACTAAACAGTAATGCATTAAATACCTATTTACAAGAGTTTCCAGAGATTTTAGATAAGGAACGGTTTATTATTATTCCTTTGTCTTTATCGTCTTCATTAGAAGATGTACAGCAAAAGTATTTAGAAATAAGCTCTGACTAAAGTGTTAATGAAAGAAAGAAGCCTGAAAATTTAATTATCCGTTTTTTATTTTAAAATCTTGCATCTTTCGTATAGCATTTTTGGAATCTAATAATTATTTAAAGAAAACCTACTCATAATCAAACTACTTACAATTTAGAAATTGAAAGTTATTTGATTAAGTGAGAACTAATAAGGGAGAATCAAAACCAAATTGGTGGCTCGGTACCGCCATTTTTATCTACGTTTTGGAAGTACCAGCGCTCCCTTTATATTATTAATACTCGTAAGGCACGTATGTATATTATAATTAAAAACTGAAAAAAATCTTATTTACCTATTTTAATTGGCTATTCATCTAAAAGTACATTATTGAAGTCATTCTAATGTTTAAATAACCTATATATTTATACTTAAAACATTATGTACTTTATTTACAAAGCTGCACTAAAAAAATCATGTCAATTTGAAATAATAAATAATTAAAATTATTGAAAGTATCAAAATATGTTCATCCAATTACCCCAGTGTTGCAATGCGTAAATTCAAATTTCTCAAAATGCCATGAGATTCTGGTACACCTATAACACTTATATTCTTAAAAACGCTATAGTATGCAAGGGCTTGAATATTTTTTTTAGCAAAATCTATGGATTTACCACACGGACATTATGATTTTTAAAAGGTAAAAAAACTGTCGCATTTTTTATCCGACATTTTTAGTTGCGTTGTCACTCAAAATACCACCCAAGTCTTTTTTGGTCGCAGTCTAGATATATCCTGTATAGTGCTCGACGGTGTGTAATTGATTATATTTTATATGGAGAGGAGAAGAAGTGAGGAGACCCATAAATATTATTACATCCAAACCGATCATAGTGGAAATTCTTGGAGGAAGCTTGTGTACAGCAGTGAACTTCTATGATCTAAAAATAGTGGCGTCTTGACTGCTTCGACTTATTTAACTCTAAGACCTCTTTAGAATCTACATACTTATAGCTTGGCAAAGAAGAGACTGTTTTTAATGAGGACCGTAATATCTAATTTAATATTAATATAACAACCCGGTATACTACGATGGAAATGTTAAGATACTTGTTATTTCTATTTATTGTTGTTAATAGTATCTTTGTTTATTTTTAAATCACAAAACAAACAAAAACCCTACGAAAATTAATAGAAATACCAGCGTATAAAATTATTTAACAAACACAATGATATATTTAATAGTGCTGCCAAAATTGTTTTTCTTTAATGCCCATTGTAAGTGCATCGTACTCTTTTTTGCTAAGTTATATATAAAATCACGCTTTTTTCATCGTAGGGATAGACAGAGGTGATACCATGGCACCCGCGTTTCGCCGTGTATTTTCCGTCCTTATGGTGCGAGCCTACCGTTATATTGGGCACAAATTATTGAGTCCTTGCGGATATTAAATGCAAAATTCCAAGATTGCTTGGCCCGACCCGAGATTAGAAACCGATACCTAATTTTTGAAATGATGCCGTAGTACAAATGTTCCAATGAGACAGTAAATAAGATACTGCCCTGCTATATTAATTATTATGTTTAATCACTTAAAAATATCATTTAAATTCTGTCCTACTGGTACACTATAGACTGCCCTCTTTTTTTTTCTTCTACTATCTCACAGGGGAGTGATCTGTGTCTCCATCCCATGGTATTCTATAAGAGATTGTTTTGAGAGATACGGCCGCCATACTTTAGTCATACGGTCGCTCTAATTTAAATTGTTTTATTTGTTAAGATTCGTTGGTGTACTTTATAAAATAAATACTTATATTAAAATAACTTTATCCAAGTACACTTCCGCGAACTTGGCTGACATTTCCACTATTAGTCACATCAGCAGACTTTATATCATTGCTTAAAGGTCAAGTGAAAGAAGATATCCGCAAATATCATCTAGAATTCAACTTGTATGGTATTGAAAGAAACCGCTTATACACCTAAAATTATTTGTTACCTTATTTCTGTGACAATCAAGTGCTATGATTTATTTAATTACATAGAATATTAATGCAAATTACACAATCTATAAAATAATTATTTTATTAATGGTCTCTCATATGTGAGAGGCCGCCAAAGTTCTCTGTCAGTTTGAAGGATATTTTAGTTAGAGCAATTACTGAACATATTGAGACCTAACATCTTATGTCTCAGGATGGTGAGCGCAGTTGAATGTCAAGCATTGCTTTATAAATCAAGCTCTTGTTTGTTTTGCTACTGTTCATGAGTGGTCGTATAGCTTATCATCGGATGAACAGCATGCTCGTCTCGCCATTAATTGGAATAAAAAAATGTATACTCCAAAAGTAGTACGTTCAGAATAAGCTACTGAATTAATCTGCTAAGAAGGATGTGCATAGGTAATCAATTTATGTTGGGGAGTGAATTAAAAACTAACATGATTATTATGGGGATATTAAATAAGAATATACGGTACTTATTACCTACCAATATCCTCAGAGACGAAGTGCGTGGTGGTAACGGGCCAGACGCGTCTGCCAACATGTTCCTGATGCTCGCAGGTTCAAATCCCAGGGCAAATTTTTTCACACACACACACACTTTTTACGAGAATTCAATCACCACATACTAAACCGGTGTAACCATAGCGATTTGTATGAATTTCTTTGGTATGTAAAGTCCGCCAATCCGCACTAGGCCAGCGTGGTGGACTAACTCTGAATTATATTCCTGTTTGAAGAGTACGCATGTGACCTACAGTGGTACGTATATGGGCCAGTTAAGTCTCTGAGACACATTAGAAACGCATCGCAACAAATAATTGTGTGATCCATAAATATTTGTAACGACTTTACCGAAGACCGATATCGATCGCCTAAAACTTGTATTTCAAATTGAGGTCAGAACCATGTGTATAACTTTTGTGAAATAATTCAACATTGTTTTTTTTATAGCATTAAATGACGAAATGAACATGCAGTTCACCTGATGGTAAGCGATACAACCAAAGTACAAAGTAGCAAGACCAAACAATACCTTGAAATACAAAACAAAACTTGGCATTCCACTGCGCTTGCCATCCTGAGACATAAGATGTCAAGTCTCAATAATATGTCCAGTAGTTGTTCTGGCTACAATGTCCTTCAATCCGAAATACAACAGTGCATTTAAACAAAATAGACATTGCGGTGGTGCCCAGACGGCCTCTCACATATGTATGAGACCTACTAGTGTTTAAAGTGAGCAAAGTAATCTAGAATATTCCCAGTGTCGAAAGTAAATAAAATAACCTTATTGAATTCCAATAATCCTATAATAGCGCCGACGTCTCAAGAAGATTAACTAGATACAAGAAAGTCTTTGAAGACAAATTAATTATTTCTAAGAGCACTGCATCGGAAAGAACTCCCTTTATCACAGAAACTACGGGCAAATTAAATAAGGCGGAATTTGATTCAATCGCAAATCCGAGATAAGATAGCTTGACCGAAGAGCGTTGAGATAGCGATAGATCTTGATTTCGGGGCTGACTTATTTTACGAGACTTTTTTGGCTAAGACCTCAAAAGGATAAATGAAAGTAGGAAAGAAGATATTACTTAGTTTTCTGCCTATTTCACTTAGCCTATTTATGTTTCTTGTAATATCATTTCCGTACATATAAAAGATTCTTACAAACTTGATGGAATCATATACATACATATCGATTTGGAATATGGTTTACATACATACATAAGCTCGCCTATTTCCCAGAAGGGGTAGGCAGAGGTGCCACTAAGACACCCACATTTCGCCTTTTATGTTCCAACTTATAACATTGTAGCCCATCACCATATCGGGCACAAATTCCAAATTCGAATATGTATGGATTCTGAAAAATATGTGATAGATGTGTGACCCAAAAAGTGTTAGTGAATTTCACACTTAGAAATCATTCCCCTCACGCACTACCATTATGAATCCACGGATTGTAACACGCATGAATCTTTCACTACATAAAGGATGCCCGAATCAAACTGTTACCATTCACAAAAGAACGAATGAGGGGTCTGAACGAATGAATGAGTCGGAAATCGGCGTAACAATGCGATTTCACATATCGGTGTTGATGGGTTAGGGACTAGTTGAACGGACGTGGCCGATTATGGAACGTGGCGGTAACTACTTTTTTTTTAGAACTTACTAAACTTGGTTTTTATCGAAGAATTTTGATTATATAATTTGCTTCGTGAATTGGTTCATGTTGTTCACAAATAAGCTATATCAGCCCATATACGTCCCACTGCTGGGCACGGGCCTCCACTACAATCGAGAGTACTATTGAGAGGAGGGTTGTATAGTTCATCACACTAGCCTAGTGCGAGTTGGCGGCCTTTACATACTATAGAAATTCTTACAAATCTCTATGGTACGGTTTCCTTTCTGCCTTCACTATTGTATTGCGTGGTGACTGACTATTAATACACACTAAAATCCGAAAATTAAAAGTTGTGCCCTAGGAATTGAACCCGCGACCACCGTAAGATTATCGACAGCCATGACTTGCTAATAACCTACAAGTCACCACGCACTTTCACAAAGCGCAATGAATTATTGAAGATATATTTAAACTAATACAAAAAGCGGAGTTATTGTTCTAGGAAGTTTTACAACAGATAAAATTGGGACAGATCTATAAAAACGAGTAATAGGTAGAATTTCTACGCGTAAGTAAATAAATGACTCGACAATTACCACGATCTACTATTACTGGTGATATATCGTCGGTGGTGGTACATCTCTCATATGTGAGGCCTGGGTTGGTAGCACCGCAATGTATATTTCTCCCACCAAACAGCAGTGCATTTAGCACTGTTGTGTTTCGGATCGGAGGACATTGTAGCCGGAGTAACTACTGGACATTTTGACACTTAAAATCTTATGTCTCAGGATGGCGAGCGCAGTGGAATGCCAAACATTGCTTTGTAATTCACGACGTTTTGGTTTTGCTACTGTTCATATGCGGTCTTATCACTATCGCACGTACCGTATGCGCGTCTTGCCATTGTATGCAATAAAAAAATAGCAAAACTAGTGACGACTTTTTATGCAACAATAGCAATACCTAAATCGCGTTTCCACAGCTTTATACTCCAAACAATATGAACCAAATCCCTTCTACTTTTAGCGACTAAAACACACACATCCAAGCAATTGCGTCACTTATTCACTAAACATGGCGCTGGTCCCGCGGGGCAGCATTAATTAATAACGCAAGACACTCTACTCTGATGAATACCTTAATCCTTAAAGAATACATTTTAACCGTATATAAGTTTGTGGTTGTAAGGAATGACATAAATATAGCGAGCAAAGAGATGTAAAATGGTGCGACGTAAGTGGTGCCGCTTCATTGCATCTACAGAGGAGCATTACTGAAATTATTCGGCTCACAAAGATTTTCAAAATGCTTGCTAGTATTTAAACAGGGAGTTTTATGAAAAATTTATAATATAATAATTACTTACTAATTCTTATCGCTGTTAACACGAAATCTATGACGTTTACTTGATGTTGTTGTTGCTGATATTATTGTGCCTTAGAGAATTTTATAGTAATCTTGCCTACATAACTTCTCCTTCCTTTCTTTGGTAGTCAAGAGATCGGTAATAGCATTTGGTACATAAGCAACAACACAGGGTTCTACTGTAGATGCTTCTAGCCAATCCCGATAATAGCAATAATTATAACAACAACAAATAAGGTAAAAATATGTTCATTAAAATTTACGGCTTTGTTAAATTTAATATCTGCATAAGCTCATGTTTGACTGTAATTCAATGCCTCAGGCATTCATCCCAGCTTTGCAAGTATAAAATGTAAATAAATAAAATCTAGCGACGGCTTTTACTATAAATCATAGCTCTAAAACATTTATGCCCTTTTCAAACACAGTATTCATATTTAAACAATGCATTTCGAAACGAAGTTAAAAAACGCGAACATCGTTCCGACGCGAAACTCACCGACGCCATTTGAAACTTTATCCAAAAAATATTTTCCATTTGGTCATTTAAAACTTTTGTTTTTATTCCTCGCGTAGTTTTTCAAATTTTATGGTTTATATGTTATTGTCTTTGGCACTCGTTTGATGTTATTAATTTCAGAGTGTTGCCAGTTGTAATAAATAAATAACTCATTTACGCCAAAACTGGCGAGTGTGTTGCCAATTTTAGATATTTCATGCATAATATAAAAAATAAACGAAAAAAATGGCTAAGACTTTTTTTCTTATAAAAATCTATTCATATTACTATAACTAGAACATCCAATGAAAATGTTAATTTATTTTCACAGCTTCTGTCACAGACTCTAGATCTCAGTGTAAAAATCCCAAGAAACTTCTTTGTTTCAATAAAAATGCTCTCGTTTTGTTGAGTTTATATGTAAAAAATGCACATTTTAAATACAATACATTGACACATAAAACAAATATTTACGAGAAAAATAACAATAACTCCTTTTTATTATCTAAGAGACAACAAGGCTCACTTTATACCTCAATGTTCACAATATACCCATTTATAAACTTGAAAAGCCACGAAAAGGGCTTTCAGTATAATAGACTTGTGAATTACCCGATGATCCTGGACAAAAGAAAAGGTTTCGTTCGATATTATTTATGTCCTTTTGTTGTTGGTACCAGATATTGTAAAGAAAGCGATACAATTTGTTATTGTATACTGAATCAGTTGAAATAATGGGTTTAGATGGATCAAATATTAGGATACCAACCACGATAACCGTGAATGAATGGTGTAAACTTTCAGAATATTAGAGAAATTCAATCAGTGTTATGATGGAAAATCTCGTAATAAAGACTTGTGTTTCGGGGTTTGGCCGGCATCAATGTAAGGCAACAAATAAACATCTCTCGCAGGTAAAAATTAATACTCTGGAATGGAACTCATTAAAGACGAATAATAACAAAAAATAAATCTATACTGCCAATTTTATTTATGCTCTAAAGATAGAGGATAAGTTTGATTGTTTGATTGTATTGAATAGGCTGTGAAACTGCTGGAATGATTCGGAAAATTCCGCTATTAGAAACCTACATTACCTCTGATGAACATAGGCGATAAAGGGCTATAAAACATAGGCGATTTTTTTAAAATTATTTTTAAAGTACTTAAAAAAGTATAACTGCAGCCCGGTGGAGACGGGTCGGTGCCTTAGAAAATAATAAATACAGCCAACAGCCATAAATAGTCATGACTCCAGACTAAGATCGAGTCTTATGTGTATAAGGAACTCCGAGAGACTTTTCAGTCTCACGAACAAATACCTGTGGATCACACAAACATTTGTTTCAATGTGAGGTTCTTACCCAAAGCCCCTCGTTTCACAGCCAGTGTTTAATCAATTGCGCCATGGAAGCTGTCGGTATAAATCAAAGATCAATATATTTGGTACGACTAAAAGCCTACGGACTCAAAAATTATAATAGTATGAAAATACAAAATTATATATCAAAGAGGTACGTTTATAGTTTACGTTATTTTTAAAAAGTGCGTGGTTGCCTGTTGGTAAACGGACTAGACGCGACTGCCAACATGTTCACGGTGGTCGCGAGTTCGAATCCCAGGGCACACCTCTGACTTTTCGGAGTCATGTGTGTATTGATAGTCAATCACCACGCACTAAAACGGTGAAGGAAACATCGTGAGGAAACCTGCATACCATAGCGATATATAAAAAAATCTATGGTATGTAAATCCGCCAACCCGCACTAGGCCAGCGTGGTGGACTATATGGCCTAACCACTCTCATTCATACTGTCGATTGTAGAGGAGACCCGTGCCCTGCAGTGGGACGTATATGGGCTGATACAGACGTTTATTGAACTCTCAAAGCCTGCAAATAGTCTATTTTTAATTTCCTCTACAAACGAGACTCGCTTGGGCTTACCAAGATCCGGTTTTTTTATTTTCGCAATCTAGCCTTCGAGAAAAAGTTAATTGCAAAAAATTGAAAGGTTGCAACTAATAGAGAAATATTTATTGAAACTTTATATTTGTATTGAAAAATATTTTTATTTATTAAAAACCAAGTGAAGAAAATTATTTTTATAGCGGTGAAAAGCGTGCCATTCGCCTGATGGTAAACAACATGACCGCGTAGAATAGACTAGCAAAACCAAACAACACCACGAATCATAATGCAATGCTTAGCATGTCTCTGCGCTCGCCATCCTGAGACATAAGAAGTTAAGTCTCAATATATCCAGTAGTTACTCTGGCTACAATGTTCTGCAAACGGAGCACAACAGTGCATCCACACTGCTGTTTGGAGGGACAAATAAACATTGCGGTTGTACCTACCAAAGCGTCCTCTCACGAATGAGAGACCTACCACAATTAGTTGGAATATGCTGAATGCGGACTATTCTAACAAGGTGTGGAGATATTAGGAAAAATTGTGAACTTTGAGTGAAGAAAAATAGGAGAGGTGATTGACTATTAGTAAATACATGTCCCTAAAAAGTTAGAGATATATCTTGGATTTTGATTCCGTGATCACCGTGAACGTGTTGGCAATGGGCCCGCCCCTCATAATGCAATGCTTGGTCTTGCCGCGTGTGGTCCGTTTACCAACAGCCCACCAAGCACTTTAGCAATGTTTCTAGAAATAAGTGCAAAGTGCTAAGTGCGTTTTTTACGTTCAGTCACACACAGTCTTTCAGGGGCCACGTTGGAAGTTGAATCTAGGTCAAATCACGTCGTTTACGGGCTCTAAATGTGCAGAGTTATTGCAAGGGTCGTTCAGGGCATTCAGCGTGGCCCCTCGATATAACTCCAACTAGATAACATTAAAATTTTATTCGTTGTAAAAGTTAATGTCGACACCATAGTCGATGCTAATAAACGATTTTGTAAAGCCAATATAAAAAATTATTTGCTAGGTTATTACGTCAAGTTAAGATAAGTTAAATGACTCAGTGGCGCAGTTGTACTACGGTATTATTGCAAAGCTGAGGTCTTCGAATTCTGAGGTCTTCGAATTCTGAGGTCTTCGAATTCTGAGGTCTTCGAAGCTGAGGTTTCGAATCCTGCCTGGGTCAAGTAAATTTGGATTTTTCTATTCATTATCAGTTTGAAGTCAGTATGTCATAACTTATCTTAGTGTCGTAATAGTCAGAATACATTTTTTACATCAACATTACACGTTATCTTCTATAACTGATGATCCATTGTACGCTTGGTTGTCTGATAGAGATCGCAAATAGAAATAGACCATCAGTTATACTATTTCAAAATAATGTACACTGTTTACTTGTATGATAAATAAATAATAATAAATACACCCAACAGTCACATACATAGTCCTGACCCCACACTAAGATCGAGTCTTGTGTCGTGGGCATCAGGAACCACGAGAGACTTTTCGGTCTCACAAACACCCAGACCCGGAAGAAATATTTGTGGGCCGCACAAACATTTCTCTCGGTGCGGGGATCGAACCCGCGGCCTCTCGTTTCACAGGCGGCGTCTAACCAACTGCGCTACGGAGGCTGTCATGTATGTTATCAATGAATTTTATCTAATGATAATCCTTTGTCCACAGAGTATATTAAAACCAAACGCGTACATAGTGACGCAGGGTCCAACGGAGGAGACGGTGGTGGACTTCTGGCGCATGATTTGGCAGGAGCGCGCCGCCGCCATCGTCATGCTCACCAAGACTTTCGACTTTATCAAGGTAAACAACTTTACCATTCTTCCAAGCATCAACATCTTTACCATTCTTCCAAACATTAACATCTTCATCAGCTCGTCATGCTCATCAAAACTCTCGACTCCATCAAGGTAACATTTATTAGTATTATTCGTAGACTGACATATAGCCCACCTCAAGTACCAACTTATCTCTCAGTTGTAATATGGTATCCGTGTAAAAAAAAAACGAAATTATGGTACTATGTGATGTGATATGAATGCTCTGCAATAGGAATGTGTCCATGGTTTGATTTTGACCAGTATTTAATTTTACCGAAAAAAGATGGCAAAAAATTGCTTGTAAAATGGCTGAGGTATTAATATTTTTAATAGTGAGGTGGTGACACTTGTTTCCTCTTTCGCACACATGTATGCATCTTATGGAGAGTGATGCATTGCCTTCTTTTCTATTACTCCTATCACAAACTCTTAGGTATTTGTAACTTGATTATTACTAAACGGATTTAAATTCCTGATTATGATTTTGCACGGTGTAATATTTGGATATAAACAATAATAAAAATTGAGGACACTGTCCTATCACTAGGTACATAGTATAAAACGAAGTCGCTTTCTCTGTCCCTATGTCCCTTTGTACGCTTAAATCTTTAAAACTACGCAATGGATTTTGATGCGTTGTTTTTAATAGAGAGTGATTCAAGAGGAAGGTTTATATGTATAATACGTACATATTATTGTACAGAAATATATTTGTACCCGGGCGAAGCTGGGCCGGGCCGCTAGTTGAGATTAAAGTATGAACTTCAGCTTTCTCTCCCTAACCGCTTTATTCCATCATCATTAGTTCCAACATTAATTCTAAAAGACGGCAACCCATACCAGGTATAAATAAACATATTTAAAGAGCATTTAAGATTTTTTTAACACCATATTTTTATTTATTAAGTCACCAGTTTAGTTTTATTTAGTTCTAATATATTTTCAAATACATTATTGATATCTTTGAACGCGAGAAACCCACTACTGAATAAAAGATAAAATATATAATAATTATAAAAGAGTTTAAAAAGTTGTATAGTTTCAAAGTATTTCTGTATCAGCCCATATACGTCCCACTGCAAGGCACGGGCCTCCTCTACAATCGACTACCGATTGAGAGTGGTTAGGCCGTATAGTCCACCACGCTGGCCTAGTGCGGGTTGGTGGACTTACATACCATATAATTTTTATAAATCGCTATGGTATGCAGGTTTCCTCACGATGTTTTCCTTCACCGTTTTAGTGCGTGGTGATTGACTATCAGTACACACATGACTCCGAAAAGTCAGAGGTGTGCCCTGGGATTCGAACCCGCGACCACCGTGAACATGTTGGCAGTCGCGTCTAGTCCGTTTACCAACAGGCCACCACGCACTTAAATTTGACTTCACTCTTTGACTCGCAACTTCAACAACGTAATATTCTTAAATTGGATGCCCTGAATTTAATATTGCTTGCGAATTGTATTGCAAAACAAACATTCACAGGTATATCTTTGAAATTGTATTATTTTCAGAAGAGACTAAGTTTGAGGCAGGATCATAATACATACATAATGTGACTGTGAATAAATAAGATAGCTTTTCCTAAGTTAGATTTACTCGAATGTTACACATTGAAATAAAACTATTATTTACGGATTATATCGCAGATTTGGTTTAAATCTTACATTTTTTAAGTTCCCGACGTTTCAATTACTTTACAGCTAACGCTATAGTTTAAGCTAAAACTATAGTTTAATGTCTCCAAAAGCCCTCGGAGGTTAAAGTTGTATTCCACATATTTGTCATATGCAAAACTGGAGGGGGAAAAAAGGACCGAAAATCCAAATATTGTACAATTCAAGATACCTATTGTATTCTCAAGAAACCTACCTTTATTTAGGGACTGCGTAAAAACTGTATTGTTCATTCAAGAACTAAAATGAAAACCGGTGAATATCGCAGTACAGTAACACGAGGTATTCATTGAAATAATATTGTAATGCAAATAAACTACATTCAGTTTCCGCCGATTTATGTTCTGCGTGCAATGTGCTTGGAATTTGTCTTCAATACAATTTATTATTAATTGCAAGTTACCTGAAATATCAATATAGGAATTCAGTAGAAATAAGTCAGCTGTATTAAAATAGCACCAGACTCTAAAAAAAACAGGTATGGAGTGACAGCTTTGGTTTCATGTGTGAGATTGCCTAATACTGGTGGTAGGTCTTTCATATGTGAGAGGCCTCCTGGGTAGGTACCACCGCAAAGTATATTTCTCCCGCCAAACAACTGTGTAAATATACTGTTGTATTTCGGTATGAAGGATATTGTAGCCAGAGTAATTACTGGACAATTTGAGACTTTTATGTCTCAGGATGGCGACCGCGGAGGAATGGCTAGCATTGCTTTATAAATCATGATGTTCTTTAGTTTTGTTACTATCCAAGAGCGGTGGTATCATTCGCCGTCACGCGATGGCATGCTCGTCTCGCCATTTATTACAATAAGAACCAAACTTCTATCCTGCTCTTATTATTTCCATTCCAATATTTGTGAACGCACCATAGTTCTAAGTATGTGAAATGCTCAAAGACAGTACTAATCACTTACTTAAGCTTTTGCCCGACCTACACAGATTGTTAAATTCCCTTTATTATCTTTTTGTCTCGCCTAACTAACTCATGACACTAAAAGCCACTGTCCATAATTTCCCGAAGCAGTTGTGCTCATTGTAAAAGTAAATTGCTGGCGGCTGTTCTCGCACTAGCGAATAGACTTGCGATGGCACCCAGCCAAGAGTTAGCAATGAAGCCTGCTGCGCGTATGTTAAAATGGAATTTAACGTCCAGTGTCTTCGTGGTTTATGTCAAGCCTTTTTGTAGTGGAGTGCAGTGGAATTGCTCCTTAATTAATATTAGTGATCTATTGTATGCAAGGCCTTTGTTGCAGTAGTAAGGATTAAGATGGGGTGAGAGGAAATATATTTGTGCAGGGTCCAAATTTTTTTAATGGAACTAACTCTTGGATGTAAAGATTATAAAGAATGCGCCGGATGTACTAATTCTTATTATTTTCAATTCATTTAGGAAAAGAAAAAAAAGAAAAATACAAATCAAGCATCGTCCATAACAAAATGCATTTTCTTCTCATAACCCCAATAAAGTTCAGAAGCAAACGAACTAAATATTCAGATGGCGCCACTATTGTTTTGACGCGAATGATTCACCTTGTCATTCCGACTGACAGCGGGAATTTTGTCCAACGAAGCGAAAAGAGAGAAATTTTGAAAACATTTTTCACTCTATTTGTCGCTACCGAGCTCGTCAGTTTTTCTTATAAAACTGCACTGGAAGCCTTTTATAGAAATGCGAGAGGGAATTTCTGAGGGGTTTTTACATTATTATAAATGAGTGAAATTCGTTTGTTGCTTTTTTAATATAACATGTCGCAGGATTTGTTATAAAAAGACGACGAAAGAAGAGTGTATTTTTTTATTTTAAAATCATTGATTTAAAAACTACTGATAAGACTTTCATGTACATTTGTGGTTTCAAAAAGATGGCCGTGAAAATCGCGCTAAAATAAACTAACTCAGTTTGTCGTTGCGAGAGACGTCTAATTTCAACGCCCGCACCACTTCCGAATACGCTTTTCTCCCTTTCCATTATATGAGCATATCTTATTTGTCAATGCTTAAGATATTTTTGAAATCAATTTTACCTATGAATTTAAAATTGTTGCACTTTAAATTTCATTCATTACTTTATGCTTAAACTTTCATTAATTTAACGAAAAGCGATGTGACTGTTTGACTATCATTTTTTTTTATTGCAATGAAGGGCGAGACAAAACCATAACAACTTGAATTACAAAGCAATGCTTGGCATTCCACTATGCTCTCCATCCTGACACATAAGATGTTAAGTCTCAATATGTCCAGTAGTTACTCCGGCTATAATGTCCTTCAATCTGAAACAACAGTGCATTTAAACGGCTGTTTGACAGGAGCAACAAACATAGCGGTCATACCTACCGAAGCAGCCTCTTACTTAAGAGAGACCAGCGCAAAATTTAATTTCACTAAAAGCCCATTAAAATGTACATGCATACGTAATAATTACATACATAAATTTATGTATTAAGACGGATGGCGGTACAGAGCAATAACTGAATTGTACCCAAGCGAAGCCGGATCGAAGCACTAGTGGCCCATAAATATTCGATCAGCCAATATTGTGGGTATGTTCGACGTTCCATTATAGCATTATAGGAATACGTTCCATTTTAATGCAGTAAGTTCAATTGTAACAATTTGAGCTTTGCCTTTGATGAAATGTGGTGTGGATGGATGGAAGTTAAATACGAATTATTAAGTGATTTATTTTGGTTTCAATCCTATTTAATTTTGCCACCAAATTATTGGTTTAATGGTTCAAAAACCGCTGTATTTAAATGCTCATAAAATTAAGAAAGATTACACTCTTTCGGAGAATGTTTAAAAACAGTTATTTTGCAATAATACAAACACTAGCATCCACAATATTTATAAATGTGAAGATGCCCTATCAATAAGTATACTCGGAAATCTCATAATCTGCAGCTTTTAAGGAGTATTAAATCCAGTGCCGAGATCAATTAAAATTACTTTAATACCCAAATTCTAAATCAATGTGTTCTACAGGTGATGTGCGTACAATACTGGCCACCAAACAAAGAAAAAGATGAAACATACGGAGACATCAGCGTCGGCATTGTTCAAGAAGAGGAACTAGCCAACTTCCACATACGAACGTTCAGACTCTACAAGAGTGAAAAGGACGTAAGTGCCAACCAAACTGTCCTAGTTCATAACTTTTTTAAATTGCCCCACAATGCGACATGCACCTGTGACGACATAAAAAGGAAATATTCGAACTTGTGTACTGAAGTTTCCTTGTCATACGTAATATAACAAGCTGTTTTTATTACATATTTGTTGTATTATGTTAAAATCTACTCTACATCATTTATGTTTACTTTGGCGATTGCTACTCGTGGAAAGATATTTCTCCCGTATACCGTTCCACTTCAGGACCCGGCTCTTATCTACAATTTAATTGGTTTATTTTATAAATCATATCACATATTCTTAGATTGCTATGCTATGCAGTTTTCCTCGGTATAATTTCCTCAAGTCTATTTCATTCTTTCCACCTATTTCCTAATGTGTTTCTCCAAATGCAAGACCTACCTTCTAAAATTGTCTTCTATTTTATTTTACTCGTCTATTCACCATCCCCAGGTGGTGGTAGAAGAGCGGTTCATCCTGCAGTTTCATTACACGCAGTGGCACTCACACACGTGCCCTTTCAGCAACGCACTCCTGGAGTTCAGGAGACGCGTGAGAGCAGTAGTGGGGCGGAGGCTCGCGACAAACCCAGCAGCTGGACCGATGGTGGTGCATTGCAAGTAAGTTGAGATGAAAAACAAGGGCTATTAGAGGTAGATGAATGCTAGAGATACTACTCACTGCATAGTTATTTTTCTAAAATTTTTAAATATTGACTATAAAAAGAGCAAGAGAGGAGATGAGGAGAACATAAGGTATTCTATTACCTTGAGAAATACATTAGAATCTTACAATTGAAATATGTTCTTGGAATGTATCTAATATCACTTAATTCTAAATGCAAACGTATTATGTGTCATACAAAATTAAACTATAATTTCGTCACCGAGAATTCTCTTAAAACACAAATAAACGTTACAAGCTTTGTCGATAACGAGGTGCATATAAGGTTTTAATTCTCCACTGAAAGTTCCCACAGTTTTAAGACTTGGTATTTGCTGACGAATCTGTGTTAACTTGAAACCGCGAAGTTTCACAACGCTGGTTTAGAGTCAGCATTTCTATTAAGCCGTGTAGAGACCACATCACAATGAATTAATGGTTAATTCTTATTTCATCTGTTTTCCGAATAATCATATTGGTAGAAACCACAAATTAAATAAAAGTGATTTAAATAATAGATTTGTGGTGGGAACAAACGTTTCTTGGTTATTGCATTTGATTAAACACCTGACGAACCCATTTAAATTATTTGCATGTAAATAAGAATTGTCAGTATTGGACTTTATTTTATTGTTAAGATAATTATCAAGGATTTAAATAAAGAAATCTATATAAATTACATTCATTCGTGATAGAGTAGAATTTTACTGATATCTTACCTATCTAAAAACATCGTAGTGTTATTATACACAAATCGGTGCAAACTTATATGGATTATAAAGCTATCATATATAAACTCCTAAAAAGGACTCCAAAAATGATTCAAATATTACTCTCTCTTTCTATCTCTCTCTCTCTTTTTCTCTCTTAAGCCACACGAAGTCTACTGCTGAACTAGTCCTTCAACGACTTCATTAATAGTCGTAACAAATATTAACGATTGTCTTATTAACAGTGATGGCGGTGGCAGATCGGGGGTATACCTGGCTATTGATGCAAACTTAGAATTGGCAGAGGAAGAAGATTCCTTTGATGTGTTCGGATTCTTGAAAAAATTGCGACAATCGAGGAAAGGACTGATAGAAAACGAGGTAAACATTTCATGATATTTGTTAACTTTGGTATTGAAAATGATTATGGATTTTTAAGCCCCGTGTTTCGTAAATAAAAGGAAGCAGAGACAGATTAAGCTGCAGATTTAAATATTATACATCTAATATTAGCTACTCGTAGAAATCTCACGAGACACTTTCGTTAATAAAAAAAAGAATGAGACCTTTTATACCATTTGTCTAGCGTATGTAAGCTGCATTGTTTAATATATATAGTGTACACTTTGTTGCGTACAATTTGAATAATCCACACATTTTTTTATAAATTAAATAGCATTATTCATTTATTAAATATTTTTGTTACATATAATTTTAGAATTCAAACACACAGCATCATATTAAATAAAAGTTGAAAACTAAATACAATCAATTTTAAACGTACGTTGTTTGGGGGTAACTTGCTTTTGGGTCACTTCCTAACTCTTTGTCTTGTTGTCTTTGATCCCAGGAACAATACAAATTCGTCTACGACACACTAGAAGAGCACGTGGTTTGTGGAATATCATGGTTTCCGGTCTCAGAACTATCACAAAGACTGAAGCAAAAATCTCAAAGGGACCCGGTGTCGAAGCTCAATGAATACCAGAAGGAATATCAACAGATTTGCAAACAGACACCTAGATTTACGATAGGAGATTGCGCTGGAGGACACAGAGGAGATAATAGAGAGAAGAATAGGGACGTTCTGGTCGTTCCACGTAAGTTCATATCATTGATCATAGAAGGATATAAAGAAAAACCGCAGATCTCTTGATATTCAATTTGTTTAGGATTAGGATTTAAAACTTTCCATTTTACTACTATTAAGCAACACAGGAGGGCCCGATTTTGCTTCATTTTGTTTTAAAAACTAAATTAAATTATGTGTAAGGGGTAGGCTGGCAGAACCATAAAATTTTAGTAGTCGTTGATACAAATTATTAATTGACCAACATTTTGGTTTCATCTCTAAATACAATTAGATAATATGATATTAAAATTATACATGGATTGACATACATCCAACTAATTTCTTAATTTGGTTTCAGCTGACAATTTTCGTCCATACCTAACATCTTTTCAAGGGAACAGTTTCACCGACTACATCAATGCCGTCTTTGTAGATGTAAGTGGAGAATATACAGTAAAATAAGTCTTAAAACGAATAATTATCATAAAAAATAATATGACTTCCGTTTGGCAGGGTTACACCAAGCCTCGTGAATACATAGTGACTGAATGGCCTTTAGTTAGAACTCAGGGAGAATTTTGGTCTTTGGTTTACGACTACGAATGTGCTGCTGTTGTTGTATTGTGTGTTCCGCCGAAGAATTCTGTAAGTATCTTTAAATCTGGTCTTTATTTTCATTAGAAATTTAGTTTTCATTAAGTTTTTGCTTTATTCGTGAAATCCTGATGATCTAATCTATATGTAACCTATATAAGCTTCACTCCTAATGATAAAATTTTACAATTTAGAGTTCTTAACTTTATGAACATTTTTACGGATTTTTATCTGTTTGCCTTATAAATAATACCTACAATCCTTTAACGTATGTGTATTGTTTTAAATTGGAATATATGTATGTATATATTTGTTGCAGCAACAATATCCACCTTTTTGGCCGGAGGGTCGCCATTCTAAGAAATACGGACCAGTATTCACAATAGACCACGTTTCGCATAACCACTACACAAATATCAAGACTTGGATATTTAGAATCAATAAGAAGGTATGAACCTACACTTCCAGAATAACATATTTTTACTAGAGACAACGACGTATTTATATTGTTGCTGCGTTTTGAATTTCTATTCGGATTTACGTAAATGTTGTAGGATTCGATTTTATTTTGAGACAATAGTAGTAGTAATATCTTCTGCTGAAACTTTGTAGTAAATGAAATAAAAACTTAATATTGATAAAGTTTTTTCAAATATCTGAGGCCATTTTTTACAAGTGTAAATATTTCCAACAGATCATTTCGTTGACGGAACTGATGGCTGGTGTAAAGGCCCCTACAAAGACAGTGCAGCTGTTCCAGCTCACCTGCTGGCCGATGGGCCATAAGGTGCCATCCTCCACCAACTCGCTGGTGGAACTCATGAACATGGTGGAGCGCTGGCGGCAGCGAACTGACTACGGACCAGTCTGTGTCGTCTCGCCGTGAGTACTTCACATTTATAATTCATAAGCATTTTCAATTATAATGTTACGACTCTTCCCGGAAAAACTCATCTTTTTTTTAGAAGAATGTTATTAACTGAATAGAACTGGCGCGTATTTGTGATATCAACTTTATTTTTATTCTAACTGGCGATTGAGCGCAATGCAGACAACGGTGACGCGTCTGACGTCATCTGATGTCTATGATTAGATTATGCATAGGACACGTCAATTGTTGTGCGCCGAGCGTTGACGTAATCTCTTTACGGCAGGGATGGAAGAAGCCGGGCCGGTGTTTACTGTGCTGCCAACGCCTGCATCGAACAAGTGATCCAGCACGGAGAGGTGGACGTGTTCCAGGCAGTGAAAACAGTGCGGCGACACCGGCCTCAGCTCGTCGAGAACATGGTCAGTATCACTCAGCATAAATCTATTATAATTTAATGCAGGGTTTCATCGATTGGCTCTTTTGCAGACCGAATACAAATACTGCTACGATCTCGTGCTCCACTACGTGTTGCACTACTTGAACAAAGATATGAACGAAAAGAAGTGAGAGTGCGAACTCAAAGACGAACTCTGGTTCATTGAATTCGGGCGCGGTGCAGCGCTACCCACAACACCCGAGGAGACGAGTCCGTCGGCGGTGCCGCGCGACGCCAAGCGGCAGCTGCAGCAGCGGCCCGCGCGCCCCCGACGCGGCCTCTCCCTCGACCGGCTGCTGCCCGCCGCCACGCGCCCGCCGCTGCCGCACGCCGCCACCGTGGAGGCGCCGCGCCGCCCGCGCCGCGACCGCCCGCCGCTGCGCCGCTCCATCCGCCTCGAGGATGACGAAGCGGCGGCGGACGAACGGCGTCGAGCCTTCGGCCACGGCCCGCGCGCGCCTTCCTTCGACGAGGGTGACCTCAGCGATGAGCGCGACGACTGTGAGTGCGCTCGTGCGTCGCTCGATCGCTCCGGTCCCTCCGCCGAAGCGCCCGAAGAAGACGACTACGAACCGGAGTTCGTCACATCTCCTCCTTTTCCAAGTGACCGACCGCCACCGGAGCCACCGCAGCGCGCCGGATCCTCGGACCGAGTGCTCGGAGACACGCGGGAGATGGCTCGCGGCCCCGCCCGCGCGCACTCCCAAGGCGTCTTCGAGCGACGCTTGCCGAGAATTTATAAATTCGGTCTCATGGATAAATCAAAACGAGCCAGCTCGAGCGCTCTATACGAGAGAGCGACTCGTTCTCCGACGGAAGCGTTTTATAACGCGACAGGCTCGACTAGACTCAGTTCGCAGGAACTGTTTGAAAAGTTTTGTTCGGAAGATTTTACTTCGCTGTATGGGCGCGAGGACGATAGACGCAGGCGACCGCCGCACTCCAAGTCAACGGGCAGCAGCGGTTCTGACGTCCAACACGAGCGCACATGTTGCCGGCGGACGCCGTGTGGCTCGCAGCCAGCGCTAGGTCGGCGACACATGTGTCACGCTCCTCGCTCAGATCGCTCCACTGATTCTGAGGAGACTTCGCCAAAACGTGCAGGTTTGCGGCCTTTACCTCTCGAAGCGGACGCGGAGGGAGAACAGCCAGACAATTGCTCGCGCTCTGCACCGCTACTCAGTCCGGACCGATTCGAACCACACTTCACATTCGATATATCGGAACGGAGCGAGGCGACCTCGAACCGAGATGAAACACCTTCCGACGCAACCGAAACTCGGAATTTGACGCTGTACGAGGAACCGCATTCGGATCGCACCAGCATCTGCGAGTTGTACGATGCGGCTTTCTCATCCCATCGACCGTCATTTAGACGAGACGGGTCACGAAGGCGACCAGGTCCCGTAGATCTGAGCGCGCTAGACTTTCGAGCGATCGACGACGAGAGCCCGCGGACCAGCCGGCGCACATCGCAGCGAAGCATGGACGACACCTTGCGTCAAAACTCAGAAACACGAAGCTGGACTTCCGATTCCGTGTTCACTACACCGGAACGGCGCGGCGCGCCGATAGCGTCGTCGCCTTCGTCTAACGGCACGCATCGCTCAGTCACCGTACTGGGCGAGTCGCCTCGAGCCGACTCCGCAGCGGCGGATTCGACGATGGCGGACACTACAGTGGTGGAAGAAGAACAACCCAGTGTTATCGAACGTTCAGAGTACGCGCTCGCACTCCGCCACGGGCGCATCGAACTAGACGACGCGACGTCGGAGCGAGCGGTGTCCACTCCGGCGGCAGGAAGCGAGCGGCTTTCGAGCAGGCCTTCCATGCACAAGTTGGAGCCGATCGAGCCGGAACGACTGTGCGGGGGGGCGGCGGGCGCGGGCGTGGAGCTGGACGGCGTGAGCGTGCGCTCGCTGCACGCGGTGGCGCGGCGGCGGCGCGGCGCCAGCGAGCCCCGGCGCTCGGCGCGCTGCTTCCCGCTCTGACTGCGCGCGGCGGCGCCGGGCTCCGCGCCGCGCCGCAGCCGTCGCCGCACCCCGCCACCCCCCCTCGTGCCTTCCCGCCGCGCGCGCCCGCCGCGCCGCCGCCCGCGCCCGCCCCTGGCTGCGCCGCTCGCGCTGCTGGCGTGCGCCCTCGGCGAGGTCTCGCAGGCGACCCGGTGGACCCGCTCCCGCTAGATTCTAGTTCCCTTGTATGATACGACATTTACGTATAGTCTTCGCCGGTTTACCGAATCGTAACTGCCAAATTTTTTACATTGATCATTTTAGTCTCCCGAGTAGGTAGGTAGCGTAGCCGTCTTTCGGTACCGTAAGTTAGGCAGTGCCTGAGTCGAACTACGTGCGTAGACCGTAGATTCTAAAATTCGTAGATAGAAATTGATCCCGGGGTCTGCCGCGAGCACCTCGGTCGCAGTCCACGACTGACACAGGGTGATCATTTAGCTAATTAATTACATTGTAACATTTTATCTTCCCGCTCACAGTGACGCTGGCCTTCGACATCGACACCTAATATTTTTGTCGCGTCTCGACTTGATCAACTTTACTGAATATTTCTAATATAACCACTACACTACAAACAACGCGAAACAGGCGAGCGTCACTGCTGGCGGGAGCTATGCGTCGCACATATGTACTAATGCGACAGAAACTACGTAGCTAGTATTATAGAATTTTAAATATATTAATTTTAGGAGACATAAAGGATATATGTGCTTTTTATAAAGAGCTGATGAGATTTATTTTCGTGTGGGGAGTGCATGCCTGGCGCTGGACCCCGATACCAGACTGACGCACTACCGTATTGTAACAGTGTTTTATATTTCATCCAGTAATCAGTATAACATTATAAATGTTAAGTTAAAGTGTTTTGATGTCGTGAATTCGTCGATGTTGTTCAATGTTTGTCTAGTTTATTCCAATATGTTGTTTATATTTAAAAAAACTTTTGCGTGTTTATTATATATTTATAGCTTGTAATTTCTTCAAAATATTTATCGAACGTTTATGTATTAAGTGTTTTATTATAAAACGTACCAAATTTCTTGTTTGTGTAATGTTCAATTTGATAAAATATGTGCCAATTGTTCCCTTTTATAAGCTAATTATGAAGGCTTGTTTTCATATAAATTGTAATGAATACGTATATGCGGCTACATGAGGCGTGGCTTTTCTTCTTAAATATTTTAACGCAGTATATATTTTTGTGAAATGTTTTCGTATTGCGTGTGTTGGTGGTAATATCTTTTAATTAATTTCTATTAAACTAATTATCTGACCAAAAAAAATTTTGTCAGATTATTACTGATATAGGTACATATTTATAAACCTTTTATTTGTATTTTAAAGTTTTAATGCACTAAAAATACATAATAATATGTTTTAAAATTTGCAGTAACACTGCATTATCAAAACCTTTATTTTATAACACACCTATTTCGAGAATTCTCTGAAATTAAACGAAATTAATTTAAATTGTATTTTTGTTAAAATATGTTGGTGTACAAGAATAAATAAATTAACAAATAAATATTTCGAGAATTCTTACGTAAATTATTTAATCGATATAAGTATATATTTTCGTTGCATATCGGTCTTGTTTAACAAAAAATATAGCCGGGGGTAAAGCGCTCATTTTATGTGCAAAATACCTAAAAGTTTTAGCGCTAAACTTTATATCCCAAACACCAAACTTTCAAATTCCAGTGCAACTAATTTTAGAATACGTCTCTTTACTCATGTACTCAACTTCTACCTAAACTATCGTTCAGTAACACAGTATTACTTTTTTCCAGTAATATTCAAAAATGGCTATTTATACCTTTTGATAATAATTAACAACGGAGTAATGCCAAACTAACAGTAGATTCTGATAATTACCTGGAATTGTAATTTGGGACCAGGACATTTAATCTAATTGGCACCTTTATTACCATTAATGGTCTATGCTATTAATCTTTATATAAGCTCATACTACTATAGCTAGAAGCTACCAAAATATAATCTGTCTGTATCAGCCCATATACGTCCCACTGCAGGGCACGGGCCTACTCTACAATCGAGAATACGATTGAGAGTGGTTAGGCCATATAGTCCACCACGCTGGCCTAGTGCGGGTTGGCGGACTTACATACCATAGAAATTCTTATGAATCGCTATGGTATGCAGGTTTCCTCACGATGTTTTCCTTCACCGTTTTAGTGCGTGGTGATTGACTATCAATACACACATGACTCCGAAAAGTCAGAGGTGTGCGCTGGGATTCGAACCCGCGATCACCGTGAACATGTTGGCAGCCGCGTCTAGTCCGTTTACCAACAGGCCACCACGCACTTTTAATATCTTTTAATAATCTACATTGTCAAATTTCAATGCTACACAAAAATAGTGTGTGAGCCATATTGCAGTATATAGCTTATCACGGCCGACCACTTTCCATACAACCTTTTCGGGAGTAGATACTTTTTAAAACGTTGGCGTCGTTTGATGAATTTAATATTTCCGCAAAAAGTCTTTCATTTATAGCGAATGCTTCACGATGGTTCTCTCAATCGTCAACACAAACGATATTTAACTAAATATATGTGTATATACGTAACATCGATAAATCAGTAGTGTATGCAAATGTCGATCCTTCCTAGAATTCTTCCTACTTCCTATAAAATGACTTAATATATCACCACCAACACACCGCATTCTTTGTTTAAACATGAATTTATTGAGAAGTTCTCTTGCTTGGTGATTAGAATAATAAGGATCTTCCAAATATTGATTAGTTGGATTGTAGTTCGTATTGCTATTGTTATGCTTCCATATTATGCTATCGTTTACGCAAATTATTTATTGCTTTATTCATAAACAGTTTTAAAATCTATTTTAGTTTTCCAATGTTTTATCCCTTTCGGACGGCTTTTTAATTTAGTTTGAGCGAAGAAGACAAAACATTTCACGGCTAAAATGAGTTTTAAAACTGTTTATGAATAAAGCCGTTAGTGGTTAGATTAGAGCGGATATAGAGCGCTGACAGATTTGAAAAGGTAATTTTACTGAAGTCAAGAAGATTATATTATGATCCTCATTATTGGACGGCACATATATTTCTATTGCAATTTGTTGTATATTTCCTATCTTTTGTGTTATTACCTTGTTACGAATTAAAAACGAACTGCATAAATAAAATAATTTTGCAATTGCAATGTTATAACATCATTAACTATTTAGAATTTCAACCAAATTGTTGCACCAGTGAAAATCTGACAATTCGATGCAACTCTTCTATTCTGTTTAAAAACAATATGGTATTTATTTGATTTTCCATAGACAAATTTTCCCGCCATCAAGAAAAAGCAAATATTCATTTCCTGACTTCGACGTAAAATAAGGTAAATTTTCCTCATGTAACAGTTTATATCGAAATAAGTATATATAATACACTTATTATATATTTATGTATATAAAATAACAAATATGAACGCACAACCTTAAGCCAGTCCTTATACAAGATAAAATAAGTGATTATTCCCCGTCGCCTAGGAATGCCAAGTTTTATAAATCCATTTGTAAAACGTATACGCTTTTGTGTAACTAGGTCAAATTAGCAAAGATATATTATTTTTAACAATGGCCAAGATAGTCGATTAAGAGGTAATATTATCAATTTACTTGTTTTCTTTTGGCTGTTTGTTTTTTGGCCTTTGCTTAGAAGTATTTCTTTTTTCATTTTGAAATTATACAACCATATTTCTTTTATAGATTTTTTAAAAATAAATAATGTTTTTGGTATACCTGTCCCTTAAATAATTGGCACCTAGCAAAATTGAAAATAAGGTTTTTTTGGATAGCTTTGATATTATCCTCTAGTTTCCCAATATTATTTATATTAAAAAAAAACAATTAAAGGCTTTATTAAATAACACAGTTACAAGATAATTTACGTTATTTGCACCTCTAAATTAAAATTAAAATACGAAAACCTCTTAATATATTAAAGTCATAATTTTATTCGGATTTTAACCTAACTAAAGATATTGGAATTTAATCAGAAGATAAATATTTAATTAAGTTTAATTTATTCATATAATACGACCACTTTAAGGAGGCCAGCAGAAATATTACAAATAAGCAGAATTAATACAATATACAGTAAATATAACCAATAGTATGGATATGCAGTGCTATTTTAATATCACCAAAATAATATTTGAATAATAAAATATTTTATATAGGAAGTATTTCATGTTTTTTTTAGTAAAAGAGGAAACCGAAATTCAAAATTATATTAAACGTACTTAGTAAACTGATGGTTCAAAAAGAATTATCTTAATTATTTTTTTCTGTTATATTCCACTTTAAGTTTTTCTGTTTGTTTTATCCACTGCCTATCCATACCTACATATATTATACTAAGGTAATTTTCAATATATAAGAAGTGTTCGAAACGTGTTTGACATTGTACGGAATGATAAAAGACATTGAGTTTTGTTAGTTAATTCAGTTAGTGCAAATGTAAGGTAGGAACTGCATTTCCAATTACTTTTGTAGATATTTTTAATAATATAAATGTAATTATATGTAAATCAGCGGTCGTAATTGCGTGACAATTCTAAAAACAAGTAGACTTTCAATGTAATGTTCTTATGTTTTTTGCTGTAGCGAGCTAAATATGCCAGGGACGTAATTTGAATCTTTAGTGTGGGAAATGAAATACAAATCTAAGAAATTTTGAATTAAAACATAATAAACATGCAAAAACAAATGACAAACATAAAATAAATAGTAAATTTTCCAAGCTAGATACAATGAAGTGTATTGCCTCGTCAACCATCTATTCTATGTAAAATAAACAATACATCGCCAATGAACTGACAGTTCTTCTAACAAACCGCTTTAAAATATATTCTGCCGACCCAACGTACTGCGGGATACAGCCCAATTCTAATATGACATTCATAAAACTCATTGGTTTATATTATATGCATCGAGTATAAACTTCGTACTCTGATGTAGATACGAATTAACTTAAAGAGCTTGAATATTTTTTACCACATTTGAAAGTCACAGTTACGGTCCTGGCACATATATTATTTGCAGTGTTTTTTTTATTTTCGTAGTGAGTAACCTTTGTAAATGCTTTATGTAAGTTAATATTTCACGTGGACCATTATTCGATGTTTGTTTAGTAATAGTTATTGTACACGCGAACAATGTTTTTTCTTTGTAATTAAGTAAAATTAACTGTAATTAATCTTGCTGCACCGACCATCGTTTATGTAAATAACTAGTATGAAGTAAACTTATGTAGTCGGATTATTCTGTAAGGCTCGTTTCACATTGTTTCTACTATATTATTGTGTTTTTTTTTTTTTCACCAGAGAAAATATCAAATAAACGAATGCTTTTGAAGTATAAGATCGGGTTTTGATTAGTCGATAAAAAGGATTAAATAGTTCCGCTATGTACCGCTAGATGTCGTCATATTAAATATGGACAAAAAACAATAAATATAAAATATCGAATTTGTGGACGTAAATTTTAATTCTAATTCCAAATTTCTTACTTCTCTTTAAAAATGCTGAAACAGTTTTAGAATTTCAAACAAAGTAATAACCTTGTTTAAAACTTATAAAGTTTTTAAGGGAATCAATTTGTCATCATGTCTGTAAGTTTGTTTGAGCCAACAGTCAGTTATTTGTCAGGCTAAACACAACGTTCTGTCATCATTAGTCTTTCAACATCTGGTAATAAGGAGCCGTCTGGGGTCGTGACTTATGTTATACATTTGTGTTTGTTCCTTATTAATTTGTTTTGTTCCAGTATTTTAATATAGAAAGTAAGAAAAAATATTTATTTCTAGCACAATAACAATAATAAAATAAAGCAAGAAATATAATCCATCGATTGTTATGTTTATTAGTTATTTCTATAATCAATTATATTTAATTCAGAGCTAAGTTCAGGGTTTTATAAATCAATTGGGGATGTGATTCAACAATCATACAATACCAAAACCCGCATAAAAATCTGTTTAGACCTATTCATGAAAGAGAGATACTAGTTGGCTTCGATACTGAGAAATAACATTTCTACAATTGCATTAATTGGTTTTCATGTTTAGTGAGACTTAAAAGTCTTATTTAAACACAAAAGAAAAGATTTTATAAAAATACTTTTGGGATTAAGCCCCGCCTTTATACAACTACGTATAAGAAGTATTAAATAAAATACACCATTAGCAGACGTTTGATTTTTATTAAACTCGAATTCAGGAAGTACAAGCTTCTTAAACGGTTTAATATTTATTGTATTTTTTTTATTTTATTAATTGACCATACCCGTTTAGTTTGACACGAAACATGTGAAACGAGTATTTTTACTATGAAATATTGTATACCATATACATATAAACTGATTTTTGAATATAGTAAATGGGAATATTATAACTAAATATTACATAAATTGTATAGCAACATTGTGATTTCAAGTTTCACTTCCATGATATTGTAAAATAACTTATTAAGATATTGTTGTCATGAATGTTATTTAAAAAGGTAATTTTAAAAATTTATACATGGGACTTAATGGAAAATATATTTATTTGTTGTATACATCATTTGTTTTATTTGAAACTTATTAAGGATTTATTTAATGGTAGGACTAGAAACTCTTTCTCTCTCTCTCTCTCTCTTCAATTCTCTCTCTCTTCGATTTTTCTTTATGCACCAATAAAAGAGTTCTTCGGTATTCTTATTAAACAAAGAACAAAATTCAATTACTTAACTTAATTGATTTCTTAGGAGAAAATTACGCTGCCCAGGTCGACCTGAACTATTCTGACGCCATAAACTACAATAAACCTTTACCAATTCAGTACCGTTTGGCATCCATTTTTATATATACGACCTTATTTATAGTCAGTTTCAAAACCTATTTAAATCATTGAATATATACAGCCCGGCTTCGCCCGGGTGCAGATACACTTTTCATAATAAGGTCGACAATATGCATTCGTGTTTTATCGAACAAATTATGTCTGAATTTGCTCACAATAAATGAAAAATAAGATCAGCCTAAGTATGTATTTGAATATTCATAGTTACTGTTTTCGAAATTGTTATTCGTAATATCATTTATTGCGGCTACAGTTAATAATATTCAGCGCTAAATTTTAATTAAAACTCAATTAAGCGAACGCGTTTAATAAGCAATAAATTTTTCGGAGCACAGCCTAAATCTTGTTTAATGACGTCATTTAAGAAAATACACCATCCAAACACGGCTTTAATATTAAATATTTTGTAGCCGAATTAAACGAGAAATATCAGTTGTTATTTATTTTGACTGCCTCGGCGTCGCAGTTGTACTATAACAGTATAATTGTAAAGTTAAGGTCTCGGATTCGAATCCCGGATCCGACAAAGTGATATTAGATTTTTTTTCATTATGAGCCTGGACCCAGAAATTTGTGCCCGATATGGCGATAGGCTCGCCCCCTATCACATTGTGGAACAAAACATACAAGGCGAATCGCGAGCGCGAGAAAATCGTAAGTTTATGTATGTAGGTAATGAAGAAGGAAAACAAAATTTTTGAGCAACAAATGTATAAGTGATAGAAGGACGACGTAACAAGCGTACGGGAAGTATTTGGGGGAACCCTACGTTCAGCAGTGAAGTTGCTGGAACTGAAATGAGAGGAAGAGAGAGATAGATGAAGAAAAAGTAAGAAAAAACGAAATAAGTACTAGAACATTAGTAAAAGAAATAAAACTCAATTCTATAAATTAACTTGTGAATATAACAAAAGGAAAAAAGTATTATCAGGTGTCCGACAATCGGCACCTAATTTGTTACTAATTAATGGATCGAATTTGAAAACCAACGAATGAAAAGTACCATCAGTGCGGAAACGTGTTTAAGTAGGGAATGAAATAATTGGCAGCAAAAAAACCTTCTTTAGCAATTAAAAATGCATATTTTGTAATGTCAACAATGTTTAACAGAGTGAATGCCATTCCGGGTCACTGGATACTGTATAGGTCGTGTACGATTGTTTTTTCTCGTCACATTTCATGTTATTCTCATTAATTAATTTATATTATTTATTGGACACCAAAATGAAAAGACGCGTAAAAAACACTGAAATACTAAAGGCATGGTTACAATAGGCGGCCTTGTCGCTAGCTGCGATCTTTCAGGCAACCTTTGCCACCATGCTTGTGTATTAATATATATTAATACACATAAAATAAATACATTCATTAGAAGAAGAGAACCAGAAGAAGTCCACTCACGTCTCATGTCCAAGTCACACGATCCAGTAAAGATTTCCTGGAGCGCGCACCAGTTAAGTCGGATCACTATACGTGCTGTACGCCCGGTCCATATATTTATGTCAATGGTTAGTTCCTTAATTCACCACACGCCAATAGAAGATAGATGATTTGTATTTTTTATAATACATACTTTGATACTTACAATAATAAGTAATAAAAGTCCTGAGCCCACACTCTTAGATCGAGCCTTGTGTCATGGGTACACCCAAATTCGAAAGAAATATTTGTCGGCCGCACAAACATTTCTCTCCGTGCGGGGATCGAACCTGCAGCTCTCGTTTCACAGGCGGCGTCTAACCGACTGCGCCACCAATGCTGTCACAATCAGTCTGTACAATATACCCAACAGTCACACAATAACTAGTTGTGACCCATATTATTCAAGTCTTCTATCGTAGACATTAGAAAATGTGTGAAACATTTCGTTCCAATTCAAAGCTGTAACAAATGTTTGCGGTTCCCACAAATGTTTGTCTTGGTTCAATAGCAACCGGGGCCTTTGTTTCAAAGACATCATTTAAGAAATGCTTCACAGAGAACACGACATTTTAACTAACGACGACAAATTCTACAACTTCAAAAAAAACATTTAAAAAAAGAATCCTCTCTTCTTTGAAGTCGACTAATTTATAATAATGATTTCATAAATGAATAATTTCTGATACTTGTTCGATTGAAATGAAATTATAAATAACACCCAACAGTCACATACATAGTCCTGACCCTACAGTAAGATCGAGTCTTGTGTCGCAGGTATCAGGAACTACGAGAGACTTTTTGGTCTCACAAACACCCAGACCCGAAAGAAATATTTGTGGGCCGCACAAACTTTTCTCTCGGTGCGGGGATCGAACCCGCGGCCTCTCGTTTCACAGGCGGCGTCTAACCGACTGCGCCACGGAGGCTATCAAATTGAACAAGTATCAGAAATTACATCTTATATTGAACATTATAAATAATAATGTACAACGTAACTTGCATTATTTATTAATTAATACACAAAGGAAACGATATTTTTCATCTTTCATATTTTTTTTTTTTACTTTAGTTATTTATGTAAATAAACACATTGAAATATTCACAAACTACATTACACATCACCTCGACGTTTGTATTAACTAAACGTATTTTTTTTTCCTATGCCACTATTTGTTATGATACAAAATCATAATTATGTTTATTTTGCCCACCGTATTACTTTTTCAAAGGAATATTACTTTTCATCCGGTAATTAACTTTTCATTTATTCCAATTAAGTAAATGTCCAAATAAATTTCACGTCCATAAATCAAAAAACAAATCAGAAGGGCAATTAACTCGTGCACAGCGATGCTTGACCCGTTGAGAATTCAGAAAATTATTTTTATTTCACATTCCTCGCTCACATTTCGAAGAGCCAGAACTTAGACACCGTAAGTTTATCACAAAATGGTTAAGAAATGTAGGATATTATGACATCATAGTTTTTTATTGCATAAGTCTAAATTTATCTAAAAGTAAGGTCTAAGGGAAGGATCACTGTCGCTCACAATGCATGGATCATGGATGTGTTGCTAGCGCATCAAATCAGGAAGGAAAAAAGCAAACAGCAGTGTAAATGCACTGTTGCGTTTCGGTTTGAAGGACATTGTAGCCAGAGTAACTAACTAACTGCTGAACATATTGAGACTTAACATCTTATAACTCAAGATGGCGAGCGCATTGGAGTGCCAAGCATTGGTTTGTAATTCAGGGTGTTTGGTTTTGCTCCTGTTCATGAGCAGCCGTATCGCTTACCATTAACCGAATGGCACGCTAGTTTTGCCATTCATTGCAATAAAAAATACTAACGATGAAGGCTTTAGCATATTATATAAGCTACGTGAAAATTTTGTCGGTATTCTGCGGCGTATATGAATATTCATGCGTTCAACACACAGGCACTATTACATTTGCGAAAAAAACAGGGATTGGAAAATTCTGGGAACTTCGATTGTATATTGCAATATTCAAAAAATGAACAAAAAACAAATGGAGTACATTCGTGGCAGTTATTGTAGTGATGTATATTATTTTATCTATGCGTGTATTAAAGGTTAATCAGAGTAAAATACATAATTCAGTTGTATATTTTTAAAGTAGGCATGTTACATAGAAGTTCTCAATTTAAGTACTTAATTATTATTTTTATTCATTCCTTTGTTTACTGCCGTCTGAATGGTCGTATCGCTACAATCAGGCGAAGGGAACGCTCGTCTCATTTCCATGCCATTCAATGTCATAAAAAAACCTGTATGTGATTTTGGCGATATTTTAATTGAACGGGTATATTAAATTCATCGAAATTCAGTTCTGACGATATAATCAAACAACAAAATGTAAACAAACGATAGGCTATAAATTTAACCAACTCACCGAAATCTTTCTCGCGAAGCAGCAAAGGCGCTAAGGGAATCGGTAATCAACACAGTATAAAAACACAAAACACCACAAACACTGGATTATCCACAAAACACCACTTTCACTAGATTTTCCACCAAACACCACTACCACCATATTTCCTGCAAATCACCACTAGCTTCAGATTGTCCACAAAACAATCGAATTTGGCAAGAAATACAACGCTGTAACGCAGCACACGCGACGCGTTCCAAGTTCTGACATGTACACGAGACCCGGCCGAGCCATCAAAAAGATTCGTGATAACTACCCTACGGTGATATATGAAATAAAAATATAAGAATAAATTATACTAAAGGGATTCTCGCCACAGTGTGTCTATGAGTAACACGTGTGTCTTGAATTTCTTTTTCCTTATCGCAATCCGATTATTTTTATTTTGTTAAATTGGAACGATTGTGAATTAGTTTAGTTATTTGTTTTGTTTTACATATTATAATATATTTGGTAGTTATAATTAAGTGTTTCTTGTGTTTATATTTTTGTTTAAGTGTTTGTTTTTTTTTTACATTTGTTTGTCAACAAGTTGGTAAGTCTACCTTCATAATGAATTATGAACGAAATAAACCTCCTGACCCTCCCGACATTAATATGCCGTTATCCCCATCGCCATCAGCCCCTCCTTCTTACCCTAACAACTTAAGTCCCCTTTCGCAAATTGCAGAAGTTGCGTCTAGCATGCTAGAAAATGATAATTCTGTTTCTCATGCAAACGTGTCGAACAAACGACCGGCAGGTGATGACAAACAGACAGAAATCCGTCCATCATTTGTCGTCGGTCTTGGCCAAAATTATGGAACATCTTATTAAAAACAGGTTGGAGTGGATTGTTGAGTCGAGAGACTTACTTCCAAAGTCTCAATTTGGATTTCGGAAAGGACTGGGTACCATGGATAGCGTTGGAGTGTTAGTAACCGACATTCGAGTTGCTCTCTCCAAAAATGACTCAGTAGTCGCTTCCTTTTTAGACGTATCTTCAGCATATGACAACGTCCTCCTTCCCATTCTCAGGCATAAATTGCACCAGCTGAGTATCCCGGCAAGGATGGCCCAGTGTATATGTCTGATGCTTATGTCAAGGTCCCTGACTCTGAGAGTCCCTGGTGAGTAATTCTATCCGAGATTAACGTGGAGGGGCTTACCTCAGGGTTCGGTACTAAGCCCTATACTATATAATCTCTATACAGCCGATGTTGAGACCTGTCTAAATTACAACTGCCACATCCTACAATACGCCGACGATCTAGCGTTGTATGTGAGGATGCGGCGGGTTAGGCCGCCCGCAGGTAGGGGTAGGTAGTTAAATGAGAACTCAGGGTAATTACGTGGTTCGGGCTTTAATATATTCGCATCACTGATTACACCCGGCACTGTTGCTGGTGGTATGCAACAGGAGTCACTGGCCTTCACTGGACACTGATCCGGGTCTTCGGCACGTGGCGGAACCCGGCGACAGCTCGCCGGCGAAGTCAGCTGCCACGTGGCCGGGCACGGTGCGCAGGTCAGCGGCAGGCGCAGGCTCGGATGCATTCCGGCAGGAAGCGGTGCGGAGCAAAGCGGGCAGTAGGCACGGAGTTAGCGAAAAAACGCCAAGTACGCCAAGAACGAAGAACGCCAAGTGGAAGAAGAAGAAAAACGCCAAAAACGCCAAGTACGAAGAACCTGAAATCAGCGTCCAAGAAATCGGAATGCAAACTAGGTTTGCATTCCGTGCCAGCGACTCGTGGTAGCTCACAAGCCCGGCAGACAGATACACTGACAAACAAGCAGTTAAAAGCGGTTAGCAAATAGAACACTGAACACTCACCCCAGCGGGTTCGGAAAGACGCGTGGTAGCACGCGGCTTTCAGGTTAGGGAAAAAGGACGCGAGCGCCGTTACACGCGTATTTAAGCGAGCACCGATGACAGTTCGTACGTCACATCTGACAGATGTCAGATGGAATCAACCAATCAGCGCAACGGAGGCGTTGATTGGCATAGACAATAGGATTTATGTCGACTATTGAATTATAGATCGCAAATATAAAAGGTGACATTCCCACAACGTCACAAGGAACAAATCAATTCAGGATGCAGCCACATCTCTTTGTCTCTCTTTGCAATCTCTGAACTGTTGGCTTTTAAGACATGGCTTGAACCTCTCAACCCAGAAAAGCTCTGTGGTTATCTTCTCCCGGAAACAACAGTACCCGTCGATTCAAATAGGTATAGACGGCAACGCTATACCGATCGTTCCGAAAGCAAAATTTTTGGGCGTATATTTGGATTCCAAATTAAATGGTGTAAACCACATAAACCATTTAATTAAAAAATGCGAACGCGTTGTCCCCATGCTAAAAGTACTAGCTGGTGTTTGGTGGGGTGCACACCCATTCACAATGAAACTACTGTACTGGGTGGAATCGCTTATCGTCACGAAAAAAATTGTGCATGGCAAGTACATGATTTAGAACACTTTGGCATACTTATATTAATTTTTTTATGTTTTTGTTTATGTAGTGTAAAATTAATTTACCACTATTAGTTACTAATTTAGAATAAGTTATTCATAAAACAACGTTGTTTAGAGAAAGATGACATAAATGAAAAAAATCTTCATAAATACACATTATTGTTACCCTACTTTATACAATATGAATTCGAGTAGAAACTTCTAAATCTAAGTAATAAAATCCTTTGATCGCGCCGCCCTCACCGCCGCGCCGCGCCGCCGCAAGCGCAAGTACAAAGCGTGCCGCCGCACCGCGCCGCCCGCTCCTGCGCCGCCGACACCTTCCAGGGATCTTGCCACTTCCTCAGTCGTGCGAAATTCGGTACCGAGTGACGTTGTACGAAATTATTTTGGTTATTGGTTAGTTTCTTGCGGTCAAAATGAGTGATTACACGAACAGTGAGTATGTGACAATAATGACATGCTATGTTCGATCCAATGATAACTTGGGTCATGCAAGAAGGATGTATGCAGATCCAGAACATCTGCAGTCTTTGCGTAGGCATGGTATCATGAATGATGAATCCACGAGTTCCCAGCACAAGAACTATTTTTACGACTTATCCGAGGCTAATCGATCATGGTAAGTTCAGACTTCCTAATCATGCAAGAATCCGTGACCTACGACAGCGAAGTCGTCTATTCTCGACTTTATTAAAACGTTAAAATAAAAACATATGCAGCTTTTTCTAAGATAGTAGGTACGTTATGAAAATAATAATGTAAATCTTAACAACTTACCAACAACTAAATTTACTTAAATGATCCTAACACACTAAAATTCTAAATAAATCAAAATGTTATATGGTAATATTTAGAGTAATAATACCGATAAATAGGCGCAAAGTAAGTTCAAGGTCGATGCGCGACAGTCAGCTGTTGTGTGGCGTGACTCATACACTCGCGCGCCTGAGTATTGACATGTTGCACTTTTAAGTGTAGGGTGATTTAGATAATATGCGTTTTGGGGATATCTTGTACTGATGTTGTTTATGGGGTAGTTTGTAGTTTTTAATGATAAATCTCGTATATAACGTTAATTTCACATAAACAATACACTATTAAATTTTCCGGACGATAAGCGATTCCACCCAGTATAATGCCCTAGTGAAAAGCATAATGGACTATGGGACGTTCCTCATGATTCCATGCAACAAGGGTGCGCTATTGAGACTGGACAAGTTGCAGGCTAAATGCCTCCGGATTATATCTGGTTGCATGAAGTCCTCTCCAATTAATGCGTTACAGGTCGAATGTGCAGAACCGCCGTTATCACTAAGGAGACAATGCCTGGCCACCCGCTTTTGGTCTAGAATTAGTGGCAAAGGCTCCCACCCACTGCAAGAAAAAATTGGAGAACTAAATCAAATTTGCAATGAAGCACCTTATTGGATTCATAAAGAGATCCCGCTTTACCTCCAATCCTATCGATCCTTTGCAAATTTAGAGGGCCCAATAAATAAAACACACAGGCTCCCTCTATTTAACATCCAATACGAAATTCTTTGCTATAGACCTGAAATTATCTTAAATATTGGCCTCTCTAAACACACTGTGGCAGCGGATCGGATTTTTAATGCCTTGGTTGGAGAACGCTGGAATGATTATCACAGATTTTTTACTGATGCATCTAAATTCACATATGAAGAATATACAGGTTCTGCCGTTTTTTACCAAAATTCAAACATTATCTTACAATTTAAATCTCCTAAGGAATCATCAGTCTACACAGGAGAATGCATTGCTATTTTAGAAGCATGTAACTATATAGAGTCCCATAATATCTATAAGGGTGTTATATTCACTGATTCACTGAGCTGTCTTAAAGCTCTGGGTCAAAATCCTTATAAAGATAGACTTCATAACTCCCTGCTTTTAAATATTAAAAAATGTTTATACTCTTGTTCAAGAAAGGGCAAAACAGTGCATTTAACATGGATCCCTAGCCACTCAGGTATAGGAGGTAATGAGTGTGCAGACAGACTAGCCAAGAATGCAATTTCGTCAGAAGTATCCGACCTAAAGCATTTTGTTCACCATAACTATGATTTACTAAGCCTTGCTCATAGGACTTTGTTGACATTGTGGCAGGATCACTGGAACAAATCTGCAATGCATAAAGGCAGACATTACTATGCCATACAATCAACCATACCACCTAAACCTTGGTTCTACAAATTTAAAAAAGTTTCCAAACCTGCCATATCAACTGTTTCCAGAATTCGTATAGGCCACTGCTCTTCCCCGGTATTCTTAAACAAAATTCGGATCCGGGACTCGTCTCTTTGCGAGTGTGGGTTGGACGATGGTACTTTGGAGCATATTTTCTTTAACTGCCCTAGAAATACCTCCACATTTGATCTGTATACTCATTTAACATTTCTGAACATTCCCGTCCCTATTGACTTTCCTTCTCTTTTGACCCACTCTTCCCCTCGACTTTTTGAAGCTATGATTGCCTTCATAAGATCTAACGCCATCCGTCTGTGACCTTGAAATCTGATGCGTGTTGTACTGTGGTATACCTACCTGTTATAACATTTTAACAAGTGTATATTATATTTCAATGCTTTTTTTTATATATATATACCGGTTATCTCAAGACTGCTACCGAAAATCAAGCCCTGTGGTAGTTTTAGTGATTACAAACACAATGCAACTAAAAATTTCGCAAAGAAACGCGACAATCATTTTTTATGATTTTTTAAATATCGTCATTTTTGTGTGGTAAATCCATAGTTTTTGCTAAAATAATAATTTAAACTCTTTTATACCTTAGAGTATTAATAAAAAAAAAGGGTATACACTATTATTTTAGGAAACAAATGTATTTACCACCCAAATATCGCAAAAGGAAAAAAATAACAAAAAAAAATTGTCGCTTTTTTTTGCAACTTTTTCTGTTGCATTGTGTCTGAAGTCACTTAAACTATCACCCGGCTTCGTTTTCGGTAGCAGTCTTGATATACCCTGTATATATATATATACTACGTGTGATTGTGTTTGTTCTAGCATTTATACTAACTACGTCGCCATAATCTTATTCGTAAAGTTCACTGTCGAACCAACTATAGTAATGTAGTAGGTTGTTCCACGAAAAATCATATCACACACGAGTTCTCATCGCACATCTGACATTGGCAGAATTGTCGACATCGGCATAATTTGCCAAAGAGAAAAAAAAATTATACTAAATACAAATGTTGGGTTTTATACAATATTATTTATTATTTATTTATACTTTTAGGGTAATAAGTAATTAAGTGTACTTCGTTTAATGCTTTTTTGGATTTACGCGAATGTTACACATTTAAATAAAACTATTATTTACGGATTTTATCGCTACTTTGATTTAATTTTCTTTTTGTCAAGTTTACGTTTAATTTTCGTTTAATTGTTTTTGTCTACCTCGTGACCACAAAAGCTGAAAAGAAATCGGCCATGCCGGGAAGCATTCGGGAAGTAAAAAATGTGAAAATTAAACCAAAATTCGCGATGTGTTTCGACTCAAACTGACTAGTTGCAATTTCCGAAATTAAATATGTTTATAGAAGGAATATAAGTTTTCAGTCAGTATTTCATAAGTTTATACTTTTTTCCTCAGAAGTCAACAATATGGACCCACAAACCATTGAACAAATAAAAAAAATATTAGCGTGCTTTGATCAGGTTGGGTATTAATATTTTAAGCACAAAATATATTAATAAATCAAGAACCAAATAGGATGGTACACTTCTAATATTATTTAAAAATATTCCATATATTTCTTTATAAAAACAAGTTAAAAAGCAACATTCCTCAATGAGGATTCCCCTCACAAACATTCTCGGAATATTCTTTTGATCCCAAAGCGCGGCCGTCTTAGAACATCGTTAGCCAACTTAAACTTCAGATATTTTTAGTTCGAAAACTAATTTTCCGCCCAACTAGAGCGCACCGCATGAGTTTTTTTAAGAGCCAGTTAAAAGCATGCCAACGCATGGCATCAATTTTAAATTTATTTCACAGTCTAATGCAGTTTTGCTTGAAGTGCATTCACGAGCCTCACTGTTCTAATAATCTCTTTTGCAAAGCGCAGCAAGCAAATTTAGTTTTTGCCAGGCTACGAAGGCATTTCGGTTTTGTTTTTTCCCCAGCACAGCCTTTTCTCCAGTAGGGGTAGGCAGAGGTGCAACCATGACACTTAGATTTTGCCGTTTTTCATCACATGATGTGATAGAGGGCGAACATATCGCCATATGGGGCACAAATGTCTGACTCCGGACTGATAATAAATAGGTACAAAAATCAATCAATCAGTTAATTCTAAGCCCTTGGGCTAAAATTTATCCCTCTTTCATCCGAGTTATTAAAAAGCCCCTTAAAGTCACTCGAAATTTGTTAGTATTAACAATTGTAATATACAGTCAAGACTATATGTTTGACTGGACGTAGCTACCTCCATATAATATAAACAGCTGTTTTCTCATGAAAGTAGTAAAGCCATGCCTCATTTTAAACTAGGCTGAGACTCGTTCCTTCGCCCTTCAGCTAGTTGCCCCCACTTACACCTCGAGCCAAGTGCTCTCACCTGAAGCCGTCGGGCGAAGGTCAAATAGCATTTAACGATTCAACCAGTGTTTTCTCTTGGTTTGTTTATATGTAGGACTAGCGGTCTGGCCCGGCACCACCCGGTTGCAGATACACTTCCCAAAATGGTGGCCAACATTTTCAATTTCAAGTATCAATTTAGAATATCCCTCAGTAATCGATTTTGAGGTCTCAAAATCGATTCGTATTTCGATCGTTCCTGAGATTAGAGGTAACAAACAAAAAAACTCAGCTTTATATATTAGTATAGAATGGAATATGATGAATAATGATGATCATAATTAAACGTTAGAAGAATAACTGGTATTAAACTAAGTTTGTGTGAAAGAGATGACGAATGAAGGTACTTAAGATGCAAAGAGTTAGAAGATGAATGATTAAGATGTTGAAGTACGGAAGGACGGAATAGGGAAGAACTAAATGGCAGACGATAGAAAACATTGTGGACGACAGATGAAGACGTAAAAAATAAGATGATATGATCCAGATTATCCGAACCATCGTTGTTTGATTCGACGCGAGACGGAACTATTCCCACATATTTATGTCAATAGTGACGTCAGTTGTAAACTATATTTCAACGCTTCATATAGGTCGCTGTAAGAAGCTTAACTTTAGGCCTGGACTTCTTATTTTTTTATTAGTCTGAATGGCGAGACGAACTCGCTATTCGCCTGACAATAAAACGAAACAACACCGTGAATTACAAAGCAATAATGGTATTCCACTACGCTCGCCATCCTGAAACATAAAATGTTAAGTCTCACTATGTCTAGTAGTTACTCTGGCTACAATGTCTTCAAATCGGAATACAATATACATTTAAACTGCTTTTTGGAGGGAGAAATAGAAATTGCGGTAGTATCTACCCAGGTGGCCTCTTACAAATGAGATCTACCATCAGTATCTTGTGGTTGTGAAAGATTATTATTTTTAATCATCATCCTGCTGGCTTATTTAAGCACAGGTATAGTTCTGAAGCGGCAGTAAGATTTATTTTGTAACCGATGTTGTAAACCATGAGAAACTTTTCGGTATTTCAAGATCTAGATCCGAAAAAATATTTGTGGATCACACATTTTTGTAAAATCAATCGTACTCTCGGTTGTAGAGGAGGCCCGTGCTCTTCAGTGGGACGTATATGGGCTGATACAGCACAGTACTCATATTTTTGAATATGTAGAAATCCAACTTGCGAGCTCTCAAGACTCATATAGCTTTCAATTAACTGGGTGACGATTTAGAGATATTATCGTTCTAATAATAAAACACATGTTTAGATAAAACAAACATAATCCGCGAAACTGTCTCAAGGAAATATCAGCAAAGTAAAGAAGGTACAGGAAAATTTACTAAACTTGGAGTTTACTCTGTGTGATACTTTTAATAGTACGTAGTTACTATCCATCATGTAACATAAGGATGCGATGTAGAGACCGCATTCTCTCATCTTTCATTCCTATTTTTACTGAGTAAGCTACTTTTTTTTTTGTACTTAATTAAATACTAAATTCCTTTTCAAACTTTGATAATCCTACTTCCTACTAATATTACAAACGCGAAAGTTTGTGTGTTTGTTACTCTTTCACGCTCAAACCGCTGGACCAATTTCAATAAAATTTCGCATGGAGCTAGCTGACGCCCTGGATTAACACATAAGCCTCTTTCAAACTCAAAGGAATGGTATGGGCAGTTTAAAGTACGGCAGTAACGTTGAGTTTAAATATGTTAGTTAATTATCACGCGAAATAGTTCCTATGTTTCTAAAGTAGACACAAAAAATATCTGCACCCCGGGGGGAAGGGACGAACCGCTAATAACACACTTTTAACGTACCCAAGATAAGTGAGAGCTCGGTAGAACCGAACGATTAAATAAAATGTTTGATACTTTCTACTCTGCGCTTGGTAACACCAAAGCCTTTTTACGAGCTGAAATCATTGAACTCGGGTCAGCGTATAAAGAGTGCTTCGCAAATTATATTATTTGAGGTTTTATGGTGGACCCTAATTTTATACGTGTGCTCTGAGTAATGTTTATATTATTTGGAGGATTTCATTTTGTAGGAGAGTATATTTAGTGTTACTGCGCTGGATGCTAGTTGGACCCAAAATAAGGATCACCAACATTTGGTGACAAATATTTTGATGTCGCGATTAGTGTTTTTTTAAAGTATCATCTTTATTACTGGTGGTCGGATATTTGAGATCTACACCACCCTACACAGCAGTTAATGATTCCACATTGACCCATATCTGAGTGTAGCATTTCGAATTTACCTGTGTATATCCAGTCACAGGCAGGCAGGCAGACACACATAAGGCAGGCGAAAATGTGTCAACTTGCAAAAATAATTCATCACATGTTGGAGGAAATAACATGGTTTGATCCAAGCAGCGAGGGCTTGATGTTCGTAAATTCCACAGACTAAGAATAAGAAGCAAAGCAAATTATTTTCTGATCCGCACTGTCAAGCTTTGGAATAGTTTTCCGTCACACGTATTCCCTCCTTTCTGTAATCCTAGGCCCTTCCGCCGTAGTGTGAAGAGACATCTTAGCAGGCCGGCGTAACTATATCAAATGGCATGCAACCAGTCTGATGGCATTTGCCACTCTGTACAGCATTTGCGCTTACCATAAGGTGCAGTGCAGTCATTATGCCGTGACAGTATAAAAAATAATTCAAGAATGACACGAAAGCATACAATAGAGAATACTCTTGGAATACCAAAGACTAGGCAAAATGAAAAATTAATAGTAAAGCGGACCCTAAAAAGTCATCAAAGATTGCAAAGCATACAATCGATTCTTCTAAAGATCAGGCAAAAAGAGTAATGAATCGTACGAATCCTACCAACCGGTATAACGCTTGAGAGAATGATATAACGCAAAACTTTCGCATTAACTCCGCGAACATTACTCGTTCGGAGCCGACACTGGGTTCAAACAGCGGGGTACTTAACGTCTTTATTTAATTTCGTCCGTCTGTCCGTCGTGTAATGGAAGCGATGTTAAGTCACAGTGCTCTCCAATCTCAATGTTGAGATTTTCTTGATTTCACTGCACGTTTAGGTAGACGGATTCGTTTTTTCATGACTTTGAAGTTTTATATGTACAGAAATATATGTAAAGCTTAAGACATTTTTTTATGTTTGGTTGAACGCGCATATCTCAAGAAATTACTAGTTTTAAATAAAAAAATATTTTGGTAAAACCCATTTATCGAAGAAGGCTAGGTGTATAACATCATCCCGTTATCACTAACAGGATTAATTAATAAGAGAAGACGGGCCGCAATGTAGAATAAAAACAATACTTATCGACGAAAAATAATTAATACTTTAACAAATATGGATTGAGGGTATCTGTGAATCTATGACTGGTTTCAGAGTATATAAACCCTCCAGTGAGTGCAATGCAGCTCAGTCGGTAACGAGATTCCGACGATGTCGGTCGTCGTTAAGGCTCTCTGTGTCGGTTATCCGCGGTGTTCTATGTAGTAAAGAGTGTTCATTTAAAAGTGCTGTGTTATCGAAAATAGTGTTAATTATTTTAGAATTAGTCGTCATTACTGTAAAGGTTTTACCGTCAAGAAATCTGCGAATGACCTTGAAACAACTTGCCAGCAACATTTAATCATCAAGAAAGCAGTTTTCAGCTATCATCGGGTAAGTGATTTATTATTTAACTTTATATTATGGAAAGTAAAGGTCGCGGGACGTCGCTGGATGCAGGCTGCCTCCAACAGGTCTCTGTGGAAATCATTGGGGGAGGCCTATGTTCGGCAGTGGACTTCCTTTGGCTGATGGATTTGATTGGATATTATGGAATGGTCAATTATAAGCATCATAAATTATGCTAAATTATACAGGGTATATCAAGACTGCTACCGAAAACGAAGCCGGGTGGTAGTTTAAGCGACTTCAGACACAATGCAACAGAAAATGTTGCAAAAAAAAGCGACAATTTTTTTTGTTATTTTTTTCCTATGGCCATATTTGGGTGGTAAATACATTTTTTCCTAAAATAATAGTATATACCCTTTTATTTATAAATACTCTAAGGTATAAAAGAGTTTAAATTATTATTTTAGCAAAAACTATGGATTTACCACCCAAAAATGACGATATTTAAAAAATCATAAAAAAAAATTGTCGCGTTTCTAGGCGAAATTTTTAATTGCATTGTGTTTGTAGCCACTAAAACTACCACCCGGCTTCGTTTTCGGTAGCAGTCTTGAGATACCCGGTATAATGTTCTCAACCAATAGTTCAAATATCAATGTTTAAGAATTAAATAATATCAGGTGAAAGCAGTGGAAATGACATTGCTTATCAAGTTATTGTCCAAATCCTACTAATGAATTGAACAAATCCCGGCTTCCACATAACTACATATGCTTACTCTACTATATCAAAAATAGAATATTCGCTGCATAAAACTGCATGCATTAAACCAAAAGGACCATTATGACAAAAATCCCATTTCCATTCGCTCTCTACTTTTTAATTCCTTTTTATCTGATTAAGACGTTTCGAGTGAATGAAATCTTAGTAAGAGGACGGAACTGCTCAATTCTTATTTAATTCTGCCTTTTTATTCAGTGTCTTCATTGTAAGAGGTCTGTTGTATCTGTTTACTAAGCTGAGGTTGTTTCAAGCCGTTCCAGGGATTGTTAAACAGGTTTATTTTGTGTATTGGTATCCGTTTCTGAACTTAGCAATTATGTTTGTGGAACCAAACGTTGTCTGCTTTATGCAGAGACAGTTTAAGCCTATTATACCTAGTTATCGAATTTATTCTCCCTTTCAAATGACTTTTGAATTTAGTTTGAGCAAAGAAGACAAAACATTCGACCGCTAACATTTTAAAGCTTTCTGAGTAAGGCCGAATAGAATCAATCCCCACTCTTCAAAGATTGAAAGAAAGAAAATATTATTTTGATTGAAATTGAAAATACTGTGCGATAAACAATAATTTAAACTCTCTATTTTGAGAGATGTGAAAACAAAAAATATTATGGTTCATAAAACATCCGTTTTAAAATAAAGAAAAGGTTTAAATAGCGCTAATAAATGTATATCATATCAACATCTCTAATCTTAGCATATAAACACAAGTAATGTTCCAACATTTTCAGGTACCTACTAAGTTTAGTACACAGCCAAATTTGAATATAAACAAAAAATTAGCTCACACAGCAAAACCACAGAATACTCCAATAAGGTACCACCGCAATGTCTATTTAACCCGTGAAACAACACTGCGTAAAGGCACTGTTGTGTTTCGGATTGAAGGACATTGTAGCCAGAGTAACTACTGGACATATTGAGACTTAATATTTTATGTCTCAGGATGGCGAGCGCAGTGGAATGTTGCTACTGTATATGAGCGGTCATATCGCTTACCATCAGGCGAACGGCTTGCTCGTCTCGTCATACACTGCAATAAAAAAAAATAAAAAAAATACTCCACATACAAAGCGAACATTCTAACATCCGAAAAGCAAATCGTATGACTGAAATTAAATTCTTTTCGTCAACCCGTTTGAAAGCAGTGTTCCCGTTCGACATTTAAAAAACCTACGGCGAATAGATTTCATTTGCGATAATTTCATTTGCGCGGTTGAACTTAATCGTGTGTAACAAAGCAATATTACTATACAATAAAGAGTTCCATTGAGAGTGGTTAAGCCATCCACCACGCTGGCCTAGTGCGGGTTGGCGGACTTTACATACCATGCAAATCCCTCTAGTATGCAGGTTTTTTCACGATGTTTTCCTTTGCCGTTACAGTGCGTGGTGATTGACTATCAACACACATGACAGGGGCGTGCACTCCTTGTAGGCAGAAATGCAGTGCTTTACTTGCCATTCACAGATATTTTATTATAACGTTCGTACGTTTTAGATGACTTTAATTTATAGTAAATAAATGAATAAACAAAATATAATAACTTACAAACGCCTAATATTTTATAAATAGCACCTATTTGCAATCACGCAAACATTATGGTTGCCACGCGAAAAGCAAGAGGCGCTGCAAAGCAAATTAATGTACCTAATCAACCAAGTCATGCCGGCGCGTCCCGCATTACATTTGTTTGCATGTGTGTAGTAATTTTGGTGTCCGTGCACAGTCGCAAACGCACACACCCATGAATATTGAAAGCCGCGACTCCTGCGGCAGGCCTCGGGAGTTCGGCAGTTGTCGGAAGTAATCGTAAATGTTCGTTGCCTATAATCCGAGTAAAATTAATAGGCTGGAATCTAATAAATCACCTATGCACATTATGCATTTTTGGTTAGTAAGGTTTTATTTGTTTAAATAGAAATGTTTTGTGTTTCGCGGGGGCCATTTTGCTTTTTTTATGAGTTTTTGCATTGTTTACTATTTTATACTAGTATTTTTGTAAATAAAATAGATTTCTTAACGGATTTTTCATTTTAACATTTGAAAGTGTGTACATTTAACAGTTTATTACTAAGTTTCGATATTAATTGTAGTCATTTGCATTTACTAGTGTGTTTGTTTATTTTTTTAAATGTTATTTGATTGCGAGGTTTGTGTTAAAAATGTATGTTTATCAAATGAATGAATGAGGTGGCCGAAATCTTGCGTTTATTTACATCGGGATAGGTATAGTAATCTCAACTAACCGGAACCTTGAATATGTGAAAATTGAAAGCTGACTAGGTGAGTTTTTTTTATGTTACTTATTAGAATTTCTTCCGCCGCGACGATCGATCGCTGTTTTGTCTGCGTTGCCGTAGAAGATGGACATGAATAGTAGTACATCTAAGACTTGTTATGTTGGCATGGTTTCCGACTTAGAGATCCGTCGCGTGGCTGTGGCTATGCTAAAAAACTATAAAAGAAAAAGTTTTTGTGACCGAGTACTCCGCCGCATACCCAGTGTCATAATCCTGTGCACGCCGCTGACACATGACTGCGGATACTCAGAGGTGTGCCCTAAAATTTGACCCCGCGACCACCATGAAGATATTGGCAGCTAAGTCTGATCCGTTTACCAACAGGCCACCACGCACTTATAACAAATAGATAACATTAAATGAATCCAGTTAGAAGTAGAATTGCTTAATATTCACAAACTTGCTATGCTCTGTTCAAGGCCCGTTATCTTTTGCGTGTAATTGCGTTATTTTAGGGGAAAATACTTTTATATCCAGTTTAAATGTTTCGGCATAATTTACTCTTCTATTTAGGGATTAATTGATCCATTTGTCATGCCATTAGCTTAATAAAACGCGTTAGTAAACTGACAATTAAAATAATTAAAATACATGACCGTAACGAACGATCGTTAGGTTATATTTTCTCATCAACATAGTTGACATCATTTTCTGCCCATGATATGGTAGAGGACTAGTTTATTGCCACGCAAGGCACAAGTATATCGGTTCTAAATAATATTTTTATATACCAGATGGACATAATAAAGAAAATATTGCTTAATACAATAGGACACATAAAACATTTTATTATTTTAGAAAATGCTATCCAATTTTGTTGTATAATTTATGTCGATCCTAATTCCCAATTTACCATCCCTTTGTCTAGACTTCTGTTTTCATTAGCTTTATTAAAAGTGGAAAGGAATGCTCCATATACTCATTGAGTTGCCGAATGTAACACATGTATATTTAGGAAATGTATAGCTTTCCAAGGAAAAGTTGATAATGTAAAAATAATCATACATTTTTATTTTAGGAATTGTATACAATGCCGGATTACATACATTATTAATAATGTAAATATATATATATATATATATATATATAGAAACGCACTTACAAGCGCATTGTTGAAATATCACCTTGAAATATCTATAAAACAGTTTTTAGACTGCCTTATTCATAAACAATTTATAAATCTATTTTAGTATAGAATGGTTTGTCCCTTTCGAACGACTTTTGAATTCAGTTTGAGCGAAGAAGACAAAACATTCGATAGTTGAAACTGTTTATGAATGAGGCCGTAAAAGTAAAATATCGAAGTGCAATCATCAAAATTGTTAAAACGCTTCCCGATATCACTACATAGTATAAAACAAAGTCGCTTTCTCTGTCCCTATGTCCCTTTGTATGCTTAAATCTTTAAAACTACGCAACGGATTTTGATGCGGATTTTTTTAATAGATTGATTTAATAGAGTGATTCAAGAGGAAGGTTTATGCGTATAATACGTGCATATTATTGTAGAGAAATCTATATGCACCCGGGCGAAGCTGGGCCGGGCCACTAGTACATACATAAACTAACGCATTTTTCCCAAAAAGGCCAAGGTGCTCCTAGGACACCCCCACATTTCGCCATGTATACTGGTGGTAGGTCTCTCATATGTGAGAGGCTGCCTGGGTGGGTACCACCGCAATGTCTATTTCTCTCGTCAAACAGCAGTTTAAATGCACTGTTGTGTTTCGGATTGAAGGACATTGTAGTCAGAGTAACTACTGGACATATTGAGACTTAACATCTTGTGTCTCAACATCTCAGGATGGCGAGCGCAGTGGAATGCCAAGCATTGCTTTGTAAATCAAGCTGTTGTTTGGTTTTGCTACTGTTAAAAAAAATTATGTTCCGTCTCACGATGTGATAAGGGGCGAGCTTATCGCCATATCAGGCTCAAATTCCTGACTTCCTGATATATACATGTACAAATTAATATCCCTATGATTAGATTAAATATAATATGATACATATCTCTTCCCATAAATACTCTAAACTAAAGCACAAATATAGCTGGGTATACCGCCAATGCGCCAACATACCGACTTGGTTTTTGCATCAAAACTTTGTAAACCGAATATTGACATCAGCTAAAAAGTTTATCGGAAAATCCCGAAAAAGTGGATTATTTCCCGTGGAATAGACGCAGAGATAGTTTTGAACTTTAAATATCTGTAGCCGAGGATAGCGTGCACAGTGGAATGCCAAGCATTGCTTTACTTCATGTGTTCCGAATTGAAGGATATTGTCGCAAGAGCAACTACTGGACATAATGAGCAGTAACATCTTATATCTCGGCATGGCGAGCACAGGAGAATGCCAAGCAATGCTTTCTAATTCACGGTGTTGTATGATGTTGGTAGTATCCATGAGCTGCCGTATCGCTTACCATGAGGCGAATTGTATACTCGTATCGCCAATAATCGCCATTAATTGCTATTAAAAACTTTCATTACTTGGTATGTATGGCTTGTATGTTAAGCATAAAATTCAATTATTCAATAATAACCATCTGCATCCATACAGTTATCACTCGCTTTCCCGACACGCTTTTAATATATTTTTTACGATCGCCAAATACTTAGATGTCAGCGCATCAATGTCGGGTTATAAAAGTGTTATTGCGGGTTCATGGCCGGCTTATGACGTCACTCGGTGGCCTTATTAAAAATATTCTCATAAACCTACTTTCATACTTACAAGTTATTGCACAATAGTAAACTGGCGTGACACGTACAATTGTGACGTCACAAGTCCGTATTTCGTGGTATGTTTTTATACCTTATTGGTAAAGTAAACTACGCTGCACCTAATGGAGATTTCTATGTGTTAAGATCGAGCAACGGCTGACGACAATAGCTTAATTAAATAAATACACCCAACAATAGCATACATAGTCATGACTCCACACTAAAATCGAGTCTTGTGTCGTCATTATCAGAAACAACGAGAGACTTTTCGGTCTCACAAACACCCAGATCCGAAATATACTCTAATCTAGATACTCTAATCTTTAGATAAGACCAGCTTATTAATGGCGGCGGTAATTCCACCTGTACCGACTCTTTTAATACAGACGCAAGCAGTATTTAATCAATTTTTATAAAACAAACAACGTACTGTTAGTAGGTCTCTCATTTGTGAGAGGTTGCCTAGGTACCACAGTAATGTCTCTTTCTCCTTCCAAACAGCAGTTTTAACGCGCTGTTATGTACAGTTCGAAGGAAATTGTAGCCAAAGTAACCACATGACACATAGAGAATTAACATATTACGTCTTAGGATCAATTTGTTCTACTTTCTAAAGCGGTCCTATCGCTTACAATCACGCGAAAGGCAAGCTCGTCTCGCCATTCATAGCAATAAATAAAACATATTCAATGCACAAAATATAATACACAAACGTCATCACATAATTAAAATGCTTAAAACATTATGCATTGAAGTCAAAAGTTACAGTCTACAAGCTTTACTTTCTGCTACAAGTTGTGAGGCGCAGTGGATAAAGTCTCTTTGCAGATGAACCTATTTAGCCGACTGCACAAGTACTGAAGCCTGAAGCGAATGTTTAATTTTGCTCAAAGAAAAAAGGTTTTGGAATTTTCAAGATGCGTTAGAACTTTGCCAAGTGTAATTTTATTTCATTATATCATAAAAATGAGTAATGTTATGAGAAGATGATATTAAGATATTAGCAGGAACAACATGGCAAAGAAAGGCAGTTGGCAGAGAATTATGGAAAATCCTAGAGGCCTATGGCAAAGGACAAACTGATAATGTTACCAATGTCGCATATAAAAATAACTGTTAAACCATGATTGAATTACTCTAAATTTAATGCATGACATGAGAACTCATTTATAATTCAATAAAAATTGTAAAACGAAATAAAATATTCAAATTAAATTGTAATGAAATAAAAAATATCAGTAATCAAGGCTATTTGTAATTGTATATTATAAAAGATTAAACGTATAATTGATCCTGAAGTCTATTTTTACACATTATTACAGCATTGTTACAGCATAAACCTACTAATGAAATATTGAAGCTTAAAATCAACAGAGGCCTATAATCTAATCATGTAAAACGGCCATACGAAAAAAAATGTGATCGATGAATCGTATCGCAACGGGAATTTGGTTGAAAATTAAGTGGTGCAAAAAAATAGAGGGGTCCTAACTATATTAAAATAATACTATAACAAAATTCATTAGTGGTTTCTAATTCAATAATACCTACATAAACAAGTATATAACTATAAGTAATATACCGGGTATCTCAAGACTGCTACCGAAAACGAAGCCCTGTGGTAGTTTTAGTGATTACAAACACAATGCAACTAAAAATTTCACAAAGAAACGCGACAATCATTTTTTATGATTTTTTTGAATATCGTCATTTTTGGGTGGTAAATCCATAGTTTTTGCTAAAATCATATTTTAAACTCTTTTATACCTTAGAGTATTTATAAATAAAAGGGTATACACTATTATTTTAGGAAAAAAAATGTATTTACCACCCAAATATGGCCATAGGAAAAAAATAACAAAAAAAATTGTCGCTTTTTCTGTTGCGTTGTTTCTGAAGTCACTTAAATTACCTTAAATTAACACCCGGCTTCGTTTTCGGTAGCAGTCTTGATATACCCTGTATAAGTAAATCTACAGCTATCTACACATAAATATCTTGTACTATCAACTCCCAACGCAATAAGAATAAGCAACGGTACTACATTCAACACGTCCTCACGATAAGGTTTCTAAATAAAAAACTACCTAGTGGTCACAGGGCGCGGCTACCCAAATACATTTTTAATTTTCCTCGAGTTCGCCCACGCAGGCAATTTGATCCGTGTTCTGAAGGACACAAGCCCCATCAATCTTCAAGGTTTATTTGCGAAGTACGCGAAGAAATTTTATCTCAGACGGAACATTCGTGACTAGCGAGAAATAGCCATCTGCTTAAAAAAAATTCCGACATTTCTTCGAGCTAGGATTTGAGGTTAGGTAAATCTGATTTATTATGTAGTAGAGTATATGGGATTTGAAAAAAAAGGTATTTTCAAGCAAATGTCTTTATTAGGTCTTTATTAGGTTTTCAAAAAACTCGCGACATTTTCATGGCCTGAAATTCAAACATATACATAATTTCTCAGAAGGAATAGGCAGATGTGCTACCAAGACACACAAGTTTCCCCGTATTTGATCGGCCCCACGATGTGATAGCATGCCTTTCCCACTATCGGGCAAAAATTCCTGACTCCGGGCTGATAACGAATAGAAAAAAAGATATCTTCGACATCGATAAGACTTCTAATTAAACTGTAAATATAGGTCTTGTGTCATACAATAAAGTGTAGTAAATAAAATAAATAAATAAACAAAGTTATAAAACTATCCAATCCGAACACTTAGTCACTCAGTTTTTCTATATAAGACTTGGATGAAGTTCACAGGATTGAGAAGTTGGGTACACGAAAAGGGTTTTAGGGAGACTCTAATTAATTGCAGAGCGAGGACCATGCAAGCGTTGCTCTGCGATTTATTTACTATATGTTATATGGGTATAAAACTATCTAATCGTAGTGTTTATTTATTATGTAAGATTTCGTATGATTTTCCATTTGTAAATGCCAATTAGTATGAACCTAGTTGGTAGGTCTCTCAAATGAGAGGCCGCCTTTGTAGGTGTCACCGCAATGTCTATTTCTCCCTCCAAACAACAGTATAAATGTACTGTTTTGTTTCAGTTTGAAGACAATTGTAGCCAGAGTAACTACTGGACATATTGAGACTAAAACTGAACATCTTATGTCCCAAGATGGCGAGCGCAGTGGAATGTTAAGCATTGCTTTGTAATTCAAGGTGTTTGGTTTTGCTACTGTTCATGAGTGGTCCTATTGCTTACCATCAGGCGAACTGCACGATCGTCACGCCATTAATTGAACAAGAAATATTTTTTGTAAATGCATTTTTTTTTTATTTAGAGCCAAGCTTTAGGCCCTTAGGCCTAAGGTATAAATCGGCTAAACCGCGATGTTAATCACTGCACTACACCTCTGCTCCTCCCATCCCAATTAAGCTATAATTACACATATCAAAAAGTCAAACCTGCGCATTTGTCATTGGTGGCGATTGGTGACCGTCCAATCTTCCCGATCGATCTGCGTCGTCGGATGATTGATCGCACTAACGAGCCTTAGTATTTACATGATTCGCGTCAGCACACACATTACGCAAGATTACTGGGTAAATATTTTAGCGTGCTCGTACTTGTATGCTTGTTATAATGAGATTACATGCGAGGATAGCTTGGCTCTAAGGCGAAGTTTATCCTCAATCTCTGCGATGGTACGTTTTAGGTCTATATTTATATAGATAGCTAGATTAGACAAATATATATATCTATTATTTAATGAAGCGTAAAATATTAATTTATAATATAAATCAAAACGTATCCATAGCTATGGTCTAACAAACAAAGAAATTTATAAATCCATTTCGAATGAAACAAGTTTAACGTTTTAAATCTTGTAGTGGGAGTAACAGAAAAGAAATGCAAAACAAAAATAGAGGCGTCACTAGGGTTATCATACATTACAGCGTGCGCGTGTGAAAGAGAAAGCAAGATGTCCCCAAATTTTAAATATTAATATTTGCCTTATGTTCCAAGCTACTTTAATACTTTATTGACAGCAAGGCTTTATTTTTAATGTATTTGTGTTTGTAAGCGAAATATTACCAAAAAACGATAATTAGATTTAAACGATAATACTTGTTAAAGATATATAAGATAAAGAGAAGGGCCGTAAAACACCGCATAATATATTACACCCCATCCAAAATAATAAATGGTCTAGAATCCAGTGAAGATTAGTCTAAATCTGCAGGGGCACATATTGCACTCGTTGTCCGACACTCAAAGCGCTGTGATTAATGTTCAACAAGTGTTATTAGATTTTTGTTGAAAATGCTCATCTGACAACGATGCTTACAATCGTAGATGAGATCGCGATTATTCTTTTACCTAATATATCTGGTAAATGGTTGATGCTATTTAACGTATATTGACAGAGCACAACGATAGTATATTATGTATTAAATAATGTAATGTAAAATCAATATTCAAAAGTAATTCTGGATTCTGGGAAGAAATAATGGAAGCCTGCCGAAAGAAAATTACATTACTCTACTAAATACATGTTGTGGTGAACAGAATGATAAACTGAAGGTAGATCAGACATGTTAATCAAATATCGGCCGATGCCAATAATCAATCGAAAAAATTATATTGAAGTCAATCTGGATTGTTTTCTACTTTTCGATTGGTATCTTGTCATGTTGCCATAGTTTTTTCACTACTGAGATTGATTATTGGCAATATAGTATCAGAAAAAAGATTGAGCTGTCAATCTCAAACGGCAAATTTTGGATTGGGATTGTTAATTGGCAGCGGCTGTAAATCAACCACTATGTTTGTTAAGCATAATTGAGCTAGTTTTGTAATTGATTAATATCCAACAACTGTTATTAGATTTTGTTGACAACGTCCAGCCCATCAACACAGCCATGTTTGCAATCCTAGATGCGATTGCGTTGATTGTTCTGGAAGGTTGTGGGATTGGTAATTAGATGTTAGGTTGTGATGTAGGTTTTTAGACTGATACGCGGGTTAAATTGTAGCAATTTTTATTGTACTTTTTAAGGTCAAAAGTGTAACTCACCTTCAAAAGTTTATAAAATGAATAACTTACTTTTAGAAAACGTAAGGGATTCTTTTAAAATAGATGTTTGAAAACAGTCCAACTAGATAATGTATCTATTACTTTTTACAGCCACAAAAAATTAACCATATACTTATTATTACAATACGAAGATTTACGTGAATTCAATAACCAATTATCTATCTAATATACTCAAAATCAAGGGCCAATAAAGTCACTAATTATCTACAGGTTTTAAATGATGAAATTAAAAAAAAACATTATAACCAACAAAAAAATATTTGTACTACTTTTATTATCCCTCCTAATCCTAATAGAAAAATCGCATCGAGCCTTTCAGTCACTAGTAACTAGAGACCGGCACTCTCCTCCGTCAACACGCCGGAGTGCGCCGCGTTGGATTTCTTTAAAAGGATCTTTTCAAATTGAAAACCTTTTCCTTGAACACTTAACAGGATCTTGCAGCTCAATGTTTGGAAGAAATGTTCTTTCATTCGGAAATGTTAGGTTGAATCTAGCATGGGGAATGCTTGGCTATCAATATCTTCGGTGACTCAGCTTTTAGAATCAGTTTATACATTTCATATTAAATATAGTTTATACATTTCATATTAAATATTTTGTTTTAAATATGATAAGACGGCCATGTGTACCTTTTTGTTTATTTTTTCCTTTATGTGTGCAGTTAAAATTAATAATTTAAAAACAGCACCATCTAATATCAGGTAATATACGCTGTTGGTGACCTTTGTAATATTTGGTAAAAGTATACTTTATAGAAAAGAAAAGAAAATTGTAACACACTTAATTTAGATTTTTGGAAAAACTATTAAGGAAGTATTAAGGAAAGTATCGACTAATAAATAATAAATAAATAAATAACACCCAACAGTCACATACATAGTCCTGACCCCACACTAAGATTGAGTCTTGTGTCGTGGGTATCAGGAACTACGAGAGACTTTTCGGTCTCACAAACACCCAGACCCGAAAGAAATATTTGTGGGCCGCACAAAAATTTCTCTCGGTGCGGGGATCGAACCCGCGGCCTCTTGTTTCACAGGCGGCGTGTAACCGCCTACGCCACGGAGGCTGTCAGGCTAATGACTAATGTACTTCTTTTTTTTTCTTTATTGCATTAACATTTTGATTTATATGAATCTATTTTTTGTGCTGAAGACTAATATATGAATAACTTTCTTGTCAAAAAGCTTTATATCCCGGAAAATATATGGTTTCGCAGAAAAACAATGTTTTTTTTTTTAAAGTGAACTTGCCAAATTTATGAGTAACAACATGTGTACAAACTTTTGAAACACGAATATCGTAGAGTCTAGAATAATTGCAAATCCATCACAAAGGCAAAAGAAATACGTCGGTAATTAATTTTTCCAGGCTTTTAAAGATCACATAGAAAAACATAAAACGTAAGAAGATTCTTACAGTTTGTATATATTTAGGCACCCTACCTATCTTGATTCATAATAATAATAACGCCCAACAATCGCATACATTTTTTTCGGTCTCACAAACACCCAGACCCGAAAGCAATATTTGTGGGCCTCACAAACATTTCTATCGCTGCCTGGGTAGAACCCGCGGCCTCTCGTTTCACATGTGGCGTCTAACCGCCTGCGCCACGGAGGCTGTCAATAATATAACTATTCCATCACGTTTGCACATTATTCAGTCATCAATGTTTCATGATAAATCATAAACAAACATATTTTTTTGTTTTATACTTCAAAGAAGGACCTTAGAAGGTAGTAATGAGCAGAGACTCTTGACCAGTTAACTCAACAATTATTACTGTCCAAACAAATACTCGAGTACCCAGGAGAGCTCCTCTACGAAAGGAATTTCCAAGTCATAAGCTTTTCACGGTTAAAAATCGCTACTATTCTCCAAGATAATATCATTCACTCCGAACTTAGCCTATGATTACGACTGACAAAAGAGGATTTTAATATTTTGTGGAGTACCAAGGCACATTCGTATAGTTTTACGTACGACGTCTGAACATTCGAACTTTGTTTTAGATCATAGTTTACCCCCTCAGATGGTTTTATCAATCAGAAATCAAATTCTGAATAAATCTAACCCTAGAATTCAAACGCTAGGTTTAATCCTAACACGCGTAGCTCTGCTACGGTAGTGTTTCAACTTTCACAGTACAGCTATTAATCTAATTAAAATATCTGTCAAAAGCAAATCTATTTGGACTATGAATATTCGGAAATACAATCGATATTTCATACATTGTCAGGCTTTCATCAATATCTATTTTTAATAGAGCCGATGACAAGAGCTTAAGTCTCAGATATTTTGTTCTAAACATGGTTCTAAAATACGTTTTGTAAGAAAATTATTATTATTGTAATGTATAAAAAATTTAGTATCTTTAATGTGGATATATCCAAAAATATTGATCTGAATGTTTTTGAAAATAATACTAAAGCAAATTTCTAAAATTCATTACTTTATTTGAAATTATGTAAATCAATCACATAACTACAGTACACAATACTAGTAACCATGTGAATAGCCTCCGCGGCCGTATCCGCCATGTCTATGATATCCACCATTACCGGAACCTATATGCCCATGGTTTCCGTAGCCAGAACTTCCCTGGCCATCAAATCCTCGCTGTTCACGGACACCACCATAATTTCCACCAACGATTCCACCCTGGCTACCACCATGATCTCCAGAAAACCCCCTGTGACCACCAAGTTCGGCAAACTCATCCTGAGTGCTTGATCCTCGGATTTTATGTTGGTTGCCACCGTAACCTCCACCTAGTCCATCTTGATTATCAATATATCCTCCACTGGATCGTTCCCTGCTGTGGCTCCTATACCCACCTTGGCCACTACCGTAGACATCTCTAATTCCTTCTTCCGTGCCACGTTCTCCTGTGAATGCAGACTCACTGGCAGTAGAACCAAAAATGTATCTGTTGCTTTGTCCCCGATGATATCTTTGCTACCATGGCCTCTGCCGAGTCCCTCAATACTTCCGCCATAGCCTCCACCAATGTTGGCCCTATCTTTGCCTCCATAACCACCGCGACTACTACTACTGTATCCTCCAATATCACCTCGTCCAACCATATCTTTGTTGCCATTATAATCACCGCCGATCTCATATAGACTTCCACCATGGTTTCCAGTGAGTCCTTTCTCTCCTCTTTGTCCATTGTATCCACCCTCCGTACTAATAGGAACAAAACTGGATCCTTCCAAGGCACCTGTTCCTCCTACCATATCTCTGCTACCATAGCCTCCAACGGATCCATCGAGACTAGGGACATGGCCTAAATCAACTTCTTTCATGCCTCCATCTATATCTTTAGTATTGTACCCTGCGCCGACATTTTTGTTGCCAAAGCCTCCGTATCCACCCTGACTGGATCCCCCAGTGACTCCTCCCTGGCCATTTTGTCCTCCAACTATGTCCTTATTGCCACCGAGTCCATCTAGACTTCCGCTATGGCCTAGACTGACGCTATCAAAGGGGACAAGTTCTTTCACTCCACCTTTGCTGGGAGAAGATAAGCTGCCATGGGGTCCATAGGGGTGACCTGGGAAAATAAATTAAGTAAATCGCAAGCTGATGTATAATGACCAATAAAATAGGAGGACGTTTTTTAAAAAAACTAAGAAAGATCAAGGGCATTGTAGCCTATTGCAAAGTTACAGTGTCAAGTTACGGATGGCTTAACCGGGTGCCGGTGGATACTTTTGACTCACTTTGTCATGATAATATGAAGAAAAATCCTCCTGTTATGGCCAAATACTTAACATCAATGGAAAATGCTGTTTAATATCACCCAACATAATAGAAAACAATCGCAAAATGAACGACGCAATATTGATTGAAAGCATTTTCATTCATCACAAATTAACTTCATTAGTTTACAGTGAAAACATAAAAGCAAACTAATCACAAAATTACAGAATAAATTTATTGATGAACGAGGGCACAGGGCGTGATTAATTAGAATTTGATACTATCTTAACATTATTAGAGTTATTACGAACACATTGTATTGATCAAGGTTACTTACTGTGGCACGTCGCAACAATTAAAATTAAGCAGACGATCTGAAAAAATAAAGTAAACAATATAAGTTAAGTTTTAAGTGTGTGTGGTGGCCTGTTCGTAAACGAACCACAAGCGGCTGCCAACATGTTCACGGTGGTCGCGGATTCAAATTCCAGGGCACACCTCTGACTTTTCGGAGCCATATGTGTATTGATAGTCAATCACCACGCATTAAAACGGCGCAGGAAAACATCGTGAGGAAACCTGCATACCATAGCAATTTATAAGAATTTCTATGGTATGTAAGTCCACCAACCCGCATTAGGCCAGAGTGGTGGACTATATGGCCAAACCACTCTCAATCGTACTCTCGATTGTAGAGGAGGCCCATGCCCTGCAGTGGGACGTATATAGGCTGATACAACAAAAATAAGTTAATATTTTAATTACATACATACATAAACTGACGCCTTTTTCCCAGAAGGGGTAGGCAGAGGTATCAGGACACCCACATTTCACCTTGTATGTTGCGTCCCACGATGTGATAGGTGGCAAGCCAACTCCATATCGAGCACTAATTCTTGACTCTGGGCTGATTATGAATAGAAAAATCCAATATCAATTTGCCCAACCTGGGATTCGAACCCGGGACCTCAGCTTTGAAGTCGTACCCTAGTACAACTACGCCTTCGAGGCAGTCGTACTTTCATGTACTTATGAAAATCAATTTTATTTTACCTTATATGCCATCTTTGCTGGGTACGACACCTCTATACCATTTGTAAAGGAAATACATCTCAAAATCTTTATATACCTTTGTTTATAAACTATTGAAGTAAAAACCCATTTATTTTGTATGGGTATATATATAATCGAATATACGAACACATACCTAAGACCAATATAACATGAGATAAAACTCAACGGGTGTCGAGTCAAACCGTAGATCTTTCTAAACTGGCCTTGTAAATGTTATTAGTTATAGAAATAAGATAATTCTACACATGAGATTGATATCGCAATTTAATAATGATCTATCAAATGTATGCGAGCATATAGTATTTGCAGATCATTTAATCCTGGTGTTATATCATAAGGATTTTCCTCCTTCCCGGAATTAAATTGATATGTGAGATAAAAAAGATGTAAATCTAAGATTACATTATTTTTCTTGTGGCGGTTGCAATACGCCAACTTAGATATAGCTTTTAAAGCGGTTGCAATACGCCAACTTATATTTAGCTTTTAAAATAACACGCTTATTATTTGTAATTTGAACATTATTTAAACACGCATTTCATTTTAAAATATGACTGCAGATGTTTTACCATAAAACATCTGCGAGTTGTTTTATTTAAGTAAGAATTTTTGTATACCTTATTGTATAATATTAGTTAAAAAGATGCTGTTCTAAATTATTGTTTCCTAATTGTAATGACCCGTTCATGCCGGGGCAATAAAACTGTATTATTATAGTTAAGTTCTTTAGTGGCGGTAATCCTTTGCAACAAATTTATGTTTTTTAGACAATAGTACACATGTTTGGGTAAACCTTTCTGTTTGGACAATAGCCCAGATGTTTGGGCCGACCTTAATTTTTAGTTGAAAGGATAGACCCTATTTTATGGCTTAAATATATTTTCTGGAAGATTTATCCCCACCGATCCTCATTCGGGTAGTCCTATAAAAGGGTCGGTTTATTTGGATGAAAAAGACAGTCTGCCATCTCTCGTCACGAGCACATCTCGCTCCGAGTCGCATAATTATAATTTTACTCTGTCTGTGAATGTATTAAGTGTTAATTTACAAAATATACAATAGTTAGTTCCTGGAAGTGAGTGCTTATTCTAATACCTACACTTATAACCACCAAATTCTCAAGAATTTTATTTCTCCGTCTAGTTATTACTTTAATTACTTTCCGTATTCGTGTTAGTGAAAATTGCTATGTATTATCGGCTCATTGCGGTTTGTGTTAATTTCCTGTAATTAACAATTCTATGAAACTATTTTCTTTGTTCCGGTGTAGGCAGGCGAGCTAGTAGTATGCATAGTACCTATGCAATTAAGTTGCTACGTAAACTAAACAGGAGACAAAAGAAGATAATAAAAGCAATAAAAGAGAAATTAAAAGATAGTGTGGACAACTAATAAATAATTATAAAATACTCAACATCAAAGGAACATCAACATCATAGACTGTGCATCTTTGCTCAGTTCCTTTAACATCAGAGTTCCCTCTAGAATTCCAAGATTCTCAATCACCCCATTATCGCCTCCTCTGAGAAGATCCATTCTTGGTTGTAACCAAAGTACTCTGTGGTTGTAACTTTCCAGTACCGAGACTTTGTAAGTTGTTGAATAGCTACAGTAACGTGGTCGACTTTCACTCGGACTCATTAAACAGCTTTCGAAAAGTATGACTCAGCATAAGCTAACCAAAAATAGAGTTTAGATCTGCGCTGGTTTCCAGTCACCCCTATCTCCCTTTCAAGAAAACATGAACAATTTATAAGTACGTAATACTGATTGTAATAAACATAACAAACACACTCCAACACAATATAAACAAGATCAAAAGGTCCCGGGGAGGTCAGAATGTAACAGTTCGTATGGAAATTGTAAGGACCCTAATTACATCGTGACGTGAACTGTCTAACTGTGCGTCTTGTCTTGTATTTGACGGGACAACTTGCACACAATAGAGCAGTATGGCTAACATGTGTTACGGGAAGTTGTAAATAGTGACAGGTAAGAAGTAATTATCGAAACTTATTTAGGTGTACTAAAAAACATTCCTTTTCTAGGGAAATATCTTGAATGAATTATATCTTGAATGAAATGAATACCGTTTTAGGTTCAGCTTTGTATATCCGGCATGCCATAAAATAAATAAACTGTAAAATGGTTTTAACTAATGGTAGGTCTCCTATATGTCAGAGGCTGCCTGGTTAGGTACCGCAATGTCTATTTCTCCCACCAAACAGCTGTATAAACGCACTATTGTATTCCGGTTGGAAGGACATTCTAGCCAGCGTAACTACTGAACATAATAAGAACTAATATCTTATGTCTCAGGATAGCGAGGGCAGTGAAAACATCGGGAGAATGGCATACTCGTCTCGTCATTCATAGCAGTCACTAAACTTTTAAATTCCATACAAGGTATAACTATTCATTTAAATAGAAAACTGCATTTCTATATAAACATTCCAAATCGGTGAAAATCAATACCCGCTTAACAAAATAGGCCGAACACAAAGTAAACGAAGTATTAGTTATCGGCGCCAAACAGTTGCGTATTATGTATACTTCACAGTTCTGACTACTCGTAGCTGCTACGCACAGTACGCGCTACGTACTACGAAATACGTAGTACGCTTAGCTACGTAGTACGCCTAGCTACGTAGTACACCAGGCTACGTAGTACGCCTAGCTTTGTAGTACCCCAAGCTACGTAGTACGCCTAGCTACGTAGTACACCAGGCTACGTAGTACGCCTAGCTACGTAGTACACCAGGCTACGTAGTACGCCTAGCTACGTAGTACATCAGACTACGTAGTACGCCTAGCTTCGTAGTACCCCAAGCTACGTAGTACGCCTAGCTACGTAGTACACCAGGCTACGTAGTACGCCACTCTCCGTGCTACGCCACTCGCATACACACCGAGTTATTAATGCTAACAATGCAAATTGGAATGGTATTGGAAACGAAAACCTTTCCCCTATAATGTAAACACCATTATAGTTATATTGTTCCTTTATTTACTCTGAAACAATAGGGCGTTAATGAACTTGTGTTTTGTCTAATTCTAATTTCCATGTAGGTCTTTTGTTCATTCTATGAGTCAAAGGGGTGAAGTAGAAAGTGATAAAAACAATGGAAAGCAGAAAGTAATGACGTCATCAACTTACTGAAATCCAAACTGCTGAATTTGACTGAAAATCTAGGTACACAATAATATCAACATGAGAGGTCATCATCATCATCAGCCCGTTGCAGTCCACTGCTGGACATAGGCCTCTCCCAAGGTACACCACAGAGCCCAGTCTGTAGCTTTACGCATCCAGTTCTTGCCGGCCCTCTTCTGCAAGTCATCCCGCCATCTGGCCAGAGGACGTCCCACGCTACGTTTGCCAAGAAGCGGTCTCCACTCCAGAACACGCTTACTCCAGCGGTTATCCGTTCTGCGACATATGTGGCCAGCCCATTGCCACTTCAACCTACTAACTTTCAGAGCTATGTCGGTTACCTTGGTTCTCTGACGGATCACTTCGTTTCGAATTTTGTCCTTTAGAGAGACTCCGAGCATAGCTCTTTCCATCGCACGTTGAGCGACCTTTAACTTGTGGATTAGCCCCACAGTCAGTGTCCACGTCTCGGCTCCGTACGTCATTACAGGGAGGACGCACTGGTTGAACACTTTACTCTTTAGGCTCTGTGGTATATCCGACGAAAATATATGGTACAACTTCCTAAATGCTGCCCAGCCCAACTGAATCCTCCTATCGGCTACCTTTTCAAAGTTATTTCTACCCAATTGCATTAGTTGCCCGAGGTAGACATACTCCTTGACAACTTCGAGAGGTATGCCATCTATGATAACTGGTCCCGGAGCGACAAAGTCATTAGACATGACTTTCGTCTTGTCAAGGTTCATCCGGAGACCAATTCGTTTAGAGGCTTCATTTAGGCTGTGCAGCGAGTTAGAGTCTTATTAATATCACATTCTGAAAGAAGCGTCTTTCGTTTAATATAAGTTCTCAACTCTTTAGAACAGTGATTCTCAACCACTGTGCCGCAGCATTTTTGTGTGCCGCCAAATTTCAAAAGTGTGCCGCCAAATTTTGCAAATATATAATGTTAATATTATTAAATTATATCATTTAAAAAGAAAAATATTTTTAACATGAATATGTATTTAAATCCACAAAAAATTTAATTATTATATTATTTGCTTTGCAACGCGTTTTTTCTTAGTGCCAAATTGTGATGAAGCGGCGTGCATAGCAATAGGAATATGTCTCAAGGCGCTCTTTGTGTGCCGCCAAATTTTGACATCGTTAAATATGTGCCGCAACAAAAAAAGGTTGAGAATCACTGCTTTAGAACAACAATAACTGCTTTTCTACTAGGGCTATAGAACCCACTTTTAAAAATTGGGCTGAAATCTCACTGCTCTCGGTGCCCAGTTTAACTGCGAGTTCAGTACCATATACTTCTACTAAATGTCTAATATACAACCCGCCATATTAGACCTGTGACTGTCGTGCTATTTCTTACCGATCGAAACTTTACACCATGCAACACTTAATATTAGGTGGACGGTTATTTTACAACTATTAAAAATAACAGAAAACCGAAAATACTAATGTACCGTGGAAGTTGTAACACAAGTCCCCATCTCAGTATCATGAATAAATAAATAAAATTAATAGATTAATTAAAGAAATTAATATAAATAATATTAAGTATAGAAATATTTGGCATATAGAGATTATGTGATATGTGTATTGACTTTGTCATAAGAGCTCTTTAATTGCCTACATGACTTATAAATACATTTAATTTCATTTCATTTCAGTAGGTGACGCTTATTCCCGAGCATGACGCGTGCAACAATCTCCACGCTTAACAACCGAGCCACGAACTCGCATGGTTTCTGTTACGTTAATGGAAGGAGATTAAATGTGCTAATCAATGATGAATACGTGGTTTATTAGACACCATTTTATTTTTAGTACTTATACGTTCTAAAAAGAATAAAATAGCAAAATCTTGTTTTATGCGCGAGTGCATAATTTCCAAAAATATCATTTGACTGCTCAAAAAAATATTATATGTTATAAACAGACTCGTTCTTTAATATCCTGTGGAAGTTATAACAATGTCTGCAACTCGGTAGATGACGCTTATTACCGAGCATGACGTCTGGAACAATCCTCCCGCTTAGGGACCGAGCCACGCTCGCATGGTATCTCTTACGGTAATGGAACGGGATTATTGTACAATAGTCGACTGCTGGAGTACTAAATACTGTTTAATTTTACTTATAATAAGCTATTTTACCATTAAAAGGGTAGCATAATCATGAAGTTCGCTGACTACTACTAAATTATTAAAGCTCTTTTTATTTTATTAATTTAACAATAATTTATCATAATAAAAAATTTTTTTAGGTTAATAGCAAGACAATCTTGTCATTCGCCTGATGGTAAGCGATACGACTGACGACCAAACACCATGAATTACAAAGTAAGCTTGACGTTCCACTGCGTTCACCATCCTGAGATATAAGATGTTAAGTCTCAGTATATCCAATAGTTACTTTGGCTACAACGTCCTTCAAACCGGAACACAACAGTGTAATTACACTGCTGTCTGGCGGGTGACTCATGAAATACCTGTCATTCGACTGATATGAAGCATTTAAAACGGGTATGCAATTTCATTTTAAGACAATCCTAAGCCACCATCGCTTTTATGCTCGAACAAACGAAGCAACACAATAATAATTACCGAAGCTATTTAAAATTAATCCAGTAGATTAACTGAAGTATACCGCATAAGGCATGTTACTGTCTATCTTACAGATCTAATGAAAATGGCCAGGATGCAATTAGAGTGACCTGCCATGCCGTACCGCCTGCTTAACTCCCGTGGGACAATAATAGTGATCTATAGGCCACGCCATTAAGATTTAATGCTAGATGGAATACCACAAAGAAGTAACAAAAAATGTGGTATTGTACCGCAACGTATGCGTCTATCTCTGTCACTCACATGAAATTACATCTTCCTTCCCAATCTATTTTTTCCCGCGCGTAGATTTTGTTCGCAATGTCCGCTCTAACATAATACAGGACAGATACACCCGACGTCTAATTGTTGGAACGTCACTGATTTATAATCGCCTTTGTTTTCAGCTGTGAAAAGGAAATTTTTCGTTTTTGTGAACAAAACAAAGTGATAAAGAATAGAACGTTAATAGCAGGGTTACCCGCGCGGAACATGTGCAGACATCTTTGATCGCGCGGCGAACGAAATAATTCGCTGTGAAATTACGTACCGAAAAATGTTTCACTTCTTTTAAGTTATATATTTGTAGAAGAAATATTTAAACCAGCGTGAAATAACAATGTTATTAATGCGTTACATCAGTTATGTTCCTAGTAGCAAGTTGCAATGTGAGCATAATGCATATACCTAACCAGCACGCGTTAGTTCCTACTAATACCACAGAGGAATCTGTATAGAATTGTATCCGCAAATAAGTACACATGCACAACAACATTGGTCACAGCATCTTGACAGATGATTGTTGCAGTGTTTGTAGTCTTCTTCTTCTATCTGGCGTTATCCCAGCCGGTGCCAGGGTCCGCCTTCCGCCAAATTCTTCTCCATTTCGCCCGATGTTCGGCATTCCCAACAGTAAGGCTATTGACCCACAAATCTTCCTTGACGACACCTAGCCATTGCTTCTTTGGTCTACTCCCGTAGTTTCCTTAGAACGTGACCATACCATCTCAAGCGACATTCCTGGAGTTAATCTACCACATCGCCGTTACCATACATCCGCAAATAAGTACGCATACAAGTCATCATTGGCCACACTGGTATAAATAATTTATTACGTAAGATTAATAAGCAATTATGATGCCCGTACTTTGGTGCTGGCACATTTTCTTCTAGGTGTTAAAAGGCTAATGACAGGCAAGCGCGAATCTTGAGCAGAGTCAGCTGCTTTAATACGAAGCCTTCTTTGATTTATCTTATCGTGCCAAACTTCTTCATGTTTCCGCATCCCATCTGAACATCAACTCAAACACGACGCCTGTATCCCTGAAGGAGTAGGGAGAGTTGTATATATCTTAACATATGACAAGGTATGACTGTGGTTGAATCCTATAACTATATCCAAGACATTCCAAACCCAAGCAACTCATGTGATATCTTAAACGTCATAAATGAAATATCCTGAAATTTGAATTCAGAACCTAATTGGTTCATATCTATACACTGCCACTAGAAAAAAGCCATGAGTCTCTAGAAATATGGATGTAAAAGGGTATTAATGCTTCCATTTAAGAACAACCAAGAATAATGTGCTAACACTTCCCGAAGCACTTGAGGCTAATGCTCCCTCTCTAAGGTTTTAAACTCATGTATATTCAAGCTGCAAGGACTTCAAGTGTTCTCCAACTATGTAACTTTCATTTGTCTACGTTTTCTTTGAATTCCTCTTTGGTGTTGAGTGTTTTATAATTTTTCGCCATGATTGCTTTGTTATAATTTCAAATGAGTTCGTAAGAACTGATTTTAAAAGTTTCTGAGAGATTGTTGTAAATAAATGTTTGTAAGCCTCCATGGCGCAGTTTGTTGGACGCCAGCTGTGAGACGAGAGGCCGTGGGTTCGATACCCGCATTGAGACAAATATTTGTGAGGGCCACAAGTGCTTGTTTCAGGTCGGGCTGTTTGTGAGACTGACAAGTATCTCGTTGTTTCTGATACCCACGACACGAGACACGATTTTAGTGTGGAGTCAGGAGTATGTATGTGACCGTTGAGTGTATTTATTTGTCAAATGTCAATTAAAAACGCTTTAGTCAGACTCATGACTCAGCATGAATGGGTAGGCTCGTCCGGGGTTGTGCCACTGTCTTACAGGAAATCAGCGTGGAGCGACGTTTGCTATCGCGTTTCGTTCGGTGAATAAGATTGCCCGATGCCCAATATCCCTATCCTCTTCCCATATTATTTCCTTCCCACACTTTTCCCGACTTAATGGATTGCCGAATCCATGATCCAAGCATTGTTGTTTGTGGATGTTCATGGGCGGCAGTAATCACTTACCATCAGCTGGCCTGTTTGCTTATGCAATAAAAAAACATAAACATAATTTCATATGGCATCGACATAACAATACAATACACTTAAATATAATAACCAAAATTAAACAGCAAATTACAATAGTTATGTATAGTTGCGTATGAAGCCCGCGCCAGGCGCCAACGTCCAGCTGTGTGTTTAGGGCTGCCATCCATCATCATTTAATACCTTTAATGAGCCTTTAATTAGCTCCCCTATCTACCCTATTGGTACTGTGTATAAACTGTGGTTATTAACTGCTTGAGATTAGCTGAGTTACGTTTAATGACCTGTTTATTTGGTATCGGAGGAGGTACAGGTTAAATTTAAGTAATAATAGACTTAGAACTTGCGTAAGTTGAAGTAATACGGAGCAGGGGCTTTGGGTGCGATTAAACTATCCTTTATTTACTATGGACTACATAAAAATGGGTCCGAAACTTACAATGGGGTGGCTGACCCATGAAATATTAAGCTGATGAAAAAAGTAGGTTAATGTTTCTCAGTTGCAATTCGTCCGAGATCTGCCAAAGAGCCAAGAATTTTCTTTTGATACTTAAAAATTATAAGATCCTTCCATATAAAATTACAAAGGTATGAACAAAAACTGGTACCTAATATAAAAATAAGAATTTCTATGGTATGTAAGTCCACCAACCCGCATTAGGCCAGTGTGGTGGACTATATGGCCTGACCACTCTCAATCGTACTCTCGACTGTAGTGGAGGCCCGTGCCCTGCAGTGGGACGTATATAGGCTGATAAAAACAATATAAAAGTACAAAAACTACGAATATAAAAAATGTGTGACAACCCTAGGAGCGGACGTTTGCACCACATGCCCCCTTTGATCAATGTGCGGAAGGCGGAGCGTCAACTCACCGCTCGCAAAATGTTCATACTTGCTTAGTTTATGTGGCGATATTAACAATAAACCAGCTTCTATTCATTATACTAGGGTTCTGGAATAACTAGGAATTGTCGGAGAACCAAGATCTGCTTGTATTGAAACCACCGTAGACAATGAAAAATTGTGACACGTTTCTGTTTCAGTCTGTGACTTAATCTTGTTGACTGTGATATTCTACTTCGATTGCAAATTTAGCTACGTTTTCGGGTATATTGTAAGACATTTGAATATATTAGGTATGGTTTTGCATAAACTTAAAAATAGTTTCTAAAAAAGAACAATAGCAACTAAATTCTTTGTAATTTTGTCACAGTTTACTAGAACAATGGCTTAGGCACAGAACATTTAGACTAAAAATAGGCTCCTTAAAAAGAAATTAAGCTACGCAAAAAAACCAAGACGAAACATTGAGGAAAGATACTAGAGTGGACATCGGGAACAAAACCTGTGCGAAAAAAGATTTCAATGTATTTAGACACTCCTTCTTTAAAGTCTGTTAAAAACAAGTAAGATGTATAAAATATCTTTTTTACTGCATAATATTTTCACAATTGCCGCATGCCATTAGTTTAAATAAATTGAATAACTACATATGAAAACATAAAATATTTTATTAATTATAAATTACATTAAGGGTTTAAATGCGAAATCAGCTTAAGAATTATCACATAAAAACAACTACAAGTTCTTATATTGACTAGCACCAAACAAATATTTTTACAAGTCCCGGTTAAATCCAGTTAAAACTAGTTTCTTGCAACTTCTCTAAATGAAACACATTCTTATAAATGTCACAGTGTATACAAGGACAGTGCAGTAAGTGCGATTAAGCGACGTTTTACAACACAATGGTCGATGTCTGGCACAATCTCGCTGTTGGTGGTATTCCGCGCCGTTTCATCCTCAACTGTGACCATAATGAGTTTTCTTGTGATAATTGAATGTGTGTCTGCGACTGTACTTTGGCTAAATTGAGTAATATTTCGCGCGAATGTACCGCAATTTGTGTGGGTGAAACGTAAATTGTATATGATTAATTTTAGTGTAAGATGGCTTCTGGAAATGGAACGGGGATCTTTATAGAGTAGTAAGACTGCTTTGCATGGGAAGATTACGGAAGCAAAGGAATATTGGATTAGTAGTACGCGTTTGGAGGTCTTATATGATCAAAGAAAGTTCCTATGAGAGAGGATACGAATATATTACCACGGCTATAATGTTAAAAACATTGAGTGTTAAAAACATTGAGATGTATATTTTAGGAACTTCAACAGCTTTTTTCCCGGACAATCAATAAGAATTTTGTAATAATTTGATTAAGAATTTTGTTATAAATTTCACACTCTTAAATTTTTATCTCTACAAGCTTTCAATATCATAGACCACAATAAACTCGATGTAATCCAGCTATTTACAAGGATAGTATCAACTTCACAATTTCATAAATTATCGACAAATTACCGATGGCTCCCGGATGTAAGTATAAGCATACATTCCGCGGGTCTTTGTATATTAGCCACTGTTCCCTATTCCCCCCCGAGTAAATGTGTGATTTATCTGATGCTGTGATTCGATGTTTTTTTCTTCTTTTCCTATTATCGTTATGTGGGTCGACGTGAATGCCTGGGGCGACAAAAGACTGGCAGGAGAAATATAAGGTGATATGATCTGTATTTATACATACGTAAATTCACCTTTTTCTTTTTTGCAACAAGAACACCCACGTTTCGCGTTTCATTTTCCGTCCCACGGTGTGATTGGACGTGAGCCTATTGCCATATCGGGTACAATTTCATGACTCTGGGCTGATTATAAATGGAAACATCCAATATTACTTTACCCGACCCGGGACTCGAACCCGAGACCTCAGCTTTGTAATCAAATCGCAGTACAACTGCGCTCCCGAGGTAGTGATCCGTAGTTATTACGCTGGTATTAATGTGAAGTTTCTGATAGAGGTTTGAGGTTATACATTTAAGGTTGTTAGCTCTTTGTTTATGATAATGTATCATCATTCAATATTTTAAAATTATGTCTGTTTAAGAAGAACATAGTTATTCTTATTGAAATATATGGCGAGAAAAGCATGCCGTTCGCCTGATGGTAAGCGATACGACCGCTCATGAAGAGTAGCAAAACCAGGGAACGCCTTAAATTACAAAGCAATGCTTGGCATTCCACTGCGCTCGCTATCCTGAGACATAAGATGTAAAGTCTCAATATGTCAACTATGCAATATTTTTTTTATTAGTGAAACATTATCTTAAATGTCTTGACTTTTCTGAGCTATTTAAGAAGAAATTAGCCTCGTAATAATTTATTGTTGAATTTAAATGAATTAAACAATACTACAATTATAGTACAACATCAGTATTTTATAACTTGCAATAATTTCGACCACTTACGCTTATCTTCTGGGTACCTTATACGATGATCCCTAAACACTATACTTCCGTAAGTTGCAAAAGTTTACACCTTATAGTGTAGTTATCGTCAGAATATCCACAATAATCATGCCAAAATGAGCTTACAAAAACACAAAAAGCCTTACGCTTGGTCGAAGTAAAACAACGGCAATATTCCGAAGCAGTTTTAATTACAGAGCTTGTAAATGTTACATACGTGTTGTGATAAAAGAGTCATTAATGAAAAACCGAGTGTCAATCTGTTGATTAAACGGTAGTTACGACTTTTGTTAATGGTCGTGCTCGTAAACATTAATGGGTAATATTGATGATATACGCGGTAATGGTTGGAATGCTGTTTTTATTATAGTTACATGTGTAACAATGATATACTGTGTCTGCCATATACGTCCCTCTGCAGGGCACGGGCCTGCTCTGCAATCAAGAGTACGATTGAGAGTGTCCTGTGAATCAGGCACTACGAGAAACTTTCCGGTTCCACAAACACCCAGACCGGAGACAAGTATTTGTGGGCCTCACAAACATTTGTCTCGGTCCGGGGATCGAACCCACGGCCTCTCGTTTCACAAGCGGCGTCTATCCATCTGCTCCACGGAGGGTAAAATACGAATATTCAAAGGTCGATGATCGAACATGCGCCGCCATTGTTGTTGTATACAATACGATGTCATAATATTATGTTTTACCTTCGTATTAATAGAATTTACTAACAAATTAAATTATTATAATCGGCCTTTGTATAAAGAATAATGTTTATTGTCAGATTTAGTTATAGATTAGATATTCCTGGAAAAAAGATTTATAATATTATAAAATAATAGTATAAATGGCGGGTTTATGTACAGGAAGGAGAAAGAAATGGCAGTGTAGAAAAAAGGATAAAGATTCAGATGAAAGTATTAGTTATATATATATATATATATATGTATGTATTGATGTATGTATATATATATATATATATATATATATATATTATTTTTTAATAAATATTTGTATTTCTTATATTTTTTCCGTCTTAACTCCTATTCTTTACACTTTAGACTGCCCTCTAATTATCCTTTAATCAAATCCATCCCATGGTTGTCTGTAAGACATTGCCTTTGATATAACCGCGTGATAAGACCGCCAATTGTACTTGTATGATTGTGATTTTCATTTTATTTGTATTTTTTTTTTTGCAATGACGTGTATAAATAAATAAAGTATTTGAAAAAAATATATACTTACATTGAAATAAATACATAATAAAATGTATTTCATTTTTTAGTGAATATTAAATGCAATGTTTATGTATTACATTACAATGTTGTAATAGACACTTGTAGCTCATTTGGCAGAAATCATTTTTATGATTTTTTATTTCAATTAAAGAACACACTAGTTCTTTTTATAGCAGAGCCTAATTATTGTACAGACTTCTCTCATTACAATTTTTGTACGTCAACAATGAATGAAAACAAAGATAATATTAAAAACGTAGTCATTAAATACTGAACATATAAACCATATCAATGAGTCGACATATTAACACAATAACAACTCAATATCACACATACCCAAATACTACTGAAGCCCTACAAATTCACAAACGCATTCATAAATCAAAATTTAAATATACATCAAAATATTCTGCTCTCAACCGATCCCAAAACTCCATCCTGTATCGCTCCGGTACGTCCACCATCTTTATCTTCTTGCCGAAATTCATTGCTCTCAAACAGCGGTCGCCAACCAGTGGTTCCCATTTCAAATCACCCAGAAGTTTGTCGCGCCCCGGTGTAGGATCCCTGGAATTCATCAAAGGGATATTAATGAGTAAATAGAATTTGTGGTTCCAATTCTACAAACGAACAAATTGTTTGCAACCTCTGACAATATAATTATATTACGGTATAACACTTTCCATTCAACGGCCCTGACAAACTAAAATAATTATTCAATACATCAAAGGCTACCAATTCTATGCTGATTTACTGTATCCGTCATAAACAGATACAGACTTCCTATTATAAATTTAACTGTCTTATTAATAGACAGTTTTAAAGTCCATTATACCTAATGTTTTTTTTTTTCTTTTTCGCTCAAACTGAATTCAAAAGTCGTTCAAAAGTAATTTAGAGGAAAACAGCGAGAACAAATAAAATTTTCACCTTTTCTAAAATCACATACTTAAGTCAGGACTATAAGAAAATCTTGGACTATAATAAAACATTCGATGGCTGAAAAAGATAATAAACTGTCAATAAATCAGGCCGTAAGAAATTAATTTGATACCCAGAAATACAGATCTTATCTGATTTTCGGTATCAATGAAGTACAACTTGGCAAAAAGTGAACGGTGGGTTGAAAACTGGCACGAACAATTACGGCAACACTATTAAAAATGTCATTGTGTTCGTTAAATAATTTTATACACAGGTATTTATATACATTTTCGTTCGATTCTGTTTGTTTTGTGATTTAAAATAAACAAAGAGACTTTTAACAACAAAAAATAAAAATAACAAGTATTTAAACATTTACCGTCGTAGTATATCGGGTTGCCATATTAACACTAAATTCGATCTGACCGCCCTCATTAAAAATAGACTCTTTTTTGCCAAGCTAAAGCCAAGCCAAGTAAGCATGCAAATTTTAAGGTTGAAATTGCGTAATGAATACTAAACATTCAATCAACCGTGGTAACACAAACAATTTAAAAACTCATCAATCGTACCCGAACTTTGCGAAGTTGGCCCACAGGCGTGCCACTTTCTTCACAAACAAATTGTCACCCCAACCGCTGTCATTCTTGTAAACGCCGTCCATTCCGCATCTAAATTGATAGCAGATCTCATCGCCCGCCGTGGCACCTGTCAAGTTCAAACCCGCTAGTAAAGACTCCCATACAACATTCAATTGGCCTCGGTGTGAAAACCGATACAAATAAATTTTGTTGCACGACACTTCAGCTTGCAGCAACGCTTGACGCAGTATCGGATATATCACCTGATCTGATACATATTTAGCATATCTTCGTAAACTCCGCTCTCCTATCGTCCCATTGACAAAATAAAAATCCATAATATCGCGACGTATCTCCTTGTATCTTCTTGATCCGTATAAGTCCTTCCTCCCTTCAAAAGGTAGCAGGTATTGAAAATTATAATTTAAGTAATTCAAAAGTCTCCTGTTGTGCACGAACCCTGCCAATTTGTGGAGCGATTCTAAGCTAGTGTACCCCATCAAAACCTCAACGTTATTGTTGGTAAGTTTCCGTTTATACACATCCAGTGGAAATTTATTCATAAAAGCGCCTTTGCTCAACGGTTCGACGGTCGGCCCGAAGGGTTTAATTAATCTTTGATCGTCTCTCACTTCGGTACTGTCGAAAAGATTCGTCGACGCCGATGACAGTCTTTCAGCTGATGAATTTGTTAATATTTGGTATAATTCAGTTCTATTGAATTTGTCAAAAGGACTCTTTAGATTCCCGTACAGTTTGTTTGATATTTCGAAGTTGTAGTTTTTATAATGTGCGGACGAGAGGGCGCTGTCGCTTTGGATGATTAGTCTGGTGTATAAATCTTCAGTGGCTGTGGTTAGTAGGAACGATGCCACAGAGCTAGCAGCGACCCCTGCTCCGATAACGGTTACTTTGTTCACATCGCCATTAAAGTAGGAAATGTTGTCTCTTATCCATCGCAGTGCCGCGATCATGTCTTTAGCCCCCATGTTGCCTCGGGCGAAGTCATCTCCGGTGTTTAGAAAGCCGAAGATCCCCATTCTGAAGGATACCGATACAACAATAACATCTTCGTCGATAAGAAAGTCGGGACCGTGATGGGGCGAACGCTCATGGATCCATACTAGTATGGGGTAGATAGTATCAGTATTTATGGGTTTGTAAATTGATAGGTAGAGGCAGTCTTCATTTAGGCCTGCTAAACAAGTGTCTTCGAAAGGTTTGCTATAGTTACAAACGGCTGACTGAGGCCAGTGACTTAACTTTGGTGGCTGAAAATAAAATTATATATTTTCAAAACATCTTACTTACAAAGGTTGTAAACACGAATAAAAGGCATTTAATTGACAATAGTTAAAGTTGTTCATTTATTAAAATTTGACGCAGACTTGTTATAAGGCATCAGAATTGAAAAAATTAAGAAAAAGTTAAACAACTGTTCTTTGTTCTTGTAATTTTGAAGTTAGTAAGAAATTATTTATGTTGTGGATTCTCTAATGGCTAAGAGACACGAAATATCTCTATAAAAGACATTTTCTAGGCGCGGCTCCACGCAAATATTTGATTTCATCTTGGCTCCTATTACTAATTTATAAGCCTGGTTCTCTAACTAACCTCAATGCTTTCTTAGAGCTTACCTACTATCAAATTAAGTCCTACTAAATATAATTTTATTATATTAATCTTCATGATGATTTTTTGATTCGTTGTATATAGTTGTTGGCAATTAAAGTTAAGATCGCATCTTTTCGTATTAGCCAACATACTTCCCCCTGCAGGGCACGGCCTCCTCTACAATCATGAGTACAATTGCGAGTGAAAATTAAGGTACTTGTAGTATATTAGGAACTTTACTACACAATGTGAAAAAAATGTGATGTAAAAATTCTCCATGGATATAAATGTTCCTAGTTTTATTAAAGCACTTATTAAATAGGGTTTTCTGATAACAATGATAGCACTCTAAATGAATAAAACACTAGTGATAAGGTATAAATACATTTCCGGATCTTTGATAAGACTTGTCACTAAGGAAATCATTAGTGGAAATACATACATTTTAGATCTAATTTAGGGTGTCTAACACAATATTCTGAAATTCGCAACATACACGCTTCGTACATTAACAGTCAAGGAAAATATAGTCAGAAAATCAGGGGTCCTAAAAAAATCTCCATAATTTTGAAAATATGTGCAGAATATCACGCATAAAGTCAGCGTAATCAGATAACTTATGCACACAAAGACAATCAAAGAATTCCTGAGCATAGTTTATTTAGTATTTTTGTAATTAATCGTTCAAACTCTGAATCAGAAGTACGCCATCCCCTAGTATATCGGCCCATATACATACGTCCATTGCAAGACAAGGGCTTCCTTTCAATCAAGAATATGAATGAGGGTGATAAGGCCATGTAGTCTACCGCGCTGGCCTAGTGCGGGTTGACGAACTTTACATTATACACACCGTGCACTGCATTCTGGTAAAATTATTTTAATGCCACGCTCGTAATTTAAAATAGACTTTTCTTAAAGAGCTACGTACGATAAAATTAAAAAAGAAAATACCATACCTTAAATCTTAATTCTTTCACAGGAGTCTCGGCGTACGGTATTTTCCAAAACGCAACATAGGGTCGATTTTCAAAAATGGTATACATTTTTCTACCAATTACACTTGTACCATTGGTCTCAATCGAATACAATTCACAATTCGTATAACAAATGGATATGATATTAAGAAAATAAATTAAACAAGTCATACTACAATATTGATCTCACACCATAATCTTAATGACAAAGATTGAAAAGAGGACATCGATTCTGTAGACCACGTCATTGTACAAGTTAAAATGCATGAAGATGTTTTATAAATACGAATTAAAACTGTGATTGTGAATAACTTACGGATAACAAAATAATGTCGCATATAACATTACCATGCGATGCTATTTTGTGCATTAATACTAAATTATAACTAAATAAAGGTAGATGGAACCCATGTCCTTCTAACAGATCCCAAATTTAATTTAATTTAGACTAGCTTTGACCGCAGCTAAGCTTCCTAAATACCGTTGGCTAAATTTTAGCTCAAGTTAAATTCTGATGTAGAAGCAATCTTATATTTTTATCAAAATACATGCGAGTGTTTGGGTACTGTAGTTATTGTGAATAAAAATATATTCGATCATGTTGACAAAATTCATCGAAGACACATTCGTTCTTACACCAAAATATAATCGCTCAGTTTTTTTCTTGCCTTCTACGAACTGGAATTTAATCTAACAATGCGAGTTGTAAATGTTTCATTAGGCTAAGATATTAATATTATTTATAAATGTGGTCGCAGCCATTCGCTTAGCACCGCGTGGTAAAAGATTAGTTCGATAATTCATTATCTTTATCCAAAAACCAACACATCAGTAACGATTGATATTTCAAACATGCACAGTGTCTTTTAAATAAAATGTTACTTTCATTTATCATATTTATAGCGTCATTTTTAGTAGTAAGTGGTAACAAACCAACAGTGGAAACGACACATGGAAAAATATCGGGAAAAGTGTTAAAAACGCTAATAAAAAATGTTGAATACTCCGGCTTTATGGGCATTCCCTTCGCGGCGCCGCCAGTGAAAGATTTAAGGTTTATGGTAAATAAAAACGCTTTTATCCCCCACAATTATAATAGGATTTATTGTGTATTAAACCCACATGGGACGTTATATTTGCTTTGCGACGAATAACTCTAAGGTATAACTGTAACTTTCATATAAATTTACGACATAGTTGTATAAACCGCACCGTTCATATTTTGATAGATTGTAACATATGCAGGTATCTGTTTTGTAACTAATTGTATTAGTTGTGTAGATTAAAACTTTCAACCTTTTGATCGTTCTATACCTAATACTAATTCCAGTTATATTTGTAATACTTGCATTTTTTACACATCTGTCCTTATATACTTATCATTGCACATAGCAACAAGCACAAAAAAACTACTTACACCAAATGATTTACTGCTATGTCGAGATTTTCAATATTTCCATTGTAGCAATATGCCAATACATCTACCCTTAAAATGGATGAATCAGCAACTACCATAAGTGTCACTAAAATATTATCCCATTCTATTTGAACCTTTTTACCCTTTTCAGCCACCGCAACCCGTTGAACCATGGACGGGCGTCTTATCGACAACAAAACACAAACCCGCCTGCTCGCAAATGAACAACAACATTAAAAAAGACCAGCCTCTCGGTTACTACGGAGTAGAGGACTGTCTGTATCTCGACGTTTTCACACCAGGACTAGACGACAAGAAACGCGCAGTCATCGTTTTTATTTACAATGATAATTTCATAAACTCTTATAACAAAACCTTGGATTACCAACCCGACTTCTTCATAGAGGAAGATGTATTGATTGTTACAATTAGTCACAGGCTCGGAGTCTTTGGATTCCTATCGCTAGAAGAGGAATTATTACCTGGTAATGCAGGCTTAAGAGACTTAGTAGCTGGACTAGAATGGGTTAAAGTGAATATTGAGAAATTTGGTGGAGATCCCGATAGAGTAACTTTAATGGGCTCAAGAGGAGGAGCTGCAGCCGTAGACTTGTTAATGCATTCAACAGCAAAAGGTTTATTCAGTGGAGCAATCTTACAAGGTGGATCTGCTTGGGGCACACAATATCTACAAGAAGGTGTTAGAGAAAGGGCATTCGCTTTGGGAGAACTTGTAAATATAACTGCTTCAAACGGAATCAAACTTTTAAAAGCGCTACAAGATATTCCAGCTCACATCCTGCCTATGAAGGATATACATGCACTTCCTCAAGACTATTTCAAAGAGACGCAAAGAAGTCTTTTAGCTTTTGGTCCAATAGTTGAGAAGACTTCCGATGGACTTATCACTGAATATCCTGAAAAATCTAACCGGAAAATTGATATTCCCGTCATGATAGGCTTCAACTCTAGGGAAGGATTGGAGTACGCTTTGCAGTATCTTCTTGAACCAAGATTCATTGCCTTCCTTAAAAAAGACTTTCCATTTCTGCTGCCTAGAAGAATGAATTTAAGTTTCGATCCATCTAAAGACGGCTTCTACAGTGCAGTAAAGGAATTAAAGAAATATTACTTTAAAAATAAAATAAATTTGAAAAGCATAAATGACTTTGTCACTTACATGGGGGATGCATTGGTCGCTTATCCAGTAGACTACACTGCAAAAATGTATGCCGCTACTTCTCTCAAGCCTGTTTATTACTACTTCTTCGATTATTACAGTGATCTGAACGACAACAAGAATGACATACTGAAGATGTCTGTAGTTGAGGATGGTACGTGGGGAGCTGCATCAGGAGACGAACTCTGTTACTTCTTCGTATGTCCTGGCTTGAAGAGCAACTATCAGAGACACGAAAAAAACATGTCAAAGGATAGACAAATCCAAACGAAATTAATTAAAATGTGGACAAATTTCGCTAAATACAGGTAAAATTTATTAAGCATTTCATGCCGGGCAATTTGTATCCCTAGTGGTGAGTTGGGACCATTTTTCATGTAATCCTTTAACATTGGAGTTGATAAAGTGGTTTGTTACAGGGAGCCGACACGGTCTGACGATGATTCACTGCAGGGCCTCGTCTGGCCTCCGTTCACGACCGAAAATAAGGAATATCTCTATATAAACAAAGAGTTTGAGATTAAAACAAATCTGTACAGCAATAAATTTAACTTCTGGAACAATTTTATTGAACGATGGCAGCAACAAGCTCATAACGGAGTAGTCACGAAACCTATTCCCAAGGATGAGTTGTAATCATTATTGTTTTGAATGGTAATATTATTCGAATAAATCTTCAAAGATTTTTTTTACATCGTGTGTTTATCACATTTTGTTGAAACAATAATTCCTATTCATCTTCTAAAGTGTGTCCAACTTTGTGTGACAGCTTAGAACATAATAGTAACATTATTAATAATTCCCTTCCTCTCACACATATAAAATGTATTAAAAATAATAAGTATGACAATGTAATTATGTACAGTGACGACATAGGAAGGGACATGGGAAGGTTAGTAAGTCTGGAAACGGGACAACTTCTCAATTACTGTATGCCTAGTGCTTCCTATCCTGGCATTATGAAGAGCATTTTGGGCAGTAATTTATCTGCAGATAAAAAATTAATCATATTTATTGGAAATAGGGGTAATTTAAACAAAAAAGAATTATTGGAATATTTTGACAGTTTGAAAAAACTTAACTTAAACGAAATTATTATGTTTACATTACCCTACAGTAACAACTTGCCAGCGGAAGAAAATAGTATTAGATTTAGTTTGAATTTGACAATGCACACCTTGTCAATCAATAATAATAATTTCCTATAAATGCATTTTTTTACACATACCCAAATATTGGAGCCAATAAATTGTTAAACTCACATACAAGATCATTTTTCACCAAGCACTCTGTTTACAACTACGTTCAGCTATTAAAAATACTATATTATTAGTACCGAGTACATTATGGGCTTTTCAATATTCCAGTAATTAATTCGATATTTATACATATTTTCTAATGCTTTATAATATGCTCAAAGAATGAAATTATTTTTTTACTTTCTACTTCGGTGGGATCACACTACAATTTTCTGAAAAACTTTGTCAAAACATTTCCTAACGACTAAGAAGTAATTGTCTTAGATCTAATCCTTCTTATCCCTTATTTTGTCCCTTTCCTGCTCTATATACTCAGAGATGGGTAACACTCTCGAAATCACGAACCGTTTTATCGTGTCACTAATATCTCAAATATTATGAGATATATGCATGATATGATGATACTGCACAAGACTTCGTAGACTACACTATAACGGTGAATAGGCATTTCTAGGCATTTCTATGGTATGTAAAGTCTGCTAACCCGCACTAGGCCAGCGTAGTGGACTATATGGCCTTACCACTATCAATCATGCCTTGACTGACGTATATGGCCTGACAGTATAATATACAGTGGCGTAATGCTTATTTGTGTGACTAATGGGTATGCCTATGTATACAATATCGTAAATGTATCCACATTTATTCCCCGTTCTTGTACAAACACGAGGAAAGCAATTTTATTGAATCACACAAGCTTTCAAACTCCAATGCACTCCATTGTCCCATTAGCAAAACATTGTTTTGCTTCAATGTTAAGGAAACGGAGTTGTGTAGAAAAGGAGGATAAAATATTTCGTACACTTACACGGACCTATTTTTATTTAAAGTTGAAAAATAACTCTATTAATTAGAGAATTATATTAATATTTTAGAATATGATGTAATTTAATCTTAGATTCACCTTACAATAACTACACTACAAATATATACAGATATTTGACAGCCACAGGCTTAATTGGTTTGACGCCGGCTGTGAAACGTAAGGCGGCGTGTTCGATTCCCGCTTACAAATAAATAAATAAATATATGGGATCCACTGGTATTTGTTTTGAGTCTCGATGGTTGTGAGACCGAAAATTCTCTCGTAATTTCTGATCGCCATGACACAAGACTCTTAGTGCACCTTGTAAGTGTGTACACATGTAAGTCCGCCAAACCGCACTAGGCCAGCGTGGCGGTCTATATGGCCTAACCACTCTCAATCGGTAGTCGATTATAGAGGAGGCCCGTGCCCTGCAGTGGGACGTATATGGGCTGATACAGAACACATTAGAACAAAAATAATTATACAGATATACAAAGCGATCATCAACACAATACAATGATCCCCCATTCAGCTATATGCGACAATACAACGTAGCTGTACTAATAATAATACTGTACAATACTTGGTTGATAGAATTACCTTATTTTTGTACTCCTGAATGAACTCCTAAATGTTTGTACAGAATTTAATGACAATCAGATCTGTCGTTATGAAAAACTGTAACAAACAAAGTCCCGTTCGGATTTATATTAGTAAGAATGTTTTCAAAGAAGTATTCTTGTATTCAAAGTCGAACAAGATAAATCAAAGCGTATAAAAATGAAGTAATTGTAAAACAGCGATGAAAATGAGAAATGGGGGGAATGTAGCGTGATTTACCTTCTCTGTTTGATAAATAGTCTTCATCAGTTTTCGCAACGGGAAAATGTTGCTTTAAATATTTTTTTATTAATACACGATGGAAATTATCGTTCTTTGTATCGTATTTTACACGAGCTTCTTAGCTAGTTTGAAGAAAATCTACTTCACGAGTTTTGATGTAAATATTTAAATAACTGCTACTACTAGAATTTCAGTCGTATCAAATGTATTATTTAAAATGATTTTTCAAATCTGCTCGCAATTCAAATTCATTAAAAAACTCATTCGTCCCTAAACGATAACAACGTCGAAATTATTCTTATTTAAAATATACATTTTTAGTTTTTTCCACAGGTGTGAATTGTATGCAATGCTTTATGCCATATTAAAAATGCAAAGAAAATGTCATGAATCATTTCTAAATTATCAACAAATTATGATTGTCATTTTACCAGCCCGCGTGTAAGAGGTATGATAAAAACACGTGGACTTATATAATAATAATAAATAGATAAGAAATAAACCCAACAGTCACATACATAGTCCAGACCTCACGCTAAGATCGAGTCTTGTGTCGTAAGTCTCAGAAACTACGAGAGACTTTTCTGTCCCACAAACCCAAAACAATTACCTATAGACGACACATTTTTCTCGGTGCGGGGCATAGATTAGTATTTTAAATAGAGATGCGGGGACAGCCGGCGACTAAGCAACTGCGCCATGAAGGCTGTCAAATCATTAATTACTTATATAATATTTCTTTATTTTTAATGCTATTGATATGTTTATTGTTATGTACCTTATTTAAATAAATAAATAAATCCATGTTTGAAACTAAGAAGAAATAATAGTTTCTATTGTACACTGAAATGAAACATTTTTTCCACGGATTTTGTTTTGCCTTTTTCACGGATTTTGTTTAGCCGTGGATTTGATATTTTTTTACATTTCTTAACCGTTTAAATAAACTTTTAAATAAAAATTAAACCAAAGCCAAGTTTTTTACTGTCCAATATTATAATGCATTTAATATCAAAAGAAGAATCATAACCAATTTTTGATAACTTATTATTGTTAGGCCAAACATGGGCCTCAAAAACAATATATTTTTCAGTACTGCTGCAATGGTTATCTTTAATTTAATTAGTCTATGAAATATGCTCACTTTTTATCCTGTTCTAATATCCATCTCATATATCCATTCCATAGTTGCCTATAAGACATTGCCTCTGAGCGATAACACCACCGATGTTATTTTTTTGTATTGACTACTGATTGTATTTATTTCATTTTTTTGTGTGCCAAAGCATAAATAAAAAAATAATAAATGATCAGTCTTCACGCAATATTTTTAAACCCACTATCGTAAAATACTTAGGAATAACCCATATCACAGATAGATAATACCTTATCATTAGAACACGTCAGTTTTCAATTAATATCATAAGTACAAATTATGAATTGTTATTGCTGTGAAACTATTCGCAATGGAGGTTAATTTTGTTGTTTTGTTATCAATATGTGCGGTTGTTAATGCAAACCTTGTCGTAGATACAAGCAGTGGTAAGGTAGAAGGTATTGAAGTGGTCTCTATTATTAAAGATGAGAAGTATTACTCGTTTATGGGGATACCTTATGCCCAACCGCCAATCGGGGAGCTGAGGTTTATGGTGAGTTGATTTAATGACAGCGTTATGTTAATAATGGGTTATTTCATTGCTTTATATATACCTTTAACTTTTATGCAAATCTTAATTTATTTAACCAGACTATTCAGTTTCAATACATATTATAATATATTTTGTTGTTTTACTGTTATAATACATTTGTTAGGCTTTTAACGTTTAATATATTATATAATTTTTGGTTACTAATTTTGTTCACGTTAATGATTTTATTTAATTTCTTCAATGAGTTAAGAAACTTTTTTTTTCATATTCACTCATTACACACTTTCATCATTTGGTACCACTCGGTTAAAAAATGCTTGTAACACTTAATTTGAAAACGCCAAATAATCATTAGTCTCCTTAAAATGCCGCGAATAAGATCACCTCTCATTATAATTTCAATAACATTGCATGTACGTATTATTTCAGCCTCCAAAACCGCACGAGGGTTGGACTGATGTGCTCAGCGCAAAAAAAGAGTCAAAAGCATGCGCCCAATTCTACTTGCCCGTCCGGCCCGTAAAAAGATACGGTTATTACGGCGATGAGGACTGCCTACACCTCAGCATTCACACGCCCAAGCTCCCAACCAAGGATGACGTGAACCTACCAGTTATAGTGTACCTATTCAACGAATACTTCAGAATGTCGTACAACGCCTCCAAAGATTACGGTCCTGACTTCTTCGTGAAAGAAGACGTGATCCTTGTAACCATCAACCATAGACTCGGGCCATTCGGATTCATGAGCTACCAAGATGATCTACTACCTGGCAACAATGGAATCAAAGATGTCATACTGGCGTTGAAATGGTTGCAACAGAACATTCACAAATTCGGAGGAGATCCGTACAAAGTGACCATGATGGGTAGCGAAGGAGGCGGAGCACTCATAGATATTCTTGTCCATTCACCAAAAGCCAAAGGGCTATTCAGCGCTGCTATTATGCAAAGTGGAACAGCATGGAAATCAATGTATTTCAACGGAGTAGCGCGCGAGAAAGCACTAAGAATCGCCAATGAATTAGGAAAGAAAGTCGGAAATAGTGCTCAACTAATTAAGGAATTGGCGGAATTCGATGCTATGAAAATAACTGAGAACGAATTGAATTCGTTACCCACTGATGCTTCCCGAGAAGCTCAAGTAAGTATCCTTGGTAGCAGTCCGGTAGTGGAACACGATCACCCCGATGCAATTATCAATAAACTACCAGAAGACATGAATATTGACATCGATATTCCTATTATGATAGGATATAACACGAGAGAAGCTATCGAAAAAGCTGAGCGGTATTTGCGTAAGCCTCAATACCTTACATTCGCCGACAGGGATTTCTTGTTCATGTTTCCTATCAGAGTCAATTACTATTTCGAAATAAATACGAACGTTTATCGCGATGCTGTTCAGGAGATCAAAGACTTTTATTTCGATGAGGGTTACATCAAAATAAGCAAACCTGGTGAATACTTAACATACTTGGGTGATACTTCTACTTTCTACCCAATTGACTACACTGTAAGGAAGTATACAAATGAGACTAAAGCCCCTATATATTACTATGCTTTTGACTACAGTGGAGAGTTGAATATGAGGAAGAATAATGTTCTGAAAGAAGCGATGACTATGGAAGGTACCTGGGGAGCTACTACTGGTGACGAGCTCTGCTACTTGTTTGTTTGCAAAGCTATCAAAAAATCGTACTTGAAAGTTATGGAGGATGAGGACTCCGAGGAAATGAAGGTATTGAGGAACATGGTCCGTATGTGGACTAATTTCGCTAAGACCGGGTAAGCAATTAAACAATTAAGACTTCGTAACTAAATACATTATAAATAAAATTATACATAATTATATAGTGCGTGGTGGCCTCTAGGTAAACGGACCAGACGCGGCTGCCCACAATTTCACAGTGGGCACGGGTTCAATCGCAAGGTACACCTCTAACTTTTCGGGGTTATGTGTGTATTGATGTTGAACATTTTAATGGATTCAATAAATTATTTTCATTTCATTTCATTTTCATTTCATTTCATTGATAATTAATCACCACGCACTATAACGGTGAAGGAAAACATCGTGAGGAAACCTGCATACCATAGCGGTTTATAAAAAAATCTATGGTATGTAAATTCTGCCAACCCGCACTAGGCCAGTATGGCGGAAAATATGGCTTAACCACTCTCAATAGTACTCTTGGTTGCAGAGAAGACTCGTGCCCTGCAGTGGAACGTATATAGGCGGATACAGTCAAATAAATATGAGCTAAAATAATTCTTCTAATTTCCAAAGCATAATACTTTTTACCACGCCCTTATATTTTTATGGGTAAATTACTGTTTCACTCCAAGCGCTTCCAATTTTCTTTATAAACATATTTATAGAGTGAACACATATACATAACTACATATTTAATTATTTTTTTCTAGAAACCCTACTCCTCCCGGTGAAGATTTCACCTGGAAGCCAGCCACCAAAGAGCACAAAGACTGCCTCGTCATCAGTGACGAGCTAAAAATGACTTCAAACCTAAATTCCGAAAGAATCAAGTTTTGGGACGATTTCATTGCCAAGTACAGAGCAATGGCGGTAGATGGCGTTATCAAGGGGGTTAAAGACGAATTATAAAATAATGTTAGGATACGAATAAATAATTTAAGAACGTATTTTTTTTTATTCATACATTTTATTGACTATTTATTTATTTTATGACAGGAATACAGTTAATTGCTTGACTCAGTGTATAGAAGTATTGATAACAATGCATACTCCTTCAAGAATACGGGTATGTGATAAAGGAACATAAATAGAAAAATCCAATATCCGACCCGGGATTCAAACTCGAGACCTCAGCTTTGTAATCGAATCTTAGAACAACTATGCCACCGAATAAATTACCTTTACATCTATTAATAACCATGTGTTTGATAAGCTACCGAAACAATTGATAAAGAATTGTTAGTCATTGTAACTGACGTGGACTTATGACAACTACATGTTAAATATAAATAAAGAACACAGGTAGGTGTCTCATATGTGAGAAGCCTGGATAGGAACCACCGCAATATCTATTTCTCCCGCCAAACAGTTGAGTAAATGCACTGCTGTGTTCCGGTTAGAAGGACATTGTAGCCAGCGTAACTACTGGATAGATTGAGACTAAAGGCGGCATATCACATATGAGAGACCTACCACCACTGTTCTTTACCTACATTTTTGAAATGAAATTAAAATATTTATTGAATCCATAAAATGTCATACATTATTTAGATTCAGTCAATTTTTTCCACTACCACCCGGTTCACAAGGCTGTTTTGGCCAGAGAAGAACGGGCAAGAAACTCTAACGTTGCTCTTTTCAAAATAAGTTTATAATACAGGATTTGCAATTCAGAGCAGTTCATAAATAATTTATAATAATAATTAATTGATAACTATATTATACGGCTGTGTTAAGTGTGGTCGCCCAGACCGCGGAATTGGTATATACTGTTCAGCAAAAGCAATATAAGACAAAAATAAATAAATAAAAAAACAAAGTAATTAAACATTTAACAAGAAGTTGTCATAGGCCCACGTCAGTTACAATGACTAGCAGTTTCTTATCATTTGTTTCGGTAGCTTATCAAACACATGGTTTTTAATACATATTAAGGTAATTTACTCGTGGGCGTAGTTGTTCTAAGGTACGATTACAAAGCTGAGGTCTCGAGTTCGAATTCCGGGTCGGGATGGACATTTTATGCCTCAGGATAGCGAGCGCATAGGAACGCCAAGCGTTGATTAGTAATTTATAGTATTTTATTCACTGACAATTTATACTGACAATTTATATACATTTTAATAAGTATAATTTGGTTTTGCTACTGTACATGTGCGGTCGTATCATTTACCATGAGGGTGAATGGCATCCTCGTTTCGCCATCCATTGAATCCAAATCCAATATCCAAAAAAACGTGGTAGGAATTATGGAATTCCTCAATTTTGGATACCTTAATATAGTTACTTCCTTATTCATTTTTTTATAAGAAGGCACGTTATCCACAAGTTATCATGTTTCTTTGCTTTAAAAAGACAAGGATTATGTGAAATATCATTTTTATGTCATAAATAATGTATTAATTACTTATTATCTGACACGATTTGTTGCATGATTAGTGAGTTTCGAAAAAAGAATACGATTACATATTGCTGCTATGTTCATTATTTCCTGTAGATATCAAAATAAAAACACAATTGTGAAAAAACCGCTATTCCTATAACTAATGTAGAGTATCGTGTCAATGCAGTTAATGTAATTTTAACTCGCTCTGCTCTTTAGCTATACGGTAATAATCATCCCAAAAACAGGATTATTTTCATTAGAGCAGTCAAATTTTAATATGCGGTTCAAAGTCATGTTATGTCTAGCAGCCCTTAAGTTAAATAGTAATATGTATATCAGCCCATATACACCGTTATTTTCATTAGAGTAATCAAATTTTAACTAAAGTAAATTCAAAGTCATTAATATAGTCCATAAGTAAAATAATATTGTTTCTCAAAATATTCTATCACTTTGATCCTCATAAAACAATACATAGACAATACGCACGACCATAATAAGCCCATTCATAAAGTACAGTCAGCGACAAAAGTCGTTGAACACATTCAAAACGCCAAAAGTCTTGCACACATGAAGCAACAGAAGTGGTTGAGCAGGGTCGGCCACAAAAATTGAACAACAATAAGTCAGAGTTAATTTTTATTTTGAAAGGTTAAATTTGAATTAATTTTATTTACTATTATTTTTCTTATTAAAATGCAAGTGTTGAATTTATGTAAATAATCAATATTTAATACAACATATACGATACATTATTAAACTTCTTGAGTGTTTATGTACTCTTGTTTTTATGTGGACCTTTTATTGTCTAAATCGTACGTATCGTTTTCCATTAATCTTACAATTGCAAAATATCGGAGCAAAGAACCCATTGGATATTGATTTTGAAACCAATCGGACCAATAACTAAAAAGTATAAAATGGCGGCCAAAATATTCTATTTTGACTATCAATTTAGAAAATCGGAGCGAAGGGTTTCTCTGATATGTATTCTGAACCCAATTGAATCTAAAAAATTCAATAATGCTGCCACTATTTTCTTTCTGAATCTGATAATAATTAATATTTATTTACGCCACTGAAATAAAACACGCCTAAAACTTCTCATAAATAAATATTATTTCACACAAACAGAAAACAATAAGTCAAAGCAGAGAAAAGCAAAAATTATAAATTATGAAATAACATTTTACAATGAATGCATAACAAAGCGACAAAAGTATCTGAACACATCTGCGGCAAACTTGCTTTTTATAGGTGTTCAGAAACTTATGTACCATTGGTGTGTTCAGGTATTTTGTCACTCAGAAACTTTTGAAAAAGTATTTTCCATTCTGACTAATAATTATTATTTTTAATTGTCTCCACTGATATAAAACACACGTTGTGACTTTAGGAAATATTTTGAGAAACTAAATTGAATATAGTTATGAGTTGTTACGGAAATTTGCCAGATAGTCGGTGGGCGTGCGCAATACAAAGATATCAAAAAAATACTGACTTATGTACAATTTGCGTGTTCAGGAATTTTGTTGCTTTTGTTGTTCAGAAACTTTTGTAACGTTAAGGTGTTCACGAATTTTTGTGGCCGACCCTGCTCAACCACTTCTGTTGCTTAATATGTGTAAGACTTTTGGCGTTTTGACTGTGTTCAACGACTTTTGTCGCTGACTGTACATACAGAAACACTACACACAACACACACACACTACACTAATGTCTCATTAGACACATTAATTAATTTATTTTCATTTTTCACAATTTTCCACCATTCGTTATAATTTTCTGACGTTCAATGAAAAAAATGCAGTCTTCTTAAAATAACACTGTATAAAAGATTTCTAAACCCGAGCGTTCTGAAACATTGAAAGGGTCTTAGGTAACCACGCTGACCACGTAAACTTCACATATCCTTTAATTTCTCTAGAGAGATCTCAGACATGCTGGATTCCTAGTGTAATCCTTCAGCGTTATAGCGAGCTATACCTATTAACTATAAAACAAATAAATCGTCCTTCCTATAATCTTTTTTTTTCTTTTTTTTTTTAACTCTGGCCCGGCATAGTGGCGGCATTGCACCTGATGGTAAGGAAGGCATCGGACGGTAGTCCCATGCCAATGGAAACAATTATGCCGGCCTGCTGAGGTGCCTCTTCACACTACGGCGGAAGGACCCAGGATTGTAGGAAGGAGGGAACACGTGAGACGGCAAACAATTCCACAGCCTGACGGTGCGGCACAAAAACTAATTACAGAACCGTTTGGTTCGCGCCGGGATGGTTTGGACCTAAGTCCTTTCGCCGTAGTGTGAAGAGGCATCTTAGTATGCTGGCATAATTGTATCGAATGGCACAGGCCTGTTGTCTGATGCCATTCGATTCTCTGCCTGAACGGCATTTGCGCTTACCATCAGGTGCAATGCAGTCGTCATTATGCTGTGCGAGTAAAAAAGAAAAGTTATGCTAGTATGAATGTCCAACCACTGACTTATCATTCCATTGCACTGCCATATAGCTGGTTCAGTTTTGAAAAACTGACTTACCACAGTAACAATACTCTGGCTTAGATTGGGTTCATGATCATGATTTCGATGAAAATATGGCTAGCTGTATCGGATTCATGAAATTTCCAATATTTTATGAGACATAAGAATTGATCACCTAAACCTCGCGACTCTTATGCACGCTGCTACTAGACCATTGTAAATACTTATAACACTACGATAAAAGTACGTAATGATTTATTATCTGTTAAAGATAAATAAACCCACGTACTCGTTTAGCGTTATCAACAGTAGTAGTCGCCGACGCAATGCATTAAACTAATCCAGAAATAATCGAAATGTCGAAAATAAAGCTTCTAAAATACATTTTATTAATACAATTGCTTATAAGTCTGTGTAAATGTGAAAATAATGTTGAAGTTAAGTTAGAACAAGGTGTTTTGTTGGGTAAAACTGAAGAAACACTATTTAAAGGACTTAAATATTATGTTTTTAAAGGCATACCGTTTGCGGAACCACCTATTGGAAAACTAAGGTTCCAGGTACTTTATAATTTATTTAAACCAAACTATTTTATTGAATTTCTCTAGTGTGGCTAACGATTGTAAAGCAAAAACAAAAATTGTCATGGCAGAATTTGAATATATAATAACATATGATCCTACACATTCATGTAATCTTTAAAATAAATTATTAAGCTGAAAGGTTTTTAAAGTTTCAATCACTTAGGTGATTCGCCGTTAAATAAATATATCACCAACCCGCACTGGACTAAACTACTTAAATAAAATATAATATCATGTTTAATGTTTGTCTTCAAGTTTCCTAGTAAATACTCACTAAAGTATTATACTTGTTCATTTCAGCCTCCAGTACCGCACAAAGGTTGGGATGGAACCTACGAAGCTTTTGATGATAAGCCCACGTGTATACAGCACAGCTCCAGAATGCGTATGGCAGAACCCTTGGGAATATCCGGCGATGAAGACTGTCTGTTCATCAGCATTTTTACACCTGATATAAAAGGATCAGCTCCTGTAGTAGTATTTGATTACAACGATAACTTCAGAACCGGTTTCAACGGATCTGAAACCTACTCACCAGAATTCTTCGTTGAAGAAGGTGTGATTGTAGTGACCATTAGTCATAGACTGGGTATTATGGGATACCTAACTACTGAAGATGACGTGATACCTGGTAACAATGGTCTGAGAGACTTTATTCTAGGTCTCCAATGGGTACAGAAAAATATTAAAGAGTTTGGAGGCGACCCTGAAAGAGTAACATTAATGGGAAACCGTGGCGGTGCTGCTATAGCAGAGATTATGTTATATTCTGAGAAAGCCAAGGGTCTCTTTTCAGCCGCAATGATACATAGTGGCACAACTCTAGAAGCCAGCTACTTCTTTAAAAACCCACGGAAAAAAGCTTTTGAACTTGGTAAACACGTTGAAGTAGAAACTGAAGATAGTAAAACATTGCTGGAAGGACTACAGTCAGTTAGTGCTGAAATGCTCTTCATTAATGAATTGAAAGTTATCGAAGACGAAGACACACGTCAATACAGCTCTCTACCTTTTGCACCTACAATAGAAGCAAACAGCGAAGATGCTGTACTGCCTTTCCTACCGGAAGACGGGAAAATAGTCAACGATGTTCCAGTTATATTCGGTTTCAATTCTAGAGAGGGCTTAGATATAGTCTCCCATTTCCTGTTCATGCCACAATTGCTATCAGATAATGTAGAAAAAAATATTCTGCAAGTTCCAATAAGAGTTAATTTTTCATTTGATACTAAAGATCCGTCGTACCAAGAAGCGTCGAAAAAGATTCTTGAATTTTACTTCGAAGATAAATCAGTTCATTATGATAACCTTTTAGAATACACTGTCTATGCAGGCGATGTTATTCAGAACTATGCTTACTACAAAGCTGTGAAGAAGTTGACATCGGAATTAGAATCGCCTATATTTTACTACATATTCGATTTTCGTGGTCAGTTAAATGAGAACAGCCAGTACTTGGCAACACGATCTATGATACCATTAGAGCACAGAGGAGCCACGATTTTAGACGAAGTTTGTTACTTACATTTATGTTCTCGGATAAAGGAGTATTACCAAGAGATCCAAAAACTACCGTCCGAACCAAAGGATATAAAAGTTCTGGGGAAAATGGTGCGGATGTGGACCAACTTCGCTAAAACCAGGTATAAGTTTGTTGTATGGAATTTAATGAATGGAATTGTTCGTAATTTGTGCTTTCAGTCAATTCGAGCTTTCTCGCTCTGCATGCCTACGTATTCTAAACCAAAAAATAAGGAGTGAACAATTCGTTTGATTGAGTTTTTAGTAACAATACGCTGCTAAAGTACTTCCAATTTTCCCTATTGAGCTTTAAACTCGATTTATCATTTAATTATCTTATGTGAAATTCTATTATATGTGAAATGAATGTAAATTTCAAAAAAAATCATTTGCGGTACTCCAAGACAAGATACAATATTATTTTTCATAGAATTTCTACAAAAATGTCGTAGATAATTCAATTTAACTAGTTTTTTTCCGTTAGTTGGTTATTTTCAAATTACTGACCAGCACTTTTTCTTATTTTTACAGGAACCCCACGCCGGACAAAGACGACGAGATCCTACAAAAGTTCGTTTGGGAGCCTCTGGATAAAACATCAGAAGATCTAAAATACTTGCAAATCACGAAGAAACTTCAAATGAAAACCAACCCGTTCAGCACGAGATTTAATTTCTGGGACAATTTCTTGGAAAAATACTCTTCGATGGCTGTAGATGGAATCGTCAAGAAACCTGAGATTGTTAAAGATGAATTATAAAAAAAAAATGGTTGCCTGTAAAGTCGGTTTTACGGGCGAAGATTTTACGTGACAACGTCTTTTTCTCGGTAGAATATTTATTGATATGAATATAATCAAATTGCACAATAGGAACAAGGAATTGAATGAAAATAAGAATTGCACAAATTTTAACTATAGAAATATATTTTGTTTACTAAAACATTGTACATGTAATGACGAATCTAAGCACTCCATATTTTCACTACAGACACAGCTGACGATACTTTAACCACACGTGTGAACTTGTATTGTGACGCTTTCTTGTTTTTCCAACGCCAAGAACGTTCGAGAAAGACAAAGACAGAGACACAAGCATGCGCCGATTCAATGCGCCTAATTCTCTAGTGCTGCGCGCGCACCGTTACGTTACCGGGCGTTACACTTTTTCATAAGTGACTCCCAGCCGCAACCTAATTTAAGACGTTGTCACGTCAATAAGAAAAATCGTATTTTGCCTGCTCTCGATTGTCGAGCTCGTCAAGACGATTCCTCTGACTCCAAACACGGGGGGTTTACTTTAAGAAATGACGGAGTTATGCCTGGACAAATATTTTAGGGGAGAGAGGGAGGAATTTGGGGATTTGGTTGGGGCCAATCTGTAGAGCTCACCGAGCCGGTTCCAAAGATACCAAACTCGGTGGGTCTACGATCTATATTGGCCGAGATAGGATTGGGGGGGGGGTGAGGTAAATTTTCGGGGTGGGGGTAAGGGAGGGGGGGGAGGAAGGTTTCGTGGGGAGGCTAACTTAAATTAATTTTTTGGAGGTAAAATATTTTTTTTTGGGGGGGTAATTTTTTGCGTAATTTGGGATTTCTGGCGGGGTCAATTTGTAGCCCTCACCAAGACGGTTCCGAGGATACCAAACTCGGTGGGTCTACGACCTATGTTGGCCGAGATAGGATTGGGGGGTGAGGTAAATTTTCGGGGTGGGGGTAGGGGAGGGGGGGGGTAGGTTTCGTGGGGAGGCTAATAGGCACTATTTCGGAATAAGGGTGGGGGAAGGCAGGGGGGGGGCTATGGGACAATTTTGGAAAAAGTGGGTGAAACTGAAAAATAATTCTCTAGTGCTGCGCGCGCACCGTTACGTTACCGGGCGTTACACTTTTTCATAAGTGACTCCCAGCCGCAACCTAATTTAAGACGTTGTCACGTCAACAAACTGTATAACTTACTTATGGTTTTCATTGAGATTCTATGAGAATTATTGTAAATCCTACATGTTTTTAGGTCAATACTTCTGATCAACCATTCCAAATTAGCGCGAAGTTGCAGTATTTCTAGAACCTTTCGTTTTGACAGTACAGTTTTCATTCCTTCACAAACCAGTAGTTTCAACTAGTTTTTGAGGGAAATAAATGTATGACGCTCAAGGATACATTTAAGAGTTGAGCTATGGAGAAATTATTCTTCAGGAGAACAATGACCGATCGCTTACCATGAGGCGAATGGAAAGCTCTTTTTGCCGTTCATGGCAAAATTAAAAACAACTGCAAAAAAGGCACCTGCATTTGACAAAATCCTGCAGCAACGCTAGTCATGCCACTTTTTTTTAACAAGAGGAAAGCTAAGCTTCCGTTCTCATACCCCGGTGGAGACAAGGGGCAAATAACGTGACATTACGTCATAAGTTAAAAGACATCCCTTGGAATTAATTCATCTACACCTATTCCAGATTGTTCTATTATAATGCAAAAGATAAACTCAACAGGTATTACTTTACTTACTTACTTTTACTTTATCAGCCCATATACGTCCCACTGCAGGGCACGGGCCTACTCTACAATCGAGAATACGATTGAGAGTGGTTAGGCCATATAGTCCACCACGCTGGCCTAGTGTGGGTTGGTGGACTTACATACCATAGAAATTAACAGGTATTAGCATAGTTTAAAGTAATAATGGCGGTGCGAAGTTAGGTTATAATATAGGTGTAATGATTCCCTGATCAATAATCAATTTAATTCACATAAATATATGTAGATGGCGCTACTAGGCATGTCTCTGGATCGAAACGTAATAAGCTGTCAATTAAGTTGTGATTCCTCAACATAGATGGCATTACTAGGCACGTTTTATAATAGACTAGCGGACATTAAACGGTGACAGGGGATATAAAAATGAAGAGAGGGTAGAGGGAAGGCTTTTTTTTGAAAAACGAACTTGGAGAAAACGTGTTGGGTTGAGTGGGACTCGGTGGAGAATTGTATTTCCAAATCCAAAATTGGAAAAGAAAATAAAGGAGTCATACCAGCTTGATACCTGATCACTGTTTAGTGGGATATTGTGATATAGGCGGAGTGAGCAGAAATTGTTTGGCCACGGGGTGAGTCTGCACTTTTACTATCGTAGCACCGGTTGATTCCGATTTTTAAGAGTGTTCCCGCATGTGCTGAAGATTTTATTTTGTTCTCAGCCTGTGGAAACGCCCTTATTGGCCGCCGTTAGCGCAATAGATAGGCCAAGGAGCGCGCTCGGGGTGCCTGAAGAAGTCCTAGCTTCCACGACGTTGTCGCGAGGCAGCTGAGACCTAGACGCACACGTGATTGAAGGGGAGGGCGTCTAGCAACCGAGGTTCGAGTCTCGGGCGCGGAATTGTGGCGGCACTGTTTAGTGTTAAGGGATCTTGCAGTACATTTAATGAACCTTGTTCTTATTGATAATAGTTTTAGTTAGTTTTGTTAGCGTTAGGTTGTTATAGTAATTGTCATTAAGATTAAACCACACTTGGTAAAGATTCAATTGGTATTTTTGTTCGCTTGAGTACCTCAGACCCTTTGGGGATCATAAGGACCCATTACATTGGCGCTCAACCGGGTTAATTGAATGAAAATAATCCAGTTGAATTTTTACTAAGTTGGTAAAGATAAATTTACATTAAACATTGAAAGATAAAATTATACATAAGTTCAAATTTCATAAACACATTAGGTTGGTATATTTGTGAATCAGTAATTTTAAGTTCACGCCAACAAATTATTGTGGAATGTTAATATGTATTAATAGGATATGTATCCTACATTGTTCCGTACTAAAATATTTGTGACATCTTGGTAGACAAATTTACTTTAGTTATTTTTAAAGTTATTTCATTTAACTATTTTATTTCTTAATTTTGTTTGTTACACTTGTATATATTTTTTTACATTATAATGGATGTTAATGCACTACATAAAGATGAACTTGAGTTTGAGTTGGCTTGTCGCGGTGTACTTGATTGTAAAACGGTGGCAACAATGAGGAAATTCCTGCGGGAAATTTTGCGGCGTGAAGCAACTGGTGAGTCATCTATTTCCTTAAAAGTACCTAAATCTTGCATTGATAATCCAAGTAACGAAATTGAAATTTGCAAATGTAAACTATCTGCTTTAACTCCCTTAATATCGGATATCGCGCACAGTCCTGATCAGGTATTTATTAAACGCATTCATTCTCGTTTAACTCACTTGTTAAATCGCACTAAACTCATAATCCCTACTGAAACGGAGGACATAGATAAACACTTAACGTTGCTAAGAGATATACAAGATACCGTGTCATCCTTACTGAGCCTAGAACAAGAACATCATGATGGAGAAATTGCAATTTCTGATCATGAAAAGGAAATTTTACAGAAATCTTTGGGCGAAGAGGGCGCACAAATCATAAACCAGCTGGAAAAAAGCCAAAATATAAGTAAGTGTGCCTCGCCGAAGGATAGTGCTCTCCAAGATGCCCTAAGGCCCTTGACACCCGCACACCACCTGCCACTACAACGGGCTTCCACATTTGAAGATGTTCCCTATAAACGAAAGTTAGTGCCCATTAAGGATTGGGGTGTAAAATTCAGTGGCAAGGGGGCAACAAGCATTAATGCGTTTTTGGAGAGAATAACGGAACTCAAAGAAGCTCGGAACGCGGATGACGAGGACTTATTTCGGTATGCTATAGACTTCTTTGAAGGAGACGCGTTAATATGGTTCAGGGCAAATAAAAGTGCAGTGTCAAACTGGCCCGAACTGGTGAAACTCCTTTTGGACACATTCCAATATCCTAACTATCAAGAAGAATTGCTAGAAGAGATTAAACAGAGAACTCAGAGTAACAAGGAAAGTGTTCTAATATACATCGCTGTCATGCAGAACATGTTTAACCGTCTGCCAGTGCCTATTTCGGAAACGCAAAAGCTAATGATACTAAGGAAAAATTTACAGCCTTACTTTCAGAAAGCCATATGCCGGGACGTCTTTGATTCAGTGGTCGGATTGACCTCTGTCTTAAGAGTTCTTGAACGAACTAAGTTAAGTTGTGACAATTTCAAGGAACCGACTTATAATGACCGCTCGTTAGAACGAGATTTGGGATATCAAGGTAACCAAAAACTATTACGAGAGGATAAGTTTACTGAGTTGGCCGCCATGACAAGTGACGGGATAAAGCAATCCAGATGCTGGAATTGTAGAAGTCCAGGACATCGTTTTAGAGACTGCAAATTACCAAAACAAAGGCTCTTCTGCTATAAATGTGGTCGCTTCGGTAAAACGGTTAAACAATGTCCTTGTATCGGGTCCAATAAGGGAAACGATCACTCGGAGCCGATGCCGGCCGATCGTACTCCGAGGAACTAAAGTCATGGATTTCGGATGACTGGCAACAATGGCTGCGCACCGTCTCGATATATTTTAAAACTGGTAAAATATGTAACATTAATTGCAGAGTTGGGGACAACAGATATTATGCCGAAATAAAAATCTTGAATCAGTCATTCGTAGGCTTATTGGATTCTGGAGCTACAATATCAGTAATATCACCAGAGTTTTCCAAGAAAATTTTTGAGTTGGGATTCTCTAAACAGAAAGTCAATACGGAAATGATATCAATGGCAGACGGCACTAAACACACAATTGATTACATAGTTCATTTACCTGTTCAGTTCGCGGAATTCTATAGAGTAATAGATGTTTACATTATGGATGGTTTAAAATCTGACATTATTTTAGGCATGAACTTTTTCAGATCATTTAATTTGTCTATTGGAGTCGGGAAGCTAATTAATGAGGTTTCACAGATCGACACCATACGTCCAGTCATCTCCCGTGATGAACTGTCATTCGAGCAAAAACAGCGGCTTGATGATTTACTGAGAGATATAGGCTCGGAAATTGGCAAAGGTTTAGGAAGAACGTCATTGATTGAGCATAGAATAGATACAGGGAACAACTTACCTACTCAGCAAAGACAATATCCGTTCGCTCCACCCATTATTAAAGAGCTAGAGAAGGAAATTCACGATATGCTTAATAATGATGTCATTGAACCCTCATTTAGTGCGTGGCGCTCTCCAATATTGCTGGTAAAAAAGGCGTCAGGCGAAAACAGACTATGCCTGGATAGCCGCCAACTAAATAAAATAACTAGAAAGGACTCATATCCATTACCTAGAGTAACCACAATCTTAGACAGTCTTAGAAATGCTCGATATTTGTCTACCATTGATCTTCGTTCGGCTTTTTGGCAGATACCACTAGAAAAAACAAGCAAAGAAAAAACTGCTTTTGGTCTCGCAGGAAAAGGTCTTTACCAGTTCAAAGTCATGCCATTTGGTCTGAGCAATGCATCTCAGACACAACAGCGCCTGATGGATAGATTATTTACGCCGGAGTTTGAGGGGAAAATTTTTGCTTACTTAGATGATATCGTCATTTGCAATCAAGACTTCGACGATCATCTGACATCGCTGACCCACGTAAAGAATCAACTGAAAAAGGCTGGCCTCACTATCAATCTTGAGAAATGTGTATTTGCCAGATCATCTTTGAAATATTTGGGATACATCGTGGACAAAAAAGGTCTGCGTACTGACCCTGAGAAAGTTAAAGCCATCTTGGATTATCCTAAACCCACGACTTATACAGAACTAAAACGCTTTTTAGGCTTAGCCAGTTGGTACAGACGATTTGTACAAAACTTCGCAATTGTCGCTGCTCCTCTACATGAACTTACTAAGGGAGGTAAAAAGGCAAAACGGATTGTTTGGAACAAGGAAGCAGATGAATCCTTCATTAACCTCAAGACGGCCTTAACCTCCACACCAGTTTTGAGAGTACCCGACTTTAAAAAGCCCTTTTCCGTACAGTGTGACGCCTCTAACATGGGTACTGGGGGCGTTTTGATTCAAGACGTTGACGGTCTAGAGGTCCCCATTGCCTATACCAGTAAGAAACTCTCAGAAAGAGAACGGAAGTACTCGGCATCTGAGCGAGAACTCCTAAGCGTAATCCATGCTGTAGAACAGTTTCGTCCTTATATAGAGGGCACTCACTTCAAGGTAATTTCGGATCATAGCGCTCTTCAATGGCTTCACCGTAATAAGGATCCACACGGACGCTTAGCAAGATGGGCAATGAGGTTACAACAATTTGACTATGAAATAGTACATCGTAAGGGTAAACATAACATTGTGCCGGATGCATTGTCTAGAGCGATTCCGGAAGAAATAAACATAATTGACAACATAGCTTCGGAAGATAAAGACGAATGGTATAAATCGATGGAGGACATGGTGTTAGCGGGAGAGCATGATCCGGATTGGGAAATTTGTCAAGGTCAACTATGGAAATACCTTAAATTAAAAGAATTCCCAGATGAAAATGACTGTTGGAAGCTTGTCATACCAGTAAAATTGCGAGACCAAGTGCTTAAGGAATGCCATGATGATCCTACTTCTAGCCATTTAGGGATTAAAAAAACCATTAACCGTGTAAGACAGCATTACTTTTGGCCATCACTCATAAAAGATGTGAAAAATTATGTGCAGAAGTGTGAAGTGTGTGCAAAGTACAAACACTCACAACTGAGACCTTCTGGGTTAATGGGAAAGCAAAGAGAAGTTACAGAACCTCTTCAAATAATTTCCATGGATCTCATGGGTCCTTTTCCACGATCCAAGAGGGGAAACACGATGCTGTTAGTAATATCATGTTGGTTTAGTAAATTTTGTTTCCTATATCCAATAAGGAATGGGAAGTCATCAACAATTACACAAATCCTAGAGGAACAGATATTCTTAATGTTCGGAACCCCCAAAGTCATTGTTTGCGACAATGGAAGGCAATTTGTATCCAAACAATTTAAAGAATTAGCCTCAGGCTATGGTGTGACGCTATGGTACACTCCCTACTATCATCCTCAAGCAAATCCAACGGAGCGCGTGAACAAAGTTATTGGGGCAGCAATAGCTTCTTATGTTGAAAATGACCATAAGGAATGGGACAAATACATACCACATATAGGGCATGCCATCAGGACATCAGTTCACGAAGTGACGGGGAAAACACCGTCATATTTGTTCTTTGGACGTGAAACATCAATCCATGGCAAGAAAGGCTATAGTTTTGAAACAAACAGCGCAGTTAATTTTGATAAAGAGAAATTTGAAAAGAACTTAGCTTTTAGAAGTAAAGTTTATGACGATGTCTGCGAAAAAATCCGTCAATCACATGAATCTAACAGCAAGAGGTATAATCAAAGACGTCGTACTTCTGACTATAAAGTAGGTGACTTAATTTGGAAGCGCACAAAAATATTATCCAACGCTGACAAGACCTTAATGTCTAAATTAGCTCCTAAGTTTGAAAAAGCGGTAATAGCAGAAAGAATGTCGAGAGACGTTTACAAATTAAAGAACCTTAGAGGTAAAGACTTAGGTATCTGGCACTCCTGTGATCTTAAACGTTTAGTTTGAATCCGGTTGGATTCTTTAGAGGAGAGGGGATGTGTAATGATTCCCTGATCAATAATCAATTTAATTCACATAAATATATGTAGATGGCGCTACTAGGCATGTCTCTGGATCGAAACGTAATAAGCTGTCAATTAAGTTGTGATTCCTCAACATAGATGGCATTACTAGGCACGTTTTATAATAGACTAGCGGACATTAAACGGTGACAGGGGATATAAAAATGAAGAGAGGGTAGAGGGAAGGCTTTTTTTGAAAAACGAACTTGGAGAAAACGTGTTGGGTTGAGTGGGACTCGGTGGAGAATTGTATTTCCAAATCCAAAATTGGAAAAGAAAATAAAGGAGTCATACCAGCTTGATACCTGATCACTGTTTAGTGGGATATTGTGATATAGGCGGAGTGAGCAGAAATTGTTTGGCCACGGGGTGAGTCTGCACTTTTACTATCGTAGCACCGGTTGATTCCGATTTTTAAGAGTGTTCCCGCATGTGCTGAAGATTTTATTTTGTTCTCAGCCTGTGGAAACGCCCTTATTGGCCGCCGTTAGCGCAATAGATAGGCCAAGGAGCGCGCTCGGGGTGCCTGAAGAGGTCCTAGCTTCCACGACGCTGTCGCGAGGCAGCTGAGACCTAGACGCACACGTGATTGAAGGGGAGGGCGTCTAGCAACCGAGGTTCGAGTCTCGGGCGCGGAATTGTGGCGGCACTGTTTAGTGTTAAGGGATCTTGCAGTACATTTAATGAACCTTGTTCTTATTGATAATAGTTTTAGTTAGTTTTGTTAGCGTTAGGTTGTTATAGTAATTGTCATTAAGATTAAACCACACTTGGTAAAGATTCAATTGGTATTTTTGTTCGCTTGAGTACCTCAGACCCTTTGGGGATCATAAGGACCCATTACAGTGTGTGAGGCAGGACCAACACGAGTAATAAACTGATAAACTTCTTCAAAACTCTTTACTTTGGCACTTGTAATGTATTTTGTTTTGACATAGCAAGTTTGTTTTCAAGAAACTTCCGGGTGTTGCTAACGTGCTCGTATAAGGTGTAATTAACTTTTCGTACGTGTTTTTAATGTTATTAAGTAATGTTTTACATAGGGTGAGTGGGGGCAACATTGAAAACGGGGTAACACACAAATTGGGCCATAACACCAGTCTTAGCGCATATTTTGAATGGCTGACCACATTGTTAAGACCGCTGTTTTGTTAGGTCTCACACCTCAATCAACTTTGGGCGCTTAAAGTATGTGGTTGTGTGCTATAAGCAAATTACCAACTAGTGGTGTTTTCGCAAGCTGCTTCGAGTGTTTTTATCTTACCCCGTGGTCTGTAGCATTAATTCCAAGCTAGGCACAATTTTTTTATTGGAATATGTATTTCCTTAATATTTTTAAGTCTTAGATTTGTCATGTTATCAATGTATGGCTACTCTTAAAATTTAAAGAAGTATCACAACTTTTTATCTTCCCCCAAATCAATTTTCCGGCGTAAGATAAACATATAAAAATATCACCCTTACCTCGTTGCATACAGAAAGAAGACATACTAAAAGCCAGATGTTCTCAAACTTTGTCTACTACGTAAGTATGAAACTTACCTATACTTATAAATGAACTTTCTGTGGGTTTATCTGTGAGTGTGGTTTCAACAATTATTGGTTGTGAATTTACTTAATATTTGGAACTATGATCAGCGCCATCTAATTATAAAAGCATAAAGCAACAACATCACGTCTTGTTAAAAATCGGGGATAATATTGTAACAGCGACATCTATGTACTAGGGAAAAAATAAAAAGTAAATCCAAATGTTTCCGCTAGATGACAGTGAACGATTACATTCAAATGTCTGTGATTCAAATCCTCAGTTCAAATCGTACGACATACTTACCTAGCCGCTAGGCGGATTGATAAGCTGAAGTAGCATACTACAATATAACGTCAAGAACTTATGAATGATAACCGAAAGGGTCAAAAAATTCTCAAGTAGAGGCAATCGTAATTTCGAACAATCACTTTTTTTCTTTATTTAACGAGCTTTGTCACTGAGTGATAATGTCCCTCCGTAATATAAATAATAAACTTATAATATAACTGTAATGTTTGCATAAAGAAAAACACGTATTCATTTTGATACGTTTAATACATGACTGACACTGTGTCATAATTATATATCGAAATACCATTAAAGTACTACAGCCAGTACAAATAATTATACAACCTATTTACTATATACTACAATAACAACGGAAAAACAAAACTTAAATTCAATTAACAAACATATTTTCACCATTTTATACAATTTAATTGCTCGATTTGTTTTAGGAGAAGCCAAATTCAAATTACAGTAGCCAATGTCTTGCATTATACATATTTCCAAAATAAGAACTACAACTAAAATCAACTATGATAGTCGGGAGGTAGCTGGAAGTCTTAATAAAATATGTTTGTATTAGTTATTCAATAAATAATAATAATAATAAATAAATCTTGGACACGTGTGTTACAGCCGGAATAGCTCAGTGGTAGATTCTTGCGATATAGTGGTCCGTGGTTCAAATCCAGGTTTCGGCATTCAACGGTTGTAGTCACCTGATATGTTTTTTACTACCTTAATTGGTTTCCCAAAACATTATAAATATTATAGTAATAAAACTAAAGAATGAAATTAGAATAGTTTTAGCATATTGAGGAATATCAATTTTAAAAAATTTTAATGCTTTTTTTCTACATATTACATACTTAACCCAGCCTTTTTCCCTTTTTTTCATTTCTAAGTTAATAGTTATGTTTTTATAATTTTATTTGGAATGTTTGTCCTTCTTGTTTTACTTTTTCATTCATGAATACAACTCCTCAACCGCTACTATTCACTATTCAGCATTATTTGTTAAATTCTTCGGTGCTTGGGTCCCACTATTTTTATTATATATGTGAATCAATTGTGCAAACTATCATTACCATTTTGTGAAATCATTACATACGCTAATGACACCGCTTTGCTGATCCATGGATGTGATTGCAATCATGCTCGCTCACAACTCAGAACTGGCCCCCAGTCGAGTCATGAATTGGTTATCGATTAATTCACTTACATAAAATTAACTAAAATAAAATTTATTGCTCAAAAAAATATATGTATATTATTATTATAATTGATGTCCCCTCTACACGATGGGCGCTGATCCACTATGATGGCCCATCGTGTAGAGCGCCTAGTGGCGTATAATGGCTTAAAGCGCGTGTGACGACCTTGTAATGGCGTCGGTGTCGGTTTTTCCGACACACATCAAAGGTAATGGTTGATCACTACTAAATGTCGCCATCGTGTAGTTGCGTTCCCATCAATCACATGGCCATTGATTGCCAACTCGCTGGTCCAGCGCTGGCCTATAGAATAGCTATCGAGGATCTATTACAGTATGAAAACAAATGATAAAATTACCCTCGTTACCTCCAACCATTCATGGTATCTGCCATTGCGGTCGTGCTTAATAGATTAATTTGTAAACAATCTTATTTTGAGAGGCATTCACGTCGACTCAAGTATTGTAAACCGGTCTTACGAGTACAAGAGCACAACATAGAATGTTATGTCATAATTGGCACGGACTTGAACAACTTACAAGTTAAGATATGTTTTGTGAACTGAATGAAGCGAAAGTGGTATGTCAGGGGAGTTACTTTATACTCTGACACGAATTTCGAGTGTGCGGACTATCAACGTAGACAATACGATTACAGTTCTTAACTTTATAAATCAATACTATTCTTTAAGATACTTATCATTCACTTCGAACTTAGTCTATTGTTACGACGTACGGTAGAGGATTTCAACATTTTGTAAAGTATTTGAGTGAGCATATTTGTTTTCGAAAATTCGCCGCCGCATCGGAGTATAGAGTAACCTCCCTAAATCGAGCAAAGAGGAAATCTATAAAATATGCCTACCATAGTGGGATGCAATCGTGACATGATGTTTGTATGAATGTAATAAGTAATGTAACAAGTTTTATTTATATCTAAAATATTTAAATAGAAAACCTGCATAGATTTATAAAGTTTACCTAAATCTAGGTTTTAAAATAAATAACTGATAATGAGTATTATTAAAGCAACATTAAAATCGTGCTTTTTTGCTAACAAAAACAATCATAAAATCTTAACATAATTAAATTTTATGACATTAATTAACATTTAATATATATTATGTAATTATCTAGTGTGGTTTTGCATAAACTTTTATTAATGGAAGATTTTGTAAATTGCTTCTCGGACGTTTATCTGACAAGCGCCCGGCCCGACGCCGCCCGGGCCCAGATACTTTTTGACTCCAGTCCATGTCAGAAACATAATTTCGTGTACTAACTGGTTCATATTAAAACTCAATGTGACAACCCTCCTCTACTGATTTTCCCATCCCATCTCGTTAAATTTCGTCCTGACCAATGGGTCAGGTGTAATGACACCTTTTAACCGACTACAAAAAAGGAGGAGGTTCTCAATTCGACTGCATGTTAAATTTCTATGTTTGTTACCTCAAAACTGACTGGGCGAAACGATTTTTAAAGGAAACAATCTCGCCGTTCGTGATTGTAGCGTAATTTCTCAAAGATACATTTTCACTACTGCTCTGCACCCATTGGCTATAACGTGATATCATAAAGCCTATACCATTCCTCGATAAGCTACCTATCCAACACAACAATATTTTTTCAATTCAATCCAGTAGTTTCTGAGATTACCGGGCACAAACAGACAAATTCTTCAGCTTTATATATTCGTAAGTATATATACGATCTACTTTCTTAACATAAAATTACATAATCGTCGACGTAACTAATACTGGTTATGGAAATTCAAATACAGGGTATATCAAGACTGCTACCGAAAACGAAGCCGGGTGGTAGTTTAAGCGACTTTAGACACCATGCAACAGAAAAAGCTGCAAAAAAAAAGCGACAACTTTTTTTTGTTATTTTTTTCCTATGGCAATATTTGGGCGGTAAATACATTTTTTTCCTAAAATAATAGTGTATACCCTTTTATTTATAAATACTCTAAGGTATAAAAGAGTTTAAATTATTATTTTAGCAATAGTTTTTGCTTCGCAAGCCAGCACGCGTGGTTCTGGTTAGGAATGGAGAGGAGGTTAGTAATATTGGATATTTTTACTAATTATGAACCCGAGCCAGAAAGTGCCCGATATGATTTTTAATTCTATACGTGTATGTATACACACACATACATACATACATACATACATACATACACACATACATACACATATAGAACTATGATTATTGTCTGAAGTCGCTTTAACTACCACCCGGCTTCGTTTTCGGTAGCAGTCTTGATATACCCTGTATATATTTCATATTCACATATTTATACTATATTTTTATTATATACATGTTTATATTATATACATATACATATTTATATTATATTTTTTATATACAGGGTATATCAAGACTGCTACCGAAAACGAAGCCGGGTGGTAGTTTAAGCGACTTCAGACACAATGCAACAGAAAATGTTGCAAAAAAAGCGACAATTTTTTTTTTGTTATTTTTTTCCTATGGCCATATTTGGGTGGTAAATACATTTTTTCCTAAAATAATAGTATATACCCTTTTATTTATAAATACTCTAAGGTATAAAAGAGTTTAAATTATTATTTTAGCAAAAACTATGGATTTACCACCCAAAAATGACGATATTTAAAAAATCATAAAAAAATATTGTCGCGTTTCTTTGCGAACTTTTTAATTGCATTGTGTTTGTAGTCACTAAAACTACCACCCGGCTTCGTTTTCGGTAGCAGTCTTGATATACCCGGTATATCTATAGCTATTAGAAGTTATATAGAAGTAAAAATAGTCACACTTCACCTAGATGCAGGTTGCTTCCAACAGGTCAATGTGTCAACTTGAGGGAGATCTATGTTCATCAGTAGACTTCCTGTAGCTGAAGAGAGATACAGAGAGTAATTGAAACTTCAGGAATGTATCTAATGCAGTATGATGATCCCATTCTTACATTGATAAGTAGTATGATATATGTATATTTCTGAAAGTCTTGATAGGCTTCGTGACGCATTTGGTTAGGCACCGGCTGTGAAACGATCGACCGCGGATTCGATCCCCGCACCGAGACAAATGTTTGTGTGATCGACATCAATTGTTCCGGGTTATGGTTTAGCGTCACTGAAAATTCCCTCGAAGTTTGTGATACCCACGACACAAATCTTGGAGGGTTACTCCGACAGGAAATGCGAATGTTCGAGCGTTCGCCATCCACGTTTAAGATAAAAGTAATCCACTTCTAAAATCAACACCATTCTCTATGAAACTTTTCATTCACTCCGAAGTTAAAAATAATTGAGTAATTGGTTTGACGTCCGTACGTCACTTAAGGTGGCCACTGAAAATCAGCGTTGTGTTGTGGTTTGCACCACATCATAATATGAAGCTGAGTGGCCACCTACCGGTCACAGACGCGTTCAGCCATTTTTATTATTAAGTTTTAAATTGCTGTGTGTTTTATGTTCGTTGCGTTTGTGTATCAATAAATAGTTTTTCTTTCTTTCTTTCTAAGTTAGTATAAGGTTACAACGTACGATAGAAGATTCGAACATTTGGTAAAGTATAAAGAGGGGGTTACTTTACAAAAACGATACGAATTTCGAATTTTCGGATATTGGTCGTCCGGAGTAAGATATAATATTTCCACTTCTAAAAATCAATGCTATTCTCTATTATACTTATCATTTTCGCCATACTTAGTCTATGGTTGCGACGTACGATTGAGGAATCCAATATTTTGTGAAGTATCTAGGCACATTAATGAAGTTTTACTTACGGCGTCGGAACATTCGAAGTTCGTATCGTTTTTATAGAGTAACACCTAAGATGATGACATATTCATACACTTTTACGTACGATAAGACGTTTGAATATTCACTGTTGTATCGGAATATTGAGTAACCCCCCTGAATCTTGGTGTGATTATACTATGCATTTGAATGTTGTGTATATTTGTATTTAATGTTTTATCTTTCTTTCCCACAATATTCTCAAAGGCTAGAAGTACGGCCGCCTGATGGAAATCGGTGTCCGCTGATCATAGACCATCGCAGCAGTCTAGCACACTGGCCGTTGTGTACCGGAGGAAGAGTAAAGTAAGTAAATGTAAGTAAGGCCCCACTCGCACGGGCGCTTTAAAAGCGTCGACTTTGACGATGTTTTTTTACCTTTCCCAATATTTATGTTCATATGAAATAAAAATTTTACGTCCAACGCTCAACGTCGAAAATCAGACAGCGCTCGATAAAAAAGCGCCGGGTTTTAAAATGACCTTCGTGTGAATAAACTAATGTATTTACATTTATTTCCTTGCAACTTGTTTTCTTAACGCGCGTTGAAATAGCGCCCGTGCGAATGGGACGTAAGAGTAAATCTACAACAGTTGTAGAGTACAGTAAGTTGTAGTACAACTTATTATTAAATAACATACAAATACCAACCTTAGATGCACGAGTGAACCGCTTCGTACGACCTTGTAGTCAACCCGTTCTGTTATACGGAATTGAGTTTAATTGCAATGTTAATATTCGGAATTTTGGGTTTATAAATAATTAAATTCTTGCCTGTCATATTTTAGGTATATGATTTTAGTTACATATATTTTAAGTGCCTTTTTATTTGCTTTGTATGAATCAATGTACGAGTATATTTCGGAATCATTGAAGTCGATTTTCGAGCTTCTCAAATTATTAGATCGATCATGAATCGATTTTAAAGCACACATATGACAACACAATAATTTAAAATTTTGAGACATTATCTTTCATTTTCTATAGGTCGCACCTATAGAATTTGCATTAAATAAAATTTTTAATAAAAAAAATAAAAACCGACTTCAAAACAAAAATCCACTAACAACCAAAAATAAATAAAATAATAACTACCAATCCAAAGAAAAAAAAAAATTTATTTCATGGAGCTCGTGCATGTTGATTAATTTGCTTAATGACTTGACTAGCCAACAAATCAAAATATATGCGTAACATATTGAAGGCGAATTAATATAAGGCATAGGACCTATGCCTTATATTAATTTAAATATCTATATGTTTGGTACTGGGCGACCCGCCTTCAATATGTTACGCATATATTTTGATTTGTTGGCTAGTCAAGTCATTAAGCAAATTAATCAACATGCACGAGCTCCATGAAATAATTTTTTTTTTTTCTTTGGATTGGTAGTTATTATTTTATTTATTTTTGGTTGTTAGTGGATTTTTGTTTTGAAGTCGGTTTTTATTTTTTTTATTAAAAATTTTTGTTATTTTTATCTTTTTAGTGTTGATAGGCATTTAAATGAAAAAGATTTGGTCTCCACAAGGAATATGTTCTTTCCGATGACAATAAAATCGCTAAAATCGGCTAAAAGCTGCCAAAGATATTGGAATATTCACATGTTTATTATTTTTTCTCCCCCCCCCCCCCCCTTCCTTCGCGCCTACCCCTTTTTCCCTCAACCACTGTAGCCTAGCCTTTATACTGAACTCAATGCAAAAATAAGCGTTGAAATCCTATTAAATTTTGAGGAGTTCTACTCTCCAGGTCCGAACATGATAATAAGATCTTAATGTTGTGTTCCTGGGATCAACCTGTCAATACGTTTTTTCCAATGAAAAAGAAATCACTAAAATCGCTTAAAAGCTGCCGAAGATATTAGAATTTACGTGTATTTTAATTTTATCACCCACCCCCCCTCACCCCCACCCCATTTTCCCTCTCTCACTGTATCTTAACTTTTCTAATGAACGTAATGCAAAAAGAACCATTGCAATTCTCCTTAATTTTAAGGAGTTCCCCTCTCCAGGTCCGAAGATATTCATCAGATCTTCACCATATTTTTATGGGACCAAACGACAAGCACCAGCTTTCAATCAAAGAAAAAATGATCGAAATCGGTTCACACAGTACAGAGAAACGAGGTAACAAACATAAAAAAAAAAAAAGCAACATACAGTCGAATTGAGAACCTCCTCCTTTTTTTGAAGTCGGTTAAAAACAATTAGTTAAGTTTATAGCCGTTTCACTCCATTTCCTGATCTTAAACTCATGAATAATTATTTTTAACTTTTAATTGGTTCATTTACTTAAGCTTGTTTTTTAGTTTTAAGCTATTTTTGTAATAATTTATTGCGGAACATAAAATAATGCCCCAAAGCGATTTTCCAAAATCCATGGCATGTGTGGTATTTGCGCTTTTAAAATATGCACTATTATACCTAACTCACACAAGTTACAGTACTGTGTATTAAACGACTATAATTACACGTAGGCTTAGTGTATCGAGTATTTACTGAGCTTCAATGTCCATATATAAATAAGCTTATTCACTTACAACTAACGCCGCCTTCAGTTTGTCAAGCTTATTTCTATCGCAAAGTGTATGAAAGCGGCTGTATAGAATTCTATGAACCGAAAAACTGCGTAACCTAACCTGGAGTACGAGACCAGAACCTCACGGATCTCAACCCTACTTTATTAACAAGCTCGGAAGAGCTTGCTATTGACTTTTTTAGCCCATGGCTTTAGAAATGAATATAGAAATTTTCAATAGCGAGGTATTCAAGACTTTATTAGAAAACACGGATGTACTTCTTCTAACATGACAATACATAGAGACCTTACCCCCCTGCCGGCCCTTTACCCCATACTATCACTCACCACACCATACAGAGATTCTAACACATCCCCTAAAAACAGAACAAAGGCAGAAAAAAAAAGCATGACAATGCTGTTATGGCAACACACTGATTTTGAAATAATAAAAAAATAAACAAAAGAATCAAGTCCATTCTAAAGCCTTAAGCTAAAGTTAATTACTCTTCCGAGTATTCCGAGTTTATTGAAATGAAAGGGAAATAATTTATTGAATCCATTAAAATATTCTACATCATTTAGATCCAGTCATTTTTTTATCTACCACACGGTTCGGTAAGCGGTTTTCACAAGAGAAAAACGGGGAAGAAACTCTATTGTTGTTCTAGCTGTAGTATCAGAGCAGTTCATTAATCATTTGTTATTATGTTTTAAATACGAACATGTTTAATAAGTGCGTGGTGGCCTGTTGTTAAACGGACTAGACGCGGCTGCCAACATGTTCATGGTGGTCGCGGGTTCGAATCCCAGGGTGCGCCCCGGTTCTGACTTTTCAGAGCCATGTGTATATTTATAGTCAATAACCACACACTAAAACGGTGAAGAAAAACATCGTGAAGAAACATGCATACCATAGCGATTTATGAGAATTTCTATGGTATGTAAGTACGTCAACACACACTAGGCCAGTGCGGTGGACTATATATCTTCACCACTTCCAATCGTATTGTCGATTGTAGAGGAGGCCCATACCCTGCAGTGGGACGTGTATAAATAAATAATAAATACACCCAACAGTCACATACATAGTCCTAACCCCACACTAAGATCGAGTCTTGTGTCGTGTGTATCAAGAACTACGAAACTTTTCGGTCTCACAAACACCCAGACCCGAAACAAACACCTGTGGTTCACACAAATATTTGTTTCGGTGCGGGGATCTATCCTTCTGCGCCACGGAGGCTGTCATATATGAGCTGATACAGATTTTTATTTAGGCCCTAGAGGTCTTAGAATAAAGAAATAACCTCACTATAGTTATGTGAACGCAGTGGGTGGTATACGCGCAATACCACACGTCACGGTGACAATTGCATACGTAGACGATAGACGCACGTACTAACAACGCGGTATGAATTGATAATTACATTTTATTAAATGAGCCACTATTGTGTTTTATTAGTCCGGTAAACGAGCGAACAGCTCACCAAACATATGTTTTTTTATTGCATAAGTCCAGCAAACGAGCAAATATCTGATGGTAAGTGATCACTGCCGCCCGTGAACATCTACAATATTTACGTTGAAAGGGCCTTGTAGACTCAAAATTGGAGGGGAAATAGAAAAAAAATGAGGGGACGATGAAAATGATAAAACAATTAAAGAATTAGAAATTTGAAATCTAGTTATTGACTGCAATAATACTATAAATGAGGATTGGACGAGGGTTACTCCAGATCCGAATGGTTGGCACTTACTTTGGGACCTACATCCAACCATGGGCGATAAAAGGCTGAGTAAAATCTATGCTAATATATAAAGCTGAAGTCTTTGTTGTTTATTTGTTTGTTACCTCTAATCTAAGGAACTACTGGTTCCACCACCATCCATCTTTGTCTGTCCGTGTTAACCTTATGACGTCATACCATTTACCGAACAATAATTGTAGTAATCTGAATTATTTCAAGGTTGATTATGTAAAAATAAAGGACGAATTGAAAAATGTTGATTGGGTCGCTGAGTTTTCTATTTGTAATGATGTCAATGCAGTAGTGTCAGTGCTCTATGATAAATTAAGATATGTTATAGCCAAATATGTTATATAAATATGAAATACCCGTCCTGGTTCAATTACGCACTAATAAGAAGACTTACTGAGAAGGATAAATTAAGAAATCAATATCGCAAGTACAAAAAACCTCGTAATTTGATTTCCTTTGAACTAGTCCGTGAACACTGTAAAAAAACTATACAAGTTTTATCTCTACCAGCACGTTTTTTTTTTTTTATAGCCTTGTAGGCAGACGAGCTAGCGGCCCGCCTGATGGTAAGCGGCTACCGCTGCTCATGGACCTCCGTAGTGCCAGGGGACCAGCACAACAAAGTCGCTGCCTACCTCGAGGAGAGTACTCTCCTTAAACCTCGTTTGAAGAAGGACAGGTCATAGCGCCGAGGAAACATCGATGCAGGGAGTTCATTCCAGAGCTTGCACGTACGTGGTAGAAAAAAACGCTGGAAACGTACCGTTCGGGAACGGTACGCCTCCAGGTGGTGGGAATGAACTCTACTGCGGAAACGTGTGGTGCGATGGTACATGGGCGACGGTGGTCAACTCAAACAACTCTTCGGAGCACTCCCCATGGAACAAACAATAGAACACACAGAGAGATCCGAAGTCTCTCCGCAGTCCTAACGGTTCCAATTTGTCCGTGAGATTGGGATCATTGACTATTCGACAAGCTCGTCGCTGCAAGGAGTCAAGTGGGTCGAGCTGGTATTTTGGGGCACCTGCCCAGAGGTGGGAGCAGTACTCCACGTGGGGCCGGATTTGCGCTTTGTAAAGCGTCAATCTATGACCCGACGTAAAGTACCGCTTCGCTCTGTTCAGGATTCCCAACTTCTTGCTCGCCAGTTTGGCTTTGTCCTCCAAATGACTCCTAAACTCGACCAAGCTTGATATTTCGATGCCAAAGATTCCAATACTCTCGGATCCTTGGAGAGTAACTCCTTGGAATTGCACCTTACAACTATTGAAGATAATAACCTAACTAAAAATTCTAAATCCTTCTGGAGCTATATCCATCCATCCATCCATCAGCCAAAGGAAGTCCACTGCTGAACATAGGCCTCCCCCAATGATTTCCACAGAGACCTGTTGGAGGCAGCCTGCATCCAGCGACGTCCCGCGACCTTTACCAGGTCGTCGGACCATCTTGTGGGTGGACGTCCTACGCTGCGCTTTCCACTACGTGGCCTCCATTCGAGCACTTTCCGACCCCATCGGTCATCAGATCTCCGCGCTATGTGCCCTGCCCATTGCCACTTCAACTTGCTAATCCGGTGGGCTATGTCGGTTATTTTAGTTCTCCTACGGATCTCCTCATTTCTGATTCGATGTCGTAGGGAAACCCCGAGCATAGCCCTCTCCATAGCTCGTTGAGTGACTTTGAGCTTCCTAATAAGGCCCATAGTGAGAGGCCACGTCTCGGTGCCGTAAGTCATCACTGGCAACACACAACTATCGAAGACTTTCGATTTAAGGCACTGAGGTTATTTAGGTATTTTGGACGAGAAGACGTCGCGTAGTTTCCCGAACGCTGCCCAACCGAGTTGGATTCGACGATTGACCTCTCTCTCGAAGTTGGACCTGCCTAACCGAACCACTTGTCCTAAATAGACATATTCGTCAACAACTTCAAGAGTCGAGCCCCCAACACCGATGGAGGTGGGCACAACATGGACATTCGACATGATCTTCGTTTTGTCTATGTTCATTTTAAGACCCACCTGTTGGGAGACTCGATTGAGGTCTTCGAGCATAGTGCTAAGGTCTTCCAGCGATTCTGCCAAGACTACAATATCGTCGGCAAACCGAAGGTGAGTGATATACTCGCCGTTGATGTTGATGCCGAATCCTTTCCATTGCAAGAGCTTGAAGGCATTTTCCAGCGCGGCAGTGAACAGTTTCGGAGATATGACATCTCCCTGCTATATCAAAAACAAAAATTCTAATCATTCATCTTTTCCTGAATATGTCATAATGAAAACAGCACTGCCACCACCGGCCCGGATATTGCTAATATTTTTGCACAGCAGTTTTCATCAACTCAAAACACATTCAATGGTCCAATATCTTCCCTAAATTTGAATCCACCAAGCAGCCATGATATACTTTCTCACATTCATCTAACTGAATCTGAAGCACTCAAAAAAATCAAACAACTCGACTGCTTCAAGGGCGCCGGGCCCGACTCCATACCACCTGTCTTTGTGAAACGCTGTGGATCTGCTTTGACATTGCCGCTAACCTACATTTTTAACAAATCGCTTAATGACGGAGTATTCCCTGACGAATGGAAAAGGGCCAAATTCGTCCCCTTGCACAAAAAGGGCAATCCAAACGAAGCTAAGAACTATCGTCCCATAGCCATTCTCTCGTGCTTCTCCAAGCTATTCGAGTCTCTGATTTGCCCCAAATTTTCTAATTATATTGATCCTTTTTTATCATCTAACCAACACGGATTCCAACCGAGACATTCGACCATAACTAATCTAACATCATATGTTTCTGACCTTTCACACGAACTCGACAAAGGATGTGAAGTAGATGCCATCGACACAAATTTTACTAGCGCCTTTGACAAAGTTACGCATTCAATATTGCTAAAAAAGCTGGAACATTATGGCATACATGGGTCCCTACTCCATTGGTTTCGATCTTATTTAGCCAAGAGACTTCAGTTTGTCTCGGCAAATGGCCATAATTCATACGAATATTATGCGACTTCTGGCGTACCCCAGGGATCCCATCTCGGTCCAATATTGTTTTCCGTGTTCATTAATGGTATTGTCTTAGTCATACATCATTGTAAACATCTACTATTTGCAGACGACCTAAAAATATATTTGACAGTATACTCACTAGATGATATAATACATATTCAAGATGACTTACAAAGAAACCAGAACTGGTGCGCTATTAATCGCATGGAACTGAATCCCAGTAAATGTTTCCACATAAAATTTACCAAGAAAAAAAACCTACGGCATCAGAGTACACAATAAATAATGTTAAATTAACTAAAGCCAATGATATCAAAGATCTTGGCGTGATATTCGATACGATACGTTTTTCATCACATGTCGACTCAGTAGTTAAAAAATCCGCTCAAATGCATGGTTTTTTAAAACGTAACACCAACCGCCTTATTACAAAACGTGGTTTATCTAAAAACTTTAGTTTAAATCGCAATAAGCTATGGTTTATATGAAATTCATATTACAAAAAGTGGTTTAACGATAAACCATGGCCTTTTTGATGGTTTATCGCTAAACCTGATCGCCCCCTAGTTTAACGGTGGTCTAAATCGTGAACTTCCAAATATTGCTTTTGGATTTAGTGTCTATTTCATCGTATTATGTTACTTAAACTGTAAAATTTATATTAATATGATGAATTTCTTCGTTTTTAAGGATTTTGCAGCCTTTGAGCGATAAAAAACGCCATGTCGGTCCAACAAAACACGTCTACGCGTCGCGTACGCTGTTTTGATTTTTTCCGATAAAAATATACGCAAAAGGATAGGTTTACCAAACATTTTGCAATGTAATCATCCATATAATAATGTTGGTTTACTCACTTTTTCCTCATTACTCAAATTCACAGACCATTTTTCATTTTGTAGGTCCACCACAACACGATATTATATTAGATTACTATGTAATTACCTTAGCGACAATTATTTTATATCACCTCACTTCAGATACTTCGTTGACTAAATAGTAAATGCATTCCAATGCTAAATGAACTTATTTTAGCTCGCGATAGTTTTGTTTATTGTTATGGTTTCATGTAACGCGCCAGAATGTTACGTTCCATCACACGTGTTTGGATGTGTCACTAGCTAATATAACATGAACTAAATGAAAAAAAAATAATTAAATTGTAATCGATATACCAAACAATATTGACATTCAAACAAAATGTCCAACCCTCAATAGGTTCAATACGCCTAAACATTATTAAATCATTAAAATTTTATTAAAATGTATTATTTTCTGTGGATATGGAACGTTGCAATGGAATGATATCACGTTGAACGAATATTATTTGTATTAATCTGTGGTTGGTGTATAAACCACGGTTCAAAAGAATGAACCAAGAGAACCATGGTTTATTTATGTTTTGTAATACAAGTAAATTTAAACCATGGTTCTGCAGATTAGACTGGTTTTGTTAGACCAGGTTTAAACCAAGGTCTATTTCGCTTTTTGTAATAAGACCGCAAATGTTTTAAAAATGTCAGGACTAAAGTAATTTTATATAACGCTATGGTGCGCAGTCATTTAGAATACGGCAGCTCTATATGGTGTCCGTTCTATGCGGTACATTCTCAACGCATAGAAAAAGTTCAACGGGCTTTTACCAGACACTTAGCATTCCACACATCCGGTCTAAGTCACCGAAGTCCCTACAATTCACGATTATCTTTTTTCAAAATGACCTCATAATGTGACCGACGCAAGCTAGCAGATGTAGTATTTCTTTATAAAATCATCAACATCATGACCAACAGCAGCAAAATTCTTAACCGTATTTGTTTAACCGTTCCCTATAAATTACCAAGACATCACTAAGACATTTTATATACCATCTATTCGGACAAACACTGGACTCAACTCACCACTTTGAACACTAAAACTTCAGGTCTTGACATATTTAATACCCCAATATCGAAATTCAAAAAACAAGTACTGACTTACTGCAAAAAAATTAAGTAAATTAATAATGCCGTCTCTTTTCCAATTTTTTCCCTAGATTTTACGTTATTTTTATTTTATGTTATTCTATTTTATTTTATTGATTTTATGTGATTTCATGTTATTTTTGTTTGTATGCATATAGTTTATTTTTAATGTTTTTCTAATAGTGCATATTACCCTCGCCTTGTGAATGTTGTACACACCCCTTATAGGCATGTGCATCAGCATTTTATTTAATAAGTATTTCAGTTAATTTTAATGCATATGTTGTTGGTGTGTCTTTATTAAATAAATAAATATAAAAAATCAACATACCTATGATACAAGTGTTGTACCTACTTGCTCATGGGTCATGTTTACTTATTGATGTTGATTATTACTATTGTAAATATATAATTCGTCCTACTTATGTTGATTATTAGGTACTATTATCAACACATTTATATTCTCACATACTCACCTATGTCCATGGGCGTAATGGGATGTCGTTTATGGGAAAACACCTGCTGTGTATACATAATAGAATCAATATAACACGTATACCTAAACACGTTTGAGGAAGAGCGTAAGTTCCTGGAAATTTGTCAGCTTGTGCATTACACATTATACACCACTAACGAATGAACGAGAATCACATTATAATATATCGTATTTCTGTTTACCTCATTGTTTACCTCTCGAATGTATCATATTAACGTAAACAAGCCCATGAGAAGAATAATTTATTTAAAACTCAGATTTTTAAACCATCTCTCCATGTTGTTTAACTTTAGTTAGCTAATTAATTTGGCTAATGAGTTATGCGAGAACCTAAATTACATACACAAAATTTATTTTTAGCTGATGTTATAAACATAAGACATCAGACGCTAGGCCGTAATAATGCCTTCAAATGTTCGTAACATCTTAGTGGAGATATTCACATGACATAGTTTGTCATGGAAGAGGTCTAGCTCTGTGTGATAAACATGTATTGAATTTTAAAAGGCTTCCAAAAAATGTACTGGTTTTGCACAGGGCGGTCACGCGGATGTTAATCGGAGCGTTTACTCTCCATGCTAGTGTAGAATTCGTTAAGGACTCGGCAGCAGCATCCACATCGTGCTAGACTGGAAGGAAGTGACACTAACATACTCCTTTCAGCCTCTTCCAAGGTGAATGGGGAGCTTTACAGCTTTGCTCCCGTCAGAAAAAAGGAAGCCCCGCGTAGGGATGTCTGTGGCTATATTTCTTGCTAGACGGGACTGTCAGGCAGATATTTCGGTTAAATCTAGGGTGCAAGACAAGCTTTTGCCAACTTTCATGAGCTGGGATAATCAATTATGTAGGAGGGCTGCTAGCTTGTCAGCTTCCTATATTTTACTATATATGCCTGCCTATATAGGCAATAAAAACTACTATAGCTCTCAACGTGATATCTGTTTAGTCAAAGACAATATTTTCCAATGAAATCAATTTATCAACCAAATCAATAAAATTTTCCCGCGTTATAATTAGTGAAAACAACAGATTTTTACTTGCTCATTATAAAAAATAGATGATAATTGGCTCAAAACCCTGCTGTTATCTATATACATCTGCTAATTCCCATAACCTACGGGTTTTGCTGGTGACCAAACAAAATATATTTTACATTTTTGGATAAAATGAGTAATCTACGACCGCTAATAGCTATATGACCGCCAGTTGTTACACTATTTCAACAAATTGTAAACTGTGTACTTTTATGTAATATGTGGTGAACAATAAAATTTTATCTATCTATCTATCTAATCTTCAATTCGGAAAGAGTCAAATATATCTCACTTCATCCACTCCTGAACAAATTGTGTCTATCGAATTAAAAAAGCTCGTAGACGGTATTTTGATGTGACCACAGGAAGCCACTGTTAAAACTAAAAATAATATAACTTCTGTGTTTACTATAAACTTTGCTATCGAATAGCCGCTGAAGAATATGAATAAGCAAAATAAAAAGAAACAACGATGAAAATCCACCCCAAGACTCTGTGCATACAGAACAACTTCTATATCCCAATTGCGACAATATACATTTCGCAACTCGCCGTTTACATATAATTTAAGAAACTACGCGAGTATTGCAATTCTAGTTGTATTGCGATGATTATCGTCGACTTTCAGTTGCTGCACTCGAATACAAAAACCATTTTAAATATACACAACAAGCAATTGTCAAATTTGTACCAATTGTGTCAAGTTGCAAGTTTCCCCAATCTGCAACCACAACAGGTTGAGCGATTTCACTCCCTCGTGCCGTTCCCTGACCCATAGGTAAGTATTAAAAGTCACATTGACTGTTGACCGTGAATATGAAATATAGTATAAATACCGGGTATCTCAAGACTGCTACCGAAAACGAAGCCGGGTGGTAGTTTTAGTGGCTACAAACACAATGCAATTAAAAATTTCGCCTAGAAACGCGACAATTTTTTTTTTATGATTTTTTAAATATCGTCATTTTTGGGTGGTAAATCCATAGTTTTTGCTAAAATAATAATTTAAACTCTTTTATACCTTAGAGTATTTATAAATAAAAGGGTATATACTATTATTTTAGGAAAAAATGTATTTACCACCCAAATATGGCCATAAGAAAAAAATAACAAAAAAAAATTGTCGCTTTTTTTGCAACATTTTCTGTTGCATTGTGTCTGAAGTCGCTTAAACTACCACCCGGCTTCGTTTTCGGTAGCAGTCTTGATATACCCTGTATATAAAAAATATAATATAAATATGTATATGTATATAATATAAACATGTATATAATAAAAATATAGTATAAATATGTGAATATGAAATATATACAGGGTTTATCAAGACTGCTACCGAAAACGAAGCCGGGTGGTAGTTTAAGCGACTTCAGACAATAATCATAGTTCTATATGTGTATGTATGTGTGTATGTATGTATGTATGTATGTATGTATGTGTGTGTATAATGTAAATGGCGGCATGGCACCTGATGGAAAGTTCCAATGCCGCCCAGGAAGAGTATCCATTGGCATCGGACGGCAGTCCCATGCCAATGGAAACAATTATGCCGGCCTGCTAAGGTGCCTCTTCACACCGCGGCGGAAGGACCCAGGATTGTAGGAAGGAGGGAACACGTGCGCCGGCAAACAATTCCACAGCCTGACGGTGCGGCACAAAAACGAATTTGAGAACCGTTTGGTTCGCGCCGGGATGGTGTGGACCGTCAAGCTATGGCTTCGCAAGCCAGCACGCGTGGTTCTGGTTAGGAATGGAGAGGAGGTTAGTAATATTGGATATTTTTACTAATTATGAACCCGAGCCAGAAAGTGCCCGATATGATTTTTAATTCTATACGTGTATGTATACACACACATACATACATACATACATACATACATACACACATACATACACATATAGAACTATGATTATTGTCTGAAGTCGCTTAAACTACCACCCGGCTTCGTTTTCGGTAGCAGTCTTGATATACCCTGTATATATTTCATATTCACATATTTATACTATATTTTTATTATATACATGTTTATATTATATACATATACATATTTATATTATATTTTTTATATATAAATATATATTATATATAAATATAATATTAGTTATAAATAATTCGTCTATAATTCTTATTTTACTGGTGCTTGTTTCCTTTATTTCCTAGACTGCCCCTCTCTTCTTCTCCTTATCTCGTATCCATCCAAAGGTTGTCTGTAAGAAATCACCTAGAGCGATAAGACCGCCTTCTGTACTTTTTATTGTATGTTATATGTTCATGTTGTCCTCTTTATGTGCAGTTAAGAATGAATAAATAAATATGAAAAAGGATTAAATTCGCGTCTACTGAAATCTGGGCCTTTTTGTTGCTGCATCTGGCATCTTTTATCGCTAATTAGTAAAATATTGGTAGTTTTAACAACTATAGTTATTCTGTGTGGACAGCGCCTAAGTTTTAATATTAAAGGCATAACATCAAAGCATATATCGCAGAAACACGGCAGACAGCAATATTAATTGAAATGACATCGCCGGCCGAGCCACACGTCAAGCGAAATGATAGTGACTTGCATATTATAGATATCGACGATGATATAGACAATATTCTTGAAAACACACTCGATAAGAAAGAGGAGGAACCAGTGGTAGAACTTAAAATAGATAAAGTAAGCCCAAATGGTACGACGAAGGAGAACGGTGAGTACATAGTTTATATATAGTGTACAGACTTAGTGCACAAGAATGTTTTTCTTGAAACAAGTTTTCAAAATATATTTTCAAGAATAAAAAAGAATTTCATAGAGGCATTTATTTAAGTTTAATAGACTAATCATACAGAAAAATTCAAAGTCATCCAAATATAATTATTTTTTAGCAAAACTACAACTTGAAGGAATAATCTTGCAATGCGTATGAAAAGCACCAATCACTGCTTTTTGAGCGATATTCCTAGGCAGATATCGAGAGGAAGCAAGAAGATCTTATAGATCATCTCATTCAAACCTTACATTTAATTTCTACGGCTTAAAGCACCTGGTCGAGTTGAATTCCAAGAAAGAATTTGCAGTCACAAGAATCCCAAGAAATCCTTATAATTTCATCTTCCCAATCCTCCGGCTATTTCCTTCTCTATGCAGAATGATCTTAGTTCTCTCGCTTATAATATCTACAGCGATTTGCATCCAAGGAATCACGTATAAAGTGTAGCACCTGCCAAATCATTCAAAGATGGAATCTTGAACTCAACCTGAACCACAAGTTGCTCCAATTTTTCAATAATGTTTAACGTTATACGGTAGGATTTTACTTATTACGGTTTTAGATTAATAGAACTTGATAATAATAAATACGAAATAACTAGATACACGTCATAATCTTTGCATTAATTAAACACATTAATAATTCTAAAGACTTAACCTCCTCCTCCTCGCATCGATTTCCTCAATGCTGAGGGTCGTAATCCCCTGAACATGGAGTAATCTTTGACCGGATTATGCTGCGGCACCTTTTTCTATCTTTGGCATAGTGGAGCGCAACGACTAAAGACTTAACATTAACTTGAAAATTATTGCGCATTATAATTGCTGCTGCGGCGTAATTTATACTTGTTAGCTATTATTGATAGACATAATATACCTGTGTTTAGATTGAATTATTAATAGGGTTAGGTGAAATAGCAGAAATGCTATTAATATAATCTGATATGAAGGATATGGGTCGTGTGTAGTTCGCAAGTTAGATTACCGGATGTCCAATACCTCTTTCTCTCCCCATCCTTTTTCCTGTCCACTCCCTTATTCATTTGAAGGGCAACACATCCATGATCCAGGCTTGTGCACGTTCATGGGTGGCAATGATCACTTACTATCAGGTGGCCTATTTGCTAGTTTGCAGGACCTATGAAATAAAATAAAAAAACGCTTATACGCTGTTTATATAGGACATCGGCATGAATATTTTATGTTTCTTCTTTTTATGGGTAAGAAAGAAAGAAGAATAAAAACAGATTCAATAAAATAGGTACTCACGGGCATAATAGTAAAGGCTAACTTGAAATTGGAACTATGTATATGAATAATTCACATCCGGAAAAAACAAAATATTTTAGTACATTCTGCTCTACTGTACCTAAGTGAAAGAGTTTTCCCTTTTTTTTACTAGTTTATTAATTCACTTGTAAAGTTATGAAACAATGTCTGGTTGTTTGTGATTCCGAAAAGTATCTCGTAGTTAGTGATAACCACGACAAAAGACTCGATCTTAGTGTGGGATCAGGACTATGTAAGTGACTTGTGTGTGTAATTATTTTTTATTTATTTTAATGATTTTATTTGTTTCAGGAATCATCAGCACCAGTGCCAAAGCTAAGCCGGTTAATATACCTGCAGTAAGTATTCAACATAACATTAAAAAATAGCGTGCAGCTGTGCTGTAGATTTACGTAAAATTTGAATAGACCATCGTCTTTACGCTGACAACTGATGACGATCATCGAAACTTACAACTCGCTATACGTTAAAAAATATTGAAAAATCTTCAATTCAATTTACACAAATAATGCATAATTTATAGCGAATAAAAATAAAAAGCGTTCGTATTAAACCTATTACCATCTTTTAGAAGTATTTGGTTATTAATTTTACGAACCCATGACTGGCTGATATCAAAACTTTCTACAGTACATGTATTGGACTGAATATGTTTTGTAAAGTTCAAATTTCTTCGAAATTATTTTAAGGCAGTTCCTGCATTGCAGCATTGTTATGTTTTCATAAGACGCTTACTTTCATCGTCAAAATAAGTGATAATGCACTTCCTTATTCACAGAAAGTTTACTGCTGTACATAGGCCTGCCACAAGAATTTCCACGGCATGCTTATGAACCAGCCTGCAACCAGCAACTTGTAACCTTTATTACATCTTTTTTTTTATTGCTATGAATGACGAGACGAGCAACCCGTTCGCCTGATGGTAAGCGAAACGATAATATAAACAAATTATCATCTGTCCGCATTGTGATTGTTAGTTTGACACTGGACTTATATTCATAACTTATTTCTCCCACAGGCCATACAAAAGGCTCGCGACACCTTCAACCGAGGAGTGACGCGGCCGATAGAATGGCGTCGTCGGCAGCTCAAGAGTCTTCGTCGGATGTACAAGGAACAAGAGACTGCGATGTTGGAGGCTCTGCACAAAGACCTGAGGAGGTGCAAGACGGAAGGCATGACCCTCGAAGTCGACTACTTGATGAACGACGTGATAAACACCTTGCATTTTCTGGATGAATGGGTCAAGCCTACTTGGGTGAGTTGAAATTTGAGTTGTTATGTTCGTTCATTCCGGTCCCAAAAAGTATTTAATATAAAGTGTGATTATTTTCTTTTAGCTTAAATTACCTTATTGTTATAGTTTTTATAATATCTGGCTGTAACTCTACTGTAGCTATTCTTTATTCATATATGGCTGAGAACAGTAAAATCTCGAGAACCATTTCAGGTCGGTTGACTTTGTAAACGTTTTTGGATTATTAAAATCTATTTAGTAGTCTCGAACTGCAATTTGATTTGACCGGCTTCAATATTGGACGATGTTGGGACTGTTCACTAGAAGCATTTTTGTCTACCATAAACCACAATCAAATATGTTCTGTATCAGCCCATATACATCCCACTGCAGGGCACGGGCCTCCTCTACAACCGAGAGTACGATTGAAAGTGATTAGACCATATAGTCCACCACGCTGGCCTAGTGCGGCTTGCTGGACTCACATAACATAGAATAGAATTCTTATTAATCTAAGTTAAATATGTTCTGCAGCCAGCGAAAGACCCGGTGTACATGCTTGATGAGGTGATGATCTACAACGAGCCATACGGAGTGGTCCTCGTGATTGGTGCATGGAACTACCCTCTGGTACTCCTGCTGCTACCCCTCGCTGGAGCCCTAGCAGCCGGAAACACCGTCATCTTGAAACCTAGTGAAGTGGCGGTCGCTTCTGTCGCTTTCCTCGTCGAAACTTTACCTAAATATGTGGATAATGTAAGTACCCAGTTAATTGTTAAGGTTGCAGAGTCTTGCTGTATGAAGGTCGTTTCCAAAATATTCTTTTGAAAATCTTTACTTGACCTTTGTTGAAAAGCTTCGTGTGGAGGAGAATGTATAAAATTTATTTATTTGTTTAATTCTTTATTATACACTGGAGATAAATACGTTTATACACAATATAAAACAACAAAGTATAAATGGCGTTCCTATCGTTCTAAGGCAATTTCTGCCAGACAACCATGAAAGATTTATAATTATGAAATAAATACGACAACTTTAAAAATACTGTTCTATTTACACTATGCTCCACTTAAAATTAGTTTAATGGCTATAGTTAATATGGTTGTTCCTTTCACAGGACGCGGTCATAATAATCGAAGGAGGGCCGCAAGAAACAGCTGAATTATTGACACAGAAGTTTGACTACATCTTCTACACTGGAAGCAGTGGCGTCGCCAAGATAATATACGAATCGGCTGCCAAGAACTTAACTCCTGTCACTTTGGAACTTGGTGGAAAAAGGTACATCGTATTCGATATGAACCCGAAGCGTTTTACGACGCATGTATCTTTCCATTATTAACCTCTTTCACAATTCATTGACCTTTAAATCGATCGATATCTGCATCAACCTTTAAAGTCTAAAAAATCAAAAGTACAATGTACAATGGTTTCGTTTTATTTCCAGTCCTGTTTACATCGATAATTCTGTGGACTTGATGGTGACAGGCAGGCGTGTGCTGTGGGGTAAATTTATCAACGCTGGCCAAACGTGTGTAGCTCCCGACTACGTGCTCTGCACCCAGGAAGTCCAAGAAAAGTTTATCGAGGCAGCCAAGAAGGTCATCAAGGAGTGGTATGGAGAAGATCCTCAGAAATCGCCTGATTTTGCCCGTATCATCAACAGCAGACATTTTAGGTGATATTATTTATTAACCTTTGCATAGTATAATAATTGTATAAGTTTCAATATATCAAATTTACCTCAGGTATCTGAGACTAAATTCAATATAATTGGCTACTAATGACAAATATTATTAGCCTATAGATCTAAAGTATTAAAATTTTTAGATGCCCGAAAATTACATTTTTATCAGAATTTAAAGTAAGAGCCTATTCATTGTAGGCCTATAAAGCCTACGAATATCTTATAATCCTTCCTGACATTTCAATAGAAAAACTAAGCATAGTTTTTAAAGTTTCATTTTATCTTCTCCCCTTCAAAGGAACAACCACGTTGCAACTGAATTACATACAGGGTATATCAAAATTGCTACCGAAAACGAAGCCGGGTGGTAGTTTTAATGACTACAAAAACAATCCAACTAAAAATTTCGCAAACAACGTGACTTATTTTTGTCCTTTCTTAAATATCATCATGTTTGGATGTCAATTTTTATTTTTACTAAAATAATAATGTATTGTTTCGAACTGCAATTTGATGTGCCCGACACCATGATTGGAAGATCTTGGAACTGTGCACAAGAAGCATTATTGCCAAACCAAACCTTTGAATAACTACCATAGCGTCTTTAAATTAAAAAGGTGTACACTATTATTTTAGAAAAATAAAACTATGTATTTACCACCCAAAAACGACGCGACGTCGTGAAGAAAGCAAAAAATAAAAATTGACATTTTTTTTAAATTTGCTTTTTGTCTATATTCACTAAAACTACCACACGGCTTCGTTTTCAGTAGCAATCTTGATGTGCCCTGTATGTCATCTGCGATGTTCTCTTTCCAGCCGTTTGAAATCTCTGATCGAGGCCAGCGCAGACAAAGTTGTTATCGGTGGCAACTACGATGAAAACGAGAGATACATAGCTCCAACTGTTCTTGCAAACATTACATCTTCGGAGAAGGTTATGGAGGGTGAAATATTTGGCCCTCTATTGTGCATAGTTACCGTTAAAAATCCAGCTGAAGCGATCGACTTCATCAACGAAGCGTAAGGATCAATGACCATTTATTTCAGTTTTCAGTGTATTTATTTGATCGAGCGTTTAGTAGACTTTTGCTTGAAATTGTTGTTTTGAATATGTCAATTCATCTATTTTTGTTTTTGTGGATAATCTATTAATTGTAATATTAAAACGTTATTTCAACCCATATTCGATTGCCTAGCACGGGAGCCATCTAAATTCCATCATACAATCAAAAGTCTTATAAATCTTATTATTAATAATTGAAATATTAACGACTGAACGTCCACACGTCATGAAGGTCTCCCTTCGAAATCAGAGTTGCAGTGCTACTCAGGTGGTGCTGCGGAATATTAGCTGAATGAGAGATACCTTTGTTGGCGCAATATTTATCTTTATTTCGTTGCCTTAACTGTTATATACTAATCTTTAATTTGTAGTGCCCCTAATAAATATGATTTTATTTCTTTCTTTCAAATGTGAAATAATTGAGATAATTAGACAGAAGTGCGTGGTGGCCTGTTGGTAAACGGACTAGACGCGGCTGCCAACATGTTCACGGTGGTCGCGGGTTCGAATCCCAGGGACCACACCTCTGACTTTTCGAAGTCATGTGTGTATTGATAGTCAATCACCACGCACTAAAACGGTGAAGGAAAACATCGTGAGGAAACCTGCATACCATAGCGATTCATAAGAATTTCTATGGTATGTAAGTTCGCCAACCCGCACTAGGCCAGCGTGGTGGACTATATGGCCTAACCACTCTCAATCGTATTCTCGATTGTAGAGTAGGCCCGTGCCCTGCAGTGGGATGTATATGGGCTGATACAGATACAGATACAATTAGACCAGCTTCACAGGTCGAGTCCAGCACACGTTTCATTTGCGGGCTGGCCGAATATAGGCAAAAATGGTAGAAATAATATCGCCGTTATATTCGTGATTTTCAGGGGCACACCGTTAGTGGTATACATATTCAGCAATAAAAGCAGCATACAAAAGTTGTTTACGGAGAAAACGCGGTCGGGGTCAATCAGTATAAACGAAACCATCTTATTTTACGGCAGTAAGGGAACGAAATCAAAATAACAAACCACAATATTTTATTTTATTCTGCAACTTAGTATTACTTTAAAATAGCTTCATTCTCTTGAACAATATGCACGATCTCTAAGGTATTCATATAATATAAGCGGCAGAGCCAGGCTGTTGTCATTCATGACTAAGCATGAAAAGGCTCATCCTAGGTGTGGTACCATTGTCACACTCGTCTGTAATCGACGTGAAACAAACAGCCAACAACGACAGTTTCGGTAGCGTTTCGTTCGGTAAGTGATATTGCCGGATACCCAATACCTCTTACCTCTTCCCATCCTTTCTCCTTCCCGCTCCCCGATATGATGGGCCAACAACACATCCTTGATCCAGGCTATATGGATGTCCATGGGCAGCAGTGATCACTTACCGTCACGTGACCTATTTGCTCGTTTGACGTGTTTTCAGAACGATCTTTCAAAGTATATGAGTACCTAATAATATTTAACTCTCCTTTGAAAATAACTGCTTATGTAGGCAATTTAAGCCACTGCACCGGGTTTTAATAAAAAGCGTGTTGGAATATAATAGTAATATCACTTCAAAAAATGTGTTATTTTTCCTTTTGTTTCTTTTACTACTTACACAATTTTTAACTTTTTTTCTATTTTTTACCTTTTCCTTTTAACACTTTTTACCTACCGTTTGCATGTACTATGATTTCAATTCAAATATTGTTTGGAAGAGATCGCCGATTTGAATAAGAACGCCGGTTGCACTACCTCTTACTTTTTCAATATCTTTTTTTTTGTTATAGTATAGTAATAAATGGAAAAATAAATGCAGCCAACAATCACATACATAGAGTCCTGGCCCCTCGGCATGATCAAGTCTTGTGTCGTGGATATCACAAACTACGAGATACTTTTCAGTCTCACAAACCCCCAAAGCCGAAACAAATACCTGTTTCACCATTGAGGTATTATACTAGAGCGGACATCGGGAACAAAATCTCTGCGTATGGTGCATGCGCAAGGGTACACATTGAAGCGAAAGGGAAGATATGTTACTTCGTAGGCGTGACAAAGACAGAAATAGAATGTACCCTTCATTTTGTTACAAACTTTTTGCTTGCAGTGTCCCCTCTAGTATATTATCTCAATGTGTTTCACACAAATATTTGTCTCGGTACGAGGATCGATCCCAAAGCCTCACGTTTTACAGCAGGCATCTAACTTACTGCATACATTAGGCTACATCGTTTTTATTATGATATATAATTATTTTCAGTTGATACCCTGCCATTTGGCGGCGTTGGTAACAGTGGTATGGGAGTGTACCACAGCAAACACACCTTTGATACCTTCAACCACAAGAAGAGCTTTATGAGGAGGAACTTCTTTCCCATCGCAGAAAAGTTTGCTTCGTGAGTAGCTCACAATTCCAATACATTCTCATAATCAGCCTAAAATGCTTTCACCAGCCAGCGAGCTGGATGGGATGCAGGCGCACTATCGAGAAATGCCTTTCGATATCATGGCATAAACTTAAATTCTTGGAACTTATGTCGAATTCCCACCATTTAAGTTTGTATTTCCTTTGGTAAAAAATTAAATCCCTTGCCTTGCTGCCCCGGTCTGTGCTGGCCCTAAAGAGTAAATACGACTACTGAGATAATTTGTTCCAATGTTTCATTTCAGATCGCGATATCCACCATATACAAAGGGCAAATTGAAATTCGTGATGACGGTATTACGTAAGAGACATGGGCCTTCTCTTAAATACTTGCCTCATCTGCTCGCGTTCTTATTCGGTGCTGGCCTTACGTACGGATTGTACTCTTGGAATGCGGTAAATATGAATAATAGAATTCAAATGTTAGTGGTATTTCACAAGGGACAACGCCTTCCACAAGGTGACGGACGAACTAGTTAAGGTTGCATATCTTACTGGGTACAGGCCGCTTCTAACAAGTCAATGTAGAGATCCTTGGGGACCAACGGTGGATTTCCTATGGCTGAAGAGAGAAAAAGAGAGAGCACTATTCCTCCTCAGGTTACAATGTTTTTTTTTCAGTAATCCGATATTAGATAAGTAGGAACACCGCAAACCAAAATATTGATGATAACAATTGTAATGGCAAAGCGTAGTTAACATAATGATTTCTAAGATTTCTGCATATCTGTCTATAGCTTAGTATTCTGTGGCCCTTGACCACGAAAGCTGTAAAGTAATCGAAACGTCGGGAAGTTAAGAAATATAAAAATTAAACCAAACGCGCAATAAAATCCGTAAATATTAAGTAGTTTTATTTAAACGTAGTTAACATGTTTTGTTTCCCTGGGGCTTTCTGTCTTAAGTAGTCATACTATCAACCTTCTAGTCCCATTGATTTCCCGTGCGCCTTTGAAAAATATAAATACATAACAGAATTTGTTATAAATTAAGGAAGAATCTTTATTTGCGAAGCCCAAATTTTGTATTTTACATGTATATTTATTCAATTGTCTTTCTGCGATATTAATCTTATAGACTATACCTATCTGTATAATTAGTTTTAAATTTTTTACAGGATGCAGCGGATGAATTTTAAACAGCCTAACAACGACACACGACCTTAGGATATGTAATAAAAAAGAAATATGCTTGAAATCATTTACACGCACTTCGCAAGCATTTTAAAATATTTTACCACAGTTTAAAATATTTAAGATTATAGATTATTGCATAAATAAGCAACACTGCTTTGTTACAATATCTCAATTCAGTAAGATATATTTTTACCTGTGTAAAGAAGAAATACATTGTCCACTGTTGTTCAAAATCGTTAAATAAAATATTCAGTTGATATCTGTGTTTATTCAATAAACAAATATGGAAAAACTTTATTTAAGTAAAATGTAACAATAATGTGAAAAGATATGAAAAAACATATTGATCATGTAAACCGGCTATAAACTTATTAAGGTATTATTAATCTTTTTGCATTTTTTGTACAAATATTATATAATTAGTACATTTAAATGCAGCAATCGAAATATTTGTAGGTGTTCAAGTTTCCACGCCAGTGGTTATGTCATCAAGAATGCAGTGCGTGGTCCTTCAAGTTGATCCATTTTGATTCTCGTATTACTTATGTAATGGCATCTATCGGTACTCTGTGGTGCTAGTTATTCAGTGGACACTCGACCGCCACCCGCGCCGTGGCGCCGCGAATAAACCAAACGTTACACCATAGTGATATAAAATGTGATTGGTCACGCCATTAATAAATATAGGTAAAAAACCATAAAATATTTGGCCAAGGCATAAAAACAAACACGTTTTTTTTTTATTTGGATCTTTAAAAACAAAATTAGACAAGATCAAGGCTGTAAAGAAATCACAAAAGAAATATATTTCAAAAATAATAAATTTTTAAACATTTTCATATATGGAATGCCAGTATACGAGTAGAATCGAAGATAATGTTTAAATCTATATAAAGGTGGCATGATAGCCTTGAAAAATTCGTCTCTTTATTTCGTCGAAATCTGAATTATCAATAAAGGGCGTGCTACTGGTGTTTCCATAATAAGCTAATTACGAAGGTAAAACACACAAATAATTATTAGCTACAAAATAATTAGTCAATTAATTTAATAGCCGATTTGCCTCAACTCAATCATTACCTATCTCAATTAGAAAATCTTAACCCTTTTTCGATTAATTCAAAATAAACCGCACTAAAAGTATATATTTATATATCTCTTATTTATGAAATAATAGACACTAATTACGTACTTTTGTAAACATCGCACAAATTTAATAATGAAAAAACAGAAAAATTTAAGTATATTTTTTATTAGTAGGTAAGCTAAGATTTATTACGAGTGCTACATAATAATAACAAAATATAACGTGTTTGTTCTACACTTGTTAGTAATTACAATAAAAAAAATTATCTACATATGTCATATTATAATGTCAAATGGATTTCTAATATTTTAGTGTATATGTTATGGGCCAAGTGATTAATCGGGCATTATTCATAATGCCCGGGCAATATGAATAATGCCCAATAAGAGCGGGCAATGTGATTATAACCAATCAATTTATCACATTGCCCGGGCATTATGAATAATGCCAAGTGCCTATTGGGCAGAGTGATGTAAAGCGAATCAAAATCAAAACAATGAGCCGAAGTGGTAGAATTTAGAATAGGGCAGCATGAGGGGGTGGGTTGGGAGGAGTGGAAGTGGAGGGGGAGTGTCGCACCTCCCCTGGTACCACTTGTTGTCAATACAAATTAGCTTCTGCATCGTCACCAGCACTACGGGAAGTTCAGCCCCTTCGCCCTTGCGTAACAAAAGATAGGCACCCATGCTTACCTCCGCAGCTTCGCCTTGCTGGCCTCAGCTGCTGCGGCTCGCACGGTTGCCTATCCTTCGTTACAGCGGGCGGGGGCTGCTCTCCCTCCGCGCCTCCGGCTTTTTATATACACTCTAGGGTCGGTAGCCAAAAGACTACGTGAAGTCGGAGTATCCCGATTCGGTTTTGGGGCACAGTCGACCTAACTGATCCATAAAGTGGGTACACAAATTTTCTTCTGAATATAATGTTTCGGACGTTAAAAAACAACTAAACATACATAAGCAGGTCAATTCAACCTATCTTATTTATGAGTCTATCGCAGATGCGAGAATGCGGCAGCCCACCACGTAAAAAATCACCTATTAATTACATTGCCCGATCATCATGTAGCCATATTCATATTGCCCGGGCTATGTGATAAATAGGTGAGTTTAGATTGTAATTAATCACTTGGCCCAATATGGCTCGGCAATATTCATACTGCCCAGGCATTATGAATACTGCTCGCATTAATCACTTGGCCCATAACATATACATCAAACAAGTTTGCTATAAAAAAATGCAACTCTACAGGCAATAACAGGATAATTTATATTGAAATAACCAAGAAATAATTACGATAATTTTAAAACATAACTATTAAAATAAAAAGTGTACGGTACGCGTAGTGATTGTAACCGCGAACTAGACTGTACGACCTCAACCTCCATAAAATCTGCGAACATGTTAATTGGAAATAAACGCAGCCCAGTGGCTAATACTAAATAGGTAAACATACTTCATACTTATTGCGGTTCACAAATTCGGGTATTACATTATGAGTGACTATGAAATACGCTTGCCTGTGGAGTGGAGGCCACGTACAGGCAAGCGAAGTGTCGGACGCCCGCCTACAAGGTGGACGGACGATCTGACTAAGGTCGCAGGAAGTCGCTGGATGCAGGCCGCTTCCAACAGGTCATTGTGGAGATCATTGGGGGAGGCCTATGTTCAGCAGTGGACTTCCTGTGGCTGATATGATGATGATGATGATGAAATACGAGTATTGACTAAAAGGAGAATACCCGTTTTACTATGAAATTTAGTATCGGTGCGAAGATTGTTGTGCCTCTTCATCGAGGCCTTTCCTTCTTCTACCGTCTTTTTTGTGTAGGGAAAAATATATATCTATATATACCGGGTATATCAAGACTGCTACCGAAAACGAAGCCGGGTGGTAGTTTGAGTGACTAAAAACACAACATATTTTTTATTATTTTTTAAATATCGCCGAGTTTGGGTGGTAAATCCATAGTTTTTGCTAAAATAATAATTTAAGGCCTTGCATACCATAGCGTCTTTAAAAATAAAAGCGTGTAAACTATTATTTAAGAAAAAAATTTCGTCACAAATTTTTGCACAAGATTTAGTTGCATTGTGTCTGAAATCACTAAAACTACCACCCAGCTTCGTTTTCGGTAGCAGTCTTGATATACCATGTATTTTCAATAAATATAAACATAATTGCGATCCCAAGATTTTTGGAGAAATTAACTTGAAGTCGATGCTTGAAGTCCAATAAAAAATATTCTTTTGTCTTCGGCTTTGTGAACAACAAGAAGAGTTTAGGAAGGAAAAAATAAGTTAAGGTAGGAAAAAGTTTAATAACTATAAGAAAAATATATTGAATTTTAAGCAGTATCAGTATCGGTATCAAAGAATTTTTTTACCAATACTATGAATGAGCATGTTAGTGGACACGGAAATGTTGGTATCCATTATTTCTATAGGCTCGCTCCGTGTTCTATCTTGGGGCGGAAGTACATTCATTAAACTAGTGACATATCTGCTTACCCTCTTTGCTATAAACATGCGTGAGCTTACGTTGATTCATTTTTTTTTTACTGCATAGATCCGGAAAACGAGCAACAGTTCAGGTGATGGTATGTGATCACTGCCACGCATGAAACAGTGGTACCGCCCCGGACGAGCCTGCACATTCATGCTCAGTCATTGCTGACAACAGCGTGGCTCTACGACTTCTTTTGTATGTTACACATCTAATATTAACAGACAGCCTCTGTGGCGCAGTTGGTTAGAAGCCGACTGTGAAATGAAAGCCGCGGGTTCGATCTCCGCACCGAAACAAATATTTGTGTGACCAGGTATTTGTTTCGGGTCTGGGTTTTTGTGAGACCGAAAAGTCTCTCGTAGTTCCTGATACCCACGACACAAGACTCGATCTTAGTGTGGGGTCAGGACTGTATATATGGCTGTTGGGTGTATTTATTTATTTATCTAACATGGTACTGGTCAGAAATAATGTTTATAACTTTTGTGCCACCTTGTGTATCTAAAATATTAACTACATATTATTATGTATTTTATTATTGCCCTTGAGATATCAAGTGAATGATTCCACGGTGAACATAATCTTATGATTTATTATCATGAGTTTATTGACATCAGTATGATAATTTAATAACGTTGAGATGGGCTAGCTGCGTATTATTTAATATAATGTCAGAATTTTCGAAATAAAATTACTTGCCTATTCGTTTTACTGAACCTTATCAGAGTTACAAGTGACATATTATATAAAACAAATGTTTTAGAAAAAATCTCGTATAATTTCAGGATTGGTTTTCTAAGGATTTTTATTAGCACCATAAGACTTAAACCTACTTAATTTTGCGGATCAAAATCCAATTTTCAAAATACACAATATTGCATTATGACATAAAAATAATTCGGGAAGGGATATTCAAGATGGGTTTGAGGCAAACATAGTATAAATATTAAAACTAAATAAAATATATCTATCAGCCTATATACCTTTATACCTACTGCGGTCAACTACGGTGTTCAGGCACGATTAAGGAGGATTTATTATTTAAAACTATCGTCCAACAAGACGGCCTTATGAGGGTAGTGAACTTCACATACCTTTGAAAAAATAGATCATATACATATTATGTAGGTTTACTTACAATATTCTTCGACTTTAAAACCATCTAATATTAAGATTGATACGTATTGAAGTGTGTGGTATTGGTAAGAGAATAGACGCGGCTGCCAACATGTTCACGATGGTCGCGGATTCAAATCCCAGGGCACCTCTCTGACTTTTCGGAGTCATATGTATATGGATAGTCAATCATCACGTACTATAACGGTGAAGGGAAACATCGTGCGTTTGTATGAATATCTGTTGTATGTAAAGACCGTCAACCCGCACTAGGCCAGCGCGTTGGACTATATGGCCTAACCTCTCTCAATCGTACACTCGATTGTAGACTAGCCCCGTGCCCTGCAGTGGGACGTATAAGGGCTCACACAGATATACATCCGTAACATAAAAACATAGGCAAGCTTTATTTATTGAACGCAGAGTCAAGTTTTATGGACAATAATCTGTTTCATGTCTCAAGTTCATAAACTGAAGTTTTTGCGTTATTCATTAAAACTTCCAATAAAGAAAACAACAAATATTGACTCGCGTTAAATCTATAACATACATTAACAAGAATATAGCCTATAATCATACCACCTTTAAGTTCGATTGATTGAAAAGGACATTTCAGGCGTAGGTAAAAGGTATGACGTAGTCAGTAACAATTTACTGATGGTAGATCTTTCATATGTGAAAGGTCGCCTGGGTAGGTAGGTAGGTACCACCGAAATGTCTATTTCTCCGGCTGAACAGATAGTGTAAATGCACTGTTGTGTTCCGGTTGGCGAGCGTAATGGGATGAGAAGCATTGCTTTAGAATTCATCGTGTTAGGATTTGCTACTCCCCGTGAGCGGTCGTATGACTTCCCATCAGGCGAAAGGCATGCTCGTCTCGCCATTCATTGCAATAAAAAAATGGGTATAATAAGTAAGTGGTGTTCTGTTACAGCCGTTCTCTATAATCTATCTATCTTTAACTAGAGATTTCAATAGATATTATAATGCATTTTATGGTTCATTGAACAACGATACAGAGGTATAGATATGGTGCATATATTTATAAATAGCTAGGCATGATAAATATATATGTTTATCTTTGTTTAATAAAGAGTAGAATTCAACTGACATATTGATGGTAGCCATTTTAACCTCTGGTTAAAGATAGATAGGATATAGAGAACGGCCGTTAGTGATAAACAAGCCACGAACTGCTGAGACGTTGGTCGCTGGTATCAGTTCCAGAGCACTTCTCAGTTTGGTATTGTGTGTATTGATCAATCACCACGCTCTATGGCGGTAAAGGATGGATCAGAGGTAGCCAGCATGTTTCAAATTTCTTTACGAGTATACCCATTGTGTATTGTGTTGATGTTAAATAAGCTGTCCCCAGACGGACGGTATGGCGGTTTATATTGTAATCCCTGTGGGTCCCATGTTAGAGCGCCCCTCCTCAGGTCGATGTGTAGATTATTGGAGAAAGTCTATATTCAACAGAAGATTTCCTGTGACTGAAATGAAATAAAAAATAGAGATATTAAGGCTGATATGACATTTAATATCAAATGCATTTTAGTCGCTTCGTCATGTCATTATAGAAAACAGCAATTCAAATAGTTTTCAAATAGTTAGTTGAAATATTACTGTGAAATTATTAAAGTTGGAAAGCTGTTTGTCGGAACTAATACTATAATAATGGCATGATACGTGTGAATTGTAGTTAAAAATGCATGCTGCCTTGTGTTTATCGGATATTTCTGTAAAACCTTGTCTTCTTCACCTTTATACATGCATTTTTAAGTTATTTGCATTTTTTTAGTTGACTTTAGTATATAAGCTATATCCATAGAAAGGTTCAAAGGTATAAGAAGGGGACTTTGTATGTCTATTTCGTGCAGGGACTTAGTCCTTGATATTACTTTATACTGGCCAGTGTTTAGAAGTCGAAATAGAGTAGCCACTGGAAAAAGAAAGGTCATACCCGCACCAGGCTACCATGGTGGACTATTTGGCCTAACCCCTCTCAATCGTACACTTGATTGTAAAGGAGCCTCGTGCCATGCAGTGGGACATATATTTATGGGCTGATATAGATACAGTACGAGCATAAAAAAATAAAATCAGATTTCGAAATTCGACGCTAAAATTCGTAACGTACAAAAAAATCTAAATGATGCTAAAATCATCCAACAATCCACTTTTTTGAAAAAATTCTATCAGAGACAATGTATCCTACATTGTCCAATGATGAAAGAATTTTTCAAATTAATCCAGTAGTTTCAAGGCATATAAAATGCAAACAAACAATCAAATCTTTCTTCTTTATAATATTAGTATAGAAAACGATCAAATGGCGCAGAGTCGAAAAAGTCGGCTTCCCAATTGTACGTTGTGAGTTCAACCCCTACAGGAAGAAATATTGGTATAATAATAAATATTAAATTGAATAAATATTACCTACTAATATACTAGCTTGCAAGTTTGTGTAACCGAAAATCGTATTCATGAACGCATTCACGAATTACCAATACAAAGCATCAACAATATGAGGCATCCTATAAAAAAAAACTCTTGCCGCTCATTTAACCCGTAACTGCAATTACAATACAGCGCATTATACACAAGAACCGGTCACTTATACCCACTCATTTTTCTACGTCCGATTATGACAGCGTAACTCGTAACCGACACGGGTTATTTTACGGTTATGCATTTCCTGGTTCCCATCACCCAATTATATTACGTGTTGCGTTGCTTTCTTATGCGTTGAGTCTTGAGGTGTTGCCAGGTTGTTTTTAATGAGATAATGTTTGATGCCCAGGCCGGACAATCCATTAAACTTAATTTTTAAATCTATGTCGTGTGCAGGGATTATATACGTGTATATTATTACTTTTTTAATTAACCCTGTAATACTAATCACATTGACTTTTAAAGTTCTTTTAAAATCTTAGCCACATCTTCATAATAATATACTTCCGCTTAATAATTAATTCAACCCTCAATAGATTGACCCTCAATTGAATGTATTTGCAATTTAAATTAGTTGTTCCAAAAACTTGAGATCGAAGTCTTATTTTGTGTTGTATTCATTCTGAAGATGATACACATGTACACATTCTTTCAATTTTAGTTCTCAGTTACTCAGTTTTAGTATTCATTATTTAATTTGGTAATTCAATAAAAAAAAACAATTTTCATTTTTATATTAAAAAATCCTGTGATAAAACAGTTTTTGTTTGCCAATGTTAATGCATGCTGAAAAAAGATTTTAACAATAACTAAAACTGAATTACTACCAAACTTCTGATATACGTCAATTATTTCTAATAATATCTAGTCTTAAAAATATTGTAAGCTATACAGGAAGAAATAAAAAAATGCTTAGTGGAGTATCCACTAGGACTCGAACCCAAAACCTCATGATTCAACTCTGTGCGATGCCACAAAAGTCAAAACTACTAAGGCGTCTTAGAACCAACGACCGTGAAACAAACAGTAGTATTAAAAAAACTAATGTCAATGTATTGCCTTGCCTTTGTTTATGTATAAATATCAAATGTAAAATATTATTTAAATAATTTTATAGTTCATTAACACGCATGCCATCTGACCTCTGTAGTCTACACTATGTTCGCGTGAATTTAAATCAATTTACAAGTTATGTACGAATAGACTGCCGAATCCAACAAAAAAATTGTTACCAGTTCCATGATTTAAAGCAAGGCTATAAGCTGTATGGGCTACAAGTCCTTTGCCACTAAAATTTGAATCAAAGGACATTCAAAATATAAAAAAATAAAAACAAAAGACGTCGAAACTATATTTGATTCCATACTAAAAGTAAACCATAACATTAAAAAAACGTATATCGTAGAAACACGTAAGCGGCATACAGCAGTATTAGTTGAGATGACATCGCCGGCCGCGCCACACGTAAACCAAACGGATAGTGACGTGCATATTATCGATATCGACATCGATATTGACCATATTATCGATAACGCGATTGATGAAACCATCGATGCGCCAGTGGTGAATATAAAGATTGATAAAGTGACTGAAAGTGCTACGATGAACGGGAATGGTGAGTACCATCTTTCTATTAAGTTTAGAGCTATTTATTTTATTTTAAAGTCTGGATCATAGCTCCTGTTTAAGGTGATTAAATAAAATAATAACCATCAAAAACATCCTGTAAAAAAATTCCAAGTCTCGCAGCTCAGGTTTTCTACCGCAAAAAGTTGTGAGATGCATGTAATACCAAGTCGATTAATTTATTTAGTCCTTAAGGGACCTTCTATATAAAGTTATTACGTTAGTTATTACCATATCAATATTAAAAATTCTTTACGTTTTAAATAAATGGATCGACTTGGCCATCGCATGAAAACATAATGTATCGTACAATTTATACATAATGCGGATCTCACGTCTTTTTGTAGAGTCCTACTTTTTTCCTTTTCGGTACTTCTTACTTCTAGAATATCACTAACGATTTTTCTTAAAGACTCTGCCTTATGGATTTTTCTTATTTTTGTAGGTATCAATTTATCACAAATATAGCGGATTTGATTATTAATGTTCTTTCTTTCATTGTAATTGATATTTTCGAGTTATTTAATCTATTTATTTGCAAGTTTTTCTTCATCATGTTTTCTAGAGGAATGTTGTACAGTTTCATGGGCTGAATACACCATTTCCCTCTCTATATCCCCTCCTGTTATGCCTCATGTATATAGATATCTATCTACAACTATTATTCCATTATATACGGGTACAATGATTCATTAACTGCAAATGTAACTTTGTAATCCCATACATTTATATGGGATTACAAAGTTATTCACGCAGTTGGTCTATCTAGAAAACTAGACACAAATTATGAAATGTTTGAATTTTCCCTTACTTTAGACACTAAACACTAATTATATTCTAAATTTGAAGATTCTATGTCTCCTAGAAGTGCCTTAGACTTTTGATGATCGGTCAGTCAGTCAGTGAGTGACAAAATTAAGAAAGTTTGACTAGTTACAATTCTTAAACTACTGGTTCAAATTGAATGAAATTATAAATATACCGTGTTTACACAATGCCTGCTTAGCAACTGAAAATTCAGGCTTCATGCTTTAGCCACAACGAAGTTATAGGGGGTTGAAAATGGTCTGAATTGCTTCGAGAAAAGGATGTTACGGCCTATAGCTCGACTTGGAGGGGGCTCGGCCGCGCCCCCAGATTTAGGTTCAAAATATTAAATATTTGTCCTTTATTTTGCAGTTTAAAAAGAAACTGTACGTCTCGTTTTTAAATTAAAATAGCGTTGAGGTCTGTATAAAACACTCGATTAACAATTAAATAGTCCTAAAATAAAGCATGTCATTAATCATTATTTTATGAAAAAGGACAGGCGTGATAATCTTATTATAATATGACTAACAAGTCAACAACCACAAAAAATCGTAACCACAAAAAATAATTCTGGGAACTAATAAATAATACCTTTGCAGGAGCGTGTGATGCTTATTTTAAAAACAAAGCTTTTTGTCTTCTCGTCTCTTTTGTATTACAGAATGGAATAAAAGTCTGGGATTTAAAGTAATATGATCAACCAATAAAACCTTTTATTATATAAGTTTTATAAAAATGTTAAAACACCGGTAAAATCATGTGTTATTTTGAACACAACAAAACAACCATAACTGGTTTTGCTATTCATAGCACGTTTTAAGGAAAAACCTGGACGTAAACAAAATTATTGTTATCTTATTAAAACTGACAATTGTCGTAGCTAGAAACTTAATTTCCCGTTGAAACAATGATAATGGATTTTTTTATATTCATAATCTTTAAGAACAGAAAACAAAGTAATGTTCCTAGAGAGAGACTAGTAGTGTTTCAGTGGCTGGTTTTAATATTCTACTTGATTATAATTAACGAAGGTGCTAGCAACGAAATATTAAAAAGATTGATAATTTTCGTGGCCATGCTATAATTATATCCTTCCCAGAGTGTGAAAATCGTAAAATTCATCATGAGAGCTTTCGTCTTTATGGACAAAGATTAGTTTAACTTACTCTTAAAACGCGGCATTTAATAATAGTTTTCAAATAAGGACATCAATTCACACCTGAATCCCATAACGGTAAACAGAGCCTACAGACCTCTTTGTTTGATCCTTGCGAAACTCTTTCGCTTAATTCACTTTGCGATCTCGTGGGTTTTTTGTACTCCTGACCTTTTTCTTCCTTGTCCATAGTTGAATAAAAAGAATAAGAAAATATCGTTAACGTAAGTATGAGAATATCCATATATTTTATTTACAAACCAAATGAAACGTATAACGTAATAAAAACCGCATTTTTGCAACAATGTACGCCCCGATAAACAACGTTGTGAAAGTAATAAAACTGTTTTTTTGTGTATTATTAATTAATCTGTGTATAACGATAAGTTACCAAATTATTTTTTTAGTAATTATAAATAAATAAATACATTTTAAATATAATTGATTTATTTTAAAACCTAATTTACATGTTAATAAACAAGGCAACTGAGAAATATAACAAACTAGCGGCCCGACCCAGCTTCGCCTGGGTGCATATATTTTTTGATTCCACTCCACACCAAATACATGTTATTTTTCGTATTAATCTCTTGTATACCTAAACTTGACATAGCTATCCTACTGTCTGGCTCAATCCCGTCTCATCCGTCTGTTCAGTCTCTTCCCGATCCGTCCCGTCCTTTTTATTTTATTATCCATCCCGTCTTATAACGTGCATATACATTTCGTCCTATCAAATCTGTCAGCTATCCCAGCCCTCTCCCGTACCTTCCACTCTATTATATCCCGTCTCTCCATATACATGTACATACAGGGTATATCAAGACTGCTACCGAAAACGAAGCCAGGTGGTAGTTTAAGCGACTTCAGACACAATGCAACAGAAAAAGTTGCAAAAAAAAGCGACAATTTTTTTTTTGTTATTTTTTTCCTATGGCCATATTTGGGTGGTAAATACATTTTTTCCTAAAATAATAGTATATACCCTTTTATTTATAAATACTCTAAGGTATAAAAGAGTTTAAATTATTATTTTAGCAAAAACTATGGATTTACCACCCAAAAATGACGATATTCAAAAATCATAAAAAAAAAATTGTCGCGTTTTTAGGCGAAATTTATAGTTGCATTGCGTTTGTAGCCACTAAAACTACCACCCGGCTTCGTTTTCGGTAGCAGTCTTGAGATACCCGGTATAAAGATTGCCTTATGAAATTTTGACATTAAAAACTTGAGCGTTTTTTATTGTCCATCCAATATTCCGTCCCTTATTTCAGCACCAAAATGCTGTTTTTCCTAATAATATTGCACGCCATTACTTTTTGTTAGTAATAAAGTAATAATAACAATTTAAAAAAAGAATTGGCCAAGTTGGTCCAGGCGTTGTTGAGTTATGCGCTTACCAACACATTTTGCGATTCATTTTTATATTATGGAAGAAGATATTATAGTCCACCCTGCTGGCTTAGTGCGGGTTGGCGGATTTTATTTCACGTAGAATTTAATCCGAAAAGTCAGAGGTGTGCCCTGGGATTTGAACCCGTGACCATCGTTAACTTGTTGGCAGTCGCGTCTAGTACGTTACCATATACAAATTAATAAAACCTTCATACTGCCTTACCAGGTGACGTAAGTAATAGAACAAATATTTAAAAATATAAAACTGCATATCGTTTCGTTATAATGTCTAGATACGGCATCAACATACCAATATTCTTTTTATTCTTGAGTCTAAAAACAATATTAATGCGAAATTTAAATATGTCCCCCAGCGCATCTAAAAGTATCAATTCAAAAACAATGTCGTTTATGAAAACGAAAAATTATAATTAGATATATTTTGGTGTACTCCGGCAAAACGCTTCGATAGAGTATACCTTGTTTAAAACTGTTGCAATAATCTCAAAAAACAATGGGCGATTTTGGTAGATATGGACATGATTTCAATTTACATTTCACAAAATTATGCGCAAGACGCCGTATCTAGATAATATTATATACACGATATACACGATGTACACATTTTTTGAATTTTGTTCTATTTCGTCAGCCGTCAATGAAAGACAATGGAAAGATAGATCATTTTACGTTGGATGGTAGTTGAAGCTGGACCGTCTTTTACGTCTCCCGTCAAATAAACAAAGATCATCCTATATTGGCTGGACGCATCACGCTTAAACGATACCCAAAAAAAAGGTTTTTAGTATCTTCCTCAGAAATTTTCCTATTTTTCTCACTCCTAAAACCTTCCCAGGACTTCCACGAATATTTCAAGACCAAAATCAGCCAAATTGGTCCAGGCGTTGTTGAATTATGCGGTTACCAACACATTTTGCGATTCATTTTTATATATAAGATAAACACTGGGAATAAAATTGAGCTCAATTTATGAATACCAACATTTAAGCAATACTCACTACAATAGCAATACGACACAAGACTGGATCTTAGTGTGAGGACTATGTATGTGGGTGTTGGATTTTATTTATAAAAAAGAGGATTAATTTAAATATTTTACGTATCTTTTTATGTTTATGTAACAAGCAAATGATTGTCAGGAAGAAATCGCAATTAGCGATAAAATCGCCATTTGTACTTACTGTTATTTAGATATAGATCCCTTGTTTCCATTTTTTTTTTTGCAATAAAGAATGATAATTTTACAATGTTTTCACATGGCTGCACGTTCAAAGTCGACTGAATGCCTTTAGCGTAGAAATAAATAGCTTAGGTATATCATTGTTAACAAAACCTATTAATATGGCATTTTAGTGCTTAGTTTCGAGTAATTACATTATGTATAATAATATTGTTGCAATTATACGTTGTTCAAAGATACTGAGTAGATGATGAATAAGACGGGCGATGTTTTACAAATACATAATAAACCTAATTTTTTTTGGTTAATAACTTATTTAGTGGCTGCATGAATCAATTCCCAAGATTAGTTTCTGGATTCGATACTAAAATTGAGCTATCAAGTTTGTGTAAGTATTTCTGCTTCCAAAATTACATGAATTTTTAGGCATTGTTTGTCGACAAACTTACGCCTATTACATAACGGGACGGAAAATAAGTTGGGTGGTCTATGCATAGGTAATAGTGCATAGCTCGTAGAGCATTTATGTGCCATGTACGTCTGTTTATACGTATATATTTAAATATGTATGTATGAATAAATTACCTGGTTAAAATCGCGTCGCCATTATAAACACAGGTCATTAGATTAATATCACTGAATCACGTGTTGCCGGAAGTTTCCACTACATTTAAATGTTTTTATTTTAAGGTTCCGTAGGCAAGCGTGTCACCAACTGCCAACCACTCTTTATATCGATTAAGGTTCCAACTGTAACATCTCATCATCTTTTGAATTGTGCAGGCAGAAATACCAAACCTATTACTATAATTATTACTGTCTGTCTGTTTGTCTTTGGAGATTGTCCCGCCCTCGCATCCACCACTGTAACTCCTGTGAGCCCGGATCAACAGTGGCACGCAATGAAATGACACCGAGCACTGAAGTTCGGCGAGTCTGCGGCAATGTGTAACTTGTCTTTAACCCGCAACAAAATCAATCAGAAAGTTAAATTAATAGGAAGTTTGAAGTAGAAGAGTTGGAAATAAATGCTGCCTGTCTATATATCGGTTTATCGATCATTCCTTTCAACTGCTAAATATCTCCAATTCATTTAACAATGGCGTCACATAAGATAATTAGCGTTATCAGATACGAATAGGTCAGATTATGTAGACTACATCGTAGAAATTCAGGTGCTTAATTGAAATTAAAATATGACACATTATTACGATAACGCTATATTTAAACAACTGTGATAAAAAAAAACGAATAGACCACGGAATACTAAGATTGTGAGACCGACTCATACTTGGCCGCTTTTGATACAAACTAAAGCTGGTTACTAGCGAACAGCTTTCGTAACGGAATTCTAATATTATGTATATTCTGTATATAGTTCTAATTCTAAGTGATTTATTTGCGTGTTAATGGCTTGTTTATTGGCGCGAAACTGCTTTGACTTTAAACTGACAAAAGCACAACAATTCATACCTATGTAAATAAGCTAGGTAGGGAGACATCTCAGTCTTGCCAACCATATTTTGTGGAGCTCATTTTCCAAAATGTAATAATAATAATTTAAATCGAAATAGGCTTAATGTAAGTTATCTGATAGATAGATAGATAGATAGTCCTCATTTCTAACAGTTGATACATTTAACTAGACCAAAGAGATTCCTTAATTTTCTACTGTTACTAAACAACTTGTCACAAGTTGTATAAAATATTCGAGCACATTTTTATTTTTGCCTGCTTTAGTTATTATTCTGAGTTTTTGCCTAAAATATTTTTCAGCCCTGCCTTGTAGTGACGATTATAAGGAGTATTAATTAATAAATCGACGTCTGCGTTAACTACTGAATTAACTCTGCTCATTAGTTAACAGCTCAATTTGTCGGTTTTCGACCAGCCTATAGTTACGTATTACTATATTTATGCTTCAAATTGCTTCGGTCAGTGGAAGTTTTGTGAATAATCACAATAGAACAAAATTACTCTTCGCGGTTTAAAAGAGTACTTACATTCGTCACAATAGTCATTTGCTTCCTGATGTTTCTAGAACATACTCGTACAAGACGTAGATAATAAAGTTATTTATGGACAAGACACGGCTACTAGGTACATTATTGATTATTCTAATGGTATATCGTTTAATCCACTTAGCCGAGACAAATGTTTGTGTGGTCCACGATGATTTGTTTCGGGTGTGGGTGTTTGTGAGACTGAAAAGTAGCTCGTAGTTCCTGATACAAGACTCGATCTTAGTGTGGGGTCAGGACTAAGTATGTGACTGCTGGGTGTATATATTCATTTCCTTCTGTGTACAATGCTTATATAATATAACGCCTGGTTCCCTTTACATAGAGAAACTACAGCACCACGCCTGTCATGATCCTTAGAAGGCTCTTTCATTTCTTGAACTCCGATAATTCGTCGGTTACAAGAACAGCTCAGCCATGGGCTCTTGATTTATAAGTAAAAAATACACCAACAGTTGCACACGTACTTGGATTTTATTCCTAATCTAAGTCCCCATTAAGATAAAAGCCCAAGAAAAGATGTTGTGCGTGTATCAAGACTACGAGAAACTTTTTTGCCTCATCCAGCCACGAATATTTTTTTAAATTTACATGAAGTAGCTATATAGTATATAGATACTCGTAAAATATTTTAAATGTAGAGCGTTGATAGTTTTGTCCTGCTTAAGAAGCTTTGTAATAATTTCAGGGCGGATTTTTATGATTTCTAATTTGTTGGTTGTAGAAATTGGTCCGCCAGGGAAGTAACGATCATATTATGGTGCAAACCTCGTAATAGTGAACCGCTGGACCCGTGAAATTATATCGCGATTCGGATTAAGCCCATATATGCCCAATATTGAATAGGCTATCATGATTGTTTTGAATCTAAGGTGATAGTTTAACTAAGCATTTCACTGGACTGCACTTTAAATATCAAATTCAATACCCATGCAGGTCTCTTGGTCTTGTGAGCAAGAAAAGGATTAAAAATGTAGAAATAAATGAATTCGCTAACAGCGAATACTGTTGCCGTCGATGCCCCAAACAAGTTTGGCAAATCCGGTTCATGCCATCACGACTACACGATACCCAAAATAAAAACTTTTTATTGTGTCTCTCAAGCCTTACCCAAACATTGTTGTGAAATCCTGATTATTCCATTACATTTGAGATTAAATTCTGTTGTCCTTTTTAATGTGAATATCTTATTCATCTTTTCGTCATAATAAGTTTGGCTGTAGTATGTATAGCTTTATATTTATTTTATGAACTTCCCAAATAAGAATAAGATTATTCTAAAGAAGCAACATTTTACTAAAATCTGTGACACTGACTTAATAATTGTAAATTGCATTTAAAGATCAACAATATATTTTCTGTCTGTCTGTATCAGCCCATATACGTCCCACTGCAGGGCACGGGCCTATTCTACAATCGAGAGTACGATTGAGAGTGGTTAGGCCATATAGTCCTCCACGCTGGCCTAATGCGGGTTGGCGGACTTACATACCATAGAAATTCTTATAAATCGCTATGGTATGCAGGTTTCCTCACGATGTTTTCCTTCACCGTTTTAGTGCGTGGTGATTGACTATCAATACACACATGACTCCGAAAAGTCAGAGGTGTGCGCTGGGATTCGAACCTGGGATGGGAATTTAAAATACAATGCATTATTCACATATTCAATCCACACTACGCCAGAGTTTTATAAGCGGTAGAGCCAATCTGCTGCCAGTCATGGCTCGGCATGAATAGGCAGGCTCGTCCAGGGCGGTACCACTATCTCACGATAGACGTGAAGTTGCTGTCGCGTTTCTTTCGGTGAGTTGTTAATTTGTTATCCTTTCCACTCCCCACCATATTTGACAACACATACATGATCCAAGCGTTATGAATGTTCATGGGTGGCAGTGATCACTTCCCATCTGGTGACCTATTTGCTCGATAACCTATGCAATAAAAAAAGAGAAATGGACTACAGGCTAACCCCAGTGAAACTTATAAGCGGGGGGTCTTGATATAAGAGAGAAAGAATAGAAGGAAAGAAACATTTATTTGTTACAAGCAATGGTTTACAGCTTTAAGTAATGATTACTAATATAACAGTGCTTTTCATTTTTCAATAAAACAGCTCATACTCAGCGTCAGCATGTGCTGGTAATAAAACCAACGCCGGCCTTCCGCAAGGCCGGCGGTAAGTAAGTATTAGTCAAATATTATGTTTTATACGGTCGATGCTAGAAGCTATAGTTTCGCGTTGTCTCTCAACTTCCGCGATTTTTTAATTGGCTGCTTCATACCATGCAGTCTTTAATGACTATGTGAACGTCGGTCAGCGTATTTTTTTTTAATCAATCTACAAGCAAAGGTCGTAACCACTTATTATTTGTTAAGTTTTTCTCAAGTCAATGTTACACGGAAGATACTGCCAACGTCATCATAATTTGGGGGATTTTTTAATTCTTATTTTTATTTTGAAGAAAAAATCATATCCGCGTGTTGTGGTTGTACGTATGTAAGTAGATATAAATGTTCTTTTTTGTTTTATTGAAATAAATACCATTAAAATTGTAAAACCGAATTCTTTATATTTTCATTGATGTATATCTACTTTGTTGAAATAAATTAAAATAAAACGTTTTTTTTTATTAAGTAGTATTTAGCAATATAGTTAAAAATCTTATAGAGCAGAAAGTAAATATTGTAATGTGTATAAAGGCAGTTATCTAATTTGTACTCGTATTTTTTACTAGTTACTGTTAGAATAGCAAAGGAAAAATGTTTAACCGTTATACGGTACACGTGTTTCTAACCTAATAATAAAATCAATTATGTAATTGATGTTTGATATTTTATGATAAGACATTTTATCTATCGCTGGCGCCCCGTTAGTAATTATTTTACCTAATAAGTTATCATAATTATTACATCGATTAATTTTATTTTTATAGTCATCTTTACATATTTTCGAAATACCTCTAATAATAGCTATTTAGAAATTGCATACTACTAGGCCCTAGAGCAACGTTAGGTATGTTTGATGAAAAATAAATTGCTTACATTCTTACTATAATATTATTTTCAAAAAAAGTTAAGTAAAAGCAGATGTCCTTGTTCAAAATTAAAAGTTACCTTTGTTATTTATTTATTATATTTTTATTTATATACCGGGTATCTCAAGACTGCTACCGAAAACGAAGCCTGGTGGTAGTTTTAGTGGCTACAAACACAATGCAATTAAAAATTTCGCCTAGAAACGCGACAATTTTTTTTATGATTTTTTAAATATCGTCATTTTTGGGTGGTAAATCCATAGTTTTTGCTAAAATAATAATTTAAACTCTTTTATACCTTAGAGTATTTATAAATAAAAGGGTATATACTATTATTTTAGGAAAAAAATTATTTACCACCCAAATATGGTCATAGGAAAAAAATAAAAAAAAAATTGTCGCTTTTTTTTTGCAACTTTTTCTGTTGCATTGTGTCTGAAGTCGCTTAAACTACCACCCGGCTTCGTTTTCGGTAGCAGTCTTGATATACCCTGTATGTTTTATTGTACACCAACATGAAATACTAAGGGCATGGTTACAATAGGCGACCTTGGGTCCTACTCTATAAATCCGAAACGAAGTTCGAAACTTCGGACGATCGAAGTTTATACTGGGTATATCAAGACTGCTTCTGAAAACGAAGCCGGGTGGTAGTTTTAGTGACTACAAACACAATGTAACTAAAAATTTCGCAACAATTAATTTTAATGAATTTTTAAATATCGTTATTTTTGGGTGGCAAATCCATAGTTATTGATAAAATAATAATTTAATCTCTTTTATACCTTAGAGTATAAATAAAAGGAATTTTAAATATTATTTTAGGAAAAATGTATTTCCCACCCAAAAACAACCACAGGAAAAAATAAGAAAAAAACATTGTTCCTTTTTTTGCAACATTTTCTGTTGCATTGTGTTTAAAGTCGCTTAAACTATCACCCGGATTCGTTTTCGGTAGCAGTCTTGATATATACCCTGTGTACGATACGAATGTACCTACTCTGTAAAAGTTCGAATTTGTATAACGTACATCGTAACCATAAGCCTATGGTTACGACCATAAGTCAATAACGACCATAAGTATAAGTAGGTACATTCGTATCGTATATAAACTTCGATCGTCCGAAGTTTCGAACTTCGTTTCGGATTAATAGAGTAGGGCCCCTTATCGCTAGCTGAGATCTCTTCTAGGCAACCTTTTTTTACATCATATTTGAAACTAGCTTTTGCCCGCAACTTCGTCTGCGTGTATATTATAATAATACGGACGTAAACGCAATAAATTACATCGCTTCAATTTTATTTATATGTATAGATTAAATTATTATATTTAAAAATAATTGCACTGTATCACCTATGATTTATTATAATTATCACTAATGCAGTGTGAGTTAACAAGTTATTAGTTAACATATTATTATTTTATTAGTTAACATCGTGAGGAAACCTGCATACCATAGCGATTTATAAGAATTTCTATGGTATGTAAGTCCGCCAACCCGCACTAGGCCAGCGTGGTGGACTATATGGCCTAACCACTCTCAATCGTACTCTCGATTGTAGAGGAGGCCCGTGCCCTACAGTGGGACGTATATGGGCTGATACAGAGTGTGAGTTTCCATACCTATATGTTATAAGAGTCTACGATTTTTTCGGTGATTACAATAATTTAGTCCAAGAGTGGAAAAAAATGGTACTTGAGTGATGTAAAAGGATATTGCACTTCTGAAAATCCTTCTCATCAAATTCAAAAACGACAGAAAATCAGTCACTTGACATTAGTTTTCTATGAGAGAATAGAACCACCCTAAAAATAGTGCAAGGTAACTAAGGTACCTATGGCTCCACTGCTTTTAAAATATACCGGGTATATCAAGACTGCTGCCGAAAACGAAGCCGGGTGGTAATTTTAGTGACTACAAACACAATACAACTAAAAATTTCGCAAAGAAACGCGATAAATTTTTTTTTATAATTTTTTCAATATCATCATTTTTGGGTAGCAAATTCATAGTTTTTGCCAAAATAATAATTTAAACTCTTTTTTACCTTAGAGTCTTTATAAATAAAAGGGTATACACTATTATTTTAGGAAAAAATCTGGGGGCACGGCAGTGCTCCCTCCAAGTCGAGCTAAAAAGCGGCACTGTCGTACTATCCTTTTCTCGAAGCAATTCAGACCATTTTCTACCCTCCATAACTTTGTTGTGGTAAAAGCAAGAAGCCTGAATTTTCAGTTACTAAGCAGGCGTTGTATAAACACAGTATATTTAAAATTTTATTCAATTTAAACGAGTAGTTTTAGAATTGTAACATGTCAAACTTTCTTAATTTTGTCACTCACTGACTGACTGACCGATCATCAAAAATCTAAGGCACTTCTAGCAGACATAGAACCTTCAAATTTAGAATATAATTAGTGTTTAGTGTCTAAAGTAAGGGAAAATTTAAACATTTCATAATTTCTGTCTAGTTTTCTAGATACACCAACTGCATGAATAACTTTGTAATCCCATATAGGATTACAAAGTTACATTTGCAGTTAATGAATCATTGTACCCGTATATAATGGAATTATAGTTGTAGATAGGTATCCATATATATCAGGAATAACAGGAGGGAATGGGTGTATTCAGCCCACTAAACTGTACAACATTCCTCTAGAAAAACATGACAAAGAAAAACTTGCAAAAAATAGACTAAATAGCTCGAAAATATCAATTACCATGAAAGAAAGAACATTAATATTCAAATCCGCTATATTTGTGATAAATTTATACCTACAAAAATAAGAAAAAGCCATAAGACAGAGGCTTTAAGAAAAATCGTTAGTGATAGTCTAGAAGTAAAAAGTACCGAAAGAGAAAAAAGTACGACTCTACAAAAAGACGTGAAATCTATTTATTTAAAACGTAAATAATTTTTAATATTGATATGATAATAACTTACGTAATAACTTTATACAGAAGGTCCCTTAAGCAAGGACTAAATAAATTAATCGACTTGGTATTACGTGCATCTCACAACTTTTTGCGGTAGGAAACCTGAGCTGTGAGACTTGGAATTTTTTACACGATGTTTGATGATGGGATATGTATTTAAAAAAATTAACAAAAATAATCGTCGCTTTTTTAGCAACATTTTTTATTGCATTGTGTCTGAAGTCGGTTAAACTACCACCCGGCTTCGTTTTCCGTAGCAGTCTTGATATACCCTGTATACAGTCAAATATTTTTTTAAATTGTTATTAATTACGATACGGGCATGCCGTTTGCCTGATGGTAAACGATACGACCGATCATGACCAGCAGCAAAGCCAAACAACACCTTGAATTACAATGCTTGATATTATAAAAAACTTGGCATTATATGGGATTTAAAATTTATAGTGGATTTTCCATTAGACGATTAAGTATTAAAAAGTCCCTCGAAGTTCCAGATATTCACGACACAAGATATTGTGTTTTGTGTATAAGTATCATACTTGTCTTCTACTTAGCGTAATGTATGTAACTTTGACATATTTATTTACATAGTAGCAACATTCCACTGCGCTCGCCATCCTGAGACATAAGATGTTAAGTCTCAATATGTCCAGTAGTTACTCTGGCTACAATGTCCTTCAATCCGAAACACAACAGTGCATTTAAGCAGTGTTGTTTCACGGGAGAAATAGACATTGCGGTGGTACCTACTCAGATTGGTGCAACATTGGCTCCAGTTGTTACGCATGCGTACGCCGGTCTTGGAAGGTTTTAAGATGCATCATGCGATCCTCTCAAAGGTACATAAATAGACGGTCCTTCCACTTTCCAATGCGATTACAGAATATAGATTGCATACACGTAATTTCTGTTTATAATGATACAAATAGCACATTTCAATAATTAGGGTTTTCGTTTTAAATAAATCACAGGTTTGCCGCTAGAGGTCACTGTATAATGAAGTCCATGGCTAAATTACTGGTGGTAGGTCTTTCATTTGTGATAGACCACCTGGGTACGAACCACCGCAATGTCATTTTTTTCCGCCTAACAATAGTGTTAATGCACTGTTGTGTTCCGATTTGAAGGATATTGTACTGTATTGTGACTTAACATCTAAGCATCACTTTTTAACGTGTGGTGACTGGTGTTGTTTGGTTTTGCTATTATTCATGAACGGAGGTATCGCTTACCATCAGGTTAGTGGTATGCTTGTCTTTCAAAGAAAAAAATCCTTTCAGTTATTTCAAACATAAAATACAAGTTAATAAATACCTACAGCCGACGATCTCCCTATACTTGACAAAAACTCTTTCAAAAAGTTGTATATTCTTAGCAGTAATTTAGTTGATCCATAATCTTTACATCATAAGATTAAATTAGGCAACGACACGCGAGAAAACAATTCGAGCGCGACATTAATTCCGCATTAAGGTTTACCCCTAGAAAATAGAAACGAATTGTTTTTTTTTTCAACATTTAAGGTCACAAGGCCAAAGTTAACAATGAACGCAGCTACTAGAGCTAAACAAAATAGATTGGGGGTTTAATTTTTTTTTGTTTTACAAATCTTGGAGGGCATCTCATGGTCCTTTAAACTTTTTTATACAAAATTGAAACATCAATCGATATATTAATGTGTCCTATTCTTTGTAACACACAATATTTTAGCCGTGAAGTATTTTTCAGTGACTTCTGTCTTTAAGGGGATACCTCGAAAAATTTGGCTTTTTTTAAAACCCCACATATCATAAATTACTAAGATTAGGTAGTCCATTTTCAGATATGTTTTAATTGATGATATAATTACCAATTTTATGAATCAAAATACATGATTACGCCACTTTGCCTTAACAAAAATACAGTCCAAAGTAGCAGCTTAAGTTTTTTAAGAACTCGGAACTCCTAACTTACCCCGTGTAGAAACTCAAGATTAATTTGACATAAACATATTTTTAAATAATATTATTTCGCGAGAAAAAACAAGAAATAAGTAAATAGTACGATGACAATAAAATAAAATATGGTTTGGCGCTTATGTTGTTTTATTTCGAGAAGCGCATGGGCCATCCTATCCCATTCTTGTACATTACGGCCATATAAGCTATCTCATGGGGGCGTTCCCGTCAGATGGCCGCGGGCCTTGGTGGACTACGGATCTGCGCTCGACGTTTCGAAATTCTAGCCCGCCGATTATTTTTTACGTACGTATTTTCAAATTTACGTAATTCTTATTATTTTAGGTGGTACGCTTTTGTGTTTGTACATTTTAATTTTTTTACATATATTTAAAAAATAAATAGCAGTATATTTTAATTTTTAAGTTCATTTTTAACTAGCTAACGCCCAAATACTGGAACGCAAATTAAATATAAATGGCGCTTAACTACGTTAATCCCGATTAAATGTACTGGCTGAGTGGGCCGTGCGCTGTTAAGAGCAACCTATTATTTGAATGGCGTTCCAGTATTCGGGCGTAAGTTACCAAAATAAAAGAGAAAGGTCATTGACTTACGTATAAGCGCTCAACGAAATTAGTCGAAGGGAGCGTAAAATTTTATACATTTTTGCCTCATAATATAATTACGACGCTGAAGTCTCGGGTTCGAAACCGGGTCATTTGAATTTTTGGTTTTTTGTTATTTATCCGACTGGTTCCAAATCGATATTTGAAAGAACCATCGTTCCGAAAAAATTAAAATATTCTCAGAAAAAAAACATGTGGTCCGCATTTTGATTGATTTTTTTGTTATTGTTCGCGTGAAATTTTATTCATTTTGCCTCATAATATGATTACGACGCTGAAGTCTCGGTTTCGAGTCCCGGTCATTTTAATTTTTGTTTTTTTGTTATTTATCCGAATGGTTCCAAATCGATATTTGAAAGAACCTTCGTTCCGAAAAAATGAAAATTTAAAAAAAAAATGTGGTCAGCATTTTTATTGATTTTTTTGTTATTGTTCTGATTAGTTTCTAATTCGATATCTGAGAGACTCTTCATTTCCATAAACTAAATTCAAGGTCAGAATTGGTAATTCTGTGTCAGCCCATATATGTCCCACTGCAGGGCACGGGCCTCCTCTACAGTCGAGAGTACAATTGAGAGTAGTTAGGCCGATTAATTTCAACTTTCAACTATTACCTGAGCTTGTAGATCCACGACTTGTACACTGCCTCAGTGGCGTAGTTGTACTAAGGTACGGTTACAAAGGTGAGGTCTCGGGTTCGAATCCTGGGTAGGGCAAAGTGATATCGGATTTTTCTATTCATTATCAGCCCAGAGTCAGGAATTTGTGCCCGATATGGCGATAGGCTCGCCACCTATCACATCGTGGGACGGAACATACATGGCGAAATGTGGGCTTGGCACCTCTGCCTACTCGTTCTGGGAAAAAGGCGTGAGTTTATGTATGTATGTATGTAGATCCACGACATACGAGAAATATGAAAATAAGGGATCCAACGTAATCCCTATGATATGGACATTGCGATCATTGTCATCGAATTAATTCGGTTAAAATAAATTCGTTTCTCGTTGTGTTGTTCTTTCAGTATACCGGGTATCTCAAGACTGCTACCGAAAACGAAGCCGGGTGGTAGTTTTAGTGGCTACAAACACAATGCAACTAAAATTTTCGCATAGAAACGCGACAATTATTTTTTATGATTTTTTAAATATCGTCATTTTTGGGTGGTAAATCCATAGTTTTTGCTAAAATAATAATTTAAACTCTCTTATATCTTAGAGTATTTATAAATTAAAGGGTATACACTACTATTTTAGGAAAATAAATATTTACCACCAAAATATGGCAATAGGAAAAAAAATTCAAAAAAAAATTGTCGCTTATTTTTGCAACTTTTTCTGTTGCATTGTGTCTGAAGTCGCTTAAACTACCACCCGGCTTCGTTTTCGGTAGCAGTCTTGATATACCCTGTATATTATCATTATTTTTCATCAAAAATATTTTAATCTGATATCACAATATTTCTTGTTGCTAGCTCCTATCATATGAAGGCTACGCGATATTCCCACCAAGGTCGCACCAACTTTTATAATCAATTGAATTTACTTATAACTTTTAATCGGGTTTTGCCCAATAAATATATTAATAGTGAATTAAATAGAAAAACCTTTTTACCATATTATTCCGTTTCACTAAATTCAAAGTCAGAATTGAAAATTATGGTCGCCATTTTGAACTATTTTGCTTTTGATTCGATTGATATCTAAATCGATATCTAATGGTTCCTTCATTTGAATGAGTAAGTCAGAATTGATAGTTGATGCCGCCATTTTGAACTGTTTTGTTATTAATCTGATTGGTCTCTAAATCAATATCTATCCGAAGTACCCTTTCTTCGAATAACCTACATTCGGAGTCCGAACCGAACTTTATGGCCGCCATTTTGAACTTTTTTGTTATTCATCCGATTGATATAGAAATCGATATCTGGTTACCCTTTGCTCGATTAATCTACATTTGGTAGATTCCAAATTTGTGGCCGCCATTTTGAATGCTTTTGTCATTGATCCAATTGATTTCAACATCGATATCTTAGAGCAGAAAAAAAATGGCGGTCGCAATTTTCAATACCGACCACCTATGGGGTTATCCATAAGTTACGTCACACAAATTTCATGATTTTTTGCCCATGTAAAGTGTTGTATATGGTCATCATAATATTGTGATATTTTTCAAAACCATCCAGTATAATTATTTTTTATGATTTTTTAAATATCGTCATTTTTGGGTGGTAAATCCATAGCTTTTGCTATAATAATAATTTAAACACTTTTATACCTTAGATTACTTATAAATAAAAGGGTATACACTATTATTTTAGGAAAAAATGTATTTACCACCCAAATATGGTCATAGGAAAAAAATAACAAAAAAAAATTGACGCTTTTTTTTGCAACTTTTTTTGTTGCATTGTGTCTGAAATCGCTTATACTACCACCCGGCTTAGTTTTCGGTAGAAGTCTTGATATACCTATTCTAAACTGTTAGTCAGAATTAAACATTTTGACCGCCATTTTAAAACGTGTATGCACCCGGGCGGAGCCGGGCCCGATCGCTAGTATTACTATAAAATTAATATTTACAATGCTTTTCATATAACGAAAGCAAAATATTTGTAATTGATATCAAATAATTTCGCCGAAAAATTTGTCTAGCGTAAATAAAAGAAACATTGTTAAACAAAACTTATCCCTATTTGGTTGTAAAGAAGGTTCAAACTGGAACGGGCGGGTGTGATCGCCGTCATTCTCGCGCCAAGCGCATAACAGTACACATTTTTGTTAAATTTACAGTTGTATCGTAAGTCAAAAATCACAAAACAGCAGAACTAAGAATGACGTTGTTTTATAGGCGAAAGTCAATGGTCAAATCACAGGTCAAATGAAGTAGAAACAAATAAATCATCGCTAGGCGCAATGCCTTTGGCGGCATTTATCAAAGGGCGCCTAGGTTATTAGCGCTTCACACTAGTAGAGTAAGTGACCGGCAAAACAATTGGAATCTTGTATTTATACAGATATTATTATAAATGTTTTTGAGGTTTTCGTAAAGTAATAGTTTAAAGTTCGTGTTTAAACACTTAGATTGTAATAGATTTTTTTTATCAATACAAAAGTATGATAAATAATATATAGGCACATTGTCAGAATCATACGGATTATAAATATACATATATGCCAACATGTTCACGGTGGTCGCGGGTTCGAATCCCAGGGCACACCTCTGACTTTTCGGAGTCATGTGTGTATTGATAGTCAATCACCACGCACTAAAACGGTGAAGGAAAACATCGTGAGGAAACCTGCATACCATAGCAATTCATAAGAATTTCTTTGGTATGTAAGTCCGCCAACCCGCACTAGGCCAGCGTGGTGGACTATATGGCCTAACCACTCTCAATCGTATTCTCGATTGTAGAGTAGGCCCGTGCCCTGCAGTGGGACGTATATGGGCTGATACAGATAAATATACATAGGTCTACATTAATTCGTTATTACTAATATTAATAATACCAGTACATAATATTTAATCGGGGAATGTGCGCCAGTAACGCAGTGCCGCGACGTGATGCGGCAACTTTCGTAAACCACGCCCCAAAACGCTGCGAATATTTTTCGAGGTAGGAAAGATTTTATCCTAGCCTTAGATTCTACGAATAATAAAATATCTTTATCAGGTCCACGTATTAAGATAAAGTGAAGTGAAAAAGAAGAAAATAATAATTCAAATTAAGAAGTTCCTTTTTAATATTAAACGCTTAGAGTATTTATATATAGAGGGAGCGCTGTCATACATTCGCGTTTTGAAAAACGTACATATTTTCTTGTTCGTAATGTTGGTAGCGCTCCTATATTAGTAAAAATTGAATTAATTATTTAGCAATAAATTGATAGCTATTTTGATAGCCGAATATATATTTAGCCATTATCCTTTTAAAACGAGTTTGAGTGAAATTAAATAGACATAAACTGTTTATTTTCAATTTTTTTTTCAAGTAATTTATGTATGTTGCACAACCTGTTCAAATATTAGCCAATAGGAGGGCAGAAAAAGGTGGCCCGGCACCACCATTTTTATCTACGTTTTTGAAGTACCAGCGCTCCCTCTATAATTATAAATACTCTAAGATTAAACGTTAAAAATGTTATTCGCAAGCCATTGTCAGCTGCCAGTCAATTTAAAAAATCGCATAGCAACTTTAACAAACACAATACCTACTGAATATCTGTGTGAAATGTTATGACATTAAAACATCCTACCAATACATTGAACGACATTGAACCGAGTCAGAAAATCTCACCTTGCTTGAGTTCTGAAAACGGCAGCCATTTCATAATTTTAAAACAAAACTAATTTGGATCCATGAATGAATATGGGACAAGGTTATTTATTATTAGTTTACGACTCTATTATCAGTATAATTAGGGGATGTATTTTAGGCGATATGAGATTTACCATAGTATTAAAATACATATTCGTTTTTGGTGATTAATAATGCCGGAAGTTGTAATATTTTCTGGCTTCAAAAAACTTAATTGATGCAGTTTACCAGCGCGTATAAAACCTGTTAACTAAAGGAATTTTACTGCTAAGCCTCTGTGTTAAATATAAGTAATACAGATATCAAATTGCTTTTTACACAAAAAGACCCAGACGACCAAAAATGAATAGAGTGTACTGTGAATCAAGATTTGTTCAATTATCTACTTGTTTTGCTTTAGGTATACCGATCACATCTCTGCTATAAATAAAAACTAACCTTTAAGCTGTATCATACACAATCACTGCGTGATTATTTAAAAACCCAGCCGCCATATTTGATTACACCTGTCGTACATACATCCAGGGTAATTAATTTGCACGTGTTAACCTTCCTCTGATTAACTTTTTTAAACTAATAAAGATTAAACTTTGCCACACATACATATTTAATGGTGTTTTACTTATCAAAACTATGCATGTATTGATTTATAATGCAGTAACCATTGATTTCAAAACTAAGAATAGGCCCTTCATTACATTGGAAGTTTCAAAACTATGACCGTAAAAATCGCGATATAATAAATATTTAATTAACTTAAATTTAATAGATTTTAACTAAACGGTTATATAAAATATTCTCTTATTTTTTTAAACATCCTGCCATAAATACAACCACAAATACAACCAAGCATTTTCAATATCGTTGCGAGTGACGCGACGTCTAATTTAAGTAACGCTCCACGCTCCATATATTTATGTCAACGGCAATAACAAAGCTTATTGACTGCCTCGGTGGCGTAGTTGTACTAAATACGATTATAAAATTGGATTCTCGGGTTCGAATCCCGGGTTTGACAAAGAGTTATTGGATTTTTCTATTCATTATCAAGAATTAATACCCGATATGGTGAGAGGCTCGCGTGGGTGTGCGTATATGTGCGTGTCTTTTGGGAGTCCTGGAAGAACCTCTGCCTACATCTTCTGGAATAAAAGCATAAGTAAGCACTTAGGTTGGGATGTTACAAAGCCAAAATATCAAACTAATGTCTTTGGTATATACACAGATGTCAGATTATAAACCTATTTTAGTCATCGAATGTTTTGCTTCTTCGCTTTTAAACTAAATTCCAAAGTCTTTTGTAAAGGAAAAAAATCGACAGTCCCTATAAAATATAAAATATATGTAAACTTTCGAAACTGTTAATTCGCTACTTTACACCAATAACATTGTATTACAAATTAGATATTTAATTTTGTTGTGTGTAGTGCAAATAGCACTTTCAGTTTTATTCAATTGAAAAACAGTTGATGGTATATTTGTTTATAATATTTTATCATAAAGAGTTATGAATCGTTATAACCAAGTACTTGCAATTGATGCAAAAACACAAAAATCACACTGTTCAGTTTAGTTTACGTAGAGAACGTCGAAATATTTGGTAAATCATAATTATAAATTGACTATAAATAAGGCCACTGGCGATTATTTCTATTTGCCAGCTGGTATTTGTTATACGAGCCAGTTTTTGTCGTCCTTCCTTATTATTCAAATTCGCTTCGCTCTATTCTCGATATTATCTTCCTTAATTGTAAAACTATTACTTGACAACATCGCCTAGTCTGCGTGGTTTATTACATTACCAAACATTATTTTATGTAATGTACCCAATGTAAAAAGTGCGTGGTGGCCTGTTTGTAAACGGACTAGACGCGACTGCCAACATGTTCACGGTGGTCGCCTGTTTGAATCCCAGGGCACACCTCGGACGTTTCGGAGTCATGTGTGTATTGATAGTCAATCACCACGCACTAAAACGGTGAAGGAAAACATCGTGAGGAAACCTGCATACCATAGCGATCTATAAAAAAATATATGGTATGTAAGTCCGCCAACCCCCACTAGGCCAGCGTGGTGGACTATCTGGCCTAACCACTCTCAATCGTACTTTCGACTGTAGGGGAGGCCCGTGCCCTGCAGTATATGGGATGATACAGACCCGAAGTAAAATGATTGCAGTTCATATATCTATCCACCTACGGGGTCAAAATGATGGGTTTTTACCACCGGGTACTGTGATTGCCATCCAGAGTAACTTTGGTCTAAATTCAAGTCGTATACTATTATTCTTTTACAACTTCTTTAAATTCATATAGCTTACAAAGCGGTTGTATAAATTGTGTATTCCTAAAATCATAATGTTAATTTGAAAACAGATGTCTTGATAGTTTTAAGCTATTGTATAGCTTCAATCGCGGGCCTTGAGCGTGGAGACCGAATCCAGAAATTCCGTAACGAAAATAACCTAACTCCGACCGAAATTTAAATTTAAAATTTTTATTTAGATTCAAATATGTGCCTGTACTTTTAAATGCGAATTGCAAAGCTATTGCATGATTAATTGTAATCTAACCTCTTTCGATATTTAGTTTTGCCATCTATTGATGAATAGCAGAACTTTTAATGACCTTTTTTAAATATCACGCTTGTCTCTTTAGTTCAGCAACTCGCCTCTAGGTGGCATTGGTTGTATCGGTGTTACTGCGCATGCGTAATCCCCCTCTTCGCCCCGCAATCTGGTGATTCATGCCTGCTTAGAGTTTCGGCGTTAGGGCACTTCCTCTTTTTATTTACTTCATGGTACGACTCTACGAAGCTCGCACGTACAACAGTGAATATCTGTACAATAAATATCAAAGAAAAACAAAGGAAAAAAAAATTGCATAAATAAATAATTATAATTACATAAGTTGATAAAAAATGCTATGCAATAGCTTTACCGCGGCAGTCTCCGAGTGCCACACGTCTCTTTTCTTTGTAACCGACTTCAACAAAGTTCTCAATTCCACTGTATGTTGTGTTTTTTATATTTGTTACCTCATATCTCTGTACTGGGTGAACCGATTTTGATCATTCTTTCTTTGATTGAAAGCTGCGGCTTGTCATTTGAGCCCGTAAAAATACCCATATGGTGAAGATCTGATGAATATTTTCGGATCTAGAGAGTAGAACTCTTCAAAATTTAGGAGGATTCCAATGGTTCATTTTGCATTGGGTTCAGTATAGAAGCTAAGCCACAGTGGGGGAGGGAAAAAGGGGTAGGGGCGTTGGGGGTGAGAAAATTAATAAACATGTTAATAATTTAATATCTTCGGCAGCTTTTAATCGATTTTAGCAAAAAAATATATCGGAAAGTGACACTACTGTGAAATTGAAATTGTGACAGCATCTTTTCATCATTTAAATGCCTATCGACACAATAAAGATACAAATAATTGTTTTTTTAATAAAAAAAATAAAAACCCAGTTCAAAACAAAAAATGCAAATCAATCAACATGTACAAGTACAATGAAATAAGTGTTATTTTTTGCTTTTATAAAAAAATATAAATAAAAAATTATAAAAAAATAATTATTTAATTAGGCATAACACAAAAAATTAAAACGATTTTTTAGTTCTTGCATGACGCACGAACACGGATCTAAACAAAAGATACAAAGCCTATCGCAAGTAATAACATAAACAAGAACGCAACCTTTACAATTCAAAGTGCCATTAAATGAATTAAATTTGATCCTCATGTCATTGCCAACCTTGAACCGTTCGAGTGAGTTGTGCATGCATATTGGTTGAGTAAGCAATTATTATAATTCCTTTCGCTCACGTGTAAGCTTGCATGATGGACATTGAATAATAACTTGAAATAAGTGCGTAATGTTTATGTTTGTTTTTATTGGAAAGCAATGCGGAATATAATAAAAGTATGGCCAACACCATTGACGGAACTTAGATCGCTCTGATAGGCAATTCCTGTTTCATGTTAAAAATTACAAAAGCCTTATTAAATGTAATGACTTATTAAATAAATTCGTTTTTGTGGATTGGAATGAAACTAAGTTAAAATTTAATTTTAATGTATCGGTAGAATGAAAAAAGAATTTATCAAAAATAATGATGAAAACGTATTTATTAAACTATAATCTACATATTGAATATTAAGACTACTAATATTTTTTTATAGAATATTATAGAATTACAAACACTATCTAGTATCTACTTAATAGTAAATTGCTGGCCGAAACCACGATAAGGTCAATATATACGAGACTATAACAAATTCAAATGCCATTGCACCATTATGTTCCACCTTCAACACATCAATTACCTGAGTTTAATTCATAGCAATAAATCTTACGTTCCTTGTTTTAATTATGGAACCTTAACTTATAGTAATTACATTGTAAAGAAAGAGACAGAGAGGGAGCTAAAGAGAAAAATAGAGTAGAATAGAAGCAGAATAATTCCTAATAGAAGAAGAATTCCTGAGAAGCTATCATCTCTCGCCGGTTGGCATCCTGCAATTGAAACAAAATAAACGTGCATGGGTATTCTATAGTTCTAAAGATAAAATTTATAGGAAAAACCGTATGCAAGAGCTAGTTCCTATAGTTAGCATAACGATGCTATTAGCTCTTGACTCGCGCAAAATGTCAATACAAATATTTCATATTATTCTTGTAAACAAGATGCTTTGAAGGACATTCTTAGTAAATCCAATACCTAAACATAATAAGGATAGATAAATTCTAGACTTTGGAAGTGGCGGCGCAACGCTGTGGTTAATCGTCATGACTCAGCATCAATCGGCAGTTTCATCTGGAGGGGTGCCATTGTTTAACAGGAAAACGAAGTGAAGCGACGGTTTTGCCGTCGCACTTGGCATACCATCGCATGTTTCACATTTCTGATGCCCATCCTTTTTCCTTCCTAATCCTCCCGATTTGTTGTGATCTAAGCTTCGTCGATGTTCATGTGTGGCAGTGATCACTTACAATCAGATGACCTGATTGCTCGCTTATCGGACTCACGCAATAAGAAAGATATTTCCATCCATAATGATCCCTCGTTTTGTATCGAGTTTAGTCTTAATATACCTGGATACAACAAGACAAACATATTTCGACCGATGAGAGATGAGCATCTTATTTTGTGGATTCTCTATCGGGACTGTGCTGTGCTAACCATCAGATTCAGTATAAATTGTAGTCACTTCAGGTATCTAATAAATTTGTATTCATTAGTATTTTTAGAAATAGAAATAAAAAGGCGGATGCCTAATGATGATAAGAAATTATACGTGGGAACGCCACAGTAGGAACTATGGAGCTAAATGCTATCTCTATGGAAGAAATACAGTGGAAGTTCGTAGTATTTAACCGCCCACTATTTAATTACTTCTGCGGCTATCGTGAGAATCCTATCCGGTGTTGTAAGTACACTGATTACACCATATATTTATTGATTTAACGTACATACTTAAACTCACGCCTTTCTCCCAAAAGGGGTAAGTAGAGGTGCCATCAAGGTACCCACACTTCGCCTTTTGTTTTCAATCCCACGATGTGATAAGGGGCAAGTCTAGTGCCATATCGGGCACAATATTTATTTATTTAAATTCAGAATAAAAATGTATAGTCCGGTCAAATTAGACATTCGGTGCTACATAAATTCGCAACAAGCTGAATATTGGTATGTACAATTGTTCAAAAGAAAATTATATAAAAACAAAACCCGATAGTTCCCCGTCATTCCCGTGTTTGGAAAAAAGAAAATTCGAGGTCAAATGTATTATACAAAAAATATGTAATCGTCATAAAATGCTAGGTAGGTACCACATGGTGCATAGGTACGCTTAGCGTGTTTTTTTTAACGTGGTTTCCCCAGTAGGCCTAATCTAGTCAGTAATGATCCTATTGTAAATTATAGATTTAAACAAAAAAAAGCGATGTTGACAAAAAAGAAGTAGAGACATTTATTCATATTAATCGTAATTTTGGAATTCTTCTCGATTTTCTTCTTGTTGTTCTTCTTTTGCTTCATCCTCGTTTTGGGTGCAAGTAAATTCAGCCAATAACATTATTTTAAAACATTATTTTATAATGGCAGCTTTTAAAATAGGTATATCGAATTGTTTATTTAATGAGCACATAAGTAATTAAATAGTCATACCTATGTTAGAGTTACATTTTTCCCTGTAGGGGTAGTAAGAGGTGCTACCCGAACATCCATTCTTGCCTTGTGTATTGGATCCCACTAAATGATTAGAGTCGAGCCTATTGTCATATCAGACACAAATTTCTAACTCAGCTCCGGTATGATCATGAATAGATAGCATCCAAAATAATTTTGCCGGACTCAGAATTCGAACCCGAGACCTCAGCGTTGCAATCTTGTAATCAGCGACACAGAGGCCATCGTGTTAGAGGATATAGTACCAGAAAATAGGATAAAGCCACAGCTCCTTATTCATAACAAAAGTTTCGTTTGTAGATGGGACCCCATAGCAACTTTACTACGAGCGCCATTACTGGTAATAGAAATCAATTCAAATACACTCTATATAGGTACATATATTAGTATATATAAATAAAAATACATATTTTGGTTTATTTAATATGCCTATGTAATCTACTCTTTACGAAATATATTGCTCATTAAAAATGTTCATTTTTTCATATTTTTATTAATACTTTATGCAAGCAGTGCTGCAATAAAAAATGTTCTATGGGGGCTATGAAATTATATTTATTTTAACATATTCTATGCTAGTGCTGTTACTGTACATCCAATAAAACGCGGGTGGATAAACCATGTATAATAATAATTGATCTTGTGCAAAACTCTGAAATATGATGATAGTCGTCTAATAAATATTAATAACTTAAGATAGGAAATATTTTGTTTCTGTAATAAGAAACAAAGAAGCGAAATTTTATATTAAAATTCACAATTATTCTTGTAATATACTTGTAGCGACATCTGTATATTATGTTAAGTATTACTTCCACCATTTAACGCCACCTAGTGTGTGTGTTTAGCATTAAATACAAAACATTTCGCCCACTTCGTTCATTCTTTGCTCCGTTTATAACATAACATTCACGAATGATACATAAACCTAAATGTCAATTGTGAATTGTCACGTTAATCAGCTGAACGAAATATTGTGCTGCGTGCGGACTGTTTTGGCGTGCTTGTGAAATAAATTTCACTTTAATCATTATCACAAAGTTAGCTTTTCACAACCTTTTATTCTTATTCGTGTATCACATGTGAATGAGTGTACACGTACTACTTTAATTGTATAATAGCGTCGCAATTTTATACTTTGTAGCCAGTTTGTGGAATATTTTGTCGAGTGAAAACAAGGAGTTTCTTCACATCGGCAACAATGACTATAGGTGAGTTCAACGAACCTTTCGCTTCGTTAAAGTTCTTTGCCGAGATCATGTTTCCATAATGCCGACAAACCAAGATCTTGATATGAAAGTGAAAACAGGTGCCGTCGAACTGATTTACGTAATTGTTGGAACACTTTCATAATTGTTGTGTAAACGGAAAGGTTTTTGCACATCATATTATAAATTTATAATGTATACGCGAATGTTATCAAGTTTTTACCATGTTTTCATTCATCAACATGTTTTTATAACCCTAATAATAAACAAAGAATTTCAATGATTATTTGTTATAATATATACTTTAAACATTCTTTAAGTAATTATTTTATGATGTACTTTAATAACTAATAAGTACTATACTTTATACTTCGATAATATTAATTACAATAATAAGGTATAATTTGACGACTGCTAATGTATGGGTCCTGGGCGCGGCATCCTTGAGTTGCTATCTCCTTAGTCCTTTCCAATAAGAAACTAACAAGAAATTTCTAGTTCCGATATTTAATAAACTTGGATAAAATATACCCATCGATTAGAAAACATATCATATATTTTGTCTATTTTTCTAAGTTAAAGATGTGGTTTCTCGTCACCAAGCCGATTTCGTACTTAATTTAATAATAATAATTTATAAATGTAATATACATTAATACCACAAATTTAATTTAGGAGTTCCCACAAGTCACAACGCCTTATTAGGCGTTATCATTGAATGGTAATAATTATTGCCAATTTATTTCCGGTATTTAACCAGTTCTTATGATTTGCTCTGTATTTAACTATGACATGTGTAGTCCTCCACCCACACTAAGGCTAGCGTAGTGGACTATGGCCTAAGTCATGTCAGTCGATTCTTACCGGTCCCGCTTTTTAGGGGTTCGGTGACGCGTCCCGATTGAACCTTCGGCGTGACGCTAAATGTACCACACCTCTCAGCACGAATAAAAACTAAATATTACACACTTTTATTTAGGTATAAACCGTACTGTACTTCGCATTTTCCTACACATATTTACCTACTTAGTATCTAATTCGATTCCAAAGTTGTTTCCAAAGACTGATTCCAAAAAAATACAGGGTTTTGAATAAGTACTCGCGGTTTGTTCCCAAATTCCTATCTTTGGACAAACTTTTCTTATTTTAGATGGTAACGCATTCGCAAGGAAATATTCTTAGTGAGTCTTAGTGCATATTCGCTGGCTCCAATGAATAGAACATTTCTTTCCTACCTAACAATTTCAAGTTTCATATCGATAAGAGAGCAATTCTGGGGAATTTTATTACACGGTATATACATGAAGAAGTTATTTTTAAAAAAACGCATCTATGCTTCACTTAATTCTTTACGAGCATTATACCCAGCATAATTTCTCAGAATCCATGTGCAAAGACTGGTTTCGGCATTGGGAAAATACTGATTTTCAACATGGAAATAAAAATCGCTCTGAAAAATCGAAAAAGTTATATATATAGTCTGAGAATTTAAGAAATAAGTCGATGTACACCCAATACTATTGCAAACACTAGAGAAACAAGCAAAATCATTGCGAGTTGAAACAATTTTTGTTGAATTTTCTTGGAACCCATAGCGCCTTATGAATTGATGCCTCGAGAGATATGGTACTTGGTCTGGTTGAGCTGTGCTTCCACTATTATAACAATAATCAAAACTGGCTATTGTCTTCGAGAGCCTCCAGAGACGCGACATTTTCCAATGTGATATTTATATGCTGCTATAAAGAGGGAGAGTAATAATTACTTATAGCAAAAAATGCTCTATTCTATAATATGCGTCCTGCCGAAGAACTCAAAATCCTGATTATTTTAATGTTCAGTCCCGAATTTTCAAAAATGAAATCTGGCAACACTAGTCCCGTGCGTAACAGTGGGTGATTTTACTGATAAGTTACAGTTTGTACGTTGGAGTAGCCAGTAGGCTAACACTATCAGACTGTGTCAGAAAATAATATTTATTTTATTTTTTTATTTATTATACTTCATATACATTGTATACAAGGCGGACTTAATGCCAGACGCATTATCTACCAGTCTACCTTTGGGTGATGCAGAGATGAGATCAAGTGGGCGTATAAATTTTTAGAGAAAAGAAGAAAAAAAAATAGAAACATAAATAATTAATATGTAAATACATACAAATATAGGGTCAATACATGATATACTATAGTGGATATATGTATATAGTTATGTATATGAATAATTATGACATAAATATATATCTTAAATATATATGTGTACAAATAAATAAATAAATATATATATATATATGTATATATATATATATATATAATGACGTCCTGATAACGAGGGGGAGCGCATTCCACAGTAGTATCGCTTGGGTTGAAAACGAGAAGTGAAGAAAATTAGAGCTGTGAGGGGGACACTTAAGAAGAAGATTATTAGACGATCGAAGATTTCTATTATGATTGGCACCTAGAAATTGAAAGCTAGAGATTAAATAGGAAGGCGGAGAAGGAGATTTAAGAAGAGAGAAGAGTGTTGTGAGAGCACGCATACTCCGGCGTTGGCGAATACGTAACCACTTGAGTTGAGAACGGTAAGATGATATATGGTCATACTTACGAAGGCCAAAGATGAATCGAATGCAGTTATTGAGAATCCGGTCGAGTTTATTGAGAAGATCTGCATTCAGGTCAAAATAGCACACATCACCATAGTCAATCAGGGGTAGGATCAAGGTTTGCACGAGCATTAATCTGGTCAAGAACGGGAGAAAGTTTTTATGGCGATATAGAGAACGAAGGGCACCAGTAACTTTTTGGCAAACGGAAGTGACTTGAGCGCGCCAGCTTAATGTAGTGTCTATGAGAAGCCCTAAGTCCTTTACAGTAAGCGACCACGCTACAACTGTATTATCGAAAATTACAGGTGGAATAATAGCTGTGTCCAACCTGCTTATGAGTCGTTGACTTCCCACAATTATGGCTTGACACTTTGTAGGATTGACTGTTATGCCATATTTATGAGACCATCTTCGAATGTGTTCCAAATCACTGTTAATTTTGTCGACTGCCGTGGATACACAATCGATACTTGCCTGAGCGTAAAGCTGCAAGTCATCAGCATACAGATGGTACGTACAATGAAGGTTTTGGGTAATGAAAAATTGAAAACAATAAGGGAGAAAGAATGCCGCCTTGATGAACGCCAGAGTCAAGGTCGCACCAATTCGACGAAGTCTCACCAGTACGCACCGACTGCTGCCGTCCTCGAAGATAAGAAAACCAATCCAGTGCATCGGGAGAAACCATTAGATGGGAGAGGATGGATATTAAGATGTCGTGACTGACGGCATTAAAGGCATTTGAAAAGTCCACCAAGACCAGCAAAGTGACCTTGGTGTTTTCCATGCCACCCCTTATGTCGTCAGTCACTTTGAGGAGTGCGGAAACAGTGCTATGACCAGGTCTAAAGCCAGACTGCAGCGGGCTCAGTAAGTTATTAGTGTACACAAATCTGGAGAGCTGCATGCGTGCACAGGCTTCAAGCACCTTTGATAGGAACGGGAGAATGGATATAGGACGGTAGTGAGTAATGAGGGTTGGATTTGTGACTTTAGGAAGAGGGATAACATAGGCTTTCCGCCATAAAGACGGAAAATATCCCATGTTGAAGGAAGAGTTTATTATGAAGGTAAGGGCTGGGAGGAGATGGTCTAGAATCAAGACTACCATGCGACGGGTGACATTGTCGCATCCGACGGCATTAGACTTGATGGATAGGATAATCTTTTTGATTTCATCCCGACTAACTGGAGAAAAGTGAAAAGTATCTATGTTGGGGTGAGGCTATTATGTGAGGGGTAATATTATCCTGTATGATGAAATAATTTATTTAAATAATACTAAAAATGGGCCACCTTTTATTGCCCTTCTATTGGCAGATATTTGACAGGTTGTCGTTTTTATAGAGTAACCCACTCAGCATTCGGCAATATAACAATCTAGAAAAGTTCATTCGTTTTTGCGTTTTGAATAAGTTAAAATATAGTCAATTTATTTTTTACACACTTTAACATCAAAAAAAAAGGTAAAACAACAATTGTCACATTGATGTATTGCCGAAAGTTTTGAACACCAACACAAAAATTTACTGATGGTAGGTCTCTCATATGTGAGAGGCTGCCTGGGTGGGTACCACCGCAATGTCTATTTTTCCCGTCAAACAGCAATTTAAATCCACTGTTGTGTTTCGGATTAAAGGACATTGTAGCCAGTAACTACTGGACATATTAAGAAACATCTTATGTCTCAGGATGTCGAGCGCAGTGGAATGCCAAGCACTGCTTTGCACTTCAAGGTGTTGTTTGGTTTTACTACTGTTCATGAGCGGTCGCATCGCTTACCATCAGGCGAACGGCATGCTCGTCTCGCCATTCAGAGTAATAAAAAAACACACACAAAACAAAGTAAGAAAATTAATTACATTTTATGTTCTTGCAATTTTTTATGAGTTATAAAAACAAAGTGAGGCTATACCATTTCACTATTGGCTTCCAAATCTCACACAAATAATACCGATGATTCTATGTAGGTATTTTCTGTACGTTTTTATTTTTTTATTGGCCCGTCCGAATAATTCATAGAAGCGTATCATTCACAATATTATATTTTTATATAAATATACGGTCTTACATAAGTATTGAATTAATAAATGAGTCACACGACTTAATTAACTAATACTGTGGACCTTTGATTATATACTCGCAACGACTGTGGATCCTCGGTAATCCGACAAAGGTTTTTGTAAAGCAGTGGCGAACAAATTTTTTTTAAACTGCGATGGTACCCTGGCGGTCTCTCACATATCAAAGACCTACAACTAGTAACTAATCGGCTGTCATCTTTTGAAAATCACAAATTTTCGTCTTTTCTTATCGTCAAACAACTGTATCCGTATCAGTATACGTCCCACTGCAGTTCACAGGTCTGCTCTACAAGCGAGAGTACAGTTAAGAGGGTCAGGACATAATTATAATCCACTATGCTGGCCCAGTGCGGGTTGACAGCTGTAAAACTAATTTTCGAAAACTGTAGCTACTCCTTCACTGTGTTGTATATGAACATACCCTAGCCGTTTGCGGCTTCAGTGATAAAAAAATTATTTTAATAAAAATAAATAATACATAAAATAAAAACAGCCAACAGTCACTTACATACATAGTCCTGAACCCACACTGAGATCGAGTCTTGTGTCGTGGGTATCAGAAACTACGTGAGACTTTTCGGTCTCACATATACATACAGGGTATCTCAAGACTGCTACCGAAAACGAAGCCGGGTGGTAGTTTTAGTGGCTAAAAACACAATGCAATTAAAAATTTCGCATAGAAACGCGACAATTATTTTTTATGATTTTTTAAATATCGTCAATTTTGGGTGGTAAATCCATAGTTTTTGCTAAAATAATAATTTAAACTCTTTTATACCTTACAGTATTTATAAATAAAAGGATATACACTATTATTTTAGGAAAAAAATGTATTTACCACCCAAATATGGCCATAGGAAAAAAATAACAAAAAAAAATTGTCGCTTTTTTTTGAAACTTTTTCTGTTGCATTGTGTCTGAAGTCGCTTAAACTATCACCCGGCTTCGTTTTCGGTAGCAGTCTTGATATACCCGGTATATGTACATAATAGTAAAATATATTTTAATGTTTATTCCTCATGTGGCTGATGTATCCTATTTCTGCTTTAAATGTTCTGGCGCAAATAGGACGCGTGAGGATACCATCCGTCACACTGCTGGAATTTAGAATTTAATTGGTAGAGATTAATGTATTCTGATGCGACATTCATCAAAATGCACTAAATCCTTATTGTAATAAATTCCAAATGGAATCTACCGGAAAAAAAACTAGTCATTGCCCCTAAAACAAGTGCTAAAATATGTTTGCTAAAATGCTAAAAAATGGTCATCTGGAAGACATTGCTATAGACTATAGAGCGATAAGACCGCCATTTGTAATTTTTTTATTGTTTCTGTCTTAGAGTATATACAGGGTATATCAAGACTGCTACCGAAAACGAAGCTGGGTGGTAGTATAAGTGACTTCAGACACAATGCAACAGAAAAAGTTGCAAAAAAAAGCGACATTTTTTTTTATATATTTTTTTTCTATGACCATATTTGGGTTGTAAATGCATTTTTTCCTAAAATAATAGTGTATATCCTTTTATTTATAAATAATCTAAGGTATAAAAGAGTTTAAATTATTATTTTAGCAAAAACTATAGATTTACCACCCAAAAACGACGATATTTAAAAAATCATAAAAAATTACTGTCGCGTTTCATTGCGAAATTTTTTGTTGCATTGTGTTTGTAGTCACTAAAACTACCACCCAGCTTCGTTTTCGGTAGCAGTCTTGAGATACCCGGTATATATAGAGGGAGCGCTGGTACTTCAAAAACATAGATAAAAATGGTGGTGCCGGGCCACCTTTTTCTGCCCTCCTATTGGCTAATATTGGAACAGGTTGTGCAACATACATGAAAAAAAAATTAAAATAAATAGTTTAGGTCTATTTAATTCCACTCAAACTCGTTTTAGAAGGATAATAGCTAAATATAATTTCGGCTAATAAAGGAATTTATAGAAACATATTGCTAAATAATTAATTCAATTTTTACTAATATAGGTGCGCTACCAACATTACGAACAAGAAAATATCTACTTTTTCAAATCGCGAATGTATGACAGCGCTCCCTCTATATATAAATACTCTAAGGTTTCTGTATAGTAGTTTAAGTTTGTGTACAATAAAGGTTTAAATAATAATAATAAAATATTAACTTGAAACTCAGTTTATAGCCTAGTCAGTAGTAAGTAAATTCAATTACGCAACTTTTATCGATTTAATACGATAATTACTCGATAAAGAATCAGCCTGCGGACAGAAGCTGATTTATTATCTTTAAAACATAACTTAAACATACCAAATATGAATGTAGCTTATCTCTACTATTTGTTTCTGACGCTGCAATATCTATAGATTATGCTAAAATTCATCTGCCTGAGAAATAATAGTCATCAGCCTTAAGAGTTAATATATCCACTTTTTAACACAGATTTATCCCAAATATGTTCGATAGTGTACAAATATGAGTCCTGTATCTGCATAGTTTATTTTCCCATGGACAACAACAAAAACAATAAAAGCCGCATATTATTTATTATTTTTAAGTAACAATATGATATGGACTTTTCACATATTATGAATTTATAAAGCAATGTATTTATTTTTGTTTCAGGAACAATCACTGGTTCCAAAACCAAGCCGGTTAATGTAGCCGAGGTAAGTTTTATATCATAGAAATTAAGAAAGTCGTACAGCCAGTCTGTAGTTTTTTTACAACTTTTAAGAAACTAAGTAATGAAAAAACACACTTAAAAATTTTAATTGAATCCTCACAAATAATGCAAATACGTTTGAGATTTTAATTTTCAGATATATTACTACTGACTAACATAGGTCATTAGCATAAACAAACATCTTCAGGCTACGATTCAATGACGCAATGATACAAAGTCTAACACACGATTAACTAGTAGCTAGCCTTGAACAATACAATATCAATATAAAATAGTGTAACTATGATTACAACTTTATGAATAAAACTTATTGCGCTTTAATAACTATTATAATGAAAAACCTTACAATAGCTTAATGAATTCCTTATCTAAACGTATGTTAATTTTGTGCTACAGTTTAAATGTAGCATTATTATTTGTACTATGATACTTCGTGCAAGCTAGATTACAAAGTATTTTATTGACTTGTAGATAGTCAATAAAATACTTATATTATAATTAGGCAGAGTACTACAATAATTCGTTACACTCCATAAACGATTATCTATAATAATGTTTATAAGTGGCATTATCTCATTCCGTGATAGGATCCACCTTACAATTTCTGAACTCCGCTCGTTGTTTAAGTCAGGTAATCTGGTCTCATACTTTACTTGACAATAAAAACCCAGAAACTTTTTGCTTAATCTTACTGGCGTTAAGCATTAGCTTAGAAGTATAATTCCATGATGCTACTGTCATAAGACCGACAAAGACGAAAAACTGGGAGAGAGGTCTTCAGTCTATTGATTACCATGATATTTTTTTTAAATGCTGGGACGACAAATTGACTAAAACGGTTCAATAGGAAAGAGTGTGATCCCTGCGAGTTCTTTTCCGCCATATAATTATGCCTGATTGTATCCGGATAACTCGGGTACTGTAGCGAACTGTAACTGTTGCCATGTATGTAATCTAAGAATATAGTGTGTTCGTGGCTCGAAAACCTGCTGCGAGCGGTACGCGTGCGGCCCACAGCGAACCGACGATTTCAACTTACTCATTCTGTAAAGCCTAAACAGTAGCGTACGTACACATTAGAACCTCGTTACTGTATAATACAAGTTACAGTTACAGCTCGCTTGTGAGTACCCGGTTTTATAAAAATTATGAACACGAGTCCCTTACTATACCTTAGCAAAAAAGCTTCTGTTTTAATGAGCACGCTAAGATCGAGAATTTAGTATTAAGATGGCAACCCGATGTTGTTATTTTTATTGATTGCTGTTAATAATCTCTTGGTTTATTTTAGATCACAGAACAAACAGAACTGTCCGAAAATATATAGAAACACCAGCGTATAAAATTATTCAACGAACACAATGACATTTTTAATAGTGTTGCCGCAATTATTTTTCTTTAACGCCAGTTGTCACCGCATAGTACACTATTTTGCAAAGTTATATGTACCCTGGTTGCTATCTGAATACGAATATTCTTCCAGTAAGTTTTGATAATTTTCCCCCAGGTGGTACAGAAGGCTCGCGACACTTTCAACCGAGGAGTGACGAGGCCGATAGAATGGCGTCGCCAGCAGCTGAAGAACATTCTCCGCATGTACGAGGAGAACGAGAGCGCCATGGTGGAAGCCCTGCACAAGGATCTGAGGAGGTCCAAGATGGAGGCGATACTCCTGGAGGTTGACTATCTGAAGAACGACTTGATAAATGTGCTGCATTACCTGGATGAGTGGACTAAGCCTACTCGGGTAAATAGATCTTATTCTTTGATTCGAAGGTGGAAGCCAAATCTGCCTTTCATTTATCGTAAGTTTTTTACACTCTTTTCGGGCCCGTAGAAGGCCCATAAGGCTAGCACGTTTTGATAATGCTGGCCTTTGGGTCCCTAGCAAATGTCTACGGATTAGTCGCAGTTGTACTGAAAAGCCTAAGTCTAGAAGCAGTCTAATATAATTATCAGCTCTAATTAAAGCACAAAAAGTCACTAGGCGTTTGCTAACTGTGGCCTAAAATTACAAATTCTTCGAATTGCCGTTGATGTTAGAAATCCTAATTAGAATATTAGTACAGGCAACGAAGCAACGGGTTACTCTTGTCCGCAATGCATAATTTGCCAGGAGTTTTTTTTTTTCATGAAGAGGTGGCATATGACCCCACTAAGTTAAAAACCCAAAATACTTACAAAAATGGCGTCCGCAGCCGCCATTTTGGAAAACGCGTTTGAAGCCATATCTCCGGAACCGTCCACTTTAGGCCCATCATGCTACGGACCTTTCTTGTAGATAATTAAATTTCCCATCTTTTTTGTTCAATAATTTTTTTGTACCATTAACCGTTCGCGATTTACAATGTTATTAATTTTCATTTTATACCTTTTTTACAATAAATTTTACATGGATTTTTAACAAAATTTACTATTTCCTCATTGCTTTGTTCCCTTATGCCATTAGTATTTAATTAATTACGTGATAATCATGGAGAAATCATTGGATTTCATAATTACGCTATGCATCCATCGTTTCCATTGAACTTGATTCGGTAGTACACCATTCAACGCGCGATAACTTCTAAAATATTGATTTTAGAGAAAAGAAGTATGGGTGAAAAGTTGTTAAGAATTTATTGATTAAAAAGTTTAGTCATTAACAATTTTTTGTTTAAACAATTATTAACAAAGATATCGGCAAAAAGGCATGAAACGAATATTAATAACATTGTAAATCGCGAACGGTTAATGGTACAAAAAAAAATTATTGAACAAAAAAGATGGGAAATTTAATTATCTACAAGAAAGGTCCTTAGCATGATGGGCCAAAAGTGGACGGTTCCGGAGATATGGCTTCAAACACGTTTTCCAAAATGGCGGCTCTAGCGGACGCCATTTTTGTAAGTATTTTGGGTTTTTAACTTAGTGGGCTTAGATTATATACTCGTCTTAGTGGGGTCATATGCCACCTCTTCATGAAAACAAAAAACTTCTTGCAAATTATGCAGGAAAAAATGCTTCGTTGCCTGTACTATATCTAGAGTTTTGATTTAATAGCACTCTATGCGGTGTTTATTTTATTATATACTAGCGGCCCGGCGCGGCGGCGCGGCCCACCTTCGCCCGGGTACAAATATATTTCCGTACAATAATATGTACGTATTATTATTATACATATAAACCTTCCTATATAGGCACGCTGCCGCCGCGCCGCCCCGGCCGGGCCGGCCAGTACCGCCGCAAGCGCTACGTCCCGCAATTTTAAATCTATAATATCTTCGAAAATATTCATTTAAATCTTGTGCTATAAAGGACCATATAGATCTATATTAAATCAACAATGTATTTAAGCTATTTAATTGGATAAGGATTAATGCTGTATTGGTTAAAATCGCTTCGAAAATTAGCCATTATATGTCGTAAAAAGTAAATGACAAAAAATGTTATTGTGGGATATCCATAAGAGATAGACATATTTTTCGCGGAGTTTTCTGTAGACCTTTTCAATGTGTACAAATAATTAGTACATTATTTTGATAAATCTCATAGGGTTCGGCCTGCGTTTGCAATGTAAGCGGAAAACAATTGATAATTAACGACATCACATTAGAAACCTCAAAAATAACAGTATTTCTCCACTATTTAATGGATGTTATTATACATGTAAACCTATTATATTATATTACTATTGAATCACTCTATCTATTAAAAAAACCGCATCAAAATCCGTTGAGTAGTTTTAAAGATAAGCATACAAGGGGACATAGAGACATAGGGACATAGGGACTGAGAAAGCGACTTTGTTTTATACTATGTAGTGATATCTACTAATTTTATGCGATATACCGAAATTTATAACGGAAATCAAAATAACCTTGGCTTTCAAAACACAAATGAGTAATGACTGGTCAAATGTTAATTATTTGTACCACCACAATGTCTATTTCTCCCGTGAAACAACACTGCTTAAATGCACTGTTGTGTTTCGGATTGAAGGACATTGTAGCCAGAGCAACTACTGGACATATTGAGACTTAACATCTTATGTCTCAGGATGGCGAGCGCAGTGGAATGTTGCTACTGTTCATGAGCGATCGTATCGCTTACCATCAGGCAAACGGCATGCTGGTCTCGCCATTCAATGCAATAAAAAAAATTGTACGTGTCCTTATTTGAAATTATTAAATCAAAATGCATCGGATTAGTACAATATGTGATATTCGATATAGAGATATGATGCTTTGTAAATTGCGGCAAATGTACAATGTAACCAAAGTCCAAAGGATTTTCATAGTTATTTCATTTACAATTGGCAAATGGCCAGCAACACTCGATAAGGAGGAACCCTTAACACCTGAAGGTCAAATATAAAGTTACAACATATTGTTTTAGAAAACACAAGCGTAATCAAACTCAGTAGCACTGTAGTATCTAAACAATTTTAGTGAGGCATTTTAATTACTCGTATTTTAAATGTTAACATATATGATATAACAAGACTAAATATTGAAGAGTTTAAGTAGTTCATTTGAAGTAGGTATACGATATTTGAAATTCATAGACGTAAAATAAACCTAGACTACGTTTCTCTGCCTTTGAGTGAATGTATAACAAACAATTTTTTTTTTTATTTATTTATTTATTCAACACACACACAGTCTTTACAGGTATAAACCTAATGGGATCTGGCAGGACTTTACACAAATCTTGGAAGACTAGTTCTTTACCAAGAAAGTACAACTATACATTACAACTATGAATAATACAAAAAATAATATACTAAAACTATGCACAATAAAAAATAAAATAAATAATTGAATAAACTAAATAAGATAACAAATCTCAAATAGTAAACATTTTGCGAGTTCACTCCGGTTACATGTCAAAACATCTGTTTTGACATGTACCTCATTTATAATTTTAATCGCTCGGGTGAGAGGCGTCTTGGCCAAGAGGTTGGTTCTTGCCGTCGTTACCGCCATATATACATATCATTGATCTTATAATACATATGTATTGATATCAATGATATGTATATATATTTAAAACATTGTTAAGATTCTTCTAATTCAATAGGCTATTTGACTGTATAAAAAATATTGACTTATTTGTTTCCATCCGTGTACATGATTTAATTTTGAAACATATTTCATTATCATACATTAAAAATATTGTTTATTTTGGCTAAAAAACACAATTATAATTTAATTTATTTTGAGTTCGCGCCACGTGATCGTAAACGATTTTGATTGGCTATGACGTCATGCGTTTGTATGAACTACTCACCTACAGGAAATGAATGGGATTGATAACGGCATAGATGCAAATTAAATATTAAAAATACCTTTAAAACGAGTTATTTGACATTAATACCCGTGAATTAATAATATTATCATGTCCAATGTAATAAAATGTGAAGAAAGAAATATCATTCTATTTTTTTTTGACAAAAACTCGTTGAGGTATACAACTGGAGGGGATCTAGACCAAATAATTTGGAACATTTGCAAGGGTACATGTACCCTTACGCTGACAGTTGGCTATGACAGTTGTCATTTATGCTATTTATTCTAATTGCTTTAAAAATACCGTACTCCCAACTGAAGACATATAAAAACCATTCCAGTTCACTTGAAAAAAAATATAGAATTTAATTCCATACGTAAATTAACGATAATTTGAATAAAGTAGCAAAAATATTAATAAATTAGATTATGTACCAAAGCCGTTTTGACAAATGTCATATTTTAACAAAATTATAGAATAAGATTAATGTTACGGACAAATAGGTAAATATTGAAAAATTCGTTTATTTATTTTATTTAATATATTTATTATCAGATACATTGGATATTGTAAATATATTTTTTCACTATCCATATTTTTGACACAAAAGTATTTTTTAGTAGGATAACTCAATACGCTATTTGACTATTTTCTGAAAACCATAACACATTATGAAGTGGAGTCTATAGACCTTACAGATAAAGGTTATTTTTAATTACTATATATATATATCATTTAAAAATAAATTTACAAAATACACTGAATAATTACATTGTCAAAACGCTCTGTCTGGCAATGTGGCATTCAGTTCGTAAACATCCATTCCAGAGATTCGTTCGCATGTCACCCACTCTCTAATCAACCCTTAGAGTATGTACCGCTTATTGGAACAGGTTGTGCAACATACACAAATTATTTGAAAAAACAATTATAAATAAATAGTTTAGGTCTATTTAATTCCACTCAAACTCGTTTTAAAAGGATAATAGTTAAATATAATTTCGGCTAATAAAGGAATTTATAGAAATTTATTGCTACATTGTTAATTCAATTTTTACTAATATAGGTGCGCTACCAACATTACGAACAAGAAAATATCTACGTTTTGCAAATCGCGAATGTATGACAGCGCTCCCTCTATATATAAATACTCTAAGAATCAACCATAGATCAATCAATCAATCAATAGTCCGAATGAGGTTTTGTTAAAAAAAATTAGTTTTTTTTTCTTTCTTCACATTTTATTACATTGGACATGATAATATTATTAATTCACGGGTACAAATGACAAATAACGCGTTTTAAAGGTATTTTTAATATTTAATTTGCATCTATGCCGTTATCAATCCCATTCATTTCCTGTACGTGAGTAGTTCATACTAATGCATGACGTCATAGCCAATCAAAATCGTTTACGATACGTGGCGCGAACTCAAAATAAATTAAATTATTATTGTGGTTTTTAGGCAAAATATACAATATTTTTAATGTATGATAATGAAATATGTTTAAAATTAAATTATTTACACGGATGGAAACAAATAATTCAATATTTTTATACAGTCAAATAGCCTATTATAGGTTTTGTTGTTTTTAAAATCTATATAATAATGTAGCTTTATAAGTTATTAAAAATGTATGATTATATTGGGCTTCTATATTTCGTTTTACTTTATTCTGAAACATTAGGTAAAAAATGTAACAAATATATGAAGTGTCGTATCTGCAGCAATGCTGACTTGATCTATAATATAATCCGCTCCAGTTGTAATACCTCAATGCAAAAACTCATTCGGACGATTGACTGATTGATTGATCTATGGATGATTTAAGAATGAGTGATATATGCGAACGAATCTGTGGAACGGATGTTTACGAACTAAACGCCACATTGTCAGACAGAGCGTTTGACAGTGTAACTTTTCAGTGTATTTTGTTTTATTTTCAAATGATATAGATATAGTAATTAAAAATAACCTTCATTTGTAAGGTCTATAGACCCCGCTTCATGATGTGGTATGGTTTTCAGAAATTAGTCAAATAGCCTATTAGGCAATCAAAGTACTTCCACTAAAATATAATAATACACTAACACAAATAATTACATTGGGTAACTAAATAGGTTTAACTGTCTTTGAATAAGGCCTCACGGCTAAATAATAATATGTTGTTCATTTAAACTGGACTCAAAAATACCTCCACCAGGGCGAAAACGGACTTGGCCGCTTATATATACATACAAACAAGGTAAACTATCATACCAGTGGTTGGTCAATTACCTTGCGCTCAAAGTCCATGCGCGGTGCTCCAATCTTCGATGACGTCATTGTAGATATTACTCAAGACGTAACCTCTTAATGTGCGCTATTTTTCCTAATAGTGCACATAAAGAGAGAACACTATCATACAAAAGGTTATCTCGGTAGGACATACAGGGTATATCAAGACTGCTACCGAAAACGAAGCCGGGTGGTAGTTTTAGTGACTACAAACACAATGCAACTAAAAATTTCACAAAGAAACGCGACAATTATTTTTTATGATTTTTTAAATATCGTCATTTTTGGGTGGTGAATCCATAGTTTTTGCTAAAATAATAATTTAAACTCTTTTATACCTTAGATTATTTATAAATAAAAGGGTATACACTATTATTTTAAGAAAAAATGCATTTACCACCCAAATATGGTCATAAGAAAAAAACAACAAAAAAAAATTGTCGCTTTTTTTTTGCAACTTTTTCTATTGCATTGTGTCTGAAGTCGCTTAAACTGCCACCCGGCTTCGTTTTCGGTAGCAGTCTTGATATACCCTGTAGGTTATGTAACAGAAATTTCACCCGTAGCATTCATAAACTTGCATTGTTTGTTGGATTATTCCGATAACACGATGTACTTATCTATAAATATAATTTATCTGCGTTTACAAATCGTGTTTACTCTTGTAATTTTGTTTTAATTTGTTTTTAAAGTGAAGAACATCAATATGATCTTCTAGTATGGTACTGGTGGTAGATCTCTTTTAAGTGAGTGGCTGCCTGGGTAGGTACCACCGCAATGTCTATTTCTCACGCCAAATTGTTGAAAACTGTTGAATAACTACTGGACATATTGAGACTTAACATCTTATGTATCAGGATGGCGAGCGCAGTGGAATGCCAAGCATTGTTTTGTAAACATGCCCGTCTCGCTATTCATTCCAATACAAAAAATATTTTTTAGAGAAGTACCTGGTATTTTTTTAGTTAAATGCTAATGCGCAATGTACGGTAATATATCAGCCAATTTCGTCAAAAATGAAACAGTTTGTTCTAACATTTCATCATCATATCAGCCACAGGAAGTCCACTGCTGAACATAGGCCTCCCCCAATGATCTCCACAATGACCTGTTGGAAGCGGCCTGCATCCAGCGACTTCCTGCGACCTTAGTCAGATCGTCCGTCCACCTTGTAGGCGGGCGTCCAACACTTCGCTTGCCTGTACGTGGCCTCCACTCGAGAACCTTTCGGCCCCAACGGCCATCGGTTCTACGAGCTATGTGCCCGGCCCACTGCCACTTCAACTTGCCAATCCTATGGGCTATGTCGGTAACCTTGGTTCTCCTACGGATCTCTTCATTTCTGATTCGATCTCGTAGGGAAACACCGAGCATAGCCCGCTCCATGGCTCGTTGAGTGACTGAGCCTTTTAATGAGGACCACAGTGAGAGGCCACGTCTCGGTGCCGTATGTCATCACTGGTAACACACAACTATCGAAGACTTTCGATTTTAGGCACTGAGGTATTTTGGACGAGAAGACGTCGCGAAGTTTCCCGAACGCTGCCCAACCGAGTTGGATTCGCCGATTGACCTCTCTCTCGAAGTTGGACCTGCCTAACCGGACCACTTGTCCTAAATAGACATATTCGTCTACAACTTCGAGAGTCGAGCCCCCAACTCCAATGGGGGTGGGCACAACATGGATATTCGACATGATCTTCGTTTTATCCATGTTCATTTTAAGACCCACCTGTTGGGAAACTCGATTAAGGTCTTCGAGCATAGTGCTAAGGTCTTCCAGCGATTCTGCCAAGACTACAATATCGTCGGCAAATCGAAGGTGAGTAATATACTCGCCGTTGATGTTGATGCCGAATCCTTTCCACTGCAAGAGCTTGAAGGCATTTTCCAGCGCGGCAGTGAACAGTTTCGGAGATATGACATCTCCCTGTCTCACGCCTCTCTGTAGTGGAATAGCCTTCGTGCTCTGATCCTGTACTCGGACCGACATGGTGGCGTTGTTGTATATACACCTCAACACTTCGATGTACCGATAGTCTATGTGGCACCGCTGAAGAGACTGTAGCACAGCCCAGGTCTCGATCGAATCAAAGGCTTTCTCATAGTCCACAAACGCTAAACAAAGCGGCAAGTTATACTCCTCGGTTTTTTGTATAACCTGCCGTAGCGTATGAATATGGTCTATGGTACTAAAGCCTTTTCGGAAACCGGCATGTTCGGGAGGCTGGAAGTCATCAAACCTGCCTTCGAGACGATTTGTGATGACCCTTGAAAACAACTTATAGACATGGCTCAGGAGCGAGATGGGCCTGTAGTTCTTCAGCAAAGTGTTATCACCTTTTTTGAAGAACAGTACCACCAAGCTCCTGCTCCATGCCTCCGGCGTTGAGCCCTTGAGGAGAACGGAATTGAAGAGCCTCTGAAGGACTTTCAGTACCGGCGTTCCGCCCGCTTTCAGAAGCTCTGAAGTGATTCCGTCCTCACCCGGCGCCTTGTTGTTTTTAAGTTGTTTGAGGGCCATCTCAATCTCAAACAGGCTGATGTCCGGGATATCATCGCTAAAGTGTCGGATTAACTCGGCTCTCGGGTCTTCGGCCGAGCTAACAGTAACATTTACTCCGAAATAATTTAATTCGACCATAAATACAATAATGTGGTTACTGAAAAGGAACGGAATAAATGCAAATCTTTCGGACACTGAGCAACTCACTCATACTTGCTCATTTAAAGCAAGTTAGGGACCGGAACACATAAAGAATGAAGCCAATAGGTAATAATAATTTTTAATGTTAAACAATGTAAAATAAGATAAAATCTTTTACAGTCCAGAGATCGCAAAACAACCTTATCTGAAGTTGCCATAAGAGCATAATTATCACTTGGAACGAAAATAATCATTACGTAATTCAAACAATGGTGGGAAAACAATTTTAATGTTTTTTTGTGATTCTATATTATTTGAATTCATTTTTTGGTATATAATACTTATTTACAGTCCAGAGATCGTAAAAGAAAAATAATCATTATATATGTAATTCAAACAATCGTGGGAGAACATTTTAATGTTTTTTGATTAAATTAAATTCATTTTTTGGTTTTAATTTATAATACTTAACTTGAAATTTCGAAATAATTCCAACCTTGTCTCACAAAACAAGAGGCAGTTGTATAAATAAAATCTATGAAATAAAACCGTTTAATATGTCCAAATATATCAATATTATACTATTTTGAGTTCATTAAACAACGGAGTGTTGCAATCAGGGGGGGTTACTCTTTCATTCGAAACGAAGTTCGAATGATCGAACGTCCGACGTCTGAACTCCGAATTGAATTATAAGTTTTCTATTTCCAAAAATTAATACAATCAATATTCGCTATGATGCTTATCATTCACTTCGAACTTAGTCTATGGTTACGACGTACGACAGAGGATTCGAACATTTTGTGGAGTACCTAGGCACATTCATACAGTTTTATGTATTCACGTTCTAAATTCGTTTCGGATCAAAGAGTAACCCCCCCAGGTAGGTAACTACGAGGAAATACTATGCATTGTTCAATAATAAATTGTTACCGAAAATATAACATTTCTATTCTGTATCAGCCCATATACGTCCCACTGCAGGGCACAGGCCTGCTCTACAATCGAGAGTGCGGGTTGGCGGACTTTATATGTCAGGAATTCATACAACTTCGCTATGTTAAGCAGGTTTCCTCACGATGTTTTCCTTCGCCGTTATAATACATTACGATTAAAACAATATTTTGGACCTTATTTCTAATGAGTAAAATTCACACAGCAAGCAGCTAAACCCACGGAAAATTAAAATAAATCTTTGGACGTCGTAACAGTCATTTGTCACTATATCTATGTAATACTTGATAGTAATGTATTTAATTTATTTAAAATAATATGTAAGTAATGTATTTAATTTATTTAAAGCAATGTATTTAATAGTGCGTGGTGGCCTGTTGGTAAACGGACTAGACGCGGCTGCCAACATGTTCACGGTGGTCGAGGGTTCGAATACCAGGGCACACCTCTGACTTTTCGGAGTCATGTGTGTATTGATAGTCAATCACCACGCACTAAAAACGGTGAAGGAAAACATCGTGAGGAAACCTGCATACCATAGCGGTTTATAAAAAATTCTATGGTATGTAAGTCTGCCAACCCGCACTAGGCCAGCGTGGTGGACTATATGGCCTAATCACTCTCAATCGTACTTACGATTGTAGAGTAGGCCCGTGCCCTGCAGTGGGACGTATATGGGCTGATACAGAATGTATTTAATTGTTACCGCAATCCTTCTCTATAATTAAAATGCGATCTTAGTCCTTCACGCTTATCTAGCTAAGAAAATAAATCTTTTATTATACAGGGTATATCAAGACTGCTACCGAAAACGAAGCCGGGTGGTAGTTTAAGCTACTTCAGACACAATGCAACAGAAAAAGTTGCAAAAAAAAGCGACAATTTTTTTTTTGTTATTTTTTTCCTATGGCCATATTTGGGTTGTAAATACATTTTTTCCTAAAATAATAGTGTATACCCTTTTATTTATAACTAATCTAAGGTATAAAAGTGTTTAAATTATTACTTTGGCAAAAACTATGTATTTACCACCCAAAAATGACGATGTTTAAAAAATCATAAAAAATAATTGTCGCGTTTCTATGCGAAATTTTTAGTTGCATTGTGTTTGTAGTCACTAAAACTACCACCCAGCTTCGTTTTCGGTAGCAGTCTTGAGATACCCGGTATTATATTATTCTTAGCATAACTTCTATTATATTATCTAAATCTAAACTAATATTTTCGAGACGAAAGATTTGATTGTTAGCATCGTAAAGGAGCAGAAACTACTACAATTTGAAAAATGTTCGCTATGTATTAGTGAAATATTTTTTAGTATGAATCCTGATGAAAATTGACAATAAAATTTAAAAAAAAATGTATCTGTACTTGGACGGAACCAGGCCGGGCCGCTAGTTTTAAATATTACGCAAAAGTTATAATAACACCAGAAATTACGCGCAGTACAATGGAGCAAGTCTATTAACAAGTGCGTATGCATTACATTAACCGCAATGCTTTGTGCTTAATTGCCACATCATATTAACCACAACCCGTCTAATTGCAATATTTGTACGAGAAATGGAACCACGTACTTATATTTTTTTTAATTTGTGCACGCTAGATGTAATCATTGCTTCTTCAGAAACATTCTATAACTAAAATACATTTTAAACTTTCTATAAATACGGCCAGTACTATCTTAAGACAAGAACTGTTTAGCATCTTCTTTACTATTAGGAATGATAGGAATCTAATTCAAGAGCCTTTCCTATTTTGAAACATCTTATGAAGAACTCTCGGCTATGCACGTTACTTCGCTATTTTTTGGTTCGTTGATAAAAAACCTGGTACATATATATTGGTGGTAGGTTCTCTCATATGTGAGATGCCGCCTGGGTAGGTACCACCGCAATGTCTATTTACCCGCCAAACAGCAATGTAAATGCACTGTTTTGTTTCCGTTTAAAGGATACAATAGCCAGAGTAACTACTGGACATATTGAGATTTAACATCTTATGTCTCAAGATGGCGAACGATGTGGATTACCAAGCATTGTAATTCAAGGTGTTGTTTGGTTTTGCTACTGTCCTTGAGCGGTCGTATCGCTTACCATCAAGCGAATGGCGTGCTCGTCTTGCCATCATCATCATTATCATCATATCAGCCACAGGAAGTCCACTGCTGAACATAGGCCTCCCCCAAGGATCTCCACAATGACCTGTTGGAAGCGGCCTGCATCCAGCGACTTTCTGCAACCTTAGTCAGATCGTCCGTCCACCTTGTAGGCGGGCGTCCGACATTTCGCTTGCCTGTACGTGGCCTCCACTCAAGAACCTTTCGGCCCCAACGGCCATCGGTTCTATGAGCTATGTGCCCGGCCCACTGCCACTTCAACTTGCCAATCCTATGGGCTATGTCGGTAACCTTGGTTCTCCTACGGATCTCCTCATGTCTGATTGTCGTCTTGCCATATATTGTAAAAAACCTGATACGTGTAAACACGTAACCTTGACAGCGAACATAATGATCGCAGAAGTCTAACAAATGACCTCCATCTCACCATTTCCTACGGCGCTAACTAAGCTGTCGTGTAATTACCGTCGATTAAACGTTGCCATTATCTCAAAACCATTAGGTATATATAAGGACTTTAGAACGGACATCAAGACTGCGCGCGCACCGAACACGTTGGGAATTTGATGATGCATGGAGAATAATAATAAATACACCTAACAGTCACATACATAGTCCTGACCCCAAAGTAAGATCAAGTCTTGTGTCGTGGGTATCAGAAACTACGAAAGATTTTTTTGGTCTCACAAACACCCACACCCGACCAATACCTATGGATCACACAAATATTTGTCTGGGTGCGGGGTTCGAATCGGCGGCCTCACGTTTAACAACTGGTGTCTAACCAACTGCGCCACGGAGGCTGTCGAATAGGCAGCATGCAAGCAGTAGCTATAGCAGCAGCCTGAAAGCATAAAGCAGCAGACAACTATAGCAGGAGCATAGATGCATAAAGCGGCACACCGGGCTCTGTGGCGTACCTTGGGAGAGGCCCATGTCAACAACAACCTCCTCTACAATCGAGAGTTCGAGTAAGAGGGGTTAAGCCATATAGTCCACCACGCTGACAAATTGCAGGTTGGGGTATGCATTTTTTTTAAATATATGTTGCAATGAATGGCGAGACGACCATTCACCTGATGGTTAGCGGTACACCACCTCATGTCAGTAGCAAAACCAAACCACCATGAATTACAAAGCAATGTTTGGCATTACAATACGCTTGCCATTCTGAGACATAAGACGTTAAATCTGAATAAGTCCAATAGTTACTCTGGCTGCAATGTCCTTCCAACCGGAATACAATGATGTAGTCACACTGCTGTTTGGCGGGATAAATATACATTGCGGTGGTACCTAGGCGGCCTCTCAAATGTGAGAGACCTTCCAGTATGCTAGATTATAATTATGATGAATAAGGTGTCTTTCAACTGCTTTCAACGGTCAGGATAGGCTTAATTAACTCCACACAATAATTTCTATTACGTGCATTTCATTCACAGATGGTCGACACATTGTAATTTACAACGAAAATCTATATGAAAAGTTGCACCGACGTAAAAAATAATTTCATGGTAATTTAAATACGTAGGTTGACGTAAGTTATCGGCTGTGATGATGTCACAAATATAATACCCTTGACTTAATATGTAGGATATTCTAGAATATAAATATTATTTTGAGCTTTTATTAGCACTAAAATGTAAAAACATATGCACAGCAAAAATAATTATCACTTTCTTTTTTGGTGTTCCAAAGACGCCACATTGCTCGTTTATATATTTTAATGGCTGTATAAATTCTATATACGACTCAAAAGAGAGTTTCTCCAAAGAAATATGGCTAAGAAATCTATGTGATTGCTTGTGACCAGGCTTATGAATCAGCCCATTTTAATGAAATTAAAACACCTATCGACATACGATTTCAAGCTGCTTAGTGGCTATACGCCATGCATGCACTCATGATTTTTTATCAACAACATTCCGGTAACCTAAACAATAATTTCCATGACGAAAAAAGATATAAATAGCGCATTCCTACCAATCTTTAAAATAAAACTACTATTGACCTTTGGAGCAAAAACAAGCATAAGAAACGATGATAAAATCATAAGTGTGTCTTGCGAACCTGTTGAAACAAACAGCCAGCTAAGATAAATATACCGAAGATATGTGTTTTGCTTAAATAAACATTTATCACGTATACTATTTTATGCAGGACGAGTTAACTTAAGTACCTTTTAGTTCATTCCTCAAGCTATCTGGAAAATTCTTTCATCAGGCGTAATTAAATGTATTCTTTCATCAACTTTCATGAAATTCTAAGTGTAATAAAACCTATGGTGTGAAAGGAACATAAGATCTAAATGAACCTATATTCATTCTTGATTCATTCAGGTCTAGAAATATTGTACAAACCCGTTATAAGTAGAACCGGCATTTATTTTTCTGATAGTTAATGGTTATATTTGTCGAAGCAGATATTCTTACTTATATCCATATTCTGCATATTTCAGATTGCTTTAATAATATTTTTGTATCTAACGAAAACCTTTTCATCATTCTCATGATCGTACCACGACAAAGTCTTCTCAACAACCTGCTGAAATTTGGAAACGAATATCCATGATCCAAGCGTTGTAGACGACTTAATGTAAGCGTTTTACATCTTCCGTACTTAACCCAACTTCTATCATTCCAATTCCTTCTATTGTATTTTGACAGCCTCCGTGGCGCAGTCGCTTAGACGCCGCCTGTGAAACGGGGGACCATGGATTCGATCCCCGCACCAAGAGAAATGTTTGAGCGGCTCACAAATTTATTTCTTTCGGGTCTGGTTGTTTGTGAGACCGAAAAGTCTCTCGTAGTTCTTGATACTCACGACACAAGACTCGATAGTCGATCTTAGTGTGGGGTCAGGACTATTTATGTGACTGTTGGGTGTTATTTATTACAGGTAAAAAAAAATTAAAAAAAAAACAACCAATAAAAAATATTATTTTATTATCTGCTACAGCCACCAAAAGGCATCGTGAACATTCTGGATGACGTAGTAATCTACAACGAGCCGTACGGAGTTGCCCTCGTGATTGGTGCGTGGAACTACCCTCTGCAACTTCTGTTACTGCCAGTCGTTGGAGCCATTGCTGCAGGGAACTCCGTCATATTGAAGCCTAGTGAACTGGCTGTCGCCTGCGCTACCTTCGTCGCCGAAACCTTGCCTAAATACGTGGATAATGTAAGTAATAAAACATGAATTGATATGGTTTTGGGTTAATTAGTTGCTTCAATGTTTTGTCAATGTAATATTGTGTAAAATATTTAATAACCACCAGTCATAATAATTATAATCCTCAAAATTTATCATGACATTGTATAGCAATAACTAATTTAATATAATTTATGCAAGTCTAGATGAATATAATTAATGATAATACGAAACATTGTCTAAATGTAGAATAGCTTTACTAAAACGCAATGCTTAATAATAGACGATAACAAACAATATTCTCTGCAAATGTATGACAAAAATAGATGTTACTTTTATGAATACTGTTCGTAATTATGACTACGTGTCGTGTTTTTTCTAAATCCTCCGCTTTCAATGCCATAAGTGCAACAGCTTTATTCATGCAAAGTTATAAAAACTATTTGAAGTATAGAATATTTTGTACTTTTCGAACGACTTTTGAATGCAATTTGAGCGAAGAAAAGAAAACATTTAAGAAAGAAAATCAATTTAAATAAGAATTATATAAATAAGGCTGCAAATATTAAAACGAGTATCAATATTTTAACAGACAATCGGTTTGTTACTATTTAAATTAAAATACAGTGTATATAAAGATGCCACCGACAATGAAGGCTGAAGCCGAGTTGTAGTTTTTGTAATGCAATGCAATAAAAAAGTCGCAAAACAAAAAAGGGCGTTATTTTTTGTGATGTTTAAATATCATCGTGTTTGGGTGGTATTTTAATAGTTTTTGCGAAAATAATATTTGTACCCTTGCATACCATAGCCTATTTAAAATTAAAAGAGCGAACATTATTATTTTAGGAAAAACTTTGTATTTACTATCCAAATATATAGGAAAAATCGCATTTTTTACAAAAATAAAATTGCATTGTTTCTGAAGTCAGTAAAACTACCTCCTAGCCTTGTTTTCAGTCGCAGTCTTGATATGCCCTATAAAGGGTGAGTTTTTCAAGTGGGCGTGGATGGCCAAATCCGAAACTATGAGGAATAACGAAAAAATCCTCTACCAACGTAGAGCAACCATGTGTTAAGAAAACTGAAGAAAAATTTGAATTTTGCTTAAAATGACCTCTTTCCTTTTATTTGACGTATGTCATTACTTCCCAGAATTTGACCCCTTATAAGCAACATTATCAAATGGTGTGATAATACAGCATGTGTTTTTTTTTCCAAAATCACTGGGTTCGATTCCTAGCTAGGCATATTGATTTATCAAACATCTAAGTATGTAGTTTTAGTTTTCATCAAAATCGGGCTCGTAAGTCCTTTGAGCATTTTTCGCTATTCCTCATAGTTTCGGATTAGGCCATCTACGCCTACTTGAAAAACTCTATTATTATACAGGAATAATATTATAAAGGATAATTAAAGAAAAAGTGCCTATTATTTCTTTGGAGGTCAAATACAAATTTATCGCAAGCTAAAAATGACTGTGTATTTACATCCAGTCGACTGTAATATGACCGTTTCGTCCACAGGAAGCCATTATAGTAGTGGAAGGAGGCCCACAAGAAACCACAGAGCTACTAAAACAGAAGTTTGACTACATCTTCTACACTGGAGGTACTAGCGTTGGTAAGATCGTCTACGAAGCAGCTACCAAGCACTTAACTCCGGTCACCTTGGAGCTTGGTGGAAAGAGGTAAAATATTCTAGGACACTAAATACACCTATTTTTAACCGACTTCAAAAAAAGGAGGAGGTTCTCAATTCGACTGTATGTTGCTTTTTTTTTTTTTTATGTTTGTTACCTCGTTTCTCTGTACTGTGTGAACCGATTTCAATCATTCTTTCTTTGATTGAAAGCTGGTGCTTGTCGTTTGGTCCCATAAAAATATGGTGAAGATCTGATGAATATCTTCGGACCTGGAGAGGGGAACTCCTTAAAATTAAGGAGAATTGCAATGGTTCTTTTTGCATTACGTTCATTAGAAAAGTTAAGTTACAGTGAGAGAGGGAAAAAGAGGTGGGGGTGAGGGGGGGTGGGTGATAAAATTAAAATACACGTAAATTCTAATATCTTCGGCAGCTTTAAGCCGATTTTAGTGATTTATTTTTCATTGGAAAAAACGTATTGACAGGTTGATCCCAGGAATACAACATGAAGATTTGATGATTATGTTCGGACCTGGAGAATAGAACTCTTCAAAATTTAGTAGGATTCCAATGGTTCTTTTTGCATTAGGTTTATTATAAAAGTTAAGCTACAGTGAGGGAGGGAGAAAGGGGTAGGGGTGAGGGGGGGGGGTGTTAACGTTAAAATACACGTAAATACTAATATCTTCAGCAGCTTATAACCGATTTTAGTGATTTCTTTTTCATTGGAAATAACGTATTAACAGGTTGATCCCAGGAACACAACATTAAGATCTGATTATCATGTTCGGACCTGGAGAGTAGAACTCCTCAAAATTTAATAGGATTTCAACGGTTCTTTTTGCATTGGGTTCAGTAAAAAAGCTAGGCTACATTGGTTGAGGGAAAAAGGGGTAGGCGCGAAGGGAGGGGGAGGGGGGGGGGAGCAAAAATAGTAAACATGTGAATATTCTAATATCTTTGGCAGCTTTTAGCCGATTTTAGCGATTTCAATGTCATCGGAAAGAACATATTCCTTGTGGGGACCAAATCTTCTTCATTTAAATGCCTATCAACACTAAAAAGATAAAAATAACTCAAATTTTTAATAAAAAAATAAAAACCGACTTCAAAACAAAAATCCACTAAAAACCAAAAAATAATAACTACTTACCACTCCAAAGCAAAAAATAATATTTATTTCATGGAACTCGTGCATGTTGATTAATTTGCTTAATGACTTGACTAGCCAACAAATCAAAATATATGCGTAACATATTGAAGGCGGGTTGCCCAGTACCAAACAATAGATATTTAAATTAATATAAGGCATAGGTCCTACATGTTTGGTACTGGGCGACCCGCCTTCAATATGTTACGCATATATTTTGATTTGTTGGCTAGTCAAGTCATTAAGCAAATTAATCAACATGCACGAGTTCCATGAAATAAATATTATTTTTTTGCTTTGGAGTGGTAAGTAGTTATTATTTTTTGGTTTTTAGTGGATTTTTGTTTTGAAGTCGGTTTTTATTTTTTTTATTAATGTAATAATCTGATGTTTCTTGAAAACAGGCAATGTTTAGCGTTGTTAGGCAAATTCTAATTTATACGCCAATCGATCGTCGTATATAATTTAGAGACAAACTACTAAACTCCGTTTTATTTTGTCTCCTTGCTGCTTTACTTGGGAAGTTCATCGAATATTTATTTCTGGTTGTATTCTTTCACTGACTGCTTCGGTGGTGTAGTTGTACAGTATGATTACAAAGCTTAGGGGTCGGGTTCTAGTCCCAAATCGGGTATAGTCATATTGATTTTTTCTATTCATAATCAGCCCGGAGTCAGAATTTGTGTCTGGTATGGCGATAGGCTCGTCCCCTATCACATTATGTGACGGTACATGCAAGGAGACATGCGGGTGTCCTAACAACAACTCTGCCTAAAGTAGCTACAACGAATAAATATTACGAAAAATAATATTTTTTCAACAATGATTTGATTTTATCATATTCCCAGTCCTGTATACATCGACAACACAGTTGACGTGGCAGTGACAGCCAAGCGTGTGCTATGGGGTAAGTTCATCAACTCTGGCCAGACTTGCATCGCTCCCGACTACGTGCTGTGCTCTAAGGAAGTCCAGGACAAGTTTGTGGAGGTAGCCGGGAAGGTCATCAAGGAGTGGTACGGAGAAGACCCTCAGAAATCACCTGATTTTGGACGCATCATCAACAGCAGGCATTTTAGGTGATTTGTTTACCTTTTATATATATATATATAAACCTGTAAGTCTTGATAAAGACGTTAAATAATCAGCTAGTATGTACGAACTTAGCACAATTGGCTAGCAGTTATAAAAAGCATACAAATTAACAACAAATACCGTCAAAATCTTAATTGTTTAATAATATCTATACTGTGTGTTCTTTGCATATATTTATTGTGACAAATAACTTCTTTTTCATAAGACATAGTGGGATATAAAGATTCTTGTTCAGATATTCAAAATATAACTTACACCATGCATTATATGTTTCTATCTATAAACATTCCAGCCGCCTGCAAGCTTTGGTGGACGTAAGCAAAGACAAAGTGGCAGTAGGAGGTAAATATGACGCCGCCGATAAATACATAGCGCCCACAATTCTTGCCAACGTCACAGCCTCCGACAAAATTATGGAGGACGAAATATTCGGCCCTATTCTCCCCATAGTGCCCGTCGAAAACGCATATGAAGCTATCAAATTCATTAATGAACGGTAAGAACCAAAACGTATCATAATTGCGTGATTTTTGCCTTATATTAGATTTATTTTTCATTTTGTCCGTTTATGCAGTTTATATCATTTTAAATGTGTTACGACATATAAATGGGAAATAAATTACTTTGTATGGTGCGTTCATTTTGCACATCAAAATGGCATCGCTATTAGGGTCACATAATTGGTTTTTAAATATTAGTTAATGGGATTCATATGTGCACTGCGGTTGGTATTGCATTGGCGACCATTTATAATAGGTATCTCATACATGGTGTGTTTTGTAATATTTTTGAAATTTTATTTGTGTTGTAATGTTCTGTCCTGTGGTTATATTGGCACATTACCATTTCCACGACAAATAATGTATTTGAACTGTTAGAAAAGTACATATTGGGTTGTCGGAGAGATATTTATTTGAGGTCTAAACGTCAATTAGAACTTTTTAATTTATTTGGATGCTATATTAAGTTAAATTGATGTAATAAAATTCAAAAGAAATCGTAAATGTGTGTAGTACCATTTTTACTGGCAATAATTCGTTTGGAGTACATACTTGTTCGAAAACTGTTAAAGGTAATTCTAAATACCAAGTTTAAAGTCGATGTAAATTTTAAACCATGATTGAGTAACAATGGTCGGTAGAAATTGAAATTCTAATGTATACAAACCGTACAAAGTTCACGTTTACATTAAATATTTATAAGTTCCGTCGAGTCGCCTTCTCGTTGTTCAAATATTTTGAAATAGCACTGTAAAAGGGAACGCCCAATCGTGGGCTAAGCGAACAGGATTAATCAGAAAGATGCAATAGTTAAATGCTTAAAGATTTTGTTACATAAATTAAGGACTTTTACAATAATTTAATACGACGCTAACATTACCATTATACATTTCAATCATAATATAAAAATAGTTCTTGATTAACACCACAATATCGTAAAAGTTTTCATATAATATTGCCACTTATTGAATCCTAATTTTTTACTGATGTTATCAAGTCGATTTTAATCGATAACGCTTACAGACAGACAACAAATATATGTATGTATATCTTTAAACAGGATAATTGAGTGTACACCATTAAAGACAAAAGTACAATACGTAAAAGGCTTTTAAAATAAAAATAGATAAGCAATAACATTATATTTTCATAATATCTGTCAATTGGGTGTAATAGTCAATTAATTAATATTGCATATATTAAAATTTATTGAAATTGGCTACATTTATATGATGTCACGAACTTTCACAGTTGAAGTTGCATTACCTCACAATGCTGTGTATGATTCATTTTTTCTTCCCTTGAAGAGACAATGGCATATGTTTTTCTGATAGTAGTTACGACCCTTATTCTGAAATAAGTTACAAAGAACCTCATTCTAACTCTCTATTCCTAGACCAACACAGTACGGAAAATGGGCATTCCCCTTAGTAAAGACCATATTTTTAACATATTATAATATTATATTTGAACTGGAAATTATGGTCTTTGCATACATTGCAGATGTCCATTACTCACGTTCTACATTTTTATCAGCTTTAATGGTGATAGGAAAACTCACGACACAAATTAGTGCGTGGCCGTCCTTAGCAAATATTGGTGCCGATTTTCAGGGATCATCCGTTAGTGGTATACGTATTCAGCAATCAAAACAACATTCAAAAGTTGTTCACTGAACAGACTCGCTCGGGGACTATCAGTATGAACGACACAATCATGTTTTACGGCGGTAAGGCGATATTCATGACAGAATGTAAAGACAAAATTACTATCTCATTCTTATAGTTTCATATTCACTTTTAAAAAACAGAAATGCATTGTAAATTTTGTGTAATTAATCGATTTATATTTAGTCGATTATTTTGAGTTGAATCGATTATCGATGAATTTTCAAGTGATAAATTCGGAATAGAATTTTGTCTTTACATAAAGCTAGTATACAAAAGGTTTTTGGTAGTCTGGTTGTGGCTCTTCTGCTCATCTTCTCAATCGTTTCGAGTCGGTAATCGGTATTAATGTTCATATTCGTCAAACAAACATGAGTACTCGAGGTTTGGTACAATATTTCATTACACTGTCTAGTGTCTATTGGCGGGGTCGGTGGAGGTTTTATTTTTTCCGGTGGTGGATTTGAATTGTAGATATTCGTAACTGTGTAAATATTTAAAATTATGTTTCAAAATATTAATTAAACTTTCTAGTGTGTAATTATTGCAACATCGATTAACTTAGTCGATTTTCTCTTGTGCATTATTAAATATTAATTGCGTATTACGTATTTAATTGATGCTGCAATCATTACAGGATTGTTTTTAATAAAAGCACGTGCAGTAGTGTTTAACATTGACCTTGTTAATTCCCCGAGTATTCTAACAATGGAGGTCTCACACGATCTGTTTACGCATGTAGCGAGAAGCCGCTAGTGTTGTACCTGTTCTCCAACAATGACGAAGTATGCTCCAGCTTTGTCGATAACACCAGTAGCGGAGGGATGTGCATTAACGATACTATGATGCACATGGGAGGTTTGGCTTTCCTATTATATTTTTTTCTAGTTTGTAAGATTGTACCCCCAAAAAATAACGAATAAATTACCCTGTAATATTAAATAGAAATAAACTAGCATTAGAAAAATAATTTGGAAAGCACAGTTATGCACGTAGTCGGTGCAATATAGCCTGCACGTATTTAGTTTTATTTCTATTATTTTCTTTTGGAGACGAATGTGACGTACTGTCACGTTCTCGACCAATTTCCTTTCCTCTGTGATACGAGATATATACCTTGTATTCGGCTCCAATTTCCCGCACACAAAGTAAGTATTATCCACAATTCTTTGTAAGTTGGGAATCTGTGAAACTGCGTAGTCCCTTACAGTCTTGATATTCTCGACAGAAAAGTATCTTTCGTTTGCAGCATGGATTGTGGAGTAAGCGATTGTTACAGAATCTTAATTACAATTATAAATTGTTTTATTAAGTTTCACATATAAGCATTTTAGTTAGATAAGGTACAAAAAATAATGTAGTCTGGTTACAAACCCACTTCTGCATGTTTGTAGCATGTGCCCTTTCTGTTAATACTATTCTTTGTAAATACAAATATTGACTTTCCTGCTTTATAATAATTAATTGCATGTCTTTTTTTTTTTTTTTTTTTTTTTATTATGGCAACTGGTTCTGCTTCATTGAGAATATTACTGCCAGTGTCAAGTGACATTCGTGACTCATTCATGTTAGAAAAAAATTAAATAGGGTAAGAAATAAAAGCGATCGAGACTGAATAAAAATAAAAGAAATTAAGTTACTGATGCGATTAATACCAGATACACAAAATGGGTGCACACATGTAAGGTTAGTTTATAGTTTAATATTATAGTTATTTAAATAAGTAATTAGTGCTTTTAATGCCGGTTTATTTTTTAGGGTTAAGATGGATGCCAGGTTACAGGGGAGTGCAACTTTATTTTTAACCAATAAGTCATATAACGATGGAGAGGAGTACCGGGAGCAGCTGAACAATATGTGTGTTGTGGTACCTTCATCAAGACCACATTCACACAAGGAAGAATTTCTTACGTGCAATTTACACAGATGAACTGGAGATGAACAGTGACCAATTCTCAACCTAGAAATAATTGCTGATACATGCTTGCTGAGCTGTATTTTAGAAAACCAAGGTCTCAGAGTAACATCTGGCTGTATTTGGTAAAGATGAGCACCTTTAAAACAGCTTGTATCCTTCCAGTTGGCATTCCACGCAGTTTCCAGTTGTTCTCTTACAGTGGGGACTAGGTCATATGAATAGATTGAAAAGTGATCTTCATTTCCTTGATTAATAGCGCTTTTAGCTATCTGATCGACATATTCATTGCCAATTATCCCTATATGACTGGGTATCCATGCAATTGTAATTTGCAGATGTTCTTCACTACATAGTTTGATTAGATTTTTTACTTGTAGTATAATTGGGGATATACTATTTTTATTAAAGGGATTACTTAAAAGAGCCTGAATACAACTTTTTGAGTCAGAAAAAATAATAGAGGATGTAATTTTGTGTTCTCTAATGTATATTATACATTTCAAAATAGCCAAACATTCTCCTGAAAATACTGAGCAGTAATTTGGGTATTTAAACATAAAAGATACATTAGCATCTTGATGAAAAAAAGCAACACCCACACAGCTTTCATTATTTAATTTAGAGGCATCCGTATAAAACACCTCTGCATTTGACCAACGAGATGCAATTATATTTTTCAGCTTAATATCAGGATTTGGGGTGTGTTTATTAATTCCAAGTGTTAACTCAACAGTAGGAAAATAAATTAGTGATGAATAGTCCAAAGAAAATAAAGGGTGAGTTTGAAATTTATTAATGGAACAGGATAAAGATTCTAATCTCTTATAACTTTCAACAATGCAAGGAGTAGGTTTATGTGCCCAGTATGGTTTAGAGTTTATGTAAGTGCATAGTGTCCTTAATTTAGGGATGAGCAAGTGAGTGGCATATTGGGAAATTTTAAAAATATATCTGTCTGACAGATATTGTCGCCTGAGATTAAGAGGAGGGTCAGAGCATTCCACTTGTAAAGCGTTAGTTGGTGAACTTTTCATTGCTCCAACTATTAGTCTTAAAGCTTTACTTTGCATTACATCAAGTTTTTTCAATGCCCCCTTGTTACATGGCAAAAGTAAATGAGTAGCAAAATCTAAATGGCTTCTTATAGTAGCATTGTAAATTAATCTAAGTGTATATGGGTGAGCACCCCACCAGACTCCTCTTAAGCATCTCATTAAATTAATATTGGATTCACATTTATTTAGTAAATGTGCGACATGAGCTATACCATTCATTTTTTTGTCAAATATTTTCCCAAGAAACTTGACCTCATTACTTATTGGAATTATAGAGCCATTTAATTCAATTTGTAAATAAGGTGTATTTCGTTTTCTGGTGAAAATTACTACTGTACTCTTTGAGGGGGATAACTCCAGAGAGTTCAATGAGAGCCATGAGCTAAGCATATTCAAGCCATTCTCCACTTGATCTTTTGCCTCATTAATAGAATTGTTAATTGAGTAAATGAGAAGGTCATCCGCATACTGCAAGACATTGCACACATCTGGTATGTTGTGATCCATATCAGTAGTGTACACATCATACAGCAACGGACTGACAACCGACCCTTGAGGTAAACCCTTCCATACTCTTCGAGTGGATAGCTGAATGCCCGGATGTCTCAGTGATATTGTTCTACCGGATAAAAGGTTAAACAGAAAATCTGTCAATCTTTGAGGAATCCTTAGCTGAACTAGCTTGTTCCTAAGGACCAAAAGATCGACATTGTCATATGCAGCTGAAACATCCAGAAATCCAGCCACCACTGACTCACCTTGAGTGAACGCTAGATGGATATCTGTGGTGAAGATGGCGTGACTATCAGAAATACTACGACCCTTCCTAAAGCCGAATTGATTTTCTGCCAAAAGAGAGTGGTGTTCTAAAAACCATTCCAGTCTATTTTTGACTAAGCGTTCAACAACTTTTGGGATGGTAGAGGATAGAGCGATGGGACGGTATGACTTGGAATCTGAGGAATTCTTTCCAGGTTTAGGGATAGGAATTATTATTTGGTGTTTCCAATCTGATGGGATGCTACCATAATCGACAACTATATTAATTAATTTTAAAAAATAATTTAATGAGTTATGTTTTAATTTTGATAAAAATGAATAGGGTATACCGTCTGGGCCAGGTGAAGAGTCTTTACATTGGTCAAGCACTAATAATAGCTCTTGGTAATTAAAGGGGGAGTCAATAGATGTAGTGTGAGTCAGGCTGTGAGGGAAATATTGATAGGGAATTTGAGAAAGGTGAGGGACTGAAGGGGGAGCTAACCTATCCAAAAACTCTTCCACCCAGTCTGTTGAATAGGAAGTAGCACTTTGATCCTTTTGTGACATTCTGTAACATTTGACTCGTTGCCAAATCAAGGAAGAGGGAGTTTCAGGGGATAGAGAAGCACAAAATTTACGCCACCCCTGAAACTTTTTCTTTTTTAATAGCCTTTTAGTACAAGCGTCTATGTTACGGAAATTCAAAAAGGACTCAAGATTAATAACGGTGTTACATACTGTTTCCGCTTCGTGTCTCCTCTTAACGGCTTGGGTGCATTCCGAATCCCACCAAGGGGGAGACGGAATTTTACCCAAAGAAACATTTTTTTTTTTAAAACTTGTCTCTGCTGAGGTGATAATTAATTGTTTTAATTTGTCACAGCAAATATTAATATTCATATTGTTGGGCTCAGGCAAAAGACTAATTTTATCTTCTATGAAATTAGAATAAACTTCCCATTTGGTGTCATCCAAGATGAAAGGTAGCAGGGGAGGAAGGGTTGAGGTTTTAATGTTTTGCGAAGGGAATGAGATTAAGATGGGGAAGTGGTCAGAACCATGCGTGAATGGGAGACAAGACCAGGATAAAAGGCTAGCCAAACTCGGGGAACTAAAGGACAGGTCAACAGAACTAGGATTAATATTAGGAGGGGTACGACGAGTAGGGGAGCCATCATTAAGAACACACAAATCAAATTCATCTAAAATATCTAAAATCCTTACGCTAAAGGGATCATTATTAAGAGCACCCCAGATCTGATTGTGGCAGTTAAAGTCACCCATTAAGATAATAGGAGACGGGATGGAAGATAAATAGGTACGCAATATGGGAATAACGGAATTATCTCTTCTGGGTATATAGACAGAAATGAAAGAAATGTTATTAAAACGAATGAACACAAATTGAATACTTATACTATTATTAACTATGGGAACATGAATAAAATTTAAATTGTTTTTAATTAATAGGGCTGCCCCGCCCCACCCGTCACTTCTGTCATCGCGAAGCAGAGTATACCCTGGAATACGAAAGATTTGGTTAGGTTTTAACCATGTCTCTGATATTGCACAAATAAATGGTTTGTGTTTATTTAAAAGGGAGGATAAATACGTTTTATTTTTAATTATACTCCTACAGTTCCACTGAAGAATTAAATCCATTTTTTAAAATATTAAAAATTGAAAGAGAAATAGTTTGAATAATACTACAAGCAACGTTGTTCGGTAATTTAGAGTCAGTGATAACTTTAATCAACGATGATATTAAATTATGGATTGTATCCGCTGATACATTATCCATCTTGTCATGTTCATTTTCCCTGTCTGCATTAACATGTTTATTTTTGAGGGCACAACCATTTTCAGGAGAAGGCATAACAAAAGATTGTATCAGTGCTCTATGAGATTCATGAATATGAGATTGTGGGGTAGAAGGACGAGATTGCGGTTTTAGGAATACTGTTTTGCGATATGACTTGGTAGCAGTGGCTTGAGTGTCAGGTGGAGACAATACAGTTGTAGGTTGATGAGACGGCAGAGCCTGAGGGGACAGCATTACCTCGGCAAACGATTTTTTGACTTGCGGGAATTTTGTCATTGCTTCATTATATGAGACATTATGAAGTGACATAAAATGTTTGATATTTGATTGCCTAGTGTGTTCTGGACAAATCTTATTTGTGGCGAAATGACACCCAGTGCAATAGATACATACAGCTTCTGATTCCAACACCGAGCACGAATCTCCGGAGTGGTTGTCTGTGCATCTATAACACCTCGGTTTAGATCTACATTGTGCACGTGTATGTCCGAACCTACAGCAAGCAAAACATTGAATCGTCGGATAAATGTAATGCTCAACTGGTAATAGCGTGAAGCAGCAATATATTTCTTTAGGTAGTATTTGCCCATCGAAGGAAAACACTACCGTCTGAGTTGGAATCCATTTTGGTCCATCTGGTGATGTAATTTTTCGGTTCAGCCTACGCGTTTTTATAATTTTGCCAGTATTGGGAGGAAGCCTAACATATTCAACAATGTCCTCATGACTCCACTCAATGGGTATACCTCTAACTAGCCCGATGCGAGAGATATTGTGGGAAGGGATATACACTTTATAATTATTAATTTGAAAAATGTCATTTTGAATGAATTGGTTCGCTAATTGACCTGTTTTAAACGATATGGAGAGTCTATTACGACCAATTTTTTTAATTCCATCTTGTAAAACATTTTTGAAGTTATTTTTGTATAAAAATGCTCCAAATTTAATGGGATGTAATGTGGTCCCATCTGATGGAGAATTCTCGGACAGTTCCACATATGCAATAAACGGGCCTACATCTTCCGGAGAATACAGAGTCCGTGTGGGTTTAATAACTTGTGAGCTCGAACTATCCATAGCTGAGGAGCCAGATGTTTGTGAACTAGTTTGGCTTACATCTAAGATGGATTGCGATAATAAATTGCTTGGAAGTGAGATTTTGTTGTTATTTTTTTATTTTTCAGAATTGACCTCATTCTTTTTGTTTTTATCGCTGTTAACTTCAATGAGCCAGCCTGAGAGAAACTAGGGGCAGTATTTGTTGTGTGTGGCGGAACTGATGAGGTATTAGGGGCTAACACTGGGGACATTACCTCCGGGGGAGGATCTGGGTCCGGGCTTCGATCATAAACATCCATTTCCATATGAATATATTTACAGTCTATTTACAAACACAAACAATAGACAAACACGTGACAGAAACAAACGCGGCACAAACAAAACTCACCACCACATTAATACTTATGTACACTTATATAACAGTAATAAAAAGAATAATATATAAACACGAATAACACACTTTCACAACAAATTCACTAACAGTAACTAATTAAATGTATTTTTAAATTATTTTCCTCCCGACATAACCTATAAAACATGAATGTTGCACGGTAGTCAGAAGCAGAATCCTAATTGCATGTCATAGATTTTAAGTGTACAATTACTATTGTGTCCTAAATTTTCTTTCTTTAAAGTTTTATTTATTGACTTAATATTTTTGTTTTGTTATAAAATAATGTAAATCAAAACACAACTTTAATTATTATGAAAGAGTTAGTTTACATTTATATAAAGCACAGAGTCAAAGCGCGGTCAAGTGTCACAAAATCAAATTCACTCTTACGTCCACAATATAATGCACATATTTCTATCAAAATGAAACGCGCGTATTGCCTAGATTGCACGCAAATTGCAGTATTTTTCATCTTGATAGAAATATTAACTTTATTATAAGGGTCAATTTATTATTTTAATTCTTAAATTAGGGCATCACCGCATTGCCTCTGCACTTTTATTAATGATCTTTTTGCTAGTTTCAAATACTTACCTTTTTGGTTAAGAAAATTTGTTTAATTCCCAAAGGCAATGTTTAGTATTATGCAAAAAAAAAGAATAATTTAACATTCATAATTTTAAATAAAAAGAAAACAATGTAAGAAAGTCTACTATGGTAATAAAATCAAAATTGTGTGTACAAATGTACACACAATGTTGATTTACGTACAATTTATGTACAGATTTGTAAAACATGTACAAATTGTTGATTGTATTTTGTAACCGAATATTGATAATTTATAATGTATTCCAGTTGAAACACTTCCTTTCGGCGGCGTTGGTAACAGTGGTATGGGAGCGTACCACGGCAAAACCACCTTCGATACTTTTACCCACAAGAAGAGTTGTCTGAAGAAGAACTTCGCTGCCATCGGAGAGAAGTTGGCTTCGTGAGTAACTTGGTTTTTACACTTCCACAAAAAGTGGTGTTATTCAATGTTACTGGTGGTAGGACTCACATATGTGAGAGGCCACCTGGGTAGGTTAATACCGCAATATCTATTTCTCCCGCCAAATATTTTACGGCATCGACATTATAGTCAGAGTTACTACTAGACTTGAGACTTAATATCTCAGGATGACGAGTGCAGGGGAATGCCAAGCATTGCTTTGTAATTCATGGTGTTATTTGGTTTTGCTACATGACCTGTCGTATTGTTAACCATCAGGCGATAGGTATGCTCGTCTCGACATTTAGAGTAATAAAGTGTCTGTATTGAACTCTATGAGACTTATATGATACGTACAGGTATATCCAGACTGCGACAGAAAACGAAGCCAGATGGTAGTTTTAGTGAATTTTATAGTTAATGAAACAAATGTATGTCAATTAGTTGGTTCACCTTCATTGTTCTTCTGCGAGCGTCGAATTTTCGACGTTGAGCGTTGGATGTTAATTTTCATTCCATAAAATCAAATACAATCAAAATATTCTTTATTCAAATAGTCTTTCACAAGGTCTTTTGAATTGTTAATTTCTGCTACCACCGCTTCCGAACGTGTTGTAGCTGTGACAAAAAAACGGCGCAAGAAATTCCTCTCAGCAACACTAACTGTCTTCTTATTTTCTTTATTTTATATGCACATAAATATTGGGATTGATAAAAAATCGCCAAATTCGACGCTTTTAAGCGCCCGTGCAAATACCTTACACTAGTTTCATTGTAATTTGTATATATTTACACTTATTTGATTCCAGAGGACGCTATCCGCCGTACACAGATGGCAATTTGAAATTCGTGACGACGCTCTTGCGTAAGAGATACGGGCCTTCGCTTACATACTTGCCTCATTTCATCGCCTTCGCGCTGGGCGCGGGCCTGTCCTACGGAATCTGCTATTGGCACAAGGTAAAGAAGTAAATCAAAATAATTTGACCATAATTCAGTCATTTATTGATGTGCACAATAAAATATAATTCGCATCAGAAAAATCGAAACAACTTGCTTGTTTATGTTTTGTAAGGATTATCAGAAAAATGTGTATATGTTATGGGCCAAGTGATTAATCGGGCATTATTCATAATCTGTATCAGCCCATATACGTCCCACTGCAGGGCACGGGCCTCCTCTACAATCGACAGTACGATTGAGAGTGGTTAGGCCATATAGTCCACCACGCTGGCCTAGTGCGGGTTGGCGGACTTACATACCATAGAAATTTCCATAAATCGCTACGGTATGCAGGTTTCCTCACGATGTTTTCCTTCACCGTTTTAGTGCGTGGTTATTGACTATCAATACACACATGACTCCGAAAAGTCAGAGGTGTGCCCTGGGATTCGAACCCGCGACCACCGTGAACATGTTGGCAGTCGCGTCTAGTCCGTTTACCAACAGGCCACCACGCACTTATTATTCATAATGCCCGGGCAATATGAATACTTATTATTCATGCGGGCAATGTGATTATAACCAATCAATTTATCACATTGCCCGGACATTATGAATAATGCCAAGTGCCTATTGGGCAGAGTGATGTAAAGCGAATCAAAATCAAAACAATGAGCCGAAGTAGTAGAATTTAGAATAAGGCAGCACGAGGGGGTGGGTTGGGAGGAGTGGAGGGAGAGGGGGAGTGTCGCACCTCCCCTAGTACCACTTGTTGTCAATACAAATTAGCTTCTGCATCGTCTCCGGCGCTACGGAAAGTTCAGCCCCTTCGCCCTTGCGTAACGAAGGATAGGCAACCGTGCGAGCCGTAGCGGCTGAGGCTGGTCGCCGAAGGTGACCAGTAAGCCGAAGCTGCGAAGGTGAGGGGGCTGCTCTCCCTCCGCGCCTCCGGCATTTTATATACACTCTAGGGTCGGTAGCCAAAAGACTACGTGAAGTCGGGGTGTCCCGAGTCGGTTTTGGGGCACAGTCGACCTAACTGATTCATAAAGTGGGTACAGTAATTTTCTTCTGAAGATAATGTTTCGGACGTTAAAAAACAAATAAACATAAGCAGGTCAATTCAACCTGTCTTATTTATGGGTCTATCGCAGACGCGACAATGCGGCAGCCCACCACGTAAAAAATTACCTATTAATCACATTGCCCGATCATCATGTAGCCATATTCATAATGCCCGGGCTATGTGATAAATAGGTGAGTTTGATTGTAATTATTCACTTGGCCCGATATGGCTCGGCAATATTCATACTGCCTGGGCATTATGAATACTGCTCGCATTAATCACTTGGCCCATAACATATACATTTAATTAGAATTTAGAATATCAACATCAGGACTTGAAAACCTCGTATGATTCACGATTAAACGACATTTGACATGTATTCCTAAATATACACATTTTTGTTATAATAATTACAAAACATAAACTTGCAAGGTGTTATGATTTTTCTGATGAGAAGTATATATTCATTTCAGTATTAAGATTAAAGTCTGTCATTTTGTGTAGGTCCTTAAAACATTGTGCCATTTTCAAACGGATGATTTCCTTACATTCACATCCGTGTAAACTGTTTTAATGTTAAGATTTATATTGTAAAGTGAAAATGTAGTTATTTATTTCATGCTTAAAAATACTTCGTGTAAAAATATGTATTAAAGTTGTGTGAATGACATTAAATATGGCAGTAAAGACCTAAATAAATAATGATATCTATGTCAAATTCATTTATTTCATACGAAAAATGTATAAATTCAGATAATTTTAAAAACTTTTGTATAGTCTCTGCATGTAGATTGTAGATAGATATGTATGTAACATATTATTATTGGCGATATTATCAAACACATGTTGAATGTTTCTATAATTCTATAAAATATTTTAAAACTAAAAGTTTGTTTCATTTCTATTGTTGTAGTTATAATTTTTATAATATTGATTCAATTTGAAACCTAAGACCTAATTTTTGTCGTAAAGACATAATCCAACTCGTTCAATAGGTTTTCTATAATGGTGGGAATTTTGAAACGCTGTTCGTCCATTAATTCAAATACAGAAAAAAGAGAAAGTTTATAAATTGACGGATAAAATATTCTAGCATTTCTTCTGTAAAATAATCATCGAATAACAAAAAAAAATTATATTCGTGTTTATAAGACTTAAATACCCACGGCCTTATTCATAGACAGTTGATAAACCTAATTATAGAATATCTCATCTCTTTCGCACCACTTTTGAATTCAGTTTAAGCGAAGAAGACAAAACTTTTGATAGCTAAAATAGATTTAAAAGTATCTATGAATAAAACTGCTAATAAGTTCGAAACGTTCATATAAAATCTATTATTTCCATACGAAATGTATTAAATATTTTTCGGTTGGTATTAAGAAAACTAATAGATAATTTAAAACTAATTAGATCAGGAGCTCTGTAAATAGAAACTTAAATTATGTAACGCCAATAATACATCAGTGGCAATATAAATTGACTTTCAACTTTAACCATTTTCATCTTTTTATTCTTCCTAAAAATACATATATTTGTTAGATCAACAAGATATTAGAATAAAAATTATGTTAACAATGGGTGCTACGAGTATACAAACAGTATTTTTAGCTTTGCTAATTTTGGTATATATTTTGTTTTTAGTAATATCTTTTTTACAGGTGGCAACGGAAGACTTATAAGCGGCCTACTATCAGCAGCACCTCGGGACATGTGATAAAAGAAAGGAATGTGCCTTCATAGATTTAAATCATATTTTATCTACGCAAATATTATATCAGAATTTATAATAAAATTTAGCACTATAAATGAAAATTGCGTGATCCAACAGCATTCAACACTTTGCTTATTCACTTATGTGATATGTAAGACTCAAATTTCGCAGTTTTTACAAAGTGCAAAGGACAATGGCAGATTTCCATACATGATTTTAGTTGATGTAAATTTAGAGCGTTTATTGGTCAAAAAAATATAAATGAATTCCGCTGCCGTTTCTAAACAATAATGTGTTGAGAAATACTGGTGAAAAAGTCTACATTACTTACTAAACGTTTTTAATTTATAGATTTTGAGGTTATGTTCTATTTGTCATTTTCAATTGAAATATTATTGTTTTCTGAAAAATGTTATTTGGTGAACTAGGGCTATGATATAAATATTTACCGCACTTGTTTTACCAAATAAAGCTATTTTTTATAACAGATTTTGCGAGATTCAATGAAAAATATTTTTTGTCGGCTTAAAAGACCTTACGCCATTGCTGAAAAAAAACTGACTCCCATACAAAATAGTCAATAAAGCTTTTTATTTTATTGTGAATCTTAAACATCGTTACACAACTATAATTAGTATGCTGAAAAGTCACGAAAAATAATAATATTATTATTAGCAATTATGACATTTCTAAACGCGTTGTTCATGCAAATACGATTTCGCCATTGTCCTTTAAACTACTATTTTATTTTATTTTTTATTATGTAGACCTGATAATTGATAGTCGACGACTTTATATATATTTAAAGAATGTAATATATCTAAATAGTCCAAATACTTCATTTACGAAAAAGCATTTATTTTTATTATTTTATTTTACGTGCAGAGCAATTCCATAAATTTAAAACTGTACGTTATTGAATTTATATTTAAGAATATTTTTTTTATTATTATTTTAATCTTTGTAATTGCCAAAAGCAAAAGTTTATAGTATACGAATACGTCGGTACATGTTCGGTGATCAATATACGTAATGTTAAATGTTAACCATGTAGGTTTTTGGAGAAGAAGGACTGAAAATAACATTTTGTAAAGAAATCGCGTACGTGATAATATTACGATTTTATGATTTATGTATAAGTATTAAGTTTTTTCATTTACAAACTAATCGTTTCTAATAAATGCCGTAGGTACGTAGTACACAATAGCCAATAAATAGCACCGTTACGGTTTTACTCTAGTTTGTTAAAACTCGTTATTTTTTATACCGGGTATCTCAAGACTGCTACCGAAAACGAAGCCGGGTGGTAGTTTTAGTGGCTACAAACACAATGCAATTAAAAATTTCGCATAGAAACGCGACAATTATTTTTTATGATTTTTTAAATATCGTTATTTTTGGGTGGTAAATCCATAGTTTTTGCTAAAATAATAATTTAAACTCTTTTATACCTTAGAGTATTTATAAGTAAAAGGGTATACACTATTATTTTAGGAAAAAATGTATTTACCACCCAAATGTGTCCATAGGAAAAAAATAACAAAAAAAATTTGTCGCTTTTTTTTGCAACTTTTTCTGTTGCATTGTGTCTGAAGTCGCTTAGACTACCACCCGGCTTCGTTTTCGGTAGCAGTCTTGATATAGTATTATGCCCTTGTTATGGTAAAGATCATAGAGCCTAATTATTTCTTAAGAAATAGTTATATTAAAATTATGTTGAAATGTGGGATCAAATGGAAATATTATGTAATAAACATATCTATTGAAAATACAGTTTTTTTTTCTTTCTACCTTCACCGAAATCATCGATTACAAAACAAGTCAAAAATAATATTAAATCTTTCCTTTACCTAGATAACAAACAAAAGGTTTTACCTAAAAATGCTTAGGCTAAGATATGACAATAATGAGAAACGGGTGGTGCTTGTACCAAGGGCGGATCCAGGTGGGAGGCCATGGGGGTCATGACCCCCCCCCCCCCCTCCCTGGCTGGCTCCAGATTAACAGAATTTATTTGTAGCGGAGCTACTTTTATTTATATAAATTTAGGTTTCTTAGATTTACGCGAATGTTACACATTCACACGAAAGCTGTAAAGTGATCGAAACGTCGGGAAGTTAAAAATGTAAAAAATTTAACTAAATTCGCGATAAAATCCGTAAATAATAGTTTTATTTCAATAATTATTTATAATCATTAAAATTAAAACTATTCATAAAAACTACATGCTGATTATAATATACCATTCTGTAACATTCACTTCTATGTTGTAAAATTTTTAGTTTTAAAAATAAATATTGTTCAACGAACGGACATACAGGCGCACTATATTAAAATATTTTATATATTTAGCCGCGGCGCGCTCGGCCGACCGCCCGAGCGGTGGCCGAGGCGGCCCCGCCGAGCCGAACGGTTACCGCGCTGCGCACACGCAGTCGCCCGGCCGCCAGTCTGCTCCCGACCGCTTTGACGCGAGACGCATGACGCTCGATTCTTTCCGCTTTGCTATCAGCTGTTCGATTGTCTTATTAGTTTACGTGTTGTTTATTCTTACTGACTTTCTGTGCTTACTACTGTCGCCTTTACTCCTTCTTTCTTTCTGTGTGCTGTATAAAATAAACTGTTTCTTGTGTTCGTGTGTTTGGACTGATTTATTTTTATGACGACCCGGCGCCCCTAACGGACACTTGATTTAAACCTACACTATATCCGCACTACACCTGGACCACCTGAGTCTTGCACAACACGAAGGCTAGCGCCCGATAGGCTTAAAATTGCCAAAGCCGAATTTGAAGCCATGTTACAGATGGGCACCTGTCGACCCTCAGAGTCTCCGTGGTCATCTCCACTACACCTGGCGCCGAAGAAAACTGGCTGGCGACCCTGTGGAGACTACCGCAGGTTAAATGCACGCACCATCCCGGACAAGTACCCGATACGCAACATCCAGGACTTCTCACACAGCCTAGCGAACTGCACGGTATTTACCACCCTGGATCTAACTAGGGCCTACAACCAAGTGCCAGTAAATCCCTCCGATATAGAAAAAACTGCCATCACAACACCTTTCGGCTTATACGAGTTTCCGTATATGACGTTTGGCCTTCGCAACGCCGGCCAAACGTTCCAACGGTTTATCGACGAGGTGTTGCGAGGGCTAGACTTCATATACTGTTACATCGACGACATACTTATATTTTCACCCGACCCCAAAACCCATGAAAGACACCTTCATGAGGTTTTCGGTAGGTTGCGGGATTATGGCGTCATACTAAACCCTAGTAAGTGTGTGCTCGGCGTGCCAAAAGTTAATTTCCTGGGTTACGAAATTTCTGCCGATGGCACTAAACCCCTACCTAAAAAGGTAGATGCCATTAAAAATTACCCTCAGCCCAAAACCGTCAGGGAGTTACGGAGGTTCTTGGGCATGCTTAACTTTTATCGGAGATTCATTCCAGATGCAGCCCAACAACAAGCGCTCCTGAACGCTCTCCTGACAGGCTCAGTCAAGGGCTCACATCCGGTTACCTTCAACAAGAAGGAACTTGAGGCCTTCGAAGCTTGCAAACAGGGTTTATGCCAAGCTGCTATGTTGGCACACCCTAACAGCAATGCGCAGTTGGCCCTCGTAACTGATGCCTCCGATACTGCTATCGGGGCGGTGTTACAGCAGCTGAAGTTAGGTAGGTGGCAGCCCCTCGCGTTGTTTTCGCGAAAGCTCAGCCCCACACAGGCAAAATACTCGCCATACGATCGAGAACTCTTGGCGATATACGAGTCTGTCAAACATTTCAGGCATATGGTCGAGGCACGCGACTTTGTGATTTACACCGATCGCAAGCCGCTTACGTTTGCCTTCTCCTCCAGGAAAGATAATTGTTCACCCAGGCAGTTTCGGCACCTCGACTTTATTTCCCAATTCTCAACGGACATCCGACATATTTCGGGTAGGGATAATGTGGTTGCCGATCCGTTATCGAGAGTTGAGAAAATAGTGCAGCCGATTGATGCAGAAGTGTTAGCAGCCGCACAAGGCAATGATCCGCAGCTGAAGCAACTTCTCAACGGCCATACTTCACTGCAACTGAGTGAGGTGAAACTGCCTGGTACTAATACAATCTTGTTTTGTGACGTAAGCGGCACTAACCCTCGACCTTATGTCCCTGAAATTTACAGACAGATCTTCGAGTCGCTCCACAACTTGAGTCACCCTGGAGCCAAGGTATCCATCAGGCTGGTGAGTGACCGTTATGTTTGGCCAGGAGTCCGCAAAGATTGTCGTGAGTGGGCTCGCAGCTGCCTTTCGTGCCAACGATCTAAGATCACGAGGCATGTTTCTGCCCCGTTAGGCACCTACAAATTACCACCGGGCAGATTTCAGGTCATCCACATTGACTTGGTTGGCCCATTACCACTGTCATCAGGTTATCGGTACTGTCTCACGGCTATCGACCGTTTTACTCGTTGGCCTGAGGCAATACCGATAGCCGATTTAACCGCCGAAATCGTGGCGAAGTCGCTACTGAGTGGGTGGATTTCGCGCTTCGGGTGCTCTGTTAAAATAGTCACAGACAGGGGACGACAGTTCGAGTCGTCACTATTTAAGGCACTGTCAAAAACTATAGGCTTTGTCCACAGCCACACGACAGCATACCATCCAGCTTCAAACGGCATGGTGGAAAGGTTCCATCGGCAGCTTAAGGCTGCCATAACCTGCCATGCAGATAGCTGTTGGGTAGAATCACTTCCTCTAGTCCTATTAGGAATCAGGACAGCCTTTAAAGAGGACATAAAAACATCTTCCGCCGAATTGGTGTATGGAGAGACATTGCGCCTTCCAGGAGATTTTTTCCTTCCCCCTGATAATGAGGCACACGACCTGTTGGACTATGCAAGTCGTTTGCGTTCGATGGTAAATAGGCTGAAGCCTCCTCCAGCGTCACGACATGGCAATCATCACTCCCCTTTTATTTTTAAGGACCTGGCTACATCATCCCATGTGTTCCTTCGAGATGACACTGTGGCCGGTTCCCTTAAGCCTGCATATACAGGACCTCATGAAGTCCTCCAAAGAGGGGACAAAGTTTTCAAAATATGTTTCAATGGCAGGTCAGTTACAGTGTCTATAGACAGGTTAAAACCTGCCTACACAATGCACGACACACGGACATACACACATATTTCAAACACACAAATTAACACTCCACATATACATAAAGGAAACAACACCCATACACCACATACACACAGTCACACTCCTACATACACCACACATCAACATACACCCGACGCCGAAGACAACATTGTCAAAACCACGAGATCGGGGCGCAGGGTAAGATTTCCCGACTATTATCGCCCGTAGAGACGGTCTCTAGGGGGGGGGGGGTGTAGCGGAGCTACTTTTATTTATATTAATTTAATTTAAATTTTTATTAAAATAATTATTTATAATCATTAAAATTAAAACTATTCATAAAAACTACATGCTGATTATAATATACCTTTCTGTAACATTCACTTCTATATTGTAAATATTTTTAGTTTTAAAAATAATTATTGTTCAACGAACGGACATACAGGCGCACTATATTCAGCGCCTGATCTAGGGTTCTGACCGCCCTAGGCTAATTCTGAGGACGCGCCCAGGAACGTTACAATGAGCCTAAAAAGTGGTATTTAGTTTTGTTTTGTTTACAATTGTGAACATTTTTGCATCATTCATACAACCTATAAAAGTTGTCAGATTGATCTGCTAGCGAAACTAACGTTTTCCTTTAATCTGAACGATATTCAACCTTAGGGTGGCAAATCATTTTTTAGTTGACCGAACATAAGGGTAAAGGCTACTCACGCATTATACGACCAAAACCGATATACAGGGTGGGATTTTCAAGTGGGCGTGGATGGTCAAATCCGAAACTATGAGGAATAGCGAAAAATGCTCAAAGGACTTACGAGCCCGATTCTGATAAAAACTAAAACTGCATACTTAGATTTTTGATAAATCAATATGCCTAGCTAGTAATCGAACCTAACGATTATGAAAAAAAAACACTTGCTGTTTAATAATTATAAATAAAAATAGGGATCATATTTTGCGAAGTAATGCCATACGTCAAATTAAATGAAAGATGTAATTTTAGGCAAAATTCAATTTTTTTTTTCAGTTTCTTGGCACCTCACTTGGCAGTTGCTTGATAGAGGAATGTTAGAATTTTTCATATTTTGTTGAATGATTTATAAAATATTTAATACTATGATTTCGATATGGTTTTGATGAATTATGACAGATTTCGTCTTAAGAAATACGAAAAATTATAAAATTCCTCTACCAACGTAGGGCGACCAGGTGTTAAAAAAGTGAAGAAAAAATTGAATTTTGCTTAAAATGACATCCTTTCTTTTATTTGACGTATGTCATTATTGCCCAAAATTTGATCTTTATAAGCAACAATATCGAATTGTGTAATAATACAGCCTGTGTTTTTTTTTTTCTAAATCATTGGGTTCGATTCCTAGCTAGGTATATTTATTTATGAAAAATCTAAGTAAGCAGTTTTAGTTTTCATCAAAATCGGGCTCGTAAGTCCTTTGAGCATTTTTCACTATTCCTCATAGTTTAGGATTTGGCCATCCAAGCCCACTTGAAAAACTCGCCTTGTATATTGATATACGATCAGGATTACGGATTACTAAGACATCTATAACCATCGCCATATCATCTATCGCCAGCGTGGTGGACTATATGGCCTAACCACTCTCAATCGTACTCTCGATTGTAGAGGAGGCCCGTGCCCTGCAGTGGGTCGTATATGGGCTGATACACAAGACATCTAAGAAGGCAAGAGAGTTATCATGTTCTAACTTCATGGTAAATTTTATTTTATAGTTGAGGAGTTGAGGTGATTTAAAAATGCAGTCAATTGGTCACACTTCTGTTAAGATATTTAAAAAAGACGGGAGACATCATACTAGTGAAACACTTTTGCAACTGCTCAATTATTTATTTGAAAATTATAGTGATATGTTTAAAATTACTCACTCACTCGACCGCCGACCGATTCTAATAACAAGTCAGCGTTTGTTATACAGGTGCTATTTTAAATTTCGTTTATTGTTAAAATCTCAGGGCCTCGTAAGTTTTTTCAGTTCACAGTTTAGCTTAAGTGTTTTGTCTGGGTCTAGTTAAAATATGTAGGGTAGATGCAATGACGCTAGATTAATAGTGCATGCGAAGATAAGATTTCAGTTCAGCGCGCCCCCCCCCCCGATCCTCGCGCCCTAGGCTGCAGCCTAATTAGCCTAAGGGTTAATCAGGCCCTGACTATATTCAAATATTTTATATAGTTAACCGCGGCGCGCTCGGCCGACCGCCGCGCCCGAGCGGTGGCCGAGGCGGCCCACGGTGGGCTGAAAATCGCGTTTCATAGACATTCAAATTTTTTTTCGAATTTGACGGGTTTTTTAATTGGAATCTATTAAAACATGCTTGTTCATGATACCTTTTAAGTATGAAGACATAAATCACAGGAAAAGGTACACTTTCGATTTTTTTTCAAAAATGTTGTATGGAGAAAACCATAAAATAAGCTATATCTCGGCTGGCACAGGAATGGCCGTTATTTCCTCTCGCATGATTTTTGCTCTATTTTATTGTAATTTTTTGATGTATCACACCACAGGGGGCGAAGCGCGGCTTTTGAGAAAAAAAATCATATAAAAAAAAAATATATTATTTCCGTTGCCTTCAATCTTGGTTGGCAAATTTGAACCACATGTCTCTAAAAATAATAAATAGCGGTCACAAAACAACTTTATTGGTGGTTAACCCTCCCAATTTCACAATAATAAATAATACGCGGCTTACATCAAAGAATTTTTTTACCTGACTTGTTTATGACACACAAATCGGTCTTGGATACTCGAACTTTTCCAAACAATGGATAAATTTTCACCTGCATGTACTTACTACTTACTATTGTTATGTTCCTAATTCACTTATTTAAGACCAAATAATTAAAAAAGGAACTTTTCTCATTGTTATCTACCATATTATTGTATTAAATTACAATAATATGGTAGATACATACAATAAAAAAATGGTTGCCTGTAAAGTCGGTTTTACGGGCGAAGATTTTACGTGACAACGTCTTTTTCTCGGTAGAATATTTATTGATATGAATATAATTAAATTGCACAATAGGAACAAGGAATTGAATGAAAATAAGAATTGCACAAATTTTAACTATAGAAATATATTTTGTTTACTAAAACATTGTACATGTAATGACGAATCTAAGCACTCCATATTTTCACTACAGACACAGCTGACGATACTTTAACCACACGTGTGAACTTGTATTGTGACGCTTTCTTGTTTTTCCAACGCCAAGAACGTTCGAGAAAGACAAAGACAGAGACACAAGCATGCGCCGATTCAATGCGCCTAATTCTCTAGTGCTGCGCGCGCACCGTTACGTTACCGGGCGTTACACTTTTTCATAAGTGACTCCCAGCCGCAACCTAATTTAAGACGTTGTCACGTCAATAAGAAAAATCGTATTTTGCCTGCTCTCGATTGTCGAGCTCGTCAAGACGATTCCTCTGACTCCAAACACGGGGGGTTTACTTTAAGAAATGACGGAGTTATGCCTGGACAAATATTTTAGGGGAGAGAGGGAGGAATTTGGGGATTTGGTTGGGGCCAATCTGTAGAGCTCACCGAGCCGGTTCCAAAGATACCAAACTCGGTGGGTCTACGATCTATATTGGCCGAGATAGGATTGGGGGGGGTGAGGTAAATTTTCGGGGTGGGGGTAAGGGAGGGGGGGGGAGGAAGGTTTCGTGGGGAGGCTAACTTAAATTAATTTTTTGGAGGTAAAATATTTTTTTTTGGGGGGGTAATTTTTGGCGTAATTTGGGATTTCTGGCGGGGTCAATTTGTAGCCCTCACCAAGACGGTTCCGAGGATACCAAACTCGGTGGGTCTACGACCTATGTTGGCCGAGATAGGATTGGGGGGTGAGGTAAATTTTCGGGGTGGGGGTAGGGGAGGGGGGGGGGGTAGGTTTCGTGGGGAGGCTAATAGGCACTATTTCGGAATAAGGGTGGGGGAAGGCAGGGGGGGGGCTATGGGACAATTTTGGAAAAAGTGGGTGAAACTGAAAAATAATTCTCTAGTGCTGCGCGCGCACCGTTACGTTACCGGGCGTTACACTTTTTCATAAGTGACCCAGCCGCAACCTAATTTAAGACGTTGTCACGTCAAAAATTTAAATTAAATTAATATAAATAAAAGTAGCTCCGCTACACCCCCCCCCCCCCCCCCCCTAGAGACCGTCTCTACGGGCGATAATAGTCGGGAAATCTTACCCTGCGCCCCGATCTCGTGGTTTTGACAATGTTGTCTTCGGCGTCGGGTGTATGTTGATGTGTGGTGTATGTAGGAGTGTGACTGTGTGTATGTGGTGTATGGGTGTTGTTTCCTTTATGTATATGTGGAGTGTTAATTTGTGTGTTTGAAATATGTGTGTATGTCCGTGTGTCGTGCATTGTGTAGGCAGGTTTTAACCTGTCTATAGACACTGTAACTGACCTGCCATTGAAACATATTTTGAAAACTTTGTCCCCTCTTTGGAGGACTTCATGAGGTCCTGTATATGCAGGCTTAAGGGAACCGGCCACAGTGTCATCTCGAAGGAACACATGGGATGATGTAGCCAGGTCCTTAAAAATAAAAGGGGAGTGATGATTGCCATGTCGTGACGCTGGAGGAGGCTTCAGCCTATTTACCATCGAACGCAAACGACTTGCATAGTCCAACAGGTCGTGTGCCTCATTATCAGGGGGAAGGAAAAAATCTCCTGGAAGGCGCAATGTCTCTCCATACACCAATTCTGCGGAAGATGTTTTTATGTCCTCTTTAAAGGCTGTCCTGATTCCTAATAGGACTAGAGGAAGTGATTCTACCCAACAGCTATCTGCATGGCAGGTTATGGCAGCCTTAAGCTGCCGATGGAACCTTTCCACCATGCCGTTTGAAGCTGGATGGTATGCTGTCGTGTGGCTGTGGACAAAGCCTATAGTTTTTGACAGCGAAATCCACCCACTCAGTAGCGACTTCGCCACGATTTCGGCGGTTAAATCGGCTATCGGTATTGCCTCAGGCCAACGAGTAAAACGGTCGATAGCCGTGAGACAGTACCGATAACCTGATGACAGTGGTAATGGTCCAACCAAGTCAATGTGGATGACCTGAAATCTGCCCGGTGGTAATTTGGGATCAGTATTGACCCGGGTCTTAAAAAATGAACGAATTGCACATTGCTAAGACTGGCGGCCGGGCGATTATGGTTTAGACTTAAGACGTGACCACAGACTACATAGAAAGAACCTTGTACGTTCCATTGTCCTGATTGATCAGTTGGCCCCGTACTTACCGCTCTTTACTCTATGCGTAAGACGAAAACCTACAATGTGTTTTCAGCTTTAATGTGTTTTGAGCTTAATTCAATTTTCACTAATATAGGAGTGCTACCAACATTACGAACACGAAAATATCTACGTTTTTCAAAACGCGAATGTATGACAGTGCTCCCTCTATATTATAAATACTCTAAGGATTTAGGCATTTTGAAAAAATGGCTTAAGGTGAAAACACGTTGTAGGTTTTCGTCTTACGCATAGAGTAAAGAAGCGGCCATAAATACTAGAGCAACGCGTCTTAGAGCGATCTGAACAATGGATTCTTTTGTTGTGTGCACACTATAGGTCATACACTTAAGACGTGACCACAGACTACATAGAAAGAAGCTTGTACGTTCCATTGTCCTGATTGGTCAGTTGGCCCCGTACTTACCGCTCTTTACTCTATGCGTAAGACGAAAACCTATAATGTGTTTTGAGCTTTATGATTTCATTATTAGCATCGTCCTTGCATTGATTTAAAATCTAAGGATTGGCCCTTCAGTACATTTGGAGTTGCATAAAGATGACCGTAAAAATGGCGCTAAAATAAATATTAAATTAACTTTATATAATTTATTTCGTCTAGATAGTGATAAAAATAATAGTCTATAGCGCGCCATCTTACGGCTCCCGCGGGCCCCATATCGCTCCCGTCCGCACCACGGGCTCCTGTACCATACCGTGCCTACGGGTTGCGCCCGCGCTCACACCCCGTCGCCCTTCGTGAGTGTCGACTGTCGAGTCGGTTCTTGTCCGGGATAGGCGCGTGCTTGGGCGTGACCCGTGTGCTCTTCCGCGGTTGTCGATGTAGTAGTGTGTTACTTAGTTTCCGACAATACAGTTTATTCGCGAAGATGGTCTTTTAATCCATTTAGTTCCTATCCTGTGACCGGCACTTCTCAGCAAAAATAGGTATTACATATCCCGAAGTGGCTGCCCAACGTTCGGCTTCGAACTTGCCGTTATAATAATTGTTATTATAGACAATCGAGTTACCTATTTTTTTTGTTGAGTGAACATTTAGTTCTGATCCGAAGTGTACCTACAGTGTACGTATATAACGTTATACGACGTATCACGGTATTCGGACTGCTCCACGCCGTGAACGTGAACGTGAATGTTCGAGAGTTCGAGCCACGAGTATATACACGTTAACTCGTGTCGTCGTACACAAAAGGGACGATAAGTATACATAAATTCTTATAAAATAGTGTTAAATGTATTGCTATGGACGATGTATATTGGACATTCCGCCTAGCCATCATTTAAGTGTTTAATCTCGAACTATTGTTCATCGAACTTTTGTTTAGCTTGGAGTAATATTACGTCGTAGTTGTGTCGCCAATATGGACGTGTAGTGTTTATGTCGAACTATTTCTTTGAACTTTTGTTTATTTATGTTACGTCGTGTTTAAAGGCGTGATTGTGGACGCATAGTGTTATGTTTGAACTTTGAACCATTTGTGTTTTATGTCGAACTATTTGTTGAACTTTTCCAAATTGTGCACGGCGTAATAGTTAATGGACGACATATTTGACTCTTAGTGTTAAGTTAACTTTAAAAGTTATTGCGTTATTATGATGGCACCCACAACGCGACATGGACTTAAAGACAAGGGGGAGAGTGAATCGCGACCAAGTTCCGGGTTGGCTAGTGATGTTGTCACGCCGACCACGTGTGAGCCAACACCGCCTCAACCGGCGCCGATGGCGGTGACTCCGGTTGTCATCACTGATCAGCAGCTCCTGCAGCTTGCGCAATTGCTGCGCGCGCAGAGTCCTACAGTTTCGTATGCATCGCCTCCGCCTACATTGTTTCAAGGAAATTTCGCCAAATGTACGGCGCGGTTCGACGGCGCTCAAGACAACGATGTGGTTGCGTTTATCGACGCGTTAGAAATTTATAAGGAGTGCGTCAGTATAGAGGATGGTATCGCCTTGCGAGGGTTACCCATGCTTCTCACCGGGTTAGCTGCAACGTGGTGGCAAGGTGTAAAGGCTTCTGTAACGAGCTGCTGGTCAGAAGCATTACAGTTGCTAAGACCGACATATGGGCCACGTCTCCCGCCACATCAAATTTATAAACAGTTGTTCTCAAAGGAACAAGAGGATGAATCCACCGATATTTTCGTTTGTAGAGCGAGAGCTCTGATTGCTCAGCTTCCGTATACCTTGACCAAAGAAATTCAGTTAGACATGGCATACGGACTATTGAACTACAGAATTAGAGAGAAGATTTCGCGAAGTACTTTCAGTACTTGTTCAGAATTATTGTGCCAAGCGCGACGCTTGGAGGATTTGTTTCATGAAGGCGAACCTAAACTGTGTAAGTCAGATAAGACTCCAGTTAATGGTTCATCACCATCCGCCAATCACCAGTCTGCATTGAATACGTATGCCAAGAATACAAGGTCACGACCCCTTTGTGGCTACTGTAAAAAGTACGGCCACGTGAAGGCTGAATGTTCCAAGCTTCGTGACCAGAACAGACAGAGGACAGGCGAAGGCACATTGCCGCCGTCTTCGGCGCCGATCGTGTGCTTCGGGTGTGGTGCACCAGGCGTGATTCGCGCTAACTGCGCGACGTGCAGAGGACGACGTTCGTCCGCCTCTCCGGCTACACATAGTTTTTCCGCGGTATCTAGTGCGTGTCCGCGGCGAAGTAGGCCCGTCATTTGTGTGGACATTTACGGAGAGACAGGAAAATTTTTATTAGACACTGGTGCGAAACAATCGGTCGCGAGTGTTAGTTTAAGGGATTATTTAAAGAAACATAATCATAAATTTGAAAAAGTGTTTTACAATTTAAAATTTGCGAACGGTGACACTAGCAGCAATATTGTTGAAACTGCTCTAGTCAGTGTCAAGGTACAGGGAGTAGTGGTGCCGAAGCAGTTCGTGGTATTGCCAGGTGCTGCGGAATCTTTACTAGGCCTTAATTTCATAAGGGATGCTGGCATGGTAGTTGATTTTGTTAGGGATCGGTGGTCATTGCGAGACAAATCAGGTACGTTTATATTAGAGTACGAGGATGACGGGACTCGCCTCGTCTGTTCCACTGTAGACCTTCTACGTGAGGATAAAGGAACGCTCTTAAAGGCTCACGAGCGCAAGGAGCTTTCAGCACCCCAGGAAGACAATAAGGGTATCTTTGAGCCAGGGGGAGCTCCTACCACATTTGCGATCCATCGGAATGATACCGACAATCATTCACCAATATCCGTCCCGCCCTACCGTGTTATACCTGTGAGAAAGGAAATTATGAGGAAAGATATAGCCAATGTAGTTGCTGACACCTTGAGCAGGCCTGTTGCAGTAGAAGCCTCAGAAGGTGAAGAGGAATGTCCTATTTGCCCCATAGTCGTTGACTTGCCTCGACGAGGACCTGAGGAGGTTCGTACAGCTCAATTGTCAGATCCAGATTGTAAAAAGGTGATCGAAGATTTCGAATCTAATGATAATGAACGCGCTTTGCGTTGGATTGATCGCGGTTATTACATGGCGCAAGGAGTATTGTACCGGCGTGATCCTGAGGGAGAAGCCGAGGAGCCATTATTGGTATCACCTGAGGCTTGGAGGGAAGATGTCATGAAACAGCTTCATGATGCCCCAACGGCAGGTCATCTTGGGGTAGAGCGTACTTTACGCAAGTTGATGGAGCGATATTACTTCCGTGGTATGCGCTCATATGTATCCGACTACGTGAAGAAGTGTGATGCTTGCTCTAAATTTAAGCCGTCCAATCTGAAGCCTGCAGGACTATTGCAAACTCCTATACCGCACCAGAGATTTGAGGTAATCGCGATGGATTTATTTGGTCCCCTTCCAGAGGGTGACAAAGGAGAAAGGTGGATTTTTCTAGTGGAAGACACCGCCACCAGATGGGTGGAATTGTTCGCGATAGTAGACGCCACCGCAGAAAATTGCGCTAAGATTCTCATAGAAGAGATATTTATGAGATATGGTGTCCCACGGCGAGTTGTGTCCGACAATGGATCACAGTTTGTATCCGCCGTGATGCAAAAAGCCATGTATGTCATGGGTGTTCGGCAGTGTCCATTACCCGCTTATCATCGGGAGGCGAATCCCGCCGAGAGGAAAAACCGGGATTTAAAGCAGAGGCTGGCCCTGTTATTGGGACCGGAGCATCGCAAATGGCCAGAGATGCTCTCCCAAACTCGTTTTGCTCTCAACACCGCCTACAATAGTGGTACAGGAGAGACGGCAGCCTATCTGATGTTCGCTCGGGAATTAAGGTCGCCAATCGATGTGGACCATGATATGAGAGCCATCGTGTCTCAGGAGAACTACGTCCCATAGATAACGCCGTACTTGCGTAGTTTCGGCCATACACTCCAACGTGTAAAGTATCGAGTGGAGGAACAACAGTACTGGACCGCGCGCACCACTTACATTGGAACACTATACGAGCTTTCCGCCCTGTCCATATATTTATATCAATGCGTCCTAGTCATTTAATCCATCAGGAAAAATATCTGATCTCGTGTTAATAATCTCTTAAAAAACACCGATCTGAAAATCGCAATCAGAACCATGTTTACAGCACGTACCTACATAGCAACAATAAAAAAACACTTGAGTGGTGTCAAGGGACACCTACCCGGATGGAACGAAGGTCCTTTCGATTAATTAGTGAAGGAATTGTAATATTTTTTTTATTTCTTTTAACTTATAATAATATTATTTTAATTCTTTTTATTTCGTTGATATTCTTTTTTACATTTTTATACATCATATTTAAAAACAAACAATATGTCATATAAAAATATAAAAAGGAATGGCCCTTCGGTGGCGGGGCTCAAGCCAACGGCGGTTAGGGATCCAAAGTGAGGAATCTCCTCACTATGCGTGCCGTGTCCAACAATACCGCCTTTTGGATCTGGCTCTTGACCCTTTTCTGTTTCTGCACATGGACTGATGTCATGTGCAGAAACAACAATCGGGACAATAACTGTTGAGTCCACATCCCACATGTCGGTAACTTCGTGTGCCAAATCTAAATACTTAGACAATTTGTCTTTTACAGCTTTAACGAGGTTATCGTCATGTGAAACGGTAACATCAACAAGTAATGCCCGGCGCGTCAATCCATCGATTATCACAATATCAGGCTTATTGGCAACAATAGTCCTGTCTGTTATAATAGACCGATCCCAGTATAGCGTTGCATGCCCATTTTCAAGAACTGGTTGTGGAACGACCTGGTAATATGGCATTTCAAGAGTCACAAAGTCCATATTGAAGAGCAATTGCTGATGTATGATCTTGGCTACTAGCAAGGGCGGATCCAGGGGTGAGGTCATGGGGGTCATGACCCCCCCCCTGGGCTGGCCCCAGATTGACAAAATTTATTAATTATCTTGTTGATAAAATTTATAACCACATTTAATTCTTTGTATGTCGATAAATAAAGTAAAAGAGTATGTGTGTTGAACACACATATCACGCCTGTAACAAACTTTAAAAAGTCATTATTACGAATTGGAGTATTGAAATCGGACCCAATTATCTGACATGAACTATGTGACGCCCCCCTGGCGTAAAAGCTGGATCCGCCCATGGCTACTAGGTTGTGCCTATGCAAATACTCGCCGTTAGCAAGATACGAACAACCGGAGATAACATGCCTGATTGACTCGCCCGAACGGTGGTATGCCCGACAAATGTCGACCGTACCGTCCTTCAGGATATATTATTATAATTTTTTTTTATTATTGACAAATATAATATTATATAAATTTAATCAGTAGGCTCAATTTTAGTAATAATTGGCAAAGATACATAGTCAAATGAAGGGTTGATGATTGACAGCAAGGTAACAAATTAAAATTGTAAAAAACGATTGTCAAATGTTTTAAAGTGTCGTTACAACTTTTGGTCTTAATTTTTCCGTCTAGCCCATGGACGTAATATACCGGGTATATCAAGAGTGCTACCGAAAACGAAGCCAGGTGATGTGAACTTCATTCATTGTCACTCTAAAGAAAAGGATAGCAGGCAACAGCGACGTCATTCAAGGTCAAATTTTTGAGCTTCAGTGTTTTATACGGAATGCAATCTCCATTTGGGTAGAGTCCCAGGCGCATAAGTTGAACTATGCGCAGTGACTAATTTTCGGGTCCCAACTGAAGTGCGGTATGAGGTACGACGCGGGGAATGCGGCTCAAACACCGGCGCGCATGCGCATTAGGCTCTTTTCGTACTCCTACACCCGCGTACGCGTCCCTTTCGCCCGAGAGTACTGTCGCGTACGGAAGTTCTCACACAAATTTGTTTTTCTGAGAATAACATGCCTCGGTAGCCAACTTTAAGAAGACAAGAGAGAAGGATGGTCTACGATGTCTTTAAAAAAGTAAATTATGTTAGTTAAGGTGGTTTTAATTGTAACTAAACTAAATAAACCTCAGATTCGTTTTTATTTTGTATATTTTTAAAATAAAAACAAAACTAATCGTTTTGAATGTTTGTATAAATTATTTGTTTCCCAAAAAAAACTCAAAATTACCAATCGATTAAGAAGTTGCATTTATTTTTATTTTTTGCGTGCAACAGCAAGGTAACACTTCTCACTACTATTGCACCTGCGCAGACGTCAGCCATCTTTGTTCAACTTACGCGCCTGGGATTATATAAGCTTCTTGAACACCATGTAAAACATTTTTTTTATTATTATTATTTTTTAAATATCGTCGTGTTTGGGTAGTGAATCCATAGTTTTTGCCAAAATAATAATTGAAAGCCTTGCGTTCCATAGCATCTTTAAAAATAAAAGGGTGTACACATTAAAGAAAAAACTTTATATTTACCAACCTATAAAAAAAAATACGAGAGAAAAAAAAATCGTCCCATTTTTTTGCACTTTGTGTCTAAAATCACTAAAACTACCACCCAGTTTAGTTTTCGGTAGCAGTCTTGATATACCCTGTATAAACGTCTAGCAACCTTTCGCAACGCGCGATAAGGAACTTCGTTCCACAGACCAAGCAGTACTACTTCGTTCCAAAAAATCTACTTTATGGCGTTATGATTTTATGGAACACAAGACAGACAACAACATCAATGACGCAAAAAACTGCTTGCGCCATGCATCCTTTTCCCAGAGGCCCGTTTTAATCAGTGGATCGCAGTAGTTTTGCACTATAAAAAATCCTAAAAATAGACATTCAAGAGAGCAAAAATACTAATAAACTTCTAACGTAATATGAGTTTACCATTATAAGGAAGAACTTAGCTATTAGAAACATCTGCCCAAAGTTCTAAACAATCTGCGTTTTTTAGAAAATTTACAAAGCTGTAGGTACAAAGCTTTCAGCAAGCATCTGTCGCTCTTTCATATTTTATATAGCTAATAATAGCTCTTTTCAGTTATTTATGCACGTATCTTTAGAAAATTATCATTTTGCAGGGATTCCTGAAGCCACCTGAAGCGTAAGTAATTCTTTGCTTAGAGGTGACGTCATAATGTAATCATGTTCGCAGTTATGGCGTCATCATTTATTTTTATTCATCATACGTTATTGCGGAAACTGTGTCACATGAACATTGTAATTTTTCTGCTCTATGTCAACATATATATTTATATAAAATTTAGTCATTCTTGATTATGCATATAACAAGAGATTCACTATAAACGTAATAAAAAATACTAAATACTTTGAAAAAATAATACATACCTTGTTAACATGTTTTCAGATATTTTATTATCTATAATAAATAAATAAAATAATACGGAACTAAGTTTGAATGTTTAAACACATTTTTATAATTAAGTAAATAAAATCATATTTCGAAGGCCTTCTAGTAAAAACATAGAGTAAAAAGCATTTTGTATTGAATCAACAAGTTGTTATCGCAACGATCTGTCATTGACAAACTGCTTAACAAGTTTCCAAATTCATTGTGTATCCGAATTTCGCCAAATGTCACTTTCAAAATATTTTAACATGGCAACTAAAATTTTAAAAACAAATCAAAATATTGCTATTTGCCGCGTTAAATATTGGATTATTTCTAGTTATATGTAAAATATATACTAAATATAGACATGTGCAAAGATAGAACCAAAAAAATAGCTTAAAAAAATACATTGGATTTATATTTATGTAACTTATTTAAAAACAATTACATTTTTCAACATTGCAACATTCGTGACTTATGAACGAAAGTGCTTGTGATGAGCAAAGACGATTAAAAAAGTGTCGATAAGCCAATATTCTGCAGAAATTAGCCAGAATCTTCAGGTATCTACAAAATATAATAAATATCACCCTCGCATGTGAGGGTACTATGTGGTGGTGCTCTTCTTCCGCTAGTTCAGGTGCTTATTCACATTTGAGGGCTTGTCTGACTACTCCCTACCCATAATCCTATACGGCGGCCATATTTATAAGTCATGAAAGGCGTTGACGCTAGACACTATCGTAATTATTTGCGTTGTATTGTTTCACAGGACCAATGGCTGCGATACGCAAAAAGTTAGTGATCGTCGGTGACGGTGCGTGCGGTAAAACATGTCTGCTAATCGTGTTCAGCAAGGATCAGTTCCCGGAAGTGTACGTGCCGACAGTGTTTGAGAACTACGTCGCCGACATCGAGGTGGACGGCAAGCAGGTGGAACTGGCGCTGTGGGATACGGCCGGCCAGGAGGACTACGACCGGCTGCGGCCGCTGTCGTACCCCGACACTGACGTGATTCTGATGTGCTTCTCGGTGGACTCGCCCGACTCGCTCGAGAACATCCCGGAGAAGTGGACGCCTGAGGTGAAGCACTTCTGCCCCAATGTGCCCATCATCCTGGTGGGCAACAAGAAAGACCTGCGCAACGACCCGGCCACCATCAACGAGCTACGCAAGATGAAACAGGAGCCGGTGAAGCCGCAGGAGGGCCGCGCCATGGCCGAGAAGATCAACGCGTTTGCGTACCTCGAGTGCTCGGCCAAAAGCAAGGAGGGTGTGCGTGAGGTGTTCGAGACGGCCACCCGCGCCGCGCTGCAGGTCAAGAAGAAGAAGAAGACTAGGTGTTCTCTGCTGTAAGTGTGTCGTTGTCGGGAGAACTCTGATTTATGAATCGTTCGCATACAGTCTGAAACTTAAGTTGAAACGACTCGGACTCTGCAGCAGTCGCGACGTCGGCCACACAGTGCTTCCTTCCGATACTGACAGCTGACGCGATGTCGCGGCCCGCGTTGCACGCACACTCATTCAGTATTTGTGTGGCTACATTTTCACTATTGGTACTTGTACATTTTATAGATTATCTATAAAGAATAAGCATAAATGCCTTAACACATATGGTCGGGGGTGAATGCGAACCACCCGCTCGCCTCCCCGAGGGCCATTGGAATTTTTTGTGCTATAATCATGTTATATAATCGATTAGCATTTCTTGAATATTATAAATTTATTCCTCATTCGGTGTAGTCTCACCGAGACTTGATTGTTTAGTTTGGTATTTTGTATTTTAATTTTTTCAATAAAATAGTGATGTTTAAATTTGTGTAGGATGTTTATTTGACATGGAGCGTGAGCCCCACTCTCAGCTAAGTGCCTCTCAGCTAGAGCTAGAGCAGTCTTGTTCTGTATGTATGTGCACCACTTGTAATGTAATATCTATAATTTGTGTGACATTTTTATCTTTCTTATATAATTTATTAGTAGTAAACCAACCCCATGTTTAACATATTTTACTCTTGTAGGACTCTTTACTTTTTATAAAAATTTAATACAGCATTTATAAATAAATGGTCGATGGGGGAAAAATATTTAAGTTAAAAAACATTTATGTTATGTTTTATTAGTATTGTAAGTACAAAATTATCTTTCTAATATACATTAACATTATTATCATTAGACTTCTTTTTATAATTTAAGATAATTATTTTGGATCTATTCCAATTACAATTTTATTAACTAATAACTGTTTTCAATTTAGGACTTCCTTGACATCTTCAACAGTTGTAATGGGTTGAAGCGGCGATGCGGAGTGATCATAAGCTGCCTTTGTTTTGATGTGGTTCGATATGGGATAGTGGTTCCGTCTGGCACCTGCTTATCCTGTCCTTTGAGGTCTGGCACCCAATCTGAATACAGCAATGTGTCAACATGCACCAGAGTATCAACAGGTGCTGGAGTAACGATGTACAAAAGGCCTTTGTCACAGTCTACTCCTCGGACTAAACCTGCAAATAAAAAACATTGTATGCATCACCACTGTATTTAACTTATCATGTTTAATCTGTAATTTATTACAGCAATGATAATGTATTTGTGATATAAATTGTTACTAGTGCATTTATACAGTGAGATCCTTGTGCAGGAATTTCTGAGTCAATTGGGGAAAACCTTCAAAAGTGCCATTCTAAATATACATTTTGTTTGTTTCACAATTGTTAGTGTTCTTGTAGTAATGGAAATGTTCTGATATCATATACATAGATATTGATTAAAAGGCATTTACCATGGCCAAGACACAGCACGGCATTATCTCTCAAATTAAACAGTCTGCCCTTATCTGGTGTTGTTAGTTGACAGAGTGCTATTATTTTGCCATTGATCACCTTGGTTACCGCATCCTTCCGAATGTTTACGTTGGATCCAATGTTCAGATCTCTGAATTTCACCCTAAAAAAACAAGCAAAATTAAGTCTGCTGTATGTAATTATCACGAAAAAGGCCTTTAACCCAAGTAGGGCAGGGTTTCTTTGTGATGACGACATTGGGCGGCATTGGAGACAGGCCAAGACTATCGTAGTATCAATTAGTAGTTTATAATTCTTATCAGATTTAGTCTGTGGCTTATACCCTTACATTTGAACGAAGTGTAGATAAAATCTGGGCCGATATTCCACATTCCTAGTGAAATCTTATCAGAATCGGTCTGGCCGAGTCATTTGTTAGCCACCGGTCCATAAATCCCAGTGTAGATGTAAATGTAAAAAATATTCATCAACCAAACACGTCATCGTCTTTTATACATACAGATAATTTTGGCTTGACAAACAATAATTTGCATCCATCACGTAATAAGTTTGTAACTATTGCAGCAACATGAACCGTTATTCTTTGCACGGGTTCACAGTGAACATTAAGGAATAAAACGCTTCAGTATTAAACAAGAGCTAATGATAACAGAGCCGCTGGCTATTCAATTGATCAATTACGAATTGTTGGGTGCCCACATGATTCACACGATTCCGGGAGTAAAACATTATCTCATTAGTCACTAATGATGAGCATGGTGCGATAAGTCGAGTTTGTTTTGTCGTATTAGTGCATAACACCTTATTAATAGTATTGTACGTAATAGTCACTTTAAAAATAGTTTTAAAAAAGATTTTGGCATGAATGTAACGAGGATTTGGCTAGAGGATAATATATTATATAAGGATGAAACGCTTATCTTTGACGAGGATTATGTTAAAACTTGTGGAATAATTTGCCAGTCACGGAATTTAAGTTAACAAATAACTTCCGTCGGTGTGAAGGAACAAAAAGAGTATCTGGTAGCGGTGATTATTAAAATACAAAACAAAAACTGTATAAATGTTACAGTCAGAATGATTATTTGTAATAATAACGTACGAAAGACGAGTACTGTGGGCATTTACGATGTTCCCATTGAGGCGGAGATACAGTGAGTCATACGATATGCGTAGTGCGTGACGCCTGGCCGGCGTACAAGACGACGCTACTGCTCAATTGGCACCGGAAACGACAAAGGATCATAACGGGCTGAACAAAATTTTATGTAGATTATGTGGTAGTGGGCTTTCTTATTAATATTTAAATTAACATGCATTGGAATGTTTGCGCATTTTGCATTCTACGGGTTAACTAGATTTGAGAGCTAAACCGTGCCAAGATTATCAGGGACATAAGTTATCTGTCAGGTAATGGGTTCGATGCCTCTCGATTGACAGCCTCTGTGGCGCAGATGTTTAGACGCCGGCTGTGAAACGCGAGGCCGCGGGTTCGATCCCCGCACCGAGACAGATATTTGTAGGATCCACAAGTATTTGTTTCGGGTCTGGGTGTTGATGAGACCGAAAAGTCTCACGTAGTTTCTGATACCCACGACACAAGACTCGATCTTAGTATGGGTTCAGGACTATGTATGTGGCTGTTGGGTGTATTTATTCCCAATGTGAAGAAACCGCCGAGGCCGTGAATTTAATGTTTTTTTGCCCTCATTTCTGTGTAATACTAAATTATAACTATTGACTTCGATTAATATTATAGATTGTAATTAAACCTATAAAATGTATTGGTTGACTTTAATCGGCATTCGCAAATAGTTGATAATACTGATAAAAACATTCGTCACAATTTAAAATAGCCGACAAGTAGATAGTAGTGACAAAGCCACCTAGACAGTTTTATAATCTTTATAATCAATTCATTACAAAATTCATAAAAACATTCCTGTGATATCAGCTATTATAACCTAGACCCGAACCAATATGTGATGAACTCCCAACTTATTATTTTACAATCAGCTATCATAAATAATATTTTGTGAAATCTCATACTTCTTGGAAATTAAATACTTACTCATACGGCACAATGCCCAATATCCCAGGCCCGCAGTGTGTCTCCAACAACTCGCCAAAATACGCCAGGAAATTCAAATACCTTTCCTCTTTAGGGGATAGTGATGTCTCCATCTTTGTATTAATTTCTATAGGACTAGAAGTTATAAGCGTGTAATCAATTCTCTCTGCATGTAGAATATTTTTGAATAGTCTATCATATTTATTAACGTTGAAAAATTGTTGTACACTCGACGGATAGAGATCGATTTCAAACCGTTTCTTTTGGTTAGTAGAGTCCATTTTGACTAGAACTGTTGGCCGGACTAGTAGAATAGTTAGTGTTAGGAACTTTAAGCCTAAATTGTTGCACATTCCCATTGTATTGACTACCCAGGGAATCTTCTTGTAGTTTTCATTGGCGTGGCAATACTCCAAGATGTTTATCACAGCCGATGCGTATCGAGTAGGATTGTCCATTGTGCTTATCATACCGATGTTCAGCATTCTGAAAGAAAAAGTATATTGTAATATATCTATCAGGTGTGTGGCCATTTATTGGTCATTTTAGTTGTTACTGAAAGCAGATGAGCAAAAAGGGATCCTGATGGTAAGTGGCGGCCATCGCAAGTCGATGTTATCAGAGCCCTTTATCAAAAAACCATACGAACAACACCCGTTGGAACTTGTAATAGTTGGCAATTTTACGATATGTATTTGTGTATTTTTATTGACTGCAATAATATTCACCCATAGGGTTCCTGACAACAGCCATCGAACACAAACTGCAGATGCATGCAACCAACTACAAAACATGTTTTACGACGCGTCGAGAGGTTCGAGAATTTATGTAGTCTATTTGAGATCAGATATAATTTCAGTAGTTTAGTAGTCGATATTCATGTTACCTACTGAGCTATGAGACGAGCCCATATCTTTATGACATTTAGTTAGACTACATACATATCATAATATGTAATGTAACTTAGACCCTGGTTATAAAGGCCTTTGTTGTTTGGTTCCATAACACACACCAATATTAGGAAAAGATTTATCGTATCACACACATTTATTTCAGCTATAAGCATTCGTTTCACAGGAAAGTTCTCAATGACTACATTTAAGCTATAAATACATGATTTATTTGGTATTTTTAAAACATGACACTGCATAGCTACATCGCATGAAATATTGCCGATATTTACATCCCATGAAAATCGCTATACAGCCTCGGTGGCGTAGTTGTACTACGATACGGCTACAAAGCTGAGGGCTCGGGTTCGAATCCCGGGTTGGGCAAAGTGATATTGGATTTTTCTATTCATTATCAGCCCAGAGTCAGGAATTTGTGCCCGATATGGCGATAGGCTCGCCACCTATCACATCGTGGGACGGAACATGCAAGGCGAAATGTGGGTGCCCTGGCACCTCTGCCTACCTGTATGAAAATCGCTATAAAATACGTCCATAAAATATAGCATAGAACGTTAAAAATGCTACATCATTAGACTTGGGATAAGAAAGCCAGCAAGGGTTGTTATATACCCAGAAAGGATGTACCTATGTAAAACATCAATTGTGACGTCACCACTATTATAGCGCTCACATGCAGCTAGATGGTGGAACTGTGATGTACATTTACTTCACATATCTTTGAAAATTGTCTTTACCTCACAACAAATCAAAATACAGCTGACTTGAATTCCCATTTCAATATGAATTAATATCGGGTATATCCAGGTGCGAACGAAACCGAAGCCAGAAGGGTTACCCTGTAGTCCGAGAGGACGACGAATGTTCGAATTCTGTATTGTACATCGTAATCTGAGACTAAGTTCGAATAAGTATATTTTAGGGAAACTTTTATTTTATAAGTTGTGACGTTCAACGACCGAACAATCTAACTTCGTGTCGGAGTGTAGAGTAATCACCCTGGATTATACATACCCGGTATATAAAAAATGAAACTACCCTATTCGAAAAATGTTACTTCCCATGGGTGGATAAAGCCCTAAACATTAATAAATGTTAAATAGAAAACCAAATGGTTCTCCATTTCATAATAATATTAGACCAATTCTAAATTAGTGTGACACTAACATAAGACAAATTACTATAAAATACTGTTTAATAGACATAACAAAAACATACTTATCGGGTTTGGTCAGATGTGTAAAATTGGGTCCAATCAATGGCTTGTTTACCAAAGTAGCAGACACATTTCCAGCAACTGTCAACTCTGCTTGTCCTGGGTCTAAGTCTATTAGTAAAATGGGTCCATTGGGCACAAGTTTATTTATGTAATATCTAAGGAATGTTGATTTACCAGTACTTTTACCACCACAGATTATTGCCCTGCTTCCAGCATCTGAAAATCAGAAAATAACATATTAGAATAAATCATAGGTCTTTTTGGTGACGAGAATTGGCAGTAAACTGAGAGATCCAACTTGTCTGAATTTTTAATGATGACTAGAGGAAATGTTGTTTAAAATACTTAAGACTGAGAAGCACATGGATTATGTAATGGTAATTAATCAATTACCATGTATGTCATGGATAATCATCCATAAACACCTACCGTACTTCGGTGATGCGGTAGCATTGCTTGTCTTCCAATATGGATGAGATTGGTAAGTCCAAAGAAAAACAGAAGGTAAGAATGGTTCCCCAGAATTTCACCCACTAACCAAAATAAGCCATAGTAGAAAGTATTTTTTGTCTAGAGATGGTAATTGCTAAACAAGAAATCAGTCAACTTCAGAAATTACAAGCTACTATATAATTGAATAATAAGCTGCTGACCTTTCTCACTGTTAGGAGCTTTGTAATAATGGTTTTCTAATAAGTATTATTTATGATATTTGAACAATAAAGTTAATTTAATATAGATATTATTGCCAAATGCCACCTACCTAGACCACAACTAATGGCTTGCTCCCAAATATTATTCTCCACAAAACATCTCCCAGGCTGCGTCAAATATAAGGAGCAACCGAGCATTTCAGAAGCTTTTTTAAAACAATTCTCTATGTATTTACTAGGCTTCGTAAATAAATCTGTAGCTGTAAAATTCTGTTCAACAAAGTCCATTTTCCGATTACTCAATGAAGAGAGACTTAATATGCCATCATAGTCCCCAATTGTTGTTACTATTTCTTCAGCATCTTCTACTGATAAACCAGAAGATGTCAATTTGTTGAACAAACCATAGTAAACATTTTGACATTCAACAGTTTTTATACATTGTGCAAACTTATAATTGGGAGCATATATTTCAGAAAATCTATCTTGTAATGTGTACCCGAAAACTTCAATTGTTCCTCCGAGAGCTTTGGCTTTCACTTTACCATGGATGTATATCTTGGTTGGGTGTTTTAATACAAAAATACATGTATTTTTCCCATAGAAAACTCTACGAACAGGATTGATAATCTCTTGTTCAGTAGAATCTATTGTTTGCTCGTCTGTTATTGTCATCACTTGAGAAGAGTCATCAATTTCAATGTTTTCATTGTTTGTGTCACTTTCATCATTAATTATAGTGTCATCTAAGATTACCTCAGAGGTAACGCTAACATCTTCTTCCAAATCAAGTACTTCATCACCTAATTCAGGTTGTAGGCTATCTGTTTCTTCTTCTGTCATTATGGTAGCAGTATCTACACCATCTGAAGAGAACAATTCAAATTTCTGAGAGGTGTGTAGTATATTCTGTTTTTCACAAGATATATTTTTTATTGTAGAGTGTTTATAGTCTCCTAATATATCAGAAAGGCTTTCATCAGGCATATCAGTTGCCATCACAGTTATGAATGGTGCTGATGTACTTGTTGAAGTAGAATCTTGGGTACTGGTTTCAAATATATCTACATCAACATTATCTTTATTTGTTCTATCCCTATCTTCAGTTTTGTATTCTTCCAATGTTGGTCCAGACTGGTCATTGTCCTTGTATTCTTTTTGAAATTTACGGTTTAAATTCCTTGTTTGTCTCATAATGCTGTTAGCAAATTCTGCATCATCAGCACTAGTATCATCAGTTTCAGATTCATCCAATTTTCTCTTTTTAGGCGTAGTTTCCTGTTTTGCCTTAATTTTCTGAAGTATTTTACAAGCCAATTCCCCATCTGGATCAAACTGATCATCGCTATCATTTGCAGTACTATTTGTTTGTGGATCACTTTCTAATACATGATCACTATCTGATTCATTTACATCGGAAACAGCTGCTAGTTCTTCCGGTAACGATTGGATGTCGTCTTCATACTCAGATATGGACGCCGCAGTTTCAATTGATGGTTTATTTTCACTTTCATCTTTATTTGCTGAGGTACTGGCTTGAGTTGCCGTTAAATCAATTTTGTCTACGTCTGATACTGAGGGACTATCTTCATGATCGCCGTCATCACTTGAGTTGGTGAGATTTAAGTCAGAAAACCCGCTTACCGAGTCAGAGTCATTCGCAGCTAAATTGGCAAAGTCCACATCCTCAGCGTCCTTAATTATTTTATTATCGTTTTCTTTGTAACCGCGCAGCATTTGTTTTAGTTGTTTCTTCACACTTTCGCCAGCTATTGAACTTTTCATCTTGGGTTTCTTCTTTACAACGTGCGCGCGTTCGAAAAACTCCATTTTATAGACCTTTTCTTAGTATTTACTTAAAATTATAAACAGACTGCCAAAGTATTGTTACGGAGCAACGTTTAGAAGCTTAATTATTCAATATATATAGGTATTTTATTCATTTATTTATAATAATTTAATACACAATACACTGTTGTTTATTATCGACCGCCACATGATTTGATCAAATGTCATTTTGACATAACCAAATTAATAAAGGGCGCGTTCTTAAGCGCTCACGGCTCCCAAAACACTCATTTCGCCGTTCCATTTGACGATCACGATCGTCGTGGTCGCGGTGAACACGTCATTGATGACGTCATGACAAACGCTAGGTGGGTCGTGGTGCGCGTTGAGAATATTGGCGGGATTTTGAAATGTCAAAACAACAAAAATGTCACCGGAGAAAATTACTATTAACGCATAATGCAACCTAACCTTATTATAGCTATTTTAAAATATTTATTACCTAAATGCTCAAAACGCCCCATAACCCGGTCCACTTGGGTTTGCGATCGTAACGCTCACGAGCAAGTGGAACGGTAAATATCGCGGTCGTGAGCGTGGTCGTTACGATCGTCAAATGGAACGCACCGAAAAAACAAGTTTCTTTGTTGAATTTCTGTGTTATATAATAGTTTCTCCGTCTACGGTTATTTATTACACGTGTTTTATTTAATTGTCGCTGATTCTTATATATTTTTGCAGTGACTTCGTGATTATAAATTTCTATTTTATCATTTAACTATTTTTGGAATATATTTTTTTTCCTTATCGATATAAAGTAGGTATCGATTTTATCTTTCTAATCGAATCATTTCGCCGGCTTCACACTCTCTGTTTAATAAAAGAAGGGGGATTCTTATCTGGGGGCACGGCCGTGCCCTCTCCAAGTCGAGCTAAAAAGCGGCACGGTCGTACCATCCTTTTCTCGAAGCAATTCAGATCATTTTCTACCCCCCTATAACTTCGTTATGGTTAAAGCAAGAAGTCTGAATTTTCAGTTACTAAGCAGCCATTGTGTAAACACGGTATATTCAAAATTTCATTAAATTTGAACCAGTAGTATAAAAATTGTAACTTGTCAAACTTTCTTAATTTTGTCACTCACTGACTGACTGACTGACCGATCATCAAAAGTCTAAGGCACTTCTAGCAGACATAGAACCTTCAAATTTAGAATTTAATTAGTGTTTAGTGTCTAAATCAAGGGAAAACTTAAACATTTCATAATTTCTGTCTAGTTTTCTAGAAACACCAACTGCGTGAATAACTTTGTAATCCCATATAAATGTATAGGATTACAAAGTGACATTTGCAGTTAATGAATCATTGTACCCGTATATAATGGAATAATAGTTGTAGATAGGTATCTATATACTGGGTATATCAAGACTGCTACCGAAAACAAAGCCGGGTGGTAGTTTTAGTGAGTACAAATACAATTGACAATGCAACTAAAATTTTCGCAAAAAAACGCGACAATTTTTTTTATGATTTTTTTTAAATATCATAATTTTTGCGTGGTAAATCCATAGTTTTTGCTAAAATAATAATTTAAACTCTTTTATACCTTAGAATCATTATAAATAAAAGGATATACACTATTATTTTAGGAAAAATAAATTTACCATCCAAATACGACCACAGGAAAAAATAACAAAAAAAATCGTCGCTTTTATTTTCAACATTTTCAACATTGGGCTCTTTTAGGGCCCTGGCTCGATAGGGCCTCGGGGTCAAGCCCAAGAGAAAGACGGAGCCTGAATCGATACCTAAATAAAAAGTTATCCAAAATAAGTCAGTACTTTCGGAACGAGCAATTTATTGAGGAGTTTCAGAAATGATCAAATGGACGAAACTAAAAATTCCATAACAGCAAATCCCGAGGATAGAGAATATTCAGACTCAAAACAACCACAACCAAGTGCACGCAAAAATTAAATTGAACCATATTTAGGAGTGGAAAGTATTAAATCTCCATATATTACAGTTAAGTGTAATAAAACAAATATGACGAATTGAAACGATTTGTGATTGAGAAAGGTTCACTATAAAGCCAATGGTCCCTCCTTAAGAGACAGTGCCAATAAATAATAAAATATTTAAATAAAATAATAAACAAACGGACCTACTACTTTCCGATGACGATATTGTCTTGATGGTGGAATCGCTGGAGGAGCTGCAACAGATTCTGGACGGTCTGGATTCAGCCCCAAACTGAATAATATATATATATATATAGCTATAGCCTTTAAAGTTAACTTCGACAAAACCAAAGTAATGATCCACCACAACCTTAATCCAAAACCTGTCGCTTTATGTGGCCACCCGCTCGAAGTAATTCCCTATTACATATATACTTAATTAGGACAGACCCTTTAACTAGGTAGCAACAACTTTGAGAAAGAGGCTACGAGTCTTCTCGACACCTAACACCTTTGGTAAAAAGCTTGAAAACGATAGTTTTCAACCAGTGCAATCTACGGTGCTAGCTTATGGTCGTGCTGGAGCGTGCTATGCTCGGTGTCTTTTTGGAAGATAAGATCCGTAATGAGCTTATCGGACAGAGAACCAAAGTTATAGACATAGCAAACAGGATTAGCAAGCTGAAGTGGCAGTGCGCTGGTCACATATTTCGAAGAACCGAGAACCGTCGGGAGTAATATAGTGGTAATTGGATAACATAATGTGGGACGCTCTCCAGCTAGGTGGAGTAACGATTTGCAAAAGGTCGCTACCACATGCTAGATGCGACAAGGCGACGACAGGGTGAAATGGCGAAATTTGGAGAAGGCCTATGTCCAGCAGTGGACAGAAAAGGCTGATGACGAATGTTTGAGTTGGGGGTTATGAGGATTGGAAACAAATTGTAAATGCGATAAAGAGACACGGAACATCGAAAATTCACTTGGATTCGTGTCTTTTATATGAACAATGGCGGTTACATTGGACATTAGATGAGAAGCAAACAATCCATATAAAATAATAAACATTTTTTGACGACAAAAACTTACTCCACCAAGTTACTACTAATTTAGCTTTTCGTGGCCATAGAGAAAGCGCAGATAGTCGTAATAATAATAATAATAATATAAGCCTTTATTCAGATAAGTTTAAAATATACATGTAGATTTACAATTTTTTTTTTTTTTAACATCGATAACTTAATCTGTCTGCCCTAGTTTGGCAAAGGCCTCCTCCATTTCTTTCCATTCATTCCTGTTCAGCGCTTTTCGAGTCCACGTTTTTCCTGCTAATGCTTTTATGTCGTCTTCCCATCTTCGTAACGGTCTTCCTTGTTTTCGTTTTTTGTTTCTGGGGTACCAGAATACAATACTCTTGTTCCATTTTTCTATGCCTCTGATAATATGCCCCGTCCATTTCCATTTTAATGTTCGGATTTTGCTTATTACATCGTAAATTTTTGTGCGTTTTCGGATTACTTTGTTTTGTATTCTGTCTGTTTTCCTTATGTTGAGCATACTTCTCTCCATAGCCGTCTGGCAAGTTTTTAGTCTTTTGGTTTGTGCTTTTGTAAGGGCCCAAGTCTGACAGCCGTATGTGAGGACTGGTAGTACGCAGGTATTATATAGCTTCGACTTCGTAGATATATTAATTTCTGTGTTTTTCATGATCTCCTTTAGACTCCAGTAACTTTTCCATGCATTTGCTATCCTTATGTCCATTTCTTTTGACATTATGTCCTTAAATGAGATCAGTTGCCCCAAATACATATACTCTTTCACATATTCGATTGGTTCGTCATTTATAACAATCGTTATAAATGACGAACCAATCGAATAATCTGAGTCGTAATAAAGCAGTTACTAAATATGATACTGATTTTGAGGAATGGTTAAATAAGTCGAAAGGCCAGATAGAATACTTTAATCCAAAAATGCAAAAGAGCTTACTACTGTTTTGGGCCTCAAACTCCATGATATTTGAAACAACTCACGATTTTTATAAAACAGACCAATTTTGTGACCAAGTTTATCGGTACTGTGTGATTGAAAGAAATGAAAATGGAATTATAAAAGCACTTTTTAATCGAGATTTGACTCTTATTAGAGAATCCTTTTTAGATTTCATGAAGTGATTTATGTTCAAAATCCGATGATAAATATGAAGCCATGTCAATAAAAGATTCTGCGCTGTATTGTATCAGCCCATATAAGTCCCATTGCAGGACCTCCCCTACGATCCAAAGTACGATTAAGAGTGGTTAAACCATATAGTCCACCACGCTGGCCTAGTGCGGGTTGGCGATCTTTACGTACCATAATAATAATGTAATCCGACCGATTACAGCCATGGCGACCACTTCGACCCCTTATAGGGCTTGGCGCTGATGCGCCCGGAGATGGCTTATATAGCCGATTTTCGCAACAAACTCCCTTGCACAAAGTGGGCATGTGAGCTTACCGCTTTCATAATTGAAGTGAATAGCGGCGAGCGGACGGGCTTTAAGCTCATCGCGCTTGGCGTCGAGGTCAGCTAAACGCTGTTCCTCAAATACGCGAATTCGCTTCACTATCTCGCGCCACTCCGGTCGTTGTGTTGCCAAACTCTCCCAGCGAGAGGGCTCTATATTGCATCTTTTCATGTGACGTTTCTGAACATCCTTATATCTGAGGAGTTGTCCGCCATGCTTTCGCTTGCACTCCTCTAGCTCAGAGTAAAAGATGCGCTTTGCCACTCTCTCCTCCGCCATCCGTGATACGTGACCGCACCACCGTAGTTACCGACGCATCAAATATGCCTCAATGCCACCAATATTAGCGCGTCTTAAAACTTCGGTATTACGCACCCGATCGGACCATCTGATCTTCATGATGAAGCGCAGGCATTTTAGGTGGAATCGATCGAGAGTGCGTATATGGTGACGATACACACACCAGGTCTCGGAAGAATAGAGAAGGTTTGGCAGCACAATCGCCGTGTAAACCGAGATCTTAGTAGCCAGCTTAAGGTCGTGCGAGCAGAAGACCTTAGAACACAGCTTTCCAAATGCTGCAGCTGCAGCACTTATTCTGCTGTTGATCTCAGTATCAAGGTCACACTTAGCTGTTATAGTGTTCCCCAGATAACGAAATTTATCGACCTGTTTCAGCACGTCCTCACCAAGCTTAATGGTCAGTGTCTCACGACCATGGATGTCTAGGGACATCACTTCCGTCTTTTTGACACTGATCTTTAGGCCAAATTTGCAGCATGCTTGGTGGAAAGTGGACTGTTGCAGGCCGTCTGGGGATTCTGCCAAGAAACACAGGTCATCAGCATACATGATCTCTGTGATCAATGCATACGAGACTTTGGTGCGCGCCTTAAGTCTGGCCAAGTTGAAAAGACTGCCATCGGTGCGAAAGCGAATGCAAACCCCTTCAGAAACAGTTTGTAGGACGTCCTTGACTACTACTGCAAAGTATAGAGCGAACAGTGTGGGTGCTAGTACGCATCCTTGCTTAACCCCACAGGTAACGGGGAAAAAGTCGGACTGTTCGCCGTCTATGGAGACGCAGCACTGCATATCGTCATGCAGGAGTCGCAGAAGTCTCACAAACTTTTCTGTGCATCCTAGCTTTCTCAGTACCATCCAGAGGGCTTCGCGAGGCACACTGTCGAATGCTTTCTCCAAGTCAACAAAGCAGAGGTACAGCTGACGTCCCTGCTCTCTACTTTTCTCCTGAAGTTGACGCACCGAGAAAATAGCTTCACATGTGCCTCGGTTAGGTCGGAAGCCAAACTGGGTTTCAGGCAGGATCCTTTCTGATAGGTCCCTTGGGCGGTTCAATAGAACTCTTACAAAGACCTTTCCAGGAGCTGATAGAAGTGAAATACCGCGATATGAGTTACAGTCGGATCGGTCACCCCTGTTCTTGTAGAGAGCACTAATACGAGACAATTTAAAATCGAGTGGTACTCGCTCCTCCTCCCACATTCGAACAAACAGTTTCCACACCGACGTGTGCAAATCCTTACCGCCGTATTTCAAAAGCTCACTTGGTATGTGGTCAATGCCAACTGCCCGCTTATTTTTCTGCTGCCTGATGGCAGTGACAACCTCGTTAAGCGCCAGTGGTTCATCCAGCTCGATACATAAAGGAAGTTGAGGCATTAAGCTGATGTTTTGCAGATCGGCTGATTGATCCACGTTGAGCAAAGTGTTAAAGTGTTCAGCCCAACGTGCTAGTACTTCCTTCTTGCTAGTGAGGAGGTGTGAACTATCTAAAGACCTCAGGGGTACTTTTGCTCGGTAGGAAATACCAATCAGCTTTCGCACCTCGCAGTAAAACTCCCCAAGCTGTTTAGTGTCAGCAAGCCACTGCATTTGGCAAACTTTGTCCTGCCACCACTTATCTTTTATCTGAAGAGACAGCTTGCGCAATTCTTGGTCACTCGCTTTGACCAACGCAGTGCCTCCGCCTCTTCTACTGTGCTGTCGCAAAAGCTCTCGATGTTTGTCGAATGCTGCTCTGAGAGCCTCATTGTTGTCATCGAACCAGTCTTCGTTACGCCGATATTTAGTACCCAATGTAGCTGAAGCGGTTTCCATAATGTGACTAGACAGAGTTCCCCAAGCAGCACCGACATCATCCGCCTCATTTGTGGGCCACAGCTTTCCCGATATGGCTTCAGCATATTCCTTTCTAGCCTCGCAGTACTTTAGCCTATCCACGTTTACACACGCAGGCTTTTTATCTATAGATCTTCGAGGCCGGCGGAGGCGGAGTCTTAACTTAGTGACAATGAGTCGATGGTCAGTCCAACAGTGTGCACCGCGCATAACGCGGGTGACTTGCACTTGACTGATATCTTGTTGTCGTATGATGGCGTAGTCTATCAAATGCCAGTGTTTAGACCGCGGGTGCATCCACGTTGTCTTGTGCTTGGCGGCAAGCCGGAACATAGTGTTCGATATCGCAAGGTCGTATTGAGCACAAAGACTGAGCAGCAACTGACCATTGCTATTCATGTTGCCGACTCCGTGTCTACCCAGAACTCCAGGCCAAGCCTCATAGTCCCGGCCAACTCTGGCATTAAAATCGCCTAGCAGCAATATCTGCTCTTTACTATTAATTTTGTTAAGGCATTGAGATAATTCCTCATAGAATTTGTCCTTGATATCATCAGCCTTGTCCAGCGTTGGGGCATAAACACTGATGACATTAAGGTAGTTGTCCGAGTCCAGGTGAAGGCGCAATGTGGTAACGCGGTCCGAGATGTGCACAGGACATTCATGAAGTCGCTTTGTTAATTGATTTTTGATGGCAAATCCTACCCCAGACCTACGAGGTTCCAATGAAGGGTTACCTTTCCAGAAGAAAGTATAACCACCTCCAACTTCCACCAGCTCTCCTTCATCAGCGAGATGCGTTTCGCTGTGTGCAGCCACATTCACATTATAGCGACGAAGTTCCCGAGCTACAATAGCGGTTTTGCGCTCGGGGCAGGCGTTGCCATCTCTGTCAATTTACGTACCATAGAACTCTTGCAAATCGCTATGGTATGCAGGTTTCCTAACGATGTTTTCCATCACCTTCATAGTGCGTGGTGATTGACTATCAATACACACATGACCCCGAAGTCTGAGGTGTGCCCTAGGATTCTAACCCGCGGCCACCATGATCATATTGGCTGCCGCATCTGATCCGTTTACCAACAGGCCACCATGCGCTTTAAAAAATATTCATGAAAATGAAATTACAACGTCAAGTTTTTTTTACATTTACGGAGGGCCCCATTCGATGAATTTTGCCACGGGCCCCCGATGGGGTAGTTACGCCACTGTTTGTAGGCTAGTCAAGTCAATCCGTTGAGAGCATTAACGTAAAATATATGGACGGGGCGGAGAGCAAGAAAAGTGTTGTCACGAAAGTGGTCCCCATTTGGGTCCCCAGCACCAGTGAAGCGGTTGTGACGTCACAGCGCACCGGTCTGTAAGTCGTCTACACAGTGGCGTAACAATAGGGTGGCAAAGTGCGCAAAATGCCACGGGCCCCCGGCCTAGGGGGCCCCCGGCCCGGCAGGGCCCTGGTCCGACAGGGTCTCAGGCCCGATAGGGCCCTGGCTCGATAGGGCCTCGGGTTCAAGCCCAACAGGATGTAAGCAGGGAAGAATGTAACATTAATAACGAAATGAATAATATGATTGACTACATTTTCAACATGACAAACATTTCATCATAATACATACATCGACCTTCACCGAGATGTTTATTTGATGAAACGTATTTTATATTCAATTTAATATGTCAATAAATATATTGTATAGGGGTTGCCTAGCAAATTTCAGTCCAGAATACGATTAATTAATAACTTAAAAAAAAATTTTCTTAAACATTTCACCTGTTTGATTATTAAACAAATTCTATACCAATCGAAAGTATGAAGCCCATAGAATATGCAAACGTTAGGTTGCCTATTTTTTTCCGGTCACAACCCTCAGGTTGCCAGGTATAAACAGGTAAATCGCTACTAGCATTTTGCACCGGTCTGATTATTGAATGGAAATTAAATGAAAATAAAGATCATTTTATTACGAACACGGTGGTATAGGGTTGCCTGCGAAAAATCAGTCCCGAATTGCGGTTGTCGAATTTAGAAAAGTGAAATATTCCTCCGAGTGACCATCCCATGCGATAGAAGAGGACACAGCATAGAAGCTGTTCGAAGTCCGCTCATAAAGAAAGAGGGTGCGCATGCTATTTATTCTTGAGAATGAAAAGGACAGCGATAGACTCGTATATGCTGTGTTTTGGAGTAGTTTATTAGTAAAATAGAAGAAAAGTTATTTAATTTTGGTTAATCAATTAATTATTTATGTGTGTATACAGGGTATATCAAGACTGCTACCGAAAACGAAGCCGGGTGGTAGTTTAAGCGACTTCAGACACAATGCAACAGAAAAAGTTGCAAAAAAAAGCGACAATTTTTTTTGTAATATTTTTCCTATTGCCATATTTTGGTGGTAAATACATTTTTACCTAAAATAATAGTGTATATCCTTTTATTTATAAATACTCTAAGGTATAAAAGAGTTTAAATTATTATTTTAGCAAGAACTATTTATTTACCACCCAAAAATGACGATATTTAAAAAATAATAAAAAATAATTGTCGCGTTTCTATGCGAAATTTTTAATTGCATGGTGTTTGTAGCCACTAAAACTACCACCCGGCTTCGTTTTCGGTAGCAGTCTTGAGATACCCGGTATATTTTATGTGACACCAAAGTATATACTGCCTCGGTGGCGTAGTTGTACTAAGGTACGGTAACAAAGCTGAGGTCTCGGGTTCGAATCCCGGGTTGGGCAAAGTGATATTGGATTTTTCTATTCATTATCAGCCCAGAGTCAGGAATTTGTGCCCGATATGGCGATAGGCTCGCCACCTATCACATCGTGGGACGGAACATACAAGGCGAAATGTGGGTGTCCTGGCACCTCTGCCTACCCCTTCTGGGAAAAAGGCGTGAGTTTATGTATGTATGTATGTACTAAAGTATATATAAATTTTTAGCAAAAAAGAAGGTTATATTATTACATATATAATACTAATCTTGCAAATGGTATCTTTATTATTAGAAGACAAAATAAAAAACAACAATTAAAAAATACTTCTGTTTATTGTAAAAAATTGTAAAAACAAAAAAAAATTAGTCAGATTCCGAGTCATTTCTTTTGGATTATTGTTACCAAATGGTCGTTTTCCCAATAATCAACCAGAAACCGCACCAGAGCCAACAGCTTTTAAAAATGTCATCATTAAAATTAATTAAATCAACATCCGAATCACACAAAAAACACTTTTTCGCCATTTTTTTAACAATAAATAGTAGCACGTTTTTTCAATTGCAACTATAACCACAATCTACTCCAAAATGATGCACAGCATATACGAGTCTATCGCTGTCCTTTTCATTCTCAACAATAAATAGCATGCGCACCCTCTTTCTTTAAATGGGCGGACTTCGAACAGCTTCTATTCTGTGTCCTCTTCTATCGCATGGGATGGTCACTCGGAGCAATATTTCACTTTTCTAAATTCGACAACCGCAATTCGGGACTGATTTTTCGCAGGCAACCCTATACCACCGTGTTCGTAATAAAATGATCTTTATTTTCATTTAATTTTCATTCAATAATCAGATCGGTGCAAAATGCTAGAAGCGATTAACCTGTTTATACCTGGCAACCTGAGGGTTGTGACCGGAAAAAAATAGGCAACCTAACGTTTACATATTCTATGGGTTTCATACTTTCGATTGGTATAGACTTTGTTTAATAATCAAACAGGTGAAATGTGTAAAATTTTTTTTTAATAATTAATTAATCGTATTCTGGACTGAAATTTGCAAGGCAACCCATATACAATATATTTATTGACATATTAAATTGCATATAAAATAGGTTTCATCAAATAAACATCTCGGTGAAGGTCGATGTATGGCGGGATCCTATACTATAATATTTGATTTAAATGTTTAGTTTTTCTTTCATTATAGTATTATACTTAGTAAGAAACCAATAAATTATAATTTATTGGAATGAATTTTAACGTAATATTTTTCAAATAAATTTAAACATGTCTTGTTCTAGAAATCATTTTAGTGGTAGCGAAAACGAAAGAGGAAGAGAGGTCTGAAGCAATAAATAAAAATATGTGAATATAAACAAATGCTCCTACTGCGATTCGCTAACGATATAGTCATAATGACGGAGTAGCTAGAGGAGCGGCAACAGATGCTGGATGGCCTGGCTTCAGACTCACAGCGAATAGGTCTAAAAATTAACTCCGACAAGCTAAAATAATGTTCAACCACCAGCTCGAAATTGTTTCCGAATAAACCTACCCGGGGCAGACACTTTAACTATGTAGAAACAATTTGAGAAAGAGGCTACGGGTCTTCTCGCCACCTTTCCCAAAAGTTTGAAAACGATAGTTCTAAACCAGTGCATCCTACCTGTCAGGACTTACGGTGCTTAGACTTGGACACTCACAGTACGAGTGGGCCATTAGCTTATGGTCGCTCAGCGAGCTATGGAGCGTGCTATGCTCGGTGTCTCTTTGAAGGGTAAGGATCCGTTATGAGCTTATCCGAAAGAGAACCAAATTTATATACATAGCAAACAGGATTAGCAAGCTGAAGTAACATTGCGCTGGCCACATCTGTCGAAGAACCGATAACTGTTGGAGAAAACGTGTTCTTGAGTGGAGGTCGCGTGTTGGCTAACATAGCTAGTGTAGAATGTCCAGCTAGGTGGATAGACGATTTGCAAAAGGTCGCTGCCACATGCTGGATGCAACAAGCTGATGCCATGGTGAAATGGCGCAATTTGGAGGAGGCCTATGTCCAACAGTGCACAAAAAAAGGCTGATGAACAAATATAATGTTTGAGTTGAGGGTTATGAAGACGGGAAATAAATTGTAATTGCGATAGAGAAACACGAAACATCGAAAATTTACTTGGATTCGTGTCTTTTGTATGTACAATGGCGGTTACATTGGACATTAGATGACGAGCAATCAATAAAAAATAAACATTTTTTTGAGGCCGGGAACTTACTATAGTAGGTACACTAAGTTACTATTTTAGCTTTTCTTGGCCGTAGAGAAAGTGGAGGTAGCCGAAAGCAGTTACTAGCAAAATGTGATCCTATTTAGAGGAATTATTAAATAAGTCCAAGGGCCAGATAAAAAACTTAAGTCCGAAAATAAAAAATGAGCTAAATGCTGTTTTGGGCCTAAACCTCCATTGTATTTTATACAATTCAAGTTTTTTGGCCGATGGCCGTTGGGGCCGAAAGGTTCTCGAGTGGAGGCCACGTACAGGCAAGCGAAGTGTTGGACGCCCGCCTACAAGGTGGACGGACGATCTGACTAAGGTCGCAGGAAGTCGCTGGAGTGAAGCTGAAGTGCAGGCCGCTTCCAACAGGTCATTGTGGAGATCATTGGGGGAGGCCTATGTTCAGCAGTGGACTTCCTGTGGCTGATATGATGATGATGATGATGATGATGAAGTTTTTTCTAAAACAGACCAATTATATGAAGTATAATATAACTGTGTGATAGAAAAAAATGAGACTGGAGTTCCAAATGCTTCTCGTCAATTGTTATTAGAGATTCTTTTTAAGATTTCAAAAAAGAAATGTTCCAAATCTGATGAGAAATATAAAGCCATGTCATTAAAAGATTCTGTGCTGTACTGTATCGGCCCATATAAGTCCCATTCCAGGGCACGGGCCTCCTCTACAATCGAGAGTACGATTGAGAGTGGTTAGGCCATATAGGCCATATACACCACATTGGCCTAGTGCGGGCTGGCGGACTTAACGTACCATAGAAATTCTTACAAATCGCTACGGTATGCAGGTTTCCTCAAGATGTTTTCCTTCACCGTTATAGTGTGTGGTGATTGACTATCAGCACACACATGACTCCGAAAAGTCAGATGTGTGCCCTGGGATTCATACCCACGACCACCACGAACATGTTGGTGGCCACGGCTGGTCTGTTTAAAAACATGCCATCACGTACCTTAAAAAATAATCCTAAAACGAAACTTCATCTATGAAAACTACAATGTTAAGTTTTTTTTACATTTACGAAGGGCCCCATTTGGTTAACTTTGCCACGGGCCCCCGGTGGGGTAGTTACGCCACTGCGTCTACAAATGCCTAATTGTATCGTGCGTGGGTGCAATAAAGATGACCGAAAGTTCACAAAAAAAAGATAACATTTTTTATCACCGCTAAGTAAAAATTATATTACTTTAACTCAATATAACATGTATTTTAGCAGTATTGAAAAACGATTTCATAGCCGCCATTGACGTAAAATTCTAACAGATGGCGCGATTTTCATAGCCATCTTTTTGACGTACCCAATGTACTAAAGGGCCTATCCTTAGTTTTTAAATCAATGGTTGAGAGACTTTCCCGCCCTCACACCCACCGCCGCAAGTCCTTTATGTCAGGATCAACCATAGATGTAGTATAGAACATAGATCGGCAATGTGTCATTTTGAGCGCGACCAAAACTAATTTACGATTGTGTGCGTGAAGTTTACATGTGTGCTTGACATATAGTGGTGTACCATGCACTTTCGATACTATCATATCGATATCGATATAGCTGTCGGCCTGTAGTTGTGAAATAAAATGTTATGGATATATGCGACATTTTATTATATATTAACAGAAACTTATTGGTGTGTTTATTTCAATACAGATTGATAAACACACAAATAAATAAAGATAAATTGTCATATTATTTGAAAACATTTTGTTTGAGATGTTTTGTATGGGTCTTTATGTTCTGTATCCATATACGTCCCACAGCAGGGCACGGGCCTACTCTACAATCGAGAATACGATTGAGAGTGGTTAGGCCATATAGTCCACCACGCTGGCCTAGTGCGTGTTGGCGGACTTACATACCATAGAAATACCTTTATGTTCACCTGAACAAAATTATTTTTTTCATTGTGATGTATACATAGTACATATACTAATTAAATTGAGAACAAAAAAACCTTTTATTAAAATAAAACTATAATTTACAAAGTTTTAGCGATTACGGTTTATTTTTTTCATTTTTAATTTCCCGTTGCGAAGTTTCGATTACTTTACAGCTTTCGTAGTCACAGGGTGGACTCAGTCTGCAACAAAATCCGTGATTATTAGTTTTTTTCAATGAGTAACAATGAGTCAATTAATTGACTTGTAACACATTGGGATGTGTTGGACGCCTGCTAGGTCGCGTTGGAGGTGTACGGAGGAGCTTGTAGGAAGTCGTTGGATGCAGGCAGCTTACAACAAACTGGTGTAGATATTCTTGTGGAAGGCCTAAGTTTATTAGTCGCATTCCTGTGGCTGAAGAAAGAGAAGCTAGCAACTATGAAGCTTTTCTCGATCACGACACCTAAACTAATGTTTTTCCTATGAGGATTTTAAATTTTAAACCTATACCTAATGTTATGATCAAAGAATAATGTTGCTTCAAAGTTTGGACGTTGATATTGTGCATAGAAGTATCGCATATTTTATAATAATATCGAATATGTTCTTGTTTTACTATTATAAATTGACAGCCTCTTGGCAGAGACTGAAACAGGTTCTTAATTCATTAATCACACACATGAAGTGTTATATTAACTATTCCACAAATATAAAAAAATGAGAAAAAGTAAAGTAATAACTAATATTGTAGAATAAATACGATAATAATGGCCGGGGAAATATGGCCGGGATAACGCTAGGTAGAAGAAGAAGAAGAATGCACACTATCACAACATACTATAGCTCCATAAAAATTTAGGGAAACATGTGTTGTCATCGACTATTTTATCGATAACCTTTTATTGATCGAACCTGTCAGTCAATCCCTAGCAACTTTTGGTTGAAATTATTGTAAATTCACGTATTTGATATTTTTTATACGTAATGGATGCTTTCAGCGTATTTATATAATTAAAAACTATATTCTTTTCCACCGATATGTATACACAGATTTCCATTTAATTCTATAATATCGTCACAAAATAGTATTGTGCAAAAGTGGCCGGTACCTGTGAAAACTTTAATTATTTCGGATTTTTACGCCTGCATGAACCACACCTTGGCACTGCACAATGCACTATAATAAACTACGTTTAATTAATATAACCAAGTACTGTAAAATTAAATAAATTATGAAAATAAGCGAATTTTGTTGCTCGCTTAGTTTGACATATTTCGACTCTGGGTCACTGCAGGCTACTTCTGTGTAAACGTATGGTCGCATCATGCATCTCGCTTTAACATATGAGTTAAATTATTCTATCTCTTTCACATTACCGATCTATGTTTTATACTAAATCTATGGGATCAACAGTGGCACTCAAAGAATTGACACCGAGCTTCGGAGCTCGGCAAATCTCTCAGGAACACTAGATTAACCCGCATCGAATTAATCAGAAAGAAAAATAAATAGGAGTTGGAAACAAATAATTGTCCACTTCCCTCCGCAGCAAAGCGGGTAGCAAAATATTGAATTGAGAGGTATTATCCTCCGATATTAAGATGTTTCTACTGATAAAAAATAAATCACAAAAATCGGTTAAAAGCTGTCGAAGTTATTGAGTATTAATTTCCTCGCCCCCCTCCTTACACCAGCCCTTCTACTCTGCCTCATTTTAATTTAACTTTAATACTGAACCTATTGCAAAAGAACCTACTCAATTTTGAGGACTTCTACTCTCCAGATTCGACGATATTCATCAGATCTTCTCCAATTTGTTTACGATACCAAATGACAAGCATTAGCTTTCAGTCAAAGAAAGAATAATAAAAATCGTGTCAACCAGTAGTCATCAGGTAACAGGTTACTAACATAAAAAAAATGATTAAGTCGAATTGAGAACCTTTTTTTAAGACGGCTAAAAAATCAAGGGGTGCGATTTTCAAGGCAATCATAATGATACTCCTTAGTTTTGATTGGTGATTTAGTGCGTCAGAAAATTACGTGAATCGGCCTACTGTTGCCGCTAGTTCGCTAGTGTTGTCCTTTAGTACAAAACTGCCAATTCAACTTTTCATCTTTATCGTGGAATGCTGCTTTCCAGGCATTAACAACTCAACTCCCGATCATGGACGTAGTTTATATATTACGTCCATGCTCCCGATTCGATCGCATTTTACGTAAGTCACCAATGTTAGCAGATATGCAGACACCCGATTATAATCCGTATCCTATAAGCGTTAAGTGTGGGTAGACGAATCTGAAAATAGTTGTTAAAGCTTCCACTTGCAGTAACGATCTCTAAATTCAGGCGCTTATTGCTAATTCAAATTTAAAATAAATAAAACACACATATTTTTAGAGATTTTTATTAATGTATAACCACTTTTGACTTGCGAGATAAATACATTCCATGATTGTATCCACATTCAAATACAGTACATACGAATGATAACTACTGTTGTACTGGTGAGAGCACCACTGGAGAAAACAAGTGCTAGAGAGATGCTTTCGCCAGCATAGTCGGCTTACATACTGACATGAGACCGAGCTAGCGGTTTATCCTAAATGCTTTAGGGCTCAATCCCACGCCAAGTTTCGATTATACTAAGCAATTACTGCGATGTGAAGGTAGCGAGGAAGTCTGTGACGATCTTCTTCAGCGCGGCGTCGGATTCAGGGGTGATCTGGCCGTCCTTGGCGATGGTAGCGAGCAGGCTCTGGTGGCTGGTCTTGATGTGTTGGGTGAACTCCTTCTCGAAGGCGGTGATCTTTGAGGGGTCCAGTTTGTCAAGGTGGCCACGGACACCACAGTAGATGATAGCAACCTGTTTAAAACCATGTGTAAGTATTGTCATATGCACAATTTTGTTAGTTCTTTGTGAATTAAGAAATTAAATTTAAATTCAAAATGTCCTTAAATTATTTTCCCGCCTCCAATATTCGTAAGGATTTAAAACAGTTGTTGACTATGATATATTAAGATATTGTGCATTGAAACAACTTTAAAATTTCCAGCGTGCACAAACTGCTAAAAGAGCATGAAGGTTGTAAGTCGTCAATCTAACCTTATTAAGCCTTAAGCACCCTGAAACTCATAAAAATGATGTGGAGATTACAAATCAATAGTAATAATATAAATTACCTGTTCCTCAATAGCCATGGGGACGTACTGTCCCTGTTTCAGGAGCTCGGTAAGACGCATACCACGGTTGAGCAGCTGCTGGGTGGCGGCGTCCAAGTCAGAGCCGAACTGGGCGAAAGCGGCGACCTCACGGTACTGGGCCAACTCCAGCTTCATGGAACCAGCCACCTGACAGAGGCAGAGTAGTGTTGTAGGTTAGACACTGGCAGGTAATTGTTTTTTTTTATTGCTTTGAACGAACATGCCACCTGATGGTAGCCTGAAATCTAATATGTCCAGTAGTTAGTCTGGCTACAATGTCCTTCAATACGAAACACAACAGTGCATTTAAACTGCTGTTTGGCGGGAGAAATAGACATTGCGGTGTTACTTACCCAGGCGGCCTCTCACATAACCTACCAGTAAAGTCCACCAGTCTTATGAGTTTTCTAATTAAGAAAAAGTAAATCTTTCAGTTTTAGTATGCAGTTGGTTAGAATATTTTGGAAACAATTTTTTTGTTATACTTTAAAGCTCATCTTAATATATTCACTGTAATTTTATTTAAATTACCTTGATTCTTTTTAAAATTGTAAATTGCACATTCTCATGCTCAAATTGCAAGACAAAATATTCAAATGTAAAGATCAAATATCAGTTACATCATCTAATAACTTTTGTGAACTATATAAATACATTTCCAAAATTACCTGCTTCATGGCCTTGGTCTGGGCAGCGGAACCGACACGGGACACAGACAGACCGACGTTGATGGCCGGTCGGATACCCTTGTAGAACAACTCAGTCTCCAAGAAGATCTGGCCGTCCGTGATGGAGATCACGTTGGTGGGAATGTAGGCGGACACGTCACCGGCCTGGGTCTCGATGACGGGCAGAGCGGTCAGGGAGCCACCGCCCATCTTGTCGGACCTGGGGGAAGGTAAGATAATTTTTCGTTTTTAAGATTATGCAGTTTAAACGACCAAGATATGTTATAATTTTATACTGTTTCGTAAATATAGACGAATTAATGGACGCTCTTTCTTAACTGTACAATTCATGAAAAAGCCTAATAATAATACATTTTGCAGATAAAAGAAAAATGTATCTGGGGGCGCGGCCGAGCCCCCTCCAAGTCGAGCTATAGGCCGTAACATCCTTTTCTCGAAGCAACTCAGATCATTTTCAACCCCCTATAACTTCGTTGTGGCTAAAGCATGAAGCCTGAATTTTCAGTTACTAAGCAGGCATTGTGTAAACACGGTATATTTAAAATTTCATTTAATTTGATCCAGTAGTTTAAGAATTATAACTTGTCAAACTTTCGTAATTTTGTCACTCACTGACTGACTGACCGATCATCAAAAGTCTAAGGCACTTCTAGCAGACATAGAACCTTCAAATTTAGAATATAATTAGTGTTTAGTGACTAAAACTAGAGAAAATTCAAACATTTCATAATTTGTGTCTAGTTTTCTAGATAGACCAACTGCGTGAATAACTTTGTAATTCCATATAAATGTATAGGATTACAAAGTAACATCTGCAGTTAATGAATCATTGTACCCGTATATAATGGAATAATAGTTGTAGATAGATATCTATATACATGAGGCATAACAGGAGGGGATATAGAGGGAAATGGTGTATTCAGCCCATGAAGCTGTACAACATTCCTCTAGAAAAACATGACGAAGAAAAACTTGCAAATATATAGATTAAATAACTCGAAAATATCAATTACAATGAAAGAAAGAACATTAATAATCAAATCCGCAATATTTGTGATAAATTGATACCTACAAAAATAAGAAAAATCCATAAGACAGAGGCTTTAAGAAAAATCGTTAGTGATATTCTAGAAGTAAGAAGTACCGAAAAGGAAAAAAGTAGGACTCTACAAAAAGACGTGAGATCCCATCAAAAACATCCTGTAAAAAAATTCCAAGCAACAATTTGTACATAATGCTTCTGATTATGTATAAATTGTACGATACATTATGTTTTCATGCGATGGCCAAGTCGATCCATTTATTTAAAACGTAAAGAATTTTTAATATTGATATGGTAATAACTAACGTAATAACTTTATATAGAAGGTCCCTTAAGGACTAAATAAATTAATCGACTAGGTATTACATGCATCTCACAACTTTTTGCGGTAGAAAACCTGAGCTGCGAGACTTGGAATTTTTTTACAGGATGTTTTTGATGGGATTGTAATCATAGGAAGAAGTAACTGCGTAAGGGCATTACGGGCGTATAATGGTTTCTTAGATTTCCGCGAATGTTACACATTGAACTTCCAATTGAATTTCCATTACTTTACAGATTTCGTGGTCACAGGGCAGGCTGCTAGAAAGTTAAAAATGTAAAAATTAAACCAAATCGGCGATAAAATCAGTAAATAATAGTCTTATTTGAATACAGGCGTAGTTTGGAAAGCGCTCAGAGCTAAGGAGACGAAAAGGTCCTTAAGAGTCCAAATTAATTATTTTCGACATAGGTTTGAATCATAAAAAGAACCTTTCCAAAATGCCAGCAGCTAAAGCCCATATAATTTTAGTTTCCTTGGGGGAGGCCTATGTTCAGCAGTGGATTACCTGTGGGCTGTGGCTGAAGTGATGATAATGATGATGATGATGCACAGATCACTTCCAATAGATACCGCATTACGATAGTTTTGTTTTGAACCGAAAACGCCAACGAAGGGAACCGCGCGGGGGGTGGGCGGGTTGCAGCGCGGTCACGTGGACTTCACTGGAGAGATGAGGCATAAGTCGATAAATAAAAAAAAATATCGATAGTTCGATTTGCCAGTAAGTTCATGTGTTTTGATCGCTTCTATAACTTAATTACCAACTTGTTAAATGTTTGATAATATTTTTTCACCGGCCTGATCTGATAAATTATACCAACCGGCAACCGCTAACTACGAATAAAATAGGATTAAGATTTATACTTTAGTATGTAACGGTTTTATTTCTATTATTCACCATGTATTTTTGGGTACCATAATGGCGAAATACCCAAATTAAGTGTTGATAGTGTGAAAAATATGAAATAGTAAATAACTAAACCTCACGCCCTAAAGGGCTACAATAACTTATTCCGTTTCTTGAATTCTGACGGCGGCTGTAGTAAATGTAATATCGACAAGTGACGATGAAACCCACTTGACGAACTATGAATGTTTTTGAGACGATATATACAACGTATGTTAAAATTAGTGCAATAGCTTGTGCTACTGATTCTCAATAAACTTAGTATACTAAAACTTATGATAAATACCCTCCCATTATATTTGAAAACGTATACGAAAAAAGGAAATTTAATTACGCCAAAGATAAATAAAGAAATATTGTAAAAGTACCTTGTTAACAAATTTAACTATTTCAAATTACATAAAATAACGTAATTATGGTAATTTGCAATTTTTATTTCAATCAATATATATTTTGTGACATTGTCATTTAATAAAATCAATTTACATTATTGTTTTACAATATCGATATTTCTGGGAATTATATTATAAACATATGTCAAACACTAGAAGAACGCGTGATTTCGTCAAAAAAAGATGCCTTATTACGGTTATTGCTATGCGGAAAAGAGACGGCTGATTCTCCATCCGAACTCGACTGTTTAACATTGATACATTAACCAGTATAAATTGAGCTCGCTCGTCCCGAGAGAAATTAATTTAAAGAATATTAGTTATCGATGAAAACTTATTGCGTTTTTTTAGATACTTTATTTTTTTGAGATTTTTGCACACCATTTTATTGAACAAATCATTATTAACTGTAATATTAAGTTCCCAAAATGTAATTTTCGCTAACGTGCGACGCCATGTGCGGGTCCACTACTTGGACGACACTGATGACGCGACATTTGGCATCGGTTTATATCTATCTGATATCTTATATGTGTTGGGCGCAACCGCTGCCTTGCATTAGGTATCTATTGGGAGTGATCTGTGTGATGATGACATGATTGTAATAATAAAAATAATTTCTACAACTTCAGAACTATGGAGCTAGTTTACTCACATCTTGGCGGCACGCTCAAGCAGACGGGAGTGGAGGTAGAACACATCACCGGGGTAGGCCTCACGACCGGGGGGACGACGCAGCAGCAGCGACATCTATTGCATACATGTTTATAATGTAGTATTGTAGGAGTCAACAGAATATTCTTATTATTATAAAATGTTATATGTTCACAAAAAAACTTGTAAAGGTGTAAAATCAATAATATGACTTTGCTTAATTAATAAGTGATAAACAAATTGTTTTTATTATTTAATACACTATGTACTAGTAAAATAGAACATTGGCAATTGTACTATTACTAGCACAGATTGATATTACATCCAATCTCAAATCTAAGTACCACAAATAACATGCATTTCATCCAATACACAAAACGAATCATTTTAAAAATGATCTGGGTGGTAAGGTTTAGCTTATTCTGATATTACCTGACGGTAGGCGACGGCCTGCTTGGACAAGTCGTCATAGATGATGAGCGCGTGCTTGCCGTTGTCGCGGAAGAACTCTCCCATGGCGCAGCCGGAGTAGGGCGCCAGGTACTGCAGGGGCGCGGCGTCCGACGCGGTGGCAGACACGATGATGGTGTAGTTGATGGCACCTGCGTCAAAAATATATTATTATCGTGTTACTAGTGAAGATAAATATGTAACTCTTTACGAGCATAATTACGATTATTTCTTTTTCAAATGTATCATAAAAATAGGTTATTTTCAGTCAGTATATTAATTCTATCAATATATTTGGTAATTATTTTGATATTTTATCAGAGATATAATTACATAGACGGGATATAATTGAACTTCAAAGTCTCACCAGCATCAGTCAGCCTCTTGACAATCTGGGCGACAGTGGACCTCTTCTGTCCAATGGCGACGTAGATGCAGTACAGCTTCTTCTTCTCATCATCTCCCTTGTTGAAGCGCTGCTGGTTGATGATGGTATCGATGGCCAGCGCAGTCTTGCCGGTCTGACGGTCACCAATGATCAACTCACGCTGACCACGACCGATGGGTACCAGGGAGTCGACGGCCTTGATACCTGGGGTTTTTTTTTCTAGTTATAGAGATGCTTGGACTTCGTGTGATGTATGAAGATGTTAAAATTACATTATAAGGTCCTCTTATACTGTGAGAAATATGTTTCAAATGCAAATACTTTATTGAATCCATAAAATGTCATATGTTATTTAGATTCTTCACTTGTTTTCACTACCTCTACTAGGTTGAAAAGGCTGTTTTCGCAAGAAAACAGACAAGAAACTCTAGCGTCACTCTTTTTAAAATAAGTTTACAATACAGTGATTATACAGCAGTTGCAGCTTAGGTAAATTCAGAGCAGTTCATAATCATCATCATTTTATCTTCAGGAATTACTTTAATAAATAATCCAATTATTGTAATGGTAGCTAATCAAAATGAAAACAAATTTAAATAAGGACTATTCTATTAATACATCAGAAATTAAGTAGCAAGAATATTTTACTAGGATTTATCTTTCTGCAACTTACATAACTATGTTATCTAACTAATCAGGTGTAAGTAATTTTAGTACCTACACATTTTTTATATCAAAAGTAGAATTCTAACATTAAGTTATAATAAATGAGTGGACAGTAGATATTATACAGGGAACAAATTGATCATATAAAATAAGAAAAAAGTATATTGAAAAAAAGATATATTCATCATCATCAACAGCCTATCCGGGTCCACTGATGGACATAAGCCTCTCCTGTGGCACGCCACTGGGCTCGATCTTCAGCCCAACGTCTCCAACCGCTACCAGCCATCTTTCGGATGTCAACTACGCTTGCCGATTGTGTAGGAATTAAATTGTCTAAATGTTATTCACCATGGGACTATATAAAAAACCATTTTTTTCTCATTTATATGTTAAATTCCATATCGTTATCAGGCCGTTCTAAGGCACTTCAAAAGCAGTAGAAATTTTTTGAACAATATTTAGATAGGTTTTCTGTAGTACCCCTAGTACCCATCTAATGCTCACTACAGTTTACTAAATATTTACAGTTTTAATATGTACTTGCAATTATTACAATAAGTTACGCACATGTCGTACTTATGCATTTGTTTCATTTTGATTACTGTATTTACTGTTTTAGGTAATGTATTTAACCCAGTTAGTGAAATTTCAAATTTGTATTTGATCATACCCACGTGGCGCTAATTTCGACATTTGGGAGAGAAATGTGATCATAATGCAACCACTTTTATTACTAAATTCGGGTTCATCTGGCTGTACTCCGGAGTACGTCACATTCGGGCGACCTCCAGATTACAGCCAGGTGTCTCCGTCAAAGTATACGACGTGGAAAACAACCTATCACATTTTGGAAGAAAAATACGATCAACCTACTCTTAATTACGAGAAAACCCTGCTAACGTGTATGTATTAATTAAAAAAAGGCTAAAACTCACCAGTCTGCATAGGCTCGCGCACAGACACACGGGGGATGATACCGGGGGCCTTGACACCAACACGCATACGTGTCTTAGTGTCAACGGGGCCTTTGCCGTCGATGGGGTTGCCCAGAGCGTCCACGACGCGACCCAGCAGCTGTTCGCCTACAGGCACGTCCACAATAGCACCGGTACGCTTGACAATGTCTCCCTGCTTGATCAGCTTGTCGTTACCGAACACTACCACACCCACGTTGTCGGCCTCCAAATTAAGAGCCATACCCTATAAATTATACATGTCAATAATGAGAATTGCCTTTAAGTTATATATATGTTGGGTCTATTTTTATGATTTTATCAAAAGTAGACCTTTTACTTTTAAGTTATGTAAAATAATTTCAAGATAGTTTATAATCTTATTTTTGTGCTCTAGTTGTTACTCTTACATAACCTTATTAATATTATTCCAGAAAAGAAAAATTTAGTTCACTAAATATATAATAATGATGTATATCAGGATATAATATCACTTTATTATATTCTTATGTATCAAATAGAGTATAATCATTTTCAGTGGATCCATTGTTTCCATACAAGATCCACATGGTTTAAATAAAAAATAAAAAAAATCTATTTTGCCCATAAATTAACCAATAAGATTATCAGTGTAACAATTAAATAACAAATTTTTACCCTTCCTCTATCTGAAAATATAGAAACATGACATCAAAATATGATACAATTATACTGTATACTGAAAAATATACAAACCTTAAGGCCAGAGGAGAATTCCACCATCTCCTCGGCTTGGATGTTCTTAAGACCGTATACACGAGCAATACCGTCACCAATGCTCAGCACACGGCCGGTCTCTTCCAGATCAGCCTATGTTAAAAAAACATAATATATTATTGAATATGTACATTCTCACATTTTGTATAGTTAAAACAGATAAAATGTCTTTCCTCAGGACTATTAATGTGTTATGAAGAAAAGGACAGATATTTTTAGTGGATATTATGTGTCTCAACATTAATATTCTTTATTATTACAATTCTGAAAACAAAATCAGGAACACCCAGAATTTGCTTAAAAAATTAGAAAGTAAATGGTCTTTTAAAACATTGCCATTGTATTTTTTTTTTAACATAACCTTATTATCCTTCACTTTGCATACCCATTATAATCAGCTGATTAGTCATAATTTTTCAATTTTATCAGCATTAAATATTTCTGGTTACTTAACTGAAATATTTAGTAACAATCTTATTTAAAAAATATTATATCAGCTGATCCATTCAATATATGATGTTCATAGTTGTTACCAATCAGCTGTTACTCAGGTTGAATGAAGCATCTAAATAGGTCATAGATCAATACATGACATGACCTCAAAATCTGCGCATTTTCCATCCTAATTGCATATTCTTCTAAGAGTTCTAAGAATCTCGTGTACTTGACTTTATGAAGTAGTATTGTCAGTTTATGTAACATCACAAAACTGACCTTGGGCGCGGCTCCAAGGATCCTCTCTTCGAGGATAGTGGAGATTTCGACTCCCCGGTTAGGGGTTGAGGTATGCAGCTTGCGGGAGGCGACCGCCATAGCGGGCGCCGCGACCTTCGATACCTGCAATTATAACCAACAACACCACTTAACTATCGACATGTTAACTCGCACTTCATTTAATTACTACACAAATTACGTAAATCACTTCTAACTCACTCATTCACCGGCATTATCTCTATTTCTTTTAATATCGTAATCCTAACATGTCCGAAATTCCATCGCCCATTATTACATAACATCGATCTATACACAGATTAAAATAAATTTTTGAGATAAAAAAATATTTGTAAGGAATGTAGTCCCTTATAGGCATAAAGTTACATAATTACTGCAGTAATATCACTAATCTGGAATAATAACCAATAATCGTGTTACCCGTGGACAACCTTCCAGACATGATTACCGGGTTTACACATCTTGTGATACATTTATTACACTTTGTATTCACTAAATAAGTTAATATACCTGTGAAGCGGCATTGGGCAAGCGCCTAGCCACGGAACCGGCGATACGAGCGGAGATGAGCGACATTTTTCACAAACTTTTATAACTATGGCAGACACAAGAGACCGTGCAGTTCTCCGCTCACGACTCGTTGCGGCAGAACCGGAAATGACATATCGATCATTGTCTATAGTTTTTACGTAATAGTTATTCGTTCTGAAATTTATAAACATTATAAAATGATTAAGAACTGAACATTAATTCAAGATTAATTTAATATTGTGATGGGATTATTTATTGCAAGGAATACACTTGCCATGAAATTTAATTTAATTGTTTAAATACAGCAATCACCAAGTTTTAACCATGGACGTAATATATCACGTCCATGGTTATAATGGAGTTACTACATGGCTATGGTTGGGATAAGTGCGTGGTGGCCTGTTGGTATAGGTCTACCAGAATCTCATGGCTTAAAATTAAAAAAATACATAATGATTTTTATGTGGCAATACCATCCGTCAACAGCTGATTCAAAACTTGAGTTATGACATTCGATGTGAATATTTTAAGATTTCTATCCTTTCTTAGCGGAAATGTATAAATTAGTTCTACAATCACAAGTGCGACACATTGTTTACAAGGTTTATCGCCAGACCCGTGAATAATTTGGTCCAAATTAAACAAATTTGACGATTTTAAAATCGACGTCGTTTTAACAAGTAAGTCGGAGTGAATAGATTTGATACTCCATTTTTTTTTGGTTAATGTTAGATATGTACTGTACTGTATCAGCCCATATACGTCCCACTGCAGGGCACGGGCCTCCTCTACAATCAACAGTACGATTGAGAGTGGTTAGGCCATATAGTCCACCACGCTGGCCTAGTGCGGGTTGGCGGACTTACATACCATACACATTCTTATGAATCGCTATGGTATGCAGGTTTCCTCACGATGTTTTCCTTCACCGTTTTTGTACATGGTGATTGACTATCAATACACATATGACTCCGAAAAGTCAGAGGTGTGCCCTGGGATTCGAACCCGCGACCACCGTGAACATGTTGGCAGTCGCGTCTAGTCCGTTTACCAACAGGCTACCACGCACTTTTGATAGATATGTGCATGTGTTTTATCGTATATACTTTTGATATCATTTTTTGAAACTAAACAGTAATGCATTAAATACCTATTTACAGGAGTTTCCAGAGATTTTAGATAAGGAACGGTTTATTATTATTCCTTTATCTTCATCGTCTTCATCAGAAGATGTACAGGAAGAGTATTTAGAAGTAAGGTCTGACTAAAGTGTTAATGAAATAAAGAAGACTGAAAATAAAATTATTCGTTTTTATTTTACAATCTTGCATCGTTCGTATAACATTTATCGAATCTTATAATTATTTAAATAAAACCGACTCATAATCAAACTACTTACAATTTGGAAATTGAAAGTTGTTTGATTAAGTGAGAACTAATAAGAAGAGAGAATTAAAACGAAACTGGTGGCTCGGTACCACCATTTTTATCTACGTTTTGAAAGTACCAGCGCTCCCTCTATATTATAAATACTCGTAAGGCACGTGTATGTATTTTATAATTTAAAACTGAAAAACTTAAAAATATTATTTGTCTATTTTATTTGGCTATTAATCTAAAAGTACAATTTTGAAGTAATTTTAATGTTTAAATAAGCTATATATTTTTACTTAAAACATTATGTACATTATTTACAAAGTTGTACTGAAAAAATAATGTCAATTTGAAATAATAATTAACTACAATTATTGAAAGTATCAAAATATGTTCATCCAATTACCCTAGTGTTGCAATGCGTAAATTCAAATTTCCCAAAATGCCATGAGATTCTGGTAGACCTATAAATGGACTAGACGCGGCTGCCAACATGTTCACGGTGGTTGCTGGTTCGAATCCTAGGGCGCACCTGTGACTTTTCGGAGTTCGGAGTGTATTGATAGTCAATCACCACGCACTAAAACGGTGAAGGAAAACATCGTGAGGAAACCTGCATACCATAGCGATTCATAAGAATGTCTATGGTATGTAAGTCCGCCAACCCGCACTAGGCCAGCGTGGTGGACTATATGGCCTAACCACTCTCAATCGTACTTACGATTGTAAAGTAGGCCCGTGCCCTGCAGTGGGACGTATATGGGCTGATACAGATATGGTTGGGATGCCTGGACAACATTGAATATCGGTAGCTTTTAATTTCAAGAATATTACAGAAACTTTAACATAATTGTAATATTAGCATATCGTAATTTTCCGATACTTCAATAAAAATTAATAAGTATTTAACGTAAGTATTCCTAGTATATACCAAATATGCTTTGTAGTTTTTTTCTTTTTTTATATATGTAATATCTGTATTCCACAGGATTTTATAATATTTGACTAAATTGTAAAAAGTAATTTCCAATTTGAATAAATTGCTAACTAAATTGCATCGTGTACAACAGATTTTATTTAAGTGTCAAATTAATCCGCTGTCACATCAGTCAATTCAGTCCAATTCAGTCGCATTTCACAGAGGCACTTTACAAAATGAGCATGTATATTATCTTGCCTTTCATAAATCAGTAGGCTAGACAGAGAGAGGAAGATTTTAAATGTCAACCTACGTAAATTATGTATATGGAGTAAGACATTCCGTGATTGGATTTGATTGAGATTCCAATTCTTCTTTTTCGCTTTTTGTATTGTGTTAAATTGTGATAACGTTGTATTTATTACGTTCGGTGGTCAATAACATTGTAATCAATGCATTTGTGTAACTCGGTGCAATGGCTATGTTCGATAAAACGGGTTTTGCGAAGTGCAGTTTAGACGATACTGAAAAATTGTTGTGCACGGTGGAAAATGCACAAAATATCAATAAACACACCGTAAGTATTGAAATGTGCCGCAATATTACGCTCTGAAGGAGACCGCTAACTATTTCCTAGCAAATGTTACTGCATGACACTTTTTCGGTGTATTGCAAGCAATAAATGATATTGTAAAACTAGTTATAACATTATGAGTAAGTTAATCCGATTACTAGGAATTTGATCCAATTTGTTGTGCAATTTTTTAATAGTTATGTATACTGTTGAACACCATAGGTTACATATTATTCCTTTTTATACTTAAACAGGAACAAGAGATGATGTTTATGTTGTTTAAATTGTTTTTTAAAATTGAAAGCCTTACGTATTACATTTTTTTAAAATTAATGATTATTTGGTGTGCGGAATGAGGTAATCTTAAACACCAACAAGAATGTAGGAGTATACATAGCACCATAACAGTTAGATTACAGATCACTAACTTTATTGAAAAAAGATACATAGTTAAAAATATATCTGAAGCAAACTTTCAAGAAAATATTGGAAAAACATATGTTAATTTTTTGGAATTATTTACACTATTTTACATAGTAACTAACAAAACTTGAAACTTTGTCAACCCATTGCCATACTCCAGTGAATTTTCTTTCTTTCTACTTGGAGTTATCCTGGCCAGAGCTCCAATTCATCTTCCATTATAGTTAAATTTAATACATGTCAATCAGCATGATTACTTATAAACACAAATAAAAGGTTTTAGTCCTATAACAATTAATTTATTTTTTACAATTAAAGCCTTGCTCACTTTGGTTTTCCCCACCACAATATTCACAAATAATTTAATGAACAAGTTTAATTATGAAAAATTACTGTTAATAAATATCTTATTAATTTTATCTGAGGAATATAATTTGCATGTATATTAGCATGTTAAATATAGAACTGGTTCAACTAATAGATGGCTGAGTCACATTTTATATTCAAGAGACAAGAGATAATGTTTTAGAGCATTATCCTTGTTTCACTAATATTAGAGTACAAGGTCATTGCTACAAGTTAACTTATCTTAATTTTTTTTACATCTAAGGAAATGCCTCATTATTAATATAAAATATTGTGATATGGATTTGCTTGGCAAAGTTATTTTAAATTTCTATAGACCATACACAAAAAACCTGATTTACTGTATATCTGGTTCCAAGTAAACTTGCTTATTCAAACATTTTTACCCAAAATTAATTGCTCTAATCATACCACCCTGTATATTGTAGTTACTTTGTTGTCTCACTATAGACAACTAACATAAATTACATCCTTTCTGTACTGTTCATGATAAAGATATATTGAACCAATGTTGTGCTTGAAGGATGTAGCAGCCAGAGTAACTACTAGAGTTATTGATACATAAAATCCTATGCCTCAGGATGGCGAGTGCAGTGGAATGCCAAGCATTGGTCCATGAGCCATTGTATCAATCAACATCAGACAAATGGCATATTTGTCTCACCATTCATAGCAATAACAAAACAGCTTAAAAGACATTGTATTAATGTAATTGAACTTTGCAAGCAAATAAGTACGACCTTGAGTCACTTTCTTACTAGGTTAAATAAATAAATCAAAGTGATAAATAACATCTTGTTTATTTATTGAATTATCATATGGGCTTGTGGTTGAGTTGGTCTCAGTATTGCATTTTGTGATATTGGTTTGAGGTAAAAGGGGTAATTTTGATTGGTGGATGTATAGCGGTGGCGCGGCACGGCGATGCGTCCTTACGAGCTACGATTCTGAGATTGACGACAGAGCGTGCGCTTCGTATCTGTCAAGAACGCCTAAAACACCCTAAACGAGGTTACAGTTGTAAACGGGAAAGAGTATTCATGCATCATGCGGTAAAGTGAAATAAATCAGGGCGTATATACGCGCCCTGATTTACGAGGGGGACGATCCTTTCTCCCTGCCACAACATTCAGTACAGCCCTAAAGAACTTTAATTTCACCGAGGGGCTTTAATCGGTATAGCGCCGTAAGATCATAATGACCAGTCCGGCCAGCATCCGCAAACGTGACGGACTAAATTTGGAAGGAAAATACGCCGGCAAAAATCTCTTGACTTGACACTCGCGATATCAAGAGTGGAGCCTAACACATTTCCTCTACGTAAAAAAAGCTTTACATATTAGATGGACAAAGCTAGTGCCCAGCAGTAGGGCATGAATGGACAAGTGTAAAATAAACTTCATACTTATGGTGGATACATTTATTTGGACAAGCAAAATATTATTTGGCAAAAAATAAATGAAACTAATATCACGCATCTGAAGAGAGAAGTGTGAAGGTGGCTACCTAACATGTAACATGTTGCGATGGTTGCTTAACTATAATTAAAACTGCTGATTTAGATTTTTACTTCGTGCTGACGTAAATTAAATTTAGGTATCAAAAAGCTTTGATACTGCCTGAAACAAACGAACAAAACAGTGAAGGAAAAACATCGTGAGGAAATCTACATACCATAGCGATTGGTATGAACTTCTATGGTATGTAAAAGTTCGCCAACCAATACTAAGCCAGCGTGGTGGACTATACGGCCTAACCATTTCTTAATCGTATCTTCGAGTGTAGAGTAGGCCCGTGCCCAGCAGTGGGACGTATATGGGCTGATACAGTACTGCCTGAAAATAATAAACATCTTAATTATAAGTCGGCATTATGATCAATAACGGGAAATGCACACCAAAAATAGGCCTTTCGGCTTCCAATAGAATATTGGACTACTTGAAAGCGGCTCGCATCTATCGCTTAATACTTTAATTTTATTGAAATAAAACTATTATTTACGGATTTTATCGCGAATTTAATTTAATTTTTTACATTTTTAACTTCCCGACGTTTCGATTACTTTACAGCTTTCGTGGTCACGGGGCGGACTGAGGTATTAAACGTCCGCTCTGTGACTGTTACAATTCAACTACCCTTATCTTACAATTATTAATTTAAAAATTAATTTTAAAATATCTAGTCTATGTTTGCGATCCGATCTACGCAGAAGGAGCTCACAGTGTCTTGAGGTCTGGCAGTTGGTCTTTTGGGTTCCGATTTAATTAAATGTAGTATTGGATCCCATGCTTGAAACCCAAAAGACCAACTGCCAGACCTCAAGACACTGTGAGCTCCTTCTGCGTAGATCGGATCGCAAACATAGACTAGATATTTTAAATTTAATTTTTAATTTAATAATTGTAAAATAAGGGTAGTTGAATTGTAACAGTCACAGAGCGGACGTCTAATACCTCAGTCCGCCCCGTGACCACGAAAGCTGTAAAGTAATCGAAACGTCGGGAAGTTAAAAAAGTAAAAAATTAAACTAAATTCGCGATAAAATCCGTAAATAATAGTTTTATTTCAATGTGTAACATTCGCGTAAATCTAAGAAACCATTTAATTTTATTTTCTCTAGGAGTATATACTGCGGGTCCAAAGAGGTCCGTACAAGGAAAACAAATGGAATGTGTCGCGTCGCTACAGAGATTTCGCGGCTCTGCACTCGGTGTTGCAACAGGCGAACATCGATTTGCCGCTGCCACCAAAGAAGCTCATTGGGAACATGCAACCCTCGTTTATCGCGGAGAGGCAGATAGCTTTACAGGTAAATGTTTATATTGTACATGGCTGTAATCCTAAGATAACGTCGGTTGATAAGAATGAATAGCAAACCCAAAAATGTATCATCATCATCAGCCCGTTACAGTCCACTGCTGGATATAGGTCTCACAAGGTACGCCACAGAGCACGATCTGCTGTTTTATGCATCCAGTCGCTGCCGGTCCTCTTGTGCAAGTCGTCGCTTCATCTGGCCAGAGGGCGTCCCACGCTACGTTTGCCAAGACGCGTTCTCCACTCCAGAACACACTTACTCCAGCGGTTATCCGTTCTGCGACATATGTGGCCAGCCCATTGCCACTTCAACCTACTAACTTTTAGAGCAATGTCGGTCACCTTGGTTCTCTGATGGATCACTTCGCTGCGAATTTTGTCCTTCATAAAAACTCCGAGCATAGCTCTTTTCATTGCACTTGGAGCGACTTTAAACTTATGGATAGGCCCCATAGTCAGTGTCCACGAATGTAAAGTATTTGCTTATTTAAGTATCAAAATCGTAATAAGTGGTTATAATGTGTACATGGATAAAATTGTTGGAAATTTCAAAATATTAAATTGTTTTTGTTTAACTATGGATGCCGTTTGATATGGAACAGAAAAACAAAACATCTATCAATAATTTCATCCAATTAGTTTGTTTAGGTGCGTTTGCGTTTGACTAGCGAAAACAATTTACGATAACATTTTTTTATTGAGACAAATGTTACTATTATCATCTGCGTCAATAAGAGAAAGTAATGTATCGCTCAATACTTTGTTTACAAGCTCTGAACAACAGTGAATAATTACTGCAAACAAGAAGTATTTGCACACATCTATCTAGACATACGACATAAATGAGTTTCTTTTTTCAGAATTATTTAAATGAAGTATTGAAACATCAAATATTAGCGTTATCATTGCCACTGAGAAGCTTTCTGGACCCGAACAACTATTCGCTGACTATAGCAGGTAATCATTATTTTAATTAGCTTAATCGTGCAGAAGCCGAAAAACATGTTTTCCTGTTTATAAACTTGTATGTTGGGTAGCGGCTTTTTTCTACACGTTGTTAAAGCCTCTGTGGTCGGGAGTTGACTGTTGAACGAGAGGCCATGAATTCGATTCCCATACCGAGATCAATATTTGTGTGGCCCATACCGTAAAAGTTGACAACTTTGCCTCACAGGTTAACATAGCCCTAAAATCATTTTTTTAACAAATCCGTTAATATGAAAAAAATATTTAAGTCTATGGCATCATTTATTATTTGGTAGGAAAGTTGATTATATTTGTGATAGCACTGTGAATCGCAGTTATTCCTGAGTTTATTTAGTAGCTTGTGAGAGCTTGTCAAAAAAGGTATGTCTTTTGGCGGGCCAATTTCGTCTGAAAAATATTCGTGGATTGTGCGTCATGACGAGACCGCAGATAGATTATTTTAATGTATGTCATAGAATATGAATTATTAAGTATTTTAATAACAGTTTAGTTATCTAATCGTTAAAAAGTCATTAAATTTCGGGATGGGCAATTTTACCCTGACTTTTTCAGACCTGTGCTTGACAACATTGCCCATCATCAAAAAGTACCTAGGGTTGTCAATATCTCGATAAATTAATTTGATAAAATCTAAAAAGGTTTCGACGCCTGTTATTTTAAAGATCAATCAAATTTAGAAAGGTGTCTTTTTAATCGACTTAATAAAAGAAGGTATTTACTTTATTTTGATTGCCAAATAGATCAAAACTTAAGTTGACATTTTGTTTGTAGCATATTTTAAATGTATTTAAATAAAAGATTTCTATAGCGTGCAATGCTTGATTTAATTACCACTTTCATATTATGAAAAGTAAAAATGTGAGAAATTATATAAAGTAAAATCAATTTACTGTAATGTGACAGCCCTAAGAGTTTTTAACCATTTATCAGAGTTTGTATGGAAAGAGTAAGAATCGCTAGGTAAAATTGACCATAATTTTTTGTTACGAGAATCTGTTAACGTTACGAGTTTTTTTCTAAACCACTGCTAAGATTATTTTTTATACTTATTTCATTTTTAATTGTGTAATAATATGGGTCATATTTTGGCAGATATCAACATGGGCAATGTTAGCTGATCGCCACATAAGTTTGCCCATCATTAAAATAATAAAAAATAAATTTAAAATATTAATTTATTTTAAATATAACATAGCTAATAGTAGCATATGGTTATGTAGTTGATGTAAATGAAAAAATATATATAGGTGGTTATAGAAAAAATATGAAATATAGCAGATTTTATCAAAAAATCGGGCAATGTTGTCGGCTTTCACGGTAGTTATTTATCTTTAGGTCTGCTTGCTGTGAAATCAAAGAGTCTGTCGTAGTTTCTGATACCCTCTCAACAAGGCTCTCAACAATATTGACTTATTTTTTTACTCAAAAAAGTCACACACATATTCATATAAGTACCCCACATTAAATCGAGTCTTGTATCGTGGGTATCAGAAACTACGAGAGACTTTTCGGTCTCACAAACACCCAGACCCGAAATAAATACCTGTGGTTCACATAAATATTTGCCTCCATGCGGGGATTGAATCTGTGACCGCTCGTTTCACAGCCAGCGTTTAACCAAATACGTCACGGAGGCTGTCAATTTATTGATATGAAGGGTACTACAAAATATTGATATCATCCAAACCGCATGTGTAACATTACACTAATATCTCCAATGCATTCTGATGTATCGTGAAGGCCGTCACACAATAACGGTGTGCGCAATTTGATATGTCGCGCATTTGACCACTGTGTATTCTGTTGCTTTATTTTTTCATCGCTTTTTATTAAAATAAGTCTTATTATTAATTATAATATTGTTTGGATAACCATGAATAATTCTCGTCATTATTTTTAACTCAAATGATGTCATTCCTCGCTTGGGTTTCTCTTTGAAAAACAGCGTTGCGGTATTATTAAGGGATTTCCACAGCATAAAAGTTTCAGCTTTTATGAATAAAAGCTGGAAGAATAGTCCATTGTTAGAAGAATAGCCCAAAATATATCTAGTTTTACTTATAGCTGTGCCAATAATTAAAAAATAACATTTAATTTCATTTCATGTTTCCCATACCGAACGCTAGAGTAAGGGATCCATTGGCAATCTTTTTAGTGGATAAGTTACTTTATTGTAATCAATCATACGATTTTATTATGCAAACTAATTACAAATTAATAAATATGATATAATATATTCGTATAAATATTATTATTTATGTTTTATAAATATATATTCTCTTCTCATTTATTTCCTTATAAATTAATAAGCACCTGCTTCCGTCTCTCTGCACTACCTTAAGGTTGGCTGGTAGAAAATGCCCTTAGGCATTATGTCCGCCTGTACTATTAATGTGTACAAAGTGTAAATAAAATAAAATAAATATTAATTACTAGCGGCCCGACCCAGCTTCGCCTGGGTGCATATATTTCTTGATTCCACTCCACACCAAATACATGTTGTTTTTCGTATAAACTCTTGTATACCTAAACTTGACGTAGCTATCCTACTGTCCGGCACAATCCCGTCTCACCCGCCTGTTCAGTCTCTTCCCAATCCGTCCCATCCCTTCTCTTTATTATCCATACCGTTTTATAACGTGCATTTACATTTCGTCCTAACAAATCTGTCATCTATCCCAGCCCTCTCCCGTACCTTCCATTCTATTTTACTTTATGTCCCTTCTCTCCATATACATCCATATACATATACATATAAAGATTGCCTTATGAATTTTTGACATTAAAAACTTTAGCGTTTTATATTGTCCATCCAATATTCCTTCCCTTATTTCAGCACCAAAATGCTGTTTTTTCCAAAAAATATTGCACGCCATTACATTAGTAATAAAGAGTTAAAATATAAAATTTCATAGACATAACTTCAGTGGTTTCGATTTTCTTAGACATAACATTTCAACCCTTTTTTTACCCCATTTATTTATAATATAACCTATCTCACTCCGATACGATGTACATTTCTATCAGTGAATTATAGCGAATGAAAGACCACTGTAAAACTTCGTGATAAAAATGGCATTGGCAGACTTCTAGTATTATTTGTTTACGCTTCTGATGCTGCATTTACACGCTTGGCCAACCTCAGCCAACCTCCACCAACGCCAGCGTGTAAACGGAGTGTTTGGCTCGGCTGGTCTTATGTTTTATTTTATTTTTTTTAAATTGAGGACCTCCAAGGAAGGATACACGACATATAATGAAGACAATGGTATAGCATTGTTGTGGTTTACATTTCGACGTGATCTTCAATTATAGGAGACCACAGGATGCAAATTTAAATAACTATACAATGACAAAATATATTAAAAATAATTAAGACTGAATTTGAAATTAAGTGATGAATTTAAATTCAAATTAATTAATATATAATAAAGTAATTTTAAAAGTGATCAAATTGAATATAACATAATGTAGAAAGTAATTAATTAAGTTTATCATTAATTAGGGGTACATAACAATTGCAAGATGTTTTTCATAGTTAATAGCTTGGAGTTGGTAGACGTTGGCCCAGCCTCAGCCAACATGTAAATCCACCATTACGTGTGAACATTATTTATTTCATTGTCCTATATTAATGTAGCTTGATATATTCTCCTTAGTTTATACAAAATAAATTTCTGAACGCATGCATAAACAATTACAAACAATTAAAATGTCAATCCATTTTCACTACTGTCAATATTTTACATCTTTAAAATCTAAAATACGCCATCAATCGAATATTGTGGATATATGTTTTCGATTCGAAACCTTTATTTAAATACGTTCTTTAATTTGAGGGAAGAGTTTACCATATCGACAGGGTGAAAATTAAATGTTTGACAGTTACAAATCCATGAACATTTTGTATGGGAAAATCACGCACACTGTTTTGATAGATATGATTGAATTTGAACTTTGTTTAGCGGTAATAAAGTGCAAATTGACTCTTTGACGTTAGGAACATACCTACATTGTTTAAATAACAGTGAGTGCTTGTAATTTAATATGAACTTTATACAATAGCAATAAAGCTCAAATTGACTTTACGATTTAGTTAGAAAACGTTTATATGGGAAAAAGAAAAGGGCTGTTTTTAGGGTTTTTCCGGCAATTATTCGATTTTTTCTCGCCGTAAGAACCATCCTTGGACCTCCACAAACATTTTAACACGTTAAACGCCGAGCAAAAAATGGCAGTTAGTCATTTGGGCCACGGGGGTCACCGGTGACCGATTACATGTTTCCTTAAGAAAATATCACGAAAAATTGTTTTAGTCAAATTAAATATGCAAATTTAGTAATTTTTTATTGTTTTGTGTTTATATTAACTTTAGCGAAAAATGATGGAATTGATGATTTCCACTTGGCCCGAACGGGTTTGCTTGAATCGCCCACCGGTGGGCCGCGTGGCGTTCAACGTGTTAAAAAAAGAATTATCGAAATCGGTTCAGCCGTTCACACGTGATGCCGTGACAACGCGAAACGGGTTTCATTTTTATATATATAAGATAAGATGTATTATATTTCCATTAATTTTCATATATCTTCATAACTATTGTGTAAATAAAATAAATTGAATTTCAGAGCAGGCTCTTCAGACAGTCTCCATCGCACTGCGAGGCGACGGTAGATACGAACTGAAAGGACCTCTGCCCGATATAGGATGGCGGATACGGAAACATTATTTTTTGGTGAGTTATTTTACATACCATAACTATATTATTTTAATGTATAAATATGATGCATATTACGTATCATCCAGCGAGCGTGCATGAAGAGATTGATGACAGTATTGTGAGCACTAAGGGCGCCCCAGTCAGATGACTATCCCCAGTCAATCTGACTGAAGTCAGCGATAATATGTTTAACGTAGACGGGAATGCTTTAAGTGTTTAACCGACTTCAAAAAAAGGAGGAGGTTCTCAACTCGAGTGTATGTTCTTTTTTTCTTTGATCATTTGCTCTTATGACGCATTTTTAATTCCGTTATAATTAAGGTGCTGGTAAGTACTTGTGGTAGGACTTTCATTGTGACAAGCCGCCTGGGTTAGTTACCATCGCGATGTCTATTTCTCCCGTCAAACAGCAGTGTAAATGCATTGTTTTTTTTCGGTTTGATGGACATTGTAGCCAGAGTAACTACTTGACATATTGAGACAACATCTTATGTCTCAAGATGGTGAGCGCAGTGGAATGCCAAGCATTGATTTGTAATTCATAGTGTTGTTTTGGTCTTGCTGCTGTCTATGAGAGGCCGTATCGCTTACTATCAGGTGATTGGCATGCTCGTCTCACAATATACAGCCGCTGCCAATAAACAATCCCAATGCAAAATTTGCCGTTTGAGATTGACAGCTCAATCTTTTTTCTGATACTATATTGCCAATAATCAATCTCAGTAGTGAAAAAACTATGGCAACATGGTAAATGACAAATCGAAAAGTAGAAAACAATCCAGATTGACTTCAATCTAATTTTTTCGATTGATTATTGGCATCGGCCGTTAGTGGAGTTAAAAAAACGCTTTATGTTTTATTCGACCATTGGCTCTTGTGGCGTGTTTTAAATTCCATTTAAATAATAAATAAACATCCTTCTGCGTGTAATCCCAAAGGCATAATTTGGATCTTGGATGCCTTAGTTATACACAAAAACCTACTCCTCATAGGTAATTACTGTATGATTAATTTAAATTGTGAGGTTCATATAATTAACAAAACACACGAATAGAGAGCTAAGTTATAGCCGTAGCAGGAAAAATAAAATTATTATGATAGCATATTTTAACGTATATTATTATTATTATTATTTATTTTCTACGCTTACAAATAGTTTCGGTGGTGGGTTTCGGGAATAATTATATCTGCTCATACATCTCATCATCTTAAGGTTGTATGGAAAACGGTACGGAGGTCCTTTTTTTCATAAGTAAAATGAGTGATAAAAAGTTGGACCTGAACCAGTAACCTAATCTTGTTTCTCGGTGTAGGTTATCGCTCACGCTTGAAAAAAATACTATAATAAAATTTCTGTAAAATATTTTCTGAATTAATGAATGAATTTTAATTTCAGGTTGAGCGAAGAAGACAAAACATTCGATAACTAAAATAGGTTTTAAAATTGTCTATGAAAGCCGTTCAAGTATAGGTCTACCAGAATGTCATGGCATAAAATTAAAAACAAACACAATGATTTTTATATGGCAATACCATCAGTCAACAGCTGTTTCAAAACTTGAGTTATGTCATTTGATGTGAATATTTCAAGATTTCTATCCTTTCTTAGCGAAAATGTACAAATTAGTTCTACAATCACAAGTGCGACACATTGTTTACAAGGTTTATCGCCAGATCCGTGAATAATTTGGCCAAATTCAAACAAAATCGTCGATTTCAAAATCGACGTCGTTTTAACAAGTAAGTCGGAGTGAATAGTTTTGATACTTAATTTTTTTTTTGTTAGTGTTAGATATGTGCATGTGTTTTATTGTATATACTTTGATATCATTTTTTGGAACTAAACAGTAATGCATTAAATACCTATTTACAGGAGTTTCCAGAGATTTTAGATAAGGAACGGTTTATTATTATTCCTTTATCTTCATCGTCTTCATCAGAAGATGTACAGGAAGAGTATTTAGAAGTAAGGTCTGACTAAAGTGTTAATGAAATAAAGAAGACTGAAAATAAATTTATTCGTTTTTATTTTACAATCTTGCATCGTTCGTATAACATTTATCGAGTCTAATAATTATTTAAATAAAACCGACTCATAATCAAACTATTTACAATTTGGAAATTGAAAGTTGTTTGATTAAGTGAGAACTAATAAAAAGAGAGAATTAAAACGAAACTGGTGCTCGGTACCACCATTTTTATCTACGTTTTGAAAGTACCAGCGCTCCCTCTATATTATAAATACTCGTAAGGCACGTATGTATTTTATAATTTAAAACTGAAAAACTAAAAAATATTATTTGCCTATTTTATTTGGCTATTAATCTAAAAGTACAATTTTGAAGTAATTTTAATGTTATAATAACCTATATATTTTTACTTAAAACATTATTTACTTTATTTACAAAGTTGTACTAAAAAATAATCAATTTGAAATAATAATTAATTACAATTATTGAAAGTATCAAAATATGTTCATCCAATTACCCCAGTATTGCAATGCGTAAATTCAAATTTCCCATAATGCCATGAGATTCTGGTAGACCTATAACCCTGCATGCCCCAGAGATCTTAAAAAGATCTATGTAAAGTTCGCTAACTCGCAATTTATTTATTTTTCTCGCGGGGAAAATCCCTTTACGTACCATCCCGCCCCCGAAGGGGCGAGGGTGTGTCGGACTCACCGGTGCGCCTTCCGGCCCAGCGAGACGTGATGCTGGGTCGTGTCCCTATCGTAGTCTATGCACCGAAATACCGACTAAAAACCCCGCGTTGGCCACCATCGGTGCACTTTGGAGACGGCCCCGGGATACCGCTCAACAGACGCGCCAGGACCGCCTCCACGTGCACTGCCGCTTACAGCGACGCGGCTTTTTGACACTTGTAGCGCTTCGTCTCGGGGGCCGCCAGGATAGGGAAGGCGGCCCCGTGTGGCCTCTGCGGCGCCGGGTTAGTTGGTGTCCCGGCGCCTCGTTCTTCGTCTGCGGTGACGACGAGCGGGATCGTTCTGCTCACGATCCCGCTCGGCGCTCTCCTTCTGCAACATGACGCGCTCGCAGAAGGAGAGCATGGCTCGCCACGACCTCTGGCTGCCGACCATGGCGGCGATCACGGCCGGCAGCGAGAGGTCTCCACCCAAAACCGCAGTGAGAGCGCTGCGCTCCTCGTCCCAGGCTGGGCACTCCTCCAGTGTGTGCTGAGCCGTGTCCTCACGGCAGTTACCACAGTGGTGGCACACGGCGGACTCCTCAGCTCCGGCTACGCGACACAGGTACGCACCGAAGCAGCCGTGCCCGGTGAGCACCTGCGTCAACCGGAATGTCGGCGCACCGTGGCGCCTCTCCAGCCACTGTTGGAGGACAGGTCGCACTGCCGCGACGGTCCTCGTGCCAGCACTTGGGTTCTCCAACCTGGAACGCCACTCCTCCACGGCGGTCCTGCGGAGGGAGGCCAACATTGCCTCGACCTCTCGGGACACCAGTCTCTGCCCGCGCTGGGACGCCTCGTCTCGTCCGAAGAAGACAGACGAGAGGGTCTTAGCATCCAGCTCCCAGGGCAGAGTTCCCGCTAGAACGCAGGCCGCCTCGTGCGAGACCGTGCGGTAACCCGTGACGATTCGCTGCGCCACCATGCGCTGCGGACGGTGCAGCAGGCGCACGCAACCACCAGTCTCGTGCCAAATGAGGCTAGCAGGGCGGCTCTCCTGAAAGTCCTGGCCGTCGCTGTCACCAATGTGTCGTCCGCATAGCAGACGACAGCGACGCCCCGAAGGTTGGCACCACGGAGCACCCAATCGTACCCGATGTTCCACAGGAGTGGGCCCAGAACCGAGCCCTGTGGAACACTGCACGACACCGCTCTTCGATGCCACCCATTGGCGCCCGGATATACCACGTACCTGTCAGAAAGGTACGCGTGCACCATGCGCCGGAGATAGGGCGGCACCTCGTGTAACCGCAGTGCTTCAATGATGCAAGCCCAGGGCATGGTGTTGAAAGCGTTGGCGATATCGAGAGATACCGCCACCACGACTTTGCCCCGGGACACCGCTTCTTCCGCCTGTGCCTTGACCCGCAAAATCGCGTGGATCGTAGACCGGCCCTGTCTGAACCCGAACTGGCAATCCGCTAGGTCCGGGCCCGTGTCCTCCAAGTGCTCGACGAGGCGCGCGTAAACAATACGCTCAAAAAGCTTGCACACCTCGTCGAGCAACACGATGGGCCGGTAGGCCGATGGCGACTCTGCGGGTCGCCCCTCCTTCCGAAGCAGGACAAGCTTGCCCGTCTTCCATCGCGACGGGAAGATGCCCTGCTTTAGGCACGCGGAGAAAAGGCCGCGGAGCCTCGTACCCAGCGACTCGACGGCCAGCACCCAGACACGACCGGGCACCCCGTCAAGCCCCGGGGCCGAGTTTTTGCTCCGCAGTCGAAGCGCTGCCGCCTCAAATTCTTGCGGCGAAACCTCCGGGATATCCCTTTCCGAAACCGATGACGACGATGGCGCCGATGGACGTGGCGCCATCGGTGGAGGAGTGAACTCCCCGGTGGCCGGGAACAAGGCTGCGACGACGTCCTCGACGAGGTCGGTCCGGAGACTCGTAGTCAGCGGGGGCGCCCACGGGCGGAGTTTTTTCATCGCCATGCGATACGGACGCCCCCATGGATCTCTGTCGAGAGTTCTCCGGAACTCATCATTCGCCGCAGCCTTTGCTCGTGCGATGGCCACCCGCAGCGCTCTCTTCGCCTCTCTGTGGAGGTCGAGAAGGAGCCGCTCTTGTTCGTCGTCGCCTGGTCTACGGGTCCGACGACGACGGTGCCTGGCGAGTCGGCGGCGCGCGACCTGGCAAGCAGCACGCAGCTCAGTGAGCTCGGCCGACTACCAGTACACCTGGCGCTTCGCTGGGAGGCGGGTGACCCGGGGCATGGCCGCATCGCAGACGCGCGACATCGCCACCCCGAACCATTCCGCCTCTTGCTCGACCCGCACCGGCCCGTCCGGTACGGGTTGCCTGAATCAAAGCGGTCTCCTTTAGCGCCTCCACATTGAGGCGTTTTACGGCCCATCGCCGGCCGCCCATGAAACCGACGGTCGGACTACCACTGGACCGGACGGGGACCTGGGAGGCTTGGACGCTGTACCGTATGTATAAATGATCGGACAGCGACTCCTCCTCGACCAGGACCCTCCAGTCTTGAACAGGGCGGGCAAGGGCCGGGGTGGCAAACGTCACATCCACCACCGAACCGCCATTATGCCGCACGCACGTTTTTTTTTTGCGACCCCCGATTCAGGACGACCAGCCCGATGGAGATCGCCCATTCCTCCAGGGCCTCGCCCCGCGCGTCGGTCACCGACGAACCCCAGGCCAAGGATTTGGCGTTGAAGTCGCCGGCTACAAGCACCGAGCGAGGCTGACTGTCTTGCACCACCAGGGCCCCCAGACGGACGAGAAAGTTTTCGAAGTCCGCCAGGGGCCTGTTAGGAGAGAAATAAACACCTACGACCCATATCCCTCCCAACAGAACTGTCACACATCCCGAGCCCTTTGCTACTTTTTCGAAGGGCGGGGAGCCGGCAGCGCCCCGTGTCGCGATGGCCACCGAGCCATCCAGGTCCCCGGCCCACTCATCAGTGTCGGGGACAGAATGTGGCTCGGAGACGACAGCCACGTGGATCGACTATTCTGCCAGGGACTGGACGAGCATGCTCTGTGCGCCCTTGCAGTGGTTGATGTTCGCCTGGAGGAAGTTCAGCGCCATTTATGACTGGGCGATCTCCATCATCTCTGGGCGGGACGGTGGCAGCCGCGCCGCAGCCCCGGCCCCCACGCCACGCTGAATGCGGGGCAGGACCGGTGATACAACGCAGGCCTTACCGCCCACCCTGTGGTCCGCGGGTTTCCCTGCTTCTGCGCAAAGCATGCAGTTGCGGGTCCGCGGAGCACCCCCTTGCCTTATGGCCAGGTTGACCGCAGCGGTAGCAGAGCCCGCTGCGGTCACATTCGTCTGTACAATGCACTCGAACGTGCCCCATGTATAGGCAGCGGAAGCAGCGCATGGGCCGAGGCTCAAGAAGCCTCACTCCCGCTGCCACCCATCCTACCAGGACACGTCCCGCCTTCACGACTTTCTCCGCTGCCTTGACTGGACAGCGGAGCCAGACTGCGCCCAGGCCCGAGCGCTCGGCGCGTATCTCCCCGATCTTTATGTCCTCCGAGGAGCATTCACCGAGGCGGGCGATGGCCGCTGCGACTGTCTCAGGTGTGACTGAAGCGTCCAAACCCGAGACGCGCAGCTCCGCGGTCTTGACGGGTCGGGAGACGCGTACGTCTTCCTCCGATCCTCGGAGAGCTTCCCTCATTTTCCCGAGGAGGGAGTCGGCCTTCGCCTCTGATTCGGGCCCGGGCACTTCAAACAGATAAGCCCCTGTGGCCACCCGTCTTGGCTTCAGTCCAGCCGTAATGCCCAGGCTGGCGAGGTCAATCTTAGAGGTGACCTCCCGCAGAACCTTCGCGTATGTCACTCCCCGCTCTAACGCCTTCGGCGACACTGTCAGAGTGATGGCGGCTTTACGTGGCAGGCGGAGCCTGGGAGCAGTCTTTCGCGGGGCCTGGGCTGGCTGTGGAGCCATCCGGGGCTTCTTCTTGCCCCTCCTGGCCACCACTGTCCACGGAGCCTCCGTAATTGTGGCGGGTTGGGGGGGGGGGGCGGGAGCGAAGTTTGCAACCTGGGGGCGCGTTTACGGCGTCCCTGCACGCGACTGCGTGACTCCCTAGAGGCCACTTGAGGTGGCTCCGGTGGTGCAGCAGCTGCGGCCGGCCGGGCTGTCGCTGCAGGTTGGCCAACGGTTGCGGGGGGCACCCTTCCTCTTCTTGCCCCTAGGGCTGGCCATGAAGTGCTCAGTGGCGACGCAACAGGGGGCTGCGGCTTAGGAGCTGCATGGGCTCTCGCCCTGTCAGCAGCCAGCGGAGGCCTGAGGATCGGCTCTGGAGGCAGCCGCATGGCGAACGCCTCGAGTTTGGCGTCTACCCTCGGCATATGCACCTCCAGGCGCTGTATGATGGGATCCAACCTCGGACCACCCGAGGTGTCCGCCAACTCCACCACTGGTCGCTGCTGCGCGGCCAGCAGCTCCTGCAGGATCTTTCCTTGGGCAGCCAAGGCCGCCTCCAGTGCCGTCACCTTGTCGCGGAGGGCACGTTTCTCCGCCTCTGCTCTTGCGAGCTCCGCAGGGGCCGTCGCTTGGGCCATCGCAATCAACTCCGACACACTCTCGTTAAGGTCACGAACGTATGTGCCCTTCAGATGTCGGGACGTACGAGAGACGTTCTGGAGCCGCTCCGCCATTTTCATTAGCACCTCGCTGCGGGTGACCGGGCCTACCTCCCTAGAAGCCGGCTTGGTATTAGGATGAGCCTCCTTGGCCCTCCGCCGCTCGGCTTCGTCTGCCTCCCTCATTTCAGCCTCCATGACACTCTCAGCGACCATAGCTGCGTCGTAAGCCGCCTGTGCCCTTTCGACTTCCTCGTCCTCGGCAGCCGAGCTCTGCTTTGGAGCTAGAGGCCGCCGTCTCTGCTTCTTTTTGGTGGCAGCACGGAAGTCAGTCTCCACCGCACTACCACCATCACTGGCCCTCTGCCGCTTCTCAGCAGACCGGGAACCTCGCACCTTTGCGTCTCTTTTACACGCCTGTGAAGAGTCGCTGCTCATCCCGGACTCCGATTCGAAGTTTCGGGTGGGCGCGATCCTCTCCGCAGGTGGACCCATCAAAGAGGATGCCCGACTAGACGCTTGAGAAGCGTTTCCGTCAGACAGCCTATCTACAACCACTGAACGCCGAAGATTTTTGTTTTTTAAAACTCGCACTAGATCAACATGATGAAATATGGCCTTACCTTATCGATTGTAGAGGAGGCCCGCGCCCTGCAGTGGGACATAATATATGAGCTGTATGTAAGTAGAGTATGACTTCTACAACATATTGATATGATTGAACTTTATTTTTACATCGTAAAATTTTTATTCTTTTTTGCAAAGGATGGATATGACAAAAATAAACAAGTAGTAGATAAAAAAAATGGAATATTAAAGTGTGAGTCACAATGGAACGAGTTTAATGGCTTATCAGGTCAGGGGAGATAAAAAAACATTGTTATGTTGTTATGATTGGTTCTTATAGGTATGTGAAATACATTCTTTTTTATAAATAACATCGGGTATTTTGCAGCGTATCGTGCTGTTAACTATTTTGCGTGATTGTTATAGTGCATATCAGACGTCCAAAATCCAAATCCATGTAAACAACAAAATGTAGGCCTGTGACGCTAATCACTACATAGTATAAAACAAAGTAGCTTTCTCTGTCCCTATGTCCCTTTGTATGCTTAAATCTTTAAAACTAATCAACGGATTTTGATGCGGTTTATTTTTAATAGATAGAGTGATTCAAGAGGAAGGTTTATATGTATAATACATACATACGTATTATTGTACAGAAATCTATTTGTACCCGGGCAAGGCTGGGCCGGGCCGCTAGTCCATTATAAAAGGCGTAATACTAACAGTAATTGGTTTTATATTCTTTCCCAAGTTTATTGGCATTCTTTCCAGAACTGTGTCAGCTCTGATACGTCCCACTGCAGGGCACGGACCGCCTCTACAATCTAGAGAGTGATTGAGAGTGGTGAGACCACCACGCTGGCCTGATGCGGGTTTGCGGACTTTACATACCATGGAAATTCTTATAAATCGCTGTGGTATACAGGTTTCCTCATGATATTTAATTTCACCGTTCTAGTGCTAGGTGTTTGACTATAAATACACAAATGACTCTGAAAAGTCAGAGGTATGCCTCGGGATTTACACCCGCGACCACTGTGAACATGTTGTCAGCCGCGTCTGGTCCGTTTACTAACAGGCCCCCACGCACTTCTTTCCAGTGTTGATTAATTACTAGATGTTTTTTGTTTCAATACAGGTGACTGATACGAATACTAAGACGAACTGCATGCTCTCGTGGCAAAGTTATGGACCTGACAGATGCTTGTGCGACAAAGATTTACAGACTGCGTTTAAGAGCTTTCAAAATTTATCTGTAAGTATCCATTTTTTTATACATAAATTACACAGAAAGTAGCTGGATGTAGGCCGCTTTTAAAAGCTTTCTTTGGAAATTTTTGAAGTGTAATGTTCAGTTAATCTATACTAATATTATAAAGCTGCAGAGTTTGTTTGTTTGAACGCGCTAATCTTTGGAACTACTGGTCCGATTTGAATGATTATTTCAGTGTTGGATAGTCCATTTATCGAGGAAGGCTATTGGCTATCATCATCACGCTATGACCTATAGGAGGAAAGCTGTAGTGATATTTCTAGCAAATACGAGGAAATTTTGTTCGTTTTTTCGTGGTCCGATTGGTCGATATTCTAAACTGATAGTCAGAATTAAACATATTGATCGCCATTTTAAAACGTGTATGCACCCAGGCGGAGCCGGGCCCGACCGCTAGTAATCTTATATGGCTAGTTATCCGAATATATTTTTTTGCTTTGATATTACGAATGTTGTGTTTTAAAGTGCCAGGTCAGGCGGTGATTATAACAATTTCAGATTTTTTAATTAATTTTTATTTTTATTATTTTTACACACGATTTTCTTTCTATAAGTTTCACTATCGAATCTGTTAACATCTATCAACGCGTTTTTTTCGTATTACGCTATAAATTATTCATTATTTTGTGTAGCAATATATTGTTCGCAGCATCCTTACATAGACCAAATACTAGCAATACACAATTTGGAAACAGGCGCTTACGTTGTGAGAAGGATACACGAGAACGGAAGTCTGCGAGATATTCTGTACGGCATGGAGTATAGCAAGAATTATTTGTCCAAGTATGGCAACCCTAAAGTGAGGAAACCATTCACGACGGGACAAATCGCGCACTACGGGTATCAGATATTGCAGGCGTTGAAGTTTTTGCACGAAAAAGGCATACCTCATGGTAAGTATTTATGATAAATAAATACTATGTCCACTGTATATAAAATATTGTAATATGAATAATAAGGTATGCCAGTCAGACCAAGTTTAAAATTTCCCATTTCCAACATTTTGCTCGTTAAATTCGCTCATGTATTTCTTCTCATTCAATTAATCGTTATAATATCCTATACATTTATTGGTCTCTTTTTCATGACGTTTTTTTCGTTTCATCCAGTTCCGCTGTATTGCAGCATAGAGCTGAAAGGGGTATCATAGTCTGGGCATGTACATATTGACAGCCTCCGTGGCGCAGTTGTTTAGACGCCGCTTGTGAAACGCGAGGCCGCGGGTTCGATCCCCGCACCGGGACAAATGTTTGTGAGGCCCACAAGTATTTGTCTCGGGTCTAGGTGTTTGTGAGACCGAAAAGTCTCTCGTAGTTCCCGATACCCACGCCACAAGACTTAATTGATGTTAATGTGGAGTCAGGACTATGTATGTGACTGTTGGGTGTATTTATTATTATTATATTAGCATTAGATTATTAACTTGTTTATTTGTATTACTGTTTTGTCGTTATGGTGGCCATGGTATAATAAATGATGTTTCCTTCTTTCTTTTCTTTTTTTCTTAGTCCCAAATCACATCTATGGCACAAACTCAATTTATTTTCAATTTATCTCGTTTCCAGGCCACATCCACCCCGGCAACATAGCGATACAGAACCAGCAAGCGTTATTACTAGACGTGGAGAACTTCCTCGTGGGCGCCGCGAGTGTGCACCGGCCGCAACTGCTGGAGTTACGTAGGGCGGTCAGCATGGAGGCCGTCGACGTGTACTGCTTCGGACGCACGCTGTACGAGATGGCCTTCGCCACGCCCATGGAACAGTATTACTGCGATTACTACCATGATGGGATTAATCCGGACTTGGGTACGTTATATAATTGTTTGTAATGTATGTAAGTCCGCCAAGCCGCACTAGGCCAGCGTGGTGGACTATATGGTCTAAGACCTAACCACTCTCAATCATACTCTCGATTGTAGAGGAGGCCCGTGCCCTGCAGTGGGACGTATATGGGCTGATACGTATATGATGGTTTGTTTGAGGCCAAGTAGTAATGTTGGGATACAATTTGTTGGAACTTATGTATGCAGAGATATTTAGTGATTCACCACCTCATTGCCATGTATTATAACCGATTATAAATAAGCAGAACTTGAATCACGACTTGCCTATAATTAATCGCACCTTACCTTTTATAGAAATTACCTTATCGCACTAATATCTATTTTCTGCTTGTCGTCCATTGCACCACAAAAAATCCTATAAACATTTTGTAATAATTTAACTATATCCTTGAGAGCAAAGGCATCCGTTCCATCTTCCCCATGTACCATGTGGGTTCTTAATGCATCTTTACTTATTTACACTTTATTGCACAAAAGAAAACGAATACAAAGAGAAATCACATACATAAAAAGTTCAATTGGCGGTCTTATTGCCGAAAGGCAATAAGACCGCCTATACTGGTGGTAGGTCTCTCATATGTGAGAGGCTGCCTGGGTGGGTACCACCGCAATGTCTATTTCTCCCGTCAAACAGCAGTTTAAATGCACTGTTGTGTTTCGGATTGAAGGACATTGTAGCCAGAGTAACTACTGGACATATTGAGACTTAACATCTTATGTCTCAGGATGGCGAGCGCAGTGGAATGCCAAGCATTGCTTTATAGTTCAAGATGTTGTTTGGTTTTGTTACTGTTCATGAGCGGTCGCATCGCTTACCATCAGGCGAACGGCATGCTCGTCTCGCCATTCACAGCAATAAAAAAAAAAAAGGCAATGTCTTACACGACAACCATGGGATGGATTTAAGAAGAGGATAAATAGTAAAAGTTTAAAGTGTAAAGGATCATCTTTAATCCTTCTCCTCAAATCGAGTCCACGCCATAAGGATCATAGCTTAAACTGAAATACTGAAACTAAGAAATACAAAAAAAACGTATTAGTATCTCCATCCAAAGGTTGCCTGGAAGAGATTGCCTAATAAGGCCGCCGATTGTACTTATTTTAAATATTGTGTTAATTTCTGTTATTTTATTTTTTCTGGTGTACAATAAAGGTTATAAATAAAATAAATAAGAAGTATATTTTTGTTTCCATTACAGAGGCAGTCCTCCAACTTTGCGTATCAAGTCGGTCCTGCAAGCAGGGCGGTGCCACCCTCGACCAAGTATTACAACAGGCACTATTCTGCGCGCCCACATACAACGGCTTGTCATTAGCCACGCGGGACGCGCCGAGACCACACCTGAAGTTCCCGCTGCCGTTGAAGGAGGAGATCAAGGCTGCTGTGGCCGAGACTGAGGGGAGGTTGAAGAGCGAACATAAATTGGTGAGAGAATTTTCACAATATATCTGTCACCGGTATACATACACTTGAGCGCTACAACGCCCAGTAATTGCCTGTCTCTTGAGGGTTTCTCGCAAATAGTAGACAGTGCAAAGATACATTATTACATAATTTTATTTAGTTATTTGAAAATTTAATGTGTCTAAAATTGAACCAACAAACGATACAAACAAACAATGTTTAAACACAAAATGATTATGATAATAAGACATAATTACTCTCTCTTTGCAGGTTCGAAACGCGAAAAGGGAAGTGCGGATACAAGAAATATTGGGTTCTGAAGAAGAATTAAAGAAACAAAAACGAAAAGCGGTACTTACTCACTTTATTATAGATACAGATCACTTCCAATAGATACCGCATTACGATAGTTTTGTTTTGAACCGAAAACACCAACGAAGGGCACTGCGCGGGGGGTGGGCGGCTTGCAGCGCGGTCACGTGGACTTCACTGGAGAGATGAGGCATAAGTCGATAAATAAAAAAATGTATCGATAGTTCGATTTGCCAGTAAGTTCATGTGTTATGATCGCTTCTATAACTTAATTACCAACTTGTTAAATGTTTGATAATATTTTTTCACGGGCCTGATCTGATAAATTATACCAACCGGCAACCGCTAACTACGAATAAAATAGGATTAAGATTTATACTTTAGTATGTAACGGTTTTATTTCTATTATTCACCGTGTATTTTTGTATACCATAATGGCGAAATATCCAAAATAAGTGTTGATATAAAAGATCAGATAAAAATATGAAATAGTAAATAACTAAACCTCACACCCTAAAGGGCTACAATAACTTATTCCGTTTCTTGAACTCTGACGGCGGCTGTAGTAAATGTAATGTCGACAAGTGACGATGAAACCCACTTGACGAACTATGAATGTTTTTGAGACGATATACAGGGTATATCAAGACTGCTACCGAAAACGAAGCCGGGTGGTAGTTTAAGCGACTTCAGACACAATGCAACAGAAAAAGTTGCAAAAAAAAGCTTCAATTTTTTTTTTGTTATTTTTTTCCCATGACCGTATTTGGGTGGTAAATACATTTTTTCCTAAAATAATAGTGTATAACCTTTTATTCATAAATAATCTAAGGTATAAAAGTGTTTAAATTATTATTTTAGCAAAAACTATGGATTTACCATCCAAAAATTACTATGTTTAAAAAATCATAAAAAATAACTGTCGCGTTTCTTTGCGAAATTTTTAGTTGCATTGTGTTTGTAGTCACTAAAACTACCACCCGGCTTCGTTTTCGGTAGCAGTCTTGAGATACCTGGTATACAACGTATGTTAAAATTAGTGCAATAGCTTAGCACAAGCTGACTCTCAATAAACTTAGTATACTAAAACTTATGATAAATACCCTCCCATTATATTTGAAAACGTATACAACTAGAGGGAAAAAAGGAAATTTAATTACGCCAAAGATAAATAAAAAAATATTGTAAAAGTACCTTGTTAAAAAATTAACTATTTTAAATTACATAAAATAACGTAATTATGGTAATTTGCAATTTTTATTTAAATCAATATATATTTTGTGACATTGTCATTTAATAAAATTAATTTACATTATTGTTTTACAATATCGATATTTCTGGGAATTATATTATAAACATGCGTCAAACAGTAGAAGAACGCGTGATTTCGCCAAAAAAAGATGGCTTATTACGGTTATTGCTATGCGAAAAAGAGAGAAAGAGACGGCTGATTCTCCATCTGAACGCGACTGTTTGACATTGATACGTTAACCAGTATAAATTGAGCTCGCTCGGGACCAAATTAATTTAAAGAATATTAGTTATCGATGAAAACTTATTGCGTTTTTTAGATACTTTATTTTTTTGAGTTTTTTGCACACCATTTTATTGAACAAATCATTATTAACTGATAATATTACAAAATGTAATTTTCGCTAACGTGCGACGATATGTGCGGGTCCACTACTTGGACGACACTGATGACGCGACATTTGGCATCGGTTTATATCTATCTGATAGCTTTTATGTGTTGGGCGCAACCGCTGCCTTTCATTAGGTATCTATTGGAGTGATCTGTGATTATAGACAACAGAGATATAATTAATTGTATTTTAAATCTATCGTATATTGAAATAATACATGTATTTTGTAGAAAAAACGCGAGAGTATATGGAAATCAACATCGTCGCTCGCTGAGACTGTGCGGTCGCAGAGCGCCAGCACGGCCTCGTCCCCCACGCCGCCTGCACTACGTATGTATACGTATTTATGACATTATTATTAAATTGTAGTATAGAAATAGTGGTAATTTGTTGTAATAAAAACACAATTTATATTTTATTATTTATACCTATTGGTGCTCTAGATCCAGCTGTATACCGGGTATATCAAGACTGCTACCGAAAACGAAGCCGGGTGGTAGTTTTAGTCACTACAAACACAATGCAACTAAAAATCGTGCTGAGAAACGCGACCATGATTTTTAATGATTTTTTTAATTTCATCATTTTTGGGTGGTAAATCCATAGTTTTTGCTAAATTAATAATTTTAACTCTTTTATCCCTTAGAGTATTTATAAATAAAAGGGTACACACTATTATTTTAGGACAAAATGGATTTACCACCCAAATAGGACCAAAGAAAAAAAAATTCAAAAAAAAAATTGACACTTTTTTTTGCAACATTTTCTATTGCATTGTGTCTGAAGTCGCTTAAACTACCACCCGGCTTCGTTTTCGGTAGCAGTCTTGATATACCCTGTATAATAGAAATGGGCTTAAATAGGGGTTTCAAAAATTTGTTATACAGGGTATATCAAGACTGCTACCGAAAACGAAGCCGGGTGGTAGTTTAAGCTACTTCAGACACAATGCAATAGAAAAAGTTGCAAAAAAAAGCGACAATTTTTTTTGTTATTTTTTTCCTATGGCCATATTTGGGTGGTAAATACATTTTTTCCTAAAATAATAGTGTATACCCATTTATTCATAACTAATCTAAGGTATAAAAGTGTTTAAATTATAACTTTAGCAAAAACTATGGATTTACCACCCAAAAATGACGATGTTTAAAAAATCATAAAAAATAATTGTCGTGTTTCTATGCGAAATTTTTAGTTGCATTGTGTTTGTAGTCACTAAAACTACCACCCGGCTTCGTTTTCGGTAGCAGTCTTGAGATACCCGGTATATCGAAATTTCTTACGATTTCCATTTAACAATTGACAACACTTTGTTAATCATCTTACAAGATTACTGCAGAATTAAAACAATGGATTCTTTCACCCTAACGGATCGAGCTGATCATTTCATCAACATTTGTATACTTATGCCACAATTTGTGTATTATTATTCACTGGTGGTACTCTCTCATATGTGAAAGGCCGCCTGGGTGGGTATCACCGCAATGTCTATTTCTCCCGTGAAACAACACTGCGTAAATGCACTGTCGTGTTTCGGATTGAAGGACATTGTAGCCAGAGTAACTACTGGACATATTGAGACTTTACATCTTATGTCTCAGGATGGCGAGCGCAGTGGAATGTTGCTACTGTTTATGAGTGGTCGTATCGCTTACCATCACGCGAATGGCTTGCTCGTCTCGCCGCAATAAAAAAAACCTCAATGATTAATTTACAGCCCCGGACGTGGCTGACACGTGCGCGTCGTCTCCGGCGGCGAGCAGCCCGTGCGCCGCGCGCTCCGCCCTGCTCGACGCCATCTGCACATTCGACAAGAACAAACTCTCCAGGGTCACCACGCGGTGAGGACCACCGCACACATACTGTACCATCGTATCAAACATTAGTTATCTGTTCATCAAATATTGAGCTATTGTAATTGAATGGACGTCGCGAAAAAAATATGTACGCACTGCGCACGCACTTACCCATACAAACCGGAATCCAATGGAGTGAAATCGAAGATAGACTGCGTAGGTACAGAGATAAATACTTTGTTCGCAATGCCGCCTCTATTATACTATCTCAATACTCTCAAAACATATTTTATTTAAAAAATGCCCGCATAGGTAAAAAGTAGCAAGCTTTATCGAGTTCGATACTATCGTCAGTATCGATATCGATAACCGGTAAGTTCATATCGAAATAGTTGTATCGGTAAAGATATAAATTATAGGGTATCCATAACATTGGTCTTATCATCGTGTGTGGTGCTGCACAGACACACATTACACGACACGGAAATGTATCGATAAATACCTAAACAGAAAAGAGTATTTTACACTTATTGTGCTGAACGGTGCACCTAATGCATTTAAATATTTTATTCTATATTTTTATTAATATAATAAAATTGATTCTCGGTATGTAAATTTGATATTTTTGCACAATTAGTGATTGTATAATGGTGCATTTTTATATAGAAGAGTCAACTGAGATAATTAGGCCGAACTCACTATATGCTTAGATGATTTTTTTATACAGAATGTAATGATTAAAAATTTAAATTAAATAGACTGCCGGCTGATTTATAATTTACACTTAATATAAATATATGTAGGCCCAGTGAACAAATTAAATAATAGATCTCTAAAATTATTGTATAATGGTTTATATGAACTTAGGACTATTTTATTATTGATCTGTATCTGAATTTGTTATTTTAATTTACTAATTTACGTATATAATAAACTATTTTATACATTATTTAATGAATTTTGTATGAATTGGGCACTATAATTTGTTGTTATGTAATATTATTTTTGAAACATCTTGGAAATAGTACAATGCCCTGGTTTTAAATAATATTCTAATTAAATTGAAGTATGTAATAGATTACTACGATATAATTAGTAAAAACACAAATTAACGTATTATATTATTTTAGTATTTAAGTTATTATTTTAGAATAGTATTATCAAATGGCGAATACATTTTTTGACGAACCGTGTAGTTACTTATTTGATTAAGTAAATAATAAATTATTATAAATAAATTAACATTCTAATTATTGTTGAATATATTTTTATGTGAAATTTCCGTTATATCTGAAGTAAATTTAAAATATGTAAATAATTTGTTTGAAATCATGCTCTCCTACAATACAATACAACCTATAAAATTGTAACTTTGTTGACGGCGAAAATTATCAGCATATATCTTTGCATTTTTCTTGACCTCATTCTATTTAAAACATATTGTTTTATTTCGCTCTGAAAAATTTACGTTTTGTAGCTTTTTGTATAAAAAATGTTCAGTCTTTAAATTTATTTTGAAGTTGAAAGTAAATGCTATGTTTTAATTGAATTTACACACGGTACGTCTCTTAACAAAAAAGATCTTACGAATTCTTTTGAATTTGTAGCAAACGTTGCGTTTAAGCGTTTAAGTGATACAAACTGGTCAAGTATTGGTTTATTGAAATTATTATTTCGTGTTATGTATGTAGCAGCTTTAATGTTAGTGCTAAGTTACATAGAATAAATGTTTAATATATTTCGTTGTAAGAATAAGAGAATATAGAGTTGAAATTATATGTTGTTTTTTTATATCTTTTATAATGTATGAATTATATAGTAAAGATTTATTTGACTTTAAAATAAACAAGTAAGAGATTACGGATAAATGAAAAGAAATAAATTTAATTATTTATTTGTAAATCTAATAAACAATATTCGCATTCATGCAGCACTTAACATTGAAATTATCACTTATAAGAACGACACTACAGCGATACTTCGACTATTTATTATCACTGATACATACTTATTAAGATTAATTTTCAATACGGTTGCTGTAGAACACTCGCGTCGCCACGAATTGGGGTAGACAGGGCATTTAAAATAAAGATTCTCACGGGGAAAAGATATATATATATATATATATATATATATTATATAATATATTATATATAATATATTATACCGGGTATCTCAAGACTGCTACCGAAAACGAAGCCGGGTGGTAGTTTTAGTAACTACAAACACAATGCAACTAAAAATTTCGCAAAGAAACGCGACAATTATTTTTTATGATTTTTTAAATATCGTCATTTTTGGGTGGTAAATCCATAGTTTTTGCTAAAATAATAATTTAAACTCTTTTATACCTTAGATTATTTATAAATAAAAGGGTATACACTATTATTTTAGGAAAAAATGTATTTACCACCCAAATATGGTCAAAGGAAAAAAATAACCAAAAAAAATTGTCGCTTTTTTTTGCAACTTTTTCTGTTGCATTGTGTCTGAAGTCGCTTAAACTACCACCCGGCTTCGTTTTCGGTAGCAGTCTTGAGATACCCTGTATATAATATATATGTGTGTGTGTAATTTAAAATAATGCTTCCGCATTTTAGCATTATCACGAAGATATTCTTATTCTAAGTTTGGTACCCCAATCTCGAAGACGCGTGAATGAATTAAAAATAAATTGCTGCGATGAAACTCTTTATACTATATAATATACATTTTTTATTTTAAGTTTTACATAATATTAAAAGCTTCCATCCTCTTAAGGAATAATCGGAAATCAAACGTTTAAACGTTTGAATGTCGGTAGATGATCGACCAAATAGGTACCCAAAAAAATTCCACGATTGTTTGCGAGGATATCAAAATACTTTTGTATTTTCGCTTTGGTCCGTGGTTTACATCATCTTTGGAAAAAATCGTAACAAAAATTAAACATTATTTAACGAATAAAACAAAAAATAATTTAGAAATAATCACGGTTAATTTCTTACATTAAAAAGTCAACGAAAATCGCCATTTTCGATTATTTCTTCAGAGGAACATGTTTAAAGTAGAATCTTAAACTTATCATTCATAATGCCTACAATTAGTTAATATAGAGACGTAATATTCACAAAATTAAAAAGGAAAGTTTCACCAATCCGTTATCACAATACACAACACGAAAATAAGACAATAATTGTTAATGTACTAAAATGTCCTTGCATAGAGCAAATTATTCATTGAATGAATCGCGGCCATACAACAGATTAGCACAATGGACTCAAAGGTTCATGAGGACTCATGAGTCAAATTCTTAGCACTCTAAGACCATTTATCAGCCTATCCTTGTCAATTCTTCCGGGATAATTGCACCTCGAATTTGGAATTCCGGTAAAAAAAATACCAAATACAAGTTTCAATACGATGCAATTAAGAGGTTTTTGGCAAACTATGTGTACTGTGTAATACATTGATACCATAATTATTAATGACAACATTATGTAAACTATGACCACATAAATAGAAATCCTGTTAAAATAAATGCTGCCAATTCCTATGCATAAGTTTATGTAAAGCTGTCATTAACTATTGATATATTTAAATGGCTGTTATCAAAGTTATTCCAATTCAATAATATCGTCCAAGTCGTCAATATCGAAGTCTTGAAGTGTCAATTCTGGAAAAGAAAACATTTCTATGACATATTACAATTATACGATATTTAAATTATTATAGGTTTGTATATTATTATAGGATAGGCAGAGGTGCCGGGACACTCTACATTTGGCCTTGGTATGTTCCATCCCATGTGATAGGTGGCAAGCCTATCGCCATATCGGGCACAAATTCCTGACTCTGGGCTGATAATGAATAGAAAAATCCAATATCACTTCGCCTCAGCTTTGTAAACGTAACGTACGTACGTAGTACAATAACGCCACCGAGGCAGTCATGAGACATGAGTTTTATAGTTTTTACATTATTGATACTCTTACCGTCCAGTCTCTTTTTCTTGGTCGGTTCTGGTTCATTGGATGTGCTCGGTCTCTTCCTATCGTTAGTTGATGTACTCGAAGAAGGTCGCGAGTCTGAAGATTTCGTCTTGGTACTTGTTTTGCTCTTCGCAGCCTTAGCTTCCCTATTGCCAAGACGAATTGAAAATAATTAAGACGCATAATGGTTTTCTTAGATTTACACATTGAAATAAAACTATTATTTACAAGTTTTTTCGTGATTTGGTTTAATTTTTACATTTTTTTAATCAGTTCGCCCCGTGACCACGAAAACTGTAATGTGATCGATATAATATTTTCTATGTCCGTGTATTGAAGTGATTTTATTATTTATTTTTGTTTTTACACTTGTGTTATTTGTACCAACAGTAAACTTTTCCTTCGTTTTTTTTTACCCAAAATAGTTTTAAAACTGTCTATCAATAAGGCCTTTAGCATACTTACTTTATTTCTCTCACTGTCTTTGTGAGTGCAGCAGGCGCCGGCGGACTTTCAACAATCACACAATTTTCTGGAGATTCTCGATAGTTGCGTTTTCTTGTTTCACGTTTCGCTTCGCTTCGCTTACTTGGTGAACTGGTGCTCGTGAGGTCAATCATTAGCGTACTGCCTTTATCAAAGAAACTGCTCCGAGATTTGCCTTCTTTTGTCTTTTGACTGTCAACTTTAACTTTAGCCGCTTCTTTAACTGCTATTTTGTCTGTATTGCTAGTGGAAGTAGAAGCTGTCTCGAGCAGGGCTTTCTTCTTGGCCAATATGCTTGATACAGGAATTGACTTCGCGCTGGTGCTGGCACGAGTGTCGACAACACTTACTACTTTGCTTGCGGTTTTATTGAATCCATATGATGCTTTCACTTCCTGAGGAGTTTTGGCTGCTTTTTTAGGCGAATTTACATGAATTAATTTCTTTAAAATATTATCTATATCATTTTTTTTAAAAGAACTAGAAGGTTTAGCAGGTTTTGATTGTACTTGTGTGACCGAAATCCGTCGAGACACTACAGGAACATCATGTTTAAGCGTTTCTGTGGTTTTGGTACTCTGACTATTGAGCTCACTCTCACTTAGTACATCCTTTTTAGCCCTTTCAGTGACATACAATAATTTAATTTTTTTGCTATTATCAAGAGTTACTGTATCAGATTTGCTCGTACTCTCGGTTTCTATCACCGGATGTTGATATTTACTCGTTATTTTTAGTATAAGGGGTTTCCTTTGCTGCAGTCCGGCAGTCTTGCCGTCAGCGTTAGTGTTGACTTTATAGTGCGCCTCAAGTTTTGGTTGAGAAGTGGTGGGGTGGATACCAGAAGTGACGCTAGTTATGGGCATTGCTTGTGCGGTGACCGAAGTTAATGCGACGGGGACAGGCCCGATAGACGCTGTGGTGGCTGGCGTCGGCGGCGGATCTTCTTCGTCACTATCCAAGCATATGGTCATATCACTATTCGTTGAGTTTATGTTGGTAGCGGTCGTCGATGTATTCTGTGCATTATTCGATGTTTTGGCAACAATTGGAGGTAACGATGTACTCGAGAGCAGTCTCTGTAGTAACATAGGGTTTGCCTTCTGATTTTGTTGTGATTTCGCTGTATTCTCAGCTGAAGCAGGTTCAACAGACTCATCCTGATTTTGACTTTTTTGTGAATCGTCGTCTGGAAGTATGCATTCCTCAGCGTCCTGTCGGGGATACCGACTGCTTCCGGGCATACTTGGACCTTTGAATCTGTAGGCAAAAACAAATTTTAAAATAGAAAAAAATAGATTTTTCTAGAATTCATATCACTTAAAAAAAATTTCACCAGAGAATGAATCTAAAGAATGAAAGAAATCTGAACTACATTCTTTTTATCGCTCTGCAGTGGATTATTGTACAACTCGGTTCTTTTGTTAATGTTATCCCATCAAAAAACATCCTGTAAAAAAATTCCAAGTCTCGCAGCTCAGGTTTTCTACCGCAAAAAGTTGTGAGATGCATGTAATACCAAGTCGATTAATTTATTTAGTCCTTGCTTAAGGGACCTTCTGTATAAAGTTATTACGTAAGTTATTATTATATCAATATTAAAAATTCTTAACATGTTAAATAAATGGATTAACCACAACAAAGTTATGGGGGGTTGAAAATGGTCTGAATTGCTTCGAGAAAAGGATGTTACGACTGTGCCGCTTTTTAGCTCGACTTGGAGGGGGCACTGCCGTGCCCCCAGATTTTGCCTTTTCTCACAGTTTCAATGAAGCGAATACTTACAGTTCTACCGGGACAACATTGACTCCGGCTGCAGGCGCGCGAGTCACACTTCGTTCCACTGTCGTGGAAATCGATTTTTTCGACGTCGAAGGCGCTGTAGAGGGCGCTGGTGATGTTTTTGAAGCAACATCCTTTTGTTTCCTAGCTTCAATACCTTTTCCCAAATCGTAGACGGATTCTTCCAAGCGCAACGCCGCTTCGACCTCGACTATTGTCTTCGACGATGACACCTTGTTATTGACATTCTGAAGTTTCTTGAGTGTTTGTATTCCTAGGACCTGTTGAAAATCCATCAATCTCCTTCAAGTTGCTTAAGTTATAATAGACCAAAATCTTAATTTATTTTTATCAAGGGCGCACTATTTGGATACAAAGGAATGGGATAGTGAGGGACGGGTTGGGATAAGGGTTTGATTTTATTTGATCGGATAGGATGGAATGCAAATGCCCAAGATGAGAGGTGATTAAGCAGGACAGATCTTAGTGGGATGTGGCGGAAGAACAGATACGTCTATCTGTTGTGGAGTGGAATCAAAAAATACCTACACACAGGCGGAGCTGGGACGGGCCGCTAGTTATCTATGTTTATAGTTTTAGCCAAAAAAAGTCGATAGAAGTTCAACAAAACCGTGTCGGAAATATTATGTGCTAATTCGAAACAACATTTTCGACATTACTTCTTGGTATGAAGCGGCTAAGCCTTACATTATCTTTATTCCTTACATGGTTTACAATTATCATATAGGCCAAAATAATATACACCAAAAATACCCACCTTCACAGCAATATCATACAGAGGCCCACTGGTTATAGATTTCCCAGTATACTGTATTTCCCGCCTCGCTTTCAGTGTGCTGTACCGCGCCGCAAGAGTAGCCGCGTGTTCGTCCAACATTGGATTGTCTTCCAAATATCGGTAAGCTACAATCGTGATGAAATTTTTATTGGAAAGGAGCGAGGGGTGTAGCGGCACTGGCTCATCAGTCTCCGTCGGTTTTGTTATTTGATTTCTCTTTCCACGTGTACGACTTTTAGAAACACTTTGTGATTGGCTGGCTGTGGGCTCGCTCGACTGCACAACGCATACTTCGTCATCGTCGCTCAATAGTATACTATTGTCAGTCACAACTGGCTGTTCTACCTTGGGTTCCGGCTTTTTAGCTTTAGTTTCAGCTTTTTTTATTATTTTAAGAGGCTCGGGTACTTCAGGCGCAATTTCTTCAACAAGTTCTATTTCAACTTCGTTAGAAGTGACAATTTTATCACTTTCAATGTAATCAGCAGGTATGTCTTGAACCACCGAAATGGTTTCCTTACGCACTGTGTCGGATTTCTTTGATTGAATATTACTTTCTGAGTCCTGGCTTACTCTTGGAGTTTCAGTTTTACGAACTTTACATGTTTTCGTTTGTTCATTGCTAGAATCGTCCAAGTCTAAATTTACTGTTGGAATATCTTTTTTATAAGCTTTATAAAGTTTCTTTTGTTTGTAGCTAGAGTTTTCTAAGTCCGGATTTTGTACAGGAATTTCTTTTTCATCATTTTTATATGCTTTCTTTTCTTTACTATTGGTGGTCTGTTTGTCCAGGTTGACGGATGGGGCATCAAGCTCGTGAGATTCAGGTTTTTTTAGTTTACATTTTGCATTTTCCACCTTTAGGTTTCCTGTTGGAATTTCTTTCTCGCTAACCAGAGTTTCCTCTTCTTCAACTATGTCAATTTGTTCCTCAGCCGCGACTTCGTTAGATTGTTTCCCACTTCTTAGTTGCATGTGTTTTTCTTGTAGTCTTTTGCTCTGTTTCTGTGGCAGCAAAATAGGTTTCTGCGGTTTTTCTGTGGCTTTCGTAGCTGCTTCTTCGTTTTCACTGTTATTTTATGTGATGAGTTTCGTATATTTGGAATTGTCACTTTGATGTGTTTCAATAGATTTTCCGTGATAACCAAGGAGACGCGATCTTTATTCTCTTCATTGGCAGGTACGCTGGATACTATGTGCCGCACAATTTTCACGATATCCGTCGTGTCTTTCATATTTCGCATATTTGGGAGATCATGTTTGATCAAATTGTGTACAACACGGTCCACAATATATTTTTTTAAGTCATTTTCTGATGATACCGTTGCGTTGGGAGGTTCCGGAGGAGTAGCCTCTTCTTTGACAGGCTTACTCGGTCCTGGCTCTGGCGGAAGGGGTTCAGCTTCAGTATTTGGTTTCTCTTCTTTCTTCTGTATACTTTTCGTTGTTATCTTAGCTTTCTTTGCTTGTGGTTCATTAAAATTTTCTGCAACAAAAGGTCCGTGTTAAAACACAAACATGCGTGTGAAATGACTGTCAATATCTTACAAGTTACAGCTGAAGCACAAATATCTGTCGAATGTGTATGTACATCAGAAAGCAGAGGTAGTACTGTGGTCGCTATTCCAGCGGATGGGTACGGCGTAGCATGAGCTATTGATTGCAGCGTTGGTTCGGAGGCCGCATTAGAAAGTAGTATATAGAAAGTAGTATAGTAGTAGTATATGTATATAACTGAGAGTTATATACATATACTACTACTATATCTATATTATACAGGGAGCACTGGTACTTCAAAAACGTAGATAAAAATGGTGGTGCCGGGCCACCTTTTTCTACCCTCCTATTGGCTGGTATTTAACAGGTTGTCCAACATACTTGAATCACTTGGAACAGAACATTAAAAATAAATAGTTTAAGTCTATGTAATTCCAGTCAAACTGGTTTTAAAAGGATAATAGCTAAATATAATTTCGATTATCAAAGGAACTTGTAGCAATTTATTGCTAAATAATTATGTAATTCAATTTTCACTAATATAGGAGCGCTACCAACATTACAAACAAGCAAATATCTACGTTTTTCAAGGCGCGAATGTATGATAGCGCTCCCTCTATATCAGAGGTTCCCAAAGTGTGCGGCGCGGCACCCCGATGGGCCGTAAGTAAGTAAGGAGGGTCGCCGTGAGCCGATTCCCTATTTTATCATTTTTCGAAACCAAGAGTATTTTTAACAATATTTTGAGCATTATTTCCCATGTAACTATTTACATACGCTCGTTCATTTGTCGCCGGTCGCTCATGTATACATAGATTTTGAACTCATGATCACGCATCCGTACTCTATAATCCTTGACCTTTCACATTGATTTGACTGAATGTTTTTGTGATTAAGTTTTGTTTTTCTCTTTCAATTAAAATTCGTCACAAATATATTTCAAAAGTCAGATTTAAACTGTGTTTTTTTTCTTTTTCTGTATTTATCTATCTAACTACTATTTTTGTAGGTACCTATTTATTTTGACTGAATCGTTATCTACTACATAGCTAAGGTTGGGAGTGGTGACAAAATAATTAACTTGTAAGTGCGCCGCCGTCTGAAACAGATGTGTAAGGTCATTGAGGTATTATACTAGAGCGGACATCGGGAACAAAATCTCTGCATATGGTGCGTGCACAAACACATTGAAGCGAGAGGGAAGATATGTTACTTCTTAGGCGTGACAGAGACAGAAATAGAATGTACCGTTCATTTTGTTACAAATATTTTGTTTGCAGTGTCCCCTCTAGTCGCAATGTGTAATGTGTATAGTTACGTTCAGCGGCGCGCTCCATCTGGAACTGGTGCCAGGCGGCGGCGCGCTCGTGCTCGGGCAGCGCGGGCTCGGAGGCGCGCAGCAGGGAGTCGTGCTCGTGCACCGCGTGCACCGGCCCGTCGCGCGCCACGCGCAGCAGCGCCACGTCGCGCACGCCCGCCGCCACGCCGCCCGCTACCGACCCGCCGGCCTCGTCCAGTCTACACACAATGACATGTATATATATACAACGTTGATGCGACCGATGGGCATTAAATTACACTATGTATACTATACGTCCTTGGTATTAATTTGACACGGCACAAAAATTAATAATACCAAAAATGAGATTTTGTTTGTTTCAAACAAACTAAATAGCTTCCCAATAAGAGTAAAACGCAACCACCCTGTGTAAATAAATTTCACTGACCTGTAGGTACGAATAGATAACAAATTGGCAACGTCGCACGGCGTGTTATTGTCGCGCCGCGCCGCCGTCAGCGCACTTTTACTATTTAATAGATTTTTTTAGTACAGAAAATGGTACCTTATATATGCAGTTTAAAGAAACGCCCATCGGTCGCATCAACGTTTTATACAGGGAGCGCAAAAAATGGCGCACTTGCTCAGTTGGGTACAAGGGCATAATATTAATATCGTAATAAAAAAATAATATTTGGAAAATACCTATCCGTTTTGAAGTTATGACCGTTTAAAGTTTTAAGTTTAATCACCACTTTTTCGCATAAAACCAGTTGGAATGGATGAAGAACAAGATTTAAACACATACGTATTTTTTCGTTTCGTCGTTAATTGAACGGTTAACGAAATATACCACGAAAACCATTTTTAACAGCATCAAAACTTTCTTAGACTTCGCTTTAACGTTGTTTACAATTGTAATGTAATGGGTAAGGTCATGAACTCTGCAGCTGTATAATTTATCCTTTTCTAACTTCAAAAAAGGATATGTTCTGTTTCATTTCAAATAAATCATACAGTTAAACAGGGGCGTACTTAGATTTAAGCGTCAATAAATTAACAACATAATAACTTTAGGTGCAGTTGCATCATGTATGGATTGACTATTTTGTTTGTCATTATTTTCCTTAGTGTCACAAATTTAAACCGAAAGATACTTAGAAATCACACTGGTCATCGCTTAAATCATGTAAGATTGCGAATTTAATTATAATTAGAAAAGTTTTGGTAATACCTACATAACATTTAAATTATCTAAATAATTATTATTCATTGAAAAAATTATCTGATGAGTGATGATGACACAGATTAATAAAAAATAAGATTTTAAAATGATGGCCCAATTCGGCCCTATTAGTCAAAGGAAGCCGCCGGTCATAGTGTACTTCGTCGGATCCAACGCGGCTCGTTTATTCTTCCTTTGAGGTCGCCGCCGCCGTTTGTGAGTGCGAGCCGAAAGGCGGCAATTCGTTTGTTGGTAACTTTTAACATTTTGCAAAAGAAGCCCGACATCTTGAGGTGTGTTCACACTACACACTTGATACAACTTAATTTGATTAAGTACTCGGATATAAAAGTTACGTAAAAACAAAAAAATCTTATTGGACTGATATTATACTTATTAGTCCTTACTTGATCAAGAGATTATAATATTATTTAAATATGTCATAAACCGATTCAGTCAGTCATAAATTGCCTATTTACTTTGCTTATTATTAATTTTATTTAACATTACTTTAATGTCGGTTACCATTATAGCCGTATACATGGTACACAGATCACTTTCAATAGATACCGCATTACGCTAGTTTTGTTTTGAACCGAAAACACCAACGAAGGGAACTGCGCGGGAGGTGGGCGGCTTGCAGCGCAGTCACGTGGACTTCACTGGAGAGATGAGGCATAAGTCGATAAATAAAAAAATGTATCGATAGTTCGATTTGCCAGTAAGTTCATGTGTTATGATCGCTTCTATAACTTAATTACCAACTTGTTAAATGTTTGATATTTTTTCACCGGCCTGATCTGATAAATTATACCAACCGGCAACCGCTAACTACGAATAAAATAGGATTAAGATTTATACTTTAGTATGTAACGGTTTTATTTCTATTATTCACCATGTATTTTTGTATACCATAATGGCGAAATACCCAAATTAAGTGTTGATATAAAAGATCAGATAAAAATATGAAATAGTAAATAACTAAACCTTACGCCCTAAAGGGCTACAATAACTTATTCCGTTTCTTGAATTCTGACGGCGGCTGTAGTAAATGTAATATCGACAAGTGACGATGAAACCCACTTGACGAACTATGAATGTTTTTGAGACGACATATACAACGTATGTTAAAATTAGTACAATAGCTTGTGCTACTGATTCTCAATAAACTTAGTATACTAAAACTTATGATAAATACCCTCCCATTATATTTGAAAACGTATACAACTAGAGAGAAAAAAGGAAATTTAATTACGCCAAAGATAAATAAAATAATATTGTAAAAGTACCTTGTTAACAAATTTAACTATTTCAAATTACATAAAATAACGTAATTATGGTAATTTGCAATTTTTATTCAAATCAATATATATTTTGTGACATTGTCATTTCATAAAATTAATTTACAATATTTGTTTTACAATATCGATATTTCTGGGAATTATATTATAAACATGCGTCAAACACTAGAAGAACGCGTGATTTCGCCAAAAAAGATGGCTTAATACGGTTGTTGCTATGCGAAAAAGAGACGGCTGATTCTCCATCCGAACTCGACTGTTTGACATTGATACATTAACCAGTATAAATTGAGCTCGCTCGGGACCAAATTAATTTAAAGAATATTAGTTATCGATGAAAACTTATTGTGTTTTTTAGATACTTTATTTTTTGAGTTTTTTGCACACCATTTTATTGAACAAATCATTTTTAACCGTAATATTATGTTCCCAAAATGTAATTTTCGCTAACGTGCGACGACATGTGCGGGTCCACTACTTGGACGACACTGATGACGCGACATTTGGCATCGGTTTATATCTATCTGATAGCTTATATGTGTTGGGCGCAACCACTGCCTTGCATTAGGTATCTATTGGAAGTGATCTGTGACATGGTATTGTGCCGTGCGCACAATTATTATTGTAGCCAAATATGGATGTCTCAAGTAGCATAATTTGTTTTTGTATTACATACATCAATTAGTCACTCTGGAACTGTGCAAATATACACACATATTATTCGTGTTGGTTGTTGTCATTTGTGAATACCCGATCTAATAAAACTTGGACGCCCTAACACCCCTAACTGGCACATTGGTGACCCCGATACAGAATAACGCAACCATTTCGTCGGCATGATGACTAGCAGAAGCTCACCAAGTTCCCAGGGAGAAGGACAGGCCCAGATTGACTCACACGGGTTAGCAAGCATAACAGTGTCTTCAAGGATACCAGAATTCTGGTGTGATAAGCCAAGATTATGGTTCGTCCAAGCCGACGCGATATTGGGGCCGCAAAAACTTAGTGACGAGGCGAAATATAATTTAGTCGTCGCTAAGTTAGGAAAAGATGTTGTACAACAAGTGAGCGACATTTTACTAAAGCCACCCGAAACAAAGAAATTTGACGCGTTGAAGGCTCGCCTGTTGCAAGTTTACGAAGAATCGGAAATTCGGCAGTTCCAAAAACTGTTAAGCGAAATGGAGCTCGGTGACCAAAAGCCTTCACAGCTGTTGCGCCGCATGAAAGACCTAGCTCGCGAGAAGATTCCTGACGAGATTTTATGTATTATGTGGCAAGGTCACCTACCAACATCAGTGCGTGCTGTGTTAGCGGTCACTGACGTTAAAAGTTTAGATAATTTGGCCACTATTGCCGATAAAATAATGGAGACTTCAAGGCCGCAGCATATCACAGAAGTTCAAGCAAGTTCTTCCAGTGGCAACCATATAGAATTAATATTGGCCGAGATAGCCAAATTAAATCTAAGGATAAATGATATGGAACGACAGCGACCAAATTTTAGAAGTCGAAGACCCAGTTTTCGTCACTACCGCTCGCGATCTGCTTCTCGCGGCCGAAATCGGAGCCGGCGCACGCCGGATAGTGCTGACTGGCTTTGCGCTTATCATTATAGATACAGAAATAGAGCAAAGAAATGTGTGGAGCCGTGCGCATGGAATAAAAATAATCAGGGAAACTAATTGAGGTGCAATCGGAGGCGGCGATATGCACCATTTCACCGGTACCTCGCCTATGTGTAATGGACAGAAATAGTGGGTTGAGATTTCTCGTGGACACAGGTGCAAACATTTCAGTGCTTCCAGTGCCAAAAAGACCTTTCAATGACTATAAGTGTAGTGAAAAATATACCCTGTATGCAGCCAATGGGACCGAAATAAAAACTTATGGTGTTAAGGACCTTGAACTAGACTTTAAGTTGCGGCGACCGTATAGTTGGTCATTTGTGTTAGCTGAAGTGAAACAACCCATTCTTGGTGCGGACTTTTTAAGCCACCATAAATTGCTCGTAGACGTTTATAATAAAAAACTAATTGACGAAGTGACTAATTTATCAGTTATTGCTACAGTGACGATAAACGAGCAGCCTGCCGTGCGAACAATAGACTTAAACCATCAGTGTAGTGATTTATTGACATTATTTCCGGATATTACAAAACCTATGTGTTTCAAGGATTCTCCACGTCATTCCGTTTTCCATCATATAGAGACGACCGGACCGCCTTTATTCGCACGCCCGCGTCCGCTACCGCCTGATAAATACAAGAAAGTTAAGGGTGAATTTCAGCGGATGCAAGAAATGGGAATATGTCGACCGAGTAAAAGCAATTGGGCTTCCCCGCTCCACGTAGTAGTAAAAAAGAATGGCGAACTTAGGCCGTGTGGCGATTATCGGCGTTTAAATACAGTTACAAAACCCGATAGATACCCAATTCCTCGCATCCAAGACTGTACCTATCTATTGGCGGGAAAGAAAATATTTACAAAGTTAGATCTGCAAAGAGCATACCACAACATAAGGATTGCAGAGCAAGATATTGAGAAAACGGCAATTACTACACCTTTTGGCCTTTACGAATTCACAAGAATGACATTTGGACTTAGAAACGCAGCACAAACGTTCCAAAGATTTCTAAATAACGAGGTTTTTCGCGATCTAAATTTCCTATTTAGTTATATCGATGACGTCATAATAGCGTCATCATCAGAGGCTGAGCATAGAGAACATTTAACCCTGGTATTCGAACGACTCAGTCAATATGGATTAACCATCAATTTAGCCAAATGTGAGTTTGAAAAATATGAATTGGACTTCTTGGGTTTTCATGTTTCTCACAAAGGACTAAGCCCATTAGAAGATCGAGTAAAGGCTATCATAAATTTTCCGAGGCCACAGACTGTTGAGGAATTGAGACGCTTCATGGGAATGTTGAATTTCTATAGAAGCCATTAACCAGGAGCAGCAGGATTACACGCAAAATTAAACATTTATTTACATAACACCAAGAAAAAAGACAGAAGTTTGATTCCGTGGACAGACGAAACAACAAAAGCTTTTGAACTATGTAAGCAGAACCTACAAACTGCTGTTACACTAGCTTTGCCAATCGAGGACGCTCCAATTGCGATCATGACTGACTGCTCCAACACCTGCGCCGGTGCAGTACTACAGCAGTGGGAAGAAAACTCATGGAGACCCTTAGGTTTCTTCTCTAGCAAGCTCAGTGATGCTCAGCAGCGATACAGTACTTTTGATCGAGAGCTATTGGCGATTTACATGGCAGTCAAACATTTCAGATATCTTATCGAAGGAAGATCTGTAACAATTTATACTGACCACAAACCCTTGGTACAGGCGCTTAAGAAAAACACCGTTGGAAAAAATGACACCCCCAGGAGATTAAGGCATTTAGATTACGTTATGCAATTTTGTTCTACTATTGAGCATATAAGTGGTTCGGAAAATATAGTAGCCGATACACTGTCCAGAATAGCTACTATTAACATGCCACATTTGATTGATTACAATCAATTAGCAACGGCACAAAGAAATGATAAGGAGTTAGAATATCTTTTAAAATCAAAGAAATTAAACATCAACAAAATAAATATTCCTAACTGCAATAGATCGATTTATTGCGAAACATCGAATGGAAAGATCCGTCCATATTTGCCTATGGAATTCCGAGCATCAGCTTACAATGCGTTGCACGGAATTAGTCATCCCGGCATTCGATCGACGCGAAATATGATGCGAGACAGATACTTTTGGAAGAGTATGAATAAAGATGTTGCTATGTGGACGAAAGCTTGCTTAGAGTGCCAGAGGTCTAAGGTTCAACGCCATACTGTTGCACTCTTAGGAACATTTACACACGGAGGCCGATTCGAGCATATTCATATCGATATAGTGGGGCCATTGACTTATAACAATGGATATCGATACTTATTGACAATGTTGGACCGTAGTACTGGATGGCCGGAAGCTATTCCATTAAAAGATATCACTGCAGAATCTGTTGCAGAAGCCGTTTATTCTGGATGGATCTCAAGGTTCGGATGCCCTTTGAGAATTACTACAGATCAGGGACGTCAATTTGAGTCCAATCTATTTAGTCAACTCGCCAAAAGAATGGGTATAAACAAAATTAGAACTACGTCGTATCACCCACAAGCCAATGGCGCTGTGGAAAGATGGCACCGAATACTTAAAACTTCTTTGATGAGCAGAGGCAACACAGATCAATGGGTTAATGAACTACCGACCGTGTTGTTGGGATTACGAGCAAGTCTGAGGGATGATACCCAGACTAGTTCAGCGGAGATGGTTTATGGAGACCCAATTAGATTACCTGGAGATTTCTTTCAGCCGCCAAAGCCGGAAATCTCGGGAGACGAATCATTTTTACAAAATCTAAGGCGAAAAATAGTCAATATCTCGTCAGTACCAAGACGAGGTATACGTCAAGGAAAGTTTTTTGTTCATCCAGAGTTAGAGCATTGCTCACACGTATTCGTCCGTTGTGATAAAGTGGTGAAACCTCTGACTCCACCCTACACTGGGCCTTATTTAATTTTATCACGAACAGACAAATATTTTAAAATTAAACAAGGAGATACGGATAAAGTTATTAGTATAGATAGACTAAGGCCAGCGTTTATGCCAGAATATGATGACACAGCAAGCACGCCGAATACGGACAGTAAGAATATAAACAAGGGGCCCATAGTAACTAGATCGGGACGGATAGTCAAACCTGTCGTGCGCTTCACTGCATAAACACATTAATTGCACTGCGTAAACTAAATAAATAAATAAATAAATAACACCCAACAGTCACATACATAGTCCTGACCCCACACTAAGATCGAGTCTTGTGTCGTGGGTATCAGGAACTACGAGAGACTTTTCGGTCTCACAAACACCCAGACCCGGAAGAAATATTTGTGGGCCACACAAACATTTCTCTCGGTGCGGGGATCGAACCCGCGGCCTCTCGTTTCACAGGCGGCGTCTAACCAACTGCGCCACGGAGGCTGTCAAAACTCTGCATAGTATATTTTTTTAAAAATGGGAAAATCTGAGAGCAAACAAATGCAAGAAGAAATTATTATCGCACAAAATGGTCCTGGAAATAGTGCCGCTGCCTCAGAATCAATCCGGGATAGCACATACTACAGCCGAGTTGAAATATACATACTGACCGTACTGATCATAATATTGATAATGATTGGATATATGTTATGGAGACGCTGCAAAGTCCAGTATGGACGTTTCATAAGACGGGAGCTGCACGAGGTTCCTGCTGTCGTGATGAGAAATGGCGAGTCCGACCAGAAGGGATGTGTCAGCCAACAAATTATAGTGTAGTGAGAAGTGATTAGTATGATTAGTTCTAAAGATGTGAAGTGAAAACGAATTAAATTGTAATCGTAAGTTAAACTATAGGTAAAGGAAAATTGTAATCTTAATTATTATGATTTGAATATTTAGATTTTTATACACTTTTTATTATATTCTTTAGCCTTATTTTTATATTCTTTTCATTGTGTTATTTTTTTTTTTCAATAAAGGGGGGTATTATGTGCCGTGCGCACAATTATTATTGTAGCCAAATATGGATGTCTCAAGTAGCATAATTTGTTTTTGTATTACATACATCAATTAGTCACTCTGGAACTGTGCAAATATACACACATATTATTCGTGTTGGTTGTTGTCATTTGTGAATACCCGATCTAATAAAACTTGGACGCCCTAACACCCCTAACTGGCACAGTATTATACTTACGAATTTGCATATGAATCTTCTGTGAGATAAAATCAGTGACTTGAGAAATCAATAAATACTAACTACTAATTTACTACACTGGAGACCCGTGCCCTGCATTGGCACGTATATGAGCTGATATAGTACTAATACTAATTGTTCAGATGAATTATTATAAACTGAAATAGGTAAGGAAGCTTTGTATCTAATGTGAAGCGGCCCTTATCTATCATTTTTCAAAATAATAATTTCTTTTTTATTAGTGGAATTCGGACTGCGATCGCGTGTGCATGTATTAGTCGTGTGCATATTATTGTCAATTCGTTTTCAGTTACTTTGATTCAATTTTTATAATTTCACTATGCCGTTTTACTTGTACAATAATGTACAGTACACCGACATGGTTTTGGCGTATGGAATGGCCGATGGCAATTATTGTGAAGCGTTAGTTTTATATTTGGACTATTTCGGGCATCGCAATGATGAGCATGTGCCTACAAGCGGCAGAACTCTTATGCGCGTTGTACAACGGTTGAGGGAATGTGGAAGTTTCGCGCCGCGTAACACAGATGCTGGCGGCAATGTTGATCTAGATATTCGCACTGTCGTACTCAACCATTTTGACGAGCATCCCGAGGACAGTACAAGATCGGCGGGAAGATTACTCGCAATGCATCACAGCTCGGTCCGTAACATCCTCCAGAAAGATATGCGGCATCCATTCAAACTTACCACTGTACAAGCCTTGTTACCTACCGATTTTGAGAAACGTATTGAATATTGTCAATGGTTAATTGACAAATTAAGCGACGATGCTAACTTTATTCATAATGTTTTATGGTCAGACGAATGCACTTTCCAAAGGAACGGAATGTTTAACCGTCGCAACACCCATCTCTGGGCAAGACAAAACCCACATGCTTGCAGACCAACTGGTTATCAGCATCGCTGGTCCATTAACGTCTGGGCTGGAATAATAGGACAGCGCGTAGCAGGCCCATTTTTTTTGCCCAGCCGGCTAACGGGAGAGGCTTATCGCAACTTTCTCTTACATGACCTTGTAGACTTCTTAGACGATTTGCCATTAGATTTAAGACGTAGAATATGGTTTCAGCAAGATGGCGCTCCGGCACATTATTGTCGTGCAGTAAGAGAAGTCATTACCCGAGAATTTGGCGATAGGTGGATAGGTCGTAACGGACCACATAGCTGGCCTCCACGATCTCCCGATCTAACCCCATTAGATTTTTTTCTGTGGGGTTACATAAAAGATCAGGTTTTTGCTACTGAGTCGGAAACAGAGGAAGCGATGCGGCAAAAAATTATTGATGCCTTTCATAAATTGCGAGAAAATGACATAAATGTCTTACGTAGAGTGCATCGTGGGACCGAGCGCCGCGCCCGACAATGCATAGCAGTTCAAGGGCGAAACTTTGAACATTACCCAATTTCATAGAGAAAAACACTACATTATAACCCAATTTGATAGCTCTTGATGTAACTTGTGTCATATGAAGTGTAAAAGAAAAAGTTATTTGTGCTACCAAATTGTGACAGTGTTTTCGGGCGAGTTTTGGCGGATCCTGCGATTCCATCCTTGCCTATCAAGGTCATTACGGCTATAATTACAAGGTCAGTTAATTACTTTTGTGATCATTAATGACAACTAACCCGTCCGTATGGGTTACCGACGGCCTCCTTGGCACAGTTGGTAAAAACCGCCTGTGAAATGAGAGAGCACGAGTTCGGTTCTTGCCCAGAGATAAATACAACATGTAACAGATTTAAATGTAAAAGCGGAAAGTAGTACGTTCAGAATCAGCTACTGAACCAATATCAACATTTTTTTTGGTAGGTATTTTTTTTCAATATAATTAGTTAAGACTAAGTAAATTACAGACACTCTTTCATTTAGTACTCCGAACAAACGAAATTGAAACGTAACTCCAGGACATAAGATCATTTTTAAATGAATCACTAAACGAATACTCTAATAAACTAAATAATGATCAAAAATGAACTTTATTTCGATGGTCATAAAGTTTATTTAAGCAATCTATCATTAATCAAACGCACACAACGATATGCCTGAATAAACGTAATAAGCTACCAAAATAAATAACTATCATATTCTCTTTTCCGCATATTTAACTACAACTAGATAGAGCAGGATGGAGCTATTGTTTAATGCAATTTGATCCATCCTATAATCGATGGCGCGCGCGGCGGACGGCGGTACATCAAAGTTTGGCAAGTCGGTATAGGGATGCGCCGCGAAAAAAATTACTCCCGGTATTTGCAAGACCGGGCGATCCAAATCCCGCGCAATACATGCACTTATATGAAACAAATTAAATTGTAACAAAATCACTATGAAAAGAAACAACAAGTAGGTATTTCTATGAAAAATAATTTCGCGGAACGTTAAAATGGTGATTAAATTCGGTTTGTAATTTTGCTACAATGTATGCGGAATCCCGGTGTGTCGGATATCCCGTTATTGCAATCCCTAAATGGGCACGGACTATCACTATGTGAAAAAAATCTAGTCGTGCACCGCACGTATCTGTGTTTACTTGTGTTTAAGTGTTAAGTAGATATTTCGATAACTTTCGCGCGCGATGTATTTTCGGTATTCGAATATTGAATACACTAAAATGGTGAGAACTTTGGCACTGTGTGGTGATAATGTATCATTGGCATGCAGGACATTTAACAACAGACACGGCACAAGTGTAGTGTCCGACAGTATCTCGATGCTGAATCCGGAGAGCGCTGGATAGTTCGCGGCGGACCTGTGCAATGGCCTCCTAGGTCACCTGACTTGACGCCTCTTGACTTTTTTTGTGGGGACGTAATAAATCTCTGGTATACTTCAGTGAAAGTACTAATGTGGAGGAACTAAAAAGTAGATTAATGGCAGCCTTCCTAAAAGTGAAGAGTGACACTGAAGTTTTACATAAATTACGTGAACAATTACGGAAATGTGCATCAAAGTGTATCAAGATGGTGGACATTTCGAACATATTTTAAAAAGAAATCGCCGCATGAGTGCCATGTAACACGTAAGTTAATTTTTTTGTATTTTTTTGTCTTGTGATTCCCCATCTAGTCTTCGTTGTTAGATATTGCGTTATCTTATTATCTTATTCATTAGTAATGCAAAATAAATGACGCCCGTATCCTGCCCGCCTGTAGGAACTAAGTTTAGCGGAAGTGAAATTAATAATATTTTATAGCCGATTCATGCAAAATATTGTCTTATAATTTGTTTACCTAACCACCCAGTAATCAGTTACGTACGTAATTTGTATTTCGTTTATTGTCAGCTGTTTCTGCCGGCGCGGCGCAGCGTTCGGCGTTAGGTACTCGTGTGAATGAACTAATTTCATAAATAAAATATTTTGTAATTATGGTAGTACGATTTCAAAGCATAAACTATGATTGCAATAATATTTTAAAGTTGGGGTGTCTGAGGTTGTGAATTAATCCTGTTACACGTTGTATTTGTGTGAAGCATAATTATTTTTCTAATACCCGGGACACAACATTTGTATCTTAGCGTGGGTTTAGTAGCCATGCATGTGACTGTTTACTGTATTTCTTAAATATCTTTTTTATGTACTCTGATTGTGATGTAAACAATCGCGCGACTTATAAGTACATGAGCTCTGCATATTTATTGTTGAAGTTCTACCGTTCAATTGTAAGGTTCAATCGCTTTATCGTAAGTAATATGTTAAGGGGTAGCATTATGTAACGTTAGTTTTTTTTTCTCTGTATCTTTCTTAATATTAGCTAGCGCCATGCAAATCCGTCTTAATTAAGATGCCTTCACCATATACTATAATGTATATTGGCAGGTGCGCCGTTTTCTTGTCCACCCTGTATATCAGGAAGTAATTTTCAATACTAGCCAAATCCACTTTTCTACAAATCGAGAAATTGTACATTTTTGCCTGGCGTTTCTTATTACTGTTATTAAGCTGGAAGTGCATTATTCTGATAGTTTTAATGTTTGAGGTGAGAATTTCAATATGTAAATGAAAGTTTACAGTGTATTTAATTAGAAAAACGACATTGAAGTTTGGATTTGGCTACTTTTGATTGTAAGTGTTGGATTTGACTACTTATGAAAACAAATTAATTTGATTTGGATATTTATGAAAATAAGTGTTTGGATTTGACCATTTTTGAAAGAAAAAAAATATCAGATTATATATGATAATTGTAAGATGGCGGCCTAATCTAAACGTGTTGTGATTGGTCAATTTGGATTAGACTACATTTGAAAGTGAGTATCGATGGAATAGGCCATTATTGAAAATAAACACCTTTTTAAAATGCGTTTTGGAGACTTTTTATTGTATTTACATGGATTTATCTACAATTGAATTGTCAAGAATTCTCAGCAGATTCATCTGGCATTATTAGTGCAAAATTCGTGAATTTGGAGATGACCACTTTTGAAAATTACCTACTCATATACTATATATGTCAGGTTTCATTCTACCATCAAACAAGGGCTCATTGAGCATAGATTATTTAAAGGGTTTAAGGGTGTCCAACTGTAGTTTTCGGGCGAAGTGTTTGTTGCCTTGATCTTGGAGGAAATCACTCCTTTAACAATGCCTCCACGGCCGTGATAGGTGAAGACATGTGAGTAGGTGACATTATCAACGTCTCGAAAAGTCAAGTTTCAGGCGTTTGGTTCTCGGAACGTGACTGGTTTGTCGTAGTTGAACATTTAGAAGTGATGCTCCGCAAGCTTCTTGTCCACGTGCCTCGTAAGGCCTCTTCCTGTCACGTTAGAGAGCCAGGAAGTTAATCTAGCATTGGAAAGAGGTTCGAACCACAGAGTCGATGTCAACATACCGGCCCATCGTGCTGACCGCGCGAAAAGCACTTGTAAAGGAGAGCGCGATCCACCATCTTTGCGATCTACGAATCAAGGCACTTCCGGAGGACGCAGAGGTCCAAGGCAAATTCGTGGAGGCGGTATCGCTAGACCTTGCTCTGATTATGCAAAAAAGGCACTACGGTACTACTTCGTGCCTCTGTACTTTCGGCGTCTGGAGCACTCATATCTGCACGACATGGACATAGTGTGCCAGGGCGCAGTCGGGTGGCACCGAAGAGGTATGGCATGCAGTGTCCCGCAGGATTCGGTCATAAACCCTCTATAGTGGAATATCAGCTAAAACTGGGTGCTGCGTGATGACTTTTAAAGTGTCCATCCTGAGGAGAGGAACGAGCTGGAGCCCTAGACAAATGTCACTTTTCTGTTGGCGTGAACGCCTGGGGAAAGATCAAATGTATTGAAATGACAGTAGTCACGTGACTGCCACATGTCCTATCCATACATTTAATCTTTCTACAGGCGTTCACACCAACAGAAAAGTGAAATTTTTCTAGGGGCCCAGCTCGCCGCGCACCTGCCGGGGGTAACCTCGACCTATTTTCTCGGACTCCTTCTATGGTCGAGACATAGATCACGGCAGCTCATTTTAACGAACGAGATGAATATTTACATACCTATACAGCTCGGCAAGATCAGCGCTGTTGTAGTGCCGGTCGATCTGTTGTTCGTCAACTACTCGACACGCCACCGCTTGCTTCGTCACAGACCTCTCGTATATCTTCTGTTCCATGGTACCCTAAAATAAGTCCACATCACTACATAGTATAAAACAAAGTCGCTTTCTCTGTCCCTATGTCCCCATGTATGCTTAAATCTTTAAAACTACGCAACGGATTTTAATGCGGTTTTTTTAATAGATAGAGTGATTCAATAGAAAGGTTTACATGTATAACATCCATTAAATAGTGGAGAAATATTGTTATTTAAGAGGTTTCTAATGTGATGTCGTTAATTATCAAATTTTTTCCGCTTACATTGCAAACGCAGGCTGAACCCTACGAGATTTATCAAAATAATGTACTATATATTTGTACACATTGAAAAGGTCTACAGTAAACTCCGCGATGGTATATGTATCTCTTATGGATATCCCACAATAACATTTTTTGTCATTTATTTTTTACGACAAATAATGGCTAATTTTTAAAGCGATTTTAACCAATACAGCATTAATCCTTATCCAATTAAATAGCTTAAATACATTGTTGATTTAATATAGATCTATATGGTCCTTTACAGCACAAGATTTAAATGAATATTTTTGAAGATATTACAGATTTAAAATTGCGGTACGTAGCGGTTGCGGCGGTACTGGCCGGCCGGGGCGGCGGCAGCGTGCCTATATAGGAAGGTTTATATGTATAATAATAATACGTACATATTATTGTACAGAAATCTATTTGTACCCGGGCGAAGCTGGGCCGGGCCGCTAGTATTATATAAACATTACATATTTTTGTACCATGATATTCTTTTTATGAAAGCGTACATACCATAGCAACGAGTCGGTAGATAAAGCAGTCTTTCTTCTGCCCGAAGCGATAGACCCTGAATATACTCTGTATGTCGTGCGCCGGGTTCCATGACGTGTCCAGAATTATCACCCTGTTGGCCGCAGTCATATTCAGCCCTAGGCAACCCGCTCGGGTCGATATCAGGAACAATCTGAGGGCCAACGTAATTGACATTGCAGACAAAAATATCGACAAAGGAAGTTTAGAAAAGTAGGAATTATTTAACCGAAAAGCATTATGACGTTTCCTCTCTTTTGACCGATTCAGTTTCCGTGGCGCAGTTGGTTGTACATCGGCTGTGAAACGAGAGGCCGCGGGTCGATCCCCGCACCGATACAAATGTTTGTGAGGCCCACAAATATTTGTCTACGGTCTGGATGTTTGTGAGACCGAAAAGTCTCTCGTAGTTTCTGATATCCACGACACAAGCCTTAAATGATCTTAATGTGGGGTTGGGACTATGTATGTGAATTTGCAAATTGTAGGGTCTCTGGCCGACGGAATATTGACTTTACAATTAACGGTGATGGAAAAAATTGTGACGAAACCTGCACACCATAGCAATTTATAAGAATTTCTATGGTATGTAAGTCCACCAACCCGCATTAGGCCAGCATGATGGACTATATGGCCTGACCACTCTCAATCGCACTCTCGATTGTAGAGTAGGCCCGTGCCCTGCAGTGGAACGTATATGGACTACAGAATTAAGGATCAACTCACTTAGTCTTTTTGTTGTTCTCCGCGTTGAACTCCCTGCACCACTTGTGTCGCACCTCGGCGGGCACGGAGCCGTCCAGCCGGAAGTACTCCTGGCCCAGGCTCCACTTGTTGATCTGCTTCAGGAAGAACTCCAGCGAGTCCAGGCAGAACAGCGACGTCGAGAATATCAGACTGTGGACAATGGTAAAGTTACAGCTTTTTTTTTTCAGACCGAAATATCGATGGTTGGGTAGTCGATATAGACTGATATATCGATATAAAGTCGATATAAGTATTCGATATGTAAATCTACAATTATGGATCTAATAGGTACCAATGACATTACCAAAAATTTTAAAGCTTTGGATAACAAATACACAAAACAATTTTTTAACATTACAAAAACTTTCTCATAACAGTTAAGCGAATCTCCAATCATCAACATTATCACAATTGTTCTTAGCTACAAAACGTACACTACAGAACATAAGCCATTTCCACTCTGTATACACTATACAGCGTCTTCCTTAAACCATTATGCGAATAAATACCACGTATCAGCAAGTCAATGTCGAACGTTTACCCATAAGATAAACAGACGACCTAACGAAGATTTCCAAATTATTCAATCAAAATTCAGCTCTACTAAAATAACATTACGAAACAGTATTGCTCACACTTTGTCTCCCAGTTCGACGCACTCCTTCAGTATTCTGAACACGGCGACGAACTTGTTGGAGCTCTCCAAAGAGTCGAGCATTGCGCCACCGTCGAGATGCTGCAGCCACCACACCTCCGTGTCGCTTGGCTTTATGTCGTCTGCTGCTAGGTCTTCTTGGGCCAGGTCGTCTTCTAATTTCTCCTCTAAAATAGAAAACAAAATTGGTAAAAACGATTAGGTTTATGAGTTTTACGGGGTTCCCATCTATGTTGAGTGCGTAAATAAATAATATATAAATAAATACACCTAGCAGTCACATAAACAGTCTCACAAAAAATGTTCTCGGTGCGGGGATTGAACCCGCAGCTTCTCATTTCACAGCCGGCGTCTGATACATATATCACAATTGCATAAAAGCTAATACATCAATTTTGACAATGATTAAGAGCGTTTATACCCTGCACGCGCTTTTTGGCTTAAAAACAGGACTTTTCAAATGAGTTAATAGCCACCAATAAACAATTTAAAGGAAAAATAATTATTACTAATTTTAGAAAAGGTTGTCATCTAGGGATTTTGGTGGAAAACATTATAGATTGATGGATAATTTGTGAGTACTATACGGATTACTGAACACAAGTTTTGTTATTTAGGCTTTAAATGGCAATTTAGAAGCTTAAGATATCCGAAACCACTAAATATAAGATGAAAATAAAAATATTATTAGACTAATAAGACCCTTATGGAGGGATTTTGCTGAGAAAAATAATCTTTTTGTGTTTAGTTCCTGAAAAATAAAAATTTAAACAATGGGAAATTATTCAGAAACTCTCGTCAAGAACATATTTTTTTTCACCAACTTACCGTACATAATGTTTTATAACAATTGCATATTACAATAGAAGAACATCTTATCAATAAATTACCATTTTTATATTTCAACAAAATTAGTTTTCATGTTTTCTACAAATATTTTAAAAACCACTATAAAACACGCTGTCCGACGTGGATCAAATCAGACCGCCGCAAGGCCTTCTAGAGGGAGGACGTATCGCTCGTCGCTCCGGCCTGGCTGCAGTCGATTATGCCGCGCGTAGTAAAAATAGCCACGCGCGGAATGCGATTACCACATCTTAGTACTTTGGTAGTAAAATATTTACCTATTTTTATTACCTACAATGATTTTGTAGTGAGTATAAATTATGTATATATTTATAAAATTAAATATATTTCGTAATTGTAAGGGGTTGTAAGGCCCCTAACACTATTTATTTCTTCGAACACGAAATGATTAATAAAACGTCCGTAGTTTCTACTGATTGAACACTGATTTAAATGCAACTTAACAATGTAATAATAACGAAAATATGATTAGTATCCAAAATTTGTATTATTCTTTGCTTGCACAGTAATATTTGTCTACTTATAATGCAAATAAAATATTTTTATGATATTATATTACAGTTACATTTCAATTGAATATTTGAAGCGCACGGATCAAAGTTGTTTGAGCCGTTTGTATAGCGAGCCGACGCGGCAGCTCTACGCACACAGCTTTGGTCGCTTATGTGTGCGTGAAATTAACGAAGAAATACCTATAGTTGACTTTGCGCGCAAGGTGTATACGCTCTTAATCAAAGCACTAATATGAGCACTAACTTGATCACTGATTGAACAATAATTCACACACATTTAAGAAAAAAGAATATAACAATACCCCTGAATAATCGTGGAGGAGAGGAGAGGAGAGGCCTATATTTTGGGGGAGGCCTATGTTTAGCAGTGGACTTCCTGTGGCTGAGATGATGATGATGAATCATACCATGTGGAAGTTTATACCATACCTTTAGCCTTCTTATAGTGGCTCAGTTGAGTCTGGAAGTTATGCAGCACTTGTGGATGCGTCCAGATCTTCTGCAGGATGTGGAAGTCTTTCAGGATGCTCTGCTTGTTATGCTTGCAGTATGTGTAGAGGTAGTGCTTGTACAAGTCCCATTGGCACTTAGTTAGTGGAATGAATACTGTATATTCGTGTTTCTTGGGCAAGTATGGGTACAGTACAGACGCCTCTTGCCTTTGTAGGCACCCTTCTAATACTTTGTGTAGGATGTGGGTTCTAGTTTTCATTAATTTGATGTCCTCTTCACTCGAGTCTCTGTGCTGACCGTTCATTATGGGGTTTGCGAATCTGTAAAAAAAGATATTTGTTTTTCTTAAACGAAGCGCAGAAATACAATGCTTAGCAAACATAGTTATTTACAAAAGCTTTCGAAACCACCAGTCTACTGAATTCAAGTAAAAATGTCGTGAATTCAACACAATGGAAAACATTCCCAAGAAAGATGCTAAGCTGATGCTGTCTGCCAAGCATTACTTTGTAATTCAAGGTGTTCTTTGATTTTGCTACTGTTCATGAGCGGTCGTATCGCTTACCATCAGGCGAACGGCACGCTCCTCTCGCCATTCACAGCAATAAAAAAACACGCTAGATTGAAAAAAAAAACTATAATGCGATTCAAATAAGAATAGGACTGACCCGGCGCCATATTGGTTCATAATAGCTGTCAAATCGCACAATTTAGGTAAGGTGAGCAAAACAAGATTTCTTAAAATAATATTTTGTTGAATAAAAATAATATTTTTAATATTTAATATATCATTAAAAAATTAATGAATGAATAATGTCGTCTTATAGTTACTTTCTGGCGAATTATTGCACATGAAGTAAATAAAAAAATGAACTTTTTTAAGTTATTTATGACTAAACATTCTTGTTTATGTGTCCATATAACATGTTGTAATTGTTTCAATTTATTTAGCTAATTTATGTTTAGGAATTTGACTATGTGAAAGAAAAATAATAATTGATGCGTAAATATTTTTTTGTTGCTAACCATACTTTTCGTGTGATATTTGACAACTAAGGGTCATTGACGTTCCTATTCTTATTTGAAACGCATTATACTCACCTATTAGAATACTCAGGGTAAGACCCCAGCAAGTTCGGCTTTATGAAATTCACCATGCAGTAATACTCTCTGAGGTTATTTTGCATGGGTGTGCCAGTAAGCACTATCCTTCTTCGGGTAGCCACTCTACTCATCGCTACAGCCAACACTGAGCAATCGTTCTTCAGCAAATGTCCTTCATCACACACCACGATATCAGGCCCTGGGTCCAACAGCGCCGTACGTATCTTGTTCACTATGGTTGGACGCACATCGTCCAACGTTGGATCTAATGTGGTCAAACTTCGGAATAGTTCGTATCCGATGATGAATATTCCGCCGCCGTTGTACCAGTCTTCTAGTTGGTACGCGCGTTCATATGTTTTCTTTAGTTTGGACAGTTCGAACACCTGGTAAAAATTAAACGTAAGATTTGATTTTATTTAGTAAACCTTCTGCCACATTTCTGGCCGCGGCATAGAAAATGCAGTGCTTTCACATATTATAGCTATATACTCGTAGATAGGATAATGATTTTTAGGTAAGTATGTGAAGTATTAGTAGTAATCCAAAATACCTGCAGTTTCCTTTTTATTTGGCGAGACTTGAAACAACAGTATACTTTAAATAATTTATATTGTGTACTTTCAAATTAATAAAAAAATATTTTTAAATAATTTAATTAAATATAAGTTAAATTTCACACAAGAAAAGAACAGAAAATATTAATGTATAAAATTATAAGATTATAATAGCGAGCATGAAGAGTGGCGTTTTTTTTTCTATGTATGGTAATCAAATTACCCTTCTCTTTAACTATCGATTCCTCGTTAACTGGGCAGTGCACCATAAGTGTTGATAAAATATTGGTTTTAAACTATATTTTGTTACAGAGATCGAAACATATAATATACAACATGTCGGTGACATAATCATATTTTTTGGACCACATACAGGGTATTTATTTATTTATTTATTTAATCTTTTTTTGCACTGTACAGAAATACTAAAAAGATATTACACAATAAAAATAATAGTACAAGTGGCGGCCTTATCACACTAGGTAATTTCTTACAGGCAACCATGGGATGGATATAGTAACAGGAGATAGAAAGGGCAGTCTAAGGTGTAAATGAAATAATAATAATCTACAATTAATAATTAAAAATAAAAAAACATAACAATCACAATAATAATACATACATATATACACATATATATGTATATATACATACATACATACATACATATACATAGACATACTATATACCTATCCTAAAAATATACCAAAATAAGAATGGACAAATTATCTCAGCTACAATCTTGTTGTGTGAGGAAATGTAGTCCGACCTTTCTTTTAAATGACGACAGTGTTTCAGCCCGTCGCAACTCAACTGGAAGTGAGTCCCACAGTCGGACAGCTTGGACAGTAAATGATTTGTCAGGGTATTGCATCAGCAGCCCGTACACCAAATATTATAAATTTATCATCACCCGTTTAGCCACAGGATAGTTTTTTTAGTTTTTCATATTTAACCACCTGCTGTAGCAAATTGGCTAGGTCATTGACACAAAAGTCAAGCGCAAAAGAATACAAGGTTTTATTATTAGTTGCATAGAAATAAAACCAATACTTAAATTCAGACCTAATATCCATGATATTAAGTGCGTGGTGGCCTGTTGGTAAACGGACGGTAGACGCGGCTGCCAACATGTTCACGGTGGTCGCGGGTTCGAATCCCAGGGCACACCTCTGACTTTTCGGAGTCATGTGTGTATTGAAAGTCAATCACCACTCACTAAAACGGTGAAGGAAAACATCGTGAGGAAACCTGCATACCATAGCGATTTATAAGAATTTCTATGGTATGTAAGTCCGCCAACCCGCACTAGACCAGCGTGGTGGGCTATATGGCCTAACCACTCTCAATCGTTCTCTCGATTGTAGAGTAAGCCCGTGCCCTGCAGTGGGACGTATATGGGCTGATACAGATACAGATCCATGATATTAAAACTCATAATGGCTAAACGACGCGAAGCGACGTTGCCAGGTCGAAATCTGGCATTATGCGCGACTGGGTAGTGTTGCAAGGTGCGCCGTAATTACACTAAAACTATTTGTGCTACATTTAATGTAAACTAACAAAACATAGTATGCAGTAAGTATAAAACATGCAATATGACTAACATGACAAATAGTTAAGCTGTATCTGACACTTACAAATCATTCATCAATACAAAATATTTTTTAGAGTTATTATTTCAACTAGCCATCCTCAAATTTTCAACCAAACCATAAACTCGATCTTAGTGTGGAGTCATGACTATGTATGTATGTAACTGTTGGGTGTATTTAATATTCATTCATTATATCTCCAGTACTTTATGAACGAATTCTAGGAAAGTGACACATACAGCGATTAACAGTCTTTTTTACAGAATACTTGTAATTTTTAAGAACGTATGTGTATTTTCACTTACTATGAATAAAGCCCTGTACTAAACAGTATAATCCTTCACTGTATTTTAAATCTAGATGGATGTAACTATTTTTTACGAAACGTTTCCCGTATTTATTTAAATCTAACTTAGCAACACTGTGATCGGCGATCGACGGTTGAAGGTTGGTAGCGAGGGACGGGGGCAGGGGCGGAGGCGAGCCGTGCCACTCGTCGCCTCGCGTCAGTGCGCCGTGCTTGTTCTTTGTGAATGCGCGTGTGTTGCTCACAACACATTACGAATTACGATAGCATTTTATTCATGTTCATGATGTCGCGATTTACAGCTGTAGAATACATCGATATGATTTGTTTGAAGGTCTGTTTAGTGGCAATAATACTTTATGCGATGTGCTATTTTGATCCACCGACCAATTAATTTTGACCTACTTTATTTGTGTAAAAGGGGACTTGATTGAGAATGTTTTTATTACTTACATTTGTTATTAAGCGAATAAAATTATGCCTAAAAACTACAAAGGAATCACCGCGCTAAATCAAATGGTACCATTCGTGATGTGGTGATAAAAAATGCGGCGTTGCCGCTCTTATGTCTGGGTCAACTGAGGGCAGTAGGTATAAGGCGTGTTGTATTTTAACTAAATTATTTTATTATTTAGTTTGTTTGAAAATATCATTTTTTCAATTTTATTTTGATATAAAATCTAATCACACACACACACATCTAATAACGTTGCAATTTAAAGCATTTATAACACCGACACTTTGTATATGTCGCTGCAGAAACCTTTCGAAGAGGTCGATATTCAGTAGATCGCATTAAAGTGATGAAACTTGTAAAGTTACCTTTAGTTGGTCAGTGACGGGTCCAATCCATTTGTGTATCTCGTCGACCCAGTTAAGAACTGTGGACAAAGGACAGCACACCAGCACGCGTTTCATGTTTACCCCTGGGTGTGTTAATACCTGAAACAATAATTTTCAATAGATCTTAAACAATTAATGTTATTTTGGTTATGGTATCTTCTGTGGACAACATATAATATTGTTTAACTAAGCACATGGTAAATCGTTTCAAATTAAAATTGCATGAATAAGACTAAACTATATTTTAATTCTACATATAAATAAACATGGCAAGAGTTATATTATTTTCATAATCATCATCATCTCAGCCACAGCAAGTCGCCTACTGAACATAGGCCTCTCCCAAGGATCCCCGCACCAACCTGTTGGAAGCAATCTTTATCCAACGATACAGGATATACATATACAGGTTATATTAAGAGTGCTACCGATAACGAAGTTGGGTGGTAGTTTTAGTGACTTCAGACACGATGCAACTAAATGGTGAAGATTTTTTTTTTCTATCGTCGTACTATGTTGGTAAGTACATCGTTTTTTCTTAAATTATACTTTAAGGTGTACTCTTTTATTTTTAAAGACGCTATGATACGCAAGGCTTTAAATTATTATTTTAGCAAAAACTATAGATTTAGCATCCAAACTCAACGAAATTTAAAAAATCACAAATAGCAATAGGCGTGACGACAGTATCAAAATATCAAATATTTTATGATCTTAGGGGGAAAAACATATTAGAAGGATTTAAAACGTTGTTTTAGTTTTAATCCAGGATTGGAGATTAACAAGATTTTCAATAAAATAAAAGTATAAAATATAACAATCGGCCATTTTGACAGAAACGCTAGCCACGACGCATGACGTCACGCCTATGTAAACCTGCCGTAAACATTACCAATTTCTTTAGAAATGTGGAATGTGAACTTTACCGGAACCACTTATAGACTTTAGAATTCATTTTTATCAAACGAAATATGATTTGTTTCGTTAACTTTCTTCGCTGCGCATAGACACAATGACATGTTTACCTAGTGGTGACGTTATAACGGACGCCATGACACCTACTAGCTTTTTCTGTGCACTATTGAAAGATTATTAGAAAAATGGCTTAAAACTATGTTAAACCTTTGTTAATTCTTGAAATATAGATTATTTCGTATATAATAAATGTGTATCTATATTATAAAACATGATTTTAAAATAATTCGTCTTGCCTATTGTCGCGTTTCTTTGCGAAAATAGTTGTATTTTGTTTGTAGTCAACTACCTACCACCCGGCTTTGTTTTCGGTACCAGTCTTGATATACCTTATATACAACGTTGATGCGACCGATGGGCATTAAATTACACTATGTATGCTATACGTTCTTGGTATGAATTCGGCACGGCAGAAAAAATAATAATACCAAAAATGAGATTTTGTTTGTTTCAAACAAACTAAATAGCTTCCAAATAAGAGTAAAACGCAACCATCCTGTGTAAATTAATTTCATTGACTTGTAGATACGAATAGATAACAAATTGGCAACGTCGCGTGCGGCGCGTGTTATTGTCGTGTACTTATTATTGTGTAAGAGCGGCAACAACGCGCAGATTTTAATACGATCTATCGTTTTAAGGTGAATGACCATGCGTTAGGCGTAATCAGCTGTTAGAAAAGCTATTTTTTATTTATTTATTTTAATATTTATTGTACACATACAAAAGAACATAACAATATAAAGAAGTAACATCTATAAAAAGTACAAAAGGCGGTCTTATCGCTAATAAGCGATCTCTATCAGACAACCTTTGGATGGATATAAAAGAAGGAAAAAGAAAGGGCAGTGTAAAACAAAGATAAGTTAAGCTCCAATAGATATAAATTATAAAATAGATAATCATAAAAAATACATACATACATACATATAAATGACATAATAAATACACATACGTCATATAATATATACATGTATACATACATACAATTTTAAATAATTACATAAACATCTATGATAATTTATAATTATACTACAAATTAAAAATATATCCGAAAAGCTACATCGTGTTCAAATGGGGCAAAAACTTAAAAATTCATTTATGACTAAACTACTGCTCCTATTTAATTGATTTTTAGTACAGAGCTTCAAAATGGTACCTAGTATATGCAGTTTAAAGAAATGCCCATCGGTCGCATCAACGTTGTATATGTTATGGGCCAAGTGATTAATGCGGGCAGGATTCATAATGCCCGGGCAGTATGAATATTGCCGAGCCATATTGGGCCAAGTGATTAATTACAACCTAAACTCACCTATTTATCACATAGCCCGGGCATTATGAATATGGCTACATGATGATCGGGCAATGTGATTAATAGGTGATTTTATACGTGGTGCGCTGCCGCATTGTCGCATCTGCGATAGACCCATAAATAAGACAGGTTGAATTGACCTGCTTATGTTTAGTTGTTTTTAAACGTCCGAAACATTATCTTCAGAAGAAAATTAGTGTACCCGCTTTATGGATCAGTTAGGTCGACTGTGCCGCAAAATCGACTCGGGACACCCCGACTACACGTAGTTTTTTGGTTACTGACCCTAGAGTGTTTATAAAAAGCCGGAGGCGCGGAGGGAGAGCAGCCCCCGCCCGCTGTAACGAAGGATAGGCACCCGTGCGAGCCGTAGCGGCTGAGGCTGGTCGAAGCTGCGGAGGTGAGCATGGGTGCCTATCTTTTGTTACGCAAGGGCGAAGGGGCTGAACTTCCCGTAGCGCCGGAGACGATGCAGAAGCTAATTTGTATTGACAACAAGTGGTACCAGGGGAGGTGCGACACCCCCCCTCCCCCTCCACTCCTCCCAACCCAACCCCTCGTGCTGCCCTATTCTAAATTCTGCCACTTCGGCTCATTGTTTTGATTTTGATTCGCTTTACATCACTCTGCCCAATAGGCACTTGGCATTATTCATAATGTCCGGGCAATGTGATAAATTGATTGATTATAATCACATTGCCTGCTCTTATTGGGCATTATTCATATTGCCCGGGCATTATAAATAATGCTCGATTAATCAGTTGGCCCATAACATAATATATACAACATGTCGGTGACATAATCATTTTTTTTAGAGCACATACAGGGTATCGCTTCAGCAGCCCGTACACCAAATATTATTAATTTATCATCACCCGTTTAGCCACAGGATAGTTATTTTGTTTTCCATATTTAACCACCTGCTGTAGCAATTTCGCTAGGTCACTGACACAAAAGTCAAGCGCAAAAAAATATAAGTTTTTATTATTAATCGCATAGAAATAAAACCAATAATTGAATTCAGACCTAAAATCCATGACATTAAAACTCATAATAGCTCAGGGACGCGACGCGACGTTGTCAGTTCGAAATCTGAGATTACACGTGACTCCTGGGCAGTGTTGCAAAGCCGTAATTAAACTAAAACTATTTGTGCTACATATACAGTAAAGTAACAAAACATAGTATGCAGTAAGTATAAAACGTACTGCAATATGGTTACCAAGATAATTAACCAATTGCCGTGACTAACAAACTCAAAAAAAATATCACTAAAATAATTTTATAGGGATTTATTTCACCGAGCCATCCTTAAATTTTCAACCTAACCATAAACTCGATCTTAATGTGGGGTCACGACTATGTATGTAACTATTGGGTGTATTTAATACTTATTTATTATATCTCCAGTACTTGATGAACAAATAGAATACTTGTAATTTTTAAGAATGTATGTGTAATATCGCTTATTATGAAAATATCCCTGTAATGAACAGTATAATAATCCACTGTAGTTTACATCCATCTACTATTTTTTACGAAACTTTTCCCGTTTTTTTTTTATCTAACCTAGCAACACTGCGGGGATCAGGGGCGGGGGCAAGGGTGGCGACTCGGGAGTCGCGTCGCCTAGTCAGTGCGCCGTGCTTGTTCTCTGCGGATGCGCGTGCGTTGCTCACACCACATTACGAATTACGATAGCATTTTATTCATGTTCATGATGTCGCGATGTACAACTGTGGAATACATCGATATGGTTTGTTTGAAGGTCTGTTTAGTGGCAGTAATACTTTATGCGATGTGCTATTTTGTTCCACTGACCAAGCAATTTTGACCTTTATTTGTGTAAAAGGGGACTTGATTGAGAATGTTTTTATTACTTACATTTGTTATTAAGCGAATAAAATTATGCCTAAAAACTACAAAGGAATCACCGCGCCAAATCAAATGGTACCATTCGTATTGATAAAAAATGCGGCGTTGCCGCTCTTATGTCTGGGTCAACTGAGGGCAGTAGGTAAAATATAAGGCGTGTTGTATTTTAACTAAATTATTTTATTATTTAGTTTGTTTGAAAATATCATTTTTTCAATTTTATCTTAATATATATAATTCACGTGTCACGTTGTTTGTACGCGATGGGCTCCTAAACCACTCAACTGATTATAATGAAATTTTGTAGATATGTGTTATTTGTTCCAACTTACAGGGTGAGATAGTTTTTATCTCGATTAAATTGACGAAAGTATACAATAAATAGAAAAAACATTTCGCCATACAAAATGTTCATGGGTTTGTAACTGTCAAACATTTAATGTCCATACCGCCGATACGGTAAACTCTTCCCTCAAATTAAATAGCGTATTTAAATAAAGGTTTCGAATCGACAACATATATCTACAATATTCGATTAATGGCGTATTTTAGATTTTAAAGATGTAAATTAATGACAGTAATGAAAAGTGGTTGACATTTAAATTGGTTGTCAAATATTTATGCATGCGTTCAGAAATTTATTTTGTGTAACCTAAAGAGTATATTATGAAGCTACATAAATATAGGACAATTAAATAAATAATATTCACATGTAAGAAGTTTTACTTCTTTTCAAGATAGAATGTCACTTGAAATTGAAAAATCTTTAATAACATAAAAATAAAAACTGAACTGAACTGAATAAAATAGCAATTTTATATAATTATGGAGAATATTGCAGGGATTCTCAAATTAGGCGTTGCCTGTGTCTTAAGAAACCAGTTGAATATAATTGTTACTACATTAATTGTGTGTGTGAGTATGAGTGTATTTCTATGAAAATTTATATTTCATGTTTTTATTACTAACAAAAAGTAATGGCGTAATATTTTTGGAAAACAGCATAGTGGGGGTGAAATAAGGGATGGAATATTGCATGGATAATCAAAATCGCTAAAGTGTTTAATGTCAAAAATTTATAAGGCACCCTATTTGGATATGGAGAAACGGGATATAATAGAGTGGGAGGTATGGGAGAGTACAGGGATAGCTGACAGATTTGATAGGACGAAATGTAAATGCACGGTGTAAGACGGGATGGTTAATGAAGAGAAAGGACGGGACGTATCGGGAAGTGACTGAACAGACGGGATGGGACGGAATTGAGCAGGACAGTAGGATAGCTAATTCATGTTTAGGTATACAAGAGCTTATACGAAAAATAACATGTATTTGGTGTGGAGTAAAATAAAAAAATATCTGCATCCAGGCAAAGGTGGGTCGGGCTTTTTTGCTATGCTAAATAATTCAATATAAAATTAATCATATAATAACTAAGCCATAGCGAAGCGTGGTCGGGTCAGCTATGGTATCTTTTAATTGATTTCAATGAATGTCGTCGGAGTAGTAACAGTGTTATAATATCTCCGTAGCAAAATAATGATTTGAATCTGGAGAGATGGGATAGAATAGAATATAAAATGGATAAAATGGGACATAAGAATAGGTACAGGATGGGATTGGAATTAGATAAACAGTTTAGACAACGGCTGTCATATTGATTTTAAATAAAATATGGACTGGAATCTGTATTTGCACCCAGGAGAAGCCGGGCCGGGTCGCTAGTTTTGATATAAAATCTAATCATTATAATTTGTTTTAATTTACGTTATTTAATTACGTTGCAATTTAAAGCATTTATAACACCGACACTTTGTATATCTATTTCTATATGTGTGTAGTAAAGTGTTGGTACGTACGGTATGCAGCAGCGCCAGTACTTGCAGCGTCTTGCCGAGCCCCATGCAGTGCGCCAGGATGCAGCCCGCGCCGCCCTGCCCCGCCGCCACGCGCGACACCGACTCGAAGCACGCGTCCCACATGAACTTCACGCCTTCGTACTGCCGCACACATACATATACACATTACGCATAAGTCAGTGGGACTAAAATATATGGATACCTGATTTAACCTGTATTGTACAAATTAAATGTTTCAACAGTATGAGCACAGTGAATAAGCTGATAATTCATTGTGACGCACGTTGGACGTGTCAACATATTCCTGCTACTTATTTGTGACTACTGATCATAATACACTTTATTTTTGAGTTAATTCAATAGTTTGTTCATGGGTTTGAATAATTTCAAAACATCTCGAAAGTGCACACAAAGTTCCAATAGGGTATTTGACTAATTTTCAATAATGGTTTTAAACTATCCTGTATCGCATATTAAGCTCACTACATTGATATTTCCGGAATATTTTACTGCATTATGAGGAAAAACAATGATAAATATTTAAATTTCCAAAAGTGTGCCAAAAACGCTTTTTTTAATGATGGCGCTGGTTGTTTGACGTATGACGTCACAGCGCAGTGAAGTATTTACTAATACTATAGCGACGAAGTTTTTTTATCAGTTTTCTTCATTATTATTAAATATAGTGGTGTATAAATGGTGTGTAGTGTCACAATGCACATATACAAGTATAAAAGGTCCGAAAAAACTCTTTGTTTCAATTCCAACGAATTCGAAAAGACGTAAACTGTAAATAAAATAAAGTTTATTTCTGAACCAACAAGTTTGTACTTACTAAGTTGTTACTGTGTCGAAGTTATTAGGCGTTCCTTATAACATTAGCTTTCATAGGTTTCATAAATAACACGGTTAAATTAACGTGATAAATTAATGTAGGGTAAGCAGGGGGAATGGCGCTCACTGGGTAATGGCGCTCACCTCTGTAACTCAGTCAGACCTGAACATAGCAACACGCCGCGTTACGTGGAGCGTGAGGGGAGGGGGCCTCTAACAGACAGCGACGCCAACGGTCAATCAGCTCTCGTCCTGTGACCGTGAAGTGCGTTTCTTCGTTTGCGGCCGCGTCGATGTAATTTTAGGTTAGGTGTTTTTTGTCGGTAAGTCCAAAACTTTAATGCTTATTCGTTATTAATTTTACATTTCTGACACTAAATATATTCTATTTTTAAATAATACAATCAATTTGTAATTTTTTTTCAACAATTATGTGTAATTTTTTTTAATTTCAAATTAATCACAAAATGGCCGTTTGTGGTTATACCGCTCATCTGAGCGCCATTACCCCTTAGTAATTTTTTTTTTTAATTGTTGTAGATATGTCAAGAAATCGTCAAAGGACCACTACCAAAGCGGCTTGGACCGAAGAAGACCTTCAATCTGCTAAAACTGCGATTGAAGGAGGTTTGTCGAAAAGAAAAGCAGTACAACAATATAACATACCATTTACTACTTTAAGAGACCGTTTAAAAAAAATATTTGTTAAATTGAAAAAGGCTAATCTTACGTATAGTTGATGCTGATTTGTGATTATAGATTTTATATTCATTCCATAATGTTGATCTCAATTATATTTCTTTAATTAAAATGTATCTTACTTATTATATTCCAAATAAAATGTTTGAGCGTTATTACCCCGTACCCTGAGAGGCATTACCCAGTCAGGGGCAATGCCGCTCAAACATGTTTTTTTTATATTTTTTTCCTATTACTCGTAGATTAAATATATTATATGCTTTTTTGTTAGTTTGTTGATTACTCGATAATTAAAGACTTTGTTATTTTTCTTAATTTTGATTTATAATAAATAATTTAAAAAATACACCATGTTTTCCTTAAGTGAACGCCATTCCCCCTGCTTACCCTAACTGTGGTTAGAACTAGTTAGGGGAGACCCAAAAAGCATTTCTTCCCATGAAATGTTAAAAAATTATGAATTTTTGTGAAAAATTGTGAAAAAAAGTCAATTTATTTAAAACAATCAAACACAACACATTAACACAAATTGCGAACCGTAAAATATAAAGTAAACAGAATTAATATGTTAAAAATACCTCTTCAGAGAGACTTGTAATCCGTTTTGCTGCTCGCCACTGCATGAAATGTTTATATGCCGATTCATATTTAGACCGTGATGTTGCAGGAGTAAGATTATTAATCACTTCATTTGCTCTTTTAAGAATTTCAGGCGGAATAGACTCATCATATTTTGGTCTTTCATGAATTTCAGGCGATATGAACTCATCATTATCACTTTCATCACTTTCCGGAATCCAGTCGGGATTATTGCTCATGTTTCTTTCTTTTTATTTTTAATTTTGGTTTATTAAAACGCGAGTATTAATTATTTTTATTCAAATGTCAACCTAACTTCTTTGTTATGACACTTCGACTGGCGTCAATTTGCGAATTTACGTGTGCCAATGAAAATTTGGGTGCGAAAAGTTTACTTGTCGCACTCAAATCGACATTAAATTTACTCGAAACTCGTGTGGTAATTGTGACGTGGGCAATTAGCATCTTTTCAACCCCAAAAGCAAGCGCAAAGATAGTACGTTCCCCGCATGAGTAATAAAAAAAATTATTTCAAAGTGTTTTTCAACATAATCTAAAATAAGATTATTTTATAAATAAATACTGTTACTTACAGTGCTGTTTTTAAAATTTGAAATCCTCAGCATATTAATCAGTGTTATTTATAAAGAAATGTGCAACCATCAACGCATCTCTCTTAGGTAGGTTGCTGCTATCAGCTGGTACAAAATTTGATTCCATTCTGAGACTCGCCACCGAAATGGCTTAATAAGTCTAAAGATTTCTTAGATAAAGTTTGAAAACTATTTCAGAAAAATCGCGATCTTCAACCACAACTAACTTAGATGTACAATCACAAGTCCCAACTGCTTACTACAATGAATTGACAAAGCGTTTTACTGCGCGATGACGTCACGAGAGCTGCAATCACAGAGCGTTCTGGTCACAGAGAAAATGTCTTTTTTTAATCAATTTTAATTCGTGTATTTTACAAAAAGTAAATTTAATTAAATTTAAATAAAAAAAAAATATGTTATGTAAGTCCGCCAACCCGCACTAGGCCAGCGTGGTGGACTATATGGCCTAACCACTCTCAATCGTACTGTCGATTGTAGAGTAGACCCGTGCCCTGCAGTGGGACGTATATGGTCTGATACTGAAATTTAATTTAGTCCAAATTGTCGTGAAATATGCTTTTTTATGCTATTATCTTGCAGGATGAACACAATTCGTAGTATATTTTCAATGTTGTCAAATAGCCTATTGTACAAATTAAGTAAGACTTATTTATATTTAGCCTTTATTTTTTATTTAAATCATAGATACATAATCGTCACGCCTGTATACCATAGGGTAGGTAGAGACTAGAGACCGCCACTTTGCTCGATGCTAACATGTTAATTTCACTTCATCCATTTTCATCAACCTCTTCATGCATTCTTGTCAGTACAGGGTACTTTTGACCTGACCCTTAGTGAGGGTACCACCGATTTGGATGATGGTAGGTTCTGTGAGGTCGATCCCTACAGACTCTTCCATCCACATTCGCATTGTATATTTACTTTGTTATTTTCCTTTCATCCATGCTCTCTACATGACCAAACCATCATTCAACATTCCTTTGTCAATCCTCGTTACATCCTCTTGCACTAAATTTAACTCAAGGACAGTGAAACTACATCCTAACACAGAGTATCCAAAGAACAAATTATACATGTGTATGGAGGTCACCTGATGAGCCTTCATAACCTTGGTGAAGAACTGGTGCACGGTGACGATGGGCCGGTCCTCTTCGAAGTCGTACTCGAGGCAGACCTCGTCGTTTATCACCAGAACGTTCACATTTTCGTCGCAGCCGAGGTGCTCTCTCTGAAGAACAAACATCACTGTCAGTTACAAAACTACTCATTGTCACTAAATAGTATAAAACAAAGTCGCTTCCCGTTTTCTGTCCCTATGTATGTATCCTTATATCTTTAAAACTACGCGACGGATTTTGATGCGGTTTTTTTTAATAGATACAGTAATTCAAGGGGAAGGTTTATATGTATAATACGTACATATTATAGAGAAAAGTATTTGTACCCGGGCAAAGCTGAGTCGGGCCGCTATTGGATAATAATAATTAACACAACCAATAGTCACTGCCTTGGGGGCGCAGTTGTACAATACAGCCGACGAGTTACGGCCGGCCTGAAAATCGCGCAAATGTATGCGCAGAATGCACTTTTTGGAACTATATGGTGGCATGAGGTGAAGAGCAGGGGCGGCTATGCTCTATTTTATAATCTAGAGATGTAACTGATTTAAATTTCTAAACACTAACAACTATAAACTATTATTGACAAACATCATGTTGAAATTGAAATTATAATACATTTTTAAGTTTCTGATTGCATTACAGTATAGAATATTAAATGTTAACTTAAATACATGCATATAAATAATCTTTTTTAAATTTCATTACAATAAAACCGAACAAAAAGACTGATCAAGATAATCAAAAAATTAACGATTTTCTTTTAATAAATAATTAATTCCAAAACAGCCAAAACGAGTGCAATTAATATAATAAGAAATAAATTTAAAATTGCTTTTTTTAGTTATAGTATATTAAATCATAATCGACTTCGATTTTATTGCAATTTAGTTTGCTTTTGCGCCATAGCCTCATCTCTAGCTCACTCTCACTTCAGCATTTGTTTAGTGTTTGTGTTGCCGTCTCTCTCTAAAGTGCAGTCGCGTTGATAATACTTTTGTTGAGCGTTTTGATAAGTTTCATTGTTGACTTGTTATCTGTTATAGTTAATTTGTTATTGTTGTACCTATAGTATGATGTCTGGAGTTTCACCTTTAAGTGACAGTAGCTAAATATAAAATATGTTAAAATAAAAACTGTCTAACATATCATTAGTTTTATTGTACTTCTTTGTAAATAACTTTCAAAGACAAGCATTTAAAAAGAAATATAGTTGTATTTATTAATTCCTAATTAAATATCACCAAAGAAAACCAATAGTAAATTATTGTAACAGTTATTTATAGCCAACAATCATTATTTTATAGTCATTGTTGAAAATAAGTTTCATTCGTTTCGTTGTCGCTATTATAATTTAGTTTTTTTATGAGCAAATTCACCACAATTTTTTTTAACGATTCTTATTTTTAATTTTGGTATTTAACTATTTTCTTCCTGAGTGTACGTGCGCAAACATTGTTCTGTGACTATGTTCACGGCGGCCATTACTCGTCGGCTGTACAGTACTACGGTACGGTTACAAAGCTTTGATCTCGGGTTCGCTTCTCGGATTGGGTAAAGTGGTATTGGATTTTTAATTCATTATCAGCCCGGAGGAAGGAATTTATGCCCGATATGGCGATAGGCTCGCACCACGTACATCGAAGAACGAAACATACAAGGAGAAATGTGGGTTTCCTGGCACTTCCGTCTACCCCTTCTGCGAAAAATGCGTGAGTTTATGTATGTATGTAACAGTCACGCACATAGTCCTTATCCCACACTAAAAGCTTAGGCAGTAACCATAATAAGAATCTTCGTTCAAACAACAATCTCCTACTTCATTGTCCTATTCATAGCACAGACTTTATCCACACTTGCTTTTCTATACAATCTATTCTTCTTTGGAACGCAATCCCCCTCGATATTAGGGCGTACGGTACCCGTTTGGCATTCAAGATGAAGGTTCGCCAACACTTACTCAATAAATTGGCAGAGTCACTTTAAACATACTTTTCCTGTTTAGACTTTATATATGTATTATACAGGGAGCGCAAATAAATGGCGCACTTGCTCAGTTGGGTACAAGGGCATAATATTAATATCGTAATAAAAAAATAATATTTGGAAAATACCTATCCGTTTTGAAGTTATGACCGTTTAAAGTTTTAAGTTTAATCACCACTTTTTCGCATAAAATCAGTTGGAATGGATGAAGAACAAGATTTAAACACATACGTATTTTTTCGTTTCGTCGTTAATTGAACGGTTAACGAAATATACCACGAAAACCATTTTTAACAGCATCAAAACTTTCTTAAACTTCGCTTTAACAGCTGTTTACACATGAGTAAGGTCATGAACTCTTAGCTGTATAATTTATCCTTCTCTAACTTCAAAAAAGGATATTTTTTGTTTCATTTCAAATAAATCAATCAGTTAAACAGGGACGTACTTAGATTTAAGCGTCAATAAATTAACAACATAATAACTTTAGGTGCAGTTGCATCGTGAATGGATTGACTATTTTGTTTGTCATTATTTTCCTTAGTGTCACAAATCCAAACTGAAAGATACCAAGAAATCACACTGGTCATCGCTTAAATCATGTAAGATTGCGAATTTAATTATAATTAGAAAAGTTTTGGTAATACCTACATAACATTTAAATTTTCTAAATAATTTAGATTCATTGAAAAAATAATCTGATGACACTGATTAATAAAAAATAATATTTTTAAAATGATGGCCCAATTCGGCCCTATTAGTCAAAGGAAGCCGCCGGTCATAGTGTACTTTGTCGGATCCAACGCGGCTCGATTATTCTTCCTTTGAGGTCGCCGCCGCCGTTTGTGAGTGCGTGCCGAAAGGCGGCAATTTCTTTGTCGGTAACTTTTAGCATTTTGCAAAAGAAGACCGACATCTTGAGGTGTGTTCACACTACACACTTGATATAACTTAATTGGATTAAGTACTCCGATATAAAAGTTACGTTAAAAAAAAGATCTTATTGGACTGATACTGATACTTGCTCAAGAGCTTATAATGTTATTTAAATATGTCATCAGCCGATCCAGTCAATTACAAATTGCCTATTTACTTTGCTTATTATTGTATTTAACATTATTTTAATGTATTTTGAAAATAATGTTACTTTAAAGTGATAAAATTTCTTCTAAATTCTTATACCTAGAGAAATGTCGTCTACCATTATAGCATAGAATTTGCATATGAGACTTATTTGAGATAAAATTAGTGAAATCAATAAACACTAACTACTAATTTACTGCACTGGAGACCCCGTGCCCTGCAGTGGCACGTATATGGTCTGATACAGTAGTAATACTAATTGTTCAGATGAATTATTATGAACTCAAATAGGAAAGCTTTGTATCTAATGTGAACAGGCCTTTATCTTTCAAGAATCAAAATAATAATTTATTTTTTATTAGTTGAATTCGGATTGCGATCGCGTGTGCATGTATTAGTCGTGTGCATATTATTGTAAATTCGTTTTCAGTTATTTTGAGTAAATTTTATTAATTTCACTTTGCTTTGAACATTACCCAATTTGATAGCTTTTGATGTAACTTGTGTTATGTGAAATGTAAAAGAAAAAGGGATTTGTGCTACCAAACTGTGACAGTGTTTTCGTGCGGGTTTTGGCGGATCCTGCGCTTCCAGCTTTGCCTATCAAGGTCATTACGGTTTACATTACAAGGTCAGTTAACTATTTTGGTGGTCATTAATGACAACTAACCAGCCCATATGAGTCACCGACGGCCTCCGTCGCGCAGTTGGTAAGAACCGCCTGTGAAATGAGAGACCGCGGGTTCGGTTCCCGTCCCGAGACAAATAATTTCCGTGAACCATAATTATTTTTCTAATACCCGCGACACAAGATTTGTATCTTAGTGTGGGGTTAGTACCCATGTATGTGACTGTTGGCAGTATTAATTTAATATCTTTGTTATGTACCCTGAGCGTGATGTACACAATCGACTTATAAGTAAATAATGAGCTCTGCTTATTTATTGTTGAATGTCTACCGTTCAGTTGTAAGGTTCAATCACTTTAGCTTAACATGTTAAGGGGTAGCATGTGTAACGTTAGTTTTTTTTTTCTCGGCATCTTTCTTAATATTCGCTAGCGCCATACAAATCCGTCTTAATTAAGATTCCTTCACCATCTTAAATATAAAAATGAATCGCAAAATGTGTTGGTAACCGCATAATTCAACAACGCCTGGACCAATTTGGCTGATTTTGGTCTTGAAATATTCGTGGAAGTCCTGGGAAGGTTTTAGGGGTGAGAAAAATAGGAAAATTTCTGAGGAAGATACTAAAAACCTTTTTTTTGGGTATCGTTTAAGCGTGATGCGTCCAGCCAATATAGGATGATCTTTGTTATTTGACGGGAGACGTAAAAGACAGTCCAGCTTCAACTACCATCCAACGTAAAATGATCTATCTTTCCATTGTCTTTCATTGACGGCTGACGAAATAGAACAAAATTCAAAAATGTGTACATCGTGTATATAATATTATCTAGATACGGCGTCTTGCGCATAATTTTGTGAAATGTAAATTGAAATCATGTCCATATCTAGCAAAATCGCCCATTGTTTTTTGAGATTATTGCAACAGTTTTAAACAAGGTATACTCTATCGAAGCGTTTTGCCGGAGTACACCAAAATATATCTAATTATAATTTTTCGTTTTCATAAACGACATTGTTTTTGAATTGATACTTTTAGATGCGCTGGGGGACATATTTAAATTTCGCATTAATATTGTTTTTAGACTCAAGAATAAAAAGAATATTGGTACGTTGATGCCGTATCTAGACATTATAACGAAACGATATGCAGTTTTATATTTTTAAATATTTGTTCTATTACTTACGTCACCTGGTAAGGCAGTATGAAGGTTTTATTAATTTGTATATGGTAACGTACTAGACGCGACTGCCAACAAGTTAACGATGGTCACGGGTTCAAATCCCAGGGCACACCTCTGACTTTTCGGATTAAATTCTACGTGAAATAAAATCCGCCAACCCGCACTAAGCCAGCAGGGTGGACTATAATATCTTCTTCTATAATATAAAAATGAATCGCAAAATGTGTTGGTAAGCGCATAACTCAACAACGCCTGGACCAATTTGGCTAATTCTTTTTTTAAATTGTTATTATTACTTTATTACTAACAAAAAGTAATGGCGTGCAATATTATTAGGAAAAACAGCATTTTGGTGCTGAAATAAGGGACGGAATATTGGATGGACAATAAAAAACGCTAAAGTTTTTAATGTCAAAATTTCATAAGGCAATCTTTATATGTACATGTATATGGAGAGACGGGATATAATAGAGTGGAAGGTACGGGAGAGGGCTGGGATAGCTGACAGATTTGATAGGACGAAATGTAAATGCACGTTATAAGACGGGATGGATAATAAAAGAAAAAGGACGGGACGGATCGGGAAGAGACTGAACAGACGGATGAGACGGGATTGAGCCAGACAGTAGGATAGCTATGTCAAGTTTAGGTATACAAGAGATTAATACGAAAAATAACATGTATTTGGTGTGGAGTGGAATCAAAAAATATATGCACCCAGGCGAAGCTGGGTCGGGCCGCTATTATACTATAATGTATATTGGCAGGTGCGCCGTTTTCTTGTCCACCCTGTATATGTACACAGTCAGGTCATAAGTATTGTCACACAGTATAAACTTTTCTTTTAGAATGCTGGCCACAAAAAAGTTTATTGAATTCGAATTTCGAATTGTTCATGAAAATAAAAATGTATACTTTTTAGAATTTTACTCATTTTTAAATATGGAGTGGACGCTTAAAGAAGACCGTGTTCCAGTTATTGCGTTGCATCGTTGCGGTTACGCGCTAATTCAAATTTTTGACATACTTAAAAATTTGAATATAACCAAAAGATTCGTTTATCGTACCATCAAACGCTACAATGAAGACTCTAGTGTAGATGACAGGTCAAGAAGTGGTCACCCTCGGTCTGTTGCAATGATAAAAGCTGTGAAGGCGTGAATTCAAAGAAATCCCAAACGTAAGCAGAAACTGTTGGCCCTTCAGATGGGGTTAAGCAGAACCACGGTGAAAAGGATATTAAATGAAGACTTAGGGCTTCGGGCATATCGAAGAAAAACGGGACATCGTTTGAATGCTCGTCTAATGTACCTGAGACTGAAGAGATGCCGCGCTTAGATGAAGCGATACGCGGGAAAAAAATATCGGGTAATTCTTTTTTCAGATGAAAAATTTTTTACCGTAGAAGAGAGCTACAACAAACAAAATGATAAGTTGTACGCACACAGTAGTGAAGAAGCGAGCAACCGTATTCCACGTGTCCAACGAGGTCATTTTCCATCCTCGCTCATGGTATGGTTGAGAGTTTCTTATTGGGGCTTAACAGAGGTACATTTTTGTGAGAAAGGTGTAAAAACGAATGCAATTGTGTATCAAAATACAGTCCTGACGAACCTTGTGGAACCTGTTTCTCATACCATGTTCAATAACAGGCACTGGGTATTCCAACAAGATTCGGCGCCAGCTCATAGAGCGAAGAGCACACAAGACTGGCTGGCGGCGCGTGAAATCGACTTCATCCGGCACGAAGACTGGCCCTCCTCCAGTCCAGATTTGAATCCGTTAGATTACAAGATATGGCAACAATTGGATGAAAAGGCGTGCTCAAAGCCTCATCCCAATTTGGAGTCACTCAAGACATCCTTGATTTAGGCAGCCGCCGATATTGACATGGACCTCGTTCGTGCTGCGATAGACAACTGGCCGCGCAGATTGAAGGCCTGTATTCAAAATCACGGAGGTCATTTTGAATAAACTTTAGTGTCATAAGAATCTATGTTTTGTTAAGTTCATTTTGGTATATAAATGGTTACATATTGAATAAACTTGTTTCAATTATTTTATATTAAACATGTGACAGAATTTATGACCTGACTAGGTATATATGTATTTGTATATCTATGTATTTTGCATGTATATTTATATCTATATATTTATTATATATATATATATTATTCTATCGCTCATTTTCAAAATGCTAAATACTTGAATTGATGCGCCTACTATTTCACTCTCTGCATCATCCAAAGGTCGACTGGTAGAGAATGCCTCGGGCATTAAGTCGGCCTGTATACAACTATGTATATAAAGCATAAATAAATAAAAATAAATAAATAAAAACGAGTTTTTTGCTGTAGTATCAGAACCTACGAGAGACTTTTCGATCTCACGAACATCTAAACCCGAATTAAATACCGATCATTTTTGCCTCGGTACGGGGGAACCAGTCAATGTCATTCCTTTTGACCAACTTTCGCGTATAATTTTTTAAAGAACAAAAATAGCTTACCAGTCTGTTTTGTCTTTCATTTAATCTGCGTTTCCTCTCAAACTCTTCCATGATCGCTTTAACAGTACTCTGTTTTAAAGATTTCTTGTCTATGACCTGAAAAAAGTAGTCGACATTTTTGTATTTTATTGAAGCAATAAATGAAGAAATATATATTTTTTTTATAGAAAGCTAGTACGTGGGGGCCTGTTGGTAAACGGACTAGACGCGGCTGCCAACATGTTCCCGGTGGTCGCGGGTTCGAATCCCAGGGCACACCTCTGACTTTTCAGAGTCATGTGTGTATTGAAAGTCAATCACCACGCACTAAAACGGTGAAGGAAAACATCGTGAGGAAACCTGCATACCATAGCGATTTATAAGAATTTATATGGTATGTAAGTCCGCCAACCCGCACTAGGCCAGCGTGGTGGACTATATGGCCTAAACACTTTCAATCGTACTCTCGATTGTAGAGGAGGCTCCTGCCCTGCCGTGGGACGTATATGGGCTGATACAGAATAGAAAGCTGGTGGTTCTGATGAGAATTCCTAAATTTTTAAGTGCAATGTACCTTTCTGATATTCCGGCGTCCATTGTAGTTGGAGCTGAAGTAACTCTTGCGCGGATGCGCCGCGTCTGAGGAAGATGCGCCGTACAGCTCTTGGGATAACACTCTGTAGACAAAACCATCATATTAAATTATAACCTTACCATACTTATGGGACTTAACATCTATGTCTCTGAAATGCTAAGCATTGCTTTGTAGCTCCAGGTGTTGTTTGATTTTGCTACTGTTCATTAGCAGTCGTAATGCTTACCATCAGTCGAACCTCATGCTCGTGTCGCCATACATTAAGTCAGGGGTTTGAACCCGCAACCACCGTGAACATGTTGGCAGCGGCGTTTAGTTCGTTAGCAACAGGCCACTACGCACTTAATTACATATTATGTTACCTTTGCCAAGTCTTTATTGCTATCCATGTTAATTGAAGTTTGCTAATAATTCATACATTCAGCACAATTATCAGCACAATTTGTTTTGAATAGTAATTGCCAAAAATGAAAAGGTAAGGACACCTACTGCAATTGTTTCTCGCGTTCCAGAAACTTCTTCCTCGAGCCACGTCCTTTGCCGCGCGTCACCTTCCTCGACTCCGAGCCAACGCCGCGCTTCTCGATGAATTCGCTCACCATTTTCGCACGCTTTGCGTCACATAAACTGGAAATATTAACTTATTGGTATACACTTACGGCATTATTCATATACAGTTTTAAAGTCTATTTTCGTTCGTAAGAGACAAATGATTCGATAACTAAAAAAAGGTTTTAAAACGGTCTTATTCATAAACAGTCATAAGATAAAACAAAACATTCGGAACATTCAATTCGCAGGATGTGGGTAATATGTCATGTTACAAGGAGGCTTTGAATTTTTCCATAATTCCCCCTGCTCTTAAAACAGGCCTTCGAGTTCTCTAGGCGGACCAACCTTACTGAAAGCTACTCTGAGAAGCTACAATGCTCGTAGACGTGGCCTATGTATAGGTTTTTGGTGATGTGTGTGCAATAAGTTTACCTTGCATCTTGTTTATTTTTCATTTTCTTTAGTAGTTTTTCTTTTGTGGTAACCCATTGTTTCTCTTCTTCCGAAGACGAATCTTCCTCAGATTTAACGTGTTGTTTCACTTTTCGAGGTATCGCCTGAAGAGTATTTGTGATATTATAAATAACTTAGTAGGAACAACGATTCGTAAATTCACATGCAGTTTCTAATTCTTTGAATATTATGGCAGATCAAAATGATTATAGTAAATGATATACACAGGAACAAAAAAAAAACTAAGAAAAAAATGTGTAGTGCATTACATTGGCTGCAAATATCCTTGGAATATGAGTTTGTTGTAGCTGACTCACCTTTCTAGTTTTGTTACAATCTTCTTTAGGCACCGACTCAGTCTTAACAACATGATCATTGAACGTCGCGGGAGCATGTAGCAACGTCAGCTCCTCTTTCATCATTTTATCAGCAGTCAGTACCAACTCACTATCCGGTATCTTCGGTCCTTCTACTTTCGTCTTGGACTTCGGTCCAGGGCGTCTTTTCACTGGGGTCTCGTCTACAGACTCTTGTTTAATATCGGGAACAGCGTCTTCTGGTTCACTTTCATCATTCATCAAAGAATTTTTCGCAATATTATTCTCTCCATGCCTCAAAGGAATCTGTTAAAAAAATGATGTTATTTTTTCGTGATTGGGAGAAAACTTTCAATTCCCTCTAACCTGATTTGGGGTACGTACAGCGAAATGAATGTGAATGAATGAAAGTTTCTGAATAATTTGATGAAATCTGGTTCACATCAGCGTATTGATATATAAAGCGCAATACACACCAAAGCCACCGATCCGGCGACCTATGTCGGCAACTTTTTGCCGACAGTCTAGTGGGGAATATGCCTATTTTTTTTTTAATACGATTCTACTAGTCATTACATTACCAAACATACAAATAACACGTCCAAAATATAAACTATTATGCAAAAAATTAAATGGCGCGCTTGTTCGTTACGTCACGATTACACAAGTTCGATGTCAACAGCAGTGTTTGGTTCAATATATTATTACCAGAAAATAAAGAAAGCGAGTGAATTTCGACTTAATTACCATGGAAAAGCACAAAAAAACCATATTATGAATATTGTGTCGCTCCTATATGCCCAAAAAAACAACACTGCACCTGACAAAGTATATTTCCTTATGCCGAAAGGTGAAAATCTAAGAATAAAGTGGTGCAAGGCTATGAGAAGAGACAATGTATCGAGTTTGAGCTGTTTATATTGTTGTGAAGACCATTTCGATGTAAGTTAGGATATTAAAATTAAGTAAAATACATATAAACGTCATTCTTACGTTTACCTACCTACTTGTTTTGTTTACAAATCTCTACAAAAACATAAACTAGTTTATGAAAAGTCGTAAAGATATTATTAAGAATTCTTATATCCTTATGTATGTATGAGTATAAGTATTACTGATGAATAAAAACATCTATTTTTTTATTGCATTGAACTTCTAGAGTAGCAAGCCGTCCGCCTTATGGTAAGCGATAGGACTGCTCATAAGCAGTAGTAAAACCAAACAACACCTTGAATTACAAAGCAATGCTTGGCATTCCACTACGCTCGCCATCCTGAGACATAACATGTTAAGTCTCAATATGTCCAGTAGTTACTCTGGCTACAATGTCTTTCAATCCAAAACACAAAAGTGCATTTACACTGCTGTTTGCCGGCAGAAATAGACATTGCGGTGGTACCTACCCAGATGGTATCTCACATATGAGAGACCTACCACCAGTAAAGAAGAATTAATGAGTATTAGAGTAAGAGGCAAGTTCGAGACTACTTTTATAAATCTTTCTATTATTTCTGGGTTTCACATCAAACAGGATACAGAAAATTATATTAAATATAAAATAATGGCATTAAATCTTTTCACAATGAATTATTACTGTGAACACATAAAATTATTCACGTAATATAAAAAAAAACAGAGACACAATACAAAAACAATTATTCCTCAGAAAAGAAACCATACAAATAGCTTGTTGACAGCAGACCTCTCGTGTAAATCTGACGTCACGTATCATCCACCAATAGTGTTGCGTTTCGGAAAGTTGCGCGGAAGGCCACTTTTTGATGATTAAATTTCACTATTAAATTAAAATAAATTTTAAAAATTATTGTATAGTGTGTTTTCAGTAGCAATAAAGATTACAAAAAAAATTATTTTGTCCATATTTAAGTTACGTGCATATTCCCCGTTGGCAACTTCAATCATGACGTTATTGAACGTCACCGGGCAACTGAACTAAAACCTTGCTTCGTTGCCATGCCGTCAACATGTCGGTCTGCAACAGGTGCGGGCGCTTGTTGCCTACATTATTATTTACTTATTGGCCGCCGGTTTCTGTCGGCAAGCTGTGTAGCCGGGCCGTCAGCTTAGGTGTGTAGTGCGCTTAACGTAAAGTATAACATCTTCAAAATTCGTCTAACTCAGGGTTTCTTAAAGTGGGGTCCGTAAAATGTATGCCAGGGGTCCACAGCAGCTCAGTAAACTTTTATTATATTTATCAGAAAATTATCATTTAAATGCCTATCAATATTAAAAAGAAACTATTTAACTGATTTTTTTTATAAATTCAAAAAATTAAAAACTAAATCACCACTATAAAATTATAATTATCAAATCTATACTAATATTATAAAGCTGAAGAGTTTGTTTGTTTGTTTGTTTGAACGCGCTAATCTCAGGAACCGCTGGTCCGATTTAGAAAATTCTTTCAGTGTTGGATAGTACATTTATCGAGGAATGCTATAGGCTATATATCATTACGCTATGACCTATAGGAGGAAAGCAGTAGTGACATTTCTAGCAAATACGAGGAAATTTTATTCGTGGTCCGATTGGTCGATATTCTATATTGATAGTCGGAATAGAACATTTTGACCGCCATTTTAAAACGTGTATCTGCACCCGGGCGGAGCCGGGCCCGACCGCTAGTTCTACAGAAAAGCAATAATTATATTTATTTCATTTTACATGTTGATTAATTTGCTTATTGACTTGACTAGCCAATAAATCAAAATATATGCGTAACATATTGAAGACGGTTTACAAAGTACCAAAGATGTAGAAATGTAATTAATTGACGTAAGGCATAGACTCTATCCCCGTGGTTCCTAACCTGGGGGTAATTACCCCCGCGGGGGTAAAACTTGTATTTTGCGGGGTTAACAATGAGCTGGTTATCGTCTTAAGTGAAACAAAACCTAATATTACCAAACTTGTAAAATCCAAGCAGTACCTCGTGGTACTGTGGTGGTATAAAAAATTTAAAATAATAGAAATTTCAAAAGCATAATAAGTTAAATAATAATAATAAATGCGGGGGACATATCACACACGGCCATCTGATCTGCCATGTGGCCAAAGTAAACCAGTTAAAGCTTGTGTTATGGATATCGGGCAGATGGTATACATGTTTGCATACATACATAGACAAATACATACAAGCAAGATAAATAACACCCAAACACAAGTATTCATCATACCAATGTATGCCTAAAACTTTTAACTGATAATTGTAAAAGGACTCCTAAGTTATTTTAATTTTAGTTATTATAAATTATTATTTAGTTATTATTAATCATTGGTTATGTGCAATTGTTTTAAGTTTAATAAAGACTACGTATAATTATTAACACGTGTTGTTTGAGATCATCCTTGGGAGGAGGGGTAAAATCAGTCACCCTAGAGGGGAGGGAGGGGTAAAATCAGTCACCCTTAGATAATAGGGGTAATGGACCTAAAAAGGTTAGGAACCACGGCTCTATCCTATTGTTAACTACCAATAAAAGTTCATGTTCAATAAAAATTAGTAATCAAGACAAAAAACATTTATTTATTTATTTTATGTAAGTCCGCCAGCCCGCACTAGGCCAGCGTGGTGGACTATATGGCCTAACCATTCTCAATCGTACTTTCAATTGTAGAGTAGGCCCGTGCCCTGCAGTGGGACGTATATGGTCTGATACAATACAAAAAAAATATTCAAGACAAGATTTGTTTTTCGTCCTAAAATTTTTTTGACAGTGTCCGTGATCAATTTTACGTTTAGTTAGTGGTCAATGACTGCAAAAAGTTTAAGAAACCCTGTTCGAACTGTTTTTTTAGATTGGAGTAAATTGTCGTAAAAATATGTTCTATACTTACGACAGGTGGCAACTCGTCTTCTACGTTAGCTTCTTCATCGTCGGAAGGTGCCAGCTCATGAAATTGTTCAGACGTATTAAAGTCCTTCCTCTCTGGACTTGACGGCGCGAGAGTCTCAGTTGGGATGGGCTTGTTGTTTTCTACTTGTAAAGCAAACTTCCGCGGTTTATTATTCACCTTTTCTTTTAAAATTCTATTTAAAGAATTTACGTTTGTCAACCTACAAAAAAGATACACACATTTGGTTAGTTCATATAATTTTAAGTTCAAATAATGTTATTTATAGTCTCAGATTATACTATCAGCTTACCTATCTATTTCTCTGTCGATTGGATTTTTTTCACCAATCTCTTGGTATTGGAAATATGTTTGTACAAATGATTCAGGCAATTTTTCCAACACAACAGATGCATTTTGATATAATTTAGCATCTTTGGTGTTAATAGCGTAACACGACCACCCATCACGTTCATGAAAAGCTACATCTGTAGTTTCGTCTTTTGATGCATCGTCATTAACTGTCTCACTAATAGGAACCGGTTCATGATTCGGTTTTTTTGTTGAACCGTTTATATCTTCATCATATTCCTGTATTGTTGGTTCACATTCAAGAAGTTCCATAGGGCCATTAAATTCAGCTGCGGAATCTGATCGTTTTTTTCCTTTTACTTTTCTTGTCTACACGACTTTTGGATAAATCATTTTGAACGACGGAATTTGAAGAAGAACTATTAGTGTCATCATTGGATATTACAGATTCTTGTACATTACTTAACTGCTCTGTTGAATCTACGTCATTGCATTGAATGACATTATTATTCGGTTTAGGGTCTAAAGATTTTTTACTATCCTCTCTTGTAACTGTCTTTTTTCTTCTTACGCTTAAAGGCAATTCTTCATATTCCGAATCAGAGGATGGTATATCCTTTTCTTCTTGTCGTATTCTGTCTTTCATCTTTTTAGTGAGTTCATCGACTTCACTAGTCTTGGGCGAAGATTTTTCCTTAGCTGATAGCGGAGTATCTTTACTAGGTGTCTCCTTATTAGGCGTGTCTTTACTAGGCGTTTCTACAGAAGGTGGGTTGGTATTTTTTTTAGGTTTCGCTTTACGTTTACTGGACTTTTTCTTACCCACATTTTTGCTAGAATTCGCTTCATCAGAACTACTGGCCATAAGACAATCTTTAGCTGAGTATATATTTGTATAAGCATGTGGAATAAGTAATCCATCATGAACGTCATTTTGCCCATCGTAGTCTGGTTCGTATTGCTGGCGAATCCTAAAACTACTTTGGGTATAAACTTCATTATATGAGTCTTCGTTAAGGGCTTGAATTAATTTATTTCTACAAACAAATTCTTCAAAAGTGTCAACAGAGTAAGTACGGCTAGCATTATCAGCACAGTTATGAAAGTTATCATTAATTTGCGAGTCAGCTGGTCTTTCAGTTTTCGTGAAGACTATTTCTGGAATCATAGTCATTTCATCCAATCCATGAACCGGTTCTATCTTTACAGATATTGATGACTCGAGCTCATTTTCATGCACATCATCTATAGGCTCAGTCTTTATTGCAATATTAAAATTTTCAAATCCCTCTCTATTTGTATCAACTGTGTTATTTATATTAGCACATGATTTAAGCTCTTTCATTCGAACTTGCGCCGCCCAGTCATTACCTTCCGTGTTGTTTTCTGCTTCAGTATCTTCGTAAGTGGATACGAAATCATCATTATTAAAATAGTTGTCCTCGTTATCGTAGCCATCGTATTCATCATCTACAGTATTTTGAAGATTATGAAATGCCTCTTCAGACAATGTATTTACACTGTTAATAGTGAAAGCTTCAGCTAATTCATTATTAATAAATAATGTTTCATGTGTCTCAGGTTTGTTGGTTGTTGCATATCCATTACTATATAGTAGGTCATGGACAATTTTAAAGCAAATATGTTGTAAGCTGTTTGGCATACGTTGTATAGATTCAGTTTTAGTATTAGATATTTGAATTCTTTGTATATTTTCGACACATATAGAAAACAACGACTTAACAGTTCTTTTGCGTCGTTTGACCATAGAATGCGGAATGTGTTCAGTGACACCATAATTTCCAACGTTTAAAGACTCAACACATAGAGACAGTAATGATTTAGGATTTTGCTCATGATTTTTTATCGCAGGATTCTTGGTAAGCTTATCGGAAATTACAATTCCGTGGCGAACAGAATCAAAGGCGAGAGAAAATAATGACTTGATTTCTCTGCGATGTTTTAACTCTGGACACATAGTATATTTATTTGTGCTGCTAATTTTAAGATTGATAAACTCCAGACAAAGAGAAAATAGCGACTTAATCGCCCTCTCAGGTGCAACATTTGTTATCTGGTCATTGATTATGTGTATTAATTCAGACTCGGCATAAAGAGAAACAGCAGAATTATCACCTTCACTGGAACTTACGATCGTGGGGTTCACATTATTTTTATCAAGATTAGCCATTTCTTGTGGAGTAAGTTCAAAGCAAAGAGAAACTAATTCCCTCATATCTCTGCCATTTTGTTTTATCGATGGATATATGTTACTATTATTGTTACCGTTACTTTTAACACGAAAAAACTCGACACAAAGTGAAAATAATGACTTCATGTTTTTCTCATTTTTGTTGATCACAGAATGTGTAATACATTTATTAGGGGTTTGTCTGGCGACTTGAATACAATCAAGACAAAGTGTAAGTAAAGTCTTAATTGTTCGGTCACCTTGTTCATGATAGACACTATATTCATCAACTGTGTTACATCTTGGTTTGTTATGTTGTGGTTTTTGCACCACTTGATTAGCTTCTGCAGAATTGTAAAGTAATTCTGATACTTTTAGGTAGCAGAGTGTCTTCAAACTCAACACTGTATGATGTATATCATTTTCACTGCTGGTATCATTTTGGTAAGCTCTCATTATTTGACTGAATATGTTTATGCAAAGATCAACTAAACTTTTTGGCTTCTTATCTGCAACTTGATGAGGTATTGAATTACAATATGTATATAATTGTGACTTACTGATGTGCAATTGTTTCTGTAATTTTTCTGTGCATAAAGTGAACAATGTTTCTGGACTAGGTCTTTCACACTTATTGAATTTGTTAATTACAGAACCCAAACTTTGACCATTATTAGGAGTACTTGTACTACTACTTGCATTATTAATGTGGTAATCTTCTGTTTCAATATTGTTGCTGTTAGCGAAATCAGTAGAGACCACAAAGTAGTGACAAACATATTTTCTATTGACATTCAGCCAGGTTGGCGATGTAAATAAAGAGCATGTGGCTAATGATTTTTTTCTATAATAATCCTCAAAAAAATCACTTACCATTTTTGTAGTAATGTAATTTTGATCAGGAGGTTTTTTATTTCGGCTGTCCTGGGCTAAAAAAGACTGGGTAGGTTTAACTTTTTTTACCATCACTGAATCATTAATCCAAACGGTATGTTTTTTTATGTTAATATTTTTATCATCTGCTTTTTTTGCAATTTTTATTGATAGTTCCTTGTTTAGAAAAACAGTTTTAGGATTAAATTTAGGGGCGGATATTTTTGGTTCTTTTTCTGGGACTGATTCTTCAACAATCTCACAATCACTATCACTATCTTTGACCTTTGGTGAAATTGTTTTAGGTTCTTCTCTGTGCTTCAACAAGTCATGCGTACTGAGAAATTGTTCATACTGTGTGGCCAAATCTTTTTCCATTTGTTCCAAATTATTTTTAGCCAATTTAAATAATAAAAATGATTTTTTGACACAGTAATCCATCTTGACAGAATTTGTAACATTTTCAGTATTTATTTTCTTTTTGATAAAATCTTCAGATTTTTGTGTCATAAGTTTTCCTAGATCTGCTGTTGTTGCAACTATGCTATTCAAGAACTCACATGCTTTTGTTGATTGTAATACAGTCAAAGCAACATTGTCCTTCATTGGAAAATGATATGGACAGCCTGTCTGTGTGTCAACATTACTTGTACTTTTAATATTTGTCTGAGTACTGTTTTCTACAACTTTTTTTGGTTCATTAGGATCAATAATAGGTATTTCCAGTGGTGCAATTTTATCCGCATTTTCTGTAGGTGAAACTTTTTTGATCTTCAGGTTGGTACCTTGTATTTTTTTTGCTAAATAGCTTTCTATGTCTGTTTTGTTTGTCATAAGCTTTGTTGTTTTATCACTCGCATGAGTTCCTGATGTTTCTATGCAGTCATCATCAGTGTCCTTTACTAATTCACTATCCTTTAACATGTTAAACTTTTTATCCATAGATTTTTCTGTTTCTGCAGCCTTCTCAAGATTTGATTTTCTTCCTCTTTTTCTTGGGGACTGGCTATCTAACTTCTTGGAATATTTTCTTTTCCTGGACTTTTTATCACTTTCCAAATCAGGATTAGATTCACTGTCAGATGATGTTGGTTTTGTTGAGTAATTGTTTTCTATGGGAAAATATTCATCATCTGAATTATATCTTCTACCTTTTCTTCTCATTATTGGCTCATCATCAGAAAGTTCCATATTTGCAAATGGATCTTCATCTGATTCATCATGGTATTGAATGGTCTGCCTACCCTTTTTCCGTGTTGGTCTCTTAGAGACATCTTCAACTAAAAGAGAATTTGTATCAGTTTTAGGTGAGTCAACTTTTTCACTTTGAATATTTTCATTTACAATGCTGTCTATATTGTATTCAAAGTCTGACATGATTGGTACTTTAGGATTTCTTTTGGGAGGGCTTTGTAATTGCTCATTTTTGTCAACTTTACCAGTTTTATTTTCATGTGACACATCAATAATTTCTGAGTTTGGAGTGTCATTTTCATTCTTTTCTATGTCTGTTACATTATTAGTATCAAAAGGCTTATTAAAAGTACTTTGAGATTCATCTTCTTTGCTGTTTTCTTTGTGGATTCCATCGTCACAGCTATTTTGTTCAGGTTGCGCTTTAATCAAAGGGGAAGACTCTGAATGTTTCACTTCTACAGAATCTGGACATTTTGCCTCATTATGTTCATGAATTTCATTAGTTTCTAATTTACTATTTTCTTCATGTTCATGCTGCTCATTGACTGGAGGTGTATTACTGTCCTGGTTTTTATGAACCAATTTACTTAAATTGCTTAATGATAGATCCTCATCATCACTGTTACTAGACACCTTGAGAGGAGACACAATAGGTTCCTCATTTTTTTCCTTTTTCGTTAGTTCTATCTCAGAATTCCTAGGTTTTCTTGGTCTACCTCTTTTACGAGCTTTTTTAGTATTTAACAAGCCCTTTGATACATCTGGCAAAGATTTTAGACTATCCAATTGTTCATCTGTTGTGTCAACAATTTCGACATTGATTTGTTGCTCTTGAAAAGATGTTTTTCTTGGCCGACCCCTCTTTTTTATTATTTGTTTAGGTGTGTCACTTGTGTTATTTGATGGATCTTGTTCAGTTGAATCTATCAAAAGAATGTCATCGGCGTGTGAAGGTGATACATTATTAACAGCTGAATTTTCCATCTCGGACCAAGAAGGTCTAATCTTTCTAGGCCGACCTCTTCTTCTAGGCAGTGAATTATCTGTATTACACAATTCTGTTGTTACTGATGATTCTGTAATACTTTCTTTAGACAATCGTCTTTTTGATGGGGAGAAGTCGTCAGAAGAAGTATTACTACTTTTCGGTCTTCTACCTCTCCTGTTTGGTGTATATGTTGGACTTGTATTTTGAATAAAGTTTTGGATATCCTCAATGCTTTCGGAAGGTCCATTACTGTAGTCTAACATAGAGACACATTCACTTTCATTCCCACTTAATGGATCGCTACTACCAGGTACGGATTTCTTTTTCCTACCTCTCTTCTTCCGGTTTATAAGTGTCTGGTTTGTGGAATTAACGTCCTCCGACGGCAAGCAGGTGATTACGTCGTCGTTAAAAGTCTTAGCAGACTCAACTTTAGGCGGGTTTTCTGATTCGCTTTCGCGCTGAATGTTCACCTCCTCATCCAAATTTAAAGCCACTACATCGTCACTGCACGTCACTTTAGTATCATCGCCGCAATCGCTTTGTGTAGAATGTGTCGGCCCACTACTGGGCAAAGTAATACACTCACTTTCTTCATACATTGAGCTAGCCTGAAACTTCTCAAAAGCATCCTCAGATATACAGAGGTTGGTTCCTTCCAATTCTAATTGCTCGGTCATGTCGCTGTAATGAAATTCAAGATGTTTTTCTACCTAAGCACAAAACTTAAATGGTCACTATTAAATTACATTTTTGGAACAACATTGAAGCAAGTGGACATAATTTTGTTGATAGGCATAGCGTCAACCACAGTGAACCACAGCGTCAACTCAAGCACAAACTCAAGCAAAGAACGAGAACTCCAAAATTCTAAAATACAATGCATAGATTATTAAAAGCATGTTTTATCATCTGTTATTATATACGAACGTCATGTTGGGCGTTCCACTTTACGATCACAACGCCCAAGCACACAACGGCGACTTTTCCCATTCCACTTGCAAACCCAAATTTTTAGAACCGAGGAATGACGAGTTAGATATAAAAACAAAATAATTTAGGATAAACTTAATGATGTATAAAAAATCTTTGGTAATTATTGGTCAAAGTAATTAAAATTATAAAATAATTATAATTTACTTCGTATTCTCAAATTTGGTAGATAATTATTATCCACTGCAGAAACATTCACTACTACCAAAATATTTCTGCATGTCTCAAAATTCAATTTTCACTTTTGCACTTTTTCCTTTTCTTCATTTCAAAATTCCGCCAATACTCTCACTCAATATTCACCACGACTTATGTTTTAACATACATTATGGTGAGCGTTCGCGTCGTGTGAGCATATTATGTCATGACGTCATTAATGATGTTTTCGCCGCGACCACAACGGTCGTGATCGTCAAATGGAACGTCGAAATGAGTGTTTTGAGCGCTCTGAACGCCAAAAAGAACTCGGCCATGACAAATCAATGCTTGAGGCCAATATTTATAGCACTCACAGTTAAATAAAAATTAAAGAAAGCGATTGAGATTTCACAAAATTAAATAGTTCTAAATTGTTTATCTTAATGACCCTCATCTTTATCTTTAAATCACATATTTGAATACACTTGTGTGTGCACTTGTGGCTGTTAAACAAACATTACTTGGTTCATTTCGATTTCTAAATAAATTCCTGTTCCACTTGAAATTGGTTTATTGATCATGTAGGCAAATAGCTCTTATGACAACATGTGTGATTTCTTTTGGGTCTAGGTGTTTGTGAGACTGAAAAGTCTCTCGTAGTTCCTGATACGACACAAGATCGATCTTAGTGAGGGTCAGGACTATGTATGTGACTATTGGGTGTTAATTATTTGTTTTTATTTATTAATTTGGTCTACGACTTTTTACAAATCTCCATAAATGAAGTAAAAAAAAAAATTCACCTTTTTATTGCACTGCAGTGATATTTAGAATGTGTTGTTAATAAATTAAAGGAAGAAGCAATCTCACTCGCGCATTCGCTACCAATATCACTTTTATCGCCAGATTATTATTATATCTACCGGCACGAATCTTGAGCGCTGGCCGTTACTTGCGCAGAAGTCGATTTTTGGGTCTCTTTAGTGGTATGATGAAGTAAGCGGGCGGGGGGCATTATCGCATCGACCAGTGATTGGTTCACTATCGACGCCATATTGTTGTTATGCCTAATTCATTCATTGCGTTCGCCGCACGTGCTTTACTACGACTAAATTATACTTGCTTGCATTTTAATTAGCCCCGATTTATTATATTGTATAAGGAAAATACATTTGCGAAACAAATGTAATTTTACATCTCAAATTCATTCAAAAAAATATCAAGTACAGTTGAAATTAATAGTTTTTTTGATGTTACAGTAATTGTTATTTTTATTGTTCCACTGGTGTTCACTTACTTTTAATTCAATTTGTTTTAGATTTAGATTCTCTCTCAATATTAATACATTCATAATATATCTCTTAGTATATTCATAATTCTAATAAAATATTCCTTTCATCCCATAAAATAAAATAATAATAATATACCTATAATGTATAAGTAACTAATAATAAATCGGTATACATTTATTTTGTCCTTAAGTTCACGATGCGCAAAGCAATGCCCACTCTGTCGCCGAGCGCTCAAAATTCGTGCCGGGGGTTATACTATATATGTCAATATAAATTGATCGCAGGATTCGTAGGCAGTATGTACCTACGCCGAGTTCATAATGCAGTCCAAATGGCTTGGTGTTAGTAAATTTGGAAACCTTGTTGCCTCTCTATACAGGGTATATCAAGACTGCTACCGAAAACGAAGCCGGGTGGTAGTTTAAGCGACTTCAGACACAATGCAACAGAAAAAATTGCAGAAAAAAAGCGACAATGTTTTTTGTTTTTTTTTTTCCTTTGACCATATTTGGGTGGTAAATACATTTTTTTCCTAAAATAATAGTGTATACCCTTTTATTTATAAATAATCTAAGGTAGAAAAGTGTTTAAAATATTATTTTAGCAAAAACTATGGATTTACCACCCAAAAATGACGATATTTAAAAAATTATAAAAAATAACTGTCGCGTTTCTTTGCGAAATTTTTAGTTGCATTGTGTTTTCAGTCACTAAAACTACCACCCGGCTTCGTTTTCGGTAGCAGTCTTGAGATACCCGGTATATAATCTCTATATATAATACTAATCTATGCTTGTTGCATATTGACGACAGGTCTCTCACACATTGTCAACACACTTAGCGAGCATCCTCAACATTGCCGTATATATTATTGGACTACCGATTCACCATAATTATAAAATGTCAGTGGTGGTACAATCTAAAGTCAATCGATACGGCGGCGAAAGATCATTCAAGAACGAGCATCGTGGGCGCATCAAAACCGAACGACGACCTCAGAATAACGACGACCAACGACGACTAAAGAGCGTAAATAGGCCCAGTCATAGAGTATATTTTTATTACTGAGAGGCCCAGTCCCAAGGCACTCGCGCTGCCCTGTGCGCTGCCCGCCGCCGCACCGCCAGTCGCTTCACCCTTAATCTCCACCCTCCCGGGTTGTACGAGTTTGTTTCAATCAAAGAATAGACCACTAGGTTTCAATCTTTGCATTGCACATAGTGCTGAGAACATTTAAACGGAATATTAGATTAATCGTTGTGAATCGTGATTCGTGATCGTCAAGTGATTTAACGCGCCGCGCCGCACAGAGTACATTACGCCGAGCACACAAAGTGGAACGCGGCCAGCATCTCGATCAAAATCTCGATCATAATTTTCATAATGGTCTGTGATTCTTGGTCTGTGCATACTCGTAAAGTGTGTGGTAAAGTGACAGTTGTGTGTGTTGACCAGTGTTGACGATTCTGCAGCTTGTGAATAGTAAATTAATATCATACCTATATAAATGTTCCTAATTAGTTCCAAAAATCTCAAATATCAGAAGTATTTGAATAAAAGGGAGGAAAATACATATTGTTATTAAGAGCAAATGTTTGTGAATCAAAATGTACTTTCCAATAGGATGGCCAAAAGTTCTGCAGAATGTAGGTGCTGATAATCAAATTATTAAACAGATCGTGTCAAATAGAGACAAGATAATGTTTGCAGCGCTCACAGATGATTGTCTTACTGTGTGGTTTTGCAAGGTATGTTTACTTTTAATTCAAGTATGTGACTAATGGTACACAAATCAATTATACCATTCATAACAGGATTCATGCTGAGACCGTGAGAACGAGAGCAAGCGTCGTACAACAAGTTTTTATATGATTGTCTGTGAATGACCAGTGGTAGTTCATGTTAATCTGACATGAAATACATTAAGAGCAAAGCATTACTATTTCTCATTAATGTCTTCTTTTGTCTAATAAATATCATGCAAAACATATTTAGCGAAAACCAAAAAACTAAAGACTAAGTCTGTAAAGCCTGGTTTGGTTCCTGACACTTATGGTGCCAGCCAGTGCCAGTAGGCTACTTTTTGGGGGTACATGTGTGAGCTTATGTTTTAATTTATCATAAAATAATAAATATTGGTAATTATCTATAGACTAATGTTGCAATGGAACAGTTAATGACAATGTAATTAAAATTACTTGGGTATCACCTAGGGCATCGAGCCTGGGTTTACCCGGACTGAAAAACCCGGGTTATCCCGGTTCTGAGAATTATAAAAAAAACCCAGGCTTGGTTTTTAAAACTCGGGTTTTTCGGGTTTTTTAATACTTTTGTTTTTGTTATTTATTAAGTTTAAGCCACTTCGAATGCAATAATAAGTAAATGGAATAAAAACACGCATTGATAAATTACACTGGTCACCATGAAAATTGCCTTTTACTTGAAACTGCATTACATCTTTAGTATTATACCGGGTAACTTGCTAGAATTCACTTTATATGATGAGATTTCAAAAATGTTGTGAGAGTAAGTCGTAAGTAAGTGTGTAAATTTTATTATTACGCTTTCGTTCAATGTGTCTTATAGTATTAGCATTTCATTTGCTTTGTTATAACGCGAAATTTTATAAGTTAATTATCATTTTCGACAAATTTTTGGTGTAAAAACTACAATTTGAAAAAACTGCAAAAACTACAGTTTTTTTTGGATCTGCAAATGGGCTACACCAAATACTGGTGCTTTTTGTGTGAGTGGGATAGTCGGGCTAGATCATTATATTACTTAAAAATAGATTGGACTTCAAGACAAAGTCTGTGTCCTGGAGAAATTAACGTTAAATACCCTCCTCGAGTCAATCCTCATAAAATCCTTCTCCCTCCATCGCATATAAAATTAGGATAAATGAAGAACTTTATTGACGGCTCTCAACAAAGGTGGACCAGCCTTCTAATACTTGTGAAGTGAATTTACACATCTGAGCGACGCCAAAATAAAAGAGGGAATTTTCGAAAATTACCACGAGCTTGGGCTGCAATATGTCCCCAAAAATTCACATTCTTCATTCTCATCTTGATTTTTTTCATCCTAACTGAGGTGATATGACTGACGAACATGGTGAACGATTTCACCAACATATATTGACAATGGAAAATAAATACAACGGTCGATAGAATGCGTTAATGTTAGCGGACTACTGCTGGAACTTGATTGAAGATTTTCGTAAAAATAATTACTAAAGACAAAAGAAAAAAGAGAAGTTCTTGATTAGAAAAGGTTAAATACTTGGTTAATATTTTAAAATACTCAGTTTCATGTGAAAAGTGTATTAAAAAGTAATTAACATATCTTTAATCTTAAGTCAGTTTTTTCGATACCAGCAATATTTTTAAAATAAGAGCTAACTTTCAAATTTGGTTTATATTTTCGTATTCAGTGACCCCAAATTAGTAATATTTATTTTAAAGGCAAACAAAAAGTCAAATCTTGTATACCAGCGTTATTATTTATTACGTAAAAAGTAGCTTCGGTGCTACTTTCCTACCAATAAAACAAGCCATGCAAGTTAAATGGAATGCGCGCGCCCATCTCAAGACATGAATGGGGTGAAGTGTGGAGCAGTGGGTTAGTTAAATTATTAAATATATATAATATATATAAATTTAACTGTTTTTGTAATTTGTAAAGTACTGTTTTATTTATTTAAATTCTTCCTCATCCTTTATATTTTGTACTCATTATAGGAAATCGATATATAAACGCAGATTAGTGTATTTTAAAAATTACAATAAAATGATCGAAATGCTCGAAAAAACCGGTCTACTCGGGTTTTGATTACTCTTAGACCCGAAAACCCGGGTTTTCAAAATTGAACCGAGTTTCGATGCCCTAGTATCACCATATGAAACAGTTCAAAGTGCTGTATAATTAAAATAAAAGAGCCACATATTCTATCATTTAAATAACTCTCCTACCATATCCATATGCAAATATGCATAAATAAAAGAGATTTATATAAAATATTACAATCAGGCTCAAATTTACTACAATATGGTACATACCGGTCACAGTGTGACTTATTTACTAGTGACCAAAAATTAATCATGTTAGCTTATCTGACCATGCAACCATGAAGTATGAACCATTTTATTCAATAAATAAATACCTACTGTAAAATGGAAATAACTTTAAAAAACCTGATTTTACCCAAATTACATTGTAATAAGATTAAAAACTTGTAAAATATACATTTATAGAATGGTGTCTGAATCATTTCCTGCACAATGTTCAGTTATCTCTTCATGTTTTAGTGACACAAATGTAGAGGTCAATGCTCTCTTTGTTTCAGCCGACAGTACCAATTGTGTATCACAAAAGGACCACAGAATCTCTACAACGGCTTGGTACTAATGTGGGAGTAGAGTGGAAACCAGATTCTTCCATGATATGCATTTCGGTATGTATGTATTATTTATTTTTTATAAAGGTGCATAATGGGAATTCAAAAATAAAACACTAGGTTACTGTTGTGGACAGAGACTTAAACCTTCTATTCATGCTTAATAGTTTAATTTATATGTGCTGGTGGTATATAAAGATATTCGTTGAAGGTCATACAGGTATACGCGCCGACCTCGACACACCCAGATGAAGAAGTGGAGGAAATGTATGAGGACATAAGTCGGGCCATACATACTTCCAAAACCTACTTCAATGTTGTTATAAGAGACTTCAACGCAAAGTTGGGCAAGGGAAGCGATGCAGAGTTGAAAGTGGGGCAATTTGGACATGGGCAACGGAACCTCAGGGGTCAGAGGCTGGCCGACTTTCTGGAGAAAGAGGGACTCTTTGCGATGAACTCTTTTTTCCAGAAGTCGCCTCACAGGAAATGGACCTGGCTGAGTCCTGACGGTTCTACGATAAACGAGATAGATTTCATCTTGACGACGAATAGACGGATATTCAGAGATGTCTCTGTGATCAACAGGGTGAAAACCGGCAGTGATCACCGAATGGTTAGGGGCACACTGAATATCAATGTCCAATCGGAAAGGCGTCGCTTGATGAAATCTACGCTCCGACCTACTCGCGCCCATATCCAAAACCCCGAGAGCTTTCAACTCGAGCTGACAAATCGCTTTGATTGTCTAGGAGAAAACCTTGCAGTGGACGAGCTAAACAGCGGTTTGGTAGAAGCTGTCCGGTATACGGTGGGATCTAAGTATTTTAGACCTCGTCGTAGAGATAGACCACAAAAACTCTCGATCCACACTCTTGACCTCATGGCCGAACGTCGATCTTTAGCGCTGCAGTCTTCCGTTGACGCCGAAGCATATCGGCGGCTCAATAGACGGATCTGGAAGTCCTTGCGACACGATGTCCGTGCTCACAATACTGTGAGCATTAAGGAGACAATTGAGCGGAATGGAGGCTCCAAAGTGTTTGCAAGAGACTTGTCTATTGAGCAAAGACAGTTATCTAGGCTGAAGACGGAAGACGGCCGCGTGGTATCGACGAGGGCAGAGGTATTAAGGGAGATCGAGAGGTTCTACGGACAGCTTTACACCTCGGTTGCCAAACCTGCTGTTAGCTCGGCCGAAGACCCGAGAGCCGAGTTGATCCGACACTTTGGCGATGATATCCCGGACATCAGCCTGTGTGAGATTGAGATGGCCCTGAAGCAACTTAAAAACAACAAGGCGCCGGGCGAGGAATAACTTCAGAGCTTCTGAAAGCGGGCGGAACGCCGATACTGAAAGTCCTTCAGAGGCTCTTCAATTCCGTTCTCCTCGAGGGCTCAACGCCAGAGGCAGGGAGCGGGAGCGTGGTGGTACTGTTCTTCAAAAAAGGTGATAACACTTTGCTGAAGAATTATAAGCCCATCTCGCTCCCGAGCCATGTCTATAAGTTGTTTTCGAGGGTCATCACAAATCGTCTCGAACGCAGGTTTGATGACTTCCAGCCTCCCGAACAAGCCGGTTTCCGAAAAGGCTTTAGTACCATAGACCACATCCATACGCTTCGGCAAGTTATACAAAAAACCGAGGAATATAACTTGCCGCTTTGTTTAGCGTTTGTGGACTATGAGAAAGCCTTTGATTCGATCGAGACTTAGGCTGTGCTACAGTCTCTCCAGCGCTGGAAAATGCCTTCAAGCTCTTGCAGTGGAAAGGATTCGGCATCAACATCAACGGCGAGTATATCACTCACCTTCGGTTTGCCGACGATATTGTAGTCTTGGCAGAATCCCTGGAAGACCTTAGCACTATGCTCGAAGACCTCAATCGAGTCTCCCAACAGGTGGGTCTTAAAATGAACATGGACAAAACGAAGATCATGTCGAATGTTCATGTTGTGCCCACCCCCATCGGTGTTGGGGGCTCGACTCTTGAAGTTGTTGACGAATATGTCTATTTGGGACAAGTGGTCCGGTTAGGCAGGTCCAACTTCGAGAGAGAGGTCAATCGTCGAATCCAACTTGGTTAGGCAGCGTTCGGGAAACTACGCGACGTCTTCTCGTCCAAAATACCTCAGTGCCTTTAATCGAAAGTCTTCGATAGTTGTGTGTTGCCAGTGATGACTTACGGCACCGAGACGTGGCCTCTCACTATGGGCCTTATTAGGAAGCTCAAAGTCACTCAACGAGCTATGGAGAGGGCTATGCTCGGGGTTTCCCTACGAGATCGAACCAGAAATGAGGAGATCCGTAGGAGAACTAAAAAAACCGACATAGCCCACCGGATTAGCAAGTTGAAGTAGCAATGGGCAGGGCACATAGCGCGGAGATCTGATGACCGATGGGGTCGGAAAGTGTTCGAATGGAGGCCGCGTATCGGAAAGCGCAGCGTAGGACGTCCACCCACAAGATGGTCCGACGACCTGGTAAAGGTCGCGGGACGTCGCTGGATGCAGGCTGCCTCCAACAGGTCTCTGTGGAAATCATTGGGAGAGGCCTATGTTCAGCAATGGACTTCCTTTGGCTGATGGATGGATGGATGGATGGTGATGGTAGATATAGTATTCTTTATGTTTGGATTCACTGTATCAAAACATAAAAAACATATTATATGAAATAAACATGACATTAATGGTTATATATAACATAAATAAGAGTGCTTAAACATGATAAAAAACAGCAGTTGTTTCATTTTTATACAGAATTTAAGCAACATCTATTCTAATATTTTTGTATGGATAATATAATATGATAATAAAATAATATTTTCTCTTGAGGCCATAGCAATCATTACCTGGAGCTATAGGATTTCGTGAACAGTCTTTTGAAATTGTTTTTTTTTTAATCTATACTTTGCCAGTGCTTTGTTAAGATATTTCTTAATTATTTCCAATTGTCTCTGTCCTCTGCCACTGTTCAGGACTCTCGTCTTAAGTGGCCAAGTACACTAGTGGTTTTCCAGGCCTGCTTTGTCAGTTATTGTCATTTTTAGCATTGGCTTGGTGATGATACTAAGATTTATTTCTGTAATTTTTTGGTACTAAGATTGAGTGTGGAATGGAATACTTTATGGTATAAAGGTTTAACTTCTAGCAAAGAAATTAGACTTCGATATTTTAAGGCATGCTCCTTGAATGTGTGATACTGGTTTTATCATTAATTATAAATTATTTTATTTATTATTATTATTATCAGCCATGAGTGTCCCACTGCTGGGCAAAGGCCTCCTCCCTTTCCTTCCAGATTGTGCGGTCATGGGCGATTTGAGGCCAATCCTGAAGAAACCTGTCGATTTCGTCTCTCCACCTACGCCTAGGTCTGCCGCGTCGTCTTTTTAGGTGTTCGGGACGCCACACAGTACAAATTCTTGCCCACTGCTTTGGGTGCATGTGGCAGACGTGACCGGCCCACTGCCACTTCAACTTGGCGGCTCTCGAAGCTACATCCACGTTTTGGGTTTGTGAGCGCAATTGGGTGTTTCGGATTTTGTCGCTTAACTTTACACCTAGTATGCTGCGCTCCATCGCGCGCTGACAAACCTTGAGTTTGGACTTTGGAATGTTCGTCAAAGACCAAGTTTGCGAGCCATATGTTAGAACGGGGAGGATGCATACGTCCATTAACTTTCGTTTGAGAGATAATGGTAGTTCGCCTTTCATCATCTCTCCCATGGACCAATAACTCTTCCAGGCATTCTCCATTCGACGAGCTATTTCTTTGTCCTGCCTGGAATAAAAGGAGACTATTTGGCCCAGATAAATATTCTTGGATGTATGTTAGGTCTTCACCATCCACTGTAATTTTGCTCAAAGTGCTGTTAGTCATAAGCTTAGTCTTTGCTCTATTCATTCTCAGTCCAATCCCAAGGCTTGCAATGCTTAGGTCTTGAAGCATTTCTTGTAGCTCCGAGGCGGAAGAGGAAAAGAGAACTATGTCGTCGGCGAAACGTAAGTTTGTTAACGTTGCTCCCCTGACGTCTATTCCTCTGTCTTTCCAGTGGTTTGTCAGCTTCCTGAATACTTCCTCAAGCACACTGGTGAATAGCTTAGGAGAAAGCGGGTCACCTTGCTTAACTCCTTTGGTAACTGTAAAGGATGGTCCGGTATAGCTTAATTTTATTGCTGCTGTACTATGAAGGTAAATGTGTCGAATAAGGCTTATGTAGGTTTCATCAATGTGTTGATTTCGAAGAGCATCAAAAATTGAAGTGTGGGTTATACTGTCAAAAGCCTTCGCATAATCCACAAAAGCAACATATAAGGGCATATTGTACTCGTGGAATTTTCGAGAAGCTGGTTAATCGCTTGGAGGTGATCAGTAGTCGACAATCCACGACGGAATCCGGCTTGCTCTGCTGGTTGTTCGGAGTCCAGCTGTCCAGCAATACGATTTTCTATCACTTTGATGAAAGTTTTATATAAGTGCGATACGAGGCTGATGGGTCGGTAATTATTTAAGTCTGATTTATCTCCTTTCTTATGTAACAATACTATGTTCGAATGACAAAAGCGATTAGGGAATTTACCCGTTCTAAGGATGGTGTTAAAAAGGTTTGATAGATGGGGCAGAAGTACTGATTCTCCTACTTTTAGAGTCTCTTTAGTTATTCCATCTTCACCTGGTGATTTGTTGTATGTGTTAATTATAAATACGACAAAAAAATGTAATTTCCTGTATGTGTTAACAGACGTCAGAAGGACATTTAATTCTCTACAATGTAGAGGCGATGAGCGAACAGACTGCTTATCAGCAGTACGATCCGCCCACAGCCAGCCTCCGGCGGGACTCCGCCGAGTTGTTCGTCAAGGAAGTCATACCTTCACTCAAAATTACTCTGGTAATGTATTGTTTAAATCAAATTTCGGTTACACTTATTTGACAGTTTATATTTATATTTATATACTTACCTCTTCCTAACAAAAAATATTGCATCATCTATGAAATTAAGAAATATAATACGAGTATATGTAAATAAATAACGCTAATTCATCAAAAGAAATATGTATAAGTAATTTTTGTTTGCAGTGCTAAAGTTCATAGTAGAAGTAAGAAAGAGAGATATGATTTAGTAATAAAATCTTTTGTTTAATGTTAGTAGCTTGTAAAGTTTTCGATAGCTTTGGGAATAATGCGATGTGCTTTCAGTTGAAAGAGGTGTTGGTGTGGGACGGGCACATCACTCGGATGTGTTGCATATCTGGCACGGAGATCCTGGTGTGCACGACGCGCGCGCACCTGCTGCGCTACCGGTGGGACGGTACGCAGAACAGGGACTATTGTCTAGACTTGGGACGCATACCTTTCTCCATCAATCAACAGGTTTCTAAAGGTAAACTTTTTTTTATTGCTACGATTGGCGTGACAAGCTTGTCGTTCGCCTAATGATAAGCTATACGACTGCTCATGAACAGTGGCAAAACCAAACAACTTAAATAACAAATCAATGCTTGGCATTCCATTGCGATCGCCATCCTGAGACATAAGATGTTAAGTCTCAGTATGTCCAGTAGTTACTCTGGCTACAATGTTGTTCAATCCGAAACACAACAGTGCATTTAAACTGCTGTTTGGCGAGAGAAATAGACATTGCGGTGGTACCTACCCAGGTGGCCTCTTATTTATGAGAGAGTACTAGTAGAGCTCCCTTTATTAGGACACATAATTATTTTTAAAATCAAAATAACGTCAAGGTCAAACGTATTTTGATAATGTAATATGTATGTATTTTGTGCTAATATCAATACTATGTGGGAACAAAGTATGATAAGACTTATGTTTTGCTATCGCCTGTTTGACATCAATCCATCTGTTGTATCCATCAGTTAAACATTTACGGGCTTAACCTATTTTAGTTATCAAATCATCAAATTCTTCTTCACTCAAACTGAATTCAAAACCTATTTAAAAGGGACTAAACATTTAATAGCTAAAATGTACTTTTAAACTGTTATGAAAGCCGTTAAAGTCTTCATACTATGTTATATAAGTAGAAAGTGAATAAATTTGACCATTGTAAATTACAGCGGAACCCATATTGGAGGACAACACGCACGTGAACGATATAGAATATTCGCCGCTCGTGTGCGGTTTCGGCATCACGCTCAACGACGGCCGCGCGGCCTACCTCACAGCGCCCAATCTCAAGTTCGACCCCAATGTAAGTCATTTTGTACTGTATTATATTAATAAAAAGTCTTAGATCGGTAAATTTAGATTTTACAATTGCATAAACTCCGTTCTGGGACAGAGTTCTGGAAACTACAAATCTTGTTTAGATTTAAGGATATGATAAAGAAATCAAAACTATTTTGCGAACCAATACATAAGAATTCTCGGACGACTTGTTAGATACTGAAATTCTTGGAAATGAGACAAAGCAACAGATTTACTATCATATAAACACTTACAAAGTAAGATATCACTGAATTATTGATATCTTAGGTCTTTGTATATCCCTAAGGTAAACAGGCCTGACATTAAATATGCTCAAGGTTTGATTATTAGACTAACACCTCAATTATGTATATAGCACATTAATAATAAGCATTATGTAATATTGAGTAATGATTTTTACCGCCCCAGATATATTTGGAAACAGATTTGAGGGTAAGACAACAGGAAGATATATTTACCCTGTCTTAACCCCATTAATACACTGTAACACTTCTGTAATATCCAAACTATTGAAAAATTGGCTGAGATTACTAGAGAGCTAATATTACTAGAATTTACTCTTACATTGTCGCTTGTGTACTTCGCCTAACTTTAAGCTAGTGTGTACCATCTGTCCTAATGCTAGATGTGAATCGGGTAGTTTAGTCGCTTTTTAAATTATTTTTTGAATTGCAAACAATTCGATAAACCAATTATTTAAAAAGTTAGAAATATTTCATTACCGCTGGTATGAATTATAGTTAAATGTGTGTGCGCTCACACTTTTATCTTCAAAATACCAATAGCTCATTTTACGGGATTTTGAAATATATGTTCTATTTTGGTTTTGGTTGGTTGGTTTGATTGGTTAAAAATAATAAATATTATATTCAGGTGTATCCGAATGCACACAAATCTGTTAATCTCCCGAGTATTTCCCATTCTCTTTGCCAGTTAAGGTGCCGATAATTAGAGTCAATCAAATAACTTTTCAAGTTCACTATTATATAAATATTGATTCAAGATATTGACAAAACCCAATAGTATGTCAAGAGAATGACAAAATCCGAATGCATGCTTGGTTTATGAGTAGTTCATTTTGTGCATTCGGATACACATACATATGGAAATTAAATATAGGAAACTACCCTATTCAAGTAATAAATACTTCTTTATGATAATTTTCCACTATGCTAATGGTGTGGTCATTGTGATCTTTGTTTTATATGAGGGAGAAAAAAGTAATGTTTCGTTAATTCGCAGGCCGTGCAAGGTATATGGGCGCAGGGTATTGACGACGCTACATGCGCAAGAGTCAACCACAAGTTTAGACTTATTGCTATTGGCAGGAGAAAGTGAGTAGACATATTCTGTATTTAGTGAAGATATACTAGGCTTCATTTCTGTTTAAACGTTTTTAATAATAGCACGGCGTGGCGACTTCACAGCACTTACCATGGATGCAGTTTAAACAGAGGGACAAATGTATTTGGAAGCTTAACTAGGGTAGTTTTTTATTGCAATGAATGGAGGACAACATGCCATTTGCTTGATGATAAGCAATACGACCGCTCATGAGCAGTAGCAAAACTTGGCATTCCACTGCGCTCGTCATCCTGAGACAAGATGTAAAGTCTCAATTTATCTAGTAGTTACTTGACAAATAAACAGTGCGAGCCACTTGTACCATAAGCGACTACGACACAAGCCCTGATATGAAAGTAAACATACACTTTCCATAAGTTGTTTACTAGTGTTTAATATTCGATTCACAGTTCACAAGTGGATGTATTCACGATAGACGAGGCGACAGGGGGCTTGGAGTTATCGCACACCATGGTGCTTAGTTCTAAAGACTTCCCTGGCGACCCGGGACCTGTTAAGTGTATGAGGTAAAAATATTGCATTCAAATAAATATTTCGAAATACTTTTGGCGTTTATATAGAAACTTCGTCTCATTAGGCATAAACAAAAAAGGACAAACAAAAAACAAAAAGCCGGAAATGGTTAAATTTTAATTATATTGTTTTTTTGGTAGAGCTTATTATTTTATTTATACTGGTACGTGGTTATGTCTACTCTGTTGATGGTAAGATTATCGATAGCATTAGACGGCAGTCCCATGCTATTTGATACAGTTATGACTGCTGAAATGTCTCTTCACACCGTCTCTTCTCTCGTGTTTTTTGGATGTAGCCATTTGCAATTGGCCTATACAGGGTATATCAAGACTGCTACCGAAAACGAAGCCGGGTGGTAGTTTAAGCGACTTCAGACACAATGCAACAGAAAAAGATGCAAAAAAAAGCGACAATTTTTTTTTTTAATTTTTTTACTATTGCTATATTTTGGTGGTAAATACATTTTTTCCTAAAATAATAGTGTATACCCTTTAATTTATAAATACTCTAAGATATAAGAGAGTTTAAATTATTATTTTAGCAAAAACTATGGATTTACCACCCAAAAATGACGATATTTAAAAATAATTGTCGCGTTTCTATGCGAAATTTTTAATTGCATTGTGTTTGTAGCCACTAAAACTACCACCCGGCTTCGTTTTCGGTAGCAGTCTTGAGATACCCGGTATTTTATCCATAAGCCAGGAAAATGTTTGTTTTCTCTCTGCATCATCCAAAAGTAGACTGGCAGAGAATGCCTCAGACATTAAGTCCGCCTTTATACAATATTATATATAAAGCATAAGTAAAATATAATTAACATCTCCAGACTCCATTACAATGTATGTGCATGTACACAGATGGACGGCGGACGGTCGCGCGGTGGCGGTGAGCTGGGAGCGCGGCGGTCTGTCGGTGTGGAGCACGTTCGGCGCGCTGCTCACGTGCTCGCTGGCGTGGGACTACGGGCTCAGCCAGGACCGCGCCACGCACCACCCGCTAGTGCTCGCCAGTCTGGTGGGTAAACGACACAAGTGTTATGCTATAAAGGGAACATTTATTAGTAAAAAAACAAACATTTAAAATTTCCTTTTTTGCCAATTTTCATATCCTAGATGACAAAAAAAAACTATTTTTCTATTTCTTTCTTTAATTTTTTATTTGTTCAGTTGTCTTCGACAAGCCAAAATATATAATACATAGTTCTTACAATCATCACTATCATCATCGTTATCGTTTCTGGTTAAAGAAAATCCACTGTTTAACATAAACCTCCTCAAGATATCCTAAGTGACCTGGAAGAAATATTGTGCATACATTTTCAATATTATAATCTTAATTCACGTAGATACCAATAATAATAGATGCACAAAATTAATAAATTAAAATGTTAAATGATCTTGATAAGCCTAATAATCTATTTGTTTACATATAATTTTTCATTCTATTCGTTTATAAGGAATGGGCGACAGAAGGCTACCAACTGTGGATGGTGAAAGTTGAAGGAGATTCCAGCACTAATTTGATCCAGTTAGATTTTGTCAAAAGTCCACTCAGTGTCAATCCGTGCATGGTAAATATATCTTTCTATTTTTTTCCTTATTATATTTTATTATTGTGTCAGACACAAATTTATGTCTACCCACCTTTTTTAACGTCATGTCAGTCGTCAGTCATGAACGCATTCAAGTCCGGTCAGTTAGTTTCATTCATAGGGTTGTGTCCAAGATTTTATTTGAGCAGTAAGTAATCATTCCTTAAAAGCATCGTTTATAAAAACAAACGAATTTGAAAACAGCATCAAAATTGAATGTAAAATGACTGAGATATTAATACATTTAATAGTACGGTGGGGACACTCGTCTCTTTCGCACGCGTGCATCTTATGGAAGATGACGTCACGCCGTGCATGTTGCATCCTTTTCTATCACTCCTACCGCCAACTTTCATATATTTGTAACTTGCTTATTACTTAACGGATTTAAAAAATTATTTCTGAATATGATTATGCGTAACGTAACCTTCCATTATAAACAAAAATAAAAATGTATGAAACTAGCCTATTGTGTTAATGATTTTATAGTTTAAAATGACTATTACAAGCATTTTGATTCATCTATTACAAAACACTTAAAATGTTTCATACGTGCAGAGTAATCAGCGACATCTATACCTACAAGGAGACGACAAGCTATACGTAAACCTGGAAGACAACCTGACCAAGCGGACCAAGATATCCATAATAGACTCGTCAGCCGACTCCGACCAGGGAGAGAACGGGATGCAAGACCAGACCAACTTGGAGTACGAGAATAGTACAAACTACAGGGAGTTTGTGGATGATAATGAGTGCAGGAAACAGTGGATTGTACTGCCACTGCCCGCCACTTATATTGCTACTAATTGGCCTTTGAGGGTAAGTGAAATATATGATTGGGGTTGGGTGGATTATCTGTATTTATTTTTGTGGTGTTGAATTTTTTTATTATATTTATTAAATGAAACCCGAGATTTGGTCACCTCTGGCTTTTCGGAATCATGTGTGTATTGAAGGTTATACAAATCTTAACTTAATTCGCTGTAGTGTGCAAGGTTTTCTCACGATGTTTTCCTTCACCGTTATAGCGTGGTGATTGCCTATCAGTACACATATGACTCCGAAAAGTCAGAGGTGTGCCCTAGAATATGAACCTGCGAGCATCGTCAGCATATTAGCAGGTCGGTGCCAGCTCGGCCACAATATCCGCGTTTGTATCGGCCTGGTAGGCTGGAGATTCTGACATACCCCTTTCAGCCTACCCCGGGGTATCGAAAGGGAAGCTCAAAAGCTTTTCTTCTAGAATAAAAAAAAAGTTTGGTTCCTTTTACCAACAGGCTACAAGAAAAGTGAGTAATGAGTGTTGGTATTGCAGTATGATGTAATACAGTTCAGAAGTGAGGACATCCGTAGGAAAACAAAGGTTACTGACATTGCCCATAGGATTAGCAAGATGAAGTGGCAGTGGGCAGGCCACATTGCTCGTAGAACCGATGGCCGTTGAGGCCGAAAGTTTCTAGAGTGGAGGCCATGTACAGGCAAGCGAAATTTCGGACGCCCGCCTACAAGGTGGACGGACGACCTGGCTAAGTTTGCAGGAAGTCGCTGGATGCAGGCCGCTTCCAACAGGTCGATGTAGAGATCCTTTGGGGAGGCGTATGTTCAGCAGTGGACTTCCTGTGGGTGATATGATGATGATGAAGGCTAGTATTTTAGATCGGTCCCAGCTCGGCCACAATATCCGCGTTTGTACCGAGCTGGAAGGCCGGAGACACTGACATACCCCTTTCGGTCTTCCCCGGGGCATCGAAAGGGGAGCTCAAAAGCTTTTCTTCTAGAACAAAAAAAGGTCGGTTCCGTTTACCAACAGGCCACGAGAAAAGTGAGTAATGAGTGTTGGTATTGCAGTACAGCGCGATCGACGAGTGCGGCGTGAACATGTGCGTGGCGGGGCGCACGGGGCTGGCGCACTACAGCAGCGCGGCGCGGCGCTGGAAGCTGTTCGGCAACGAGGCGCAGGAGAAGGACTTCGTCGTCACCGGCGGCATGCTGTGGTGGCGGGACTATATCGTCATAGGTACTAGCCACACTTTATTAACTTGGCCGATTTATCACGGCCATTACTAAATATGCAAGCCTGCGTGTGACTCATAATAAAATTGCAAATCACGCAGATGGTGCAGAGAAAAATATGAACATACCTATTTATATCATCACAAACACTTTTAAAATCTTCGTGTAGACAGTAAAACTATTAGTTGTATGGCTTTCATGGCCGCGGGTTAGGTCCCTCCACCGAGACATATATTTGTGATTTGTGGTTGATAATGAATAGAAAAATACAATATAATTTTGCCCGATCCGGGATTCAAATTTAAGACCTCAGCTTTGTAACTTACCTCAGTACAACTACACCACTGAGACTTATAAAGCGTTTTTTTTTATACTGGCCCGGCATAGTGGCCGCATTGCGCCTGATATTGAGCGCAAATGCCGCCCAGGCAGAGTATCCATTGGCATCGGACAGCAGTCCCATGCCAATAGATACAATTATGCCGGCCTGCTAAGATGCCTCTTCACACTACGGCGGAAGGACCCAGGATTATAGGAAGGAGGGAACACGTAAGACGGCAAACAATTCCACAGCCTGACGGTGCGGCATAAAAAAGAATTTGAGAACCGTTTGGTTCGCGCCGGGATGGTGTGTACCGACAAGCTATGGCTTCGCAAGTCAGCACGCGTAGTTCTCGTTAGGAATGGAGAGGAGGGGATGAAATTGAACAATTCTTCAGAGCATTCACCGTGATACAGGTGGTAGAACACGCTTAGAGAGGCGACATCCCTCCGGAGTTGTAGCGACTCTAAGTTGCTTGTAACGTCTGCATCATTCACAATGCGGATAGACCGCCGCTGCAATCCATCCAAGGCATCGAGCAGGTACTGGGCGGATCCATCCCAGAGGTGCGAGCCAGTGGCGTGCCTAGGGTTGTGGACTAGGGCAAGCCCAATATTTTTTTAGTAAGAATATGTATTGGTTCAGGAGCAAAATGGTATTAAGAAAGAAGAACGTGTTCATCATGCGATAGGGGCCGAGCCTATGCGATGTTATTAAATAAAAAAATATATACAGGGTATCTCAAGACTGCTACCGAAAACGAAGCCGGGTGGTAGTTTAAGCGACTTCAGACACAATGCAACAGAAAAAGTTGCAAAAAAAAAGCGACCATTATTTTTTTGTTATTTTTTTCCTATGACCATATTTGGGTGGTAAATACATTTTTTCCTAAAATAACAGTGTATATCCTTTTATTTATAAATAATCTAAGATACAAAAGTGTTTAAATTATTATTTTAGCAAAAACTATGGATTTACCACCCAAAAATGACGATATTTAAAAAATCATAAAAAATCATTGTCGCGTTTCTTTGCGAAATTTTTAGTTGCATTGTGTTTGTAGTCACTAAAACTACCACCCGGCTTCGTTTTCGGTAGCAGTCTTGAGATACCCGGTAGAATACGACTCCAGACTCGAATCCGAGACCTCAACTTTGCGCCATCGAGGCAGTCCTAGAACTACCACACGATCTATATAAGATTAGGATAAAAACCAATTAAATAATAATTATCTTTATCACCGTTATGAAAAAATGTATTACAACAAGTTGTTCGAAAAAATCTAATAGATGGCGCGATTTTCTCGGCCATCTACTTAATATTGTCAAAATACTTTAGGCCCCATCATTAGTTTTAAATAGATGAATAAAACAAATGTGTAAGTTAAATTACTTTTGGGCATGCATACGTAACTTTATATTGTAATTATGTTGTAAATTAATAAACAGCACTATCAATAGCACAAGTACGGCGCCGTGTTTAACTTCGCGGCCAGAAATTATTGTTAATTCATATTATGTTTATATGTATATTATGTTTCATATATTCATATTATGTTTTTGTGTATGCATGTGATTTTTTGATTCATCATGAGCCCTGAAAGGAAGCTAAGGAATATCTGAAAAACACTACAATTACTGTCTACGCGAGCATAATGTTAAGAAATCTCATCACATATTATGTTATGTATATGACGCTTATAGAGGTTTCTATACGCTGTTTACCGGAATTATGAAAATATATTAATGCATGCATTCACATGTTTTTGTCAATGACTATAAAAGTACCTACCAGTTAAATTATTTATATCACTATAGCCGGAACAATTCCAATTTAAGTACATCGTTCAAAAAAAAATATACAACACCGACAGTATAACTTATTAGTATTAGAACATCCAGCAATCTATAGTAGTTATGTGCACTGATCTTTAAAATTGTATTCTATAGTTTTCACTACTTTCGAGAAATACACAACAAATCAGGCGTAGGTTTTCGACCAGATACGAGTAGGTGTTTGTCTACGAATTACGAAATGTAATGAATTTACCTTTTTCTCGCCGATCAACACTTGCACACACTTCAAACCATCACAAGGCACATTTTCACCAATTATTATACGTAATAAACGTAAAATACTATAATTAAACGAAAACTAAACGTAGATGTTCAGTGGTTACTGGTTAATCGTCCGCTCGAAAGACATAATAATAAGTGTGAAGCTAGCCACAGGTCCTATATTATGGACAATTCCAAATTAAGTATTCTAATTATATATTAATAAAAATATTTAAAACATTATAATACGGTCTCAAAAAATATCCATTTATTTTATATGTATTCCAATATAACTTGTAGCAAAACATAAATATTTTTCGATAAATTTGGATCATAATATGACATGTCAAGTGCACAACTTCACTCCGAGAAGCCGGGCATTTTGCTTGGTACAAATTGCATTAAAAAATAGCTATATGTATAGGTACGTAGTGTCATGGTAGTAGCATTTCATCAATAGGTGTGACTGAGAGGGCAATATACGCCAGAAGCCAGGTAAAAGCACACGAGAGAGAAAAAGATAGATAATACTTTGGTGTGTTCCATCTTTTTAAGATATTGCGTCACGCGTGGACCAGCGTTGATTTTGAATGAAATATTTTATATTAGTTTTTGACCGCGGCGCTCGCTTAGGCGAGTTGCCGGGCGCGGCGCGGGTGCTCCGTCGCAGACGCGGGGCTCCATTATGGCGCGGTAAATTTAAAAATGATAGACGTTTTGCATTAAACGAATGTATTTTATTTAAGGTACTAATTTGCCTTTAGGATTGAGTATATGCGTATTGAGTAAGGCAAGCCGGGCTTTTGGGCTTGTATGGAAGTACCGCCACTGGTGCGAGCAGTACTCCATACCAGGCCGGACCTGCGCTTTATACAGGGTATATCAAGACTGCTACCGAAAACGAAGCCGGGTGGTAGTTTAAGCGACTTCAGACACAATGCAACAGAAAAAGTTGCAAAAAAAAGCGACAATTTTTTTTTGTTATTTTTTTCCTATGGCCATATTTGGGTGGTAAATACATTTTTTCCTAAAATAATAGTATATACCCTTTTATTTATAAATACTCTAAGGTATAAAAGAGTTTAAATTATTATTTTAGCAAAAACTATGGATTTACCACCCAAAAATGACGATATTAAAAAAATCATAAAAAAAAATTGTCGCGTTTCTAGGCGAAATTTTTAATTGCATTGTGTTTGTAGCCACTAAAACTACCACCCGGCTTCGTTTGCGGTAGCAGTCTTGAGATACCCGGTATAAGCGACAAAGTTGACCGGGCGTGAAAAACTGACGCACCCTGTTCAGAACTCCAACCCATTAACAAGGCCTTAAATTCTACTACTGTCCTAAATATAATAATACTATTTTCATTATTTAATCTGCATGCGTATACAGGATGCTATAGCACACATCTTAATCTATTTATGCTCTGTGTATACAGAATACTACAACACATATTTACATTAATAGATGACACATGTATACAGGAAGCTACAGCACACATCTCGATCTATTGATGCTCTATGTACACAGGGTGCTACAGCATCCTGGACGGGCACGACGAGGTGCGTTTCTACGCGCGCGAGTCCCGGCTGGACAACAAGTTCGCCAAGATAGTGCGCGTGCAGTCGCAGGTGTTCGTGCTGGACATGCTGCACGACCAGCTCGTCGTGTTCGGGGCCGACGCGCTCGTCACCATATACGAGCTCACCTGTGTCGATAATAGTGAGGAGCTTTTCAAGTATTTATTATATCGGTTTTAGGAATTTTAAAGGATCTATTATAATAAATATCTAAGGTAATGACAGTTCGCACAAAATAATGGAAAAGTCGAGGTTGAAGGTCGGGTAGATTACACAGTTATTCCGAAAATTGGTACCTACACCAAAACTTAGCTATGATTCTTAAAATTAATTTTTAATTAAATTGTATTGAGTTCGATGGTTATTGTTTCATATTTGTTGTATAGTGTATACATGCGAGCGATACAACGAACATTACTACGTATGCAATTTATTTATAAGGACATAACAAAATGGTCATGGGAAATACACAGCAGTTCAAGTAAAGCATGCACCGACAAAAAACGCATACTTCTCGCAGTATGACTCTATTATACCCCGCTTATTATATACGTGTATATATTAACAAAATATATGGCTGGACGACTTGCAAAGACAAGAGACAAGGAGGGGCAGCAGTGACTGGCGTATTTTGGGAGCGGTCTATGCCCAGCAGTAGCCTGCAACGGGCTGCTGCTGCTGATGATGATGATGATGATGATGATGATATATCATATATACAGGCTATCTCAAGACTTCTACCGTAAACGAAAAAAAGCGACGATTTTTTTTTGTTATTTTTTTCCTATGGTCGTATTTGGATGGTAAATTCATTTTTTTCCTAAAATAATAGTGTATACCCTTTTATTTATAAGGACTCTTAAGGTATAAAAGAGTTTAAATTATTATTTTAGCAAAAACGAATAATTAACCATCCAAAAATTACGATATTTAAAAAATCATAAAAAAATGTCGCGTTTTTTTTGCGACATTTTTAGTTGCATTGTGTTTGTAGTCACTAAAACTACTACGCGGCTTCGTTTTCGGTAGCAGTCTTGAGATATCCAGTATAACATGGTAATGTGTGTATGTGTGTGTGTACAGTTGGCAACATCAGCCTGCGCTGCGTGCAGGCGGTGGACGTGTCGGCGCTGTCGCACCCCGCGTGCGTGGTGTCGGCCGCGCTGTGCCGCCTGCAGGACCCCGCGCGCGGCCGCGCCTCCGCCGCCGCCGCCACGCTGCACATGCACCGACACCCGGACTCGCTGGTCATTACCTGCACACTATATTAATATTACTTTATTGTACACCACACAACTTATGAAATGAAATGAAATGAAATGAAATGTATTTGAAATGAAATGAAATGAAATGTATTTATTGATCACGTAGGCAATTAAGGAGCTCTTATGACAAGTCAATACACATAGAACTTAATCTCTATTTACAATATATTTCCTATGCTTATTATTACTTATTTTAATTTCTTGCTTTTATCAATTTATTTATTAATTTTATTTATTTTTAAATTAATTTTATTTTTATTTATAATTTATGATTAGTTTTTTTAATTTATTTAGTTTTTATTCATATTTTATTTAAAGTATTAGTTTTTACTTTATAGTAATTTATTTGTCAAAGAAATACATTATTTACGTTAGTCAAATTAAATTATATTATTTGTGGACCATAAATATTACAACGGTGCGTAGCGGTTTATAGTTACCACCGGATCCAACGCGGCCCTTCCTGAGAAGACCCGGCGAAACAAACTCAGTGGGCTTACACTACCACTGGAACTACGCGACGCGACCCAGTCCTGAGTATATCCAGCGACTAAGACTCATTGGCTTGTTTTGGGTCCAACTTAAGACAACGACCATAAGTATTTCCGATACGTCCCGTATGTTTAGGCTTACTGCCGGATCCAACGCGGCCCTGACTGAGAAGACCCGGCGAACAAACTCAGCGGGCTTTACTTTACCACTGGATACTACGCGGCGCGACCCATTTCTGAGTAGATCCAGCGAGTCAAACTCAGTGGGCTTGGTTTTGGTCAATTTACTAAAATAAGTATGTGTGACTTGTCTTACAAGGATTTGCCATATTAATTATTATTTTTATATGATTTTTTCGATCGGTCGTCATATAATTTAATTGATTTATTTGATTGTATATAGCTTAATTTTTGAGTTCACAATTTTAGATATTTTTAATTATTTAAATTAGGTGGTGTAATAAGCGAATAGTTCAGGGCCCCAGGAGGTCGCAATGTGCAAGAGAACACCTAATCCCAGGCTTTTTTATCCTCAATATATTCCTTAATATTATAATAACCCCTAGTCATAAGTTTGTTTTTAATATGGACCCTAAATAGTTTGTCCGGTAGCTGCGTTATCCTATTGGGAAGTTTATTATAAAATTTAATACAACTACCCAAGAAAGATTTTTTTGACTTTTCTAGTCTAAACGAGGGTATTGCTAGTTTATTTTTATTCCGCGTATTAATGGTGTGGGTGTCACTGACCTTATAAAACTTATTAATATTTTTACGAACGTGCATTATATTCTGAAAGATGTATTCAGATGACACGGTTAGTATATTGCTTTCTTTAAAAACAGATCGCAAAGAATCGCGGCTTCCTAGATTATAAATAGCACGGACTGCTCTTTTTTGTAAGATGAATATCGATTCGATATCAGCCGCTGATCCCCATAAAATAATGCCGTATGACATTATACTATGAAAATAAGCAAAATATACCAATCTAGCCGTTGCAACGTCAGTTAGTTGTCTTATTTTTCGGACCGCGAACGCTGCGCTGCTAAGTTTAGCTGATAATCTCTCAATTTGTGGACCCCATTGTAATTTTTTATCTAGAGTGATCCCTAAAAAAATTGTGGAATTAGCTAAATTTAGAATTTCTGAATTTAATTCGATACGCGTGTTTACGCTTGCCACGTTCGGTAAAGCAAAACGGACGCATTTAGTCTTACTAGCATTTAATAGTAGATTATTAGCAGAAAACCAATCCGAAATTAAATTAAGAATATTGTTAGGTGTATCTAGATTATCGTCTTTCCGATTAACTTTAAATATTATAGAGGTGTCGTCAGCGAATAAAACTATGTCTGACCACTTCTGAACCATGCAAGGAAGATCATTTATGTAGACTAAGAATAAAAAGGGGCCCAGAATGGAGCCCTGCGGAACCCCAATTTTAACTTTTGATCCTACCGAAGTGAGCCCGTCCAAAGAAACCTTTTGTTCACGACCCGACAAGTAAGACATTACGAGATCAAGTGACGTATCACTGATTCCGTAGTACCTTAGCTTCATAATAAGTGTTTGGTGGTCAACACAGTCGAAAGCCTTGGAGAGATCACAAAAAACTCCTAGAGCATCTTGAGATGCCTCCCAGGCTCCTAAAACCGACGTGATTAGTGATGTCCCGGCATCTTGAGTTGAGCGACCCTTTGTGAAACCAAATTGATTCCTATGTATTAACTTATTTTCATCAAAATGTGCTAGCATTTGATTAAGTAAAAGCTTTTCGAAGATTTTGCTAAGAGCCGGTAGTACAGAAATGGGTCTATAATTCGACGGATTGTTCGAACATCCTGACTTAAAAATGGGTACGACTTTACTAATTTTCATTAAGTCGGGAAAGATACCGTCACTTAGGCAGGAATTAAAAATAGTAGCTAATAACGGTGCAATGTTAACAATAATAGCTTCTATAGCTTTAACAGACAGTCCCCATATATCTTCTGTAGTTTTATTTTAATTTGCTTGAAAGCCTTTATTATTTGACAACTGGTTACCTTTTGAAAGTTAAACTTAGACATATTTCCAGGAACATTTTCCTTTAAAAAAGATTCCGCTAAATCTACTGATGAATCTAAATGTTTAGTTAAGTCTAATGGTATGTTAGTGAAAAAATTATCAAGATAATTGGCAATAGTAGATTTATCTGAAATAAGGTCGTCATTTATGCGGAGAGCAATTTTGTTGTCATTTTTTTTATTTTTCCCAGTTTCAGTATTAATAATTTGCCAGGTAGTTTTTATTTTATTATCTGACAATCTAAGCTTTTCACTTATATAATTTGATTTAGCCTGCATACATACTTTTTTAAATAATTTTGAATATAATCCGACATATTTTTTAAAGTTGACATCAGGTGTATAGGACCTTTTGTCATATAACTCATACAAAATTTCCCTACTACGTCTAATGCCTTTAGTGGCCCAAGCACTAAATTTTATTTTAGAGTTAATTTTAATAGTTTTAATTTTACATACTTGGTCAAACTCTTTACGTATAATTTTAAATAATGATGAGTACATGTCGTTTGGACTGCCATCAAGTGTAAAAGTATCTATTTTTGATTGTACATTACTGTTAAATTGACCGAGGATTTTCTTAGATAACGGCCTAAAAGTTATTAATCTACTGGTTTTGTCTACAGCATGTTCTAATTTCACTAATTGGCATTTATGGTCAGATCTAACCCCTATCTTTATACCTTTTTCAAGTACTTCGAAGTTTGTTATGATATTGTCAATACAACTCGAAGTTTCAGACGTAATTCTAGTAGGCTCCGAGAACAAACATGTAAAATTAAATGAGCCGAATAAAGACACAAACCTACACTTATCAACCGAATCAACTAGTAAATTAATATTAAAGTCCCCACAGACTAGAACTTTTTTATTACTTTTAATTTTATTTAAAATATCCTCCATTGTTGATAAAAATAGCGAAATATTTGATGAAGGAGGTCTATAGACACACAATATGACATAGGAATTTGTTTCCGCACATGCGACCTCACACACTCGTTCAACCGAGAGGCAAGAGATATCCTTTCTTTCCCTAAATGTGATATGATCACGAACTAGAATTAAGGAACCTCCACCTTCCGCCGAAATCCTGTTAAACGAGCTGGCGACCCTGAAACCATTCACATTGAAATTCATAAGGTGCGCCTTCAACCAGGTCTCTGTGAAACATAATATACTAATGTTAAATGTGTCAATAAAAAGTTCAATCTCTAAAATTTTGCCAGAAAAGCGGTTTATATTCTGATGAGATAATACTATATAATTTTCACCGCTTCCTTTTGTCAAAGTTAAAAGTTTAAATTATTATTTACCACATTTATTTTAGTAACATTACTAAAAGTGGTAGTGCCTGTGGTCTTCGTCATATTACTTATGACTGTGTTTAAAAAATTAGCTACAGGTGTAGCAAGTAAATGTAAATATTTATTTGGTAGATACAATGTATCCCTAGTCTGTTTAAAATATTTACCAATAAATATATTGGTGTCAAAAAATAAAAATTTGTCACTATAGTGACTTATTAAAAATTGCATGTGCCTATTTAACACATGAGTGTGGTTATTTACATTATCTGACACATTATTTAAATATGGGAAGGCACACAATATGATTTTGGGACATTTGAGTTTCAATAATATTTCAAAACTCTCAGTAATGTCCCGCTTTTTTAGACCTTGACAATCTCCAATGCAGACTGTTATACAAATGTTGTCATTATAAACTTTTTGCGACAGAGTATTAACAATATGTTTATAAGGCATCCCTGGCATACAGTAGTTTACTAGGGGATGACTACTACTTTTATTTATTAATATTCCAATACCTTTTCCTACATTGTCAGAATACATTATAGTATTATATTTGTGATTTGGAACATTCTTACTATTTTTGGGCGTAAGTGGGACAGTACAAGTTTTTGGATTATTTATGTCATCAATTATTATTGATGATTCACATCCTACATTAATCGATTGGTTATATCTTGGAGAGTAGGACAGTTCAGATGACATTAAAGATTTATTATCAGCATAGTCATTTTGTTTTTGTTCGCAAGCTTTGAGCAATGTTTGAACTTCAGTTTGTTGAGTCAAATATTTGCTGTAGGTCAAACTCAATTGCTCTTCTAAAGTACTGATATCAGACAGCAATCGTTGAGTGTCTATTTCATATATATTTTTGCTGTCCTCTAGCTTTATTTCATAATTTTGAAGTTTAGCTACCAGGGCCCTACGTTCTTTCCTAAGTTCCAAAATGGTGTTTTTATTAATATTTTTTGATTTAATTTTTTTAATAATTTATTGATTTTGATATATTTTTTGACTTTTTTATTGCTAAGTAGGTTTATACTTGGCTGGCACTTTGGTGAGTCACCCCCTGTTAGGTCTATAATATCAGTAGCCTCAACAGGAGTATACTCTGAACATACATCAATTAGTTCATTAAATAAACTTTTATTTGCCGCTGATTGTGAAAGTTCAATTTCTTTCTCTAACTTTATAATAGTATTATTTGCTACATTTAGATCCAGCTCAAGGTCCCTAACCCTGCAGAGGGACTCCTCATACAGGGAGCTACAGTGCACAAATGACTCTGTCACCGCTTGGAGCTTGTCCCGTTCCTCAGCAACCAGTAGGTAGTTATGGTGCAATGCAGCCATCTCACGTTTGAGTGCTGAGTTCTTGTCTACAATATTTTTTACTTCATCCTCACTTTCCTCCCTCTCCTGCAGGAGCTGCTTGCATTGGTCTTTGTATGCCTTGAGTTCCTTTAGCGCTTTGCTCAACCTGAACTCAGCCTCTTGGGCAGCAGCTTTGCGGGTTTGCATGATGGAAAAAGTGTGGATGGACGTTTTATTCGATAATGTTCAAAATTCTCCTTTGCGGTGACAGTTAACAGATGTACAACCTCAACGTTTGAAATTTCTTGTTTTATTTTACATAAATATGATTTAATTACAATATTAATGCACTGATTTATGTACTAAACTTATTTAAAACAATTATTAGGCACTTAATAAATTTTATTTTAATTAAAATTACGAGCTAAGATTTTGACGACCGATCGAACCGGGGTTGCCAGTATTTTTAACAAACATTAACTTAACAAACATATTTAAAAAAACGCTTATTTATGTGAAACAAACGGCGGTCTTATCGCTGTCAGCGATTTCTTCCAGACAACCTAAAGATGGACTGGAATAAACGGAAGCACGGAAGAAATGGGTGGACACATACATACATAAATAAACTCACGCCTTGTTCCCAGAAGGGGTAGGCAGAGGTGCGAGGGCACCCACATTTCGCCTTGTATGTTCCGTCCCACGATGTGATAGGTGGCGAGCCTATCGCCATATCGGGCAAAAATTCCTGACTCTGGGCTGATACTGAATAGAAAAATCCAATATGAGTGGACACGGTATAGGGAAAATAATACAAAGAAACAAAACAGAATTTAAAAGTAATAAATACTTTTTTTAATAAACATAAATAGACTCATATTATATATATTTATTTATTTAATACTTGATATACAAAGTAGTATACAGGCGGGGCTTAATGCCAAAGGCATTTTTTAACAGCCAACCTTAGGGTGGTGCAGAGATAAATTAAGAAGGTGCATAAAAATGGGTTGAGAAGTAATCTAAGAAATATATACTAAATATTTATACTAGTATGTACACAAATATAAAATATAATATACATAAATAAATGATATTAAATACATAAATACTAAGAATAATATATTAAATAATGTCTGTATATATTTTATTGCTATGTATGACGAGACGCATGTCATTCCCCAGATGTAGTGTTGGAATAAATAGCAATAGCAATTACAAATAGCAAGTGAAGTCGATATTAACATTTCACAAGTTATATAAATACAGCCTTCGTGGTGCAGTCGATTAGACGCCACCTGCAAAACGAGAGGCCGCGGCTTCGATCCCCGCACCGAGAGAAACGTTTGTGCGGCCCACAAATATTTCTTTCGAGTCTGGGTGTTTGTGAGACCGAAAAGTCCCACCCACGACACAAGACTCGATCTTAGTGTGGGGTTGGTACTATGTGTGACTGTTGGGTTTATTTGTTTATTTTGGTGTATTTTATAGACAGTAGCAAACCCAAACAACTTTTAATATAATAACGCCCGAATACTAGAACGTAACTTAAATATAAGTTGCGCTTAACTACGTTAATCCCGCTTAAATGTACTGGCTAAGTGGGCCGTGCGCTGTTAAGAGCAACTTATTATTTGAATGGCGTTCCAGTATTCGGGCGTAAGACAATTAGATTTTGTAACTTTTAGAACCTAACTGCGGTAGCTCGTAATTGGCTATCTTATCTTTAATTTGTAATATATGTTTGTTTACTATTGACAGTTGTGAGTCACCCAAATAAAAAAAAAAACACCATAAAATACAAAGTAATGCTTGACATTTTGTAACCACATTTGTATATACACATATTATGTGATTTATATTAATTATTCATACTGCTTTGTGTAATATTGTAGGTAATAAACGCTAGCGGGAAGCTGATGATGGTGCAAAGAGAGGAATACGATATCGACGAGGACAACAATCCGGTAAGTCACCTGTCAGATATAAATTATCACGCTTTGTAAAACGCCGGATGTTTTGCTGTTTTTGACGGCATTAATTTAGGGTTGCCAATTATCGCTTTATCAATAACTATCGGTCGGGCCCGGCTCTTCCCGGGTGCAGACACACTTTTCAAAATGGCGACCACAATGTTCAATTCCGGCTATCAATTTAGAATACCGACTAATCGGACAACGAAGAACGAATCACACTTCCTCGTATTTGTTAGATTTTTTACTACTGCTTCTCTCCTATTGATCATAACGTGATATATATATGCCTATAGCATTCCTCGATGACCTATCCAACAAAAACATAATTGTTCAATTCGAACCAGTAGTTCCTGAGATTAGAGGCAACAAACAAACTTTTCAGCTTAATATAATTAGCATAGATTAAAATACATTGCATTTAGGATCTAATTTGTGAAGAAGGAATCAATTATTCTATCTCATATTTTTGACAAATTGACTTTTTTGTAAATACTTTTTTGTGGGTTCAATTCGCAAGATATTAGCACATCAAGCCAACTTCTAAACTTTACAACCTTATAGCCATTTTTTTCTCCAAACATTTTTTTAATACTTTCTGCAACCTTTTCTTTGTTATGGAAAAAAGTCTTACCACCATAAAATACCTGAACGGATGTAATTATTCCCTGTGGCAACCCTGAAATGGTCTATCATAATAAGAATTCAGTAATTGTATTTTTTACTAATTGTCTGTGATTGGTTGTTTGTTATGCGTGTCCGATTGCGAAAATTACCATGCATCACTTAACACTATAATTATCAACAAAAAAATATTATGCATTTTATCTACAAGTGTAATTTTTACTAGACGTTAAATGCGCGTTTTATTGTATTTATTTCATTATTTATGATATTATTATGATATAAGTGGGCTAAATGACTGGCTCACGTGATTGATTATAAATCATCACAACCCAGCATACGGATATTTGGAGAATTGCAGTAATGCGTAGTATAGATATAAATGATATTATTATATTTTGCTACCTTTATTGCACAAACAGTAAGTGAGACTACATGACTTTTAGCCATATAGGATTTGATCTATGAGTATAGCGACCTCCTGTTTACTTTCCGCCTGTCGAGAATAGCCTTTTTAGTCTACCTTGGTTAAATGCGGTTGTGGGATTTCACATACCTTATTATTTTGTTTTGGCATCCATCGTCATATTAGGTATAATATGGTGATGCATGCTCTAGTTACATTTCTAATCCAAGAGTGTAACCCGTGTTTCTCCCAATTTTTTTCTATTTATTATACGTTCAAAGTTGTACGCTGCTTTGTAGATTGAAACGGGTATTAAAAATGCAATAATTCAAAAATATTATTTTATTTACAATACATATTTCGTTCAGGTACACTTCGTTGCTTTGGATATACCGTATAGCTTAAATTAAAACATGACCTATGTGTATTTTTGCACGTGTACATCGTGCAAGAACACACTAGCGCCGCGAGTAACTAACGGGTTACCTATACACGGAGAGGTTATGTCGTAGACTTTACAAAGCTTATACTACTCAGTGGTGTTTGGTTCTAATTGTGAGAGTCTTGCCGTCCAACGAGATGGGACCGGCGGCCCAGCGGCGCACGATGTTGCCTTTACCCCCGTACGAGGAGCCGGAGAAAGTCACCCACGGAGAAGGCCCGTGGTACGAGATGAACGGCACGATGTCCATGGTTGGAATTGGCGCGATGACTGGCGGAGTCTCGATGACTGGGGTGATCACTGGTCCGGGGACTACCGGAGTTATGACAGGTCCGGGAACATGGATCGGTGAAGCGTCGACTACGGGGGCGGCTTCAACCACTGGTGCTGGAGCGATGGGTGCTATCGGTCCGTGGCCGATGTCGCCAATATGATCAATGGATCCATGGTTAAATCCAATAGGCCCTTGGTCTAGTCCAATGGGTCCATGGCCAATAGGTCCGTGGCCTAGTCCAATGTGTCCATGACCAATAGATCCGTGGCCTAGTCCAATGGGTCCATGGCCAATAGATCCGTAGCTTAGTCCAATGGGTCCATGGCCAATAGGTCCGTGGCCTAGCCCAATAGGGCCGTGTCCTATATCTACGTGCGTAATCGGGGCAACAGGTGTATGTTTGACCATCACAGGTGCAACCGGGGCGTAAGAGTGCACGTTAGCGCCGCTCCTCTTGACGACGGCGTTGAAGCCCCGCAGCGGGTCGGCGGTGTACTCGACGAGGCGCACGTTGCCGTCGGGCTCGACGAGCGAGTAGGCGCCGTGCACCACGTCGCCGTCGCGCGCCTCCCACTGCGCCTTGTTGTCGCCAGTCGACGGGTCGTTCACGGCGTAGTTGAACCTGTAGCTCGGGTTCGACTGGAGGAAAAAGAGAAAAAAAAAACGATTTTCTACTTTAGGTAGAGTAATTGGAAAACGTCTAATTCGGAAAACACGGGAAACACCACAGATAAACAAACTTCATAAAGCAACAACACGCCTCGACTTCACATCAGAAAAGTTGTGTATAAAAAGTAGTAAGTAAAAAGTGAGGTTAAATAACCACACTTTTACACAAAATGACCTAACGATCTAATCCACTTGAAGTATACTTACAACTCGATCGACGGTGGCAATAGGAATGTATGACAGCGCTGATGGCGGATTTGCCACAGCTACTGCTGCGAATGCCAAGAGGCAAGTTATCTGCAAGGAACGGATTTTATCAGATATCAATATCAATCAGATGTGATGCAAATTTGGAGATCACTCAAAAAATGGGAAATTATTAAGTAAAATTAGATGAAAGATCTAGGTTGTTATCTTGTTCACAAGATGATATTTATTAGAATTTGATTGGGAAGTCGGGGAAGCTAAATCATCTTTTACCGCAAGGTATGTGTTCATATTGCCAACAAGGTATTCCAGTGAGCTAACGAAGTGCACTGATGTTTTGTCACTTGGCACGCGGGTATTTATACTGCACTAATTATTCGACCCGGCACCGCTCCGGTTTGTGTCATCTCGTTTCCACGGCTCAATTGTGTTAAGAGCTCTTTTTTGCCCCGAAATTTTAGCATACCCACCCGTGTTTCTTATTCGTAAATAACTCGTTTACGTTATACAAATGGATGTTACGCGTGTCGGCACGTTGTTGAATAATGTTCTAATTGTCCCCAATTATGCTCCATCAAACGTGTTACCGAATTCCTGACAATTCAATCGACCTGTTGTTATTTTGTTAGCCAAAGAAAAGACGGTAAAATAGACGTTATATTGGTATACCAATCCAATTTTATTACAATAGGGTTATGTCCAAGGACTCATTTTGAGCAGTACCTATGTTATGGTTCCTAAAAAGTATCGATATAAAACATGAATTTGAAAACAGCATCAAAATTGGATGTAAAATGACTGAGATATTAATATTTTTTAGTGGTAGGAACACTCGTTTTCTCTTTCGCTCGCATGCGCCTTATGGGACATAACGTCACTTTGCATCCTTTTCTATTATTCCTACCACCAACTTGTATATATTTGTAACAGCTTAATACTAGACGGGATTTAAAAAATATTCTAGATTATGACAATGAATAACGTAACCCTAAATATTCCTAGTTTGACCCCTTACTGCATGAATTATGAAGGATGCGGATAATAAATATGTTTTGTCAAAAACGGGTTTATTTATATGTATTGAGCATAAATCAACTCAAAAAAAATATCATTTATTATTTATGAAGTTACTCTTAAGAGCCATATATGGATTCGTATGCATTCTAGTGAAAAACAAGTAAAGCCATATCTGGCTTTGTATGCATAGCTATTACATTTTGTGAACTATTATTATTAGATTCCGCTTGTCATTATATCATTGCGGCTTATAAAGGCCTCGCATTTTTTTATATTTTGTGTAACTAACCTAACTTAGAGCAATTTTGGTACATTTGAAGATTATTTTGACAAATATGGAATCAAAATCTTCAAACTGTGGAACAAAACTTTGAAAATTGGACTGGTGAATAGCTATAGCTACACACCACCGTACTACATACCAAAGCTGTCGACCCGCCGATACAACACAGCAGCTTATAAAAAAAGAATAAAGTCGGCAACAAGTACCCGCACGTATTGCCCGCCGACATATTGGCGGTATGTCGCCTACACAATCGCTTAGCTATTTTGATAAGCAACATGCAATAAGTTCACTAAAACCGTCTTTATTTCGAGCCCTCGACATGCTGCCGACAAAATTTTCCGACTTGCAACTACCCCACCGACAAAAAGTTACTGACATAAATCGGAGGTTCGGCGGCTTATATGTGTATTGCGCTTTACTGTTTTATTTTCCACGGCAAATCAGCATTGTCTGTTAACTTTTTTTCTACATTAGGCTCCATTATTCCTTTCTTCCATACAATTAAGTAATTTTTACATTTGTACCCCTGGGTTTTGCAGCATGCAGGTAATGTAAAGGTTTATCATCATCCGAATTGCGAACTCTCCGAGACAAACTCGGGTATGATAACATGCTTTTTTTGGTGAACGGGAAGAAAAACATTCGTATTGCAAGTCCAGAATCCAAAGCAAGCTCATCTTCACTCAAAGAATCATCACCCAATACTAGATTTACATGCTTGAAATAATAATAAAAACGTGCAGGATAAATTTCTGAAAAGTATCATAATGCATAGGAATCCATATTTGGCAGGCTCAATGTTGACGGGAATGCATACGAAGCCATATTTGGAGTTTGCAAAAAACATATCAAAAACCAAACAAAAATAAAAAGAAAGTCAAAAACAACGTACTCTTATTGTATTCGATGGTCTTAAGAGTAAGTACAATTTTTATTGAGGATCTCAGTCAATTATTTACCAGTTTTTTTGACTTATAAAAGTTTCACTAAAATCGTGCACCACACTCGCCGGCCGCGTTTTGAAATAAACTCAAATAGTTTTGACAACAATTGCTTAATTAACCAAAAAAAAAAATACTCGTCGTCTTACGAAAGACCACTTCATATGATAACACTTATTTAACATTAATTTAATGATTAGTTAAACTGTACGGTGACATAATCATATTTTTTAGTTTTTCATATTTAACCACCTGCTGTAGCAAATTGGCTAGGTCATTGACACAAAAGTCAAGCGCAAAAGAATACAAGGTTTTATTATTAGTTGCATAGAAATAAAACCAATACTTAAATTCAGACCTAATATCCATGATATTAAGTGCGTGGTGGCCTGTTGGTGAACGGACGGTAGACGCGGCTGCCAACATGTTCACGGTGGTCGCGGGTTCGAATCCCAGGGCACACCTCTGACTTTTCGGAGTCATGTGTGTATTGAAAGTCAATCACCACGCACTAAAACGGTGAAGGAAAACATCGTGAGGAAACCTGCATACCATAGCGATTTATAAGAATTACTATGGTATGTAAGTCCGCCAACACGCACTAGGCCAGCGCGGTGGACTACACACGCCGGCAGAATTAGAGGAACACGCGTTAAATATTGAATTTCTTAGAAAATATTATAATAACTGAATGTTTTTGTTTTTCAATATTCAAATTGAGGCAAAATTTATAAAAAATTACTAAAATTTAGTAAAAAATACTTTAATTAATGACGCAAATGCAATTAAACGGAAATACAGTAAAATGAAATTTCTGTATTGTCAAATGTAATCGTATATTTTAAAAACTTACAGAAATAATTTAAGAAAATTAATAATGCGTATTGCTACCACGGGCTCAGATAAGAGTTTGGATATGATCATGCTTTTAATGACGTTATCAATCATTTTTGCGACAAATTCTCCTACTCTTGCACTAACATGAATTTTAATCCTTGGACGATCTTAGGGGCTTGGTTTCTTCCATTTATCTTTCTTCCGATAACGACCCATTCGTTCTCTATGGGATTCATGTCTGGTGATCTTGCTGGGCAATCCATTTGCGCGATTTGAGCCTGATTTAAGTTGTCGCGAACCATTTGTTCTGTGTGGGGCCGCGCATTATCATGCATAAATAAAAAATATTCGCCTATGGATGGTGCAAAAGACAATAAGATGGGACTCTAAGATCTCTGCGACGTATCTTTGTGCAGCTAAAGACCCATTTTCTATAAGTATTAACTCCGCCCGTGCTTCCAAACATATACCACCCCATACCAAAATTGACCCTCCGCCATAACACACCTCTTTCAGTAAAATTTCCTCGATTAGCGTTCTCCTCGATACCTCCAGATCCTCTCCCTTCCTTCTATGCAATTCACAACAAAACTGCTTTCATCACTAAACAAAACTCGGCTCCACTCATTTGTCCAGTCGCTAATTAACGATAAAACTCTAAATATCCAAAAATCTTTTTGCATCATTTAATTTTTTAAAGGTGCTGAAATATAAAAACAACCAAACCAACACAAACAGCAAACAAAATTTAAAAAAAAAACTAATTTTTGTGCGTGTTCCTCTAATTGTGCCGGCGTGTGTATATGGCTTAACCACTCTCAATCGTACTGTCGATTATAGAGTAGGCCCGTGTCCTGCAGTGGGACGTATATGGGCTGATACAGTACGAACTTCGAATCACACACAGTGTCGACCAATCCCTAAATATGCATGTGTGTGTGATATAGACTATTTGCATCCACCTATATAACAAGCACCGTACACGATGCAATGGTGGAAACCCGTCATATTGGCCCACGATAAGTGCAGCATTTGTATCTGTATCAGATCAAATAAAGTCCCACTATAGGTTACGTTCCTTCTTTTCTATCTAAAGTACAAGTGACATACCTTATGAAATACCCGGATTGAACCAGGCTGGAACAATAGGAATAAAGATGTGCATTAGTGGTTATCATTTGGATTGCATTGCACTCACGAATCTTAACATTAGATGTGCTGTAGTCATCGACTTCAAAGTATATCTATATTAAAGACATAAAAAAAGATTGTTTGCATTAAATAGGCTCTGAAACTACTCGACTGATTTCAAAATTCTTTCACCATTAGAATCCTACATTATCGCTTATGAACACAGGCTATAGAAATTAAAAAAACGTTTTTTGCACCCGGGCAGAACAGAGCTGACCGCTAGTAAGTACATTTAATAAAAATCTCAGTGCGAGGAGTATACTTCTGTAGCCTCTGATAATAGTCGTGTCTATTTTTGAAGTGTCTACTTTTCTAAACAAATGACAAAATAACTCCAATTCACCTTTAAATGGAATTAATATAGTTTAATGAATAATTTAATTGATGGACCTCTTTACTTCTATATGTAAGGCCTCCTGTCCTATCGTGAAATCTTAGGTCCTCCTGGTAGGTAGTCCTGTAGATTGTTAGGGTCTATAAATCGAGAAGATCCTAAACTGTTGTTCGTTAATCTATATTTAATGCTTTGGTGGGTTTTCCTCCATGATATGATTTGTATCTGGTTGTTGAGAGGATGCCCTCTATAATCTTAGACAAACGTAAAATAACAGACGCAACTTTGTGTTTTTGACTATATTTTGCGTGTATGTTCCTCCATAGAAATAATACCTTAACAGATTTGCAATCATTCCATTGCATGCAAATTGACTTCAACATCAACAGACTTTTAATTGATCATAGGAATTTACAACTTGCTAGACGATCAATGTTGTTATGGGGGACTTCAACGCAAAGTTGGGCAAGAGAAGCGATGCAGAGTTGAAAGTGGGGCAATTTGGACATGGGCAACGGAACCTCAGGGGTCAGAGGCTGGCCGAATTTCTGGAAAAAGAGGGACTCTTCGCGATGAACTCATTTTTCCAGAAGCCGCCTCACAGGAAATGCACCTGGTTGAGTCCTGACGGTTCTACGAGAAATGAGATAGATTTCATCTTGACGACGAATAGACGGATGTTCAGTGATGTCTCTGTGATCAACAGGGTGAAAACCGGTAGTGATCACCGAATGGTTAGGGGCACATTGAATATCAACGTCCAATTAGAAAGGCGCCGCTTGATGAAGTCTACGCTCCGACCTACTCGCGCCCATATCCAAAACCGCGAGAGCTTTCAACTCGAGTTGACAAATCGCTTTGATTGTCTAAAAGAAAACCTTGCAGTGGACGAGTTAAACAGCGGTTTGGTAGAAGCTGTCCATACGGTGGGATCTAAGTATTTTAGACCTCGCCGTAGAGATAGACCACAAAAACTCTCGATCCACACTCTTGACCTCATGGGCGAACGTCGATCTTTGACGCTGCAGTCTTCCGTTGACGCCGAAGCATATCGGCGGCTCAATAGACGGATCTGGAAGTCCTTGCGACACGATGTCCGTGCTCACAATACTGTGAGCATTAAGGAGACAATTGAGTGGAACGGAGGCTCCAAAGTGTCTGCAAGAGACTTGTCTATTGGGCAAAGCCAGTTGTCTAGGCTGAAGACGGAAGGCGGCCGCGTGGTATCGACGAGGGTAGAGGTATTAAGGGAGATCGAGAGGTTCTACGGACAGCTTTACACCTCGGTTGCCCAACCTACTGTTAGCTCGGCGCAAAGACCCGAGAGCCGAGTTAATCCGACACTTTAGCGATGATATCCCGGACATCAGCCTGTTTGAGATTGAGATGGCCCTCAAACAACTTAAAAACAATAAGGCGCCGGGTGAGGACGGAATCACTTCAGAGCTTCTGAAAGTGGGCGGAACGCTGGTACTGAAAGTCCTTCAGAGGCTCTTCAATTCCGTTCTCCTCGAGGGCTCAACGCCGGAGGCATGGAGCAGGAGCGTGGTGGTACTGTTCTTCAAAAAAGGTGATAACACTTTGCTGAAGAACTACAGGCCCATTTCGCTCCTGAGCCATGTCTATAAGTTGTTTTCAAGGGTCATCACAAATCGTCTCGAAGGCAGGTTCGATGACTTCCAGCCTCCCGAACAAGCCGGTTTCCGAAAAGGCTTTAGTACCATAGACCATATTCATACGCTACGGCAGGTTATACAAAAAACCGAGGAGTATAACTTGCCGCTTTGTTTAGCGTTTGTGGACTATGAGAAAGCCTTTGATTCGATCGAGACCTGGGCTGTGCTACAGTCTCTTCAGCGGTGCCACATAGACTATCGGTACATCGAAGTGTTGAGGTGTATATACAACAACGCCACCATGTCGGTCCGAGTACAGGATCAGAGCACGAAGGCTATTCCACTACAGAGAGGCGTGAGACAGGGAGATGTCATATCTCCGAAACTGTTCACTGCCGCGTTGGAAAATGCCTTCAAGCTCTTGCAGTGGAAAGGATTCGGCACAACATCAACTTCGAGTATATTACTCACCTTCGATTTGCCGACGATATTGTAGTCTTGGCAGAATCGCTGGAAAACCTTAGCACTATGCTCGAAGACCTCAATCGAGTTTCCCAACAGGTGGGTCTTAAAATGAACATGGATAAAACGAAAATCATGTCGAATATCCATGTTGTGCCCACCCCTATTGGAGTTGGGGGCTCGACTCTCGAAGTTGTAGACGAATATGTCTATTTAGGACAAGTGGTCCGGTTAGGCAGGTCCAACTTCGAGAGAGAGGTCAATCGTCGAATCCAACTCGGTTGGGCAGCGTTCGGGAAACTTCGCGACGTCTTCTCGTCCAAAATACCTCAGTGCCTAAAATCGAAAGTCTTCGATAGTAGTGTGTTACCAGTGATGACATACGGCACCGAGACGTGGCCTCTCACTGAGGGCCTCATTAAAAGGCTCATTAGGAGATCCGTAGGAGAACCAAGGTTACCGACATAGCCCATAGGATTGGCAAGTTGAAGTGGCAGTGGGCCGGGCACATAGCTCGTAGAACCGATGGCCGTTGGGGCCGAAAGGTTCTCGAGTGGAGGCCACGTACAGGCAAGCGAAGTGTTGGACGCCCGCCTACAAGGTGGACGGACGATCTGACTAAGGTTGCAGGAAGTCGCTGGATGCAGGCCGCTTCCAACAGGTCATTGTGGAGATCATTGGGGAAGGCCTATGTTCAGCAATGGACTTCCTGTGGCTGATATGATGATGATGATGATGATGAGACGATCACCAATCCTGACCTGAGGAAAATCCGGAGGAAAACCCGGTCGGGGTTGGCAACACGGTGTTTTATAACATAATACTCGTATAATACCTAATTGGCGCGTTGATTTTAAATTTATTCAACGAAAGTTAAAATTTCCAAAGGCCGAAAAATCTTTTTTTCTACGCCCTGAAAACATCTCGCCCACAGAGTACATTTTACTGATCTCGCCTATAATTTGCTAGCTCGTTATTGCTTTCTTTGTTTTAAAACCATCTCAAGGCATTCCTAAACGTCATTACAACGTCACGGAGATAATCGTTGTACAATGTAAACAGAAATGTACATCGCATGTCCATTACATTATTGACTGTATCACAAAAACTCATTTCCAAGACAATAATTTAATTATGTCGACATACGGGTTTGTTATGCGTACGTTGCGTATACATACAAATTTCCATTAGCCATACATGACTGCGTGTACTATTTTTTACTTGAATCTGTAGTAAACTTGTCTTCATCATTTTGTATGTTGTTAATATGATTATAGTATCGTAACCAGTATACGTCGTTGTTTAGTCAGTCATTGATAGGTTTGACTTTACCTCAAGTTTTTTTTAGAGAAAGGTTGGATATACAGTGTCATGTACATAAAAATTCACAATCAGACAAAAATCGCATTATTTTACGAGATCCGGCTAGAACATAACTTACTTGTTATTTTTAAACAAGTGTATTCTAAAGTATTCGCTGTAGTATAGAAATATGTATCAAAGCTTAGCAAACCGTAATTCACAAATCAATCAACAACAAAAAAATAAGAACATATTTAACAAATAAATATTTATTTCAACGTCATGATCATAGAATACATTAGCACCGAAATCGATATGTAATCGATTGGTGACATTTAACATTCCTATCACCTTGCATACTGTCAACTGTTACTATCTTAAAGTAGAATTTAGCTAATCTATATCTCATAGAGACTAATTCAATGTTTCTTCTTAATTATTAACGTCTGTCCGTTCAGAGATATGGGTCCAGTGATCATTTTTATCATTTTTCTGTCGGTGATTTTCTTGCTGTATATTGTCGCGTATGGCCCTTTTGACTGTGGCAATAAGGGCGCATGTATTGGTGTCCACCCGCCGAAGGAGTGGGTAATCGGGTCCCAAGGTTGACTCCATCCTTCCAACGCAGGGACTGTTAGTTTCGGAAGTGGAGCTATTACTATAGGTGCTGGTGCTACAACAGGAGCCGCTCCAAAACCGTAGTTAACTATTCCTGTTATAGGAACTAAAGCTGAAGGCGCTTTGGCTAATAGGCGTGCGGGATGAACATTAGGACCAATACGTTTGACGACAGCGTTGAACCCAGTGACGTCATCGGCTGTGTAGTCAACCACTCGCAGGCTGCCGTCTGGTTCTACCAAGGAGTAGGATCCTTTGACGGCCCCACCATCTCGCAACTCCCATTGCGCTTTGTTGTCTTTAGTTAGAGGATCGTAGACGTTGTAGTTAAACGCGTAGCGTGGATAATCCTGTAAAATAAATAAAGCGGTTATTCAGTAGCTGTTAAATTAATGTAAACTTTCAATTTTTATAATATATTTGTAATGGAACTACTCCGTAAATTCTTTTTACGTGCTCCTATAATTGAAAACAAATTCTAGGAATAATTCTAGGAATTGTTAAGAAATTCTACATCATTTTTGTACTGAAATGAAATGCCTATTTTCCCACTCAACAGCAGTAAAAATGCACTGTTGCATTGCATTGGAGAGCGAGTGTAGTGCGATGCTTTGTAATTCATGGTGTTGTTTGGTTTTGCAACTTTCCATGAGTGGTCGTATCGTTTATCATCAGAGGAATGGTATGATCGTCTCGTCATTCATTGCATTAAAGAAATATCCAGTTCTACAAAATCGACTGATACGTACGTCTGCTTCAGCAACTACGATAGGTGCTGACGGTGTAATGACTTCAACAGGCGCACCCACTACTGATCCTAGGAGACACGTCATCTGAAATATTACATTAGATATACATATTGCAATGTTTATTATCTCAGTCAATACTGGTTCATATGCATTTGTATGTTTGAAGCTATCTTGTTGTAGTTAACGGATATTTTAATACTTATCCTGAGTTTCAGTTAAAAACCGAACTAATTTCTTTACTTTGTGCTTGTTAATTGGCATGCAATCTGCCCTCTGTCGTCAAATATATTTGAAATTTGCTTTTCAATTATCGTACGAGACGTTTTTCATTCGCACTTAATATATTGGTGTGTTTGTCTCTATAGTCCTATATATTTTAGCATAAACAATATTATTTTATCATATTAAAATACATACAGGGTATCTCAAGACTGCTACCGAAAACGAAGCCGGGTGGTAGTTTTAGTGGCTACAAACACAATGCAATTAAAAATTTCGCATAGAAACGCGACAATTATTTTTTATGATTTTTTAAATATCGTCATTTTTGGGTGGTAAATCCATAGGTTTTGCTAAAATAATAATTTAAACTCTTTTATACCTTAGATTACTAGTAAATAAAAGGTTATACACTATTATTTTAGGAATAAATGTATTTACCATCCAAATAGGGCCATAATAAAAAAATAACAAAAAAAAATTGACGCTTTTTTTTTGCAACTTTTTCTGTTGCATTGTGTCGGAAGTCGCTTAAACTACCACCCGACTTCGTTTTCGGTAGCAGTCTTGATATACCCTGTATATATTCACTGTGCATCAAAAAACTACGAGGGGCTTTTCAGTTCTGTAATGCTTAGATCTGATTTAAATATTTGCTGATTATGCAAAAAAATGTCTCAGAATAGCAGTTAAACCCGCAGTTTATTTAACAGGCGGCATGTCGTTTGTAGATTCAAGTTCATTTGTTGTACTCATTACTTTTTTCAATACTCTTCGTCTCTTTATAATTGTAATTGCCTATGTTATACGTAACATTAATTTCATTAATGAATTGATTGTAATTTGAAAATAATGACACTAATAGTAGTCACTGAAATGAATGTAAATAAGTGTTGATTGCTATTAATGAGCCAGTAAATGAATTGTAAGAGTGTCAGTGTATCGTATTATAATTACCACTTGGAGCCGATTCATTTTGTTAGCGTTGTTAGTTCAAGTGATTTGTTGTCAGCTCGAACAGCCATTTATATGAAGGTGCTGCCTGATAATATAATTCATTGATACTTGTGCAACCCGTTCCTCACTTATTACATACACGTCTTATCCAATCGAGCGAAATGCTAGCATTGAAATATTCACATCATAAATTATTTCTACACCTAATAGTGTCCATCAGTTTATTTCCGTCATATATAGTCATGACGAACACTTCAACGACAAACATAATATATTGAAGTTTACAGTATCAGTCCATATACGTCCCACTGCAGGGCACGGGCCTACTCTACAATCGAGAGTACGATTGAGAGTGGTTAGGCCATATAGTCCACCACGCTGGCCTAGTGCGGGTTGGCGGACTTACATACCATAGAAATTCTTATAAATCGCTATGGTATGCAAGTTTCCTCACGATGTTTTCCTTCATCGTTTTAGAGCGTGGTGATTGACTATCAATACACACATGACTCCGAAAAGGCAGAGGTGTGCCCTGGGATTCGAACCCGCGACCACCGTGAACATGTTGGCAGCCGCGTCTAGTCCGTTTTACCAGCAGGCTACCACGCAATTGAATTGAAAACGCACGCATTGAAGTGTAGCATAAACTTTTTCCGTACTGCAATTATGTTCATAAATAACCATTTAAATAAATAACATTCACACTGGAACCGTTGTACATTTCATCACAGTGCTTTTATACTCACACCTGGGTGAATGAAACATCGACTTAACCAAATGTTGGTATATGCTTTATTAGTGCTTGTTTATCTTAACAATTAATTACATTAATTAAAATAATTTCTACGTAAGTCTTTGAAACACTCAGTTTTAAGATCTATCGGCTTTGGATGGGCATGGCAGTATCGTATTAATGGGCGGCGGCAATTTTATACAAATGATATCAGGTATCAGTGTTTCATTCCTAAGCCGTAACTCAAGGGACCTAATGATGGCAAAGGCTCCATGCCTTTGTTAAGAAGACCGTAACCTAAAACATCCAAATACGCCGGATTTGCTATGGGCCCTTTGAGCAACCCATCTCCCCATGAAGCAAGTGGCGCGGCGTTGGGATAGCCCATGGGTCCTTTCAGAATAGGCAGATGTGAAGGGAGAATGGGAAATGGCAGATGTCCTCCGTAATGATCCGATACAATAGGAGCAGGCTTGAACATCGGCGGAGGAAGCATTGGAGTAGATATGATTGGAGCCGGCGCAATTGGCGCTATCGGTGCCTTAGTAATGGGCATTGGGAGTATGGAGGCTGGCAAGATTGGCGCAGGCACCGATATCGGTGCACCCTTGTACACCGATGCAGACGATAAAGCTCCGCCGTACAGTGGTCCACCAATAAGGGGAGCGCTGGCTAAACCACCTAGTTTCGCCACAGGACCAACAGATATAGGTGCCAATGGAGCTGCGCTAAGCAACGGTATTGGGGCCTTGTAGATGGGCGCCGCTGGTATCACTGTCGGGTGCACTTTCGGACCAATACGCTTCACAACAGCGTTAAAACCGGACTTAGCGTCTGCCCAGTATTCCACGATCCGAATGCTGCCGCCTGGTTCCACCAGCGAATAAGCTCCTGAAACATATTAGTATTAGTAATGTATGTCGACAGATTTGTAGGTATTTCTACCGCCACTAAATACCTTTAACGACGTCTCCATCACGTTTTTCCCATTGTGCTTTGTTGTCTCCGGTGTGGGGGTCTTTTACAGAGTATTCAAAGGCATATCTAGGATACGCCTGAAACAAAATACATGTTGAGTGTATTCTCCTTGAATACTTAAACAACCTGTCTCAATTTCCTATGGACTCACGTAATAATCAACTGATGCGTGTCCAGGTGCATACACGAGACCTCCCAGCGAACCGTCGGCCTTGATGGACGCGGCTAAAGCTAGAAGACACCAAATCTGCAAAATTTAAAATGTCACTTCACATGTTCATAATGGAAACGTCGATTTGAAACATTATGTTGATGACACGGACCGCAACGTAGGAGTTCATTCTGTCAGAGACGCACTGACCACCTGATGTCAAAAACGTACTGATGGGCAAGGAGCTGTTTAAGTTCATTTATAGACCGATTTAGACCTTCATGAGGTGACGTCCAGCGGATGTTGAATGTTTCGCGCGTGCGCGATCGCAGTTGGCTGTAGCAAACAACTCGAGGGTTGCATCAGGCTTCCTCATTTTCATAGAACAGCCTTCGGCCAGTGAAAACACGTGTTAATATGGAATGAGGACTTTACATTCAGGACGTCTGCGTCTACGCTTGTCGGCGTATGCAAAAGTTTTCACGTCCTAAGGAATAATGCGTTTTATATTTTATAATTGATCATCGATTTAAGATTTATTATGCTTATTGAATCATTGACAGTATTCCGAATTAATAAGTCTATTTATGGACATAAGTGACATAATGGTAAGGTTTGTTGGAGTGTGACCGTGTTGTCGCAATGTAACCGATTTGGTGCGACGTCTTGCTCCAGTTGCTCGGTCCGCGAGCGTGCGTGTGGCGTGCTCGCACTGAACGCTCGAGCGGCACGCACCAGCCGGATATCGGTCAATGGGATCATTGTATAATCTTATATCCACTGTTTAATAACTTAATTCTTACAATTTATCGCGTGAACTTCATCATACAAATGTTTAGAGATCATGATTTAAAATAAATTAAATAAATGGTAATTACATTAATTGGTATACTCTAGAAAATTGAAACACATCAGTGTTTTTTACGTGTTCTACAATAGATATGTATTTTCGGTATTTCCTTTCAGACAATTCATACGTGTTAACGATATTATTTTGAAATATTGCTGTGCAAAGTACGTTATCCTTGTCACTCAATTTTAATGTTACTGGAAAATACAATTTATTATTTGAGGATGTGAAGCTACTAAATGCTAATAACCTGTTTCGTGCACAATGTTACCTAATAATACATTTTTAATTCTTATCAATGCAAATATCTACTATATTTTATCCACATTCCACATTTTTTAAATCAGTTAAATGTTAACCCTTCATAAGATTTTATACTTTTTTGTTGATTTATTGAAATATATGCCAATTTCTATTAAAAATCTTACAATAACGGCTATATATTTACCGCAGATAAGGATTGATACAAGACCTATGCGCTACATTTTTGAATGTATCAATAAATTGATCAGACACAGTTTTTGGCAAAGTTTACTGCTAGATAATTTTTGCTTTCAAGAACTTAAATAGAAGCAAGAATATTTCATTTTCCATTCCAGGCATACAGCTGTCTCCCAGCAACAGTGCTAGCCTCGTGCGTGGAGAGTGTCTGGTCGTGTGGGAGCAGTTTGGGCTCGTCCACACAATTGTCCCGCGCGTTGTGGCTGTGGTGCGGCTCGCTGGGGGCGCGAGTGTGGCTGCCACTGCTGCCTCGTGACGCGTCCAGACATCCGGACTCGAGTCGACACACCTTCATGGCTAAAAGGATCATGTTGCCGTTCCATCTCAATATTTATCCCCTTAGTAAGTGAATATTTATTAAGTTTAGTTATTAACTTTCTTTACCGTTTGCATTATTGTATTGCCGTGTTGGAAGTTTAATGCTATTTTATTTGGAACCCTTTAAGTGTTCAGCACTCTTGCAAAATTTAAATACTGAGTTGATATATTGAAGTCTTTGATGCAATATTGGAGAATTTTGATTATAATCCAGCTTGAATTACAATGTACAAAACATAAAATTGGTTGTGCGACATTTAACCGTGTTGTATCTAATTTTGTTAACAGCCATATTATTTGACGATGCCATCCTTCTGGGTGCTGAAAACGACACTACACTGTACGCGTCAGACTCCAGCTCTGTGTTCTCGTTGCCGTTCTGCGTGGTCAATAGAACGGTGAGTTTTTATAAAGGTATTAAATTATGTATTCGTTTATTATAACACTTTTGGGAGTTGTATCTTGCTATAATATTATATAAAACTGAAATGTCTCAAGTGAACAGATACTAAACCATGTACTTACACCTTTTTTTAAGGACCATAATTTGAAATCTAGGCTAAATCTAAATCTACATTCACATTTATATCATCTTGGGTGCCGGTATATGCGCAATCTCATAAGCGTGTTGTCCCTTTATAAAACATTCCAAACTAAAAGATTCAGAAAACAATATAACTTGACTTTATTTGCTTTTTCAGAGTCAAGTATACCTCCACCAAATCCTGCGTCAGTTGCTCAGACGGAACCTAGGCTACCACGCGTGGGAGATCGCGCGCTCGTGCTCGCAGCTGGCGTACTTCCCGCACTCGCTGGAGCTGCTGCTGCACGAGGTGCTGGAGGAGGAGGCCACCAGCAAGGAGCCCATACCCGACGCACAGCTGCCTAGTGTTATAGAGTTTGTTCACGAATTCCCTGTTTATTTACAGGTACGGTTGAATATGGGTTTTGCTTTTATACCGGGTATCTCAAGACTGCTACCGAAAACGAAGCCGGGTGGTAGTTTTAGTGGCTACAAACACAATGCAATTAAAAATTTCGCTTAGAAACGCGACAATTATTTTTTATGATTTTTTAAATATCGTCATTTTTGGGTGGTAAATCCATAGATTTTGCTAAAATAATAATTTAAACTCTCTTATATCTTAGAGTATTTATAAATTAAAGGGTATACACTATTATTTTAGGAAAAAATGTATTTACCACCAAAATATGGCAATAGGAAAAAAATTACAAAAAAAAAATTGTCGCTTTTTTTTGCAACTTTTTCTGTTGCATTGTGTCTGAAGTCGCTTAAACTACCACCCGGCTTCGTTTTCGGTAGCAGTCTTGATATACCCTGTATTTTTTCATTTATGTTTTTTCAATTTTCGTCCAGAATTGTTGGCTAAGGTTTTATCTTATAGGTACTATATAATTACAGTATATTTTATTTAAAAGTGTACATTTGTCAATATAATAATTTAGTTTTAGGACTTGTGTACTGTAAATGGAATCTAGCATACTAATTGATGTTTCTATTAAAGTATCAGACAGCAAGACTATTCTATTAATAACATAAATTTTTAACAGCATTCATTTTCATAAAATGTTGTTTAAGAAAAAACAAACATTTAACTCATTGTTCTATCGTCTATTATTGGATACATACAAAGGATGAAAAAATAAAAAGTTAACCCTTTGAAATATTTTTTATCTCCCAGACAGTGGTACAATGCGCAAGAAAGACAGAGATAGCACTATGGGCTTACCTTTTCTCAGCCGCTGGGAAACCGAAGGAATTGTTTCAAGAATGCCTACAAAGGAAGATGTTAGACACCGCAGCATCATACCTCATCATATTGCAGGTAATTATTTAAATTGAGACTCCATTTATTGATTGATTAATTATATGAATATGAAAAATGTCACTTAAGAAAATATGTCCATTTTAAATGCTTTTATCTTTGTTAGAATTTCAGCGACAGTTTCAGACAGAATCTCCTTTTTTGTATTCAATTCGTATTTTTGTTGTTTTATTACAGCGTCGAAAGGTACAATGAAAGTAATATTCTTTTCTGACCAGGTTTCTAAAAAACCTTTTCTTACCTTAAACTATTGTAGAAGATAGCAAGAAAACTAAATCTTTGTTTCTCCGATATCTATTTTGAATCGCAACAACCGCTTCTTGATAATATTTCTGCCATATCTAACAATTGCCATCTTATTAGTTTCCATGTGGCCTGAAATCTCTTTAGAGCGCAAAGGAGGGATAGGGGGGAGACTTGTGCTCAGCAGTGATATGAAATAGGTAAACTAAAAAAAATAATGTTTGAACATAGAATCTAGAGAGTTCGACGGTGAGTCGCCAGCTGGCGACACAGTTGCTGGACACGGCGCTGCAGCAGGAGCGGTGGGACCTCGCCAGAGACCTGGTGCGCTTCCTCAGGGCTATAGGTAAGAATTTTTGAATTTAATGGTAGTATATTCCTTAAAATAATAAACAGAGGATTTATTTACTTTGCAAGGTTTTTTTGGATCTCTTTATGCACACATATGTTGCAATATGGATTTTTGAAAAATATGGTGCAGTTTTTTAGGATTATACAACGTGTAACAGGATTAATTCACAACCTCAGACACCCCAACTTTAAAATATTATTGCAATCATAGTTTATGCTTTGAAATCGTACTATCATAATTACAAAATCTTTTATTTATGAAATTAGTTATACCAAATGTAGGCACTTAACATGGTCACCTTACGAGTTACAAATAAGAGTGTACTACTACACACGCTCGCCGGACACGCACACATGTACACAAGACACATTCACACGAGTACCTAACGCCGGTCGCCGACCGCTGCGCCGCGCCGGCAGAAACAGCTGACAATAAACGAAATACAAATTACAAATTACGTACGTAACTGATTACTGGGTGGTTTGGTAAACAAATTATTATTTATTTAATCTGTAAGCATAACATTTGTGTTTTAACTATAAAATCTAAATATTTTACTTACTAGATATAATGCGTACGAACCCAACATAAGACAATATTTTGCATGAATCGGCTATAAAATATTATTAATTTCACTTCCCCTAAACTTAGTTCCTACAGGCGGGCAGGATACGGGCGTCATTTATTTTGCATTATTATTGAATAAGATAATAAGATAACGCAATATCTAACAACGAATACTAGATTGGGAATCACAACCTAATCACAACACAAAAAAATACAACAAAATTAACTTACGTGTTACATGGCACTCATGAGGCGATTTCTTTTTAAAATATGTTCGACATGTCCACCACCTTGATACACTTTGATGCACATTTGCGTAATTGTTCACGTAATTTATGTAAAACTTCAGTGTCACTCTTCACTTTTAGGAATTTGCTCCACATTACCCTCCTCATCCTGGATCCTCCACATTAGTACTTTCACTGAAGTATACCAGAGATTTATTACGTCCCCACAAAAAAAGTCAAGAGACGTCAAGTCAGGTCAGGTGACCTAGGAGGCCATTGCACAGGTTCGCCGCGACCTATCCAGCGCTCTCCGAACTCAGCATCGAGATACCGTCAGACATGCCAATGATACATTATCACCACACAGTGCCAAAGTTCTCACCATTTCAGTGTATTTGAATATTCGAATACCGATAAGACATCGCGCGCGAAAGTTATCGAAATATCTACTTAACACTTAAACACAAGTAGACACAGATAACTGCGGTGCACGACTAGATTTTTTTCACATATTCGGTGCCCATTTAGGGATTGCAATAACGGGATATCTGACACACCGGGATTCCGCATACATTGTAGCAAAATTACAAACCGAATTTAATCACCATTTTAACGTTCCCCGAAATTATTTTTCATAGAAATACCTATTTGTTGTTTCTTTTCATATTGATTTTGTTACATTTAATTTGTTTCATTTAAGTGCATGTATTGCGCGGGATTTGGATCGCCCGGCCTTGCAAATACCGGGAGTAATTTTTTTCGCGGCGCATCCCTATACCGCCGCGCGCGCCATCGTTTGTCGGATGGATCAAATTGCATTAAACAATAGCTGCATCCTGCTCTATCTAGTTGTAGTTAAATGTGCGGAAAAGAGAATATGATAGTTATTTATTTTGGTAGCTTATTACGTTTATTGAGGCCTATCGTTGTGTGCGTTTGATTAATGATAGATTGCTTAAATAAACTTTATGACTATCGAAATAAAGTTCATTTTTGTTCATTATTTAGTTTATTAGAGTATTCGTTTAGTGATTCATTTAAAAATGATCTTATGTGCTGGAGTTACGTTTCAATTTCGTTTGTTCGGAGTACTAAACGAAGGAGTGTCTGTAATTTACTTGGTCTTAACTAATTATTTTGAAAAAAAATACCTACCGAAAAAAATGTTGATATCGGTTCAGTAGCTGATTCTGAACGTACTACTTTCCGCTTTTACATTTAAATCTGTTACATGTTGTATAAGAGCACCGAATTGCTCCATGGGCATTAATTAGCACATCATTAGCTTCGATAGTGTAAGAAGTAAAACAATAAACATCAATATAATGTAAATGCTTTAGTCAAACCTCGAAGCTCCGGCGCTCTTAGGTTTCACTAGTTAATCCTCAGTCAAAGCCCAAACATCCGGGAAGAGACTGCGTATCGACCTTTACTTTAACATATATAAGAAAATGTTATTCTATTGAACTACAATCAACTTAATTAACAATATAAACATAATTGAATTATTTATTTTTTCCCGTGCATAATGTATTACGCTTATGCAATTATTGGTTAGGTAAAGGTTCTTACGACTTATTGACTGACCTTCGTGTTGCGTCTACTCGATTCATTAGGCACGAGACAACTGTTTTCTAATGGGATTAAGTAATTAAAAAAATATACTAGTTATTTAACGAGCTACTGATTTTTCTGCACTTATTATTTAGCTACACATAATTTGCGTGAATGTTCATCACATAAATATTTTTCATGCATATTCTAGAAAGATTCTAGAATGTTTTTTTACCACATTGATTCTTACGTCGACTCTTATTATAGGAAATATCGTCAAATCAAGTTTTGTGAATAGCAGTTTACATAGTTAATTGTAAGATCTTAAAATTGAAGTTAGTTTTCAAATTACAATTAATCAGTTATCTAACAATTTAAGAGCGTTTATACCCTTTGCGCGCTTTTTGGCTAAAAAACAGGACTTTTCAAATGAGTTAATAGCCACCAATAAACAATTGCAAGGAAAAATAATTAGTACTAATTTTAGAAAAGGTTGTCATCTAGGGATTTTGGTGGAAAACATTATAGATTGATGGATAATTTGTGAGTACTATAAGGATTACTGAACACTAGTTTCGTTATTTAGGCTTTAAGTGGCAATTTAGAAGCTTAAGATATCCGAAATCACTAAATATAAGATGAAAATAAAAATATTATCCGACTAATAAGACCCTTATGGAGGGATTTTGCTAAGAAAAATAATCTTTTTATGTTTAGTTCCTGAAAAATAAAAATTTAAACAATGCGAAATTGCGAAATCAGAAACTCTCGTCATGAACATATTTTTTTGACCAACTTATCGTATATAATTTTTTATAGCAATTGCATATTATAATAGAAGAACATCTTATCAATAAATTGCCATTTTTATATTTCAATAATATTTTGGTACAGGCAAGCGAAGTGTCGGACGCCCGCCTACAAGGTGGACGGACGATCTGACTAAGGTCGCAGGAAGTCGCTGGATGCAGGCCGCTTCCAACAGGTCATTGTGGAGATCATTGGGGGAGGCCTATGTACAGCAGTGGACTTCCTGTGGCTGATATGATGATGATGATGATGATATTTCAATAAAATTAGTTTTCATGTTTTCTACATATTATATTTTAAAAACCACTATAAAACACGCTGTCCGCCGTGCATCAAATAAGACCGCCGCAAGGCCTTCTAGAGGGAGGACGTATCGCTCGTCGCTCTGGCCTGGCTGCAGTCGATTTTTGCCGTGCGTCGTAAAAATAGCCACGCGCGGACTGCGATTGCCACATCTTAGTACTTTGGTAGTAAAACATATTTTTTCTTTTCATTACCTACAATGATTTTGTAGTGAGTATAAATTATGTTTCAGATAATATAATGGGATGTAATTCCAAGGCTAAATTATGTTATGTATTGTAATATAAAATTAAATATATTTCGTAATTGTAAGGGGTTGTAAGGCCCCTAACTCTATTCATGTGTTCGAACACGAAATGATTAATAAACGTCCGTAGTGTCTACCGATTGAACACTGATTTGAATGCAACTTAACAATGTAATAATAACGAAAATATTATTAGTATCTAAATTTGTATTGTTCATTGCTTGCACAGTAATATTTGTCTACTTATAATGCAAATAAAATATTTTTATGATATAATATTACCAATATAAATCATAAGTTACATTTCAATTCAATATTAGAATTTTGAAGCGCACGGATCAAAGTTGGTTGCGCTGACTGTATAGCGAGCCGACGCGGCAGCTCTACGCACACAGCTTTGGTCGCTTATGTGTGCGTGAAATTAACGAAGAAATACCTATAGTTGACTTTGCGCGCAAGGTGTAAACGCTCTTAACGTTGGTTATCTTTTTTCTCCCTTCAGACCCCAACGACGTCGACTCACCGAGGAATTCTGTCAACGTTCAGGCGAAGTACGGTCAAGTGGTGCAGTCGCAAACAGTTAGTCCAAATGCAGAAGATTTGTCCGTCATACTCGGAAATATGCAGGTAGGAATAAATGTGATATATTCACTAAGGTGGACGGAATACCTTATGCACGCTGTTGGAAGCAGTTTTTTTCCAATATATCGGTGTGGAAATCTTTGAGGTTCGCCTATGTTCAACAATCAACTTCTTCTAGCTGAGGAAGAGGGATTGAGTGTGATGGAAATTTTTATTTTAGTACACATGGTGGGTAGGTCTCTTATATGTGAGAGGTCGCTTTAATAGGTACCACCGCAATGTCTATTTCTCCCTCCAAACAGTTGTGTAAAAGCACTGTTGTGTTCCGGTTTGAAGGACATTGTAGCCTGAGTAACTACTGGACATATTGATTTAACATCTTACGTCTTAGTATAGCAAGCGCAGTGGCATGCTAAGTATTGTTACTGTCCGTGAGCGGTCGCATCGCTTACTATCAGGCGAATGAAGTGTTCGATTCGCCATTTAAAGCAAAAAAAATAACACAGTTACAAACATTGAGATAATATACTATAGGGGACACTGCAATCAAAATGTTTGAAACAAAATGAGCGGTACCGTACCGCTCCTTCTATTTCTGTCTCTGCCACGTCTAGAAAGTAACATTATCTTCGCGTTAATGTGTACCCGTGTGCACGCACAATACGCAGACATTTTGTTCCCGAAGTCCGCTCTAGTATAATACCTCAATAATAATAATAATAACTTTATTTACCAAAGTGTTACAATAAAACAGTATTACAATACATTTATACAGCTTGTAATTTTAACATAACATTTCACTGCAGTTTTGCACTAGGCTCTTGGCCTGTATCGCAGATACCAAAAAATAATTATTATAATATTCTTATTTTTATTATGGTAACTGGTTAGTTTTACATCGATACGCTAATTTTCAAATTTTATTCAATAATAATGAAAAGATAATTACAAACATTACAAATAATGAAAAGATAATTACAAGGTTACAACAATTGTTTTATATTCCAGCTGTCAGGCGGTCGCGGACGCAGTTTCAGTACGACGGTGTCGCCGCGGGAGCCGTCGCCCCCCGCGCAGCCCGCGCCCGCGCCGCCCCCCGCCGCGCCCCCCGCCAGGGCCACCGCCGCTGTTAAGAGAAAGAAATCCGTTCCCGCCAGGGCTGACAGGTGAGCGAATAACATAGGACTAGCAGAAAGGAGGCGGCCTATTTTACTATGAAACTTGCCTGCATACCATAGATTTATAAGAATTTCTATGGTATGTAAGTCCGCCAACCCGCACTAGGCCAGCGTGGTGGATTATATGGCCTAACCACTCTCAATCGTACTCTCGATTGTAGAGGAGGCTCGTGCCCTGCAGTGGGACGTATATGGGCTGGTACACATACTATGAAACTTAGTATCGGTGCGAAAATTTTTGTGCCTCGATGAAACCTACTTTTATTGCGTAATGAAAAATATATAAACATAATTGCGATCCCTGAGTTCTTGGAAAAATGAACTTGAAGTTTAATTTTTTTTTTGCCTTTGGCTCTTTGATCAAATTGTATTATTTTAAAAGTAATGTATATTATAAAAAATTGTAGCCCGGGATATAACAGGAAAGTGTTTAAGGATAAACCATAAAAATTCTATAATAAATTTAAACCGGTATCGGAATCTACGGTATTTTATACCGATATTATGAATGGGCACTTTCCTTTTATATGAAGCGATAGGATACTAAAACCAGTAATACACAGAGTATTCAAAAACAGCAAAGATTAAGCCGTTTTTTAATGTACACATTTTAGGACGTTATTATACATTTCCTCAATTAATGTTTACAATAAGCCGCTCTGTTCGACCTACATATTGGCTAATAGTTATTTGAAAGCAGAAATTCTTGGAATTAATTAGTCGACCTGAGCATATTATGTGATCAATAACATACTTGGCGTGTTGTAATTAGACTCATTAATTATTACGTACGTAAAAACAACGTTCATCTTAATAAATAAATAACACCCAAAAGTCACATACATAGTCCTGACCCTACACTAAAATCGAGTCTTCTGTCGCGGTTATCAGGAACTACGAGAGACATTTCGGTCTCACAAACACCTAGACTCGAAATAAATATTTGTGGGCATCAAAAACATTTCTCTCGGTGCGAGGATCGAACCCGCGGTCTCTCGTGTCACAGGCAGCGTCTCACCACCTGCCCCATCGAGGCTGTCAAAAGTAACTCTGTATCAGCCCATATACGTCCCACTGCAGGGCACGGGCCTCCTCTACAATCGAGAGTACGATTGAGAGTGGTTAGGCCATATAGTCCACCACGCTGGCCTAGTGCGGGTTGGCGGACTTACATACCATAGAAATTCTTATAAATCGCTATGGTATGCAGGTTTCCTCACGATGTTTTCCTTCACCGTTTTTAGTGCGTGGTGATTGACTATCAATACACACATGACTCCGAAAAGTCAGAGGTGTGCCCTGGGATTCGAACCCGCGACCACCGTGATCATGTTGGCAGCCGCGTCTGGTCCGTATACAGGCCACCACGCACTTTCTTCAAAAGTAACTCAGTTAACGCATTTTTATTCACGCAGGGAATCATACAGCGGTACAGCTGAAGAATTCTTCATCGACATGATGATTCAGCGTCACGCGCGCTTATTACTGTCCACCGCGCGACTCCACGCCCTAGGTAGACTGGCAGCGTCCCTAGATCTGCACCTAGTCGCCTGGTTGGCTGGAGAGAGGGAGAGAGCTGCTCGAATAGATAATGCGGTGCTGTGTGTGAAGAGGCTGCATGAAGACTTCGCCTGGCCCTACCCGCCTGTGGAGCACGACGCAGACGAATACTTGCAGAGGAAGGGCAGTACTGTTACAAGTGAGTATCATGTGTGGCAAAAGTGTGATTTTTATTAACAGGTTTTACAGGTGGACTATTGGTCTTTGTGGTATATATTTGATTTTAATTTTTATTATTAGAATACATTTAGTAACTTTAATTCGTTTTAAATACTACAAATGTTTCGTTCAGTATTCTCATATTTAGCCTGATTTGTGTTGTTTTAGGTTCATACACGCCCTCGGCGGATTCAGACAGTTTATGCGGCGACAGCGGGTATATGAGCTTGTCCCTGCGCGCCGCCCTGCCGCTAATGCCAGGCGCGAGTCCAATGTCGCCCAGACCAGTCAGGTAAATGTCTTTATGTTAATCAAATTGAAATGATCTATGTATGCTAAAGCTATCAATATGTAATAACAAAAGGGGTTATGATACAAATATGTGTTGTGAAAAATATTAAACCTACTGTCAACAATTTGCGTATAGTCGTTACTGTTTGTTAGTAGTTTGTTAAGTTAATTCTTCGTACGTCATCAAGTTGTGGTTTATTGTCACGCGTGTTACCTCTTTCTTTTTATTTTGGCTAGCTCTGCCGTAGCGCGAAGATATAGTTGAACTGACTAGCATAATTCAAGGCACGGGAACGTCTGATACCATACGATGCTTTGTCTGGATAGCATTGCGCTTAATTTAAGGTGTACTGCCGAGCCATACCTAAAAAAAATGTTGTAGGCGGCGTAATATATCTTGTCAGCTTTTTCCCAGTAGGGGTAGGCAGAGGTGCCAGTACATCCACATTTCGCCTTGTACGTTTCGTCCCACGATGTGATAGGCGGCGAGGCTATCGTCATATCGGGCACAAATTCCTGATTCTGGGCTGATAATGAATAGAAAAATCCAATAGTACTTTAGCCAACCCGGTATTCGAACCCAAGACCTCGGCTTTATAATCGTACCGTGGTACGACTACACTACCGAGACAGTGTACATAACGACGGCAGAAAGCAATCTTGTGGTTACTCGAAAAATGCAATTTTATGCCAGCGCCAAAAAAATATTTCAACAATGAATAACCTCTAAACTAGAAGACTTAGGAATACCATTTTTTATTAATACAATTTTAAGATAAAACCTTACATTTTCACGAGAAAATTCAATGTGGTATTTATTCTGAATTAAATAATGTATAAAACGCTTTATTTCCAACTCCTATTAATTTAACTTTCTGATTGATTTCGTTGCGGGTTAAAGATAATTTAGACATTCCCGGAGACTCGCCGAGCTTCAATGCTAGGTGTCATTACATTGCGTGCCACTGTTGATCCTGGCTTACAGGAGTTGCTGTGGTGGGTGTGAGAGCGGGACAATCTCCAATGTATAAAACGCATATACGCAATTTTGGAGATGTAACAAAATCGCTTTCCTGCGTCGATATGTAATAGTATATGTTGTTGTACAGTTCTGCGGGCGAGTGCAGCGTGGCGGAGGGCGGCGGCGTGGCGTGGTGCGGCGCGGGCGACGCGGCGGACGAGCGACGCTACGCCGCGCTCATGGAGCGCCTGCACCACCACCAGGCCGCGCGCGGCACGCACAAGGCGCACGTGCAGCTCAGGTAAACTACGTCACCATCATACCCCTCATACTGATGCCTCACGTGTAGACATATTAAAATGTTAAAAAATATATCATATTTATTTTTATGAAGCTTTAGATAACATTTAATCAAAATGATGTTTAGCTATAAGTCAATTGTATTATATTGGATAGAGAAAGTTTCAAAGATATAAAAATTGTAGTGAAATAATTATCTAACATATTTTTATGAAACAGTCAAATGCATATTGCAAAAAACTTTGTGCTTCCTTTCATTAAGTTATTATTGAATAATATAGAACCAATATTTATTAAAATCTATTAATGTTAACTTTTATGCAGTAACCAAAAAAAATACCACACTAGTATGTAGCTAATCAAGACTCTTAATCGCCATTGGACTCATTAATTAAGTACATTACAGTCACTTTTTGGGTCAAGATATGAAAGAATAACATTAAGTTTGATTTTATGAATGTAATTGTTTGTTCTATTGCACTTTATTATACAGTTGTGTGTATGTATTGCGCTGTAAATATAAGTTAAGTTTTATGCTGTATTTACTCATTTTGTTTTTACAAGAAAGTGTAATAAAATAGAATTAAAACTCCACGCACTGTGCGTGGAGTCCCTCCGCGTGGAAGAAGTGAAACTTCGTAATGTGGATTTCACTTCACCACACGCGTGTGCTTCGGATATACCGACTCACTCTCTTTCTCTCTTCTACTTTCTACCTTTGTGTATCTTTCTTTCTCTCTCCTTCTTGCGTTGGAATATTGAACGGTATTCGTTACCAACGCTCGCACTGGCCTGTAACAAGTAAACTACCCGCATGCGTTCCGAGTGCCACGCATTCACTCTCGCTCTGACTCTTTCTTTTCCCCCTCCCCAGAAGCGTTGAACGTTTAACGCAACAGTGCTTTCATACCTCCTCCATGGTAGCGTTAAACGTTTAATGCTACCTTGTTGAAAGTTTTACTGGTGGTAGGTCTCTAATATGTGAGAGGCCGCCTGAGTGGGTACCACCGCAATGTCTATTTTTCAGGGACCGAAACCCATTCTACATTACGGTACCGGTATCGACGAATTTCGGTTACCTTTAAGATTTCGGTAACCGCTATGACGTATTATAAAGGTTACCCTTATATACGGTAACCGTTTTAATACCGGTAACCTAAAAAGCAATGAATGCAAAAGAAAACGCGTTGTTGTTTACACAATGTCGCTGGATTTGGTTCATATTTTTTTGGTGTGTAATTCTGTGGAAAAAGTAATAAAATGAGTAAAGATAAGTGTGTGGTATAGTGCCATAATATTTAGTGAAGACACACGGCGGTATAACCACACGCAGGCACTGCCCGCGCTTTGACTTATGAGGAACGGCGCATGAAACATAGAGGTAACCCTTATTTCGGTCACCGGTATGATACCGGTTAAATTCTAGGAATCTAATAAATATGGCGTATAGGGGTTACCTTTAAAAATACCGGTAGTTTTTTTTCGGTTGATACCAAAAAATACCGGTATTTTCGTTACCGGTTTCGGTCCCTGCTATTTTTCCCGCCAAACAGCAGTTTATATGCAATGTTATGGTTGACATTGTAGCCAGAGTAACTACTGGACATATTGAAACTTTACATCATATGTCTCAGGATGGTGAGCGCAGTGGAATGCCAAGCATTGGTTTGTAATTCAAGGTGTTTGGTTTTGCTACTGTTTATGAGCGGTTGTATCGCTTACCATCAGGCGAACGGCATGCTCGTCTTGTCATTCATTGGAATAAAAAAAAACAGTTTTATTGCACTGTATTCTTCTTATTATACTGTACAATTCATACACACATCTGTATGAACAGATGTATGTACAGAATTGTACTGTAAATATACGTTAGTATTTCACTGTAAATATAGGTTAAGTTTTTTGCTGTATTTTCTCATTTTGTTTGTACAATAAACACTTTATTGTTCCGCCGTAGTGTGAAGAGGAATCATAGCAGACCCGCATAATTGTATCTATTTGCATGGGACTGCCGTTTGATGCCAATGGATTCTCTGTCTGGGCGGCATTAGCGCTTACCATCAGGTGCAATGTGGCCACTATGCTGGGCCAGAATAAAAAAAAAAACAAAATAATATAAAATAAAGTAAAATAAATAATGTCCATGTCAGTCCGAATACAGGATCAGAGCACGAAGGCTATTCCACTACAGAGAGGCGTGAGACAGGGAGATGTCATATCTCCGAAAGTGTTCACTGCCGCGCTGGAAAATGCCTTCAAGCTCTTGCAGTGGAAAGGATTCGGCATCAACATCAACGGCGAGTATATTACTCACCTTCGATTTGCCGACGATATTGTAGTCTTGGCAGAATCGCTGGAAGACCTTAGCACTATGCTCGAAGACCTTAATCGAGTCTCCCAACAGGTGGGTCTTAAAATGAACATGGATAAAACGAAAATCATGTCGAATATCCATGTTGTGCCCACCCCTATAGTTGGGGGCTCGACTCTCGAAGTTGTAGACGAATATGTCTATTTAGGACAAGTGGTCCGGTTAGGCAGGTCCAACTTCGAGAGAGAGGTCAATCGTCGAATCCAACTCGGTTGGGCAGGTTCGGGAAACTTCGCGACGTCTTCTCGTCCAAAATACCTCAGTGCCTAAAATCGAAAGTCTTCGATAGTAGTGTGTTACCAGTGATGACATACGGCACCGAGACGTGGCCTCTCACTGTGGGCCTCATTAAAAGGCTCATTAGGAGATCCGTAGGAGAACCAAGGTTACCGACATAGCCCATAGGATTGGCAAGTTGAAGTGGCAGTGGGCCGGGCACATAGCTCGTAGAACCGATGGCCGTTGGGGCAGAAAGGTTCTCGAGTGGAGGCCACGTACAGGCAAGCGAAATGTCGGACGCCCGCCTACAAGGTGGACGGACGATCTGACTAAGGTTGCAGGAAGTCGCTGGATGCAGGCCGCTTCCAACAGGTCATTGTGGAGATCCTTGGGGGAGGCCTATGTTCAGCAGTGGACTTCCTGTGGCTGATATGATGATGATGATGATGATGAAAATAAATAAATACGCTCGCGTGTGTGTGCAGATACTTCCAGCAGCTGATGACGGAGGCGTGCTGCGTGGAGTGGGCGCTGGTGGTGGCGGTGGTGCTGCGCGACGCGCTGGCCGTGCTGCGCACCACCAACGCGGCGCGCGCGCCCGACGTCAGCCTCGACGCCGTGCGCCGCCAGCGACGCGCGCTCAGGGACCTGTGCGCCTGGACTGATGACGAGTGGTACACTACTGCTCTATACTGATCTCCCACCGCTCTTAACTTTTTCGATAGTGCTTTCATGCCAGCACATTTCAAGCCAACTGAATACAGAGTGGTTCTATAAAACGATACGAACTTCTTCGGGCGCCGTACGTAAAACTTCACTAATGTGCCTAGATACTTCACAAAATGTTGGATTCCTCTATCGATCTCGCAATCATAGACTAAGTTCAGAGAAAATGATCAGTATAATAGGAAATAGTATTGATTTTTAGAAGTGGAAATCTTATACCTTACTCCGGACGTCAAACATCCGAATAGGCCAAGAGCCCTCGGCGGCCAGACCTTCGTAATTTTATAAAAGCTGATAGTTTGTGTGCACATGCCTCTGACATAGGCATCACACAATCAGCTATAATGAAGTTCCGATCGTGGTTGCTTTGTAAGTTATGAGCTTCAATGTTTCCGGCAATATTAATGAACCATTCAAAGTGTCTGAATACTAAGGAAATATTTGTTTATAGTTGCATTAATAACATATATAAAATTCAGATTTTATACTATAACGCTGACAAAATTACATTAAGTTGCAGTTTGAAGATTACGTGATATTTAATAACATGTAATTTTGCCGCCGTTATCGTATAAAACCTGAATTTTGTATATGTTATGAAAGCAACTATAAACAAATATTTCCTTGGTATTCAGACACTTTTGATGGTTCTTTCATCTTGCCAGAAACATTAAAGCTCATAACTTCCAAAGTAACTACGATCGGAACTTCATAATAGTTGATTGTATGATGCCTATGTCAGAGGCATGCGTACACAAACTTTCAGCTTTTATAAAATTACGAAGGTCTGGCGGCCACGGGCTCTTGATCTAGAACATTCGAAGTTCGTATCGTTTTTATAGAGTAACTACCCTGAGTACGTTACCAACCTCTAACACATGTTACCTAGTTCTCGTGATAGCAAAAATCTTATTAGCGATTAAATGTAGGTCGAAAATGGATTAATACTTAAAAAAGGAAAATATGTAGAACAGTAGCGTAACTAATATGTAGACCAGTAGCGTAAACACTTTTAATACAGTGCAACTTCTATAACTGCGCTCCTACTGTATGACTCCTAGTGTGATCTAGTCATTTCTGTGCCCGTCGTGGGGCTCCGCCCTGTGCTTAGAAGCCGCTTACACCGCCTTAGTTTCGCTGACACTGGTGTAGACTAATCTGGACATTAATTGTCATTCACAGCCTCGGCTACAAACCATTCATGATGGCGATCAGCAATCAAATCCCATTCCTGACCTCAATAATCAACACTCGAGAGCGTCGCATGTCCATGGTGAAGTCCAGGGTGCGTACTCCGAGCACGGGCTCTTTAAACCAGGACTCGAAGCCGAAGATCCAGGCGCCGCTGGAGACGAAGCTCCCCCCGCCGCAGAAGGCGCAGGAAATGTCCAAGCAGTCGGTGCGGAAAGACTCGCCCAACGTGTCAACAGAGGGCGTGGCTGCGGCGGTCACGCACGCGCCGCGGACGAACGCGCCCGCACGAGACGACGTCTCATCCGGTTGTGCCATAATGTAACCACTCATGACTGATGCGATCATAATGATATTCATTGTTTTTTTGTTTTTATCCCAACATTTCTTTTCCACATATTTTTGATTAGTATGTCAGAATGACAATAAAATAATTCATAGTTCTTTCAGTTCTTCAGATCGTTAAAGTATATAGTGTAATCAAATCATTAGATTAATAAATGGGATTAACGTAAGTATAAAACCGTCTAATGAAAATTTGGGTGAGACTAATAAATGGTTGTTTAATGAACTCAAAATAGGTGTATCGTTTTTTGGGTGCTGAATATTGAAATGTCGTTTTATCATTTAGTTTATTATTATTTTGTTCGTTTCATCTAGTCTTCAACACAGCTTATTTATTTTTCATCTTTTACAGTAACCACTTATTGTTAATATCTATATTTAGGTAAATTGAATATCATTTTCTATTGAATTAAATTACAATAATGACATTAAATGTGAAATTAGGAAATTTGTAAAATATGTAAAATTATAGCCAAAGTAAAAATTATTATTGGATTAGCAAAGTATCGAAATGGTTTGTTGTTGTTTTTTGCATATTTAGTTAAATTGCCAGTACTCCGATTTTGAATTAGATTAATTGAATTATTTTATGTGATGGTCAAGTTATTCAATAAAATTATAAATTCTTGAGATCCAGTTTTTAATATTCTGTACTATTAAGTCTACAATTGCCATAATGTAATAATTTTCTTATAAAAATCATTTAAGATGATATCCAGAAGGATCGATTAAATTTTTCAAAGTCAATTTAAACTCATTATAGCGCCATCTACCTGCAAGTTACTTTTCACAATTTAACTATATTCTACAGTAATATTAAAAATTGGACTTTCTAGTATAAATATTTTATCAGTTAATTGTTATTGTTAGATTTTTGTAGTTGATTAATATAAAAAATCATATCAGGTATAGTAATAATTTTGGATACTCAATGACGGGTTTAGGCAAACATCCTAGTATTTGCTAGGCGGCCTTATTCATAGATATTACAAATCTATTTATGTTATCGAATGATTTGACTCTTTCACTCAAACTTAATTCAATAGTCGTTGGAAAGGGACAAAATATTCGAAAGCTACTATAGGTTTATAAATTGTCTGTGAATTAGGGTGTAGGTCTTTACGTGTTGCGTTGCTCGAGATCACAACCTGAAGTATGGTTGAAATCACTCAACAGGAAATTGATAGCTTATATTTATGGAAACTTATATACACATTTGAATTGTGGGAGTATCAACATTATTAAAACGTTAACAGCTGACTATTTTGAAATATCTTTCCCGTACGTAATCAGCTATTAATGTTTTAAGTCTGTAATTTCAACTATTAATATTGATTTTCATTTAAATTGAGATGAAACTCTCCGTATTCACTTTTTATTGGTTATGGAGTGGAGAGTGGAGTGATACAGCAAATTGATTTCGATTATACTTCATGGTAGGCATCAGGTGATAATCTATAGGTGTACCATTTAAATAAGTTACATTAACAATCATTACTCTCGTGGAAATACATAGATATATAGACACATACATACGCCTTCAAAATAACCGATAGCAGATGAAGAAGTTGGCGCATGGTGATTGGAAAAAGTATATTCATGTGTATCAAAAATATGTTATAAATCGTTGTAAGTTACTTAAGTGGTACTAAAATAACAGAGTTGGATATTAGGTTAATATAGAGGTTCTATTGACATTATTGTGTAGAAAAGAACTTTTGTCTTCCTGGACGATATTAGTGTGACGAATTTTTTCAAGTATTTCATACGGATAGTAGTTACGTGGATATGTGTAGATATGATGTGATCTAGACAAAATAATTTAGAAACATTTTTTACTAGGGAATTGAAAATGATGTATACCGTTTTTGGTTTTGCATTGATGCCATATGCATGGTTCTAGGTAAAATAAAATATTACCATAGATCATAGGTAAATATTGTGTCGAATGGTATGAGACCACCGTCTGGCATTCTATACTCTATCTGGACGGCATTGGCACTTAACACGAGGTGCAATGCAGTCACTGTCCCGTGCCAGAGAAAAAACATCCTTACGTCAAAATTTGTCAACTAATGACATTTGGCAGAAGTTTTGTTTTTAATTATTATTTAATCGAAAGTTCAATACAAGTATTTCTGATGTTATATCAATAAAAATATTCACAAATTATACCACAAACAAGCAGTCAATATTATTAATAAATTATTTTCTCTAGGTCACAACGCCGTTGTATATAATCTAAGTTAGTGTAATAAGTAATGTTTACTTAATATGTGTAGATATTCAATTACTAACAGTACAAGTGGATAGTTTAGTCATATTTTAATTTGTGTAATATTTTAGTATTAAGTATATAATATGTCAACACTAATTTAACTCGATTCACGTAAATGAATATATTTTTTTATTCACTAATCTGCTTGTGTAAAGTTTTTAGTTTGGAGATCGGACTGTATTGTCCAACTATGTAGATGATGCATAATTAATATTTTTTGTATATTGTCTCCACTTTTGTTTATTGCAATGAGTGGTAAGACGAGCTTATCATTCGCTTGATGGTAAGCGATACGACCGCTAATGGACAGTAGCAAAACCAAACAACACCCATGAATTACAAAGCAATGCTTGGCATTCGCTCGTCATCTTGAGCCATAATCATATGTTTAGTCTCAATAATATGTCCAGTAGTCACAGTATGCTAGGGCTTTTGATTTATACTGAGATATTTTTGTATACAAGCTGTAACATATTCTTCTATAGGTTACACTCTAGACACTTGTATCACCGATAAATATTGCAATTGTTATAAAGTGCAAATCGAAAATAGATTTCGTGCAGATATCAGTAGCATGATAGTGCAAGTTCTGTGGAGGTTCACAAAAGTATTTATCCTTATTTATTCTTAGCTACAGAAAGCTATCTGCTGAACCTGCTTTACGGTTTTGTTTCCACTGATTTTTCGGACGTTTATTTTGAAATCATTCTAGCTTCCTTATACTATCCGATCTCTAAACATTAACATCAGTTACAAAAATTAAATGTGTCGCAATCTCTACAGGTCATTGTTAAGAAAGCATCATTCATCATTGTTATAATATTATTTTAATATAAGTACTTATTGTTAGTGATTAATGTTGCTCAGATTGTGGATTATTTTTATTTTGCACAATTAATAATCTCATAATTTATTTCGTGTTCAAAATAACTGACATATGAAGATGAATGCTTACTAGAATATAACAAGAATTTTGTCGATATTAATGTCGGTTTTTGTTAAGGATACCGTTAAAGATAACATCACCACTTTAGGTATGCGTCGAAACAGAAGATGACTCAGTCGGTACTTATTTTGATCGATACTATCTTAAAGCTAAAACACATTGTAGTATTTCGTCTTACGCATAGACTAAAGAAGCGGCCATAAATACTAGAGCAACGCGTCTTAGAGCGATCTGAACAAAGGATTCTTTTGTTGTGGGCACATTATAGGTCATACGCTTAAGACGTGACCACAGACTACATAGAAAGAAGCTTGTACGTTCCATTGTCCTGATTGGTCAGTTGGCCCCGTACTTACTGCTCTTTACTCTATGCGTAAGACGAAAACCTACAATGTGTTTTCAGCATAAAGTGATGTCAATTTCAACATAGTATCGTACTCTATTTTGGGTCTCAAAACGAAACATTGAAAAAATGTATACTTATACACTTTTCATAATTTCATTTTTTTTTTTCAATGAATTGCGAGACGAGCAAGCCTTTCGCCTGATGGTAAGCGGTACGACCGCTCATAAACAGTAGCAAAATTCCACTGCGCTCGCCATCCTGAGACGTAAGATGTTATGTCTCAGTATGTCCAGTAGTTACTCTGGCTACAATGTCCTTCAATCCGAAACATAACAGTACATTTAAACTGCTGTTTGGCGGGAGAAATAGACATTACGGTGGTACCTACCCAGATGACCTCTCACATATGAGAGACCTAGCACCAGTAAATGGTACTATAAAATTATTAAAATGTTACAAACTACTACTTATGAATTCTACCATCAATAATTTCTTCAAAATTTATAATATTTCTATAACTGCAGGATTTTTCTCCTGAGATTGTTGTTGGTAGTTAAGCCTGACAAGCTTTCTGGTAAACATTCATCTCAAAATCTCCCACCATCTTGGTGCCAATATTCATTATTTATTTACACCGTTTAGTACAAAATATTGGATTTATTTGTGACCATATGTAAAATTGAATTAACACGATTAATTAAAAATATATCACTATTATTTATAATTATTATAATTGTATTAATTAATAACATGTAAATTAACAAAATGTTTTCTATTAGACATTCCATATGTGTGAGTTTAACAGCAATAATATTGTAGCATGCTTTGTAAATAAGAGGTGTGTAAGTGTTGTCAACATTATGGACACTCAGTGCGTTTTACAGCTCCGTGTCGTCATACATTTGACAAACTATGAGTGTGGAAATTGAGGTCAATTAAAATTATTTAGATAAAACGGAAATTCGACGATTTATCATTTTATTCTTTTTAAGATACATTCAGGATTCGATAGGCTGCGGTCGGTGTGACATTCATGTTTTTGAGGTTATGTCGATACTAAAATCAATATAAAATATATTTATCCCGTTACTGATTCTAATTTGTGGTGATTGTGTTTTATTTGTGTAAATAATAAATAAATAATTATAAGTTTTCATTAGTGTGTATTGTATTTTCTCTTTTTTCTTTTTTCTTCTCATAAGGTGGTAAGTTTTGTTTGTGTGGTGTTCTGTTGATTGGTACGTGTTTGTCCACTGTTTGTTTAGTGTTAAAATTGAAAAAAAAAACATATTTATTTATTTACTAATAATCTTTTTTTATATAAAAAATAATAAATAAAAAACAAAAAGATGGAGATGGATGTACATGATATTAGCCCGATCCCGACCCTCCACCAGACATTGGTTATAATGATGTACAAACAATGACGAGCACTATTCAAAATGCTAGCTCGACTACACCAGCATTTACCCCTATTACGTCTCCTGTACCCTCTGATAGCTCTGCAGCCCCCAACTTTTTGAATACTAAATCACCAAAAGCTAGTTTACTACGAAACAAAAGAATAAGACCCATTTTAAAGAATAAAAAAATACCTTTGAACAAAGTATTGCATAATATGCAAAACATTCTACCTAATCGCACGGACAATACCTCACCACACTGTCGGTCGTAGATAAGCCCCCATCTAATTTACCAATGTCGAGCTCTTCCGTCATGGATTCTTCGCCAGCGCAACCCAATACATTAATAAGGACCTTATACTCCAGAGAGGATACTGGACCCTTCATCGTCTATGTCGAATTAAATGAGGTTTCTCCAGCAGATGGTACCACTTTACATCCTATCAAATTTGGTGCTTTTCTATATAAACATAAACTCACCAATGTTTTACAGGATGGCATCAAAAAAATCGGACGTAATAGACTCTCAGTGTCATTCCAAACTGGAGAGTTGGCCAATCAATTCATCCAGAACGTAATTTTTTCCCAAAATAATTATAAAGTTTATATCCCCTCCCATAACATCTCGCGAATGGGCTTGGTTAGGGGAATACCGGTTGAGATGACACATGAGGAAATTGTTGAACTGGTTAAACTTCCTTCCAACACAGGTAAAATTATTAAAACGCGTAGACTAAGTAGGAAAACATCTTCTTCAGACGGTCAAAAATGGATTCCAACACAAACCGTTGTTCTTACTTTTGATGGGCAAATACTACCCAAAGAAGTTTACTGCTGTTTCACCTTATTACCGGTAGAAAATTACATATTCCCAACAATACAATGCTTTGCCTGCTGTAGATTTGGACATACACGCCAACAATGCAGATCCAAATTAAGGTGTTACAAATGTACAGACAGTCACTCAGGGGAATCATGCACGGTGGAGGAATCCCAGGCTGTCTGCATTTTTTGTTCTGGGCAGCATTTTCTACCAATAGAAATTGGTCCGGAACACGCTAGGCAAGCCAACATAAAACACTTTATGTCTACTCACAATGTGTCTTATCAAGAGGCTAGTTTAAAATTCCCACTAGTAAAAAAGTCGTTTGCTGAGGTAGTATCGACCACTCCGCATTTACCCCTCCAACATCCCTCTGCTGTATCTCATGGAACTTTTACCCAACAAGCAGTTTCTTCATCTTATCGTAAACGGTTTCTCTTAAACCTCCGTCAAGACCTCCTACCCCACATTTAGATCATCAAAAAGCCCACAGAGCATTGATACAGTCATTTGAAATACCTTCCCCAGAAAATGGCTGTGCTATTAGAAATACTCAAAATATTTCAGACAATGATAAAAAGCAAGTCCCGTCAGAAATTATATCACCAGACGCAATTCATAATTTAATATCATCCTTAATTAAAGTTATTACCGATTCCAAACTACCGAACAACGTCGCCTGCAATATTATACAGACTCTAACTCTCTCAATTTTTAATATTCTAAAAAATGGATCTAGTACTTCAGTGGAATTGTAGAAGCATAAATAAAAACAAAACCTATTTATCTTTCCTTTTAAATAAACATAAACCCTTTATTAGTGCTATTTCCGAGACCTGGTTAAAACCCAACCAGATTTTTCGAATGTCAGGTTATACTGTACTACGTCATGACAGAATTGATGGCTGGGGTGGTACTGCTCTCATAATTAAAAATAATTTAAGTTTCACTTAATTCCTATTAGATACAATAATAATCTCATTCAGTGTGTAGGTATTCGTTTTAATAATATTTCTTTCCTTTCTGTATATATTTCTAAAAGGGATAACTCTGTTATTCCCATATTGCATAATGTTTTGTCTTCCGTCCCCCCTCCCGTGGTGCTAATGGGAGATTTTAATTGCCACAATCAAATCTGGGGTGCTCATAATAATGATGCCTTCAGTGTAAGAATCTTAGACATCCTGGATGAATTTGATCTGTGTGTACTAAATGATGGCTCCCCGACTCGTCATACCTCCCCTAATATACAACCTAGTTTTGTTGATTTGTCTTTCTGTTCCCCCTGCCTAGCCAGCCAGTTATCCTGGTCCCGTCTCCCATACACCCATGGTTCTGACCATTTTCCCATCCTAGTTACATTCCCTTCCCAAAATATAAAATCAAATATTCTTCCCCATTGCTGCCATACATCTTAGATAAAACTAAATGGGAAGCATATGCCACTCTGGTAGATCAAAAAATCTGTCTCCTTCCAGAACCCAACCAAATAAATCTCAAAGATTGTTGTAATTATTTTAAAGAACTAATTATTTCTTCAGCAGAGGCATCATTTAAGAAGAAGAATACTTCCTTAGGTAAAATTCCGTCTCCCCCTTGGTGGGATTCAGAATGCACAGAGATGATAAAGAGAAGAAATAGGGCTGAGAAAAGATGTCACACTATCGTTACCTTAGAGAACTTCCTAAACTATCGTAATGTAGATGCTTCTACCAAAAGATTTTTAAAAAAGAAAAAAATTCAAGGGTGGCGTAAATTCTGCGCTTCCATATCCCCTGAAACCCCATCATCACTAATGTGGAATAAGATTAAGTGTTATAGGATGTCGCAAAAGGTGCAATTGGTTACTTCCTACTCCACTGAGTGGGTGGACGACTTTCTGAATAGATTAGCGCCCCCTTCAGTTCCTAACCATTCCCAAATACCCTATCAATATAGTTTTGAAGTTCAGGATCATCCTTCATCGTTAGATTCACCTTTTAATTTGCAAGAGCTATTGTTAGTGCTAGATCGTTGTGGGGACTCTGCCCCTGGATCTGATGGTATACCCTATTCTTTTTGGTAAAATTAAAAGTAAATTCATTAATCTACTTCTTAAAAATAATTAATTTGGTTATTGATTCGGGTAACATACCAGCAGACTGGAAACATCAAATTATTATTCCCTTACTTAAATCAGGCAAGGAGCCCACTGATTCAAATGCATATCGGCCTATTGCACTTTCCTCTACTATTCCAAAAGTGGTTGAACACCTGATTAAAAATAGAATGGAATGGTTTCTCGAGCATCACTCTTTGTTAGCTGACACTCAGTTTGGCTTTAGGAAAGGACGAAGTATAGCTGACAGCCACGCTATTTTTACGACTGATATCCAATTAGCATTTAGTAACAATGAATCAGTTGTGGCTGGTTTCCTTGATGTTTCAGCGGCATATGATAATGTCAATCTTTTGGTCCTTAGGAACAAATTGGTTCAGCTAAGGATTCCTAAAAGATGACAGATTTCATTTTCAACCTTTTATCTGGTAGAACTATATCATTGAGACATCCAGGCATCCAGGTGACTACAAGAACTGTATGGAAGGGTCTGCCTCAAGGATCGGTTTTCAGCCCATTGCTGTACGACGTGTACACTGCTGATATGGATTGTAACATATCAATGTGTGCAATGTCTTACAGTATGCTGATGACCTTCTTATTTATTCAACTCATCAGTCTATTAGTCAAGCAAAAGATCAAATAGAGAATAGCATGGCTGTTTTGTCCTCATGGCTTACTGATTATTCCCTTTGCTTATCACCCTCTAAGAGTGTAGTAGTATTTTTTCTAGAAAACGTAATGTCCCTAATATACAAATTGAATGCAATGGATTGATGATACCTGTAAAGAAGGAGGTTAAATTTCTTGGGAAATATTTGATAGTAGAATGAATGGTAAAGCACATATAGCACACACCTTAAATAAATGTGAGAGAAATGTTAATATCATGCGGTGCCTGAGAGGGGTCTGGTGGGGTGCTCACCCATACACTTTAAGGTTAATTTATAATGCCATTGTAAGAAGTCATTTAGACTTTGGCTCCTATTTACTTGTGCCATGCAATAAGGGTGCATTAAAAAAGTTGGAGTTGATGCAAAATAAGGCTCTAAGAATAGTGGTTGGTGCAATGAAGAGCTCACCTACAAACGCCTTACAGGTGGAATGTGCTGATCCACCCCTTAATATGAGACGACAATATCTGTCTGACAGATATATCTACAAAATTTGCCAATATGCAACACACCCTCTTATGTCTAAACTTAGTTTACTTAACAGCTATATTGATACTAAACCATACTGGGCACATAAATCTTTACCTTGCCTAATTGAAAGCTATAAAAGACAAATGACACTTTCTGTTGCTATTAAGAAATTCCAAATTCACCCCATGTATTGTTTAGATTACTCATCTTTAATTTTACTCCCTAAAGTAGAATTATCTCTTGGAATTGATAAACATACCCCTAAACCCGATACGAAGTTAAAAAGCATTATTGATGAACGTTGGCCTAATGCTGAAGTGTTTTACACCGATGCCTCTAAATTGAACGAGGATAGCTGTGTAGGTGTCGCTTTTTTTCACCAAGATGCCAACATATCAAGTACTCATAAGATCCCACATTATTGCACAGTATTTACAGGAGAATGTTTAGCAATTTTGAAATGTATCATGTACATTAGCCAGCACAAAATTACAAAATCTATCATATTTTCAGACTGTAAAAGTAGTATCCAGGCTCTTTTAACTAATCCTTTTAACAAAAACTGTATATCTCCAATTATACTACAAATAAAACATCAAATTAAATTATGTAATGAGGAACACCTTCAAATTACAATCGTCTGGATACCTAGCCATAGAGGAATAACTGGTAATGAGTATGTAGATCAATTAGCTAAATATGCTGTTAACTATGGTAATGAGGATTGTTTTTCTGTTTATTCACATGACTTGGTTCCCCTAGCAAAAAATCACTTGGAGACAGCATGGAATGCAAATTGGAGCCATTCAAGTAATTTTAAAGGTGCTCATCTCTTCAATATACAATCAGAAATTTCTATGAGACCATGGTTCACCAAATTGCATCTCAGCAAGCATATTTCAGCCACCATCTCTCGATTAAGAATTGGTCATTGTTCAGCGCCGGTACATCTAGCAAAGTTGCACGTGAGGGATTCTTCTTTGTGTGAGTGTGGTCTTGGTGAGGGATCCGTGAGTCATATTGTTTTCGACTGTACCCGTTATTCATCTCCTTCGTTATATGACTTGCTAATTAAATATAAAGCTCCTCTTCCTTGTAATATTGCAACCATCCTGAGCCTGAAAAACAAACCCAGCCTAAAAGCACTAATTTCATTTTTAATAATACATAATATAAAATTATAATTACATTTAGGTACTAACCTGCATGTTTATTTCTATTTATTATCATCACAATTGTCATCAGTATCGGTAACGTCATTTTGCGTCAATTACACAGTCAGTTATCAATTAACAATGCTTTTGATACGATTTGAAATTATATTATTTTATGATTAAAATTTTAAATGTTTTATTTACTTTTTTATTTTTTTTCAAATATGACATGAATGCGTCACTTGACACTGGCAGTAATAGTCTTAGAGAACTAGTTGCCATTAATAAAAAAAAAAAAAAAAAAAAAAAAAAAAAAAGATACATTCAGGTGCTAATAAAAGTAATACTATTGAACATTTCAAATGTCTTGGATGAGTGCAAATACAAGGTTTCTAATAAAGGGTCGTTTGTAAGTCATTTAATTTTGCAGGCAAGATCAACAACCATATGATTGTTTAATGTATGTTCTATATTATTTTGTCCATAAAGTTCATTAAACGCATATCAAAGAGATGATTGATATATATATTTGTTTTCTTCTCTATGGTTCTGTATTCTAATCTTTATTATTTATAAATGTAATTTAAAACCGTTTGAATAAGAATTAACAAAATAACAAGTAAGAGATTTTTATTCTGTTGGTAACTATAATATAATTAATTTAACGAAGTAAATCGATTATTGGGTTAACATTGTCTTTAAATACAATGTTGATTTGCGCGTGTATACTCATCCAAGACGGTAAATGACGATGATTTCATTTCATTTCTAACATTAACGTACTATCACTGTCGTTTTTGTAATATTTGTATATTGTAGTCAATTAGTGTTTGATTAAAAAATATAAAGTCGATCATCTTATTACGTGTTTTATTTCTACTCGTTTATATCTGCCTACATACATGTTATGATGTTGTATATGTGAGAATATCTTTCTCTTGATTATTTTTGTACACGATTTAGTTTGTAATGGAGGATTAGGATCGAAACTTATCATTTTCTTACTATTGAATTATTATTGAATGCCACAGTAGATATTCCACGATTTCAGTCTATTTTATTTGATAGTGAGGTCAATCAATGGAAGCACGTGAAACTGTGTTACGGGGACTCATTTAAACTCGTGTAAGACGGATTACATTTCTATTGACTGAAATGTTCTAGTGTACTCAGTTCTTAGCAGAACTTCCCACACAACTTAGAAGTTGTGTAAACTGTCTTTAATAGTAATTAAAAAATGATATGTTGATTATTGATTACACGAAATAATGCGAAAGCTTGACAAAAAATAAAGCTCCATAAAACTTTCAAATATAAAGTATTTTACAAATTCAACTTTTTTTAATGGGCAACTTAATTATTGGGCACCCTACTAAACTCCTATTTCCTGCGTCCGTCCACCTGTCTACTCACCTAAGATTTTATTGCCAGCGTAAATAATCCTATCTGGTTTGTACTTAAGAGTATGACCATGACTTGGAATAAGTATTATATATACGATTTTTTAATAAGTTATGTTAATAAAAGCGAAGTTTTTACGCGCATTCAAATTTTAATACACAATAAATGTGTATAACTTGAATTAATTATTATTTACTTGGTAACTTGGATACAGGTGCAACATTTTTTACGTCAAAAATACAAATCAAGCTCAGCACCCGGTAACCCTAAAATGAGCTGTCAAGACGTTTTACTTTTGGAGAATGTAGAAACAATTGATTTTACACGTTTTATATAGTTGTTTTTCTGAGATTATTTACTTTGTTTATGAAGTTAAAGTATCACGCCGTCTAACTGTCACACGATGGCAGCCACGGCTCACAGCGAGCTATCAGTGGCGGAGCTGAAGGCCGAGATCGAAAGGCTTGGCCGCGAGCTCGACCAAGCTAGCAGCGAGAAGATCCAGTCGGCGCAGCTGGGTCTGGTGCTGCTCGAGGAGAAGAGCGCCCTTCAGCAGCGATGCGACGAGCTGGAGACTCTCTACGAGAACACCAAACACGAACTCGACATCACACAAGAGGTTAGTGGCCTACATTCTCTCTCATTATTTTCACTCTTCATGCATTAATGGGTACATAAGAACGTTCCGAAACGGAAATTTTAAATTAACTTTTATTCAATTTCGCATTCAAGTTATGAACTACTTTCAAAAAGAACAAGTGGAAAACATTGTTTATTAGTATAACCTACATTGTGTTTCAGAAGGAATTAATTGAATGATGCCCCACAGTAATAGGTTTATATTACTCTAGGGCATATTTGGAATTATTTATGTCAAGGTTTTAACTTATAAGAGTCTGTCAAGTATTGTTTATGTGATAGTACACAATCATAAAATGATATTCTTTACTGTAAGAATTAAAACACAAACCCATACTATAAAAATCTGAACTGCAAGTCATTAATAGTCATTAGTTATTCAAATGAAATTATAACAATAGAGCCAACAGAAACTGTCACTATTCTTTACTTTCTCTTTTTGTTCACATATCAACCATAATGTACTTTATAGTTTCTCTGTAACAGTTACTCTACTTCTCACATTATTATTATTTATTATAAGCCAATTTATTAATTAATTGTTTTTATGTGTTTGTTAGTATGATTCTTTGTAAAAGCTTATGTGCCTCCACTGCACTCTATCATAGACCAATCTCCAACTCTTGAGTTTTAATTGAACTTTTCATCTTCTTTATTATTTGTCCCACCCAACAGTGAAAAACTTTTTTCATCAGTATTTATCATGTTTACTTGTTGATATTATTGTTAACTAGCGGCCCGACCCAGCTTCGCCTGGGTGCATATATTTTTTGATTCCACTCCACACCAAATACATGTTATTTTTCGTATTAATCTCTTGTATACCTAAACTTGACATAGCTATCCTACTGTCTGGCTCAATCCCGTCTCATCCGTCTGTTCAGTCTCTTCCCGATCCGTCCCGTCCTTTCTCTTTTATTATCCATCCTGTCTTATAACGTGCATTTACATTTCGTCCTATCAAATCTGTCAGCTATCCCAGCCCTCTCCCGTACCTTCCACTCTATTATATCCCGTCTCTCCATATACATGTACATATAAAGATTGCCTTATGAAATTTTGACATTAAAAACTTTAGCGTTTTTTATTGTCCATCCAATATTACGTCCCTTATTTCAGCACCAAAATGCTGTTTTTCCTAATAATATTGCACGCCATTACTTTTTGTTAGTAATAAAGTAATAATAACCATTTAAAAAAGAATTGGCCAAATTGGTCCAGGCGTTGTTGAGTTATGCGCTTACCAACACTTTTTGTGATTCATTTTTATATTATAGAAGAAAATATTATAGTCCACCCTGCTTGCTTAGTGCGAGTTGGCGGATTTTATTTCACGTAGAAATTAATCCGAAAAGTCAGAGGTGTGCCCTGGGATTTGAACCCGTGACCATCGTTAACTTGTTGGCAGTCGCGTCTATTACGTTACCATATACAAATTAATAAAACCTTCATACTGCCTTACCAGGTGACGTAAGTAATAGAACAAATATTTAAAAATATAAAACTGCATATTGTTTCATTATAATGTCTAGATACGGCATCAACGTACCAATATTTTTTTTATTCTTGAGTCTGAAAACAATACTAATGCGAAATTTAAATATGTCCCCCAGCGCATCTAAAAGTATAAATTCAAAAAACAATGTCGTTTATGAAAACGAAAAATTATAATTAGATATATTTTGGTATACTCCGGCAAAACGCTTCGATAGAGTATACTTTGTTTAAAACTGTTGCAATAATCTCAAAAAACAATGGGCGATTTTGGTAGATGTGGACATCGTTTTAATTTACATGTAACAAAATTATGCGCAAGACGCCGTATCTAGATAATATTATATACACGATGTACACATTTTTTGAATTTTGTTCTATTTCGTCAGCCGTCAATGAAAGACAATGGAAAGATAGATCATTTTACGTTGGGTGGTAGTTGAAGCTGGACCGTCTTTTACGTCTCCCGTCAAATAAACAAAGATCATCCTATACTGGCTGGACGCATCACGCTTGAACGATACCCAAAAAAAAGGTTTTTAGTATCTTCCTCAGAAATTTTCCTATTTTTCTCACCCCTAAAACCTTCCCAGGACTTCCACGAATATTTCAAGACCAAAATCAGCCAAATTGGTCCAGGCGTTGTTGAATTATGCGGTTACCAACACATTTTGCGATTCATTTTTATATATAAGATATTATTATAAAAACTAGGAAATAATTTAAGTAGCTATATTCTACTAACTGTAAACCAGACTGTATTTTAAGAGTCACAGACTTCAGGTCATTGTCATGGGAGGCAACTTTTTATGTCACTCAGACACTAATTCACTTTTTACTATTACAAAAAACCTTTCAACAGCCTGCTCGAGTATTTGATAAGTCATGTTTCTTTAAATAAAAATTTTCTGAGTATTTTTTTGGCCCTTTTTGTGAGTGAAATAGTTATTATTTCATTTAAATAACTTACATTATTTAATTATTCAACCAATAATTTAGCCAATCAAATATGTATAATTAATAATTTCTTATATTTGTAAAGAATGTTTATGTGTTCTTAAACATTGTAGAGTGGTTACAATATTAAAGTACAGCGCTATCATTAACAGCCGCTGCCAAAAAACAATCCCAATCCAAAATTTGCCGTTTTAGATTGACAGCTCAATCTTTTTTCTGATACTATATTGCCAAAAATCAATCTCAGTAGTGAAAAAACTATGGCAACATGTCAAGAGACCAATCGAAAAGTAGAAAACAATCCAGATTGACTTCAATCTAATTTTTTTCGATTGATTATTGGCATCGGCCGTAAGATTCAATAAAAAAACTTTTCAAGAATGCATATTTATAAATGTCACATATGTGTATATTTTTTTCTTAGTAACTTCACCGATGCCAATCATTTAACCCAGCATGAAATGATTGTAACTGTGATCTGCAAATTTTTTGCTATTAGATTTTTATTGAAAAGGACTTCAAAACTGATTTCATCTAGAAGAAAATCGTTATTTAACCATTCAGTGTAAAATTTATAATATAGTGTAGAGATTAAATTACTACAAAATTCCAAATTAACATTCTTATGCACCATTGAAAATACAAGTGTAAGCTATAAAAATGCATGGTTTATCAATTTTGTTATATTGCAAATATGGCAGCTTGTGTTCAAAGTATGCTAATTTATTTTTTCATGTTGCCAGGCGCTTATGAAATTGGACACAACACAAAAAGTAACAACAAGAAGTGGTATAGAACAAGAAAATGCATTACTCAACGAATCAGCCGCTATGGAGAGCTCGCTCACACTCCAGATCCTGGAGCTGGAGAGCGAGACAAAACAGGTCAGTATTCTAATTAATTATACATTTTTGATAACTAATTAAATAAGAATGACTGCAAATTCTACAGTACTTAAGGCATTGATCAAAAATATATTGTACTGTATCTACCCATATACGTCCCACTGCAGGGCACAGGCCTCCTCTACAATCAAGAGTGGTTAGGCCATATAGTCCACCATGCTGACCTAGTGCAGGTTGGCGCAGTTTACATACTATAGACATTTTAGTAATCCATATGGTATGCAGGTTTTCGCACGATGTTTTCCTTCACCGTTATATGCGTGGTGATTGAATATCCAACAAAAGTATTCAAAACTGGTATATTTTGTCAACATATTGACAATATACAAAACCAGTCGAATACCTAAAAATTCCAGAAATATTCCTGAACTTTTAAAACTTAGTACATAATAAAGTTCCACTATTGCCGACAGTCGGATAAATCCATTTATCGATGTCTACAATGAAATTGAACTTATAAAACAGTTATTCTAAAGGTTAAACCTTGGGAGTTAATTGCTGAGTGAAAACAATTGCTATAGTATTGATATTCCTTTAACGGCACTCACAGCTGACGTGGACTTTGATAAATGGGCGCTATTGGAAGTGCCAAAAAGTTCTAACTTTTCAGCTTTTAAAACTTAAAACTGAAATTGATGCTATTGTCTATTGAAAATTTCCTTTGTATGAAAATATGTACGCATTCTGAATTGAGAATTAAAGCGTACACCTTGATAAAAAAGTTTTTCTATACAAAAAGCGAAAAAAATATCAACAACTAGTTATACAATTTTAATAGTAGTTATAAAACATCGCATTTCGCACCGATCTCGACATAGTTTAGCGTTTTGCGTGTCGATGTGGAAATGAAATATGTTTAATTATTAACGTTAAATGAAAACACGGCGTGTTTTACAGGCTATTTAATTTTCATTACGAGCAACAATGCTGTAAGCATATTTTTAATTAGGTCACTCAGCTTGCGGTTTTTAAGTGGTTTGCAGCGATAGCTATTAAAGCCGCTGTTTCACTATGGTTTTATTTTATATTCATTTATTTGCGTAATCTGATTTTCCGTGACGAAAGGCGTTTATGAATAAAATATTTTACTGCTCATTTAAACGAATTAATAATAAATAAATAAATTATCTTGGCTTGTTGGCAAAGTACAATTAATTCCGTTGGGTTGTAATTTCTAAATTGATTCAATTATGAAGATGATTCATAGTATGTTATGGTGCAGCTACCCATTGTATTCTTCTTCGAGCATCCGGTGATGGGTCTCTAAGGACACTTATATACCCAATGGGGTTAACGTCCATTAATGCAGTTGGTCATGTAAAAATAAAGAAGTTTTTAAATACTTAAGTAACTGGAAAGAAGTCGTTATTCGACTAAATAAGGAAAGTCGCTTATAAATCTTATCCTGTATTGAATGAATTAAATATACTCTAAATATTATTTAGTATATTTTTTTTCAACATAAAACATTACAATATAAGTACTACAAGCTAGCAAATCATACTTTTAAAAGCGCCAGAACAGATTTACGAATCACAATTGCGCATGTTTATTTGTATTAAAATAATTTGCTTCAAAGCACGGAAGCTAGGGAAGTGCATTAAAAAATAACATATACAACGATTTGCATATTAAAATATGCGACCGCGCGCCAAAATCGCAGGGAACTGTTGTACCTACGTAACAACGACATTATGCACACCGCACTCTTATTTACTGTGAAAGTACCTCTTACACGGGTTTGATGAGATTATGAATAATTTATGCAATGCTTATGATCTCTGAGATGCAAGATATACAAACTCAAGTGGTGCACATTGGGAATATGAATTTAAAACGTAACCACTTTACATATTTGTGGAATATTAAACTATGCGATACCTAAGATATAAACCCTTACGGAGTATTATGCTCGAATCTCCCGTGGGAATTCTTTGAAATTTCCTCTCGGATCATTGGTATCCAATAGTCAACTACTCGACAGAATATCTTGGGAAAAAATAAGCATGCTTAATACCTAGGTTGTTGTGCGAGCATGCAAATTAATTGTATTAAACAGTTTTATTTATCGGAGGCTACATAAGGATTCTATGTGTTCTTATTGGCAAGCGATTAAATACAATTACAGCGCTTGTGGAGATAACGTGCATGTTCAATATTGGAGTATGACGTAGTCCCACGTATAATGTGTAAGGCGGCGACTCATGCGCTCGTCGGCGCAGCGACTACAGCCTTGCTTAAAGTCCGCTAAAGTCGTGAGGGGGCAGTATTCGGTGCGCTCATTATCTTATGAAACAGTCCAGTTTCCCCAGACACATCTGTGACGGCTAATGCCTACGCTCCGTTTAATGAAACGGGAGCAATTGATGTGAATCATCGGCGGTCCCTCGGAACAGTGCGCGCGAGACGCCCCTCTTCAACACACACTGAAACATCATTATTCTCACACGAAAAGTACATATTAGTGATAAAATAAATCGCATGTACCGTTAAGAGTGATTAATAGCAAGTAATCAACGCCGCAGCGTGTCGTGCAGGCAGGCAGCAGGAACAGACCAAAAACTCGTCTATATTCCGTGATGTAATGCCGCGAATGGCGTAAGCGCACGTCGGGAATCCATAACACTGATCCAGAAATACTTTTTTATATGGCCGGCCTTGATTCACATATTCACGCATTACTCAATGGTGTGTAGTTTTGAAGAAATGCACGGAGCGGCGTGCATTAGTGTCTCTCGCATGATGTGGGAAATATAGTGCGTGTGCCAAGTGGAAGTGTGAATTATGTTTTAGTGCGGTACGCGCGCGTGGAGACACAAAAATGAATGAACCGGCCGGCGAGGTATTCTCTTCAATACATATTTTTTGCAAAGAATTTAATCCGCTGTACACAGAAGGGTCCAAGGAGCCCCGCTCGTATTTCATGTCAAAGAGTGTTTACACTAATAATGGAGCATTGTTGACACTTGTTCTGCTGCTGGAAACTCGCCAGCCAAACGAATATGGTATTTAAGTGACATTTATAGATTTATCGTGGTTTTTGTCGCGACTTTTTACAAAGTTCGTGAATAGCTCGGTGAGTCAAGTGATTCATATTGTTCGGTTATCATTCTATTGTGATTCAATTGCCTTCTCAGCTCCACAAGCGCTGCTGAAGCCGATGATAAAAATAGCATTGTTCTCATGCCTTGAACCTTTTGTGAACCCATAAAGTTACCGACAATGTGCTACATTATGAGGTGATACCCTTTTACCGGTGTAGTTTTTACTCACACATACCTGTCATAAGCCATGTTATCTTCCAATTTGACCATTAATCCATGCTGTTTACTCACCAGATTACATACAACACTAGTCCTTTTAGTTTAATTCACTGACACGCCTGGGCACTCCCATGTAGCGACATGTAATTACTAAACTTATATTGATATAGTGTCCTCACGAGCGGACTCCTGCCTCGTCACGTCTCGTTAAACAATGTTCATACTTCCTCACGACAGTATTATTCACGGGATATGAGTGTATGACTGGTGTTTAAGTAATGATAATAACGTTTCTTAGTCAGAAACTCGACGTGTTCGTCTCCTCGTAATGTAGGGTTGCCTCATTACCATAATTATTGATAACTCATGTTTACATGTAAAATTTAGAAAAGGGATTCTTCCTGCTTCACTTCTGCTATTAGTGATGCATCCTTCTAATTCTATAACTATTTCTATAAATTCTAAACAGTGGAAGCTGTGACGATAGTACTGCAATGCAATAACCATCGTAGAGAAAAATAGTCGAATGACCGACTGATGATGGCCAACAGCAAGATTTGCATGAGAAAGTAAGGCTTTGATTCGTCAACCCGTCTGCTAATCGTAGCGAGCAAATGATCCTTGTGGGAGACCCGCGTTCGGTAGTCTTCGACTTTCTGCTACTGGGTACGGCTACTGAGTAGCCTTTTTGGTCTTGCAATACCTATCTAAAACACTCTTTTTCCATCAGAAATATGATTAAACCCGTGTTCACGTATTGCACAGAAAAATTATACTCATTATTCAATTCCATCAAAAAACAACAATACTCACATGGAATGCGGACATTTCCCATGTCAAATCACTAGTCGTAAAATTTAATATTCAAAATGACTGAAAATGGAATAATTTGTCAAAAGAAAAATAATTACTAATATCCTTGCCATATGAAACAATAGGGAATATGCCCAGACTTCAAAATAAGTCAAAATATTTTATTTGTAATCTTTATTAATATAGAAGTATACCTTAAAGATATTTTTTAAATATCTTTAAGGTATACTTATAAAAATAAAAATAGGGTAAAATAAATACTTAAAAATGACATTTCAAATTTGCCGCGCATTTTTTCCGAAACGCGATCTATTGCTTGAAAAGGAAAGTGAAGACAATGGTTGCGTTCATAGATTATACACAGTTGCGTTCTTATGAAGTTTTAGCTTGTTGTTTTACGTTTGTTTATGAGTTATTTTGTGCTTTCTTTATACTATTAAATAAAATGGATTATTTTGTCACGAAATACAGTTCTGTAGCAATTCATCAAAGAAACTTAATCCAAATACTACGTTGTTCATAATTATCGTGACTTTTGACGTCACAGCGAGTTCGCGTCAACATGGCGTTTAAATCAAGAAGCTTATACCCAAATGGAGATTGCATTCCGTATATAAAAGTAAAGCACAAAAATTTGACCTTGAATGACGTTGCTACTGCTTGCTATCCTTTTCTTTCGAGTGACAATGAATGAACAAAAAGTCATTTTCATTCATTGTCATTTTGTGCTTCACTTTTATATACGGAATGCAATCTCCATTTGGGTATAAGCTTCTTGGTTTAAATGCTTCGAAACTGATAGCAGTTTTGATTATTTTTTGTACTTTTTTGATTGATATTTTCAAAGACTTAAATTTTTTTCCGATAATGTAATAACATACAGAATTGATTAAAAATATAAAAAAATGACATGCATATTCCCTATTCCTAATTCCGTCAGTTATCAACCCTAACTGTGCGAAGGTTGCAAGATATTGAGGTCAAATCGGTTATCAGCATCGTTATGGATTATTTACACTGGCTGCCCCGACGCAGCGTTGAATAATTAGCTTCGATTTGAGGTGCGTTAATTTTTTATTGGATGCACCGCCGCACCGCCGCGCCGCGCCGCACGCTGCGGTCACAACCAACTAATCATTTTCGTACACCGCGAACGACCTTGAATGGACGTTTTATATTGATGGACGAGTTTTAATGTTCACACTGAATTTTAAAATTTTATGAGACACAATAAAATAATTTATATCTTATGGCAATACTATCTAAAATCCGGAAGGGTTTTCCATGGTTTACTGAAAAAAATGTTTTAATTGATGTATGTTTATTTAGCCAGAATAAACAATAAAGGGGTGCCGAAAAAGGAATTTAATATCTTTTAGCCCGTTAAAAAAAATCATTTATTTATATTAAAAACAAAGTAAAAAAAGGCCTACACGCTATTCAGTAAAGCTAAAAAGTAAATGTAAACAAACAGCCCTCGCTTCAGAAAGTTCCATTGCCTGGAGCGGCCAATTACACAAAATACATTAGAGATAATGGAAAGCGGGGTGTCTGTAAACATTATTGCCATTCACGAACAAAAATGTATTCAAAACATTGACATCGTGTTTCCTATGTTATAATTATTTCTATAATATGTTGTTAACATAAGTAATAAAATCGCCCAGTCAATGTGCATTCAATTTAATTTAATGATATCGCTGCTGCGAATAAAGTCGGTAGAGACCAACTTATTCAGAACAACAGAGGGTACATTGACAAACTGTAACATTTTGTAATTCAGTTACAAGTTAGATCAAGATGGAGTATGAATAACTCATAAGTTTAAATTCGTGATATAAACTGTTAATTGAGTGGCATTTGACGTCATAACACTAACTGTACATACAGAATCGTTGTGAATAAGTAATGGATTTGCAGCAGGTAAACTAAGTTGAAAGTTGACGTGACGTCCCGCGCCCACATTTTCGTGTTTATTGCGGCGTGGCAGACAGGTTCGCTGAATTTATGAGTGGCCGCCGCTCCCACAGGTTAATTTACGAATAGGGCTAATCAACAGAGTGGTTTTTATTCGCCCGCTAAATGAAATAGGCAGGGTTTCGGCCGTCGCGAGCTGGTTTGAATAACTTTCATGTAACATTTAACGTTTTATGTACTTTATGGCGTAGGTGGGAGGTAGGAAGCAAAAACGAAGGATTGATACTTGTTGTTTCATGCCATAATATTTATTAATTATGATACTTTTGTTGAAGATATAAACTACGTTACCAATTTTTCTACATATGCATCAACTGTCACAGGAGACCCACTGCTAGACATAGGCCTTCTTTTTTAATATCCTTGTGCTTAAAACGACATCCTGTGACCTTTTAATTTCCATTTAGTCCAAGCATAATACTATTACAGAACAGTAATGAAACGTACGTATTTCATAAAAAAACGCAATATCAGCAGCTAAGAAAACATTTTAATTTACAGTAACTATCATAGAAAAATATGAAATAACTACATTCAGTCATAATACATGTCCCGCCTCTATGACTTCGTCAGACTACAATGGAATATTTAATACAGCCGCTGAGATCACGTTAATTAATGGAGGCGCGACATGGGACCAGGCCAACTTACATCCATGAATACTAACCCACGCTGTTGACTAATTATACTGTTTCCATTCGTTTATTTTATTTTTGACAGTTCACGCCTATAAAGTACGACATTACAGTAGAACAATATTTTGAAATAAAAGTAGATACTTTCTTGACGGGTAACGCCCACTTAGAGTTGTGCCATTCGTAACGAATGACCACAGATAACAAAAACGATTTTGAATAGAATCAATCAATCGGAATCATTTGAAATAAAATTACATTAAAATGCTAATGAAAACAGTTAAACGTAATATAGTACCCAATATTAGGATCGAATGTATTTGCTGCAAATTAATTAATATGAATAAAGGTATACGTATTGAAGTGACTTTTAATAAGAGTTTAATTTAAAATAATTACAATGATTACAACGAAAATAAATGTTTAGTACCTACTTGTAATAAACAGTTAAACCATGTTGGAATTCATAGTACTTTAAGGATTAAATAATTAAAACAACTAAAAGGTAATTTGTTAATATTTTTATTTATAAACAATCGTCTGTTTCGTCGGAATCGGCGTCGTCGTCACTCGTATCCCCAGTAACACTAATTATTAATGAGTGCATGGGTAAGTTGTCAAATGCGACATCGCGATCCCAATCAGACATTATTTCTTTCTTCGTCTTATCTACGACACTCGCCCAGTTATGAGGCGTCACATTTTCACACGCATTTTTAAGCAACTCCAGCATTTTGTTTGCGGTGAAAGGAGGAGTTGTATTTATTCTCGCAGCATATCCTTTCACTTGCGCCCATATTAGCTCTATGGCATTATACTGGCAATGATATGGAGGAATTCTAAGGACGGTGTGCCCATGTTCTGCAGCCATTTCATCTATAACGTATCGTTTAGGCTGCTTCCTCATTTTTAATATTTTAAGTAACTCTACTTTTAATAGGGACTCGTCCACCTCCTCGCCATTGTTACGGAGCCAGTTTATTATTTCATTTTTTTTACTGGCTTGCGTTGGCATTTTGTTAATTTGCCGAGAGTGATAGGACGCATTATCTATAAATATTGTTGATGGCTGTTCGAGTGACAATCACATTTCCCGAAACCATTTTTCATATACTTCGGAATTCATTTCTTCGTGGTAATCCCCTGTTTTCTTTGATTTAAAAGCTAACATAGCATCTTGCACAAATCCTTTTGCGGTTCCTGCATGACAAATTATAATTCTTTCACCTTTTCCCATTGGCACTGCGGTCGAGGAGCTAGCAGTGTTGTCAGTCCAAGTTTTTGATACCGTGTGATTCGCATTGAGCCAAGTTTCATCGGTGAAAACAACATTCGACCAGTCTTCTATTTTTTTAGCTTGTCTTAAAAATTCGCATCGATACAAAGCAACATCATTGCGTTCCATCAATATTTTTCTTTTGTCACATTTTTTGTATTGGAATCCAATCCTATTCAATACCTTCGCCAAAGAAGACTTTTGACCACGGAACAAGCCACTAGTTTTCAGAGATTGTACTAGGTTATGTAAAGTAGGAATCTCTTTTCTTTGGTAATAATCGTATATATGACGACGAATAGCATCACCATCAAAACTGTCAATTGCTGTCACTTTAAAGGGCTGACGTTTTTTCTTAGGTGTAGATGGCTTGTTTTGTTCCATGCCACTACTGCCGTAGCCTTCTTTAATTATTTTTGAAACTGTTGGAGCAGTAATACCTAATGCTGCTGAAACACGGTCTCTGATTTGAGTCCCTGGTATAAGAGGTCCACCATTACGGCTTTCCCTTTCAAAGTACTCATGAAGTCGCAACACAAACTCCCTTGTTTGTCCTTTAAGCACCTTTCCTTTAGGCATTTTGAAAGTGATGAAGGCAGGTACAATGTTCTCAATTCAACCAAATGTAGGAATTCACGGGTAAAACAATACGGAGGAATATAAATACTCAACTCGACGTATGAAAAATGTGAATTAAAATTCAGCGAACGGAAAACACTAGCACGGGCGCGGGCGTCTCGTTGTGAGTGACCACAAAATGGCGGCGCGCGTCACCTGTCTGCCCAGTGTTGCCGTTTCACAATTTGTTTTAACAACATTACTATTGCCGACGGAAGTGATAAGAATATTAACTTAACATGAGTAAATGGTTTATTTTAATATAATTATTAAATCAAGTAACTTAAATATCCCTGAAGTTTTATAAAACAATGCATGGAGCAAAAAATAAAATATGTATTAAATCGATTAAAACTTGTTCAAAAATAAAATCGTTTGTTATAAAAAATTGATTCGATAACGCATCAGGCCATCACTATTTGATTCAGTACTCGATGTGTCAAAAATAAAATAAACGAATGGAAACAGTATAACTATCCAGCCTCAACCTCTGCGTAAAAGTACGTTCTAGATTTATCCCAAAGGATATGTGCTTGTTTTATTTACCAAGTAGCTTATCCTACTCTTTGATACACAAGCTACCTTTACGAACATGTCGATCCGTTGCTTAAATTCTGCGATATCAAAGGACAGACAATAAGCACCTTTAATTAAGAAGAACGTTGTAAATCACACCACATTGACTTGCTCGTTCATACACATATGTATTTACACAATACAAAAATCTTAATAATGCAAATCACTAGCAAAGAGTGGACTATGATATTTTGCTGGAACCCACACTTTTACACCATAAACTCATCACCGATACACCCGAACTCAATACGAAGAACAAAAATATACCTCGAATCGAATTGAGAACCTCCTCCTTTGTTTTCAAGTCTGTTAAAAATATATGATCTGACTACAGTTGATAATTGTCAACAAGACCATCCCAATGCTCCGTAACTAGCATTTGATACGCCGTTTGCGAGCGTCTATCACTGCGCCTCAAGACCAAACGATATGGTCTGCTATCGCCATTTGAACGTCGTTTTAATGTCTGCACCTTAAGCGGCCACTTTAATATCAGTGCTACTCAATGCACACACAATGAGCCACTAGGATTTTTAAAGATGCCTCTAAGCTATCTCTGTGTCAGCCCATATACGTCCCACTGCAGGGCACGGGCCTACTCTACAATGGAGAGTAAGATTGAGAGTGGTTAGGCCATATAGTCCACCACGCTGGCCTGTGCGGGTTGGCTAAGCTATAATGTATACTGTAATGTCGGTAGCTACGTCACGAGCTGGAGCGCGTGGTGAGCGAGCGCGACCGCCTGCTGGCGGAGAGCTCGGAGCTGGGCGCGGACAAGGCGACGCGCGAGTCGGAGCGCGCCGCCCTGCGCGCCGAGCTGCGGGAGGCGCGTCAGCGGGAACAGCGGCTGCTCGTCGACATCGGAGACCTGGAGGACGAGAACATATCGCTGCAGAAACAGGTCTCCGCGCTCAGGTCTTCACAGGTCAGTATCAAGTTAATGTACAATTCGATTAAATTTAGATATGTGTACATGACAACTAGGCATTACTAGTTTACATTATGTTTCTTGAACTATGATGACTTTAGAGACTGTCTTATCAACTACTAATATAATGTAAAGATTCTGATATGACATTCCGTATAGCATGCATGTTCCAAAATAACATTTAAAAACCTTAACAAATTTTTGTATAATGGACATTAGATTGGACGCAGTTCAATTAAAAACTAGTATTTCAGTAGTGTTCAGGTAGTAACAACTCTGTTCTAGCGCATGCCTAAAATAAGAATCAGGCCAGTTAGTCAGTACCATGTCTATAACATAGACTCAATCTTCAACGACGTCCATGACGCTGACGCAATGCATGTAATTATTTTCCTTAACTTTCATCGTGTTTGGATTGTACACATTATCTAATCCTGTGATAATGTACAGACTTTAAATTAATATATAGAGATTTTTGTATCTCTATTTTCTTACTGTACTTCTTCAAATCCGCTCTTACTTATTATCATACAAATAAACTAATTACGTTCATACAACTCGATTCTTTCCGGCTTCTCTCTTGTTATTTATCTATTTACAAAAAAATAACACTGATAATTGCATTTTAATAAAAACATGTAATTTGGATATTTGCATTTCTCTTTTAAAAAAATCCCCTTCACACTACACTGAGTCATATTCTGAAACATCCCATTCCAGGTTGAATTCGAAGGCCTCAAGCATGAAGTGCGCCAACTCCGCGAAGAAGCGGAGAACGCCCGCGCAGCCGCTGAGGAGATGGCAGCGCTGCGCCGCATCGCTGAACGACAGCTGGCTGAAGCGCTGGAAGCGCTGCAGGCCGAGAGAGAAGCCAAGTTTGCCGCCAAGAAGGAGCTCGACGCGCATCTTAGCAGGGAAGCAGCGTATAATATTACCAACCTGGCGTACAGTATACGAGGTATTCTTTTGGTATATTACAGATACTATATTGAGATTATTTTTGAAGAGAAAACTGAAGTGTGTTTGTTTATTATTATGGAAGTTTGGTACATTATATCTGATGAAATGTTGGGGACATCTAAATAGTGTCCTTTAAAGAGGATAATGTTACTAAGAATTAAAATTGCTAATTCATGGCAAACCATTATAACCATTACAACAGTTGTTCTGTTTCGCAGAAAAATAAAAAGTATAATAGATATACTGGGTATATCAAGACTGCTATCGAAAACGAAGCCGGGTGGTAGTTTAAGCAACTTCAGACACAATGCATTAGAAAAAGTTGCAAAAAAAAGCGACAATTTTTTTTTATTTTTTTCCTAATGCCATATTTGGGTGGTAAATAAATTTTTTTCCTAAAATAATAGTGTATACCCTTTTATTTACAAATACTCTAAAGTATAAAAGAGTTTAAATTATTATGTTAGCAAAAACTATGGATTTACCACCCAAAAATGACGATATTTAAAATGTCATAAGAAATAATTGTCACGGTTCTATACGAAATTTTTAGTTTCATTGTGTTTGTAGCCACTAAAACTACCATCTGGCTTCGTTTTCGGTAGCAGTCTTAAGATACCCTGTATATTTAAGGTAGATAAATGTATCATTACTTTGAATATCAGTGCATCTAATATTCCAAGAAAATGAACATTGACAATACTTAATTACTTTAATACAGCAGATTTTTGTGCACCTCTCTGTGTTACTTAAGACCTATTTGCATGTAAATTTTATAATGTAAATTTTGATTGTTGCAGGTATGCCAGAAGACGGCACAGAGGACGACGGTGAACCCGGCGGTTCCTCATCGGCCGAGCTCGCCACTGCCATGGGCGACCACCACGCGGACCTCTTCTCTGAGGTGCACCTGCACGAGATATCTCGTCTAGAGAAACAACTCGAACAGGCACATAATGAAATCGTAAGTATAATGTTTATACGGTCTTCTTCTTTTTTCGGCTAATTCCCCTCCATCTCGTCCGATCTTCGGCATCCTCAATAGGCCTTTGAACCTCATATCTTCTTTGACGACATCTAGCCAGCGCTTCTTTGGCCTACTCCTCGGTTGAGATCCGGGAATATTGAGCCTCTTGCACACTTTGACGACGTGGTCTTGTGTGTGCCGTATTGTTGAAGTAAAATCGGAGTTGATACCAATTGTCCTCACAAAATAATTTGCTTTGAATGTGATTTGTATTTTTAATGTAACATCTTATTCTCGATTTCTATAAGTACTGTATGTACCATTTTAGTCTTTGCTTTGGTCACAGTAATACCGCCATATACTTTACTGATTACTATTATCTGTTTTTGCCTTTGTTGTGACCGCTCTTTTCTTACTAGCTTCTTTTCAACGTCATAAATCTAATGGTTGTCTGGAAGAAATCGAGATCAGCAATAAGACAGCCAATTGACACCCTTTTTTAAATGTGTTGTTTATTTTTATGTCTTACTACTGTGTGTGGTGTTTATTAAATTCTTTAATATAATAAATTATAAATAATAGTTTAAAAGTGGCACTAAATAGTTCTACACGATGTGTCTAAGTTCAATACATTAAGCCAATTAGGTATTATTTTTCTGACGCAACACCTGTTACTTATATGAATGGGTGCATTTATTCAGGTGTATTGCAGCGATTGTATAAGACAAATGTAACAAACCTATGTATGTTTTGCAGTGAATGTATAAGACAAATATAAGTTTAATCCCATATGTTTTCCCGCAGAGTCAGTTGTCGACGGCGATGCGCAACGCTCAGAGCAGTGCGGAGAGCGAGGCGGCGGCCGCCACCATGCTGCGCACCGGCGTCACGCGCGCGCTCTCGCGCATCTCCGCGCTGCACAACCTGCACGCGGACTGCGGACCACTAGTGAGCGTTGCACTTGTATTATGTCGATAAAATAGGGAATAATTTTGGAAATTCGTTTTTTTAAATGTTCTACTTGAATGTCCACATACTGTACCCCAAGCAGGAACATTTGAAGTATCGTATAGTAATAGTATCGTGACAACGATTACTATACTATTACTACAACGATACTATACGTCAAAAATTATTCGTGCTACCACTTTTCATACATTTGTATAGTAAAACTATCGCTAGACTATACGATTACCATACTATAGTGTCGTAAACGTTTCCCGCTGCCATAATTTAGTTCCAAATACGCTCACAATGGCGCTGTTCAAATTTCCATACAAAATTTTATTATTACGATTACTATACTATAGAGCCAAATGTTCCTGCTTGGGGCACAGATGGGCTCAAAGGTCATTTTTTATACCGGGTATCTCAAGACTGCTACCGAAAACGAAGCCGGGTGGTAGTTTTAGTGACTACAAACATAATGCAACTAAAAATTTCGCAAAGAAATGCGACAATTATTTTTTATGATTTTTTAAATATCGTCATTTTTGGGTGGTAAATCCATAGTGTTTGCTAAAATAATAATTTAAACTCTTTTATACCTTAGATTATTTATAAATAAAAGGGTATACACTATTATTTTAGGAAAAAATGTATTTACCACCCAAATATGGTCATAGGAAAAAAATAACAAAAAAAAATTTGTCGCTTTTTTTGCAACTTTTTCTGTTGCATTGTGTTTGAAGTCGCATAAACTACCACTCGGCTTCGTTTTCGGTAGCAGTCTTGAGATACCCTGTATACCCTATTTATATTAGCATAAAGGCTGTTATTACATTACATTGATAATTAAAATAGACCTTATTAAAATTGACATTGTTTATATTATATTGACAAACCTCTAAAGAGGCCAAGACGTAAGAGTACATATGAAACATGTTCTGTGTTATATTAAATAGTTTTGGTATTTTATTTTTTTCGCGTATTTTGATATTATAGAGCCACAAAGTTCTCTGGCCCGGTGGCCAAAACTGGAAACAAAGACGTCATTTGAAATTGTCAATCTAGCTGCCAGTCGCTGACATATCCGCCATTGGTTGTTTACTCAATGTATTTATTTTTCCTGCATTATTTAAAACTAGTGAAAAAAAACAAAAGCTTTAAAAAGTGATGCTAGGAACGTTATACTTCAGGTATTAAATTTTACGTAGGATGAAAAGCGTCTTCCAACATCATTAATACCCTTCGAAAAATTGTATCAACGCGTAGCTGCCACCAAAGGTTTGTGTTGTCAGCTTTATAAAATAAATTTCACGAAAACAGAATTATGTACGTACTAGTAGAATATAATATGTAAGTACATATCATAAACTAAAATGTATCTTACTCGTCTCATTTTACGTTACGTGCGTGGTGGCCTGTTGGTAAATGGACCAGACGCGGCAGCCAACTTGTTCACGCTGGTTGCGGGTTGGAATCTCAGGTCACACTTCTGACTTTTCGGAGCCATGCTTGTATTGATAAAAACGCGCTATAACGGTGAAGGAAAACATCGTGAGGAAACCTGCATACTATAGCGATTTATTAGAATTTCTATGGTATGTAAGTCCACCAACCCGCATGAGGCCAGCGTGGTGGGCTATATGGCCTGTGATATGGCCTAACCCCCCGAAATCGTACTCTCGATTGTGGAGGAGAATACAGATACACTTTTTTAAGGGTTTTGGGGAGCGATTTGTTAGAAATCGTGTGAAGGAAAAATAATATGCAGATGAAGCTGGTCATTTTCTTGACACTATTGATCGGATTGAAAAATCTTACTTTACCCCATTTATTGCAATATCTATTTTTAATGGCAACACCAAATTCGATTACAGCGACTCTCTCACCGGGTCAGATAACTTTGTGGCTCTATAACACAGATCACTCCCAATAGATACCTAATGCAAGGTAGCGGTTGCGCCCAACACATATAAGCTATCAGATATATATAAACCGATGCCAAATGTCGCATCATCAGTGTCGTCCAAGTAGTGGACCCGCACATGTCGTCGCACGTTAGCGAAAATTACATTTTGGGAACATAATATTACAGTTAAAAATGATTTGTTCAATAAGATGGTGTGCAAAAAATAAAAAATAAAATATCTAAAAAAACGCAATAAGTTTTCATCGATAACTAATATTCTTTAAATTAATTTGGTCCCGAGCGAGCTCAATTTATACTGGTTAATGTATCAATGTCAAACAGTCGAGTACGGATAGAGAATCAGCCGTCTCTTTTTCGCATAGCAATAACCGCAATAAACCATCTTTTTTTGGCGAAATCACGCGTTCTTCTAGTGTTTGACGCATGTTTATAATATAATTCCCAGAAATATCGATATTGTAAAACAATAATGTAAATTAATTTTATTAAATAACAATGTCACAAAATATATATTGATTTAAATAAAAATTTCAAATTACCATAACTACGTTATTTATGTAATTTGAAATAGTTAAATTTGTTAACAAGGTACTTTTACAATATTTTTGTATTTATTTTTATCTTTGGCGTAATTAAATTTCCTTTTTTCCCTCTAGTTGTATACGTTTTCAAATATAATGGGAGGGTATTTATCATAAGTTTTAATTTTAAACTAATTTTAACGTATATATCGTCTCAAAAACATTCATAGTTCGTCAAGTGGGTTTCATCGTCACTTGTCGATATTACATTTACTACAGCCGCCGTCAGAATTCAAGAAACGGAATAAGTTATTGTAGCCCTTTAGGGCGTGAGGTTTAGTTATTTACTATTTCATATTTTATCTGATCTTTTATATCAACACTTAATTTGGGTATTTCGCCATTATGGTATACAAAAATACACGGTGAATAATAGAAATAAAACCGTTACATACTAAAGTATAAATCTTAATCCTATTTTATTCGTAGTAAGCGGATGCCGGTTGGTAATATTTATCAAATCAGGCCGATGAAAAAATATTATCAAACATTTAACAAGTTGGTAATTAATTTATAGAAGCGATCATAACACATGAACTTACTGGCAAATCGAACTATCGATACATTTTTTTATTTATCGACTTATGCCTCATCTCTCCAGTGAAATCCACGTGACCGCGCTGCAACCCGACCACCCCCCCCCCCCCCGCAGTTCCCTTCGTTGACGTTTTCGGTTCAAAACAAAACTATCGTAATGCGGTATCTATTGGAAGTGATCTGTGCTCTATAATAACGATGATAGGTATTAGCGATGTTGTAGTGTCATGTTACGTGTGTTTTTTTGGGTTTAAAAATAATCTCCTAAATCTAGGATTTATGCCTGGCACATATGTGATATGCGTTTTCTCTGTCACATCTTACGCTGGGTTATATAGGCTGGGCGAGCTGGTTTAAACTCCGTATACCTAATCAGCGATTAGGTAATGCATATTGCCGCGAGCTTAATGAATATGCACATAATATCCAGGAGGACGAGAAGAACGAGAGCGGCGTGTCAGCGCGCGCCAGCAAGTGGTTGACGTGGTGGCGCGTGTCGGGCGGCGAGCTGGGCGCGCTGCAGGCGCAGCTGGGCGAGCTGCAGGCGGGCGCCGCGCCGCACGACGCCGCGGCCGCGCTGCAGCGGCAGGCGCTCGTCGACCTCGCCGACCGCGTCGCGGACGCTGAGGTGCGCTGCGCGGAACTGAACGCCGAGGCGGAGTTGTTGCGCACGCTCGCATCAGGTAAATACTGCTCATTGATCTCAAACACGTCATGTGGATGTAGAAGAGAATTCCTTGCCGCTGCACAAAGCAATAAGGCTGATTTTAGAGTCACACAAGTCATCAACGCTGACAGTTGAAATGTATGTAGCTTCTGAGCAGCGTTTTAGAATAACGCATAGTTGTCAGCGCTGACCCCCGACCGTAAGCTACGCGCTAAGCTGTCAGCGCCGACAGTCGGCGTGCGGTCAGCGTGACTCTAATATCAGCCTAAGACTGGCACAAGACTGCGATGAAAGATAGTTGAAATTTCATAATGAAGGGGTCACTATACTCAGCACTGAGTTAACGAGAGAGCTCTCGAAAAGGATTCTCACAACGCGGTTTGCACCCGCAGCCGCCGCGATTGCGAGCCCGCAAAATGCAGATATCATATATGACAAATCGGTGCGGGCATAAATCGCTCGGTAAGATGTGCCTTTGTTTCTTCATATAATATATCGGCATTCTACAGAATTTACGGGCCTGCAACCGCAGCGACCGTGGCTGAAAACCATGTCGTGAGAATCCACTTTCAAACTTCATTATTTTCAGTGACAATTATTCTAAAAAGTGAAGCTTATGTGTATTAATTCCGAAACAAATAGGTACTGTTGCAATAACTGAATTGTACATAATGATTAATGTATTAGTAAGCTTATGCCTCCTATTTTACGGCATAAATATTCCCCTGCTCAGGGTACTTAATGAGAAAGTGCAATGCTGTCAAGATCTCTTGCCATTAGCAAGAATTATACCGGTCATGACCACTCTGTTTGAAATATATCAAAATATCTTAGAGGTACTATTTTTCACCAACCCGCATTATGCCAGCGTGGCTATATGGCCTAAACACTCTCAATCGTAACTTTGATTGTAGAGGAGGCCCGTGCCCTGCAGTGGGACGTAAATGGGCTGATAAAGAAGAAGAATATTTTTTCATATGTTTCTTAATATTGAAATATTGTGTGTTCAGGAGCGGGTCGCGCGTTGTCTACTGCGGCGCCGGCGCTGCTGTCGGCGGCGGAGACGCTGGCGCAGATCTACCACCACGTGTGCGCAGTCAACGGCACGCAGCCGGAGAGACTGCTGCTCGAACACGCCGGACAGACGGACGGTACGTGCCTCATATTATGTGTAGGAATTACCTTGGTTATTGGAAACTTTGTTCAAAAATATACTCACTCTTTAGGCTTAGTCAGAAAATCCAGATATACTCTAAGTAAGAGTAATTGCGTAGAAAGTTGTGTTCTAAGATTTACTTCTTGAATTATTATTTGTTTCATATAAATTACTCGAATCAGATTACCCATTTTACGACTCCTTTTATATCCTCAAATGTATAAATAATAATAAACATGATATGCATTTAAATGTTTAGTTAAAGCGAGTATTATTTCACAGTGACATAACATAATGGATATCATATAGATAATGATCTTTCTAACAGATAATAACAATAAAACTTTTATTTACCAAAATACAATAAAGCAGTATCACAATACAACATTGGATATAACACCTTGAACAGTGAACACTACAGTGAGTTGATGTATGTGTATGTGTATGTGTATGTGTATGTGTGTGCAGGCGGCGAGGCGGGCTCCGCGGAGGCGGCCGCGCTGGCGCTGGCGGCGGGCGAGCTGGAGGGTCTGCGCGGCGCGCGGCAGGTGGCGCGCTCCGCCGACGCGCTGCTCGACCAGCTCACGCACCTGCGCGCCGCGCTCGACACCGCGCTCGACTCCCGGCACAGGCACCAGCCCGGTACGTACTCCCTGCTACCTCGTCTCACTCATAACAACACCATGACAGAACCAATCGCATCTAGAAACAGAAACAAATCGCACCTAGAAAAAGAGTGACCTAATCAAAAAAAAAATTGATTTTGCCTTTTAACCATATTTTGTCTCAAAATGACTTACCGAGCCGTTATGAAAGGACCTATTGACGCATGAAAGGCAGGAAGATGTATAAATCGGTCTTCTAGATGTATCTTCCATAAGTACAACATTTCATATGTTACAAATCTTTATTTTTTTGGAATGAAAATATATCAAAAAAATATTTTTTTAGTTTCGTCACTCTAATTCTAAAAGTGCGAAATGTAGAACAGTTTACTTGTAACCGACTGATTCTTTTAGTTAGATCCATCGACCTTTCCCATATCCTGACCTAAAGTTCATCACAATAATATCTACACATTTTATCAATACGAAAACTGTTATAGAAGCAACTATACATTATCAATCTCTTCAAAAATCAGTTATGGTAATGATGTATCAAATATATTGCAATAACAAATATTTATCATCATAAAAAAATATAATTATATGTACACAAACTATTACTATCCTCAGGACAAGATCCTTGCAAGTCCCGAAACACGAATACCGGTACAATAAAGAAAATTAAAGAACAAACTAATGCAAAGTTAAAAATGGCCGAATCTAGAAGAAAGTTAAATACTTTGATAGCCCATTTGAATTCTAATCGCGGTAAAACGACCGATATAGAGAAACAAATAGTGTGCACTGGACGAACTGTGAAAGAGATCACGAATTATTTCGAAACCATGTCGACTATACCAAATATTTCAAGCATCGATATCGACAATGACTTCTGCGTAAAAAGTGATACCCTAGTCGATTCCCTGAGAGTTTGTAGTTATAAGAGAAATAGAAAAGATTCTCCGCCTTTCCTCAAAACCAATCCTTGTCTATCCGCTCCGAGAAAATCGATTTTATCGACAACTAAACACGTGACGAATACTCCTAATCTTCGTTTAGTGTGGAGAGATGCGATATTGCAAAGAAATACTAATAGACAATATGGCGAATCGTCTATGAAAATGGAAAGGAAATTCGCTTTGCCCAATCTGAGGGAAATGTTGAAGTCGAGTTTGATGACGTGCGTGCTGATGTTGCAGTACATCATTTGACATTATCGATATATCAAAAGACATGTAAGAGGCAAACATAATTGTATCCACTGCTCAGTATAGTTAGTTGTGAATGCCAATGTATTTCGAGCTTATTCGTACCGATTATTTTTAGACGCCGTATATACTGGTATAGCGGTAGATTATTGTCGATGTCTGTATTACCCTGAAACTAGAATCTTGCGTCATGCTAATAGATACCTCGTCTATCGATATAATTTATCGGCTGCCCAATGTATTTATCGTAATTTCTTATGGCTTCCTTCTCCATACCCCGTCCCTCTGAAACATAAATTGTAGGAATACTGTGATTGTAATCTACCCTATGTGTATTGAAAATCCGTACTGCCAGTTTTAATTTAGCATTATTATTTATCGATTATAACAAATACATTGTCGACAGTAATGGAGACGGAGGAGCGTGGCGCGGAACTGGCAGAGTTACAAGAACAAGTGATAAAGCTGAAGTCGCTGTTATCGACCAAGCGGGAACAGATCGCCACGCTACGAACCGTGCTCAAGTCCAACAAGAACACCGCCGAGGTGGCGCTCGCCAACCTCAAGTCCAAGTACGAGACAGAGAAGACCATCGTCACCGAGACCATGCTCAAGCTCCGCAACGAGCTGCGGCTGCTCAAGGAGGACGCCGCCACCTTCTCGAGTCAGTACTCTTTTATAACATACGTGTAATTTTTAAGATGTTCTGTTGAAATAACTCGATAAAAAATGAAAAGAATAGGTCGATAAAATGAATTGATGTTGTGTAGGTTTGCGCGCGATGTTCGCGGCACGCTGCGAGGAATACGTGACGCAGGTGGACGAACTCACGCAGTCGCTCACCAGCGCCGAGGAAGAGAAGAAGACCCTCAACCAGCTGCTGCGGCTCGCCGTGCAGCAGAAACTCGCGCTCACGCAGCGCCTCGAGGAGTTAGAGGTCACTACCTACCGCAGTATCTCTTAGTCTCGTAATGTATATTTTATAATTGATAGTATGATGAGAGTCATCGTTGTTGTGCTCGTGTGTGCAGGTGGACCGCGAGATGCGCACGCGGCGCGTGCCGAAGCCGAGCGGCGGTGCGCGGGCGCGGGGGCGGGATTTCTAGCGGCTCGTGTCGGCGCTCAAGGCCGCCGCCGCCGCGCTGCGAGCGCTGCTGCTGGCGCGCCCCGCGCCCCCCGCGCCCCGCGCACGCGCCGCGCCGCCCGCGCGCTACTAGCGCCGCACACGAATTTATAGCTGTAACACTACGCGCGGCCGGCGCCGCACCGCCACTGCGAGCGCCAGCCGGACGTCGCCCTTGAATTTTTATAGTTGTCGGGTCCCCCGGACCTCGTTATTTGTACGTTTTATAAAATTAAAATTGAATTAGTGGTGTCCGGGCGACGGGGGGCGCGCCCGCGGGTCCGCGAGTGAACCGTCAAACTGTGCAGCGGCGCGCGCCCCCCGCCCGGCCCGCTGCCGCCCGGTGGTGGTGTTCGTGTTGACTGAAGTGTGGGAGGAGGTGGCCGGTGGCTCCGTGGCCGCGTCCCCCGTCCCCCGCTCCCCCGGTGTCCGCGCCTCGCGCCGCGCGGATGGCTCGACATTGGATCGCTCGCTGGCAATCTGTGCGCGTCGTCAGATCGATGTGTCGAGTATTTTTGTAATAGCATCAGTGTATTTTGTTACGCAAATGAATTTATCGCCGTTGTTATGGTGTCGCAGGGCCGCGCGAGGGCGTGCCTCCGCGTCGCGGCAGACTTATTGTTATTACTGGTGTGTGTTGAGCCGGAGACGCGATGAAACCGTGCAACGTTATTTTTTATGATATACATATAATTATATATGACGTTCGAGTCGATTCGCACGTATAGAATTCTCCGATCGATACGAATGTACAGTACGTCCAAATGAAAAAATCTAAAAAAAAAATATATTCGTCGACGTCCATCCATTGTGTGCGCAAAAAGACTATGTAATCTGTTCTATAGTGATACGTTCGTTGTGTTGTTGTGGCCCTCCGCCGATACTTTCGTCCATCTTGTTCTAGTTGTACTGGTACTTGTAGTGTTTCGAGTTTGGTTGAGACTTCTGCCGTCCTGTGGCGTCGCCACGCGCGTCCATTTCTTGTCCAGCAGCCGGTCGATTCCGCCACGTGTCACGCGCATTACCGCTTCTCTTTAATTTGCACTCTTGTCCGAAACGGCGTCCCTTGTCATGAATATTAACAATAATAGTAAACATAAATAAAGCGCTCGCGTGTTGCTCAAGACGTTGCTCACGGGAGTCGACCGGTGGATCTATTTATAAGAGACAAAATTTACAAGAGATTTTATTGAGAATGTTACGATTAATTATTATTTACGTTGATTGGATGTGATATTGGCAGCTTCCCGTGATGAGATCGCTTCGACCGCTCGATGACGTAGTCGTTTGTATTCCGTAGCGACTCAGTGACGTAGGCTAGTTGGACCGTTCCACGTAGCGGGGCCCTCGGCCCCGGCGCGAGTATTTTTACTGGTTTAGGCGTAGAATAGTTGATACATTATCCTTGAATAACTTAGTAGGTTAACTAACTGTGCGGACATTCCGCGTGTAGTGAATTGATTTGCAATATTAACGTTAGAGTATTGAGTATTGAGTTGCACAGCGACGCGCGCGCGACCGCGCCTCTGAGAGGGACGCGCTCGCGCCCGCGGACCATAGCCTTGCATTTATTGTTTCTTAGATTGTAATCGTATAACGTTTAGCTTTTATCGTAGACCATTCTTCGTGTACTTAAACGATGGACTTACCGATTGTTAGCTTTAGTGTTCGACTCTTACTAAGTATTATTTTGTTTAGCTTAGCAGCAGACATCGTTTTTGTATTGTTACGTCTAGTCACCCGCGGCCGCTCGAGGCGGGCGCGCTGTACACTCGATTGTTAAATGTTTCCTCGATGTACTCGCTGTTTCTACATGGATTCTTTATAATTTGACATGTTGCATTGCCCTGTTTATCCGGCCTTGTTTTTGACGTGATTATTTATTACAGATATATAATTGTTAATGTATAACGTGACAGACCAAGTATAGTGTTGGTAAAAGTGTTGTATATTTTTTAATGATTAGTTATTACGTAGAAGGTGTTTCCGATAACTTTACTATGTTTAGTGCGATGGGTTGGGTGTGAGTATGGAGTGTGTTATCGAGTGAGAGCACGAGATGTGATGCGGTGTCGCTCGGTGTCTGCTGCCGCTGCAAGTCGCAGTGTCACTGGTTTGAGCGATTAACCAAATATTTTCCTTATAACGTTTTAGATCACTTATTATTCCGTAGGCATAGATATTATTTTATATTTAATAGAGAAGTATTGAGTTTTGTTATTTATATGTGGAAAGTATATGAATTGCCAGCTACTTGACGATTATATTGCGACATGATTTGTGTTGGACAACTCGATGCATGAATGTTCCCTCGCTGTCGCGTATGTCGCGTGTGTAGCGTGTGTAGCGGAGTGATGTGGTCAATTAGTAGAGCGTGGAGTTTGCACAGTTTGATGGTTCACTACGGCACGAGCGCACTCGTGGCGACGTAGCTCCGCACTGCAACATGGCCGCCGTTTTGTTTCCTAACATCAGATTACAAGTCTTTGCGAAGTACTGACGAGCTTCACAGAGTATTACTACGCTAGTTTTCGCTATACAGTATTTAGTATTTACTGTTAAACGACAGATCGAATGAACCAGCCTCGGGAACATATCATGACAGAGCGGATTTATTTTCAAACTGTAAGGCACACCGTGTTGTCACAATGACTGATATGAATCATGTATGAAGAATAATAAATTATTATATTTAAAATTTTATATTAGTTTAATTTCCCCAGCATGAAACATGAATCATACATTTCATAATGCATGGTGTTATAGTTTTGTAATCTTTGGGGGCCCCAAATTTTCACCTAATGCACTATGATAGAGTAACCTCCAAATTGGGGGGGGGGGGGTTACTCTATCATTCGACAAAAAGTTCGAATGTTCGAACTTTCGACGTCCACGTATAAGATAAATGTTTTCCACTTCTAAAAATCGATACTATTCTCTATGAAACTTATCATTCACAACGAACTTGCCTATGGTTACGATTCCCTATAGATTTTTCGAAAATGTAAAGAATTTAGGGACATTCGTATTGTTTTACGTATGACGATCGAACATTCGTCATCGTTCCAGATCATAGAATAACCTGGTTAGAAAACGAAAGGCCACAATTTAAAATGTATTATGGCTTTACAGGTTAATGGTATGGTACCATACATAATTTACGATTCCACACATCACCGCCTGAGTTGACAACTCGCCACTCGCACGATCCGGGTTTAAGGTAGCCTTCGATGACTTATTTTTTCTATAAATTATTAATCTATTACACTTATGTAATGGTGCATCCACATCGCAATTAGTTTTTGTTGAGTAGTTTCCAAATATTAGTGGGCAACATCTGACAACAAAATGTTGTGTTAGTTTCGTGTTTAATGATGAATGAATGTAATAGATATAATCTTGTAATTTTATAACATAAGTTAATAATATTTTTTACTGTTGCTCCACAAAAGTTTACTAAGATCTGGATGCACCGTGATGATACGGTAATATTTTATTAAATAGTTAAAGTCTATACAAGTTGGAAATTGTTTTTTTTTTTTATTGATGCCAAAGACGATATTTCGGTGTCTACCCGCAGTTTCGTTGTATACCGTCGTCTAATCATTATGTAACAAAGCGTGTGCGTTTCAATTTGATTTTCAATTGAAAATTACAACTATCAACGGTGGAACAATGGGAACTATCTGATTTCACACCATATAATCGTTACTGAGTTCTAGATTTTCATAAAATCTATCAAGAACGAGGTATTAATATCCGGAGTGTAGAAGAAATGACGTTCGGAGCTCAGGCAAAGCAGCGCTTTACACCAGCCGAAAACAGGTGAGTGTGCATGTTCCCTTTCATACAGCCCGATCGTTCATAGAGTAACTTCGCATGTATTCCACTTTTAAAAACTGACCTAATAATCGTAATGATAATCTAATGGCACAACACATGGTAAGACACATTTTCTAAAATCTATAATAACATATTTATTAAAATGTTACTACCTGCCCATCTCAGTCTAGACATCGGGTACAACGTCGGTCGGAACCACAGAGTACTTTGTTATATGGGCGTTTCTCTGTAAACTGGGCAACTCGTTCTAAGAAAACTGTCTAGGCAACTTTTTTGCTCATAATGTAATCAATTTTATTCAGGGAACAAGTATCTGTCTATTTATTAATATAGGGCAGATGAACCACACATATTTCCCTTACTTTAGAAAATATTAAGCATTTTCTGAAAAATGCATACAGGGGACTTGTCGAAGCCAGGGGACTGTGATCGAAATTAAATGTTTTTTTTTTATTATAATAAACTTTGGAGCTTAAGAATTAAGTGATTGAATAATAAAAAAATAAAGAATCAACTATCTTAATATAATATTGCACTTAGCACTGTAATATTAATATTTACTCTACATTAAGTTTTTGCTTGTCTTTATAAATTATTTTTCCGATATAAAAGTGCATACAGCAGTCACTGTCGCAAAAGCAGCTTAAATTTTTCATCACTATCTCAGCAAAATTTAATTTTATTCCCATTGAATTAAAGAATTTTTCATTGACTTGATGGACTTTGAGGGTGCCAACAAAATTTTTCATTTTGGTTACTTCTCGATCGATTTCAGCGCTCATTTCTTTAATCGCTTCATCTGGTATAATGCTCGAACTAATTGCAGGACATCTCTTTTCAATGGCTTCTACAATTTTTTCCAGATTTTCGACATCGCCTCCAGTAGCAACCAGGGTATCTGCAGTCCTCTTGCAAGTAGCTCCAACGCCGTCTGGAGCGCCTTTATCATGGCCACTTTCCGTATAGTTCCAAGTAAAATTTTGCACATGTGGAAACCTTTTCGGTATTCTCGTTGCCATAATGTAAAACATGCTTTTATTTCTGTATTGGGTAACTGGTCCATCACTCAAAAAATGCAGGTGTTTAATTTGAAGTGGCAAGGAATTAAAAATCGGATTAAGATGAGCCCAAATGGCTGCTGGAGAATGAGAAACATTCGTAGAAATTGTGCAGTAAGATTTTGTTGTGTCTTTCAAATATACTACGACCGTGTGCAGGCTTATTTGTGTGCGTGAACCTCCAAAATGAAAAGCTTGAATTTCTTGAGAATATTTGGTTAAATAATTTTCAGAAAAGTCCATGTGAATAAGAGCGTCTTCTTCTGTCAGTGTACTTTTAAGTTTCTTAATTGCATTGAACTGGTGTACAATATTTCTTTCGTGACGAAAAAATGTTTCGAGCTCATCTTGCAATTCTATGATGAGGTCGCGCGGTTTCACATCAAAGGATTTCTTAACGTATTTGGTTACTCGACGAGTCTTTTTGGATTTTGAGTCTATGAAATCAACTTTTTCACATATCCATTTCTTGCAATTGATATGTCTTATATTATCAAATTCTTTATAAGAAGGAATCTTATCAACACACTTTTGACAGTCTCTAGACAAACATTTCTCATTATAGCGATCACAACACAGCTCCTGAAGCAATCTCTGATACCTGTTATAATTTAAAATTTTTGCATTGAATAAAGCAGGTACTTTTAAATCTATGTTTGCGTGAGTCATGCACAAACAAGTATCACGTTTATTAACTTTGAGCATGACAATCCAAAACGGTCGCAGTCTGCAAAAAGTTGGGTAACTTAGGGTGAAATTTCCCATCTCTTGTGTGAATTTTTTGTACAACCCTAGTAGTGAGTCAAGCATGTATCGTTTTTGTTTTCGTTCTGATTTTCTTGTTATAAATTCTTTCTTTCCCGCTCCTAGCCTACTATTGGAATCATCTTCATAGAAATTAACAACTGCTCTTACACATGCATCTGACATTTTGTTTCTTCTTTCCAATCGATGGCCCATTTTTGCCTTTTTTATTCTTTTGTAGCTTATCACACCGGTGTTGTTCATTCGCCATAACTTATATTTATCAACTGTCTTTCCAGTAACCATTTTTTGTTAAAAGTCTTTTTTCTTTTGCGGTTTTCATCCCTGAAAATTTTTCTTGCATTTGTTGTTTTAGAACTTCTCCGAAAAGTGCTTTTTTGACTAGATCTTTCCTTGATTCTAGAGTATCTGCCATTTTTCGTAATTTTGTATTTGGTGTATCTTTGGGCTTTGGATTTATACTCTTTTTTTAGTCGCGATAAACGTTTCTTGTACTTTAATACTTTCTTCTGCATTTCTTTAATTTCTTTATCTTTTTTCTTCTTTATTTTATATGCAAGCATCTTTTCTTTATTTTTATTAATTCTTCCAGCAACTTCAGGTGTTGACATTTGAAATGAAGTAGATACATCAGAATCTGGAGTATTTTCTTTAATAAATGAGTTAGTAATATTTGCTAATACTTTTTTCTTATTGCGATACTTGGTGCAATGCTCTTTCCACTTCTTCTTGGCATTTCGGTGTTCTCGTGGAGTCATATTCTCGACAAGCTTTCTAGTTCCCTTTTCTTTTTTTTTAAGGTACTTGAGGCGTTCTTTTTCTTTAAGTTCTTCCTTTTTCTGAGGGTCATTTTTAATCTTCTCATATCTCTTTCGCTCTGCTTCCCTTTTTTTTGTAGAATCTCTTCTTTAGTGGCTTTTTTTTCTTTGGTGCCATTCTCAAAACAAACCTAAAACAATAACAAATATAATTTAGACAGTCCCCTGGATGCTAAAACAGTCCCCTGTCTTTTAGAGAGACAGGGGACTGTTTAATTTGATTTCATTGATGAGTAGCACAAAATGTAATTGATATATGCTACTTTGCTGCACATAGGAAGTATGTATCTATTGTAACAATTTAAATATTTGAAGGAATCATTAAAATACATAAATAGAAGTAAAATAATCCTTACCAGAGGACTGTTGGCTGTCAGGTTACAACGCGACTTCCACGGAAGGACGCTCGAACACTCAAAGCGAACACTACTAAATAAGATGGCGTTCGGGACGTCTTGGCGGCAACCGCGCAAACTTCAAACTTGTTGCGTTTCGTTACACGCATAAAAGGCGTTGTTTAACCTTTCGGCTACGTGACACGTAATTTAAAATATAGACAGGGGGACTGTTCACTAAATGCGAAGACAACATTTCATTGCCTTTCTTTAAATTGTAAAATAATATTTATGTAAAATAAATAGGTCTCATTGACAATCAAACAGTATTGATTTAATAATACAACAATTCGATTAATTTCAATAGATACTGTCTCGATTAATTTAGTCTGAAGTAACTATACTGCTTTGGTGACATGCCAGGGGACTGGTTTTTAAGAACTATAAAAACGTTTTTAGTATAATAAAGTTTATTTTAGTGGATTTTTCATGTTGAGCAGCGGTAGATTAAGGTATTGCTTTTTGGACTTATGTACGAAATATTTACGGTCTTTTATTTTTTTAACAAAATTAGCCTGGGACAATGAGTTGCCCAGTTTCTAGAGAAACGCCCATATAGGAAGTCGGAACCCATCCGTTGTGTTGTTCTCGGTGATCTGATTTATGTTACCCAGTCTCTAAGCCTGAACTCTCGCTTGATACGCGAATCCAATTTTTATAAGGCAGAGGTGTTATTACTCTATGAAACGATACCAATTTCGAATGTTCGGACGCCGCTGTACATAAAACTTCACTAATGTGCCTAGATACTCCACAGAATGTTAGATTCCTCTATCATACGTCGTAACCATTGACGAAGTTTGGAGAAAACGATATGTATAATACAGAATAGTATTGATTTTTAGAAGTGGAAAACTTATATCTTACTCCGGACGTTGAACATTCGAAGTTCGTATCGTTTCATAGAGTAACCCCCCAGGCTTTTTAAGAGCCTACCTCGAAAAATATTCGCAGCATTCTGGGGCGTGGTTAACGAAAGTTGCCGCATCACGCCGCGGCACTGCGCTACTGGCGCACATTCCCCGATTAAATATTATCTACTGGTATTATTAACATTAGTAATAACAAATTAATGTAGACCTATGTATATTTATAATCCGTATGATTCTGACAATGTGCCTATATATTGTTTATCATACTTTTGTATTGATAAAAAAATCTATTATAATCTAAGTGTTAAAACACGAACTTTAAACTATTACTTTACGAAAACCTCAAAAACATTTACAATAATATCTGTATAAATACAAGATAGGTACCAATTGTTTTGCCGGTCACTCACTCTACTAGTGTGAAGCGCTAATCGCCTAGGCGCCCTTTGATAAATGCCGCCAAAGGCATTGCGCCTAGCGATGATTTATTTGTTTCTACTTCATTTGACCTGTGATTTGACCACTGACTTTCGCCTATAAAAGAATGTCATTCTTAGTTCTGCTGTTTTGTGATTTTTGACTTACGATACAACTGTAAATTTAACAAAAATGTGTGAAATAAATTTGAATTTTGTAATAACAACCAAACTAAACTGACTAGGTATTCCTGAAGTATGTACACAGAGCGGAAACGATAAGTAATTACATTAGATTATTGTTTAAATTCCACATAAAATAATTATTATTGATTTTCGAACTGTGCGGTCACACCGGCGCTCACGCTCTTATTATTACTGCTATGCGCTTGGCGCGAGAATGACGGCGATCACACCCGCCCGTTCCAGTTTGAACCTTCTTTACAACCAAATAGGGATAATTTTTGTTTAACAATGTTTCTTTTATTTACGCTAGACAAATTTTTCGGCGAAATTATTTGATATCAATTACAATTATTTTGCTTTTGTTATATGAAAAGCATTGTAAATATTAATTTTATAGTAATACTAGCGATCGGGCCCGGGTCCGCCCGGGTGCATACACGTTTAAAAATGGCGGTCAAAATGTTTAATTCTGACTATCAGTTTAGAATATCGACCAATCGGACCAAGAAAAACGAACAAAATATCCTCGTATTTGCTAGAAATATCACTACTGCTTTCCTCCTATAGGTCATAGCGTGATGATATATAGCCTATAGCCTTCCTCGGTAAAAGAACTACCCAAAACTGAAAGAATCATTCAAATCGGACCAGTAGTTCCCGAGAGTAGCGCGTTCAAACAAACAAACAAACAAACAAACTCTGCAGCTTTATAATATTAGTATAGATATAGACTTTCAGTGACATATAAAATAGATTCGTATAAAAATATATTAAATCTGGGGGTACGGCAATGCCCCCACCAAGTCGAGCTAAAAAGTGGCACAGTCGTACCATCCTTTTCTAGAAGCAATTCAGATCATTTTAAACCCCCCATAACTTCGTTGTGGTTAAACGAAGCAAGAAACCTGAATTTTCAGTTACTAAGCAGGCATTGTGTAAACACGGTATGTTTAAAATTTCATTCAATTTGAACCACTAGTTTAAGAATTGTAACTAGTCAAACTTTCTTAATTTTGTCACTCACTAACTGACTGACCGATCATCAAAAGTCTAAGGCACTTCTAGCAGACATAGAACCTTTAAATTTAGAATATAACTAGCTGTGCCCGCGACTTCGTCCGCGTGGAATTTAACAAAAACTTTATTTTTCTAAAATAAAAGAACTTTTTTATAATAAATGTAGCCTAAGTTACTCCTTATTATATCAGCTACCTGACAAAAAAAAGTCCCGTCAAAATCGGTCCAGCCATTTCAGAGATTAGCCGGAACAAACAGACAGACAGACAAAAAAATTTTAAATATCATTTTCGGCACAGGTATCGTGTATATAACGATATGTAGTAGGACATTTTTTTTTTATTTTCACTCTTAAAACAGACACTTCAATTTTATTTATACCGGGTATCTCAAGACTGCTACCGAAAACGAAGCCGGGTGGTAGTTTTAGTGGCTACAAACACAATGCAATTAAAAATTTCGCCTAGAAACGCGACAATGTTTTTTTATGATTTTTTAAATATCGTCATTTTTGGGTGGTAAATCCATAGTTTTTGCTAAAATAATAATTTAAACTCTTTTATACCTTAGAGTATTTATAAATAAAAGGGTATATACTATTATTTTAGGAAAAAAATTATTTACCACCCAAATATGGCCATAGGAAAAAAATAACAAAAAAAAATTGTCGCTTTTTTTTGCAACTTTTTCTGTTGCATTGTGTCTGAAGTCGCTTAAACTACCACCCGGCTTCGTTTTCGGTAGCAGTCTTGATATACCCTGTATGTATAGATTAGTGTTTAGTGTCTTAAGTAGGGAAAAATTTAAACATTTCGTAATTTCTGCCTAGTGTTCTAGATACACCAACTGCGTGAATAACTTTGTAATCCCATATAAATGTATAGGATTACAAAGTTACATTTGCAGTTAATGAATAATTGTACCCGTATATAATGGAATAATAGTTCTAGATAGGTATCACTACATAGTATAAAACAAAGTCGCTTTCTCTGTCTCCTTGTGTGCTTAAATCTTTAAAACAACGCAACGGATTTTGATGCGGTTTTTTTAGTAGATAGAGTGATTCAATAGAAAGCTTTACCTGTATAATAACATCCATTAAATAGTGGAGAAATACTGTTATATTTGAGGTTTCTAATGTGATGTCGTTAATTATCAATTTTTTCCGCTTACATTGCAAACGCAGGCTAAACCCTACGAGATTTATCAAAATAATGTAGTAATTATTTGTACACATTGAAAAGGTCTACAGAAAACTCCGCGATGGTATATGTCCATCTCTTATGGATATCCCACAATAACAGTTTTTTGTCATTTACTTTTTACGAAAAATACAGCATTAATCCTTCTCCAATTAAAAAGCTTAAATACATTGTTGGTTTAATATAGATCTATATGGTCCTTTACAGCACGAGATTTAAATGAATATTTTCGAAGATATTACAGATTTAAAATTGCGGGACGTAGCGCTTGCGGCGGTACTGGCCGGCCAGGGCGGCAGTAGCGTGCCTGAGTAGAAAGGTTTATATGTATAATAATAATACGTACATATTATTTTTGTACAGAAATCTATTTGTACCCGGGCGAAGCTGGGCCGGGTCGCTAGTCTATAAAGGGTATATCAAGACTGCTACCGAAAACTAAGCCGGGTGGTAGTTTAAGCGATTTCAGACACAATGCAACAAAAAAAGTTGCAAAAAAAAGCGTCAATTTTTTTTTTAATTTTTTTCCTATGACCGTATTTGTGGTATATATACTTATATAAATGTATATAAGTATGTATATGTAAAATACTTATGTATGTGTATACAGGGTATATCAAGACTGCTACCGAAAACGAAGCCGGGTGGTAGTTTAAGCGACTTCAGACACAATGCAACAAAAAAAGTTGCAAAAATAGCGACAATTTTTTTTGTTTTTTTTTTCCTATGACCATATTTGGTAAATACATTTTTTCCTAAAATAATAGTGTATACCGTTTTAATTATAAATAATCTAAGGTACAAAAGTGTTTAAATCATTATTTTAGCAAAAACTATGTATTTACCACCCAAAAATGACGATATTTAAAAAATTATAAAAAATATTTGTCGCGTTTCTTTGCGAAATTTTTAGTTGCAATGTGTTTGTATTCACTAAAACTACCACCCGGCTTCGTTTTCGGTAGCAGTCTTGAGATACCCGGTATAATATGTATGTATATGTGGTATGTATATATATAATGTATTTATATGTTTTTTATGATTTTATTTGTCTCCATGCTTTCGTTATCTTTATTTTACACCCTATCTTTTCTCCTGCTCATATATCCATCCCATGGTTGTCTGGTAGAAATTGCCTTAGAGCGATAAGACCGCCATTTGTACTTTGTTGTTTTGTATTATCTCTAAACTGTTATTCCTTTTTATTGTGTACAATAAAGAATTAAATAAATAAATAAATAAATATTTGGGTGGTAAGTGCATTTTTTCCTAAAATAATAGTGTATACCCTTTTATTTATAAGTAATCTAAGGTATAAAAGCGTTTAAATTATTATTTTAGCAAAAGCTATGGATTTACCACCCAGAAATGACGATATTTAAAAAATCATAAAACATAATTGTCGCATTTCTTTGCGAAATTTTTAGTTGCATTGTGTTTGTACTCACTAAAACTACCACCCGACTTTGTTTTCGGTAGCAGTCTTGAGATACCTAGTATATAAAAGGCATAACAGGAGAGGGTATTGAGAGGGAAAGGGTGTATTCAGCCCATGAAACTGTACAAAATTCCTCTAGAAAGACATAACGAAGAAAAACTTGCAAATAAATAGACTAAATAGCTCCAAAATATCAATTACCATAAAGAAAGAATACTAATAATCAAATCCGTGATATTTGTGATAAATTGACACCTACAAAAATAAGAAAAAACCATAAGACTTTATGAAAAATTGTTGGTGATATTCTAGAAGTAAAAAGTACCGAAAAGAAAAAAAAGTGGGACTCTAAAAAAAGACGTGAGATCCCATCAAAAACATCCTGTAAAAAAATTCAGCCATCCAGCAGCATTATGTATGAATTGTACGATACATTATGGTTTCATGCGATGGCCAAGGCGATCCATTTATTTATAACGTAAAGAATTTTTAATATGTATATGATAATAGCTTACGTAATAACTTTATACAGAAGGTCCCTTACGCAAGGACTAAATAAATTAATCGACTTGGTATCGGTATATGCATGTAGCATCTCACAATTTTTTTAGGTAGAAACCCTGAGCTGCTAGACTTGGAATTTTTTTACAGGATGTTTTTGATGGGATTGTGTCTTCATCTGTCTATTGATAGAGGTGCTCCCGAAAGGTACTATTTTTCTAATGGTATTATACTGGATGGTTTTGAAAAATATCACAATATTATGATGGCCAGTTCATGACCAGACACAAAACAGTTCAAAATGGCGGCCTCAACTATCAATTCTGACTTACTCATTCAAATGAAGGAACCATTAGATATCGATTTAGATATCAATCGAATCAAAAGTAAAAAAGTTCATAATGGCGACCATAATTTTCAATTCTGACTTTGAATTTAGTGTAACGGAATAATATGGTAAAAAGGTTTTTCTATTTAATTCACTATTAATATATTTATTGGGCAAAACCCGATTAAAAGTTATAAGTAAATTCAATTGATAATAAAAGTTGGTGCGACCTTGGTGGGAATATCGCGTAGCCTTCATATTATAGGAGCTAGCAACAAGAAATATTGTGATATCAGATGAAAATATTTTTGATGAAAAATAATGATAATATATACTGAAAGAACAATACAACGAGAAATGAATTTATTTTAACCGAATTAATTCGATGACAATGATCGCAATTTCCATATCATAGGGATTACGTTGGATCCCTTATTTTCATATTTCTCGTATGTCGTGGATCTACATACATACATACATAAACTCACGCCTTTTTCCCAGAAGGGGTAGGCAGAGGTGCCAAGACCCACATTTCGCCATGTATGTTCCGTCCCACGATGTGATAGGTGGCGAGCCTATCGCCATATCGGACACAAATTCCTGACTCTGGGCTGATAATGAATAGAAAAATCCAATATCACTTTGCCCTACCCGGGATTCGAACCCGAGGCCTCACCTTTGTAACCGTACCTTAGTACAACTACGCCACTGAGGCAGTCTACAAGTCGTGGATCTACAAGCTCAGGTAATAGTTGAAAGTTGAAATTAATCGGCCAATTGTCAATTCAAGTGCGTGGTGGCCTAACTACTCTCAATTGTACTCTCGATTGTAGACGAGGCCCGTGCCCTGCAGTGGGACATATATGGGCTGACACAGACTTACCAATTCTGACCTTGAATTTAGTTTATGGAAATGAAGAGTCTCTCAGATATCGAATTACAAACCAATCAGAACAATAACAAAAAAATCAATAAAAATGCTGACCACATTTTTTTTCTGAGAATATTTTCATGTTTTCATGAACGAAGGTTCTTTCAAATATCGATTTGGAATCATTCGGATAAATAACAAAAAACAAAAATTAAAATGAGCCGGACTCGAACCCGAGACTTCAGCGTCGTAATCATATTATGAGGCAAAAATGTATAAAATTTCACGGGAATAATAACAAAAAAATCAATGAAAATGCGGATCACATTCTTTTTTCTGAGAATATTTACATTTTTTCGGAACGATGGTTCTTTCAAATATCGATTAGGAACATTTCGGACAAATAACAAAAAACAAAAATTAAAATGACCGGGACTCGAACCCGAGACTTCAGCGTCGTAATCATATTATGAGGCAAAATGAATAAAATTTCACGCGAACAATAACAAAAAAATCAATCAAAATGCGGACCACATGTTTTTTTTTCTGAGAATATTTTAATTTTTTCGGAACGATGGTTCTTTCAAATATCGATTTAGAACCATTCGGATAAATAAAAAAAAAACAAAAAGTAAAATGACCCGGTTTCGAACCCGAGACTTCAGCGTCGTAATTATATTACGAGGCAAAAATGTATAAAATGTTACGCTCCCTTCGACTAATTTCGTTGAGCGCTTATACGTAAGTCAATGACCTTTCTCTTTTATTTTGGTAACTTAGCTAGTTAAAAATGAACTTAAAAATTAATATATACTGCTATTTATTTTTTAAATATATGTAAAAAAATTAAAATGTACAAACAAAAAAGAGTACCACCTAAAATAATAAGAATTACGTAAATGTGAAATTACGTAAAAAAATAATCGGCGGGCTAGAATTTCGAAACGTCGAGCGCAGATCCGTCGTCCACCACGGCCCGCGGCCGTCTGACGGGAACGCCCCCAATGAGATAGCTTATATGGCCGTAACGTACAAGAATGGGATAGGATGGCCCATGCGCTTCTCAAAATAAAACAACATAAGCGCCAAACCATATTTTATTTTATTGTCATCGTACTATTTACTTTTTTCTTGATTTTTTCTCGCGAAAAAATAATATTTAAAAATATGTTTATGTCAAATTAATCTTGAGTTTCTACACGGGGTAAGTTAGGAGTTCTGAGTTCTTAAAAAACTTAACAGCTGCTACTTTGGACTGTATTTTGTTAAAGCAAAGTGGCGTAATCATGTATTTTGGTTCATAAAATTGTTAATTATATCATCAATTAAAACATATCTGAAAATGGACTACCAAATCTTAGTAATTTATGATATGTAGGCTTTTAAAAAAGCCAAATTTTTCGAGGTATCCCCTTAAAGAGAACGATGTACCTAAATGTTTACTTAAATATGATTTATTTACTAAGTTATCTTCCCACAGCATATTTGTTACAAACAATCTTCTTTTTTTATTAGCATCTGAGGCAACAATATTTTAGTTCTTTCTTTTATGTAATGTAATTATATGACCAGCTACGGGAAATAGTAATATTTCTATCTTCAGTTCATGACATTGTCTTGATGTTACCTTGTAATGCCTCAGTATATTTGCAAGTACACTTTTCATAGCCAGCATCCCAAAATTCCGTCCTGAAAAAATAAATTTGCTTTAATATTTGAACTAATATGTAACTACAAAATATAATAGAATTCAGAAAAGTTAAATTCATTCATACACTTGACTGTTGATTCATGCGCAATTTCCGTGACCCATCAACATCTATGTATATAAGTACAATTCTTGTGTTGTCGCCATCAGACACTACGAGAGGCTTTCGGTCTAACACCGAGACACAAGCATATTTTGTATGTAGACCACGCCAGTTTTAACGCGGAAATCGAAATCACGTTCTTTTGTTTAATCGTTACCGCATTTATTACAAAAATATTAAAAAAAAACTCATGAATACCATTGTCATTAGTCACAAAATATCCATAATCAATTTCTGAGAATACTGGTCTCCGAATATTTCCAGTATAACTTGTTGGGTGCGCTCTGTGTCCAATCATAATTTCTCCAGTGGACCATATTTGGACGTTCACCCACAAAGTATACATTAGCAATGGTACGTCTTATTTATTACATTTTAGTCATATATGATGGTGACATAACGGCACACAACGTATTGAATCATCAGTTCGTACGTAGGAACTAGGAACACAAAATGCATTGAAATAAAACTATTATTTACAGATTTTATCGCGGATTTGGTTTAATTTCACAATCACAAGGTACATAAAAAAGATATTAAATTAATACTGTCAACAGTCACATACATGGGTATTAACCCCACACTAAGATACAAATCTTGTGTCGCGGGTATTAGAAAAATAATTATGGTTCACGGAAATTATTTGTCTCGGGGCAGGAACCGAACCCGCGGTCTCTCATTTCACAGGCGGTTCTTACCAACTGCACCACGGAGGCCGTCGGTGACTCATATGGGCTGGTTAGTTGTCATTAATGACCACTAAAATAGTTAACTGACCTTGTAATGTAAACCGTAATGACCTTGATAGGCAAAGATGGAAGCGCAGGATCCGCCAAAACCCGCACAAAAACACTGTCACAGTTTGGTAGCACAAATCACTTTTTCTTTTACATTTCACATAACACAAGTTACATCAAAAGCTATAGAATTGGGTAACGTTCAAAGCATAGTGAAATTAATAAAATTTGCTTAAAATCACTGAAAACAAATTTACAATAATATGCACACGACTAATACATGCACACGCGATCGCAATCCGAATTCAACTAATAAAAAATAAATTATTATTTTGATTTTTGAAAGATAAAGGCCTGCTCACATTGGATACAAAGCTTTCCTATTTGAGTTCATAATAATTCATCTGAACAATTAGTATTAGTACTGTATCAGCACATATACGTGCCACTGCAGGGCACGGGGTCTCTAGTGCAGTAAATTAGTAGTTAGTGTTTATTGATTTCACTAATTTTATCTCACAGAAGTCTCATATGCAAATTCTATGCTATAATGGTAGACATTTCTCTAGGTATAAGAATTTAGAAGAAATTTTATCACTTTAAAGTAACATTATTTTCAAAATAAATTAAAGTAATGTTAAATACAATAATAAGCAAAGTAAATAGGCAATTTGTAACTGACTGGATCGGTGGATGACATATTTAAATAATATTACAAGCTCTTGAGCAAGTAAGGACCATTCTATCAGTCCAATAAGATCTTTTTGTTTAACGTAACTTTTACGTCGGAGTACTTAATCATATTTAGTTATATCAAGTGTGTAGTGTGAGCACACCTCAAGATGTCGGGCTTCCTTTGCAAAATGCTAAAAGTTACCGACAAAGATATTGCCGCCTTTCGGCTCGCACTCACTAAGGGCGGCGGCAACCTCAAAGGAAGAATAATCGAGCCGCGTTGGATCCGACGAAGTACACTATGACCGGCGGCTTCCTTTGACTAATAGGGCCGAATTGGGCCATCATTTTAAAAATCTTATTTTTTATTAATCAGTGTCATCAGATTATTTTTTCGATGAATATTAATTATTTAGATAATTTTAATATTATGTAGGTATTACCAAAACTTTTCTAATTATAATTAAATTCGCAATCTTACATGATTTAAGCGATGACGAAATCACACTATCTTGGTATCTTTCAGTTTGGATTTGTGACACCAAGGAAAATAATGACAAACAAAATAGTCAGTCCATACACGATGCAACTGCACCTAAAGTTATTATGTTGTTAATTTATTGACGCTTAAATCTAAGTACTTTCCTGTTTAACTGATTGATTTATTTGAAATGAAACAAAAAATATCCTTTTTTGAAGTTAGAAAAGGATAATTTATACAGCTAAGAGTTCATGACCTTACCCATTTGTAAACAACGGTTAAAGCGAAGTCTAAGAAAGTTTTGATGCTGTTAAAAATGGTTTTCGTGGTATATTTCGTTATCCGTTCAATTAACGACAAAACGAAAAAATACGTATGTGTTTAAATCTTGTTCTTCATCCATTCCAACTGGTTCTATGCGAAAAAGTGGTGATTAAACTTAAAACTTTAAACGGTCATAACTTCAAAACGGATAGGTATTTTCCAAATATTAATTTTTTATTATGATATTAATATTATACCCTTGTATCCAACTGAGCAATTGCGCCATTTATTTGCGATCCCTGTATAAATAAAATTAAAGTGTCTGTTTGTAAAGTCAAAATAAAAAAAAATTCAACTACATATCGTTATATACACGATACCTGTGCCGAAAATGATCTTTAAAAAATTGTTGTCTGTCTGTCTGTTTGTTCCGGCTAATCACTGAAATGGCTGGACCGATTTTGACGGGACTTTTTTTGTCAGGTAGCTGATATAACAAGGAGTAACTTAGGCTACATTTATTTTAGAAAAAAATCGTTTATTTCAGAATATTTTTTTTTGTTAATTTCTACCCGGCGAAGTCGCGGACATAGCTAGTCAACAATAAAATTCAATTCACTATGGAGTTAGAACATAATAAATCTCTTGCCTTCTTAGATGTCTTAATAATCCGTAATCCTGATCAGTCCCTAGGTCGCACTGTGTATCGAAAAAAGATCCATACAGATAAATATCTGAACGGTGATTCTCACCACCACCCAAAACAGTTAGCTACCGTGGGTAAATCCTTGTTTCAGAGAGCACGAGGAATCTGTGACGAGGAACACCTGGCGACTAAGCTGCAACACGTCAAGCAAGTATTGCGAGACAACAAGCTCCAAATTCCACGCCGCCGTCACAGAAACCGAGTGAAGCTAGCCACAGTTGAACGAGTCCCTGTTGTCTTGCCATATATAAAAGGAGTCACGGACAAGATTGGCTATATCCTGAAGCGTGCTTCTATAAAAACCTACTTCAAGCCGCCCAAGAAGATTAGCCAATTTCTACCACCTGTCAAGTGGAATATACCCTTGCAAGAACCGGGCGTTTACAAAATAGATTGCGATTGTGGCCTCTCCTATATAGGTCAAACAAAACGAAGCATAGGGACCCACGTGAAAGAACACATAGCTGACGTCAAACATCGACGCTCAACGAAGTCTGCAGTTGCTGAACATATAGAAGAAGGCTCCAAGCATTACCTTCGCTTTCACCAGCCCCAAGTCCACGCTAAAGAACACCGTTTCCTGCCTAGGATGTTTCGCGAGGCTATTGAAATTAAAAAAACATCCAAATTTCAATAGAGAAGATGGCTTGAAGCTTGCACAAGCATGGGATCCAATACTACATTTAATTAAATCGGAACCCAAAAGACCAACTGCCAGACGGACAGTGAGCTCCTTCTGCGTAAATCGGATCGCAAATACAGACTATTTAAATTAACTTTTTAATTTAATAATTGTAAAATAAGGGTAGTTGAATTGTAACAGTCACAGAGCGGACGTCTAATACCTCAGTCCGCCCCGTGACCACGAAAGCTGTAAAGTAATCGAAACGTCGGGAAGTCAAAAATGTAAAAATTAAACCAAATCCGCGATAAAATAATAGTTTTATTTCAAAGTGTAACATTCGCGTAAATCTAAGAAACCATTAACACAAAATGCAATTTGATTCAACGGTAGACTAGGTATAGCCATGTGTTACTTGTGTGTATTTTTTTTATACAACAGTCACATACGTAGTCCTGACCACACACTAATATCGAGTCTTGTGTCGTGGCTATAAGAAACTACGAAATATTTTGTTGGTCTCTCAAACACCCAGACCCGAAACAAATACCTGTGCATCACACAAATATTTTGTCTCGGTGCGGAGATCGAACCCGCGGCCACTTTACACAGCCTGCGTCTAACCAACTGCGCCACGGTTATTTTATCATTTTGATTCTTTGATTTATCAAAGGAGATGTATGTAGTATGTACCACCCGATCTAACAATATTTACGAGTTTTTTCAATGACAAGTGAATTTTTGTATTAACCCCTGTTAATACTGATTCTACTTACATAAATAGTTTAATGTTATTTTAATTGAATGAGCTGTGTTGATATTATATTAATGTTGATTAAAATTAATGTATATTGATTGAATCGTATCAATTGAAATTCGTGTCTCCACTTAGTGAATGTCTAATTGCTGGGCCAAAATCTACTTCATTTCTTTCCTTTCGTTTTCAAAACTCACCAGTTCGTAAGATATTAATTTTAAAACCTTTAAAATTTTTACCTATGCAATTCCTAGGGCCGTGGCTGAATGGAATATAAGAACACGGATGTCTTTTGGCGCAATTTTCCGGGAGAAACCTATCGGGTTTAAAGGAATTGACATCTGGACCCCAGATCTTCTTCGAACGATGCAATGCGAATGGCACCAGAGCGACACCAACATCTTTAGGAACTGTGCAAGTTGCTAAAAATAAATGAAACAAATCAGTAAATAGGCCCCTGTTTTCGAAACCTTACGCGAGTGCAGTATAAAATAAATTATTATATCTAACAGGCAACAGTCATATATTGTCCTGACTCCACATTGAGATTGAGTCTTGTGTCGTGGGTGGCAGCAACTACGACAGATTATTTTGTCTCACAAATACGTAGACCTGAAATAAATATTGGGATCGCAAAAATTGTCTTCAGTCTTGGTGCGGGGATCGAACCCGCGGCCTTTGTTTTACTTTCAGCGCGGCGTCTAACCAACTGCGCCACGGAGGCTGTCAAAAAATCGAGCAAATATAATGAAACAAGGGAATATTCGCGGATTCCTGTAATATTAGTGCCTACTTACAAAGCTTGACTTCTCTTTGGGTTTTCCTTCCTATTATAGGCACTACATTAAAGAGCCTCATAGTTTCTTTTATTACTCTTTCCATGTATTCCATTTTATTCAAATCATCTTTCATTGATGGACGTAGTGAACCGTTAAAAATTGTGTTCAACCTGCAAGGAAAAATATATTTTAGTTAATTACGCGCACACCCTTTTTGCGCGAATTAAAAAGTGGTAGGAGCCACGTTATCGTCAGTCAAGTCTCAGCATAAATGGGTAGGCTCATCCGGGTCGGTACCACTGTCTCACAGATAATCGACGTGATTCGCAGTGGCGTAACTACCGCATCAGGGGCCCGTGGCAAAATTCATCAAATGGGGCCATACGAAAATGAAAAAAAATAAAAAAATAACTGCAATTTTTTTTTGTTTCATTTTTATGAATATTGTTTAAGGTGGCATGGTGGGCCTGTAGGTAAACAAACCAGACGCGGCCGCAAATATGTTCATGGTGGTCGCGAGTTTGCATCCCAGAGCACACCTCTCATTTTTCGGAGTCATATATGTATTGATTGTCAATCACCACGCACTATGACTGTGATGTAAAACACCGTGAGGAAACTTGCATACCATAGCGATTTGCAAGAGTTTCTATGATATGTATAGACCGCCAACCGCACCAGGCCAGCTTGGTGGACTATATGGTTTAACCACTCTCAATCGAACTTTGGATCTAAGGGGAGGTCCATGCTCTGCAATGGGACTTATATGGGCTGATACAGCACAGAATCTTTTAATGACATGGCTTCATATTTCTCATCGGATTTTGAACATAAATCACTTCATGAAATATAAAAAGGATTCTCTAATAACGATTAAAAAGTGCTTTTGTAATTCCATTTTCATTTCTTTCTATCACACAGTACCGATAAACCTCACATTGGTCTGTTTTAGAACAATCTTGAGTTGTATCAAATATAATGGAGTTTTTAAAGAACTTATCTGGCCCTTGGACTTATTTGAGAATTCCTCTCAATAAGTATCACATTTTGCTAGTAACTGCTTTATTACGGCTATCTGCGCTTTCTTTACGGCCAGGAAAACCTAAATTAGTAGTAACTTGGTGTAGTATAGTAAGTTCTTGGCGTCAAAATTGTTTTTATTTTTTCATGTGGATTGTTGCTCCTTATCTAATGTCCAAGGTAACCGCCATTGTTTATACAAAAGACACGAACCCAAGTGAATTTTCGATGTTTCGTGTCTATCGAATTTACAATTTGTTTCCAGTCGTCATAACCCTCAACACAAACATTCATCATCAGCCTTTGTCAAAATGTCCTGCAAATTTCGCCATTTCACTCTGTCGTCAGCTTGTCGCATCCAGCATTAGGTAGACATTAGGTAGCATTAGCGACCTTTTTCAATCGTCATTACACCTAACTGGACGGCGCCCTACACTATTAGCCAAGACACGGTCTCCACTGTAAAACACGTTTACTCCAACAGTTATCGGTTCTTCGACAGATGTGGCCACCGCACTGTCACTTCAGCTTGTCAATCCTGGGTGCTATAACTTTGGTTTTCTGTCCGATAAGCTCATTACGGATCTTATCTTCCAAAAAGACACCGAACATAGCACGCCCCATAGCTCGCTAAGCGACCATAAGCTACTGGACCAGTCGTACTGTGAGTGGCCAAACCTCAGCACCGTAGGTCGCATTGGTCAATAACTATCATTTACAAGCTTTTTTGCAAATGTGTTACGTGACGAGAAGACTCGTAGCGTCTTTCTCAAAATTGTTTCTACCTACTTAAAGGGTCTGTCCCAGTTAATATAATTGTATAATTGTTGTGGATAATTTTAAGACCTATTCGCTGTGGGGCTGAATTTAGACCATCCAGGATCTGTTGTAGCTCCTCCAGCGATTCCGCCATCAGGACAATATCGTCAGCGAAACGTAGTAGGTGCGTTGTCTTTTTTTTATTATTTATTTATTTTATTATTTATTGGCACTGTCTCTTAAGAAGGGATCATTGGGTTTACAGTGCACCTTTTTCAGTCACAAACCGTTTCACTTCGTCATTTTTGTTTTATTACACTTATCTGCAATATATGGAGATTTAATATTTTCCACTTCTAAATATGGTTCAATGTTATGTTTGCTCGTGCTTGTAGTTGTCTTGGGCCTGAATATTCTCTATCGTTGGGATTTACTATTATGGAATTTTTAGCTTCGTCCATTTGAACTTTTCCGAGACTCTGGACTTATTTTAGATAACTTTTTATTGATCGCTTCTGGCTTCCGCTTTCTCTTTCATTTTTCACCACCTCTTAAATAATTTCTAGAACAAGGCATGTTTCAATTTATATGGAAAATATTAACTTAATATTCATTAAATTACAATTTATTGGTCTTAACTATGTTTGTACTATAATGAAACAAAACATTTAAATCAAATACATGATGACATATTTGTCATGTTTAAAATGTAGTCAATTGTAGATTATTAATAATTTCTTTATTAATTTTATATTCTTCTCTGCTTACACCCTGTCAGGCTTGAACCCAAGGCCCTAACGAGCTAGAGCCCTGCCGGGCCTGAGACCCTATCAGACCAGGACCCTGCCGGGCCGGGGGCCCCTAAGGTTGGGGGCCCGTGGCATTTTGCGCACTCTGCCACCCTATTGTTACGCCCCTGGTGATTCGAAAGCTTGGCTTTCGCGACTCGTTAGGTGATTGACATTGCCGGATGAATTATGTTCTTTCCCGCTTCCCTCAAGATTTCATGAGCAGTCAACGCTAGATGCGTTACATACCAAGAGTTGTGAATGTTCATGGCGTCAGTGATCACTAACCATTGGGTGACCTGTTTGCTCGTTTGCCGGTCCTATGCAATAAATAAATCGTTTAGATTTCACTGTACCGCTGCTTGCCATTTATTTGACCCACAATCATGGAACTATTACTTCACATAAAACAATTAGAAAATATTTTTTTACAAAAACACTTACTCCTTATAAACATTTTCTTGTTCTTCCTGATGGCAGCCCAACATCACCAACGTATAAGATATGACTAGCGCAGTGGTGTCGTTCCCAGCAATAGTATCGAGTCGATATGTTCACGAAGTTGTTGATCGCTTAGATTAAATTTGGATCGCAGTAATATTTCTAGGAGGTCTTTGCGGGCTAAAAAGAGAAATGTGTATAAATAGAGAACAAATAAGGCAAGGTTGAAACCTGTGGTTGAAACGGCTCATTTACATTAGTCTATCTCTGTGGTCTATCTATAGGGTTGCAAGAAATCAGAAAGTGCAAGCCGCTTCCATCAGGGTGAAAATATGTTCAGCAATGTATCGCATGAAATCTGTTTTTGGCCTGTTACTGTTTATTCCCGATCCCTTCATGCTGTTTATATCGATCGTGTTGTCGAATAATTTGTTACATTCATGTGTCCTTACCATGAATGTGAGAATTCGCCGATGCTGTGTCACAACCAAGCAATCGATCAATGGAAATATGTTATTGGGTCAAAAAACAAAATGTGTCATGCCTATTGGCCATAATAATGTTTCATGTAATCAATGTCTTACCTGGATTGCCAAAACAGTCTATATTGGAACCATTTTGTTATTGATCATCATTCGTTTCTTTAAAACTACCTGAAAATTAGCACGTAAGTAAAGATCTACAACAGTACAACGCACACAATTTCATTTTTCTTAACTTTTTTACTCAAGGAAATTTTTAACTTATGATTATCTTTTACATTCTGCTTGTTAATTCCCATATCATTTTTTTTACTCCGAATTTACATTTCAAAATCCCACGCTCATATTTACCTCATTAGTAAACCTGTGTGTCGTTTCTATGTCTTTTCTCTGCTGTTTGGAATAAGACGTCAGGTTAAAAAGCACATCTGGTTGCATCCAGGGTTTGAAGAGGCGCATGTTTATAACCGACATCACTGACTTGCGGGCATACGTATATGGTGTCTCTGGTGCACGCTGAACATCCATTCTTTCTCCCATAGCCGCTTCTGTAATTTATTACGTTGAGATAATATTGGACATATTGAGACTTAATATCTTATGTCTCAGGCTGGCGAGCGGAGTCGAATGCTAAGCATTGCTTTGTAATTCATGGTGTTTTTTAGTTTTACTACTTTCCATGAGCGGTCGTATCGTTTACCGCATGCTCATCTCATTGCAATAAAAAAAGGAAATTATCAAATACAGCAAAAACTAAATTCAATCTAGGCCATTTCCGTGCCGTCCGGTTGCGCCCTACCTTAATGCAGCTACAGATGTCAGACATCAGGTTTAATCGGTAATTATGGTGGCATCCGTTATTATACATCTTTACGTTATTCTTTAAAGTGCTTTAGAGAATCGTTGAAAGAGAAAGTTATTGTTTCACACAAACGAGAATTGAAGTCCTTTAGAGTATATTTTCGGATTACACACAACTTACCATACTAACTACAAAGTATCTTAATCCCTTGGCCGTGCCAGTAATCTCCGACGGTCATGGTGTTCATGGGTAGCGTATCAATTTCCTATTAATAACTTTTGGTCAGTTGTCATACCTATGTTATAAAAATAATGGTAAAATTCATACATATTACCGAATACGATGTCCAACATGCACGCTGTAATGTAACTGTGGACATCGAATTCCGGTCCCCCAACATGATGGTGTAAACGCTCAACTAATATTGACCCTTGTTCGTTAAACACATCTACGTAGTCTTCGATAATGCGGTTGTGAAATATTGGTAACAGGAGTCGTCGGTGAACTTTCCATAAATCAACTGCAAATAAAGATTTAGTATATTAATAAAGGTCCTTTGGTTTACCAACAGCCTATGTGGATTATGGACTATGACTTGCTAGAACAAAAACTACACACGTTTAGTTTCCTAACTGAATTGTACAAAAAATATTACAATCTCATACCCTGCGGGAAATTATAAATAAGAAAATAAGATTTCAGTATTGAACATTTTAAATTAAAGAACTTATTTTCTGTTTAATTGTGTTTGAAAAAGGAAAGGTACGAGGTGGGTCGTTTTTTATGCACTCAAATGTGTTAACGTGTCCATAAAGACGCTACCCTGTCTTACTACGATAGTAGGATCTAACTACATACATGGCGAGTTGTATAATTTTATGTCCTTTTCAATGGTAAACATGTATTGAAATATCTCTTTTGAGTGTTACTGACATATTATTTGTACAAACAAATTAAAACCAAGTAGGGTTTTACGATCTTTTGCAAAAGTAGATACGTAATTATACGAGTATAACATTACAAATAGGTATTCGAGTAGTATACTTATGTACCAAAGCTAGTTTGATGAAGTATACTAAAATAATAATATACCTAATCAAAATGTTTATTTGTTGCACAAAAACAATCGAAATAAAGGTATAGCAAAACTATAAATATTAGTTATTACACAATTAATAATATTTAGCATATCTGTGTTGAGCATTACAAAAATTATCAGGGGTCCTCAAACTAGGTCATGCCTGTATCTTGGGGTACCTAAATAAGGGAGTTGTATAAGTAGCCGTAAGTCCTTAAAATCAGGAAATATTTGTAGACCAGAAAATACACCAAGGCAAAATAAAAATTATATCTTACAGTAACACAAAACAAAAAATATATATACATACGAGTCGAAGAATACACAAAAACTAAACATTAATTTTAAAGACAACTCAACAATTGTTTGTTTTATAATTTGGTGGTTATAAGTAGTGGTAGGTATTAGAATAAGCACTCACTTCAGGAACTAACTATGTATATTTTGTAAATTAACACTTAATACATTCACAGACAGAGTAAAATTATATTATGCGACTCGGAGCGAGATGTGCTCGTGACGAGAGATGGCAGACTGTCCTTTTTCATCCACATAACCGACCCTTTTATAGGACTACCCGAATGAGGATCGGTGGCGATAAATCTTCCAGAAATATATTTAAGCCATAAAATAGGGTCTATCCTTTCAACTAAAATTAAGGTCGGCCCAAACATCTGGGCTATTGTCCACACCGAAAGGTTTACCCAAACATGTGTCTATTGTCTAAAAAACATAAATTTGTTGCAAAGGATTACCGCCACTAAAGAACTTAACTATAATAATACAGTTTTATTGCCCCGGCATGAACGGGTCATTACAATTAGGAACAATAATTTAGAACAGCATCTTTTTAACTAATATTATACAATAGGGTACACAAAAATTCTTACTTAAATAAAACGACTCGCAGATGTTTTATGGTTAAACATCTGCAGTCATATTTTAAAATGAAATGCGTGTTTAAATAATGTTCAAATTACAACTAATAAGTATGTTATTTTAAAAGCTAATATAATTTGGCGTATTGCAACCGCCACAGCACCCCCCTACCAGTGAATGACAGTTCACGAAAATCCACTTGGAAATAGTCCGGGAAGCGGACGCGCCTTCCGGACCTTGTTCGCTGGTGTGCATCTGTTTCGTGATGTACATCTTCAGTGTCTTCAGTTCTTTGTCTTCAGAGTTGTCCGTTGCCTTGGTGCTTGATGTTCGTCGTCAGCTGAAGTGTTTTCAGGGTCAGCTAACACATAGGCTGGTTTAAGACGGTCAATGGAAATTGTAACGTCACGACCGCGGACGTTAACAACAAACGTCTTCTCCCCTCGCATGACAACCTTGAAAGGGCCCTCGTAAGGACTCTGCAGGGGCGCTTTTGGACCCTCGCGGCGCACGAAGACTTGTTCAGTGGTGCTGAGGTCTTTAAAAATGAAAGTTCTTTTCTCGCCATGCCGAGATACTGAAGTCGGTCGCAGCTCTTGAAAGTATTGCCGTAGTTGTTTCACAAAGTCCGTTGCACTGTTACTGTCGGTGATTGTCGTCTGTTGCACCAAAAACTCTCCTGGAATCCGCAGTGGCTGACCATATACCATCTCGGCAACCGTAGCCTCTAAATCTTCCTTCCAAGCAGCTCGGATGCCCAGCAGCACGGTAGGGAGAATTTCAGTCCACCGTGTATCCTGATGACATTTTATAGCCGCCTTCAGCTGACGATGAAAACGTTCAACCATACCGTTGGACGCCGGATGATAAGCCGTAGTCTTGAAATGCGTCGTGCCTGCCAGTTGATTGAGGTGCCTGAACAGGTACGACTCGAACTGTCTACCACGGTCGGATGTGATCCTTAATGGTGTGCCAAAGCGTGAGATCCAATGGTTGTAGAACGCTTTAGCCACCGTTGTTGCTTCCTGGTCTTGGAGTGGTATTGCTTCTGGCCAACGAGTAAAACGATCTATCATTGTGAGACAGTACCTGTAACCTTCAGATATAGACATTACGATTATGTCTATATGATATGCTCAAATCTGGATGTCGGTGGAGCAAATGATCCAACAGGGGCAGATACATGTCTGGAGATCTTCGCACGTTGACAATCGATACAGCTGCGAGCCCATTTTCTGCAATCGGAGTTTATTGACGGCCAAATATAACGCTGGGTCATAAGTTTGACCGTAGCATTGATTCCGGGATGCGAAAGTCGATGGACGGTGTTGAATGCAATTCTCCTAAACGGCGTGGTGATGAATGGTCGAACAGTTTGTGTTGATACGTCACAGGTAACGGGGATGTCCGTGCCTGGAATCAGTATACGTTTCAATTGCAAAGACGTATTTTCTTTTAGAAATTTTCGAAGTTCTTCGTCGTCCGCCTGCGAGTCAGTAAGTGCCTTGAAGTCTAGAGTTGTTTCGAGCTCTTCTACGCGAGATAATGCATCAGCGACAGGGTTATCTTTTCCAGCAGTGTGACGAATATCCGTTGAAAACTGGCTGATGAAATCTAAGTGTCGAAATTGGCGTGGTGAGCATTGGTCTGATTTCTTCCGAAATGCGAAGGTAATGGGCTTATGATCAGTATAAATAGTGAACTTTTTCGCTTCTATCATGTGTCTGAAGTGTTTAACAGCAAGATATATAGCTAGGAGTTCGCGGTCATAAGCTGCATATTTCTGCTCGGTGGGGCTCAATTTCTTCGAGAAGAAGCCCAGCGGTTGCCAATGATTATCCACAAACTGCTGCAGCGCTGCGCCGACGGCGTAGTCCGATGCATCACACATTAATGCTAACTGTGCGTCGGGTTGAGGATGAGCAAGCAAGGTAGCCTCCGCGAGACTCTCCTTGCACGCCTCGAAAGCCTTTGTAGTAGCTGGTGTCCAGGGCACAGGAGCATTTCCTTTAAGGTTACCCTGGAGTAGGTCGTTAAGCGGTGCTTGAGTTGCGGCTGCACCTGGTATGAACCTGCGGTAGAAATTAATCATACCGAGAAATCCACGTAGCTTTTTGACTGTGTCTGGTACATTTAAACCGTTGTATATCGAAAACTCTGTCTGGAAATGGTCGAGTACCAGTTGCAGTTACCATATATCCAGGAGAACGAACTTCTTTCTGACCAAGATACACTTGCTGGGGTTGATGACGACGCCATATTTCTTAGACGATTAAAAACAATTTTCAATGCTTGAGGTGCTCTCATGTGATGATGATGCAATTAAAATATCATCAATGTACACGTAACAAAAGTCCAATCCCAGTAGCACTTTGTCCATGAAGCGCTGAATGGTTTGGGCTGCGTTACGTAATCCAAAAGTCATGTACATACTCGAAGAGTCCGAATGGTAGTAATGATTGGCTGTCTTAGGTATGTCTTCCTCTGCGACTGGTATTTGATGGAATGCTCTTACTAAATCAAGAGTGGCAGAAAATGTTCTTCCCGTGCAGTCCTTGTGCAAAATCCTGGATGTGACGTACGGGTATTTATCGGGTTCTGTCCGTACTATTGAGTGCCCGATAGTCTCCACATGGTCTCCACTCATCTCCTTTCTTGGGAACCATGTGTAGTGGAGAAGCCCATGGGACTTTTTGATGGCCGACACAATCTAGGTCGCAACATTGCCTCGAATCTCCCTTTTAGCGGCAGCCAACTTGTCTGGAGCAAGGACGACGGGTTTGTTGCGCAACTGGTGGGCCGGGAGTCGTAATGATGTGGTGTTTTGTGCTGGTGGCTTACTGTTTTAGGTGCGCCATCCGGACGAATAATATCTGGGAACCTCCTGCAAGAAGCTCATTGGTATGGTGATGAGCCATTAATGACTTGATGCTTGGTTCCTGACACTCTGTTATCTCCGCTTTGTAGGTAAGCAGGGTGGAGTCTATCAAACGTCTACGTTGCAGATCTGGTAGGAGTCCATAATATGCCAAAAAATCAGGCACCTAAGTTTGGCTTGGAGACATCGGCTATTATGAACCTCCAAGTAAAATCTCGTCTTAGGCCAAGGTCCAACGTTAAATTAGCAATTCCATATGTAGCGATCACTGTCCCGTTGGCCGTAGAAAGCTCGTAGTTGGACTTTTTATGCGGGCCTTGGATACGATGACGAGGAAACACGCAGATGTCAGCTCCGGTGTCCACGAGGCAATTGGATTTTGCTGGCTCGGTCATAGACGAATAAACGGCGTGATTTCTTAGGGCAGAGTCGTTAGCCGTCATTAACGACTGCCCGGAGGCGTTTCCGTAGCCTTGCTGCATGGTGGAACACATTTTGTGGCCTTCGTATCAAACCGCCAGTGATACCAACACAAATCACGTGGACGTGGACCACGGCTTCTGGAACCGTGAGCGAGATCGTGATCTGTTTCTATCTCGCACTCGCACACGTGAAGTGGGATCGTTGATTCTCGACGTAGCAAAGCAATCTCGTCCTTTAAACTGACGTACATCTTTTTCATGTCTTCCGATACCGATTCCTTTTGTTTGGTGTAGTAGGACGAATTCCGGCCTCTGCAATAGCTGAACGCATTGGCAAGTATTCTAAAGCTGCATCTGCAACCTTCCGCAGCTTTCTCCAACGGTTGGTCCCTTAACAGTTGCTAGGATGGGCTGTAAGACCGTTGGCAATCGTCCTTGCCAAAGTGTACGGACAGTAGATTCCGACATATTCTCACCAGCTAGGTTTCGTACGTCGAAGAAACTGTGACGGCTTATCATCTCCAAGTTCCTCGCGTTCCAGACAACTGACGTGTTCGCTGACTCTCCGATGTGCCACAACGCTTTATCAAAATCGCCTTGAACGTTGTATACGGAGCGTCTTCGGGCGGGCTTAAGATGACACATCACTCTCTCCACGGAAAACTCGCGTACTACTATTAAACTTTAACACACTACACTCAAATCACTCTTTTTGCTTCGGGGTCACCACTTTGGTGGTTATAAGTGTAGGTATTAGAATAAGCACTCACTTCCAGGAACTAACTATTGTATATTTTGTAATTAACACTTAATACATTCACAGACAGAGTAAAATTATAATTATGCGACTCGGAGCGAGATGTGCTCGTGACGAGAGATGGCAGACTGTCCTTTTTCATCCACATAAACCGACCCTTTTATAGGACTACCCGAATGAGGATCGGTGGGGATAAATCTTCCAGAAAATATATTTAAGCCATAAAATAGGGTCTATCCTTTCAACTAAAAATTAAGGTCGGCCCAAACATCTGGGCTATTGTCCACACCGAAAGTTTTACCCAACATGTGTACGATTGTCTAAAAACATAAATTTGTTGCAAAGGATTACCGCACTAAAGAACTTAACTATAATAATACAGTTTTATTGCCTCGGCATGAACGGGCCATTACAATTAGGAAACAATAATTTAGAACAGCATCTTTTTAACTAATATTATACAAAAGGGTACACAAAAATCTTACTTAAATAAAACGACTCGCAGATGTTTTATGGTTAAACATCTGCAGTCATATTTTAAAATGAAATGCGTGTTTAAATAATGTTCAAATTACAACTAATAAGTGTGTTATTTAAAAGCTAAATATAATTTGGCGTATTGCAACCGCTTTAAAAGCTATATCTAAGTTGGCGTATTGCAACCGCCACAATAACAGCATTCACTATGCATAATAAGAAGATTTGATAAGTGTTAAACTAATATAGAATTAAAATGTAAAGAAATGTAATACAAAAGTTTCTGAATGTCAGGAAGAGTTAAATAAATATAAATGTAAAAAATTAAATGAAACAAATAAACAAACTATATGCAAAATAATACATAACGGCACATGGCCATTATCATTGTTTCCTGCACCCCATTTGGGGCTGCCGAGCGATCGTGGGTAGGCGGGCGAGGAGAATAAAATCACGTATTTGAAGGAATAATTGTTTTCACAAAATATTAGCAAAACTGTTAGTACTTTCAATATAACAATCAAGTAATGACGCTCCACCAGACACGTCTTGCTTATGCGAGATGCAAAAGGATGATGGTCCGTTTTACTCTGCCACACAAAAGCCTGAAGTTGCGTCAGAGTGAAGAAACGTCAAAACCACACTATTCTAAATGTTACCGTCCAACAAAGAGAATTTAACATACTCTTGACGTTTCTGTACACTCTTAAAACACGGTTGGCGCCGTCATACATTAAACCTAATTCTGTATTAATACTAATTTATCAATAAATCTAATTAGATCATATTATTTATTAGTATAAATAGAGTGTGTTTTGTGTTATTTATATTGAAAAAATAAATGACCCGGCTACGGGCTCTGTTAACAACTCGGATGGGAAAGGGAGGTCGCGAGTTAGGACCACGGCACCGCAAAATTTGTGACCTACAAATATTTCGGGTCTGATTGACGTGAGACAGATGATACTTCCCCTAGTTATGGAATTAACTATAATGCCATGATGTAGGTAATGTCGTGGATACGAGGCGTAGTATCCTTCTGTGAGTTCTGGAGGACTGTCCCGTCCTCACAACCCACCACTGTGACACCTGTAAGCCAGAATCAACAGTGACACGCATTGCAATGATACCGAGCATTGAAGCTCGGCAAGTCTCCGGGAATGTCTAATTTGTCTTTTAACCCGAATGAAATCAATCAGAAGTTAAATTAATAGGAGTTGGAATAAATAATTATTGTCCAACTTTCCTTCCTTCCCTTCTGTGAGGTCTGCCCATACTGGTTAGTGTGGTATTTACTTGTAGATTTTGGGTAGGTATATTGTAAAGAAAATAAACATTAAATGACTCACCCGGTGCCACAAACAATCCATTGCCCAATCCACGTTGAAGAACTTGTATGAATAATCTTTTTCCAGACAGTTTTCTAGAATTATCTGGATATCTTCTGGATTAAATGTTGCTGTAAATAATTTAACCCACATATTTATACACTGTAGTTTTAAAAAATGCATAAAAGTACCTATTATCGTTTGGTTATCAATTTGTCCTTGTATCATGTAGGTATTTGAAATTATTTAGAGCGATAGTTTATGCCAATCTTTTCTTTATTTTTGATGGGTGCGTAATAGATTTTCTATTGTTATCGTTTCAGCAGATAAAGTAAAGACTTACTTATGTAAAGGGTCGGGCCAATCCAAATTTTGTTCACGCCTCCTGTATCTTCAAACATTTCACACAGCTTCATAATATTCCGTAGTAATCCTGCCAATAACACTTTTTTATTATGTATTTCATTGAAAAACATCGCATTTTATTATACGTTATTATTTACTTTCTGGTCCACCAATAAACCAATGCGAATGCCCTATAATTGGTAACAGCCTGCAGTGGGCAAGGAACCCGCAAATTCGTATAATTCTTTCCGCATACGGCGCAAATTTATATAATAAATTATAATACATAACATTGAAATCAAGACTATTAACATTATGCATAAATACTTGATTATTTTTTCCCGACTTTGGTAAAATTATTGTAAAATTATTCACTGAAGTTTAACTTTGTAAGAATCTCTCCAATATCTGAATTATACTGCGTGCAAGAATTTACGAAAACATGTTTTAAAGTACAAATTTGTTAAAGATGTCTCCATATAGAGAGTACGTAAGTATGCATGTTCCATTGCATCATAAGTATTCGAGAATTTTCCATCTCATTAAGGCAGTTGTCCCACCCAACGACAGAGAAACGACTAACTATCGGCTATTATCTCGCTCAAGAAACGTACAATAGATATACTTTCCGTGTGAACAAAAGAGATGCATACAGGGTATATCAAGACTGCTACCGAAAACGAAGCCGGGTGGTAGTTTAAGCGACTTCAGACACAATGCAACAGAAAAGTTGCAAAAAAAGCGACAAATTTTTTTTTGTTATTTTTTCCTATGGCCATATTTGGGTGGTAAATACATTTTTTCCTAAAATAATAGTATATACCCTTTTATTTATAAATACTCTAAGGTATAAAAGAGTTTAAATTATTATTTAAGCAAAAACTATGGATTTACTACCCAAAAATAAAGATATTTAAAAAATCATAAAAAAAATTGTCGCGCCACTAGGACTACCACCCGGCTTCGTTTTCGGTAGCAGTCTTGAGATACCCGGTATACAAACAGTTGATCGCTGACTGTTCACACTGCCGGCGAGCACTCGCTTCACTAGTTTGTCGCTGAGCGACAAGAGCTATGAAAGATAACACTTGCTCGGCGATACTCGCCAAGCGATTAGAACTCACGCCGAGAGAGCAACCAGTGGTCATTTCCGCAAAGACTGACTGTACTGTGGACTGTACGCTTGACTGCCCGCTGCCGCGAGCGAGTGATGCGAGTAATCGCCCGCCTCACTAGCACACTCGCTTATAGCCGAGCTACATCCCTAAAATTAAAATATATAAAATAACTAGCCGCCGCGCCGTTATTTTCACTTCAGTAAAACTCTTCGTTCCAATATAAATATTTTTTAAATCTCTCTTAAACAAAACTATGCGTGCTATTCAGGAATGTACAACTATAAAAACAATATTATTGCTAAATATTTTTCAATCCCTTATTACCTTCAAAGGGCGAATTCAATTCAATTTTAAAACAGTCTAAATTTTTATAAATTAGCTATCTAAGTAGGTATAATGAATACCAAGTAGCAAATAGGTATGTACATACATCATACACAATATTTTATTTCTCATGACTTGTAATCCCTGTTCTGGCCACAGTTCTGGCTTTAAGCTTTAAAATCTTGAACGTAGTTTTTCATAAATTTTTTATTTTATTTCATCGAGATTTATAAGTTTAGTTGTTGATAAAGAGCAATTGAATAATAATAATAAATACATTATTTAAACACCCAACAGTCACATACATTTAACATAGTCCTGACCCCGCACTAAGATCGAGGCTTGTATCGCGGGTATAAGGGACTACGACGAGAATTTCGGTTTCACAAACACCTAGACCCGAAAGAAATAAAAATAAAATTGATGTCTTATCACGATGAGCGCAGTGCAGTGCCTACCTAATAACAATAATTTCAGTGTAGTGCCCTTGTTTAAAGAAAGAGGCCAATAAAAAAAAATGCTCTTAAGAGCGTTACACCTTGCGCGCAAAGCCAACTATAGGTATTTCTTCGTTAATTTCAACACACATAAGCGACCAAAGCTGTGTGCGTTAGAGCTGTCGCGTCGGCTCGCTATACAGTCAGCTCAACCAACTTTTGATCGTGCGCTTCAAAATTCTAATATTCAATTGAAATGTAACTTATGATTTATATATTAATAATATAATATCATAAAATATTTTATTTGCATTATAAGTAGACGAATATTACTGTGCAAGCAATGAACAATACGAATTTAGATACTTATCATATTTTCGTTATTATTACATTGTTAAGTTGCATTCAAACCAGTGTTCAATCAGTAGACACTACGGACGTTTTATTAATCATTTCGTGTTCGAACACTATGAATAGAGTTAGGGGCCTTACAACCCCTTACAATTACGAAATATATTTAATTTTATATTACAATAATACATGACATAATTTAGCCTCGGAATTACATCCCATTATATTATCTGAAACATAATTTATACTCACTACAAAATCATTGTAGGTAATAAAGAAAAAAAAATTTACCACCAAAGTACTAAGATGTGACAATCGCAGTCCGCGCGTGGCTATTTTTTACTACGCACGGCAAAAATCGACTGCAGCTAGGCCGGAGCGACGAGCGATAAGTCCTCCCTCTGGAAGGCCTTGCGGCGCGGCGGTCTGATTTGATGCAGGTCGGACAGCGTGTTTATAGTGATTTTTAAAATATTCGTAGAAACATGAAAACTAATTTTGTTGAAATATAAAAATGGTAATTTATTGATAAGATGTTCTTCTATTATAATATGCAATTGCTGTAAAAAATTATGTACGATAAGTTGGTGAAAAAAAATATGTTCTTGACGAAAGTTTCTAAATAATTTCGCAATGTTAAAATTTTATTTTTTCAGGAACTAAACACATAAAGATTATTTTTCTTAGCAAAATCCCTCCATAAGGATCTTCTTAGTCTGATAATATTTTTATTTTCATCTTATATTTAGTGATTTCGGATATCTTAAGCTTCTAAATTGCCATTTAAAGCCTTAATAACGAAACTTGTATTCAGTTATCCTTATAGAACTCACAAATCACCATCAATCTATAATGTTTTCACCAAAATCCCTAGATGACAACCTTTTCTAAAATTAGTACTAATTATTTTTCCTTTAAATTGTTTAATGGTGGCTATTAACTCGTTTGAAAAGTCCTGTTTTTAAGCCAAAAAGCGCGCGCTCTTAAATATAAACTTATTAATGAATCAAATATAATCCAAAAAGCGTCATAGAAATAGTCAAGTTAAACTGTATTGGGACTGGGATATAATAACCGATAAAACTATAGCTTGGAACAGACCGGACATCGCAATTACTTTGAAAGAATCCAAGATCACTTATCTTATAGATATAACAGTTCCTAACACCAAAAAGTTAAGAAAGAAACAAAGAAAAAATATTACTGGTGGTAGGTCTCTCATATGTGAGAGGCTGCCTGGGTGGGTACCACCGCAATGTCTATTTCTCCCGTCAAACAGCAGTTTAAATGCACTGTGTGTTTCGGATTGAAGGACATTGTAGCCAGAGTAACTACTGGACATATTGAGACTTTACATCTTATGTCTCAGGATGGCGAGCGCAGTGGAATGCCAAGCATGCTTTATAGTTCAAGATGTTGTTTGGTTTTGCTACTGTTCATGAGCGGTCGCATCGCTTACCATCAAGCGAACGGCATGCTCGTCTCGCCATTCAAAGCAATAAAAAAAAAAAAGAAAAGAAACATAATGAAAAAATACAAAAATATATACCACTTACAGACGAAATCAAAGATATGTGGCAGCAAGATAAAGTAACCACAATACCTATAGTAATATCCAGGGCTGGCGTTAGGGTAGGGCGCGCACGGGCGACCGCCCAGGGCGCCAGAATAAGAGGGGCGCCGCTGGCGCCCCTTATATTAGCTTGTTTGTTAGGCAAGTCTCACTTATTTGAAATCCCTAAATCTAGATACAAAGTTTGTCAGAATGAAATCCACTTTTCGGTTGGAGCACTGCTGTTAATTTCACCAGGAATCCTAAATAATAGCATATACTACAAATCAAGTTACATATTTTGAGTATAAATAAGATGGCTGTGAAAATCGAGCCATCTATTAAATACTGTAAGAACCACTTCAAAATAAAAAATGCTGAAATTAATATTATAGATTTTTTCGTAACGATATGGTAAGAATTAAAATTTTTGATTAAGTATTTTTTTTTGTCATACTACAATCAACCATTTTCAAATTCGTTGTGAGCGACTACTAATTTCAGTAACAATCCACTGGGTATACACTGCAGCGCCGTCAGCACCACTTACGTCGGAACATTTGCATGTCGCGTTACTCCATGAATCGCGCTGGAATAGTGGCAAGTCTCGGGCTATCAGGCCGGGCTACAAGCTGGTTTACAATGGATCTACTACTGGCCGGAACGGAATTGCCGTAGTGTTGTCTAGCGTCCGGGAGAATATTCTTAAGTCGACATACGGAGCGACCGGCTTGTGCGGGTTATAGTAATGATTGAGAGGGTTGTTGCCAAGTTAATCAGCGCTTACGCCCGCAAGTGAGTTGCTCGGAGGCGGAGAGGAAGCCTTTTGGACCCTTGTTGATGACACTATGTGCAATCTGCCCTATTTTTTTTAACGAGATTATAGTTCCTTAAGTCTTTCTTCCGGTACCGCTGGCAACAATCGGAACAGGCGTGTCGGAGTCTCCGACCTATTAGTCTGGCGCACGTGGATGTTGCAGCCAGGCTGGGTCTTCACCGAGATCTAAAAATATCTTTTGCCGGCATACCACCTAAAATCCTCTCGGTGGTCATCGCACGCATTACGGACGACAGGCGATGTGGATGGGCGAGTAGCGTCTAGTTGATTCTCCGTGCCATCCAGCGCATTGGCTCCTCACAACTTGGAAGGGTGCAGATGTCCCCACTTTCCTACTTCAGATGTACATGGTCGGTGATCCGCGACAGATACGAGACCACGTGTTCTGCTGCCCATCTCAAAGTTGCTCCTAACATGAGCGCACGGACGTACGCACTCCTTGTGTGCCCAGTGACTCCGATCACTCTTATTAGTCGCCTCCTACAACAAGCAGGGGATATTGTGGTAGAATGCTGACAACCCTTAAACACTGAGCGAGGACGCCAAGTAAGCCTTTGTCATTTACCCGGCGCCTCCTTCTCGGTTGCCGGCAGCACACGGGATCGTTCCGCTCATGATCCCGCTCCCTGCTCTCCTTCTGCGGCGATCATGGTCTGCCATGACCTCGTACTCTTGACCATGAAGGAATTACGGCTGAAAGAGAGAGGTCCACTCCGGCGGCTACGTGAACAGCTGCACACTCCTCTTCCAGGCTGGACACTCCGAGTAAGTGTGCTCGGCTGTGTCCTCTGAACAGTTATCCCGATGGTAACACATAGCGGATTCTTCCTTTTTCGCCACTCTCCACAGATAATCTGCCGAAACAACCATGCCGCGATAGTTCCTGCATCTGGCGGAAGGTCATCACACCGTGCCGCCTGCTCAGCCATTGGTCGAGGACAGGACGCACTGACGCGATGGTCCAAGCACCAGCACTGGGATTGTCCAGCCGCGCGGAGGCCGTACAGGCTCGACCTCTCTAAAGGCCGGTCCGCGGTCGTTCCCCGCGACGAGACGTCTCTTCCGCCAGTTTTAGGCTGAGGCGAGAGAGCTTCGTCGTCAATGTCCTAGGGAGGGTAGCCGGCCAACTCACTGATTATTCGGTGCGCTATCGCTCGCTGCGGTGAACTCGGGAGGAAAACACAAATCAAACGGTGGCCCAAACGGGGAAACCGTAAAGAGTCATAATCGGATGACTCCCACGTACAAGCTTCGGCAAGGGATGCCGGGACTTCGAGGTTTGCATTCGTAATGCAAAGGAGGATTCCTACCCAATCTACACCTCTGACTTTTCGGAGTCATGTGTGTATTGATAGTCAATCACCACGCACTAAAACGGTGAAGGAAAACATCGTGAGGAAACCTGCATACCATAGCGATTTATAAAATAAAAATCTATGGTATGTAAGTCCGCCAAACCCGCACTAGGCCAGCGTGGTGGACTATATGGCCTAACCACTCTCAACCGTACTCTCGATTGTAGAGGAGGCCCGTGCCCTGCAGTGGGACGTATATGGGCTGATACAGAATCTTTAATCCAATATGTGTTCTGTCCTGCATTGTATTGTATACTGTGCTGTCATGAATAAAACAGTTCTTTCTTTCTTTCTAAATCAATAAATCCGTTACAATGTAAGCAAATCGGATAGACCAGTCTACGCAAGCAGTACCCGTTCACGAGTATGACGCATGTGCCAGCCATCGGTCTCCTCAACCATATTACAGGGAAGTGACCGACCCGGCACACGACGCCACCGCAAGCACAGACTTTTTAGCGAGCATGACATACCCAATCACTTACACAGGAAAACAATGGCAAATTGATAAGTTACATAATTCAAATTATATTTTACAGAGCACACCAAGACTTCCGCTCCAAGATACTACACATTTATTTAATTTTATTATATTTCCAAGCCTTGTTATCATCTAGATATTCTGAAATTTTATAATATGCTTATTGCATAATTTTTGCTTGATAGTAGCTTTGAATTTTGTAATAGATAAGGATTTAATAAGTTTTAATTTAATGACTGAGAACTTTGCTATAAAAGTGTAAACCCTTAAAAGATTTGCTGATCTTGTGGAGTCTAGTCTTATGAGAAGCTAGATTATTCTTATTCCTAGTATTTTGTTATGAATATCGCTAATCTTACGAAAACTTTCATTATTTCTACGGATATAAATTAAATTTTCAAAAATGTATTGTGATGCTACTGTCATTATATTTATCTCTTTAATTTTTTCTCTAAGGGAATATCTGGACCCTAGCGAATAAATTAACCTTATAACTCGCTTTTTGGATAATTGCAATATCTCATAAACGTTATTCCACACATCACAAAATACTAATTACTACATATTACATATTAGTCTTTCGGCTATCTACTAACACTAATTTGTTTGCAACTGCTTTTACAGACTTGAGAACAATGTCCATATTAACGGAGGAATTTGTTACAAGCATTCCACCCCCAAGGTTGCTTGTAAAAGTGTAAAGGGATGGTTGTAACATTGCAAATAAAATAAAAAATGGCCTTTGTTTATCAATATATTTATTTTCAGTCAGTCTTTTAGCCTTACTATACCCAAATTATGATAAACAGAATCAAAATTTTCTCAATAAACAAACACGAAAATCTCGGGACAGTCTGAGTTTTCAGGACTCATGTATGCATGTATAAGTCAATCAACCAAGCACTATAACGGTGAATGAAAATATCGAGAGGAAACCTGCATACCAAAGCGATTTGTTCGAATTATGTGGTAGGTATGCGAGGTCCACCAATCCACAATAGGCCTGCGTGGGGCCTTAGCCCCTCTCATAGTACTATCAATAATAGAGGTCAATTAAAAACAAAACTAAATTCTCTAATTAAAACTGATTAAAATTAAACAGAAACAAAACACACTTTTTATTCGCAAAATATTCAAAATCCCGCTTTTTTCACGTAGGTATACTGAATTATAGCAATTAATAGTTCAGTCAATATGTAAGGAATAATTAATTGCCCTCCGAAGAAAGACCTACCGTTATTTAACATAATGAATCGTTAGGGGGACATGTCAAGAGGTCACAGAAAAATTAAAAAGGTCGCGCTGTTTGCTGATTTTGAGAAATTCAAAAATGAATTTAAAAAATTTGGAATGCTTTTTTCTTGGAAACTATTGGTTTTAGGAAAAAGATTTTCACTTATAAAATGTAGAGGGCATTGCGAACTACATTTTTTGTCATTGAAGTGACGTCATCCGACTTGAAATAATGTGATGCAAAACATAGATAAATTCACCTAAGTTCAAATTTTTGCTAAACAACAGTTCAAATTTTTTGATAACAAAATCAGAAAACAATTACTGCTATTTTATTTGAATTAAAAAAGATAAAAACTGAATGGCATGAGTACTGTGCAACGGCACGGTACATAATGTACAATTTGTACACTTCGACAAGTTCCAGCTCGAAACACGGTAAGTTTTATAAAAAAATTGTTAAAATAAAAGTTGTAGCTAATTTTGTGACGAACTACTTTCGAATTTACATTATTATAAAAAAATCATTTTTTCCTATCGAAAATAGCGTTGGAACACTTTTTTGATCCATTAGCGCCCTCTACTTTTTGTATTTCAAGTCGGATGACGTCACTCCAATGACAAAAAATATACTTCGCAATGCCTTCTACATTTTTTGTTCCAAAAACTTTTTCCTAAAAGCAATAGTTTCCAAGAAAAAAGCGTTTTTAAAAATGTTTTTATTTGTTTTTTGAATTTCTCAAAATCAGCAAACAGCGCGACCTTTTTAATTTTTCTGTGACTTGACATGTCCTCCTAACGATTCATTATGTTTAATAACGGTAGGTATTTATTCGGAGGGCAATTTACATGTTGACTGAACTATAAGCCGACGCCGATGGATACCTAACCTATCAGTTCCGTTATTATCACTTTATCTTCTATTAAAGCTACATAAAAAGCGTCCGTAAAATAAAAGCCAAAATGCGATAAATAGTTTTTATTACGTATGTACATTACATTGGCGATACGGTAATACACACAAAAAAATAACAAATAATTTATTCTTATACGATACAAATGCATATTTACATTAAACGAACAAATAGGTCAGGACAATTTGCGATACACGAGTCTAATTTATTTACAAACGAGTATTGAGCTTTCATACGCTAATGATGGGCATATTGTATAGATAACAGTACCACGCAAACTTGAAAAAAATAAATAATTATAGTTCTTTTTTTTTATGCATTCCCACATTTTTTTAAAATCGCTTGATTTGATTGAAGGTTTTGCACACGTTGGGTGCGGCGCAAACATACGTTGTGTTTGTCACAGATCAGTAGGACGATTCACGTAACTTTTTGACGCGCCGATCAAGTTGCGGTGCGGTAACAATTAAGTTTACGCTTTGGTACAAAATGGTATTCTTGTAAATGTTTAGCTGCGCGTGAACTGCGCGTGAGCTGCGCGTCAACTGTACGTCAGACGTATGAAATTTGTTTGACATTGACATATACGCGCAGCAGTAGAATACCCCTTTGACTGTCGTAAGCGCCGCCTACTGACCTTGATTTAAAAATAGCCCCTATTTCAATAACGTTAGGTTGCTTTTTTGCTTGAAATCGATGAGCCGTATTAATAATAGACCCTATTTCAATGACATTAGGTTGCTTATTGCTTGAAATCCGAAGGAACCGTGTTCCGGTTCCGACGGTTGAGGGGATACCCTCTAAAAAACGTTTGCGTGACGCGAACTTGACGCGAGCATATTTGACAGCGGTTGTCAAAATTACGAGAATACGGAAAAGGGCTGTTTTGATCGAAACTTAACCGCAACTGCACTGCAGCTGAACTTATTGTAATACGTGAATCGCCCTACAGATCGAGATGGCAATCGGGCTATGAGGTGACGCGCGGGAGAAGGGACGCCCTGCACACCCGCACGTCACCCGCGCTGTCCTATTCTTAGTGCTGCACGAGGACATATCGACCGCTTTATCGATGTCGATCCCGTTTACACTGTTGTTTCTTTATTATATTGTTGTTTATTGAATTGATTGCGGTGGCTTTTAAAGCTAAAAAATAATAATTTATACTTTATTTATTCTTTATTAGTTTAGTTTTTCTCGTATAACATCGATGTGCAGACATCGACTAGGTTCGGATTGTGGATAAAATATTTTGTCATATTATTTGTAATAAACTTGACTTAATTATATTTACTCTCATGTCATTGCGAGGAAAAAAATATCGATATTTACAACATGGAACGTGATACTACATCACTAAAAATTTGCCATGCCGACCTGTCATGTACAGTATTACCGACATAATACTCCTCGCACTAGTATATAGGTTTCAGCACGAAAAAATTTACAAACTGTGAAAGCAATAGTATTTTTTGTTTATAAACAATATTTCAAAGGTTACAACCAAGCTCAAACAATGAAATGTTCACAGAAAAAGAAAAAATCACGTTATATATTACACAAAAGAGTGATTTTTGCTTTTCCTATATTATGCAACATTTGCGCGGTATTGCTATCTAAGCGATATTTGATTATCCGTTCAGATGGAAATACCTACTGTGATTTAATTTGTAATCCACTAGCTATCAATGCCTTGCACCTTTACTAGTCTGATTTCACATGTTAAGGAAACTGATATTAATGTTTTGAGAAAATACACAACCTTTTTGGTGCATATCTGGATATAAATGTTTGGAAGAATTTTAATTAATAATTTCAAACAGAATTCTTTTATGTTTTATCGATAATATAAGGCATGTCCTACTTTGAGCTTAATCCTTACGCCATTTAACGATTTTAAGTCCATTATAGACCACATTATAATCATACAACTAACATTAGATAAATCACATTTTCCATTTTGATTTTCATAGCCTCATCCTGAACATAATTACTTCAAATTCTTGGTTTACGATTACAGGGGGTCAACAACGTGCGGAGCGCCTTTAGCGAGAAATACGGTTGTATGTCCTGTATTCCAATTTTAGCTGATCAAACCTTTGCTTCTCAAATCATTTTTGAAATATGCAGCTTTATAATTTCGTTCTAATTCATAAGTAGTTTCAAAACCGATTTTAGTTATCGAATGTGCTGTCCCTTTCTATCGACTGAATTAATTCGAGCGGAGGAGAATAAGGTCATTTATGTAAGTCACAATCAAAGTCAATACATTTCCAATTATTAAGTATCTATTGAGAAAGCTAGCAAGGTGGTCAATCCAAAACTAAAGATTGGGCAAAAAGTGTCATAAAATCTCTACTAATCACTATTATAAGTTCGCAACATACAGGAGATTCCGAACGAATCGAAGATTAAACCTATCGAATATGGCTCTCATATCACAGTCTGTAAATAAATACGCATTGTGATGATTTGCTCAGCAACATTTTATACAATTGCCACTAAAGTTACTTGTTTATGAAAAATATTTTTTCGCCCCACCGGTATTTACAAGTCCCTTTTTCAGCGAGTCCTTTACCATGTTATAACAATAAATGACTAAATTTATTCAATATGTAAACACATTCAATAATAAAGAAAATTAAAATCATCATCCTCATAATTTAACTCATAATAAAAACCGAGTAATCTTGATATTAATAAATTCCAAAACAACAACTTATGCATTACAATTCTGTTGTATTTTAACTAGAAAATTAATTGTATTGACTTTATACTTTTATTTCAATAGACAACTAGCGACAAAACTTAAATAAAATCTAATTTCAAAGTAAATACTGTTTGTACTTTGAAAACTTAGACACAATATGAAGCTAAAGTCCATTACAAAAAATCATATGTATTCTAATTATTCTAGAGGCGATATTTCACAATGTCATTAGAACTGTCTCTCTCATGTTTCTTTAAGTTTGAAAAATAATGAGTGCTAGAAAGTGGAATCAGTTATGCGAAAGTGTACCAACAACTTTTACAACAATTGCGTTAAGTCAATTTGCAATATTTTATCAATGTGTCCATACGTACTTTTTGTATTAAATATGAATAAAATCTTTGGCTCTTTTATAAGTAGTAATGAACCACATTCTAATCAATATTTTATCATTTGTGTTTGTGGGTAAGAATTTGACATAACTGGTTCCAATTAATTCCCAATATCTTAAACTTACATATAATTTAAAACGGATAAGTAAAAAACGTCAATTACATTAGTGTCAGAGTGAGAATGTCAATATCAATGGCAGTGAATTACGTGTACATGGAAATTTAGTCTACATTAGCGTGAATAGAGCATTCTCAGAAAACGCGAGATTTCAACACACAAACATCCAGTCGTCAATAGTACTTAGTATTGTGTGTTTAAAACATCGATAAAAATGATTAAAAAATTGCAATTTCATCGAGGCGGGTGGTCGATATACTGGCTTGATTTTTTTCGATAGATTTTAAGTCATACGTTAGAGGAGGGTGTAGGGTATCTTACAGCACGACAAGGTCCATGATATCGGCGCGGGGAGGAACCGTAGTGGGGCGGAAGTATGTACAAAGTTTGTCGAAGAGGTTGACGCGGGCTTGGCGCGCGTCCCAGTCGGCGTCGGGCGCAACGTCATCGTCGTCGTCCCCCACGTCCCACGTGTCTGGCACCGGCTCAGGGGTGTCTTCAAAAGGTTGAATGGGCTCGAAGCTGTTGTCTTCTGCGCCGAGTACCTGGAGGACGAGCAGATTAAAAAAAGTTATTTTTGAAATTTACTTAATCTAATAAGTGTAATGTTAATGCGTCTTAGTATCAACTAGCAATATCTGTATCAGTCCACAATCGACCAGTGCTCAGGACAAGACTTCTCTTCAACCGAGAATTCTATGAAGAATTGCATAGTTCACCAAGCTGGTCTAGTGGTAAGTGGTGAAAATGAAAAAAATGAAAAAATATTTATTCAAATCAACGCTTATGCTCGTACAATAAGAGATCGTACAGTTAGATTAGGTTTGCACATTAGTTCCTTGTTTACATCTAAACATTTTTACCTTGGTCCCCCACTAGGCATGTCTGGTCATGGTAGTTGTAAACACTTGATTATAGAAGAGTCCGTACCCAGCCGTTGAGAACCGGCCATTGAGGACTAGTATGGTATAGTATCATAGCGATTTATAAGAATTTCTATGGTATATAAGTCCGCCAACCCGCACTAGGCCAGCGTGGTGGATTATATAGCGTAACCACCCTCAATCGTACTCTCGATTGTGTCAGAGGCCCGTGCTCTGCAGTGGGACGTATATGGGCTGATACAGATGGTATAGTACTTTTTTCGTTAGAATGAATACGCATGAAGAAATAAATAAATAAATAACACCCAACAGTCACATACATAGTCCTGACCCTATACTAAGATCGAGTCTTGTGTCGTCGGTATCAGGCACTACGAGAGACTTTTCGGTCTCACAAACACCCAGTATACATGAATGTGGTCTATTGTGTAAATGTGTACATGATGAGATTCAGTGTGCAAGTTATTTTACTCTACAATCAATCTCAAGGTTAAAACGCCGACAAACTATCCCCGCATGCCATTACATGTGTAATGTATTATTATTACGTCTATTATGTCCATTCCATGTCGGTAAGTGCATGTAATAAACGACAGAGATTTTTAAAATGAGCCTTATTACGGTACAATTTGAGTGTACATGCCTGTGCGAGTGCCGCGGCGGGGTGCTGCGGCGCGGGCGGGCGCGCGCGGCGGCGTGCGAGCGCGCGCGTGCGGCGCGACGTCAGCGCGGGCACGTTGTACTCCGTCGAGCGACCGGCGAACAGAGCCGTCGCCAGCTTCTGGAAACGACTCGCCTGTGCACCACAACACGTAGTCATAACTATTGATCATTTAAACATATATTTTTTAAATAGTACCTGTACGGACCAATGGCCCTCGTAAGATGATGGTTGATAGAAGTTGATTTAAAATGATAGCCCGTGATAATGATAAAACTGATATTAAAGAAACTAAGTAAAGGTATATGATATCTAGCAGATAGTTGACGACGTAGTTGTCTCGCGTTAGAGCGTTTGTATTATATAAAACCGACAGTATTTGATATAATAAGGTATCAATCGTTCTTTTTGGTGAATACATACCGTTTAAATAAATATTATGGCACCAAAATAACACCTGCATGTTCTAATATTGTATTTCTACACATTGTTTATTTTGTTTTATATCCTCAATTTTAAGTCACGGATCATCTTAGAAACTGACATAATAAAACTTGCAATTTAGCAATATTTAAAAAAACCTATGCATAAAAATGCTAAAGGTTGCCTGGAAGATATTGTCTAGTGCAATAAGGCCGCCGATTTTACTTATTTTATATGTTGTTTTAAAATCTGTTTTTTCTGGTGTACAGACAAATATTAAATGAAATAATACCTGCACAGGGTCAGAATGATCGAGCACGGCAGCCAGTTCATTCCTCAGGTAATGCAGCGCGGCGGCGGCGGTGGCGGGCACCCTGGGCGTGGAGGCGAGCTCCCTGTAGCAAGCCTCGCGGAGGGCCACGCGGGCCTCCTGCACCACGCGGTCCGTGGGCGTGCGCGTGAGACGCAGAGACCACAGGTCGTCCAGCCGCAACCTGGGTTGCGACGACATGCCAGGGTTGCCGCCGAACAGATAGTGCACCTGGGGAATAACGCGCTTGGATTGTAGATTTATACAAGGGTTTTTTAGCGACGTGTAATATCGATATTTTGAATAAATATCGATAAATTAGGTTTCAGTTCACTTACGCGGTTTCAAAGCAAAATTAATTTTGTAACTATGTTTCAGTTTATAGTTATTTTACAAGCCGCCTACCCCACTGAAATAAGCTTTAGTGTTAACTACGTTTTACTAAGAATTTCATGCAATATTATTTTGTGTTAATTTTTTATCGACTTAAATAGTATCGATATTTTGATTCAAACATCCATAAATTATCACAATTTTCTGATCATATTATATCGATACTTTTGACACATTCTAATGCAACAACACTACCCAATAATTCCACAATCAACCAGCATTCATAACAAAAACCGTAAACCATTATCGACATAGTATTAAAGAGCAATACCTTCCTAACAGGATCATAGACGAGTTGGTGCGCGAACCTGGGCCGCGGGTCGTTGGGCGCGACGGTGTCGTTGCGGTACACGCACGTCCACGACATGCGCCGCAGCGAGAACGCCCACAACGTGTTGTACACGCGCTTGTCCTTCTCCTTGCTCATACCCTGGGATAGAGATGCTTATTATAACATGTAAACAACTATACTGGTGAGTTTTTCAAGTGGGCGTGTATGGCAAAATTCAAAACTATGAGGAATAGCGTTTTAGTTTTCATCAAAATCGGGCTCGTAAGTCCTTTGAGCATTTTTCGCTATTCCTCATCATTTCGTATTTGGTCATGTACGCCCACTTGAAAAACTCACCCTGTATATATTCTTGATAAAAAACGGAGGCCGCGAGGAAACCTGCATCATAGTGAACCGGAAGAATTTCTCTGGTAGGTAAAATAAAATAAGTACACCCACCAGTAAGTGCGTGATGGCCTGTTGGTAAACGGACTAGACGCGACTGCCAACATGTTCACGGTGGTCGCGGGTTCGAATCCCAGGGCACACCTCTGAATTTTCGGAGTCATGTGTGTATTGATAGTCAATCACCACGCACTAAAACGGTGAAGGAAAACATCGTGAGGAAACCTGCATATCATAGCGATTTATAAAAATTCTATGGTATGTAAGTCCACCAACCCGCACTAGGCCAGCGTGGTGGACTATATGGCCTAACCACTCTCAATCGGTAGTCGATTGTAGAGGAGGCCTGTGCCCTGCAGTGGGACGTATATGGGCTGATACAGAGACACCCACCAGTCACATACATAGTCCTGACCTCACACTAAGATCAAGTCGTATATCGTGGGTATCAGAAAGTACGAGAGACTTTTCGGTCTCCCAAAAACCGAGACTCGAAACAAATACCTGTAGATCACATAATTTAAATAAATAATAATAATAATTATTATTATTATTACTTATTCAATTATCGATTCCTGGAATCATGTTTCCCAGAGAGCCTCCAACCAACTGCGTCACGGAGCCTGTCACAATAATAATACAGTAACAGTATTGCATAATATACAGTGGTATTTACCGAGAGCACGAACATCTCATCGGTGTCCGGGTCGAGCGTGGCGCGCTGCGTGAACCCCTCGCCGGGCGGCGGCGTGGCGGCGGACGCGGCGCACAGCGCATGCGCCTCGCCCGTGCCCACGTCCCACCACCACAGGTCCAGCAGGTGCTCGCGGTTGCGCTGACCGGCGAATATGTACAGGCGGCGCTGGATCTGCGAACGATACACTTATCATTATTATCATCATAATCAACATTCTTCATCACCATCATCATTCTGCATCGCCGTCATCATTCTTCATCACCATCATCATTCTGCATCGCCGTCATCATTCTTCATCACCATCATCATTCTGCATCGCCGTCATCATTCTTCATCACCACCATCATTCTTCATCACCATCATCATCATCATATATCTATAAATCATATAAATAAGACGATTAACAAAAATAAAATCTAAATAAGTTCAATTTATATGATGATAACATAATCATCATAAAGCATCTTCCATCACCCTGGCTCACTGATGATATCAAAGTCTTTATGAAGAAAAAGGTCGCAGCAAAAGCTAAGTTCAAGCGTCGACCTACGTCTCAAAATTGGGACCAATATGCGGCTCTCCGAAATCACTGCAACAAGATGTGTAGGAATGCTCAACGCCGACATGTTCACAAATCTGTAGAAAATAAGGATCCCATCAAAAACATCCTGTAAAAAAATTCCAAGTCTCGCAGCTCAGGTTTTCTACCGCAAAAAGTTCTGAGATGCAATACATAATGTAATACCAAGTCGATTAATTTATTTAGTCCTTAAGGGACCTTCTATATAAAGTTATTTCGTTGGTTATTACCATATCAATATTAAAAATTCTTTACGTTTTAAATAAATGGATCGACTTGGCCATCGCATGAAAACATAATGTATCGTACAATTTATACATAATGCTGCCGGCCAAGTCGATCTATTTATTTAAAACGTAAAGAATTTTTAATATTGATATGGTAATAACTAACGTAATAACTTTATATATAAGGTCCCTTAAGGACTAAATAAATTAATCGACTTGGTATTACATTATGTATTGCATCTCAGAACTTTTTGCGGTAGAAAACCTGAGCTGCGAGACTTGGAATTTTTTTACAGGATGTTTTTGATGGGATCTCACGTCTTTTTGTAGAGTCCTACTTTTTTCCTTTTCGGTACTTCTTACTTCTAGAATATCACTAACGATTTTTCGTAAAGCCTCTGTCTTATGGATTTTTCTTATTTTTGTAGGTATCAATTTATCACAAATATAGCGGATTTGATTATTAATGTTCTTTCTTTCATTGTAATTGATATTTTCGAGCTATTTAGTTTATTTATTTGCAAGTTTTTCTTCGTCATGTTTTTCTAGAGGAATGTTGTACAGTTTCATGGGCTGAATACACCATTTCCCTCTCTATATCCCCTCCTGTTATGCCTCATATATATAGATCTCTATCTACAACTATTATTCAATTATATACGGGTACAATGATTCATTAACTGCAAATGTAACTTTGTAAACCTACACATTTATATGGGATTACAATGTTATTCACGCAGTTGGTCTATCTAGAAAACTAGACACAAATTATGAAATGTTTGAATTTTCCCTTACTTTAGACACTAAACACTAATTATATTCTAAATTTGAAGGTTCTATGTCTGCTAGAAGTGTCTTAGACTTTTGATGATCGGTCAGTCAGTCAGTGAGTGACAAAATTAAGAATGTTTGACTAGTTACAATTATTAAACTACTGGTTCAAATTGAATGAAATTTTAAATATACCGTGTTTACACAATGCCTGCTTAGTAACTGAAAATCCAGGCTTCATGCTTTAGCCACAACGAAGTTATAGGGGGTTGAAAATGGTCTGAATTGCTTCGAGAAAAGGATGTTACGGCCTATAGCTCGACTTGGAGGGGGCTCGGCCGCGCCCCCAGATCCAGCTAAGGTTTGGAAGTTTCTTCGTTCTATGGGAGTTGGAAAATCTCGCTCAGATTCTATTCCTCATACTTTAAATTTAGATTCATTGAATGCACATTTCGCTGCTTTGCCTACATTTGATAGGGCTACTAAAAATAAAACAATCCATGATCTTTCTTCTATTCCAACTCCTATATATCCTCAATTTGTCTTTAATCAATTCTCTGATTGTGATGTTAAAAAGAGCATATTATCGATCTCTTCCAATGCATCTGGGAATGACTGCGTTAGTCGCAGTATGATTTTGCCTGTCCTTGACGAAATTCTCCACATCCTCTGTCATATTCTTAACTTTTCCTTATCCAACTCCGTCTTTCCATCTTTATGGAAGGAGGCCGAAATAATTCCTCTCCCCAAAAAACCTAATCCCGCATCTTACACTGAATACCGGCCAATATCCATTCTCCCTTTCCTTTCTAAGGTCCTTGAGAATCTCGTCCACCAACAATTATGCTCCTTTCTCACTCGTAACAATCTCCTTAATCCTTTCCAGTCGGGATTTCGTCATGGATATGGTACCACTACTGCGCTTGTTCACATCACGGATGACATCAGAGCTGCGATGGAGAATGGCAAGCTAACAGTTCTAGCTTTGCTAGACTTTAGCAATGCTTTCAACACCGTTGACTTTGATGTCTTGCTAACTACACTATGCTCTATTAACATATCTCCAACAGTAATTGATTGGTTTTGTAGCGGTCCCTCCGCTAACTAAAAGCTGCGCGGGCACACAACACGTCACCGACAGTTGTCTTCATGACGTTACTAGATGGCGCTAGAGCGCGGTTTAACTGCGACGCTAGGTGGCGCTACTTACGTCATGCTTCAAGCAGCACGCACAGCCCACGTGACGGCTGTTGCCTCTTGTCACCGACAGACGGCGTTGAATCGCGCAGCATACGTCTCCGATTGGTCAAGACCCAGCAACGCACGGGGATTGGACCTCGACTCGACACTTCGGCGACACTCGGGAGTCTTCGGCAATGTTCGTCGCTCAGGACTAACGGGAATTAAAAAACTGCCGATTCACTCCGCTTACCACTGTCTACAAGTTCGCGCGTTACTCTATACTATATCGTCCTGTTATTGTAAAGTTTTAATATACTGTTGCTGCTTAGCGCTAGTTTTTATTTCCGTGCATCACTGTGATCGCCTTCACTACGCTTCACCTTCGCTTACACACTGCACTGCCGCTATACAGCCACACCCACAAATTGGTGACCCCGACGTGATCGTCGTGATCAAGACTCTCAAGATCTTCGTGGGTACGCTGTGACTGACTCTGGAGAAAACGGACACGCATTAACCGTAAGACTAAAAACTTACTCAAGGTGAGCCGTTATTTTTTTTTAAATCTCAAAGATGAGTGAACCAACGCCTGCGAGAGATAGTAAGGAGGAAGTATTGCGTGTGGGAGTTCGAATACCCCCATTTTGGCCTGAAGAACCCGCTTTATGGTTCGCTCAAATGGAAGGTCAATTTATCCTTTCTAAGATCACTAGCGACGAGACCAAGTATTACTATGTAATGGCTCAACTAGAGCCGCGCTACGCAATAGAGGTCAAGGACATTATAACTAACCCACCCGCAACGGGCAGATACAACAAACTGAAAGCCGAGCTTATTAAGCGCCTCTCGGCCTCTCAAGAAAAGCGAGTGAAACAATTACTGATGCACGAGGAGCTTGGAGACCGCAAGCCATCCCAATTTTTGCGACATCTGATGGGATTAGCGGGTCCGTCATGTCCACCCGATTTTTTAAATACATTGTGGTCTAGTCGTTTGCCGCAAAACGTACAATCTGTTATCGCTCCTCATATGGAGTTGCCGCTTGACAAACTTGCCGAGTTAGCGGACAAAGTTCACGAAATTGCACCTACAATTCCTCAGGTAGCCAGTACGTCGTCGGAAGATTCGCGCTACGAGAAGATGACTAAGCAGATTAGCGAGCTCACACGGCAGGTCGCGTTGCTCACTGCGCAGCAAAGCGAAGCAGGACGCAACCGTTCTCGTCACAAAATGGGAAGGTACCAAAAGTCACGTAGTCGTTCCAGACCTCGGCAACCACCAGTGGATCACCCGCATTGCTACTACCACTATACCTACGGGTCGAAGGCAATGAAATGTAAGCAACCTTGTTCTTTTAACGATGCGTTAAACTCGCAGGGCGGTCGCAAGTAGCGGCCAACGACTGCCCTACATCTACAGGCCGTCTATTTGTCGTCGACCGAACATCTAAGATGCGATTCCTGGTGGATACAGGTTCTGACTTGTGCGTTTTTCCGCGGTCAGCAGTTAAGACGCCCTGCACACGCACCAACTACGACCTGGTAGCTGCAAACAACTCTGTTATACACACATTCGGACCTATGACACTGCACTTGAACCTTGGCTTAAGGCGCGTATTTACGTGGAATTTCACAATCGCAGACGTTTCGAAACCTATTATTGGAGTGGATTTTTTAAGCTTTTATAATCTGCTTGTGGATTGCAGAAGCCAGCGATTGATTGACGGAACTACGACGGTTTCAGTGGCTGCAGTCAACGCAAATTCAACAGATGGCGACATATCTTCTGTGAAAGTCATCACTGGTGAGACCACATACCACGACCTACTGCGTGAGTTTCCGGAAATCACCCGACCTGCAGGTATTTTATCTGAACCAAAACACAACACTGTGCACTACCTCAGGACCACCCCAGGGCCTCCAGTTTCGAGCAAGCCGCGACGCTTAGATCCGATTCGTCTTCAAGCAGCAAAAAAGGAATTTGAAGACATGTTGAAGTCAGGTATAGCTCAGCGTTCCGAAAGTTCTTGGTCATCCGCACTCCATTTAGTTAAGAAAAAAGATTCCGGTTGGAGACCGTGTGGCGACTATAGAGCGCTCAATGCGAGAACAATACCTGACAGATACCCTATTCGCCACATCCATGACTTTTCGCACCAACTCTCAGGATGTTCGGTATTTTCTGTCATAGATCTAGTTAAGGCCTACCACCAAATTCCGATGAACCCAGATGACATTCCGAAAGCTGCAATCTCTACACCATTCGGTTTGTTTGAATTCCGTTATATGACATTTGGTTTACGAAACGCTGCGCAGACATTCCAAAGATTTATCGACGAAGTGTTACTTGGACTGGATTTTTGTTTTGGCTATATTGACGACATCCTTGTTTTTTCTAAATCTCCAGAGCAGCATCGCACACACTTGCGTCAATTATTTGACCGCTTGAAACGCTACGGAATTTTAATAAACACCTCTAAGTGTATACTGGGTCAAGCAGAAGTCAAATTTCTCGGTTACTTGATTTCAGCCGCCGGTACCAAACCTCTGGACACAAAGATTGCTGCACTCAAACAGTTTCCGGTCCCGAAGACTGCGAAGGAGCTCCGAAGATTCTTGGGCATGATAAATTTTTATCGCCGATTTATGCCCCACGCAGCGCAACTTCAAGCGCCTCTAAACAACTTACTCGCAGGTACCAATGCAAAAAGCTCTACTCCTATTGAAATGACTTCCGATTTGGTTCAAGTTTTCGAAAAATGTAAGGATTCCTTGGCGCAAGCAACACTCTTGGCCCATCCAGACCCGTCCGCAGAACTGGCCATTGTGACAGACGCCTCTGACTCTGCGATTGGGGCCGTGTTACAACAACGCAGTAATAATGACTGGCAACCGCTCGCATTTTATTCGCATAAACTGAGTACGTCACAGAAAAAGTATAGCCCGTACGATCGTGAGTTACTTGCAGTTTACGAAGCGATAAAATACTTCCGTCACATGGTCGAAGCGCGAAATTTTATTGTGTACACTGATCACAAACCGCTCATATACGCATTTTCACGAAACAGAGAATCATTTTCGCCAAGACAATTTCGCTACCTCGATTATATCTCCCAGTACACAACGGACTTAAGGTACATTCCCGGTGACAAAAACGAAGTAGCAGACGCACTTTCACGCGTGGAAGAGGTTACTCTAGCCATAGATTATGAAGAACTTGCACAATCTCAGGAAAATGATCCAGAGCTGCAAGATTTGCTCCGTCGTGGCACGACCCTTAAACTGAAGAAGATGGTAACCTGTGACAGTAACGTGCCGATTTATTGCGACGTCTCAGTACAATCCTCGCGCCCTTACGTCACACCCGAATTCAGGAAGAGAGTTTTCGACATGTTACATAATCTTCACCATCCCGGAAGATCAGCTACAGTGCGACTGGTCACTGAGAGATTTGTGTGGCCAGGGATACGTAAAGATTGTAGAGAGTGGACTAGGCATTGCTTACCATGCCAGAAATCTAAAATTACTCGTCATACCATTTCCCCACTTTCCAATTTCCACGTTCCCTCTTCAAGATTCTCCCACATACACCTCGATATCGTAGGGCCACTAACTATTTCATCTAATTACAGATACTGCCTTACAGTCATCGACCGCTTCACTCGGTGGCCTGAGGCGTATCCGCTCCAGGACATCACAGCAGAATCCTGTGCCATGGCTCTTGTGTCTGGCTGGGTAGCCAGATTTGGGTGTCCAACTCGCGTGACAACAGACCGTGGACGTCAGTTCGAGTCCCACCTCTTCAAGGCTCTTACTACCTTGATTGGCGCTCGTCACTTCCGTACCACTGCATATCACCCAGCTTCAAATGGCATAATCGAGCGATTTCATCGACAGTTGAAGTCCGCTATCATGTGTCACTCTCCAGCACAATGGACCGAAGCTCTACCACTAATACTTCTTGGCATACGCAGTTCCTGGAAAGAAGACCTACAGAATACCCCTGCCGAACTAGTTTACGGGGAAACTCTTCGCTTGCCAGGACAATTTTTGTCCCCAAAGGACAATGTCAGCACCGAGGATATCACGGAGTATTCCACTCGCCTGAAATCATATATGAACCAACTGACACCGAAACCAACGTCGTGGCACACTAGTTCATCACCCTTCTACATACCAGTCGACCTACAGACTTCTTCACGTGTGTTTCTCAGACAAGACCACGTGCGTGGTTCTCTAGAACCACCTTACGCTGGTCCTTTTAAGGTCATTAGACGTCAACCAAAATTTTTTACCTTAGAAATAAAAGGTAAACCGGTAACTATTTCTGTTGACAGACTAAAGCCAGCTTATATGATGCGTGAACCAGTGTTTCCAGCGCCTGCTACTACGCCACTAGCTCCGCAGAAGTCCACGAAAAGCGGCCGCCGCGTGAAGATACCAGATCGTTATCGACCGTAGTTACGGTCTGGCCGGGGGGAATATGTAGCGGTCCCTCCGCTAACTAAAAGCTGCGCGGGCACACAACACGTCACCGACAGTTGTCTTCATGACGTTACTAGATGGCGCTAGAGCGCGGTTTAACTGCGACGCTAGGTGGCGCTACTTACGTCATGCTTCAAGCAGCACGCACAGCCCACGTGACGGCTGTTGCCTCTTGTCACCGACAGACGGCGTTGAATCGCGCAGCATACGTCTCCGATTGGTCAAGACCCAGCAACGCACGGGGATTGGACCTCGACTCGACACTTCGGCGACACTCGGGAGTCTTCGGCAATGTTCGTCGCTCAGGACTAACGGGAATTAAAAAACTGCCGATTCACTCCGCTTACCACTGTCTACAAGTTCGCGCGTTACTCTATACTATATCGTCCTGTTATTGTAAAGTTTTAATATACTGTTGCTGCTTAGCGCTAGTTTTTATTTCCGTGCATCACTGTGATCGCCTTCACTACGCTTCACCTTCGCTTACACACTGCACTGCCGCTATACAGCCACACCCACAGTTTCGTAGTTACCTGACGGGTCGTCGCCAGCGCATACGTGTTGAAGACTCAGTGTCTTCTTGGTGTGACACACTTACTGGCGTCCCTCAGGGCGGCGTTTTATCTCCCTTACTCTTCGCTGTTTTTATTAATTCTATATCAAAAAATCTAATTTCTTCCTACCACTTGTATGCAGATGATTTACAAATATATTATCATGCTCCTGTGGACAGAGTGATGGAGGCTATTAACACCATCAACAAGGATCTTGTGGGTATCAGCAGTTGGAGTAAGTCTCACGGGCTATTAGTCAATCCTACTAAGACTCAAGTCATTGTTGTTGGCAGCCCCAGGATGATATCAAAATTAGATATGGATCAATTACCTCAGATTCTGTTTGATGGTTGCGCTATTCCATTTAGTGACACTGTCAAGAATTTGGGACTTCTGATTGACAAAAACTTATCCTGGGGTCCCCAATTGCAACAAGTTAGTTGCAAATTGTTTGCTGCCACGGGGTCCTTGCGGAGATTGCGGAATCTTCTTCCGATTCCCACGAAGATTGCACTGGTTCAATCTCTTCTTTTTCCTCTCCTTGATTATGCTGATGCTAGCTATCTTGACCTCACCGAAGCCCAGATTGAAAAGCTTGAGAGACTTCAGAATGTCTGCATTAGGTTCATATTTGGTCTTCGCAAATATGACCATGTCTCCGATTTTCGAGTCAAACTCAAGTGGCTATCAATACGTTTTCGCCGAAGTACTCGAATTCTCTCACTCTTATATGGTATCTTGTTCCATCCCTGCACCCCCCATTACCTTAAGAACCGCTTTAATTTCCTTAGTCACACTCATGCGCGATCTCTTAGATCAACAGAGAATTTAACGCTAGAGATTCCCAAGCACAGCACATCTTTTCTTGACAAGTCCTTTACCATCCATGCTGCTCGCTTGTGGAACGTATTACCACTGTCAATTAGACAAGCTAAGACGCTGCCAAGTTTTAAAAGACTTGTTAAGGAACATTACTTATCACTACAGTAATCTTTATTCCTGTCATAATTGTATATATGTATGTATGTGTATATATATATATGTATGTGTATTGTCATCTTCACTGTTTACTTAATATATAATATTAATATATATATGTATGTATTTATAATTTAGGTATATAGGTATGTTATATTTAGAACATAATATATAACGTGTACATCTAGTATAATTTTCTTTTATCTCGTCCTCTGTACTGCCCCATTAGATCTTTATTATATTAATCCAGTCCATCCAAAGGTTGCCTGGAAGAGATCGCAGCTAGCGATAAGGCCGCCAATTGTTACCAAGTCTTTAGTTTTAAGTATTTAATCTGTTATTTTTCCTATTTTATGGTGTACAATAAAGTATATATATATATATATATATATATATATATATATAATCAATTATTTGTAAATATATAATAAGTACTATGTATTGACTTGTTATATAGGCTATTTAATTGCCTACATGATCAATAAACCCATTTCATTTCAGCATCATCATGTACAGGGTGAATACTGCGTTTCGCTCAAAGTTGAAACAAGTTGATCCAGCGGAAAACGCCTCTGGATCAGCACATACATCATAATCACCTTCATCATCGTTATCATCTCAATGCGAGATTAGGAATGTATTTCTACTAAAGCGGATACAAGTGAAACGCAGCGGAGAACGAATCAGCGTTATCGCACGACTTCTATATATTTACGCTCTGTTCGAATCAACTACGCGAGGTCCGCAAAAAATTAATGGATTGCGCCTGTAAAAATTACACAAACAAGACATAGAATTCGTGAAGCTCCGCAGCGTTCTGCCACCGCTAAGCCACCTATAGGCGCGAACTCCATAAAACAGTAATGCTAAAGATAAGCCTTCTAGCAGCTCAAATTATATGCTACTTCAGTCAATTTTCTAATGTCTCAGGTTGTAGAGTGCAGTGGAATGTCATCCATTGTTTTGTATTTCAGTGTTATTTGTTTTGCTACTGTCCATGAGTGGTTGTATCGCTTACTATCAGGCGAATGACTCGCCTCACCATTTACTAAAAAATATATATGTGCTATACATACTGGGTGGAAGAGCATGGAGTGCGAGACTCTTGGCTGCGGCGCGGGCAGCGAGTGCTTGTCGGGGAGCAGCTGCTGCCACGTGTTGGTGGCGATGTAGTACGCGTACAGGCCAGAGTACTGCACGCTCGCCACCTCGTCTCTGAAAATACACTGGCTTATTGCATTTATGTCTAAAAAAACCTTTGAAGTTCGCTCAGGCCTGATTGATCTTTATGTGACTTTGTTGTATTTAAAGCCTGACAGCCTCAAGAGTGCAGTTGGTTAGACGCTGGCTATCAAACGAAATGCCGCGAGTTCGATCCTCGCACCAACCAATGTTTGTGTCAACTATAGGTATTTGTTTCGGGTATGGATATTTGTAAGAGCGAAAAGTCTCGTAGTTTCTAATACTATAGTTTGCGGTTGGGTTAAGTGCGTGGTGGCCTGTTGGTAAACGGACTAGACGCGACTGTCAACATGTTCACGGTGGTCGCGGGTTCGAATCCCAGGGCACACCTCTGACTTTTCGGAGTCATGTGTTTATTGATAGTCAATCACCACGCACTAAAACGGTGAAGGAAAACATCGTGAGGAAACCTGCGTACCATAGCCAATTTATAAAAAATTCTATGGTATGTAAGTCCGCCAACCCGCACTATGCCAGCGTGGTGGGCTATATGCCTAACGTGACCATTTATTTTTTGTGCCAGAGCGGGACATCTGTGGAATTAAATAATAATAAAGTTTTTGTTTTTTACAAGTTTTTATCATAGAAGATGGCACAACATAAAATAATAATTATTGTCGTATTTGTCGGCTGAACAAATTGTTTCAAAACATCAGGCCTAGTTTTTGGATAAGTGTGAAACTCAGTATGATTGATTTATATTTATTTTCGTAATCAAAATAGCTTTAATTACTGCGACTCGTCTGTATTTTATCACTTGTCCATATTTTATTTGAGAAAAACTCTTTCGATAGATGCGCTACTTCCAGGCAGACACATAACTACTCAATAATTGTGGAAATATATGTTAAATCAAGACTGTCTGTACGAAAGTGCTGGAATAATACGACCCCACGGTTTTCTGTAGTAGTTCGGTAAAGCATTTCGAGCGGGAAATACATTTTAAATTATCGTTTGGACCGGGACTATGTCGGCCTTGCTGGGGACACCGGGACAGACTTCCTGAAAGCGGGACTGTCCCGCCTAAAGCGGGACGTATGGTCACGTTATATATGCCACTCTCAATCGTACTGTCGATTGTAGAGGAGGCCCGTGCCCTGCAGTGGGACGTATATGGGCTGATACAGAGAGTTTGGGGTCAGGACTCTGTATATGACTGTTGGGTGTTTATTTATGTCCAGCCTGCAGACATCCGGCTCGAAGGACCACTAATAATAATATAATAATAATAATAACTCTTTATTATAACACCATATACAAAAGATAAACAAAAGACAAAAACAAAAGAAAAAAGAAGAAAACAATAGTTATAGAAAAATAAAGTTGGTGATATAACTGGCGGTCTTATCGCTTTAAGCGATCTCTTCCAGACAACCGGTTGGTAAAGGAAAGATCCAATGGTTATGGACGGTGCTTATTATTAACAATAAACTTACATACAATATAATATATAAATACCGATATAAACGAATAAATGCAAGATATGATACACTTAAATACAATATAATACATAAACATACATATATACATAACAATAATAGTGAATGATGATAAATCTATTGCGAAAGGTAGAAAGCTTTCACCCTTGATTTAAATATTTCCAGCGAGGACGATCGCTAATTTGTAAGAGGCAAAGCGTTCCACAGCCGCACTGCCTCAACAGTAAAGGAACGGTCATAAAATGACGTCCTATGTGCTGGAAACTGCAACATCAGATTCTCTGATGACCTAAGACAATGTGAATTAGCAGTATGTAGGAAGTTAAAACGTTCCTGAAGGTAGCGCGGAGAAGAGGGATTAAACAGAACACTGTAGAGAAGAGACAGGATATGAGCATTTCGGCGACGACGTATAGGGAGCCACTTGAGCCTGTTACGATATTCAGAAACATGGTCATATTTGCGCAAACCAAATATAAACCTGATACAAAAATTTTGAAGGCGCTCAAGCTTATTTAGCTGGGCCTCAGTAAGATCGAGATAGCTGGTATCGGCATAGTCGAGACACACACACACATACACTAAATGTACTGGTACTTGTTAATCACGTACATTAGATTTTGTGTTGACAGTGAAGGCAAGAATAACTTGATAATTTTAAACACTTATTTATTTTAAAATGTTTACAATTTAATTGGTCGAACGTGAACGATAACTAAAAATATAATGAAAGGGTCAAAATATTTTGGCGCAAGCGCGATTTTGCAAATGTGCGAGTTGTTTCTACATGTAGTAAGAAACCTATTTGACATCATCCCTAATTTAAAATGTGGCTAAATCAAAATATTCTTTATTCAAATAGTCATTCACAAGATCTTTTGAATCGTTAATTTCCGCTACCACCGCTTCGGAACGTGGAGTAGCTGTGAAGAAGAAACGGCGCAAGAAATTCCCTACAGCAACACGGACTGTCTTTTTTTACTTTCTGTTTTTTTATATAGTCATTTACAATTACAATAGTTTTATTTCAATAAGAATAAGTAAAATTGCTGTTGCAATTATAGGCAATCACGACATTACATCAAAGAACAACTAAACATACAATTTAAAGAGGCTAAAAACAAAGTAATATAATTCTAAACAAAACATAAAAAATCGAGACAATATGATATAAAACAATGAAATTACAAATTAAAAAATTAATACATTACAAAAAAATATTGCTACATGTCACAAGTGACAATCATATCGGTGTCGATAAAACTGTGAAACATACCGGGTATCTCAAGACTGCTACCGAAAACGAAGCCGGGTGGTAGTTTTAGTGGCTACAAACACAATGCAATTAAAAATTTCGCCTAGAACGCGACAATTTTTTTTTATGATTTTTTAAATATCGTCATTTTTGGGTGGTAAATCCATAGTTTTTGCTAAAATAATAATTTAAACTCTTTTATACCTTAGAGTATTTATAAATAAAAGGGTATATACTATTATTTTAGGAAAAAATGTATTTACCACCCAAATATGGCCATAGGAAAAAATAACAAAAAAAAATTCTCGCTTATTTTTGCAACTTTTTCTGTTGCATTGTATCTGAAGTCGCTTAAACTACCACCCGGCTTCATTTTCGGTAGCAGTCTTGATATACCCTGTATTATACTCACGAGTTAGCCGGCATGACCCTCCCTCCGAACACGTATAGCGTGCGCGTGTCCGGGTCGATGCACATCTGGTGGTCGAACACGAGCCGCGGCCCCCCCGCCGCGCCCGTGTCCGCGCACTCCAGCGTCCAGCGACCGCTGCGCACGCAGTACGAATGCAGCTCGCACTGGGGATATTCAACTCTGTTGTTGAGGTGTTATGGTTCGTTTTGCATTGTAGTGGTTGTTTGGTGACGGTGAGATCGATGCAACTTTATTGTAATTGTGTTATGGTTCATTTTGCGGTGTACGGTCTGTTTCATTGTTCATCAAGTGTTACTTTACTAAATACTAAAAAACTAATTGGGAGTTTACACAATTTGGAACATACCACCTTATTTCATTGATATTAAGGTTGAATTTATATTTGTACTTACTTATCAGTTTTAATGACATAAACCCATCCTATTATTTATCAATACAAAACAACCCATGCAACTTTCTGTTTAAAACAAAAACTTTTTAATCAATCGTCAACTACAATGGAAATAAACCCAAACTAGACTAACATTCATCTTCCCCGGTATGCGTTGCGCGTTGTCCAGATATCTGCCGAGCGTGTAGAGGCGTCGCTGCACGGGATCGAACACCATCTTGTGGCACGAGCGCGGCGTGGGCCCGCCCGCGAGGCTGCTGTGCCCACACAGCAGGCGCCAGCGCTCCGTCGTCGTGCAGTAGGACCACAGGTCGTCCAGGTCTTCCGTGCCGTTCCAACCGCCGAAAAGATACAAGGTACCTAGGGGGAGAAATTGGTCTATTTAGAGGCAGAGATATTTAGAAAGTTAACGTGGCTTTATTTAATTAATTCTAGAGGGTTACTCCATAAAAAATCGAAATTCGAAAGTTCGGACGCCATACATAAAACTTGCCTAATGTGCTTAGATATTCCACAAAATGTTGGATTCCTCTATCGTAAGTCGCAAGCATAGGCTAAGTTCTGAGAAAATGATAAGTGTAATAATATAGGATAGTATTGATTTTTAGAAGTGGAAATCTTATACCGGGTATATCAAGACTGCTACCGAAAACGAAGCCGGGTGGTAGTTTTAGTAACTACAAACACAATGTAACTAAAATTTTCGCAAATAAACGCGACATGAATTTTTAATGATTTCTTAAATATCATAATTTTTGGGTGGTAAAACCATAGTTTTTGCTAAAATAATAATTTAAACTCTTTTATACCTTAGAGTATTTATAAATAAAAGGCTATACACTATTACTTTAGGAAAAAAATGTATTTACCACCCAAATATGGCCATAGGAAAAAATAATAATAAAAAAAATGACGCTTTTTTTTGCAAAATTTTCTGTTGCATTGTGTCTGAAATCGCTTAAACTACCACCCAGCTTCGTTTTCGGTAGCAGTCTTGATATATCCTGTATGTTACTCTGGATGTGGCACAACCTAACATCCGAAGTTCGTATTGATTTATAGAGTAACCCCCCCTAATTACTTTGTATTTTCTGATGTTTTTCATTCTTTATTGTCTTCTATTTTTTTTCAATCTTTTCGTCATGTGCGAATAATATTTTAAAGGATTTTGGGCCATGGTTCTTCTGATGTTTACAGGCAAGCAAATTTGTTTGCCCGTTCATTCTGAAATTTGGATCAGTATGGTGTGTAAAAACTGATTATCACTTAGTTGTGGAATAGTGCGTATTACGTGCGTAAATGCGTGCACGTAACGACACGTAACAAGTTTTTTTTTCAACATGTTTTTGGGTATTATTTTGCTTTTCTAATCTACAGCCAAGCATTAAATAAATATATTTATGTATAGAGGTGTAGTGACCGGTGGTGGAGTCGCACACGAGCTGGTGTCCGCCGCGCGGGCCGGGCTTGTTGCAGCACGCGGCGGCGCCGCACCACGCGCCGCACTGCGCCGCGCACTCCGCGCCGCCCGCCACGCCGCCCGCCACGCCGCCCGCCGAGCCCACGCCGCCTTCCGACTGCACACATAATATTCTGTATCAGCCCATATACGTCTCACTGTAGGTCACGGACCTACTTTACAACCGAAAGTACGATTGAGAGTGGTTAGGGCATATAGTCTACCACGCTGGCCTAATGCGGGTTGGTACATATATTGCACATTGCCAAGCATTGTCGAATCTTTTTATTTATGTTTTTGTCAAATTCACAGACATAAGAATTGAGTTATAAATTGAAAAGTAAAAGTTGCAAATAAACAGATATATTGCTCTATATTTCTCTCTTACTCTTTTAAAGCACAGGAAATCCCCTGCTTAATATAAGCCTCCCCCAAGGATCTCCACATCGACCTGTTGGAAGCGGCTTACATCCAAGGATGTACCGCCTTTATTCGATTTAATCCTCGGTTGCCATAATAAAGCTACATTCTTTAAATAAAATACTGACCATTTTACAAATTTTGTAGCAGCTATCACAAGTGTTAAAAACTCCACAAATATATTCTCTTAACGTAATAACGTTATTTCTCTAATTATACCTAACTGTTTAGTTATATTGACCCCTAAGTCTTATTATATAGATAGTTGTAACTTGTAGTAGTATACTCACAGCAGGCTCCCTATCATTGCACATAAGGTCGTGGTTGTTAGGTCTCGCACGCGGCGGCGCGTCCGAGCCGCACAGCCGCTCCTCCACCTGCGACGAGCACGCCGACATCTGCCGCCACTGCGGACGGTACGGCTGCCACGACATGTACCAATCCAGCTCGCCGTCTGGACGATACACATACATATTATTATTCCTATATTTATACGCGCACATCTGGTTTAGACCTGAGCCTCAAGTAGAAAGAATTTCCCGCTCTTACACCCACCACTGCTACTCCTGTCAGCCAGGATCAATAGTGGTACACAAAGATTTGACACCGTGCTCCGGAGCTCGGCGAGTTTCTCAGGGATGCTAGCTTGTATTGAGCCTCAAATGAAATAAAACATGGGCATATACGTATTTCGTATTTATCACTCAAGACCAAAATTTATGAGCTACCCTGATCCCTATCTAAAGACCGATATAGAAGATAAACCAATTTCAATAAATAAAATGCTTCCCACTTCTCACATTCAAAGTGGGAATATTGGTAAATTGTAGACCCGATTGGTTCTTCAAAAGCCATCAAGATCGTTTGTTATTTCGGTCGTTGGCCTACAAATCCCAAATTAAACCCAAAATTCCAAAGTTTTTCAATAAATAAATACGTTCGCGATATTACATCAACAATACGCTTTCATTTTTACAATTAATTATTCGTTGTCGCCCCGCCATATGTTCAAATAAATGTATGACCAAGATTAAATCAAAAATGGACAAAACCTTAGACAAAACTATCATTGAACCACTTCTTGCGACTTTGTTTAAGCTTCCTTAATAAATTCACCCACGCCTCATCAAATGTCCAAACCTATGACCCACACGCTTAGTTCCGAACTCGCTGCATAAAACCTTGACCTACTTGACTACATTTGAATGATTATAGCTAAGCCACCTTGTGCAGCCTACGCATTTGACATTGGGATATTAAAATTCTCAGAATTGTGTATTCAAATATATATTTGTCATTAAATTTAATTATGTCCAAGTTACGAGCGCAAAGAACTACCAAGGCAAAAGTCGGTGGTTCCAGTCTTTAGAATGACTGTTAACTTTGATTAAAATATTTATTATGTTTAAATGTTTAGTTATGTGCAAATAGTTTTAGATGTTTTAAGCCAGCTTTTGTGAAATGATGAGATTTAATGGCCTGTCGCTGTGATGCTCTATCTGAAAGATACTACACTTATGTTCAGCATAGTGTTGTGGTCTGCACGACATCATAGCACAGCCACGACCAGCCATATATTTTTTGTGTTTTTATAATAAACATGTTTGCGTATGTTGCGACTGTGACAACTTTATCATTTTTCTTCCTTTCCTTACTTGCAGTGTAGACATTTTGTGGAGACGATATAAAAATATATAGACATGAAAATGAACTCATCAATTAAATTCAAATTAAGCTTACAATTTTAGGTTTGGACGGTCTCCTTAGAAATTAAAACCAGTTGCTTTAAACACATCAATTTTAATTTGTTTTCGCCAACATCGATAACATTTTTAATGAGTTGCTCTGGCGTCAAAGCATAGTTGAAAACAACATATTCACAGATGATTGCTTGGGAACAATGGACAAAGAACAAACTTGAAAAAGATAACGTATTATTGTATTATTTATGTGTTTTATTAAAATAGTTTTTACGTCATGTTTTGAAACGCGCGTCGTTGATAATTTTATATTAATAAACAAAAAGGTAATATTAATAGCTGGATTATAATGGGACCTATACGCGACATTTTGACGTATATAGAATTATGTAGAGATTCCAATGTAATATTAGGTATTATTGTTCATTGTTAGGTACTACTACATAGAAATTTAGCAGTAATAACTAACTTGGTATATAACAAAATACTACTAAAATTATAAATGCGAAAGTTTGTGTGTTTGTTACCTCTTCACGCTCAAGCCGCTTGACTAATTTTGACGAAACTTTTTATGGAGTTAGCTGACACCCTAGGACATTACTATTAACACAAAGGATACTTTTATCCCGGCAAAATGTAATGTTCCGGTGGGATGTGCAAAGAATTGAAATATATAAGTACAATACTTTTTCAAAATCAAAGGAACGACATAGACAGTTTAAAATACGGCAGTAATGTTGAGTTTAAATATTTAAAACAGTTAACACGCGAAATAGTTCCTGCTTCTAAGCTGGACGGGACTCAAAAAGCATTTGCAGCTGGGCGAAGCCGGACCGGACCGCTAGTATCTAATAATTTTGAAGCAAAAAATAATGCAATGGACAATGAATATGGCTAGCGAGATTTTTATGATAACACAGCTTCTACACTGTAGAGACTATATATAAAAAAACAATTACAAATGGTTCGGCTTTCATCATAAAAATATTATCAAAGTGAAACCCCGAGTACATTATCCCCTATTGATAATATTATTTCTTATACCTACTGTAGTTTATCTTATTTATTTATAGAAGCTTTGTAAAATCGCGAAAACGCAACCAGACGAAATATTCGACGCAACTTGAAACAAGAAATTATTTCGGAACAAATGCTCGACGATTTTGTTCCGAAACCGATTATAAATCGCTTAGAAAAACATTATAATTGTTTGTGTGACCCAGAAAAAGTTTTCCAATGTTTGCATTTGGATCCATGACTAAAGATATCTTTCTATGGCGTTAGTACCATGGATGTTTGTTTAGCAATGAACTTCTTGTTTTTTAATAAAATGAAGAAACAGACATTATTATGTCGAGTGACTACAATTAACCACCTCTCAATACTCTTTCATAAGATATAGTGTAATCACATTGCAGAACCCCTATATTAAGCATTGCTTTGTTCATGATTGATTGATTGTTGATTCATAGTGTTTCGTTTTGTTACTGTCCATGAGTGGCCATATCGCTTGCCATCAGACGATTGGCAGGCTCGCCTCACCATTCATAGCAAGAAAAAAATAAAAAAACTCACTCTCAACAGCCTGTTCAAATATCTCCTCAGCATGTTTGTAGTTAGCTTGCTCTACTAATGCATTCCACAGCTTGCCCTGCGTGGCGCCTTCTAGCCGCACGCCGCTCTCTCGAGACAGGGCTTCAAATGCGTCTTTATAGCGCCGCCGCCGCAAGTGCTTTAGTAATATACGCACTGCTTCTTCTTCTTTGCGCTAAGAAATATAAGAAATATATTTGATTAGACAATATTTATAAGCCTTTTTATTCAGTCAATGGGTGAAAGATGAAAAAAATTGTACATAGGGACTAAAACTGGAAATAAATTTGGGAGAATTTTGTGTCTAGACAACTCATTGTAGTATGTATAGCTTAAACCTAACAATTTAACTTCTGACACTGTTGTGAATGAAAAATTTTGGTACTGGTGGTTGGTGGTTTATATTAAATGGAATAACTTTTCAGACACAGAAATAATGGCCAGATTGTGTATATTAATATGTTATCCAACTTACCAAATTTATTGTTTCCATAGCTTTCGCAATGAGTTCTGTCTGGTTCTTCCCGTGCAGTTCCACATACCAGATTGTGTAGTTGTACGCGGGGCCCCATGACTGCAGCGGCACTATTTTAATGTATGTGACTGGCAAGAACAGACCCTCCTGTGTTTTATGTCTCAGCCTAAATGTCTCTGGAGCGCTGTCTTTGTTTAGTCCCCTGTAATGTTACACAGTAATTCAGTAACCTAATTGGTTAATAGAAATAGCTTTTGAATCAGCAAGGCTAAAAATTTGATATACTAATACAAATGTGTCTATGCCCTTAAGCGCCCACAATAAAAATCTAGGTAGTAAAGGAGGCTGTCTAGGCTGAAAACGAACGATGGCCGCGTGGTATCGACGAGGGCAGAGGTATTAAGAGAGATCGAGAGGTTCTACGGACAGCTTTACACCTCGGTTGCCGAACCTACTGTTAGCTCGGCCGAAGACCCGAGAGCCGAGTTGATCCGACACTTTAGCGATGATATCCCGAACATCAGCCTGTTTGAGATTGAGATGGCCCTCAAACAACTTAAAAACAACAAGGCGCCGGGTGAGGATGGAATCACTTCAGAGCTTCTGAAAGCGGGCGGAACGCCGATACTGAAAGTCCTTCAGAGGCTCTTCAATTCCGTTCTCCTCGAGGGCTCAACGCCAGACGCATGGAACAGGAGCGTGGTGGTACTGTTCTTCAAAAAAGGTGATAACACCTTGCTGAAGAACTACAGGCCCATCTCGCTCCTGAGCCATGTCTATAAGTTGTTTTCGAGGGTCATCACAAATCGTCTCGAAGGCAGGTTTGATGACTTCCAGCCTCCCGAACAAGCCTGTTTCCGAAGAGGCTTTAGTACCATAGACCATATTCATACGCTACGGCAGGTTATACAAAAAACCGAGGAGTATAACTTGCCGCTTTGTTTAGCGTTTGTGGACTATGAGAAAGCCTTTGATTCGATCGAGACCTGGGCTGTGATACAGTCTCTTCAGCGGTGCCACATAGACTATCGGTACATCGAAGTGTTGAGGTGTACAACAACGCCACCATGTCGGTCCGAGTACAAGATCAGAGCACGAAGGCAATTCCACTACAGAGAGGCGTGAGACAGGGGGATGTCATATCTCCGAAACTGTTCACTGCCGCGCTGGAAAATGCCTTCAAGCTCTTGCAGTGGAAAGGATTCGGCATCAACATCAACGGCGAGTATATTACTCACCTTCGATTTGCCGACGACATTGTAGTCTTGGCAGAATCGCTGGAAGACCTTAGCACTATGCTCGAAGACCTTAATCGAGTCTCTCAACAGGTGGGTCTTAAAATGAACATGGATAAAACGAAGATCATGTCGAATATCCATGTTGTGCCCACCCCCATTGGAGTTGGGGGCTCGACTCTCGAAGTTGTAGACGAATATGTCTATTTAGGACAAGTGGTCCGGTTAGGCAGGTCCAACTTCGAGAGAGAGGTCAATCGTCGAATCCAACTCGGTTGGGCAGCGTTCGGAAAACTTCGGGACGTCTTCTCGTCCAAAATGCCTCAGTGCCTAAAATCGAAAGTCTTCGATAGTTGTGTGTTACCAGTGATGACATACGGCACCGAGACGTGGCCTCTCACTGTGGGTCTCATTAAAAGGTTCAAAGTCACTCAACGAGCCATGGAGCGGGCTATGCTCGGTGTTTCCCTAATGAAATGAAATGAAATGAAATGAAAATATTTATTGAATCCATAAAATGTCATACACTATTTAGATTCAGTCATTTTTTTTTCCACTACCACCCAGTTCACAAGGCTGTTTTCGCCAGAAAAGAACGGGCAAGAAACTCTAGCGTTGCTCTTTTCAAAATAAGTTTACAATACAGTGATCATACAGGAGTTGAAATTCAGAGCAGTTCATAAATTATTCATAATAATAATTATATTGTACGGCTGAGTTAAGTGTGGTCACCCTGACCGCGGAATCGGTATACACTGTTCAGCAAAAGCAATGAAAGGCAATAAAAAAATTAAAAAAGAAAGAAAAACAAAGTAATTACTATTATCATTATAAGCAAATTGAGCAGACCAGTCTACAACCTACGAGACCCTACGAGATCGAATCAGAAATGAGGAGATCCGTAGGAGAACCAAGGTTACCGACATAGCCCATAGGATTGGCAAGTTGAAGTGGCAGTGGGCCGGGCACATAGCTCGTAGAACCGATGGCCGTTGGGGCCGAAAGGTTCTTGAGTGGAGGCCACATACAGGCAAGCGAAATGTCGGACGCCCGCCTACAAGGTGGACGGACAATCTGACTAAGGTTGCAGGAAGTCGCTGGATGCAGGCAGCTTCCAACAGGTCATTCTGGAGATCCTTGGGGGAGGCCTATGTTCAGCAGTGTACTTCCTGTGGCTGATATGATGAAAGGAGGCTCGATCCCAGCAGTGGGTAACTATGGACTGATACCGATATGAGAATTTGGAAACAATATCCCTTACACCAGTTATTTATTACCACACTAAGATTATATTGATGACAAAAAAAAAGCAACATACAGTTGAATTAAGAAACTCTTCCTTTTTTGAAGTTGGTTAATAAAAATTGTTTTTATTACAATAGATGTGACTCAACAGATTAGAGACTAGAGTGGTCTCAAAAAAGATATCTTATTAAACCAATTAACACATACTAGCCAGTGTCTATGGTCTATGGTCAAACCCAGTTCAATCAAAATCTATTGTAGGGGAATCCCAATGTTAATGGTGAGCAATTTAAGCTACTGTGTATAGAACTCATAAACAATGACTAATTTATTAGTCACAACTTAAAGCATTGTTGAGTATTTTAATGTTTAAACTAATTATGTAATAAAATTAACTAATGGCTTCATATGGTAAACTATCACAACATTTTTGTAATAATGTTTCACATCATTGTTTTTAAAATATTTTTCGCTTTGCAACTTTTTATAAACTCATACAAAAATCAACATAAAAAATATATGTATATAATAAATTAAAAGCTATAATTCTCAAAAATAGGGGATTTGTATTTACTCTCCACTCTCCTAGAATGTATGATATCAGGAAAGGAGATAAATTATTTATGTAGCAACAATAGGTATTATTACTATGTTAACACTAATGACCATTATTATGTTATCATAATCCAAGGTATTTTGTTTATCTATAAAGGAGTATTCATAAGATGGTTAGAAATTAATTAATGACTCAATAGAGTTATATTTATAGCTCTATAAAATGATATCTAATGCTGTTTATGATTAATGTGATTTTTGAATAGTTTACAATTTTTAATTATGAATACAAGTTTGGAAATCCTGTATCTGTTTCAGCCCATATCCATGCCTGTGCATGGCATGGGCTTTCTCTACAATCAAGAGTATGATTTACATGGGTTAGGCCATATAGTCCACCATGCTGGCCTATTGCAGTTTAGTTGGTGGTGGTATAGAAATTCTTTACAAAATTAATTTTAGACATAAAGTTATCTTTTTAGTAAGACAGGATATGTGATTGTTATTTTTATTAAAGCTACTAATGCTATTATGAGAGGTAACATATACATGACAGGATTGATTGAAACATGTAGGATATCTGTTCAGCCAATATTACAGAAATTACAAGTTACATTCAATACTATAGCCATTGCATTATAAGTATAAAAATAGATTTAGAATTTTAATTAAAGCTCATTTTGTAACTCAAAATTGTTTTTATTGAGTTGTAGCAAATGTAAAGTTGTAGATGATACAGCATGGTATTGCTAAGATTGGGTGATAAACATGTTAAACAAACACTTTAAAAGGTTGTTTACTTCTGATTAAATCTATTTATCCCATCAAAAACATCCTGTAAAAAAATTCCAAGTCTCGCAGCTCAGTTTATCTACCGCAAAAAGTTGTGAGATCCATGTAATACCAAGTCGATTAATTTATTTAGTCCTTGATTAAGGGACGTTCTGTATAAAGTTATTACGTAAGTTATTATCATATCAATATTAAAAATTCTTTACGTTGTAAATAAATAGATCGACTTGGCCATAGCATGAAAACATAATGTATCGTACAATTTATGCATAATGCTACTGGCCAAGTCGATCTATTTATTTAAAACGTACGTACTAGTTACTAATTAGTAACTGAAAATTCAGGCTTCTTACTTAAACCACAACGAAGTTATGGGGGGTTGAAAATGGTCTGAATTGCTTCGAGAAAAGGATTGTACGGCTGTGCCGCTTTTAGCTCGACTTGGAGACTTTTCAGATGGAACATGTTTACGATCAAAATGAATACTTACGAAGATAACAACAGAGACAAATTATTTTCGTCCGTGCCGCCAAGAATTTGAAATTTCTTAAGATCACTGACATGTGGCTTGGTGTATTTGCCGAATTTTATTGTTTCCACTATCGAAGGCCCCTGCAGCTTCAGCACTATGAACTGCGACGATGTAGAACTGTCTGTAAACCATCTTGAGAGCTGGTCTGAGGGTTTATTTACCATTATGTTCCTGAAAATAACCACAATTCACGTCACGGCACCAAATAATACGTTCTTTTCTATAATTTCTCTCACTGCCCAATATTCCCACACAAAATCTATGTACAACACTCAAAAATATAACACGGGCCGGGTACATTTTTATCTATTTATACACAATAAAAAAACATACTCCGGTACGTAGCTGGCGGAATAGCTCGAGTACTTGTGAATGGTGTAAGGAAGCTTCATAGTTTCGTATTTTTCATCCATTTTGATGTATTATTGTAAGAAAATAAGTGCGACGGAATTTTGTTATTATTTCAGTAACACGGCTGATTGACTTTGACACAGACCAAGTAGTACTACTACTAGACTTTGACGACTCGGACCGGTGTTGCCATATAAAACTGATAAAGTGAGTATCTTGTATTTAAATATTAATCGTCACACTATTTAAATCATATTTAAATGTACTGTGTACATAGCGCCTAATTACCTAATGATGCTAACGAAAATGAAACACATAATTAGTGCTTTATTAAGTTCAACATCTTGATAAACTTCATATTTGACCTTCAATGTGACTTCGCCTTGAGACTTGCTTTGCGATTACCTATTCTCGATTTAATATTGGTCATTCTACACGTACACCTTGCTTGTTTTTATCGACATAGAACGTGGTATTAAACTTGAGAAAGTTGTTAACTTCGTAACAATGAAACTTTTATTGAGGTGTTGTTTAATCTTAATTGAACTGTTTATTCTAAGTAATGGTGTTATAAGTCAAAGGATAAATGAGTGTAGCAGTAATTACGATGTTTTTAAAGAAAGAATAAAATACTTGGTTAAAGAAATTGTGCCACCTTTGGAAGGTACAAAAAGGGAGATTCAGGCAGGATCGGCGTAATTGGTGGTTCTATTGAATATTGTGGTGCACCGTATTTTTCAGCTATATCTGCACTCAAGGTATGATTAAATTTATTTACTTAATTTCAGTCTAGTTTAAACAAACATAAATATATGTGAATATGATGAACAAGATGAATGTGACATAGGTAAAATAAAAAAACATTCTGATTTGAAATATTTGATTTCAGGTTGGAGCTGACCTCGTATACGTTATTACTACTAAAGATGCTGCACCAATTATAAAAACTTATAGCCCTGATCTTATTATTTACCCATATCTCAATAGAAAACATGCTTCAAAAATAAGCGCACTATTACCGAAAATGGATACCATAGTTATTGGTCCTGGACTAGGAAGAGAAGACGAAACTATGAGATTGACTTACGATATAATAGAGAGTTGTAAAACTTTAAAGAAGCCTTTGGTCATCGATGCTGATGGATTATATGCTGTATCTAAAAACGTATCAATTATATATGGATATCCTAGCCCTGGAGTGATATTAACCCCTAATAGAAGGGAAGCTATAAAATTAATGGAGTCGATCGCTAGAAATGACACTAATTGGTACACGTACTGGGGAAACTATGTATCAGTTTTAGTCAAAGGTGCAATTGACCAGTATTATTCTACAAGTATTTTGTACAGTTGGGAGTTTTCTGGTGGTGGATCGGGACGTCGTGCAGGGGGTCAAGGAGACATTTTATCTGGTGTATTAGGCACATTTTTTAATTGGGCTTTAAAGAGCAAAATTTGTGATAATGATCATCATGTACAACTGGCGCAAAGTGTAGCAGCGTATGCAGCTGCCAATTTTACTAGAGAATGCAATGCCCTTGCTTATCAATCTCTCGGACGCAGCATGTTAGCATCCAATATGATTAACGAAATTCATGTTGCATTCAGTAAAATTTTGAATGGTATTAAAATTTCGAAGTCATTATTGGTTTTAATTAGATAGTTCAAAAATTTACATTTATTATGTGTTATCAGTAAAATGACGTTTGTTTTTATCGTTGTTTTGTTTTTGAGGAGTTCGATATAAGTTACTAGACGGCTATGTAAATTTAAATAGCACATAATTTATTACACGACAAAGAAAAGTAACAGAGTGAGATGGCGCAATTTTGAAGAAGTCTATGTTCATCAGTTGACAATATAAGGCTGACGATAATGCTAAAAATTATATTAACAGGTTATACTAAATTCCATCATCTCTTGAAACTTGAAAGCTCTGATACAATAGGTTTATCTATTATAATATGTATAAGTCTAAATTCGAAAAATATCTGTTTAACAAAATTATGACTTTAGCTATATGATAACCTCTGATAGTGCAGTGGCCAACGACACTGACTGTAAAAAGATAGGCCACGTGTTTATTTTCACTAACCGAAACTCATGCATGTGAAATTAAATGTTTAGTATTGTATCTGGTAGCTTCTGATACCCACAAGACAAGACATGTATGTTAATATGAGGCAAGGGCCATATAAGGAATAGTTTGGTACCAAATTCTTATGATTATGGTGTAATTTATGTGGGAAAAAATAGATTCTCCTTATTTCAAACATAAATTGTCGCAGACGTTGGTTTTAAGATTTTATGCTTTATAAACTAGTATTCCTCTATTTTACTTTATATCAATCAGATTGAAATAATAAAATAAATAAATAATAAAATAAGTAGGCACCAGTGTGTATTTTTTATGATTACAATCGGCAATTAGTTCCTCGACTATAAGCTGATGATTTGATGAGCATCGAACTTAAAGACGACGGGACCAGCGCGTCACTTGTCTTATCACCCCATACACCTTTCCTTTTTAACCTTTTAGGAGATGGGTTCAGAAGTTGAACTACGAGGGTATTGGGATGGGCTGACAAACGTTCTGCGTATTTTATTCTATATCTTTCAATTTCTGTTTGGACTGTGTTGATATTCGTGGATTTCCTTTGTTCTAGAGAACCACGGGGCAATTGTGATGTGCCAAGTCCGAAGGATGTTATTTTGAGTTCTTTGTAAGCTCATGATATTACTTTTGCTAGCGGTACCCCATAGTGGAATTCCGTAAAGCCAAAGGGGTTTTAGAAAAGTATTGTAAAGTAGGAGTTTGTTGTCCACAGACAAGGCTGAGTTTTTGCCCAATAGCCAATATAAATTCCTGAATTTATGGTTAATTTTATCTCTTTTCTTCCGTATATGTTGACTCCAAGTTAGCCTTCGATCCAAAGTTAACCCTAAGTACTTTACGACCTCTGCTTCTGGTACTGGATCAGCGCCAAGTTTGACAGGTGGGCAGTTGCCCTTCGGTAGGGAGAACGTAATGTGTTGGGACTTTTGAGCATTTGCTCGGATACACCATTTTTTCATCCATGCACGGGTTTTGCCTAGTACGCTTTGGAGCTTGTTGCTAGCCTCGATTAGATCTCTATCACTGGCAAAGTAGGCAAAGTCATCAGCACATGTAGCAACAGTAACATTTTCAAACGTTGGAAGGTCGTAGTACAGATCCCTGTGGCACACCAGCCTCAATAGGGTATTTGACTGTTTTTTGGAAAGTATCTCAAATTGTTTATTTTGCCATAATACACTTGCAATTTGATTATTTCTATGTGAACTGCTATATTTTCAATAAAAATCATGATTAAAGTTTGAATGATAAATAAGACCGCCGAAACGCGATGGACGCCATATATGCGGGTTACGTGATATTATTACGTCACTTGCTTGCATAGCAAACATTTTGATTCAATATCAAGAATAACATTGATCAGGTTACAGCTGAAAATGCCTTATAAATGGTGTTGTTGCGGCATCTCTTCCATTAATTTTATAGTTTAAGTTAATTCTTTACGATAATTACGCTCTAGTATATTATTAATATCAATTAAATATATAAGCATACCTATATTATGATAATTCCTGCAGGCGCTTCGTTATAAGTGTCATTTTTGAAAATTCATTACACTTTGAATCGTTGTCGTTGCCGTTTCATTTGTAAATACTACAGAGCCGCTCCCTCAAAAGATGCGAAAATTATTCTCATCCTTTAATACAGGTATGTAGTCTCAAAAACATCTACTAAAACACCGGATAAAATGTTCGTGAGCATTACAAAGAACACCAAGATTCGGGTAAAGTGGTTAAAACTCGCTCTTATAATAATGGAATGATTATATAATATAATAGTGGAATACAATAATTTCTTGTATTTTTCATACATTGTTAGCTTAGTAATTTTTTTATTGTATTGAAAGGCGAGACGAACGTGTCGTTCGCCTGATGGTAAGCGATACGACCGCTAGTGAACAGTAGCAAACCAAACAACACCTTGAAATACAAAGCAATGCTTGGCATTCCACTGCGCTCGCCATCCTGAGACATAAGATGTTAAGTCTCAATATGTCCAGTAGTTACTCTGGCTACAATGTCCTTCAATCCGAAACACAACAGTGCATTTAAACTGCTGTTTGACGGGAGAAATAGACATTGCGGTGGTACCCACCCAGGCAGCCTCTCACAGATGTGAGACCTACCACTCGAAAATGGTTTAGCTTATAATATAACTAATAGTGATATTTACATAGGTATGTTTATAAGGTTAGACATTAATAATTTAATTGAGCAGCGTAAAAGTAAGGTTTGTTTAAAAAATAGTCCGACCACTATCGCGTCTATTTTTGCGATGTTTCCACTGTCAGCTTTTATATTTTAGTTTCCATCGTACAATTATTAGAGATAAAGTTCGCATTGTGCTCTTAACGGCCCAATTGGATCAATATTTCAGAAATTACTGCGAAAACAAAGGAAAATACTCATGAAATGTTCTAAAAATCGACTGACAACAAGAAAGTGACGTCACTCTAAATGCAACTAATGGCGTGCGTTTTTAGTCACGTGGTCAAGCTCGAAATTTATTTAATTTTAAAATGATTTCTTAAGGCAATCCAACATTGTTTAATATTTTATTAGTTAATATGGTTTAAAAAAAATATTTACAGTTAGTCTAGTAACAATATGTTTCATATTTTCATCATAGTCAAATACCCTATTTTATGTAATGGGGATCTTGCATCTCCCTGTTTCGCTTGGAAATATCTGTCTTTAAGATATCGTGGTGAACGCGGTGCATTTGCTCAATTGTTGAATGTTTTAGACGGAATCCAAATTGGTGCTCGGGGCACATTGTGGCATCACAGCAGTCCATGTCTTCTTTAGTGTTCGTGTTGCAAAGGTTTTCTCCCATAGTTTCGATAGAACTGGAGTGAGGCTGATTGGGCGGTACGATGAGGCCTCATGGGGTGGCTTTCCAGGTTTGTGAATCATTAGAATTTATGAAACTAGCCATAGCTTAGGGAAGTACGATAGTCTTACTATCGCGTTGAAAAAATGAAGCGTGAAAGTTCACCTTTTCTGTAGAGATTATTCAAGACTGTGGGCGTAATGAGGTCAAAACCGGGGGCTTTTGTAGTCTAATTGTCTGATTTCTCTAGCTATTTCTTTAAGGGAAGTGGGTTTGATTGGTAGTGATAAATGGAAGTCTTGGCTAAGAATTTCATCCACTTCAGTTCGTGTCCACCAACATCATTTGGCGTGAAAACTTTCTCCAAATAGTCTACAAAAACAACTGCTTTCTCTCACCATATGTTCTCGCCCATGAGGATGAGGTCCTAAGAGGGTGGAAATGTTGTTGTGGTTTGCCAGAAGCTTTCGTAGCCTTCCAAAATGAGGATTCGCCCTTCCCATTGGAGACATGCTTTTCAGTGTTTGGTGCCTACTAGTACGTGAACTGGACGTGATGTGCTGAGACTATTGTCGCGGGTTACCTCTGTCTTTTCAGTTTTATATGTGTCCTTTTAGTAATTAGTTTTAAATTATACATTATCCACATCCACTCATTTTAATGGGGAAAGAACATATCATGAGGAAACTTGGTTACAATATAATTATTTGCGAACAGGCAACGTACTGATACATCGTCTAGTCACTTTTAGTCCTATCTTTGAATCGTAGAGGCCTGTGCCATGAAGAGGGACATTTATGGACTGATTTATTGATATAACATGAGGATATAATTTGATTACCTCTTAATATGTTGCTTCCTAAGAATTCTAGAGCAAACTATTAAATGCCATCAACATGTTAAACTTTTCGAGCAATTTATTTAGTACACTCCTTGACGATGCGATCTCTTCGACGATGCATGCTAGATTTTATGTTGAAATCATAAAGTAAATGACACTTCCAGTAATTTCCAGTACCTTTTTAATAAACATCTTATAGGCAAAAATGGCAAAATCTTTCAAAACTTTCAATTAAAAGTGTTGTGCTATAACACTAGACTATTCTGAATCTAAAATAACCCTTTTAGAAAATGTTATGTTAAAATATGAGATATTATGCGACAAAATAGCAATGATGTTTAAGTAAATGTTATTGACATAATTTATTCAAAAATTGTTTTTATATGCATTCAATCCACTGACTGAAGAATTCAGTCTAATGGAAGTTGTTGTACCACTAGCCTTTGATCATTGATTGTATTTTATTTATGGCAACAATTATTGTTTGAATGACATAACCACATAGGTCATTCTGTGATCACAACCAATCACAACTGTTCGGAAGCAAAATTTCATGATACGTTTAGACCTCCAAAATTAAAAAGTGAATTTCTAAAATCAGTTTTTATGAATGAAAACGTTATAAGACAAAGTAAAGACTTAAAAAAACTAAAACTACACATGTTTATAAATCTAATACATACCTTTTATATATATTTGCATAAAGTGTTTTCAGAAGTTTATTATGTGAACATTTTTTCAATTATATGGTAGTCGAACAAACCTCTATAGTATGGACATTTCTGTCGCTGTCTTAGCAAAAACATTTCCCTTTTTATCCAATTAATCGAAACCGATAAATAGATCTACTTTCAATGGAGTGTTACTAAATTAATTGTACTACACCATGGAGGACGAAATCGAAGAATGCATTAGAAAAAAAGATACAATGGCCACAGTTACCTCCAAATGTAAAAAAGTGTATATAGATTGTATTTATTTTTCTACGGTAAAATATTGAATATGTTAAAAACGTGTTTATGGCAACTATTTTTCAAACACATTTTATTGCAAACAATAATGCAGTTTAATAGATTAAAGAAATACCTAATCCACAAAACAGCATTTCATTTTTCGCTAATTAATATAGTTCATAATTGAACAAGAAATATTTTGTTTGATGTCATAAATTCATCACAATACTAAAAACATGATGATTGAAATTTTAATAAAATATTTGATTTTGTAACTTTTTCTATATTGTTGTTCTTATGATTTACAAATTTTAGCTGCTGGGTGATTCAGCAAAGGAGTACGAAAGATATGTATTTGAATTCAGTATTAAAACCAGTTAGATACAGAGGGAGTTTGGGTAAGTTATATGGATTGTTATTAAATATTCGGTAAGTAAACTAGGCAATGGGTGAGTGGTTGTAAAATAGTCAGTTGTAAATTTCAGCAGCTCAAAATAGTGGACTAATTATGAACCTTTGAATTGTTTACATATCCTATCAGTGAATAGAAATCAGAATAAAAAAAAATGAAAGTGATAAACTGACTATTCATGTAATTAACATTGTTTATAGTCATGTATTATTACATTATAACCTATATACATTATAACATAAAGAATCTTAGCATTTGGGTGCTTAAGCACACAAAGTACTCTTAAAAAAGGGAATAGGAAATTGATTTAAATGTATGGGTCTGACTGCAATACATGGAAAGGTGTCAATTATACCCTTTTTGTACAGCATTGAGCAATATTGCTAGCATGATGTTGGTGTGCCGACAGGTTGTTAAATTATATAACCTAAAAAAAAACTTATATGACAATTTAATACAGATATGCAATATAAATTTGTTCACAGTAAGGACAGTTCGGAAGGATGAAAGGAAGTACTATGAAAACATTGGTGCAGAGCAGTATTCAGAGGCTTATGCTGTACCCATATCACTTAGCTGACATGATTGTAAAAGTAAGTAGTATAATACAGGTAAATTATAGAAACTCATCTTCTATAAGATTATAGAAATTTAAAACAATATATGATGCAAAAGTGGTATCACAAATTCAGCAAAGTATAGATGTATAGTTTCTGGCTAACCCTATGGGATACAGGCCTGATGTTTATATTTGTATGTAAAAGATATAATATGATAAAAATTGAAATTTTGTGCTATAAAGTTAAAGGTTTGATTAATTCCTGCACATATTTTTTTGAATGTAAGTCAAGGTGTTTGTGCCAAATATATTCATCATCATCATCATATCAGCCACAGGAAGTCCACTGCTGAACATAGGCCTCCCCCAATGATCTCCACAATGACCTGTTGGAAGCGGCCTGCATCCAGCGACTTCCTGCGACCTTAGTCAGATCGTCCGTCCACCTTGTAAGCGGTCGTCCAACACTTCGCTTGCCTGTACGTGGCCTCCACTCGAGAACCTTTCGGCCCCAACGGCCATCGGTTCTACAAGCTATGTGCCCGCCCACTGCCACTTCAACTTGCCAATCCTATGGGCTACGTCGGTAACCTTGGTTCTCCTACGGATCTCCTCATTTCTGATTCGATCTCGTAGGGAAACACCGAGCATAGCCCTCTCCATGGCTCGTTGAGTGATTTGAGCCTTTTAATGAGGCCCACAGATATATTAGGTTAATATATTAGGTATTTTATTTTATTTTTATGATAGTAAATACTAAATTATTGACAGCTGGATTAGTATACACTATTATTTTTTTATAGCAATGAATTTCGAGATGAGCATGCTGTTCGCCTGATGGTATGTGATACAGTGCTTATCAACAGTAGAAAGACCAAACAATAACATGAATTAAAGGGATGCTTGCCATACCACTGCACTCACAAGCCTGAGACGATTGATGATGAGAGATAAGATTTAAATTACCAATATGACCTGTAGTTGCTCTGGCTACAATATCCTTTAAACCGGAACACTGAAGTGCCTTTATGCTCTGTTTGGCAACAGAAAAACAGATTCGGGTAGTATGTGCCCAGACGGATTCTCAAATATGAGAGAACTACCACTAGTACTACCAGATGAGGTTCTGATCTAGAGTTATGTTTTAGGTTTAAGGATAACTCCATTCATATACTATGTAGAGGTGGTGGCATTGCTCATTGAGATGGAGAAGAGTTATGACACAATGCCTAACTTCACTGCAGCTGACTGTAAGTAGGGTTTCATTGACTGGTTTAGTTGTACATTGTCTCTTTTTTTTAATACACATGTAGATTTTTATACTACACTAGCGGCCCGGCCCAGCTTCGCCTGGGTGCATATATTTTTTGATTCCACTCCACACCAAATACATGTTATTTTTCGTATAAACTCTTGTATACCTAAACTTGACGTAGCTGTCCTACTGTCCGGCTCAATCCCGTCTCATCCGTCTGTTCAATCTCTTCCCGGTCCGTCCCGTCCTTTCTCTTTATTATCCATCCCGTCTTATAACGTGCATTTACATTTGGTCCTATCAAATCTGTCAGCTATCCCAGTCCTCTCCCGTACCTTCCACTCTAATAAATCCCGTTTCTCCATATACATGACATATAAAGATTGCCTTATGAAATTTTCACATTAAAACTTAAGCGTTTTTTATTGTTCATCCAATATTCCTTCCTTAATTCAGCACCAAAATGCTGTTTTTTCCAAATAATATTGCACACCATTACTTTTTGTTTAGTAATAAAGTAATAATAAACATTTAAAAAAAGAATTGGCCAAATGGTTCCGAGTTGTTTGAGTTTTTGCGCTTACCAACCCATTTTGCGATTCATTTTTATATTATAGAAGAAGAAGATATAGTCCACCCCGCTGCCTTAGTGCGGGTTGGCGGATTTTATTTGACGTAGAAATTAATCCGATAAGTCAGAGGTGTGCCCTGAGATTTGAACCCGTGACCATCGTAAACTTGTTGGCAGTCGCGTCTAGTACGTTACCATATACAATTAATAAAACCTTCATACTGCCTTAAGTAATAAAACAAATATTTAAAAATATAAAACTGCATATCGTTTCATTATAATGTCTAGATACGGCATCAACGTACCATTTTTTTTTATTCTTCGAGTCTGAAAACAATACTAATGCGGAATTTAAATTTGTCCCCCAGCGCAACTAAAAGTATCAATTCAAAAACAATGTCGTTTATGAAAACGAAAAATTATAATTAGACTAGCGGCCCGGCCCGGCTTCGCCTGGGTGCAAATACAGATTCCAGTCCATATTTTATTTAAAATCAATATGACAGCCGTTGTCTAAACTGCTTATCCATTTTCAATCCCATCCTGTACCTATTCTTATGTCCCATTTTATCCACCTTATATTCTATTCTATCCCATCTCTCCGGATTCAAATCATTATTTTGCTGTGGAAATATTATAACACTGTTTACTACTACTCCGACGACATTCATTGAAATCAATTAAAAGATACCATAGCTGACCCGACCACGCTTCGCTATGGCTTAGTTATTATATGATGAATTTTATATTGAATTATTTAGCATAGCAAAAAGCCCGACCCACCTTTGCCTGGATGCAGATATTTTTTTATTTTACTCCACACCAAATACATGTTATTTTTTCGTATAAGCTCTTGTATACCTAAACATGAATTAGCTATCCTACTGTCCTGCTCAATTCCGTCCCATCCCGTCTGTTCAGTCACTTCCCGATACGTTCCCGTCTTTTCTCTTCATTGACCATCCGTCTTATACCGTGCATTTACATTTCGTCCTATCAATGTGTCAGCTATCCCAGTCCTCTCCCCTACCTCCCACTCTATTATATCCCGTTTCTCCATATCCAAATAGTGTGCCTTATAAATTTTTGACATTAAACACTTTAGCGATTTTGATTATCCATGCAATATTCCATCCTTATTTCACCCCAGTATGCTGTTTTCCCAAAAACATTACGCCATTACTTTTTGTTAGTAATAAAGAGATTAAATATAAATTTTCATAGAAATACACTCACACACACAATTAATGTAGTAACGGTCATTGAGTAACGGTAGTAACAATTATATATACTGGTTTCTCAAGACACAGACAACGCCTAATTGAGAATCCCTGCAATATTCTCCATAATTATATAAAATTGTTATTTTATTCAGTTCAGTTCAGTTTTTATTTTTATGTGTTATTTTATGAAAGATTTTCATTTTCAAGTGACATTCTATCTTGAAAAGAAGTAAAACTTCTTACGTGTGAATATTATTTATTTGATTGTCCTATATTTATTTAGCTTCATAATATACTCTTTAGTTTACACAAATTAAATTTCTGAACGTATGCATAAATATTTGACAACCAATTTAAATGTCAACCACTTTTCATTACTGTCATTATTTTACATCTTTAAATCTAAAATACGCCATTAATCGAATATTGTGGATATATGTTGTCGATTCAAACCTTTATTTAAATACGTTATTTAATTTGAGGGAAGAGTTTACCGTATTGACGGTATGAACATTAAATGTTTGACAGTTACAAACCCATGAACATTTTGTATGGCAAAATGTTTTTTCCTTTATTTTATACTTTCGTCAATTTAATCGAGATAAAAACTATCTCACCCTTTAAGTTGGAACAAATAACACATATCTACAAAATTTCATATAATCAGTTGAGTGGTTTAGGAGCCATCGCGTACAAACAACGTGACAACCAAACCAAAATCAACAACTCCTTATAAATAAGAAATTAATTGAAAAAACATTTTCCAGTAGACCAAACTGTAAATCTAAACCATTCTCGAATCTCCACGAACACACACAAAGAATTTCATCAAAATTGTCCAGTCGTTTAGGAGGAGTTCAGTCACATACACACGCACACAAGAATATATATAATTAGATATATTTTGGTGTACTCCGGCAAAACGCTACGATAGAGTACCTTGTTTAAAACTGTTGCAATAATCTAAAAAAACAATGGGCTATTTTGGTAGATATGGACATCGTTTTATTTTACATTTAACAAAATTACGCGCAAGACGCCGTATCTAGATAATATTATATACACGTTGGTACACATTTTTTGAATTTTGTTCTATTTCGTCAGCCGTCAATGAAAGACAATGGAAAGATAGATCATTTTACGTTGGATGGTAATTGAAGCTGGACCGTCTTTTACGTCTCCTGTCAAACAAACAAAGATCATCCTATATTGGCTGGACGCATCACGCTTGAACGATACCTAAAAGAAAGGTTTTTAGTATCTTCCTTAGAAATTTTCCAATTTTTCTCACTCCTAAAACCTTCCCAGAACTTTTACGAATATTTCAAGACCAAAAAAGCCAAATCGGTTCAGCCGTTCACACGTGATGCCGTGACAACGCGAAACGGGTTTCATTTTTATATATATAGATAAGTTGTTTGTATATATTTTGGTCACTTTAATACTTAGTATATTTTTTTTAATTTAATGTTTTTAACAACTGTAGAATTTTATGTGTTTTTTATTCATTGGAGTTATTGCTATAGTCAAGAACTAGCATTTCATGTCCCAAACATTTCTTCAGACTACTTCTTTTAAATTTGAATTAATGGCTAAATAAGAATACCATTCGCCTGATAAGCGATACGACCTCTTATGTACAATAGCAATACAAATAACACCATGAATTATAAAGCAGTGCTTGACATTCCACTGCGCTCGCCATCCTGAGACATAAGGTTTAAGTCTCAATATGTCCAGTATTTACTATGCACTACTTACATCATGTTTGTCGTGATTTCTACTACTATACAGATTTCTTAAAATATTGTTTCATTTCTCCAGGCCTCAGATTGCTTGGTATAGGGAGAAACGAGTACTTAGAGCTGGTAGCTAAGGCTCGTTCGCTTGGTCGTCGCGGACGTTCCAAAGCGATCCGTGCGTTACTTCCGCGCGTCCCTTTATACATACCGATGCAGCCGTGGTGGCGCGTCGAACTGGGATATGTCCTAGAAGAGGATGTTAAGGTAAGAACCTTAGAATCTTTTGAATAGAGTCCAGTTTTCTTTAACGTGTTTGATGTGACTTGTGATATTTTTAGTAATGTTATGATGTGTTTTTTTATGAAAGCCCTATCAAGATTGTGAGTTGATTATTTAGTAACAAAATTTGGTTTTATTTTATTTTATTTTTATTTATTAGGTCTACAATAAATCACATATCAGTACATAAAAATAAACATAAATGAAATAAAGAAAGATAAATACATGATTTTCCATAGTAGACACAGCATACACAAAGAGTACATACAATAAAACAATGGTTAGGTAAAGTAAGTTAACAATTCGAAGTTTCACAATCAAAAATAATAGAATAAACTAAAACAACAATATAATTTAACAACTAACTATAAACAAGTTCGTAATATTTATTCGCTTACACGAGAACATATACCTTTTCGGAAGCTATTTAATGAGCCCACGACGTGAATGTCGACCACGTTACTGTAGCTATTTAACAACTTACAAAGTGGTTTAATCTATTAAGAATCCTTGAAGCGATTTTTTGCTTAGATACCTGATGGTTAAATACTACATTTTTCTAATGCCACACACAAATCGTAGATTTAAGAAATTAAACAATTTTATTGCACCTTTATTACTTCATGTGGCAATGTTTTCCTTCCCGCAAATATTCCTGCTATTGTGTAAATATATTGCAACAATTTTTATTGATGTATATGGCAAGTCTCCCACTACTTTAAACTCCTTAGTTCCAAGAAACATGAACAGATGGATGACCACTGCTGAGTTGTACTATGTTTACGGTGGTCGCGGGTTCGAATCCCAGGTCACACCTGTGTCTTTTCGATGTCATGTGTGTATTGATAGTCACTCACCAAGCACTGTAACAGTGATGGAAAACATCATAAGGAAACCTGCATACCATAGCAATTTGTAAAAAATCGACGGTATGTAAAGTTAGCCAACACGCACTAGGCCTGCGTGGTGGACTATATGGCCTATTGACTCTCAATCGTACTCTCGATTGTGGAGGAGGCCCGTGCCCTGCAGTGCGACGTATATGGGCAGATACAGATACCTAAGAATTCCGCTCAAAAATGGCATAGCTGTATGAGGTCTTCTAATTCACTCTCAATCATAGATGTGGCCTATCTTTAACATTGTGACGTATTATTATGTACATAGTTTAAAAAAGTGTGAGAGTTCTTATGTAATATGTGTGTTATAACCGTTTGTTTGGAGACTGCTATTAATACTTATATTGAACGCTAGCCCCTGTCGGAGAGCGAGAGGCTCTGATCGACTTGCTAATCGACCGCGGCTCGCAGACTGCCGGCACGCTCGATTACAACGTCGTCAGGACTTTGTACAGGTGTGTTAATGCTTTTAATACACTTCATATCGGCTTTTGTCTCTGTCAGTCTTGGGCCTTTATCACAGTGGCGTTTTACGAGTGTTGGTACTGCGTATAGAGCCACAAAGTTATCTGGCCGGTGCCAAAAGTGGAAACAATAACGTCATTTGGAATGTCAGTCTATCTGCCAGTCGCTGACATATCTGCCATTGGTTGTTTACTCGATGTATTTATTTTCCTGCATTATTTAAAACTAGTGAAATATGCCGAGAACTTGATAAAGTGACGCTAGGAACGTTAGACTTCAGGTATTACACTTTATGAAGGAAGAAAAGCATCTCAAGCACCAAATATACCCTTAGAAAAATTGTATCAAGGCGTAGTGGCCGCCACAGGTCTGTGTTGTCAGATTTTCAAAATAAATACCACATAAACAAAATTTTGTACGTACTAGTACAATACATGTAAGTACATATAATAAACTAGAATTTATCGTTTCGTTCGTCGGGCCTGTTGATGAATGGACCAGACGCGACTGCAACATGTTCACGGTGGTCGTAGGCTCGAATCCCAGGTCACAAATCTGACTTTTCGGAGTCATGTGGGTATTGATAGTCAATAAACACGCACTAACACGGTGGAGAAACACATAGTGAGAAAATCTACATAACATAGCGATTTATAAGAATATCTATGGTATGTAAGTCCACCAACCCGCATTAGGCCAGCATGGTGGACTATATGGCCTATGATATGGCCTAACCACTCTCATGGCACTCTCGATTGTAGAATTGGGCAGTTCCCAACAGTGGACATATAGTATATGGGCTGATACAGATACACTTGTTTAAGGGTATGGCGGGCGATTTGTTAGAAATCTTGGGAAGGAAAAATAACATGCAAAGGAAACTGGTCTACTAATTTTCCTGACACTATTGATCGAATTGAAAAATCTTACTTCACCCACTTTATTGCCATATCTATTTTTAATGGCAACACCAAATTCGACAACAGCGACTCTCTCACCGGGTCAGATAAGTTTGTGGGACAGTAACGTTGACGCGACGTTGACGTCGCGGTTGTCTACGCGGATTCCCACAAGAAATACTACTGTTGGATTTGCCCTTTGGTGAAAGAAAAAAAAGCCTTGTAATTTTTATATTATTATATGGACATATCCCTTAACAAATGTAAAGATATGTAAAATGTGATGATTTTCTACGCAATATTTGTTGAAGTAGCAAAGCCAATAGCAATATTTCTTGTCAGAACTCTCTCGTCTCGACAGAATCTGTAAGTCGTGGAGTCGAGTCAGCGTAGCGACGACGCTGCAAAAACGTTGATGAAACGCCAATGCTCGTAGAACGCCAGTGTGGGGCCCCTACCTTATGAAATTGGATATTATGAAAATATTTGATCATACCTAAATGTGCTGTTTAAGTAAGTTATCCTACTAGTAGCCTACGGGTTTTTGAAAACGATTAGAATAGCGATTCAAATATAGGCCTTATATTATTACGTTTAAGTTTCAAATACATCCATTGATTTATATTTAGTATATCATATTTAGTTTATAAGCCTAAGGTGTTGCTTTAAAATAATATTTTTTCCACTATACCTACAGCTCTTACTAACCCCAGCTTGCCTGAAAATGCTTGAACATTATTTCATCTACAACGCCAGGTTTGGGTAACCTGATTGACCTTCAATTTCAGGCGGGGTTTGATATACCTGGACGTGCCTATAACAACAGCTGATAAGGTGTCCGTGCCGCCCCTCAAAGGCTTCGTGATGAACAGGATTGCTGGGACTACTTCGAGACGTTGCTGTACAAAGTGTTCGTGTCTATAGACGAGCACACCAGCGTTGCAGAGTTGGCCACTGTGCTACAGGTTGGTGGGTATAGACTAGCATCACCTTCATCAACCATTAGGTATTAGGCATCAATAGAACTTCATATAAGATTAGATACATTTTTCCTCTTGTAATCCGTATTGCAAATGCATTTCTAAGTTTGATCCTTGCGTCAATTGGTCTATCTTTGTGCCATCATAATCGGATGGACAGATTTTATTCGAAGGATTATGATATACCGGGTATCTCAAGACTGCTACCGAAAACGAAGCCGGGTGGTAGTTTTAGTGACTACAAACACAATGCAATTAAAAATTTCGCATAGAAATGCGACAATTATTTTTTATGATTTTTTAAATATCGTCATTTTTGGGTGGTAAATCCATAGTTTTTGCTAAAATAATAATTTAAATCTTTTATACCTTAGAGTATTTATAAATAAAAGGGTATCACTATTATTTTAGGAAAAAATGTATTTACCACCCAATATGGCCATAGGAAAAAAATAACAAAAAAAAAATTGTCACTTTTTTTTGCAACTTTTTCTGTTGCATTGTGTCTGAAGTCGCTTAGACTACCACCCGGCTTCGTTTTCGGTAGCAGTCTTGATATACCCTGTATAGATTACTTGAAGTTGTAGAGCCACGTTGTTTTCAGTCATGACTCAGCATGAATGCGTAGGCTCGTCCGGGTCCACGGTCTCGGAGAAAATCGACTTGAAGCTTCGAGGTCTTGCTCATCACTATAGCCGGAACAATTCCAAAAATTTAAGTACATCGTTCGAAAAAAATATACAATACCGACAGTATAGCAATCTATGTAGTTATGTGCACTGATCTATAAAATTGTATTCTATAGTTTTCACTACTTTCGAGAAATACCCAACAAATCAGGCGTAGGTTTTCGACCAGATACGAGTAGTTGTTTGTCTACGAAATGTAATGAATTTACCTTTTCCTCGCCGATCAACACTTGCACACACTTCAAACCATCACAAGGCACATTTTCACCCATTATTATACGTAATAAACGTAAAATACTATAATTAAACGATAACTAAACGTAGATGTTCAGTGGTTACTGGTTAGTCGTCCGCTCGAAAGACATAATAATAAGCGTGAAGCTAGCCACAGGTCCTAAATTATGGACAATTCCAAATTAAGTATTCTAATTATATATTAATAAAAATATTTAAACATCATAATACGGTCTCAAAAAATATCAATTTATTTTATATATTATCCAATATAACTTGTCTGTCTGTATCAGCCCATATACGTCCCACTGCAGGGCACGGCCTACTCTACAATCGAGAAAACGATTGAGAGTGGTTAGGCCATATAGTCCACCACGCTCGCCTAGTGCGGGTTGACGGACTTACATACCATAGAAATTCTTATGAATCCCTATGGTATGCAGGTTTCCTCACGATGTTTTCCTTCACCGTTTTAGTGCGTGGTGATTGACTATCAATACACACATGACTCCGAAAAGTCAGAGGTGTCCCTGGGATTCGAACCCGCGACCACCGTGAACATGTTGGCAGTCGCGTCTAGTCCGTTTACCAACAGGCCACCACGCACTTTTTAATATAACTTGTCGTAAAACATAAATATTTTTCGATAAATTTGGATCATAATATGACATGTCAAGTGCACAACTTCACTCCGCGAAGCCGGGCATTTTGCTTGGTACAAATTGCATTATAAATAGCTATATGTATAGGTACGTAGTGTCATGGTAGTAGCATTTCACCCATAGGTGCGACTGAGAGGGGCAATATACGCCATAAGCCAGGTAAAAGCACATGAGAGAGAAAAAGATAGATAATACTTAGGTGTGTTCTATCTTTTAAGATATTACGTCACGCGTGGACCAGCGTTGATTTTGAATGAAATATTTTATATTAGTTTTTGACCGCGGCGCTCGCTTAGGCGAGTTGCCGGGCGCGGCGCGGGTGCTCCGTCGCAGACGCGGGGCTCCATTATGGCGCGGTAAATTTAAAAATGATAGACGTTTTGCATTAAACGAATGTATTTTATTTAAGGTACTAATTTGCCTTTAGGATTGAGTATATGCGTATTAAGTAAGGCAAGCCGGGCTTTTGGGCTTGTATGGAAGTACCGCCACTGATAGTAGGGCCCATGGAGATTGCCGGATGTCCAATACCCCGTTCCTTTTCCCATCCTTTTTCTTTCCTGCTCCCCTCCCGATTTGATGGGCAACACTTCTTTGATCTTAGCATTGTGGATTTTCATGGGTGGCAGTGATCACGTCGTACGTTATCGACCAAAGAAATAAAAAAAGATATTGTTATGCTGGTACGACTGTATAATTAAAATATGTCTTACGAAAAGTTCAGGGCAATGCAAATAGTGCGATGATCGCAGATTTCTTCTCACTGGTCGATACAATTGTCCCGGTCTGCTTGGAAACCGGTGCATCCAGACTGAACCCGAAAAGCCACTCACTCATTGGGTCATCATTTTCATGAACGTACAACTAGCTGGTTAGTTTAAAGATCGTTAGTATTTTTATCTACTAGTGTTAGATATATTTTCCGGGCTACCTTAGGGGGACATAGGCATTTCCCAAGGGCGTACCTACCAAGCAGTGGACTGCAACGGGCTGATGATGATGATATTTACAGGTGGAATGCGAGCTAGTAAAACAAGCAGTATCGCTATATTGCCGGCTGGGATTCGCGAATAATCTACAACCACCGCCCGTCACACCGCAGCATCCGTCGTGGAACGATGCCATCACCACGCATAATCACCCTCCGTGAGTATTTAATACTGCAGTGTAAATGCGTCCACTATTCCATTCTTATAGTATAGACTGCTTTAATTGAAAATGATTTTTTTTTGTATATCATGTATTTTGTAGTATTATTAGGGTACTTGACATTCTATATGCATTCAGCAAATTTTTTTAATAATTTTATTTCAAACGGTTTTTGTTTATCAGGTACAGACAAATTGCGCCTCTGACTTTCGACTCTGGCGTGGACGACGACGCTATACAAATGGAACCGGTCCTTATAAAACAAACACCTTCCACTTCTAAACAGGTTAGATATGCGTTACTGTTGAATTTTTGATTTATTTTGGTTTTTATTGAATATATAAAAAAATACTATTTTTGTGTGTCTCGTTATTTTTTTTCTTTCAGCCAATAATTTTCTTAATTTATTCTCATTTTTTTATTCCCTAATTTTAAATTTGATACCCTATAATATCGTTTAGCAGCTTTATTAATCAAAAGAATGTCAGTATTGATCCTTCGAGCCGGATTAATAATAACCAATAATTTTGTTCGCAGAATAACTACTCAGAAGTGAGTGAACCATTGAACAGTGGCCGAAGGGTGGCTCTCTTGTTCGACTCGACGCTAGCGGCTTACCTCATGATGGGCAATTTATCACCGGTAAGAATATAAATATTTTAAGTAATAAGTTACCAACAAGAATATAACCTATGCGTTCGATTTTTATAAATATGTTTTTGTTTTAGGATCTGAAAAGTCACGCGGTAACATTGTTCGAAGTCGGTAAGCTGAGCGATGAGAGGTCTCGATAGTTTGCTTATGGAATTGGATAAGGTGAGATTGGTTGAATAAACGATTATTGATCAAAAATTGTTTTATGGCATGTCTTTGTATTATTTGGTCTTTATATTAGCTTAAAACACTTGTTTTTTTTATTTATTTTTGATCTTGTTGAATTTTAAAGTAGACAAAATAGCATATACGTAAACGGTGAAGATTACTGTACTTTTTCAAGAATAGTGTATTAATCAATTTATTTTAGTTTATGAATTAAATACTATATAATATTGTATCGATAAAATTTTATATGAGGAAACGGTTGAAGACTTTAATTTAAATAATTAATAATACTGTAAGTTTCTTATTTGGTCAAAGTTTTATATTTTGTTAAAGCATTAGTTTATTCTTTTTTATGGTTGTCTATGTTTTTTCTGGTTCGAATTGTGTAATTAATCTGCTCTGTATAATGTGTGGTCTATTAAAAGTTAATTAATTGAATTTCATTTAATTTCATCAGGAACTATAAGATACTAATAAAAGTTAGTTTTTTCTCTAGCCTATAAGTTGTAAACAACGAAAACGATGGCCACAGTGACGTAACTAAAGACTGATGTTCCCAGGTGGCAGCAGACCCGGAGATCGAGGGCGAGGCGCGTCGCTACCTGGCGGCGGCGGCGAGCCTGCGCGCGGCGCTGCGGCGGCTGCGCGCGGCGCTGCGTCCGCTCGACCTGCTGCGCTGCGAGGCGCTGCACGCGCTCGGAGCTGCGGCGAGGCACCGGCTGCTCGCTACCAAGTACAGGTATGGATATTCTGAACGGAATATTTGTACCAAAGTGTTTTTGTGATTAGTGTATGGTAATGTGTTTTTATAATGAAGTATGTGTGCTACGTTTGTAAGTGCTGAGATTTGTTCGCGATTTCTGTTCTAGTATATATCCATTAACATTTTATAGCCAGGCTATTTTTTAAATCTATTTATAGTGTCTCCTCGAGTTCTTCAAAAGCTAAATTCCAATATTTTTCCAAGTAAATTTCACGCAGTTAAAATATGATATTAGTGCCAAGGACACTCACTGACTTCATTACTTTTTATAGCGCCAAATTGGCGATGGTCAATAGTCTTATTTCCATTCCTATAGCACATAGTATACAACTATGAATATTATTCCCCCACCACCCGCAGACTGGCGATCTCGACGGCGCCGCTGTGTCGCGAGGCGCGCGCGGGCGCGGCGGCGGGCGCGCTGCCGCACGTGGGCCCCGCGCCGCCCGAGGCGTCCACGCCGTGGATGCGGCTGTATCTGTACCACGTCGCCGGGTACGGACCGCCCACGCTGCTGCTCAAGAAGGGTGCGTACTGTGTGATTTTGAAGTGTTGCAAAAAAAAAATATTGCCTTAAAAATATGAAAAAAGTAAGTAAGAGTTAATAGTTTGTGTTGTCGAGCGAGTTTCTTGCTCCTTTTCTTCTTCACAGCTACAACACGTCCCGAAGCGATGATTTTAAAAATTAACGATTCAAAAGTACTATTTGAATAAAAAGATATATGATTTTCATTTTTTTTATTTTATCCACGTAACGATTTACATCACTTTACTCACTGTGGGTCTCATTAAAAGGCTCAAAGTCACTCAACGAGCCATGGAGCGGGCTATGCTAGGTGTTTCCCTACGAAATCGAATCAGAAATGAGGAGATCCGTAGGTGAACCAAGGTTACCGACATAGCCCATAGGATTGGCAAGTTGAATGGGCCGGGCACATAACCGGCCGGGCATAGAACCGATGGCCGTTGGGGCCGAAAGGTTCTCGAGTGGAGGCCACGTACAGGCAAGCGAAATGTCGGACGCCCGCCTACAAGGTGGACGGACGATCTGGCTAAGGTTGCAGGAAGTCGCTGGATGCAGGCCGCTTCCAACATGTCATTATGGAGATTCTTGAGGGAGGCCATTGTTCAGCAGTGGACTTCCTGCGGCTGATATGATGATGATGATGATGAACGATTTACTAACGGACATACTCCATTATGTCGAATTATGGATAAGCTTATTCGTTAGCAAGTAGTTTGTTGCAGCATGTTTATCCCCTTCGACGATAGAAAACCACGATGATAGCAAACCTTCTTCATCCTATTGATTATATCTGTTATGACGTAACCTGCCCAACAGACTGAGGGCCGATTTGTCAACCAGCAGATAATGTTGAATGATTAACATCAAACAAACATACAACCTTAACAAATTTTTTACACAGAAACTGTCAATACATGTTTTTCCTCCATATATCACTCAATCCTCTCTACATTAACGTACAGGCACGCAACTGCGCGCGGTCCCGCGCCTCCTACTCGGCTACGCTCGCATCGCTGTGTGGTGGTGGGGGCGGAGGCGGCGCTGGAGGCGCGCGGGGTAGTGCGGGGGCGCGCTGCCCGCCCCCGCCGCGCTCGCCGCCGCCAACTCTGCGCTGCGCCGCGGACCAGTGCTGCTGCAGGCGCTGGGGGTGCGCAACCCCGCGGGGCTGATGCATGTCGTGTTCCCGCCCGAAGCTGATACTAGCCCAGGTGATTATTAATTACATTTGTCTATGCTAAGTGTTCTAATTTTTGAAGTAAAGTATTATATTTTTGTTTATGATGTGCAATTGTTTTATTATTTATTGATTGAAAAAAATTGATAAGCTCTATTTTCTTTAGTCTTTGCATAATAAATGATGATATATTAATAGCCTAAACCTTCATATGTAATTATTCCTTTAAATATTTCATAATATATTAAACTAATAATTACTTTTATTGTCACTCAAAAATGTCTTCATATAAGAAAATAACGTTATTATCTTATTATCAATTTGTATTGCTATTTTATAACAGAGACACAAGTGCTATGGTCAAGACATGCTGGATTGAAACGGCTACTAAAGAGGCTACGACTGTACCGCACCGCTGGTTACGTTACTCTGGCTGATATAGGAGTACCGGATCTAGGCTGCGCAAGACCACCAGCTACCGTTCAACTAGGTGACTAAATCATAACATTTGGGTTAATATTGAGTAAACGTCCCTAAAGATATATTAATTATGTCTATATTTATGTTGAGGCCTATGTAGAAACGTAAATATTAAGCACTTGAAGTTTATAGGATCTTTTAAAAATACCTTCAAAAATTATCGAATAAAAATAACAAGATTTACGATTAAATTTCAGTGCAAACAAGAAAGAAAAAAGATATATGTGGATTGGCCCAACCTGTCAGTCATGTGTCCCTCATTTCTGCTGATTCCGTTGAAAAAGCAGCTGAAGAAACTTCTAGCACCAAGAGTAGATTACAATCGCCCATAGAGTCGCACTTTGCAGTCACTCCCACCACAGACAGCAAGAATAGTTCTCCGGCAAACGGTTTTACAAGCGTCGAATGCGGCCAGTTACTATGCGAGGAACTCGACAGCCTCGCGACTACCGATAAATCGAAGAGCAAAGAATCGATTACTTACAGCGATGAATTAGTACCCATACATTCCTCATCGACAAGCATAGAAGACTTGAAGGATATAAAGAAACATTCCAAAGACAAATCTAATAGTAAGGAATCGATTGCACTGTCTGATGACATAGTTCCAGTCCATTCGCCTGTCGATAAAAGTGATGCGAATCGCCGAACCAGTTGCCCGATTTGTTGAGTCCGGCTGAGGAGTCGATATCGATGTTTACTCAGTTGACGGATAAGTTGGCTGAGATGTCGACGGGTGAAGGTGATAGCGGGGTTGAGACTGCGCACAACATATCTGATGACGAAACTTGTAGGCCAGAAGTAAGTAATAAAATTCTTTACAGCTGGAATTAATAAATATCGTGATCTCTATTTAAATATCTACGTCGAAAATAGACCAATCGACTTATCAAAACGCCCACATTTAACTTGTTTTGATTGGTTTATTTAGAGATCAATCTTTAGATACCAGTTAGGATCGTTTATTAATATCGGCCGCTAATCGATTTTGCTGCTATTTTATTTTCGATGCTACTGTGAATATTGGTAATGAATTTTAAAAGTATTATATTTATTGAGGTGGGTGATGATAATAATGTTTTTTGATTGCAGAAATGGACAATATTAGATCTACAATTCGGCATACCGTTGTTCGATGAAACGCTGTGCGAGAAAGTGTGCCAGTGCATAGTGGAGAAAATAGCAAAACCTGAATTGTAAGTAGAAAAATTGAATTGATGGAAAATCCTAGCCATTGTATGGATGTATTAAAAAGATAATATATTATTATATACTATTTCAGATTAGAAAAAGTGAAGGATGACAACGAGTTCATCCTCGATCAGATGTACTAAATTCGTCTCGCAATGTCAGGTGAATATTTCGATATATGTTTGTATTGAATTTTATAATTTGAGTGTGTATGCAACTGTCTGCAAGTATGTCTATACTGTGCGTTAATTTACATATAATGTGCATTTATTTAAGCATCAAAGCTACTAAACATATTTCAAATGTATAAATTTTTTATTTCCAGTACTACCCAGGCGAAGATATGGGCATAGTGAAAAGGGGGACCCCTAGTTCCTTTACCGCGAAAGAAACCTGGCGTTTGAGAACGGCCGTATCAGCGAATGGGGTGGGAGAGTGATGCTGTCTCGCTCGCACACGCCTCGTTACGCGTAAGAGTGACCAGGGACAGTATGTTAGATTTGAGCTTTATGTTACTTTGTAGATAGTGGATAGGTTGTGTTAGGACATACGTTCCGGTGCTGTAGGTAGAGATTATCAAAGATTGTGGCGAGAAAAATTGGAGAAGGATTTTAGCATTGGAACATTAGTCATATGTTGCTGCATCACAATATATTTTTGACTTGTCCTAAAAAATTTGGTGTCTTTCTAAGCGCCACCTCTCTTGTTAAGTGCTCAACCAGGATATTTCAATAAACATAATTTGAGGTTACGAACTTATTTATCTCTTTATACTGCATCGACAATGTGACTACAATGATTGTATAATCAAATAATTTGTAAACCATTAAGAATAAAACAAGCTAGAAATGTTTTAAATCTTGTAGTAGGAGTAAGAGAAAAGGGATGCAAAACAAAACTAGTGACGTCACTAGGCTTAACATGTGCACGTGTGAAAGAGACGTTAAGATGTCAACACCCACGCATTATTTAAAACACTAATATTTGTTACAGGTTACTTTATACTGTTTTGGACAGAATATGCAAAATAATACAAAACCATTTATTACTCTTTAGCTACAGCACTTTGCGTTCGTCGTTCGACATTAGTTACCATGAAAATATATTTGTCTTCACTCCAATTATAACGAAGAAATAGTCAGTATATAGAAAATTTATGTATTAGGAAGTATGTAACATTAGTAAGAATTGCAGGAATGTGGTTGATGTCTTATTAACATGATTTTAGCATATACATGTATGTATTGTTGTAACTTGACTATAGAACAAAAATCATTAATGCTTCAATATTATTGACAATCCAAGTACAGTAGACTCTCGGTAATTCGGCCACTGACTAATACGGTACCTCTTGTAATCCGACATATCCATATCACATTTTTTTTATTGCAATGAATGGCGAGACGAGCTTACCACTCCCCGTATGCTAAGCGATACGACTGCTTATAAACAGTAGCAAAACCAAACAACACCTTGAATTACAAAGCAATGCTTGGCATTTGCGCTCGCCATCCTAAGACATAACATCTTAAGTCTCAATATGTCCAGTAGTTACTGTAGCTACAATATCCTTCAAACCGAAACATAAAAGTGCATTTACACTGCTGTTTGAGGGGAGAAATAGACATTATAACGCCACTCGAACTATACATTTGTTTCGCCGGTATTTATATTTCAGATATAATTTTACAACTTTGATACGTAGTTTGGTCGGATTACAAGGTGCTATATATTATGTAAATTGGTTGTAGTCTGTATAATCCGACAAATTCTAAAATTCGATAGTCCGACACCGCCGTGCAAATAGTTTGTCGGATAACCCGGGGCCACTGTAATACAGTATTTATGATAAGTCCGCGAACTGTGTCCCATTTGTGCTTAAGACAATTTCAATTGTTTTCATTTGGAAAAGATAAAACACTAAAATCAAATTCAATGCAATATATTGTAACTATTCTTATAAAATTTTCATTAAATATCTTTTTGTTCAATTTTAATTCTAGTTCTTTCGGGTTTAATGAACCACAAAGAAAATTATTTATATAGTTATTTAGTTTTTATTGGATTATTTATTAATGGGCCCAATTGTATGTATTCAAAAACTTTATGACATTGGAATACCAATCTAATGTCTATGTCGCTAGTGGCCATTTTTATTTAAAAGCAACTTCATACATATTGTTTTGGTGTTTATTAAATGTTAATTATACGTTATTCACAAATCAGTTCAAAATTGTTTATGTCGATTTGATATTGTTTAAAATTGTCTTTATGTATACAAAATACGAAATATATTTTTTTACTTATTAAACGAGTAACTTTGGCTTATCATACCACACCTACAGACTGACTAATTGGATAGCGACCTTTCTGCTGATTATAGGACCTTTGGCGGAGGAAGTGGAAGTAATGGCTCATTTTGACTCACCACAGCGGCAAGTTACACCTGTTTCTCTTGTTTCTATATTACCTGCCTGGGATATTGTCCGACAATAATTTAATTGGCACAACAAGTTAAAGTAATCCCTTCTTTAAATTATGTTTCCGATATACCACTTGAAGATCTATGATTTAATAAATATTTTATTTAAAAATAATTGGATGTCTTTGGGATAGGACACCCTTCTCTAAAGGAAGTCTCCATGTCATCTACCCTCTTTAATGTTGAATACTTACTACTCTTTTATTCCTAGATTCGTAGAACGGTCGTGCATCAAGTTAGCAGTCCATATATAGTGCTTGTTTATTGTAACATAATTGTAACATATTTTGTATATTTTTTATTCTATTAGAGTCATAAACATATCATTTTAATAGTTTCTACCTGATTGTTTCTGGTTACAATATAAATTATTTTAAAATATATTTTTATGCTTTGTTGAATGTTGTGTTGTTTTGTTTTTACTTGGTTAAATTTTCGAAAAAAAAAACTAAATTGTATTACTCTAGTACATTTGTAACCCGCAAATGTATGTCAAAATCTGCTTAATAAGTTATGTATATTTCACAATGTAAGTTATTTTTCAATCACATGTATGTAATGTTATGTTCTAAGACATAATATTATTAGGTTTATTTTAATTTCATCTGCTTAAATGTTTTTCTTCTGTCTTCCATCGTATGGTTGCTATTAAAAACAAACACTTTTCTTAAGTATAACAAAAAAAGCACACTGATTAAGTGTGAATTAATATTTTGCTTATTTTGACCACATTAATATTGTATTTCACAGGTAATGTAACAGATACATATTTAATATTTACCTATCCTATTCAAAGGTTTTGAGTTTACCTACTACACAAATGTTCTTTGGTTGATAGAAAAAATGTTTATAGTAATGTAGCCTTGCCTTACCTATTAAGGTATATAATTGAGGATAGTTTATTAGATTATGCGTTTATCTGCCTATATGTTGGATACGTTTACTGCGGCGCACACACACGTTTGTTTGCGACGCGTGTGCGGTTACGCTACATAATACACTCTGTTTGGGACCGTCCATAATCCTGTGAAGCTTGAAAGGGAGGAGAGGGGTTTGACAAAAATAATTAATATAAAAAAGAATATTTTTAAATTTCACCACGTATCACTAAATGGGAGGGCGGAGGGTTAAAATGCTAAATAAAAGATCACGTGGTTAATAAAAAAAGGTTACTCTATGTTCAGGGTATCACGACTCTCAGCAATGAGGAAAAAGAGGAGGGAGAACATACTCTATGCGCATTTGTGTCGCAGTCAACGTGTCCGTATCATACCAATGTAGATGAACCATACTCTACCTATTTATAAATCAAACCCAGTATTCATGTTTCTCAAACATTCCTTTATTGTGAGATTATCACTACTTTATTCCTTAACTTAGTTTCCTATTCCAAATTATGAATAATTTAAGCGATTTTACTTATGTCTCAGTATTTTATTTTGTTAAGTGTTGTTTGTCATCAATATATGTGCATTATGCAAGTCTTACATACTATTGTACAGCTACAACTAGATGATAGTGCTAACTGTGTTTGATATATATAAATAATTGAACTTTAATACTCAGTTGTAAAGTTCATTTTGCATAACCAGTAGTTGTGAACGAGAACCGGACTCGAAAAATACTTTCTAAACAAAGCAACGCTATAATGTCTACCCTTCTCTTTCGAATCCATTTTTCGATTGTACGGTAGTACGTAAAAAGTTGCTTATTGTACGTTTAATGCCTCGCCTGGGACCAAAGAGGGCATAGTAGAATGCACTTGTTGGCATAATTTTGGTGTCTCTCTGAAGACTTAATACCAATGGTCTTATTCATAAACCGTTTATAAATCTTTTTTAGTTATGGAATGTTTGTCCCTTTCGAACGACCTTTCGAATTGAGTTTGAGCGAAAAAGACAAAATATTCGATACTGAAATAGGTTTTAAATCTGTCTATGAATACCCCCAAGTGTTATTCATTGGAAATGGATATAATCGATTTTGTGAATGAAAATTGTAAATACTGTTTGAGAATTAATTTCTCTTGTCTCTATTATTTTATTATTGATTGACCAAAATGATGACGCAGAGGAGGCACAAAAAGATGTTAGAGTGAACATTTTTAAAAGTGCGTTTAATATTCCTTATGAGAAAAATAAACTGTCATTTGTGTATATGTTAATGCGCGGGACTTTTTCTTTGAGTTGTAATAAATTTGAAATTAGACTCTGTTTATTGAAATAATCAGAGGGCATGCTAAAACACAAATTAAATAATTAATTAAATCTATATAAATAACTTATATCAATGGCGATAATAAAGGGTTCAGTGGTGTAGTATAAACAAGATGTGTGCGTTAAATAAGTAAGTTATAAATATCAAGGAGTATAGACAACAATTAGGTACGTCCATGAATAGGTAGGCTTGGATATAAGGATTTCAAACATCACAAGTAACGGATAATCACCAGTACCCAAATTACGTCACTGATCAGGAGGCAAATTAGGCGCGAGTAATTCGCGCGAAGTATCTGAATTCTGAATGCGATTTTTTTGCGCCGCGCCGCGTAGGTATACACCGACAATGTGTGTATGAATTCGCGCGAATGTATTCGCGCGTAATTCGTCATTTTTGGACGGAGTCATATGTCCTTGTTAATATATTACTATTATTTATTTACGACGTCAAGACGTCCGTCCTAAAATAGTGTAATATATTCAGATTCAAATATTTTCAGATGATCAGAATAAAATATCGGTTATTATAAAAGAGAATATATGTTTTGTTTACAAATGCTTACTTTTATTGTTAGATGTAATGTAACATATAAATAAAATATTTATAATAATATGTGTTTTATTTGTATTGGAATCAAGTAGATTTTTTCCGAAATTCAGTATTGTTATTTATGATTTCAAATAGAGAATATAATTAAAACACGGTGCTTGCTACAAAGAATCCATCTCAATATTTAAAGATATATTGTAAGGCTTTTACTACATAGATAGGAACCTTCACCTCAGCGAAATGTGAATGTTTATCTACATAGAGAAATAAATAGGTAGATAAAATTCCAGAAATTGAGTTGTATCCGTAGATACCAAGTTGAATCAGTTATTTGTGTCGAAGTTGCGATGTACATATGTAATCGGAGGATATTACCTATCGTGTCGGTAAAATGAAGTCGGTTAAATTATTCCTGATTCTAAGGGACCAGCAGTGGATGCATAAACTAGCAGACCGGGCTCTGTGGCGTATCTTGGAGAGATCTATGCCCAGAAGTGGACTGCAATGGGCTGATGATGATTTATAATATCTAGATATTGCAAGAGTTCTTCCGTTAATAGTTTTTTTGGTCAATAAATTCGTTTGGCATTTAAGTACATCATTTATTCCGTATAAATTATCAACACGATAATAAATCCGCACTTAGATCTTAGGTGATAATTAAATTGGATCCTTAACAGATAAATAAGTATACATCAATAACGGTGAGTATAGAAAAAATATAACTATTGTCTATGTATCACATAAGGGGATCCATGTTATTTAATAATAGGCTTTATTACTAACGACATTCGGTCAATAGTAAAATATACGTTGTAACAAATGAGAGTTCCACAATTCATATACTCCAGAGAAACGTCAATCAATTTTGTTTTGGTTAGTTTGGTCTTTGACGTCTCCAAGAAAATTATGCTTTGTTTCTAATAAGGTGAAATTGTGCAAATAACTTGTTTATTGGTAATTCAACGTTTGTTATTGGTGCATAAACGTTTTTTTACAATGGAAGTGGATCAGTTTGCTCTGGAGTTGGCCTATCCCGCCGAAGTATCACGACTGCCGCTTATTGACGAGTCCTCGGCGCTGGGGCAACAGGCGCCGAAAGATAGGTAACTATGGCTTTGTATTTACTTTCCTTTTGAAAAAGGAAAAATTGTAGAAAGAAGGTGTGACGCGACGCAGGTGAACCGCAGTTCCATAATTGGTCACTGAATAATCTTTTCAACATAAAAAAAGTTGTACTCTGTCGCCCACGCCGCGGCTCTTATCCATGTCTAAAAATTCATGTTTTTTTTTATCATGATTATCGCGGTAATATTGGATTAGTCACGAGGCGAATGTCCGTACATGGTATGCTATTGTATAGCTATGTAGGTAATTATAGCTATTAATTTAATTGGCATTGTGTGGCGAATGTAATATCATTGCTATGAGTGTACATTTCGTAGATTGTTATTATTGATATGTATGTACACAAGCATTTAATGCACTTAATGGCATAGTTATTGTGTAGCTACACCATTATGCCTAAGGAATGTAACATTTTCATTAGTGTGCATGGTGCACATGTACCCAGTAATTGGAAATAACTATTAAGTAATATTTATATTCAAAATTTTTGGAGTCCACTAGGTGATAAAACATTAATATAGAAACCTTTATGGCAGGCATATTTTCATCAGTGGAAATCTCTTGGCTAATGTCATTGATAATCCTATCAGTGCAGTGTACTCACAATTTTTATGGAATACAGGCACAACAAGTTGCCCAGATTAGGATTTTTTGGCAAATCTTATCTACCATCCAAGCCTTAGCAAACAGCTGTAAAAACAAGCAATATTGGGTTGGGTTTATTTATGCATGAATTAAAACACTAACCATAATTAGGCAATGCTTAAGCTGTATTGATTAAGAAAATCTTGTATTAACAGTTAGTAGTTATGATAAGGATCTTTAGACATCCATCAGTAATTTTAGATTTCTACAAGTGTATTAAAAACAAATTGCAATAAAATTAAAAATGATACATTAACTCTAGGTTGTCTGTGTGTGATTTGAAAGTAGATTAGAATGAATGTATTTTGTATTGATTTAATATGTGCACTTCAAAATGTATAAGCACGTTAATAAATAAAAATGAAACTCAGAGCATAAAAATTAGTGGGATAAGGCTGCATATTGTACTTATTCTAGATATGCCTAGCTACAAGTGTTTTTTATCAAACAAATAAATAAAATAAAGAAACATATTTTATGTGAATCAACAATTCTGTAAGGCTACAGAAAACCACTAAATGAAATATGCTGCCTAATGATAATTACAAAGCTGAGGTGTTCAGGAAATGGTGTCCAATATGGCGATATGCTCGCCCCCTATCACATTGTGGGATGGAACATATAAGTCAAAATAGGAGTGTTGTTTGTACTCATATAGAAAGCCTGCTTAGCAACTTCCTTAACTGTAATAAAATATAAAATTCTATAATTTCCTTTATTCAGGTTAATAGCAGTACTAGACCAAGTGGAGATGCGGGGTGGAGAGGCTCCGGAGAGACACTGTCCGGATCGAGGAGGAAAAGGACTCCCTTCTCTCAACATTAGATAGTATCAAGCATTCAGAACTGCTGACTGATATATCAGAATGTGAGTGTTGACTGTATTACGGCCCGAATACTGGAACGCTACTTATATATAAGTTGCTCTTAACCATGTTAATTCCGCCTAAATGTACAGGCTAAGTGGGCCGTGCGCTTTTAAGAGAAACTTATTATTTGAATGGTGTTCTAGTATTCGGGCGTTAGTGTTTTGTTTAATATTGTTGTATAGATGTGGCAGTAACAGTAATAAAACTACCATTTTGGTGTTAAAGTAATCAAAATGATATTTAATATGATTTTAATTCCATTTCATTGATTTTTAAGTTGATGTGGAGGTGACCCCACATTGCGTATTTCACTAACGACCTAATATAACCACACATAGACTAGAAATGGCATAGCAAATTAATCCAACTATTACTATTATTGTTACGACATCTGATTATTTTTTTATCCTTTACGCAGTTTTTAGGGAAGCGTCCACATTTCCGCATCGTAAATATCGGGCGCATCGCAACAATGGGTATATTTTTTTCCAGAGCATCGTCATCGTCATTGCCGACGCGACGCGACGGGTACATTCGTGCGATCCGAACGATGCGGATCAGTAGACACACTTATATAAATTTATACTACTATTCTTTAATGTGCTGCATCCGCCAAACAGGGGTGTAAATACTCTGTTGTGTTTCGGTGTGAATGACATTGTAGCCAGAGTAACTACTGGAGATGATGATACCTAACATCTTATGTCTCAGGATGGCGAGGGCAGTGGAATGCCAAGAATTCTTTGTAATTCAAGGTGTTGCTTGGTTATATAGTCGTAAGGCTTACCATCAGGTGAACGGCACGGTCGCCTCGCCATTCAGTGCAAAAAAAAGTGGAACTTGCTTCAATGCGCTATTGCACCTTGATTACGTTCGTAATCGATAATCGTGTGTATTTGTGCGGGCGTGTGTCATCATACGGAAATTATGAAATTAATATGGACTTTTTTTTTCTCTTTATTTACTGAGTCACTACATATATGTGTGTATGTATATACTTATTATGTATTATTCTTGTAATAAATGTCAATTGTTTGTAATTTAACCTTGGCTGAAAAATTCTTGGCATTGCATTGTTACTTTTGTTTTATGGTCAACAAACTTGAATTTCAATTACAAGGTTAACTTGACTTGACCTTCATTTTATTAAATATTTTATACACGCTCAGTCGTTTTTGCCAACTCAGATCGATATAATTTGAAGTCTAGACTAATAAAAATAAGCTGATGAGTTTATACCTATAAACGCGATAATCTCTGACACCACCGCTCGGTTTTTTTAATGCAATGAATGGCATGACGTGCATGCCGTTCGCCTGATGGTAAACGATACGACCTGTTATAGTTATGTAATGCTCCCTTACCTGCACACCTCTCTATTCATTTCTGCTACCTCAGCATTCTCGATCTAATAAAAACGTCCATCCATCATACAACTTACTTCAGTCTCATTCCATATTCCAATCCATTCAGACGTCCTAATTGACGGTTGTTTAATTTCTATTTTCGTATTTTCTTTTTAAAAACCTTTAACTCAAACCCGTCGTAACATTTTTGGTGGCAGCGGAAAGGGATTTAAAATATCCCTGGTACGTCTCTGGAACTATTTAAAGCTCAAACCTGTGTTTCGCGACGCGTAAGTGCCAACTCCATTGTGCACGGAACTTTCCGCACCGAGTTCTGGCCCGGCCCACTTGGTTGTGCATCGCCGTGTTCCTGCTAGAAGACCATTGCTGAGCAACGTTGTGCTGCAGCCGTCTCCGGAAGCAGAGCGAGTCACACCCTCTGTCACGTGTTGTGACCGGTGTGAATTCTCCAGGCAGCGATACCACACCCCGAGGCTTGTCAACGAACACGCACCACTACAGCCCAAGTTCCAAGACATCAAGACTTCAAGAAATGTTCGTATTCGTACTTCCCGCATTCCTGTGAGTAATATCTTAAAATTTACCTGGTCATTGCTATACTCATACATTAATACAAATCTCGTGTCCTTTAATATTTTTATAATTGTCACAACTTACTGATACTTGCAATTTTCTATTTCCGTGTTTTACATATAATCATTGTTTAACAACCATTTTATATTTGTCAAGTACCCTTGTAATTTTGTAAAATGGCTGAGAGATCGCAGAGTCCCAAATTTGAAAAACCAGAAATTGCCATCACTGATACTGAAGAGGAAGGACAATATAATTACCCTCCTCTTCAAGGACCTTCCACTAGGGCAGCGTCCAAAAGGAAAACAGTAGCAACCAAACAAGAAGTAGATCTCACAACATTATTGAAATTTATCAAGCCGTATGATGGTAATAGGGAAAAGTTAAATTCATTCCTAGTCAACTGTAATAACGCGTTCGATCTGGCCACAGAAAACCAAAAGGACATTATATTTAAATATATTCTATGCCAGTTAGAGGGCAAGGCAGAAACAGCCTGCTCTATAAAAGAGTTTACCAATTGGCAACAATTAAAAGACTTCTTAAAAACTCAATTTAGTGAAAGAAAGCACTACGCCCATTTGATAATGGAAATGCAGGAGTGCAAACAACAACACAACGAATCTGTCAGTCAGTACGCTTTGAGATTAGAAACGTGCCTATCCCAGCTCTTGACCGAAATTGCTATATCCCACGGGCATAAAAACAGAGAAATGGTGGGACGCCAGGCCTCTATGGAGGAACTGGCCCTTCACCAATTCCAAATGGGACTATCACCCAGAATATCCAACTTTGTTAGATGCAAAAGCGTAAAAACGCTGAATGAAGCTATCAATTTGGCAATTTCTGAGGAAAAAGTTCAAACTTCTTTATCTCGGCAAAGTTCATCCAATAATCCCCATCAAACCAGACCGAACTTCCAAAAACCCATCCGTCGCGATCCTATCCGTTACAATCCCAACTATAACCAAAACCCAAACACACCACGAAACCCCAATTTTAACCGTCCAACGAACAACTCACCCCCCGTAATATGCCGGTACTGCAAAAATCCCCGGACACAGTATAGAACAGTGCCGCAAACGGGAGTACAATAATAATAGATACAACAACTTCCAACAAAATTCACCCCGTACACCCCAACGCGTTCACTTTGTCTGTGACGAGCCCGCAAACACAAATGACACATATTCTGACAACCCTGAAGAAGGACAAGACGTCATTGATAACTCAACAAAAAACTAATCAATGTCTCGTCCCAGTGTCGTGCGAGGCTCCAACAGTCCAAAATCGACACTAATAACATTACTAAATCCACTGTTTCAAAACAATTGTACAACAAACAGGGTAACCAGCCCCAAACTCATGTACACATTCCAAATCCTTCCAATTCCAAAAATAACATTACTAAATCCACTGTTTCAAAACAAATGTACAACAAACAGGGTAACCAGCCCCAAACTCATGTACACATTCCAAATCCTTCCAATTCCAAAAATAACATTACTAAATCCACTGTTTCAAAACAAATGTACAACAAACAGGGTAACCAGCCCCAAACTCATGTACACATTCCAAATCCTTCCAATTCCAAAAATAACATTACTAAATCCATGATAGGGAAATCACTGTATCCAAACAAATCGAAATCTAACATTTTTGAAATCACTAACAATCCTGCAAAAACCTTACTACCTCATGTCCTCATCGACACCGCTGTATCAGATATCCCATTATCCCTCCTAGTAGACTCAGGATCATCCGTAAGCTTACTAAAACACTCGTGCATCGAAAAATATCCCAAACTCATTAACGAAACCATCCAATTAAAAGGCATCGATCCGGCAGATCAACCTATCCACACCCGAGGACACTTCCTATTAAAAATGCGAATTCCCAAATCCACGATAACCCACAAATTCCATGTCATTAACACTATACACCTACCTTATGATGGAATCATAGGTTCAGATATGTTAAACGCCCTTAATTGCAATATAAATTACAACGACAACCAACTCCACATTGATAAATCATCCCTGAAATTACATTTCCATGATCCCGCATACCTAATCCCTGCAAGAACTGAAACTGTCATAGAATGCTCCGTCTCAAATCCAGAAGTAAAAGAGGGTTTAGTACTTGACCAGAAACTTTCAGAAACCCTCTTAATCGCAAATTGCCTAGTACGTGTTAAGGATAATAACAGGATAAATATATCCGTGGTAAACACATCCGAGAAAGCCACAACAATTAAATCAAACCTTAACCTAAAACTTGAACCCATTGACATCTCCAAATTCAATAACCCCATTCATCCCACATCAGTAAATGCGATCAATAATAGTAAGAACAGTTTTAATCGCACTAAGGAAGTCCTAAGTCAATTACGCATATCGCATCTCAACGAAGAAGAAAAAAATGCACTCCTACCGTTGTGTTCCGATTTTTCCGACATTTTCCACCTTCCCGGAGAAAAACTCTCCTATACTAACGCCCTGAAACACGAAATTAAAACTACAACCTCAGTTCCAATACACACCAAATCTTACAGATTTCCTGAAATCCATAAGGTCGAAGTCAAAAACCAAGTCAACAAAATGTTAGAACAAAATATAATCGAGCCTTCCGATTCCCCTTGGTCTTCACCCATATGGGTAGTTCCCAAAAAACTCGACGCTTCAAACGTACAGAAGTGGCGCGTAGTAATTGACTACCGAAAACTTAATGACGTCACCATTGGCGACACATACCCCATACCTCAAATTACTGAAATACTGGACCAACTTGGCAATAGCAAATATTTCTCTACCCTAGACCTCGCTTCAGGATTTCACCAAATCAAATTAAACGAATCTGACAAAGCCAAGACAGCCTTCACCGTCCCGGAGGGACATTTCCAATTCCTACGAATGCCTTTTGGGCTCAAAAACGCCCCCTCAACCTTTCAGAGACTAATGAACTCTGTGTTGTCTGGTCTTCAAGGTATACGGTGTTTCGTCTACCTTGATGACGTAGTCTGTTACGGTCATGACCTTAAATCCAGCATCCAAAACCTCGAAATGATATTCCAAAGAATCCGAGATTTTAACTTAAAACTACAACCAGACAAATGCGAATTTCTACGACACGAAGTGTGTTATCTAGGACATATCATTACTGAAAACGGCGTTAAGCCAAACCCCGAAAAAATTAAAGCAGTAACTGAATTTCCAATCCCGAAAAATCCCAAGGACATAAAATCATTTTTGGGCCTCGTTTCCTATTACCGCCGTTTTATCCCTGACTTTTCAAAAACAGCAAAAGCCCTTACCAATCTCCTGAAAAAAGATATACCATTTAAATGGGAAAATCAACAACAACTCGCTTTTGACACCCTAAAACATAATCTGACCTCAGCCCCACTACTTATCTACCCCAATTTTTCCGAACCTTTTACCCTATCCTGTGATGCTTCCAATCACGCTGTTGGTGCAGTACTTTCACAAGGCACCATCGGCAAAGATCAACCTGTAGCCTTCGCATCACGAACTCTCAATAAAAGTGAATGCAACTACAGTACCACTGAAAAGGAGCTGTTAGCCATATTGTATGGATGTAAAACATTCCGCCCTTATCTTTACGGTCGTAAGTTTACTATCGTAACAGATCATAGACCCTTAAAATGGCTATTCAATCACAAGGATCCTAGTAGTAAACTTCAACGCTGGAGGCTGAAATTAGAAGAATTCGATTACGACATAGTTTACCGTAAAGGAAAATTAAATTCAGCCGCAGACGCCCTTTCCAGATATCCTGTAAACCCTATTTATCCTGAAAACACAAACACAGATCGTAACCCTAATAATGACCCTCCTGTTGACAACTCCAATAGAGATCTAGATGGAGATCTCATGGACCTTTTAGTCACTCCTCCATCCTTCAACCCCGACGATCTGATGTCATTAAATCCACTTGATCCACTAGACGATATCCTACCCTTGCCAGACATTAATCCACCCTCTAACATCCCTGACATCCTAAGAGAAAATATTGAAAACGAAAACTCCAACTTACCTCATCCTGAACAATCCCTCGAACCACATGCCGAAATAAACCTGGAACAAACAGAACCTCAGCCTTCCACGAGTTGGCAAAATCCTGAAACCTTACCTGGTGGTATGACTTATCCAGACGAAACTTCCCCAATACCTGAAAACTTACCTATTTCTGTCGAACCTCACCCGAGCACGTCTCCCTCAGTACCTGAAAACTTACCTTTGCCCGACGAAACCTATACTAAATTCCTCAAGTCATCCGGAACACCCTGTGACACATCCATCGTGGAACATAATGAAAACCTACTTAAAGGAACACACAAATTAATAATTATACCTACCTCTATAGATACAGATGAGTCCATGCCCTATGTCCAGGAAGTCCTAAATAACTGCCCAGAACCCGAACGTGAAGAATTCCTGAAATTAGAAAGAACGTTACATACCTCTTTACCACTCAAAATCTCGGAAAAAACATACTTATTCCTATTTATAAAAGTACATCATTTCGACGACTGTTCCTATCCCGATATATTTAAATCACTCAAACATGTGCGTGACGAAATAATAATGTCATACCCCACAATAAACGAAGTCAGCACTTCCGATTTCAAAAATCCTTTTGACAGACATTCCTTCGTAAAAATCTATAATATGTTCGCTTACCTATTTGATGGCACTAACATAAAGATACACATCTACCACAATAATATCCTATACCCATCCTTGAGTGAAATCCCCAAAATCCTAAAAGACAACCATGACTTACCTGTTGCAGGACATCTCGGTTCAATCCGAATGCTAAACCGCATTAAGGAAAAGTATTATTGGAAAGGAATGCGCAGTGACATAGATAACTATATTAAAAAATGTCAATCCTGCCAAGTGAATAAAAGCTTACGTAAAATTAACCGAGCGCCTATGATTATCACTTCAACATCTACGTCCCCATTCGAAAGATTATCTATCGACATTGTAGGTCCTTTACCCGAATCTGGAACCGCTAAATTGCGATACATCTTGACTATGCAAGATGATCTCACAAAGTACTCACTAGCATACCCACTTCGTAGTAATACCGCCGAAGAATCTTGCGAGTGCCTCCTTCACTTTATATCTCTGTTCGGAATACCGAAATTAATACTTACTGACCAAGGCACAAACTTTACCGCAGAATTATTTAAGAAAACGTGTGAGTTCCTGAAAATTAAACAATTATGGTCCACACCTTACCACCCACAAACGCAAGGCGCTCTAGAAAGGTCACACTCAACCCTAAAAGAATATCTAAAACCTTACGTTAATGAAAACCAAGACAATTGGCCGAGATATGTCTATACCGCAATGCTGGCTTACAATACAGCCATTCATAGCACTACACACTATTCCCCTTATGAACTCCTGTTTGGACATAAACCACACATTCCAGATTCCGTTTATAACGAATCATTTACTACAACATACCCTGAATATGTTAAAATGTTGCAACACCGTATGAAACATACCCGTGACAAGGCTCTCGAATATATACAAAAATCAAAAGAAAATTCAAAACAGTATTATGACTCCCATACTCGACCCGTCGAATACAAAGTTGGAGATTATGTCCTAATAAAAAACCACGTAAGATCACGCAAAGCCTTATCGCCGGTATGGAAAGGCCCTTACAAAGTGGTTAAGGTCCACGGTAACCACACATTGTCATTACTTATCAACAGAAGACATGTAAAACACCATTTCGACGAAGTTAAACATGCTAACACACCAGATGCAACATAAATCTTACACTATTTTATCATATACTTTATACTTACCTTTATACACCTCTTATACATACCTTTATATACACATGAGCCTTATATACATTATATAATTTTACAAGAATATACAAACCTACCTTTTATACAAACTTAAATATACGATTTATATTCATGTCAAACCAATTCCTTATGTGCATGTTTCCTTTCCAGCATACTGACTCACGGTCATGCCGAATATATCCAACAGATCAACGCGAGTTCTGGAATCTTCTTTGATCCAATTGGTGAACTTAATATTAGAGTGAGCTATTTAGACATAGTTACGCCTTTCGATATCTCCCATATTGAGCCCCATATCCAAAATATAAATGCTATATTAGGCACTATACGTTTCATGTGTGGTCAAATCGAAATCGAAGCGTCCAATAATTTAGAATGTCATAACATTTTCCAACCATTAACAGTCAGATTTAAAGATATAATTGCCAGTTACTCTGCAATATCTCACCTTGTAACAAAAAGACAAAGAAGAGCCGCATGGATAGGAGGTATAGGCACTCTATCCAAAACCATATTCGGTACTCTAGATGAAGATGATGCTATCAAATATGATAACGCTATTAGAAATATCGAGGATAATGAAAAAAGATTGAGCTCATTAATAAAAGATAACATATTAGTAACATCCTCCTTTTTGACTAAAATAAATAATACTTTACACGAAATTAAAATTAATGAGGGCAGTCTTAAAATAGCTATCGACGAATTCTCCTCTAAGTTAAAAAACGTGACCTTCGTTACCAACGAATTAATAGTCAAAACAAACATCAACTCAATTTTAAACAGCTTAGAAGCTTGCATACTTACCTTATCGTTCCAGCTCGAAGACATAACAAACGCCATCCTGTTAGCTAGTCAAAACATCCTACATCCAGCTATATTACCGCCCATGTCGCTATACCAAGAAATCGTCGATAACTATAGACACTTACCTGTAGATGTTAAGCTTCCTGTTAGCCTGTCAATAAATAACATACATACCTTAATGAATATATCTTCCGTAATATGTTACAGCCTTGATAACAAAATTATGTTTGTTTTAAGAATACCTTTAGTATCCCCTAAGGATTTTGAATTGTTTCATAATATCGCCTTACCAGTACCACATGATGACGTTAACCCAAATTCTTACAGTTTCATTGTACCTAGCCATAAGTATATAGCAATGACCAGAGATAAATCAGATTACTGTAATCTAGACTCACTAAAGGAATGTATCATGATAAGTCCACGGAACCGTATTTGTGATGTGTCAACCGTTTTCGTGACCGCCGCAAACCCGAGCTGTGAAAGTGAATTCATGACGAAAGTGATAAGTGCTTTACCAACGCAGTGTAAAACAGACTTCATATACGGACATATAGATTTGTGGAAGAAACTGTATAATAATAATTGGATTTATGTACAATCTCAGACCAATAAACTCTATATAGAATGCCCCGAAAAAGAAATGGTCGATATAAATATCGTAGGTACTGGAATACTTAACATCCCAAATAATTGTATCGCGTACTGTAAAAATACAAAACTAATTCCAAATTTCAACAGTGTAAAATTAAATATAACTATAAACAAATCAGACTTCAACCTTATAAATGATTCTTGCTGTAAGTTAGATAAGATCAAGTTTTTATTGAATAATGAGGCTCCTGTAAAAATAGAAAATTTAGACTTAGATATTTTCACAACAGAATTGAAATCAAAATTAAAATCCATGTCGGACGAAGCCGACAAATTGATAAACGAGCCACATTTTATTAAATATGAGACTCATTACTCAATCCTAACTATAATTGTAACTAGTATAATATGTATTTTTTGTATTCTCAAATTATATTTCTTCATTAAATCGAACAACCGTCTAACCCGTTTCCTTCCTAAACCCTCAGCATCCACTCCTGTAACCTTACCTGAAAACCCATCTCCTGATCCGGAACCTATCATCCCCGTTAGAAATATTAGAAATATTCCCGAAACCAATAATACTCCATCTCCTAGCATTAGAACTAGAATATAAACATTCCCTTCCTTCTTCCACCCTCAAACTTCCTAAACATCGATAATACACCCCGATGTTTAGTCCACCCCAGGGAGGTGTTATAGTTATGTAATGCTCCCTTACCTGCACACCTCTCTATTCATTTCTGCTACCTCAGCATTCTCGATCTAATAAAAACGTCCATCCATCATACAACTTACTTCAGTCTCATTCCATATTCCAATCCATTCAGACGTCCTAATTGACGGTTGTTTAATTTCTATTTTCGTATTTTCTTTTTTAAAAACCTTTAACTCAAACCCGTCGTAACAGACCGGTCATGGTAGTAGCAAAACTAAACTACCTTGAATTACAAAGCAGTGCTTGAACTACCTTTTTTTCTTTTAGAACTTGTAAAACTAAGCGACGTCTTCTCGTCCAAAATACCTCAGTGCCTTAAATCGAAAGTCTTCGATAGTTGTGTGTTGCCAGTGATGACTTACGGCACCGAGACGTGGCCTCTCACTACGGGCCTCATTAGGAAGCTCAAAGTCATTCAACGAACTATGGAGAGAGCTATGCTCGGGGTTTTTCTACGAGATCGAATCAGAAATGAGGAGATCCGTAGGAGAACTAAAATAACTAACATAGCCCAGCGGATTAGTAAGTTGAAGTGGCAATGGGCGGGGCACATAGCGCGGAGAACTGATGGCCGATGGGGTCGGAAAGTTCTCGAATGGAGGCCACGTAGTGGAAAGCGCAGCGTAGGACGTCCACATACAAAGTGGTCAGACGACCTGGTAAAGGTCGCGGGACGTCGCTGGATGCAGGCTGCCTCCAACAGGTCACTGTGAAAATCATTGGGGGAGGCCTATGTTCAGCAGTGGACTTCCTTTGGCTGATGGATGGATGGATGGATGTCCAATAGTTACTCTGGCTACAATATCCTTCATACCGAAACACAACAGTGCATTTACACTGCTGTTTGGCGGGAGAAAAAGACATTGCGGTGGTACCTACCAGTAAAACATTTTTTCAACATTATTTTTCTATTCCATAGCATAATTCTAGAGGAAAGTTATAAGCTTTTTTATAAGATACTTTAGTTCAAAGCCCCGCAAAAAAGTCTCAAATAAATAATTTTCAGTTCTGACGTATTTTTCATTCACGTGGTCATTTATTCCCATCAGAAATCATATGAATGTTTATAAAATACTGACACAAAAGATATTTTAGGTTCAGTGTATTTCAACTACAATAAGAACAGGGTCAGCCTATGTAAAAGATTTGAAAAGCGCTTTACAGGCCAGTGTGGATTGGTTGCTATTCTATACAATAAACTTATCTCAATCTATTTATATGTATAGGTATACATTTACATACCTACGGGTTTCCTTGGCATTTTTTCCATATACCTAAATAAACAAATATATTAAGAATCAGTGATCTATATGCCTTGGGATAGACCGTATCGAGATTTAAATATAAATAACAAATAAAAAAAAAGAAAACAATTTACGTCGCGGTAAGGGTGTCATTGCGGCTATGTACGGCACGAGTTTATTCCCGCTCTTTGAAAAAGAGTTTTGGCAATATTGTAACAAAGTTTTAGTAGTATTACGTGCTCTTAAGGGCGAAGCTACTGCAACGGCGAAAAGTGTCTGCATACTGCATAATATTTAAAATCAGAATATATAGCCATGGTAGTGATATTTAACAATGGCGAGGATCACAACCCATGCAACTTAAAGTTGAAATCACACATAGGTTTTCGTCGTTTTCGTCTTACGCATAGAGTAAAGAAGCGGCCATAAATACTAGAGATAACCGATCTGAACAATGGATTCTTTTGTTGTGTGCACAATGTCGGTCGAAATTCGAGGGCATGACCTTTAAAAACAAAAACGTCTGAGACAGCGCATCTACCATAAATTGACAAGTGGTGAAATTAGGAACTACAAATGAAAGTAAAAAATATCTTCAACGCTTTCATTAATATATTCTTTTATAATTTATACAATGTACATTTATACTAGCAGTCCAATAGTAGTAATGATAATAATGTCCAATGTAATGAAATTTGAAGAAAGAAAAAAAAAATTTCTCCGTGCACCACAGCGCTTTTGGGCGATATGCGATTGTGGATAAACTTGAGTTTACACAAAAATAGGTTTTGTAAATATGGCTACTAGCTGTTCAAACTAATTTCTTAAAACTTACAATCAAATTATAATTCATCGACAAGGTAGGTATAATTTTCTTCGTTCAGTCTGCATACAAATTAAAACTATTGAATACAATTTGGACATTTCTAATTATTTACACAAGTTTCTGGGAATCTAACTTGACTTAATAGAAATAAACACCACATTCCATTCTTTGACCAGTTGTTTGTAAACACTAGACTGGATGTAATTATCAGTAATTAGCCAAAAGTTCGTCTGTGCGTTAATTTAAAAAATGGATGAAAAACGAATAGAGTATGTGCTTAATAGATAAATTATTTATAACGTTAAATGTAAAGAATACAAATATGCTCACCTAAAGCAAGAAGTATGGGAACAAATAGGTACTGAACTGAAGATAACCGAGTAATTTTTATACCATCAAATATTAAGTTGTTGATGTTAAAATTTCAAAATACACGCACTGTTATTAGGAATTATAATAGAAAAAAAAGTTTATCTTGTTATTTGTCTTCAGGTAGTCTCTTTTTTGTTTTCTTTTAAATTGACACTGGTAGTAGTAATATCAAGACGTGTGCTCGAAACACGATCTTGCCTACTTTGGAATTCACACATATTATACATAAGTATTTCTAATATGTGTATACTGCATTGTTGCTTAACTTTTTTCCACAATAAATTTATTCTCAATGTGTAATCTATGTTTGCGTAAAGAATATAATCAATCATAGTAGTATATAATTGCTTGGTGTGTGATTTAATATTAATTGAATCATTGATTTTGACAATAAAACCGATGCAAACTCGGATGTGATAATACCACAGGTTATCACAGACTTAGAACTGTTTATTATAAGCAACAAACTAGGATTGATTTCATTTAAAAAAAATAGTATTATTTGTTTATGAAGAGATGAGATAAAGAGTACATAAAAATCGACTCTTCCATCCCTAAAAGCTTAGTCATTGGCAGAAGAGAAAACTTTCCTTTGTCAATGAAATAAAAGAAATAAAAACGTACGTGGGCCCTCGGATGACCCGTGCGACCCATATCAGTCGCGCTCTTTACCATAGTTTTGTACTTTTTACTCTATGCGTAAGACGAAATACTATAATGTGTTTTCACCTTAATTTTGTTTTGTTTTCCCAAACCAAGACTTGAACTTCGTCAAACATCCCATTAAGCCATAACCTTCTTGTTCACAGAACAATGAAATTGCCAAGTAAGCACTGTTGCTTATAGTATTTTTGATAACCACGTGTGTGTATTGCAGGTGATAAGGACGACATATCCCGGTACGCCGACCGCATCCTAGCTCGCGCCATGACAGTGGAGGTGGCAGTGCGCACCGACCGCGACCCGCAGCAAGAGGAAGCTCTGCATCAGGTATATAATATATATTTATCAAGTTGTCAAATATACATATATCGTGTATATCACTTTGTCGTACTAGGGATCTGGGGGGTTACTCTATACTTCGACATGACGACGAATATTCGAACTTCGTACGTAAAACTGTACGAATATGCCTGAAACTTTACAAAATTTTCGCATCCTCTATCGTATGTCGTAACCATAGACTAAGTTCAGTGTGAGTGATAAATAATAATAATAATATTGATTTAATAATATTGACTTTTAGAAATGGAATATGTTTATCTCATACGAATACGTCGAATGTTCGAACATTCGAACTTCGTATCGGAGCATAGAGGGTGTTGCATCTGTGTGCCCCAATGTTGTGACTCGACGATGCCTCTGATGTGGGCATTTTATGTCCGTTGCTGTAGTCTTTATTAGTATAATTTATTGGTAGGTTCTACAGGCCACCGCTTTTCCTATATCTGCCGCATAATATAATAGTAAGCAGTGTTGTGTTCTAATTTAAGAGATGTAGTAGACCATGAAATTATTGGCTATTAGGGCACTTAATACCTAAAGCCTTGGGGTGACGAATGCCAACTAGTGCCATTCAATAATTAGTAATAATAAGTTATTATTGGTATTGCTGCAATTTATAGGGGCATTTACCCATCTGGCGACCGATTACATCTTCCTCCTAGTTAATAACGTAGTAATTATAGTAAACTATGTTGGCGACAGGTAATTTATAAATTGTCAAAAATCTTAAGTAGGCGTCTTGTAGGCAGCCTATGTGTTGCTGTGTGATCGATAGTCGATAACTGACGACCTGATTTATAATTTGATTTAAAAACTTCATCTCATTGGACTGACAGACTGATTGGTGACAAAGTATGTACGCTGTGATGTTAGGTCCCAGATTCAATATCCAAGTAAAGGAATACATTTTGCGTCAGTTTCTTGGTTCTAAGGCCCCTCGCCCACGGCGACTTTTTGCAGCGGTGCAGTCGCGCGTTTAGCAAATGCGCGACAGCATCGCTTCTAACGCGTGTTAGTCGCATTTGCAACGCGCTGCAAAAGTGATGCTAACGCGCCACTAACGCGCTACTGTATCGCGATTGTATCGATACAAACACGCGACCGCGTCGGACGACATCGAAGAGAGAACAGAGGAGGGAGGTGGGAGGTGGGAGGAAAAGCATGCAATATTGACGCTGTTTCTGTTGCCTACGCTTCGGCTGCTTACGTAAAAGCAGCACTAAAGACAACGTGACTAATGTTGCCTCAACGGAGTCCACCTTGCAACTGTATTAATCCAAAGTTTTTTGTGTCGTAACGGCATCGCGACCGAATCATGTTTGAATCGCGACTGAATCTGGTCCCGTGGGCGAGAGGCCACACAGCTAGCAACCGCTTCGCGACTGCATCGCTACAAAATCGCCGTGGACGAGGGGCCTAAGTTCGAGTTACCTCAGCCTGGTATTTCGAGTCGGGGTATTCACTCTCTACTACTTTATGGACATGAAAAGTCTTATGAGTTACCCTGAAACTTGTGTCATCCATGATGACATGTTGGCACCGTATCTCATATCTTAGGATGGAAAGTCTGTTTTCGTTTTGTCGAAAAATGTACATTACTATTAGATTATGGATGTAATATATATTATGGCTGTAATGTGGAACTGAATATGTACAGGGTGTATACTGTGCACTCTACTCATTGACATAAATACGTATATATGAGCAGGGCAAAAACCGCCTTAAGTTTGACGTAAGTGGAGCTTACTGAAATTTGTCGTCACTCGCAACTATTTCGAAAATGGTTGCTTGTATTATGTCAGAAAGTTTAATAATACAAAAGGATGATAAAGAGCCTATCCTTAATTTTTCAATCAATGGCTCTACTACTGTTATTATGCCGTACATTCGTTACATAGAAGGAAGTACCTGAAGATAAATTATAATCAAGTTAGCTGTAAAACGTATAATTTATAATATTTCATTGGGGAGTTGTAATGGTTCTGATCTCAACTGCACTTTATTCTATAAATAGTATTGTACAAACGTTGTACCGTAGCGAATTAATTACAAACTTGACTCACTTTTAATCAATTACCATTTACATATTTCCGCATTCTGCTGTGTACAAAGGAACTTCTAGTTATTTGGATTAACTGTATTGAAGTTATTCATATTTCATTTACAAATAAAAGAGTTATTTTTTCTCTTCAAATTTTATTACTTTGGACATGTTAATACTTTTAGTTTACGTTTTACGAGTGTAAAAGCTTGTTGTTTTTATTATGGAAGCATATCTCAAACAATGCGATAAATAGATATTGTTAAATTTTTATTTCTAGTTAAGGGCTGAAACTGCTTTAAGCGGGCACTCGCGCGGTTTCATGCAAAATGCTCCGTCGCGGGGATCCGAGCGGGCGTCCGGCACGGGGAGACGCGTCGCGCACCCGCGCCGCGGGGCCCGCCTCCGTGCGTCGGAACCCGTCGCGGGGGCACGCGCGGTACAGCGCGCGGTGTCCGCCAGCGGTAACATGACGGGGATGACATACGGCACCGAGACGTGGCCTCTCACTGTGGGCCTCATTAGAAGGCTCAAAGTCACTCAACGAGCGATGGAGAGAGCTATGCTCGGTATTTCCTTACGAGATCGACTCAGAAATGAGGAGATCCGTAGGAGAACAAAGGCTACCGACATTGCCCAAAGGATTAGCAAGTTGAAGTGGCAGTGGGCCGGGCACATAGCTCGCAGAACCGAGTGGAGGCCACGTACAGGCAAGCGAAATGTCGGACGCCCGCCTATAAGGTGGACGGACGACCTGGCTAAGTTTGCAGGAAGTCGCTGGATGCAGGCCGCTTCCAACAGGTCGATGTGGAGATCGTTGGAGGAGGCCGCTGTTCAGCAGTGGACTTCCTGTAGCTGCGATGATGATGATAAATATCATCATCATCATCATCATCATCATCAGCCTATTCGCATCCACTGCTGGACATAGGCCTCTCCTATGACACGCCACTGGGCTCGATCTTCAGCCCAACGTCTCCAACCGCTACCAGCCATTTTTCGGATATCATCACTCCACCTCGTCGGAGGGCGTCCTACACTACGCTTGCCGAGGCGCGGTCTCCACTCGAGAACACGTCTACCCCAACTATAAATAAAAAAATATAAATAAAATAAATGATAAATATACTTGAGCAAAAATAAAGATTTTTTACTTACCGCAATGTTATTGCCAGCCTTTCCATTGGTGATATGACTGATACAGATTTTACTCTTAAATTGTTGACTTTCAAATATGGTTCCAGTTTCGAAAATAATTCGTCATACACTGGTATCGAAACTTTAAAATATTTGTAAAATGAGTTTTCATTTTATCTTAAGAGCGTTTATACCCTGTGCGCGCTTTTTGGCTAAAAAAAAACAGGACTTTTCAAATGAGTTTATAGCCACCAATAAACAATTTCAAGGAAAATAATTAGTACTAATTTCTTCTTAAATCTAGGGATTTTGGTGGAAAACATTATAGATTGATGGATAATTTGTTAGTACTATAAAGATTACTGAACACTAGTTTCGTTATTTAGGCTTAAAATAGCAATTTAGAAGCTTAAGATATCCGAAATCACTAAATATAAGATGAAAATAAAAATATTATCCGACTAATAAGACCCTTATGGAGGGATTTTGCTGAGAAAAATAATCTTTTTATGTTTAGTTCCTGAAAAATAAAAATTTAAACAATGCGAAATTATTCAGAAACTCTCGTCAAGAACATATTTTTTTTCACCAACTTATCGTACATTATTTTTTATAACAATTGCATATTATAATAGAGGAACATCTTATCAATAAATTGCCATTTTTATATTTCAATAAAATTAGTTTTCATGTTTTCTACATATATTTTTCATGTTTTCTACATATATATAAAACACGCTGTCCGCCGTGCATCAAATCAGTTATCAGACCGCCGCAAGGCCTTCTAGAGGGAGGACGTATCGTCGGCCGTCGCTCCGGCCTGGCTGCAGTCGATTTTTGTCGTGCGTCGTAAAAATAGCCACGCGCGAACTGCGATTGCCACATCTTAGTACTTTGGTAGTAAAACATATTTTTTCTTTTTATTACCTACAATGATTTTGTAGTGAGTATAAATTATGTTTCAGATAATATAATGGGATGTAATTCCGATGCTAAATTATGTTATGTATTGTAATATAAAATTAAATATATTTATTTCGTAATTGTAAGGGGTTGTAAGGCCCCTAACTCTTTTCATGTGTTCGAACACGAAATGATTAATAAACGTCCGTAGTGTCTACTGATTGAACACTGATTTGAATGCAACTTAACAATGTAATAATAACGAAAATATGATTAGTATCTAAATTTGTATTGTTCATTGCTTGCACAGTAATATTTGTCTACTTATAATGCAAATAAAATATTTTTATGATATAATATTACCAATATATAAATCATAAGTTACATTTCAATTCAATGTTAGAATTTTGAAGCGCAGGGATCAAAGTTGGTTGCGCTGACTGTATAGCGAGCCGACGCGGCAGCTCTAAGCACACAGCTTTGGTCGCTTATGTGTGCGTGAAATTAACGAAGAAATACCTATAGTTGACTTTGCGCGCAAGGTGTAAGCGCTCTTAATTTACTGAACTTTACAACAAATTCTCCGCACAGCAACCTAGATTCAATAAAAGGGCTCAGTGGCTGTCTTTTTTTTTTTGCTAGTCGTCGTTTTGCTATGTAATAATATATTAAGTTCTCCATCGACACGACTGTACAGGCACACCTTTAAAATTGAACCAGCGACACTGCGTAAATCCGGTCTCCGCGACGGGTACCCGCGTACGCACGGATGACGGAGCCCGCGCGCGTGTCCACGCGAGGAGACGCGCGACGGTTGCCCGTCGCGGGCGCCCGCTTAACTCAGTTTCAGGCCTAAAAATTTCGCCACACGCCACTTTGATAAAACCTGTAAAACAATTTTGTGTCATCGCTATCTTTGACAATTTCTCATACTCTTCATTTAATGTTGATGTCAAAATTAAATTTACTGGTTGGTCTCTCATATGCGAGAGGCCGCCTGGGTAGGGTGCCACCGCAATGTCTATTTCTCCCGCCAAACAGTAGTGTAAATGCACTGTTGTGTTTCGGTTTAGAGGAAATTGTAACCAGAGTAACTACTGGACATATTGACACTTACCATCTTACGTCTTAGGATGGCGAGCGCAGTGGCATCCCAAGCATGGCTTTGTAATTCAAGGTGTGTTGTTTGGTCTTGGTACTATTCATGAGAGGCCGTATCGCTTACCATCAGGCGAACGGCATGCTCGTCTCGCCATTCAATGCAATAAAAAAAATCTTTATTTGTTGGTAATTTTTTTACCCATCGCAAAATTCACACACGTAACTGTAATTCTCCTGGTTTCAGGTGAACATGTACATAGACCAGCTAGTGATGTCGGTGCACGACGACGCGGTGGTGGCGCACTCCCGCTGCCAGACCTACATGAACGCCTGCACCTCGCAGCCGGACCCTTCCTCCGGCACCGACAAGAACTTCGAGACCGCCATCCTCGGCTGCACCCTCGACGACCAGAAGAGAGTCAAGAAACGCCTCCAGGGCCTCCTAGACTACTTCGCCAAGCTAAATGTCACCACATTCTCGTGATTGGCGCGATCTGATTACTGCCAGCTTCTGACCCGTGACGTTTGCGTTCCGTTCCACGCGTTTATTTCATGCGTTTAGTGCGGCTGTATGTTATTTTGTGGAAATGTGATTCTTTTGTGTCCAAAGATTGCGGATCTTTATACTTTTGTACCATTAGGCTTAGTAAAGGATATCTTGTATCATAAATTTAACTTTTGGTACCTGAATAAATTATTAAAGAAAAAATTGGACAGTTATTTTTTTGTTTCCTTTTACGTGCATGAAATTAACGCGTGTGGTAGCTAGCTTATCCAATTTTAAATTATACAGGGTATATCAAGACTGCTACCGAAAACGAAGCCGGGTGGTAGTATAAGCGACTTAAAAAAGCGATAATTTTTTTTTTGTTATTTTTTTCTTGTGACCATATTTGGGTGGTAAATATTTTTTTTCCTAAAATAATAGTGTATACCCTTTTATTTATAAATAATCTAAGGTATAAAAGTGTTTAAATTATTATTTTAGCAAAAACTATGGATTTACCACCCAAAAATGACGATATTTAAAAAATCATATAAAATAATTGTCGCGTTTCTATGCGAAATTTTTAGTTGCATTGTGTTTGTAGTCACTAAAACTACCACCCGGCTTCGTTTTCGGTAGCAGTCTTGAGATACCCGGTATATTATAAAAGTGTATTGTAAGGTCAGAAATATTAATAATTCTTTTTCTGGGTCCACCATAGTGGTTAAAAGTTGGCAAATGTGATAATTTTGCATCTCATTTCATTATTTATGTTGTTGTACTGTACATTATTTAAAATATTGTATCATAATCATTCAGAGATACATTTGTTCATAGTTCATACAGTTGAACTGGTTTCTTATGATATAGTATTTTATGTATAGACAAAGAGTCTATGGAAGTTTATTCGTCATAATCATACATATTGGGATATTCTTTATTAAAAAAAAAAACGCTATATTGAATTTTCTGCGTATGCTAAAAATATCCATCGTACCGATCTTATACATTTTTTTGTCAAATTCATATATTAGTAAAAAGAATCTGCATTTAATGTTTGTGATATATATAAAATATTCATAATATGCACAGCCTTATTCATAGACAATTTAAAACCTATTTTAGCTATCGAATATTTTGTCCTTTCGAACGACTATTGAATTCAGTTTGAGGGAAGGACACTAAACATTCGATAGTTAAAATAGGTTTTAAAATTAATAAACCCAGCAATATTTAACAAAAGCCTGTAGTTCCTTTCAGTAACAGTTCTCTTTAATTTTAAAAACCGATCTCTAGTGATACAGCTGAGTGATGTCGGGGTGAACGACCTGCTTGGACTGTATGGTGCGTAACGCCTTTGATGTATACTGCATGTGAATATGGTTATATTATGGTTGACTTTGCTATATCTGGTGCCTTATGTATCCATCAATTCTCATATCGCGGATAATGATAGTTTTTGTTAAATACTGTATGTAGCTCGGAGTTTGTAAACATGACAAAAAACTATAGACTCATGAGTTCGTACACTACTATCTATGGTGCAATTTATAACCTAAAATCATAATTCCACGAATTTATGGACACGGCCTTACACTTCACATATTACGTTTGCGCCCATGGCGTTTTTCATTCCCCTAGAGGTATGCAACGAACTTGTCAGTCTATAATTACAATTTATTAAGATATTTATAACCATTATTAGAGTATTCACACTTATAAAATTGGCTTTTTGATTAGTGTGCTAGAAGTTTCATAGCTACTATTTAGTGTTGAGCCTCTTTCACCATCTACAAGAAAACCGTTGATTAGTTACTTTTTCATTAACGTTAATTGCCAAGTAAAAGTGCCGAGTATCTTACGTCAATTTCAAAAGTGAAAACAATGTGCGTGCTGATTAAGTGAATGAGAAATTGAACGAATCATTCATTCAAAATTACGTCATAAAAGTAAGAAAGTATTTAATAAAAGTAATAATAACGTATAAAATAATTCCAAAGTAAAATGTCCCCCAGCCTGCCTGCAACTGATGTGACAGCTTATTTTTTTCTTAAAAATGAAACTGGAAGTTCAGATTTTAACCTCATTTTAACCATCAAGTAAATACGTTAATTGGCAGACCATGCGGCCTTTCAGGTAGTGTTACTTGAACGTCGTGAAATTGATATATTGTGATCACAGATTATATACTCGTCTTGTGATGTTGCAGCCCTTACAGTTACAAACTCTTCCAATATTCTCTTCTTTTTCTTTTTTTTATAATGGCCTGGCATAGTGGCGGCATTGCACCTGATGGAAAGTGCCAATGCCGCCCAGGCAGAGTATCCATTGGCATCGGACGGCAGTCCCATGCCAATGGAAACAATTATGCCGGCCTGCTTAGGTGCCTCTTCACACCACGGCGGAAGGACCCAGGATTGTAGGAAGGAGGGAACACGTGCGCCGGCAAACAATTCCACAGCCTGACGGTGCGGCACAGAAACGAATTTGAGAACCGTTTGGTTCGCGCCGGGATGGTGTGGACCGTCAAGCTATGGCTTCGCAAGCCAGCACGCGTGGTTCTGGTTAGGAATGGAGAGGAGGGGAGCAAGTTGAACAATTCCTCAGAGCACTCACCGTGATACAGGCGGTAGAACACGCTTAGAGAGGCGACATCTCTCCGGAGTTGTAGCGACTCCAAGTTGCTCGTAACGTCTGCATCATTCACAATGCGGATGGCCCGCCGCTGCAATCCATCCAAGGCATCGAGCAGGTACTGGGCGGATCCATCCCAAAGGTGCGAGCAGTACTCCATACCCGGCCGGACCTGCGCTTTATATAAGCGGCAAAGCTGACCGGGCGTGAAAAACCGACGCACCCTGTTCAGGACTCCAACCCTGCGTGATGTGGCAGATATTACGCCCTCGATGTGATTCCTTGGATTGAGATCACAGCGGATATCCACACCAAGGATACACAGGTCATTCCGCACTGAGAGGGGAGTACCCTGCAGAATGGGGATGGGAGAGAACGGGGATTTTTTGCACGTGAACGCACACACCTGGGTTTTCTTGGCATTGAACTCAACCATATTCCTGGAACCCCATGTAGAAATGAGATCCAAGGTCCGGTTGAGCTCAATGACAAGATCTTCGCGTCCCTTCACAGTTTCGACACGGCAACCTGGATCTTCACATTCGTTAAATGCTAACTCCCATACAAATGCTATCCAAGATGCAATTTGATTAGCGCAAACGAAACTTTATTGCTTACGTTAATGCGTTAACGATTGTAGAAAGAGGAATGGAAGCGCTTGTAACTTGGCTAAGGGAGCAGGTGACTGTAATTGATGACTAATCTGCTTGACGATTTACTTGTGGGTGGTGAACTAGGCCCTTATTCTCCACCGACATCTGCTTGCTTTTGCAAAAAAAAAACAGAAAAAAAAACAAAAATAATGGGTGTTACAACATAAGCTGTGTATTACTTTAAAAGTTGTTTTGTATTAATGTTTAGAGAATTTAATTTTTATTTTATGCTCTTATTGTGGTACTATAAAGTAAAGGAATGTGATATTAAGACGACTTTTATTGAGGTTTTGAAGATTTTATACCCTCAAATTTTAAAAGAAGTCAGAACAATTGGCTAGTCATACACAAAGCTTGTAGTAGGCCGCATATTATTCATATAAACACAAAACGACATAATTTGTCTTCGAAGTGGAACTTGCTTAGAACCGTCTTGATTTGGGCATTCGATGAAACGAAAGACAATAAAAGTACTAGGAGAACATAAAAAAGAAATATCGTTCATTAACAAAGTTTTTCGTTATCTGACTTCATTATCATCACGATCATCATCAGCCTATCCGCGTCCACTGCTGGAGTTATGTATATAGGCCTCTCATATGGAAGCCACTGGGTTCGATCTTCAGTCCACCCGTCGCCAAGCGCTACTAGCCATCTTATAAATATCGTCACTCCACCTGGTTGCACTGACTATCTGCCTTGCAACATCGATGATTGTGTATTAAAAATCAGTTTTCAGTTCAGAAAAAATATTTCTAAATACAAACAAACATACACTCATGTATTTTTCCCAGAAAGGGTAGGTAGGTTTCCTACCAAGACAATTACGTTTTGCTCCGTGTTATTAACCGCACAATGTTTTTATTAAAAAAAAGAAACTTACTCAGTGCATAACTTGTTTAATGACACAAAACTAATAGTTACAATTTATGATGTATGCCGCCTTACCATTTAGTTATTTGTGGGTAGATAAACCCGGACAGACATCCAGATTTGCCCCACCTCAATTGATCAAAAGCCGCACATATTCCCAGGGCCCAGGGGTAATGTCAGCTGGCACTTATTTCTCCATTCTCTTATAAAACATGGCAAAATGTACAGGAACTATTTTATATAACACTAGCGGCCCGACCCAGCTTCGCCTGGGTGCATATATTTTTTGATTCCACTCCACACCAAATACATTTTGTTTTTCGTATAAACTCTTGTATGCCTAAACTTGACGTAGCTATCCTACTGTCCGGCTCAATCCCGTCTCATCCGCCTGTTCAGTCTCTTCCCAATCCGTCCCGTCCCTTCTCTTTATTATCCATCCCGTTTTATAACGTGCATTTACAGTTCGTCCTAACAAATCTGTCATCTATCCCAGCCCTTTCCCGTACCTTCGATTCTATTTTACTTTATGTCCCTTCTCTCCATAAACATCCATATACATCTTATATATAAAATAGGAATTATTAAAATTTAATATGAGAGTTACACTGAGATAGCAAAATAATAATTGTCAACGTTACTACTACACTTGATGCATAAACAATAATCGTATTGTGTGAGAGAAACAGGAGACCGGCTTCGTTCTCATCCCTACTCCGTGCTGTTTACTGGGTCAGAAGTGACACCTGTAGACATCTGGCTGGGATAACTAATTAAATGACGATTGATCAGTTTTCGACCGGAGAGGAAAAATGATTAAATTACTAAAATGGCTATTAAAAAATAAGGGTTGATCGTAGAAGGGTGAAAATTGAGGATTGTATGTATTTTTGTATGTTGTATCATAAAAAAATAGAAATTAAAAATGTTGTCTAAAATAAAAAAAAATTTAGGGGTGGACTACCCCTAACATTTAGGGGGATGAAAAATAGATGTTGGCCGATTCTCAGACCTACTCAATATGCTCACAAAATTTCATGAGAATCGGTCAAGCCGTTTCGGAGGAGTTCGATTACGCACCCCGTGACAGAAGAATTTTATATATTAGATTGTAACACCTTATGCTGTTTACCTACATTTTATGCAAATAAAGGATTTCTGATTCTGATTCTGATTCTGAAAACAATATTAATCCGGTTAGCAGCCATTACGTAGGAGTCGGGCTATATAAACAAAGGTGAATAGAGACTGTTCGGCAACCAACTGCAACTCCTGATAGTAAGCCAGGATAAACAGTAGAACGCATTTTAATGACACCGAGAATTGAAGGTCAACGAGACTTCCGGAATGTCTGTACTGTATTGTAGTAGCCCATATACGTCCCACTGCAGGGCAGGGGCCTATTACACAATCGAAAGCACGATTGAGAGTGGTTAGGCCATATAGTCCATCATACTGGTCTAGTGAGGGTTGGCGGACTTACAAATCGCTATGGTATAACCGGTTCGTAGCCAATAAGCCGTCAAGAGTTGTGGAAATAAGTGAAGCATATTATAATATAAATGAAAAAATATTACTCACAAGGCTTCTTTGACCCTCACACCATTGATACATGCAAATTTGCAAAGTTCGAGATGCTCAACCCCGGCATTACAGCTAGTGGTATTACATTCATCAGCTTACACCACCATCGAGAGAACACTGAAAACTATAATCACTAATTAGAGGCTGTACTGCCTGCCTCGGCACGCAGTTGTACATACTACGTTACGATTGCAATTTGCAACTGGGCGATCTCGGGTTCGAACCTCGGGAAGGGCAGTGATATTGGATTTTTCTACTCATCAACCTGGAGTCAGGAATATTTGCCCGATATTAAGGGACGGAACACACTAGGCGAAACGTGGATGTCCTGGTAGCACCTCAAACTACCTCTTTCTGTGCTTTCAATGCACGCACGACCCCGGGAATTCAGAGGCGTGCCCTGGGATTTGAACCCGCGACCATCGTACAAGCGCTGCGCTTAGTCCGTTACCGAAAGGTCACTCGCAACTTATCAAACAATATTTTTATAGACAAACTATACCGGGTATATCAAGACTGCTAACGAAAAAGAAGCCGGCCGCGTGGTAGTTTTAGTGACTACAAACACAATGCAACTAAAAATTTCGCTAGAAAACGCGTCATTTTTTTATAATTTTTTAAATATCGTCGAGTTTGGTTACAAACATACAAACAAACATACAAGTGAAACTAATATAAAGCGTGTAATAATTACACTATAAAGTTACGTATGCATACCCAAATGTAATATAACTAACACATTTGTTTTATTCATCTATTTAAAACTTATGATAGGCCCTTCAGTATTTTGGCAATATTAAATAGATGGCCGTGAAAATCGCGCCATCTATTAGATTTTTTCGAAACAACTTATTGTAATAGATTTTTTCATAACGCTGATAAAGATAGTTATTATTTTATTGGTTTTTATCCTAATCTAAATAAGGACCCCTTTGTCATGGCGCCGCAATTCCAAGGAGTTACTCTCCAAGGATCCGAGAGTATTGGAATCCTTGGCATCGAAATATCAAGCAAGGTCGAGTTTAGGAGTCATTTGGAGGACAAAGCCAAACTGGCGAGCAAGAAGTTGGGAATCCTGAATAGAGCCAAGCGGTACTTTGCGTCGGGTCATAGATTGATGCTTTACAAAGCGCAAATCCGGCCCCACGTGGAGTACTGCTCCCACCTCTGGGCAGGTGCCCCAAAATACCAGATCGACCCACTTGACTCCTTGCAGCGACGAGCTTGTCGAATAGTCAATGATCCCGATCTCACGGACAAATTGGAACCATTAGGACTGCGGAGAGACTTCGGATCTCTCTGTGTGTTCTATCGTTTGTTCCATGGGGAGTGCCCCGAAGAGTTGTTTGAGATGGTACCACCGTCGCCTATGTACCATCGCAACACACGTTTCCGCAGTAGAGTTCATTCCCACCACCTGGAGGCGTACCGCTCCCGAACAGTACGTTTCCAGCGTTCTTTTCTACCACGTACGTGCAAGCGCTGGAATGAACTCCCTGTATCGGTGTTTCCTCAGCGCTATGACCTGTCCTTCTTCAAACGAGGTTTAAGGAGAGTACTCTCCTCGAGGTAGGCAGCGACTTTGTTGTGCTGGTCCCCTGGCACTATGGAGGTCCATGAGCAGCGGTAGCCGCTTACCATCAGGCGGGCCGCTAGCTCGTCTGCCTACAAGGCAATAAAAAAAATAAATAAAAAAAAAACAATTCCACGCAGACGAAGTTGCGGGCACAGCTAGTAGAAGATAAAAGACAACAAAAGTGCACAAATAAATCAAAGCAAATGTTGAAATTATTTGACTCCCTAATACTTTACATAAACAATTCTCTATCGTACGTCGTAACTTTGAATACGATAGGTTTCAAAGAGAACAGTATTTATTTTTAGACGTGAAACTTTTATTTTTTTACGTGGACGTCGAATGTTCGAGCATTCGAACTTTGTGTCAGAGAACATAGTAACCCTCCAGGGCACATCTTTGAGTTTACGGAGTCACACATTTTTATTATTTTTTGTCAATAGGGTATTTGACTCCACTTTTTTATTGTGTTTATTAAATAATATCCATAGCTATGATCTAACAACCAAAGAAAATAATTATAAATCCCTTCAGAATGAAACAAGTTAGAAACGTTTTAAATCGGGTAGTGATGCACAAGCAATGAAAAACAAAGATAGTGACGTGAATAGGGTTTTTATGTCCTTCCGCCGTTATTCGAGGCCTTTAAGAGCGTTTATACCCTTTGCGCGCTTTTTGGCCACCAAAAGCCACCAATAAACAATTTCAAGGAAAAATAATTAGTACTAATTTTAGAAAGGTTGTCATCTAGGGATTTGGTGGAAAACATTATAGATTGATGGATAATTTGTGAGTACTATAAGGATTACTGAACACTAGTTTCGTTATTTAGGCTTTAAGTGGCAATTTAGAAGCTTAAGATATCCGAAATCACTAAATATAAGATGAAAATAAAAATATTATCCGACTAATAAGACCCTTATGGAGGGATTTTGCTGAGAAAAATAATCTTTTATGTTTAGTTCCTGAAAAATAAAAATTTAAACAATGCGAAATTATTCAGAAACTCTCGTCAAGAACATATTTTTTTCACCAACTTATCGTACATAATTTTTTATAGCAATTGCATATTATAATAGAAGAACATCTTATCAATAAATTGCCATTTTTATATTTCAATAAAATTAGTTTTCGTGTTTTTACATATTATATTTTAAAAACCACTATAAAACACTCTGTCCGTCGTGCATCAAATCAGACCGCCGCAAGGCCTTCGGCTGCGGGCACGAAACTAGCGATGGCGGAGCGGTGGCGGGGCGATGCGGCGGCGGAGCGGGGCGATGAAGAGTAGTATTTCGCGTGGGCACGAAACATGACGGTCGATCAGTCGCTTATATACCAAGAGCCCGTGGCCGCCAGACCTTTGTTATTTTATAAAAGCTGAAAGTTTGTCTGCGCATGCCTCTAACATATTAGGCATCACACGATCACCTATTATGAAGTTCCGATCGTGGTTGCTTTGGAAGTTATGAGCTTTAATGTTTCTGGCAAGATGAAAGAACCATCAAAAGTGTCTGAATACCAAGGAAATATTTGTTTGTAGTTGCCTTAATAACATATTTAAATTTTTGAAGTGAAAACTTCTTTAGCGGCGTTGAGCACTTTTTCTGTAATGGGTATAAAATCTTAAACTCGCGTCAGGACACGTGACCTGATCGAAAAAGCGTAAGACGGATGGAGAGTAGACAGCTGTCAGTTAGCTGTCAGTTTATAAAGCTTTGATGAATTGCCAATGATTTTGAGTGGAGATTTCAACATAAACTTCGCAGACGATAAAAATCAACTATTAATTGAATTTTTAAATAATGAATTTGGTTTAACTATGTCGAATGATCGCAATCTTAGCACAACGAAATACAAAACTACTATTGATGCGGTCTTTATTAGACATTTAAATAGGTTCGAATCAAAACTGTTCGTTTCTTACTTCAGCTACCATAAACCTATAGTATCAGTTTTAGAGATTGGCGATGATAGTTCTGGTAATGATGATGGTGAAAAAGTCGTTGAAATTATGGATGAAAGTTGATTTTTCGGAGAGATAAACTTTTTAATGTAAAATAATTGTAATAGTTTTAAAGTGTTAAATTTTTAATGTAATATAAATTGTCATGTTTGTGTACGATAGCGCAATAAATGAATATTGTATTCTACCACATAAATGATAGTACTTTTATACTGATAAAGCAATTGGTGCAAAATTATTCCCTAACCATTCCAAAATATCAAACATGCTCAACGTTAATAATCAAGTTTTCACTTCTGCCGGCACTCCCGTTTTTTTATTGCAGTGAATGGCGAGACGAGCAAGCCGTTCGCCTGATGGTAAGCGATACGACCGCTCATAAACAGTAGAAACATTCCACAGCGCTCGCCATCCTGAGACATAAGATGTTAAGTCTCAATATGTCCAGTAGTTGCTCTGGCTACAATGTCCTTCAATCCGAAACACAACAGTGCATTTAAGCAGTGTTGTTTCACGGGAGAAATAGACATTGCGGTGGTACCTACCCTGATGGCCTCGCACATATGAGAGACCTACCACCAGTAAAAAATTCGGCTTTTATAATATAACTTCGGCAAAATTACATGTTATTAAATATTACGCTATTTTCAAACTTTAACATAATGCAATTTTGTCAGCGTCTGACCGTGTGATGCTTATGTCAGAGGCATGCGCCCACAAACTTTCAGCTTTTATAAAATAACGAAGGTCTGGCGGCCACGGGCTCTTGGTCTATTAGTTATTACAGGGAAATATAGATCAAGTCGGCATTGCTGCAGATACTACACATCATATATTTGTTACATTTCTACCTACTGTTTCAGAATAATGTAAAATAAAATATAAAAACAAAATATGATAATGTATGTTTAACAACTTATAAATTTTTAATTATTAAGGCTACAATATTAGATAGATTTTAAAAACAACAGTACCTATAATTGATGTATTCTACTAGAATATCTGCATCAGTCCATATACGTCCCACTGCAGGGTACGGGCTGTTGGACAGTACGATTGAGAGTGGTTAGGCTATAAGTATAATCCACCACGCTATTAGATTATACTTTTGTTTAAAAAATATGGTTAATTTAAACATATATTTACAATTCCCAATGTATGTAAATAAACGAAAACTTCGATTTTTACCTATTTGTCCGTAACATTAATCTTATTCGTCACACCCGCGCCGCTGTCGCCCTCCTGCCGCCTGTGCAACGCTCGATCGCCCCGCCCCGCTGTCGCGTGTTTCGTGCGCGTCACCTATACTGTCCATGCTTTTGAATGCATCGCCGCCGCTCCGCCGCCGCATCGCCCCGCCACCGCTCCGCCATCGCTAGTTTCGTGCCCGCAGCCTTCTAGAGGGAGGACGTATCGCTCGTCGCTCCGGCCTGGCTGCAGTCGATTTTTGCCGTGCGTCGTAAAAATAGCCACGCGCGGACTGCGATTGCCACACTTAGTACTTTGGTAGTAAAACATATTTTTTCTTTTTATTACCTACAATGATTTTGTAGTGAGTATAAATTATGTTTCAGATAATATAACGGATGCAATTCCGAGGCTAAATTATGTTATGTATTGTAATATAAAATTAAATATATTTCGTAATTGTAAGGGGTTGTAAGGCCCCTAACTCTTTTCATGTGTTCGAACACGAAATGATTAATAAACGTCCGTAGTGTCTACCGATTGAACACTGATTTGAATGCAACTTAACAATGTAATAATAACGAAAATATTATTAGTATCTAAATTTGTATTGTTCATTGCTTGCACAGTAATATTTGTCTTCTTATAATGCAAATAAAATGTTTTTATGATATAATATTACCAATATATAAATCATAAGTTACATTTCAATTCAATATTAGAATTTTGAAGCGCACGGATCAAAGTTGGTTGCGCTAGCTGTATAGCGAGCCGACGCGGCAGCTCTACGCACACAGCTTTGGTCGCTTATGTGTGCGTGAAATTAACGAAGAAATACCTATAGTTGACTTTGCGCGCAAGGTGTAAACGCTCTTAAACAATATTTGAGATGGCGTTCCTCCGTTTCCTGCCGAATTCCAAAGTAATGGGCGGTAATTCCGTTAGATGGCGCTAGGTTTGCAGTGTTTACCAGGTTTTGTGCTCGCTCATATTCTTCATTGGCCTCTTAAGTTTCGTACCGAAATCATCTAACGCTGTTAGCGTTCGAAAGTATTTAATTTTCCAATAATAATTTAATTTATGTAATTAAATATAAATTTAAAAAGTATTAATTAAAAATACCTACTTGTCGAACATATTAAAAGTAATTCTCGATTAGAAAATGAGTGACGATAGTAGTTCGGAATATTCTGGTTCGTCTGCATCGACATCGAGTTGCCAGGATGTGCCTGCGGACCCTGCGGCATGCGAAGGAACCACCAAGAAACGAAAACATACACGTGCTTCAAACAAGGCTGTGCATCGCAAGCGGTCACGTAAGGACAAAAAAGGTTTGAAATACCTTTTCGAACAGGTCAGTGACATCCAAAACTTTTTGGCTAACGTGTACCCGCCACCGGGATGGTATCCGCCTGAAGAAAGTGCTCCTAGTCTAACTCCTGACGATTATCATTGCGATGACGGTTTTAATAAGGAGGTGCCCGCTGAGGCGACTTCGTCCTTTGATTTCAATTTGGCTACCCACGTCAAGGAGCCTACGTTTCCAACTGCTTCGCCAGAACATTTGAAACTATTAAATACCCTACAATATTTTAATTCCGAAAACTGGACAAACGTTCGATATGCTGAAATTCAAAAATTGTACAACGCTCGACCAGGTTTTATTGATTTGAAGATTAACGACGAAATAAAACATTTGGAAAAACACAGTAGTTTAGTAATGCAAAGTGATGCTATGAAAAAAGGCGTAAACGATTTGTTACAATTTTGTCAAGACAGTGACACCATTAACATGTATTGTTAACAAAAATCAAAGATATTTTTTCGGGAGATTTTCAGAAAATCTCTCTTGATTGTTTACAATTGATCTGTGGTCGTAGGGCGGATGTAATTGAACAAAGGAGAGATTACTTTTTAAATCTAGTAAAAGATAAGTTTATGAGAAATAGTTTAAAGAAAGTACCTCCATCTTGTGAATTATTATTTGAAAAAGAAAAAAGTTCTGAATTTTTGATAACTAACGGGGGAGTAAATAAAATATATTTTTTTAGTAAGACCTCCTTCTCTGCGCAAGAGAAGAGAGTACCTGGGTCTCGGGCTGCGCAACCTGGACTCAGAAGTAGTAGTAGTTATAACCATTATGTTCAAACCGGTCGCACCATGGCACCGTTTGATACCAATGATTTTAGACACACAGGTCTAAGTTATGACTATATGGCCCAAAAAATAGGGAACAGGTTTTTCGATCACAATTCAAACCACGATTGCCCACAAATAAAGGCGCACCTGGCCCTTTGTCACAACAAGCCTCAACGTTTTCCAGTAGAAAATTCTATAGATCAGGGCAATTTAATCAGCCTTCCACATCTCGTGGCAGTGGCAGAGGAGAATGAAAATTTTGACTCGGAGCCATTTCGGGGGGGGGGGGGGGTTGTGGGGGAGGTTAACGAAGTACGTAAACGTTTGGTCAAGCAAAGGTGCACCAAGTGTTTTATTGCAAATATTGAAAGGTTACAAAATCCCCTTCGAAAAGAAACCGCCCTTAGTTCTGCCTCGACTAGTCAAACGTAACTTTTCCTTCTATCCAAATGGACCAAATTATAAACACAATGTTATTGGAGAACACTTTAGAATATGCCCCCGAAACACCGAATTTTCTTTCAACTCTTTTCTCAACACCCAAAAGCGATGGTCCCATGCGCCCAATATTCAATTTAAAAAGATTAAATCAATTCGTAAAAAAAACAAAGTTTCGACTAATTCCGGTCCATCGCATTCCGGAATTCTTAAAACCGAATGATTGGATGGTAAAAAATCGACCTGACACAGTCGTACTACCACGTTCTTGTCAGATCAACTCATCGGTGTTTCCTTAAGTTGATTTACAGAAATCAACTATTACAAATGACCTATTTGCAATTTGGGCTTGCCACAGCACCCAAAGTTTTTGCGTCCCTTTACAATTGGACCGCGGAAATACTACGGGAGCAGGGTATCCGTATAGTAGCATTCCTGGACGATTATTTGATTGCTTGCCAAAATTGGTCAAAATTGCTATCCCAAGTACAAATTGTACTCCAAACTCTGCGCGAGTTGGGATGGAAATTAAATCTAGAGAAATCCATTCTGGCTCCCCAAACATCACTGCAATATCTCGGTTTAGTTTGGGACACATGGCAAAACCGAAAATACCTACCAGTAAAGAAAGTGCAGGGCATTCAAGTAATGATAGCAAATCTATTAAAGTGTCAATCGGCGGCCCTTCAAGAAATTCGGAGCCTTGTTGGAACTTTGAATTTCGCTCGGCTAGTTGTTCCTCAAGGCCGCATCAACTTTCGTTGCCTGTTAATATTTTGCAAGAGTCTGCTTCGCATACCCTTCCAAAAGTTTCCAATACCATTACAGGTAATAGAGGAACTCAGATAGTGGATGGTGAACTGCACCAAACACTCTCGGCTTCATCCCCCATTAACAACACACTTCCTTACAACAGATGCAGCCGATACGGGCTGGGGAGTGGAGTTGAATGGGGTCCAACTGAGAGGCCATTGGTTAAAAGAGGAAGAGCATCTTCACTCGAACCACAAAGAGATGCTAACAGTTCTGAAATGCCTATACGAATTCGGTCTATCTCTGAAACGATCATCGATTCTTCTGCAATGCGACAGCAAATCCGTGGTAGCATATTTAAGAAACGAAAGAGAATGTCGATCTTCAGATCTAATGAATCTTACTTACGAGATTTTTCAGATTCTGGACAAATTAGACATTCACCTAGTAGCTCATCACATTCCGGGAAGATACAACATTGTAGCCGATTGATTATCACGGAAGTCGAAGCTTCCAGAATGGCACTTATTGCCAGAGTTGACACACAGAATATTTGTAAAATGGGGTGTCCCGGAAGTAGATCTGTTCGCAACGGCCAGAGCCCATGTAGTGAACAAGTATATGAGCTTGGATCAAAAAGACCAAGCAGCATGGACACACAACGCGTTCGCTTGGGATTGGGACTTCGATCTAGCTTGGGTCTTTCCTCCCACAACGCTGATGCCACCAGTGCTGATGCGGCTCAATCGGGCCAAAGGTACTTTTCTGATCGTAGCACCCAAATGGCCGCAAGCCTTTTGGAGGGTGGATCTAAAGAGTCGGGCGATAGCACCCCCCGTTCACGATTTACAATCTGGAATCCAGATTGATGGACCTATCAACTCTGTTTCCACCGCCGAAAGTCAAAGACTTAACTCTGGAAATTTGGAAATGTTGGGGTGGTCGGAAGCAGTAGAATCATAGCCAGAACAACAAAAAACCCTGTTGCGGTCAGGGTGGAGTAAATCTACCTTGAACACTTCGTCTGCTTACTGGTAAAACAAGATAAATGCATTTTTTTACAAAATCGAGTTAAAAATGCAGTTATATGGATTTTTTTATTCTCTATCTACTGGTAAAACCCAATAAAAGCAAAGTCCAATATCTTCTGAGATAATAGGTTTGTAAAAGTGATAACTTCTTACATTTTGGAAAAAATATACAAGTAAAACATAATAAATATTCTTATAGCTTAAATGCATTTCAATTTTAACAGGTAAAAAGAAATAAATACGGTTAAAGTTTTTTACTTTGTGTTGTGACAAGGTCTTAAACGCATTTATTATTATAAATCTTACAATTTAAACACCATCACTATATTAAAGTTATTTATTCCATTGTATTTATTGATTTTTGTTTATTAAGGATCGATGTTTGATTGCCAAAATTACGTGATAAGAAATACAAAACTGCTGTCCGAGAGCCGAGTTGATCCGGCACTACAGCGAAGACATCCCGGACATCAGTCGGTATGAGATTCGGATGGCCTTTGATCGACTTAAAAATAACAAAGCGCCGGGCGAGGACGGAATTACAGCAGAGCTTCCGAAAGCGGGTGGAACGCTGATACTACAAGGCCTTCGGAGGCTCTTTGATTCCGTCCTGCTTGAGGGCACAACGTCAGAGGCATGGAGCAGAGGTGAGGCGGTACTGTGCTTCAAAAAGGGTGATAACAGCTTCTTGAAGAATTGCAGGCCCATCTCACTCCTGAACCATGTCTATAAGGTGTTTTCAAGGGTCATCACAATTCGTTTGGAATACAGATTTGATAACTTCCAGCCTCCCGAACAAGCTGGTTTCTGAAAAGGCTACAGTACCATAGACCACATTCATTCGCTCCGGCAAGTTACATAAAAATCCGAGGAGTATAATTTGCCACTTTGCATAGCGTTTGTGGACTATGAGAAAGCCTTCGATTTGATAGAGATTTGGGATGTGCTGCAGTCTCTTCAACGGTGCCATATTGACTATAGAATAGAATAGAATAGAATAGAAAAACCTTTATTTGTTCATTAAAGTACACATACACAACTAAAAAACAAATCTATTACAAATACTAATATTACAAATATCTAATAAAAAAGTGTAGCAGCATATGTGTTGCAGCAGAACAAAAGGGTGATGACTCAGCATACGTTCACTCATACGAGCAAACACTGATATTCTGCCATTACCCGGCTGGAGAATACTGGCGGAGTAATGAATTCATTAGTCTGTGACGCAATTCAATTTAAGAAGTACACACTACAAAAATGACACACAAACTACCTATGCACACGTAAACAAAAACATGTTATGATTTCTTGGTAGTAATATTAATATGAATAATAATTATAATTTATAATAAAAAAAGAAATAGGTAAATAAAACCACCCAATACACCACAGAAACCACTCAATAACAAAACAATACAAGACATTTATTTTGGAAATGATCATAAGTACAAATTAGTGTGAATCACACAGCAAAATCCGCTAACAACCAACCACTAGGTACATTTTTTTTTTTATTGCTTTGAATGGCGAGACGAGCAAGCCGTTCGCCTGATGGTAAGCGATACGACCGCTCATGAACAGTAGCAATATTCCACTGCGCTCGCCATCCTGAGACATAAGATGTTAAGTCTCAATATGTCCAGTAGTTGCTCTGGCTACAATGTCCTTCAATCCGAAACACAACAGTGCATTTAAGCAGTGTTGTTTCACGGGAGAAATAGACATTGCGGTGGTACCTACCCAGATGGCCTCTCACATATGAGTGACATTTGATTTTTGCCTACCTAGAAGCATGGTTTTAACATGCTTTTTAAATGAGTACTTCGATTTTATATGTTTTATAGGTGGAGGAATATTATTCCAACATTTGGTTGAGAGATAGCGGAAACTACCGGTAAACGCCGTAGTTCTATGAGGATGTGACTCTAAAGTACCACGCGCATCTCTAGAGCCGTATCTAAGGTGAAAACTTGAAAATCGTAGCTTACAGAATAAGTATTCCGGTTTCTTGTATTTCATGACGTCGAACAACAGGCATGCCAAGTGGAGGTGTCTACGAGAACTCATGTTTAATACTGAAGCTTTGTTTAGGTGTGGAGAGATGTGTGTTCTTGGTGGTATATTGTAACAAAACCGACTACATGCATTTTGGACACGTTGCACAAGTCGACGTGTTTTAGATATTAAGCGTGGTCCATATATTAGGTCTCCGTAGTTCAGTTTAGAAAGAATTAATGATTCACAAAGTGTAATACGTACCTTCTCACTAAGCAGATTCTTTATTTGGTATAAAATCTTAAGACGATAAAAACACGATCTCACCAAGTTTATTATATGATTTTCTAAACGCAACTGACTATCAAACAAAATACCCAAATTTCTAGCCTCGTTCACCCGTTCAATACATTCATTACCAATTTTGATAACCGGATTGTTTGCCAGGGTCTTTAATATCTGCACCTTAGAACCGAGGATCATAAATTTTGATTTACTCGGATTAAGAACCAAGCAATTCCTATCTGCCCATGAAGACACATTTTTGAGATCTTCATTTATTTTAATTATAGATTCATTTAACTTTTGGGGCGGTCCCGATGATATAGGTATATCGAAGTGTTGAAGTGTTTGTACAAAAACGCCACCATGTCAGTCCGGGTACAAAATCAAAGTACGAATGCTATTCCCTACTACAGAGGGTCATGAGACATGGAGATATAATTTCTCCGAAAATGTTCACTGCTGCGCTATTCGGCATTCGGATTCGGCATCAACATCAATGGCGAGTATATCAGTCACCTTCGATTTGTCGACGACATCGTAGTCTTGGCGAAATCCCTGGAATCCTGCGCCATATGCTCAAGGACCTCAATGGAGTTGCTCAACAGGTGGGTCTTAAAATGAACATGGACAAGACAAAGATTATGTCGTGTCCACCTGGATTGCGGTTGGAAACTCTACGCTCGGAGTTGTGGACGAATACGTCTATTTGGGACAAGTTGTCTGGTTGTAAGTTGTAGTCGCAGTGAGCCGGACACATGGCGCATAAAACCGATGGCCGTTGGCACCGAAAGGTTCCGTAGTGGAGGCCACGTACAGGCAAGCGAAATGTCGTAAAGTTAATTTATTTTTATTTAATTAATCACCTTTATTTTTATGATGTAATACTTAATAAGTGACACGCTTACACTAAAAGTATACAAGTAAAACAGGTTAAATAAATAAATAAATAAATAAATAAATACACCCAACAGTCACATACATAGTCCTGACCCCACACTAAGATCGAGTCTTGTGTCGTGGGTATCAGGAACTACGAGAGACTTTTCGGTCTCACAAACACCCAGACCCGGAAGAAATATTTGTGGGCCGCACAAACATTTCTCTCGGTGCGGGGATCGAACCCGCGGCCTCTCGTTTCACAGGCGGCGTCTAACCAACTGCGCTACGGAGGCTGTAAATGTATCAAAAATATCATTATTTCAGCGAATTTGGTCAAAAAAAATCTTTCCACTTAAAGAATTGGTGTAAAGTACAATAAGTCTTCAAGCAAAAGTAAAATAAGCTTTTGAAATCATTGAATTTAGAAGATATAACACCTTTGATAAGTTCTGGTATAACATGTTAAATGCAGACCTCCTTTGACCTAAATTTAATATTATTAAATTTTTATTAATACCAAATATTAAATAAAAGTAAATCTCAAAAGAGGGGTAGTTAGCCCTACTTTTTGCTTTAACAGTTTTTTAATTAATGAATTTGAAATAGATCAAATTACAACTCAAACTTTAAAAACTCATTTACTCGAATTGGCACTGACTGCATTTATTACATTTTACCCGTAAGCAGACGACTTATAAGCCGGCTTGGGGACGATGGATTAAGTGGTGTGAAAAGTTCAACATTCAAGTTACGAACCCTCGGGTTCAGAATTGGCAAAATTTTTGGCTGACTTTCATCTAGTCGAAAAACTATCTTATAGAACCATCCTAGTACATAAATCTGTTGTTTCGACTCTTTGCAGTGCTGGTGAAGTAAAATTGAGTTCACATATTCTAGTTAGGCAAATTCTAAAATCGATAGCTAATTTTAAACCACAAATATATCCGAAACTCATTTGGGATACTAAAATATTGATTGATTATTTAATAAAGACCAAAATTAATGAGCACGTTTTATGGGATGTATCACGTCGTTGTGCTGTACTGTTGTTGCTATGTTCAGGTAGACGAGTTTATGATTTAATCCTTGTATCTGTTTCAGAGAATTCCTTTATTAACAACCAAAAAGATAATTGTTTGATTTTTTGGCCCAAATATGGCTCCAAAACCGACTCTGAATCTTATGTCCAGTCAGGATGGAAATTGTTTCCAAATTTAGAATGTCCAAATATTGATCCCGTGTTTTGGGTCAGAAAATTAGTAGAAGTTAGTAATGTTAGAAGATCTCAGACAAAGTTAGATAATTTATTTATCACAGCGCGAGGTACAGCTATGGCTGCCTCTAGAACCGTAATTGTGGGGTGGGTAAAATCACTATTAAGAGAAGCCGGCGTAGAAGCAACACCTGGAAGCATCAGATCTGCTGTTGCCTCCAGAGAGTGGTTAGTTAGGGAACCTATAGATAAAATATTAGTTAGAGCTAATTGGAGGTCTGAAAATACATTTAAAAAATTCTATAGAAAATAAATAATATCAAATTCAAATAAGTCACAAAATTTTTCTTCTCACTTTAATTTGTGTTACAATTTATTATATAGTTGTATTTACTCCTTATCATATTGGCGTCTTGTTTACCAGGCGAAAACAAATAATATCTCAATTATTGTTTAAAGGCCTCGAATAACGGCGGAAGGACATAATAGAGGAGTTTTACCTACCATTAAAACTCATATTATGTCCAGAGCCTTATTCGAGGCCTTACATTAAGGTCTGCCTGGTATTACTATACTACACACGCCGGCACAAGTTTTTTTTTAAATTTTGTTTGCTATTTGTTTAAATGGTTGTTTATATATTTCAGCACCTTTAAAAAATTAAATGATGCAAAAAGATTTTGGATATTTAGAGTTTTATCGTTAATTATACGCTCTCAAGTGCCTTTAAGATTTTTTCACTTTTAAGTGGTTTCACAAAATTTTGTTTAATTTCATTTTATGTGACTTAAGATATTTTTATTGTTATTGTTTTTAGAGTACCTGTCTTGTAGGATATAAAATGAGTGGCTTACCTTCCACTGAAGTTGCCAGAGCGATAACAATGATTGAAAATGGTCAAGGGTAGGATTCAGTAAGTCGCGCATTGGGTGTGTCGGTGTCTGTCGTCTTTCTCAACGTTAAACGTTAGAGGCACATAGGCTCTTATGTGCGGATGTCAGGATAAGGCAGAAAACGGTGGACCAGTACCCAGGATGGTCATTTTATACGGCTGAAAACTTTGAGAAATCATCTTCAAACGGCTATTCAGACCCGAAACATGTCACAAGAAGTCCGTGATGTTAATATCAGTGAGCGTACAGTGAAAACACGTTTAAATGAAGTTGGACTGAAGCCTTACGTTCCATCAAAAGCTCCAAAACTCGAGGTGGTACATAAAGTAGCCAGATAAGCTTTTGCTCATCAACACCGCGACTGGACAAATGAGTGGAGCCGAGTTTTGTTTAGTGATGAATGCAGTTTTGTTGTGAATTGCATAGAAGAAAGGGAGAGGATCTGGAGGTATCGAGGAGAACGCTAATCGAGGAAACTTTACTGAAAGAGGTGTGTTATGACGGAGGGTCAATTTTGGTATGGTGTGGTATATGTTTGGAAGCACGCGCGGAGTTAATACTTATAGAAAATGGGTCTTTAGCTGCACAAAGATACGTCGCAGAGATCTTAGAGTCCCATGTATTGTCTTTTGCACCATCCATAGGCGAATATTTTTTATTTATGCATGATAATGCGCGGCCCCACACAGCGCAAATGGTTCGTGACTACTTAAATCAGGCCCAAATCGCGCAAATAGATTGCCCAGCAAGATCACCAGACATGAATCCCATAGAGAACGAATGGGACGTTATCGGAAGAAAGATAAATGGAAGAAACTAAGATCGTCCAAAGATTAAAATTCATGTTAGTGCAAGAGTGGGAGAATTTGTCGCAAAAAATGATTGATGACGTCATTAAAAGCATGAAGGATCATATCCAGACTCTTATCTGAGCCCGTGGTAGCAATACGCATTATTAATTATCTTAAATTATTTCTGTAAGTTTTTAAAATACACGATTACATTTGACAATACAGAAATTTCATTTTACTTTATTTCCGTTTAATTGCATTTGCGTCATTAATTAAAGTATTTTTTACTCAATTTTAGTAATTTGTTATAAATTTTGCCTCATTTTGAATATTGAAAAATAAAAACATTCAGTTATTATAATATTTTCTAAGAAATTCAATATTTAACGCGTGTTCCTCTAATTCTGCCGGCGTGTGTATATATTACATATATGTGTCTTCATGTATATTATATGATCAATATATTAATTTGAGACACAATGAAGAATATGGGCGAGCGCAAAACCTGGTAAACACTGCAAACCTAGCGCCATCTAACGGAATTACCGCCCATTACTTTGGAATTCGGCAGGAAACGGAGGAACGCCATCTCAAATATTGTTTAATTTAAACTTTTAAAGGCCTCGAATAAGGCTCTGGAGTCTGGACATAATATGAGTTTTAATGGTAGGTAAAACTCCTCTATTTAGCTGTTCGCTCCCCGTACGCATTGTTTGCACTCAGTGTAAAAAGTCGGTTTCGAGCTACGGCCCATGTGTATACAGTGTTCAATAATGTTTCTTAGGGACGAATCACAATAATATTGTTTAAGCAAGATATATTTAACTTGTGAATAAATATTTATTATTTTGCAATGTTTAAACAGTCCTTTTTCATCATTGCGATATTTATGTTTGACATTACTGGAGACAATAGTTTTAAGGATCTTTAACTGAAGTTGATAAATGCGACTTAGGTACGTTTTATACTCGTACGTACGACCATAACAAAGGAGACCATATTGTATGTGAGACTCGGCCAAAGAGTTGTAAAGCAAGAGCTTTGCCTTGAAAGGAATACGTCTGTTCAGAATTTTCATATTCGCTAAAAACTGCCTTAATTTATTTCACACGTATTCAATATGCAGAGACCAGTTGAATAGTAGTAGTAATAGACAGTAGTCTATTAACACACCGAGGTACATTTGACAGCCTCCGTGGCGCTGACGGTTAGACACCGTCTGTGAAACGAGAGGCCGCGGGTTCGATCCCCGCACCGAGAAAAATGTTTGTGTGGCCCACAAATATTTCTTTCGGGTCTGGGTGTTTGTGAGACCGAAAAGTCTCTCGTAGTCCTGATACCCACGGCACAAGACTCGATCTTAGTGTGGGGTCAGGACTATGTATGTGACTGTTGGGTGTTATTTATTTATTATTATTTATTATTTATTTGTGTATCTACAGTTTCTATAATAGGTCATTGACAAGTTCTACTATTAAATAAATGTAAGCACTTATGATCGTGGGCTACTAAATTGTTAGAAGAAACAGATCTGATATGCGGTGACTTAATTTCTAGTAGTTTAGTTTTATTTGCATTTAGTACTTGTCCTGAGTCATGGCGCCACCTTGCAAGGGAATTAAGATAAGATAAGAATTAAGATAAGATAAGATCGGATTGCAAATGTTCCATGGCTAACTTAGGGTCTTTATCAGCGATTACAAGACATGTGTCATCTGCAAATTGATAGCATGTGCTGTGATTGAGATATTTATTCATTCTATTAACATATGTTAAAAAATGCAGAGGACCCAAAACTGAACCTTGAGCAGTTCCTTGGTTTGCTGGTAGAAGATTACTGTACGTATTATTTATTTTAACAGTAAACGTGCGGTTTTGAAGTTCGTGCTTGCACCAGGTGAGCAGACGACCACGTACACCACATTTATCCAACCTCTCTATCAATTTAATATGTATTAACGTATCAAACGCACGCGAAAAATCAATGAATAATGCCAGTACATATTTTTTATTATTTAGATGGTCGTTAACTTCGTCCGTAAGTTTACTTAATAGATCTTGTGTGCCTTTGCCTGCTTGAAAACCAAATTTGTTTTGATAAATAACATCGTGGGTTTTATAAATTTTTTGAATTTGGTCACATACAAATTTTTCCACTATTTTATCAATAGAAGAAAGTAGACTAATTGGGCGGTAGTTCTGAAAATCACTACGTTTACCCTTTTTGAAAATTGGTCGAACACATCCAATTTTTAATTCATGTGGATATAGACCTGATTTAAAACTACTGTTGATAAGATTAGCTATTGCAACTGAGACCTCTTTTCCTATCATTTTAATATCAGACATCTTGATATCGTCATACCCTGGAGCTTTTTTAGACTTAAGACGATTTATAATGTTATATATACTATCGCTAGTAGCTTTTTTTAAATGAATACTTGAATTAAGTGTGCTGGGACTCGGTGAGTTAGTGTTGAGATTAATATCACAAATTCTTTCAGCGGTGCATAACCGCACCACCGCCTCCACTATGGAGTTCACCAACATCCGCGGACTCCATACGAACCTCAATGCCGTCCACCCCCATCTCGAGATGGCCTGGCCAGCTTTGCTCTTCTTGACGGAGACGCAGATTGGTTATCCGGCCGAAAAATCCTACCTTCTGTACCCCGGTAATTCGCTTGAAGAAAACTTCAAGCCTAAAGCCGGTGTATGCTTGAATGTTCGGTCGGATATCTGATGTCGCCGTTTGCGCTGTATGAAGGACCCCTCCTTCTCCGCTCTGTGGGTGCACGTGGATCTTGGTCCCCTGGGCCGCATCTACGTGTGCCTTTATAGGTCTCACTACAAGGATGACGAGAAGACTCGGCTGTTCAGGTAACCAGGCTGACGACGCGCGGGCGCACTCCCCGTCGGCCGAAATGGTGGTCTTGGGGGATTTCAATGCACATCACGAACTGTGGCTTGGAGGAGTCCAAGACTGATCATGCTGGTTCCACATTTCCGATCACTGCCTGGTTGGGTCGTCAGTACCGTTCGCTACACCTCCATGTCCTGTGCAGGTTAAGCAGAGGACCTGGCATTACTCGTTGGCAAATTGGGATGGTATGCGGGAATATTTCGCCCCAAGATTGGATATGGTGCCGGGTGCGTATAAGTTGATAAAAAAGAGTGCGATGCGGTGACAACTGGCAGTAAAGAAAAAAAAATGACAACACTATTAAAAATGACGTTATGTTCGTTATAAAATTTTTCGTTCGGTGTTTGTGTGGGTGTTTGATTGTTTTGTGATTTAAAATAAACAAAGATAAACAAAAATAACAAGTATCTAAACATTTTCCGTCGCAGTATATCGGGTTGCCATATTAATATTAAATTCGATATTAACGCCCTCATTAAAAACAATCTCTTTTTTGCCAAGCTGTAATCTTTTTATGTGATTACAGGATCAATCGGTAATGTTTACAACGTGGCTATTTTTAGAAAGCTTGGTAACATATTGCCCGTTCGTTATAACCGCCAGGCGCCATGTTGTCGGATTTGATCTCTGAAGAGATGCAGAATATTCTCGCAGTCATCGTGGAGAACCGCGTAAGTACCAAAAGTGAGTGAAAGTCTGATAGAGTTTATCCAACTAATCTACATTTGATTGCCTTGCTATGAAATTTCTCAGCATTCAGTCGCCATTCACTTTTCTTTTCATTAATTATGTATGTTTGTCCTTATACATCTGTTGGGGTACCGGCTTCTCTACAATCGAGAGTGGTTAGGCCATACAGCCCATCATGCAGTCTTATTTCAGTTTGGTGTAAACGGTGTGGTGGAAATTCATACATATCGCTATAGTATGCAGGTTTCCTGACGATGTTTTCCTTCACTGTTTTAAAGCAGGGTGATTGATTATCAATACACACATGACTGAAAAGTACGAAGTTGGCCCTGGAATATGAACCCGCGACCACTGTGAACAGATGTTCATTAATAAAAAAACTCCAAACAGATGTTTGGAGTTTTTTTATTAATTTGTCATTTTAATTTATTCAGACTGTAATGTAGAAAATCTTTTCAGATGAACGAAATTACGCGGAAATACAGAAGCTATTAGAGTATACTAGAGTTAGTCTTTATTGAAAACGGCTCACTGACTGGACATCGACACATAACGGAAGTTCTAATTCCTCATGCACAACCCGCATTGGCCGCTTTAGGCGAAGACTCAATTTTTATGGACGACAACGCTCGTGCCCACCGGTCTGGCGATGTGGAAGCGTATGTGCAAGAGGTCGGCATACGTCGTTTGGATTGGCCAGCTCGAAGTCCCGACCTCAATCCTATAGAGCATGTCTGGGACGTTCTGAAACGACGCGTGAGATCAGTACAACCGGCTCCGCAGACCATCAGAGAGCTGAAGAATGTGATTACCGCGGAGTGGGAACGTATTCCGCAAGCAAGTATCCGGGATATCCTCGCTAGCATACCCAGACAAATTCAAGCTGTGATTTCAGCTAGAGGGGGTCACACTCGATACTAAACATTTATCTGCTTTTACTTTATTAAAGAAAAAACAAACAAAAATCTTTGTTAACTTTTACTTCACGAGCATATGCACTACTAGCGAGCATACACTACTAGTGAACTTTAGCATTAAAACCCATAGATTTTATAAAATTTTATGATAATACTGACGAAAACGATTATTTGCTTATAATTTACAAAATTGTGAAAGTAAAATTACCTATAATTATCAAACAAACCAATAGTAACATTTGAAATGGTTCATTGCTTAGGTGCCCGTTTTTTTTTTTTTTGCAAATGAGTTTATAAAAGCTGAACATATGAAATTATGTTGTTAAGGCAACTTTCAAAAGTTATTTCCTTGATAGTGCTTGGTAGTAGATACTTTTGATGGTTCTTTCATCTCTCTGGACACATAAAAGCTCATAACTTCCAAAGCAACAGCACATCACCAAGATTGTGTGATGCCTATGTCAGAGGCATGCCCATATAAACTTTCAGCTTTTATAAAATGACGAGTCTGGCGACCACCGGCTGGCGGCTCTTGGTCTAATTGTTTTCTAATGTTACATGTTACCCTATTTCTTGAACTTTGCAATGTTTAGCTTTACTTGTTCATTGCTTTGTGGAACACATATTTTGGGTTATAATTAAATTTATTATCCAGTAATTTGTATAATATTACGTTTGATGCTAACATGATTGTAACCTGTTTTGTGTTTAATAAATAAATAAATAAAATAAGTTTATTTTTAGAGAACACGTCGATTTAAAGGAGTGACTTAATCTTCAAATGTTTTTTTTTTATTTTTTATATGGGGAATATCCTCTTGGATTCCCGCACTAGGAGGAAATGCCGGATTTTTACCGACTAAAAACCCCATCTTGCTCCATCAGCACTTTGGAGAAACTCTGGGACCTCACAAAGAACACGCCGAAGTTCCTCCAGTGCGTAGCTTCTAGAAGCACTACTCAGAGAAGTTGTTCTCGTCTTACTCCCCTTAGCTTTAATCTTTAGCCATGACGATGTCTGGCACCACCTCGGCGAATTCATCTCCGAGCAGGATCGGCTCTCTCCCGATCCCGCTCTGTTGTCTCCTTCTTCGCCATTACGGTTTCACAGATGGAGCCTCAAATGAACCTAACAATGAAGCACCAGTTTACATTAGTTACATGTTTACTATGTGTATTTTTCTGTTTGTTTGATGTGAATCAAAAATAAGCACACACATAATTTATGAGCACGGAAATAATGTAAACTTGTAGTATAAAGAGAAACCATTTGATTGTTATTTTGTAATGAATAGGCTCTGAGACTACTGGACCAATTTAAAAATTCTTTCATCATTAGAATCCAACATTATCCCCGATGAACTCAGTATTAAAAAATATATGCACGCATTACAAGCTGGGATGACCCGTTAATGATGTAATTAATATACATGCATGCATACATAAAGTCACGACTTTTTCCCAGAAGGGGTAGGCAGAGGTTCTCCTGGTTGCTGAGGTCTCGGGTTCGAATTCTGGTTCGGGCAAAGTGATATTGGATTTTTCTATTCTTTATCATCCCGGAGTCATGAAGTTGTGCCTTGTATTGCGATCGATCTCATTTGCTAAATTTTGAGGATAAATAAGTTATTTTTGTTGCTGGAAAAACTCGTTTTATTTTTTTATTTTCTTGCACTTGCATCACTTCTGTTTTGTGAATGTTTGAGCAAATCAATTTCTTCCTCTGTTAGTACTCTAAAAAGTACTGTATCAAGTAATCTATTACTAATTTATAATTTTAGTTCATTTATGTAAAATAGTCTTATCTTCGGGTTTGGAAGCACGGTGGTACTCCCGCCAGGGCATAGAGTTTGTGAGGTTGGACCTTGTAGAGTTTGGGCGTGAAGGGTAAGCTTGGCTTTACATTTTTTTCACTGAATGTGAGACGAGCATGGCGTTCGTCTCATGTTAAGCGATACGACTGCTCATGGACAGTAGCAAAACCAAACAATACCTTGAATTACAAATCAATGCTTGGTACTCCACTGCGCTCGCCATCGTGAGACATAAGATGTTAAGTCTCAATATATCCAGTAGTTACTCTCGCTACAATATCCTTCAAATCGTAACACAACAGTGCATTATCACTACTGTTAGGCGGGAGAAATATATATTGCGGTGGTACCAACCCAGGTGGCCCCTCATATATGAGAGACCTACCACCAATCAATCAGTAAATCTGATGCCTTCTTGACAGTGTGAGTTATATGGTCTTGTTTCTTGGCAATATTATGCGTGAAAATGTTTTTGCGGGGTTTAATAAATCTGCTCATGCAAGAGTCACGATTATTTTTAATCACCGAAAAGCTGAATATGGTTTCGTAATATTGCGTTTCCAGGTACGAGTTCTAGTAAATTCTATTTCAATTACAGATGCGTTGATAGTCTAGAATATGTTAATTAAATTAAAGTTTATATCAAGGACTCTTGATATAAACACATGATATGTATACTTGCACCTTCACATAGTGTACTGGAACCAATATTGAATAATGTTTTACAATATTGATTACTAGCTAGTATTTATGCATTGGCTGTAAGTTCATATAATTAACCAATGCAACGTCAATTATAATAAGAGAGTTAAATAATAAATATAGCTTCGAGATAGTTCCGTTTTAAAATGACAATTCTATATTAAAAGCTTCGATCAAATATACACTACAGTATGAGTAACGACCTAAAAATGGCAAGAGAAATAAGAACACAAATAAGCGTGTAGTCTTATTTGATTTTAGTATGATCCAAAAACATAATAAATGTTAATTTAAAGGCGTAAGGTTTATTGTTACCTGAAGTTGATTAAAATTTAAGACTTTTTGCTACATCTCGTAGTTCGAAATTCAAATGTGTGTTAACTTTAATTTTTTATAGGTGTGGCTTCCAAGTTAGGTGACTGTCTAAGATAAGCCCGAGATATTTTTCTTTAGGTTTGCGTTCAAATAGTTGTCCATCTATCTTAAGTTCAAAATTTTCATTTACTTTTTTATTTTTTGCTGAGAATATTACATAATTTGTTTTCGCAATATTAATAGTTAAGAGGTTTGACTGAAACCATTCATTTAACAGATTAAGATCATTTTGAGCAACACCTATTAAAACTTCTGTTGAGTGTCCATAGTAAAATAGACTTGTGTCGTCTGCATAGAGAGATATATCGCCTTTAAGACGCAATTCACTAATATTATTAATATAAATAAGGAACATGAGTGGACCCAATATTGATCCCTGGGGGACGCCAAAGTTGAGCTTACTGGGATTGCTTTCGTATTCACCCATTTTTACTACTTGCTTGCGGTTATCTAGATATGATTCAAAAATTTTGAATGCTTTGCCTTTAACACATTTTGTGTTTTAGTTTTTTTAATAATAAGTCATGACTGATGGTGTCAAAAGCTTTTCTAAGATCAATAAATATACCTAAAACAATTTGTTTTTGATCGATTTTATTTTTAATCTTGGTTACGAGATCAATTGTTGCAGCGACAGTATTGGATTGAGGTCTAAATCCATATTGTTTAGGGTACAACCTCGGCCACTTTTGCCTTGTGATTTTATTCCGGACTTAGATTAAAAGTGATGCAACCTTAGGTTTTAAAGTAGCACCAGTAAACTTCTCAAAATCAATTAGGATATAAATATCACATTTCTTTGCTCATTATTTTACTGGTGGTAGGTCTCTCATATGTGAGAGGCCGCCTGGATACGTACCACCGCATTGTCTATTTCTCCCGTCAAACAGCAGTGTAAATACATTGTTGTGTTTAGTATTGAAGGACATTGTAGCCAGAGTAACTACTGGACATATTGAGACTAAACATCTTATGTCTCAGGATGGCTAGCGCAGTAGAATGCCAAGAATTTCTTTGTAACTCAAGGTGTTGTTTGGTTCTGCTACTGTTTATGAGCGGTCATATCGCTTACCATCAGGCGAATGGATTGCGTCTAGTCAATCATTGCAAAAAAATTATCAATATAAATTCAAAGTTAGTTAACCCACGTATTTCTGTTGATCTCGTTTTGCACTTCGAAAGTGAGACGGAGATCCCAAATTCGAACGTATATGAGCTACCGCTAGCTATAACCACGAGTATTCAAAATTTAACTAGACTTGGGATACAAAGACAGCACTGAACTCCTAGACGACAAACAGTATGAATTTGTGAAAAAAAATATCAATCATAGGCCAGTAATTAAGAAGCAAAATCACTTTTTGGGCGCCTTTCTCTGTTAGACGGAGAAATATAAGCATGTGTTAAGCGCTTCCTGTTTTACACGTGCCTGACACGTACTCGTAGCTGCAACTGTGCGCCTTTTACTATTTTCAGATGAGTATATATCCAGTATAAATCCTTCATGCCTCGCATTTGTACTACATTTTTGGAAATTCTAGTAAGTTATGCCAAGTTTTCCTGAGGCAACCTTAAACCATCGTGCTTGGAATATTATTATCTACACTTTTTATTACATTGTTAAAGGAAATGCTATGAAAAGTAGATAAAAGAATTACAAAGTAATATACAATCAAATATAACCAGGCTATACCAGGATGGGATGGCGAATTAATTACGTTTTATTTATTTACCTATTATGTTCCGTAAAATATTTTCTTAATAGGAAATTCGATGAGTGAATGTTGCACTAAGGCCTAAATATTTATTTTTATGTGGCCACGATAACCGGACTACACAGCATTGTTTTAACATAAAAATATTCTACTCCTGCAGATAATTTCCGTACAATAAAGGTCGAGTATTATACAAATATGTAGATCCAGGCACATATATGTACGTATTTCATGAATCAAAGATCGGCGAAAGGTAACTAACTCACTTTTTAGGTAAAGTAATTTTCTGTACATAATTATAGTATACAGGGTATATCAAGACTGCTACCGAAAACGAAGCCGGGTGGTAGTTTAAGCGACTTCAGACACAATGCAACAGAAAAAGTTGCAAAAAATAGCGACAATTTTTTTTTTGTAATTTTTTTCTTATGACCATATTTGGGTGGTAAATACATTTTTTCCTAAAATAATAGTGTATACCCTTTTATTTATAAATAATCTAAGGTATAAAAGAGTTTAAATTATTATTTTAGCAAAAACTATGGATTTACCACCCAAAAATGAAGATATTTAAAAAATCATAAAAAATAATTGTCGCGTTTCTTTTCGAAATTTTTGGTTGCATTGTGTTTGTAGTCACTAAAACTACCACCCGGCTTCGTTTTCGGTAGCAGTCTTGAGATACCCGGTATAATGTGTAGCTATGCTACATAAATAATACATAATTACAGTATGTACATATACATGTAGGTATGCTGTATAGAGAACAAAGGTTACCGAAATAGCCCATAGGATTAGCGAGTTGAAGTGGCAGTGGGCCGAGCCTAAAGGTTCTAGAGTGGAGGCTAAGTACAAGCAACCGAAATGTCGGACGCCCGCCTACAAGGTGGTCTGACGACCTGACTAAAGTTGCAGGAAGTCGCTGGATGTAGGCCGCTTCCAACAGATCGATGTGGATGGAGATCCTCGGGGGAGGTCTGTGTTCAGCAGTGGATTTCTTATGGCTGAAATGAGTATGTAGCTTGCTGAACCCTAAACCTTCATTGAATTGACGTCACACAATTAACTGAAAATAGATCACAACACGTTTTGACATTAGTATTCAGCTAGTGGGTAGTTGTGATCAACATGGCCGACCAGCTCGTCTGGAATATTAAGTGGTTCATCTACGTGAGATTCTTTTCTGGTTATTACCACAACTTCGGTACCTCACGATGGCTTCGCTGCTTGTCTATTTTTTACTGCATCTGGTGTGCTATAAATATGTCAATTTTTTTGGTAGGCTATTTTGAAACAGAGGTTGCCGGAGCCGTACTTTATATGTCAGTGATGGTTGTGGAATATCTAATGAACGTCCGTAATGTCATTAAACAACAAAAATCACTACCTGCTGGCGTACTACAAGAAGATAGCATACGTTGACGACACTTGCAGCGCGAGAGCGTACAAGACGTTGCGTGTCTCTTTAACTGCAATTGTAACTACATTTTGCACATACAACACCATCATACGAATAATATGTTTCTACATATTCATCGATGACACCACGTTGAACGAAATGTGCATTGTATTTGATTTGATCACATGCTTTGTTATATCTTTCGGAAGATTGTCTTCGGTGTTCATTTTCAGTCTTTTATATTGTCGCATGAAGAGTTTTAGAACGAGGATTGAGAGCATCAGCTTCGACTGTAAGTCTCTTAACAAGCACCATCCTCGTCAATACATACACATGTATGAAACAATAATGGACACGTTTGAAGCCACAGATGATCCGCTGAAGACCCAGGTACAGTGATAAACCTCAACATCTATACTTATCGGAATAATCACATCACTCCTTTTAACGAATAATAGAGAATAGTGATATTACTTAAAACACTAATTTGCTTGAAATAAAACTATTATTTACGGATTTTATCGCGGATTTGGTTTAATTTTACATTTTTTGAGTTCCCGACGTTTACGATTACTTTACAGCTTTCGTGGTCACGGGGCGGACTGAGGTATTAGACGTCCGCTCTGTGACTGTTACAATTCAACTACCCTTATTTTACAATTATTAATTTAAAAATTAATTTAAATAGCTAATCTGTATTTGCGATCCGATCTACGCAGAAGGAGCTCACAGTGTCTTGAGGTCTGGCAGTTGGTCTTTTGGGTTCCGATTTAATTAAATGTAGTATTGGATCCCATGCTTGTGCAAGTTTCAAGCCATCTTCTCTATTGAAATTTGGATGTTTTTTTAATTTCAATAGCCTCGCGAAACATCTTGGGCAGGAAACGGTGTTCTTTAGCGAGGACATGGGGCTGGTCAAAGCGGAGGTAATGCTTGGTGCCTTCTTCTATATGTTCAGCAACTGCAGACTTCGTTAAGCGTCGATGTTTGACGTCAGCTATATGTTCTTTCACGCGGGTCCCTATGCTTCGTTTTGTTTGACCTATGTAGGAGAGGCCACAGTCGCAATCTATTTTATAAACTCCCGGTTCTTGCAAGGGTATATGGCACTTGACAGGTGGTAGAAATTGGCTAATCTTCTTGGGCGGCTTGAAATAGGTTTTTATAGAAGCACGCTTCAGGATGTAGCTAATCTTGTCCGTGACTCCTTTTATGTATGGCAAGATAACGGGGAGTCGTTCAACTGTGGCTGGCTTCACTCGGTTTCTGTGACGGCGGCGTGGAATTTGGAGCTTGTTGTCTCGCAGTGCTTGCTTGACGTGTTGCAGCTCAGTCGCCAGGTGTTCCTCGTCACAGATTCCTCGTGCTCTCTGAAACAAGGATTTACCCACGGTAGCTAACTGTTTTGGGTGGTGGTGAGAATCACCATTCAGATATTTATCAGTATGGGTCTTTTTCCGATACACAGTGTGACCTAGGGACTGATCAGGATTACGGATTACTAAGACATCTAAGAAGGCAAGAGATTTATTATGTTCTAACTCCATAGTGAATTGAATTTTATTGTTGATGGAGTAAAGGTGATTTAAAAATGCAGTTACTTGGTCAGATGGTAAACCAGACCAGCCCCATGTCCTCGCTAAAGAACACCGTTTCCTGCCCAGGATGTTTCGCGAGGCTATTGAAATTAAAAAACATCCAAATTTCAATAGAGAAGATGGCTTGAAACTTGCACAAGCATGGGATCCAATACTACATTTAATTAAATCGGAACCCAAAAGACCAACTGCCAGACCTCAAGACACTGTGAGCTCCTTCTGCGTAGATCGGATCGCAAATACAGATTAGCTATTTAAATTAATTTTTAAATTAATAATTGTAAAATAAGGGTAGTTGAATTGTAACAGTCACAGAGCGGACGTCTAATACCTCAGTCCGCCCCGTGACCACGAAAGCTGTAAAGTAATCGAAACGTCGGGAACTCAAAAAATGTAAAATTAAACCAAATCCGCGATAAAATCCGTAAATAATAGTTTTATTTCAATGTGTAACATTCGCGTAAATCTAAGAAACTAATTTGCTTACTTAAATAATAAATCCCATACAACTTCTGTTTTCAGCTGTTCATGACTGTCGTTCTGATAATACCCAGTTTTGTGTACCACACTTTATGGATCATCTCAGAAACAAAAGAATTTGTAAGTAGATGATTGTGAAACATATCACGCGTTACATAACATGTTTTGAAATATTTCATACTCTAAACGTTGTTACAGAATCGATCGCCAATGTTTACGATGTGGGTATTTATCGACTGCTTGGTAGCGTATATGCCGATAATTATAACTGCTATTCTGTCGGACCTCATCACTGAAGAGGTGCACAATATTCTCGGTACCATCGTGGAGAAACGTGTTAGTACCGAAAGTGAGTTTCAGTGTCAAGCGTCAACGCAATTCAATTTTATAATGCTATATTTGTTTGTTTTTTCGTCATAAATGATGTTACAATTTCGCTGTCTCTCTTCTTATTAAGGCATGTCGAAATGTCGGACGCGCGCCTACAAGGTGGACGGACGATCTGGCTAAGGTTGCAGGAAGTCGCTGGATGCAGGCCGCTTCCAACAGGTCATTGTGGAAATCCTTGGGGGAGACCTATGTTCAGCAGTGGACTTCCTGTGGCTGATATGATGATGATGATGATTAAGGCATCTAAGAGTATCTTTCTGCTTGCATACATATAGTTGCTGTCTTCTACAGGTTTCTTTTGTTTCTTAGTGCTAAAATCTTTACATTTTGTCCTACAGACGAGCGAGACTATGCGGAGATTCACAAGTTGTTAGAGTATGTAAAAAATCGTCCATGCAACTACAACGTGTGGCGCGCGGTGCCACTCAATCTGAGATGCCTTCTTACCTTCGCGTCTTTTACTGTTACAACTACTATCGCTGTAATACAAATAAAAGGGTTTAAATTTGTTGTTCTAAAGGACAACTAGAATTAGCCAACCTTAGTACTACTGGACTTGGTGAGATATACTGGTAGGTTTCTCATGAGTGAGAGGCCACCTAGGTAGGTACCACCGCAATGTTAATTTGTCTCACCAAACAGCAGTGCACTATTGTGTTTTAAGGAAATTGCAGCTAGAATAACTACTGGACATACTGCAAGCGCCGAGGAATGCCAAGCGTTGTTTTGCTATTCATGGCGTTGTTTGGCTTGATACTGTCCATGAGCCGTCGTATCACTTACCATCAAGCGAATGGCAAGCAAGTGCCGCCATTCATTGCAATAAAAAAATATGAGTGACTTTACACCTTGAAATAAGACTATTATTTACGGATTTTATCGCGGAACAGTAAATAATAGTCTTATTTCAATGTGTAACATTCGCGTAAATCTAAGAAACCATTATGCAAGCCAGTACGGACTTTACACCTAAAAGTAATCTGTTAAAACATGTGAGGACTAAAATTATATTTAGCTATAATATAATCTTGAATTTAACATAAGTATGCCGTGAAATGATATAACTCATTTTCAGTAACTACATTTGTCGCTAAGATATCATTGTCTTTCAAGTGTCGGTATAGAATATGGTCAGTTTTAGCTGGTCATCATATCATGAAATATCGTCATCGGTCAGTCCAATAATTATTGTAACACATCAAAAATTATCAATCTTACGATCTGCCAATGACACAATATGATATGCTGTATTCTAGGTCTAAACCACACAATAATAGCTTTTTAAATTGTTATATGCACGAGAATGATTCATTATACAACATGTAACAGATTTAAATGTAAAAGCGGAAAGTAGTACGTTCAGAATCAGCTACTGAACCGATATCAACATTTTTTTGGTAGGTATTTTTTTTCAAAATAATTAGTTAAGACCAAGTAAATTACAGACACTCCTTCGTTTAGTACTCCGAACAAACGAAATTGAAACGTAACTCCAGCACATAAGATCATTTTTAAATGAATCACTAAACGAATACTCTAATAAACTAAATAATGAACAAAAATGAACTTTATTTCGATAGTCATAAAGTTTATTTAAGCAATCTATCATTAATCAAACGCACACAACGATAGGCCTGAATAAACGTAATAAGCTACCAAAATAAATAACTATCATATTCTCTTTTCCGCACATTTAACTACAACTAGATAGAGCAGGATGCAGCTATTGTTTAATGCAATTTGATCCATCCGACAAACGATGGCGCGCGCGGCGGTATAGGGATGCGCCGCGAAAAAAATTACTCCCGGTATTTGCAAGACCGGGCGATCCAAATTCCAAATCCCGCGCAATACATGCACTTAAATGAAACAAATTAAATTGTAACAAAATCAATATGAAAAGAAACAACAAATAGGTATTTCTATGAAAAATAATTTCGGGGAACGTTAAAATGGTGATTAAATTCGGTTTGTAATTTTGCTACAATGTATGCGGAATCCCGGTGTGTCGGATATCCTGTTATTGCAATCCCTAAATGGGCACCGAATATGTGAAAAAAATCTAGTCGTGCACCGCAGTTATCTGTGTCTACTTGTGTTTAAGTGTTAAGTAGATATGTATTTCGATAACTTTCGCGCGCGATGTCTTTTCGGTATTCGAATATTCAAATACACTGAAATGATGAGAACTTTGGCACTGTGTGGTGATAATGTATCATTGGCATGTCTGACGGTATCTCGATGCTGAGTTCGGAGAGCGCTGGATAGGTCGCGGCGAACCTGTGCAATGGCCTCCTAGGTCACCTGACTTGACTTGACGCCTCTTGACTTTTTTTGTGGGGACGTAATAAATCTCTGGTATCCTTCAGTGAAAGTACTAATGTGGAGGATCCAGGATGAGGAGGATAATGTGGAGCAAATTCCTAAAAGTGAAGAGTGACACTGAAGTTTTACATAAATTACGTGAACAATTACGCAAATGTGCATCAAAGTGTATCAAGGTGGTGGACATGTCGAACATATTTTAAAAAGAAATCGCCTCATTAGTGCCATGTAACACGTAAGTTAATTTTGTTGTATTTTTTTGTGTTGTGATTCCCAATCTAGTATTCGTTGTTAGATATTGCGTTATATTATTATCTTATTCAATAATAATGCAAAATAAATGACGCCCGTATCCTGCCCGCCTGTAGGAACTAAGTTTAGCGGAAGTGAAATTAATAATATTTTATAGCCGATTCATGCAAAATATTGTCTTATGTTGGGTTCGTACGCATTATATCTAGTAAGTAAAATATTTAGATTTTATAGTTAAAACACAAATGTTATGCTTACAGATTAAATAAATAATAATTTGTTTACCAAACCACCCAGTAATCAGTTACGTACGTAATTTGTATTTCGTTTATTGTCAGCTGTTTCTGCCGGCGCGGCGCAGCGGTCGGCGACCGGCGTTAGGTACTCGTGTGAATGTGTCTTGTGTACATGTGTGCGTGTCCGGCGAGCGTGTGTAGTAGTACACTCTTATTTGTAACTCGTAAGGTGACCATGTTAAGTGCCTACATTTGGTATAACTAATTTCATAAATAAAAGATTTTGTAATTATGATAGTACGATTTCAAAGCATAAACTATGATTGCAATAATATTTTAAAGTTGGGGTGTCTGAGGTTGTGAATTAATCCTGTTACACGTTGTATAACATAGATTATGGACTAATAAATATATTTTTCGCCGTAATTGTTTTTTTTCTACTGTTTTAAGTCGTAGCGACGCCTCGTGCAAGGGCGGATCCCGGGGGGAGGTCATGGGGGTCAAGACCCCCCCTGGGCTGGCCCCAGATTGACAAAATTTATTAATGATCTTGTTGATAAAATTTATAAGGACATTTAATTCTTTGTATGTTGATAAATAAAGTAAAAAAGTATGTGTGTGTTCACAAATCACGCCTGTAACAAAGTTTAAAAAGTCATTATTACGAATTGGAATATTGAAATCGGACCCAGTGTTCTGACATGAACTATATGACCCCTCCCTGGCGTAAAATCTGACATGAACTAAAGGCATGCTCGTCTCGCCATTAATTGCAATAAAAAAAATAATTGACAGTATTGCAGTTTTATTTATTACTATAAGGAGACTCTCCCGCCTTCACACCTGCCACTGCAACTCCTATAAGACAGGACCAACAGTGGCACGCATTTTAAAGACGCTCATTGAAGCTTGGCGAGTCTCCGGGTGTGTCTAACTTATCTTTACCCGGAACAAATATAATCATGAATTAAATTAATAATAGGAGGAGTTAGAACTATTTTTTCATCAACTTCCCTCCGTAGTAAAGCACTTGCACTTGCCATAAAGTGAAGTGTCACTTTGCGACTCTGGAGAGACCGACTTTTGGAATCTGGGGAGTACTAGTCTGGAGACAAGTAACGTTAAGCTGAGTCTACGCTCGTGGAGCCGAGCACAAATTAATGTAGTATGGACCGACTTACGAGCCTGTAATGATACTTACTTCACTTCACAAGTCAGATAGATCATTTATCGAGGCCATGACCAGTCTGTATGACATCACGTCATGACTAATAGAAACGGAGCATTCATGAAAAATATGTGACGGCATCTATTTCTATAGTATGTAAAGTCCGTTAAGAGCGTATACACCTTGCGCGCAAAGTCAACTATAGGTATTTCTTCGTTAATTTCACGCACACATAAGCGACCAAAGCTGTGTGCGTAGAGCTGCCGCGTCGCGTCGGCTCGCTATACAATCGGCTCAAACAAATTTGATCCGTGCGCTTCAAATATTCAATTGAAATGTAACTGTAATATAATATCATAAAAATATTTTATTTGCATTATAAGTAAACAAATATTACTGTGCAAGCAAAGAATAATACAAATTTTGGATACTAATCATATTTTCGTTATTATTACATTGTTAAGTTGCATTCAAATCAGTGTTCAATCAGTATACACTACGGACGTTTTATTAATCATTTCGTGTTCGAACACATAGTGTTAGGGGCCTTACAACCCCTTACAATTACGAAATATATTTAATTTTATATTTCAACACATAACATAATTTAGCCTCGGAATTACATCCCATTATATTACCTGAAACATAATTTATACTCACTACAAAATCATTGTAGGTAATAAAAATAATTAAATATTTTACTACCAAAGTACTAAGATGTGGTAATCGCATTCCGCGCGTGGCTATTTTTACTACGCGCGGCATAATCTACTGCAGCCAGGCTGGAGCGACGAGCGATACGTCCACCGTCTAGAAGGCTTAGCGGCGGTCTGATTTGATCCACGTCGGACAGCGTGTTTTATAGTGGTTTTTAAAATATTTGTAGCAAACATGAAAACTAATTTTGTTGAAATATAAAAATGGTAATTTATTGATAAGATGTTCTTCTATTGTAATATGCAATTGCTATAAAGAATTATGTACGATAAGTTGGTGAAAAAAAATATGTTCTTGACGAGAGTTTCTGAATAATTTCGCATTGTTTAAATTTTTATTTTTCAGGAACTAAACACAAAAAGATTATTTTTCTCAGCAAAATCCCTCCATAAGGGTCTTATTAGTCTGATAATATTTTTATTTTCATCTTATATTTAGTGGTTTCGGATATCTTAAGCTTCTAAATTGCCATTTAAAGCCTAAATAACGAAACTTGTGTTCAGTAATCCTTATAGTACTCACAAATTATCCATCAATCTATAATGTTTTCCACCAAAATCCCTAGATGACAACCTTTCTAAAATTAGTACTAATTATTTTACCTTGAAATTGTTTATTGGTGGCTATTAACATTTGAAAAGTCCTGTTTTTAAGCCAAAAAGCGCGTGCAGGGTATAAACGCTCTTAACCCGCATTAGGTTGTTCACAAAAAGTGTGAGCACTGTGAATTCTTTGTACTTATAAAAATGTTGTTTGCTTAAAATAATTCGGTCATGGCAATCCGCTTTTATATCAATAAATTAAGCTATATTTTAATTACAATGATAATAAGGTAATTAAAAATTGAATGAGAATGCCAATTAGTTTTTTTTACAAAATAATCCTAATTATTCAACATGATGTATATTTTGGCGAAGCATGAACAACTTGGATGTAATCGAGTTTAGAAAAAAACTTTATTTGTCAATCCAAATCGACAATGTATTTAAAAATATGTGTGCGGAAATAGTTTTATCTGTCCGCAGAATTACACCTACATATGTATTATGTACGTATCTCATATGTACTTAGCGCGAAGAACTGATGGCAAGCGCAGTGTCGGACGCCCATCTACAAGGCGGATGGGCGACCTGGTTAAGGATGCAGGAAGTCGCTGGATGCAGGCCGCTTTCAACAGGTTGATATGGACCTTGCGGGGGGCTATGTTCAGCAGTGGACTTCCGGTGGATGAAGAGTGATATGTATCCCGAAACCTACATAACGTGTAAATAACGTGTATATGAATTTATTGTTTTCTGAACATTTAGCTGTTAATGTTATTATTTAGAAAATTATATTACCTTTCCGATCCATGCAGCCCATCTTTCCTCATAGCCTTTTTTGGAGCTACATTATATATAAGTAATGGTAGGCACATAAATTAAGTATTGCGTTAATCACTTTGGAAAATTCAACTGGTTCGCATATATACCGGGTATCTCAAGACTGCTACCGAAAACGAAGCCGGGTGGTAGTTTTAGTGGCTACAAACACAATGCAACTAAAATTTTCGCATAGAAACGTGACAATTATTTTTTATGATTTTTTAAATATCGTCATTTTTGGGTGGTAAATCCATAGTTTTTGCTAAAATAATAATTTAAACTCTCTTATATCTTAGAGTATTTATAAATTAAAGGGTATACACTATTATTTTAGGAAAAAAATTATTTACCACCAAAATATGGCAATAGGAAAAAAATTTCAAAAAAAAAATTGTCTGTCCTGTATATATACAGGGTATATCAAGACTGCTACCGAAAACGAAGCCGGGTGGTAGTTTAAGCGACTTCAGACACAATGCAACAGAAAAAGTTGCAAAAATAAGCGACAATTTTTTTTTGTTATTTTTTTCCTATTGCCATATTTGGGTGGTAAATACATTTTTTCCTAAAGTAATAGTGTATGCCCTTTTATTTATAAATACTCTAAGGTATAAAAGAGTTTAAATTATTATTTTAGCAAAAACTATGGATTTACCACCCAAAAATGACGATATTTAAAAAATCATAAAAAATAATTGTCGCGTTTCTATGCGAAATTTTTAATTGCATTGTGTTTGTAGCCACAAAAACTACCACCCGGCTTCGTTTTCGGTAGCAGTCTTGAGATACCCGGTATATTCGCATATTTTTTTAAATTTATTTTGGTCAACCAACAGCATCACACGTAAAACAAATATAAAAGTGCTAAGCAGACAAATTGTAAATACGGCCCACGGCGAGCCGATGATTTCAACTTACTCAATCTGTGAAGTCTAGACTGTAATACACGTACACATTAGAACCTCGTTACTGTATCATGCAAGTTACAGTTACAGCTCGTTTATGGGTGCGCGTGTTATAAATAGACCAGAATTATTAGAATCAGCCAAGTATCAGCCTGCTTTTGAAAATACGTGCCTCCGTTAGGTAGTCAGGTTGTAAAGAAAATAATGCATTTAATAAAAAATAATTTATTACCATACAATTACACATTTATATGAGAATGCAATATATTTACATAAGTACGTTTGCTAACTAAAATTAAAAATTGTATAACACTTGTAAGAAAAATATGACGTGATGCATCCAATAGAATCACCAGGCGCCATCTGGTATCTGATTATGGAAATTTTATTCTGTATCGACTTTGTATCGACTACCAAAACAATTTTTATTATATTGCATTTATTGCTTTATATTTCTGACAGGCAAAGCAAATAAGTTCTTTTGCATTGATCGTTCACATTGTTTTAGAAAACGCACACGAAAATTTTCATGAATGTCGATGAAACCTTGGTTTTATAGTCATGCTATTATAATGTTCAAAATGTATTTCCTTGTATTAAATTGTGTATTCACTAAGCCCTAATTTACACGGAGAGAGTCCCTCGACTCGAAGATACGATTGTCGTAAGGCTATAAAAAATTGCATCGTTGAAACATTTGACCTAAACATTAGAATACGTCAATCTTAATATATATTATCGTGTGGTATAATGGCATACGATTCTCGCCTAAAACAGATGAGAAATTCTCTCCATGTAAATGAGCTTTAACGGTCGAAAATCTCAGAGACCCCAAAGATATTTAGAAATAAATCTGAATGTTTTTATTTTATGGAATGAGCTATAAAACTTACAAACATATGACTTAATATACCACAATGTAAATATTTTACAATACAAATTATGTACAAAATAAGGATATAGCAATTGAGCTGGGTAGGCATTATGTGTAATATGAATTTTCAATTTCGTGACAATGTTACAAACCCGCAAAGATTATAATAGCTCGCATATACCTTATAGTAATAAAACAAGAACAGTTATTTCCAGTATACCTTGTAGAGCTACAAAATCAGTTGCAACGTTCGCGACATTTCAAACTTCAGTTGTAAGTCTAGCGAGGAGTGCATGTGCAAAATTAGCACTTAATGTTATAGACCAGTGTTTTTCAATCTTTCTAAATACGCGATCCCTTTTCAGGTTGCAAACTGCTGGCGACCCCTATAGTCCACATACAGACAAAAAGTTAGTAATTTAGAAGGCAATGTTAAAGATTTTTTTTATTGCAATAAATCGCGAGAACAGCATGCCGTTCACCTGATAAGGGTACGGCGAAACGACCGCGCATGGACAGTAGCAAAACCAAACAACACCACGAATTAAAAATTAATTTGGCATGTATCATTACACTGCACTCGGCATCCTGAGATATAAAATGTTAAGTCTCATTATAATCAGTAGTTACTCCGGCTACAATGTCCTTCAAAACGGAACACAACAGAGCATTTACAGTGCTGTTTGACGGAAGAAATAAACATTTTATCCATTTTGGTACCTGCTTATTATAAGACCTATAATACTCTATAAGAATGGCGACAACACTGAGTAAGGTTCACGACATTCCAGGGGTCACAACCCACATATTGAAAAACACTGTTATAAAATAAAGGGATTTTGGAAAGAGCGAACTAGATTGTAACGAAATGCCTTTGTAATTTAATAAACATTTTTCACCCCAACAAAAATGTTGAGTGTCGATGCTGTTATACTCCCTACCCAGCTCAAATGCAACAATACAACATATATGTATGTAATCTTACAATTAAAGATATATTTAGTATATGTCATGGATCACAGTATCCTGCAGGCGTTCTTCAGAACGTTTTTCTTTTTGCCGGCCGAGCGGTGCTTTGTCGGCCGCAGCAAAATTGTGCCGTTGCTGTTGTGGTTTGTAAAAGTTCCTGCGACATGAAGAATAAATAATTGTAAACATATAATAAAAGTAATAATAGTGGCATCAAATCTCGTCAAAAATTATAAGTTCGAATGTTAAGGGTGGAATTGTATGTAATTAGATATAAATGATATAATTTTTTCAACGGAAATTCTTATGGGCTTATTTAATAAGCCTAACTATATCAGTATCTATATTTCGAATTTAACCATTGAAGTTTCCAAGCAACGTAAATTTTTTGACCATATTTAAAGCTACTGTTACGCATTTTTATTTATGTATCACACTTGGCACCGTTAATACAAGACTTTTGATATAACTCTAATGTATGTCATGTCTCTCAGTAGGTTTATTTGTATGTTTTCTTTCATACTAGTCTTTTAATGAAACATATTTAGGTCAAACATTATGATTTAGTTGTCAGTGGATTTAATATTTTATTTGTCTCTAAAATTCCATTCCATGAAATAAGTTAAATTTTCTAATTTAGGAATTCCATATCCTACTCACAAGGAACAACATTACAGAGGATCTTCCTCCATAGAAACTCATTCAGCTCACCTATAACAGGAGTGATGCAGGGCATCATTCCGTTCTCAGCGGAGTCCTCCCGCCTCATATCCGCCAGGCATCTAGTCGCCAGCGCCCTGAACACCGCGCTCACGTTCACATCTTCCTTCACTGAGGCACGCATCAGTCGACAACCCAGCGCACGAGCTACCAGCTCTGCTTCATCTCTAGGAAAAAAGCCTTTATTAGCAAGGTTTTTGAGTAAATTTTGCTTGATGATGGTGGATACACCTATATGTCTAAAATTTACTACATAAAGGAGAATGGCCAATCATATCTGAAAAATATCGTTGATCCCGATGCTGCTTAAAATTCAGTATAGCATTTTATGATTTTCCCGTAAACGTTTTCCTGTGTCATCCAAGGGGGCAAATTTTATAAAATAATAAAAACCCGGAGATAAAAAAAATAGTTTTTCTGGACTTCAAGTTCATTTCTCAAAGAATTCTCTGGGTCGCAATAGTGCTTATATTTATTAAAATTATATATTTTTCCATAGACAAAGACGTAGGTTTAATCGAGGCACAATAATCTTTGCACCGATACTAAGGTTCATAGTAAAATGGCCATTCTGCTTTTGCTTGGTTTGCTGGTGGAAGGAAATGTCGTGGAGACACCAGTATGTCTAAAATTCCCTACATTAATTCCGAAGGTATGTGAAGTATATTCGGCCAGCATGGTAGATAAAAAAGGCATATTAAAGAAAGAGATGTCAGGTCTGTCAGGAGCTAGTCGTTAAATTTTAAGTCAAATCAATCTGCTATAATAAAATGTCTAATATAACTAGTTCTAAAATTGTGAACAATTATGATGCTGACATGCGATAATTGACTCTAGTGCCATGCGCATTATAAATGATGTCATTTCTAATATCGTGTTACTTGCGGTTTCAAGGAAAGTAATTCTATTCTATGCATGTTTACGTAAATTACCAAGCACAAGCAAAATGTGAAACAAAAGTATTTTGTAAATAAATGTTCAGAAATTTTAATTTTAATGAATACAATTTTAAACCAAAAATGGTTATTAAACACTAGGTAAAAGAATTAGTAAAACCTTCGAAAAGAGTTTTAACGAGAATAGAACAGCTAAGGCTACATTGTGAAATAATGATAATTTAAAAAATGGATAGGTAATGCAGCAAAAAATATTTAACCAGTAGAATAAAGGAATTAATAAATATACTCACGGCCCAACGACGCACTGATCCATCAGATCAATTTTATTTTGAACTATTATCGTCGGTATTTCACCGCACTCATTCTCCACCTGAAATATTTACGTCTAAATTAATTTTAAATGATTCACTATAATATAAAACATTTCATTAAAACGCACCTTAATCCCTCAGAGGCTGCACCGCACAATAAAACAGTAATTATTGATTAAATTTTATATTATATTGGGTATACGATATTACAAAATATAAAAAATCTTATTAATACGTCACACGGTATATATCACAAATATTAGCCGCGTAATGGACAATCCGGACTTCCTTCTCTCCCAGTCATGATCTCGATGTTGTTAGCTACAGAATATGCCTCACTCAGGGTTGGCAAGCTTCTGCTCATGAGTACTCCGCGACCGCCGGAAGAACAATTGATCCCCAGGACATAGTTATCGTTAACCCTAGTGAATATATACACGTGGATGTCTCTATCACACGAGCGGTACAAAGACTTCACTTCTTTATTCCCGTAGTACAAAACATTGACCAGTTTTCCCGTGCTATTGGTGTAAGTCGCTCTAATAACTGTCTCATTGTCCAGGTTGAGGTAGTTGCATTCATTTCGAGCACGGTAGACTTCATTAGGGCTCAAACTCCTGAAGTCAATCACTTCGCAGCTGTCCCGTTGCCTGGATTTCGGCGGCCAGAAGTACACAGCATACATCGTCCCGCTAAGATCTTGAAGGTCGAAAGCTTGTCCATTGGTATAATAAGCAACGCATTGCTCTTCATTAGCCTTTGATCGGTGGCAACTTATCCCGGCAAATAAGTAAACAGCGATGAACAAAACCACGCACTCCTTCTGACACATGTTTGCGAATGATGTAAGTTTGACGGATGAGTCCATTCCAAATATAGGATACATAAACATCGAGAACGTTGTGCGTTGTAAGCGTTTAGATGTGTTGTGTGTCTGATTACTGCAGGGACGGATGCGATAGGAAGGGGGCGATGTATAAATGCACCAAAATATATCCCGTCATTTAAATTAATCAATTCAATTTATTTTGCCTAGGCCAATAAGTGATGATTATTTTAGTTGACTTTTGAATGGTAAGTTACTTGTGTAGAAAGCAGTAGCGGCTTAAATTTTGATTATTTTTACGAGAACATTTGTTGCAAGTGCCTAAATACAATTTCATAATATATCAACTTTAATTTACGAATTAAATGTCCTTTTTACCGAAATAAAAATAATATTATTATAATACTCGTATAATAATATAAATATAATAATTGGGGCTTCAATAAACAAGCAGCGACGATCTAGCGGACACGACCGTAAGCAGTAGAACAGAGGAAACACGTGGCCGGCAAACTGCCATATTAAGGTTTGGCATAATACAATGTGAACCCACTTAAATAATGTCTAATTCCGCCCCAAATTGTGATGTGGACGCATATCTTCACGGAACTGTTCCATGGCGCGAAAGTCGTGACCTCTATTATCAGTGCGATTTAGTTCCACAACGGGCCATTGTTGAACTTTTACACGCATCAATGAAAATGGGTTTTAATAATAAATGTTATCTAAACAATTACTGTAGAAGCTTCTCTGTCGTTTATAGCCGATTGTACGTTAAAATCATAATTAAAATGTTATGGTTTCTTAGATTTACGCGAATGTTACACATTGAAACGGGGCGGACCTTTCTCAAAAGCTGTAAAGTAATTGAAATATCAAGAAGTCAAATAATGTAGAAATGAAACCAAGTTTGCGGTAAAATCCGTAAAAATAGTGTTATTGCAACGTCAAAACGTAGTCAAGTTAAGATCAAATTTAATCGGCCCAATAAAATATATATAGATTTTAATAGCAAATATAGCAAGGTAATAAAGAATGCCATTTGGGGAGATTTCAGGCCTTCAGATGCATTAATTCACAAAGCTATAATTTAAAAATGATTTCAATTTCCATCAGAACAATAAAATCACCGAAAAATTAATTTTATGAATGCTAAACCAGTCCCCTTGGCTCCGTATCTGTAGTATTTGCAGGATGAACATGTGTTTTAGAAATCGCATCCTTAAATTGAACTATGAACTCATACTAGCATCTATTATTTATTCCAATGAATCGCGGGAGGAGCAAGCCATTTGTCTGATGTTAAGCGATACGACTGCTCATGAACAGTAGCAAAACCAAACAGCACTATAAATTACAAAGCAATGCTTGTCATTCCACTGAAAACGTTTTAATTTATTTAGGAACCATGGAATATTAATCACGCGAGCGACGGTAAGATGGTAGTATCTCGCTGGTCTAAGCTTTGATTATACCGTTACTCTATTATAATATGTTTTGGTGAACTCGAACACATCTTTATGTTTCTAACGACTAAACCACACTAAGATTTGGTTGATTTGGGGCTACATTGTAGAAGCTCGCACTGGGTGTAGAATTGGCTAGTTGACGGCACACGACAACTTGTCATCCACTGTGTACGGATGTCTCTATCCGGGCAAACACGAATATTCTCATACTAGCAGTTCTAAGCATTCCTATGTCAAGCAGTTCTGATCCTTTGGAAGGTTCGCCTTCATCCATACAAAACCGGCGAAGAAAGGGCTATCGTACCAAATCTGGAGACCCTCCTCTTGATACTTATCAGCCCACATGATCACATACAACACTGAACAGCAACACAGTCTAACCTCAACATAAAACAGGAAAAAAATATCCATTCCTACCATCTAAAATGAAGCAATACCTATGCTTGAAATGTGGTTTCAAGCATTTTATTTACAACTTTTCCCTTTATTTTTCATATTCTCTAACATTTTTGTCAAAGTTGTTTACGAGCATAACAAGTTTTATCAAATGTGTATGACCATCGCGCCGTGAATTGTGGCAGATTTTCAGAATAATAATCGCAACGAGAAATCTCAGCTGCCTACCGACGCTATCCGCTCAAATTATAACCGGAGTGAATAAACATTACTGTATGCTGCTTTGTCTTGCTTAGAGATTTGATTTAAGGTACCAAAGTGACGAAAAATGAAAGCTGAGCTGTCAATTGCGCTGACCAGCCCATTCCTCTAGTTGTCTAATGTTACTACAAAGCGGCCCTACAACTTTCGAGGGACATATGGTTTGTTCTTTCTGTACGTGGGTACGTGGATTTGTAATTATCAATTCTATCATAAATCTTATTACGCATGTATGACGCCTGCTCAAGACCCGGACAGTTGGTGCATACCTGAGTAGGCCTACGTCCAGCAGTGCACGGTGACGGGCTGAGTATGTACATATCTATATACAGGGTACATCAAGGATATATCAATGCTGAAAATTAAGCCGGGTGGTAGTTTTTGTGACTTCAGACACAATGCAATAAAAAAAGTGACGATTTTTTTGTTATTTTTTATTTTTAAATTTTATTATTATTTTAATAAAAACTATGGATTTACCACCCAAACAGATAAAAAATCTTAATAAAAAAAAAATGATACTAAAAAATCCCCAAAAAATAAATGTCATGTTTCTTTGCGATTCTTTTATTTGCATTGTGTTGGTAGCCACTTATAGTATTACACATGTGATAAAACCCTAAATACGGAATATAACCACACTAAGAACTTGTAAACTAAATTAACCTTTAACTTCCACGAGTGTAGAGCGAGGAATGAGTCTCTATCAGTGGTTGAAAAGGCGAGCACGCAGGCATGCGCGCCACGGTAGTACGCCTTGGTGATGGCATCGAACTCTTCCTGCCCCGCCGTGTCCCACAGCATCAACCGCACCTCCTCCCCTTCGATCCTGGAAATAAAGAATAAAGATAAAGACTAGAAGAAAAACCCTCAATCCTGGAACAAGAACCAAGAGTCACAGTGAGGGCGATAGATTTTTTAAGGATGTAGAAGGTAGAAGATAAAAGCAATAGGATTTGGGCAACAGCCTTCGAACCCAAAGCAACTGATGAGGTCAGGGTCAGGGGGTCAGAGCGAAATAATGTAAGGAATAAAAGAAACATTATAAAAGAAAAAGCAAAATATATTTTTGAAGTGGTAGAGTCTAAATTAATGAGACTCGATCCTGGAACTGTATCAGGTATATACGTCCTACTGCGGGACACGGATCTCAGCAATCGAGAGTACGATTGATAGTGGCTAGGCCATAAAGTATATTCTGGATAAATTAGACCAATGAATATTAAAAAAATATCAAATATTAAATTAGGCCAATGCGAGAAAATGGAGAAATTCTTGATTGTGGAGCCTAAAGTAAGACAAGCACATTGAAATGGTGAAACAATTAATTTATCTGATAAAAATTACAAGTATAAGTTATTAAAATGAATCTTATTTACATATGATGAGAGTGAATTTTGAGCTGATAAAAATATTGTACCTACTGTGGGTACTCCAGATAGAGTACGATTCCCGCACCGAGACAAATGTTTGTGCGTCCCACAGGTTTGATTCAGATTTAGGTATTTAAAAAAGTCTCTCGCGGTTTCTGATACCCACGACACAAGACTCGATCTAAGTGTGGGGTCAGGACTATGGAAGTACGTACCTAAGTGACTGTTAGGTTGTATTACATTATCTTTACCATCACCAAAATATCATCATTATCTTCACTAGCTCTTCCGCGTCCTTTGTTAGACATGGGCCTCTCCTATGGCATGCCACTGGGCTCAATCTTCAGCCTTCTTCAACCGCTACCAGCCATCCTATGAATATCGTCACCACCTGGTTGGAGGTCGTCCTACACTACATTTGCCCATAATATGTACTCACTCAATCTGCCTCTCGAGGAAGTCGACCCCGATGGTTTTCTTGTAGTCACGCGTGAAGGTGCCGCGGCAGTACCGCTGGATCATGCTGGACTTGCCCACGCCGCCGTCGCCCACGATCACCACCTTCAGCGCCACCTCCAGCTCCTCCTCGCGCATCCTACCATCAGTCCACCGGACATCAGCACGCTCTGCACCCTAGAAAGATCAGGGAGGTTCATCAGTTTTGACTGTCAATTTCTCTAATAGACAAGCGAGGCGATTCTGGTATTGTCAGGTCGATGCCTAATTATATATTAGTAGCATTGTACACAAGATCTCAGCAATCTGACTTGACGATTTAAAAAAAAATTGTTACGGATGCTACTTTTAGGTGTAAAAATTGTGTTATCGTTTGTTTGGCTAGTTGAATATTCAATAACTCATAATATTTAAAGCAGTGTTGCTGGAATTGCATCTATAATAAGACTATGGTAATGCTATGTTCTAATTTTACGAAATCATTAAAAACTATCTAGGGTATAAGAAACAAAGACCAAAAAAATATGGAAATCATGAACAACGTACATACTCTCAATTATATAAGCACAAACATAATCGCAATGTATTAAGTAAGACACACGCAAGCTTCCAAAGAATGGTACTCAGTCGCTAAAGTATCTAGAATAAAAACGATGAAAAATATCAACGTATTTTCTAGTAATCATGTTAAAAAGTAAGTAGGCCACTTGGTCGCAATTAAAATTAACTACAACTGGATAAATATTTTTGCATGAGATAAAGCGAAGAGATAAATTGAATTTTATCACGAATATTTTAATAACAAATTTCAATCGAAATTCATTAACCTTTAGACTCGTTCCGATTGTATGACCTTCGTTAATCTAGAATTTAGGTGAACTATCACGACATATTATAAAAATAGTCAATACGTAAAATATTTAAAAACGTATACTTATATTGTTTATAATTACACACCCAAAAGTCACATACATAGTCCTGACCCCACATTAAGATCGACTCTTGTGTCGTGGGTATCAGGAATTTCGAGAGACTTTTCGGTGTCACAAACACCCAGAACCGTAACAAATATTGGTGGTTCACACAAACATTTATCTCGTTTAGGGGATCGAACCCGCGGCCTCAGGTTTCACAGCCGGCGTCTAACCAACTGCGCCACGGAGGCTGTGAACAGGGACCGAAAACGGTTCCGGAAATACCGGTATTTTTTGGTATCAACCGAAAAAAATAATACAGGTATTTTTAAAGGTAACCCCTATACGCCGATTTTATTAGATTCCTAGAATTTAACCGGTATCATACCGGTAACCGAAATAAGGATTACCTCTATGTTTCAAGCGTCGTCGGCAAAAGTCAAAGCGTCGATGCGCCGTGTGTCGACCAAACACGACCTCAAGGCCGTCGCCCCGGTTGGTGCATATTGTAACTTGCACTAATTCGACGCAAACGCGTTCTTTGCGATGTTTGAATTTTGAGACTCTTAATTGATATTTCATTCAGTACGCACGTCGCACGAGAGTGTTGAATCATTTGTTTGGTTTGGAATCGGAATACCTATACACTTTGAAAAAAATAAGATAAGCCACGTCCCGAGCAAATGACCTTGAGCATTTATGTCTTTCTAATGCCTACTATACACGACGTCGTATTCGGTTGCGTCCGCCGACGGATAAAGGGGGTGATTTGTGCGTCTGTTATAGGTATTTAACGTTCACACATGCGTCCGCCTCGAATCCGATTGTTGTCGGTTTTGTGGCACGGATCAAAGGGTTTTGTTGCGACTTCTGTCCACAAGTCTTCGCTTTTTTTACCATCGCACCACACTTTACCGCAGTAGAGTTCATTCGAGGGGGTTAACGTCACTCGCGTCCGTAGGCTTTGACCCTAGATTCCCTACACTTGACCCCTGGGTAGTGCCAAATGAGTGATACAGTTCGTGGTGGTAGGACTTGAGTGTCCGCCCGGGTAGCGACCACCGTCCACAAAGGCGTAAAGGCCGTCATAGTGATCTCCATAAGGGGATCGCGTTCCGGGATCAGCTCATGGTTTTTCGTTTTTTTTTTCGAGGGGCTTGAGTCCAGGCATGAGGTTGTACCGTGTGGGTATTTTCGGTCGTTTGTCGAAAGGAGGAATGTTGATCCGCCGGCCAGGGAGACCCGTAGAAACGGTTGACCGCTGGCCGCCCGCGGTATAGTACAGGGGCTAACCACCTCAAGAGGCTGCCTCACCAGGCCGCGCATAATCTTGGGTGGGTCCATCAAGCCGGTTGGTGACCGGAAGTGGGGTCTCGGCGGCCCATCCCGGGAGGGTACGGGGGACCTTCCGTCCGGCGGATCAATTCGCTTCCTGCCGACCCTTTCGTGCCGGTGCCCATTCGGCCTTCTTAGTGCCCGAACTTAAGCCCTTCGTTGCCTCTGCACCAATCCCATCCTTTCAACCATGACAGTGCAATTAAACAGAGCAGGTCCTTCAGCGGTGCATAACCCCACCACTGCGTTCACTATGGAGTTAACTAATATCCGCGGACCCCATACGAACCTCAATGCCGTCCATCACCATCTCGAGACGGCCCAGCCTGCTTTGTTCTTCCTAACGGAGACGCAGATTCGTTTTCTGGCCGATGATTCTTACCTGTTGTGTCCCGGTTATTCGCTTGAAGTAAACTTCAAGCCTAAAGCCGGGGTATGCTTGTGTGTTCGGTCGGACATCTGCTGTCGCCGTTTGCACTCCATGGAGGACCCCTCGTTCTCCGCTCTGTGGGTGCACGTGGATCTAGGTTCCCTGAGCCGCATCTACGTGTGGCTTTACAGCTCTCACCACGGGGACGATGAGGCGACTCGACTGTTCAGGTATCTTAGCCAGGCAGCTAATGACGCGCAGGCGCAGTTCCCGTTAGCCGAAATGGTGGTCTTGGGGGATTTCAATGCTCATCATGAACTGTGGCTGGGATTCTTCAAGACTGATCATGCTGACAGAGCTGCCCATGCATTCGCTCTGACTCATGACGTGACACAACTGCTGAATCAGCTCACCAGGATCCCGGATGTGGCGAGTCATGCGCCTTCTCTGCTGGAACTTCTGCTGGCAGGTCACCCCGCCGGGTATCGTGTGACCGTTAGTGCGCCTCTGGGCACTTTTGATAACTGCCTGGTTGGGTCGTCATTACCGTTCGCATCACCACCACGTTAAGTGCAGGTTAAGCGGAGGGTCTGGCATTACTCGTGGCAGATTGGGATGGTATGCGGTAATATTTCGCATTCATCTCTTGGAGGCGGCGCTGCTTTGAGGGTAAAGATCCCTCAGCAAGTGTCAACGCTATTGCTGACGAGATCAGACTTGGAATGGAATATTACATTCCTTCCTTTGAGATCGCCAGTAAGGGCCGTGGACGCTCCTGGTTCGATCGTGCATGCGCCGATGATGTCGGTGACAAACAGGCAGCGTACCGCGCTTGGATCAGGAGTCACGCCATGAAGGATCCCAATATCAGTTCCCTCAAAGAAGCCTACAACCATGGCTTGCAAGAAGGCCTACGTTAGGGCGGATGCCCAGCGCGTTAGCAGGATTGGGCGTGCGCGCCACACGTAGATGCGGCTCAGGGAACCTAGATCCACGTGCACGCACTGACTTGACGATTTAAAAAAAAATTGTTACGGATGCTACTTTTAGGTGTAAAAATTGTGTTATCGTTTGTTTGGCTAGTTGAATATTCAATAACTCATAATATTTAAAGCAGTGTTGCTGGAATTGCATCTATAATAAGACTATGGTAATGCTATGTTCTAATTTTACGAAATCATTAAAAACTATCTAGGGTATAAGAAACAAAGACCAAAAAAATATGGAAATCATAAACAACGTACATACTCTCAATTATATAAGCACAAACATAATCGCAATGTATTAAGTAAGACGCACGCAAGCTTCCAAAGAATGGTACTCAGTCGCTAAAGTATCTAGAATAAAAACGATGAAAAATATCAACGTATTTTCTAGTAATCATGTTAAAAAGTAAGTAGGCCACTTGGTCGCAATTAAAATTAACTACCACTGGATAAATATTTTTGCATGAGATAAAGCGAAGAGATAAATTGAATTTTATCACGAATATTTTAATAACAAATTTCAATCGAAATTCATTAACCTTTAGACTCGTTCCGATTGTATGACCTTCGTTAATCTAGAATTTAGGTGAACTATCACGACATATTATAAAAATAGTCAATACGTAAAATATTTAAAAACGTATACTTATATTGTTTATAATTACACACCCAAAAGTCACATACATAGTCCTGACCCCACATTAAGATCGACTCTTGTGTCGTGGGTATCAGGAATTTCGAGAGACTTTTCGGTGTCACAAACACCCAGAACCGTAACAAATATTGGTGGTTCACACAAACATTTATCTCGTTTAGGGGATCGAACCCGCGGCCTCAGGTTTCACAGCCGGCGTCTAACCAACTGCGCCACGGAGGCTGTGGCCTGTGAAAATTTTGGTGACCGCTTTTCTGTTTTCTTTTATTCCAACGCCCAATTTAGGTAGGTATAGCACCTGCTCTATGTACGACAATACACTATAATCGGGACTATCATTAACCAAATCAATAATACTAAAGTGATGGTTAAAATTTAAGTATAAAAACTACGTAGAGATGCATGATATTTTGGATTAAAAAACTCATTTTTTATCACTAAAAATATCCTTCCGATTTTTATAAGTAAAAGATCTGTAACATTGCTATTAAATTCAAACAGGCTCTTTTATGAATCGTTTTATAATATTCATTTACGTAAAAACGTTGATGAAAGAGTATGGAACCAAGATTTTATTTGAAATGTAGGTATTACTGGAGAACCTAATTTCTAATAAATTATGTACCTACACGGCAAAGACTTTCAGAATTAATCTAAGGATATTTAATAACTATCTATTACTCAACAAGAATGGAACCCTACAATACCTATTCCAAAGAACATTTATCATAAAAGTTGAATTTGACATCTATAACCGCTTACATCCGTATAAAACACACGATTACACAGAACATACGTAACTATCTCTTTTGAATAGATATAATCTGCGATACAAACTATAGTTTCGTTATGAAAGCGATAAAAGTACCATAATCCATTGTATGTTGGAGAACGCACCATTTCAACTGATTTCCTCTTTCGATAAATCATTATGATTTTGCTTTAAAGCGTTTCTCTCAGTATTGCTTAGTCATAGGAACAGATGAACAGTATTGACAACAATCTTATGTTATGAAGTTTTACATCCTGTTTTCATTTTAACAGCTACCGTGGTGGAGTTGGTCAGATGCCGGCTGTGAAATGAAAGGCCACGGGTTCGATTCCCGCACCGAGACAAATATGTGTAAGGCCCACAAGTATTTTCGCCGTTGGTGTTTGTGATACTGAAAAGTCTCTCGTAGTTCCTGATACCCACGTCATAATACTTAATTAATCCTAAAGTGGGGTCAGTATGTGACTGTTGGATTTAACTATTTATTATTGTTTTTATATCAATTGTGCATGATAGGTAGTGATTTGGGTCGTGAATTAAGTGATAATTTGTGCGAAAAACTCGATTCTCGATGGTATGCTTGTAATAAAGATGGAAGCATAACAAAGTAAGATTTCATAATATATAGTACGATGAAAAAATAATTGTAAACATAACAGAAATTGCATAAAAGATTAATACAATTTCTAAAACACAGAAATAACATGTTTATTTTAATCATTCTAAGTTGCCTACCTGAATATTTTTAAGTAATTTTCTAACTTAGTTAATTAACTGAAAATGATGAATTGATAAGAATGAATAAAACCACTCCGTAAATCAATACTTATAAGTCCGCTCACGAATAATATGCAAGCCACTTTAATTAAGCACGTTTTAGTAATAGTGAATACGGTACATGCAATATTATATTTAGCTATAAATGTCTACGTGTATTATAATTAGCATATCGTGATGCTCATTAGGAAGTGTTTGCAAGTGGCATGTGTATTCCACCGGTTTTTATCTCGTGGCCGACTTAGCTTTCCTTGGTCTTTCTTGGACTGGATTGCGTCAGGATTGCCACATTACTTGCGTTCCAATCTTGGTTGGTTTTCCAATATTAGTTGGTCCTTCCAATATTGGTTGTGTAGTTGGTTTCCGATATTAATTGTTGACTTTTTTTATTTTATACACCCATAATGACTATCCATTTATATAATATAACATACATAGTACATACGTCTGATTCCACACCAAGATACAACATTTGTGTCATGAGAAACAGAAACTACGAGGGAATTTTCGATTTTCTAAATACGCTGACCATAAAAACAAATGCGAAAAAAAACAAATATCTCTCGATCTGTCTCTTCCTACAGCCAAAGGAAGTCCACTAACAAATACAGCACTACCCCATTTTTAAAATCTTCTTTGACTAAATATGTTACTAATGCTAAAAAATATTAAAAGCTCTCCGTCTGTATTCATCTGTATTCATGTCTAGATGCTTATTATGCTTTACAAGAATATAATTTTAATGATAATAAACGGATGTACGATTAGCACATTCATTAGTAATTGCGCAACAGGCTACAGGAAATGGCGCGTCTTGTTCCTGTATGACTTTAACATTATACTCTACAACTGCACTGTGCACTTAGTATTAACGCTCCAAATAGAATTCCACTTAAAAGCACATCCATCCATCCATCCATCAGCCAAAGGAAGTCCACTGCTGAACATAGGCCTCCCCCAATGATTTCCACAGAGACCTGTTGGAGGCAGCCTGCATCCAGCGACGTCCCGCGACCTTTACCAGGTCGTCGGAGCATCTTGCGGGTGGACGTCCTACGCTGCGCTTTCCGCTACGTGGCCTCCATTCGAGCACTTTCCGACCCCATCGGTCATCAGATCTCCGCGCTATGTGCCCTGCCCATTGCCACTTCAACTTGCTAATCCGGTGGGCTATGTCGGTTATTTTAGTTCTCCTACGGATCTCCTTATTTCTGATTCGATCTCGTAGGGAAACCCCGAGCATAGCCCTCTCCATAGCTCGTTGAGTGACTTTGAGCTTCCTAATAAGGCCCATAGTGAGAGGCCACGTCTCGGTGCCGTAAGTCATCACTGGCAACACACAACTATCGAAGACTTAAGGCAAGATTTAAGGCACTGAGGTATTTTGGACGAGAAGACGTCGCGTAGTTTCCCGAACGCTGCCCAACCGAGTTGGATTCGACGATTGACCTCTCTCTCGAAGTTGGACCTGCCTAACCGGACCACTTGTCCGAAATAGACATATTCGTCAACAACTTCAAGAGTCGAGCCCCCAACACCGATGGGGGTGGGCACAACATGGACATTCGACATGATCTTCGTTTTGTCCATGTTCATTTTAAGACCCACCTGTTGAGGGCTCGATTGAGGTCTTCGAGCATAGTGCTAAGGTCTTCCAGCGGTTCTGCCAAGACTACAATATCGTCGGCAAACTGAAGGTGAGTGATATAATCGCCATTGATGTTGATGCCGAATCCTTTCCACTGCAAGAGCTTGAAGGCATTTTCCAGCGCGGCAGTGAACAGTTTCGGAGATATGACATTTCCCTGTCTCACGCCTCTCTGTAGTGGAATAGCCTTCGTACTCTGATCTTTTACTCGGACCGACATGGTGGCGTTGTTGTATATACACTTCAACACTTCGATGTACCGATAGTCGATATGGCACCGCTGGAGAGACTGTAGCACAGCCCAAGTCTCGATCGAATCAAAGGCTTTCTCATAGTCCACAAACGCTAAACAAACAACCTCTTATATATTCCGTCATCAAAGACCAACTTGGGTTATTTCTCTGCTTTACCAAGGCTCTGTAGACAATATAATGCTATTGCAAAAGCACATGACATAGACATCACGAACATTTCACATTACAAAAAACAAGTCTTGCAATTGTTATGTACCCCTAATAAATGATAAACTTAATTAATTACTTTCTCCATTATGTTATATTCTTTCTCCATTATGTTACATTCAATTTGATCACTTTTAAAATTACCTTATTATTTATTACTTAATTTAAATTCATCACTTAATTTCAAATTCAGTCTTAATTATTTTTAATATATTTTGTCATTGTATAATTATTTAAATTTGCATGCTGTGGTCTCCTATAATTGAAGATCACGTCGAAATGTACACCACAACAATGTTATACCATTGTCTTCATTATATGTCGTGTATCCTTCGTTGGAGGTCCTCAAAATAAATAAAAAAAAAACAATTTGTTGGGCATTATCTTTTTACTCATACTGCTAATAGCTGTATTCATTAAGAGTTAGTTAGTGCGTACTGCCACCCACAGGTTGTCTTTCTTATTTCTATCCCACAATGTGATAGATATGGCAGCAAGCATACTGCCTTACAGAGCAAATCTAGACCCGAACTTGAAGGCTCGAATGCCAATTACCTATTCTTATTGGCATTCCTAGCTTTTCCTCTTTGTAGAAAAAAAAAAGAAAAGCCCCTAAATTTCAAACCAAAAACCCATAAAATGGATTTCCTAATTTGAGAATGAAACCCGGCACTACACGGTCTATAACCTATCTATTAATACACAAAATGTAAATTATCTCGAGCCTAATTATAGACATGTTAAATATAACTTTTACAAAGCTGATTATGAGAAAATTATTGACGAATTAGATAAACTGGACTGGCCTGGAGAAATTTATACAATCTGTAATGTCAATAAAATGGTAGATAAGTTTTACAATGTTCTGAACAAAATTATTAAACAATACGTGCCTTTAACTAAAATTCGTAGTAATAGATATCCATGCTGGTACACCAAAGAAATGATAAAATTAAATAAAGAAAAGATAAAATACTACACAAATATAGGGTATATAAGAATCCTTTAGATGGTATTTCACTAAATATTTTAAACAAAAGATGTAAGGCATTAACCACACTCTGCTACAATGATTATGTTAAATATATTGAAGAGAGAATAACTGTCAATCCAAAGTACTTTTGGTCGTTCATAAAACAGAAAAACAACTCAATTAATGATTACCCATGTAAAATGAGCTTCAATAACTCAATAGCGATAGAGGGCGTATAGTACAGGCAACGAAGCAACGGGTTAGCCCGCGCGCGCCATGCGACTCGCCACGCTCGCTATGAGGAACCTGCATCTGCATTATAACCAGGTATACACACCAAACTATACTATTTAGTATTTGGCCAATTTTTTTTTTTTGAAGTAAAAACTTCTTTAGCGGCATTGAGCACTTTTTCTGTAATGGGTATAAAATCTTAAACTCGCGTCAGGACACGTGACCTGATCGAAAAAGCGTAAGACGGATGGAGAGTAGACAGCTGTCAGTTAGCTGTCAGTTTATAAAGCTTTGATGAATTGCCAATGATTTTGAGTGGAGATTTCAACATAAACTTCGCAGACGATAAAAATCAACTATTAATTGAATTTTTAAATAATGAATTTGGTTTAACTATGTCGAATGATCGCAATCTTAGCACAACGAAATACAAAACTACTATTGATGCGGTCTTTATTAGACATTTAAATAGGTTCGAATCAAAACTGTTCGTTTCTTACTTCAGCTACCATAAACCTATCGTATCAGTTTTAGAGATTGGCGATGATAGTTCTGGTAATGATGATGGTGAAAAAGTCGTTGAAATTATGGATGAAAGTTGATTTTTCGGAGAGATAAACTTTTTAATGTAAAATAATTGTAATAGTTTTAAAGTGTTAAATTTTTAATGTAATATAAATTGTCATGTTTGTGTACGATAGCGCAATAAATGAATATTGTATTCTACCACATAAATGATAGTACTTTTATACTGATAAAGCAATTGGTGCAAAATTATTCCCTAACCATTCCAAAATATCAAACATGCTCAACGTTAATAATCAAGTTTTCACTTCTGCCGGCACTCCCGGAGTGCAACCCGTCTTTTTTTTTTCATGAAGAGGTGGCATATGACCCCACTAAGTTAAAAACCCAAAATACTTACAAAAATGGTGTCCGCTAGAGCCGCCATTTTGGAAAACGCGTTTGAAGCCATATCTCCGGAACCGTCCACTTTAGGCCCATAATGAATATTTTCGAAGATATTACAGATTTAAAATTGCGGGACGTAGCGCTTGCGGCGGTACTGGCCGGCCGGGGCGGCGGCAGCGTGCCTATATATAGGAGTGTTTATACATATGTATACGTACGATAATAATACGTACATATTATTGTACAAAAAATTCTATTTGTACCCGGGCGAAGCTGGGCTGGGTCGCTAGTTTACAATAAATCATTAACAACAGGACAGTTTCCAGAAGTCTGGAAAAGAGCTAAGGTAGTGCCAATTTATAAATCTGGAGACCGCGAGTTCATACCAAATTACAGACCCATCTCTATACTTCCTGTTTTCGCCAAAATTTTCGAGTCACTCTTGTATCCTCACTTGAAATATCACTTTAAGCAACATCTTAGTAATGCTAAACATGGCTTTGTACATAGCAGATCTACTAACACAAATTTGGTACTTTACTCTGATTATCTCATACAATCAGTTGACGCTGGCTTCCAAGTAGATTCTATTTATACAGATTTTTCAAAAGCGTTCGACAAAGTCTGTATTGATACTCTTATTGGAAAATTACAATATTACGGTATATATATGGGACACTGTTAGATTGGTTTAAATCTTATTTAAAAAATCGTCAACAATATGTAGTTGTTAAAGGTTACGAGTCGGCTACATACATCGCTAGTTCAGGAGCGCCACAGGGGTCCCACTTGGGTCCTTGGTTATTTAACGTACTTATCAACAACATAACAGATTCAATTAAACATAGCCAAATCTTTCTTTTCGCTGATGATCTTAAAATATGCAAGGTCATCAAGTTACCAGAAGACAGCTTATTACTTCAAAATGATCTAGATAATTTAGGAGTTTTGTGTTCTAAGAACAATTTAACATTAAACTATTCTAAATGTCATCACGTCAAATTCTCTAGGAAACATAATAACTATCCCACAGTATATAACATAAATGACATACCTTTGCAAGACACCAATACAATACGCGACCTAGGGGTTATCTTTGATGGGAAGTTAACATTTCTTCCCCATATAGACGAAATTATTTGTAAGGCGTCCAAAATGTTTGCATTGTATTGAGAAACGGCAAGATATTTAATAATTCACACACGAAAATAGTACTCTACTTATGTCCGATCTATATTAGAATATTGCAGTGTTGTCTGGTCTCCACATTATAATGTACATCAGCTACGAATTGAAATGCATCCAAAAAAGATTTACGAGACATCTTGCCTATCACAGTAGAGTTAAAAAAAATACCATGTCTTATACAGAGAGACTCAACTACTTCAATATGATAAGCTTAAATGACAGGAGGAAACATGAAATTTTTATATAAAACTCTAAGAAACCATGTTGACTGCCCACCACTACTAGAGTTGGTGACTCTGCGCGTCCCTAGCCGTTTGCCGCGGCGGCCTCTGGATCTGTTGTATCCACGGGGGGCAAGAACTAAACTTAGATTTAACTCCGCACTACCGAGGCTTTCACGCACACACAACTCTCTAGGACAGTCCGTCGATATTTTTGGCAGTTCCTTAAAATGCTTTGAAACTGAAGTCTTAAAAGCTTTGTAAAGTAATATTTAAATTCTTACAGTTGCAAACTTTTGCATTATTGTTCTATCTAATAAGTTCTTTTTAGTTCAAGCTTTTACAGTGATAAATTTATATGTATCCCTATTTATGGCTAGTAGTTCAAGCCGTAAATATTTCTATGTTTTTCTTTAAATTTAATGCTATGTTTACTTTTTTGCTATTTTTTCCTAAATGTCAATGCATGCAGTGGCAACTAAAGGTAATGCATTTTGTTTATTGTTGGATTTTTTTAAATTTAATTATTGTAATATAATGTAATTACCACTGTTTGTCCTTAAATAATAAAAATAAATAAAATAAAAATATAACCCTCAGATACGGCCATTAACTATTGCAACCGTGTGCAACCGAGATAATTGAAAGTATTCATAAAAAGTACTTTAGCAGTGAAATTAAACTGATGACATAATAACTACAGGACGTGGGGATTAGCAAATGATCGATAGAATTTACTCCAGCAGTTACCGGTTATTTAGCAGATGCACCAATCCACTGCCAGTTTAGCACGCTAATTATCTTAATTACATAATACCAAGCGTACAATGTAAAGCAAATTGCATATTAAACGATCGTACGCTCGAAATGTGTTGCAAATTGTACGTTCCCGGTCACAATAAACAGCTTAGAGGGTAAATTAAGTACTTGAGTTCGTGAAAGTATTCGAACAGTGTTGCATGTGTATTTATTATATTTATTGCCCATAACCACTTAAATTCCGAAAATCTGTGGAGAGGAGCGGTGAGAAAGTTTGACCTAGTTGTCGTCAGTACACGATTACTTGCTTCAATTTCTCAATAAAGAGTTACTGAGGGTTTCTTGCGCTTTTTAATTACTGTACAGTAATAATATAAGTATCAAAAGATAATAATTTACTTAGATTTCCACTGTTAGGTTTAAATATTATTGTTAATACAAAGGATTTGGTGCTTCTTCTAATAAAAAAAAAATATTCTTTGAGCACTGGCAGTAGATTTACATAACATTTTACTTCAAATTATTATAAATATGCTTTTTGCATTCGCTTTGAGAATAGGTTATTTTTATTTTTCCTTGCGTTTAGTTGTCTAACTGAACTATTAAACCTAGCATACTTATATGATATATCCAAAAGAATAAAAATATTGTACCTAACAAATTAAAACATTTGCATCATCATAAAAATTTGTCAAAGCGAATGCACTATAAAACCACTTAAATTAATTTTATAGATGTGTTATTTAGAAGCTGGTCATAAATAAACTTCCTGCATCAGCTATTAAATATAAACAGCTATTTTATGGTAATTTGGTTCGCTTAAAATTTATAGCTTATTTTTCGACGAACTTCAATCGTTTAAAGATAGAATCAATTTAGTACAGCTTATGTCATATAACCAACGCTAAACTTAACCGTATATGGCCTCGACTCGAGAACTTTATCAACCCACAAGGACGACAGACAACCTTATAAGTAATAGAAGTTGTAGAAAGTAGCTGGTTGGAGGCTATTTTCAATATATTGTTCTAGAATACCCTAGAAAAGCTTATTATCAGCAATGATGTCCTATGGCAGAGGAAACTGATATAATTACCGACAAAATAGCGTGCTGTACACATTGTCAAATGCTAGTTATACGAATACACATACACCATTGTAGATCATAGGAGTGCCACCATATTCAAGAGTGCCACCAATCACCGCTCTCAAAAATTAAATATAAATGATGCGTTGCCGCCCTCAAAAATAAAACAAAAATATTAAGTAGGGCTCCACCACTTATTTGAAACTTGATATGAAACGAGTTAGTTTGGTGACTATTCATTCAGACCTTCTCCGACCTTCCTAGATTGCACTCGACGGTATAGTCGCCCATCAGTGAAAGTTATTCATAAATACGCCTAGTCATGCTCGAAGATCGCGTGCACTAACAAACAAAATATAAATCAGCTGCTTTCGTATCGTTGAGTTATGGAGATTTTTTCAACATTCGTTTTAATTAGATACTATTTGACCCAAAGACCAACCACTACCTACTACTTTACAGGTGGAAGGTACCACTGCAATTTCAGCAGTGTGAATGCACTGTTGTATCCCGGTTTGAAGGACATTGTAGCCAGAGTAACCACTGGCCATATTGAGACTTAGCAACATGTCTCAGGATGGCTAGTGCAGTGAAATGTCAAGCATTACTTTGTAATTCATGGTGTTATTTCCTTTGGCTACTGTCCTTGAGCTGGCCTACCGCTTACCACCAGGTGAATGGCATCCTGTTCTCGCCATTCATTGTTATAAAAACAACCTATTTGACCCAAAGACCAACTACCACTCCTGCAAGCAAATATAAAGACTGGCATGGTAATAATTAACACCGAGCTCTGAAGCTCTGAAGCCGTTAGTCTCTTACAGACATTGTAATAATTTTAAATCGTTACGGAATTACTAATTGTACCTATGCGAGGATTGAACTTATTGATCGTTCCATAATCGGCTGAGTACATTAAACACTTCTACCACCAAGACTGTCCTTAATTGCAATTATTTAATTAGTTTTATCGTATATTCTTATACATAACTGTTTATAGTAATAAGCACGCCCTTGGACTTAGAGAAATTCTCTCGAAGCTGCATCGCCTTAAGCAATAGTAACATTTCTCTCGTCAAAGCCAGTATTTGCCTGATAATTTGACTAGAAAGTGAGCCAATAGTTTGACGAAATTTCACTTCAAAATACTGTGTTTACATTACAATTTGCGAGTACTTTTACTAAGTTTAACTTTGATCAGTCATTATGTTTATTTTATGATGAGTGTTCGAAGATTTACATTAATTCGTCCTCTACAATATTTAATTACTAACCTCGTATACAAAATTACGATAGAGATACAAGAATATAATAGACGTATTCTGCTAAGCTATGCTATATATACAACAGATCTATTTTGTTATTATCTTTTTTGAATGCAGTATTTCCTATTTTTTAGCGTTTAAATGTTTTTCTTAAATTATTTTCTTCAGTGCTTTTGGTACCAATATTAACGTATATTTCTTTATTTATCTTGTCTTTTTGAGATCTCTAATATGTATTTCAAATTTGCCAACCGCAAAATCCAGATGGACTACGGCCATATCCTTGTTAATTTGGAAGTAGAAGAGACAATTCTATTCTCTGTTAGGTGATATTTGCCTACACCACATTCAATTGAGTCATTTCCAGAACATATCCAATAGCGGTTGCAACATCTACACAATTCTATTCCACCACAAAATCAATGACTCGATTGCAACAACCGTACAGAAAGTTAAGACATGCATGGCCAGTGGTCAGACATATATGACGAGATTCTCGATGCCATGGGGGATCGGTTGTCATGTACCAGTTGCGGCTGCGGTCGGCTTACCGGCCGCAGCCGCAACTGGTACTGGGCGCATTCGGAATGCGGCAACGCGACTTTCATGTACTCACTTAAGACATTTCCTACATTTCCTGACTTGATCGGCTACTTGGCGGCTGTTATGCGACAGACAAGAACAACGGGAGCGATAAATACTTGAACCTCAATTATTTGTTTCAGATCTGGCTGTTGTAAAATGGAAATATATTTTTTCTGATATCCGCGACCGAAGACTTGCATCTTGTTATTACTTTTGGTTGAATGTAGTGAACGAAAGTTTAGGAACTCTAAAATAGCGCAGCATCTAGTTTAAGTCATAATATACTATAGAAACACCTTAATTTCCTATTAAAAAATGAGTGAACACTAACAACTAACACAACTTTTGAATTCAGTTTGAGTGAAGAGAATAAAACATTCGATAGCTAATATAACTTTATAAACTAAGAAAAAGGCCGTTGGAATATAACAGTTTGAATAAAAAATGCACAATCCTGAAATTACAAATAAGGACATTGTACCTTTGAAATCTTGCCAATGATCATTCCCACGGTAACTCCCATCACAAATATGCAAAATGCCGTATTAAAATGTCCAGGGCAAACATTACAGAAAATGACATCGTATATTTATGATATTCTAAATGGGATTGAGTCCACACGATGGATATTCAGGCGTCATCAGCACATATTATTTTGCAATGACGCCCTCAAAGAACAAGGACATTGGTGCCATTTGCGACGACAAAAAAATGTCCCATGCTGTCATCAGTGCTCAAAAACTCGTTTTTCTTCGGTGTTTATCGACGTAATGTCTCTTTAACGACTAAGCGGTAAGCAGAAAAAGGTCTTAGTTTCACATTCTGACGAACTGACGTCACTTGGCGACATGTATTTTAAACGTGTATTATGAACGTAAACTGAGATGCTTTTTGGTTCAAAAGTCGTAGGTGCTGTTAGGTTTTTTTTGTTTGAGGACCAATCATCGATATCAAGGTAGAATATAAGTCAATAGGACCGATAGATATTTTTGAAATATATTGTCCTTGTTGCTTATTTATCCAGCTCAGTAATTAGAGAGATGAATTTCAGCGAAATGGCCCTTACATTTCGCTGAAATTGGCAATAGAAAACCTAAGGGAGATAGAAGTGAAACATAAGGAAGAGGAATAACATAACTATATTTTAAAAGAAGACTAACAATCGTTCAAGAATCCTTGTATTGTACAATCCCACTAACCCTTGCACCACTGACTTATTTAGCTTTGGCCAGATATATATATAATAATTATTTCTTCCTTTGTAATTTTGTTACTACTATTCAAGTTTTCTAATAAGTTACTTTATCATCTTTTTTAAAATTGCTATTAATGTCGACACGACTGTGACGTTCGCTTGATGGTAAGCGATACGACCGCTCATGACAATAGCAAAACCAAAAACAACACCTTGAATTACAAAACAATGTTTGACATTCCACTGCGGTCGCCATCGTGAGACATATCAGACATAAGTCTCAATATGTCCAGTAGTTACTCTGACTACAATATCCTTCAAATCTAAACACAACAGTGCTTTTACACAGCTGTTTGGCGAGAGAAATAGACATTGCGGTGGTTGCCTACCCAGGCGGCCTCTCACATATGAGAGATACGATGGTATCTGAACTGATGAGTTTACCTGAATTGAGATTTCTTGAAGTAAGTGAGCGTTCTACATCAATCATTACAAGTTGACTGAAGTTGAGTGCCGAGTCACTGCTTTCTCTGAGTGACACGGGGCGGGTTGTGCATCATTATTGGACGCTTTCTTATCCACTTGCATTTCTATTATTTAAGTGCATTTGTGTTTCTCTGTGTCATGATCAATTTTTGGGTTAATTACTTCCGATATGTATCTAGGACAATTTGGAATGGATTTTATTATCTATCTATAATATTCATCTAATAGTATTTTATATTCACATATAGGCATGTTTCTCATTTATAGAATGACATGAAAGATTATATTTCTGTATTTTACTGAGTTCGAGACTAGGTGTATAATATTAAAAAGAATTACTATCGACTTTGAACAGACATACATTGTTCTGTGGACTCGCGAAAAAGCTCTACAAATCTCATAAGTTCAAATCCACTTTTTCGCAGTTTACATTTACATTCTCACTATATTACTGAGGTGTTTCATAAGTTAAAAAGACACAAAATGCCCTCACTTCCCGTGTAAACAGAAACGATTGTAATGCCGATCGACTATCGGTCGGATTCGATCCCCGTTGCAGCGGGCCGTCACGGATAATTCGTATTATGACAGCGACAACTATGCGTGTTCAGTGTTGTGGTCAATATTATCGTCAATTGAAAAAGTGTCTAACAGCCGCATTTAGAGACGTTTAATGTCAATTAATTTTTTTTATTTATCCTACCCTTTTTTGCACTATATACCGATACTATTTAGAAATTACACAATAAACAAAAAATTGTACAAGTGGTGGCATTTTCACATTAGGTAATTTCTTAAATTGTTATTTAGTGTAGATTTCCTTAACAAATTCAATACTAAGTAATGATTAAATTGACATAATTGTCTCCAAGTACGGTAGTAAATTAATAATCGTCAGTTTAATATCCATAGATTAATTAGTAATGCTATTATTATTACCGGGCTATGCTCGGTGTTTCCCTACGAGATCGAATCAGAAATGAGGAGATCCGTAGGAGAACCAAGGTTACCGACATAGCCCATAGGATTGGCAAGTTGAAGTGGCAGTGGGCCGGGCACATAGCTCGTAGAACCGATGGCCGTTGGGGCCGAAAGGTTCTCGTATGGAGGCCACGTACAGGCAAGCGAAGTGTCAGACGCCCGCCTACAAGGTGGACGGACGATCTGACTAAGGTCGCAGGAAGTCGCTGGATGCAGGCCGCTTCCAACAAGTCATTGTGGAGATCATTGGGGGAGGCCTATGTTCAGCAGTGGACTTCCTGTGGCTGATATGATGATGATGATGATGATGATGAATTAGTAATAAATATATATAATTTTTTTATGGTCATCGTGTTCAGACTACGAGATTAGTCTAATCTGATAATACGTGATCGGTGCACTGACGATTGAGATCCTATAACAATATACCTTTGATATAAAACTAGTAATTTTAATAAGCCGCAAGTTTGTGGTTTGTTACTTCCTCACACTCAAAAAACTTGGTCATTTTTTATGGAATTTAGTAAGAAGCTAGATGATAGCCCGGATTAACAAATAAGGTACGATTTATGCCGAAAATATGTTGAGAAAAATCTTCCAATGAAAGTATCAAGGAATTCATTTTTTTGATACTCTCCCAAACTCAAAGGGATGGAATGGGATAGAATTTACGTTTTCAGTCATGGGACAGAATGACAGAACCACATTTAATTAAAATATTATACAGTTAGTACGCCTAATGATATATGGTTGTTGTGGGTTGGACACATAAAATACCTGCATCCGGGCGAAGCCGGGCCGCGCCGCTAGTGTTGTATAAAGTGCATGTGCTACTAACAGTAAACATACTTCTATGTAACTAGACTTTTCCACAACCACACATTACGTATATGGTCAGTGACATAAACACGAGACGATTCCATTGTGTGTTACTCGGAAACGCATCCGTGAGACTCGATTACACTTCATTATTCCACATTCATATGCACACCGATCCCTCTACACCCGATAGTTTCGATAAAAACATAATTGCTTTGCTTTGTGCGTTCACGTCTTAATTAAATATGCTGCGGTGTTTGTTTTCTGTCTTTGTAATATACGTCTGATAAACGGGGAAATAGCTTGGAGCTGATGAACCACTGCCATTCATTACATCCATCAAGCAAATTTATAAATCAATGACAATCCTTGTTTTAGGTATATCTCCTGTTGTGTATGAAAAATAGGTAAAATAAAAAATACTGTAAGAATAGTTAGATATCTGGTAACAATCGAATGATCAAAGAAATCGAAATAATAAAACTCTACCTTTTCTAATAAATACGTTTCCCAGTAGAACGATCTGGGCTACACAGACCCATTAATGTCTACACTCTAAACTGTAAACAAATACATAACTATACCCTATTTAGCCCCGAAAATGTCCCCCTACAAAATACTATTTAAGTGAAAACCTGTCGATTGAATAGACTATAATTTATAAATGATAATATAATTAAGAATAACATGAATTATCGGCATCGGAAACTACAAGGCACTTTCAATTATTTTTTAATGTTTTATGTAGAACTCACAATTGTGCATGAATCTGTACAAACTTAGTATAATAAGTGTTCACGATAAAAACCGTTAGAGGTCGCAGGAGGTATCTTGCAAGATACAAAGCTAATGGATTAATAAATAACAAGCTCAATTTATATTCGGCAAGCCAGCTTTACGAGTACGAGTGATAAAACTTGGGTACTAATGTTGATTTATTCGCCGGTTTTCACACGCTGCGCAGTAATAAAATCCTGATGGCAAGCATTACTAGGATTTGTGACGTTTATTACAGGTAGTACCACGCAGCAGGAGGTCTTAAGACCTAAATGAGTGCGTAAATCTTCTTAAGTAAAACAGGGTCCGAAAGAAAAAGAAAGAAAGAAAAGAGTTATTAGTGACACGATAATCGTGCAACATACAGCACAAGTAACATAGAAGAAAAAACATAGAACTAAAATAATAATAATATAAGTACTAAATACAAACAAAAGGAAACAATAACAAAGAGAAAAAAATGTATTTAAATATGTGCAAAAAAAATTCGCACACGTGCCAAATGCCATCTCAGCATAATTGTTAAATTGTCATTCAAAGACAAAACAGCGCTGGAATGAGCGCTGGTTTTAGACACTGAAGAGGAAAGAGATGAATTAATGTCCTGTAATCATAGATCACTCCCTGTAATTGATGTCCTGGCTGACGCCAACGCTCGCCATTCCACCCAATATATTTCAATTAGACCGATCCTGGCGCATTTTATGACTACGTTATTATTAGATTACAAAAAAATGTCAACACATTTACCCTTATATCAACACAGTTACCTTCAAGCAGATAGGCATAATATATATTACCATTTACCAAGGTCAACCACATTTCCCGATATTAACCCGGTGCCTATATGAGACATGAGGGGCCAGACAATCAAAATGCCGCAATTTAATTCGTATTCTTCATACTCTTCGGATTTCAATAAGCCATACAATTCAAATGACCAGGTGTGTTAATAAAATTATCAAATAAGAACATTTAAATATCATTTTTATTGCTACTACCGATGCGCATTGACACTGGTCGAATATAATTCAGTAAAGACACAAAGGCTCTGTGACCTTGGCAGACGAATAACTTGGCCCATTATTTCTTTGTTCGTATTGTCTTCATTGATAATCAAACAATAAAAATACCTTTGTATGTATCATGTTCGATGAAGACAGGGTTCTGGAGTGTTTCTATAACTAATACTCTATCTCAACATAGTACTGAACTGTACTTAGGTAACTTCAAATAGAATATAGTAATTTTATCATGCCAGAATTTATCATTTATTTCAATTATAATACATATATTAATTACCTAAATTGCGTTAAGATTTCTTAAAACTAGTCCCGATATAAATTTCCTAACTATTAACAATTGCCAGAAGTTCCCAATCCAGGCCAATCTTGTAATTAAATTAACAGAATATTAAGTTAAGGCGAGGCAGAGACTGCAAAAGTAAATGATTATCATTTAAGTATCAAACACAGATACTGCAGTAAAAGGTATGTCATGTCACTTTTGATCGCTGAACACATGAAACGAAACTTCAAATTGTTGAACCCACAATGATTCGTTTCAATTCTTGAATTATCTAGCACAGCCTTGATTCTAATGTGACTGTTCATTAAGGTTTTACACTACCAAGGAATGATATCTGTTAATCACTTTCCTTTCTGAGGAGAATGCGAATTGTAATTCAATATCACCAGATGGTACATATGTACAACTTACTAATTACTTTCAAAATTACAAAGATGCTGCAATGTTAATGGCACTAAAATAGCTATAAAAGAGCTTGAATGCAACATCATTATAATTTATACTGGTTGATACGTGATATTTAAAATAAAATAAAATAAAAATCGGGAGAGACTCGCATCTGATGGAAACTAATCACTGCATATAATCACTTTCGGTAATCACTACATAGTATAAAACAAAGTCGCTTTTTATGTCCCTGTGTCCCTTTGTATGCTTAAATCTTTAAAACTACGCAACGGATTTTGATGCGGTTTTTTTAATAGTTAGAATGATTCAAGAGGAAGGTTTATATGTATAATACGTACATATTATTGTACAGAAATCTATTTGTACCCGGGCGAAGCTGGGCCGGGCCGCTAGTGTTTTAATATATTTATTTTCTGTTCTTAAAGATATGGAAAGAGGAAAGGATATGAAAGAGTAGACGTAAATTTTAAGCCTTTGGCTATATTACAAACTTCATATTTGAGGAGGACTATATTCGTGACTGTAACAATTTCTTTTTTCATTATTTTTAATCATCCGTAAGACTCTACCAAAACGTTTTAAAACAACGCTTGTTTTTGCCACTATGTGTAACAGATCTTGAATTGTAATAATAAGTTTTATAATTTAGTAGGTGACGTCACCACATAAGCCGACACGCACTGTGCACAGGAGATTACACCTATAGAAGGCCTAAGCTGTATATAATAAGCTTTTCTGAGAAATACAATGATGTAAGTACAAACTCTATTATATCAGCCCATATACGTCCCACTGCAGGGCACGGGCCTTCTCTACAAACGAGAGTACGATTGAGAGTGGTTAGGCCATAAGTAGAAACTCTAGCAAAATAGTAAGTAATAAGTAAAATTGTTGTATTCTCCCTTGCCTCGTGTCCTGCATTGGGACGTATTCGTATATGGGCTGGTACAGACATCATAATATTCCAGTCCTTATACATTATGTCTCACTACAAGGTATGGGTCTCCTTTCAATTAATTACTAATCAATTAATATGTAGACCTAACGTGGACTTCAAATATATAGATTTTAAAGAATTATATAAAAATACATAGAATTTCTCGTAAAATCTCTATAGTATGCAGGTTTCCTTGCGATGTTTTCCGTTACCGGTAAATGTCATGGTAATGACCATAAAACATATTGCTCCGAAAAATAATTCTTTTATCATTGGAAAAATCAAATCAATCTCGGCACCACCACGCATTTAATTATGTATTTAACTAAGTTAATGAATATAACATTTTTTGCAAAAGAAGCACGTAGAACTCTTATTAATAATACACGTGTGAGAATAAATAACCAAACCACAGAATTCTAAAATAAACGTCTATAAATAAATCCCAATCAAAACCCACAGAGCGGGACAGTTCCGTAGGATAAATAACATCCGCATTGGTGGGATGTGAACAATTATTTCATCCCGCGACCGCTTGCGGTGGTATAAGGATGTCATTAGTGGTGAGTGGTGAGTGGCCGATGGTCGGATGGTCGTTCAACTTGCTAACGGAATGCGACGGACGGTATGAGAATATGTGAGCAGTACATATTTCGCACACAGGGAGTCGAACGCGTGTAACTCAAATATTATTATTTTTAGGAAAATTACTTTTGTATTAAATTGTACATATTCTTTTTTTCTGCTAATTTTATTTAATGTAAATTTAAGTACTATATTAGTGAGGATTTAGCCATTCAAATCAATACAATAATTGTAGTCGACATTGGCCGCAGGAAATCAGCTGCTCTATACCGGGTATCTCAAGACTGCTACCGAAAACGAAGCCGGGTGGTAGTTTTAGTGACTACAAACACAATGCAACTAAAAAATTTGCAAAAAAACGCGACAATTATTTTTTATGATTTTTTAAATATCGTCATTTTTGGGTGGTAAATCCATAGTTTTTGCCAAAATAATAATTTAAACTCTTTTATACCTTAGAGTATTTATAAATAAAAGGGTACACACTATTATTTTTGGAAAAAATGTATTTACCACCCAAATATGGCCATAGGAAAAAAATAACAAAAAAAAAGTTGTCGCTTTTTTTTACAAAATTTTCTATTGCATTGTGTCTGAAGTCGCTTAAACAACCACCCGGCTTCGTTTTCGGTAGCAGTCTTGATATACCCTGTATACAATAAATTAATAAAAGTCTCCATACAATTTGTAAAACCTACTGGTCTCTGTCTGTCTCTAGGATAAATAAATACATAACCAAATAACCGGAACTATTCTCAACAGGTGAAGATGAAATCGTTTAATTTTGGTATTCGATACAGGGGCCCTACTATATAAATCCGAAATTCGAATCTTCGTGACGTTTTTCGTTTCGAATCCTACTCTGTAACACAAAATTCGAATTTTCAGATCGAAGAATGAATGATTCGAATATATCGGCAATCCGAACATTTACATTTTTATTTATTATATTCATCCGAAACGAAGTTCGAAAATTCGGACGAACGAAGATTATGACGATACGAATGTACCTACTCTGTAAATGTTCGTATTGCCGATATATTGAAATAATTCATTCTTCGATCCGATGATTCGAATTTCGTATTACAGAGTGGGTTTCGAAACGAAAAACGTCACGAAGTTTCGAACTTCGTTTCGGATTTATATAGTAGGGCCCCAAATTTGATTGTTTAAACGACATCATAAAACTGGCACGACTCTTGTATTACTGAGCCACTGATCCACACGACATCGACGGGAAGTAACAGCTTAACTGTATTCTTCGGTCAGTCAGATATAAATAGGAATCCGAACAATCTCTACATTTCCTTTATCCTGTCCAATTGTTTTATCTTGGCTTAGCAAAGCTACTGAACTGCATTTAATGATCTTAAAACCTTGATGAATCTCAGTACACACGTAAATAAATAAATGCTAAGTTTTGCGAGTATTCACTGACTTCTGTGATAATTAGTTATCACGTTACTAATTTGTTTGTTTCCTACTCGTCATGATTTATTACCAAAAAACTGAAATCGGCAATATTTGACTTATACACATGCAACATCGCGCCTGTTGTCTAGTAGCGTAATTTGTCGTAACTTCATTAGACATTGTGTTGTAATACTTTCACAACGATGTTCCAATCTCGCGGCAAATGTCAAGTGATGCAACTCAAGATTAATTATTTTTGTGGGAATATTTTTTTAATGGCTCTTGTTTCGTTTAATTGGTAGGTGATGGATAAATGAATTCAGATTTTTTGAAGATAGCTTTTGTTTCCGTGAGGTCAAAACATAATTTAGTGCAGTTAATAATTGAATACTATTCTTTGGGCTACTAGGAGGTATGAATCGAAAGCGTCATGCTGCATGCAAAGGAGCCCAAGAATAGAAGGACAGTCCAAACACTAGACTAATAAGTTTTGACTTTAAAAATGTTACGAGACGCACATTTATATCCAATGTAGCAATAGGTTAGTTAGCCCATTGTTGTAAGGGAGGAGCCAATACACATATTTTAAAACATAAAATAAATCTACATTGTAACGCGAAGAATGTCGTGGGTAAAAAATACTAAATTAATAATATAATACACGCATAACGAATTACTATAATTTCCCGCCATAAATAATCAAAATTCATCAAATTACCTCAAAACTGTCCATCCCAAAAGCAGTTTCACGGAAATTCTCGACATTTTTGGCATCGTGCCGTCTAGCTAGCGGTTAGGTCGATCCACTATAAAACGGTACATGCTCGGCGATCTCCAAATAATAATATGCAGGTAGCGAATGTTTTGTTCAAGAGCGTAGTGGAACAAACCTCTTGACATGAATAGTAGTGACATTAGCGGTTCTTGAAGCGCCGCGCCGCCGTTGACATTGTTTAGATTCTATTTGTTGAATTGTGTGGAGTATTGACGGATAGACTATACTCATTTTATAAAAGCTGAAAGTTTGTGAAAAATTACGTGTTATTAAGTGTTACAATAACTTCAAACATAAATAAAATGTATTGCTGCCAGCGTTATATTATACAAACTGAATTTTATGTATGTTTTTAAGTTGTATGTATGTTATCAACAAATATATCTTTAGTATTTAGACACTTTTAATTGTTATTTCATCTTGCTAGACCAGTGAAGCTAATAACATCCAAAGCATGGTTGCTTCTGACCAGATTCTGATTGGAACTTGAACTATGACAGAGGCATGCCCAGGTAAACTTTCAGCTTCTATAAAATGACCAAAGTCTGGCTGCCAGTGGCTTTTTTTCTAGAAGTATATATTTTCGATAGTTTTATAGCTGGGTTTTCTAAATTGGCGTAATATTATCATTTATATATATCGTCTGCTTACTGGTAAAACAAGATAAATGCATTTTTTTTACAAAATCGAGTTAAAAATGCAGTTAAATGGAATTTTTTATTCTCTATCTACTGGTAAAACCCAATAAAAGCAAAGTTAAATATCTTCTGAGATAATAAGTTTGTAAAAGTGATAACTTCTTATATTTTGGAAAAAATATACAAGTAAAACATAATAAATATTCTTATAGCTTAAATGCATTTCAATTTTAACAGGTAAAAAATAATAAATACGGTTAAAGTTTTTACTTTGTGTTGTGACAAGGTCTTAAACGCATTTATTATTATAAATCTTACAATTTAAACACCATCACTATATTAAAGTTATTTATTCCATTGTATTTATTGATTTTTGTTTATTAAGGATCGATGTTTGATTGCCATAATTACGTGATAAGAAATACAAAACTGCTGCCCGAGAGCCGAGTTGATCCGACACTACAGCGAAGACATCCCGGACATCAGTCGGTATGAGATTCGGATGGCCCTTGATCGACTTAAAAATAACAAAGCGCCGGGCGAGGACGGAATTACAGCAGAGCTTCCGAAAGCGGGTGGAACGCCGATACTGCAAGGCCATCGGAGGCTCTTTGATTCCGTCCTGCTTGAGGGCACAACGTCAGAGGCATGGAGCAGAGGTGAGGTGGTACTGTGCTTCAAAAAGGGTGATAACATCTTCTTGAAGAATTGCAGGCCCATCTCACTCCTGAGCCATGTCTATAAGGTGTTTTCAAGGGTCATTACAATTCGTTTGGAATACAGATTTGATAACTTCCAGCCTCCCGAACAAGCTGGTTTCTGAAAAGGCTACAGTACCATAGACCACATTCATTCGCTCCGGCAAGTTACATAAAAATCCGAGGAGTATAATTTGCCACTTTGCTTAGCGTTAGTGGACTATGAGAAAGCTTTCGATTTGATAGAGATTTGGGATGTGCTGCAGTCTCTTCAACGGTGCCACATTGATTATAGGTATATCGAAGTGTTGAAGTGTTTGTACAAAAACGCCACCATGTCAGTCCGAGTACAAAATCAGAGTACGAATGCTATTCCCTACTACAGAGGGTCATGAGACATGGAAATATAATATCTCCGAAAATGTTCACTGCGGCGCTATTCGACATTCGGATTCGGCATCAACATCAATGGCGAGTATATCAGTCACCTTCGATTTGTCGACGACATCGTAGTTTTGGCGAAATCGCTGGAATCCTGCGCCATATGCTCAAGGACCTCAATGGAGTTGCTCGACAGGTGGGTCTTAAAATGAACATGGACAAGACGAAGATTATGTCGTGTCCACCTGGATTGCGGTTGGAAACTCTACGCTCGGAGTTGTGGACGAATACGTCTATTTGGGACAAGTTGTCTGGTTGTAAGTTGTAGTCGCAGTGGGCCGGACACATGGCGCATAAAACCGATGGCCGTTGGGACCGAAAGGTTCCATTGTGGAGGCCACGTACAGGCAAGCGAAATGTCAGACGCCCGCCTACAAGGTCGACGGACGAGCTGGCTAAAGTTGCAGGAAGTCGCTGGATGCAAGCCGCTTCCAACAGGTCAATGTGGAGACCCTTGGGGGAGGCCTATGTTCCGCAATAGACTTCCTGTAGCTGAGATGATGATGATGATGAAATACAAATGACTGATTATTAAAAATCGTTTCTTTTATTATCGTTTAATAGATTACCTATGTAAAGTTAATTTCTTTTTATTAAATTAATCACCTAAAAGTATACAAGTAAAACAGGTTAAATGTATCAAAAATATCATTATTTCAGCGAATTTGGTAAAAAAAATCTTTCCACTTAAAGAATTGGTGTAAAGTACAATAAGTCTTCACACAAAAGTAAAATAAGCTTTTGAAATCATTGAATTTAGAAGATGTAACACCTTTGATAAGTTCTGGTAAAACATGTTAAATGCTTTTGACCTTTGACCTAAATTTGATTTTATTCAATTTTATTAATACCAAATATTAAATAAAAGTAAATCTCAAAAGAAGGGTAGTTAGCCCTACTTTTTGCTTTAACAGTTTTTTAATTAATATATTTGAAATAGATCAAATTACAACTCAAACTTTAAAAACTCATTTACTCGAATTGGCATTGACTGCATTTATTACTTTTTACCAGTAAGCAGACGATATATAGATATTGACTGTACAGCAGCAAGGAGACAAAAGAAAGAGTGGGTCAATTTTAAGTTTAAAATACATAAGAATTCGCCTTCTATATTCCGTTTAATTTCACTTGCCATTTTAAATTGGAGTATTATTTTAGCTTTGAACTCCAGTAATAAACAAACATAAACATTAGATTGTCACCTTAAAATCCTGGAATTAGTTTTATAAATTACATTTTAAGATAACAACCCGATAAATTGCAGGTATCAGCCGTGCAACAAACTATAAGAAATTAACTAACTGTACTCTAAGCAATGCACAAATCAATCTCCAAATGACACGTAATACGCCCAGTAATTACTTTAACTTCAAAAGCATAAAAAACCTATTAAGTTAGTTTGTAATACCAACGGCTAGAACTCACGCGATTCTGTACATACTCCAGATGCTGATTGAGAAATATTAAGCTTAAAAACAAGGTTTTTTATTACAATACACGGGAAATCGAATCCTGTAATTTTAGTGACGGTCAGAAGTCATCACCTTCCAACAAGCTAATATATTCGAAATGGGGAAATTAAGAGATTTTCGTCGCGCTTCTATTTAACATTAAACTGGGTTTTAAATAAAAGGAAAACGGAACCTGACACCAGCCGAGATACTGCCAATATAAAAACAAATGGTGTGAACTAAAAGTAATATTCTTGTTAAAAATACACCCAATAAATTGGGGGTCAAAATTCCCGCTACAAACCTCCAATTGCGATGGTTGCAAACGAGCTGGTTTATGAATGGGCCGGCCTTGCCACGCCCGACATGCTTGACGTCGGTGACTGCCCTTTCCCTTGTAAAGATCTGAATTACAATCTTTTTGCCGGCATCAGCAGTATCAGGTAATAAGATGCAAGAAATAGTCGTCTAGGAAGATTGCAGTTTAATCTTAGAGATATGTGAAATATAATTTGTTAATGTTTTATACGGATTATTGCAAAAAAAAAAAGCTTTTATTGCAGACCAAATAGCCCATAGTGTTAGTATACATTATTGCTTATATATATATATATATATATATATATATATATATATATATATATATATATATATCTCACCATATAATATTGCTTATATTATAAGGTGAGATCATACCAATCTTATTTTCTAACATGCAAAAACTAAGCGACACTCTATGAAGATTTTTTAAGTAGGAGCTCATCGACCTGAGACTGACAAAAGCTTCTTAATATCCATGAAATACATACTACGAAATCGCGTGAGACCAGACAACACGCTAGCAGGACAATCTGGTTGCTTTCGGACCGATGTAGCCTTTAGACTGCGCTTTGTGGAGGGACAGGGGAGAAAAAATTGTTTGAAATTATATTGCTTAGAATCACTATAGAAAACCTGAATTGAAAACATATTGTAATCTATTGGTGGGACTGAATAGTTTCCCCACAATTTTTTCTTAAAGGCTATATTGTGAATATTCTTCCAAGCTACATTATAATTATATTACTTACTTTACGATGAGAGTAACAGTACGAAATAAATCTCGGCGCATACAGTTTAAAGTACCGTTGTCTTGTAACTTCCTTCAGCACTACATTAGCGAATATATTGCACATAAAATATACGCAAGGAACTCGTGATATATTTAATTAGTGAGTATTGTAATTATTTATTTATATTTTTAATTACTTACTTATTTCATTATATTTTATTGAAAAAAGATGCATCAACAAAATATGCTCTACAAATTTACAAAAACACTTATTAAATAAAATGTTGAGACACATGCCTATTCTAGGTTCATACAGAATTCACGAAGTGAGGGTAATACACAATAATGGTAAAATTGCAAAAAATGTACTTCAAAATCTAAAAAATCGGTAAAAATGTTCTTTTGTAGAGAGAGAAATGGATTTTTCATTGAATTTTATTTTCGTTGACTTGTGGTCGTTACAATCCTCAATTCACTAGAAGATTTTTGATACCAAGTAATAATATAGAAACTAAAGCACTAATAATCAAGCCTTAAAAATATTTTATAATTTCCATTATAAATTAAAATATTATAATATGTAATTTTAAATTTTTATTTAGAAACGCGCGCCAACGACTGTATCAAAACGAAAACGCCATATTTAACTGTTCTGTGGATGAAATGAGACTAGATATTTTTTAACGTAAAGTTTATTATATTTATTAATATTTATCAATAATTAATATTTATTAATTATTATTTCTTGAGGCATTTCTATCACTTCATATTCTAAATGCGTCCAGCTGGTGGGTATCTAAGACGTCCTTATATATAGACCACATGCCCTGAGCCTATAAAACCAACTGACTTCAAATGACACACAACTTGTCAAATTGTAACAAAATCCAAAAAATACATAATTACATTACCACAACTTACGTATTTAGTATCAATTACACTGTTAAACCAACGCGTATTCAATTCATATCGGCGGGAAACAAGCCTTGCAAACAGCCCCGTGACTTAAAATTAAAATTAAAAAATCCTGGCCAAGGTGGTTGAAGGCCTTCGTAACGGCAGGTGCAAAACATCTGTCGTGACCGGGACCGAGGGTTTTGTTCTTATTCTCGCAGGTAGATCGTGTACTGTTTAAACGGTTTTATGTATTTGCATAGTTTCGTACGTGCTTCAACTTGGTTGGGATATGCGAGTGTTTTAGAGATTATTGTTACCTCTGGAGTTAAATCAAAATTTTGAAGAAACAAAATAAAGGCAACCACAGTAACTAAATTAATTATTTATAACGAAAATGGCTTTTAAATGAGAATGCGGTAAAAAATATCGTAGATCCCGATATTACTGAATTTAACTGGTGGTAGGTCTCTCATATGTGAGAGGCCATCTGGGTAGGTACCACCGCAATGTCTATTTCTCCCGTGAAACAACACTGCTTAAATGCACTGTTGTGTTTCGGATTGAAGGACATTGTAGCCAGAGCAACTACTGGACATATTGAGACTTAACATCTTATGTCTCAGGATGGCGAGCGCAGTGGAATATTGCTACTGTTCATGAGCGGTACGCTTACCATCAGGCGAACGGCTTGCTCGTCTCGCCATTCAATGCAATAAAAAAAAAAAATATTGTTATAACTTAATTAATTAAATAATTCAGTAGGTTATCTGGCTACAGTGTCCCTTAAACTTTAACACTACAGTGCATTTACAATGCTCTTTGGTGAGAGGAAAATACATTGCCGGGGTACCTAACCAGGCCACCGCCAAAATTCGGGACACGTGGTGAAACATCGCGACATCAGCAGCTGAGCAATCAAGATTCACAACTGCCGATCACAGGAATCTCCAAAAGTTTGATAGGGATGCATTACCTCATAAGAAAAGTATATAATCAAGATGTTCCATCAGTGACAATCCTTTAGCATATTGAAATAAAGTACACCTGCCCCAAAATGTAACTCGTGTGACGGGTTCGACTCACGACCTACAAATTAATTCTGCAGTGTGCACCTGTCGAACCTTTTATATCTACCACGCCTGCTTCATATTACAACGAAGAGATATTGCATCATTAGTTACATAGGAATCTTGGGTTGTAAAATGAATTGTAATACAAATCTTGGATTAAAATATATCTGCCAAATTATATTGCTGTTAATTACAAAATTGATTATAGATATCCGAAAACACTAAACTTAGTTACACGAAAAGATTTTCTTTACATGCAAGTCTCCAAGCACATTACTCATACATTACTCTAGGCATTTTGATTGAATATATAGTATTCAATAGTAATTACTGCACACAAAATCAATGCAATTGAAACCATTCTACAGTTTTTTCGGAACATTTCCAAGAAGGTGGTGAAACGTGGGAGAAATGTATGCACTTTGCAACGCGTGCTCCGGCGACGCGCCTCAATACATTTTCATAAGGCAAAAACATTAACAAGCAATTACTGTCGTTTTGGAACACGAGGCGGTTAAATTAATCTTCTGTGGTTTATAAATAGTAGATAATATACTATAAATTAATCCGTTAGTGGAAAAAAATGTGATTTGTGATTTGCTGGAAATTGAATCTTCTTTGCCTTACGGCATACTTTTTGTGTACGTATATGGATGACTCCATTTGTTTCCATTTTTTTCCGCACAATTTGCTTTTTTTACATCAATCCAAAAGTATTCCGTGCCTGGTTATCAAACCAGTGACTTTAGACGTTAATAACGTTAAAATATCCTAATAATAATATTAGAATCGGACTACTTGCCGATTTTTTTCAAAATATAGATATATCTTCGGATCTCCTCATCGTACATAGGGCCCTATATTCATCCGAACGAACGAACGAACGAACGAAGTTCGAAACTTCGGACAAACGAAGTTTTTTATACGATACGAATGTATATATATAACGTACACCGTAACTATAAGTCTATGGTTACGACCATAAATCAATAACGACCATAAGTTTTATGTAGGTACATTCGTATCGTATATAAACTTTGATCATCCGAAGTTTCGAACTTCGTTTCGTTGAATATAGTAGGGTCCATAATGCGGAACCCAGTATAAATACGTAAATATGCGGTGACTAATTAGCCGATGCACATTCGATGTCTAACAGAAAAGATAGTTCTACAAAAACGACGTCTATTTCCTAGGCAGTTGACATTATCATTAAACTCAATCGCTCCACTAAACTAACCTGGTACAATGGCTGATACAATTACCACAGTAATACTTCCGTTATTAACGTCTTACTTTTTGTTACCTAACATACGATGTAACAGATTTTTAGTCAAAAAAACTAAAAGTGCATTTTGCAAGTGCACAACTTTTTGCATGAGAATTTAGAGTGCGAAATAGGTCAAGAGTTGCAAATACTGATTTTTGGAAGTTATGTACATGTGTGTTCATATAATAAGTCTATTACACACACAGTCCATAGTATATATTACACATAAACATCTCAACATATTTCAATTCAGAGGTACCACACTGACCTAATACATAGGAATTACTTTACATAAGGTGCGTTTGAGTAACACCGAGTAGTGCGTAAGGGGTAAGAACTTAAACTCATATAAAAAATAGGAGGTGACGTTCTTACCCCTTCCATCCTTGTATTACAGTGTTACTTTCGAAATTCTAATGTAGAACTCTCAGGTAGGTATACAAGGTTTCTCGCGATATTTTTCATCATCGATAAAGCAAGCGATTAAATAATATTATTAAATAATCAAGAACATAAACGTATCTTTGAATATACCTCGGCAAGTAAGCTTCGTATGCCTTCACTTTAAACCCATCCAATCCTCTAGCAACCATCGCATCAATACCTACTAACTTTATAGTTACTAACTATAATATAAATTACACAAAAAACCTATTCAAGCATACCTACAGATATGATTTTGTTTTGTCAGTTCTCAATATGCATTTACCGTTAATCTGTCTCGGCCAGTAAGTATTTGATGAATGATCACTACAAGTAGCAAACGAGTTCGCCATCCTTGACTTATTTACAGGTCTACAGTAAACTGATAATTTTAATCAAAATTCAATCTTCGTGTTATTACAAACTTAGTAACGGTACCTTCGTTAGGAAAGTGATTTCCATTGGCAACATGTTTGATCTTAACATTAATTATATATTATATTTCTAGCTTCAATATTAATGAAATATAATACAAACTTATAGCCCTTACAATATTATACATAAAATAAACTTAAAAAGGAAGAGACATCCCAAATTAATTTCAAGGACAGTTTTTATTTCGAAAAAATATTTTTATGATCCAAATCGAATAGTTAAAATGCGATGTTATAATGTTCATCCATTACATTGCTTGTGGGACAAAGGAATTAGTTGTCCACAAATTTAAATATATTAGTATCCTTTTTACCAATATCAAAAAAATACCTACTTCTCTAAAAAGAACATTGTTAAATTCAAGTCTTTTTGTAATTAAACAATTACATGGTTGGAACACTAGTTGCGTGACCTTCACTTTGGTCATTTGCATACGTTAATGGGCGCATCGTGTCTGGTAATGGTTGGACCAAAAAAACTATTAAATATTTCGCCTACCTCTCCATATACTAGGCTATGTATATCAGTAGCTACAACATTCAAGATATGTTAGGTATATGGGTGATTAAGGACTTCATCCAAAAGATTAGTTTAACTCAAAAACTTCTTAACTTAGTATTCTACTTAACCTGGCTCACTCAAAAGTAGATAATAACATTGCAATTTGAAAGATGTTCCACATCACCAAAATTATTTATAGAAAAAAGCTTTGAATAAATTAAAACAAAGCCACACACATTTTTCCAAACAAAATGATAATGCCTCGTGTTACATGCGACGCGTGTACCAAAATTGCTGACGCCCTCCGACACAAGGCCGCGTAAAAACGCTGACTCCGCGACCTAAATTCGTAGTTATAAGTTTTAATTGTAAAATAGAATCAATCTCGTATCTAGCATCGAACAAGTAACTAGTATTAAATGAATTAGTATTAAAATTTTTGTGTTTTTTTAAGTCCCTCGGCTGTGACTAACGTAATTCTCGTATAAATAGGTCGTAAAATATATTTAACCACAAAAAGGGATAAGGGATCAATTACCCTAGATCTTTAACCCCTGTCAGGTACAATAGGTATAATTTTGCACAAAAAATCTCCGACACAAAGCAAATTTACGGATTTTCAGGATTAGAAGCATCGTATAACCGCAAGATCGCGTGTTACTTTTTATTAATGAAACAGTGAGCACACAAAAACCTGTACAATCTATTCAAAATAAGAAATGCAACGGTATCGGCACTTAGAAGACGTTGCACAAAATATATAATGGCCCGTGAAACAACCAGTTAGAGATAGCAAACAAAATAATACTCGACACGTTCAAATATTTGCAGAGCATTTAGTTTTATTTGAACGACGATAGCGTTTTATTATCAATGTTTATTTTATTTGAAATAAAGAACGTTCAATAAATTGTTTATTTATATTTTATATTTGATACGCATTAGAAAAATTGAGTAAAGTGTTTTTTACGACCGATTGGGAAACCTACATACGTAATTATAATAATTATTTAATATGTACAGTAGAAGAAAACTAGCAATCTTATATCAATTATAATATACATACATAAACTCACGCCTTTTTCCCAGAAGGGGTAGGCAGAGGTGCCAGGACACCCACTTTTCGCCTTGTATGTTCCGTCCCACAATGTGATAGGTGGCGAGCCTATCGCCATATCGGGCACAAATTCCTGACTCTGGGTTGATAATGAATAGAAAAATCCAATATCACTTTGCCCAACCCGAGATTCGAACCCGAAACCTCAGCGTTGTAACCGTACCCTAGTACAACTACGCCACCGAGGCAGTCAATTATAATATTTATGTGGATAATGATCGTACCAGCTTGTAACATTTGATAAAAGTTTGGTAAAACTTAAAAAGCATTACCTAAGTACACAGAGCATCTAATTTAACTTATGATTGTAATTTCATAATACTGTTTAATATTTGCCCATTGTACATTTGTGTTGATTGTATAATGGTTAAGAATTCAGCTGACCACCGTTTGTTTTATGTGTCTCCATCAATTAGAACAAAAACGTGTATTTTTTATCGTTCTTGCCTTTATGCATCAATAACCTTGTCGGGGGACACCATTTAAACAGGTTCTTTGATCAGAAATTAATTAATAATGTGCATAAAAATTTACAACTTACTTTATCAGAGTTAAATAAATTATTCATGTACTGTTTGAAGTTTTCATTAGTTCTGTAATTTTAAGTGATACTTTACTACGAATGATAAGTTTTTTTAGAAAACCTCGGTAATATGCAAGCATCCGTGAAAGTTTAATACTTTGTCAGGTTTCTATGAAATCGTTAACTTTCATTACCACTTTACAAACTAATAAAGTACTAAAAAGTTGTACAGCTGCAATAAACGGAAACCGTACCTACTTGTAAATTGAAAGTTAGTTAAGTATTCAGTTATTTTCGAAATGATTTTATTTAAGATTAGCTTCAAATAATCAATACGATCAATGTGATTGGAATATTGATACAACTTAATTTACCTAAAGTAAACAATTAATTTGGTTTATCTATTATATCTGAGGGAAAGGTTGTACAAAAACGTAGAAGGTAGAACACTAATAACTATGTTTTTATCAACTAAAATCAATCATTACTATGAATCACAAGTCAAATTCCAATATCTCAATACCGTTAATAATAACGACCCAGACAGACATCCAAAGAATCTCTCGACCACCTTTAATTAAGTCTTCAACATCAACAAGCTTTCTAAATTTAGCTGTATTACAAATGAAGACTTCAAATGATTTACTGTAGAATATAGTGTTTCTTTCCCTATTTTTCTTTCACCATGCCATCAACACTTTTTACGTTATTATTGAATTATTACTACCACGTTTTTCGTAATATTTGTATCTCTCTCTGAGAATAAGTTGAGCAAAGTAATGTGCTCCGTAGAGCGTAAACCGTGACGCGTCAGCCGTCGACCAGTGGGAGGTCGCCTAATTTCAAATCGACTGTACCAAAATCACGTATCAAAAATCATTGGAATTATTCCTTCCATCGCGGCAATTGCTCCGCATGTAATGTACTGCATTAGCCCATATGCGCCTATAGCTGAACACGTATTAGTGTTATGCTCTGCAGTAGATTTCCTGTGGCTGAAGAGAGAGAGATAGATAGAGAGAGCACGGAGCTGGTCTACAACCAATGGTTGGACTTTACACACCATAAAAATCTTGTAGAGAGCTCTTTGGTAACATTTCCTCAAGATATTTTCGTTCAATGTAAAAGTGCACAGTAAACTCTGCATACTTACATTGAGGTGTGCATTGAGGTGACACGAAGTGTTTATGTGTGAACAATCAGAGACACCCGTGTTCACACATAGAAACTCAATGTACATATATTATGTACGGTTTTAAGCGTTGTAATGTAAACAGCGCTTTAGTCTTTAGTAGAGACTTCTTAGAATGTGGTAGAGACTAGAGACTCAGAAGCTGGCAGTCATAGACAAAGCATTTACCAAGTTTTTTATGAGTGCGATATAAATGTATCTGTGGCTTTCCTTAATATTAGGCTGATAAATCAGTTATTATTAGGTATACATTTTTTGCTTTATACAAGCCATGTTCCCAAGGCATATTCTTTTCCGGTAAAATATAATGAACAGTAATTGAACTGATTTCCGCTCTGGCAAAAGTTAAGAGAACATTAAAGCACTGGTTTAGTTACCAAGTACTAAGGAAAGTTAAGATCCCCGATTTACCTAATGAAATGTACAATTACGACCAGTGCTGTTTTGTTTTTATATCAAAAGGTTTCTGGCATACCTCGTGCCAATCAAATATGTTATCTAACAACACTAAATCAATACATTTCATTGTTAAAAATAATAATTTAACGGATTTTAAAACTAATCTATATTGTGCGATATAAAATTCGTAATAGGCAATAAACAAAACGAGTTTGTATCTCAGCCTCGTCTAGTACATAAAAATTGAAAGCATTATTTTTATTGTCTATGGATATTGTCACTGATATATGCTATGATGTGATTGTGCCAGATGTTTGTCCTCGTTACTTAACCTCAAAACTATTGCAGGTGTTACGTCATAAACAATCAGGGTTGCCACTTGTTCAATTATTTTTGTTACAATGGTTTTTACGGTTTAGTTACATCTACGTCACGGTAAACAAAATTGCGTTTACGTAAGAGTGAAGAATCATAGACATTCGACATAGACAAATGCCTGAAAAAAGACCATTATGTCAGTAGGTCAGGAAAGCAATAAGTAAATAGTAAATATACCCAACAGTTACATACTAACCCCACACTAAAATCCGGTCTTATGTCGTGAGTGAGACTTTTCGGTCTCACATACACCCAGACAAAGAACAAATATTTCTGATTCCTACAGAGTGGATACCTACAAACCGACAAAGAAAACAGTTTTTTTTATAGCATAGGTCCAGCAAACGAATAAACAGGTCACATGATGGCTAGTGATCACTGCGGCCGGGCCCAAGAACATCCACAACGCTTTGATCATAGATGTTTGCCGATCATGATCGCCGATCCATCAAATTAGGAGGAGAGCGGGGAGGAAAAAGGGTGAGAAAAGGGGTATTTGGCATCAGGAAATCTAACTCACCGAACGAAATGCGACAACAAACGTGTCGTTTACATAGGTTTTTGTGAGAGAGTAGTACCAATCCGGACGAGACTGACTATTCATGCTGCGTCATTGCTGACAACAGAGCGGCTCTACCATCTTAAATTAGTTCTAAAATGATATTTAGGACAACTGTTCTCTGTTCTAGTTTACCTATTATTATCTAAATAGTTAATAGACCCACCTAATTCCTAAAATGGTTAAAGCCATGATTAATTACTTGCTTTTGAAGAAATCTAAGAATAGATACTGGATATATTTTTGTCAATGAAAATGGAATTATTTTCACGCTCGTGACTGAATTCGAGACCGACCGCTGCGTGATTTTTGGCTGTTCATTCACCAATAATTGACTGTACCTACCCTTCAATCAATCTAGCTAGAAGTATATACTTTTAATATATTCCAGTACCCAAAAAAACATTTTTAATGGATATTGTAAACTCCACACATAAGATGTTTTAACTTTGACGCATACCATATAATATGTAGATCAAGAATCAATGGTATCTGATGTTTGTTAACCTGGAATAATCCACATTGATGGACTATGGCCTACGCTACCTCGATTTGTGGTGTCTAGTAGACAGCAGAGAGAATGAATGTTTCATACATCCTACATTTTACCATTATTTTTATTTTACCACTATTTCCAAACTAGGAATCCGATTTTAAATCATTATAGTAATGCGATAGTGTTCACCGCATTTAGTTTCATATACTCGGAATAGCATGACGTGAAGTAAAAACCACAAGCCGAGAGCCGGACCGTAAGTGAGAAAGTATCTCGCTGCATCGTTACCGTTTAGTTTAAAAACTAGCTAATTACCAAGTTAGATGGAAAGGAAACAATTGATCGGACAACGCAGATTATTTGTATTGTAACCAGTTTAATTGTAAAGCTATTTCTTGTATTGCGAGAGTTTCATGTCTATATAGCCTGACAGCCTCCGTGGCGCAGTTGGTTAGACGCCGCCTGGAAACGAGAGGCCGCGGGTTCGATCCCCGCATCGAGAGAAATGTTTGTGTGGCCCACAAATATTTCTTTCGGGTCTGGGTGTTTGTGAGACCGAAAAGTCTCTCGTAGTTCCTGATACCCACGACACAAGACTCGATCTTAGTGTGGGGTTAGGACTATGTATGTGACTGTTGGGTGTTATTTATTTATTTATATAGCGAGCGTAGAATCGGTACCAACCAAATTATCGCGAATATAATGGAACAATCATACATACATAAACTCACGCCTTTTTCCCAGAAGGGGTAGGCAGAGGTGCTACTAGTACACACTCGTATCGCCTTGTGTGTTTTGTCCCACGATATGATAGGGGGCGAGCTTATCGCCATATAAGGCACAAATTCCTGAATGCGAGCTGATAATGAAATAGAAAAATACAATATCACTTTGCTCGACCCGGGTTGGAACAGCCAATTTATGAAAACTGAAACAAACAGGATTTAGGAACAAAATATACCAAGACAGTTATTCTTACTATTGGTCCAGATTTGAGATGGCTGGTATAATTGTGTCGCCTCGAGATTGTTAGAATTATTAGAAACTTTCATTTTTAACACCCATAAAATGTGTCCATGTCGTTATTCCGAACAATTTCTAGAAATCAAACTGGTCCTCTGGTAACATAGCAGTGGCTATGCCCTGGGCCCATTATACAAATATTATGTTTTTATACTACTTGCCCTTACCTAACACTTATGTACGTCGTCGCTGTAAAGTATAGAAGTATATTGCGGAATGCAGTAGTTTACTTTTATCCTAACGGACACCTGGTTGCGATGCACACTTTCATATTTAATGTGACGCTGATCATGTTTTAAATGCCATTGTTAGCCAAAATATATGCACTGCTGAACACAGCCCCGGGTGAAATTTCAACGATTTTCGTTATAATATTCAGGATTAGATAGTCAATATACTTTGTAATACCAAATTTTATGTCGGTCGGACACATAGCCTTTTCGGAAATTTATGCCAGCACCTCCAAGAATAGTCACAGTGACGTATAGTTTTATATTACTTTACTTCTAAGCTATTGAGACAAGTATGTATGTATCAGCTCATATACGTCCCACTGCAGGGCACGGGCCTCCTCTACAATCGAGAGTACGATTGAGAGTGGTTAGGCCATATAGTCCACCATGCTGGTCTAGTGCGGGTTGGCGGACTTACATACCGTAGAACATATTGAGACAAGTGTAATTTCCACATTTTACAAGTTAACACCTAAGTCGTAAATAACAGTTACTTAACTCTCCAGCTTGTTCATATTCTGAAGTGTTGGATGTAAATTAACCTACTTTAGCGAAGAAAATTACTTGCCAACCGCTACGTGTTTATAGGGGCTATTTAACTTAAGTAAATTCAAATAACATCTCAGTTTAATGACGTCACTGATTGTCTAAGTACTAAGCACTAACGTTTTAATAATATAACGTTAATTGTAAAGCGTATGTTCACATTTTTCTCGATATACGGCTATAATATGCTTTGTAAAAAGATTTGATGACAAACTTCGGGATAGGCCAAACTCAATTAAAACTAGTAAAATAGGAGCGTTTGGAATTGGACGACAAAGCACTGCAAGCAATATTCCGAATATCATTTTGTTCATTAAAGTTTAATTGTGGTATTAATATTAGCATGGCTTTTATTATTATTCGTTCCATTCACACATAATTAGGTAATAATATGACTATACAAAAGATTTATTTATAACATTTTGTACAAAACGTTTTACCTCTCAAACACTCTCACTCATTTCTGCCCCGAGGCGAAGTTAAGTTTCATTGTAACAAAATAGAAGTGATTTGGACGTGGATGACCGTGTAATCCGAAGGCCCACTAAAAGCGAAAGAGAGAAAGTGTTATGTAAAATGCAATCAAGCATTTAACGCCTAGAGTTTCATGGACGATAGTTCACCGTAGCGTTGTTCTAGGACAATTTGAGGAAAATGGAAGCTATATTATCGTTCATATTAGTTGGTGTTATGTATACAAAATAATTAGGTATAATTATGTGACAAATACATGAAATTGTAGGAAATTCTTAAGGAACCATGGAAGGCACCATGCTGGAATAATATATAATAACTTGCAAAAAATACGACAATTCCGGATCCCATTTTGTTAAACGTAGAGATAATTATAAACGCACTAAAAACGGTGAAGGAAAACATCGTGAGAAAACCTGCATACCATAGCGATTTATAAAAATTCTATGGTATGTAAGTCCGCCAACCCGCACTAGGCCAGCGTGGTGGACTATATGGCCTAACCACTCTCAATCGTACTTTCGATTGTAGAGGAGGCCCGTGCCCTGCAGTGGGACGCATATGGGCTGATACAGACAGAGATAATTATAGAAAGCTATTAAAATATAACTTGCCAGTTATCATCTTAATTATACTTATAAGCATGTGAAAACATAATATTGGCGATACAAATATAGCATTTAAAAAACACAATTTCCATTTGAATTTCCAAAGTATTTGAAGCCGCTTCAACACTAACGGTCCACCCGTATTCGTAAGTGAATCCCGTTTCACATAAGAATCCGTACAATTCGCGAATATTTTATAGCCGCTAAGTATTCCTCAAGAATTCGCAAGAAATTTTACACTTATTTACGTGAAAATATGTTATTAATTTTCACCAATGTGTATTTTATTATTGTCATTTATTTTAATAACTTTATTCAATACAGACTTACAATAACTTGTGAATGCAGTGCTCTTAAATAATACATTTTTATTTTTAAAAAAGCTGTTTGATATACAGGGTATATCAAGACTGCTACCGAACACGAAGCCGGGTGGTAGTCTAAGCGACTTCAGACACAATGCAACAGAAAAAGTTGCAAAAAAAAGCGACAATTTTTTTTTTTGTTATTTTTTTCCTATGGCCTATATTTGGGTGGTAAATACATTTTTTCCTAAAATAATAGTGTATACCCTTTTATTTATAAATACTCTAAGGTATAAAAGAGTTTAAATTATTATTTTAGCAAAAACTATGGATTTACCACCCAAAAATGACGATATTTAAAAAATCATAAAAATTAATTGTCGCGTTTCTATGCGAAATTTTTATTTGCATTGTGTTTGTAGCCACTAAAACTACCACCCGGCTTCGTTTTCGGTAGCAGTCTTGAGATACCCGGTATTTATTGGATTCATATTCGTTCCTACAAAAAGCTCGCTACTGCGTGTTTTCCACAGTGTTGTGCCATCAAGGAGCCAAATTGTCGTTGAATGTCGGTATTAATAATAAAGTCTTTATTTTTATATATATTAAAGCAGCTGCTTATGTTTCTTCTTTCTCGTGGGATTACCCATGATATAATAAATAATAAAATATCAAATAATTATCTATGAATGGACTTATTCATAGAGAGTTTTAAAACCTGTTTTAGATATCGAATTTTTGTCCTAACTATTGATTAAGTTTGAGCGTAGTAGACAGGCCGCTAGGCTCTAGATTGGTTTTAAAACCATCATCAACTACAGGAAAGCTGCTGTGCTGCAGAATATAACTTCTCCACACTATGATTTGAACAGAATAGGTATACTATATACTATGATGGAAGTAGTGAAATGAAATTTAGCGAAGTCTTGTGTCTGACTCCTACCTTTACCTAATAAAATGTCTATTATTTTTTTATTTTAGGAAAATATACTCTATTTCCAACAGGTTAATGTGGAGATCATTGGAGGAGGCCTATGATCAGCAGTCGACTTCCTGTGGCTGAAGAGAGACGGAGAGAAATATTAATTACTTAATGGCTATGTGTTCCGGCGATAGGACCCTAGCCACTCAGGTAGCCACCACCGTTGTTATACAATGATAGAAAATAGTTTGATACATACAAATGTGCATAATGGGGTTCAGTTTGTATTTTCCGGCGATCTGTCTATGGTGAGTGGTGGATACCTTATTTAGATTACCTACTCTATCCTCACCTTTAGGTGAAAATATTATACCTACTCACGTTAAGTAATTCAAGTCAAATTATGTACTCCCAAATTAAAACTCGTAGTCTAGTAGTTTAATAGATTATAGTTTTACAATGTCACTATAGTAGTCTTTCATAGATTATAGTTGTATAATATAACTATAATAACTTATTATTCATGAGCTACTTTATATTGCAATATATGAAAATATTATTCAAAATGTTTCTTATAATAATGTAAAATATGTCTTATTTGTACGTGTTGTCGGGATAAAACCGTTACGTAGATATACTTAAGTAATACGATTTTATTTGTACAAAATTGCATATTATGATACCAATCAATATAAAATCAAAAATAAATTATTGTTGTAAATGTAATCCGATATTCGAGCTCAACTACTCATTTAAAAAGTTATGCTGGGGAAAATCATTTGATAGAGTTGACAACTAAAATGAATAAAACTCTTTGGTAAAGAATCATAAAATAAAGATGGCTCTGGATGTAATTGTGCTAACACAAAAGAAACAACATCGAATTTGAAATTCAGGTTGACTCGTAAACTTGCTACGCGACCAATTACGTTTAAAAATACGCAACATTTGTGGCAAGTAAGGTTCCCACAATTATTTTCATCATTATAAACAGCTCAATAATCGTGTTCCATATTAAAATTGTAGAATACCACATAGCAATAACTCTGTAAAATAAATAAAAGTAACATCACAGGGTAAAATCACAAAAACAAAACAAAAAGTGAAGTAAAACGTAATCATTATAGTACGAGAGATGACAACCAAAATTTTTGTCTCATAGCAATACGGCCACAACCGCATCAAATTGATAGATTTGATCATTTCGAACTCGAAAATACCAATTTCAGACATTTTTCGCGTAGCGTTTGACCGAACTGAATTTTCAAAAATATCAATAAATTTTACCGGAGTGTATCATAGCAATCTGTCTGATTTTCTGACTGTAGTTATATAATAATAAGATACCGAAAACATATTTTTCAGAAGTTAATAGTGTAGCGCGAACCCAAAAAATAATGTAGAAAAATTAAAAAAGAGACAAAAAACTATGATGAATGCAATCCGTCTGAAAAGTTTCTTTGCGGGTAATAATAAGAAAAAGAAATATTTTCAGAAGGAAATTTGGATGCATCAAATTTTAAGACCATTCTAAATATGTTAAGGAATTTTACCGATCGGTATCATAGCAATCTGTCTAAAAATTTTTGAATTTGATGAAATGAATTAAACAGAATGTAAAAAAAAATATCAGAAGAATTCAGTGTAGCACCTCCTTTATCAGACAACTTTTCGATATCGACCGTGTTGAAGCGTGACTGATTGCAAGTTGGGCAATTACCTTGCTTTTGTCTTGCTAAAATAGAGCGCGGACAACGTATCTATGCTATAAAAACGTATATTATAATTGAAAATTTTGAATTCTTAAAACCTACTCTTCTATCCCCGAAAACTTCGTCAATGGCAGATGAGCAAACCATGCCTTATCATTGGGAATAGAAGAAAAAAAACGCCCGCGAGCCCTCGGACAATCAGCGACACACCCACGTCCGCCTGAGCAACTTTTAGTTTGTTGTCACTTTAAGTGAGCGTCATTTCCACGGTTAGGACAGCTGGTGAGTGACTATGTGTAGTAAGAGAGTGGCAGGAGCATAATATGCAGAAAACCATTTCCACCGCAGCAGGAACGTAAGAAGCACTTAGGCATCGGCCAAGCGACTCCAAAACGTTTTCTCTTTTGGGAGTATATGCGACATTTAAAATGCCTGAAAACATTTTTTTTGCAATCCTGTCTTATTTACGAACGGTAGAAAAAACATTCATTCGGATTTCTATAATACAGGTCGGCTAAATTTGTTGACATTTTCAAAAATTCGCTTCAGCTATATACTACGCGCAAAATGTCTGAAAACCAACTTATTCGTCATAAAATTATAAAATCTATGTACATTTCCAATGTCAGAAGTATTGCTATGATACCAACTGCCTTTTTTTGGACACAGCAGAAATAGCCTCACATGCAATTTGACCGTTACTACCTACCTAGTCGGGTTCAGAATCACATAATCTAACGATTTTATACAGTTTCGACCGTATTGCTATGATACATGGTTTTGGTCGTCATCTCTGGGACTATTAGAGGATCTACGCGAATGCGGACGGCTATTATCGTCAGGTAGATGAGACATAAAGTCCTTCGTGCGGGCACGTAGCCAGAGCCGGCCTTGGGAACGAAATTGAATTTATTTGGACTCTGCTACTTGCGATATTCTTCGGCTATGAAACTAACTTTAGATATTTTTGAGAAAATTATTGTTCTTGGACGTAATTGTAGCTGAATTCGCTAAGATGTATGGGGAGAAAAAAGAGGAAATATTTTATTTCTGTGCACAGTGCAATGCATATTAGCTTGCGTATGGAGTATAGATTATTTTTTTAGAATTATCTTTGCAAATCATACGAATAAAAAAATATGACTCTACCACATTGTAAGTCCCATGATTCCTAAATATTTATTATAAGCATTAATTTGGAACCCGTGGTTTAAACTTTAATTATATTAATGATCATTAGCGCGTTTTAGAAAAAAACACACAATCCACTAAAATACGGACTGCAAAACAATTAGTATTTTGATATTGCTCTATCATCAATCTCTAAATCAAAGTAAAAAGTTACACCAATCACGCTACATGAATTGAAAGTTAAAGAAGCTAATTTACGCACAGTAAGTAATTAAAAATAGATATAAACCTCGATTGCTGTATCATTAGTTACCCCATTACAAATTCCTCACACCCGTTGCCCGAGGCAAAAACATGTTCGGAGGCTCGGAGGCTCGACGCTACCGTTGGCAAACATTGCCCAAACACTTAATATTCTAAACATGACCTGTCGACTTTAAAGTGTATTTAAAACTTGAATCCATCGAAGCCCAGTTGCCTTATTTAGAAGTGCGTCAGTAAGCCAAACTCGCATCTAAGCTTTTTATGACGGGTATAATTTGTTCAGTACTCATTGTTAGTTACGCCTACAATATGTGCATATGCATTATGGATACATTTTGGGTATTTGGGTGACAGAAACATATTATAAATATAGTAACACGGAAAAGAAATGTTATACCTAAGTAACATATATTTTTGTTAGTCCCAACGCCATGAATAATCATAGGTTTACAGTTCAATCAAATACTTAGATGCGTATCTCTATAAATCTCATTTAATTATAGACTACATTAACCCTTTAATTTTATTAATTTCGAATGGTATTCGATAAATAGATACTTAGGTATGTTTTAATAAAAACGATGTAGTTTGCAATTGAAAAAAGAATCAATTAAGTATCATTGCTACTTTTTATGCTGCCAGTACATTAGCGTATTCCGTTCACACATAATTATAACACAATCAATGTTATTTATTCAATATAGCCTGTGAATAAATATTTTATACAACTTATAAGATTTATAAATAGTTTTCCCACACATGTCTATTATAAATTAGCTCAGTAGCATACAAAACGGGGCAAAACAGACTTCAATTACAACTTATCATTTAAATCCAAACCACAGAAGCTCGTAAACTTACAAGAAGCTCCGGCACCCCTCCTGTATGTTTTCAATCACCTTTCCATTAATAGAAGATTTTTCTACAATTCCAACTAATAATTTTCACTAATCAACACATAAAATTCACACAACACACACTAAAAATATTTCATTGATCGATTTCGTGTAAAAAAACTCGTTTCTACTAACGAAAGAAACGTGGTGCAAAGCTTAAGGCTGTATGGAGACTGGCTCGGTTTAGTTGCGCCCGCGTCTTCCAGCCTTCGCAGTGGAAAGTTCATCGAACGAGAGCCGCGCCGCGCCGCGTGGGCGCGCAAATCACATGAGAAAAGCCGTTGATGCCTACGGGAAAATTTCACATTTCTAAGCTACATTACAATTATTGATATCTTTGCGGGTCAATTAACAACATAACCTATGATGATTCGAAATGATTTATTGCTAGTATTGTTTTCAAGGATTATGACATGGCACCCTAAAACATTAAGTATTATAGAATCAATTTTATTTTAAATTAATATACGTTCTTAATTAATATTAAATAACTTTTGTAGGCAACTGTACCCGCCGAAACTTAAACTTCATAACAAATTCTTATAGATACTTCAATTACAAATATGTGTGCAGGACGAAGACTAATTTTTAATAGTTAAGTGTATCATGTTACTAGTAAATAGTTATCAGTTTGTAAATGTTCTTATGTTGTAATGTTAATAAATAAAGATAGAACGTTCCCTTAGAAATAAGCTTACACATATAAGCTGTATAGAACTATAATCTATAATTTGAGTATATACTTTGTTATGTATCATGTGTTAGCCTAATGTGCAATATTATGTGAATTTGTTATGTGTAAATGTGTAAAATCTCATATTTGTTATAATTATGTGAATTGTTGTGTTAATTTATATCGTTCGGAATTGTAATAGTTTGTCATGAGTCTATATACTAGAGTATTTATGTACCAGAGATTATATAATGATTGAGTAGTTAGAACAATATTGTCAAAACCTAGTATATATACTGATTTAAGCATGATGTCGGGTGCGAGGTCCGCCGAACTTAGGTGCCTCCCACAAATTCGGTGCGGAGTTACACCTCGCGGCCCCGCACTCCCCGCACGACCGAGCTACCGCCCCGCAAGTCGCTACAGCGACACCCCGCAGCGCGCGCTCCCATTGGCCGAGCGCGCCTGTGACGATCGCGGACCCGACCCTAGGGATTAGCCCAAAATTGGGAATAAAGATCGGCACCCTGGGTCGGGCAAATCTCTCGTCACACACGCTCCGACTCCGTAGCGTGCGGACGTGTTCTCCCAACTCCGATCTTTGATCGTCGAGAGGGTGACCGTGTGTGCGTGAAAGTGTTCAAGTGCTGCCATCTCAACAGTGCCTGTTTGTGTGTGCAGGTGATTCCGGCCCGCCGCCACGTGCGGTAAGCCACACCAGTCTTCGCCCGGTGAGCGTCGTCGACGCTCGCCGGCCTCGGGATGAGCGACCTACGGGATCGCTCTCCCCTCGACACCCGTCGGCGCGACCCCCGTCGCGACCGTTCCGGCGATCGCGTCAGGGGTCGCGCGGCTGAGCCTGTGCCGAGCATTTCTGCACAGGCCCAGCCTATCGCCCCCCCTCAGTCCCCACTCCCGATTCCCCGCGCCGCGCCCGTACCCATGGAGGAGGGCCCGTGCCCTCCCACTCGTCGCCCGCGTAGCCCCGAGGACACCGCGGACGTTGCCGACGGTACCTCCTTGCGAACCTCCTTCGCGGACTCCGTGAAGAAGGCTCGCTTCGCCGCTCAGGATTCCCCGAGCTCCCCATCCCCGCCGCCGCCGTCGCAGTCGCCCGAGCGACCCGCCGCGCCCGCTGGGCCCTCAAAGCCCAGCCCGAGATACCCGCCCCTAATTGTAGAACATCTACCTAATTGGTCGACGCATCTACACAAACTAAAAACCAAGTTAGGTTTCACCCCCAACGCGCACGTCTTTGGCGGTAAGGGATTCAGGTTCCTCCCAAAGGGGGAACTTGAATACCGTACCGTCCAAAGGTACTTAAATGACTTACAAAAGTCCGAGAACATTTCGTGGTTCTCATACTCTCTCCCCGCGGAGAAGAGTATTAAAGTAGCGATCCGCGGCCTCCCTTCCGATACCGACGTGGACCTCATCCGCGCCGACCTGGCCGATCAGGGTTATACCCCTGAATATATTCGGCCTATTAAAACTAGGATAGGCCGTTCGGGGTGCCTTTTCTTCGTAGAGTTGAAAAGGACCCCGAACGTTAGGGCGATCTATGATGTGAGGGAGATACTATCTCTCCCATCCATCAAGATTGAGCCATGGCGGGGCAAAAAAGGCCCCGCCCAGTGCCACCGGTGTCAAAAATTCAGGCACTCATCCCACAACTGTCACAGGACGCAAGCGTGCGTCCGATGCGGAGAAGAACACTCCGCCCGCGATTGTCCCCGCCCCCGCGAAGTTCCAGCCACGTGTGCAAACTGCAGCGGCCCGCACCCCGCCAATCATTCTACCTGCCCTGTTTTGCGTCGTGAAGCACGCAATAGCAAGGCGGGTACCGTTGCATTGACGATCCCTCCCCGCCAGGCCATCATCGAAGGCGACAATCAATCGACTTCGCTAATGGCCCCGGCCAACAACCCGTGGTCCAAAAATGGACCGTCCCCGAAGAAGCGGGGAAAGAAGAAGAGGAAAGGCCAATCTGCCCCCTCTCCTTCTGGCCCCGCGTCTTCCGCTGCCCCGCAGGTCACGGTTACGGAACCGTCTCGCCGACCTGCCCCCGCGGTTGGACCGGAACGCCCGGTCCCCGCACCTCGCCGCCCCCCAACAACTCCCCGCGAGTCCGCCCCTAAAGTTTCTCGACCCTCTATTCCAGCGGGTCGAGGATCTAAGGGGGTGGAAACGCCCAAACCCGCGTCCACGCCTTCCAGCCCTCTCGGTTCCAGGGTGATAGGCTTCGAGCAGTTCATGCAGATAATGCATCGACTGTTCACAGCCTATTTCAACGGCGAGGACCTGGCTCGCACTCTATTTGCGTTATTCCCCCAAAATGCCGATAATTAGGGACCTACGTATCGTCCACTGGAATGCAAATGGTCTCCGCGGCAAGACCAATTTGCTTCTAGCTCTCCTTCGCTCCCAAGACGTTGACATCGTATTAGTCAACGAAACGCATCTTAGGCCTGTAGATAAATGTAAACTACCGGGGTTTATTGTTTATCGACAGGACGAAATATCTCCAAACAACGTCGCGTACCGCGGTCTATTGGTAGGCGTCAGGAGGAGAATCATCCATCAGTGTTTGCCTCCTCAACAGCTAAATTCCATGTACGGACTTGGAGTGGAAGTCTGTATCGCCGGAAATCCGCTGCGCCTGTTTGCGGCCTATAAGCCTCCTACAGTCGCACTGGGGGTGTCCGATATCCACGTTTTACTGGATTCGGCACTCCCGACGCTGATCGCCGGCGATATGAACGCCATCCACCCGTCATGGGACATGGGTTCGGCGGCAAACAATGCTGGATGTCGCCTCTTCGCTGACTCGCAATCGCGCGGATATTACGTTGAGGGCCCGGATGCCCCCACGCACTACCCGTCTAACAGGGCACATACGGCCCACACCATCGATCTCCTAATACACCGCGGTCTATCGTCCTTGCCCGCGCAAGAAGTACTAAACGATTTCCTCGAATCCGACCATCAACCCGTCCTAGTCGTGTTGCCCGGGCAACCTGAAAAGTTGTACCCCCCTCGCGATAGGTTCAGGATTAATTGGGATTCCTTTGCAGCAGCGTTGCACGCGAGCGCTCCGACTCGACCGGTCACCAACGCTTCAGAGGTTGATCTTCTGGCGGACGAACTTATTTCGTCCATCCAGGTCGCCCTTCAGGCTTCCAAAGTCCCGCTTTCAACCGCGGTCAGAAAGCCGGAACTCCCTCGTCATGTGCGAGAGCTCATTGATGAGAAACGGAGGCTCCGCGCTCGGTGGCAACACTGTCGCTGCCCGCGGTTGAAAACGAAGCTCAACCGTCTGACAGATAGGGTGAAGGCTGAACTCGAGGCGTTCAGGACGGAGGGTTGGAACAGCGTCCTGGACTCGGCGGTGAGCGACGCTCCCGCTCTCCATCGTTTGTGCAGGGCGCTCTCCAAGTCTCCTGATCCCGTGCGGCCGCTTCTGCACGCCGACGGAAACCTGAGGTACAGGGCTGAAGATCGAGCGGAGATCTTTGCCGAGTACCTGGAGCGCCAATTCCAACCGAATCCCACTTCCCATCCTGGCCATGAGACAGAAGTCTCAAACTTCCTAGAGGATTATTTCGACGAGCCCATAAGGCCCGACGACGATCCTCTTTTCTTCTCTCCTTCCCAGGTACGGGAGATGATCCGAAGGTCCAAACCGAGGAAAGCCCCAGGCGCTGATGGCATTCCGAACAGTGCGCTTCGCCGCTTACCACTGAAGGCAGTGGTAGCGCTGACGCGCCTGTTCAATGGCATCCTGCGCACGGGTCACTTTCCCACTCGGTGGAAAACCGGCAGGGTCATCATGATTCCCAAACCTAATAAGCCCCCTCACAAGCCCGATGGTTACCGCCCTATCACCCTCCTCCCGAATACCTCAAAAGTATTCGAGAAACTCCTCCTTTCCTACCTCTCGCCCATCCTGACTCCGAGGCCCGAACAATTTGGTTTTCGCGCCGATCACAGCACCACCCTTCAATTGTCTAGGGTACTGCACCACTTCACGGTTGCCAGAAACAAGCGTGAAGCTGTCTCTGCAGTATTCCTGGACATGGAAAAGGCGTTCGACAGGGTCTGGCATAACGGTCTCGTATACAAGACCGCTTTGACGGACACTTCCCGACGCGTCACAAAGGTAGTCCAATCATTCCTGACGGATAGATTTTTCCACGTCTCCGTCGACAACTGTCTGTCCCGCGATCGACGTATAGCTGCGGGCGTTCCGCAGGGCAGTTGTCTTTCACCGATACTATACGCGCTTTATACCGACGACATCCCCATCAGGGATGACGTCAATCTCGCTCTCTACGCAGATGACATCGCTCTTTATACGTCATCCATTTCCGCGAAAGGAGCCGCCGCCAAACTCCAACGTAGCCTGGACCTACTTCCCGACTGGCTTTCTAAATGGAAGATGTCGGTGAACGTAGGCAAAACTCAGGCCCTAAATATTAGAAAGGTCAACGCGAGAGGCCATAGGGCAGTGAAACCTCTGACGATGTTCGGTCAGGAAATCCCATGGGGTTTCCAGGCCAAATATCTCGGAGTTATCATTGATAGGAACCTCCGTTTAGCTAGGCATGCCAAGGCTACCGTCGCGAACGGTAAAGTCGCGTGCGGGAAGCTGCGGCCCATCTTTTCATCCAATCTTCCTCTTAGGGTGAAACTGGGGGTGTACAAAACGTACATCCGACCCCGGATCACATACGCGGCGCCCTCTTGGTACGGGCTCATCAGCCGGTCACAAAAGGACGCTCTGCGCAGAGTACAATCAGTGGCTCTGCGCAGAATCGTTAACGCTCCGTGGGGTGTCAGCAATGCTACCATCGAGAGAGATCTCCGAATCGAAAGCCTGGACAATTTCGTCCGCCGGCTTGCGACTTCCATGTTCGCGCGTGCTGACGCATCGGACTGGGTTCACATCCAGAACATTGCGCCTCAGCACGCCCGACCACCGGACGGCAAGCCATTGCCCCGCGAACTCCTCTCGGCTACGACCGAGACCTCGACTAGCATCACCGACATCCCGCCCATTAGGCTCGCAACGTGAGAGACGCTCCAGTGACTGAATGATCCGAGCGAACCGGTCAAATGTGTTGCTGAAAGTTTGTTGCGCCGCTTCTTCTACTCAGCTATAACACTAGGAAGCGGTGGTAGGAAATTGCGTTGACTGAGTTCGCGTCATGTCAGTCACCCACGGGAACTCTCTCACACGTAGACATCCTAGGTCTCTTGGCCGGCCAAGAGAAACATAGTCATTCTCTCCCGCGTTCGCGTAGTCCGTATCGTACGGACTACAACCCCAGGATCGGTACCGTATTTACGGACCGCAAGGATAGGCCAAAATCGTTAAGGCTTTCGCCTAGGAATTGTTAGCCACAGCGTGGTACTTCCGCAATCACGGAGGTCCTGCGTTCGTGAAGGCCTGTTGGCGGGCAAATCAGTTCGGTTCCGGCCTACAGTGAAGAAAACATCAAGAAGTCAGCAAGTCAGCAAGTAGTCAGCAAGTCAGCAAGTAGTGAAGAATAAGCAGAATCGCTGCCGGGAGATACCAGAACGAAGCTCTGCAGCTACATCACGACGGTGCCGCAGTTACGTGTCGTAATTACGCCGTAATTACGTCACTTGTAAAACGTACTTCTCAGTGCGAATAAAGTTTCTACTTTCTAATCACTGGTATTATTTACCACGCAGCCAGCACCCCCGAACATATTCTACAATTGAACGAGGCTGTTCGAAGGCGGTCTCGTTCAATATGTATGAACCGTTTTTACTTGCGTTAAATTAGTTGGCCCAAAAATATAAATCAAAATCAATGACTGAACGATTTACAAATCAACCACTCGTGTTTGACGAATGTGCCGCTTGATTTTATATAACTCCTAATTAGAAAACTCTCTGTGTCGATGTTTCTCCCTCCCTCTTCAGCCGGTGCCAGGATCCGCCTTCGGGCTGAGTTTCCTCCATTTCAACGGGTCTTCGGCATTCTAAGTGATAAAAAATATACGGTAATAACCCTTCCGCCATAGAAAATCTAACATCTTCTAAGAGTAACATGTCCAAAGTTGGGACATTCATTTAAATGAAACATTTTTCTATTTTTGCCCTGGAGTCCGCTGTCTGAGCACTGAAGTTCCTACATAACAAAGTACTCTGTGCTCTGAAGCTTCTTTTTTTATTGCAATGAAAGGCGAGACTACTGACTAGTATGCCGTTCGCCTGCTTGTAAGCTATACGACAGCTCATGAACAGTAGGTAGTACAACCAAACAACACCTTGAATTACAAAGCAATGTTTAGCATTCCACTGCGCTCGCCATCCTGAGACATTAGATGTTATGTCTCAATATGTCCAGTAGTTATTCTGACTACTATATCTGTCAAAACCGAAACACAACAGTGCATTTAAACTGCTGTTTGACCTACCCAGGCGGCCCCTCACACACAGACATACCACAGAGACCTACCACCAGCGTCTGAGATTATCATGTCAATCATTTTATGTAACAAGACAGAAGTCAGAAACACATACAATATGCACTATATAAAGTTAGGCCCACATACACTATATAAAGTATTAGTATATTTAAAGTAGGCCCACGGGCCTCCTCTACAATCGAGAGTACGATTGAGAGTGGTTAGTAGACATGGGTAACTCAGGAGTGATTTACTAAAAAGATATATATCCGACGTACGGACCGATTATATCTTTATATCCCTTGCACTCAAACTAACTCATTATATCCATACACTTAAAGATCATTATTGGTTCAATTTCACTGCAAAGATTAGAAAGAAACAGATATAGACTTTTATATTTGTGTGAGCGGAAAAGAGAATATTTATGTTCACAATGTAATACATGCGCTATGCGTACGATCGTGAAATACGATCACAGTAGTAAATGGAGTGTAAGCGAAAACAAAGCTATTTACAATGAATTAATACCTAATTTCGCTAGCATGTTTTCAAATTAGCAAAGATATATTATAGCAGAAAATAATTAATCTCTTTATCTCACTGTAACAATACTATATCTAAACCACAAAGCAATTTTTACTCGAATATAGCCTCTTGAACGTCCACCCAAATGTTAATTTTAGATATAGATATTGTGGAAGACTCATAACTAAATTTCTAATCAACAAAATTTCTAACAACTAATTTAAACTCATCTTTTAGCTCATGAATCATTAAGAGATAGAGATATAAAGATATACTCCACCAAAATGTCAATCTTGGATATAGATATAAAGAAAGACTCATAACTCAATTTTAATCAACTCATTCTTTAGCTCATTGATCATTGTGAGATAGAGATATAAAGATATAAAAGAATAATATATATCTTTTGACTCAAAAGATATATATCTCTCTTTTCTTTACAGTGATTCATTTTGCGCATGACTAGTGGTTAGGCCATATAGTAGTATTGTAGAGGAGGCCCGTGCCCTGCAGTGGGACGTATAACGGCTGATACAGAAAGTAGGCCCACATACACTATATAAAGTTGATTGATATTTGGTTTGCATAATAATACTAGTACTGTCTTCATGAGCAATTTGTAAACAAATAACTGTAAAATCTTATGTAAAATAATGACATCTAAGAAAAACTAAAGGGGCATACCCAGTTTCTATAGAGATACGGGCAGGGCGGCGCGGCGCGGCGCGGCGTGCCATGCCGCGCCGCGCGCCGCGCCGTGCCGGCGCCAAATTCAACTTGTTATTTGCCACTTATTTGCAAATCATGTATATTATGTCTTCGAAGATGTGACGACTATTTTAAATTTTAGGGCGTAATACGTGGTGGTGTAGGCTAGGAGCCCTAATATTTTCATCCGAAACGAAGTTCGAAACTTCGGATGATCGAAGTTTATATACGATACGAATGTACCTGCATATACTTATGGTCGTTATTGACTTATGGTCGTAACCTTAGACTTATGGTTACGATGTACGTTATACAAATTCGAACTTTTACAGAGTTTCGTATCGTATAAAAAACTTCCATCGTCCGAAGTTTCGAACTTCGTTTCGGAAGAATATAGTAGGGCCCTATACTTAACTGTAAGGAAGTCAGAATATTCCGAATCCTATATTAAATTAAACAGTTATGCAGACACAGTACTAACCACCATACTTACCAAATAACTTAGGACTGATACCCAAGAAATTACCAATTTATCATACTTTATTAATGAAATATACATCCTTTTCGTAACTATCGGGTAATAAGACCACAAATAAGACAAAATAAAGAAACACACCACAGTGCATAAAAATAAATTATCACACTTCAGTAACTGGGTCAATGTTATTCTAGTAGACTGTAACTGTTAACAGATGGCGCTACGTAGACATTGTTTTAGTATTCTGTGTTGTTGATTTCTAAAAGTTTTTTAATCTATATACAAATGTCAACTTGTGTCGTGAGACGGTTGCTTATCGTGACTTTCAATTTGTGAAAAATAAGTAGTTTTTATTTGTTAGTGATCCTTTACTTGTCTAAACATAAGCAAATATGCCGAAAGTTTCAGGTAAATCAAAGTATTCGTTTATATCATTTAATAGTAAAACTGCCAGTTCATTCTAGAAATTTTAAGGTTAAGTGTTTCGCAAAAAAAAAGTGAATTAAAGTGATAAATTACTTGCCCTTGATTGAATGTGGTTCATGGATGGACGATTTTAATGTAACATGAGACGTGATCTTATCAATTTAGGGCTAATAGAAAACTTCATTGTCATTCATCGGATATGAGTCCATTGTTTGCGTCCCGGCTTTTTGCCTTTTCTTTATAACGTTTTGGTACACATCCTTTTTTAAGATTAAATAAGTTTCCATTTAATATACAATTGTGGCTGTAATAATCCCTTTTCTAGAAAACATTAATATTCCAATTCATTAGTGTTCAGAATTGTTTTCTGCAGAATAGAGCACACATTGAAACATATTTATCAAAAAATCACTAATTGACTTTCAAATTATTATTAAAATAAATAAATCTTAGAAACCACTGATAAAATACTAATATAGTGATTGTAATTTACATACTAACCATTGCTATCAATTTTACCTGTCATTAATATCAATGTATATTCAACTTTACAATTATATCTATGTACCTCATCTGTATATGATACACAATGCTGTTTCTCAAAGCAATGTTGATAAAAACATAGTTGAACTTGTATGAGATTAGTTCATTGAACATTAACCTTACTCCAAGGGCACCACAGTAAAATGACCAAGAACTCTCCTGCCAATAACTTTCTGCAAGTTATTCTGTTTATATTTATGTGACATTAAAGTTATTGAATACAATATCTATATCTTAATCAATATAATACAATACTAATTTGTTTACTAGGCAGAAGTTATGTTTTTTAGTAATAACCATAGTCACTCTATGCCTAGTGGTCTATTCTTTGCTCTATGCTCAGCCAATATTGTGGGTTACTGACAATATTCTAGTTAGTATTGACTCGTTTTTGTTTATGGCAACTCATTCTACTATGTTGTAAAATATACTGCCAGTGTATTGACTTGAATATTGGGTACAAAAAATTATATAGCAAAAAAAATAGTACAATGTGTGTTGTTTATTCATATTAATAGATTATTCCTTTACACTACCTCTCAAGCGTGTTATGATTATAATGGCTTGATTATTCCATTACACCATATTTCAAGCATGCTATGATTATAATAGCTTGCACAAAAATTAGTTTTAAGCACAAGTTAGTTGGGTTATAGTCATATGATTATTTTATCAATTACTTTGTTAAATGAACATAAACATAACTTAATTTACCATAATATTTCATATTACATTTAATATTTACAGTTTAACATTTACAGTTTAACATTTACAGTTTTTTAAAATGCAATATAAATATTTGTTTTATTTGCAGTAAAAGTAAAATGGGGCAAGGAAATGTATCCAGATGTGGAGGTGAATACGGATGATGAGCCGGTAGTGTTCAAAGCACAAATATTTGCCCTCACTGGAGTACAGCCAGAGAGGCAGAAGGTTGTCTGCAAGGGAGTTACGTTGAGAGATGATACATGGGGCAACTTCAAACTCACTAATGTAAGTTTTTTAACTGATTCATTAGGTATTTTCTTGTTTAAAAAAGTAATTAATGACTTCAATATGTTAGAACTCATTAGTAAATAATTTTACAACATTGAAATAAAACTATTATTTACAGATTTTATCGCAAATTTAGTTTAATTTTTATATTTTTGACTTCCCAACGTTTCAATTACTTTACAGCTTTCGTGGTCAGGGGGCAGACTCATTTCAATTTTACAACAATTATTACTGTCCCAAATTACATTATTATTGAATGTTCACTGATTGATAAATAATACTGAAAATGTTAAGTTGTGTCTGTCAAATAAATTAATGAAAATCTGTGGGTGAAAATAAAATAAACATATTCATTGCAGAACGCTTTGGTGCTAGTAATGGGAAGCAAGGAGGAGGATGTGCCTGCAGCTCCAGTAGAACAGACCAGATTTGTTGAGGACATGAATGAATCAGAACTGGCAACAGCTGTATGTATAATTAAGTTATTAATGCATTAAGGTTTTCTGTATCAGCCCATATACGTCCCACTGCAGGGCACGGGCCTCCTCTACAATCGACAGTACGATTGAGAGTGGTTAGGCCATATAGTCCACCACGCTGGCCTAGTGCGGGTTGGCGAACTTACATACCATAGAAATTTTTGTAAATCGCTATGGTATGCAGGTTTCCTCACGATGTTTTCCTTCACCGTTTTAGTGCGTTAAGGTTTACTTAGCAAAAAACATTAAAACAGTCACACACATCCTGACCATACATAAAGATCAATTAAGTCTTGTATTATGGGTATAAGAAACTATTAGAGACTTTTCGGTGGACATGCAGACCTGAGACAAATGATTGTGGGCATCACAATCAATTACCTCAGTGGGAGAATCGAACCTGCAGCCATGTTTCACTGCCAGTGTCTAACCAACTTTGATGCATCAAATAGGCTGTCAAAATACCTACAGGAATAAATTATAATTATAATAAACTTATTTCTTTCTATATAGCACACAATAAAAAAAAGGTATATAAAGCCTTCCCATCTTTTCTGACTACTGATATGTGTGCTTTATTTATTTATTCCTGGAACTTGTATGATAAAATTCAATTGTTCTCTTTCAGCTGGAACTGCCTGAAGGTTTAATAAACTTGGGTAACACATGCTACATGAATGCGACAGTGCAGTGTTTGAAGACTGTGCCAGAGTTGAAGAATGCCTTGTTGACCTATGATAAATGTGAGTTTCAGGTTCATTATTAAATTTTGTACCAAATTAAGCCTTGATTACCATGACTTGGAATTATGGTCCAGAACATGCAACAGAACAGTTTTTTTTTGGATTTCATGACATTCAATTTTTAAAAAAGCATCTCCATTCTTTAATGTGTTCTTCTGTTCTTTCATGGGGAACAACCAAACAAGCTTGAATTTGTAATATGAAAATAAATATATACTTTTAATTTCAATTAATCTTTGGTGGTTATAAGTGTAGGTATTAGAATAAGCACTCACTTCCAGGAACTAACTATTGTATATTTTGTAAATTAACACTTAATACATTCACAGACAGAGTAAAATTATAATTATGCGACTCGGAGCGAGATGTGCTCGTGACGAGAGATGGCAGACTGTCTTCCTTCATCCAAATAAACCGACCCTTTTATAGGACTACCCGAATGAGGATCGGTGGGGATAAATCTTCCAGAAAATATATTTAAGCCATAAAATAGGGTCTATCCTTTCAACTAAAAAATTAAGGTCGGCCCAAACATCTGGGCTATTGTCCAAACAGAATGGTTTACCCAAACATGTGTACTATTGTCTAAAAAACATAAATTTGTTGCAAAGGATTACCGCCACTAAAGAACTTAACTATAATAATACAGTTTTATTGCCCCGGCATGAACGGGTCATTACAATTAGGAAACAATAATTTAGCACAGCATCTTTTTAACTAATATTATACAATAAGGTACACAAAAATTCTTACTGTAATAAAACGACTCGCAGATGTTTTATGGTCTACCATCTGCAGTCATATCTTAAAATGAAATGCGTGTTTAAATAATGTTAAAATTACAAATAATAAGCGTGTTAATTTATAAGCTAAATCTAAGTTGGCGTATTGCTACCGCCACAGCACCCCCCTACCAGTGAATGACAGTTCACGAAAATCCACTTTGGAAATAGTCCGGGAAGCGGACGCGCCTTCCGGACCTTGTTCGCTGGTGTGCATCTGTTTCGTGATGTACATCTTCAGTGTCTTGAGTTGTCCGTTGCCTTGGTGCTTGATGTTCGTCGTCAGCTGAAGTGTTTTCAGGGTCAGCTAACACATAGGCTGGTTTAAGACGGTCAATGGAAATTGTAACGTCACGACCGCGGACGTTAACAACAAACGCCTTGAAGTCTAGAGTTGTTTCGAGCTCTTCTACGCGAGACAATGCATCAGCGACAGGGTTATCTTTTCCAGCAATGTGACGAATATCCGTTGAAAACTGGCTGATGAAATCTAAGTGTCGAAATTGGCGTGGTGAGCATTGGTCTGATTTCTTCCGAAATGCGAAGGTAATGGGCTTATGATCAGTGTAAATAGTGAACTTTCTCGCCTCTATCATGTGTCTGAAGTGTTTAACAGCAAGATATATAGCTAGGAGTTCGCGGTCATAAGCTGCATATTTCTGCTCGGTGGGGCTCAATTTCTTCAAGAAGAAGTCCAGCGGTTGCCAATGATTATCCACAAACTGCTGCAGCGCTGCGCCGACGGCGTAGTCCGATGCATCACACATTAATGTTAACTGTGCGTCGGGTTGAGGATGAGCAAGCAAGGTAGCCTCCGCGAGACTCTCCTTGCACGCCTCGAAAGCCTTTGTAGTAGCTGGTGTCCAGGGCACAGGAGCATTTCCTTTAAGGTTACCCTGGAGTAGGTCGTTAAGCGGTGCTTGAGTTGCGGCTGCACCTGGTATGAACCTGCGGTAGAAATTAATCATACCGAGAAATCCACGTAGCTTTTTGACTGTGTCTGGTAATTTAAACCGTTGTATATCGACAACTCTGTCTGGAAATGGTCGAGTACCAGTTGCAGTTACCATATATCCCAGGAAACGAACTTCTTTCTGACCAAAGATACACTTGCTGGGGTTGATGACGACGCCATATTTCTTAAGACGATTAAAAACAATTTTCAAATGCTTGAGGTGCCCTTCCTGTGATGATGATGCAATTAAAATATCATCAATGTACACGTAACAAAAGTCCAATCCCAGTAGCACTTCGTCCATGAAGCGCTGGAAGGTTTGGGCTGCGTTACGTAATCCAAAAGTCATGTACATAAATTCGAAGAGTCCGAATGGAGTAATGATGGCTGTCTTAGGTATGTCTTCCTCTGCGACTGGTATTTGATGGAATGCTCTTACTAAATCAAGAGTGGAGAAAATGTTCTTCCCGTGCAGTCCTTGTGCAAAATCCTGGATGTGACGTACTGGGTATTTATCGGGTTCTGTCCGACTATTGAGTGCCCGATAATCTCCACATGGTCTCCACTCATCTCCTTTCTTGGGAACCATGTGTAGTGGAGAAGCCCATGGACTTTTTGATGGCCGACACAATCCTAGTCGTAACATCGCCTCGAATTCCCTTTTAGCGGCGGCCAACTTGTCTGGAGCAAGACGACGGGGTTTGTGCGCAACTGGTGGGCCTGGAGTCGTAATGATGTGGTGTTTTGTGCTGTGGCTTACTGTTTTAGGTGCGCCATCCGGACGAATAATATCTGGGAACTCCTGCAGAAGCTCATGGTATGGTGATGAGCCATTAATGACTTTGATGCTTGGTTCCTGACACTCTGTTATCTCCGCTTTGTAGGTAAGCAGGGTGGAGGAGTCTATCAAACGTCTACGTTGCAGATCTGGTAGGAGTCCATAATATTCCAAAAAACAGCACCTAAGATTGGCTTGGAGACATCGGCTATTATGAACCTCCAAGTAAAATCTCGTCTTAGGCCAAGGTCCAACGTTAAATTAGCAATTCCATATGTAGCGATCACTGTCCCGTTGGCTGCAGAAAGCTCGTAGTTTGACTTTTTATGCGGGCCTTGGATACGATGACGACGAAACACGCAGATGTCAGCTCCGGTATCCACGAGGAATTGGATTTTGCTGGCTCGATCACAGACGAATAAACGGCGTGATTTCTTAGGGCAGGGGTCGTTTGCCGTCATTAACGACTGCCCGGAGCGTTTCCCGTAGCCTTGCTGCATGGTGGAACACATTTTGTTGCCTTCGTATCAAACCGCCAGTGATACCAACACAAATCACGTGGACGTGGACCACGGCTTCTGGAACGTGAGCGAGATCGTGATCTGTTTCTATCTCGCACTCGCGCACGTGATGTGGGATCGTTGATTTCTCGACGTAGCAAAGCAATCTCGTCCTTTAAACTGACGTACATCTTTTTCATGTCTTCCAATACCGATTCCTCTTGTTTGGTGGAAGTAGGACGAATTCCGGCCTCTGCAATAGCTGGACGCATTGGCAAGTATTCTAATGCTGCATCTGCAACTTCCGCAGCTTTCTCCAACGGTTGGTCCTTAACAGTTGCTAGGCTGTAAGACCGTTGGCAATCGTCCTTGCCAAAGTGTACGGACAGTAGATTCCGACATATTCTCACCAGCTAGGTTTCGTAGACGTCGAAGAAACTGTGACGGCTTATCATCTCCCAGGTCCTCGCGTTCCAGCAGCTGACGTGTTCGCTGACTCTCCGATGTACCACAACGCTTTGTCAAAATCGTCTTGAACGTTGTATACGGAGCGTCGTCGGGCGGGCTTAAGATGACATCACGCATTGTGTCTATGATGCTAGTTGGTATCTTCTGTATTATCAGTGCGTATTTTGATTTCTCCGAGTTGATGCGGGCGGCAGCAAACGCAGCTTCTACCATGGCGAACCAAACTTCTAAATCATTCGATTTGCACTCTGGTATATGTGGAGAACACGACGCAACCTCCGGGGCAGATTGTTCGCTAACGCTTCCGGTGTTCATTATACTGCTCACTTTTTCTGTTTTACTCAAAAACAATGTCTCTTCCACGGAAAACTCGCGTACTACTATTAAACTTTAACACACTACACTCAAATCACTCTTTTAGCTTCGGGGTCACCACTTTGGTGGTTATAAGTGTAGGTATTAGAATAAGCACTCACTTCCAGGAACTAACTATTGTATATTTTGTAAATTAACACTTAATACATTCACAGACAGAGTAAAATTATAATTATGCGACTCGGAGCGAGATGTGCTCGTGACGAGAGATGGCAGACTGTCTTCCTTCATCCAAATAAACCGACCCTTTTATAGGACTACCCGAATGAGGATCGGTGGGGATAAATCTTCCAGAAAATATATTTAAGCCATAAAATAGGGTCTATCCTTTCAACTAAAAAATTAAGGTCGGCCCAAACATCTGGGCTATTGTCCAAACAGAATGGTTTACCCAAACATGTGTACTATTGTCTAAAAAACATAAATTTGTTGCAAAGGATTACCGCCACTAAAGAACTTAACTATAATAATACAGTTTTATTGCCCCGGCATGAACGGGTCATTACAATTAGGAAACAATAATTTAGCACAGCATCTTTTTAACTAATATTATACAATAAGGTACACAAAAATTCTTACTGTAATAAAACGACTCGCAGATGTTTTATGGTCTACCATCTGCAGTCATATCTTAAAATGAAATGCGTGTTTAAATAATGTAAAAATTACAAATAATAAGCGTGTTAATTTATAAGCTAAATCTAAGTTGGCGTATTGCTACCGCCACAAATCCATCACATTCTCTCTTGGTCTCTCATATGTAAGTGCCGGCTGCGTAGGTATATACCACTGCATTGTCTATTTCTCCCGTTGAACAGCAGTTTCAATTTATAGAGTAACTCCCCCAGGTCTCAATGTATGAATGAAAATAATTTATTGAATGCATTAAGATGTTCATCATTTAGATTCAGTCTCTTTTTTATCTACCACCCGGTTCGCGAAGCGGTTTTCACTAGAGAAGAACGGGCAAGAAACTAGTGTTGCTCTTTTACCTATACAACAAGTTAATTTGGAGACATGACCATTACAGCTACTCTGCTCGTTCGACATCTTATCCGCTCTCGACGCCTCTTCATAAAACTGCTGCCTTTAGGGGGTGTTTCAAATTCGCGGCCACTCACTGCTGGAACGTTTTACTTCCTCCATATATAAGATCCCTTAAAACAAAACAAACATTTAAATTACACTATAAAAGATATTTATTAACTGAACAAAAAAATAAAAGTATTTTGTAAAGTAACCTTATACTTACACATGTTTTATGACCTATGTGTATATGGTACGAAGTCAAACTCCAAGCAGTTGGCTCCGACAATCACTATTCTAAGTGATACAATTATATCCCTCTTGGTGTGGTTTCCCGTAAGAACGGTATATTTTATGGCGCGTAGCTATAACATTATACCCACTTTAGGTGACATTTGTTTGTTTCCAATTGTTGGTTATATTATTTATTTGCACACGCCGCGCTCACTCTGCAACTTGCGCCTGCGACGGCTTGTACATCGCAACTAAATAAATTATAACGACGCAGTTGTGTGCACGTGCAAAACGTCGATTGCGATACAGATGTTATTGTAATTTTATAATATTGTGCATTTTATTAGTTATTTTATTTTATTTTTTTATTACTGTTATTTTCGTTTCTTTTTTTATTTTGTATATAAACTTGAGTAATTGGTTTGACGTCCGTACGTCACTTAAGGTGGCCACTGAAAATCAGCGTTGTGTTGTGGTTTGCACCACTTCACAACATAAAGCTGAGTGGCCACCTACCGGTCACAGACGCGATCAGCCATTTTTTATTATTAAGTTTTATAATACTATGTGCTTTATGTACGTTGCGTCTGTGTATCAATAAATAGTTTTTCTTTCTTTCTTTCTTTCTTTTCAAAACCAGTTTACAATTTGGTGATTATTATAAAAGTTACAAGTGGTTTAAATCCGAGCATGATATGCACACATTAATAAGTTGTTATAATATTTAAAAATGTACGTTCATACATGGTTCACATTGTCAGCGTCCGGCGGCGGTGCAGCGGGCGAGCTGACGGCGGCTCTGAGCGAGACAGTGTGCGCGCTGGAGCGCGGCGGCGCGGGCGCGTGCGCGGGCGCGGCGGCGCGGCTGCTGGGCGCGCTGCACGCGGCGGCCCCGCGGCTCGCCGAGCGCGGCCCCGGCGGCGCGCTCGCGCAGCAGGACGCGTCCGAATGCTGGGCGGAAATTGTGAGAGCACTGCAGCAGAGGTTGCCGGCGCCGCCTGGACTTGCTGAACAAGGGTAAGCAGAACATATTTTTATTGAAAAGGCATCTTAGCAGACCAGCGTAATTGTATCTGTTGGCATGGGACTGCCGTCTGATGCCAATGGACACTGCCTGGGTGGCATTTGCGCTCACCATCAAGTGCAATGAGGCAACAATGCCGGGCGATAATAAAAAAAAAATTAAGTATTATTATTTAAACAGTACGATTATTGAACATTAATTACACTATTCAATACTTATTTTTACTTATTATGATACAAAGAATAAACCAAAAAATCTTATACTAAATTAATAATAATATTCATTTTATGCATATATCTAATAGACAACTTACTGAGGAATATAACTTTCACTAAAATTTAGACAATTCCTAAAAAGCTGCTTCCATTCATCATTGAAGATATCAAATTGCAGGTTAGCTCCCATTTAATTCATTCAGAACTCATGGGACAGGTGACATGGCTCATGCCACCGTACAAACAAGCATCGCAAACAACTTGTGTCTTCTATTTCGAATATAGTTTTTTGGAGTATAGATTCGTATCAACTCACTGTGAATGTCTGGCACAAAAATAAATAAATTACACTCAACAGTTACTATACATAGTCCTGATCCCAAACTAAGATCGAGTCTTCTTGCCATGTTTTGCCTGATGGTGTTTGTGTTTTATAATGGCGTGTGTGTAAGGCAGGACACAAATGAGGAAGAGCACTTGTATAAAGTATTATATTTTGAAAACAGATTAAATATACACAGTACAACGTTCAGACAGTGACTGCTTATAATACAGTGGGGACTTAGTGTTCAAGCTCCTAATAATATATGTGTGACGAATAAACTCAAAAAGTACTGGACCGATTTTAATAATTTCTTTTTTCATTAGAAAGCTACATTATCACTGAGTAACATAGGCTATATTTAGTACTAGATTACTATAGAAATCTCTAGAAATTCCTATTAAAACCAACCGAAGGTGTAAAAAATTTTTGACATAAATTGTATTTCATCGCATACGCTGCGAAGAGTATTAATGATAGGACAAAAAAAATTCGACAATATTATAGAATATATCTTCTTCTGTATCAGCCCATATACGTCCCACTGCAGGGCACGGGCCTCCTCTACAATCGAGAGTACGATTGAGAGTGGTTAGGCCATATAGTCCACCACGCTGGCCTAGTGCGGGTTGGCGGACTTACATACCATAGAAATTTTTATAAATCGCTATGGTATGCAGGTTTCCTCACGATGTTTTCCTTCACCGTTTTAGTGCGTGGTGATCACAGATCACTCCCAATAGATACCTAATGCAAGGCAGCGGTTGCGCCCAACACATATAAGATATCAGATAGATATAAACCGATGCCAAATGTCGCGTCATCAGTGTCGTCCAAGTAGTGGACATGGCGTCGCACGTTAGCGAAAATTACATTTTGGGAACTTAATATAACAGTTAATAATGATTTGTTCAATAAAATGGTGTGCAAAAAACTCAAAAAAATAAAGTATCTAAAAAAACGCAATAAGTTTTCATCGATAACTAATATTCTTTAAATTAACTTGGTCCCGAGCGAGCTCAATTTATACGGGTTAATGTATCAATGTTAAACAGTCGAGTTCGGATGGAGAGTCAGCCGTCTCTTTTCCGCATAGCAATAACCGTAATAAGCCATCTTTTTTTGGCGAAATCACGCGTTCTTCTAGTGTTTGACGCATGTTTATAATATAATTCCCAGAAATATCAATATTGTAAAACAATAATGTAAATTAATTTTATTAAATGACAATGTCACAAAATATATATTGATTTAAATAAAAATTGCAAATTACCATAATTACGTTATTTTATGTAATTTGAAATAGTTAAATTTGTTAACAAGGTACTTTTACAATATTTTTTTATTTATCTTTGGCGTATTTAAATTTCCTTTTTTCTCTTTAGTTGTATACGTTTTCAAATATAATGGGAAGGTATTTATCATAAGTTTTAGTATATTAAGTTTATTGAGAATCAGTAGCACAAGCTATTGTACTAATTTTAACATACGTTGTATATATCGTCTCAAAAACATTCATAGTTCGTCAAGTGGGTTTCATCGTCACTTGTCGATATTACATTTACTACAGCCGCCGACAGAATTCAAGAATCGGAATAAGTTATTGTAGCCCTTTAGGGCGTGAGGTTTAGTTATTTACTATTCCATATTTTTATCTGATCTTTTATATCAACACTTAATTTGGGTATTTCGCCATTATGGTATACAAAAATACACGGTGAATAATAGAAATAAAACCGTTACATACTAAAGTATAAATCTTAATCCTATTTTATTCGTAGTTAGCGGTTGCCGGTTGGTATAATTTATCAGATCAGGCCGGTGAAAAAATATTATCAAACATTTAAAAAGTTGGTAATTAAGTTATAGAAGCGATCATAACACATGAACTTACTGTCAAATCGAACTATCGATACTGTTTTTTATTTATCGACTTATGCCTCATCTCTCCAGTGAAGTCCACGTGACCGCGCTGCAACCCGCCCACCCCCCGTGCAGTTCCCTTCGTTGGCGTTTTCGGTTCAAAACAAAACTATCGTAATGCGGTATCTATTGGAAGTGATCTGTGGTGGTGATTGACTATCAATACACACATGACTCCGAAAAGTCAGAGGTGTGCCCTGGGATTCGAACCCGCGACCATCGTGAACATGTTGGCAGTCGCGTCTAGTCCGTTTACCAACAGGCCACCACGCACTATATATCAATATCTACAAAAAAACTTCGCGAGACCATATGTCTAACTATTGTAGTTACGTCACTATAACTACTTTTTTACATTTAACAAATCTATAGAAATGCCGATCAAAATCAGACCGTGTTATCCATACCATTTATAAATGTTTATCCAAATAATTTTATATTCAAGACTGTCTCAATATCTGATGATTACTTTTTGAATTATTGAAATCGGACATTCCATTCAAACGATATCATGAAATTAAAATAAAATGCCGGTGGCGGCCGCCTCGGCGCCTCGGCGCATCGAGTAACTAACTCGACGAGAGAGGGGCAGTGCGGGAGAAGGGGGTGCACCATTATGAACTAGGTAGTGTACAGGGAGGCTTTAAGATAAGCATAAAATTTTTTTCTAATTAGGTGATTCATGGTCGTTTTAATATGCTTAAATTTTTGAAACTACGCAACGGATTTTGATGCGGTTTGTTTTAATAGATAGAGTGATTCAAGAGGAAGGTTTATGTGTATAATATGTGCATATTATTGTAGAGAAATCTACATGCACCCGGGCGAAGCTGGGCCGGGCCGCTAGTCTCGACTATAAATTTATTACCTGTTGTGTAAATGTGTAAACCGTTCACGTTCATCCTGGCAACACCCGGATTGCATTCATTATAACAAAGTTGTTAAACCACACATTTTTTATAACTTAATACCTGATATGAACACTATACATTTGGTCATCTGACAAATCTTTTGCTAAGCTTTTATCGATTTGTCGGATATTACAGACCCCCTTATAGTCCAGACAATTTATAGATATATTGTCATCCAATAGACTATACATCTAAGTCGTAAGATTTTATCTGAAATATAAATAATGATGAAACAAAATGTATAGTTTCGAGAGGCGTTAAGAGCTGTAAGCATGCCGTACTATAAGGGGCATAGGGTTAGGAAGCGGGATTACGAAGGGTGTACTGCCTCATCAATGATATGAATAGAATTAAACAGACCTTCAGCAAAATAATTATTCGAAAATCTGTTGGATCATAAATTATTTTAATTGGTAACGAGTTAGTTGATTTCGAGCTTTAAAAAGTTTAAAGGTGGAATTCATCAATAAGCTGGATAGTCAGACAATTATGAATTTCAGACTTTAATATATAATTCATTGAAAATGTTATTGTATCATATTTTAGTTTCCTATAACTCACCAATTTCTGTCAAAGTGACAATCTACTTACAAAAATAACACAATAATGATTATTAATCCTGATTAAACCCTTTTTTATTTCTTACAGATCATCAATAATCGAGCAGTACTTCGGCGGCACTTTCGACGTGGAGTTAGTGTGTTCGGAAGCAGACGAGCCTCCGACCCGATCAAAAGAGTCCTTCCTGCAATTATCATGCTTTATTTCTCAAGATGTTAAATATCTACAGTCTGGACTTAGATCTGTAAGTGTCGAATTATCTAAAGTATTAATTTATGAAATATAAATGTATTATAAGTAATAAATAATTATAAATCATTTATTTTCAGAAAATGTCAGAGCAAATCACTAAAATGTCAGAAACATTAGGAAGAGATGCTGTTTACACAAAAACGGTAAGTTTTCAGTTGATTATCCAATATTTTAATTATTAATAAAACCCCTTATAGGAGCATTTGCTATGAGTATGTTACCACTACAGAAAATATTTTATTTATAATAATAACATTCACACAGGCTGCCTCAGTGGCGTAATTATATTACGCTACGGTTGTACGGTACAAAGCTGAGGTCTCGGGTTCGAATCCCGAGTCGAGCAAAGTGGTATTGGATTTTTCTATTGCCCAGAGTTACGACTTTGTGCCCGATATGGCGATAACCCCCTATCACACCATGAGACGAAACATACAAGGCGAAATGTGGGTTGCACCTCTCACCTTGCCTTCACATTCTGGGAAAAGGCGTGAGCTAATGTTTGTATGTAATAATAGTCACCCGACATTCTATTATTTATCTTTACTGTTTTATGTTTTTTAGTGTAAAATTAGCCGCCTGCCAGCATATTTAACGGTGCAATTCGTTCGTTTCTACTACAAAGAGAAGGAATCTATCAACGCGAAGATCTTGAAGGACGTCAAATTCCCGCTGGAACTAGACGTTTACGAGTTGTGTTCACCGGAACTGCAGGAACGACTCACACCAATGAGGAATAAGTTTAAGGTAACCAACATTATAAAGCAGCTTCTATGGCACTCTATTGATAATCTTTGACGTGCAAACAAGAATATTGTTTCCTATGTTGAATTTTTTAGTTGCAAAAGTTGATAACATTTGTTGCTTCCTCCATGTGTTTTTTTTTTTCAAAATCATTGTGTTCGATTCCTAGCTAGGCATATCGATTTATCAAAAATCGAAGTGTGCAGTTTTAGTTTTCATCAAATTCGGGCTCGTCCTACGATCATTTTTCGCTATTCCTTATAACTTCGGAGTTGGCCATCCAGGCCCACTTAAAAAACTCACCCTGTATATGTGTAATTGTAGTTAATGACCCACAAAATATAACGTTTTTACATTCGTTTCAGGAAATGGAAGACGCCTCAGTAGAAACTGCTTTGAGTACACAAAATAAGAACAGTGGTGACAGCAAAAAAGAAGGAAAGAAAAAAGCCTTACCATACTGGTTTGAGAATGGTATGTTGTATATTGTTCCTATATCAGATTACATACATATCCTGTTATGGTAGTGACATATGTCCACAGTCCACACACAAGTTAGAAGACTGACTACTAAAGGTTAAAGAAAGTTACTCACTGCAGGCTGTTTCCTACAGGTTGTTGTGGAAATCGTTGCAAGTCTTTGTCCAGCAGTGGGCTTCAAGATAATGATTATATTAATGTCTACTTATATGATGCTATGTTATGTGCGGTGTGAATATACACCAGAAGTCGATTTTTATGAAGCAAATAATGCGATGGCGTGACATGATTTGAGCTTAACAGTGGAAAATAAAATAAAATGAAGCTTGTTCGCGCTCCAGCACAAAATGCTCGCATCTCTCTCTGTGTAATCCATCCCTGGGGCGACGGTCACTCGCACTCGCCCGCAACGAACGCCTCTGTTATATTTGCGTCTGATCGTATCCGCTCGCCCCGTCGCGTCATCCCCTTAAGCTGAAATCAAACTATATTATTACGTCTTATGCATAGAGTAAAGAAGCGGCCATAAATACTAGAGAAACGCGTCATAGACCGACCTGAACAACATATTCTTTTGTTATGTGCACATTATCAATCGTACGCATAAGTCGTGATCTTGTATGTTCCATTGTCCTGATTGGCCAGTTAGCCGCATCTAGTATCTATGGCCGCTTCTTTACTCTATGCGTAAGACGTACGTTCGATAGTTTGATGTCAGCTTTAGTCATAAAGCAATTAAGTATGAGGTATTAATGGTGATTGGTTTGCAGGCGCGTTCCCCGACGTGGGCAGCAACAACAGCGGTCTGTACCGGCTGCAGGCCGTGCTGACGCACCGCGGCCGCTCCTCGTCGTCGGGGCACTACGTGGCGTGGGTGCGGCGCGGCACCTCCTGGCTGCGGTGCGATGATGATGCAGTCACGCCTGTCTCGGAGGAGGACGTGCTCAAACTCAGCGGTGGAGGTACTATATACAAACCTCGCATGCACTCATCCACAAAAAATTGTAGAAATTGAACTAACCCTTTATTTCACCTGGCAGAACTATCACACCTTGCACATTTGTGAATGTTGACTGTATCTTGCATTAAAGATTTCGTTTTTACTAAAGTATTTTCAGTGATAACCTTTATTATTAACTTATATAATTTAATTTTTGATTAATTTATATTTGTTTTATATGCTACGGTAAGTGCGCGGGCATGGAGCAATAACAAAAAACCGTAGTTAGATGCAAACTCATTTTTTGCACGGCAACATGGCGGCGCAGCAGGCACATGCGCTTATTACAACATTAATAGTCATTACGCATACATAACAATATTAATAAGTATCAAAATGAAAACTCGAACATTAAAGGGATGCCATAAAAATGGCTCAGTGGCACCTCCATTTATTTCTACATTATTTTGCCAAGCTGTACAGTCACCAACATAAGTCGCTACACAGTCACGAGATTTGGAATTGTCTTATCATCTAAAATAATTATTATTTTCAATATCGTATGGCACTTCTCGGCATAGATGACTTTACTTGGTTATATTTTACGACTACAGAGTAGTACGTACAAATTCATTAAAAAGTTATCGAAAAATGTGAAGTGTTCAGCGACTTATGTTGCTGACTGTACACGCGTACGTAATCACGCACATGCACGAACATACATACACGTACGCATGCACGCAAGCATGGACGTACTCACGCATGCGCACACAACACAAAAACCGAGACGCGCCATACGCATGCACGGCAATCATTCTACCTTTTCAAAAGCAAATGTTAACTCATTATTAATATTGAATCAATTTGACATTTTGACAACATAACCAATAAGTTATGGGTCTCACGATACTCTAATGTCTTATTTTTAATTACAGGTGACTGGCATTGCGCATATTTACTACTGTACGGGCCCAAGATCCTTGAAGTCCCCGAGGAAGAAGAATCCTCTGGCGACCAGGCCGCGAGCCAAGCATAAACTCCGCGGAGACAACCTCAAACAAGGCTGATTAGCGCTTCTTACGTATGTTCCGGACCCCGCTCGAATTGATACTTTTGTATGACGCATCCATGTCCCAATAATCTAAATATAATTTAAATGTTTTGCGTATGTTGATTTGTAATTAAATAATTAGGAAATGAGTTATTTATATTGAAGTTTGATTACGCATATTCACTCCTTTTTTATTAAAAGTTTGCATGATAATCTTTATCACAAGCCATGTTGGTACATACTAAAATACTACTATTTACGCCTTAAACAAATATATTGTGGTATGAATTTTTTGTGAGCAAAACATGTTCTTCGATGGGAAAAGCATATAATAATGCCTAACCAAAAACATAATCTTGTTGCACAATCTATGAATATGAGCCCTGGCATTTAACTAATCAAGTCTATTATTTTAATTAATCTGGGGGTCTAACGACCACACTCAGAGATGATAACTGTCAATTAAATAGTTGGTTATTTGACTCCAATATGTTTATTGTATTTATCAAAAAGTATCCATGTCCAAAATCTAAAAAAAAAAGAAAGAAATTCGTAAATCCCTTCACAATTTAAAATTTAGAGACTTTTACAATCTTGTAGTGAGAGTAAAAGAAAAGAGATGCTAAACAGAACTAGTGACGTCACTAGTCTTAATATGCCTTACAGAGTGCGGGTGTGAAAGAGACGGTAAGATGTTTTCACTACACTCCCATTCTTTGATTTAAAATACTAATGTTTGTTTCATGTGACAAACTACTTTTATACTGTTTACACAAAAATGTTACAATTTAATGGTCAAATAACATTAAATTGAAACATGTTTGTGGGCAAAATATTACAAATAAATGATAGTCAAAACCCCTATTACTTAGTTTAGATTTTGCAATAATAATCTTCACCAAGGAACTATTTAATTAATATTAAACATCTCTAAGTGTGTCCGTAAGGTGTACATATTAATCTGACACTAGCGTAAAACTATTTTTGGGGGTGAATATGTGCGCATCTAGAAGTCTACAAAATGTTAACTAGCAAAATTTAAAACAATTGACAAACAATCAGATGATTAATGTTACACCCACCATGTTACATTGTAACAATGTAATGTCATGTCAATATGATTCAAAGTGTTGTCCGCACGCAATCGTTCGCATCGACGAAGACTAATACGAAAATTAATGAACAATTTCAAATAAAAAAACGGGAATTTAACATTGATAAAGGGTCTGGTAGATCGCTAGGAATGGTTAATTCATCGACAGCAGCGTCATTACATTGAACTTCTTCAGGATATCTTAAGTGGTTGCGTGCGGATTAAGGAGACATCCGTTTCACTTTCAAATAAAGTTGTTATACATTGCCCGCCAGATATTTTTAGCAACTGGAATAATTTTATAAAAATAATGTTGTAAGCCGCATTGAATAAACTGTCCTTCTCACGAAGTCCATTTGAATATGATTTTTCAGGCCCATATGATTGCTATCGGGTGCGGTGTGCACCAACAGCGCTAAATGTACTAAATATCTACATATAAAATACTATTAAAACGCTGAATTATTTATCTTATTTGTTTTATTTATAATAACTCCCATGCATCAATAAATAGACTAGAAATGGAATAATATTTAAATATATAATACGTATAACTTTTAATGGTGCCTTACGTTCACGCAAACAGAAGTGCATATAAGTTGTCGATACTACATCCATAAAGGACTTTGTGAAATGATATATCTGTACTTTGTGCTAATTGTAAATTAAATTTGCCAAAAACCTTACATTTAGGTGGACAGTGTGTGTTCGTCTCAAAGCCTTGCTAGGGTTGCTAGCTCTTCGAAAAAATACGTTATTTGAAAGCAAAAGAAAGCAATTTCACAGTACAAAAAATGATTATTATAAACTTATTTTTCCATGTGCTAAATAAAATAGTTTTGCAAACGTAATTATTTTAGAAAACTCCCAATTATCTTGACGATTAACTTTATTTTTTAATCTAATTTTGTTACTGCCAACACATATTTTGTTGTGTCAAAAAACTTTGAATTCAATTTTAAAATCCTGTGCAAAATTGCAAAATATCCTTGAAGAATGAAAATAAATTGATAGTACAAAATAATATTTTTAATCACTTCGGTTGCTATTCAAGCATTATGCATTTAGAATGTATGCAAAGAATGTTGTGATTGATAAATAATTTGTACGTAAAGGCGGGACATGAAAATTGTTTATTATGAATCGGCATTGAAAATGCTACTGTTGATCGCTTGATGCACATTTGTTTAACGTTACACTAGAATATCATCTAAGTTGTCTGTACAAGATGTATTGAATTTTATAAGACTAATTATACTAAAATACGATCGAAATTTTGTTTTATTTATTTAAATTACATATCGCTATTAGTCACTGCTTATATTACCATTTAAGAAGACTGAATACACAGGGTATGTCAATACTGCAACCCAAAAACGAAGCCGGGTGGTAGTTTTAGTGACTTCAGACCAAGGGCGGATCCAGGGGGGAGGTCATGGGGGTCATGACCCCCGCCTGGGCTGGGCCCGGATTGACAAAATTTATTGATAATTATGCCATCTTGTTGATAACATTTATAAGCACGTTTAATTCTTTGTATGTTGATAAATAACTTAACACGTTGAACACCACAATAAAAACCATGTTTAGACAAGTGAGCCGCGGCGGACACCATGTGCCCGCCAGCATGTCGGGTCCAAGGCGCCGCGTAAGACACCGTGTGTCCGCACGCCCTCGATCACTTCAGAAGCCTCTAGATGGCCGACGGACACCGTTTTTACTATTTTTACGTAGGCAGGTGACCCGCGCGGCTCCATAGTCCAACATAACCGCTTGGCACTAATAAATTCAAGTAGACTTAGAAATTGTGGTCTTTTTCGCAAATTTTTGCCAAACGTGTCGCAGGTAAACAAAGGAGGTAATCTTATTTATTAATTTGAGAGATGTTATAGTTAAGTGGACATTAATTTTTCGTCTTTACAATACATTTTGAAGTCGTGAGAATTATAATTGATTTCAGTAAATTAATTTTCAAAGTAATTTCTTACGTAAGAAGCTACTCTTTGTTTATAATTACCTAAAAAACGGTACCTGTTTTGTTAAAATAGGTTTCTACTAATACGGTAACTGAAAAAATAAAAAGTCATAACATGTTCGTAATTAGTTTATTAAAAAACAACAGATATCTAAATACTAAATATAAAGAGACCAAAAGTCTTATGTATCACAAATTGCTTGGCATTAAAACAATAGTTTTATCTTAATAGTATTTATAAGTCTTAAAAATCAGTCAATAAAGACCACAACTAATCACAACTTTCATAAATATTTTAAGATATAAAAACCTAAATGTACTTTAAATCTAGTCTTTAGTATAAAAAAACTAAGAATGCAATTTATAAAAACAACTATGGCACAAAACAGGTTTTTCAGGACAAACGTTACAAAATGTGTTCACTTTTCTTGTCTTGTTACGTGCTTATTGGCGACCCATGTTTTTTGACATTCATCTTGTAACGAGTGGGGGGGCCCGACAGCGTGACCCGCACGGCGCTCGCGTAAGTAAAGCCGCGTGGACGTAATGGCGGGCCGCGACGGACACTGGTGTCTGCTATTCGATATCTCAAAAAGTAATGTAAATATCACTATTTTTGTAAGTTCCTTAGTATTTACAAATGATTTAATTACAGTATTCGCAAAAAAATACTTCAACATTTTTTGTAACAGTTTCGATTTTTAGTGCGGCCCCTGAGGAAAGTATGCTGTCGGACACATGGCGTCCGTCATGGCGTTCAACGTGTTAAAAAAGTATGTGTGTGTTCACAAATAACTCCTGTAACGAACTTTAAAAAGTCATTATTACGAATTAGAGTATTGAAATCAAACCCAGTGTTCTGACATGACCTATATGACCCCCCCCCCCCCCCCCCTCCCTGGCGTAAAAGCTGGATCCCCCTTGCTTCAGACACAATACAACTAAATTTTATGCAAAAAATTGTAACGATTTTTTTTGTTATTTTTTTCTATCGTCGAATTAAGGTGGTGAATACATAGTTTTTTACTATACACTAGTGTATAGTAGAATCTATTCTGCAGTCGACGACGTTATTCCACCAGAGCAAGCTGGCTTCAGGGCAAGCAGAAGTTGCGCCGATCAAGTCCTGGACCTATCTTCATACATCGAAGCTGGTTATCAACGTGGGCGTAACACTTGATCGCTCACTAACTTTCAAGCCGCATATTGAAAACGTCAAACAGAAGGTGAAAACGAGGATCAACATCATCCGTAGACTGGCAGGCATAAGCTGGGGAGCTTCAGCTGCAGTTCTTCGTACATCCGCCCTAGCGCTAGGGTACTCGACTGCAGAATATTGTGCACCCGTATGTTACCGCAGCGCTCACACAAAGAAGGTCGACACACTGCTGAACGAAGTCATGCGACTAATATCGGGAGTAATAAAATCAACCCCTAACCCATGGCTTCCTGTTCTATCGCATATTCCACCACCCAAGCTGCGTAGGTACAGAGCAGCGGCTAACGAATGGGAGAAGTGTGTCCAGTCAAACCGCCCGAAGCCCATGCCCATCAGGGAAACATTGGACGAACTTCCTACTTCTCGTCTAGGTTCAAGATTCCCAATTTGGACGGAGAGGATCAAAAATAAGTTCGACCCAAACGAAGCCTGGCGTTCAGAATGGTGCCATTTTAAAAACACCAATACGAATCTCGTATCTGACCCCACCAAGAAGCTGTCCGGTTTCGATGCGGAACGCAAGACATGGACAAGGCTCAATAGATTCCGGTCCAACCACGGGAAAACTAACCACCACCTGCATAAATGGGGTCTAAGGGAGTCACCACCATGCGACTGCGGAGCACCCGACCAGACCCTGTCCCATGTCGTAAACGAATGCCCACTTCGCTGTTTCCCCGGTGGAATCTCGGAACTTCATGAATAAACTCCTGATGCAGCAAGCTGGCTAAAAAACCTAGACATAGAAGTTTGATCCACGCAGGATAAATGCCATACGCAATGATGACATAGTTTTTCTTTAATAATAGTGTAAACTCTTTTTTTTAAAGACTCTATGGTACACTAGGATTTAAATTATTATTTTAAGCAAAAGCTATGGATTTACTACCCAAACTCGACGATATTCAAAAAATAATAAAAAAATGTCGCCTTTCTTTGCGAAATTTCAAACACATTGTGTTTGTAAAACTACCACCCGCCTTCGTGGTTCAGAGATTATGTTTGGTCCTGGCTTGCTATTTGGCCCTGATAGTTTCTAGAATTTTAATTTGGGCCATATACATAGAGAAATTATTGCCTCAAATACCTTCAACGTGTTCACCATCAAGACAATCCTTAATGCTTCTGCACCTCTTCTTAAAAGTCAGCTTTAATCATACGTTTCAATATGATTTTAAAGGAGCGTCAACATTTATACTTAAACGAGCAGCAACTTCGTTCCCCAATAAGAAACTAGTATGCGTCTTGGTTCTGCGCCGACCGATCATAACCAGTAACCCAGACAATACCATTTTTGGCCTCGTCCGGGGTACTGAAAGGGCAGCTTTACCTCTTAACACAAAAAAGAGGTTTCAAATTAAGTAATGTCCGTGCTGTTTATTTGTTATTTGAATGTCGTCCAATTTTTATTGCAATGAATGGCGAGACGAGCATTCCATTCGTCTAATGGTAAGCGATATGACCACTCATGGGCAGTAAATAACCAAAGAACAATATGAATGACAAAGCAATGCTTTGCACTGCGCTCGCGGTCCTCGCGGACACACGCGAACGCACTTCAGTAGGTCTGTGCTACAATGTCCTTCAAACCAGAATATAACAGTGCATTTACACTGCTGTTTGGCGGGAGAAAGAGACATTGCCGTGGTACCTACCCAGGCGGTCTCCCACTTCTGACAGACCTACCACTAAAATCTCATTTTGAAATTTTTTTGATTGACTGCAGTGTGCAACCAAAGAGAATTTAAGACCTGCAACCATCATTGTCAACAATGACATAAAATAATCGTAACGCAGTGTTTATAATTTTCTTTTATTCGTACTATAATAAACATGTAGAATTGAATATATTCTCATAAATATGGATTTGTATTGTAAACGGCTTATAAACCCGAACAGTATGTTTGTAAGAACGCTCAAGTTATTGTTCAGTTTCATCGGAGGTGTTGCTATTGGTCAAATTTATTATATTTATTTGCTGAAGAAAATCCCTTTTCCTGGAAATTGGGGAATTGTTCTCTCCATAGTCATAAGTGTACTGATAGGTAAATAAAATACTACTTACACCAAGTCAGTAGTCCTTTTACTTCAAAATTGATCATGGAAATTGCCTAGTTCTTGCGATCTGCATATAACTGAAATCGACGATTACAAGTTCTACAAAGTCGCTTCATCCAGTGATAAAAAAATATGTGACAGTGTTATTGCACGTATTGAGCTCCCCCCTATACTATCGTGGTACAGATACACAAGGCGAAACGTGGATGGACTGGTTACCAGAAGAACCTCTGCTTACCCCTTCTGGGAAAAAAGACGGAGAGTTAATTTATGTATTTAGTTGTTTAGTTAAGCATGACCACAATATATGTCACTAGACTCTGTAGCTCAAATTTGCATTTTTAGGCTTTGGTAACGTTTTTTTAAAGCAGATGAGATGTGCTTCTCTGCTCTTAATCCCGATGTATTGTGGAAAGTCAGGTCGGGGCGTTTTGAAGGCTGTGGTTCTTACTTATGTGGTGGCAGGTGATTTTTAATGAAATTATTGTTTATTCTTTAGTGTATTATTTTGTGAAGTGCGTGTGAATTATTATGAAGTGCGTGATGGCCTGTGGAAGTGCGTGGTGGCCTGTTGGTAAACAGACTAGACACGGCTGCCAACATGTTCACGGTGGTCGCGGGTTCGAATCCCAGGGCACACCTCTGACTTTTCGGAGTCATGTGTGTATTGATAGTCCACGTCCACCACGCACTAAAACGGTGAAGAAAACATCGTGAGGAAACCTGCATACCATAGCGATTTATATAAATTTCTGTGGTATGTAAGTCTGCCAACCCGCACTAGGCCAGCGTGGTGGACTATATGGCCTAACCACTCTCAATCGTATTTACGATTGTAGAGGAGGCCCGTGCCCTGCAGTGGGACGTATTTGGGCTGATACAGTTACAGTATTATTTTCATTCTACTGGGAACGAAAGTAAAATCATACGAATACACTTGCCGGTAAATCGCTTTGGAATTCTTCGAAGTTCACTTATCTTTGATGGTGGTATTAGATTAATGGCTTTAGAATGACCGGTTAGTTCTTTTGCATAGGTTTACATTATGGATTGGGGGCACCATGACAATTTCGCCAGTGGCGTCCTGACGAACTCGCACAGAATATCTCCCCGCAACGCTTAAAGCGCCATTACTTATGTTTAATATACGCGTGACGCGTTGCTTTTAAGTAGATAATGCTCATTTATAACAGGTCCAATAACAAACATGTGCTTAAACGCAAAAGAAGTTGTGCGGGAATTCGCTTGCAGCAATGAATTGGCTTACAATATTTCAAAAGCAAAGTACGCATTTCTGGAGAGACCCGTCCGGAAGACTGCTTATGAAATAGAAAATGAAGTGGAACTAATCAAGGAGACACTCAGGTTCTCTTTTTTACCAGACAGTAATTAAGTAAGGCTTCAAGATGAGAGAAGAGAATGTCAAGAGCCAAGTAAAGACAGCTTTATTTGAATACGAATTTTACTATTAATTTGCTGAAAAAAAAGTGTTAGTAAACTTTGTAGGATTTGAAGCCCTGCTGCAAGACGGTAAATGGAAAATCTGTCGTATAATTGTTTAAAAGTTATTTATGTAAAAATTCTATTGTTTGTATACCTAGTTGGTGGTAGGTATTGCAGAAATTACAAATAATCTAAGATAAGCTTTAAAGCGTTCATTTTTCTATAGGATATTTGTACGTTTTCCAGTGTACGATATTGTTGGAATATTTATTTCTTAAATATGTACACTTTTTCTGAACATCTATAAGACTGAAGAAATAAACAGATTGTTGGGATATTGCCAAGGTGAATGAAATTAGTAAATGCACATTACTTCGCAAAAAAACTGCATTGCTTTATATTTTGTGCCAGAAAATATCAGCAGCAGCGAGCAGCACGTTTCCTTCACCCAACTATGAGTTTTATTTTTCAGTCAATACTTTTTGGACCTAAACCAAAACAATAACCCAATCACATCCTTGTGGCACAATTAAACTGTGATATAGTTTGCCAGTACTTCTTATAATCCTGAGTCGTTTAAGCAGTTCCTTCAGCTATAAAACTTACCCGCATAGCTGTATCGAATTGTCTCTTGCTGTTCCTGCTAACATTTTACATGAAGTTTTCATTTTACAATTGTCTAGGTCAATCGATAAAGTGTTAAGACCATTGGAGAACGAGATAGAAGGCGCAGAAGAAGAACAAGTTAGTCGCGGAGAAATTGAGTATATTGACGGTCTGTTTAGCACTTCCAGGAATCTAGAAACTAATAGAAAACAGGACATGTTAGTATATTAAATTAAATTCTATAATGAAATCTTGAAACTTTAGCGTAGGTACACAAGTTAAGAAATTGCCTACTAGCATTGTAATTTAATAACAGTAATAACTTTAGTGAAACTATACTCAATAATAACAACTTTGACGAAATATAAAAATACGGAATCTATGTGTCATTGAAATTTTGTTTGTATTTTATCAAATAACTCGAGATTATAAATAAGTTTAAGTTCCTATGCAGTCAATAAATTATCAAGAACTCCTATAAACAGCACTGACTTGAATCGAATCAATTAGATTTTAGAGACTTTCCCGCCCTCACACCCGCCACTGCAACTCCTGTCAGCCAGGATCAACAGTGGCACACAAAGATATGACACCGAGCTCCGGAGCTCGGCGAGTCTCTCAGGGACACTAGTTTGTCTTTAACCCGCATCGAAATTAATCAGAAAGAAAAAAAACAAAAGGAGGAGTTGGAAACAAATAGTTGTTCACTTCCCTCCGCAGCAAAGCGGGTGACAAAAAATATTGAGTCGACAGGTATGTATCCTCTTATATAAAGATATACAACTGGAGAAGCCAGATGTATTAAGCACCACGGGATAAACAAATTACATGGGTCCTATAGTTTGAGCTGCTAAATTTGGGTCCAATAATAGGTATGGCAAAAGCGCCGGAAAGCACGGAAGTTCCTCCTAGATTCCATGAGGTCCGTATAGTATGCAGCACCAGAAGTTATTTGCATATTGTTCAACATTATGCCGCATTCATCGGACCAGCGATCACACTCCCAAAGTATATGATGTGCAGTTTGTTCGTACTCACAGTCAGGTGTAGAGCATTGACACGCAGGCGATTCAACCAGCTTAAAAGTGAATAGTTTGCTCTTAAAGTTGCCATGTCCAGTTAGGAACTGTGATACACAGTGATCAATTTCTAGCCACGATTTTCTTAAGCGATCGCGAACGGACGGAAAGTATTGATATAAGTGACGCCCCTTTGAGGATATATCCCACCGGTTCTGCCATTCGTCAATTAATTCAGAGTACGCAGCAGAATACGGTTTAAATAATCTGCTAATCTTTAAAAAGTCTCGGGATGCAATAAAGTTAAGAATCAATTAGATTAGCGCCTAGAGCTAAATTGAAGTTCGTTGAATGCACTGCATTGGACTGAAGTCACATAATACCTTATTTTTTTTTTAATTTCAGGCCTGTGAAAGCTAGTCAAGCAGATAATTACTTGAAGAAGTATATAAACAAACTAAACTATCGATGTGAAGACCAATTGTCCCGAGCTGTTATAGTGTGTTTGAAGGCATTGTCTGAGGCATACGACCGGTGTAGTCACGTGGCCCCGGATTACGCTAGCTGGCTGCTCTGTGCTCCTCTGAAGACTCCTTACTCTTGTAGCATCATGAAAAGTATTAGACGAAATGATACATGCTTGAGTAAGAAACAGGTGAATCGTGAATAAAATATTAAAACGAAATAACCAATAATTAGTAGTAGGATATATACGTATTTGCCCGAATATCGATCACCGTTCGCCGTCCACACCTAATCAAGTGCGGATCCAGCTTTCAAGCCAGGGGGGTCAAATTATTGTCTTGTCAGAACACTGGGTACGATTTCAATACTCGAATTCGTAGTAATGATTTTTTGAAGTTGTTACCAAGAAGCTTATACCCAAATGGAGATTGCATTCCGTATACGGTATGACCTCCCCTCTGGATCCACCGTTGCACCTAACACGTTCTGTAACTTACAGGATGCACCTTCATATCCGATTTAATCGAACAAAACTTTTATCAAAAACAACAATATTTAGAAGAAGAAAGTTTTTTTAGAAGTACACCTTAATATAATTCACTTTCACTTTTAATCTTTGTCTGCCCTTTGGTACCTATCCCACTTAAAAATGGAGCCAGCGCAAAATCATTTTCCTAGCCTACCTTTTTTGCAGGTTGATCCAGGATTGGGAGAAGCTTACAGATGCTGTAAAGTACATCAAATTTCAATTCATAAATATTTCAGAACATGTTAAAGCTGAATATGAAGATAGATATAATTCCCATGTATATGATATTCAGGTATGTTTATTTATCTTCGGGAGATTATTAATTTATCTATAATAACAATTTCTGAAAGTTTATCTCTACATTGAGCGTTATCTATATACAACAGACGTCGCTTCAAAACATCTATGTAATTGGGTTCTCTACCCCTTCATTTCACTCCTGAAATTGAAAAAGCTTTAACAATTATTTAATCGACGTGTCATGTTGAAGTAAAATAAGGCGAGAGGGTTCTTGTCGCTGTTTGTCCACAGGATTCCGTAGAAGTTCCCCCGAACAACAATTTTGTTGCCACACAATGAAAGGATTGTCGTGCGTGTAAAATTCGTTGAAGGTTAAATTTTGTTAGGTTTCACGACTTTTCCAACTTCAACTTTGTTCACAATTGGAAACTCTGAGAGGTTTCTTTTGTTTCTTTTGGGTGTTTTTTTCGTTTTTGAAGGTAATAACGCTATATGGTAACGATGTGGTTAAAGCGTACAGAGGCCGTCTGTGTAGACTTTTCTATTTTTGCCACCACGCAACAGCATGTAAATACTATTGTGTTCAGTTTTATTGAACATTGTGACTATAATTACTTGGGTTAGTGAGACTTAAAATGTAAAGTCTCTGGGTGAGAAACGCATAGTTTGAAAAGTTTTGGGTGAAGTTTGCAAGGACACTCTCGTAACTGGATAACTTTGTGTTTAGGACGCCAAAGAAACAGGTGCCCGTGTGATACACGCATTCGAAGAGAAGATCTCTATAATGCGATCAGCTATCACAGTGATTAATATTTGCATGGCGCTGCTCTTTCTTAGGATATTCTCCGCCGCTGTATTTTACCATGACTCGTATTTGACCAATATCGACTACGATAACATTTACATCACCAACTATTTCAAACAGTTGGACAAAAGGCGGAAAGCTAAGAATAGAATCACGCTCTTGCCTTTGAAGAAGGTAAGCTTTGATTTTTATGTTTCTGTTAGTTTTCATTGTAGGTGGAAAATAAATTCTACTTCTCAGCCACAGGAAGTATCAGCCTATGTAAGTCCCACTACAGAATCTAGCAGCCTCTACAATCGAACTACGATTGTAAGGTGATTACGTCATATATTCCACCATGCTGGCCTAGTGCGAATTGGCGGACTTAACCTACCATAGATTTTATTTACAAATGCTATAGTACGTTTACACCCGAAACCTTACCTTACGATGATTTCGTTCACCGTTATAGTGCGTGGACTATCAATACACACAAGACTCCAAAATTCAGAGGTGTGCCCTAGGTCTTGCTATTTGAACCCTCGACCACCGTAAACATTTGTCAGCCGCATCTGATCCGTTTACCAACAGTAGATAGGTAGGTACAACACGCACTTCACCACCACGCACGCAAAATGTTAGCTCATTAAAGTAAACGAGAGACTCTTCAATTTTGGTCCTCATTGCATATTGATGGAATATTATTCACAACAAAAAATAACATTAAATCGATAACGCCTTTTTCATAACCGAGTGTCAATTTAGCAGTTTCTAAAGCTAATGATATAATCGTACATAGCGTAAGATATAACATAAAGCGTAATATTATATTCCAGATGGAAAGAATTAGGTACATAGACGTAAACTCCGTGGCATACATACAAGAACGGAGCAAACTATTTACACAAATCCTGAAAGTAATGCTGGAAATGATCACTGCAACAACATTTGTAATGCTGGACAGGTTATTCTATGAGGCACTGGACGTGGTCCGCCAACATGCTGAAAAGGACTACACGGTACAAGGAACCCGAGACTTAAGCATTGAGGTGAGACAAAAAATCTGTGGATCTCCCAAACATTTGTTTCTTAGCTGGGATCAAAACCGCGGCTTCAGGTTTCACAGTCGGCGTCGAACCAACAGCGCCAGGAGACTGTCTAAAAAAGCCTATGAATAAAACTAAAATTGCCTATGAATAGTAAAATTTACAGGAACTGTAATAGCCTCCATGGCAAAAGTTAACCTGTGGACTGCGAAAGAGAGACTGCAGGTTTAGTCTTCGCTGTAAGCGAATGTGTAATATGCGGTACACAAATATTTATTTCGAGCCCTGTTACAACTCTCTCTTTGTTTCTTTTTATCACAACAATGCGACGCCTAAGTAGATGTTGTGCACTCGTATTTTGGAACTACTTTGCTACTTTAGGGGGTTTTGTTTCTACATAACGAACCAGGGAAATACCCTGCAATTTTAATTGTTTGGCAAAATATGTCATGCTGGCACTTCACATGGCTGTTTGTATTTGCTATTGGGAGTTTGTCGTATTTGGAAAAATATATGACATTTAGGCAAACATGCAAATAGAGGCAAATATGACCATCCATACTTAGCAACAAACACACAAACATTTGGCATCAGTGTCCAGTGATCAGATAGCCTAGGGTGTTTCCAACACTATGGACGTGTTTCAACTTGCAGCGGGATTTTATTATTTAAATACATGCTACTATTACATGCTACGTGTCAGAAAACACGAGATATTGAAAAAACCATGGAGAGCAAGGCGCTGGTGGATGCTGACTATGCATAAAAATCGAACGAAATACAAAAATACAAGACGTCCGTACAGGACGTGCACTTCTGAATATGGCCAATGTGTAGACTGTTTGTTTGCGAATTTGTCTATTTATTCCTTTTGATACGCCTCGAAAAACTGACAAGCGCACGGTAACGCGTATTTGTTATTGGCCTTGTTTGTCAAATAGGCAAATAAGGCCACATTTTGTCAATTAAACTGACTACACATGGTAATTGTTTGCCAAATATGCCAAATACACAAATACAAATAGCCATGTGAAGTGCCAGCATGAATAAAATAAGAGTAAAAATAAGTGTAATCTACGAGCATTTAAAAAGGGTGTAAAAAGGAAGGCAGAAGAAGTTGTACACGTCATGTTTACATTATTGTACAGTAATCCTTCCCACGTCCAAAGAACAGCTTATTCGATAAATTGACATGAGCCCTTGCGGCTTGCGGGTACTAACAACTCATTGTGATCTCTGGGCCTTCTATTGTTACTTAATTTAACCACTTGAAGCGCATTTGCAACTTATTAAGGTTATTTCTCTATGTAGAAAGTAAACGCAGTATTATATTCCTCTTGCAACATTTCATTTTAATAATACATTTCATTATAAGGATAAAAAATACGAACAACACAATTTCTTTTTTGATCTAAACTTCTCAAGTTCAAAGTTAAAACTAATTAAAGCTACATCATGCTGTTAATCATTTTAGAGGTAATCTCACTGTGACCAATCTTCTTTACTATGAGTATCGCATGCCACGAAGTAAAAATTAACTGTAAAAAATGTTTGCCCTGTCGTGTCACAAACCATAAGCGAACTAGCCTATGATCTTATCTGCCGCTTTTTTCGGCTAGTAGGATAGTCAGAGACTCAATAATGCATATAATATTTTTTAGAAAACATCCAGAAGTTTTTTAGGGTAGCTGGAAGCAGTTTGAGACGATGGGCTAAAGATCGAGTCCAGTGGCGTGCCATAGGAGAGGCCCATGTCCAGTAATGGACGCGGAAGGGCTGATGATGATAATGATGATGATCCAGAAATTAGCTTAACTGCTTGCTCAGATGCGATTTCACTATTAAACTTACTTTTCCTCTTTACAGGTGGAAGGTATAAGTATACCAGCGATAATTCTGCGCAAATTCCTCAACAACCTCAGCGGCCAAAAGTTCCAAAGCACTATTAACAATACTGAATGTATACCCAGGCCACGTCTCATGCCACCAATCTACTTTGTCAAAATTTACGGAGGATACTTATGGATCTTATTACTTTTGTATATAAATCCCTATACGTTAAGATTAAGAAGGTAAATACGTAAGACATGCCGTGCGTACGATAATAGCTTTATATTAACATTTTAGGTAGGTATAATAACATATTTTAGATTGATCTGCAGTTACTTTTATCCACGTCGTGAAAAACAACGCATTCTTCACCTTTACAACGATATACTGAAAAAACGCATGAAAATGAACAAAACTTTGCGTCGGCAAGTAATTCTATTACTAACTTTATAGTTTTAGTACTTTGGGCTAATGTAAACAATATATATATTGGTATTTATTGAATTTTGTATGTTACAGCAAGGCTGTGCAAGCAGTACGAGCGCATTATCTCTCTGGGGAAAACATGCTGAGTCTACGAATGAAGTTTCCAGAATTTCTAGGGTGGCTGACAATATTCTCAGCGGCCAGAATGTCCTGTCTCATTTGTGGAGAAACTAAACCTCGAAAAGGTACTTTCATCACTTGCAACTAAGACTGAAATACACCCAAAAAATATAGTTAGTACCTAATTCGACAAAAACATGATATACCTTTCAGATTTCATTGATTTATGTGCTGTATTTTTTGTAATTTCAGAGAAAGTAACGGAACAGCGGTGGCATTCGTGTCAAGCAACAAAATGTCCGTTTGTCTATTGTACGGAGTGTTGGATTGAAATAGGGAAGAAGTGTCTCGCTTGTGATCCTAGCTTAGTTGAACTTAGCGATATTGACTCCTTGAGTGAAGATGATCACCCTAGATATTAAATATTATTTTCAAGAACAGCTTTTTTATTTTCTTTGGAGATAATTGACTAATGGGGTTTGAAAGTTTGGGAGACGGGAGAGAAATCTTATTTAATACATTATTCAAATTAATTTCAGTCGATACAATCACAAACTAATGAAAATGTACCAGCTGAAATAATAATTATTTACCTAAAGTTAAATTAAACGATCATGTTCTTTTAATATATTTATATTAAAATTAAAACAGTCCATATTCTAGTTGCTCGCCGACCGTCAAATTGCTGACAAACTGAATGTTATCAGCAACTTCATTGCAAAGAAGTGCTAACCCCGTCAACTCGTTGTCACCTTCACGCCGATTGAAATTGTAAACTAACTGTAATAAAATAAACTTATTTTTATTTGATGCAGATTAGCAAACTGCAACTCATGAACTCGAGCGTTCGAAACCAAAACTTTTGTGAAGTTTTTCGCTATTTACAAGAAATATTTCTAGTGTTCAATTTGATATGACAAAATGGATTGAGAGAAAGCAGAACGTTGCTATATCTTTTTTCTCCGATAAGGCAAAGTAAGAAATATTTATGCTTTTCGCCTGTTGGTACGTAAAACCAAAATCACCATGAATTTCGTCTTAAATAATAAATTGTATTTAATTTAATATTTCTTTTATAGAAATATTTATGAAAGATCAAGCAGCAAAGAGAGTATAAAATGGAGCTACTAAAGAGACTGCACCACGTGGTTGCCAGTTCATAGTCGCGAATTGCAACAAACATAACCCCGGTGCAGATTCAACGACCTTTGTCGCACAGACGCATGCGGTTCACGAATCACAGATAACGACTGTAATAAAAAAAGCTTTAGTCTGCACTTGTAACATTGAACCTACGCCTTGACCTTACTAGCTCGCCGCTGATAATGCGGTCACGCTCCAGATCTATAACTTCGATGGAAAAACTCAATTGAAAGTAAATTTGGCAGAGATGTTTCTAGGAAGATAGTTCACTTCGAAGAAAGCAAACAAAATAAGATTTAAAAGTTATTATGCTTTTTGTGGGATGATAGCTGTTTCATAAATGCACAGCGACGAACTTCAGTATTTTATTAACCGACACAATTATGCGGGTTTGGTTATAACCAGCATGGGCGTAGCCACGGTGGGGCAGGGTGGGGCACTTGCCCCACCCTGGCTCTGGCCTCTAAGGTACCTAACCAAACCAAAAAAATTAAATTATTTAAGTTAAGAACTATCTATGGGTAGAGATAAACCTTTTAATTAACTGATTAACAAATTGGCTTACTCCCACAGCTCAAACGGCTGAAGTTAGGGACATTTTTTTAGGAATTTTAGGTTTAGGAAGGTGAGCAATAAGAAAATGTTTTGGTCCATTCGAATTATACATAACAGGATATATCAAGGTTGCGACCGAAAACGAAGCCGAGCGCTAGTTTTAGTGACTATAAACACATCGTCCAACATCCATCAGCCAAAGGAAGTCCACTGCTGAACATAGACGTCCCACGACTTTTACCAGGTTGTCTGACCTTGTGAGTGGACGTCCTACGCTGCGTTTTCCGCTACGTGGCCTCCATTCGAGAACTTTTTGGCCCCACCGACCATCAGTTCTTCGCACTATGTGCTTCGTCCATTGCCACTTCATCTTACTACTCCGGTGGGCTATGTCGGTTACTTTAGTTCTTCTACGGATCTCCTCATTTCTGATACGATCTTGTAGGGAAACTCCGAGCATAGCCTCCATAGGTCGTTGAGTGGCTTTGAGCTTCCTAATAAGGACTATAGTGAGAGGCCACGTCTCGGTGACGTATCACAACTATCGAATACTTTCGATTTAAGGTACTGAGGTATTTTGGACGAGAAGACGTTGCGTAGTGTTCCGAACGCTGCCCAACCGAGTTGGATTCGACGATTGACCTCCCTCTCGAAGTTGGACCTGATTAACCGGACCACTTGTCCTAAATAGACATATGTGACTAAATAGACAGTGGGCACAACATGGACATTCGACATGATCTTCGTTTTGTCCAAGTTCATTTTAAGACCCACCTGTGGGAGACTCGATTGAGGTCTTCGAGCTTAGTGCTAAGGTATTCCAGCGATTCTGTCAAGACTACAATATCGTCGGCAAATTGAAGGTGAGTGATATACTCGCCGTTGATGTTGATGCCGAATCCTTTCCACTGCAAGAGCTTGAAGGCGTTTTCCAGCGCGGCAGTGAACAGTTTCAGAGATATTACATCTCCCTGTTTCACGCCTCTCTGTAGTGGAATATCCTTCGTGCTCTGATCTTGTGCTCGGACCGACATGGTGCCGTTGTTTATAATTCATAATAAATAAATTTATTTATTTCAATTCTATGTGATTTTACAGTCCAGGGTAAGAAATCTCTTTTTAAGCAAACATTTGCTCGTGTTAGGAAATTTCGCTGTTGTTGTATATACACTTCAACACTTCTATGTACCGATAGTCGATGTCGATCGAATGGCTTTCTCATAGTCCACAAACGCTAAACAAAGCGGCAAGTTATATTCTTCGGTTTTTTGTATAATTTGCCGAAGCGTATGGATATGGTCTATGGTACAAAAGCCTTTTCGGAAACCGGCTTGTTCGGGAGGCTAGAAGTCATAAAACCTGCGTTTGAGACGATTTGTGATGACCCTCGAAAACAACTTATAGACATGGCTCAGAAGCGAGATGGACCTGTAGTTCTTCAGTAAAGTGTTATCACCTTTTTTGAAGAACAATACCATTATGCTCCTACTCCATGCCTCTGGCGTTGAGCTCTCGAGGAGAACGGAATTGAAGAGCCTCTGAAGGACATTCAATATCAGCGTTCCGCCCGTTTTCAGAAGCTCTGAAATGATTCCGTCCACTCCCGGCGCCTTGTTGTTCTTAAGTTGCTTCAGGGCCGTCTCAATCTCACATAGTCTGATGTCCGGGATATCATCGCTAAAGTGTCGGATCAACTTCGCCCTAGCTAACAGTAGATTCGGCAACCGAGGTGTAAAACTGTCCGTAGAACCTCTCGACCACCCTTAATACCTCTGCCCTCGTCAACACTACGCGGCCTCCGTCCGTCTTCAGCGTAGACAACTGGCGTTGCCCAATAGACAAGTCTCTTGCAAACACTTTGAAGCTTCCGTTCCGCTCAATTGACTCTTTAATGCTCACAGTATTGTGAGCACGGACATCGTGCCGTAAGGACTTTCAGATCGGTCTATTGAGCAGCCGATATGCTTCGGCGTTAACGGAAGACTGCAGCGCCATAGGCTGACGTTCGGCCATGAGGTCAAGAGTGTGGATTGAGAGTTTTTGGGGGCTATCTCTACGGTAAGGTCTAAAATATTTAAATCCCACCGTATGGACAGCTTTTATCAAACCACTTCACTTTTGACAATCAAAGCGATTTGTTAGTTCAAGTTGAAAGGTCTCGGGGTTTTGGATATGGGCGCGACTTCATCAAGCGACGCCTTTCTAATTGGACATTGATATTCAATGTGCCCCTATCCATTCGGTGATCACTGCCAGTTTTCATCCTGTTCATCACAGAGACATCTGTGACTGAATATCCGTCTATTCGTCGTCAAGATGAAATCTATCTCGTTTCTCGTAGAACCGTCAGGACTCAGCCAGGTCCATTTCCTGTGAGGCGGATTCTGGAAAAAATAGTTCATCGTAAAGAGCCTCTCTTTCTCCAGAAAGTCGGCCAGCCTCTTACCCCTGGGGTTCTGTAGCCTACGTCCAAATTGCCCCACTTTCAACTCTGCGTTGAAATACCCTATAACAACATTAAAAGAAGGTTTGGAAGTATGTAGGGCCCCACTTACATCTCCTCTACTTCTTCATCTGGACGTGTCGAGGTCGGTGCATATACCTGTATGACCTTCAACGAATATATTTTTGATATTCTAAGTATAAGGTAAACTACCCTGCTCGACACACTTTCGATTGATACGATGTAGTAAAGGTTGTAAGCACCCCACGCTTTGTAACAATAAAATATATGTATTTTACTCAATTTTCTAATCTTAAACTCATTATCATTTTTTTTTTTGCTTTTTAGTTGAATTTTATAAAAAAGCGTACTTTTCTAAAACTATAATTTAATTTCGCAAAATTTTTAGTTGCATTGTGCCTGAAGTTACTTAAACCACCACCCGGCTTCGTTTTCGGTAGCACACTTGATATACCCTATGGATACATGGTGCTATAGGGTGTAACCTTTTTGTATGAAAATAAGGAACTTCGTTTCAAAAATAACCGGGGAAACAATGAGTATAGTTTGCTACTTAAATATTATTTTAGACTTCTGCCCCACCCTGAGCCCATGGCTAGCTACGCCCATGATAACCAGCCATAAAAATCGTCTATGTTAGCTTACAATAATATTTTAATAATAAGCATTAATATTACTTCTTTTATCTACATAGGCTCTCCAAAGAGATAATGGCTATAACAAAAGGATTTTCCACTCGTATTTACCGATAGAAATTCATCATACGTGATCCAGCCGTCTCCATCAGTGTCAGCGTCGTGGAATTTGTCTTTGCGAACCTCTATGGTCGTCTCATCTCCTAAGCTTTCCAGCACTGCACTGCTGCAAACGTTATTAAACTTTTAAATTAACTTCCTTTTGTTAATCATTGCCTTCATTGGGATTTATCCACACGAATATTTTCTACACACACTAACACAAAAGCATACGAGATACTCAGACATAATTAATAATTATTCCATACTAATAAGTATAAATTTATTGCGATGTTTGAATCCACAACAATCTACAGATTAACCTAGCTTTCAAACGCTGCGCCGACCGAGTATAAACTTCTCTCTCTTCGAGTCTCTCGTCTTGCATGTTCTTTATAGAATACGATGTCGGTTTTTTGTTTCTTTAAATCGAAACCCTACTTATAAACTGTATTCTAGACCTCCATCCTCTTTAGTCAGTTTGAGCTGGGGTATAAATTAGTTTATGATTATTTCTTTACTAAAAGAAACATAGAGATAGATACAACAACTCGTTTCCAAGTACAAACTATCATGTGGATGCCAGAACTTGTAAAAAACACATCCAAGAATATTTTAAATGGAGATGAAACTAACAAGTCATCAAAAGCGAGCATGCCGTTGGACTGGTTGTCGAACAACAGGAACAAGCTGTGCAGGTTGGCGATGGTCACCTCGTTCCACCCAGGGAAGCGGTTCACCACCTTCTGTATGCTCCATCTGCGGTCTTTCTCCTTCATCTCCTGAATGATTAGGAAGTTTTAAACGAGTATCTCTATTAATTCCAACAGGTCAATGTAGAGATCCTTAAGGGAGCTCTTTGTTCAGCAGTAGACCACCTGTGGCTGAAGAGAGGGACAGAAAGAGAGAAAAAGAAACGAGTATCTAGATGGTGTTATTTATTATTTTATTTTTCAGAAGGCAAAGGTAATTATTTTGTTTTGAAACATTTCTTTCTGTTCGATGCATTTTGAAGAAAAAATAAATTTAGCCCTGACCGCTCAACTCGCCACAGCACAATAATTAAAAGGTTCCTATTCTGTCGCTAGATAGAAACTTGCAACGTAATAAGTATTCCAAACTTTACTGCCGATTGCAAGTACGACTACCTTGCTTATTATAACTCGCGTATATCTAAATATTATCTACCAGGGATTAAAGATGACTGTGAATGATCATTGCTTACTTGGTTGTACTGCCTTTGCTCCGCCAATCTCTTGTAAAATAAATCAACCAACTTGTCGTAGTCTGTCATTGGCATCTTCTGCGAGTCGGAAGGTTTCTTGTGCGGTTCGCCTATCGCACAATTTAACAAAACTTTACAATGCAAATATTTTATTTCAGTAGATATTTAACTTTTATTTTGTCAGAGCGCCATTACGCATGAGCATGAGTGCACAAGGAAAGCGTCAGTGAGACAGGAATGGCGACGGATTGTAAAACGAGCCGCCATCTGAGAAGGTGACCACGACCACTCTGCCAAGAGTGTTAACGACTGAGAAGAGATACCTACATAATATGCACTAAATGCACACAGATAGTTGAAAGTTAATAACAATGGACAGTGTAACAACTTCCGTAGGTAAGTGGTTATAACACTGGCTGTGTAACGAGGTGTCGCGGGTTCGATACCCGTATCGCAAACATTTGACAGATAAGAGTGAAATACTAGTTAGTTTCTAATATAAAACACCCAACAATTTTCTATAAGTGGGGCTTAGTAGGTATTCTGTATTTCGATAAGTGTATTTATTGCATAGACCCCAACAGATGGTATAACAATAACGCAAGGGCGTATACCGTTTCTAACAAGCGGTCCTGGAAATGTTCAGGAAAGACCTATTTTATAGAGTGGACTTCTAATAAATAGGTTATGATGTCTTTGTATTTCTACAATAATTAATCCCGTTTTATTACTTCTTAAGTATTGATATTTTATTTATTTTTAAGGTATGGAAATGCTTCATGCTACAATACATGCATAAACTCACGCCTTTTTCCCAGAAGGAAGGGTCACTTTGCCCGACCCGGGATTCAAACCCAAGAGGGTACCCAACGCTGAGGCCTTGTAACCATATAGTACGAGAGATGACAACCAAAATTTTTGTCTCATAGCAATACGGCCACAACCGCATCAAATTGATAAATTTGATTATTTCGAACTCGAGTATACCAATTTCAGACATTTTTAGCGTAGCGTTTGACCGAACTGAATTTTCAAAAATGTCAATAAATTTTACCGGACTGTATCATAGCAATCTGTCTGATTTTCTGACTGTAGTTATATAATAGCTCCAAGATACCGAAAACATATTTTTCAGAAGTTAATAGTGTAGCGCGAACCCAAAAAATAATTTAGAAAAATTAAAAATGAGACAAAAAAATATGATGATAGCAATCCGTCAGAAAATGTTCTTTACGGGTAAATTAGGATTAGTTAATAAGAAAAAAAAATTGAGAAGGAAATTTGGATGCATCAAATTTTGAGACTATTCAAAATATGTTAAGGAATTTTACCGATCGGTATCATAGCAATCTGTCTGAAAATTGTTGAACTTGATGAAATGAATTGACCAGATTTAAAGAAAATATAAATCAGAAGAATTCAGTGTAGTACCTCCTTTATCAGACAGCTTTTCGATATCGACCGTGTTGAAGCGTGACTGATTGCAAGTCGGGCAATCACCTTACCAAAATAGAGCGCGGGCAACGTATCTATGCTATAAAAACTATTATAATTGATAATTTTAAATTCTTAAAAACCTACTCTTTCATCCCCGAAAACTTCGTCAATGGCAGATGAGCAAACCATGGCCTTATCATTGGGAATAGAAGAAAAAAAAAACGTCCGCGAACCCTCGCACAACCAGCGACACACCCACGTCCGCCTGAGCAACTTATAGTTTGTTGTCACTTTAAGTGAGCGTCATTTCAACGGTTAGGACAACTGGTGAGTGACTATGTATAGTAACAGCATAACATGCAAAAAACCATTCCCACCGCAGCAGGAACGTAAGAAGCGCTCAGGCATCGGCCAAGCGACTCCAAAACGTTCTTTTCTCTTTTGGGAGTACATGCGACATCTAAAATGTCTGAAAACATTTTTTTTTGCAATCCTGCCAAATTTACGAACGGTAGAAAAAAATTCATTCGGATTGCTATAATACAGGTCGGCTAAATTTGTTGACATTTTTAAAAATTCGCTTCAGCTATATACTACGCGCAAAATGTATGAAAACCAACTTATTCTTCATAAAATTATGAAATCTATGTACATTTCCAATATCAGACGTATTGATATGATACCGACTGCCTTTTTTTGGACATAGCAGAAATAGCCTCGCATGCAATTGCTACACTTTTGACCGTTACTACCTACCTAGTCGGGTTCAGAATCATATAATCTAACGATTTTATACAGTTTCGGCCGTATTGCTATGATACATGGTTTTGGTCGTCATCTCTGGGACTAATACTGTATTACAACTACGCCACCGAGGCAGTAACTAAGGATTTAAAGTTAACTTGTATACCGGTAGCGGTAAAATCCTCTTGTCTATAGAAACAAATCGGTTTCCTTTTCACTGGGTATTCAAAGAACCTGCCCAAGCCAGAGAGCAATGTACTAATCTGATGACCCATTGTGTACGCATATACAACCAATATTATTATCGAGAAACGCAGTTGAAGTTGTCAGACTGACATGTTTAACAAATATATTTTTTATCTATCGGCAAAGGCCCGGCCAGTGGAAACAATAATAAAAATAAATATTGTCTATGGTAGATAGTTGGCTTGCAGATTTTTCATATTTTTTACAGGTGGTAGGTAGGTCTCTTCTGAGAGAGGCTGCCTGGGTAGGTACCAACACAATGTCTATTCCTCCCGCCAAACAGCGGTGTAAATACACTGTTATGTTCCAGTTTGAAGGACATTGTAGCCAGAGTAACTGCTGGACATAATGAAACTTAACATCTCATGTCTGAGGATGACGAAGGCAGTGAAATGCCAAGCATTACAATTCATGGTGTTAGGTTTTGCTACTGTTCATGAGCGGTCGTATTCCTTACAATTAGGCGAATGTAATGTTCGTTTCGCCATTCATAATAATACTAAAATTCCAAGAGAGTATGTGGTCTACCACCAGCATTAGGTCAACGACTGAAAGGTGTACTCTTAAAAGGGTTTAAGTCGGCCAGGCTGCCGGTCGTAAAGCTATAAGCTAAATAATTCCGAAACTGCTTCCATCGGGGGATGTAGAAATTGTTTTTCAAGAATAGTAAAATTATATTACATAAAATATCTTTGAAATTCAATTGTTCATGGTGACACCCATGTGACACCACTCAACTTCAGAACCTTGTGCCCACTAGTGCATAATTTGGTGACTAAAATAGATATAGTACCTACTCACATAAGTTCATTTTCTTTTTATAAATAGGAATAGCATGTTTGTTTATTTTAATTATCTGTTGAGAAATAAAGGTGTCGATCAAAAGCAACAAATCGTTCATGAAAATGAAATAAAACTAAATACATATACATAGGATGAAATTCTAATTTTGTCAAACTCGCTGTGTTGTGCCAACAGAAGCGAGTGTATACATTTATGCCGAGCAATTAATTATATTTGGTGCATAGACTGACAATGAGTTCAGTCCGTATTTTCATTCATAACTTGATTTCAAATTAAACAGTATAATAACGCGAAACAAACTTATCAAACTATTTATTCATGTGCTGCATAGCAAGCAAAAAAATGCAAAGTTTCCTATCCGGCGTCTACCTGCAGAAGGATGTAGGGTGAGGGTACAAGGTATGAAATAAAAACACCAATTTCCTATCAATCACTTGATTAATTTCTCATACAAAATTCCATTAAAAATTTCAAAAATCTGACATTATATAGCGTCATACACAAATTGATAAGATTAGAAATAATAAGAATCAAAGTAATCTTTTACCGAAAGGGTAAAAAAAATGTAAAATGAAACATGGTAGGCAGTAAATTATTCTAAATTAAAATATAGGAACATTTATAAAATTTCAGTCTTCTTCAACATTATTACAGAAGAGTAACATAAGATATAGATATAAAAGAAAAAGACTGTTGTCTACTTTCCATTATATGCATTAGCATACTAGGTATATTAATACGAGAGAGATAAATGTGTTTTATAATACTATGTGTAATGTGTATGTAATTAGTTGAAACCGACGCGCGACTCTGTAGTCTGTGTGTGGGTGCTAAACACTACACGAAGTTCACTTAGAGTAGACAACAGGCTTCTAAAGCGGTGATTACACCACCGATACAATATACCCAATCAGTCTTCATTACTTTACAATACGGAGGTAGCGTGGTTGTAACATATAACTTAAATCATCCCGAACGGGCAGACGCCGGCGGAAACGACGGACCATCGTCCTGCGCGGAATGATGTACAAAAATACTACTTATCAATCACTCGAGATATAAACCGTCGCATTCGCCCGCCCTTAGCTATTGTGATGTTGTTAAAACGTTACAATAACGCACCACTGTGACTACCGTGACTGACCGCCGACTGACTACACAATGGACGCGGTAAAGGGTAGACGAACACATTAAAGCTAATACTAACACAACACAAGCTCCTAGCTAACCATACAAAAATAGCACAAAAATGGCTCGATACAAGTAGGTTCAAATCTCATTATCGTTATGCAGTTTTGGTGTTGCGTCTTACATTGGCGTACGCACGGCTGCTAGTCCGTCCACTGATAACTGATTCACAATCGACGTTTAGCACTAAAAAAACTTGTACAAAATTATCATCACGCTTCGATTATTATTTAGTTGCCAATTTTATTGTATTTATCACAAAACCACAATTATACTGCTAGCAGCTAGCAGCTCTCACAATGTACGCGTCTCGCATTCACGCGTCCAATACATATCGTAACCTCGTCATGATGTCACTAGTGTGCTGGCTCGCGCCTTGCCTTCCACCTTTATAAAGCAGATACTTGTTGTCTCGTCTTCAATACGACGCCAACACACTTTTGACATCATCACAAAGTTATTTTTAAAATAACAAACATAATTCAAATAAAACAAATTAAATGCTGATTTTAAAATTAAGTAATGCTTCAGCAGCTTTCAGCTAATCTACTTACAAAACGACGACCTCTGGCCGGTTTTCTTTGAAAATTTGACTTTTGTATGATAGTGTTAGAATTCAGTACGTTTGTTCGTTTTAATTGATTAATACTTAGATTAGTTTGGGTGCAATACTATAAATATTTAATTAATTACTGTAGTGAATGCTAATGGAAGTGATTAATTGTCTGCTCGTTAAGACATTTGCAAATTGCATCAGATCGGCGACATTCTTAGAAGCCGCCTCTCCGTACAAAAGCACTAGATGTTGGGAACTTGCTTTGCAAAATCCAATCAAAATGTTGACTACGTGAAACAAATGTTCGTGTTAAAACTATGAGATTCGTTGTCAGCAATGCAAATATTTTAGCTTTGTACAGACAATAGAGTACCAAATTCCAAAGAGATAAGGGTAAAACTGCATTATATGCAACATATTTTAAAAATAACTTAAATCTTTAATAATGGCACTGAACAAAAAGTTAATTTACTGGAAACAAAAAAAATCTTTACGTGTTATTCGGAATTCGTCGATCCACCGTCAAGACGCAAGACACTGCACACACACAATTAAGGGCGACCACACACCTAACGTTTTGCTCGTGCTCACTCGGTGTCGAGCTTTTCATATTGACTCCAACATCGTGTCCAATCTTTTTTTAATAGAATGTTAAAAGTATAATTCATTGAGTTTTTAAATGTTGGAAAATATATTTTATGGCAAGTACAGATGGAATTACTAGACGTATAGCCGTATATAAGGCCAGTACATTATTATATACGGTACACACTAGTTTTCAAATTTGATTTGGAGCAACATGGAAAGCCCACACGACCTAACATCTTAACTGACGATGTTTGCGGCACTCATTGACATCCTTCCCACGCCACACTCGTGAGCCCAAGCTAAAACCGCTAATATACCAAACATACACATCTTATCGAACGTTTACCTATTCCCTTCATTCTCTAGATAAGCTTCAAACAATGATTTTCGCCTTACAATAATTTCAGACTCCAAACCAGTCGTTGCATACTACAATAATTTCAAATTTATTCTTACCAATACACGCCAATATGAAAATTTTTGTTTGAAGCCACATTACTAATACCATCCATATGAAAGAAACATACGTAATTTATCCTAATGTAACTCTAAGTACAAAGGTGAAAAAATTGTTAATCTAAACGTATCGTAACTTACAGTAACATTATGCTTTATAAGGGAGAACTTTGAACATTGCTTGTACGCAACATGACGAGCTAAGACTTTTTGCTACGTGATTAAAAGGTGTTCATTACTCTTTTAGGTTCGGATAAGCGCGTCGTACAATGCGTGTTTATGACTACAAGATGATAAGCACTGCAGCTCTTCTTTGTGCAACATCGAACGCAGCAATAACAAGCCCACGAACTTCAAATGCTGTACCTACCCTCCCTCGAGGGACACCACGACACGACGACACCCAAACCCGATGCAAGCCGAAACAACTTCGCGCACTGTACATCGTTCTTTTGACATGGGAATAACATCGATTAATGAAAAAAGGGATCACAATGGCAGGTACTCTACGGTCGACAAGTATTGAAGCTAAGTTCCCGAGTGGCCAAGCATTACAAAACATATGTGTGACATTTGATTTCATTACTCGAACAATTAAACTAATAAACAGGAGGGTACATGCAGGTGACTCAAGACCGAGGTCGGGGAGAACTAATATATTGTCTAGCTAAACATGTAACGCGGCAACAAGCGTTTTTGTGCAAACGCAACATACGACACGTCTATCTAAAACCAGCCTTAAATTTAATTTTCTATATAACTAATGACATCTAACGAAGCAGTAACAATATTATGATATTAAAAATACACATCGAGACCCAAGCAGACCACTCACACGATTCCCATATGATTACCAAACGCTTAATACATGCAATGTTAAACACTAATTTTGATAGCAATTTAGAAGTAGTGCAATCTGCTCCGCCATCGAAGTGTTGGCACTGCTGCGTCCCTGATGTGCCACCACTGTGTAACGCATTCAATATTAAATTTTGAATGTGCTGGAATTAAGTCTAATTTGTAATGATAGTGTACAGCCGGCCGCACAGCAGGGACGGAGCGCGCGCGTATCTAGGCGGCCACGACGCGTACATGAACATCAAAACGAGCCCGATGGTGTTTCGATTGGCATGCAACTAAACTTACTCATAAAGTTACTATTATTAAGTGAACACATAGAGACTTGAACACATAGTAGGTTATATTAATGCTACTTATTCATACGTTTGAAAAATAGAACATTTCATAGATTTTATTTTTCTTTTTCAAAAAAGAATTTCACTATAATATTTGAACTAATACAAAAATTTAGATTGTATAAAAACACACGGATAATATAAAATTAATTAAAATTATCATCAATTTAATATATAATATCTATAAATTAGCTAGTTTCATAGATAAGTCCGCATAACTCAGTGCAGCTAAAATTCACAACTAAAATAAACCAAAATAACTAGTGTTTACAGCTAAACGCGTTAAAATAAAATATAACAGTACAGTTAAAATTTCTCAACAAAAGCCTACTCAGTCAAATTTTTCCTTTAGATCGTCAGTCGAAAGTTTTAAAGTAGATAAAAAAAAATTATCACGTCTAATATTTTTAACTAATCCCCAAAGAAATGAGGCGAGTGACCGCCATCTTGTGAACTATCTGCCGATACATTACAAAAATAATACCTACAAATTTTGGTAATTAAGAACGCAGTTGGTTCGCGGCGCCACACCACCACTGCGCCACGCGCCACACGCCACGCGCCACGCGCCTCTCCATCAACTACCACCGCCCACGCCCCCCGCCCACCGCCTCGCCCACACATCCCCGAGCCCACCGAGCCTACCGCCCAACCATCATCTCTTTAAGACAGTCTTCTGAAGTCAGTCTCAAAGTTTTATTGCATTGATTTTGTTGCTCAATACAGTTCCGATAATACAACATTCACTCCCCATCCAAACAAATGCGATTGAAGGAACACGGAAGCAATCAAACCAAACAAACTAAAATCATTTTAAGCCAAAACGGCGTTCGCTGCGCCAATAAAAATACTAACATAAAAATATTATATGCACCTAAATCATTATGCGAAATAATTTATCATAAAAAATACATATTAACGTTCGTTATTCAATTTAACCAAGTTAAAAAAAACGTAAAAAATGTAACATTTTGGAAAAATACTTTTCAAGTTATCTCTTTAATTTATCTCACATAAAAAATCTTTTACATCACATCGTGATAAGTATTCCATAATAGTAATTAGTATATTCTTTATGATTTTTTGCTAATGCAGTTTTACTATGAAAGAGCAACCGGATCGGTATGTATATCATATTCGTATATAAGTCAATATTACAGTTTACCTAAGTTTTATTGATTATTTTGGTGTTATCTACAGTTACGATTACAGCAGCTATTATTAATTATTTTATATTTATTATTTATTATTGCGGCTCCTAAATGATACTGTAATTTACGTTGCAATCAATGTTTTGGTCCTTACAGACTAGTCTAATACGGAAACAGAAATCGAATCATACATTGGTAACGAAAAATCATATGGACTTAGAGAGAATTCTATTCGTCGCGAGTGTGATGGACCGCCGAGCGCGGCCCAGCACACTGCGCGCAAGCCATGCTCGATATGAACCTTTCCAAACGTTAATAATAAAATTGGCACATTGTCAAAGAAATCACAACTTAAACGAAACAAAATAATATACGAGGACCTTAGGTCCGAGAACTCAGTTTACCTTATGATAAAATATATTTAATACACTTTAATGTATTGCTTGCCGTGGGAAGTGATGTCTCTCGCGGTGTCCGGTAGCGTTTCAAACAACACCACTAGGTAGCCCTCGGGGGTCAACGCAACGTCACTGGGCCGATCCTTGTCGTCCAAGCCCGGGCTCTTCAGGTCCACGGCCCACAATATACGAAGTTCTGACGTAAACACTAACACACGATGATTCTTAGAGTCCGCTACAATAATCCGACCGTCATCGTCTGTCACTATTCCCGAAGGACGATTTAGTTCACCAATACCCGAACCCTCACGCCCTACACAATGTAGAACTTTCGTCAACGTCGGGTCCACCATCAGGAGGCGATGGTTTTCAAAGTCCGATACAATAATGTTGCCTGTCGTCGTAAAACACACGCCTCTTGGAGTCGTCGGTCCTTTCAACATCTTAGCAGGGTTGGCTCCTTCGAACACAAACTTGGTTATGTACGTTCCGTCACTGGTGAACAGCTGAATGCGATGATTCCGAGTGTCCGTCACTACAATGTTGCCGAGCGTGTTCACTGCCACGTCCCACGGGTATTGGAACTGGCCACACTCTTTTCCGAAAGAGCCAAATTTCAATATGAAGTTCCCTGATGACGTGAATATTTGGACTCTGTGATTATCTTTATCTATAACTATAATTCTACCATAAGTATCAGTAGTGATGCCCGCCGGAAGGTCGAACTCTCCCGGTCCAGTACCTTTCGAGCCGAACATCGTTTTAAATTCTCCTCTACTATTAAATATCTGTATTCTGTTATTTCTACGATCAGCTATAATTATATTGCCTTCTCTATCTACACATAATCCCCACGGCCTCGACACTTGGCCCTCCTCTTGTCCTTCTCGGCCGAAGGAAAACATCGGGACGCCGGGGACTGGACTCCTCGTTGGTCTCACAGTAACCGACATCCAATATCCTGGAATCGCTTGTCCAATACCACGTGAAGGGTTCGATTCCATCGTTATGCTAGTTGTGATGCTGTGGTCATAATAGTTAGTAGACCTTGTATGCGAATTTGAGTAATCAGGAAGCGAACGTAAACTGCTAGCGGCTATATTGTAACTAAGGTGCGAAAAACTGGGGGCCGATTGCATCGACCCAAGCGACAATAATGACTGGCGCGACGGCAGCGTCGATGACGAGTTGTGGGAATGAAGTGAGCTCGCCGGCGCAGACTGGACGTCACACTGTCTTTTTAACTGATCCACTAAGTCATAATTCGGCGGTATAAACATAATTCTTTCCTCTGTTATATACATATTCTTAAACATACACGAAAAGTAGTCAACTTGAGCTCTGCCCTTTTCTTTAGCCATAAACAAATCTATTCCTTCGGAGTCCATACTACGTACTAGTGTTTCATTTGTATGAGCTAATCCAGCTAATATACCCCGAAGAGTATTCATGTGATCAGTGAGTTCGTTCATCTTCGCTTGCCGCATCTTTTCAACTTTATCTAATAAAAACTTTTCACGATCTTCAATGGCCTGCGCGTAGCACCGCATCGCTTTTCTTATTTTCATATTAGCCTCAGCTGTTTCTTTTTCGTACGCTTTGGACATTGCTACTGCTCTATCTATCGCTGTTTTTATAGCCTTAGTTCCAGTTTTAGTGTCTTCTATGGCTCTAAAAACACCTATACGACACATGTCGAGAGCTCCTTTGATTGGTGAGAAACAATGGTCTTTGTGAACCCAAAGCGTGCATTCTTGGCATATGAATATGACGCACGGTTCACAGTAAAACCTGACCGGGTCTCCGTGTAGCTCGCAGAACATGATTTCCTTTTCATTATTGACTGAGTTTGGTCTCGCACCAATCGGTGATATTTGGTGTATGGGCAGTAACGTGTGCTCCCTCAACTGACAATCAGATGTGACCTTGTGACAGCATTCGTGGCAGAACAGGTCGTTGCATTCGAGACAGCGCGTGGTGGGCGAGCGCTCCTCGCATCGGAAGCAGGTGATTGAGACTGACGACGAGGTGCCCGGGGATCCGCTGGAGTTGTCCTCTTTGGTTTGCAGTTGATTGTTATTATTGGAAGTGACGTTGTACTCACGACTCGTGCCGACGGGGTTTTGCAGCGAGCTGCTCGACGGGAGCGCCCATATGTCGTATGGGATGGCCGAGGGCGTCGACGTGGACGCTCCGGAGGGCATGCTGGAGGGTTTGTTCATGTTCTCGAGGAGGTTGCAGATGATGTGTGTCATTGCGAGCGGGTCCTCTGGGTCGGCGGAGGACGGGCCGCCGCCGTTAGCCGTTGATGTAGACGGCAAGCTGGACGCAAGCGACTGCGTCAGGTTCGCAAATGACGTCATTGCGCGACCGACACGCTACGTCATTAGAACTGTAACAACACAAAATAAGCATGTTTAATTATAAGCAGCAGTAAGCAATTTACAAATGGAGATTATATCTAACAGGAGCATTACTTAGATTTTTAAAAAATCTAAGTAATGCTCCTGTTAATTCAAAGGGAATACTCAAATAAAAGTGAGTATTACAAAGTTGGAAATAAAAATAAATAATTTTTTTTTACAAATATTTGAAATCCTCTTTAGTTAAAAATATTCAAGACGATTATTTGTTATTAAACTATTATTAGAAAACAAATTAAACGTAAACATTCAATTAAACAAATAATACACACTATTGTAATATAAACGGCGTATGGGAATACAATACACATTTAAAATCACAAACATATTAAGTAAATATTTATGGTAATTACACATCCCAACAACTACTAATCATAATCTATGTTTATCAAATTAAATCACAAACAAATCTCCACGATACTACAGACCAGCTACCGACGACCAAAACAATCACACTAAAAAAATCAACGACAACTTTCAAAACAATTTACTTACACACACAAAACAAAAACAATTTCCTTGCTACACTAACTTGGCATTTGTCACTTATCACCTAAAACATGGTTTGTGAAATTAAAAAAAAAAGCTTAACGGAAGCGCGTCACGATGCGTGTTGAAGACTGGTTGCACTGAATCATTTCATATGGTGTAGTTTGCAAAAAAAAATCCGTCCCAAAATCTTTTGTACGCTCCCTACCACTACCCTTAGAACGGTGTAGGTAGCCACAGCGAGGGGAACAAACGCATAGGGGATCGCGAGGGCGGGAAAGAGAAGGATAATATGTGGCATTCCAAAATTTTCCATAATTTAGATAAGGAAGTTTGCTATGATTAGGGTTGGTGAGTTACGCCTAGTCGTGTCGATTTTGCGATGATTTGAGTTTTGTTTATCAGTACTGTGCGTTGAATGAAAGTACAAAGATTGTTTGTAATTTATAGCGTAGAGAAATAAAAAGTAATTTTATATTCGAGTCGTTTTAGAATGTAAAAGGTCTTTGGCCGTCTATTGCACGTAATTAGTTATAATAAATTCAACATTCAAAGTTCCATACATTAGAGATTAGATAAGGTTGTCAACCCTAAAACTAGAGAGAACAAATCCGGCGTATTGTAGCGGACGTGTGAGGGAGATGCAAGATAGCTATCTCGACTACACTGAGAGGGACGCACGCCAAACATTTATCGAGATTTTGTATTTCGGGAGCCGCAGCGTTGGTACCACATGCAGTGTTCGTGACCTTGGAAGACGAATGCGCGTGAGGCAGGTCCGGGACCGGCCGCCATCTTGACTCCCTCCCCCCTTACGCCGTGTCCCCGGGCACGCACCCCCGCCGCCCCTCTATGTAAGTTTGAAGGGTGCCGAAAATCGATGTTTTCCCTCGTTACCCCCTATATAAAGCGAAGGGCGCAGCCCGGGCACTGCACTATACATGTTCTGTAATTTATTCTTGGAGATTCCAAATCCAATTATCAAACTGCCGTCAGTACTCGGCTTATGAAAATTGAAGCAAACTTTTTAATATCAAAAATTTAATATGGTAAATTCATCAGTTACCGAAATATATTTTTGTACGTGTTTGTTACGCGATTGGTCTAAAAATAAAACTAACTTGTAGAATTTATTACAAAAGTTCCATAGTCGTAAAACTGGAAATGTTCATAGAAAAAATTGATATCAATATTACATCTGCGTATACGCTTATATATTTGTACAATGACGTATAATTCATAACTAATGATTTGGGTTCCTGTATTACAAATCCCATCAAAAACATCCTGTAAAAATAGTCCAAGTCTCGCAGCTCAGGTTTTCTACCGCAAAAAGTTGTGAGATGCATGTAATATCGCATGAAAACATAATGTATCGTACAATTTATACATAATGCTGCTGGCCAAGTCGATCTATTTATTTAAAACGTAAAGAATTTTTAATATTGATATAATAACTTTATACAGAAGGTCACTTAAGTAAGGACTAAATAGATTAATCGACTTGGTATTACATGCATCTCACAACTTTTTGCGGTAGAAAACCTGAGCTGCGAGACTTGGATTTTTTACAGGATGTTTTTGATGGGATCTCATGTCTTTTTGTAGAGTCCTACTTTTTTCCTTTTCGGTACTTTTTACTTCTAGAATATCACTAACGATTTTTCTTAAAGCCTCTGTCTTATGGATTTTTTTTATTTTTGTAGGTATCAATTTATCACAAATATAGCGGATTTGATTATTACTGTTCTTTCTTTCATGGTAATTGATATTTTCGAGCTATTTAATCTATTTATTTGCTAGTTATTCTTCGTCATGTTTTTCTAGAGGAATGTTGTACAGTTTCATGGGCTGAATACACTCTTTCCCTCTCTATACCCCCTCCTATTATGCCTCATATATATAGATACCTATCTACAACTATTATTCCATTACATACGGGTACAATGATTTCTTTGAATGAATGATTCATTAACTGCAAATGTAACTTTGTAATCCTATACATTTATATGGGATTACAAAGTTATTTACGCAGTTGGTCTATCTAGAAAACTAGACACAAATTATTATATGTTTGAATTTTTCCTTACTTAAGACACTAAACACTACTTATATTCTAAATTTGAAGGTTCCATGTCTGCTAGAAGTGCCTTAGACGGTCAGTCGGTCAGTCAGACAGTGAGTGACAAAATTAAGAAAGTTTGACTAGTTACAATTCTTAAACTACTGGTTCAAATTGAATGAAATTTTAAATATACCGTGTCTATACAATGCCTGCTTAGTAACTAAAAATTCAGGCTTCTTGCTTTAACCACAACGAAGTTATAGGGGCTTGAAAATGGTCTGAATTGCTTCGAGAAAAGGATGGTACGACAGTGCCGCTTTTTAGTTCGACTTGGAGAGGGCACTGCCGTGCCCCCAGATTTAGTAGTCGATACATTTTATTACACTATACATTCATAATTATTTAATTAGCAAATGCAAAACACACAAAAAATAAAAAGTTTTTTGTATCTTCTAATTCCGAACTCCTTACGTTGCATCAAGTTACCTCGGTAAGAAATACCATATATTGCAAACAATCGGTTATCTATCTACAACAAAGAGGCTTTTCATTTGAAAAAAGAACATGCAAGGTAACCAGAGTAATGTACAAATACATTCGAGCAGGTAATACTACTCTTTCATAGAAAAAAATATCTTTGTATTTTTTTCTACGTCACAAAACAATAGGCTTGTGCAGGTCGGACGCATATCGACATTACTCGCACCCTGCACTCTAGCCCATCACAACAAAGGAGCCAGGGGTTATCAACATTTGCCGCTGCTTTCAAGCCTGGTAATGCTGACTGTAAACAAAATTTCTTCAACCCTCTGAACATTACCGAGTTTAATAACTGCATTGTAAAGGGAAAATCTTTTTTGTTTATCGTGTTAGGGTAATCGTTTAACTAGGGATTCCAAACACGTTTACGTTTTTTTAAATAATACAATTAGATTTTTTTACTTGTTTGTCAGCTATCTACTACAAAAAGATAGAACTAAACTTACATCATTGTAAGTTAAATTGTAATCAAGAAATTATTTCATCACATAACATGATAATTACCAAAAAAATGTTGGCGATCTGTGAGGCAGATCTAAAAAATTACCTGAATGAACAATTGGCCTAAGCTCACACCACTACTTACGACGGCTCATTGAAAATTTACTATTATTTTGTTATTGCATTTCATTGTTTTGTAGACAGAAGGACCTTCTAAGAAATGTCTAGAACTTTATGACAAAGCATAGTGGAATTCTTTTGGTAAACTTTTAAATTCTTACTAGAAAACGTATTTGATAATAAAAATTATGGTACCAATACCCAGTAAAGAAAAAGTTATATTCAAATTAACAAATAATTATTAAGTAGTACTCGTATTTCTTATACTAGTAAGATTAACTAAGTTTATAATTAATTTTTATTGGTATTTTTTCATGGCAAGAGAAATTGGAAATACAGAAAATGGCTCATCTTTAAATAGACACGTATTTTAATCTCTGTTTATCTATAAATCTAAATTAATATAACAAAATTAAGATTCGTTATAGATATTAAACAAAAAAAAACTAAATAAATGTCGAAAAGGTTTCATGTTTTCAAAAATATACTCTCTGCTCCTAAACATCCTAACTTTCATAAGATCAATACTTGTTACAAAGCCCCACCAAATCGATACGCGCCTTGGTCCCTCACATTCCCGGTTTCACAGTCCCCCGACGAAAACCACGGCCCGGTCCAACCCTGGCCTGGACGAATGTTTGCGCATCACGCTGTCCCTATTCAAGAATCGAACCTACGACCTTTCGGTTTTGGAACGCCGCGCCCGCTCCACGGAGGTCGACGACATTATTAGTGGGCCGGGAATGCCGGTCACAGAATAGGGAGGTTTCTACACATTCATGGATACTAAATGCATTTTGGAAACATTGGATTTGTGATCGCGATAAGATATCCAGTATTTTCATACGCACCGATATAAAATTAATGTTTGATTGTACGTAACATAGAAATGAATAACGCTTTTAATAGTTCGACTTGTACTGTATTATTGAATATCACAAAAAAATACATTCTTAGAACGACAAGACAGATCTTCGTCCGAAATTATACCAATCAAAATAGCTTCATAATTATATTCCAACAAGGCGTTTTAAGAATTGATTCGAACACCAACCCATCCGCAATCATTACGGGACATTTACTGGGCGCACGGCGCATGCGAATCAAGTAAGAGGGTAGCTCTAGACGCACATTAAGTCGAGATCTTGCGAAATTAAACTCGAGGGGAGTCGACTCGCAATACAGTATTATAATCGCTTTATGAATTGAATTTTTCTCTGTTACTCTTCGCTTTCGATTTCATTGCATTGACCCCTACCTCAGTTATTCGATCGTATGAAAACGTATACTTTAATTCGAAATTTTATTGGCTTATTTTTAACACCATGACGTCAGCCAGGTCGGGAATGAAGTCATAAGCCGCTTTCAACACCAACTAGTCAGACTATTAATGTCAACACAAACACTGAACAATGTGTATGTATGGAATGAGGTGGAAATTACTGTTTTTAATAAACAGGCCTCCCTCTTACTTACATCCACTCAATGATATATTATACACATACGACGTAGATATCGCACTAACACTTCAAAAGTGAGGCGTTCAAATTCGGGCAATTGGTGTAATTTCATCTAGTCGCATAGCAACGGCGACAGAGGGAAGACCTCAGTAGTGCGATTCACGTATTTTAATAAGTTCAGCTGCAGTGCAGTTGCGGTTAAGTTTCGATCAAAACAGCCCTTTTCGTATTCTCGTAATTTTGACAACCGCTGTCAAATACGCTCGCGTGAAGTTCGCGTCACGCAAACGTTTTAGCGTATTCTACTGCTGCGCGTATATGTCAATCTCAAACAAATTTCATACATCTGACGTACAGTTGACGCGCAGCTCACGCGCAGTTCACGCGCAGCTAAACACTTACAAGAATACCATTTTGTACCAAAGCGTAAACTTAATTGTAACCGCACCGCAACTTGATCGGCGCGTCAAAAAGTTACGTGAATCGCACTGCAGTGCTGTCAACATAATTTATTTCGAAAATATTGTCTAAAGTGTCGAATTGTGTGTTTTAAAAGTGTTAAAACAATGGTGCAAAAATATGAAACTAAATGGGACCTAGACACACCATACGTAAGTATATAAAAACCACACAAAATTTAATTTTTATTTTAAATTAGCAAACACCGCCTTCAATTGTGTAAGAAGGATCGCCTAATACAAAGATTGTGAAGTGCGATAGGGACAAAAAGCGTACGTCATAGATTAACAAGTCAGAAGCGAAACCGATCATACAGAAAATTGACGATGAAAGTTGGAATGGATTTGGATAATTGTATATTTGTTTCTAATTCAATCATATTTAAAACGATTAAGTTAATTGTTATGAATTATTTTCATAATAAATAACTTAATCCAACCACGAACATTACAAAATACATTAGCTTCCCCATATATTTTGAATGACAATATTTACATATATCATTGAATGTTTCCAGATTTCCACGTGATGAGCTTTTGAGACGTAAATGGATATGCACTAAGCACAGCTCGGACAAAAAGAGGGGATCGTGACTGGATGCCTTTAAAACTGATTAATATTGGTTTAGCACATTTAATTTTGATTAAAAATATACAACAACGAAAATATATATATCCACCTAACAAAACCTGCACCATCGGTTGTAGTATCGGTTGTTTACCAGTGGCAGGTCGCTCATACGTTACCACCATGTGTAGGTACCACCGCAATGTCTATTTCCCCCGCCACACGGCAGTTTAAATGCCATGTTATGTTCCGGTTCAAAGGACATTCTCGCCCGAGTAATCGCTGTACTTATACTTAAGATCTTATGTCTCGGGATGGCGAGCGCAGTGAAAGCCAAGCATTGCTTTGTAATTTAAGGTGTCTTGGTTTCGCTTATGTCCACGAGCGGTCATATCACTTGTCATCATTACAACAAATAATAATATTATTAAGAGATCTATTTTTCAGTGCCTGCTTACCATAAACTAATATAAAAAATGGCAATTTAATTTTTTATTTTTTCAAGTTTGTAAGCAAATAAAAATATATTTGTTTCAGGATGGCGTACCACTTGTATACTCATGTAGCAACCTCAAAGTTAATATATTATATACTTATAAAACCAAATAGGTAGTTTTATTATCGTCACCCTTCTGTTTTTACCGCTTCGATTCTATGTTTGGATAGCGCAATGCTATCTCTTTTCGTCTCGTACTTTCTGTATAATCTGTTTCATTCACTAAAATTGTCATAAAGTATTAACAAATGAGTATGTATATGCATAGCAGTACAGTTTTCAAACGTCACGCAATATGGATATGCGTCATCTTTATTAAAACATCATTGCATCCACTACTTTTTCACGATGAACTAAGCTCGAAATTGAATTTACAATTTAGGATAAAAAAGAAACTTGACCACCCCTACACTAGCGCCTCGAATGTTTGTCTTCTTTATTCAAATTTCAAACTGAATTCAAAAGTCGTTCGAAAGGGACAAAACATTCGAAAGGTTTTAAAAAAAGGTCTATGAATAAGGCTGTATATCTCTAGATTCCACCAGTTATTTTATCAGTTGCTATGTTGCTTTGTAAAAACAGGGACCAACAACAATATAATTGAGTATAGTTACCACGGGCATGTGAAGTGTATAAAATTGATTGCATAAATAATTTGATAATTTTAATAATTTACATATTTCATAAGCGTTTTTAAACCCATTTAGCTATCGAACTTTAACCAATTCGAACTGATGTTAAATTCAGTTTGAGAGAAGAAAAATAGAAAATGCCCATTTTAAGTAAGTACTATGTTTAGTATCATTGTGAAAATTGTTGTGTCTCAATGAAACCTACTTTTTTGTATAGGGAAAAATATATTTTTCAGTAAATATATACCTTTAATGATACGATGACTGGTTATTCTCTTTTAATAACTAAAATAGGTTTATGAATAAGAAGACTGAATATGTATTTGTGCATATTGCTAGAATTAGCTTGATTTGGAACTTGGGTACTGTGCCAAAAACCCTCCAAGACATTTTCTTTGCAACAACTCAAAAAGAAACTCCATAAATTATTCCCCAGCTAATCCAAAATTTGGCAGTTATTTTGTTTTATCAATTTAAAGCAATTACTATGTATATATGATAGCCCAACACCAACATGTTATAATTGGCATAATATTTATAATATAAGGAAAATGGATTATACAAATCGGTTGTAACAAAGTTCTTTGATATATCTTGTAGTAATTAATATTACAAACCAAAGTTGTTTTAAAAATACTAAAATTATAACACTCCTACTGTGGCGCAGTTGTACTATGGTATGATTGTAAAGCTGAGGTCTCCGGTTAGAATCCCAGGTCGGGTAACATGATATTGGATTTTTCTATTCAATATCAGCCCGGAGTGAGGAACTTGTGCCTGATATGGCGATAGGCACGCCCCCTATCACATTGGGATGGAGCAAGCAAGGCGAAATATGGGTGATCTGGTAGCACCTTTGCCATGACTATCTTTGTCTTTTAAATAATCAAATAGCCCAACTGGTATAAAAAGACAGGAAGCAGTGCTATGCATGTCAATAGATTTACAACACAAACAAGGAAATCAAAAGATATTTTATCTACCTACAGTTCTAGCTAACATTTTATCTACTAATAGCCTTATTCATAGACCATTTTAAAACCTATTTTAGTTATCAAATGTTTTGTCTTCTGATTTCTAACTGAATTCAAAAGTTGTAATATAGGTCTTAAAGTTATGTATGAATACAGCCCCACAAGTACACACATTGTATCAACCCATAAACGTCGCACTGCACGGGCATGGGCCTCCTCTACAATTGAGAATATGATTGAGAGAGACCACACTCTCAAGTACACATTAATTTTTTTTTTCCATTATCTGAATTTCCAATAAAAAATATCTGTATTTTTAAATATATGTTATGTTCGTGAATTTTGTTAGAAAATGGTTGCACTTATTATTAGATTTCATTAAATTATTATAGAAAATTAAATAAGTAAATGTTTGTTTAATAATTTTGTAATAAAACTGTAATACTTATTACTTACGAGAAATTAATAAATATTTGTCTACATACATTTAATATTTATAAAACAAGCTCTCAAGAACAATTTTAAATAATTAGAAAATTTTAGCCTTCTTTAGTTAGAAAATGTTGATTCTAGAATGATTTATTTTGTGGTGCAGTGTTCGAAAAAGCCACAGGAATTGTTATAGGAAAACACAACTGTAGTCAACTTTTTTTGTACAAAATGAAGTACTTAACTGATATCAGTTAAGTATATAATATATACTAAGTATATAATATATATGGTATATAATACATATTTAGCTTAAAATCAGGCTATTAATGAAGGTTGAGGCATAAAAAAAATTCTTGTCTAATTTTTCATGATCTTAGATATTCAGGTTTTTAATATGAGTTCATTCTTTGATGACCTTATAACACACAAATGTATAAGTATTGGTCACATAAAAATACAGATGTTTTTGTTTGGTTTAGCAACAATATTTTTGTTTTAGCTATTTTGTCAGCAACAATGGATCCATTCTGCACAACACAACTCAATTTACAATTGCTGACAAATAAAAAAGGCAGTAGAACATTTAGTAGAGCAAAAAACTTTTTTCTAGTACATGCAATATCCAATAGCAGTGTTATGCAAGAATTTTGTTTTGCTTTTAATTTTTGATGTATAATTATTATATCCATATGAAAGTAGTATGAGCATATGAGAGTAGTATCAAATATGTTGAATCCATATTGAAGAAAGCTTTTGTGTAACTTTCAGCTATTAATTACTGTTGTTACTTTATGCATAAATTTGGGTTTAATTATTTGGGTAATTATTACAATTTCTGGGTTTCATGTTCTGTGTTCTAAAAAGTTTTTATTGTTTACTTACGCACATGCACATTCTATTTAATTCCGAATTGTATAATTTATTCAAAATACGAAACATGTTTTATTACAAAAGTGTTAATATTGGTTATATACGAATTTGTAGAAGATAGTAAACAGATAAGTAAAGTCAGTGTTTACGTGACTAAATCGGCACTCACAAAACGCGTCTGTTGTTGTTCACTAACTTACCTTCAGCATGCATAAAGTTCATTGACAAAGAATATTTTATAAAGCTCTATTTACTCCGCGCAACAATACTAAAAATAACAAACAGCATAATGTACAAAGGGACGCAATAATGGTCGTGTTTTTGTTCAAGACCTTTTAATGTACGTGCAAAGCTTCTGTGAATCATCATTATCTACTCGCGTACCCGCACTCACCGAAATATATAAATTCTCCACGGAATTGCTGAATCACCAACAAACATACGTACTACGCCTCAAAGCGTTTGCACTTTCTACTTGTCCATTTAAATATAAATCATACACGTCCAGTCACCGATAATTAATCGCGAATATATTTTCTACAATGCAGGTAGCTTTCTGATGCCTTTCAAACATTAATTAAAATTTTCTTATATACATACATGTCCAGTAATATTATTGCACTAATTTTAAATACGGCTCGTTCAGCACAGTTGCATATATTTCGCAATTATCGTTTATATTTATTTATTATCACAAAATAACACCATAAAAACATCAGCGGTGAATGAACGATCAATTGATTTAAAAAGTATTCCCGGCTTGTCTTTGGTAAACTGACAAAACTAGAGTTGTTCGTAATAAATAAATAATACCAATTATTTGATTAGAAGCTCATATAACAAAGTTTATATCAGACTGTATAGTAAAAATCTATCAGAGCAAATATAAAACACTGCATTTAAATTAAAACTTCAATAAAAGTTATATTTAAAATCGACTAATTAAACATTTAAATGAAAATGAAAGTGATCGACCATAAACAATCTTTGACAGTTGCTGTCAGAAACTTGCGGTAGTTTCGCGCCAAAACAAACATTGTGCTAACGTAATTTTTTGTATGTAAATAATTTGTGGTTTTGTGAGTTGAATTAATAAATACGTAATAATGTCTACTCCGTCTAAACGGCCATCATCACGCGCATCGTCGGATGCAGCTACTCCTTCCCGTAGAACGCGTTCATCACAACAACTCGTTGTACCAGAAACTCCACAAAGATCTACCGGCACCCCATCAAAAGGTAAACATTAAAGTTTTTTTATAAACTACTTTCTATGATACAATTTATATATAGTTAGAATAATTTATCCTAGATAATACATACTTACGAAGTTGGCTGTGATTATTATAAAGATGGATTTATAACCTTTCAATGCATGTATTTGTAGTTCTATGCGTTAGAAAGTTGTTTCAAAGTAACTATTTAATGTTATTTCAGAAGATTAACGATGTCGGCTTCCCATATATTATTGAATTTGTTAATGGCTATACCATTAACACAAATGACAAGTCTGCACCAAGAACAATCCTATGTCTACTTAATATATTATGTTAGTAAAATTATGTGAATACACTAGAATTTCTACTGCGGTACTCTGCACCACACAAGTATTAATCTTTGGATAAACAAACTTATTGTGTAAAATTCAGATGGGACCCCTGGAACTCCACGAGGTACACCTGGGACCTCTCGAGGCCCGCCACTCACACCGGGAGAAGCCCCAGGAACATCACCAGCTAGAGCATTTGCATCCAGTCCCATAGGTATGTGAAACTTTACTCCTTTTTATAATGGCTGATTTCCCCATAGTTTTGGAGATTTTGCCAATGTCATGTTCGTGTTGTTGGGATGTTGATTTATATTAACAGGTAAAGAGGTTAAAGTAATAAATTATAATACACCATGATATTACTTATGAAATTTAAAAAAGCTCTTAATCATAAAATGTGAGGGTTAATAAATTGATTAATATTCGCAAAAAATATATAATAAATACAACATCTATAAGTTTACTTAGTATTTTTTTAAATTGCTGATTATATAATTACAATGAGTATTCCTCTATTTACAATGTCTTTCTTCTCTCTAGTTTATTTACTTCATAATGGTAATATTTTTCAATATCATAATAATTATTTACCACCACACACATCACCAAAAATGTATCTTTTTATTTTAATTCTAGGTACAGACATAGATATGAGTTCACCCCTTAACTATGGTACACCAAGTTCCTTGAGCACTCCTCGCTCAATCATGAGAGGGGCCATGACTCCTGCAAGACAAAGAGCCGATCTCAGAGGACACCACATAGGACCTGCAGTGCCTGCTCCTACACCAACTAGGAGGGTAAGATATTTTTTTTTTTTTTAATTTATTAGGCATCAAACAGTCATTAATTTACAAATGTTTTTTACAAAATGAAGTTTAACAATAGACCTATAGTGCCGTAAACAAATCAATATAAGAAAAGAGGTAGAAGGACGCGAATAATGTACTAAATAAAGTAAACTACACACATCATTGAGAATCAAACATAAGGAAAAGAATATGTTGACACAATAATTGAAAATAAACATGAATTACACAAACAATAACAAAAGAAATTAATTATAGTAACAACAAAAATGCAAATTCTGGAAAAAAAAAAAAAAGATAATAATAATATATATCATATACAACTTAATTTGTACATAACATTTGTTTCAATTTTAATTTTAGGCGGTCAAGAGAGATGTTAAAAATATCTATATTGGAGAATTCCTTGTTATATGTGCTGGTCGAACGATATACAAAGGAATTACGAGTATATGTTTTATGATACTGAGGAGGAACAAAAAGTGGTAATGAACGTGAGGAGCGTACGCGTAAGCGAGTTGGGGTCCAAAAATTAATCTTAGCCAAAAGTGCGGATGAGTCAACAAGGGAGTTTACAATTTTATATAAATAAATAATATCAAACATTTTACGCCTATCATAAAGAGTTGACATTTTATGTCTGACTAGAGCATCGTCATAGGTTTCAGTTATACCATGTGCGCGATGATTGAGAGATTTTAAAAATCTCTTTTGAACATTTTCAATTCTCTTTATATGTACAGAATAACAAGGGCTCCAAACTGTGCAACAAAAGTCTAGGATAGATCGGACAAATGAAAAATAGAGAATTTTTAGGGTCATTAAATTTTTAAACGGTTTACTAATTCTGAGAATAAAACCTAAAGTACGATATGCAGTAGCTACTACATAGTCAATATGAAGATTATAGGACAGTTTTGAATCCATGATCAATCCCAAATCTCTTATATTTGAAACTCTTGCAAGGGGTTTATCTTTAATACTGTACTCAAATGTAATATTGTTGATTTTACGCGTGTATGATATAATAAAACATTTATTGGCGTTAAGGAAAAGTTGATTCTTACCGCAATACGTGGATAAATTATTTAAATCTTTTTGCAGTTTCACACAGTCTTCCAATGTTGTAACAATAGTGAATAATTTAAGGTCGTCAGCGTAAAGTAAGTGATGACTGTTATTGAAAGCATTACCAATGTCATTGATATAGAGCGTGAAGAGTAAGGGTCCCAGGTGTGATCCTTGGGGTACACCAGAGGGAACAGGGAGAAAAAGAGAAGTATAACCTTTAACGCAAACCGCTTGGCTTCTATTTGTTATTTAAGAATGAATCCATCTAAGAAGGCTGCCATGCACACCGGCCTCTGCGAGTTTGTTCATTAGCATATCATGATTTATTTTATCGAAAGCTTTCGAGAAGTCGGTGTACACGACATCCACCTGCATATTATTATCCATAGCACATGCCAAAAAGTCTGTAAAATTAATCATATTGGTATCTACGCTACGATGTTTGAAAAAACCGTGTTGAAACGGAGATATATAATTACTTACAGAACGCGAAATAAAGGCAGTAACTATCTTCTCAAGAATTTTACCAAGAACGCACAATTTGGAAATAGGTCTATATTCAGTGATAATATCTTTATTATTATTCTTAGGTATAGGCGTTACTATTGTTTTTTTCCACTTACTGGGAAAAACTCCGGTGTCAAGAGAAGTTCGGAAAATTAATGTTATAGGTATAGCGAGGACACTAGCGCATTTAGATAGAAGAATCGGGTGAATGTTATCATAACCCGCACCTTTATTAATGTTAACATGTTTCAACTCTTTAAAGACAAGATTAGAATCAATATCAAGAGAGAGGATGTCTACAGTGGAGTGTGAATTAAACTTGGAGTGAGAAGTTTCAGAAGTAACGGGTATAAAAACGGAATGAAAATATTCATTAAACGCGTTACATATATCATCACCACTAGAAAGAATTCTACCTTTATAGAGCATCTTATCTGGAATATTTGTGTGGGATTTCTTTGATTTTATATATGACCAAAGAAGTTTTGGTTGTGTTCTGATATTATTTTCGGAGTAAGTGATAAAATCTTTATAGCAAATATCGTGGTTCTTTTTAAATCGCTTTCTTAACGCTGAAAATGTGTTGTAATCACTAAGATTTCCATACTTCTTCCATTTTTTATGAAACTTCTCCCTCTCGTTCAGTAATTTTATCAAAGGTTTAGTGTACCATGGAGGGTATTTATGCTTCCTATTTAAGTTATAAACTGGTATGTATTTATTAATAATATCCTCAAGAACATTATAAAAAAAGTGTGTCATAGATTCAACATCAGTCATGGTACCCATGATCCTCTCCCAGTCAATAGATTTAAGGGCCGAGTTAATTGAGTCGTAATCGGCCTTATGAAATTGTCTTATTATAGTGTGTGGAAGTTTTAGTGGAGGTGAGTAGTTTAATTTTAAATCAATCTCTAAAGCATTATGATGTGGATCCTGAGATACTAATGGATGTTCACATAATGAAACAATACAACATTCATTGCTAAATATCAAATCTAAAATTCTTCCATTTTGATTAAATTGATCATTATATTGTAACAAAAAAGACAAATTCATAAAGTCAGATGTTATGCACGCAAACTTGTCGTTGTTCGTTTGAATATCTATACAATTAGAACACTGATTACGAAACCAATTGGCATAAGTAATATTAAAGTCGCCCAATACAAGAAAAATATCTTGGCAGTTACTGATAATAAATTCGCTTACCCTATCATAAAAAGAACTAAGTAATGATTCATGCATACTTCCATACGCTATATAAGTACATATAATGTGTAAGTAGCGTGCACGTGTTGTATTTGATCGTGTCGCTGTGGCAGTGGACAGAGGAACGGATACCCAAACTTCCTCAGCCGGCGGTGGCGCGCGCATGTCTAGGCGATGCCACGGGCAGAGCGCGCGGCGTACGGCTACTGCGGCACCCCCTCCCCGACCACAACCACTAGCCGCCGTATCACGATCACAGCGAAATAACTCGTATCTGTCGTCAAAATATTCGGAGTTGTGAAAATTACTTGTAAGCCAAGTTTCGGTAATGCATATAGCATCGTAATTGTTGCATAAAACTGCATTAAGAAATGTATGTGATTTAGTGGGTAGGCCCCTCACGTTTTGATAATAAATTGAAAAGTTATAGTTATTTATTATCTAAGATAAAATAAAGTAGAATAAAAATTTGTAGTTATTAAAAAGGAAGTTCGACCAACATAAAATAATAAAAAGAATATAAAATTTATATAATATTGTGTGTTAAATAGAAACAAACCGCCAAGATTGATGAAACAAGTCATTAAGTTATACAGTGGTAAGATTTTCAAATCAAATTGCACCATAACAGTATAAGGATAATATAGTCATTTAATTTTCGTGAGATCGGTTTCACTAGACACCACAAAAACACCAGAGGTATCACTTTTTCGAACCAATATTTTACATTCGGACAGCCATACATACTTAAAGCCCTTTTCTTTTGCGAGTAGGCGTGTTTGTCTATACAGTAGTTTGTTGTGGGGAGTTAGGTGGTCATTTATGAATATGGGCTTAGACGGGCCATCCAGACCGGCGTCAACTGTGGTCAGCCCTCGGCGCGCACGCACAGCAGCAAGCATATCGCTTTTACGTTTTTTCTGGGTGAATCTAACAACAACGTTAGGAATAACAGACGCCATATTCCGCGATTCACTATTGGTCCTTGGCGAATTGTTTTTCTTGGAAAAACGTGGAACACGATGCACGTAGTCGATGTCCGATGTGTTTAACGGGAAACCAATCTTAGTTGCTATGTTATGAATAACATTTATAAGGTTTTCCCCTTTCAGCATGGGTAATCCCGCTATTTCTAGGTTGTTGATACGTCCCTGCTGATCCTTAACACGTAACTGATCAGATAACGAACTGACAGCTTCCTGAAGTTCCGTAACAATTTTCGTCGTAGATTGTAATTTGCTATCATGTAGTTCGTCGGACAATTTCAATTCACGTATATCATTTTTAAAAATTGTTTGCTCCTTTATTATATTCTCCATATTAACGTTCATAGTAATCATCTGATGTTTAAATACATTTATATCGTCACGTAATGAATCCAGAATACTTTTTATTTGTAGATTCTGTGTCTCAATTGTTGATTTTAAATCGTTCATTAATTTATTTTGAAGGTCTAACATATATTCCGGATTGTTGCAAAGACAGTCAGGGTGTTTTTTTCTTCTTTGTGTGACATGATGAATTTCATGATCTGTTTGCAGTTCCGCTCTTTCTTGTGGTGGACTTCTTCGCAGGCTCATCTCAATAGGCGGGTAGCTCCAAAACAAACTTGCGTGCACAGTTAGTAGGTAGCACAATGATACCGAGCACAATTTATATGAAGAAATGCATTCACTATTTACGCTGCTTTTTCAACTGCACTTATTCAAGCTGTGAGATTATATAGTTGTAATTGCTACCTAGCGCGTATGTGTTGAGCTCTAATTGCAATGTGCGAGATAAAAATAGAAATCGACACGCGTCCGACTACGCAAGAGCTCCGACGACGATTCCTATTATTCAATTATATCCTATTTGGACACACGGTATTCCATTGTAGGGCTCCGCCAGCAAAAGCAACATAATATGTATATGATACCATAACAAATGCACCATGGTTCTCCAGAAACAGTGAGATTCATGAGCACCTCAATATGCCAACAGTACAATCTGAAATACAAAGGCTAAAGAAATAGTATGGTGAATGATTATCAGGTCATCCTAATAACATAGCAACTCAACTCCTAAATCCTCCAGTAACTACGAAACTAGTAAAGAGGAAGGAAATATTGTGAAATAGGCAGATGAGGCACTTGCCTCCTCGCCTTCAAGTCAAACAACACTCAACACATCCACTTATAGTCTTGTGACTGATTGCTTATCTAAATTTAAAAAAAAATCTATTCATATAAATAAAATTGAAGTGTCTGTTTGTAAAGTAAGTTAAAGAAAATGTCCAACTAGATATCGTTATAAACACGATACCTATAACGAAAATGATCTTAGATTTTTTTTGTCTGTCTGTCTGTCAGTTTGTTTCGGCTAATCTCTGAAAAGGCTGGGCCGATTTTGACGGGACTTTTTTGTCAGGTAGCTTATATAATAAGGAGTAACTTAGGCTACATTTATTTAAGAAAAATTCTTTTATTTTAGAAAAATAAAGTAATGTTGCAATGCCCAAGTACTGTCCAGTACCGCGCGCAGCTCACATGCTTCTCAATAAAGCTAATACAAAAAACTGAAAATAAATGATAATTAAAATAAAAATGCAAACACAAAAAAAAGAACTAAATCACTAATTAAGTTTTTTGTTGTATTTTGGGTTAATTGCCTATTTCAGTAGAAACATTTTATCAGAAACAATTCTTTGCCTGTTAAAATATTCAAGAAAAAACTTGAATTAATAAATTTTATTGTATTTGCAAATACCTAAAAGTTATACAGGATATGATTAACTGCTGCTATTACAATTTATATTCCATTTTCACAAGCATATGCCACGCCCACATCAACAATTCTATAGGTAAATGAATCCAGCTGAGTGTGCAGTAAAATATTGGTATCAGTAAGCCAAGTTTGAGGTAGAAACTCTTTAAGTTGCTTTTTTCAACCGATGTTTCGGTTAACTCCACCAATGGGTTGAAAGTCCTTCTGAAGTCTTCTGTTGTCGACGTGGCTTCTTTCTGAAAATGTAAATGGATATGTTTTGTGAATAAAACGAAGTTGTGATAGCTTAAGGCAAACTAGGAATTAATGACGGCCTATGGGATAGAATAATTTTCGAAAGGCTAACGCACCGGCAAACTTGGGGTCAAAGGTTAATGGAGCAATAAACATTAAAGAAGTCGCTAAGTGCAGGCCACTCTAGTATGTCATTACGGAAATTCTCATGAGAGTGGACTAGACTGACTTGAAAATGTTTTTTGGACTACAGAAAATAGTTATTCCCTCAAGAAGGTGGCGAGAAGAAATAAGGACGGTGTTATATACTACGCTTGCGTCGCTATTTATTAATTATAAAAAATAAAATACCGTCTCGTAAATAATATTGCAATTGGTGGGAAACAGGAAAAAGGAATGAACAATAACATAAAAATTAAAAAGTTAGCTTCGGGCCATAGAGTAAATGTAAACTCTATTGATATACCACAAATGGGAAGAGGAAGGGAGTATTGAGCATCCGGCAATATAATATATAATGAGCGACATCTGATATGCCAGCATCTCCATCCAGCGCAAGACTTACCTTAGCAAAGTTAACTTTAAAAGCATTAGCGCGGCACAGCGGACAGACGATGAACTCAGGCTTGTCCCGTTCATCCCAGTACTGGAACAGGCATTTCTCGCAAAACCGGTGCCCGCAAGTCAATACCGCAGGGTCCAGTATATGAGACAGGCATATCCTACAGCTGCTGTACGACTTGCAACTCGCAAAGCTGGTCTGGGATTGAAACTCCCGATTTTGCACAGCGTTCTGTAGGACATCGCTGGATGCCGACATTTTTTTAATATTATTTTTGCATGCTTGTTGATTGAATGTTTAATGGAGAATGACAGAGATTGTCTCTTTTGATTGTTTTGGGAAAAGCTGGTTTGAGTAAAGAGTACGTATGCTCTTGACGATGATGAGTATAATGTGTATAATTTAGTAGAATTTAATATATTAACCATAGGTGTTAAGTTTAAGTTAAATGTAACCTTTAATGTATTACCTATGATTTACTGTCTTTCGCTAGGATTTGGATAGTTCTTATAAGGCGCCGTAGAAGTCTTGCCCAAGGCGTAACTAATCTTACATCCGCTACAGGGTAACCGCCTGGATAGAGACCCAAGATGGAAAACCAATAAAATACAAAGTTCAAAAAAATCTAATCTCCAACACACCTAAACAAAAACCCCTACCAATCTATGTACTGTATCGACCCAAATACGTTCTACTACACTGCGCGTCCTCTACAATCGAGAGTATGAGGGTTTAGTCCCATTAGGTCATAAAGTCCACCACGTTGGCCTAGTACGGTTTGGCGGACTATAGAATGTTTTGCAAATCGCGGTTGTGTGAAAGTTGCATCACGATTTTTTCCTCCTCTGTTATAGTGCGTGGTAATTTACTATTAATGGTGGGCATTTCGAATACCGTTATCAAAAAGAAACCATGCGAACTCAAAATGTCGCTAAATATCTTTATTTAAATCAATCAATAAAAATAGCGAAACTATCTGAAAGCAATCTTTGTCCGAAAACACATATCACTTGTATATATGGCCTAAATACTCTCAATCGTACTCTCGATTGTAGAGTAGGCCCGTGCCCTGCAGTGGGACGTATATAGGCTGATACAGACAGACAAATCACTTGCCTAATTAGATTGGGCGTTTGTCTTACATCGTATTTTTCAGAAACTACGAGAAATTTAGGTTACATCATCACCCAAACCCGAAATCTGTGTCTAACGAACATTTATTCGTAGGCGGAAGAAGCCACAGCGGAGGTGGCATCGAGCGAGCCGCAGCTAGTGGTGTGGGGCACAGACGTCGCCATCGCCGAGTGCAGGGAGAAGTTCATCAAGTTCATACAGAGATACGTCGAGCCCACCGCGGTGTCCAACGAACCACTGTATGAACAGAAGCTGGAAGAGGTAATAATATAAACATAGCTACTTAAAAGCATGCCTTTTTCGCAGAAGGGGTGACAAATGTTCTCTTGGTAATAACTAACTAAGTCACGTTTCGCCTTGTCTCTTTCGTCTCATTATAGGGGCGAACCATAGCTGGCAAATTTTTGAATCCGGACTGATAATTATAATATTTCAATATTACTTTAACCAAGCCGGGATTCGAACCCGAGACCTCAGCGTTAATAATATAAAATATTTGGATTATCTTAGTTTTTAAACTTGGTAATTTCGTAAATGTAAATAAGTAGTAATAGTTACACCCTACACGCGTTATCCTGATTTCATATTGAGCTGCAAATCCTTTGTCGTGAAAGAACATCGGCGAAAATGGACCATGAAAGGGACCAGTTATGAATGGTACATCAAAAATTTTCATAATTTATTAGAGTCAAAATGCATATTTCAATTTATTTTATAAAACCCGGATAAAAAAGAAAAACTTAGTGTTTTAATAATATTGAACGCATATGAGTGCGTTCCATCAGTCATACTTTGTTTTAAAATAAGGTTTTAACTACAACGTTGAAGGTAGTACTAAATAAAAAAAAAGTGTAGGTATTTTCTATGACACATGACTTTTCTTTGCGCTGTCATTTTGCTTTCTTTTGATTTCCGATTTACGACTTCTGTTAATTTTCTGTTTATATTTGTGACTTGGCTTTAATCACGGACTCCGATATACGCTTGTATTTCTGACGACTTTGTAAGATTAATCATTGTATAACGATAACGCTTTGTGATTTGTTTTAAAGTGTGAAGTATTACCATATTTCCAACATGAACTCGGAGCAACAGTGCGCTCCTCAACAATTTGTGCATTGTGTTCAATGCAATACCCGTCTTATTATACTCATTTCTGTAATCAGTGAGTGAGTCCACTAATCGCAGTTTTTTTTAGCCATTAATCTACAAGGTATCCTATTTACCCTTTAGTCAATATGGTTTAGTATCCTGGAGTTCCCACAGGAAAAGTGTGTGTGTTTTGATGAAAAACAATGATGCCAAACTTCCAAATCAAGGAGCGACGGAATTACTAAGTATTGTTGTAACTGTGTAGTAGGACGCGCACAGTACTGTTGCTGTGTCCATGTCATGACTTTGATGTTGCTGCCCCTGCAGAGTTCTTAGATTCTATTGTAATAAGAGAAGATGAGAAATAATACATTTAAAAAATGTTTTCTGTGTTTTATTTTATTATGTGTTTTATTTTTGTGACCACTGCGTATTATATTCTTATACTAACATATAGGGGGATTTTTCAAGTGTGTGTAGATGGCCAAATACGAAACTATGAAGAATAGCGGTAAATACTCAAGTCTAGTAAATTCTGATAAAATTCTGCGAAATAATGACAGTAAAATACTACATTTTCTCTCATTACCTTAAGGTAACACAGGTATGGTGTACACCATATTCAACGGTTAATTAGTTTTATGACAAGGGAAATTATAGAGCATAGTAATTACTAAGCCATCATAATGATTTAGTACACTTTTTTCCTAGGTACCTGATAACCATAAGACCACCCTACATTAGGTATATTTGACAATGACAATGACATTATAATGTGCTATTTTTTATTAGTATAATCGTAACCTAAAAAGTTACAAATATATGAATAATTCTAAAATCTCCGGCTTTTTAGAAATCTTTTTGCAACTGGACATCACTCCTCATGCACTATACAACACAATAAACTATATCCCAGCTGTGTACAATATATTTCTTTGTCAGGTCGCAAAATGTATGGACGTGACCGATGTTCTTTGGAAAATACGAGATTTTGTCTCGATATGGGAATTTAACCTATAGCCTGCCGTTCTACAGCTGCCTCTTGAAAGTTCTTTTAAAGCCTGTTAAATATTTTTTTAAAATAATAAATATAATTTTCAGATCCACATGCTTGAAGAGCCGTTCCTGGACGTAGACTGCGAACACGTGAAGGCTTTCGACGCGAAGTTACATCGACAACTTGTATCTTACCCACAAGAGGTGCGTGTATATTCTCAAGTTTTTTGCTATCATGAAGACTCATAAATACAGGGTATATCAAGACTGCTACCAAAAACGAAGCCTACCTCCCGGCTTCGTTTTAGCGACTTCAGATACAATGCAACAGAAAATGTTACAAAAAAGCGAGGATTTCTTTTTGTTACTTTTTTCATATGGTCGTATTTGGGTGGTAAATATATTTTTCTTTTTCTAAAATAATAATGTACTTATACACAGTCAGGTCATAAGTATTGTCACACAGTAAAAACTTTTCTTTTAGAATGCTGGCCACAAAAAAGTTTATTGAGTTCGAATTTCGAATTGTTCATGAAAATAAAAATGTATACTTTTTAGAATTTTACTCATTTTTAAATATGGAGTGCAATAGTATTACGAGTGCAATGGAGTGGACGCTTAAAGAAGACCGTGTTGCAGTTATTGCGTTGCATCGTTGCGGTTACGCGCCAATTCAAATTTTTGACATACTGAAAAATTTGAATATATCCATTGACTTATATTCTACCGATAGACGAGGCGCGTCATAGAAAATAATTGTCCCGTATTTGTCAAAAGCTCAGTAGCGACATTTAGTACGTTTACTTGAATATCACAAATTATGATCAAAGATTATTTGACAGACAAGACAGTTCATGTCAATAATAGCTTTGCCTAAGATACTGCCTAAGTATAAATACCGTCATAGCAATAATATATTTGTAATGTTTTTTTTTATTTACGTGAATAATTCATGGAAATGATGTAAATGAAACTAAAATACTCTTACAAGTGTACAAGTCTGTCAAGCAGTCAGTCAGTGTACAATCAGTCTGACATTTATTATAATAAAATTTATGATTTTTTAACAAGCTGATAAGCTTTTTTCGAGACTAATAGATAAAAGGAATGGTACACCAGAAGTTTTAAAAAATGAGTACCGCATTTGGAATATCTGAAATCTTAGTGTCGAAAATGAATTGAACAAATATAGGTATGTTCTCATGGTAGCCACTTATATCCATTCCAATAATTCTGGACAAATATTATAGAGATCTCCTTTTTTCGTAACCGACGCGGAAGAATATAAAACAATTTTAAATGATATTAGTCTTCAATAACAATGTTCGAATAGTTCATTAAGTAATTCATATTAAGAAATAGGGTCTAAATACTATCCACTGTTTCAAAACATACATACAACACACATATTTTGAGTTATTAATTAACAACATATGATTAAGAGCGTATACACCTTGCGCGCAAAGTCAACTATAGGTATTTCTTCGTTAATTTCACGCACACATAAGCGACCAAAGCTGTGTGCGTAGAGCTGCCGCGTCGGCTCGCTATACAATCGGCTCAAACAACTTTGATCCGTGCGCTTCAAATATTCAATTGAAATGTAACTGTAATATAATATCATAAAAATATTTTATTTGCATTATAAGTAGACAAATATTACTGTGCAAGCAAAGAATAATACAAATTTTGGATACTAACCATATTTTCGTTATTATTACATTGTTAAGTTGCATTCAAATCAGTGTTCAATCAGTATACACTACGGACGTTTTATTAATCATTTCGTGTTCGAACACATAAATAGTGTTAGGGGCCTTACAACCCCTTACAATTACGAAATATATTTAATTTTATAGTACAATACATAACATTATTTAGCCTCGGAATTACATCCCATTATATTACCTGAAACATAATTTATACTCACTACAAAATCATTGTAGGTAATAAAAATAATTAAATATTTTACTACCAAGTACTAAGATGTGGTAATCGCATTCCACGCGTGGCTATTTTTATTACGCGCGGCATAATCGACTGCAGCCAGGCCGGAGCGACGAGCGATACGTCCTCCCTCTAGAAGGCCTTGCGGCGGTCTGATTTGATCCACGTCGGACAGCGTGTTTTATAGTGGTTTTTTAAAATATTTGTAGAAAACATGAAAACTAATTTTGTTGAAATATAAAAATGGTAATTTATTGATAAGATGTTCTTCTATTGTAATATGCAATTGCTATAAAAAATTATGTACGATAAGTTGGTGAAAAAAAATATGTTCTTGACGAGAGTTTCTGAATAATTTCGCATTGTTTAAATTTTTATTTTTCAGGAACTAAACACAAAAAGATTATTTTTCTCAGCAAAATCCCTCCATAAGGGTCTTATTAGTCTGATAATATTTTTATTTTCATCTTATATTTAGTGGTTTCGGATATCTTAAGCTTCTAAATTGCCATTTAAAGCCTAAATAACGAAACTTGTGTTCAGTAATCCTTATAGTACTCACAAATTATCCATCAATCTATAATGTTTTCCACCAAAATCCCTAGATGACAACCTTTTCTAAAATTAGTACTAATTATTTTACCTTGAAATTGTTTATTGGTGGCTATTAACTCATTTGAAAAGTCCTGTTTTTAAGCCAAAAAGCGCGTGCAGGGTATAAACGCTCTTAAAATAAAATACTACTAATACTACGTTCTTCCTACATATTTGTATTTGTAATGTATTCGAATAGTTTATGCCTATTTGGTCCACTGATATGAATGTCCCTTGAATAATCTATATCTTATATAGTTCGTCTCTCTCACTCGACGGGCAATTTAAATGCGCGAAAATGAGATATACGATTAAGGAGATCACCTTGTATTTTAACGAGCTCTAAAATATTTTTAATCCATTAATAAATAAAATATCTGTATTATCGGCATTATTCTGCAATATTATATCACTTACGTTGTACTCTTTAATTATATTGTAACTTCAGAAAATTTCGCTGTCGGTTTGACGGAGAAAAGTCAAAATAAATTACTAATAATTATAAACAAAGAGGCGTACTATTGCGCGGCCGTCACGCGGCAGACTGATTCGTGTGCGGTGCATTGCACCGCACTTGGGTGGGACACGTTTGTTACAAAGAACGTCTTATCTAGTGTAACATTGATATCGATGAATATATCCAAAAGATTCGTTTATCGTACCATCAAACGATACAATGAAGACTCTAGTGTAGATGACAGGTCAAGAAGTGGTCGCCCTCGGTCTGTTAGGACTCCAGCAGTGATGAAAGCTGTGAAGGCGCGAATTCAAAGAAATCCCAAACGTAAGCAGAAACTGTTGGCCCTTCAGATGGGATTAAGAGCGTATACACCTTGCGCGCAAAGTCAACTATAGGTATTTCTTCGTTAATTTCACGCACACATAAGCGACCAAAGCTGTGTGCGTAGAGCTGCCGCGTCGGCTCGCTATACAAACGGCTCAAACAACTTTGATCCGTGCGCTTCAAATATTCATTTGAAATGTAACTGTAATATTATATCATAAAAATATTTTATTTGCATTATAAGTAGACAAATATTACTGTGCAAGCAAAGAATAATACAAATTTAGATACTAATCATATTTTTGTTATTATTACATTCAAATCAGTGTTCAATCAGTAGACACTACGAACGTTTTATTAATCATTTCGTGTTCGCACACATAAATAGTATTAGGGGCCTTACAACCCCTTACAATTACGAAATATATTGAATTTTATATTACAATAGATAACATAATTTAGCCTCGGAATTAAATCCCATTATATTACCTGAAACATAATTTATACTCACTACAAAATCATTGTAGGTAATAAAAATAATTAAATATTTTACTACCAAAGTACTAAGATGTGGTAATCGCAGTCCGCGCGTGGCTATTTTCACTATTGATCCACGTCCGACAGCGTGTTTTATAGTGGTTTTTAAAATATTTGTAGAAAACATGAAAACTAATTTTGTTGAAATATAAAAATTGTAATTTATTGATAACATGTTCTTCTATTATAATATGCAATTGCTATAAAACATTATGTACGATAAGTTGGTGAAAAAAAATATGTTCTTGACGAGAGTTTCTGAATAATTTCGCATTGTTTAAATTTTTATTTTTCAGGAACTAAACACAAAAAGATTATTTTTCTCAGCAAAATCCCTCCATAAGGGTCTTATTAGTCTGATAATATTTTTATTTTCATCTTATATTTAGTGGTTTCGGATATCTTAAGATTCTAAATTGCCATTTAAAGCCTAAATAACGAAACTTGTGTTCAGTAATCCTTATAGTACTCACAAATTATCCATCAATATATAATGTTTTCCACCAAAATCCCTAGATGACAACCTTTCTAAAGTTAGTACTAATTATTTTTCCTTTAAATTGTTTATTGGTGGCTATTAACTCATTTGAAAAGTCCTGTTTTTAAGCCAAAAAGCGCGTGCATGGTATAAACGCTCTTAACCCTTTGACTGTCGTAAGCGCCGCCTACTGACCTTGATTCAAAAATAGCCCCTATTTCAATAACGTTAGGTTGCTTTTTTGCTTGAAATCGATGAGCCGTATTAATAATAGACCCTATTTCAATGACGTTAGGTTGCTTATTGCTTGAAATCCGAAGGAACCGTGTTCCGGTTCCGACGGTTGAGGGGTTAAGCAGAACAACGGTGAAAAGGGTGTTAAATGAAGACTTAAGGCTTCGGGCATATCGAAGAAAAACAGGACATCGTTTGAATGCTCGTGTAATGGACCTGAGACTGAAGAGATGCCGCGCTTTGTTGAAGCGGTACGCGGAAAAAAAATATCGGGAAATTCTTTTTTCAGATGAAAAATTTTTTACCGTAGAAGAGAGCTACAACAAACAAAATGATAAGGTGTACGCACACAGTAGTGAAGAAGCGAGCAACCGTATTCCGCGTGTCCAACGAGGTCATTTTCCATCCTCACTCGTGGTATGGTTGGGAGTTTCTTATTGGGGCTTAACAGAGGTACATTTTTGTGAGAAAGGTGTAAAAACGAATGCAATTGTGTATCAAAATACAGTCCTGACGAACCTTGTGGAACCTGTTTCTCATACAATGTTCAATAACAGGCACTGGGTATTCCAACAAGATTCGGCGCCAGCGCATAGAGCGAAGAGCACACAAGACTGACTGGCGGCACGTGAAATCGACTTCATCCGGCACGAAGACTGGCCAGGAGGCCAGACTGGAGGACCAGTCCAGATTTGAATCCGTTAGATTATATTTAGATATTGACATGGACCTCGTTCGTGCTGCAATAGACAACTGGCCGCGCAGATTGAAGGCCTGTATTCAAAATCACGGAGGTCATTTTGAATAAACTTTAGTGTCATAAGAATCTATGTTTTGTTAAGTTTATTTTGGTATATAAATGGTTACATAATGAATAAACTTGTTTCAATTATTTTATATTAAACATGTGACAGAATTTATGACCTGACTAGGTATAATTTATTTATAAAAACTCTAAGGTATAAAAGAGTTTAAATTATTATTTTACCAAAAATACCACCCAAAAATGACGATATTTAAAAAAAATCATAAAAAATTATTGTTGCGTTTCTGTGCGAAATTTTTAGTTGCATTGTGTCTGAAGTCGCTTAAACTACCACCCAGCTTCGTTTTCGATAGCAGTCTTGATATACCCGGTACGTGAAAATTGAATTACTCAACTAAATTTCTACAATTTTCGATTCTAAAAGACAATATTTTGAAATAAAACTTAATATATTTACATATTTTATCGCGGATTTGGTTTAACTTTTAATTTTTTTTAACTTCCCGACATTTTGAAAAATTTTGTAAAATCTGCGATAAAATCCGTAAATAATAGTTTTATTCATTTTTATTCATTCAATGTGTAACATTTTCATAAATCTTAGAAACTATTTCTAGAATATTTTGTACATTAGTTTCAGAAGTTCTCGCATGAAAATTGTAGACAATCAATATAACTTTTGAGTAATGGAATATATTCTATTCTTTTATTTTAAAATGTTTATTTTGATATACTTACTTAGGTGGTGCCCGCATTTGACGCGGCAGTAAACGAGCTGTTCTTCGAGAAGTATCCTGCAGCGGTCCTCGAACACCAGATACAAGTGCGCCCTTACAATGCACCACAACGACACATGCGAGATCTGAACCCTGAAGGTTAGCAATAATTAAGCTACCACCACAATGTATATTTACAACAAACAGTAGTGTAAATGCACTGTTGTGTTTCGGTTCGAAGGATATTGTTGCCAGAGTAACTAATGGACATAAATTGAGACTTAACACATTATGGCTCAGGATGGCGAGCGCAGTGGAATGCCAAGCATAGCTTTTTAAATATAAATGAATCACTTACCATCAGGCGAACGGCAAGCTTATCTCGCCATTCATTAAAATAAAAAAAATCACAACCAATTTTGTGCGTGTGCCAAGTGCGTGGTGGCCTGTTGGTAAACGGACTAGACGCGGCTGCCTACATGTTCACGGTGGTCGCGGGTTGGAATCCCAGGGCACACCTCTGACGTTTCGGAGTCATGTGTGTATTGATAGTCAATCAACACGCACTAAATCGGTGAAGGAAAACATCGTGAGGAAACCTGCATACCATAGCGATTTATAAGAATTTCTATGGTATGTAAGTCCGCCAACCCGCACTAGGCCAGCGTGGTGACTGGTGGACGATATGGCCTAACCACTCTCAATCGTATTCTTGATTGTAGAGGAGGCCCGTGCCCTGCAGTGGGACGTATATGGGCTGATACTGATTACATACTGGTTAAAATCACATCTTGGGCAAAACCCTATAATTTCTTTATAAAACTTAAGAAGATGTAGAGATGAGATCAAAAGGACAGCCTCCTTGGCTCAGTTGGTTAGACGCCGGCTGTTAAACGAGAAATATTTGTGTGAACCACAGATATTTGTTTCGGGTGTGCGTGTTTGTGAGACTGAAAATCTCGTAGTTCCTGATACCCACGTCACAAAACTCGATCTTAGTGTGGGTCAGGACTATGTATGTGACTGTTGGGTGTTATTTATTTATTATTTATTTACTGTTGTGTTTCGATTTCAAGGATATTGTAGCCAGATTAACGACTGGATATATCGAGACTTAATATGGCGAGTGAAGTGCAATGCCAAACATTTGTAAATCAAGGTGCTGTTTGGTTATCTACTGTTCATAAACAGTCGTTTCGCTTACCATCAGGCAAATGGCAAGTAATGAAAAAATGATTGAAACTATATATTTATCCACAGACATAGACCAGCTAGTAACAATATCGGGCATGGTGATCCGCACGTCCGCCATAGTGCCGGAGATGCGCGAGGCGTACTTCCGTTGCGCGGTGTGCGGCGCGGCGGCGGCGGCGGAGCTGGAGCGCGGCCGCGTGCCCGAGCCGGCGCACTGCGCGCACTGCAACACGGCGCACTGCTTCCAGCTGGTGCACAACCGGTCGCACTTCAGCGATAAACAGCTGGTTAAACTGCAGGAGTCGCCCGGTATGTGGTGGTTAGATACTTGAACGTGTAGTTTTTAAAATTAACCACGCACCGAGAGGCACCTAAGCAGGCCGGCATAATTGTTTCCATTGGCATGGGACTGCCGTCCGATGCCAATGGATACTCCGCCTGGGCGGCATTGGCACTTTCCATCACGTGCAATGCCGCCACTATGCCAGGCCATTATATAAAAAAAAATACCCTGTTTCTATAATAATCTTTATTGATCATAAATATTTATGGTTTCCCAAAGACCCAGGCCTCCAAACTAGTAAAAATTACTGTACTATGGAAGACGATAAAGTTGTCATTACACTGATAACGGTAAAAATATACCTTGATCCAACTGATATTAAGTTGATATTACATTGACAAGCCTCTAAAGAGGTCTGGTCTATTTAGTTCGAGTAATGCTTGCAGCTGGTTAGCTACTTGAACGACCACAGAACGCCGCATGGTGGGCTGAAAGTCGCGTTTCATAGACATTCAAATTTTTTTTCCTATTTGACGGGTTTTTTAATTGGAATCTATTAAAACATGCTTGTTCATGATACCTTTTAAGTATGAAGACATAAATCACAGGAAAAGGTACACTTTCGATTTTTTTTCAAAAATGTTGTATGGAGAAACCCATAAAATAAGCTATATCTCGGCTGGCACAGGAATGGCCGTTATTTCCTCTCGCATGATTTTTGCTCTATTTTTTTGCAATTTTTTGATGTATCACACCACAGGGGGCAAAGCGCGGCTTTTGAGAAAAAAAATCATATAAAAAAAAATATTATTTCCGTTGCCTTTAATCTTGGTTGGCAAATTTGAACCACATGTCTCTAAAAATAATAAATAGCGGTCACAAAACAACTTTATTGCTGGTTAACCCTCCCAATTTCACAATAATAAATAATACGCGGCTTATATCAAAGAATTTTTTTTACCTGACTTGTTTATGACACACAAATCGGTCTTTTTCAATTTATTACTCGTATTAATATAGTTTCAATGAGTATACTGACACTTACTCTAATACAACATTAATAACATGCACAGACTAAAACATGCTTAAATAAAACCATATTTTTAAAATGAATTCACTGAAACTTACCATAATAATTATAAAAAATAATTCTTCATTGTCTTAATTACAATTTTTACAATAAATCTTGTTAACTTTGCTCTAATCTTCATCGCTATCACTTAATTCTGAATCTATTTCAGATTCTGAATCCAATTGAGAAACATCGCAAAATTCTATTTCGTATTCTCTCTGGCTCTCTAAAAGAGTTAAAGTGTCTGCAAAAAGAGTTGTCCTTTTCTTTTTGTCCATTACAGGTCTGGTTGCTGAAATATAAGGGTCTGAAGAGAGCAAAAGCATGTTTAATATATCCTCGTTACATTTCTTCCTGCACATTTTTCGGGAATGGTGCTCTCTAAATCTTCGAAAATCCTTATTACGAGCCTCTGATGCTTCTTCTGATAAACTACCAATTGGTACTATTGCGTTATTGGCAATGATATCCGAACCATGTACCAATAACTTATGGACAGTAGAAGGCATGTAGTACCAACTGTAGAATTCTACATACCGTTTTGCTGTATCCATGGAATACTCTTTGAATTTCTGCGTATTGATATACTCTTCACATGTAATGGCTTGTAAAAGAACAGCGAATCTATGGATCAATTCTTTGTCCAGACCTGTGATATTTGCGGTTTTTCTCGGGTTTTCAAAGAACTTCCTGGCTTTATTTCCATCATTCGTAGTTCCAGATCCTTGTTTTACTACATCTATCAATAAGTTAAGCTCTTCTTTGAATCCATCTTGTATTTGTTTTTTCCGCGACTCAAGTGCCAATTTTTTCTCTCCTTTCACGGCCCATTTCTTCAGGTCTTGCCTGTATGCAATGTGCAAAAGACATTCCATGCATTTAATGCGGGCGTGTAAAGGAGACAATCCGAATTTCAAGAGGTGTTCAAAGACAGGCCTTTTTATAACTTCATTTAAATTATTCATATCTGACGGCTTTGCTAAGCACAGATAGCACGTAGCACTAGATCGGGCATCAGTAATGTAAGTACAAACTTTGCCATCTATCATAGTCATCATTAATTTATGACAAATTTTTATTTCGTTACAGTCTGTGGTTGTTAGCAAATTGATCTGGTCTTCAATTTCCTTCAAATGTTCAGTAACCACAAGTTTATTTTCTTTAACAAAACTAAACTGCACTGGACGACAAAAATGTGCTGAACAGGGCTTTGGATTTTGCCATACGACTTCGTTACCATCGGTCAGCTTTAACGGAACTAACGAGGTCATGAAAACACTGGAATCATTATATTCGTCTTATATTTTCTGTTTATACCTGCTCTGGTTCGATGCACCATCAAAACCCCACTTGGACATTAAAATAAGTTCTTTTCTATCGCCACATACAGGTACATTTTTCAAAATCCTGTTAACTGTTAAATCTAGAAGAGCCTGAAGGGAAATTTTGGCTGTTGTATCTGTAACTGTAATTGTCTCCTTGTCAAGATAACACTGAGATTTAGCTTGCTGAATCTTATAGTATGATGGGTACAATTCCATCGCACCTTCCCGAATTGCTGTTTCCCTTAATGTTAGACCAAGTGCTTTCTCCGGTGTAAAAACAGGCATGATTTTTTGGTAATTGCGTTAAAATTATCAGCAGCTTCTGGATGTTTTATCATATACTCAATAGCAGTAGCTATACTGTCCAACCGTCTTGTCTCATTTTTCGCACAGTAGCGTATGCAAGTTCACTGGACTCACATTCTATTTGACTTTCAGTCCTTCTCTTCTTTTGCTTCATTGCTAAATCTTGAAATAATTTTCGTGGCAAACGCTTCTTACTTGTGTGTGGTGCACCGGACGAAGATGTGGAAGGGACTGGACTTTCGAGGATGATATGAGATTTGGATGTCCCAACATCTGATGCCTTCGGTTCTGCAATGCAACTTGGCCAATCGATATCACACTGAAGCCAGTCCTCATAATCTTTCAAAAAATCTTCTAATTTTCGATGAGATCGCTTCCATTTTTTCACAAGGGTATGAGTAAATCTTCTACAGTATAATTTCAACGTAAGACTGTCTTCATCTGAATGATTTAAATTCAAACATGAAACGACATTGTTATATAATGAAAGGAAGTCACTGTACTTACCCGTGTTATTCAAAATCATAAACAAGTCTAAGTAAGTTGCTAAACTTTCCATTTCCGTGTTTGTAATCGATGTTTACACAAGCACAAATCGAGGTAAACTGAAAAATTACAGCAAACAAATGTCTATTTATACTTCTTAAATAAATAACAAAATCATTAGGCACCTGTGCCATTATAATGACCCATCATAATTACGCAGCTGCCTTTTTTTATTTATTGGGTCTTAAATAAGTGAATTAGGAACAAAACAATAGGTAAGTACTTGCAGGTGAAATTTTTATCCATTGTTTGGAAAAGTTCGAGTATCCAAGACCGATTTGTGTGTCATAAACAAGTCAGGTAAAAAAAATTCTTTGATATAAGCCGCGTATTATTTATTATTGTGAAATTGGGAGGGTTAACCAGCAATAAAGTTGTTTTGTGACCGCTATTTATTATTTTAGAGACATGTGGTTCAAATTTGCCAACCAAGATTGAAGTCAACGGAAATAATATATTTTTTTTATATGATTTTTTTTCTCAAAAGCCGCGCTTTGCCCCCTGTGGTGTGATACATCAAAAAATTTCAACAAAATAGAGCAAAAATCATGCGAGAGGAAATAACGGCCATTCCTGTGCCAGCCGAGATATAGCTTATTTTATGGTTTTCTCCATACAACATTTTTGAAAAAAAATCGAAAGTGTACCTTTTCCTGTGATTTATGTCTCCATACTTAAAAGGTATCATGAACAAGCATGTTTTAATAGATTCCAATTAAAATCCCTTCAAATTGGAAAAAAAAATTGAATGTCTATGAAACGCGATTTTCAGCCCACCGTGCGCCGGGTAGAATGTAATTTTTTTTAAATATACCCTATTTTAATATCGATAAGGCTGTAATTATATTGACAGTTAAAATATAGAAAGTAAGAAAGAAAAACAGTTTACTACCTTAATCCAACTGATATTAAGTTGATATTACACTGGCAAGTCTCTAAAAAGGTCGGGACGTTAGAGTATTTATTTGTAATGAGCTTTAGGTGCTCATGCACTCAGATGCAGGGGATGAGCGAACAACGCCAGCGAAAGGTTCGTGCGTTCAAATTCGAAATTCGAAAATTCGTACGTACTAATACGATCTCGCACGCATCACGTACGATCACGATCGTTAATAGTCACTCTTCGCTTGTTTCGTTGTAGAGTATTCTTTGGTAGTCGCCTGCCTGGCTAGTAGGTAAGTTTTGTCGGGTTGCAGACGTTCATAATCTATATTTATTTTTTAGTATCGGGCGATGCTTATTAGAGTGATGTGGAGCGAGTGATGTATGAAGTGTATTTCGGTTGGCCTTGGCTCGTTCCTGGCATTGTAGAGTCCATAAGCAGCAGTACCCGCTTACCATCGGATTGACTGCTATTTAAACTAATGGCTCCACCCATAGACAGTTTCAAAACTTATTTTAGGTATCGAATGTTTTGTCCCTTTCGAACGAATTTTGAATTCAGTTTGAACGAAGGTTAATAATAGGAAATCAAGCGCCGCAAGTGATAAAGGATTAGCCAATCCCTCCCATGAGGTGTTAACCATAGACTTAAACAGGAAATGGATTAGATTCTCTAAGGAAACCATATGGATGCATTGCGATTCATGAAACCCTATAGATAAATTTTGGGGGGGTATCAAGCAGGCATTCTAAAACGTGTGAGAGGCGTAGGACCTGATTGATACTGTTGAAACTTCTTACGGGTCGTATGTGGGTTAAATTTAAGATATTACAGTTCACACTAGACAAGCTCGTGACTGCCACGTTGCGTACCTATGTATGTTTATCTCTACAATATAAAGATAATAATCTGTTGTATACAGACGACATGCCAGCGGGTCGCACGCCGGCCACAGTGAGCGTGATGAGTCACGGCGCGCTGGTGGAGGCGGTGGGCGCGGGCGAGCGCGTGTGCGTGACGGGCGTGTACCGCGCCGCGCCCGCGCCCGCCGCGCCGCGCCGCGCCACGCTGCGGGCGCTGCACCGCACGCACGTCGACGCGCTGCACTACCGCAAGGTGCACGCTGATAGGCTGCTCGAGACTGAGGAGGGGTATGTGTATACTCGTATATCTGCTTATTATATATATATTTATTACTATGAATGGCGAGAAGACCGTGCCGTGCACCTGATAGTACACGATACGTCCGCTCATGAACAGTAACAAAACTAAACAACACCTTGAATTACAAAGCAATGCTCGGCATTCCACTGCACTCGCCATCCAGAGACATAAGATGTAGTCTCAATATGTCTAATAGTTACTCTAGCTACAATGTTCTTCAATCCGAAACACAGCAGTGCATTTAAACTGCTGTTTGGCGCGAGATACAGATATTGCGGCCAAGGCGGCCTTTCACATACGGGCACCTACCACAAGTAATAAATATCAATAAATAAATAACACCCAACAGTCACATACATGGTCCTGACCCCACACTAAGATCGAGTCTTGTGTCGTGGATATCAGGAACTACAAGAGACGTCGGTCTCACAAACATCTAGAACCCCTGTTAAGTCACACTTACCCAATATCATATAACGCATACTCGTAACGCAAACCTCAGCGTTGGCGACTTATTTCGGCGCCTTTTGTTGCACAAATAACTTTTACATGCAGACACACTTCAGCACTTACCGCAGTTGGCAACCGGCGCATAAACAGCGTGTGAATTAGTGCATGCGAGATGTCGTATTTAAAAACTCTTTGCATTTTAACTCCTTAAATGACAAACAATAAAACAATATTTTTTTAATAATTTAGGAGTCCTTAGGTCTTACGCAGGCCGGGATGGTTTGCCAAGGGATTTAATTTTTTATCAAATAATATTCAACCTTATCTAGTCGGAATATGATATAAATTCCAATGTAATCCTTTGCCATTCCATCCCAGTTTGCATTGGCATTAAGAGTCCCAATAAACTACATAAAATACAATATATCTATCATATAAATACAATATTTCTTTTATCTATTAGAAAAGAACATCGGTTCCCGCCAGAACGCGTGGAGATGTTCAAAGTGCTGGCTTCACAGCCTGATTGCTACGAACGCCTGGCGCGGGCCATAGCACCTTCTGTATACGAGAATTTGGACATCAAAAAGGGCATTTTGCTTCAACTACTCGGAGGCACCAAGAAAAATTTCAATGCTGCTGGCAGAACACATTTCAGGTATGTTTTTGTTTGCTTATCTACAAAGAGTATGTAATCACTACGTTGCTACTTGCAACACTATTAAAACGCCACGCGACGCGACAAATGTTGAAATCAAGTGTACTGTTTTCTATGACCAGAACCACAAATACAAACACGCCACGTAACTTTGCATCGCGTGTCCGTGTTTTGCTCATCTACATATAATAGTACGATTTGATTTCACTTAAAATCTGGCCTTACAATATTATGTTTCCGGCCTTCTCTTTCACTGGTCGACATAGCTATCTACCTATCTAGCTAGCTATCAACAAAACAAGATGGAAACGAAACACAGCACATTTGTGTGTCAGAATTTCCGCCAGTATGTATAGGTGTTTTAATACTTTGCATACCGCTGACTTACATACTGATATGCTATGGACATGCTGACTTCACATTATAATAAAATAACTTATTAAAATTAGGGCTTGCTCATTTAAAAAGAAAAATAAATTAAGTACTTAATTACATTTTATATTTTAAACTACCGGGTATCTCAAGACTGCTACCGAAAACGAAGCCGGGTGGTAGTTTTAGTGGCTACAAACACAATGCAATTAAAAATTTCGCATAGAAACGCGACAATTATTTTTTATGATTTTTTAAATATCGTCATTTTTGTGTGGTAAATCCATAGTTTTTGCTAAAATAATAATTTAAACTCTTTTATACCTTAGAGTATTTATAAATAAAAGGGTATACAGTATACACTATTATTTTAGGAAAAAATGTATTTACCACCCAAATATGGCCATAGGAAAAAAATAACAAAAAAAAAATTGTCGCTTTTTTTTGCAACTTTTTCTGTTGCATTGTGTCTGAAGTCGCTTAGACTACCACCCGGCTTCGTTTTCGGTAGCAGTCTTGATATACCCTGTATAATAATTTGTATTTTTTTACAATGTCAGAACTACAGGATGACATTGAAAGTGATACTGAGACTTTTTACACAAGTAATAAATAATCTTATTTTTACTACCATTAAAATTAATTTGGCAGTCTTATAATTATAGTATTTTTATACAGAATTTGATAGAGAGGGCCTCGACCACGGTTTATCACGCTGATTTATTCCTAAATTTGACTTCAAATCATCTAATTCCAATTTCGCCTTCTCATAAATTAGTCTTTTTGTTGCCTCCTCCAAATCTGCAATCACTATAATTTTTTCCTGAACTTCCAACTGTAAAAAGTACAAAATATATATTGGTCAGAGCTCTTCAGTATGCATCATAGGACCTTATTATTAAACTTGGATGAGGGGGAGATTAACTTAAACCCGAGGCTTTAGAAGTGACTCGATTATTATTTCATTGCTTTTTTTACTTTTAATGTCAGTGGTTTGCCATGTTGGGCTAGGCCAGGATTGTCATGTTAGGCTGTAGTACATCTGTGTTTATTATTAATAGCTTTGCCCGCGACTTCGTCCGCGTGGAATTTAATAAAAAAAAAATCGTTTTTTTTAAAGTTATTTTTTAAATAAAAGAATTTTTCTAAAACAAATGTAGCCTAAGTTACTCCTTATTATATCAGCTACCTGACAAAATAAGTCCCGTCAAAATCGATCCTGCCATTTCAAAGATTAACCGGAACAAACAGACAGAGAGACAGAAAGACAAAAAAAATCTAAGGTCATTTTCGTTATAGGTATCGTGTAAATAACGATATGTAGTTGGGCATTTCTTTTTTTTTTCATTTTTATAAAGTAGTGAATAAGTCGCTATCTATACATCTATACATATAAATAAAATTGAAGTGTCTGTTTTAAGAGTGAAAATAAAAAAAAATGTGCTACTACATATTTTTGTTTTTATTTTTTGTCTGTCTGTCTGTCTGTTTGTTCCGGCTAATCTCTGAAATGGCTGGACCGATGTTGACGGGACTTTTTTGTCAGGTAGCTGATATAACAAGGAGTAACTTAGGCTACATTTATTTTAGAAAAGTTATTTTCTGTCTGTTTGTTCCGGCTAATCTCTGAAATGGCTGGACCGATTTTGACGGGACTTTTTTTGTCAGGTAGCTGATATAATAAGGAGTAACTTAGGCTACATTTATTTTAGAAAAGTTCTTTTATTTTAGAAAATAAAGTTTTTGTTAAATTCCACGCGGACGAAGTCGCGGGCACAGCTAGTTCAAAATAATGGAGTCGATTCTAAACTCTTAGGCTAAATTTAATCCCTTGTTCATTCAAGGACTTTTGAGTTTAAATCGTTTTAGAAATGACACTGCAGTCACCTAAACATAAAAAAATATAATTTTCAGAGATCATTGTTTACTTGGAAAACTTGTCAAAGCCATATTTTTTTACAGATACCTTTTTATGCAATTCAAAAAAAAATCTATAAATTCTTATTAGTTATTAATAAGGAAATAACTATAAAGTTTACTTTAAAACTAAAGATGAGGTATGTACCTTAAGGTTTAGTATTTCCATTTCTAACTTATTCTTTTCTACAGTATGTTTTACTCTTAGCATCGCCTCTTGCCTTATGTAATATGAAGGCTTCCTCATATTCCGTGGTCTTTGCTCTGGTTCTGTCAACGGAACTGCATTCTCTGATGTATTTTCTGGAGGTTCTAAAATAAATAAAAGAATGAATATGTAAACAAAGTATGAAAGAAAATCTAATATTTAGAAGTGTTTACTAACCTATATCATTGTTCGGAGTTTGTGGCTCAGATGTAGAATCAATTTGCAGGGAACTGTCTCCTACTTCATTTACAATGGGATCTGAAAATAAATTAAATATTTAGAAAAGCGTGTACAGATGTCCACAGCACATTGTTGTGTGAATTAAATAAATAAATTACACCCAACAGTCACATGTGGTCGTGACCCCACACTATAATTGAGTCTTGTGGCGTGGGTATCAGGATTCAGGAACTATGAGAGACTCTTCGGTCTCACCAACACCCAGACCCGACAAATATTTGTGGACCGCACAAACATTTATCGTTGCGAGACTCGAACCCGGGGCCTCGTTTCACAGGCGACGTTTAACCGACTGCGCCACGGAGGCTATACAATCGGTTTAAATAGACAAATGATATACCTGCTAGAAAAATCGTGGTATACATCAGCATTTGTTTCCTCTTTAAGTTCAGGCATATTAGAGGCACTAAAAATAGAGTCACTATCAAAAGCATTTTTTACGCTGGGTTCCATGTCGGCAGCCTCCTAAAATTACATAACATAATTATGATGAAAAAAAAAGATATTTGTTATGTTGAATTATAACTGAATATACTATTTCTACTTTGAGAGGTTTCTGTGATGGCGGTTCTTGAATCAACGGCTCGCATATTGTTTTCATAAAACTACCTCGTTTTTTCTGCTGAATTTTGCGAGCTTTGAAATTATTCCATGCGTTTTTTAAATTGATTTTTCCACGCTGTAAAAACAATAAATATCATAAGTTCTGCGTAGGCACAAATAAGGTCAAATTTTGTGTCTAGATATTTATCAATTAGTAAATAATAATTACAAAATAAAAGAACAAGTTTGATAGATTAATCATATTAAGTGAAACTCAGTAAGAAAACCAACAATATTAAGTAAATTTCAATAAAAACGCGGCTTAAAGAACAAATAAAAGGGAAGGAACTTGAATTCTTAAAATAATAAAACAGTCATACGGGATATCCAATTCTTGTACACTTGTTTCGTAGTCTGCCATACTATTTTAATATCACTTTCTTACCTTATGTACTACACATTCACGAGATTTGGAATTGTCTTTTCATCCAAAATAATAATTATTTTCAATATCGTATGGCACATCTCGGCATAGATGACTTTACTTGGTTATATTTTACGACTACAGAGTAGTACGTACAAATTTTAATTCATAAAAAGCTTATCAAAAAATGTGAAGTGTTCAACGACTTATGTCGCTGACTGTACGTGGTTGTGGCTATTAAACTCCTTGGTAATGGAATTCCAAGCGATCTTTTTCTTTTGCATAGTAGTTCCATCCGGTAAACTTGACTTCACCACAGTAGATCTAACTTTTATTAATTGTTCAAGTAAAGCTTTTTCGTATGCCGAGAAATTGGCGACTCTTCTGCGCCGTTTTTTCTGCAATACCGCCTGTATTTAAAAAGAAATGCTGTAAATATTCACGTGTATTCTTGATATTTATAAATTACATCAATTCCCACTCACCATTTCCGAATTTTGTGTGATGATATACAAAAACTTGTGTACAATACAAAACGCAAATGCCGGCAACCACCGGCAACAAGTTCCATTATTGATTTTCCTACTGACAGTTGACTGTTGACACTACGTACACGCGGGTTGATTAATGTTGCCTGGAATTGACAATTTAATGTTTTTTTTTTAAATTGCAATGAATGGCGAGACTAGCTTGTCGTTCGCCTGATGATATATAAGCGAGTTGACCGCTTATGTACAGTAGCAAAACTAAACCAGACAGTGAATAACAAATCAACGCTTGACACTCCACTGCGGTTACCATCCTGAGCCATAAAATGTAAGGCTCAATACGTCCAGTAGTTACTCTGGCTACAATATCCTTCAATCCGAAACACAACAGTGCAATGACACTGCTATTTGAGAAATAGACTTTGTGGTGGTACCTACCCAGGCGGCCTCTCTCTTTGAGAAACCTCTCTTCCTATTTTTCTTCTGCCACAAGAAGACTTGTCGAAGTCATATTTGTATTCATAGTCAATCACCACGTACAGTCAGCAACATAAGTCGCTGGACACTTCACTTTTTTGATAACCTTTTTATGAATTAAAATTTGTACGTACTATTCTGTAGTCGTAAAATATAACCAAGTAAAGTCATCTATGCCGAGAAGTGCCATACGATATTGAAAATAATTATTATTTTGGATGTTAAGACATTTCAAAATCTCGTGAATGTGTAGTGAGTTATGTTGCTGACTGTACAATAACGGTGATGGAAAATATCGTGAGAAAATCTACATACCATAGTGTTTTGTTACAAAATATATGGTGTGTAAAGTCTGCCAACCCACACAAGGCCAGCGTGGCTATAAGATGACGTAAACTCTCTATCGGTCGTAGAGGAGGTCCGTGCCTTGCAGTGGGAGGTATATGGGCTGACGCAGAGTAGAGGCCTACGTAAAGAATGTATATTATATGTATCCCTCCAGGTCTGAGATCAACATCCTGCTATGCGGGGACCCGGGCACGAGCAAGTCTCAGCTGCTCCGCTGGGTGTTCGGGCTGGTGCCGCGCGCGCAGTACACGTCGGGCCGCGGCTCCTCGGCGGTGGGACTCACTGCCTACGTCACCAAGGATCCGGATACTAGACAACTTGTGTTGCAGACGTTAGTATACTATTGTTGTACTTTATGTAAAAGAAAAGGAGAAAAAAAAATATAAAGGAGAAGAAGAAAGAGAAATTTGGGGGAGGCCTATGTTCAGCAGTGGATTTCCTGTAGCTGACATGATGATGATGAAAGGAGAATGCCCATTTTACGTATAAAGACAACCAATAAAAATGCTGTAAAAAAAATTAAGCAGCATCAGAATCCAAGATATTTTTTACCAATACTATGAATAGACATCTTTCAGAATCGGACAAATGAGTGCTCCAGACGAGTTCTCAATATGGTATATTGTTTCATAAAACATTTTATTCATGTTAAACGTATGATCGAAATCGATACTTATAAATGCAATTCGTTAGGGGATTTGATCATGCGACTTTTTAAATGTCCAGATTACATTGCAAGTAGCTTTGCTGACATCATTGACCAGTAGCATCACTGAATTATATAAAACAGCTGTAATTATCCATTTTTTTTTATAATATTCCATATAATTACAATCAAAGGGATCATTCCCTGAAATGCAAAACATTAATTTCTGTTTATATGACTTCAGATCGGGTATTAGTCAAATATTGAATACAATGTTGCGTATGCATTCTGAAGGCAATTAATATTAATTTATTATGAGAGTAGCGTATTAAAATTTTCTCTATTTATTTTTTTGCAGTGGTGCCTTGGTGCTTGCCGACAATGGTATATGCTGTATCGATGAATTTGACAAAATGAACGACTCTACGCGCAGTGTGCTTCATGAAGTAAGAGAATATGTACCATTGTACCACTTTCCTCATTACCAATAAGAAAATAGCCATTTTGTTCTTGGATAAAATATCCTTAAAAACAACTTAAAACTAGCAAACATTAATTCCAAAAAATACAAAATATACACTTGTATATTTTATTTTTCGTTTTGTTAGTTATTAAGTATTTTTACCAATCAAATTATCTCGGAATCCACTTAAAAAAATATTTTATTTTATAGGTAATGGAACAACAGACATTATCAATCGCAAAGGCAGGAATAATCTGTCAGCTGAACGCTCGTACGTCTATACTAGCTGCGGCGAACCCGGCCGAATCTCAGTGGAACAAGAACAAAACTATTGTGGAGAATGTTCAGCTACCACACACACTAATGTCGAGGTAAGAGTTTCATTAAATATATTTTTAGCGTCAGAAGTAGGTTTTTATAAAAAAAAAAAAAATTTAATAAAATCAGTTTTTATTGGAATTAGGCAATTTCTCACTTTAATTGAATTACAAATCACAATGATCACACATTTAAATAATTTACACTCATTTTTCACAAGCAACCAAAATTTATTTATCATAAAAAAACAAATAAATCACACAGAAAAATAATCACAAATCACAGAGAGATATTAATCTAAAAACACTTACTGCAGATGGCGTCGATCGCTACCAGATCCGTTCGGCTCAAAGTCCGACGAAGAAAAATGTGTCCTTTGAGTGGGAGCGATCTCTTTTATAGGTTTGATAGGTGATGTCAAATACAGAAAAACAAATTATCCGAGGGTACTTAATAAATTTTTGTGACGGTAACCTAATATCTGAGGGTACTTTATTTATTTTTGTGACGGTACCCTAATACGGCCTTTCCTGATAATGCGCCGTCCTCGGCCGCAGATTCATTTGAAGATGAAGTTCTACCTGGAAGAAGGACCAGCCACTGCTCCTGAGTCGACGTCGCTCTCGTCGTCAAAGTCTATGAAAACAAAGTACCAGTTAATCCTGACACTATGTAACATTGTTGCCTATCCTTTCAATCTTCTCACATTCAAGGCCTCCTTTCACAGTCAAATCACACATTAAAAAAAAAACTTATAATTGTCACTTTCACTTCTTATGCACTCATGTCTCACACATCATCTTGCATGAAAATTTTATTTGGTGCGTACGACTTTTAAATTCCCCGCCCACACTCGAGTGTCTGCCAGGCCAATGCCTGATATGCATTAAAAAATGCATCTGCCAGGGACAAAACCCTGATACGCATTTAAAAAAAAATGCGTCTGCCAGGCCAACGCCTGATATGTATTAAAAAATGCATCTGCCAGGGACAAACCCCTGATACGCATTTAAAAAAAATGCGTCTGCCAGGCCAACGCCTGATATGCATTAAAAAATGCATCTGCCAGGGACAAACCCCTGATACGCATTTAAAAAATGCGTCTGCCAGGCCAACGCCTGATATGCATTAAAAAATGCATCTGCCAGGGACAAACCCTGATACGCATAAAAGAAAATGCGTCTGCCAGGCCAATGCCTGATATGCAACACCACCTGGAGCGCCCCTTTACACTTCCTCGAGGGCGCCTCTACAGGTCCAACTTGAATCGCTGACATGCGCCACAGGACTTATGCGCTAGCGCCAACATTGGACCATGGTGTTACTGTAACGTAGAGGTACAATTATTAAGCACTTACCCTCGAAAAACGCTGAGCAAGTCTTTTTTTATGTTCAGTGGCTTTAAGAGCATTACAGTCCGTTACAATTTTGAACGCTATACCTATCAAATAGTGTCTGAAATTTTGCATTGCTCTCACGACTGTCAATTGTCAACGAAGAAAAATGTGTCCTTTGAGTGGGAGCGATCTCTTTTATAGGTTTGATAGGTGATGTCAAATACAGAAAAACAAATTATCCGAGGGTACTTAATAAATTTTTGTGACGGTAACCTAATATCTGAGGGTACTTTATTTATTTTTGTGACGGTACCCTAATAATATTATATACAAGCGGTTCACAAGGCTGTTTCATGATGATAATGTTAATGTTGTATTTATAGATTCGACCTGATATTCCTTGTGCTGGACCCGCAAGACGAGGTGTTCGACCGGCGGCTCGCGTCGCATCTCGTGTCGCTCTACTACAAGGACCCCGCTGAATCGCAGGACGATCAGGATGTTGTGGTAAGCATGCTTTATTTTCTTATCACAACCGGTCGGTATAATAATGCCGAGCGGTTCTTAAATGAATATACACAGTCAGGTCATAAGTATTGTCACACAGTAAAAACTTTTCTTTTAGAATGCAGGCCACAAAAACGTTTATTGAATTCGAATTTCGAATTGTTCATGAAAATAAAAATGTATACTTTTTAGAATTTTACTCATTTTTAAATATGGAGTGGACGCTTAAAGAAGACCGTGTTGCAGTTATTGCGTTACATCGTTGCGGTTACGTGCCAATTCAAATTTTTGACATACTGAAAAATTTGAATATAACCAAAAGATTCATTTATCGTACCATCAAACGATACAATGAAGACTCTAGTGTAGATGACAGGTCAAGAAGTGGTCGCCCTCGGTCTGTTAGGACTTCAGCAGTGATAAAAGCTGTGAAGGCGCGAACTCAAAGAAATCCCAAACGTAAGCAGAAACTGTTGGCCCTTCAGATGGGTTTAAGAAGAACCACGGTGAAAAGGGTGTTCAATGAAGACTTAGGGCTTCGGGCATATGGAAAAAAATAGGACATCGTTTGAATGCCCGTCTAATGGACCTGAGACTGAAGAGATGCCGCGCTTTGTTGAAGCTGTACGCGGGAAGAAAATATCGGGAAATTCTTTTTTCAGATGAAAAAATTTTTACCGTAGAAGAGAGCTACAACAAACAAAATGATAAGGTGTACGCACACAGTAGTGAAGAAGCGAGCAACCGTATTCCGCGTGTCCAACGAGGTCATTTTCCATCCTCGCTCATGGTATGGTTGGGAGTTTCTTATTGGGGCTTAACAGAGGTACATTTTTGTGAGAAAGGTGTAAAAAAGAATGCAGATGTGTATCAAAATACAGTCCTGACGAACCTTGTGGAACCTGTTTCTCATACCATGTTCAATAACAGGCACTGGGTATTCCAACAAGATTCGGCGTCAGCTCATAGAGCGAAGAGCACACAAGACTGGCTGGCGGCGCGTGAAATCGACTTCATCCGGCACGAAGACTGGCCCTCCTCCAGTCCAGATTTGAATCCGTTAGATTACAAGATATGGCAACAATTGGAGGAAAAGGCGTGCTCAAAGCCTCATCTCAATTTGGAGTCACTCAAGACATCCTTGATTTAAGCAGCCGCCGATATTGACATGGACCTCGTTCGTGCTGCGATAGACAACTGGCCGCGCAGATTTAAGGCCTGTATTCAAAATCACGGAGGTCATTTTGAATAAACTTTAGTGTCATAAGAACAATGACGTTTTACAAATAGACACGTCATACACTAACATAATGGCACAAAAAAATGGCGCGATGCGTATTGTAATTTCAAATTGGTTCGAAGAACGAGTAAAAAAGCAAGAAACATATGTTAGAAGAAGATGAATAGACATCGCTAGTTACGTAACAATAGGTGCCGCACGGTTATTGGCCAAAGCGCGTGTGACGTAGCACCAAGCATGAAGTACGAGATGACGTGGCGAGAGCTGTCAAACGTCGCTCTGAGAGCGAATTTATTAATTTTATTTAATAAAAAATTAAATTAGTGTGTACTTGCGCACTAAATAAAATATATTTTTGTTTCACAGTTTCAGAATCATTTTTACATTATTTTAAATCACTCTAATCTATTTTTCCGCATTTGGTTTCGAGAATACAAATAGTCAGATAAACGTGTATCCGCGACACTGATTGAAACGTGACTAATTGCAAGGGAGGCAAATACCTTCCAAACGTCTTGCCATTATAAAGCTCGGACAACGCATCTATGCTTTATAAACATCTTAGCATAAGAATCTATGTTTTGTTAAGTTCATTTTGGTATATATTACTCGGTTACAATATCTCTGCACCTCGCAGGAATGCGATGCCCCTCCCGCTGTCCTTTCTCCTTCCCGTGCTCGTCCGAACACGACAGTACGGTTAGCACTTTCGTTACCGATACGCGCCCTTAATAAAGTTTTAATTTTTAAACATATTGATGTTATAAATAAATATTTTCTGGAATCATGATGTACAGTTTATAAACTAAATAAGATTTTTAAAAAATGTTTAACTTTTTTTCTATCATTGAATTACGTAACATTTAACACAAACATTAATTCAATCCATAGATTTAGTATAACTACATCTATGATTCAATCATTACAAAAAAAAGTAATGGATTGGTATTTGGATGGTTATTTTACACTCCGTACGCGCCGACATGACGTCATCAACGCCGGGTGCACAGATATTTTGACCGAGTTATAAATGGTTACATAATGAATAAACTTGTTTCAATTATTTTATATTAAACATGTGACAGAATTTATGACCTGACTGATACTGAGTGAACTCTAAGGGCCAGCGCAGGCCCGGACGGCATGGCAAGCATTTAGTTTTTTTTCTTCGATATAATAAATATAATAAATAAATAAATACACCCAACAGTCACATACATAGTCCTGACCCCACACTAAGATCGAGTCTTGTGTCGTGGGTATCAGGAACTACGAGAGACTTTTCGGTCTCACAAACACCCAGACCCGGAAGAAATATTTGTGGGCCGCACAAACATTTCTCTCGGTGCGGGGATCGAACCCGCGGCCTCTCGTTTCACAGGCGGCGTCTAACCAACTGCGCTACGGAGGCTGTCAAATATACGATACGATATACATTCTCAATACGACATACATTCCAATGTTTTTAAATGACATCAAAAGGCATTTTTACTGGTGATAGGTATGTCAAATGTGAGAAGTCGCCTGGGTGGTTACCACCGCAATGTCTATTTCTCCCGCCAAACAACAGTTTAAATGCACTGTTTTGTTACGGATTGAAGGACATTGTGGCCAGAGTAACTACTGGACATATTGAGACTTTACATCTAATGTCTCAAATTAGAGAGAGCAGTGGAATGCCAAACGTTGCTTTGTAATTCAAAATGGTTGGTTTTGCTATTGTACAGAGTTGAGAAAATTTACAACATTTAACTGATGTTTCAGGACATGAGTTTGATGCGAGACTACATCGCGTTTGCTAAAGAACATGTTCAGCCCACACTCAGCGAGACCGCGCAACAACGGCTCATCGACGCATACGTAGACATGAGGTATTCATAATGTAGTTACATAAGGACTGTGATACATACATTTATTATTAATGAAATTTTATAAAGCTTGACTTGAGTATCTAGACCAAATGAGGGTGCTAAGATCGAATTTAATATGAATATGGTAACCCGACATATTACGACGGGAATATGTTTAGATATTTGTTTGTTTTATTTAATGTTGTTAATCCCTTTGTTTATCACAAAACAAACAAAAACCTTACGAAAATGTTTAGAAATACCGACATATAAAATAATTTTATGAATATAATGACTTTTTTAACAATGTTCACCATTAACTTTTATTCTACCTATATTGATATCGATGATGTCCGCATAATTATTTTTCTTTGATGCTAATTGTCACCACATCATACTTTTTGGCCAAGTTATACTTCTGCTAATCATGCGAATTGTATTTTTTATCAGTCACAAAAATATCAGTAGACATGCACATGCAATGTCAGTATACAAGTAATTATTTTAAACCAATGAATGTTTCAGGCGTGTAGGCAGCGGTCGAGGTCAGATATCAGCGTATCCGCGGCAACTGGAGTCGCTGATTCGATTAGCAGAAGCGCACGCTAGAGTCCGCCTCTCGCCAACAGTAGAAGTTATCGACGTCGATGAAGCTGCTAGGTAAATATTATTTTAATTTTTAACTATGGAACTGTGGATAAGCAAGCTGTCTTTATATTAACCAGTGATCAAACGAAGTTCAGCGGTGATGGTATAATGACTAAATATTATTTAAGTAATGTATGATAGCAAACACGAGAAGCGATTGTATTATATATGGAATTTGTAATTGTTCCTACTGTATGTGAATTACATTAATTACTATAGGTAATCCGTTAAAACGTAATGGAGTGTACTCTACCTTAATCACTTTTTTTTCACTACCACCCGGTTCACAAGGCTGTGTTTATTTCCAGACTACACCGTGAAGCTCTAAAACAATCAGCAACGGATCCAGCATCAGGTCGCATCGACGTGGCGATCCTGACGACAGGTCTCGGTGCGGCCGCGCGTCGCCGCCGCGCAGAACTAGTGGCGGCGCTGCGCACGCTCATACAGCCGTACAACAAGCCGCACACCACCACACACGCCAAGCTACTGCAGGAGGTCAACGCGGGCTCGCAAGTTGTTAGTACTGTTTAATATACTTTAATACATGATATGTTTATTATAAACTAGCGACCCGGCCTGGTTCCGCCCGGGTGCAGATGCATTTTACTAACGACGTATATATGCGTAGTTAAGTTAGTTCTCATTCGCCCCAATACTGGACGCCATTCAAATAATAAGTTGCTCTTAACAGCGCACAGCCCACTTAGCCAGTACCTTTAAGCGGGATTAACGTTATTAAGCGCAACTTATACTTAAGTTGCGTTCCAGTATTTTGGCGATAGTCTCTTTCTCACAAGTGTTGAAAATCATACACATACATAAACTCACGCCTTTTTTGCAGAAGGGGTCTACCCCTTCTGAACAGATAAATACATATATCAGCACAAATTCCTAACTCCGGACTGATAATGAATTGACATATCCACTATCACTTCGCACAATCCGATTCGAACCCGAGACCTCCGCTTTGTAATCATACCCTAATACAACTATTTGAAAATAATTATTTATTTATTAAAGTTTGAACTTCGAACACCCTGCCATTACTTTAAAGTAGTAAATATAGACATGAGAACCTATATAGATCTTTTACTTATTATAAATTTTATTTGCAGAATGTCTCTCGAGACCAGTTAGACGAAGCGCTCCGAGATTTGCAAGACGAAGGGAAAGTAGTTATTGTGAGCCATACCCACCTCCGCCTGTGTTAACTTAGTTTTAAAAATAAAATCATTATTTTTGCTAATAAACCCATTTTTCTAAACTTTGTTGTCGTTTATCAACCTGTGGTATATCATGTTTGTGATATTATGTAAATAATATTGTAGAATGAGATCATTTACATCATATTAAAAAAGTGTGTGGTGTGCAATTCACATGGCAGAAGTGAAACTTTCCTTATCTTCGAAAAAACGAGATAAATAAAGAGTATCAAGAGTATTCAGATAATTGTAAGATTGATTATGCCAACTGCATGGTGCCAAAGAAAGTACAATTAATGGAAAGTAAATAAACCAATAAAATAACTTGTAGCAAGAGATTACACATTGTTACATCAAATAAAAATATAACTTTTCTTTGTAGGCGTCGCGTCGTGCCTTACAACACCTACGTTATAACAATAAAAATTCATAAAAATAATAAATTATGTTTATTTACAATAATAATTCACTCTGTGTATCAAAAAGCCCTTGGCTAAACAACAATACTTCAACGAAATCACCTTTGTAGTCCGTATTACTATTATACTGCCCGACGTGTCTTTATACTAAGCGTTACAAAAGTTAAGTAGATGGAAAACAAATCGTGACGAGAGGTCAACTAGCTGTCGATAATAAATATATCTAGATGCTTAAATATATGTATTTGACTATTCCCTTCATATAAATTGTAGGCTTATGGACTTATTCATAGACACTTCAAAACTCTATTTTAGTAATAAAATGTTATGTCCTTTTCAAACGACTTGAATTCAGTTTGAGCGAAGGACACAAAATATTTGATAGCTATAATAGATTTAATAACTGTCTATGAATAATGCCGTTAAAAATCTGCCCTATATTGCTTTGCCCAGTTATAATACACCTTATTAGAAATTCATATAAAGGCATAGAAACAAACTTAAACACCATGTTTCAGAACAACAGAAACCAGAAGACATTTTTATTCTAAGCTAAGAACGCCCTGGTTCGGACACCTCACGAGCCTTGTTATATGGAGTACCCAAAATGGGTATTATTGTTATGTTAAATACTGTTAGTAATCTACACTTGCATGAGGAACAGAAATCAAAAAGCACACCCTGTGGAACATGTCTTGTGAAAATAATAAAAAACAAAATACCATTCGTGTGCATACGTCCTTATAGTTACGTATTTAAATGTATAAAATAGTTACCGAAGCGCCAACAATGAATGCGTTCATTGTACTAAACCGACATCGATCGCTAGCACTTTACAAGCGCTGAAAAAGCAGCAACACTCAACGCACTTCATTCAACTCAATCGTACAATTGCAATCAAGGCTGGAAACCGATCAACACATTACATCGATGACATCCTTATCGATTCATACTTCAATCGAGACATCTCACTAATCGATTCTAACCTATAAATAACTTTAATCGTAACAATCAGTTTCCATTTCGCGGTCGCAAGTAAAACTTGTATAAAATAACCCGTAACGGTAAGTCTAATGAGTAAGTGTGTGTATCAAGAAGTGGTGGCTTGTTCGGTGGCAGTTTGTGGTTGTGGAGTTGGTGTGACTTCAGTCTCCTTGGCCTTCTTGTTGGCGAGGATGGTGGGCAGCGGATCGTATTCGTCGGCGCGTGCGCACGCTTCCAACACGAACTTGTTGAATAAATCCGGTTTGTCTAGGTACACGTGGTGACCTGCGCCGTTGATGGCCTGAAAATACATCATTATGTGTATAAGGCCAGAAAGATAGACTATGCCCGATGCGTTCTCAATCGAACTGTCGATTGTTAAGAAGTTTCGTGGTCAGTTACAGGCGATAGGCTAATACACTACTAATACACGAGAAAAAACAATTGGCTATTTACTTTAACGAGGAATTTCATAATTAAATAGTGGCAATGACTACAAAATAATTCAAAGCATAAAATCACCCCATCCATCATACTTCATCAGACCATCATAATCGATCTTTCAATGCACTCAAAAATCGATTCACACAATTTTTTTTTATTTCATACTAAAACCATTATGACTATTCCTACATGACCTCACCTGCACGTAAGTTTTGGAGTGCGGTCTCCCCTCAGCCAGCATCTGTCCCGTGGTGTTGTCGACCCACGAGCGCGAGCCGTACAGCACGGTGATGGGCAGCGCGGGCTCCATCTGGTCGATGCGCTTCGCCATAGGGTGCTTCGCCCACCCGAAACCAGTCATTAGACTGTGGAAAGCGCTTTCACCACTGGAACGAACGTTTTATTATTTTAGTACATGTTTCGAACTAATGTAATAAGGTATTTGAATATGATCGATTTTTAGTATTATTTAGCGTACAAACACGAATACGAAATAAAGTTGCAACAAATCGCTTCCAAATAGTATCTCACTTTGGGTATCCCTAGGGACACCTATGTCCAACATTTAATTTCCTCCATTGTTGAGAAAAATGAACAAAAAATCAGAAATGGAAAGCCATTTAAAAGTGAATTCCTGTATGCAAATCAGGGACCGAAACCCATTCGACATAACGGTACCGGTATCGACGAATTTCGGTTACCTTTAAGATTTCGGTAACCGCTATGACGCAATATAAAGGTTACCCTTATATACGGGAACCGTTTTAATACCGGTAACCTAAAAAGACCTCGAATGCAAAAGAAAATGCGTTGTTGTTGCATAACAAATAAAAATCATACTTGTCGTGTTGTTTACACAATATCGCTGGATACGGTTCATTTCAATATTGGTGGGTAATTCTGTTGAAAAAATCATGAAATGAGTAAAGATAATTGTGTGGTATAGTGCCATAATGTTTAGTAAAGACAAACGGCGGTATAACCACACACAGGCACTGCCCCCGCTTTGACTTATAAGGAACTTCGCATGAAATATAAAGGTAACCCTTATTTCGGTTACCGGTATGATACCGGTTAAATTCTAGGAATCGAATAAAATTGGCGGATACCGGTTACCATTAAAAATACCGGTATTATTTTTTTCGGTTGATACCAAAAAATACCGGTATTTTCGATACCGGTTTCGGTCCCTGATGCAAATATAGACACATACATACAATATTAAACTCACCTAGGCGTCTGCGAGTTGCACTGATAGATATACTCTGGTATAACAATCTCCGCGTCTTGCACATAATTCACGTATTTTCTGGAGATATCTGGTCTTGTTTTGGACACGAGCCACTTCCCGGCCGGGCCCGCCGCGCGCACCGCCCATAACGGGTTGAGGGGTTGAAGCATCGTGCCTATTGTCCTCACCCATAATGGGAGCTTTTGGGACTCAGCGTTGGCTGGTTTTATCGCATAACCCCAGGGGTCGGCTAGGATTAGGTGGCGAACTCTGAAATCAAAAAATAATAATTTAATTGACATTTACGGATAACTAAATTGGTAGAGGACCGGATTAGTAAATTAAGCATCTGAGTATTGAACCTCATATATTTAAAAGCTTTGTTGTAATTTGTACATAAATATTTCAGGATGTATGCAATTGATTCTACAGTTTAATACATTACACATTACATTTTATGTAATGTTGTAACAATAAGTGATTGTCGAGTGTAATTATATCATTACAAGGTTGTACAAGACATCTCCGATAGCGATTGGCTCACCATTAGTACAAAATACAATTACTGTACTTTGGAGTAGAAATGATTCAACAAGGCAATGAAATTGACACAATACTCAATACGTCCGCTACCAAACGATATGCCGCAGGATCGTTTACTGTACCAAGGAACCCGTAACTTACTAGAGACTACTACTAAAGACGCTGACTTATGTTGGCAACTTTAAACTATCACTAATATATGTATAATTGGTACTGACACTAACACTGGTGGAAGGTCTCTCATATCTGAGAAGCCATCTGGGTAGATATACTGCAATGTCTATTTCTTCCGTCAAACAGCAGTGTCAATGCACTGTTGTGTTTCGGATTGAAGGACATTGTAGTCAGTCAGTCTTTATATAAACCTTCTACACAGCTCACCTTTCAGGATACTTGATAGAGTACGCGGAAGCGATGTATCCTCCGAGACTATGTCCCAGTAGTATGAACTGCTCGAGGTTGACTTCGCGCCGCCACTCCTCAATAGACTCCACCCATTGCGCCTCCGCTTTAAGACCGTCTGACGCGAACTTTGGACGAGAACTGCGCCCAAAACCTGCCAGAAAAGATAATATCAGGTTATTTAATATTACATACTATCTTTAGTTGGATAGTAAACTTTCAACTCTTAAATATGTGAACACCATTTTAGCGAAATTTACTTTTTGATGCATCTTAGTTTTTCACTCCCTTTTGATATGTATGTTTATAATAACGCGAAGGTGGAATTTCTTTTCCATTATCGATTCGTTCGTTACGATTTCATAAAGTATTGGCATTATGCTTTACAAATGCGTAAACTTTATAAGGGCGAAGTCGTTACCAAAGTCTCGCAAAGAATAAACATTAAATAACAATTTCGCGCCTTCTTGGTGAGTGAGATTGCTACAACCTCAATAATGAACTCTTCTCCTTGATGTACATATATTTCTATCACTTTATTTTATTGTATTTTATTTGGGTGGCACACAGCTATCAATAGCAAACAAACATATTATATTATACAAATTGTATACAAACGATAGCCAATAACGAGCTACCGTAGATAGGTTGAAAAAATTACTAGTTTATAAAACCACTATAGTGTTTACATTTTTGACTTCACGACCTTTCTATTATGTTACAGCTTTCGTAGTCACGTGGCCTAAATAATAGTTTTATATCAAGGTGTAACATTTGTGTAAATCTAAGAAACCATTACCACTATAATGTAAAACTTACCCAACAGATCAATGGCATACACAGGTCTCGTAGCGGCAAAGGAGTCTAGGTTTGGGCACCACAGCGCAAGCCCAGCGCCCATACCGTGCAGCATCACCAAGGGAGTGTTGGGAGACTCGTCGTTCAGCGAAATGGTCCATATCTTATCGCTCTGTCCCACTACAGACCCTATGTCCACGTAGAAACGCTTGTAGGCTGTTTTGAGACCTGGAACAATAATAATATAGTAATAATTTATTTAAAACTTTTTTTGTAAACAAATTTTTGCCTTAATAGCCAATTAGAACAATTAACAAATTTAACTTAGCAGTTAGCACTATAACTGATTTAATAGACTGTGGCCCCAAACTAAGCGCAATGTTTTTTATTGCAATGAATGGCGAGATGCGCACGACATTCAACTGATATTTTACGATCGCTAATGAACAGTAGCAAAGCTAAACACCATGAATTACAAAGCAATGCTTGGTATTCCACTACGCTCGTCCAGAGACATACGATGTTAAGTCTTAATATATCCAATAGTTACTCTGGCTACAATGTTCTCAGTGTATTGTACACTGTTTGGCGGAAGAAATAGAAATTGCGGCAGTACCAAGCGGCATGTTTGATAATTTAATTTGTTATTAAAACAAAACAATGAAAACGTAATAGTAGTAGCAACGTTGACAAAACATAATTAAATCATTGTGTTTGCATAATATATTTTGATTCTCTGACGTGCATATGTTTATTTATATCTAAAGACGTGTTTTTGGACAAATATTGCAGCAATGAACGAAAATTATTATTATTATTATTATTAGGTATTTTCTTAAGAAAATATCTAATAATAATAGGTATTTTCTTAAGAAAATATCACGAAAAATTGTTTTAATCAAATTAAATATGCAAATTTAGTATTTTTTTATTGTTTTGTGTTGATATTAACTTTAGCGAAAAATGATGGAATTGATGATTTCCACTTGGCCCGAACGGGTTTGCTTGAATCGCCCACCGGTGGGCCGCGTGGCGTTCAACGTGTTAAGTAATTATATCCGTAGCATGCAAATAAATGATAATTCGTAATGAAATTTTGACAATATATTGTAAAGGATAATCCATGCTTTTTGTTTCAAAGTATAAAAAATCGTGACCTTACTACATTCGGTTTAAAAGAATGTACGAGTACATAATCTTATCAATATTGCATTCTATATATTTACAAACGAATTATTCGCATGCTTGACATTTGACTTGGGCTGAATTCGTCAAGATAATAAACAAAATACGGATGTAGGCATACAAAAAAGGGTCATTGTGGCGATCTTCTGCGAGATTTGACAGCAGAGGCTATATGGCTGAAGGCTTGAATGATAACTATGAAGTAATAATAATTAACATCATAAAGCAATTTGAAGTGGCAGTGGGCCGGGTACATAGTACACAATACTGATGGCTGCTATTCCCGGAAGGTTCTGGAGTGGAGGCCACTTACAAGCAAGCGAAGTGTCAGACGCCTACCCACAAGGTGAACAGACGATGTGTTTAAAGTCGAAGGAAGCAGCCTGGGTGCAGGCCGCTTCCTATACGGGCTATGGGGAGGCCTATGTTTAGTAGTGGACTTCCTATGGCCGAAGACAAAGAGAGAGAGAGAGAATAACCATTATAATGATCTTAGAATTGAGAATGGTGGAACTCCGGCAAAATTATTTAGCAGAAAAAAACAAAGTTAACAAGATAAATACTGATGTTAATACTTCATTCCGAAAACGTAAATATAATAAACAGTTTTTGGTTTGCTAATAATAGGTATAAATAGATTTCAGTCCAATTGATAATATTTGTGACAGCAATCATTCAGCAAAACTGCGTCATTAGAAATATCGATACTACTGTTTGGATATCACATTCGCACGCAAATTGTCTGACAACTGGTTTCTTCTAACCGGTTGAACACAAATCAAAATAATCCATTTTTTATAAACTTATAAATAACTGACGGTCCGACCAGGGTGCAGATACCTTTTTTATAAATACTCTATCGACTATGATTATTAACGGTTCTAATGGTGAAGATAATTTTTCAAATCGGTTCAGTAGTTTCAGAATTCAGAATATTACTTTAGATATTACTATCTTTTACGTTTTTCTTTTATGAAGAAGTAAATCAACATGTTCACATCCCAAAGGAGTATAGGTCTAATGCCAATAAGAAACCTCTTACGCACACAGTAATAACATTTGGGGCCAAATTCAATTTCATCCAAAAATATGAAGCTACTAACTACTCCTTTTCGACATCAATAATAATCATAATTATTTTATGATGCAATTATTTAGATAGATTCTCTTCTGTGAGCGGGTTATTAACTACTCAATCGAGTAAAGTTAAAAATAGAATGAATACAAATGTTATATTTCCATATTTATATCACTAACTAAATTATATATACATATATCGGATATATTCTATATTACAAAAACAATCTAGAACATTCCCACAGACCTTTAATACACCTAATTCAGTGTCATGAGATAGCTTTTGTGACGAATATTTTATCTACGATAGATACGCCGAATTAGCCACACTTTCGCACACTACGTAACTGCAACTTTATCGTTCAAATACATCCCGGAAAGACACGTTATCGAACTGATAACACTACCAATAACATTGAGATGACGTGTGCTACTTGGAACAATCAAATTATTATGTGATTAACTTTAACAATTTTCGCAGTTAGAACATTATGGACAAGGGGACTTCACGGCGCGGCGTCGAAAATTGGTCTTGAGTTCATGGGCCCCCCTACTATATAAATCCGAAACGAAGTTCGAAACTTCGTGACGTTTTTCGTTTCGAAACCTACTCTGTAACACGAAATTCGAATCTTCGGATCGAAGAATGAATTATTCCAATATATCGGCAATACGAACATTTACAGAGTAGGTACATTCGTATCGTCACAAACTTCGTTCGTCCGAAGTTTCGAACTTCGTTTCGGATGAATATAGTAAATAAAAATGTAAATGTTCGTATTGCCGATATATTCGAATCATTCATTCTTCGATCCGAAGTTTCGAATTTCGTGTTACAGAGTAGGTTTCGAAACGAAAAACGTCACGAAGATTCGAACTTCGGATTTATATAGTAGGGCCCCAGCCTGTGTATTCGGTCAGTATTTTTTTTATTATTGCAATGAACGGCGAGACTAGCTTGCTATTCGTCTGATGGTATGCGATTCGACCGCTCATGGACAGTAGCAAACCTAAACAATACCATGAATTACGAATCAATGCTTGGCATTCTACTGCTCTCGCCATTATGAGACATAAGATGTTTAATTTTATTATATTCAGTACTCTGGCTATAATGTCTTTCAAACGAGAACACAACAGCAGACCTTATACGTCACACAGGGCTTCTCTATAATCCAGAGAACTATTGAGAGGGGCCGGGCGTTTAGTCCTACATGCTAGCCTAGTGTGTGTTGGCGAACTTTTGCATACCATAGAAATTCTGCCGTATCGGTATGGTAGGCAGATTTTCTTACGATGTTTTCTTTCGCCGTTAAGGTGTGTGGTGATTGATACACAGATGACTCCAAAAAGTCAGAGGTGTGCCCAAAGATTTTCACCTGCGACCAGCGTATACAGGCCACCACTCACGTTTAGTTCATCATAAGTTTACCAGCCATTTACCAGAAGTTGCATAATATTGTTCGTACCTGCTTTGAAAAAATCCTATTCTAGCACGGTTTAACAATAGCCTAATGTTTTTTTGTTTTTCATTTTTATTTTTAATAACAAAAATAAGAAAAACAATAAAGCACTTACATGACAATATTTTCTTCTCAACATTTCGTAACATCGCATCTGATTGTCGCGTCCAGCTGAACCACCCACCGGTCCAACTAAAAAAATATATTAACATAAATAACTATACACAACATACATAAAACATATGGTTAGGCAAGTATAGCTCCACGGCTTTAGCTCCAAAATAAAACGGCAAAAAAACAGCAAAAAATGATCACACAAACTAACACACAAAATAATTCCTCAATCAACATGATTTTATGATTTATATGAACTTCATAACCTAAAAAATAACGTCCAGCGTAAAATTTTCACCCCTATTGTAGCTTCTTGGGAATAACTTTTTACTGGTGGTAGGTCTCTCATATGTGAGAAGCCATCTGGGTAGGTACCACCGCAATGTCTATTTCTCCCGTGAAACAACACTGCTTAAATGCACTGTTGTGTTTCGGATTGAAGGACATTGTAGCCAGAGCAACTACTGGACATATTGAGACTTAACATCTTATGTCTCAGGATGGCGAGCGCAGTGGAATATTGCTACTGTTTATGAGCGGTCGTATCGCTTACCATCAGGCGAACGGCTTGCTCGTCTCGCCATACAATGCAATAAAAAAAAAAAAAAAAAAAAATTTCAAAAATTTTTTTTACCTATTTAGCACAGTGGTCATGCAAAATTTATGTTTCCATTTTGTAGAACTCAGTCGTTTAGGCTGTGCATTGAATTTGCTTGTAAGAGAGCAGACAAGATAGTTGACAAGTACATCCCTTGAAACGAGTATAATTGATAGATCAGAACAAAAAAAAGGCATTTTGTATCTTTTGTTGTTTACCAACTTCTAAAAAAGGTTCAATTACTCGAAGACGCCTAAATCAATTTAGAAAATTATTAAGGAACAGAAAACCACAGGAGTACGTCGGCAATGTGTGCCTGAGCTTCAATATTCCCGGACCTCGACCGAAGGCCAAAGAAGCACTGGCTAGATGTCGGCAAGGAACATATGAGGGTCAATGGCCTTACTGTTGAGGATGCCGAAGATCGAGCGAAATGGAGGAGAATTAGTCGGAAGGCGGACCCTGGCACCAGCTGGGATAACGCCGGATAGAAGACAAAGAAGTCTTCATAGGTGGTCCAATAAAAAATTGTTGTTGACTTGATTTTGAGACCCAGAGAACTCTTCAAAATATAGTAGTATTACAATTGTTCTTTTTGGATTGGTATGTATGTATTTGTATCTCGGATACTTTTTTTCTCGGTTACTTTGAATGTTCTTTTAAAGGTCCACGTGTAAGCATTTAAATTGGAATTTAAAAAACGTAGTTTATAAATAGTTTCCTTCATTGGATCTAATGGTCGCGCAATCATTTGAACAATTCGTGTCGCAGGCCGCAGCCTTTGACTGTTTAAATTGAATGAAATGATAACAGAAAAACTTTTAAAGTACCTACTACCTATTCTTGCCATTGTTATATGATATCAGCTATGACTAGAACCTATACGAAATGAAACATACGAAAAAAATAAATAAAATAATTTTAAAAAATGAAACCTTTAAATTGTAATAAAAGAGAGAAATAATACTAATCTGACTCACTGACTGATATGACAAATCTAAAATACCTAAATATGCCAACTATTTTTGAGACTGGCGCCATTCTTCTCTTGAAGTATTTTACACGGTTAACAAAACTTTGCTTTCAACGACCCAAACCTCATTTCCGTGATTTAAAATACTCTTATTAGGGTTGTTGCATTGTTGTCAAATTAGTTTCTTTTAATAGTATTAGCTAGGAGCAAGTGCGGAATTTTTTTATTTAGAAAATAGATGACATTCTTGGTCAGGGATGCTCCTATCTAGTGGTCATGGCCTGCCCTAGTATAGGTGCTACGAGTACGCGACCTCGGCCCCCGAGCTACTGCAGTCACCTTAACTTCCCGTCCGTGACTGCAGTATCCACTCCCTCAGGCCATACTCTCCTTTCCTATAACATCCTCTACCCACAAATCCTATTTCCTTTCCCCGGTTAATGGCGGGCAGCAGCGTCATTGACGCCAGTCCCCTACTGCGCTCGCCAACCCGCCTGCCAAGCGTGGCGAGTATTGGCAAATACCCCCCTTAATGGCGACACATATTGAGACCAGGCCCCCAGTCCCCGGCAGCCCCACTATTCCTGGCTATGGTAGCAGTCATGGTTACGGTGGGGCAGGGGGTGCTAAGAATCCCCGGGTTGGCCCCGGCTACCACCCCCGACGACGACTGGCCCTGGTAACACACAACATTCGCACATTGAAGACAGACGAGAAGATTGTCGAACTGGAAGAAGAATTGAGCAGGTTACACTGGGATATTCTGGGGTTATCGGAAGTCCGAAGAATCGGGGAGGATACGATAACCCTGAAGTCTGGTAACCTGCTCTTCTACCGGGGGGACGACCAACAGTCACGAGGAGGTGTCGGATTTCTCGTCCACAGGTCTCTCATCAACAACATCGTATCCATCGAAAGTGTGTCGAGCAGGGTAGTATACCTTATACTCAGAATATCCAAAAGATATTCGTTGAAGGTCATACAGGTATACGCGCCGACCTCGACACACCCAGATGAAGAAGTAGAGGAGATGTATGAGGACATAAGTCGGGCCATACATACTTCCAAAACCTACTTCAATGTTGTTATGGGGGACTTCAACGCAAAGTTGGGCAAGAGAAGCGATGCAGAGTTGAAAGTGGGGCAATTTGAACATGGGCAACGGAACCCCAGGGGTCAGAGGCTGGCCGACTTTCTGGAGAAAGAGGGACTCTTTGCGATGAACTCTTTCTTCCAGAAGCCGCCTCACAGGAAATGGACCTGGCTGAGTCCTGACGGTTCTACGAGAAACGAGATAGATTTCATCTTGACGACGAATAGACGGATATTCAGAGATGTCTCTGTGATCAACAGGGTAAAAACCGGCAGTGATCACCGAATGGTTAGGGGCACACTGAATATCAATGTCCAATCGGAAAGGCGTCGCTTGATGAAATCTACGCTCCGACCTACTCGCGCCCATATCCAAAACCCCGAGAGCTTTCAACTCGAGCTGACAAATCGCTTTGATTGTCTAGGAGAAAACCTTGCAGTGGACGAGCTAAACAGCGGTTTGGTAGAAGCTGTCCATACGGTGGGATCTAAGTATTTTAGACCTCGCCGTAGAGATAGACCACAAAAACTCTCGATCCACACTCTTGACCTCATGGCCGAACGTCGATCTTTAGCGCTACAGTCTTCCGTTGACGCCGAAGCATATCGGCGGCTCAATAGACAAATCTGGAAGTCCTTGCGACACGACGTCCGTGCTCACAATACTGTGAGCATTAAGGAGACAATTGAGCGAAACGGAGGCTCCAAACTGTTTGCAAGAGTCTTGTCTATTGGGCAAAGCCAGTTGTCTAGGCTGAAGACGGAAGACGGCCGCGTGGTATCGACGAGGGCAGAGGTATTAAGGGAGATCGAGAGGTTCTACGGACAGCTTTACACCTCGGTTGCCAAACCTGCTGTTAGCTCGGCCGAAGACCCGAGAGCCGAGTTGATCCGACACTTTAGCGATGATATATCCCGGACATCAGCCTGTGTGAGATTGAGATGGCCCTGAAGCAACTTAAAAACAACAAGGCGCCGGGCGAGGACGGAATAACTTCAGAGCTTCTGAAAGCGGGCGGAACGCCGGTACTGAAAGTCCTTCAGAGGCTCTTCAATTCCGTTCTCCTCGAGGGCTCAACGCCAGAGGCATGGAGCAGGAGCGTGGTGGTACTGTTCTTCAAAAAAGGTGATAACACTTTGCTGAAGAATTACAGGCCCATCTCGCTCCTGAGCCATGTCTATAAGTTGTTTTCGAGGGTCTTCACAAATCGTCTCGAACGCAGGTTTGATGACTTCCAGCCTCCCGAACAAGCCGGTTTCCGAAAAGGCTTTAGTACCATAGACCACATCCATACGCTTCGGCAAGTTATACAAAAAACCGAGGAATATAACTTGCCGCTTTGTTTAGCGTTTGTGGACTATGAGAAAGCCTTTGATTCGATCGAGACTTGGGCTGTGCTACAGTCTCTCCAGCGGTGCCATATCGACTATCGGTACATCGAAGTGTTGAAGTGTACACCACCATGTCGGTCCGAGTACAAGATCAGAGTACGAAGGCTATTCCACTACAGAGAGACGTGAGACAGGGAGATGTCATATCTCCGAAACTGTTCACTGCCGCGCTGGAAAATGCCTTCAAGCTCTTGCAATGGAAAGGATTCGGCATCAACATCAACGGCGAGTATATCACTCACCTTCGGTTTGCCGACGATATTGTAGTCTTGGCAGAATCGCTGGAAGACCTTAGCACTATGCTCGAAGACCTCAATCGAGTCTCCCAACAGGTGGGTCTTAAAATGAACATGGACAAAACGAAGATCATGTCGAATGTCCATGTTGTGCCCACCCCCATCGGTGTTGGGGGCTCGACTCTTGAAGTTGTTGACGAATATGTCTATTTAGGACAAGTGGTCCGGTTAGGCAGGTCCAACTTCGAGAGAGAGGTCAATCGTCGAATCCAACTCGGTTGGGCAGCGTTCGGGAAACTACGCGACGTCTTCTCGTCCAAAATACCTCAGTGCCTTAAATCGAAAGTCTTCGATAGTTGTGTGTTGCCAGTGATGACTTACGGCACCGAGACGTGGCCTCTCACTATGGGCCTTATTAGGAAGCTCAAAGTCACTCAACGAGCTATGGAGAGGGCTATGCTCGGGGTTTCCCTACGAGATCGAATCAGAAATGAGGAGATCCGTAGGAGAACTAAAATAACCGACATAGCCCACCGGATTAGCAAGTTGAAGTGGCAATGGGCAGGGCACATAGCGCGGAGATCTGATGACCGATGGGGTCGGAAAGTGCTCGAATGGAGGCCACGTAGCGGAAAGCGCAGCGTAGGACGTCCACCCACAAGATGGTCCGACGACCTGGTAAAGGTCTCCGGGACGTCGCTGGATGCAGGCTGCCTCCAACAGGTCTCTGTGGAAATCATTGGGGGAGGCTTATGTTCAGCAGTGGACTTCCTTTGGCTGATGGATGGATTGTTGTCAAATTAGTTTCTTTTAATAGTATTAGCTAGGAGCAAGTGCGGAATTTTTTAATTTAGAAAATAGATGACATTCTTGAAAAAATATGTAAAATAAGTGATATTGTCAATATAAAAAATAAAGAATACTTATGATAAAAATATGTTAAAAAAATGTTTGTGGTTAACACAAACTTTTGTCTCGGTGCTGTGATCGAACCCGCGGGCTCACGTTTCATAGCGAGCGTCTAATCAGCTGCGCCACGGAGGCTGTCAACACAATATTATAACTATATACTGTAATATTTCTAGTACATATTAAAGTACGCAGGACGTATTCGGTCACAAAAGTTTGAAGAAAATATACCTTCATATTTTTTATTTGAGAAAATATTTTCATCGCTCTCGCCAACCCTACATGTAGATGCCCATAGTTCGACCTTGTACTCAGTTAAGTTTATAAATATTCGCCAGACTGTACGCTAGAAGAATGATTATGGAATGATTCATCGTTGTGGACCAAATTGGCCAGTCATCGTGGTAAGGCGGATTTTTAAATATATAATTAAATATTATACAAACGATGTTTTTGATAGAATACATTAATTCGACATTGAAAAATGAGAGGCCTTGGCCTTTGAAGTTTCAAGGTCGAGACCTTTAGCTCATAAGCACAGAAATATAGCAACTCTTGCAAAATAACTTTGCCTATTTCTTTTTATCAAAGTGAAGTTTTTCTTGCTCTATGCTTGTTTCGCTACGCTGTAGCATTTAAATAGCCAAGACCTTGGCTTTCATTTCCCAGGGTTTGTCATGACTGATAGGAAAGCGAGATAAACACACAAGATTTTTGAACGTTTTGCCGTAAACATTATTAACTGCTATCAATAAAACTAATTTCTGTAATATTATCAAGAACTACATCCTTTTCGCGGGTTCGCAAAGGGCCCAGGGCACACCTCTGACTTTTCGGAGTCATGTGTGTATTGATATTCAATCACCACGCACTAAAACGGTGAAGGAAAACATCGTGAGGAAACCTGAATACGATAGCGATTTATAAGAATTTATATGGTATGTAAGTCCGCCAACCCGCACTAGGCCAGCGTGGTGGAGTATATGGCCTCAATCGTACTCTGGATTGTAGAGGAGGCCCGTGCCCCGCAGTGGGACGTATATGGGCTGATACAGATACAGACATCCTTTTAAACCATGTCATAATATGAAAACTGACAACCTTATCGGTTTTAATTCATGACTGATAATGAGATAAGATCAACTATCGAAGCGCATATGTACTTGAGAATAGAATGTTTGATAAACGTTCGACTGTTGCAGGGTCAGCGCATATTAACGCGGGATCGAAGCGCAGCCAAATTACAATCAAAACCACCCCTTATTTCCTAACGAATGGACATCTTTCGAGATTAATAATGCTGCGCAGCGTGTATACCATTGATTGCGCGCGAATTCGCTAGTCTTTTGTTTTATTTTGATATAAATAATTATGTGCTTTAATTTAAAGATTTAAGGGAGTTATTTTGTCGTGATATCTAAGATTAATACATCATTGCAATCCAACTATGTTATAAAATGAGCAGCCACTATTAGGGCAGAATTTACCATTCGAATAAGGGAAATATAATGCAAAAATTAATTTTTGATACTTAAAAATGCTCCCAAATAGTTCGTTTATGCGGCGCGGCAGTTATTGCCTTATGCGTCAAAACAATATTGAATAGGGAAGTTCCAATCACACCTAGTTTATCACCTCACCCCACTCAAATAAATTGCTGCACAAGGATATTACACTACTTACAATCCTGAAACTTTAAAATGGAATGTATGCGCCATTGACAAAAAAGATAAGATTTCAATGAATTAATGAATAACAATGTTATTTTTGGTATTATTATGAATTTAAAATGACAAAGAAAATATTGATTTAAACATGCAGAGTACAATGGTAGACCAGACAATACAATTCAACACTTAGTAGACAAAAATCAACATTCAAAAGCATTAGCCAATGTGCTAATCAACTGAAATAAGTGTTTTTAATTAAATATGTAAAGTACAATCAAAACAATATGATTGACTTTGTATATTTTTTAATTGTGTTTTTTAAGATACAACTTTAAATTCATATTGTAAAATACCTCATCTGATCAAGTCTTTATTTTATTTAATTGGACGTAGTTATGCAAAATGGATCCAACCCACAAAAACTACTTTTTGAGTTACTGTCATAAATGGCATCTACACAACAAACTTTGTATATGCAAAAAACATCCAAGCTGCAAAGTATCTTTTTTCTAATAAAAAACACAAACGTTAATGATACCAACAGAACATTGTGCATTATTGCCGAGTTAAAATAGAACCATGTGTCATGGTGACCTAGATAATTATTTAAAAGAATAGAAAAAAGATCCAAACTACAAATACGCAAATGTTACACATTGAAATAGAACTATTGTTTACAGGATTTCATCGCGGATTAGGTTTAATTTTTACATTTTTTGAGTTCCCGACATTTCGAGTCCGCCCCGTGACTACGAAAACTGTAAAGTAATCGAAACGTCGGCAACTCAAAAAATGTAAAAATTTAACTAAATCCGCGATAAAATCCGTAAATAATAGTTTTATTTCAAAAAGATCCATCCCACATTTTTAATATTGTAAAAAAGATCCAAAGACAATTTTACTAAAAAAAAGTATATTAGATAACATAAAACTTATTAAAACAATACTATATAGGAAGCAAATAACAATACCCAATATTTAAGATGCATTCGAAAACAAACTACAGTCTTGTTATTTTGCTATATCAATTTTACTAAAACTCCTGTTTTCTCAAAAGTAAGTTTTTGTGGTTGGATCCATTTTGCATAACTACATCCTTACAATTAATCATAAAACTTGTTTGACATAGATCCATAAGTCTTGACATCTATGTATGTACACTGACCAATTATTGTGAAGTAGCAAAAGTGCGTGGTGGCCTGTTGGTAAAAGTGCATGGTGGCCTGTTGGTAAAAGTGCGTGGTGGCCTGTTGGTAAACGGACTAGACGCGACTGCCAACATGTTCACGGTGGTCGCGGGTTCGAATCCCAGGGCACATCTCTAACTTTTCGGAGTCATGTGTGTATTGATAGTCAATCACCACGCACTAAGACGGTGAAGGAAAACATCGTGAGGAAACCTGCATACCATAGGGATTCATAAGAATTTCTATGGTATGTAAGTCCGCCAACCCGCACTAGGCCAGTGTGGTGGACTATATGGCCTAACCACTCTCAATCGTATTCTCGATTGTAGAGTAGGCCCGTGCCCTGCAGTGGGACGTATGTGGGCTGATACAGATTCAGCAAAATAATATTAAGGCATATTATTTCAATTGCACTTTACCAATAAAAAGCTTCAACCAAAACAAGCAATTCTAAGACATAAACTGGAAATAGTAAACCTTACTTCCACAATACGGACAAAACATTCCCAATCCATGTCCTGCTAACAGTACTGAAATGTCAAACAAACCATACATTTAGAACAAAACAACCATGAGTTAAACAAGCTGATATATCGCTTTTATGATACAATCTTGTGGAATATGAAGTGAGGGAATACACCGTTTAGGTAGTGTTAGCCATTATTAATGATACTGCTAAATATATTGAACATTAATAAATGTAATCCACAAGTTTCTGAAAATACTAATTAGGGAAATTTAAAAAGTTTACTAAATTATTAATTTATATAAATCATTCATGGTAGCAATAAGTATTTAAAAGCTTAAGAATTTTGCAATTGCAGACATCAAGGACCACTCAAATATGTATTGGAAGACCAATATTTATCACATTGTAAAATATTGCATCATGGATATTCAAAATAATATTATATGTATTCTTGACATTTTGAAGCTATGTATTGTAGAGCAACTGTAGAACCAACATCATTTGATAAATATATTTTTTACATACATAATAGCTAGAATCATGTGTAATGCATCTCTTTATGTGCAATATTGATGGTGAAGTGCCAATAATGTCTAACTGACAAAGTTATAAATTTACACAAACTGAAAAAAAGTCTAAGGTAAAGTTAAAAAGTATTTAATATATTTATTAATGGGGAATAGTAATAATGCAGGCTTTATATGCTGTATTGTATTTGTGAATTTTACGATTTTGTAGTAGGTATTCAGTTAGATAAGAGGTAGTGCCATAAATAGATAGGTTGGAAAATGACAGTTATGAGGTATTTGTACTTCACTGTCAATATATGAATTTATCGAACAAATGAATAGTAATTGACAAGGAATGATAAAAATGACTGGGAACTAGCAATGTGATTTAAATCTAGGGATAAATTAATTCACACTGCATGCTTTTAAACCAAATAAAAATAAGCAAGCAAAAAAACAAAATACAACAAAGCATATGTCACTTGCTTGTCATAAACCATTGGAGACTGCAGAATTAAATAATTATCTGAAAACAGCAAACATTTCTTTACTCTATCAATATAAAAGATTTAATAAAAATAATAAATATATTATCACAGAACATGTATTAACATTTGTACATTTTAGACTAATAAAAATGCAAGAAGATTAATATTCTGATGGCATGATATTATCATGTTGTGTTAACTCGACTTAACAAAATTATTGTTGTTGCCTTTTAATAAACAAGATTTGTATACTACTTCAGGCATTGATTTAATTATTAGTTTTAAAAACATTGTACTGAAACTAATGTTTAGATGTAAAATAAAAGCTTCGAAAAAATATATATGTTTTACCTCTATAAAGAGATAAACTAGTAAAAAACTTAATATCTGTGAAGTATTTATGCAAGGAGAAGCTTATTAAAAATTCTAGCATGCCTTAAAGAGTCAACCAAATGAGCATTACATAATTAACTTATTTTTAAATCAAGACATTAATGATTTGAAAAATTCATAATAGTACAAACATAAGTGTATTAAAATACACGAAACACACTATATTTTGTTGGAGCAAGTAAATCAGAACATAATACCACCTTACTACACTGACTAATTATCCCCAAAGAATATTTGTTTCTAGAAAGTACATATTTTCTACCCATACAATTATTTTGGCATTAATATGTATATAAAGTATTGCTCATACCATATGCATTAGATAGTATGAATATGAATGAAATAATGGATTTACCTTAGAAAACCAGCAATGATATGATAAATGAATGGTAAAAGAAATCGTGTCCAAATTCGACAACGCGCTATGCATTGACTTATATTCTACCGATAGACGCGACGCGTCATAGAAACTATTTGTCCCATATTTCTCAAAGCTCAGTAGCGACATCTAGTACGTTTACTTGAATATTACAAATTATTATCAAAGATTATTAGACAGAAGAGACAGTTCAAATCAATTATAGATTTTCCTAATATACTGCCTAAGTATGAATGCTGTCATAGCAATTATATATTTTGTAATAATTTTTATTTACGTGAATAATTCATGAAAATTATCTAAATTCAACTATAAAGTGTACAAGTTCATCACAGTTTTACAATACGATAATGAAACAACAGACAAATATTAGAAAGACCTCCCACTTTCGTAACAACGCGTAAGAATCTAAAACAATTTTAAGTGATATTAGTCTTTAAAAACATTCAATGGGATCCAAATTCCAACGTAGTCCATTAGGTAATTCATATAAAGAAATAGGCTCTAAAAACTGTCCACTGTTTCAGAACATACATACAACACACATATTTTGTCTTATTAATTAACAACATAAAATTAAAATGAAATACTGAAATCAATTTTTAAACTACGTTTTTCCTGCATATCTGTATTTGTAATGTATTCGAATAGTTTATGCCTATTTGGTCAGCTGATATGAATGTCCCATGAATAATCTATATCTAATATAGTTCGTCTCTCTCACTCGACGAGCAATTTTTGTGCGCGGGAATGAGACATACGATTCAGAAGCTCATCTTGTATTTCTAATGAGCTATACAAATATTTAATCCAATAATAACTAAAATATCTGTATTATTGGCATTATAGTGCAATATTTTATCACTTAACTTATATGCTTTAATTATATTGTAACTTTAGAAAATTTCGCTGTCGGTTTGACGGGGAAAAGTAATTTATTTACTTATAAATATAAGCAAAGAGGCGTACTGTTGCGCGGCCGTCACGCGGCAGACTGATTCGTGTGCGGTGCATGCACCGCACTTGGGTGGGACACGTTTGTTACAAAGAACGTCTTATCTAGTGTAACATTGATATCGATGGCGCTATGTGAAATCCTGGCATTACAGACATTGGTAAGTGATGATGTTAGACCTACAAAATTACACGGAAATTAACACATGACATCAAATAATCGTGAAGCAAGTGTAAATCACTCGTGATACAACAATAATAAAGCAATTGCGCAATATTAACAATGATCTATTAACAAAAAAATTATACTCTTTACCTGGATTCAGTACTCTCTAGGTTTATTTCACTACCCATTTGTCCACTCACATAAACAGAATTAACACATATCACAGTCACGTGTAGAGTAATAAAATAATGTTTACTTGAATTATGAAACGAAACAATGCTTCTCCTCAATAGAATAAAAATTGAATGCTAAAAAAATCTACTGACAATTCGTTTATATTTTCCACAGACCAATTAATTTCTATTTAGTCTTGGGTAGTTCGCGAACGACCTAGGTGGGAAGAGCGCTCCTTTAGGTGAACGATGCGAACTAGTTCATTGCAAATCCCCCTCTTAGTTCTTTTTATATTTCTTTTAGCATCCACTTTTCTAAACAGTGGCGCTATGTGACCAACCGAGTTATTTACTTTTACTGTGCGCGCCTTGATATTTCGATATCGATACTAAACAACTTCAAATCACCATAGTTGAAATTTTATCAAATCATAACAATCGTCAACTAAACTTACAATAATCATAACTATATTTTTTTCTTTATTTATTGTTCTTACTAAATTATTTCAAAAAAAGAACTAATGAACTAATAGAGCGAACTAGTTCATCTTTTGATTATGAACTAAATTGAGCGCTCTCTGTAGTGACCGGTTAGGCCCAAGCCTATTTCTATTCGAATCTTGACATTGACACAATGATAAAAGAATTATAAAGGATGACGCACAAATGTAGCTATATATGTCAAGTTATAGTTATGTTAAGAATATCGACGCGGAATGTACATTTATGTATCTGTCTCATTTACACAAAGCTGACTTGTCCCTTAATGAAAGAGACAAATAATAATTCCTTTGTTTCGAATATGGCAATATTTTGTTCACTAACCACACTGGGACCGCCCATAGACCAAAATGACGCCATTTTAGTTATGCTTTCGAAACCACAGACTATTAAACCAAAAACTGCATGAAATGTCAAACTATGGCGTTATCTGTCAATCGGAGTAAACAAATCTGCACAGTCAAAGAATTTCGGATTATTCATTGGTTAATCTCGTTTGTTAAGTTTGTTTAGTTTGCTTATTAGTTTAGTTGTTAAGTTTTTAAAATGCCTCAGTGTTGTGTTAAAGGATTCGAGTCGAGTTCAAGCAAAAAGGACCCTAACATTTCTTTTCATAGGTTAGTAACTGTTTTTACGAAATACTAACAAATATGTGCTAAATTTACATTTTGGGTTTATTTTTATCATTTATAAATGTATTTGGATCTTGTTGATTAAGTTTTAGACTCTTCTAGGCGTTATTTATACAAGTAGTGTAAATAACAACCTCATTGTTTGTTTACACACAAGTTTAGAGATGAGTGGATTCGATACGAAATTATTCATATCGATATTATCGTTTTTAAATATTTTGATCTTTATTTTTCAAAAAAAGAAAAAAATAGTTTATATTTAAATATATATTCAGACCGACAAACAAAGTGAAATTAAAAATATTTTTTAGATTCCCTATAAACATATAAACCAGGACAAAATGGATACAAAAAATTGGAAGCTATTGGAACCCTGCAATAAATACATTTATTTGTTCATTACATTTTGAAAAAGAAAACAGCTTTCCAACAATATTCCCGGTAAGTGAAATTGTAGTAATTATGATATTTTACCTAATAATCCTATTAATAATACAACTGTTAATCAATAACAAAGATGACATGCAAGATATTTTGGACAATTGGTAGTCTATTGTCTAATGTTCTGGAGAACCTTTTAATGAACAGAAATAGTTTTATATTTTATTATTAATTATTATAATTGTTTATCTTAACCAACACTTTCATATTCATTGATTGAATTCTAAGTGAGACATAATGATTTTCCTCAGTCAAATAATAGCAATAAAAATCTACCTATGTTGTTTTATTTTATTTGGTATGTATTAAATATCCTGATAGGTATTTTTGATTTTAGCAAAGAATGGTGCAACGTAATAATGAACGAAATGTATTAGATGCAACTGGGTGTTTGTCTCGACAGGTATAACCTTTTAACGGTTGTAACATGTAAATTAGTATTAGTTGGTCATATGTTTACATTATGGCGACTAAAAAAGTAACGATAATTGTAAAGTATAAGTATATTTTAGGAATATCAAGAAATAATTACCTCCAACCGTCACATACATAGTCTGACCCCACACTAAGATCAAAATGTTTAATACATCATATTACTATTGTTTATGTAGCAGTTGCATTTTTATTAGTTTTGTTATTTATCATAATATTAATATTTATACATACATAAACTCACGCCTTTTTCCCAGAATGGGTAGGCAGAGGTGCAACCAGGACACCCACATTTCAGCCTCCGTGGCGCAGGCGGTAAGACGCCGTTTGTGAATCGAGAGGCCGCGGGTTCGATCCCCGCACCGAGAGAAATGTTTGTGCGGCCCACAAATATTTCTCTCGGGTCTGTGTGTTTGTGAGACCGAAAAGTCTCTCGTAGTTCCTGATACCCACGACACAAGACTCGATCTTAATGTGGGGTCAGGACTATGTATGTGACTGTTGGGTGTTATTTATTTATTTATTTATTTCGCCTTGTATGTTCCGTCCTACGATGTTGTGGGTGGCGAGCCTATAGCAAAATTGGGCACAAATTCCTGACTGTGCTGATAATGAATAGAAAAATCCGATATCACTTTGCGCGACCCGGGATTCGAACTCGAGACCTCAGCTTTGTAACCGTACCATAATACAACTACGCCACTGGGCAGTCAATATTTATACATAAATTAAAATCTATAGTCCACATTATTCACCGCTTGTATGTTTATGTATGTATGTACCTTATGTTTTTTTTTTGTTTGATTGAATTATTCGAAAAATATTTTTATTCTAGTGCTGATTTCCTGCCTTCGTTCGCGATGTCCACTACAATTCCTTTATTCAAAATCAAAATCAAAATATTCTTTATAGTTTAAGTTCATTTCATTTGGCGATCTAGTGTTGTTACATAGTTTATTAAGTCTTTTGATTATTTTTATTTTTTTCGAGTTTCATATTTTTTTATATAAAGCAGCTGTTAAATAAATAATTGTCGAAAGAGACTGACTTCTGTTATACAGGGCTTCCTAGTTCAGGAGTCAGGGTGTTATTATGTTGTAAACATGTTGTAATGAAATAAAGATTAATTATTATTATTATTATTATTACTATTTATTCAAATAGTCTTTCAAAAGATCTTTTGGATTGTTCATTTCTGCTACCACTGCTTCGGAACGTGTTGTAGCTGTGAAGAAGAAGTGGCGCAAGAAACTTCGTCAGCAACACGAACTGTCTTCTTTTTTCTTTTTTATATCGCCATTTAAAATTACAATAGTTCATGTCACAGAACACAATAATGTCAGTTTATTTAGTTAATTGTGTTTATTTAGTTAATTGTTTAATTTCTATTTTTACATTTTAATTGTTAATTTTGTGTAGATATTTTATTTCTATTTATATATTTAAGTTGTTAGTTTAGTGTACATATTTTCATTGTTGTTTGCTAAATGTCTGTTTTTTTTTAGATTTTAGTTATAATTTGGCAAAAGAAATATTGACATGGTGAAAATTGGTGCTTAAGGAAAAAAGTGTGGTATATTCGAAGTCGCAACCGAATTCTAGCTATTAATAAAGTTGTATTTTATCTCACGTGTGTATTATTTGACAAATCCGATCCAATCATCAGGTAAAACTTACCCATCAAATAAATCATAGCATGAAAAAAATATCAAAACATTGACCTATTATTATCAGATTTAATTTTTAAAGACTTGACTGTCAAGTCCTAAAATCCTGTTTATACTCAATTGACATGTAAAGCAAAAATTAAAAATGTTATATTAATGTTAGTCGTATGCCACTGTTGATGATCGATATCGATAAAAAAATTTGGTACTAGCGTATCACTATTTTTAGGGGCGGAGCCGCCGCCATGTTTGTGAATCAAAGTGGTACGCGTCACGTGACCTTATGTTTCATCCCCTCTATTCTTTAATCATTGCATTGACATTAGATAACACTCCGGTTCGGTCAAGGAACATTAAATATACAGTCTTGTTAAAATATTGGGACAAAAATCGAATATATGTACTTTCAAATTATTATATCGTTTAAATTAAGGATAGGTCTATTAAAATCATAGATTTAGTATAAAACATAGATCGGCAATGTGAAAGAGATAGAATAATTTAATTCATATGTTAAAGCGAGATGCAAGATGCGACCATGCGTTTACACAGAAGTAGCCTGCAGTGACCCAGAGTCAAAATATGTCAAACTAAGCGAGCAACAAAATTCGCTTATTTTCATAATTTATTTAATTTTACAGTAGCTGGTTATATTTATTAAACATAGTTTATTATAGTGCATTGTGCAGTGCCAAGGTGTGGTTCATGCAGGCGTAAAAATCCGCAATAATTAAAGTTTTCACAGGTACCGGCCACTTTTGTACAATACTATTTTGTGACGATATTATATAATTAAATGGAAATCCGTGTATACATATCGGTAGAAAAGAATATAGTATTTCATTATATAAATACGCTGAAAGCATCCATTGCGTATAAAAAATAATATCAAATACGTGAATTTACAATAATTTCAACCAAAAGCTGCTAGGGATTGACTGACAGGTTCGATCAATAAAAGGTTGTCGATAAAATAGTCGATGACAACACATGTTTCCCTACATTTTTATGGAGCTATAGTATGTTGTGATAGTGTGCATTCTTCTTCTTCTTCTACCTGGCGTTATCTCGGCCATATTAGCCCGGCCATTATTATAGTATTCATTCTACAATATTAGTTATCACTTTACTTTTTCTCATTTTTTATATTTGTGGATAATTATTATAACACTTCATGTGTGTGATTTATGAATTAAGAACCTGTTTCAATCTCTGCCAAGAGGCTGTCAATTTATAATAGTAAAACAAGAACATATTCGATATTATTATAAAATATGCGTTACTTCTATGCACAGTATCATCGTCCAAACCTTGAAGCAACATTATTCATTTATCATAACATTAGGTATAGGTTTAAAATTTATAATTCTCATAGGAAAAACATTCGTTTAGGTGACGTGATCGAGAAAAGCTTCATAGTTTATTAAACTGTCTCTTTCTTCAGCCCCAGGAATGCGACTAATGAACATAGACCTTCCACAAGAATGTCTACATCAGTTTGTTGTAAGCTGCCTGCATCCAACGACTTCCTACAAGCTCCTCCGTACACCTCCAACGCGGCTTAGCAGGCGTCCAACACTTCCCAATGTGTTACAAGTCAGTTAATTGACTTGAATAAGCATATTTTTTTAACTCTAGTATACATATAGTAAAAGTGTGTTTCTTAGACTTACGCGAATGTTACTCTATGAAAAAAAAACTAATAATCACGGATTTTGTTACAGACTGAGTCCACTCTGTGACTACGAAAGCTGTAAAGTAATCGAAACTTCGCGACGGGAAATTAAAAATGAAAAAAATAAACCTAAAACTTTGTAAATTATAGTTTTATTTTATAAAAGTGTTTTTTGTTCTTAGTTTAATTAGGTGTATGTACTATGTATAATATATGACAATGAAAAAAATAATTTTGTTCAGGTGAACATAAAGACCCATACAAAACATCTCAAACAAAATGTTTTCAAATAATATGAAAATTTATCTTTATTTATTTGTGTGTTTATCAATCTGTATTGAAATAAACACAATAAGTTTCTGTTAATATATAATAAAATGTTGCATATATCCATAACATTTTATTTCACAACTACAGGCCGACAGCTATATCGATATCGATATGATAGTATCGAAAGTGCATGGTACACCACTATATGTCAAGCACACATGTAAACTTCACGCACACAATCGTAAATCGGTTTTGGTCGCGCTCAAAATGACACATTGCCGATCTATATTCTATACTACATCTATGATTAAAATATAAACAAAAAACGTAGTTCCCATTTAGAATTGAATTTATTCAATCAAGTCCCCTTAGTTTTATTGAAGATTTCAAACGCATCATAAAAAGTCTACTATAATTGTATATATAAATATATTAAATACTGTTACTATGCTGTACTATACCTAGAAATAAAGTAATCAATGAGTACTCTGTCTACTGATTGTAATGTTACAAATAAAACTATGTTCATTATTAATTATTTATGGTGATATTTAATAGGCTCGTATGTAACCGTGGCAACAAGCCATAAACACAGTACACTGATGTTAATAAAAACAAAACACTTACAATATTTAACAAAATGCAAATGTCAACAGTGCAACCGGTGTTCAAATTAGAGTTAAATCACAAAGTTACGGCTGGTGTCGTGGTCGTAGCAAAATATGACGGAACCCATCCATGTCTTACTGCATCCGCTGGATATGATAAAGTACTTTTCCAAAATCGACAATATTAGGAATATTATTTTAAACGCAAACCCAAATACCTAATTATATTTTAATAATAAAATATTATAAGCATATTCATACATTATATAAAATACCTTATAATACCTCAGTGCCTAAAATCGAAAGTCTTCGATAGTTGTGTGTTACCAGTGATGACATACGGCACCGAGACGTGGCCTCTCACTGTGGGCCTCATTAAAAGGCTCAAAGTCACTCAACGAGCCATGGAGCGGGCTATGCTCGGTGTTTCCCTACGAGATCGAATCAGAAATGAGGAGATCCGTAGGAGAACCAAGGTTACCGACATAGCCCATAGGATTGGCAAGTTGAAGTGGCAGTGGGCCGGGCACATAGCTCGTAGAACCGATGGCCGTTGGGGCCGAAAGGTTCTCGAGTGGAGGCCACGTACAGGCAAGCGAAGTGTTGGACGCCCGCCTACAAGGTGGACGGACGATCTGACTAAGGCCGCAGGAAGTCGCTGGATGCAGGCCGCTTCCAACAGGTCATTGTGGAGATCATTGGGGGAGGCCTATGTTCAGCAGTGGACTTCCTGTGGCTGATATGATGATGATGATGATGATATTCATACATTAAATTAGCATTCAGAGTTCAGACTGTAGGCGTTTTATGAAGAAGGAACTCTAGACCAGCGGTTTTTCAAAGAAATGGTCGAGCGAAAGATCAAAAATTTAAATAAACCAAATGTTTATCCATTTTTTCCCTCCAGATAATCATTCATCATCCCCACGGAGGTGTAACAAGCGGGAGAGCACAACGATCGCAAGCCCACGGAGAAGTTTCTGAACTGAACCTCAGTCAGGCCGTCGTAGCACTCGCAGCTGGAGCATTAAGGCCTGACACTGGCAGGGATATGCTGCTCATTGGATCACCCACACAAATATTAGGTAAAATATTTTTGGAGCACAAAAATAAACTAAATACATAAGACAGTCACAGACATAGTCCCGACTGTTTAAAGATACAATACTTATGTCGTATCGTGAGGGGAGGTATCAGAGAATACGAGAGGCTTTTCGGTGTAACGAACTTTAATTACTAAAATTATATCTATGTAAAAAAGAAAACATACACGCTAAAACTCACCCCTATATTTCAGGAGGTCGAAATGGCTTTTGTGCCACCATCAATTTGACGACTTTAATTTCCTGCCAAAATGTTAAATAGAAGGCAATTCTATAAGGTACACATTCCAGTCCCGGGTAACGCATAAAAACTTTTCAACTCGAAATATTCATATAACTGGGATGTGCGAACCAGAGACATCGAACCCACAACTTCACCTATTTACAATCAATACGCACATCTCGACTGAACGTTCCACCGAGACAAATAAGACGAATAACATAAGAGACTATTTAAGCATAGAAGTTGTTTATTTACATAACATTTATATAACGAGTCTTTTTCTTTGTGCACTGATTAATAATGATATGTACTTAATAGTATACTTTAGTGTTTGTTGTAACCAAAACAACAGTTCATGGATCAAGACAAAAATACAGCACTAGATCAAGATGCTACCTAGTTCAAAGCAAGACGACGTAGAAGGAACTTGATCGCATTTTACATTGCGATAAATAAATAAAATCAGACATACCACATCTTCTCTGAAGAAACGCTAGAGTTAGAATTTCAATTCAATTTTTACAGTTGTTTATTTTTTCTGTTATATTCTGTTTAGAACAACCATGAACGATGACTTTATCTTGTATCATCTCAAACATAAGTATTGCTCAATGTTTCGTCGTTATTACGTAAGCGTGCTAATCTCTTGCTGCTTTCGCTTTCATACATACCTAAAAATATTATCATTTATCAATTGTTATATGTCTGGTCAAGCCTTAGGCGCTAAATTTAAAGGTAAACCCTACATCATGATGAGAAGGTATTAATACTTCAGAGTTTAGCTATACATACATATAATAATAGTCTTTAAAATAGGATCTGGATAAACTTAAGAATTGTAACTGATTTTGAATGTGGGACATAAATATTGAATATGGCATTTAGAAACAAAATAGAAAAAAGATAGATACATATTTAATAAAAATATAAAGATCGTAGGAACAAGAAACAAATTGAATATAATATATTTATCTGATTATAAGTAAAAGATTATATATTTTTAAACTCTGGGAGAGCTTCATAAAGTTTCTATTTGTTTACAGCATACGATGTCCACGAAAACACAGATCTGTTTTTCAAAGAAGCTCCGGATGGAGTTAATATAATAATTGCAGAGAGTTTCGGCAAATACACTGATACGTTAGCTATAGTTGGTGGAAACAGCTCTGTTCATGGACTCACCTGGGAGGGGAACGAAGTGTTTTGGAATGTTGTCGGCGGGAAAGTCTGTGCTATGATCACTTTTGATTTCGACAAGGATGGGGAAACCGAGGTAAACAAATGTTAAGGTATTGTAATAAGTCACAAAGAATTTGAATAAACATTACAACAACTTTGTCACCCTAGCCCATTTTGCATGCAATACATGATTCACGGAATCAGACAATGATTGAGTTGATACAAGAACGAATTATAAAGATAAGCATGGGACATCAATTGCAAATATTTTATAAAGTTAAAAAAATATACCTTGTAGTAGAAATCTATATTAAACTAGGTATAGATTACCTATCAATAAACTCCTTTTAGCTCATTATTGGCAGTGATGATTCATACATCAGAGTACTCAAAAATAACCAATTTGTCGCCGAGTTGCCAGAAACGGGCCCTGTGATTTGTCTCGCGCCAATAAATGAAGTAAGATTCGCATATGGATTAGCAAATGGCACCATAGGCATTTATGAAGAGGGAATCAGACTGTGGCGAGTCAAGGTAAGTAATCAAATATTTTGTTTTTCAACCTTCTTATATGTATGCTTCTTTAATGGACTGCACTTAAAGCTAAGCGAAGCGTCGCGCATTACGAAATGATCCTCAATTAAGGGAATTCATAACCACCTACTTGACCAATTTCCTTCATGAAATTGTGAAAATCTAGCGCAAGAGTATTAGGAGAATTACAGCGATTCAACTAGGCGTTATTCGCCCGTTTACATCGCCTGCTATCCATAATCCGTGTAAGTTTAGTCGGTATGTCGGAAAAATCTGCGCAGTGCGGAGAGTGGTCGTCGAGCGCCAGGCTGGAAAGTCGGAGAACCTGGCCATGTCTCTTCCGAACTCCACCGAGGCATCGGAAGGACGATTTATAGCGTTTTCCTGGCGTTAAAAAAGAGATATTAGAAAAATGCCTTCGGCTTACAGAGCTACGAATCCCTTACCCTTTCAGTGTATATTTTATTGTTTTTTTTTTAAGTCCAAGCAAAATTCGATCTCTTTGCGATGGTCCGGAGAAACACTGGTGTGTTGTTGGGCAAACGGAAGAATTGACTGGCGTGAAGGAAGTTCTGGAAGAGTCCTTCGTCGCGTACAAATGCGCGCAAACGGCGCTGCCATGCTCTTAGCAGACTACCGTTCAGTTGGAGCACCGGATTTAGTTTGTGTGTCCGAGAAAGGGGAAGGTATGTAAACATCATCATTTAGGTACTTACTACTTTATTATTTCCTTATATGGACATTGGATATTGTATATTATTGAATATGAAATTATTAGATACCTATTCCCATTTAACCAATGATTGGTAATTATTGACAAGTGAGAAGTCTTGCAGTACAAACCTAGACAATTGATATAGTTTATGTATAATGTAAGTTTAATTTCTGATTTATAGTCCTAGGCTATCCTCCATACCAAGAGAATACAGGTTTCAATGCTGCTTCAAAAAAGTTACCATCTGAGGAAGATCGTCTGGCCATAACAGAGCTGTTGAACAAGAAGCAAGCGTTATTGGTAGAGCTTCAGCATTATGAAGCCAATGCTGCCAATGCATCGAATGTAGAAGACGTGGAGAGGCCAGCTACTTCCATGCCGACTAATACTCGCTTACAAGTTGCCGTTGTACATACGCCCGAAGAGGTAAAGAATAGACTTTCGCCAATTGATATAATACGCACCTTTTTCCAGAATAGTTCAAATAATCCTCTGGCCAGATAAAGCTTCGATTTGCTGCAGCTGATATTAGTCAAATGAGATTGTTAAGACTAAGATCAGGCTTTAAATCCTGATTTCAAAGGATCAAAAACAGTTTTTTTTTGTAATGTAGTCTTTGGATTGTTTAATTGTAATTTGGGTAGTTAGAACAAAGGTTTTCTTATATCAGGGTTGTCTTCAATTAGCTGTATCAACAAACAATGATACAATCGTGCGCGGAGCAATGGTGTTAGCAGAAGGAATATTCGAATCTGGAGAGACATTAGCCCGTCATCCCTTGCCTTCACAACTACGCTCTATCTTGCATGTTCCATTGAAACCACCGAGGGATGTACCGGTAGATGTGCATATTAAGGTTAGTTTAAATCAGTTCCTATTATATTCAACTGCAGGTTCAAGTCCCAACACCAAAGCTTATCTAAGGCTAAGATTTATGTACCTATGTAATCTTCGGTAACTATTTGTATATTATGCACTTAACACAGTTAAGTTGCTTAGTATAAAAGTATAATTAAAATAATTTCTTTCCTACAAATCGATTTGGTTTAAATTACCACTAATGTGTCGCACATGAATAATTTACAGGCGCTGGTTGGATATCCGGACAGCGAACAATTTCATATATTCGAACTGACAAAACAACTTCCAAGATTTTCCATGTACACTTTAGCACCTACAAACATAATGTCCCAGCAAAGCAGCTTTGTGACTTTCCGAATAACCGAAAGGGTGCAGAGAATTTGCATCTGGGTGAACCAGAATTTCCTACTTGAGGATGAGTTGGAATTAAAATCAGAGGATGCCAAAGAATTCCATGTGAAATTGCTGTGTTTGCGAGATATGTCTATTTTGGAATTAGATTTTGAAGCTGATGGCCTAGTGAAATTTAGGACCCATAATATAAGATTGGCAGCAGATCTTATACAAAGCTTAGCTGTGTATTTGAATTTAACAGATTTGCGTGTAAGTATGGTTATGCCATTGACATAAATATATGGACAGGGCGGAAAATACGCAGTGTTTCGACGTAAGTGGTGCGCACTGCGCAAGTTTCAGTGCATCTCAACATTATTGTTAAATTGAGTATCATAACAGATTTTAATAAAAATTATAATTCTTCTTGCCGTTTAGATGGAATCAAAATTAAGCTAATTTAATATTTATTTAAGCGCGACTTTCACGATCTTCTTTTTGAAACTCAAAATGTACGAAAGGGCCTACTTAATCTTCGCTTTTAATCAGGTATGTTATCTTGTTAAAATATGTATTTTAAAAAACCTTTTGGCGGGAATTTTCAATGTTCTGTAGAAGATAATCAAATTGAATTTTTTTGCTTTTGTGTCATCTGATGTAAAAGTAATATTAAATATACACAAATAAAACAAAAATGATTGCACAGATAATTTTAAGCAAGCAAAGTTTGATTTTCACCAGAATATTAAGATCTGATGAACAACAAATTGACTTCAAAGCTACAGTTAATTATGAGTATTTACTTGTAGGTAAAACTGTTTTTCTATAGTCCCACTATCCTTATGGTACATAGGGTTACTAATAGTTTAACTAATATCAACCATTTCATGAATAGACCTTTTGGTTAAGACACTACTATTACCTTATCAATAATGGCTTTATCTCAACTTAAAGCATGTCATAAATATTTTTTATCCCACTAGTAATATTATATGAGTGTTGTAACGATAACAAGGAATTTGTATGATTGTGAAACTTAAATCTTTCTTGCATTTTGAGAATAATAAAATATTTCAGACAATCAAATCCAGTAAATTCAAGTAAGGCCCATGCAAAAGAAAAAATTAAGAAAAGGAAACATCAAACTAAAAAACACACAATTTGTGTTTCACTCAAATTAAGAATAATCTTGTACATATTCAAAAGAAATAAAATACACACATCTTAAATAATTATTTATAATTCCACTTATATGTATTTGCAAATCTCAGTTTTATTACAATTAAATCACTGGCCATACAGTTCGGCGAAACCCACACATTTGACCGGATTGAAGAAGAACATGTTATTATGAGGAGGCTCCCTTTGGCTCACTGCCTTCACTACTTCTTGACCAATCACCCCTCCAATAACTGCAGCAGCACCAGACACTGTGCCAAAAACATCATAAAGCAGTGCATCACTCACAAATCCTACAGGCAGTGACAGCTCCTTAACAAGTTCATCTCTCATTTGCAACAAAATTTTCGTATCAGCCTGTCTTTTGGCTGGATCTGGGTTTCTGTTGTACTCATCTCTAAAGCGAAGAAGGATTTTCATGACGAAATATGAGGGGTCTCCACGGCGTAGTCTCGATCTCATCTCTGGCTTCGACCAATCAACAGACAGTGCGTTTTGAAGAGGAACGTATATAGCGCGTCGCTTGACCGTGATGCTGACAGTTTCTCTAGCATTCTTTTCACTGTCATCAGGTCCGCGCTTCACCGCTTTGTGTTGTACTATTTCCTCGGAATACTCGTGGTCTACTAAATCAGCGAACATGTACCCATACATACCCCAAACATCGCCGCACAAAAATTTCTTGTTTCTATCACGACAAGCATTGTTTATGCGCTCCAGTTGCTCCTGCTTTAGCCCCGTCGCACACACCACGTCGAATTCTGAGAAGTAACTATCGGGTAGCCCGTCTACACTTTTTGTTACGGCACTTATGTCAACCATAGGGTTCAGCGCCCTAGCTCTTGGCAATGATGCTTCTGCCCTGTTTTCGCCGATTTTGTCAGGTGGTGCAAGGAATTGAGAATAAAGGTCAGTTTCTGTCAGCTTTTCATTGTCGAGTAAGCAAACGCTCTTCACTCCGGAAAGAATTATATTCTTCGCAACTTCGGCACCCAGTCCAGACAAACCGATGATTAAGACTTTGGAGGCACGTAGTCTTTTCTGAGATTCCAAGCCCCACAGGCGTATTTGACGGTCATATTGCTCAGCCTCAGCCTCGGAGAGCTCAATTTCATTGTTTCCAACCATGGTGTTATTTATTAATCAATGGAATTTGTGTTTTTGTAGCCCTTTTTCAACAACCGTTTTTGACAACAAAGCACGCCGGCGTAGATGACGCGCGGCCATTTTGTTTAGAGTTGCAAGTTTAATAATCGACGTTGTATAATAGTCGATATCAAAGAATAGACCACTAGGTCGATATTAATTTAAATGGTTTTAAGAAATAAAGGCCCGGCCGTATAAATTAAAATAATATTTATTTTTAATTACGCAGCTCAATGTTATGTTTTTTTAGTCAGTAGCCAGTTTTCCTGAAGCGGAAAAAAAATTGCGCGAAGAAATGGACAATGCTTCTCAAATAGGAGAGATGAGATCAAGATTGGCAGCTGAAACAGCAGAAAGAGCCCAACTTATAACAGCTTTACTACCAGCAGCGCAAGATGCTGCTACTTATGATTAGTTAGTATTATCCTGTAATGCATAAAATATTAAACTTTAATGTTTTTGTTTTGTAGATACCTTACCTGATTTGTTACTTTTCCTTTTCCTGTCAGTATTTGTGGTCACTGTACATACTAGAATATTTTGGTGTTTGAAGATTTTGATAACAATTTAAAAAACAGTTATGTAGCGGACTAACGAGTTAGTAAACTCTTCGAAATGGGTTGTCTAATCTTAAAATCTTTTTCCGTTCGACATTTTGTTTTCGTTAATAAACTAACGCTTTTTGCCCAAAAGGGGTTGTCAGAGATGTGTTTTTACCAGGACACCCATGTTTGCCTTGAGGGTCCCATACTGCGATGTAATAGAGGTCGAGGCTATCGGTATGTCGGGCACAAATTCCTGAATCCAGGCGGATAATAAATGCAACCATTAAATAGGTATCCACTTTGCTCGGTCCGGGATTCGAACGTGAGGCCTCAGCGTTGTACTTGTACTTTAGTACAACTTCGCTACCGACACAGTAATATTTATTTTTATATTGATTTCACAGTAAGGAAATGCTGAATCGTTACAAAGAAGTTGTGATGCTGAACGAGGAGTTACTCACTGGCTGTCACATTCGACGAGCAACGCAGTTACAAGCTGTGTCTTCACTCAAAAATCTGCATACTATTTTACAACAAGTTGCTAGGTTAAGAGGTAAAACTCAAGAGATGATTAAAATAACTTTAAAGCAGACTTCACTATTACTTACCTTGATTTAATCATTTGGAAATTGTAGTATATTATAATTTATGTATGATTTTGTATTTTTTTTATGTATGTATGTTTATACGTATATATACGGATATGTATATAAGTAGTTATGTTTAATTAGTATTATTTAGCTTTAAGTAATTCTTTATTTGTTACACTGCCCTCTCTCCCTTTCCTTCATTTAGCGATAAGACCGCCATTTGTACTCTTTGTTATTATTATTTCTGTTTAGCTATGTTGTTGTTAAGTTTGTGTACAATAAAGATTTAAATAAATAAATAATAGTACTAATATGCACATTAAGCTAATAAACTGGAGCGGACAGCGCGAATAAAATCGGCGCGCACTTCTTTATTATTATTTTTTTATGTTTTTTTATCTATGCTAATATAATAAAGCTGAAGAGTTTGTTTGTTTGTTTGAACACGTTTATCTCAGGAACCGCTGCTCTGATTTGAAAAAATATTTAAGTGTTGTATAGTACATTTATCGAGGAAAGCTATAGGCTATATATCATCACGCTATGGCCTATAGGAGGGATGCAGTAGTGTCATTTCTAGCAAATACGAGGAAATTTTATTCGCTTTTCATGGTCCGATTGGTCGATACTCTTAATTGGAAGTAGGAATTGAGCATTTTGACCGCCGTTTTGAAACTTTTATCTGCACCCGGGCGGAGCCGGGCCCAACCGCTAGTGATTAATATACATAAATATAATTTATTGTTACAGTTGGGAAATATAGCAAGGCAACAGTGGCGGCAAGCAGAAAAGCAGTGCGCGACAACAATGTAGAGGCTCTGGTGAAGATTCTTCAAGATGGCGATTTGGAAACAATTGATAATTCATAATATTTATTTGAAACAAAATACTAGTCAGTCTTATCAAACATTAACTACAAACGGATTTATTGTATTTCATACACATATATTATCGGAAACATTCTGAATAATTAATTAAAATCTACAATATAAAAATGCGAATTATTAAAATATGTACTAAATCAGTTGAGATATAAAAAAGTAATGAGTTCCTTAATTAACATTACAATGCATTGCAGTCCCTGGATCATAATACATCTTATGTGAGAATATTAATTGACTCCAACTTCTATGAGTTACTTTATGATTGATTCCGTTGTGGTTTAGACACCATTCTCTTTGAGGCTCTGACTTTTGATGTTCAGTGTTAACTCATTTCGCGTATTAATCCTGGCTGGCAGGTGTGACGGTTGGTGTGAAAACTTGTAGAACTTATATAAATATATTTCACACAGTAATTTGTCTGGTGGCGTAATGCACGTCATCGGCGCTGACATTCAACAATAGCCTAGGTTCAGCTGGTTTAGGTTCTAGGAGTAATAATCTGATGGCAGCCAGTCGTGTGCATATAGCTTGCGCTTGCGACGGCGTGGGCGCCCGAATATGTGCCGCGGACTTGTACGGGCGCCCGTCAAGTGCCACGATGGCTGCTGCGGTGGCCAGCGCTTTTGAAAGTGTTGTCTCATCTGAGCCTGTTCTTTCCACCTGTAAATTAATATGATATAACGTTTGACATACTGGATTATACTGCAACTGGTTATAAATGCGGTGTTTTCAAAATTTAGTACCGACTGGTCGACGGTAGCTAATTATATTCTTAACCTTTTTTAATGAATTAATTTTATAGTATAGATCAAACGAAGCGACCCACAATCAACGGTTAATTTCGCCTAATAATACTAAAGCAATGTATCGACATTGCGAAGCCGCTCGCTGGGCTGCTCGTGAAGCTCGGTTGAGCAGTAAGTAGAGGCGATGTTCAGATTGTTCCGAGGCAAATGTGCCTCACGAGTCAGCCTTGCAATATCAATACCCGGGTTAAGTAATGAGTACCGCTGCATTTAAGCTGTTTAAAATTGATAGTAGTCTAAAATAGTTACTGTATATTACAACACTGTGAAAACTATGGGACTGGCATAGTCAGTTTTGACTCAAAGTCCCCGAACCAATAAAGAGAAAAAAAAAAGTTGCGAGTACCTCAGCAGCAACAGCCCTGAGCATGAGTCGTTCGGCCGGCGAGCAGTTTCGTATGGCTCGCACGGCGGCGCTGGATGCGGCCTCGGCCAGCGCCTGCTGTACTTCGTGCAGCCCCGCGCCCCCCGCACCTGCCAGCTCCAGCGCGCGCCCGCACAGCGCCAGAGCACGGCGCGCGTCGCCCGATACAGCTGCTACTTTCCTGAAAAAAAAAATTGTTTATGGAAATAATTATGGTAATTGGCGTGTGTTGACTGACGTGGGAGATGTTGCTGCTACTTTGATGGATGAATGGATGGATTTTTTTTTTGTAATTGCCAATTAGCATGTTAAGGGGTTTGATAGAAATGGACTATTTAATATTATTTGTGAAAAGTTTAAAAGTTATTCTATAAATTCGAATGTAGAAAATAATAAGTAAATTTGGAAAATTCTCATTAAATAACTAAGTTTATTTGTAAATACCTTTTAAGGTATTCTATAAATATGGGTGTAGAAAATAATGAGTAAATTCAGAAAATTACTTATAATTACTCAGATATTTGGTTACATTCTACACTGCAAAAAATACATTATAATAAATTAATATGATTGAACAAAATCTGATCAATATTGATCTTTGATTGCAACGCATGTGCGGCAAACACACACCATGTGTGTTACATACACACAAGTCACACAAACGGCTTATTGTTTCGGCACTGTCCATATGTCAATACAACCATTACTGACAACTGATAAAAATCTTACCTAGCGATCAGCTGCACAGCATCCGGAGTGACATTAGCATCAGCGAGTCTCGTAGCAACGATCTTCTGCAGCTGAGTATGTGTGTACGGAGGGAACGTGAGTCTCGTGAGACCGAGTCTGGAGGCCACGCGAGAGGCCAGCGCTCTCTCGGGCAAGTCCATTGTGTTGGCCACGGCTAACACTGTCAGCAACGCTGTGTTGTGGGCTGCCCACTCCATTATACTATATAGCACGTCTTGTCTCCGCGTGCAAAGGGCATCCAGCTGAAATCAGAAATGCAATGTTATTTTTTTAATTGGAATGAATGCTAATCTATACGACCACCCATGATTAGTAGCAAAACCAAACAGAACCATGAATCACAAAGCAATATTGGCATTCCATTGCGCTCGCCACCCCGAGACGTAAGATATTAAGTATCAATATGTCCAGTAGTTAATCAGGCTACAATGTTCTTTAAGCCGAAACACAACAGTGCATTTACAATGCTGTTTGGCGGGAGAAATAGACATTACGGTGGTACCTATCCAGGCCTTCACATATGAGAGACGTATCAACAGTATAAAATAATTAATTATTATTTTCTATTTTCGTGGTGGCATGTTAGATATTTTGAAATTACCTCATCAACAAGTATTACAGTAGGCGTCCTCCTCGGTCCAGGATTAGTAAATCGTTTCTCTAACAGAGAACATGCTTGCTCCCACACCACAGTTTTACCTGTACAATAAATTATTCAATAATGTTTTTTTTTACACCATAATAGACAAGCCATGAAGATCGCTTGCTGATGAACATTATGTATGTACTTAATATTATGTATGTATATATATATTTTCACTTTTGTGTGTTTATTCTATCTTCAATATATTATAGTATATATATTAGTATATTTGTATTTATCTAAGTATTCGTGTATTAGTATATATTTTATTCTTTCCGCAATATCCTCTAGATTTTCTTTATTGTGTACCACCACCTTCTTCTGATACTATCCATATAAAGGTTGTCTGGAAGAGATCGCTCTAAGCGATAAGGCTGCCCATTGTAATACCATGAGTCTTATATTTAATTTGTCTGATTTTGTGTGTTTTGTATTTGGTTTACAATAAAGAGTTTTTGTATTGTATTGTATTGTATTAAATACCAGTCGGGATTATAATAATAAGCAACTATTAATGAATATTGTGTTGTATGCAGCTAACTTCAGGATAATAAAAGTATTATTTATTTATTTCTTACACTTTATTGTACTACACAAAATAAAAAATACACAACAAAAATCTTAACCTATATTTACAGTACAATGGGCGGTCTTATCGCAGTCGGCGATATCTTCCAGACAACCTTTGGATGGACTGGAGTGAATGGAAGTAGGAAAACGGGGGTAGACAAGTCTTAAAAGTAAAAGAAGATAATAATAATAATAGTACAGATGTATCTGTCATGTAAATACAAACAATAATTAACATAATAAACTACTTAAATAATAATAACACCCAACAGTCACATACATAGTCCTGACCCCACACTAAGATCGAGTCTTGTGTCGTGGGTATCAGGAACTACGAGAGACTTTTCGGTCTCACAAACACCCAGACCCGGAAGAAATATTTGTGGGCCGCACAAACATTTCTCTCGGTGCGGGGATCGAACCCGCGGCCTCTCGTTTCACAGGCGGCGTCTAACCAACTGCGCTACGGAGGCTGTCCATACGTCCATACATACTTTAAATACATACACATAAATATATAAAACCCAGATACATATATACCTATATAATATACTACATACAATATTATAATGTGCAATGTAAGACAAGAGAACAGGAAAAGGCAAAGAGAGAGAAAACAAAAGTTATAGGCAGTATTAGCAAGTGGAGTAATGTTCCTTGACGAGTCTTTTAAAAATACGTATCGATTTGGCTTGACGTATCGACAATGGCAATTGGTTCCACAAGCGGGCAGAATTTACTGTGAAAGAATTTGCAAGAAATGCGGTGTTCTTGAGAATTTCCTATGTCAGATTTTCTGACGACCTGAGATCTTGTGTGTGTGTTGCTTAGAAAATTAAAGCGATTTTTTAGGTAAGGTGTGTTGGGATGAAACAAAATAGAATAGAGAAGTGAGAGAATACGAGTATTTCGGCGAAGGCGTATTGAGAGCCACTTGAGTTTTGTCCGAAATTCCGAGACGTGGTCATATTTGCGAAGTCCAAATATGAACCGGATAAAATAATTCTGAAGCCGCTCAAGTGTTTCAAATTGGGCTTCGGTGAGATCAAGATAGCTAGTGTCACCATAATCAAGGAGAGGAAAGAGAAGGGATTGAACGAGCGCAATTTTAGTAGGGATGGGTAGAAAATTCCGTAATCTTCGCAAGGACCCCGCTGCAGCGAACAATTTTCGGCTGAGTTCTTGTAATTGAGGACCCCAGGATAGGTTCCTGTCAATAACTATACCCAGGTTCTTTACTTTATCACTGTATGGAATGACACAGCCATCAAAAAGAACCTGAGGCATTTGACTAAAATCTAGCCTGGAAACCATCCTGGAGCTGCCAACAACAATGGCTTGAGTTTTTGAAGGATTTACTGTAAGACCATGCCTCATACCCCATTCATTAATACGAGCAAGATCTTTATTGATCGATACGATTGCTTCCGTCATCCTATCCAAGGGTGCTTGGTAGTAAATTTGTAAGTCATCTGCATACAAATAAGGGTAAGAAGAAATAAGTTGATTGGAAATTGAATTGAATTTTTGGGGGTTAACGTCACTCGCGTCCGTAGGCTTTGACTCTAGATTCCCTACACGTGACCCCTGGGTAGTGCCAAATGAGTGACATAGTGGTGGTAGGACTTATGTGTCCGCCCGGGTAGCGACCACCGTCCACGAGGCGTAAAGACCGCCATAGTGATCTCCGTAAGGGGATCGCGTTCCGGGATCAGCCAGTGGTTTTCCGGTTTCTTCGAGGATCTTAAGTCCGGGCATGAGGTTGTACCGTGTGGGTATTTTCGGTCCTCTGTCGAAGGGAGGAGAGTTGATCCGCCGGCCAGGGAGACCCGTAGAAACGGTTGTCCGCTGGCCGCCCGCGGTATAGTACAGGGGCCCAATCGGGGCTAACCACCTCGAGAGGCTGCCTCACCATGCCGCGCATAATCTTGGGTGGGTACGTCGTGCCGGTTGGTGACCGGAAGTGGGGTCCCGGCGGCCCATCCCGGGAGGGTACGGGGGCCCTTCCGTCCGGCGGATTAATTCGCTTCCTGCCGACCCTTTCGTGCCGGTGCCCATTCGGCCTTCTTAGTGCCCGAACCTAAGATCCTCGTTGCCTCTTCATCAATCCCATCCTTTCTACCATGACAGTGCAACTAAACAGAGCAGGTCCTTCAGCGGTGCTTAACCCCACCACCGCGTTCACTATGGAGTTTACTAACATCCGTGGACTCCATACGAACCTCAATGCCGTCCACCACCATCTTGAGACGGCCCGGCCTGCTTTGCTCTTCCTAACGGAGACGCAGATTCGTTGTCCGACCGATAATTCTTACCTGTTGTATCCCGGTTATTCGCTTGAAGTAAACTTCAAGCCTAAAGCCGGGGTATGCTTGTATGTTCGGTCGGACATCTGCTGTCGCCGTTTGCACTGCATGGAGGACCCCTCCTTCTCCGCTCTGTGGGTGCACGTGGATCTAGGTTCCCTGAGCCGCATCTACGTGTGCCTTTACAGGTCTCACAACGGGGACGATGAGACGACTCGGCTGTTCAGGTATCTTAGCCAGGCGGCTGATGACGCGCAGGCGCAGTTCCCGTCGGCCGAAATGGTGGTCTTGGGGGATTTCAATGCTCATCACGAACTGTGGCTGGGCTCCTCCAAGACTGATCATGCTGGCAGAGCTGCCCATGCATTCGCTCTGACTCATGACTTGACACAACTGGTGAACCAGCCCACCAGGATCCCGGATGTGGCGAGTCATGCGCCTTCTTTGCTGGACCTTCTGCTGGCGAGTCACCCAGCCGGGTATCATGTGACCGTTAGTGCGCCTTTGGGCACTTCCGATCACTGCCTGGTTGGGTCGTCAGTACCGATCGCATCACCTCCACGTCCCGTGCAGGTTAGGCGAAGGGTCTGGCATTACTCGTCGGCAGATTGGGATGGTATGCGGGAATATTTTGCATCCATCTCTTGGAGGCAGCGCTGCTTTGAAGGTAAAGATCCCTCAGCGAGTGCCAACGCTATTGCTGACGAGATCAGACTTGGAATGGAATATTTCTTTCCTTCCTCTGAGATCGCCAGTAAGGGCCGTGGACGCTCCTGGTTCAATCGTGCATGCGCCGATGCTGTCGGTGACAAACAGGCGGCGTATCGCGCTTGGATCAGGGGTCGCGCCATGAAGGATCCCAATATCAGTTCCCTCAAAGAAGCCTATAACCGTGCCTCCAAGGCCTGCAAGAAGGCCTACGTTAGGGCGGATGCCCAGCGCGTTAGCAGGATTGGGCGTGCGTTGGCCGATCACCCAACTAGCAGTCGTGCTTATTGGAGGTTAGCCAGGGCCTTCCAATCTAACTTCTGCCGTCCAGCGTTGCCGCCGCTGAGGTACCCAGAAGGGTCGCTGGCCCACAAGCCGCAAGAGAAGGCTGCCTTGCTGGCAAATCTCTTTGCGGCTAATTCCCGCCTCGAAGACCGTGGTTCCCAGTCGCTGCCTACACTGCCTGATTGCGGTTTCTCAATGGCAGATATTCGCATCAGGCAGTGTGATGTGCGGCGTGAGTTACGGTCTCTCGATGTGCGGAAAGCCAGTGGTCCGGATGGGATACCAGCGGTGGTTTTAAGGGCTTGTGCAGCCGAGTTGTCTCCAGCACTGACTCGCCTCTACCGAGCGTCCTACCGCACAGGTGTTGTGCCGGAATCTTGGAGGGAGGCCAATGTGCAACCGATCCCCAAAAAGGGTGATCGGTCGGACCCTACCAATTACCGCCCTATCGCTATCACCTCAGTGATGTGTAAGGTCATGGAGCGGATCATAAACGCTCAATTGGTCCGCTACCTGGAGGATCACTCGTTGATCAGTGACCGACAATACGGATTCCGCCATAATCGATCGACGGGTGATCTTCTAGCGTTTGTCCTGCATCGCTGGGGTGAGGCGATAGACCGGCGTGGCGAGGCTCTTGCTGTGAGCCTCGACATTGCCAAGGCGTTTGATAGGGTCTGGCACCGTGGTCTTCTGTCCAAGCTTCCGGCATACGGTCTACCCGGCAACCTGTGTTCGTGTATTTCCGGCTTTCTGCATGGGCGTAGAATACGTGTAGTCGTAGACGGACACGCTTCGGCGCTCATGTCGGTAAATGCCGGAGTTTCTCAGGGCTCGGTGCTGTCGCCCACCTTGTTTATTCTGCATATCAATGACATGTTGTCGCTTGGCAACATTCATTGCTATGCAGATGACAGCACGGTTCATGGGCGATACCACTGCGGGCCTCCGGGTTGCCGTGTCGAAACTGTGAAGGGACGCGAAGATCTTGTCATTGAGCTCAACCGGACCTTGGATCTCATTTCTACGTGGGGTTCCAGGAATATGGTTGAGTTCAATGCCAAGAAAACCCAGGTGTGTGCGTTCACGTGCAAAAAATCCCCGTTCTCTCCCCTCCCCATTCTTCAGGGTACTCCCCTCTCAGTGCGGAATGACCTGTGTATCCTTGGTGTGGATATCCGCTGTGATCTCAATCCAAGGAATCACATCGAGGGCGTAATATCTGCCACATCACGCAGGGTTGGAGTCCTGAACAGGGTGCGTCGGTTTTTCACGCCCGGTCAGCTTTGCCGCTTATATAAAGCGCAGGTCCGGCCGGGTATGGAGTACTGCTCGCACCTTTGGGATGGATCCGCCCAGTACCTGCTCGATGCCTTGGATGGATTGCAGCGGCGGGCCATCCGCATTGTGAATGATGCAGACGTTACGAGCAACTTGGAGTCGCTACAACTCCGGAGAGATGTCGCCTCTCTAAGCGTGTTCTACCGCCTGTATCACGGTGAGTGCTCTGAGAAATTGTTCAACTTGCTCCCCTCCTCTCCATTCCTAACCAGAACCACGCGTGCTGGCTTGCGAAGCCATAGCTTGACGGTCCACACCATCCCGGCGCGAACCAAACGATTCTCAAATTCGTTTCTGTGCCGCACCGTCAGGCTGTGGCAATTGTTTGCCGGCACACGTGTTCCCTCCTTCCTACAATCCTGGGTCCTTCCGCCGTGGTGTGAAGAGGCACCTAAGCAGGCCGGCATAATTGTTTCCATTGGCATGGGACTGCCGTCCGATGCCAATGGATACTCTGCCTGGGCGGCACTGGCACTTTCCATCAGGTGCAATGCCGCCACTATGCCAGGCCATTATAAAAAAAAAAAAAAAAAGTATTAATAATGCGAAGAGTAAGGGAGATAAAACGCCGCCCTGAGGGACTCCGGCTGAAGTATCACACCAAGATGACACTGCATCTTCAATCCGTATACGTTGCTGGCGACCCGTCAAGTAACTACGAAACCAGCCAATAACAGTTGGAGATATGTTAATAGAGCGTAGTATACTCAACAAAACATCGTAATCAACAGTGTTAAATGCATTGCTAAAATCTAACAATGCAAGTACTGTTAGCTTTCTGTTTTCCATTGCAGCTCTAATGTCATCCGTGATGTGTACCAGTGCAGTAGTTGTACTGTGTCCAGGACGAAAACCAGATTGGAGAGGATTCAAAAGACAATACTTGGTAAGGAATAAGGTAAGTTGGTGATGAATGAGATTTTCAAGAATTTTAGAAAGAAAAGGTAGGATGGATATGGGACGATATTCAGAAAAAGATACAGGATTTGGACGTTTGGGGAGAGGTATAACCTCAGCAACTTTCCACTGAGACGGGAAAATGGAATTAGATAAGGAAAAAAGTATTTTCTTCTTCTTTAACATATGACACTCTTCACTCTGAGACAATATACTGGGTATCTCAAGACTGCTACCGAAAACGAAGCCGGGTGGTAGTTTTAGTGACTACAAACACAATGCAACTAAAAATTTCGCAAAGAAACGCGACAATTATTTTTTACGATTTTTTAAATATCGTCATTTTTGGGTGTTAAATCCATAGTTTTCGCTAAAATATTAATGTAAACTCTTTTATACCTTAGATTATTTATAAATAAAAGGGTATACACTATTATTTTAGGAAAAAATATATTTACCACGCAAATATGGCCATAAGAAAAAATAACAAAAAAAATATTGTCGCTTTTTTTTGCAACTTTTTCTGTTGCATTGTGTCTGAAGTCGCTTAAACTACCACCTGGCTTCGTTTTCGGTAGCAGTCTTGATAAACCCTGTATTTTGAGTATCGTAATCCTTAATCATTTCAATATTTTAAAACATTTATTTATAACAAATTAATATAACAAGTACAGAATGGTTAGGATAATGAACTTACCTGTTAGTTGTTTGTAGATTTGTACATAAGCCTGCCTGGGCTCTGCTATCCTCATGCCATTTACCTCTACCAGTTGAAAGTCGGGTAGATCCACTTCATCTTTAAGGATTTGTAAGGCAGAGCATACGGTCGCAGTTTTCCCTGTACCTGGCACGCCTGATATGTACATACAACTGAAATAAATAAAATAAAATAATTATTGTGACGTAATAATTAAATAATCTACATGAAAATTTTTATAGCTGTTCCTGATTTTTGAATTTAGAAATATTAAACTTGGTGTGTGTTTTAGATTTTGCCAATAAATTATTCCACTACTAAGGACAATAGTTACATAAACAAAAGCAATTCCTTACCCACTTGTCTTGTCTAACAGCTTTGTTCTTACGAACGAAAGTATCTCCTCCATTTGACTCTCACGACCAGGCAGCGATTTATTCTGTTTAGCGTATTCTGAAAACGATACAAATAATAATAAAAATAATATTCATACATGCAAAATAATATTGTGTCATTTAAGCTTTAAATATTCTCTTTATTTTACAATGCCCTGTCTCTCTCCTCCTCTTATATCCTATATATTTATCCAATAGTTGTTACGTAGAAATTGCCTTAGCGCTATAAGACTTCCATTTGTATTTAATTTTATCATGTCTATACACAGTTACGTTTTATTTGTGGACAGTAAAGAATTATAAAAAATAGCATAGTCTTAGTTATTATATCTTACCATCAGTATTATCAACTGAGTGTGCCCTGGCTCGCAAAGTAGGGGTCAACTGACTCGCCAATATCCTCTTAGTAACACTACGTCTCGGAGTAGTCGCCACTTTAGGTGTCCTGGGCGTTTTCGGGGTTTTAGGCGTCTTCGGTGCTGGTTTAAAGTCATCATCGCTTTCCGTAATCTTCCGAGTAGACTTTCTTGGTGTTCGTTTGACAGGAGATATGTCTTGCTCCATATAATTGACCGGGTTTTTCGTAACACGTCCAGAACGAGTAGCATAACCCACTTTTTCTTCTTCATCATCAAAGTGTAGTGTTTTCTTTGGAGTATCTGCACTAGTTTTTGTAACTGACTGTTTTCTTTTTGGCGTTGACGGTACATGTTGCCTTATAATCAGGGTAGGTAACTCATCATCAGAATTCTCTTGCAATTCCATAGATAACGCATCTTCTATATTAGCACTAGTGAGTTTCTTTGAACTTTTTGGTGTATCAGGTGTGGACTTTGGTGTTGCCTGGGGTGTTACCTTTTTGGGTGAATCCTTTTCAATTTTATCAGCCAGTATAGCTCTTTTAAGAAGGAGTTTTGTGCCTTCATTTTTAGATATGCTCCAGTTTCTTTGCTCTGACAATGATATACCGCTCATTCTTTTGATTAAACTATTTGGGGTTTTAGGTGTCCGAGCTCTTGGCGAAGCTGTGCTTTTTGCTGGGGTACATAAAAGTGCTAAAGCTTTTCTTTCTTCTTCCAATACTGGTTCGAAGTGAGTTTTTCGTTTTGTTAAGGCTATGAGACGGTAACGACAAATGTAATGAAATGGTGCAGGCTTCTCATCCCAGTCTTTGGTGAATGTGAAACGAATTGAGCATTTTTTGAAAAATGTTTCTATTGATACATCCGTATTGAAAGGGCGATGATCTTCAATGACCTTAAATATAGAGTAGAAATAGTTAAATGAAGTTAATGTCATAATGATATACACTTATGTGACCTTGTAATATTAATTAGATTTTCTTATTGCTATGATTGGCGAGACTACGACCGCTCATGGACAGTAGCAAAACTAAACAGCACCATGAATTGCAAAGCAATGCTTAGCATTCCAATGCACTCGCCATCCTGAGACATAGGATGTTAAGTGTCAATGTCCTTCAAACTGGAACCAAACTGTGCGTTTACTCTGCAGTTAGTTTATACAAAAAAAAAACATGAACATGATTATTTTTTATGTACCTCAGTCTCCAAAAAACTTATAGGCTCAATATTATTGAAGCACCAGTTAGGCAGATCACTTGGTCTTGAGTACCACTGTACTTTGGCACGGAATGGATCACTACTATTGGACCTGTCTTCGTACAATGCTATGATCTTAGCAGCATCACACCCAGCCTCCGTATCAGGTTCAGCCGCATCAGCATTTGACACAAGCACAAAGTCTCCAATTTCTCCGATGATATTGCCGAATTTGAATTTCCTATAAAAAATGTTTTTGTTTATTTACCAATAGCATTTATTTAAATTTGAATACAAGATACATTTATTTATTAGAAGATAGTTATAATGACTACATTTATTTAAATGTTTACTTATTGAGTAAATCTTAGAAATTTTTATGGTTAACATTTAGTTCACAAACACAGCAAATAATTTTTCATTTTAATATATTCGAGAATAAATATCGTTTTAGGAAAATAAAATACATACCTTGTACGTCACACTTTATCAGAACAGACATGGAATTATAAATGTGATTTTCTATAGAAAAGTGGTTATTCTTTATCAATGTGTTTTTTTGTAGTAAAAGTAACAGATTATTTATAAATTACTGAGTTGTTTTAGTACATTTAAATTAGTTTTAAAAGAAAATTAGTTTAAAAATGGGTTTTAAATATTTTTTTATAGATAATTTGACGAAACTTACTCGTAGTATTGAAAAGAGCACGAAACACTATTGGGATCGTGTATTTCCTCACTCAGCCACGTTACTGCTTTAGATACCACTTTTCTTCGTGTCATAATGCTATTTTTATATACGTAAGATAATTTTAAATCGTACTTTGTTTATCAACTACTTTCAAATTGAAACGATTGTATTTCGCTTACTTGACAATTCATAATGCGCAAAGTGTCAAAATTTCGCGGCAAAGTTGTTCCAATTCAATCAGAGAAGATGCACAGGTATTTTTCACCACTGGAGAGAGAGAGAGAGAGAGACTGAGATTCTGGATAAATTAATATTTGTTTTGCTAATTCTACTGGATTTTGTTCTTCTTGAAAGAAAATCATCGATTGGATATTTAAAAGTAAATAAATATATAAATAGTGCATACTGTGTAAATCGGTGTAAATGGAACCGTAAAAGTTTATTGTCTATTGGTATTTGTTAGTCCTAAGTCCCAGGCCGGTTTAACTCAGGCTTAAAAGTGACGCAAATTTCTATCTCGCTTTCTCATATGCCGTTTTCGCCCCATCTCTTTCACGCTCCGCCACTTTTATGAATGTGTGCGTGTGCCGGCGTGCGCTGTCGCCGCCATATTGCTGCCATATTTTTCAACAGTCGATTGTTGTTTAGTTTGGATTTGCTTATTTTATTTTTAATTGCATGTTATTTCATCTGTTTTGTAATCAGTAACGTAAATATTTAGCAGTACAAACATCATATAGTTTTATTTGTGTAAATCGTATCTAAAGACTTTGTGATTTACGTGATAATTATTAATTTTAGTTATGTGTTTTGTTCCCGAGTGCACAAACGAAAAAAAACATAGAAATATCTGTGCAGCCTTCACAAACAAAATATACAAACACTTTAATAAGTGAACAGCTACGTTGGCGGAGCAAGAAATACCAAATTATTGATTAGTATTTATTTCTTTATTAATTGTTTTATAATTTCTAGGCCAGACTCGGATCAAATTTCCAGTCCAAGCAATTCGCAGGCAAATGGGTTCATCATTGGAAGACCAAAGAAAGTCTCTACTGCGTCTGCAGGATCACTACACTGTAGACTTATATGTTAATATTGGCGAAGGTTAAATCACAACAGAAGTAATTATGTTCATTAATAATCTGTTTATAATATTTATACTTCTTGATATCATTAAGATTCTCATAAAAATGCATTTGCTAAAGATTTTGGTTATATTTTCAAATCCAGCGCAATGCAGTAGTTTATAAAAGTATATTATAGACCTATATTGTGCATACTAGAATAGTAATAGAATAAACATTCTTTAAAATGACTATATTCAAACATATGTTTTGCCTTTAATATATTACAATAATGAATCAAAAAAGTTTTAGTATTTAGTAATGCATGATGCATTTAATGTTTTCAATGATATAAATAATTATTTGTTAATTGATAGCTTATTTTAATTATGTATGTCTTGTTTTTGCTTTTCAATTTCTCCAAAAGTAAGCTAAATCGTTTTGTTTGTTATTTACTTTATGTTAATTGTCTCTTAGATAAAATTTACAATCAAAGCAATCTTGTGCTGGTTCATGGTATTGTAAAATATAATTTGCAACAATTAATGTTTCCATTAAAATTTTTATTTGTCAATGCATATTTCAATTCTGTAGTCATGTTCTTACATTTGGCATTGTTTTATTGGTCCTAAAATTAAGAGAATTTTAAGAGATACAATTAAGCGATAGTAACAAATTGAAAATGTTTAAATTAATCTGAAGATTTATAAAATAAGAATTAAAAAAATGGTTGCCTGTAAAGTCGGTTTTACGGGCGAAGATTTTACGTGACAACGTCTTTTTCTCGGTAGAATATTTATTGATATGAATATAATTAAATTGCACAATAGGAACAAGGAATTGAATGAAAATAAGAATTGCACAAATTTTAACTATAGAAATATATTTTGTTTACTAAAACATTGTACATGTAATGACGAATCTAAGCACTCCATATTTTCACTACAGACACAGCTGACGATACTTTAACCACACGTGTGAACTTGTATTGTGACGCTTTCTTGTTTTTCCAACGCCAAGAACGTTCGAGAAAGACAAAGACAGAGACACAAGCATGCGCCGATTCAATGCGCCTAATTCTCTAGTGCTGCGCGCGCACCGTTACGTTACCGGGCGTTACACTTTTTCATAAGTGACTCCCAGCCGCAACCTAATTTAAGACGTTGTCACGTCAATAAGAAAAATCGTATTTTGCCTGCTCTCGATTGTCGAGCTCGTCAAGACGATTCCTCTGACTCCAAACACGGGGGGTTTACTTTAAGAAATGACGGAGTTATGCCTGGACAAATATTTTAGGGGAGAGAGGGAGGAATTTGGGGATTTGGTTGGGGCCAATCTGTAGAGCTCACCGAGCCGGTTCCAAAGATACCAAACTCGGTGGGTCTACGATCTATATTGGCCGAGATAGGATTGGGTAAATTGAGGTAAATTTTCGGGGTGGGGGTAGGGGAGGGGGGGGGGGGTAGGTTTCGTGGGGAGGCTAATAGGCACTATTTCGGAATAAGGGTGGGGGAAGGCAGGGGGGGGGGCTATGGGACAATTTTGGAAAAAGTGGGTGAAACTGAAAAATAATTCTCTAGTGCTGCGCGCGCACCGTTACGTTACCGGGCGTTACACTTTTTCATAAGTGACTCCCAGCCGCAACCTAATTTAAGACGTTGTCACGTCAAAAATATTGTAGGTTATAATATTCATTAGGATAAAAATGTTAAAATAAAAGTGTTGTAATATAAAAATATAACATCAAATAAATCAAAGAATATATGTTGAGTAAAGGTTTAGAATTATAACTTGGTTTTATTTGTTATTTTTATTTTAAATCCATAAATTTGAATATATAAGCATGAAATCCAAATATAAAACCGGTAAATTTCCGGTAGTAAAAATCGGTATGCTGAAAGTATAACGTACATCCCTAAATATTTCAAAATCGGTAATTTCGGTAAAGTACCGATTTCAGCCCTGGTCGGAAACGCATCTCATAGATTTAGTATAAAACATAGATCGGCAATGTGAAAGAGATAGAATAATTTAACTCATATGTTGAAGCGAGATGCATGATGCGACCATACGTTTACACAGAAGTAGCCTGCAGTGACCCAGAGTCGAAATATGTCAAACTAAGCGAGCAACAAAATTCGCTTATTTTCATAATTTATTTAATTTTACAGTACTTGGTTATATTTATTAAACGTAGTTTATTATAGTGCATTGTGCAGTGCCAAGGTGTGGCTCATGCAGGCGTAAAAATCCGAAATAATTAAAGTTTTCACAGGTACCGGCCACTTTTGCACAATACCATTTTGTGACGATATTATAGAATTAAATGGAAATCTGTGTATACATATCGGTAGAAAAGAATATAGTATTTTATTATATAAATACGCTGAAAGCATCCATTGCGTATAAAAAATAATATCAAATACGTGAATTTACAATAATTTCAACCAAAAGTTGCTAGGGATTGACTGACAGGTTCGATCAATAAAAGGTTGTCGATAAAATAGTCGATGACAACACATGTTTCCCTACATTTTTATGGAGCTATAGTTGTTGTGATAGTGTGCATTCTTCTTCTTCTTCTACCTGGCGTTATCCCGGCCATATTTCCCCGGCCATTATTATCGTATTCATTCTACAATATTAGTTATTACTTTACTTTTTCTCATTTTTTTATATTTGTGGAATAGTTAATATAACACTTCATGTGTGTGATTATGTGATGAATTAAGAACCTGTTTCAGTCTCTGCCAAGAGGCTGTCAATTTATAATAGTAAAACAAGAACATATTCGATATTATCATAAAATATGCGATACTTCTATGCACAGTATGATCGTCCAAACCTTGAAGCAACATTATTCATTTATCATAACATTAGGTATAGGTTTAAAATTTATAATTCTCTTAGGAAAAATATTAGTTTAGATGACGTGATCGAGAAAAGCTTCATAGTTTATTAAACTATCTCTTTCTTCAGCCCCAGGAATGCGACTAATGAACATAGACCTTCCACAAGAATGTCTACATCAGTTTGTTGTAAGCTGCCTGCATCCAACGACTTCCTACAAGCTCCTCCGTACACCTCCAACGCGGCCTAGCAGGCGTCCAACACTTCCAAATGTGTTACAAGTCAATTGATTGACATAAATAAGCATATTTTTTTAAACTCTAGTATACATATAGTAAAAATGTGTTTCTTAGACTTACGCGAATGTTACTCTTTGAAAAAAAACCAATAATCACGGATTTTGTTGCAGACTGAGTCCACCCTGTGACTACGAAAGCTGTAAAGTAATCGAAACTTAACGACGGGAAATTAAAAATGAAAAAAATAAACCGAAAACGCTAAAACTTTGTAAATTATAGTTTTATTTTAATAAAAGGTTTTTTTTGTTCTCAATTTAATTAGTATATGTACTATGTATACATCACAATGAAAAAAATAATTTTGTTCAGATGAACATAAAGACCCATACAAAACATCTCAAACAAAATATTTTCAAATAATATGACAATTTATCTTTATTTATTTGTGTTTATCAATCTGTATTGAAATAAACACATCAATAAGTTTCTGTTAATATACAGGGTATATCAAGACTGCTACCGAAAACGAAGCCGGGTGGTAGTTTAAGCGACTTCAGACACAATGCAACAGAAAAAGTGGCAAAAAAAGCGACATTTTTTTTTTGTATTTTTTTTTGCTATGACCATATTTGTGTAGTAAATGCATTTTTTCCTAAAATAATAGTGTATATCCTTTTATTTATAAATAATCTACGGTATAAAAGAGTTTAAATTATTATTTTAGCAAAAACTATGGATTTGCCACCCAAAAATGGCGATATTTAAAAAATCATAAAAAATAATTGTCGCGTTTCTATGCGAAATTTTTAGTTGCATTGTGTTTGTAGCCACTAAAACTACCACCCGGCTTCGTTTTCGGTAGCAGTCTTGAGATACCCAGTATAATAAAATGTCGCATATATCCATAACATTTTATTTCACAACTACAGGCCGACAGCTATATCGATATCGATATGATAGTATCGAAAGTGCATGGTACACCACTATATGTCAAGCACACATGTAAACTTCACGCACACAATCGTAAATCAGTTTTGGTCGCGCTCAAAATGACACATTGCCGATCTATGTTCTATACTACATCTATGACGCATCTAAATATATATACGTATAACGTACGAAAGAGATGGCTCAAATACGATGAACAAAATTCTTTAATACTATTGGTTAGTGACAAAATTATCATTGAAATGAAAGAAAGATCCGATGAAGATTGAATGAATTATATATGTAGAAAAGCATGTTTGGTTTCGATGTGTGAGTTTTCATAACGTGTTAAAAATTTTGTATGGAGTTGGCCGTCTGTATTTCTAGTCGTCTGTGCTAAGTCCTTAGTCTGTGGTCACTGGTCAGTTGTCAATGTCATAAACACGTTGGTTAGCATTGTTGGTTAGAAAATATTTTCTATGTTAATAAAATGAAGGCAAAACAGAAGAAAAATGTTAAGAAAATATTGTCGGACAAAATTGCTGATGCTCTTACGTTAAAACCACGAGCAGACATTGAAGATGACACTGTATTCGACACAATACCTCGTACTGTTTCATGGGCAGATTTAGGTTCATCCGACAGCGAAGATGAAGCAATTATTAGCGATTTTCGGAAGCAAAACGTTAATTTATTAAGTGATATAAGTAAAAAGTACGAAGGTCAAGTTGTTACAAGGAAAGAACTTGAAAATTCAGACGCTGAAAGCGACGACTTTTCCGATGACGAAGACGTGGTTAAAAAGGATCAAAATAGTAAACAAAAGAAATCTGCAGACTCAAGTTTTAATGATTCGGACAGCGAAAATGAAATCAAAAAGTCTAATGGCAAAGGAGATTCGGAATCAGAAGATAATGATTCAGACGCAGAAAGTGATGATTATAGTATAACAAATTTCCAGAAACAAATTCAGGAATCTTCGGAGGATGAAGATAGTGGTAAAGATGAAGATGGTGATGATGATAATGATGATGAAGGTGAAGGATATGATATAAGTCAAATGGAACAGCCACTGAAAGAAGATTTTGAACATGTTAAGAAACAGAACATTTCAGAGGAAGCCAAAAAGGGCATTTGTGTGAGGAACCAGTTGTTAGTCTGGGAAAATCTGTTAGAAATGAGAATACATCTCCAAAGATGCCTGAACACAGCAAATCAGATGCCAATGCCTGATAAATATGAAGAACTTAAAAACCTGGATGATTTTGTTGAGGAGGCTAATGTAACAAAGGCAAATGTGGCTAATGTTCTAGATAAGTAAGTATCATTCAATGGAATCATACAAATAGAATATGATTTCTTCATATAGCATAATTATAATCTACATATGGGTCACTACTCACCTCGCTATTTAGATTTTGTGTACATTTTTTTTTAAATAGATATTTTATAGGACTCTCAATATGCAAATTACTCTAACTCTCATTACAATTATTTTCTTCAGAAGTTTTTGAAATGAAATGAAAATTTATTTGCAAGAATGTGGTTACATAGATAACATTTTTGTTCCATGGAGTCTCACAATCTGTCATAGTTGACATGCAAATATTTTAAATATATAATTGGTATATTTGTTTAATTAATGTTGATATAAAACTTTCTTTTTCAGGCTATTGACATTGCAAAGCATACTACTGAAGAACTACCCAGAGACAAAATCATTGGCTATAAAGAAGCAAGACAAACAGGAAACAAAGGACACAAAAGAACAGAGTGATGAGGAAATACCAAGTGACACTGATAATGAAGAAATACCCTCAGATACTGAAGATGAAGGGACAACTACTGAAGACAAACCAAAAGCAACTATCAAAACTACTATTCATACTAAGAAAAGGAAATTAGATGACTATGAAAAGGAAATATCAACATCACACAAACAATTTAAAACATTCAGAGACTCAGCAATACAGAAATGGAATGAAAAGACAAGACTAGCAACAGCAACTAACATTAAAGCTGCACCCACTAACACAGTACTTCAGCAGATTTCATACATTCTATCTGACAGGGAGAAGCTTATTCGCAGAACTCAGCTGAAAAGATCTGAATATGACATCATAGGTTATCGAAAACAAACAAAGGAGGATAATGATATAGATAACCCCGGGGTCAAAGATAGGAAAGATGATGATGAGTATATTCCAGAGATTTTTGACGATAGTGACTTCTATCACCAGTTACTAAGAGAGTTAATTGAATGCAAGTCCGCAGATATATCAGATCCCGTACAGCTGAGTCGTCAGTGGATAGCATTGCAGCAAATGAGAAGTAAAATGAAAAGAAAAGTTGATACTAAGGCTACCAAAGGAAGGAAAATTAAGTATGTAGTGCATAACCAATTGGTAAATTATATGGCACCAGAAAAGTGTAATACATGGACAGATGAGAGTACTAATGAACTATACAGTTCACTGTTTGGTAAAATGTTTGAACATAATAATGCAGGTTTGAATGCTGATGTAGGAAATATATTTAAATTAAAATAATTATTTTGAATATTGTTTTATTGTTCATGATTGTCCTATTTGTAATGTATGTACAAATTATACAAAAATATATGGAATTAAAATTGTGATATTGAACAATGGTTTGGCATTTTATTACGAAAAAATAATGTTTATACCTTACCACATGGCTCTAAAAATAATTTGAGCCATATATTTTTTTCTTAGTTTAATAAATTGATAAAATAAATGCATAGTAACAAAACCAACCAATTCGTGGGTTTGAATCCCAGGGCACATTTCTAACCTTCTAGAATCGTTACCAGGTAGTTCAACCGTAAAAGAAAACATGGTTGATATATTATTGGTAATTAATCTCATCAGTCTTTGACCTTTGACTTAGGAAAACAGATCTTGGGTTCAGTTCTCCGGTCGGGCACTCCGTTTTGCTCCAAGAATATTTGAATTATAGTTTTGACTTGTGGTGAATAAAGTTGACGGATTATAGGATTCACGAAACAAGGTCATAATAATGTAAGATGTACATATGAGAGCATTGGTAAGGGCCTTTGACTTATATTCTATGGATATCGTTGTAAAGAGTTGATCGATCTAAATCGATGTCAGTAATTTTATGTAATCACTGAGCTTGTGAAGAAAGAGAATGCACTAAGCTCCACACGCGAATACACGCTGGTGGATTCCATGTAGGTACAGCAAACTCTTAATTTACAAATCTAAAAGACTTGTCATTATACCCACTTCAACTAGGCCCTGCGACATACGGACGGCAGCTGCTGGTGCTTATAGTACAGAGCTACCCTAGTACAAGCATCAGCAGTATCTCATTCACAGGCCAAAAAAAAGTAAAATCTACTCGTACACACTTGTTACCTAACATATTATGATCAAGTCAATTAATGTTTGGTAATTTACATAAAGGAAGTAATTTAATAAATGATTTTATTATCTGTTATTATAACAAATAAGAATATTTATAACATATAAATTTATTTCTAAATTTGTACATGTTATTTGTTAATTAAAACAAAAATGGTTGCCTGTAAAGTCGGTTTTACGGGCGAAGATTTTACGTGACAACGTCTTTTTCTCGGTAGAATATTTATTGATATGAATATAATTAAATTGCACAATAGGAACAAGGAATTGAATGAAAATAAGAATTGCACAAATTTTAACTATAGAAATATATTTTGTTTACTAAAACATTGTACATGTAATGACGAATCTAAGCACTCCATATTTTCACTACAGACACAGCTGACGATACTTTAACCACACGTGTGAACTTGTATTGTGACGCTTTCTTGTTTTTCCAACGCCAAGAACGTTCGAGAAAGACAAAGACAGAGACACAAGCATGCGCCGATTCAATGCGCCTAATTCTCTAGTGCTGCGCGCGCACCGTTACGTTACCGGGCGTTACACTTTTTCATAAGTGACTCCCAGCCGCAACCTAATTTAAGACGTTGTCACGTCAATAAGAAAAATCGTATTTTGCCTGCTCTCGATTGTCGAGCTCGTCAAGACGATTCCTCTGACTCCAAACACGGGGGGTTTACTTTAAGAAATGACGGAGTTATGCCTGGACAAATATTTTAGGGGAGAGAGGGAGGAATTTGGGGATTTGGTTGGGGCCAATCTGTAGAGCTCACCGAGCCGGTTCCAAAGATACCAAACTCGGTGGGTCTACGATCTATATTGGCCGAGATAGGATTGGGTAAATTGAGGTAAATTTTCGGGGTGGGGGTAAGGGAGGGGGGGGGGGGAGGAAGGTTTCGTGGGGAGGCTAACTTAAATTAATTTTTTGGAGGTAAAATATTTTTTTGGGGGGGTAATTTTTTGCGTAATTTGGGATTTCTGGCGGGGTCAATTTGTAGCCCTCACCAAGACGGTTCCGAGGATACCAAACTCGGTGGGTCTACGACCTATGTTGGCCGAGATAGGATTGGGGGGTGAGGTAAATTTTCGGGGTGGGGGTAAGGGAGGGGGGGGGGGGTAGGTTTCGTGGGGAGGCTAATAGGCACTATTTCGGAATAAGGGTGGGGGAAGGCAGGGGGGGGGCTATGGGACAATTTTGGAAAAAGTGGGTGAAACTGAAAAATAATTCTCTAGTGCTGCGCGCGCACCGTTACGTTACCGGGCGTTACACTTTTTCATAAGTGACTCCCAGCCGCAACCTAATTTAAGACGTTGTCACGTCAAAACGTAACTCTTTTCGCGTAAACATTGCACCCACTACGCATACACATCACATAACACTACTCAGAGTCAGGGGGTCCGACAAAAGCATTGCTATGTCGAGTAGGTCACGTTCCTTCGGAAGGTCCTCTTCCATCCACACAAAATCGACTAAGGGCGGGTTATCGTATCATATCGCGAGACCCTCCCCTAGCTGGTTATCACCCCACATGATCACATATAACAGCGTACAGTGATATAATCTAATTTCCACATAAAACACAGGAAAAAATCGATGTCACCATTTGTCACTAAACAAGTTAGCGTGTAGGTCACGAATTCATGTCTATTTCTTCCCAGCAGTGTAAATGCACTGTGATGTTTTGGTTAGAAGGACATTGTAGCCAGAATAAATACTGGAGATACTGAGAATTAACATCTTAGGTGTCAGAATGGCGAGCGCAGTGGAATGCCAAGCATTGCTTTGTAATTCATGGTGTTGTTGGGTTTTGCTACTGTCTATGTGCGGTCATATCGCTTACCATCAGGCGTATGGCAGGCTCGTCTCTCCATTCATAGTAAAAAAAAAAGAAAAAAAAAGAAGTGGGACACATTACTTATATTTACAAATAACTATAAACGTATTAGGCTGGAGGCTTAAGCACGTGGGAGATCAATAGTCTCTTCTAGCCCTATTGGTAGACTCGTGAGTAACGATATTAGAAGCTCCGAAAATGACAACATATTGTGACATGAGTTATGGTTGCTTTATCGGCATGCTTTTAATAGGGCAAAGTCTAGGTCGATGTTTTTAATGTTCAGTTTCAGGCGTGCGTCATAAATTGATGGGTTGTAATAACGGTGAATGAGATCGTTCATTATATTGCTCCTATAAACTACTGTAATATGTAATATCGCGTATATTACGTTGACTAAGCAAGCTACCGGTGACATGTAAACATACATATGGGATATTAAGGCAAACATATAGATATCTATATATTCACAATTCGATGCCTTGGATAGAGATTGTTAGCATTTTTCTGTTTTACCAAGCCACTTATGTGATCAACAGCATAGTAACTACTGGAAATATTGTGACTTAACTTATGTCTAAGGATGGTGAACGCAGTGGACTACTGAGCGTCGCTTTGCAATGTGTGTTCTTCGGTTTTGCTACTCTCAATATGCAGTCGTATCGTTTACTATCGAATGGCAGGCTTGTCTCGCCATTGTTGTTAGTCGATATATCTGGCGCGGCATTACGATTTACTTTAGATGAAGTGCAATTACTTTGTTACAACAGGCTATAAAAACAATTACAATACCTAGGTACCCATATACAATTTCGATTTTTCGCGGGAAAGTAATTTTCTTCTAGCATAATCCGTAACATAATCAGTGTAATTTTCCAAGTTATCTAGCCGCCTGATATTATATAGCCGGTTATTAATTATCCGGAAAGATAAGCCGTAAAATGCCAATGTTTATATACAATTATAGAGTGTGTAACCATCAACCATTTATCTTGACCACGTATAAAATAGCTCAAAATAATTTGAGTGGAAATGCATAATAAGAATTTTAACCGAATATATGAGTGTGGTAATCATCTCATTAATTTAATGTAGATTACCAAAACAAAATCAATGGGTTTTTTTCTGGCAAACTAATCATCTCTTAGAACATTTTCTCTTTTGCCAAGATTCTAGACCAGGTATTCCCAAAGTGGTCGATGGACGTTATGGGCTCCTTGGGGTCAAAATTAGTGTCGACATAAAAAATCATAAGTTTTGACATACTCTAAAAATCGACCCCTATTCATTAATACAGGCTCTTATATTTTGAAAATTTCAAATAAATTGCGCTTTGTCTACCAACTTATTGTAACAATTACCTATTAATATTTTAGTAATAATCGCAAAGTTAAGTTCAGTAATCAATAGGAAAAATCTGGAGATTGACGCCCGAATATTGGAACGCCATTCAAATAATAAGTTGCTCTTAACAGCGCACGGCCCACTTACGGCCGGGTTCAATAATATATTGACAGTTAAGGGGTAAAAATTATCCCCGATAATTACGTGTCTTCTATCTTTGTTTAACCGATGTTTCAATAACAAAAACTAAACTAGGATAACAACGCTGAACGTAGATATTGCATATATCTCTGGTAAGAACCGTTCCTCCCAAACGTTTAATTTTTGCACTTTTAATTGAGGTCAATATTTATTAGGTTAATTATTAACTTTATTTTGGAATTATCATAAATCATCATTAATGTATAATTAGAAGAATAAAACGTTAAAATATATTAATAATGTAAGTATTGTGACAAATAATGGCAAATTAAAAATTCATACAAAGCTTACATAGAACAACAAAACGCATCGTATGACTGATTTATGATATGTCAAATGTAAAAAAGAAGTTTAAAAATATCAATGTTTACCAACAAGAATGAATTCAAAAATGAATTTTACGGCCCTATTTCTGCAGCAGAGTTACAAATTTAAATTGAATCAAAGACCATAATATTTATAAATACGAAGAATAGTGTGAAAATAAAACATTACGTAGTTGCATTACTTTAGTTTTGTAATCAATCTGTCTTTAAAGACCTGAAATCATTTCAGTGCTAATCTACAATTAAATACTGAGGAATATTATTATAATTAAAACAATATAAATCAAATTAAGAATAATGATTGATTCAGGTGATATTACTATGCTAGAAGTTTTCGAAATTGTAATGACTAGTTATAGAGAAAACAACTGTTCCTCTTTTTATATATCACATAAAAATGTATTTACAATTAAAATGTAAGAACCCCCTTTTCCGCAGATTCTATTATGGGTAAATAAAATATCAAAGACAATTTGTGAGAAATCTTTAATCTTTATTATTGACAAAGTTCTGAAACGCGTATATTTTAATTTGTATGGAATTTCCTAACTATGGTTAGCGAGAGCCCTCCCATTGATAGATACAAATCATAGATATATTTATTCATCTGTCAACGATTATTGAAACCGAAAAATGGCAGAACTCATACTAGAGTTAGCGATTTTAACTGGTAGAAAAAGACAGACAGAGTATTGCACCCGGCCGTTAGCCAGTACATTTAATCCGGATTAACGTAGTAAAGCGCAACTTATATTTAAGTTGCGTTCCAGTATTCGGGCGAGAGTCTTTTGATCAAAATAGTTTAAGAATCCCTGACCCAGATAAAGCGGCGGCGCATCTATAAGATTAGTGATAATGAATGAAATCGTAAAAATGAATCGTATGAACTTTGTTTTTCGGTGTGTTCATGTTGAGCTCCTGAAGTCTTTTCATAGTGCAAATGGAGCCCAACATGGTGTATGTCGGTAAATGTCCTGTAGGCGGCATATCCCGTCACCCACCGGTAGATATAAATCTTGGGTTCTGGATTCAATATCTACGCCATAAAAAAAATTAGGTATATCGCATAAGAAAGAGTTATTCCAATAGCACGAAGACAGCACGCCACGAATTTTCCGTCAGTTTCCATATGTTTTGGTTGTTATCCCCAGAGATAACAATTAGATTTTTTTTTGCGCTAATTAACGTCAGTGCTTCCGGGAGCGGGTTGCGGGCGGGTTGCGCAACGCACGAGCAGCGATGGCGGCGAACACGCCCCGCGCAGAGGTGTGCGCCGTGTCGCGGGCATGTGCGAATAATACTCATCATTACGGAGTAATTGAAAATTAACCTGACTTTTTAAAATCTCATTTAATTCGACAGCCTCCGCGACAAAAGTCGTAGGGCTTGGCTGTGAATTGTTAAACCGATATACTTTTATAGAAGCGGTAGAATCACGCTGTCGTCAGTCTCAGCCTGAACAGGCAGGGTTGCACAGGAAATCGACGTGAAGCTACAGTTTTGTTGTCGCGTTACTTTAGATGAGTGAGATTGCTGGATGTCGAATACCCCTCCTCTTACACTAATTTCTCCTTCTCGCTCTCCTACCGATTTGATGGGCCAACAAATCCATGATCGATCATCGAAGGGTTGTTGCTGTTCATGAGCAGTGATCACTTACCATGAGGTGACCTGTTTACTCATTTGCCAGACCTGTACAATAAAAAACAATATACCGATAAGTCTGCTTGACATTAATGGTACCACTTTCTCCTAGAAAACCAACGTTGAGTAACAGTTTTGTAGTTGCCATCGGATTCGTTGGTTTGACACCTGTAATGGCCCATTTAACTGTTGCATTTCGAGTGAATACCCTCATGATTTTGACAAGCAATAGTGTGCGCTGTGCTTGCCAGCTGGCCTGCCAAGTGAGGCAGTGCTGACTGCTGGTTAAAACTATTGCATTTTAGAAACGACTATGTGCATTGTTCTTAGTATTCTTGTGGTGGTCTGATGACTGATGACTTTAAAAAATAAACAAAAACCGAAGTTTTCGGCTAGTTTTAGTGGTTTTGGTGACTACAAACACAATGCAACTATTTAGTAAAGAAACGCGACATATTTTTGTGATTTTTTAAATAATATCGTGTTTGATGGTGCATCCATAGTTTTTGCAAAATAATAATTAAACCCTTGCGTACCAAAGCGTCTTTAAAAATATAAGGGAGTACATTATTATTTTAGAAAAACCCTATGTATTTACCACCCAAATACGACGATAATAAAAAAAATAACAAAAAAATGTTCACTTTTTTGCAATTTCCTTTGTTGCATTATATCTGAAGTCAATAAAACTACCACCCGGTTTCATTTTCGGCAGCAGTCTTTATAGTACCTGTAAAGCATATCCACACAAATACAACGTAGCCGCTATTGACAACGAGCTTACTATTTTGAAAAATAAAGTATATATTGCACAATCATTAAAAATATTAAAATATTTGTTTTTCTGTTATATTTATAGACTAGGTACGATTTAAATGATCATACACAAACAAAACATTTCATATTATGTGAGTAACATAGCGGAAGAGGAAGTAAAAGCATAAGATTCGTTGATTAAAGAAAAATCTATTTATTTACTCCTATTTTTTCATATTCAATTCTCGTCAATCAGACGACCAAATTATTTAAATACATTTGCCGTAAGTAAAGTAAACCTAAGAATCTAAAATTCAATAAACTAAAAAATAATATGTTAAGCTTTGCAAAACTTGTATAATAATTTTAAAATAGATTTTCATTAAGTATCGTGTTTCGTTAATATCTTACATTAGAGGTTTTTACCTAATTACGTTTTGTGGCGCGAAGTCTTCATAAATATAATAAGTATAGTAAGATATATAAGATAATAATAAATATAGTAAGATTTACATTCGAAATGATTTCATATTAAAAAATATATATATTTATATGTACTTTATATAAAAATAACACAAAATACTAAAAATAAGAGCAAAAATGCCATCTAAATTACAAGATATTCAATCAGCGGTTAATACATAACATTTTATTTGTAAATTATGTCAAGGAAGCTTTATGCCTTGCAATAATTGGGTCACCACAAATATTGTTACATTTGCGTTAATTTATAGCTGATCTGAACGTAGGTAATTAAACTTTCTTTATATAGACAAATTACTTTGGCAGATCAAAGCTCGCTTCGGGAAACTGTGTCTGGAAAGTTTCGCTGTTATGAGCGCGAATGCAGAAAGTCATTCTTGAAGTGAAAATAGTTTACAATTTAAATTTAATATTGAAGTAATTACGTATATATGCCATTTTAAGGACGAAATCTTTGTTGAAACTATGAAAGGTAGAAAATAAAGAAATAGTTTATAATCATCTTAAAAATAAGAACGCCGAATTTACATATTCTTCTGGCATATCTAAAAAAATTCTGAAAGCGACATTTCATGTAATGTGAAATAAATAAAACCACAACTTAGACAGTGAAGTCGACTAAAGCCTTCTTATTTTCCAAACACTTCACTTCTACTTGGCGACCAGCCGGAAGATTATAAGGATACAATTATAATAATCTTACAGTACCGATTCCCTGTAAAGATTGATACTAAAACGCTAAGAATAATACACTCATTGATTGAATGTTCCGTCACAATATTTAAATGAAATGCAGGCAGAATTATCCAGCCTGTCTTATAACAAGACAATTTCCACAACGTCCAATTTCCCGATTATCCGCGACGCTTTATCAAGTTTCAATGACCTGGGGCAAGCTGAGGTTATCTGCTGCACACAAACAACACTCAACTATCTGTACCCTTAAATATGATACTTTATTTTGTGATTTCATAACAAGCGTACCGCTAATTAACGAATTTTACCCACTTGTCATTGTATTGACCTTTGCATTGTTTATATTTCTGGGAGGTCACCTGTACTTAGTTTTATCTGTGCTTTTGGATGTTTACTTCCAATCTTTTTACAAGGTGGACTTTGTTCTAGAAAGAGATAGACAGATGATCTAGGAAAGGTTGTAGAAAGTCTGTAGTTAAGGTGGATTCAACAGGTAAGTAAATGTGAAAAATAGTTTTGGACACCTATATTCAATGGTTGTGTCTATAGTTATTTACCCTAGTAACAGAGACAGTAAAATTGATCAAAAAAGTTGCAAATCTCTCAGAAGACAGTACTAATACCTACGTAAATCTAATTTCAACGCAACAAGTAGGAAAATTGAATTTCGATGTCCGATTCAATACTCGATAAGACATAGACGGTGCCAGTAGGTAATCTTACGCAATTCGTGAACATTCCATTTTAGTATTTTCCAGTATCCACATAATTATGGTAGAATACCATTGCTAGTATAAATATTTCAAATCTTCGTGTTGTCGTTCGTAAGTTGCAAGCTGAAAAAATACTCCGCGGATTCTATCTCCACTCAAAGATCTTTACAAAGAACATCACAAAGAAGTTTGTGTGATCCACATTTATTATTTCGGGTTTAGGTGTTTGTCGGAGCCAATAGTCTATGGTATGGTAGTTTTCGACAAAATTCAAGACTTTTATCTGAGTGTGGAGTGGCCCTTATGTATGAACCTGTTGATTGTGTTTATTTATTCTACGAAATATTGTGTACTTCGTTTGTTGAATTTGGTAGTTTTATGTTATATGATGTTACCCTCTGCAACTTGGCTTATATTAATAATGATCTAGAGCACCCAGACAAACCTGTAAATGGTTTGTGTGGCACTTTATTATGTGTACTTGTAGTTTAATTTCAAATGAGAGGTAAATTAAAAAAATACACTTGAGATCTATTGCCAATGTCGAGGGTTTAGGTTGGTTTATACTTATTGTGACTCGCAAACGTGATTTACATTCCGGTATCATATAAAAGTAACTACAAATACAATTAGATATGCAATGTCTTAAAACCACAACAAAACCGAATAGTAAGTTCAGTGTAATCTAACTGACGGGGAAGGTTATCTCTTGTCGGGGACGAAACAATGTCGGCATGATCGAAACCGGATATTATACCCAGGTTGCGTCCGAAACGCGATACACTTGACGTAGGCCACTTTAGCGAGGGTTCGACCCTATTCACCCCGTCCAAGCCTTTCCATGAACCAATTCGAAATATCAACTAATATAATGTCACAATTATTTCATTAATTAACGAGAAGAGACGAAACATGATCATTGTAACTAAATAATAAGTTAGTACAACTAAACTATTCCACTAACAAAGAGTTTCATGGAAGTGATAAAATTAGCTGCAAGTGTTTGTTAATACATATTTTCATTACTTCAAACTAGTAAAGCGTGAATTTGTCAATACGTAGATTTATACTGCCTGGTCTGTTTCTTTTCCTCTGAATTTAATTCATGTAATGTCCATCGGGCATAAGCCTGTCACCTCCTGACAAATACGAGTCTTGTACACACTTTTTTCATGATAAGTAGGAATTACGAGATGAGCAGGTCGTTCGCCTTAACGTCACGTCTATTTTGGTGGTTATAAGTGTAGGTATTAGAATAAGCACTCACTTCCAGGAACTAACTATTGTATATTTTGTAAATTAACACTTAATACATTCACAGACAGAGTAAAATTATAATTATGCGACTCGGAGCGAGATGTGCTCGTGACGAGAGATGGCAGACTGTCTTTTTCATCAAAATAAACTGACCCTTTTATAGGACTACCCGAATGAGGATCGGTGGGGATAAATCTTCCAGAAAATATATTTAAGCCATAAAATAGGGTCTATCCTTTCAACTAAAAATTAAGGTCGGCCCAAACATCTGGGCTATTGTCCAAACAGAAAGGTTTACCCAAACATGTGTACTATTGTCTAAAAAACATAAATTTGTTGCAAAGGATTACCGCCACTAAAGAACTTAACTATAATAATACAGTTTTATTGCCTCGGCATGAACGGGTCATTACAATTAGGAAACAATAATTTAGGACAGCATCTTTTTAACTAATATTATACAATAAGGTACACAAAAAATTCTTACTTAAATAAAACGACTCGCAGATGTTTTATGGTTAAACATCTGCAGTCATATTTTAAAATGAAATGCGTGTTTAAATAATGTTCAAATTACAACTAATAAGCGTGTTATTTTAAAAGCTAAATATAAGTTGGCGTATTGCAACCGCTTTAAAAGCTATATCTAAGTTGGCGTATTGCAACCGCCACACTATAAACATGAGCACCAGTCAACGTTTACTTAGCTAGGCTAAGCACTAAGCAATGCATGGCATTGCACAGAGCTAATTGCCTCAAGATATTTAGATTTTAATTTTGTATTTTTTATCACTAAATACAATGTCGTTTAAACCAGAACACTAAAATGTATATTCAGTCGTGTTTAACACCAAAAAAATAAATAATGTAGAAAAATAAAAAAGCAGATACCTACTCAAACGACTCTTCGCATAAGAGGAACCTAGAACCATGGGCACTAGGCTTAAGAAATTAAAATTACTTCAAAGACACGTCATCGTTTGTTAAAAATAATCATGCTGTATCCAATCACTGTCTTCATAGTTCATACAAAAAGTTGAAAGACCCATAACCAACTGTCACCGCTAATAACATTTAGTGTGGGCGGTACAAGAAGCTTATACCCAAATGGAGATTGCATTCCGTATATAAAAGTGAAGCACAAAAATTTGACATTGAATGACGTTGCTACTGCTTGCTATCCTTTTCTTTCGAGTGACAATGAATGAACAAAAAGTCATTTTCATTCATTGTCACTCGAAAGAAAAGGATAGCAAGCAGTAGCAACGTCATTCAAGGTCAAATTTTTGTGCTTCACTTTTATATACGGAATGCAATCTCCTTTTGGGTATAAGCTTCTTGGGGCGGTAAGTCTACGACAGCAATAGAAAAATAAACAAAAAAATATGAGCAAAGGAATGAAAGCATGCGGACTTATACGTATATAATATCAGGTCGGCATTTACGCAGTATTGCAGGGCACATAAAAATTGCAGACACCTTTGCAGCTCTCATCATTAAAGCGGACATGTTTACGAAGTGCTTAACGAGTGAAACAATTGACGACAACGGGGTGTCCTAGGGGACGTTTAGAAACTATACGTTCTAAGTGATGAGCGGTAGCGATTTACCGAAAACACTAGAAGATCTACAAATAGCTGTACTTTTAGGTAAGTAAGTAATGTACTGTAATGTTGATATATCATGTATTCTGTACTATGTGGTTGACCAGACTCAAAAATTGGACAAGTTATTCCTAAATAATTTTTTTATAGAAATCCTACTTTCATATTATGTATGTTGTATTCGGATTACGTAGCCAGAAAATCCTTTGAATTACAATACAATAAAAAAATGTTAAAAAATTATAATTATTAATGGCATGTAGAAAAAATATAATTAATTGATATCATGCAGATATAGGAATTAACATAGTCAATGATGGAGAGTCCTAACACTTTTATCAACCCAATCTTTTCTTTTAAATAATATAGTAGTAAACAATATCTATAACTTTGAGAATCGTGAATGCTCGACGCAGTGAAAGAGTCGCTCTGCGTATTGAAGTTAACTTAGCTGGGACCATAGGGATGATCATATTTTCAAATTTTACCGAATACTTTAGAATACAAATTCGTTACATAGATTTCAACATTAAAATTTAATACAACATAAAAAAATATATCATGTCTCATCATCACCTATTAAAAATACTATCATACGTATTCTACATCGCAAAATCACCTCGCTTGAAGTTCGTCACTCGCACCACTCACTGTACTTACAGAGATAACATCTGGGCGGGCCGCCCGCCCGCCGACTCGCGCCAGTAGCTAGCACGCGCGCGACCCGAGCGCACCCGTCGATACTCGATGTGTTAGTTTCGTGTCTACCCAGTGTGTGTGATAGTGTCCGTGACTACTTTTTATTGGATGCAAAAAAACTTTTTTGTAAGTATTTTGTTTTTTTTTTTAAATTGTGCCAGTGAAAAAAGTTTGTGAGAAGTTTGGCGGGAGTTTTTGAAGGTATTTTGAAAAAAGTTTTTTGTGTGAGTCATGTATGTAGGTGTCGCAAATTTTTTGTTATGAAAAACTACGTTTTAACAATTGTTTTAATATAAATATATTTCAATAAAATGCAATAATATTAGGTAGTATTAATTAAATGAATCTTATTAAAATGAAAGCGTCCAATATTAATATTATATTGAAATAAATAGACAATTTTCCTCTTCTGAATTTCTAAGTAACAAAGATATTTTATCTCAAGTAGCAGTAAATAAATAATTAAAATAGGCAAAAACATAATTAGTTCAGGCTGATAAATATTATTTTAAACATCATTATGTTGTAAACATAGTTTTGTGATAATATTTTTTTCTTAACTTATATGCGTAATCTATTTTATTGTACCGGGTTAACAAGATTTCCGGTAGTTACACATCTAATAAAATTTAAGTACAATGGGGAAATGATTTCTCGAAAATTGAGGCTCAATTCAATTCAGAACTCCGTGTGACATTCGTACTATTATTTATTTAAGATAGTTTCAAATAATTAGCATATAGTTTGAATATTCCCTGCGAATTTGGATTGTAGGTTAAGCTGGCTAATCTCAAACGGTCGGCAGTTATGTCCCATATTATCCCGATATCTGGGTAATTTAGTAGTTTATATGTATATTGTATATACTATATCCTATATGAAACCACACGCTCATAATAGTTTACTAATAGTTTCGGAGGGTGGAAAATCGTCGCGGATGTGATATTGAAAATTTCAATTCAGTCGCTAAAGTTATTATTCATTTATTATATTTATCACACTTCTTTTAAAACGACTTCAAAAAAAGGAGAAGGTTCACAATTCGTCGGTATCATTTCATGATTATTTTTTATTTTTACATGCAAGATATAAATTGTTAAAAATATACGTAATAAAATATTATAAAACACATTTGCCCTCCGGTGGTGAAACTCAAGACCCAAGCCACTGGCGGTTACGGAGACAAAGCGAGGATCCGCCTCACAATGCGTGCCGTGTCCAATAATCCTGCCTTTTGTATTTGACTTTTGATCCAACACCCTAATTGAGAGCATCTGTAGATTTTGGTTGAGGGTTTATGGTATCAAACCACGAGCAGAAACGACAATCGGGACAATAATTGTTACTCGACATCCCACATCTCGTTAATCTCGTGTACCAAATCTAAATATTTAGACATTTTATTATTAATTTCTAACAATGATTATACAATCTTTGTACCACTGGTTGAATATTTAGCGATAGATCCCATAATCTACATAAAAAGTTAGAATTCTGCTGTTGTTTACCCAAAAATTATTCGATGGATTTAATTCGATTTATTTGTGGTGTATGTAGGTGTCTATAAGAATGTAATCAATTTCAAAAAATAATTTTAGCGGAGATATGTATATAGATCATGCATTGCCGAAAACTTATTATTATAAAACTCAAAATAATATACAGGGTATATCAAGACTGCTACCGAAAACGGAGCCGGGTGGTAGTTTAAGTGATTTCAGATATAATGCAACAGAAAAAGTTGCGAGAAAAGCGACAGTTCTTTTTTGTTATTTTTTTCCTATGACCATATTTGGGTGGTAAATGCATTTTTCCCTAAAATAATAGTGTATACCCTTTTATTTATAAATAATCTAAGGTTTGTGTTTAAATAATTATTTTAGCAAAAACTATGGATTTACCACCCAAAAATGACGATATATAAAAAATCATAAAACATAATTGTCGCGTTTCATTGCGAAATTTTTAGTTGCAATGTGTTTGCAGTCACTAAAACTGACACCCGGCTTCGTTTTCGGTAGCAGTCTTGAGATACCTAGTATACTTTAACGAAAGAAAGACTGGCGTCATGAGAAAGAAATCGTGTATTGATTGAATAATGGACATATTGTGCAATAAGGGATCGAAAGTGCTAGACCGTCTACATTTTATATAATGAATATATCACAGGGAATGTAACATAATATAAATATGACATAATGGCTATGCATTATTTGCTTTTCTTCATTACTTTCCTTAATTTTTCTTTTTGTTTATCTTTGGACAATGAGTGCGTTGTATGTTAACATAATTTAATTCATGTTCATAACAATAATTTTAGTGTAACACAAAACTGTTTTATAACCTCAATAAATCAATAAATAAGTCAATGTAATTAGTTTCTTTCATTCTGCCACGAAGAGATATTGAAAACAATTTTGTACTGTAAAGTTGTCGAGTGAAAGACTGATTACAAATAAATGTCTTAAAATTTACTAAGTAATAGATCTAGAAATGTGGTAATAATTAAATTCGCGATAAAATCCTTAAAAATACGTTTTATTCAATGTGTAACATTCAAGTGAATCTAAAAAACCATTAATGCATTTATATCAATATCATAATTCCTAAATTTTTTAACGATTATCGATTTTCATTCTTGTTGGTGCCTAATGTTCCTTCCCGCTTCCGTTCCAATTTGATGGACCGGCAACAAACACATTTACGATTCAAACGTTATGGATGTTCACAGGTAGCAGTAATCATACACGTTTCCCGTTTTTGATTTCATGTTAAATTGCCTGAATCATCAACACTGAATTGTAAACGTGGGCTATAATAACTGCGGAAGAAATCATGTTTTCAAGACAACTATTAATATAATTCTGTAAGATCATATTATGCACAGATTCACGACTGCAATAATTTTAATCCAAGTATGCATTTGAATTAAATCTGTATCTGTAGATACAGACATATGGGCTGATACAGATGTATCAGCCCATATACGTCCCACTGCAGGGCACGGGCCTACTCTACAATCGAGAATACGATTGAGAGTGGTTAGGCCATATAGTCCACCACGCTGGCCTAGTGCGGGTTGGCAATGGTTTTATTAAATACCAATTAATAAATGTTGTGATGTTCTGTGGTTACAAAAGTATTTATTCTGTATAAATAAAAAAAAGACGGGTTGCACTCCGGGAGTGCCGGCAGAAGTGAAAATTTGATTATTAACGTTGAGCATGTTTGATATTTTGGAATGGTTAGGGAATAATTTGCACCAATTGCTTTATCAGTATAAAAGTACTATCATTTATGTGGTAGAATACAATATTCATTTATTGCGCTATCGTACACAAACATGACAATTTATATTACATTAAAAATTTAACACTTTAAAACTATTACAATTATTTTACATTAAAAAGTTTATCTCTCCGAAAAATCAACTTTCATCCATAATTTCAACGACTTTTTCACCATCATCATTACCAGAACTATCATCGCCAATCTCTAAAACTGATACGATAGGTTTATGGTAGCTGAAGTAAGAAACGAACAGTTTTGATTCGAACCTATTTAAATGTCTAATAAAGACCGCATCAATAGTAGTTTTGTATTTCGTTGTGCTAAGATTGCGATCATTCGACATAGTTAAATCAAATTCATTATTTAAAAATTCAATTAATAGTTGATTTTTATCGTCTGCGAAGTTTATGTTGAAATCTCCACTCAAAATCATTGGCAATTCATCAAAGCTTTATAAACTGACAGCTAACTGACAGCTGTCTACTCTCCATCCGTCTTACGCTTTTCGTCTTACGATCAGGTCACGTGTCCTGACGCGAGTTTAAGATTTTATACCCATTACAGAAAAAGTGCTCAACGCCGCTAAAGAAGTTTTCACTTCAAAAATCGTATATTTTGGTTTCTTAGATTTACGCGAATGTTACACATTGAAATAAAACTATTATTTACGGATATTATCGCGGATTTGGTTTAATTTTTACATTTTTTGAGATCCCGACGTTTCGATTTCGTGGTCACGGGGCGGACTGAGGTATTAGACGTCCGCTCTGTGACTGTTACAATTCAACTACCCTTATTTTACAATTATTAATTTAAAATGCTAGTCTGTATTTGCGATCGGATCGCAAAAATCCGTAAATAATAATTTTATTTCAATCGTATATTTTTAGTTTAAATTCTATTGAGCGTAATTCGTGTGATTGAACATGATCAATTGATGCTAGATTTTATTGATTCAAGTTTACTGTAACTATTTCCGTCTTTGCGACATGATGTAGAAAATGAATGATATATTTGTACGTTGTCATGAAACCTCCGCAATTAAAAACATATTGGTTGGTCGACCCTTTTGTTTGGGTTCAAAGTATATAGTCATATTCTTCTTCTAGCATTGTTTAATTATAGTCAGTGTGATTTGATCGTATACTACCTTTGCCGATCTCTTTACCGTTCAATGGGTATTTGAAAGTTAAAGAAAGTTAAGCTTAGAAATTCTGCATGCGAATAAGAATTTTAGACCTGAAACTTGCCAATCCGTAGAAGACCAGCGTGGTGAATTAAATGCAATCCGTCCCTTTTATATAGTAATCCTATTTCCATTAGGTATATAAGAAATTTGGACCCAACACTAGGCTGTATGGGTTGATACAATTGTATTAGCTGAAGTGTAGTATATTATACACTAATTTCTAGCTGCCCAGCGCTCATATTTTGTAAGGCTATGCCTATAACAATCCTTTCCACTAAAAGTTGCGAAGATGTTTATTTATTTATTTATTTATTTAACACTTTATTGTACACCATATATACATAAAAATTACAAAACAACATGAAAAAAAAATGCACAAGTGGCGGTCTTATTGCTTGAAGCAATCTCTGCCAGACAACCATGGGATGGATAAACGATAAGAACGTAACGTTGGGGCTTCAGGTGTACGAATAATTCAATTTATATAGTAATATTACTAATATTTATATAATATTATTAAGTTTATATATAAACATACATAAATATGTTGAATAAACATATAAATACACAAAATACACATATAATATATATACATAAATAATATAAAAAAATAAATATAAAAGCGATATAAATAAATAATAAACAAAGGAAAATGTGAACAAGTCCAATATCTTCATAGAACCTGAAAGTAGTGTTCTTTAACCAATTTTTTAAAGATGGGCAGAGATTTAGCCCGTCTCACCGTTACTGGCAAAGCATTCCACAACCTGGCAGCTTGTACGGAGAAAGATCTGTCTATGAAGGAAGTGGAATGCGCGGGGATTTTCAGCCTTAAGTTCTCCGATGACCTAAGAGACCTCGAATGCGTATCATGAAGGTATTCAAAGCGATTTTTGAGATATGAGGGAGTGAGGGGATTAAAAAGTATATTATAGAGAAGATAAAGAATGTGTGTATTCCGGCGAAGCCTTATTGGTAGCCACTTGAGCTTTGTACGAAAATCGGAAACATGATCATATTTGCGTAATCCAAATATAAATCTGATACAAAAGTTTTGAAGACGCTCAAGTTTATTAAGTTGCTCCTCAGTGACATCAAGATAACTGACATCCGCATAATCAAGGATGGGGAGAAGAAGGGATTGAGCGAGCGATATTTTCGTGGAAATTGGTAGAAAATTACGCAATCTCCGCAAGGACCCAGCCGAGGCGAATAGCTTCCTACTCAACTCTCGGAGTTGCGGACCCCAGGTGAGATTTTGATCAATGGTAATGCCAAGGTTTCTGACGCTGTCACTGTAGGGAATAGTTACTCCATTACAGATAACAGGTGAAATGAACGACCAGTTGATTTTAGAAATCAACCTGGGGCTGCCGACTACAATGACCTGCGTTTTGGAAGGATTTATCATAAGTCCATATTCTTTACTCCAGTCACTTATGAGTTTGAAGCATCTGAAATCTATTGTTAAAACTTTAATATAGATATTCGAGAACAATCTATAAACTTTACTTACATCATTATATAGTGTATGTTACGAGGGTCAATGAGGACCTCTGAAATGAATAGGCAGTTTGGAAGAATAACACATTTCGCAAAAATTCCAAAGACGTGTACCGTATACAGTGATTGGTATTCTAAAATAATTAATATTGTTTTCGATGGTATTAACTATTAATTATGAGGTTTCAACATTTTTATGGGACTTTTTTACGATGGGCGTGGATTTTGTGTGGTTTCAACTGAAATATAATATTCCACCGAAATCGAACCATTTTAATGTACAGATATTTCACGGAACAGATCCGGTTAAACAAACAAAACTTCTCGGTTCAACACTTCATTTTACAAACTAATACAAATAAAATTAGTAGCTTTTGAATAAAAGTGAGCATATGAACATAGTATAGGTAAAGACATAACTAAAATTAATTCTGTCTGTATCAGCCCATATACGTCCCACTGCAGGGCACGGGCCTCCTCTACAATCGACAGTATGATTGAGAGTGGTTACTTAACTAAAATCAATATATCTACAAAAATACGAGGATCATAATATTACCATCGAGAATCTAATTAATATTCGTGATAGTGATGCGTTTCTGGTTGCTAATAGTTGTGACATATCGACCTGTCGCGTTGTTCTTTACTTTGTTAGCTTATATTACGCGCAATAATTGAAGTAATTTATAATAACCTTGATATAAAATTGGACTTTTTGTAGGAACAAGGGACACGTTTTAAGATCACAGCTAGAAAAAACAATTATGTTCTTTTTTAATTTAAAAAGAAGCTTACGTTTCTTGAAAAGTTTTTGTGATGCCTAAAAATGTATTGTAGCAAAAAATAATGATGTAGGACGAATAAGATTTTAGGGTGTTTGGCCTCAAGAAAATACAATGATGATACACAATATGCAATGAACACGTTGTAGTTTAATGATAGATGCAGATAAAAATATACTTATCTACTCTACTGGCGCAAATAAGACGAGAGTGAGAATGCTTATAGTATTAAAAGCCGAATACTGGAACGCAAAATAAATATTATGTTGCACTTAACTCCGTAAATCCCGCTTAAATGTACTGGCTAAATGGGCCGTGACCAATAGGGGCTCAGATCCCGTTTAAATATCACTTTAAAGCTTTGTTTAACATTTTTATTTGAGTACAGTAAGTTTAGCATGTTACCCTTTACTCATCTAATATTTAAGCGGGTTCTGCGACTCATATTTTAATTCTAAACTGGGACAGAAGAGTTTGTATATTTTTATTTGTCTATCATCCCTGTGGGTAATAGAGTTAATTGTACGCTGTAATTACACGTTTTCAAAGTAAATAAACACAAATGTTGTCTTAAAAAACATTGTCAAACTCCATTGCCTTAAACGTCAAAGCCTTTACGGACAACGGTCTGAATTTAATCTCCGTTGAAACATACATTGAAAGATAAATATGAACTTTAAGCCTAAACATAAGTGACGAGCAATGAAACGCAATGTGTGTTATATTGTGGTTTTGGGTGTTCGTGGTGTGGATCCGTTTGATTGGGACGTCACATCCGTGACGGTTCACACATCGGTTGATGTTCTAATGCTTTCCGATCCACTTACGATGACCACAGAGGTTAACAAAAGCCATTAATGGTGGCTTCCATGTTATTTTATTAGAAGAAAGGTCGGTAAATGATGCGTTTGATCCTGAATGAAATCCTTGACTTGAAGAAAACCATCCTAAAGATATCATAAATGGATTTCGGTTATTGTTTATAATGGCACCTTCGGTACTAAGATACGATAACAGCGCAGAGGTCTCAATATGATGGAAGAAAAAACACAAAGCGAAACCTGGGTAGCACCTCTGCCTACCCCTTATCGGAAAAAGGCGTGATATATATGCATGTTGAATAATGGTGCGACAAAGTAACTACAATGCCGCTGATATTAAGTGCATTGAATTATTGTACCAGCTTACTCGAAACCGAAAGCTGAAACAAAAACCCAACATGCTGATGAACTAACTATTATTAAACTACGATTAACTATAATATTTAGAACGGTGTTCGTTATTCAGGCTGACAGGATTGGTCTATCATCAGCACTGACTAATGTTGATAAAGTTATTTTTCTGTTTCTAGAGATTGTTTAACATAATATATCTTGGTAAGCATATTAAGTTCCCGCTATTTTAATCCACCAGATTTTCTAGGATTTCCTTCCAGGCTTCCTCTAATTTAAACTAATACGATGAACTCCTGCAGATATCATTTTAACATTAGAATCCAGGGGAGCGTATCTCAATTCTTAAAGTCAAGATCAAATATATCTTGCTCTACCAAATACATAAAAACTCGGGCTATTTAAATATTTTTTCGACTTAGAATGTTACAATTATGATAGTTTAGTAATTAGGAATATAGGTTCTCATAACTGACTAGCATACTCGTGTAACGGTAAAGGACACTGCCCATTCATAGCATCGGTAAAAAATATCGTTGATCCCGATATCGATACGACTTAAAATTTAAATTCAGTATTTTTTATGACGTGTCCTTAAACATTATCCTGTTTTATCCCGGCCGACAGATTTTAATAAAATGAAGTAATTATCAAATTTTATATTTTGTTCACAGATCCGAAGACAAATATATTTTTTATTTGACCTCAAGTTCATTTTTCCAAGAACTCCAGGACTGGGTCGCTATTATAAATAATGTTTTTATTTCTCGAAAATAAGTATTTTTCTCTACACAAAAAGTAGGTTTCATCATGGCACAAAAATCTTCGCACCGATACTAAGTTTAATGGTAAAATAGGAATTCTCCTTTGACTTCTGCACTGAAAGTTATCGACATATTAAAAGCGGTAGACGTAGATGTCTGAAATCAAGGCGGTTTCAATCAAAACAACCGATACGTGGTAAATATTTTCATTATTGGAAACAAGCTTGTATTAATTATTATTCTTGAGCACCTACCTTTAGATTATTTAGTGAACAACATTGTACACCGATTTTCAATATTAGAGCATAGTTATGCGCAGTCTTTTAAATAAAACATTACAAATATATTTATTTCTTTCTTCCTCAAGACTTATTTCCGACTATTTTCCTTACGTTTGTGTTGCGGACTGATTAACTCTATTTACGATACAGATTCCTGTGTTGATATTTTGGAACACGTTTTGTACAACGATGTTGCACGTAAGCTAATTTGAGTATTACATCACAAATACAATGAACTTAAAAATACAGCAACCAGCTAAATTTGTGTTCTCGCTGAGAGGACATTGTAACCTTTAACACGGCCGTATTCATATTCATCAAACCAATTTTAGGTACCTAATATTTTGTCCCTTTCGTTCTACTTTTGAATTCAATTTGATCGAACAAGACATCCGAAAGCTAAATTAGATTTTAAAACTGATTAATGTGGTCGTTTATGTTTAGAGGTGATGAGGTCAGTCCATTCCTGTTTCACTTAGTATTTTAAGTTCCGAGTGATTTTGCTCTTTACAAGCAGATGTGACCCTTGCCATGCGGATCATTCTCACTAATTTCTAAGGAAAATCCGGCCGTCGCATCGATATAAACGAGGCGCCGGTATGGCCATTGGTATGTGCCTGCTGGTTGTGCGGAGGGCGGGCATCCTGTTATGCACACAAAACCTCCTTTTGATTCTTTTATTAATTATAATAAATATCACGTTTTAAGATCTTTTTATTCTTATTCTTAAATATCACGTTGCAATGGTGATGTTGACAGCTTTATTGGCCATCCTGTGTAGTTTGAGTAGCATGTAAAATTATTAGCATTCGTCACAGCTGTCGGAACTGAAATGATGCTCTGCGGCATTGTACCAGGCTTTGCGGCAAATGCCGCCGGAGTGGTATTACCGCCAGCATAGTCTATCGAAGCCTTAAGAGATATCTAGCCGATGACAGTGTGAAAATATGGAGCTTTATCGACTAAGCAGCGATTAATTATAATTATTAATTAGCTCTCTAATACATTTTCCGTTTGAGCAAATTTCACCTTCGACCCGTTTAGTGTGTGGAATTTAGGTATGTCTAAACCAGACTAATTGAGTATCAAGAATGTGTAGTTAATACGATTTTCCTCGCTAAGATAATATTATATTAATAGCTATTAATTAAGGGAAAAGGAAAATGGCGTGTAGTAAGTCAATAAGCACATTCAGTTATCTAAATAGCTGAAAATTACGTCTTAATGTAGATCACAAGAAGAAATAGCTAGGTAAGAGTAGCTAATTCCAGAAATACTTGATTTTAGAATAACAGCAGAGCGATGTAACTAAAGAAGACGTAGTGCGAGATAAAATTAAACATAATAAATATATTTTACTACGAATTAATACAACAATTCGCACAAATCATTGTCGCTGCTTAGTGAAAAATATGTATTCCGTGCTCAAATAAAACTGATAGAATAAAGGCCATGCGGGTTCCTACTTTGTATTTCCTGTATGTCGACTAACGTGACAACGCTGAAAAGGTATTCGACTAGCGAATATTAAGTATGTAGCGTATGTGGCGCAGTTGGTTACACGCCGACCGTCAAACGAGAGGCCGCGGGTTCGATCCCCGGACTGAGACAAATGTTTGTGAAGCCTACAAGTATTTGTTTCGGGTCTGGGTGTTACCGAAAAGTCTCTCGTAGTTTCTGATACCCAGGACAAGAATTAAGTTCTTAATGTGGGATCAGGACTATATATGTGACTGTTGGGTGTATTTTTTTTATTAATGTTTATTGGTGTAGAATGTGACGCTAGTCTGAAAGGAGCGAAAGGTGAAACATTATTTGAAAATCAGGTAAAGACTTAGGCTCCGCCTACGGTCGCCTTACATTTTTTTATTAGAAAATTTACAGTACATTAATGACCTTTGGAACAACTTGAAAGGATTAATTTCTTTAATATTTATTGCTGTAATCGCAGATGAGATGAGAATATACTGTACCTATGTCTTATTCGAAAAAAAAATCAGGTTTTTTATAATTTTTCAATTATTATGTGAATAGTTACAATTCACAGACGTTTATACCTTTTAATATATAAACAAGCAACATCTATCGTCATATCATAAAACTATTTACACGCATATTATTACCTGGTATGTACCTATATATTCATCCATTGGAAACGTAAAAAAATAAGCTTGTGTTATATTGAGGAATTGTTTAGAAGTGCTGAGGCAAATTTAATTATCCGTCACATGGAATATTGGCAATATCGCGTGAGGATAGCAGAGACCCTTTTGGTTCCATTAATGTTCAATTTGGAGACCAATTTGAAATGTTACCGTGATAGGTTACGCCTAATGTACATAAATGGATCAAGGAACCGCCATGAAAGCGATTGTGAAAAATCGTTTTACCAATAAAACACAATTTGTTGTAACAATTTGTTTGGTTAGATTATTTTTAAGGAAGTTTCTTCCTTTCTTTGCTTGTCCTTACGTAAATTGAGCCCGGATTTTAAAGTTTCCTGCGTTTTGAGTGCAGTGAGATTTTATGAAAGTCTTTCTTGTGCTCTCGTCGCTAAAATGGCAAATATTTGCTTGAAGAAGTTCTTCGCATCTTAGGAAGAAACTCTTTGGGCACTTATGTGTATTTATCTTTATGAAATGTAGAATGTGTAACGGACAAAGATATGAAAGTGCACTTGCTTTTTGTAAAAAAAGAAAAAAAATACTGTTTCGTAGCTGCATTTTTTTATTACCTACATTCATACACGAGTATGCCGTTCACCTGTTGGTAAGGGATATGACCGCTCATAAACAGTAGCAAAACCAAACAACACATTGAATAACAAAGCAATGCTTAGTATTCCGCTGCGCTCACCATCTTGAGACAATAAGGTGCCATGTCTCAATATGTCCATTAGTAACTTTGGCTACAATGCATGCTTTTAGTTATCCGGCAATGAATAATTACTTACTAAACTATAACAACGTACCTACTGTGTTTGCTAAAAATATACCTGTTAAGCTGGCGTTCGCATGATTCAGTAAGGTTGGAGGCATAGATAATAATACACTATATAGGGTTGGAGGTGTAAATTAAAACATCTTTAAGTTGGACTGCAAGTAACTATAATTTATGTAATTAAGACTTGGAGTGCTTGGTGGCCATTTGGTAACAGACCAGACACGGCTGCCAGCATGTTCCCAGTGTTTGTGGGTTTCAAATCCTAGGGCACACCTTTGACTTTCTGGAGTCTTGTGTATAATTGTATTGATAGTCAATTACCACGTACTAAAAAAGTGAAAGAGAACATCGAACGAAAACCTGCATATAATAGCGAATTAAATAAAATCTATGGTATGTAAAGTCCGCCACCCAGCATTAGGCCTGCGTAGTGGACTCTTGAATCTCTACATCTATATTTGTACGACTGAATTTACATATCCATTCCGCACGCTTCACCTCTCAAAGGTTTTAGGAATAGGATTTTAATCTATTTCGGTTAGTATTTGCATATGTTGTTGAATTCACAACACACTTCACACTAGGCCAGCGTGGTGGACTATATGGCTTAACCACTTCCAGCAGTCTCGATTTTAGAAGGGACCCGTACCCTGCAGTGGGACGTATATGGGCTGATACAGCTAAAGGTTTGAAATATTTATCATATATTATACTGAAATTTATAGATAAGATTTTTAAATTGCATGAAAGGCGTGACGAGTATGCCGTCCGTTGATGGTAAGCGCTCATTACAGTGGCAAAACCAAAACAACACCTTTAATTACAAAGCAATGCTTGGCATTCCACTGCGCTCGCCATCTTGAGATAATAAGATATTAAGTCTCAATATGTTCAGTAGTTACTCTGGCGACAATGTCTTTGAATCCGAAACACAACAGCGCATTTACACTGCTGTTTGGCGGGAGAAATAGACATTACGATTATACACAATTTTACCCACAACTTATGTTTCTGGTAAAGCCAATGTCTCATGAACTGTAATAAATAATGCTATGGTTACGAGTGCGCCGCACCGCCTTGATGTGTTTATGTGATTTTTATTACCGCGCTAACTCACTTCTGTGATGGGTGACGCGAAATATGAACTAATGTACTTACAGGGATTAATGGTGTAACATTTACTTTGTAAGTTGTAACATGGTACTGAAAAACCGGACGATCGTAAATCTCTATATTTACTGGTAATTTTAGAAGTTGCCAACCTATCATGGTAAAAGGCTGGAACGTTGTTTGATCATCATTCGTTGTTTAAAGGCGTCGGGACTATTCTTTCTACTATTTTACCTTATAAACGAAACCTCAGCACAATATATTTTCAAATAAACCTATTCAAAATATTAATTTATCTTGATCGCTACAAATGTCTATTGGTTCTCGAACGTTTTGATGTAAAACATGAATGAAGTAATGTATACTCTCTATAGCTGGATACGTTCTGCCTAAATTTGTGAAACTAGCTCTACAAAGCCAAGCTTCTATGATTAGTTTTCCGCTATCGTAGAAGAGGGTAATCATAACTTCGGCGTTTGCAAATTTGCACTGTTGGCTGTGGAGTGTCGAGTTAGTAATTGTGATTGTGTTATACTAGACACACTAAAGTTGAAACTACACTAACACCCGTATCACAGAATACTAAACTAACAGAAGTCAAGCTCCATACAAAGCGCGCTAAATCAACGCGCACATTGACAGCGTTCACTGACACGATATTTCAAACCAGTCGAGACCACGGCGCGCGTGAGTGTCACCCGCTTCGAGAACGCAAATAGTGAGATGTTATTATAATAATTGAATATAAATTTCATTTAAAAAAAAAACAATATCTTATAAAAAACAATAACAAGAAACTTAGAATAATGACATACACATTCTCAGCGAGTACATAAATAAAATTAAAATTTATTTATTGTATTATTGTGTTTTATATATTTTATTTAAAAATTTAATCAAACGATACGAGTGCTATTACCACGATACGTGTTTACGCATAAGCCAGAGTTAACAACCCTTGCGCGAACGCCGAGCGTAGTGTGCGTGTGGCAACAAAAGTGAAGTACATACACAAGCTTGACTTCTGTTAGTATTCTGTGCCCGTATTCTAAGGCCCGTATTCACAAACAATACTTTACTGAGTGTTGAAGTAACCCTATGCTAAGTAAGACATTTCTCATAGTGATCGTTCCGCTCAGCCTTTTTATTCATAAACAATACTTGAGTCACCCTTTTACTATGGGAACGCACAGTGTCCAATGCGGACCAGTGATTGGTCAATTACTGTTGCTAATTTCTCTCTGGTGTTTGACAATTGGTGTCCGCGCATGTCCCGCGAATCACTCGTGAGTGAAAGCGCCTTTGACAACTTCAAATATTTACGTTCGAAATATTTAATAAAATTTATTTCCCACGTTTTTAAGCGGTAAATTGTGGGTGTTAACATAGGCCTCCCTCCTCCCCAATGATTTCTACAGGGACCTGTTGGAGGCAGCCTGCATCCAAATATATGATTACTAACCTGAAAACTCCCGTATCTGTATCAGCCCATATACGTCCCACTGCATATAGTCCTCCACGCTGGCCTAATGGGGGTTGGCGGACTTACATACCATAGAATTTTTTATACATCGCTATTTATTTATTTATTTATTTACCGAATAGAACGGTTACAGACACCACTTATACTATTCACTATTCAACACAATGTTTATGTTATTATGCAACAGTACAGTATTAAAACATGTATATATGTATTAAAATTTTCTTTCATACTTCCCGCTCGCAAAACCTCAGACACTCTAACATGAATAATCTTCTGTCACTCGTAAACACGTCACACTGTGGGTTTTGGTCCAGGAATATGTTTAACATTTTGAGGGTACGAGGCAGTGGAGACTTGACTCTAGCAACGGTTCTACTTGGTACTACTGAGAACAACAAATGATTTCGAGTTCGGCAATAATTATCTGGAACGAAAATGCGAACAATCTCATTATGTAATTCTGGCGCATCAATTTTGTTGTGGATTATTTTATAGGCTATTAAGATTTGCTGCATTTGGCGCCGAACCTGAAGCGAGTTATAACTCAGACAGCCCAGTAAGAATAAAGTTGGGTATAGATATGGGTAATACCCATTCTCACGCTTGTATAGGGATCTTAAAAATATCTTCTGTACTTTTTCCAGTAGTAGGATGTATTTACTTTCGTGTGGATTCCACACAACGCAGCTTGATTCAAGCTTACTGCGCACGAGGGTGTTATATAGAAGCTTGGTTTCGTAACGATATTTTCCTTCACCGTTTTAGCGCGTGGTGATTGACTATCAAAGAATCAATACACACATGGCTCCAAATAGTCAGAGGTGTGCACTGGTATTCGAACCCGCGACCACCGTGAAAATGTTGGCAGTCGCATCTAGTCCGTTTACCGTTTACCCAGATGAATAAAATCTTAAGGCCATAAGTAATTGGTGAATAGGCGGTATTGAAAAGCCTCTTTCAGACTAGTGGCAAAAGTGCATGAAGAACAATATCCCTAGTAAATCGATAGTGTCTTCTAAATTGTTTGTCATTGTAAAAATTAAAAGGATTTTGTAAATCTTGAATAATATTTCTTGCACTTATCGTCCTGAGTTCGGTGTCCTTACCGAACGCAGGATATTAATATCATCAATATAATTGAAATAAGACTATTATTTACGGATTTTATCGCGGATTTAGTTTAATTTTTACATTTTTAATCCGACGTTTCGATCACTTTACAGCTTTCGTGGTCACGGGGCGGACTGAGGTATTAGTCATCCGCTCAGTGACTGTTACAATTTAACTACCCTTAATTTTGAATTATTAAATTAAAAAGTTAATTTAAATAACTAATCTGTTTTCGCGTTCCGATCCACGCAGAAGGAGCTCACTGTGTCTTGAGGTCTGGCAGTTGGTCTTTTGGGTTCCGATTTAATTAAGTGTAGAATTGGATCCCATGCTTGTGCAAGCTTCAACCCATCTTCCCTATTGAAATTTGGATGTTTTTTAATTTCAATACTCCTACTATGTTTTCCTCGCGAAACATCCTGGGTAGGAAACGGTGTTCTTTCGCGAGGACTTGGGGCTGGTCAAAACGAAGGTGCTTGGAGCCTTCTTCTATGTGCTCAGCAACTGCAGACTTCGTTGAGCGTCGATGTTTGATGTCAGCTATATATTCCTTCACGCGGGTCCCTATGCTTCTTTTGGTTTGACCAATGTAGGAGAGGCCACAGTCGCAGTCTATTTTATATATGCCCGGTTCTTGCAAAGGTATATGGCTCTTGACAGGTGGTAGAAATTGACTAATCTTCTTGGGCCGCTTGAAGTATGTTTTGATAGAAGCACGCTTCAGGATATAGCCAATCTTGTCCGTGACACCTTTTATGTATGGCAAGACAACTGGGACCCGTTCAACTGTGGCTGGTTTCACTCGGTTTCTGTGACGGCGGCGTGGAATTTGGAGCTTGTTGTCTCGCAGTACTTGCTTGACGTGTTGCAGCTCAGTCGCCAGGTGTTTTTCGTCACAGATTCCTTGTGCTCTCTGAAACAAAGATTTACCCACGGTAGCTAACTGTTTTGGATGGTGGTGAGAATCACCGTTCAAGTATTTATCTGTATGGGTATTTTTCCTATACACATATACATCAATATAATTGTTGAACTTCTCGCTGCTGTAATCCATTGTATTGAAAATGGAAAAAACCTAATACAAAACCTTAATGTAAAATTAAATGAAATGGTAATTTACATTCACAGCTGTCACTTTTACGTTTTCAATCGACACTATGCGTTGCGTAAAATAGCTGTTGAGTTTCTTTACCTGAGGGCCTCCTTAAGTGAACGCATAGTGTCACTCATCACTCAAGTATTGTTTATGAATCAAAATTGACAATTCTGTGCGTTTGGTTACACTAAGCGTCCTCATAGTATTGTTTGTGAATACGGGTGTAAGACGTTTCCTCGAATCTGCCTCAACCTTATATCTGTCGAGGTGACGTTTAAAATGATTTCGAGGAATCCTTGAAAATGGTATGGTTAGTTAAAAATATATATTTCTTAGAGGATCCTCGAGTTCGAGGTTGAGTCGAGGAAATACGTCATCAAATACGTCATTTATGTGTTAATAACATAGAGTTAATAAGGTACATTTAACAAAAACTATTTGACATTTCAACATTATGCTCATTTGAAAAGTGACCGTCAAAATTGTCATGTAAATAATAAACAATGTTTCCATAGTGAAAATATTTCCTCAAGTATTCCTTAAGGTAGGTCGCGACGTACCTTGAGTTTGAAAGTTGATTCCTTTCCTCGAGAAAGAAAAAGTTTTGAGTGACGTTGAGTGGAGCAGACTTTTTCAACTATGAATACAGATTTCCTCCAGTTAAGGCCGAGTGGAGTCGAGTTATTTTCGAGGAACGTCTTAGAATATGGGTGTAAGAGTCACACACGCGCACACACGCACACGCACACACGCACACACGCACACACGCACACACGCACGCACACGCACACGCACACGCACACGCACACGCACACGCACACGCGCACACACACACACACACACACACACACGCACGCCCGCACGCGAACGCACGCAGAAAACTACGAGAGACTTTTCGGTCTCACAAATATCAAGACCCGAAACAATCCTGTGGATCACACAAATATTTGTCTCGGTGCGAGGATCGAACCCGCGGCCTCTCGTTTCACAGCCGGCGTCAAACCATCCGCGCCAGGGAGGCCATTAAATGGGACGTGATTGTGTCCGATCGAGTCATTTGTCAACATTCCATTCGGTAATTGATGATGTGGCTTAATGATTATTGTGGCCATATATTTTATAGCCAAGATGTACGTACGCAGGCGATTGTTTCAATTGATAGTTGTGATTTATTGCTATTGATTTTTCAGTATTAACGAACACTGCATAATACATTGTAAAACTCATACGAGAGCGAGATACATTTAAAACAGAATACTACATTACACACAGTACATTATTATTTAAAACCAAACAAAAAATATGGATCAAGATTGTCTGACAATTATTTATTGAACCATTTTGTTATTTATTGAACCATTGTTTATATAATTTACCAGAAAAACACAGAAAAATAATTAATTTTAAATTCAATACAATTGGCATTCTAATTGCACTAGGCAATGTGTTACAGACAACCTTTGGATGAGGTAGAGATAAAGGAGAGAGACATAAATTTTCAAAGAACCATTGGCATATTCTATTTAACTTCTCAATATGTATATTTAGAACCCAGTAAACACCATATGACACCGATTTCAATACCGAAAACATTAAAATAAATACGTCATCAATTTTATTACTTTTGTAACGATACACATAATATTTTGCCAACATATCAACGCAACGGCGGATATTAAATACAATTTGGTGTACGCATGACGTAAAACCGAGCGAGACCGCCATTTTGTTTGGTAATTGCTGTCAATACTTTTCCGTATAACATTGTAAACCTGAAGGACCTTGAATGAACACAGGAGTTTTTGTGAAACATAATTATGAATAAGTCGGCAAAATCACGGTATCACATAAAATCTACTATATATTATTGGGATTCGGTTAGAAGGGCATTGTAGCCAGAGTAACTATTGGACACATTGAGACTTAATATCTTATGTCTCAGGATGGCGAGCGCAGTAGAATGCGTTGCTTTGAAATTATTATTTGCAATGAGTTTCGGACTTAGGTGCTTATAACTGCTATTTTCTCGTTCATGCTATTGGCAATGTAGACTTAAAGGAGTAATTATGGTGGCTTGCACGGGATCTCCCCCCCTGGATCCGCCCTTGCTGATAAGAATAGAAATGTGATGTTCTATAGTCGATGGTGAAATTACTAACGAAATCTTTTCCTAATTTTAGTCCTATTGCTGCTATTCTTTCATTGATTTCAAATGAGAGTAACAGATGCAAAAAATATAGTCGCTTAACTTATTAAGTTAAGCGACAGCAGTAAGCCTAAACATACGGGACGTTTCGGTAATACTTATGGTCGTTGTCTTAAATTGGACCCAAAACAAGCCCACTGAGTCTTATTCGCTGGATATACTCAGGACTGGGTCGCGTCGCGTAGTTCCAGTGGTAGTGTAAGCCCACTGAGTTTGTTTCGCCGGGTCTTCTCAGGAAGGGCCGCGTTGGATCCGGTGGTAACAATAAACTGCTACGCACCGTTGTAATAATATTCATGGTCCAATAATTACTTTAATTTAATTTAATCATCCAATCACCACGCACTAAAACGGTGAAGGAAAACATCATGAGGAAACCTGCATAATGGTATATGGTAGCGATTTATAAGAATTTCTATGGTATGCAAGTCCGCCAACCCGCACTAGGCCAGCGTGGTGGACTATATGGCCTAACCACACTCAATCGCACTGTCGATTGTTGAGGAGGCCCGTGCCCAGCAGTGGGACGTATATGGGCTGATACAGCTAACCACGAAATTCCTTACGGCGAACGTTCTTTCTTAAATACACATAATACCGAATTTGGAACATGTCTCTTATACATTGATTACATTTTAACACCACTGATAACCTGGCACAAAAAGTATAGATAATACTTTTTAATTCGCCGTTTCTTGCAAAACAATTTTACGCCACCATTTTTTCATAATAACTCCGAAAATTGTTTATGTAAGTAGCTTCAAAATGTCTTATAAGGGCCTTACTGTGTTACTGGAAATTTTGTTTATTCAACTAAATGAGAATGTAGATAATACATTTTCTTTGGTAAGATCAAAGAAAACATTAGGTGTCATTTTTACTGGGCTTTTGTAGTATGGAAGTTAGTGTTGCCAGGTTTAGTTTTTGAAAATTCGGGACAGGACATTAAAATAAGCGGGATTTTCGGTACTTCAGCGGGACGCCTATTAAAGAAGAGACAGTTTTTTTTTTGCTTTCACAAATTATTTCTCTCCCTCTTTCTAGCAGCATATACTTATCACATGGAAACACGTCGCGTCTTTGGAAGCTCTCAAAGACAATAGCCGTTTTTGGTTATTAGTGTAATAATGGAAGCGCAGCTCAATCAGACCAAGTACCATATCCCTCGAGGCTTCAATTCATAAGGCGCCATGGTTTCTTATCATGCATACATACATAAACTCACGCCTTTTTTCCAGAAGGGATAGGCAGAGGTTTCTTAGCTAACTACAAATAATTCAAAAATTTACTCACATCGATTTTGCATTTTCCTCTAGCGTTCTATGGGTGTACATCGAGTTATTCCTTAAATTCTCAGACTATAACTATTCGATTTACCAGAGCGATCTTTATCTCCAAGATGAAAACTTATATTTTCCGACACGTCTTTGCACATGAATTTTGACAAATTATGCTCGCTATAATGCTCGAAGAGAATTATGTGAAGTTAAGATGCGTTTTTCTTTTGAATTACATCTACAAGTACATGTCGCAAAAAAAATCGCCAGAAATACTCTCTAAGCCGTAAGAAAAATTGTTACGAAGGAATTTTCATTGGAGCTAGCTAATATTCACTAAGACATAAGTTCACTAACAGTATTTCCTTGCACATATTGTATTACCATCAAGAACCGCAAGAACTTATTCAAAGCCCTATATTTTTTTGGAATCTACCTATCGAAACAACTTTAGAATGGAAATAGATACTAAGTAGGTAAATAATTGTAGGAAAACGCGAAATACAGTACGGATTATAAATAAAAGTGTGTAAGATTTAGTTTTTCATTCGTTCTGAGAGGGGTGGTCAAAAAGCGGGACATTTGGCGTCCTATCGAAGGTTCAATCAGGACGCGTCACCAAACCCCTGAAAAGCGGGACGTCCCGCGTAAAGCAGGACACCTGGCAACACTAATGGAGGTGTCACCGCTTTTTGTAAGTTGACATCGGTTTTAAGTAAGACATTAGTTCAAAGGAACGCTTATGTATGAAAAGAAAGTGATTGTACGTTCGCTAGGGGTCGTCGAGGACGGCATAAAGAAGTAGACATAAGTATACACGAGTACACGATGTCCTTCGAGGTATTCTCGATGTTGGAGCGAAAGAATGTTCTTGACGGCTAGCAAGGTTTTAAAAATTGCGATGCCTAGTGAGAATAACCTCCGTGTCTTATGACATATTATGTACGTACACATCAATATATAATTTTTCATTACTTTCCTGAACTTCAAGTGACGTAATGAAATGAAATGAAATGAAAATATTTATTGAATCCATAAAATGTCATACACTATTTAGATTCAGTCACTTTTTTTTCCACTACCACCCAGTTCACAAGGCTGTTTTCGCCAGAGAAGAACGGGCAAGAAACTCTAGCGTTGCTCTTTTCAAAATAAGTTTACAATACAGTGATCCTACAGGAGTTGAAATTCAGAGCAGTTCATAAATTATTCATAATAATAATTATATTGTACGGCTGAGTTAAGTGTGGTCGCCCTGACCGCGGAATCGGTATACACTGTTCAGCAAAAGCAATGAAAGGCAATAAAAAATTAAAAAAGAAAAACAAAGTAATATTATCATTATAAGCAAATCGAGCAGACCAGTCTACACAAGCAGCACCCGTTCACGAGTATGACCCATGTGCCAGCCATCGGTCTCCTCAACCGTGTTATAGGGAAGTGACCGACCCGGCACACGACGCCGCCGCAAGCACAGACCTTTAAGCGAGCACGACGTACTCAAATTGCCTACAACTATGGTTGTTGCGGACGACAAGCCCAACGCTCTCGCGTAGTAGATAATAAGTTTTATATTGTATATAGAGAGCATTTACAGTGTTACATAAGGAAAATAATTGTACATAGACGTAAGAATTTATTAAGGGTGGACCCGACAATGTGACGTCACGGCGCCCGCAGCTCAGACATGTCGGCGCCTCTGCGGCCCCCCGCCTCGCCCCGCACGAACTGCGGAATTAGTGAAGGCGGGCGGGGATTGCTGGAATTTGTGCCGCCCGGGCGCGCGCCCGACTCTGAGCTGTGAGCGCCGTGAAGGAATATAGATCGTGCCAAATTGTGTAGCGGTCAAGAGGAGGATCCTTCACCAGCGCTTGCCACCGCAGCAACTCAGGTCCATGTATGGTCTGGGGGTGGAGGTTTGTGTCGCTGGCAATCCGGTGCGCCTGTATGCGGCTTATAGGCCGCCTGCGGGCGTACCCTTCGAGGTGTCCGACATCCACACTTTGTTGGACTCGACGCACCCGACGCTGATTGCCGGGGACATGAACGCCACCCACCCGGCCTGGGACACGGGTGCTGCGAGGGCGAGCAGGGCTGGAGGGATCCTCTTCAATGACTCGCAATCCATGGATTATCATGTCGAGGGACCTGACGCGCCCACGCACTACCCATACCACGGGACGTGGACGCCGCGTGTCTTAGACATTATCATCCATCGGAAACTGCCCGCTTCGCCCGCGCAGGAGGTTCTGAACGACCATCTACAGTCTGATCACCAGCCTGTATTGGTCGTGTTGCCGGCTCAACCGGCGAGAGTCAACCCTCCCGCGCCGCGATTCCTGATCAACTGGCAGACTTTTGCAGAAATGTTGAACACCCACACACCGACTCGTCCAGTCACTACTGCTGCAGACGTTGACGGTCTCGCCGATGACCTGATATCGAGGATTCAAGACGCCCTTGAGGCGTCTAAAATTCCTCAGTCAGTCGCGGGCAGGAAGCCGGACCTCCCCCGTAACGTGCGGGCTCTCATCGTTGAGAAACGGAAGCTCCGCGCTTTGTGGCAACACACTCGCTGCCCGCAACTGAAAACAAAGCTCAACCGTCTGACAGACAGAGTGAAGGCCGAGCTCGAGGCGTTTAACGCTGAAAGCTGGAATAGTCTCCTTGACACCGTGGTTGGCGATTGGCCCGCCCTCCATCGTTTGTGTCGCAGGATGACTAACACCCCAGAACCAGTTCGACCACTTCTGCACGCCGATGGCACTCCACGGTATAGGGCGGAAGATCGCGCGGAGATCTTCGCGGAGCACCTCGAACGCCAATTCCAACTAAATCCCACCTCCCACCCCGGTCACGCGACCGAAGTGGGTAGGTATCTCCAGGATTACTTTGCGGAGCCGTTAACGCCCGCAGAGGATCCGCTCTTCTTCTCCCCCAGACAGGTCCGCGATATGATCTCTCGGACCAAGCCGAGGAAGGCCCCGGGCGCGGACGGCATCCCGAATAGTGCGCTTCGACACCTGCCACACAAGACTGTGGCGGCGTTGACGCGCCTATTCAATGGCGTATTGCGCACGGGGTACTTTCCTCAACGGTGGAAGTCCGGGAGAGTCATAATGATTCCCAAACCCAAGAAGAACCCTCTCAAACCGGATAGCTATAGGCCTATCACTCTCCTCCCGAACACTTCTAAAGTGTTCGAAAAACTTCTGCTTTCGCATCTCTCCCCAATTCTCACTCCACGGCAGGAACAATTCGGGTTCCGTGCCGACCACTCCACGACTCTCCAGTTGACCAGGGTACTGCACCATTTCACGGTGGCCAAAAACAAACGTGAAAACTCGGTCGCAGTATTCCTGGACATGGAGAAGGCGTTCGACCGAGTCTGGCATGACGGCCTTGTTTACAAGCTCGCCTTGTCGGACTCATCCCGGCGCGTCTGCAAGTTGATCAATTCGTTCCTCACGAATAGGTGCTTTCACGTCATGGTAGAAGGCAAATTCTCCCTCGACCGTCCCATAGCCGCCGGTGTCCCGCAAGGGAGCTGCCTCTCTCCAACCCTATACGCGCTCTACACCGACGACATACCGATAAGGCATGACGTCAAGTTGGCGCTATACGCGGATGATATCGCGCTATTCACGGCGTCGATATCGGAGAAGGGTGCAGCGGGTAGGATCCAGCGTAATCTCGACGATCTCCCCGACTGGCTCTCCAAATGGAGGCTAGCGGTGAACGTCGGGAAGACGCAAGCCCTCTTGATTAGGCGCTCCAGAATGAGGGCGAAGGGCGGGAAAACCGTCCCTCCCCTCAATCTACTAGGTCAGTCCATCCCCTGGGGTTTTCAGGCCAAATATCTTGGGGTCACTGTTGACAAATTTCTTCGCATGGCAAAACATGCGAGGGGAGTTGTCAACAGTGGCAAAATTGCCAATGGCAAACTACGTCCTATACTCGCGTCGAATCTTCCGTTGAACGTGAAGCTGGGCGTGTACAAAACGTACATTCGCCCCCGCATCACGTACGCGGCGCCTTCCTGGTACGCGCTCATAAGCCCGACCCAGAAAGACGCTCTGCGGAAAGTCCAATCGGTGGCTCTCCGCAGAATCGTGAACGCCCCTAAATGTGTCAGGAACTCCACAATAGAGAGAGATCTCCACATCGAGTCAGTGGACGACTTTATCCGTCGTCTCACTAAGTCCATGTTCTCTCGTGCGGACGCCTCGGACTGGAGACATCTCCGGAACTTGGCCCCACATCACGCGAGACCACCGGACGGGCGGATGCTCCCGCGCGAACTCCTCACGGAAGTGAATTCCGGAACCGTGGTTCCTGACACACCCGCACAACGACGCGACTGAGACGTCTTCGGTCACCTGGTGAGAACCGGCGCGGGTGGCTAACACCCGCCCGGTAGCGGACGAGGTCCTTAGAAGGTGCTGCTGAAAGTTTCTTGCGCCGCTTCTTCTACTCAGCCATAGCACATTCCGAAGCGGTGGTAGGGTTAGGGAATCTGTCCGACCTCGCCTGCACCTCACTCAGGCCCGGGCCTCTCCAGTTGCACGTTGCCTCCCCCGTCAGCCGACCCTCCCATAACGGATGGGCGGGCCGTCTGCGGGTCCCGGTAGCCCTAAGGAAGGATCTCGCTCCGAGCGAGATCCGAACGCGAAGCCACCTAAAGTCCGAACTCGTTTCGGACTTCACCAAGGAACGACACCGTGTTTACGGGTCGCTTGGATAGACCACAATCAGAGGGCTCACGCCCCCGGTATTGTTTCCACAACGCGGGACCTCCGCTATCGCGGAGGTCCTGCGTTCGTGAAGGTCTGTTGCCTAACGGCACGCACTCGCCGATGTATACTCCTGTAATCAAGAACCAGCAAATACAGTCCTTTTGGAAAGCAGTACTAGTGTCATTATTCTTCCCCGAACTCATCGAAGGCGACGTACTGCACAATGGTGAATCAAGTGGGATAATTATTCCATCTATATTTAACAGAGTACACACCCATCCGGTTCGGGGACTTATATTATGTTTTATTCCCATGCCCGTGTACAAATACTTGTGTATGTATGTGTGTGTGAAATGCATGGTAGTGTGTGTAATGTTTTATTTTTTGATTTAATGTACTTTATAAGCATTATTATCGAAAAATATTAGCGTTCTGCACTTCTCCTACACATAATCTACAAGTGTGCCAAATTTTATGCTCCTGCGTCCGCGCAATTTCCGTAAATAGTGGGCCCAAAGTTTTTGCATCACGTATTAATATATAGATTATATTTAACAGAGTACACACACATCCGGTTCGGGGACTTATATTATGTTTTATTCCCACGCCTTACTATCTTCTAAGTATTCTGAAATTTTATAATATGCTTTATTACACAACTGTCGTTTAATATTAGATTTAAATTTATTTATAGTTAAGGCTTTTATGTGAGTGGGAACTTTATTATAGAAATGTATACAGTAACTCTTAAAAGATTTGCTAATTTTCTGGAGCCTGGTCTTATGACTAACTAGATTATTTCTATTTCTAGTATTTCTGTCATGAATATCGCTAACCTTTTGAAATTGTTCTATGTTCTTATGGACATACATTAAATTAGCGAACGTAAATAAATAAATGTTCCTTTAATAAAAATTACGAGGCTCCAGCATAATACTTGAATAAACACTGGCTTGAATAAACATCATAAGCGTAAACCACCATTACTATGAGACTCATAATACGAGTTGTCGAGGAATAATATTTAGGTGTGAAGGAAAGTGTCAATGATATTTGAGTAACATATTTTTGACCGACTTCAAAAGAAGGAATGGATAATCAATAATTAACTAACTGTAAAAAAGTAGCTGTCAAAAAGTAACTGAATTTTTTTTTGTATGTTTGTTACGCGATTACGCCGGCAATTGTGAACCGATTTTGAAAATTTCTTTTCTGTCGGAAAGCATGATATACAATGTTGGTCCCATATAAAATTGGTGAAGACCTGATGAACATCTTAGGATCTGCCGACCAGAACTCCTCAAAATTAAACGGTCCAGCATTAATTCATTTTGCGTTAGATTAAGTATAAGTATATTATTAAAAAGGGTGGGTGAAAATGGGAAAAGGGTGGGGTGGGGGGTGAGGGGGTGAGGGGGTGGAAAATAGCTAAAATTGTTAATACTCAATATCTCCGGCAGTTCTTCAAAGAAGAATTAAACATTTTATTTAATGTATTAGCTTTTGTATGCTTAAACTGAACGAAAGTGCCACAGCGTCCTTTTCATTTCTTTTCTCATATTGTCCTCTAATTTAGAGTCCATAAAGAACGAAATAGGTTTTTATACTAGAGAACATATTTATTTGTAAATTATTTCTTGTGTACCGTAGCCGTATACAATGTTTATTAAAAAATGTGTATAATTTTTTTTCAATAATACATTATTTTGGAACAAATTTCATTACTATCAAAAAGGTTATAGTGAGCCAACCTAAAATATTTATACAAACTTATCCCTTTGCAGACTATTGTAGAGTTGAAATAGGTAAACAAATAAGATAACCATCACGAGGAGATCAGCATATTATAACAATTTGTATAGGAATATCTATGGTATGTAAAATTTGCCAACTGCCACTAGGCAAGCGTGGTGGACTATATAGCCTGACCCCTCAATCGTACCTTCTCTCGATTGTAGAGAAGGCCTGTGTCCTGCAGGTAGGTAGGTATATGGGCTGATTTAGATACATATATAAAAAATAATCTTTGTCATTTAGCGGCAATATTTTTAGTTAAAGTAAAAATTCAATTTGCGAAAACTAATATGTCATCGTGTGATATTCTTGAAATCATGTCACAGCCGACAATAAACGCTATACCAAAAAATAAAGAGAGTTCATACTTTTATATTTTTTTTACGGCTGATGCCAATAATCAATCGAAAAAATTAGATTGATGTGAATCTGGATTGTTTTCTACTTTTCGATTGATCTCTTGTCATGTTGCCATAGTTTTTGCACTACTGAGATTGATTATTGGCAATATAGTATCAGAAAATAGATTGAGCTGTCAATCTAAAACGACAAATTTTGGATTGGGATTGTTTATTGGCATTGGCTGGACAATGGATGTTTGACAGCGAGGCTAACGAACACGATTGTAGAAGATATTTCTGCTGAAGGCATAGTTACTCCCTTATTTGAATGGAATTTTCCGTAAATAACTTGAAAGTTGAATATTATATTGAGCATTGTAAATTATTTTCAAAATAAGTTAGATTTTTTTCGCATATTGAATAAAAAGGATCTGAATTCTAATTATGATACAGTCAATTGTTGTATATTGCTTTCTTATTTGATGTCAGATAAATGAAGCTTAGAAATTAGTTAGGATAGTTAGTCTTTTTTACGTTATTAGTTACCAAGTTGTCCCCTTCATGTCGTTTTCACCTTTAAAATATTATAATTATCTTATGAATATTATTGTTTATTATTGTTTGTGTTTTTATTTTATTGTTCCTCGAGACTATTGCTAAAGCTAATTAATTAGATATTTCATATTTATGCCATATCCTTATCACGCAAGTTGCACTTACCGGAGACAGTAATTTTATGCTATACAGTTTGGTGGTATTTTTGACACTCAATGTTTGGGACGCGTAGCACTAACCGCACGGCTCATAATTGGCAAAGAGCGTCCTCTCACGTCCCCGTCGCCGGACGAATGCAGATGGAATGCAGACTGCAGAGAGCATTTTGTAATAATTATAATTATTGTGCAATGCTAAGGTTTGCGTGGCCTGGGCGCGGGCGGCGCGGGTTCACTGATGTGTTGTGCGAGCGGAAGCGGGACAGAGCATTATGCAAAGGCTTGTTTTTTCCTTACTTGAGTTCATAATTATTACAATTTGTAAAAACTAGATTAGATATTATTTTTTTGCCTTTTCTTTGTATGTGTTGTACTGTTTGTGTAGTAGATTTTTATTTTTTATATTTTACTTGTTTCCTTGGTTGTTGATCCTTATTATGTCTTGTTTCTTTTTTTTTTTTATTGTTATTTTTTTTAAGCATCAATTATACAATATGTTTTAATTTATGTTAGTAAGTAAGCGGGCGTTCGCATGTCACTCAAGGTGACCACTGAAAATCAGCGTTGCACTGTGGCTCGCGTCGCAGTGCAACAATAAGCTGAGTGGTCACCTACGTGTCACATTTATGCGACGTACAAACTCCTTTTTATCTTCTTTTTGTTGTTAGCTATATAAGTATAGAAATTTATGTTAAACGAGTGTGTGCGTCATCTTATCTGTGACAAATAAATGAGTTTTCTTTCTTTCTTTCTTTCTTTCAAATTATTTGAACATTCAAACGATTAAACTTAAATACAAAAGAAATGAGCAATGAAATGACAAATAGCGCGAATATGTACATAAAGCGATTCTCGAATATCCTCCAAATAATTTTGACAAATTTGGATATTAAGCGAATACGCAAATCATTTTACAAGGGGCTCCGTTTGACATCCACCAGAAGTCACGGCTTTAACTTTGGTAAAATTAAATTTCCGAGTCCGATCGCCACAGTTTGATTTAGGTCTTGCGTAATCAAAATTTGGCGACAAATTCTTTAGGTCAGCGGTTTCCAAAGTGTGTTACGCCAATGTGGGCCTTGGAAATACCAATACTAAATGTATATAAGAGGCACTAAGCAGAATGGCATTATTTTTATTCAATAGCTAAAATTCAAGTCGAACAAAAATCTATTTTTACTTGCTATATTGAGTTTTCTTCTCACGTAGTCTTTAGTAACTTTTTTCTTCCTTTAATCGGATTATTATTGAAACACGCTTTTTATGTAAAATAATCCGTTTGTTTTTCTCTCCCATTCTATATTTGGAAACCTAATTGTTATGTTTTTATTATCTATTTTCTTAGATTTATAATCTAAGAAAGGAAAGGAATAAACAGGTCTTTGATTTGGCTAATTGAGATTAATATTATACGCATGCTCAGGAGAAAATCTCGGCTCATACTGTGTTCCTTATTTTTTGGATTTTTGCACCAATTATTTCTTGCTTGCATTACGTGCTTACTTCATAACATTTACTAGCAAATTAGTCTTATGGGTTATGGGTTTCAATTAATATTAAGTCATAATAATTAGTAGTAATAATTAATAATTAGTCTTATGGGTTGTGGGTAGTTCTCAAGTATGTAATTTGTTTATTAATATTAAAAGCTCATAATTGTATGACAGCAGGAATAGTAGCTTGGGTTGGTAATTATTGTCAACCAATCTGCACTAGGTCAGCGTGGTGGATTAAATTATGGCCTAACTTCTCTCAATCGTACTCTTGATTGTAGAGGAAGCCTGTGCCTTGCAGTGTGGCGTATATGGGCTGATACAGTAACAGTGACGTCTTGTTTATCTTCAAACTATAAAAATATGGTTTTAAAAATAAGACACCCTTACGTAATTATTGTTCTTTATTTGGTTAAAAAATGGGATCTTAGAGTTATTGCAATATTGACCAAAATATCTTACAATCAAAAGAGATCTTACAATAAACATAACAACCAAATATATTTCTACGAGTGCATTTCAAACGGCTGAGGAAAGTTTGGTAGCCATTGTCATGATAATCTCCTTTAAAGCCTTCTTACTTTGAACCGATATAGAGGAGAAGCCACCGCCTCGATCGAATACTTTGGTATTAAGAATTATGTGAATCAGTTCTTGGTTGGTGTGATATCATACAAAACTCATTTGTGTTGGTATACAATATTTCCGACCCGACCGCCCCTTGACCACGAAAGCTGTAAAGTAATCGAAACGTCGCGAAGATATAAAATGTAAAAATTAAACCAAATCTGGGCGTCACTTGGTCCTCGCATTGAAAATCAGCGCTGCAGTATTGCTTATGCATCACCGAATGTTAGGTAATGGAAATTATACTTAAAATAATATAAAAGATTGTATATGCTAAAATTAATATTGAAAGTAATGGAAATTATATAAAGTGTTGTGAATCTTAAATTCTTAGGTTTTTCTTATGATAAAAAGTTCGTCTATTGATTTATATAATTTTAATACTACCGGGGGTATATAATAACTTAGTCATTGTGTTGAGAGCGCGCAGTTCCAGCATCATATTCATTGGAGAGGCCTCCGGCGAAACATCGTTCTCGAAGATACAGTTGTGAGTTTTAATTATTATATTCATACTATGTACAAATATAAGTGTGTCTCAGAAATAAAAGTGTTTGAGCACTATATCTGAGTTTCACGAAGCATTTAGCTGAATGCGAGGTCCATTGTGGGCGCAATGATAATTATTTTATGTGTTTCTCTTACATGTGTTACCTTCTTTTTTGTATATTTTTGTCACTGTCCAAGAATAAATTCTTTCTTTCTATATAAATAATAAATAGTTTACTTCAATGTGTACTTTCGCGTAAATCTAAGAAACCATTATACAATATTTCTTTACAGTTCAAACAAAGCGGCGCGGCGCGCGGGTAGTTTTACTTAACAATTCAAAAGATGTTCTAAAAGAGTATTTGAAGAATATATTGATATTGAATAAAACATTGTTAGTAGTAAGAACCTATTTTTGTTCCTGATCTACTTTGAGTAAAATTTTACTAATTGAGCACTTCTTTGTGTTTTAAATTCTACCTTTGTGAAGGCTATAGTACTTAAGAACCAGGGTAATTTGTGTATATGTAACTTTATTCAAATATTAATTTATTTAGTCGATATTGTTATAAAGCGTAGATATTTCGTTTGATATTCCTTTAAAAAAAACAAATAATTACATCCAACAGTCACATACATAGTCCTGACCCCACACAAAGATTGAATCGATACAATCGAGGGTATCAGAAACTATGCGAGAATTTTCGGTCTCACAAACACCCAGAATCGAAACAAATACCACAGGTTCACACAAAATGTATTTGCTTTCGCGCGGGGATCGAACCCGCGGCTTCTCGTTTTACAGCCGGCGCAGCGTCTATAAAACTGCGCCACGGAGGCTGCCAAAGGAATTGACTTGACATTTTTTGCTTGGATTTTTTGAGGTCGGCAACTAGATTAGAACTATAGGCAACTGCTTAGAATGCGAGATCCCTTTAGAATATCTTTGTAAGTGGGACATTTTCAACAAAAAGATACATTATCGGATAGTAATTCGTCCTTTTTACCAGCGATATTACTTTTGCACAGGTCCGATATTGTAATTGACGAGTACGTGGGCAATGATTTTATAAACTTTCTTCCTATGTATATATATATTTTTATTCTAGTTTTCCCTGTTATGTATATTTCCTATCTTAAGTGTTTGATATATTTTAATCTATTATTTGGTAATCAAATTTCGGAAATTAGTCCTCAATAAATCCCAAATCTGTTTGAATACGTCAATGTTATTCACGCCATTAATCCCTTTGCTTAATTTCTTGTGTTCAAGCTTTCAATATAAATAAGTAACTAAATACACCCAACAGTCACATACATAGTCCTGACCTCACATTAAGATCAATTAAGTCTTGTGTCGTGGGTGTCAGGAACTACGAGAGACTTTTCGGTCTCACAAACACCCAGACCCGAGACAAATATTTGTGGGCCTCACAAACATTTGTCTCGGTGCGGGGATCCAACCTGCGGCCTCTCGTTTCACAGGCGGCGTCTAACCAACTGCGCCACGGAGGCTGTCTAAAATATGTAATATGGGGAAACCACCTAAGTATTATAGCTGTAAGCTTTTATAATTACCTGTATTAGGTACTTAACGAATAATTCAACTGAGTCTAATGAAAATATATGTTAGACGTTTTTTGCGTGCCACTGTTGATCCTGCGACACAGGAGTTACAGTGTGTGGGTAGGACAGTAGCTACGAAATCAAGTGAGTGTGTGAAAATCATTAAGAAACCTACATACCATAGATATTTTAATTAATCTATGGTATGAGTCCACCAACTTGCAAATCGCAATAAATCAGGCATCTCGGAAAGCTATGGCTTTTCGAACTATGAATTACAGAGAGGCCCATGCTGAGCAGTGTGCTCTTAGGGGCTGAAACTATATCCATAGTCCTAATAAAATGTTAAAACAGTTATTTTTTATATATATGATACACTACCTTCGCAGCCAAATATCATTTGATTTGGTGTGTTCACGCCCGTTTTTTATTCGTCTCACATCACACATCCGCCGTAACAAGTGAAATGTCAATCTGAGGGATTCTCGCTCTGGCCTTGAATAATTCGATCGAATAACAATATTTGTGAACATATTGAGTTTTAACATCATATGGCTCAGGATGGCGAACGCAGTGGAATGCCAAGCATTCCTTTGTCATTCATGGTGTTGTTTGGTTTTGCTACATGATGAATGACAACAGCGTGGCTCTACCACTTTTAAAATTATACTGTCGATACTGATTGTTGGGTTACATACATATATAAACTCACGCCTATATCCCAGAAGGGATAGGCAGAGGTGTCAGGACACCCACATTTCGCTTTGTATGTTCCGTCCCACAATGTGATAGGTGGCGAGCCTATCGCCATTTCGGGCACAAATTCCTGACTCTGGGCTGATAATGAATAGAAAAATCCAATATCACTTTGCCCAACCCGGGATTCGAACCCAAGACCTCAGCTTTGTAACCGTACCTAGTACAACTACGCCACCGAGGCAGTCAGCATTGTTGGGTTTGTTGAAATAACATCCAGACTCTAGTGTCGAGAGTACGGCTGCTGTGGACATTAGGTAAAAGTAAAAATATTCTGTTCGGACACTTCCAGCGGGTATGAGGTATCCCACTCAACATGTTTTCGATAGGACAAAGATTTTAAAGTAGTAAACCGGAGCCATTATTGAAATAATACGAACAAAGCTTTCATCACAGAGTACATTTTACATACTAAGATAGAGACGTCACTCAATCAATTCAAGGCGCCCTCTGGCGTTAAGTAAGAAAAACAATCCAGTAATATATCTATACTTACTTTCATTACCTTTATATACGAAAAGAAAAGATTTAGGCAGGTTTGGACCTGAATAAGATCTAATAGAATCGATTTGAATTTTGTCTACTTGAAACCAATTATTCTGTATAGAGATGTGAACATAACAATTCTCATTTCCGCATGTGTATGCATTTTAATAAATTTAATAATTGTTTTAAAATTAACTCATCAGCAAATAAGCTAATCAATGCTGTTAAAAGTAATTTAGGGCCAATAATATCCGCGTAAAATACAATCTACATAAAATGGAGAAACCCGTACAAACCAACGATTTTTTCGCCCTCTGGTGTTAAGTTAGTAAAAACGATGATTATAATTCGTTGTTGTGTGTTCTAAGTTAAACCACCGTGGCTTTCATTTTATTTAATTTGAGAATACAATTTCTTTTGTATAAGCCTTTTCCTTACTCGTCGGATACAGCAAATCGTGGCTTTTTCTGTTGGATAAAAGTATTTGGGATTTTTGACCTCTATTGCTTATGGTTTATAATGCATATATATAATTACAATATTGTTTACCAGTTCTTATTTATCAAATTATTAATTCTCCAAACATAAGATTATTAAAACTGAATATTAATGCAAAGATTGGGTTAAATATCAAAGGTTTTATTTAATGTTTTTAAATTTTATCATCAAATATTTACGGCATAATTTATTTGAGGTTCTTAGAAATGTCATGAAAAAATAGTCTAGATTATTTTCGATGAAAACATTAAAAATCCATCCAATTCCAATTTTTTAAGGCTTCAGTTTCAAAGCCTATGCAAACTTTTGCTTAAAGCAAACCTTTTAAAGGTTTACAAGTGTTTACGGGTTTGTTAAATTAGTATATTTATTAGTATTTTTTAAATATAAACATTGCTATTTAGGTCGATGTAGAAATTGCTTGAGGGTCTAATAAGAAGATGGTCATAGTTTGGTCATACCTGCTAAAACGAGATAAAACCACAGCAATGTCTATTCCTTCCGCCAACACTAGTGTTCTAGTTTGTCGGACATTATACCCAGAGTAACTACTCGAAATAAATTAACATCTTATATCTCAGGATGGCGAGCGCAATGACAAAGGAATGACAAACGTTGCTTTGTAATTCATGGTGTTGATTTGAGTTGATTTACCATCCGTAGCACAGCTTGGTAGACTAAAAGAAATTCTCCTGAAAGGCTTAATGTTTGGTACGCTAAAAGAAATATTCTCGAAAATATGTCATGAAAGTAGCCAAGATGAAAACTCATGTGCGACGCATGTAACATCTCATGCCAGGTCATATATGACCAGAGCATATATCAATACATATGCTCTGGTCATATAAAATAATACGATTTATTTTTATTTAACACGTGTCGTGTCACGGGATCGGTTAGCATGGCATTTCAGTAGTATGTTACCGCCTATAATATTCGGTAGCAGAAGAAAACAAAAAGCATCAAGAATTTTTAATATGAAAGTATACTTTCAATATGTTTTTCGTGCGGCATCCGATTGAGATGAATTTTGCAATTAGCTCGGTGATAGTCTTTTCACTGGACATATCGAAAAACGTGCGGCTTCTGTGAAATAAATTGGATAGACTCAATAGACTAGATATTTTAGAATGACGGGAGCGAAAATCGACGGCAAAAGTCATTAAGCGAGTGATTGTATAAGTCATATGTCATCTGTTGGCGAGTGGCGAAATTTGGAACTGCAAATTAAAAAATCTATTTAGTACAATGTTTTAGATATTTTTACATATTATTAAAATAATAAGCATTTATACTCCTACTCATAAAGTTTTAACATGTGCAATTAAATAAAATTGACTGTTGGTAATGGACTAGATGTGTGCACGGGGGTCACGGGTTCAAATCCCAGAGTAAACTGCTGACTTTTCAGTTATGTGTTTTGATCATCAATCACCACGCACTTATATGTGAAGAAAATATCGTGAGGAAGCCTGCATACCATATAGATTTATAAGAATTTCCATGGTAAGTATATATGTATAGTGCACCAACTCGCATTATGACCGCATCTTGCACTATATGGGCTCACCCCTCTCAATCGTACTTTCAATTGTAGAGCCCGTGACCTGAAGTGCGACGTAATATGAACCGATACAGATATAATAAATTGTGAAAGGAAAAACTATTATTTTTATTTTGACAAGAGCGCTTTCGGCGACAAAATTATAGACGATCTGTAGGTGTTATCCGTTTAATCGAAATTTCACAAGGCATAAGTAAAGAAAGGTTCACAAGACAACCTATTTCTGAGATGGCCTCTTTATATCGGTGAGACTTTGATAAATGTGTCTATTTTAACATTAAGTTTATTAGGACACGAATATTCTTATAAGTACGAGTAAATATATAGTCCGCCCCGTGACCATGAAAGCTGTAAAGTAATCGAAACGTCGGGAAGTCAAAAATGTAAAAATTAAACTAAATTCGCGATCAAATCCGTAAATAATAGTTTTATTTCAAAGTAAATACATTTTCTCTGCTCGGGTTTTCAGAATTTATCTCAGATGAGGGCACAATGTCGGCTGATTACTTACGTGTAGTTGTTATTAGCGTATAATTATTGTTTTTCTAATATTCTGTATAATTTCTTTCTTCTTTCTTTCTTTCTTTCTTCTTCTCTTTATAAAAAATCTTAGATAAACGACTTCAGGTGTTCAGGTCAAGTTATGACTTACCCTGAAGATCTGAAGTTGTCTCCAAAAGGTCAAACAGAGGTTACTTACACCCACAGATTGTCATGCCTATTTCCGTCCTATGGTATCGTGGAGGACAAGCCAAAATAATTATATACATATATAAATGTTTCAATTTGGTAATAATTTTGTTTAACCAATCAATTCAACACAAAACTTTACATTATTAAATACTTGTGACTTCGGGAAATGAATTACTCGATGCAACTAGAGCGCATTATCACACTTGATTCCAAAAAATAACAAGGCTTAATACCTCAGTATTTTTTAACCCTTAGATAAATAATAATTCTTTAAACGCCAACATTTAATTACCAGTCTAGAATTTGTTATAAAATAATGAGAATCATTTTTTTTTAAGAATTCGATGGGACAATGTCGATTCATACAATAACATAACATACGTCATGGGATTACACATTTTATAAATACCATTATTATTAACGATAAATAATATAAATTAACCATTTAGTTAACTAAACTTCCAATTGAGATGTAATATAAACATGATTTGAAATAATTAAACCGACATCAAAATTGTAATAAAAAACTATGATACTATTTTTATTATTCTGTAATACCTTAGTATGCCATCATTTTTTTCGCGTCGGTGCCAGCTGGGCTACTATAAGCTGTATAAACATCACGCTGCAAACTATGCGGGTAAAACCGCGGGGCAAAGCTAGTCCCAAACATTAAGGCTGTCGATTTGATTAAACTTAGATTACCAGAAGTTTCTACCGATTAATGTTTGAGGAAACTAATTTAAACCACGTGTCAACTGAAGTTATGTTATTAATGGTAAGTAATTACATATATAATGTTGATATTTGGGTATTGAAGAATATATGGAAGACATAACATGGACAAACTATTAACAGTTATGTAGGCTACTGCAATGATTGCAGACGATCCAATATTTCTATGCAATGTAGTGATAAACAATTGCTACATAAAAATTACTGGCAAATTACATTATCTTTATCAAAGACATTGATTTAAAAAAGTATAGGTCCTTCACTACGTTTGAAGTTTAAAAAAGATGACCGTGAAAATCGCGCTAAAATAAATATTAAATTAACTTCATTTAATAGATTTCGTCTAACCGGTTATAAAAAATATGATCTTCATTTTTATTACATTGTCTGGCATAATACAAGCAATCATTTTCAAAATCGTTGCGAGTGACGACTAATTTCAGTAACGCTCTACTAGAGATTTACTGGAGCGTGCGCACCAGTTACGTCGGAACACTTTACACGCTTTCCGCCCTGTCCATATATTTGTGTATGAATTGAAAAATCTTAACGGTTCATGGCCTAAACTCACTCAATGATCTACACAGCGAACTTTGGATTATTCATAAATTGCGAGTATGCATGCAATGCTATCTGTCCGTATCCTTTACCGACTTATCATCAGGGTAGCGGTTTAAATTTTTTCTTCTTCTAAAAACAACAAATTATTGACTAAAAAAAAGCTACTCGAACAATCTATCTGAAAGCTAAAATGTGTATAAAATGGTGAATATTCAAATTTGCGGGAAGGAAACTATTTGATCATTGTTCGTAAATGTGAAACCATACGACGGTCTCGGTGAGCCGCGCAATCCCGACCGCAAATAATCTGGGCCCAAGTATGTGCGTATCAAAATGTCTTTGTTCAACATGAGGATTCCCAAGCAGTTTTACCTTTAATATCATTATTTATTTATCCATGCTTAAGATGCTTGTTTGAGACGCAATTTCAATTAATTCACTTATTTATTAGTTGAATAAAACATTTCAAATGTTTGATTTCTCTCTACTTGACGTATCTGCAAATGAATCGTGCAGCAAAAATTAAATTAAGCTTCCAATTTTTTTTCTAGGACATAGTTTACAGATGTGCTACTTAAATACGTAATGAAATGTTAATTACATTTTTAAACTATATGGCGTCAAAGGTGGCCCAAACATTCAGCCCTAATGTTTAAACATTAATAAACATTTAATGTGATGACAATCTTGTGGAGTAGTTGAGGGCGCTGTGCATGTTTTAAAGGAATGTGTTTGAAATGAAGCCGAAATATATTATTTTTTTTCTACAAATTTGTCTGATCTCTTGACGGATGAGGCTAAATCATTGTTTAATGTGTTATGTTAAGTATTAAGAGACGCAGCGGTGATTAGGTTTATGTGACTTGCCCTAATGAGGGTGACATAAATATTTGTATTTGAAGCCCTCTTTAAAACATAAAGAAAAAAATCTTCAATAATACTGGCCAATTTCATAAACAGATAAAAATATGTTCTATATAAAACAACAGATAATAACATCCTTGATCCAGTAATGGACAAGGATACAAGTTCCCGGTACCTTGTCGTCTACGTCAATAGAAATAGCGTGATCACGTTTATTTATTAGAGCAATTCTAACACGCGACATTTGACGACGTGTTTGGACTGTCTTCTATCTTCACACGAGACCGCATTCTTATTGATCTTATTTCCAGACTGCTTTAGTAATATTTGAAATATAAGGAAATGTATTTCTATACGGAATTGTATTTCCTAGTGAAAAGATGGCATCACAATCGAAGGAAACGTTTGCGAAAACTAAGAATAGAGAGTGCGGGAAAAATTTAGAGGCTCTCAGGATTGTATTAAGGTTCTTGAAGGCAACACTTTTTATATTTGTTTATGTTTTCATATTTCCATGTCTTGAAACATATTTTATTAATAAATTAATTTCGGAACATTAATAACTGTATCGAAATTGAAACATAAATCTTCGTTTGCTTCGTAGTTATCAACATAATATTATGAAAAAAGAATATTTGAATAACTAATAAAAAAAAAAACGCTCTAAATTGTATACAAATTCGCGAGAAAATCCTAATAATTCTAGTACAACTTAATAATTCTAGTACAACTTAATAAAGGAGTAATATTTCCCTTCGAATACACTTCAATGTGATGTGAAATTTAATTAAAAAGGTTTTAATAAGGCCAAAGTCGTCTCATATAGTATACTGAGCTCGTGTCGGTAAACAAACTCACACCGCTGTTTGATGATAAACGCGCGGAAAAATAATTAACACGGTAAATATTAAATCAAATTAACCTCCTTTTTGATTAAAACCTCCACGTTTATAAATTGTAGTGTCCATGACTGGGTAAACTACTTTCGTGACTCCGATTTAACTACGCATTTCTTTGTTCTGATGATTGATGGCAAAGTTATTGGATGATGCAATGCTACAACTGCTCCTGTTTTAAATAACAAAAACCCAATTTTTAAGAAATATGCATAACAATATTATTTATCGCTCAGCTTAAAATAAAATAATTGTAAATACCTTTGGAGATATTCGGACAAAGAAGTATCCAAATATTTTTCAGGCAGACAATGTCGTTGTTACGTTTAAGTTCTCGTAGCATACCTTGAGTATACCCGTCGCTAACCTACTTGCGATGGCAGGCGCCACAAATTCTTAAAATAAAGATTAATAGATTATGATTGGAATTGTCTCCTCAAGTAAAATTTTGTCTTATAATTTATAAGTTTTCATGGACTAATGGTTGTTTTAAGTGTTATTTTATTGCATGAATGTGCTACCAAAAATAAATAATAATTACATTAAATTAAATACATAGGGTCAATTGCATCGTTGTATCTTGTTGCATGATTGACAAAAAAGTCGGTGAATTCACGTATTTCGCTTTTTTTTATTGCTTTGAATGGTGAGATGAGCATATCATTCGCATGATGATAAGCGATACGACCGACCGCTCATGAGCAGTAGCAAAACAATATGAATTACACATCCTCTGCGCTCGCCATCCTAAGACATAAGATGTCCAGTAGATAGTCTCAATATGTCCAGTAGTTACTCTGGCTACAATGTCCTCCTTACCGAAAAAAAAAAACAGTGCATTTACACTTTTGGAAGGAGAAATATACATTGCAGTGGTACCTACCCAGGCCGCCTCTCACATAATACACAGTCAGGTCATAAGTATTGTCAGACAGTAAAAACTTTTCTTTTAGAATGCTGGCCACAAAAAAGTTTATTGAATTCGAATTTCGAATTGTTCATGAAAATAAAAATGTATACTTTTTAGAATTTTACTCATTTTTTAATATGGAGTGGACGCTTAAAGAAGACCGTGTTGCAGTTATTGCGTTGCATGCATTTTCAGTATGCAGTTTTTGCATACTGAAAAATTTGAATATAACCAAAAGATTAGTTTATCGTACCATCAAACGATACATTTTTGTGAGAAAGGTGTAAAAACGAATGCAGTTGTGTATCAAAATCCAGTCCTGACGAACCTTGTGGAACCTGTTTCTCATACCATGTTCAATAACAGGCACTGGGTATTCCAACAAGATTCGGCGCCAGCTCATAGAGCGAAGAGCACACAAGACTGGCTGGCGGCGCGTGAAATCGACTTCATCCGGCACGAAGACTGGCCCTCCTCCAGTCCAGATTTGAATCCGTTAGATTACAAGACATGGCAACACTTGGAGGAAAAGGCGTGCTCAAAGCCTCATCCCAATTTGGAGTCACTCAAGACATCCTTGATTAAGGCAGCCGCCGATATTGACATGGAGCTTGTTCGTGCTGCGATAGACAACTGGCCGCGCAGATTGAAGGCCTGTATTCAAAATCACGGAGGTCATTTTGAATAAACTTTAGTGTCATAAGAATCGATGTTTTGTTTAGTTCATTTTGGTATATAAATGGTTACATAATGAATAAACTTATGTCAATTATTTTATATTAAACATGTGACAGAATTTATGACCTGACTAGGTATATAAGATACAACTATTGTTAATAATTTTTCCATGTATGTCTTTCATCTTTTCTTCAATACACAAATATCACGTTAATATATATAATTACTTACTGTTGAGTACACAAGTTCAATTTACACGTGGTTTAAATTAGTTTCCTGAAACATTAATCGGTAGAAACTTCTGGTGTCTAAGTTTAATCGATTATCCCGTCGTTACACACAAAATATTCAGCCTCTCTTTGACATCGCAATACGGGCCAATTCAAAACGGACCCCACATTTTTTGTTCGAAAAATTCTTTTGTACAACTTTCTTCGCCATCAAATTCCATTTTTTCACGCGAAAAATTTTGCTCTCCGAATTTGGAAGCTGCTCTGAATTTCCACAACCCCTAATTCAATACTTTAGATTTCGAAGTTAAATGAATGTAAATATAATAAGGATTACGGAACACCTTGCTTTATGAATATTCTGCCTTTGATATATCTTTCTGATTTTTAACACATTTTAGAACTGAAACGATTTGCGTTTTAATTATGGTTTATGTTGTTTTACATTTCTGTCTGATGGAGATTACGCCATATAGTCCACCACACTAGCCTAGTGCGAGTTGGCGGACTTTACAAACCATACACATTTTTATAAATTCGCTATAGTATAGGTTTCCTCCTGATGTTTTCCTCCACTGTTAAAGTGCGTGGTATTTGACTATCAATACACACCAAAAGGTTAGCGATATTCATGACAGAAATACTAGAAACAGAAATAATCTAGTCAGTCATAAGACCAGGCTCCAGAAAATTAGCAAATCTTTTAAGGGTTACTGTATACATTTCTATAATAAAGTTCCCACTCACATAAAAGCCTTAACTATAAATAAATTTAAATCTAATATTAAACGACAGTTGTGTAATAAAGCATATTATAAAATTTCAGAATACTTAGAAGATAGTAAGGCGTGGGAATAAAACATAATATAAGTCCCCGAACCGGATGTGTGTGTACTCTGTTAAATATAATCTATATATTAATACGTGATGCAAAAACTTTGGACCCACTTTTTACGGAAATTGCGCGGACGCAGGAGCACTTAAACTCGTTTTAAAAGGATAATAGCTAAATATAATTTCGGCTAATAAAGGAATTTATAGCAATTTATTGCTAAATAATTAATTCAATTTTTACTAATATAGGTGCGCTACCAACATTACGAACAAGAAAATATCTACGTTTTTCAAATCACGAATGTATGACAGCGCTCCCTCTATATATAAATACTCTAAGACGTATACATACTCTTTGGTCAAATTGCTTCTTTTGTTTATTATAGACATAGTTGAATGTCAAACAGAAAAGTTTGTTTAATGTGGTTTTATTCAATGTCAAATAGAAAAGTTTTATTTGACGAATACTACGTAAAATACTGAGCGCTTATACAAATTGTGTAGCAGTAAGATACATTGAAATGGATACGGGCTATCATTATATTGCATAAAGAAAGTTCTGTAGCAGCAATCTGCAATAACAACATTCAGGTACAAAAAAAAATTAATTTGCTATTGCTGGTTCAAAGCAATTATTGTAGTTTATGATTTCAGTAATTGCATATACTTCAGGATAAATAAGTGATTTTGAGAGATACGTACATTTAAATGTGCACGAATTATCAGAATAACAACATCATTATACAGGTAAAAACTTTTCCTCTTCTTGATTTGGTCGAATTTCGACCACTAGGCGACCACTAGTTAAAATAATTATCCCACTTGTGTCACCATAGTTGTAGGCAATTTGAGTACGTCATGCTCGCTTAAAGGTCTGTGCTTGCGGCGGCGTCGTGTGCCGGGTCGGTCACTTCCCTATAACACGGTTGAGGAGACCGATGGCTGGCACATGCGTCATACTCGTGAACGGGTGCTGCTTGTGTAGACTGGTCTGCTCAATTTGCTTATAATGATAATATTAATTACTTTGTTTTTCTTTTTTAATTTTTTTATTGCCTTTCATTGCTTTTGCTCAACAGTGTATACCGATTCCGCGGTCAGGGCGACCACACTTAACTCAGCCGTACAATATAATTATTATTATGAATAATTTATGAACTGCTCTGAATTTGAACTCTTGTATGATCACTGTATTGTAAACTTATTTTGAAAAGAGCAACGCTAGAGTTTCTTGCCCGTTCTTCTCTGGCGAAAACAGCCTTGTGAACTGCGTGGTAGTGGGAAAAAAATATGACTGAATCTAAATAGTGTATGACATTTTATGGATTCAATAAATATTTTCATTTCATTTCATTTCACCTGATTCCAAAAGTCATAGGTGAGGCCTAGGATTTGAGCCCGCGACCACCGTGAGCATGTTGGTAGCCGCGTCTGCCACGACGCAACAGGCCACCACGCACTTTTGCCTTTGAATTTAGAAATGATTACAAAAATTCCATTAGCCCTATAAAATTGGACATTCTTTAGAATCTTCAGTCATAAAAGGACATAAAAAAGTAACCGCCTGCCGTCAATTTCTGAATCCATTAGGTTGACCTTTTCGCTAAACTCTTTGAAGCATGTAGGTACTGGGGAGTCACGAGCCTGATTAACCCGATAAGAAATATTTTCCGTACACTCGTACGAACTGGCAATTCACAATAGGATTTTCCGATCAGCATTGTATTGCCAATTTTCCTTATTATCCTTTGGTAGACAAGGTTGAATTTAGACATGTTTTGTCTTTAAAACAATAATTATATCTCAGCTTGTTAAGTGGTAGGATAATTAATGGAGATGGTGTGGCGAGTAGGCAAGTAACTCGCACTACTTAAACGTACTTCATCGTACGATCGGTGACGTCGGGTGGCGTGATGTATGACTCACGCACCTTGTTGATAGGTCGTCATCGATGCGCTTGGCCACACCCCCACAAGATGGACTCCTGCGCATCTATTGTTCTAATTCATGCGCCATTATTATTTTGCGTGAGCCTTTTGTTCTCGTTTAGCCGCCATAATTGTTTTGCACAAATTTGTGGTAGTGGAGGTGCACGATTTGGTATAAAAGGGCGATGCAATATTTAATAAATTACTATTAACTGTCGACTACTTGTTTTATTATACAACATAACTCTGCTGCTTCACTGGTGACCACGACGTGATGGAACCCGCAAATAGCGCTGCCCCAGGCGGAAGTACTGCTGAAGCTTTAACCACCTTGGAAACTTGTCGAGTCGGAGCAAGAGCGCCACCATTCAACTCCGAGGACCCTGAGCTTTGGTTCGCGCAAGTGGAAGGGCAGTTTATTCTGTCAGGAATCACGATGGATGCTACCAAATTATATTTCGTGCTTGCCCAGCTAGAACCCCAACACACGGCAGAAGTGCGGGACTTGATTGTCCGACCGCCCGTAACAGAAAAGTACGAAAAACTTAAGTCAGAATTGATCAGACGACTTTCCGCCTCCCAAGAGCAAAGGATCAAACAACTGCTAATGCACGAGGAATTAGGAGACCGAAAGCCGACTCAATTTCTCCGGCATTTACAACATCTTGCCGGTGTTGCAGTCCCCACAGACTTCATTCGGACTATTTGGACAAGCCGCTTGCCTACACATCTCCAAACATGCATAGCAGCTCAAGAAACAAAAATGAAACTTGAAGATTTAGCGGAGTTAGCCGACAGGATAAACGATATAGTTCCATCTACGGCACAAGCAAGCAGTCAAGTAGCCGGTACATCGATGCCACACTCTGGGCCAACTACTAGTACGCCTTTAGACGTACTCACCCAGACAGTAGCTGAACTTAGTCAGCGAGTAGAAAGCTTGAGGACGAAGCTGGACGCACAATCACGCTCACGAACTAGATCCCGTGGAAGACGATCACGCAGCAATTCTCGTCCACGTTTTCAACCCGAAGAACGCCCATACTGTTGGTATCATTTTCGTTTTGGAGTTCGCGCACGCAAATGTCTCCAGCCTTGCAAATTTAAGAAGACGGAAAACTTCCAAGGCAGTCACTAGCGGCGGCAAACGATTGCCTTTCTATTTCTAGCCGCCTGTTCATCACAGATCGTACGACGAAGGTGCAATATCTTATAGATACGGGTTCAGACCTGTGCGTCTTCCCACGATCTGCTGTTCGCGAACCTCGAATCAAAACAGGTTATGAATTATTTGCTGCAAATGGAACAACCATACACACATATGGGTATTTACCATTGACATTGGACCTGGGACTCAGACGCGCTTATACTTGGCGTTTTGTTATAGCCGATGTCAACAGACCTATAATCGGCGTCGACTTTCTCGGTTACTATAACCTATTAGTCGATTGCCGTAACCAGAGATTGGTCGACGGTACTACTAGCCTCACAGTATCAGTAATAACTTCTACGGAAGCTATACCTCCTGTCCGCACAATTGTTGGTGACACGGTTTACCACACCATACTGAAGGAGTATCCTGCTGTTACTCGTCCTGCCGGGAAACCATTTATGGCGAAGCATTCCACGGTACATTATATACGCACTACCGATGGTCCACCTGTATGCAGCCGATATCGTCGTTTAGACCCAGAAAGGCTGAAGATAGCGAAGATGGAATTCGAGGACATGGTACAAAGCGGTACGGCTAGAAGATCGCAGAGCCCCTGGTCTTCACCACTTCGTCTGGTGCGCAAGAAAAATGATGGTTGGCGACCCTGCGGAGATTACAGGGCTTTGAACGCACGCACAATTCCGGACAGATACCCTGTCAGACATTTACAGGATTTTACCAGCCACTTATCAGATTGCAAGGTGTATTCAACTATCGATCTAGTCAAAGCGTACAACCAAATACTTGTTTTTGAAAGCGATATACCTAAGACCGCAATTACCACCCCGTTCGGCCTCTATGAGTTTCCATGCATGACATTTGGACTCCGTAACGCCGCACAAACTTTTCAGCGTTTCATGGATGAGGTTTTAAGAGGCTTGGATTTTTGTTTTGGTTATCTGGATGATATTTTGGTCTTCAGTAAAAATCCTATTCAGCACGAGCAGCACCTAAGGCTATTATTTCAAAGATTGACAGAATACGGTGTACTGATAAACACTAGTAAGTGTATTTTTGGACAGCCTGAAGTGCAATTTCTTGGCTTTAAGGTTTCTGCCGCAGGCATACGACCACTTGACATAAGAATCCAAGCTCTGCTCGACTTTCCACCCCCAAAGACAATTAAGGAGCTGAGAAGATTTCTGGGAATGATTAATTTTTATCGTCGCTTCATTCCTCACGCAGCTTCTACTCAGGCAACTCTAAATCAACTTCTAGCCGGTCCCAACATTAAGGGCTCTCAACCCATAGAGATGACCCCAGCGTTACTAGAAGCATTTAATCTTTGCAAAAAAGATCTTTCACGTGCGACACGGCTGGCACACCCGGACACACAAGCAGAATTGTCAATTCACACGGACGCTTCGGACACGGCAATTGGAGCTGTCCTGCAACAGTATAAAAATAGGAGTGGCAACCCTTGGCATTTTTTTCGAAGAAACTCAGCCCAGCTCAAAAGAAGTACAGCCCGTATGACCGAGAGCTATTAGCTATTTATGAAGCTATAAAATACTTCCGATTCATGGTTGAGGCAAGAACATTCGCAATTTTCAAATATTAATATTTTGATGCGACAATTTTTGTCTTTCTACGACTTTATTATAAAATGTCTTCGAATTATCTTTAAACTACCCCTTAGTTTTGTTTATTTGTGGAGACTAGTAAAGAAAGAAAGGATTCTTTGCTCAGCATTGGGAATTAAAGGGCTTATAATAATAAAAGTAACAATTTGCAATCACAAAACAACTGTTTATGCAACAACGCAAACAGAACAACGACAAGAATTTTAATATTGTGAATGTGATCTCGCGACATTTCATTTGCGCCATTTCTGTATGAACCGGACAATTTCCTGAAACGTCCGTATTCTATTCTTATTTCTTATTAGTTATGCATAATGCAGTTAATGTTAATATCTATCCCTATATTGCTATATCCTTTTCCGATGTTGGCTGGCTGACTAGTTAAATAATTATAAGCGAAATGATTATTTTCTGCTACTATACTAATACACTATTTTATTTTCGGGGATTTTCTGCTACAAGCCAATTTAATGTTCACTAGAAGGTCCTTAACTTGTATTTTGTATCGAAACTAGCGGCCCGACCCAGCTTCGCCTGTTGCATATATTTTTTGATTCCACTCCACACCAAATACATGTTGTTTTTCGTATAAACTCCTGTATGCCTAAACTTGACGTAGCTATCCTACTGTCCGGCTCAATCCCGTCTCATCCGCCTGTTCAGTCTCTTCCCAATCCGTCCCGTCCCTTCTCTTTATTATCCATCCCGTTTTATAACGTGCATTTACAGTTCGTCCTAACAAATCTGTCATCTATCCCAGCCCTCTCCCGTACCTTCGATTCTATTTTACTTTATGTCCCTTCTCTCCATAAACATCCATATACATCTTATATATAAAATAGGAATTATTAAAATTTAATATGAGAGTTACACTGAGATAGCAAAATAATAATTGTCAACGTTACTACTACACTTGATGCATAAACAATAATCGTATTGTGTGAGAGAAACAGGAGACCGGCTTCATTCTCATCCCTACTCCGTGCTGTTTACTGGGTCAGAAGTGACACCTGTAGACATCTGGCGGGGATAACTAATTAAATGACGATTGATCAGTTTTCGACCGGAGAGGAAAAATGATTAAATTACTAAAATGGCTATTAAAAAATAAGGGTTGATCGTAGAAAGGTGAAAATTGAGGATTGTATGTATTTTTGTATGTTGTATCATAAAAAAATAGAAATTAAAAATTTTGTCTAAAAAATAAAAAAAAAATTAGGGGTGGGACTACCCCTAACATTTAGGGGGATGAAAAATGTTGGCCGATTCTCATGGATACCGGATAAGCACAAAAAATTTCATCAAATCGGTCAAGTCGTTTCGGAGGAGTATGGCAACGAAAACTGTGACACGATAATTTTATATATTAGAAAAATAAGGGTTGATCGTAGAAGGGTGAAAATTGAGGATTGTATGTATTTTTGTATGTTGTATCATAAAAAAATGGAAATTAAAAATTTGTCTAAAAATAAAAAAAAATTTAGGGGTGGACTACCCCTAACATTTAGGGGGATGAAAAATAGATGTTGGCCGATTCTCAGACCTACTCAATATGCTCACAAAATTTCATGAGAATCGGTCAAGCCGTTTCGGAGGAGTTCGATTACGCACCCCGTGACAGAAGAATTTTATATACCGGGTATCTCAAGACTGCTACCGAAAACGAAGCCGGATGGTAGTTTTAGTGGCTACAACACAATGCAATTAAAAATTTCGCCTAGAAACGTGACAATTTTTTTTATGATTTTTTAAATATCGTCATTTTTGGGTGGTAAATCCATAGTTTTTACTAAAATAATAATTTAAACTCTTTTATACCTTAGAGTATTTATAAATAAAAGGGTATATACTATTATTTTAGAAAAAATGTATTTACCACCAAAATATGGCCATAGGAAAAAAATAACAAAAAAAATTGTCGCTTTTTTTTGTAACTTTTTTCTGTTGCATTGTGTCTGAAGTCGCTTAAACTACCACCCGGCTTCGTTTTCGGTAGCAGTCTTGATATACCCCTGTATTAGATAACCATTCTCTCCCAACCTTAACTTGTATATTGAAACGAAATAACCATTTGTTTCATTTTCAAATCATTATGTAACGTGAATTGAAATGATGTTGTACCCACACCAAATAAGTTTTTGTGGGCTAAGAACAGTCAGTAAAAGAAGATAAATCATTCTTCGGTTTGTAAGATTATGTCCAAGTATACACATTTACTACTACTTTATAACTAAGACTGAGGTCTCAATCACATCTATGAGCATCGAGTATCAATCCACTTTATATCTATTGAAAACGATTAATTAGTATGAAGATGTTTACGCATCAAAATCTCATTTTAGCATGTTTTGCATGAGTGATTCATTAGATAAGCACTATTGCTTAGATATGTTTGAGATTTAACTCGCCATTTTCTAGCTTAAAATTATTAAAGTAATTTCACGTGTCGCTAATATCGAAGCCGATAGGAAAAAATAAATATAAGCCGTTTATAAAAAGCAAAAAAATTTGAATTTGAGAAACCACGAGTAAAATAAATTAAAATAAACTTTAAAAATGTTTGAACATATTTTTCTAATAAATATACAAATGTTAATTAAAATCTATTTAGCTTCAAGTTGGAGCAAATACTAAATAGTAATATTGAGTTCTGTTAATTAGTAATAAAATCAGTTCTGAAAACGTAATCATGAGTTCGCGGGGTCAGTTATGCGGATCCCGTAACTTCTTATTTCATACTAGCTGTACCTACGACTTCGTCCGCGTGGAATTTAACAAAATCTTTATTTTTCTAAAACAAAAGAACTTTTTTTAAATAAATGTAGCCTAAGTTACTCCTTATTATATCAGCTACCTGACAATAAAAGTCCCGTCAAAATCAGTCCGACTATTTCCGATATTAGCCGGAACAAACAGACAGACAGACAAAAAAAAATCTAAGGTCATTTTCGTTATAGGTATCGTGTATATAACGATATGTACTTGGACATTTTTTTTTATTTTCACTTTACAAACAGACACTTCAATTTTATTTATATGTATAGATAAACATTACTCTGTGCTTCTTATTTTGTTAGTAATCAGCTTATTTGCTAACAAACTGAAAGCAGTTATGAGTTGAGGTCATCAGGTAATAAAAACGTCGCTTGAAATAGGAATTATTAATGCTAGTTGGTGATAGTTGATAAATATGTAATAAATTTCAGAATGACTTCCTTGTTTGTCTGTTTATATGGTTGATACAAGGTTGATAGCTAGATTAGTCATTGCTGTAAGCTAATATAATTAATGTGAAGTGGCCATGTTTTCCAAGCTAGATTTTGCATAGACAATAAATATTTAAAAATAATTACACATAATATCAGAAATAGTAATACGTATAATCAAGAGTTGTGTGCGTTTCTTTTTTATAAATCAATATGTGGTAATCGCTTTTCGTTTAAAGATAATTATTTGAAGTGCGCTATATTCTACTTTATTTATAACTAAATTCAAATACTCGATTTTAAATAATTTTAAAGGCTTAGAAATATTCTCCCAAATAGGATTATTTACAAAAGAAACAAATAGGTGGCAAATTATAAATTACTGCTTAATCATTCATAAAATAAAAACTAAAACATAGTTTTCTATAGACATAATGAACACGAACCATTTATTAGGAGAAAAGGGTTTTATACAAGCCGTGAAGTTGTTAATAACCCACCTATTGTGCGTTACAACGTTATAAAAACTTCAGAATTTGGAATGACGTTGAATATTAGCATTGAAATTATTTTGGGCATGTTGTCGGCAGTTGCCGCTACTCGTACTTCGCCCAAGTCGTAGAGTTACTTTTAGCAACTGCTACAAATACAAAAAGAAAAAAACACTGAAAACAAGTAATTTAATTTATTTTATTCGGAAAATTTACAATTCTATATCTAGGTAAAGTAAAATATTGAAATTAACAATTTAAAAGTTAATATTATGAAGTAAAATCATAATTTAGTCTGTATAAACTCAAGAGATATCTTTGATAGAGAACCATTTTCATTACAGATTTCCTGTGACTGAAATAAAAATATTCTTAATGTTGAGCGTTGAACTTTAAGGATGGCTTAACAATTTTAATGCTTGGCTGACTATTTATTCAATATATTTTATATTTTACACGTGTGATATTCCTAGGAAATGAATAGATATTTTTATTATCACGGAGTGGAGTTAACCTTCAACATTACTCCCACATCGTATGACCTATTTATATGTAAATACATTATGTGAATTTGTTTAATTCGCAATACATATTGACAGAATAGATCATATACAGATTCTTATCATTCCTTAAGTTCGTATGGAAATGATTGCGGTGAAAATGTAAACGATATTTTGAAATTAGTCAGGAAACGAATATATGTTTTGGTCTAGGTTTAGGTGGAATTGTAAACGATAGTTTAGTTTTGTCTCTCATAATATATAAGGAGCCGCCTTAGTAGTTGCCATCGCAATCTCTTTTTCTCTCCGCAGATAGTGGAGTAAATTCACTGTTGTATTTTGGTTGCTTAGAGTATATATATACCTACAGGATAATATTGACATATTGTAATTAATTTAAAACACATGTTCCTTAATCCCTCTGGGTACTATTGTGCCAAATTTGAATAAAAACTGCATGATAGTTTTGTCAAAATCACGATTTTAGGTTTCAGGGGTTTGATCAACCCCTATAGATACTGAGATTTTTTTGGTTCAGATAAGTTCCTTAACCGAACTTAAGTTCATCTTAACAGTAAAAATACTCTTATCCACATGCAAAGTACAAATATCGTGAAAACGAAAATCACGAATTATGACAAAAAATCTTCTCATATGGCTTTCAAATTATATACAATGTTACCGGGGGTGATGAGAAACATGTGGGTTAATTTAAGTAACATGTGTCAATATCACCCTGTATAGAGGGAGCGCTGGTACTTCAAAAACGTAGATAAAAATGGTGGTACCGGGCCACCTTTTTCTGCCCTCCTATTGGCTAATATTTGTACAGGTTGTGCAACATACATAAATTAATTGAAAAAAATATATAAAAATAAACAGTTTAGGGCTATTTAATTTCAGGCAAACTCGTTTTAAAAGGATAATAGCTAAATATAATTTCGGTTTTGAAGGGAATTTATAACAATTTATTGCTAAATAATTTATTCAATTTTCACTAATATAGGAGCGCTACCAACATTACGAACAAGAAAATATCTACGTTTTTCAAAACGCGAATTTATGACAGCGCTCCCTCTATATGTAATACTCTAAGTATGGTTGAAGGGTAATTGTACCCAGGGTAACTACTGGTTACAATAAGACTTAACATCTTATGTCTTAGGATGGCGAGTGTATTGAAATGCCATGTGGTATCGCTTATTATCAAGCGAATATCCTTCTTTTAAATCCATTCCATGGTTGTCTATAAGAAATTGCTATAGAGAGATAAGACCGCCATTGGCACTTTTAAAAAAATATTGTTTTGTTATAGTGATATAGTTTAAGATTGTATACGACAAAGATTTTAATAAAAATAATTAAATCATTTCATAAACAAATAATACATCACCAACAAATTTTAATTTTCCAATTTCAAAGACGCAAATAAATAACCTTTTTGAACATGGAATTATTTCGTTGTCGCCATTGGAGTGGTGTGGAGTACGGATGCCTTTGATCAGATGAAATACACCACTCATTTTTATATTTTTTTCGAGTACAGGCTTAGGAACTTCTTGGTAAAGCCTTAGCACTTGGTGCCTGTCCTTTAGTATTTAATTAAGTTCTTAAGTGGTGCAAATTCTTTTTACACCTTTGTGCGTCATGTTTTCAGCTGTTTTTGTAGTTGTTTAATTTGATACAGGTATGAATGGGTGACCGTGTTCATTAATTTGTTTACTAACATCAAGAGGTAAGCAAAGTTGATTTATTCAGATTTATATAATTGATTCCGCAAACAAAATTTCATGCAAATTCTTTGCTCAACAAATTTCGACATCGCAAAAAACGAAAAACTCACTTTTAGCAGCTCACAAAATGACGCGGATCTCAAACACTGATGAATATTTTGACATGTAATTTGACATGGATGTCACTGACAGTACTACCAAACTAAAAAAAATAATAATTCTCCAAGTCATTCGACGCGCGCATGTTAAATTCAAAAGTCACCTTATTTTTTGGACACAGTAGTATAGTATAAAAAAATAATCAAATTCTAGGAAACCATAAATTTTGTACCAAGTGCGTGGTGGCCTGTTGGTAAACGGACTAGACGCGGCTGCCTACATGATCACGGTGGTCGCGGGTTCGAATCCCAGGGCACACCTCTGACTTCTCGGAGTCATGTGTGTATTGATAGTCAATCACCACGCACTAAAACGGTGAAGAAAAACATCGTGAGGAAACCTGCATACCATAGCGATTTATAAGAATTTCTATGGTATGTAAGTTCGCCAACCCGCATTAGGCCAGCGTGGTGGATATGGCCTAACCACTCTCAATCGCACCGTCGATTGTGGAGGAGGCCCGTGCCCTGCAGTGGGACGTATATGGGCTGATACAGATACAGATAAATTTTGTATAGATTTTAAGGACCCAGACGAGGAAATAAAAAAATCTGCTATCAATATTACCTAGTCAGGTAATAAATTCTGTCACATGTTTAATATAAAATAATTAAAACAAGTTTATTCATTATGTAACCATTTATACACCAAAATGAACTTAACAAAACATAGATTCTTATGACACCAAAGTTTATTCAAAATGACCTCCGTGATTTTGAATACAGGCCTTCAATCTGCGCGGTCAGTTGTCTATCGCAGCACGAACGAGGTCCATGTCAATATCGGCGGCTGCCTTAATCAAGGATGTCTTGAGTGACTCCAAATTAGGATGAGGCATTGAGCACGCCTTTTCCTCCAAGTGTTGTAATCTAACGGATTCAAATCTGGACTGGAGGAGGGCCAGTCTTCGTGCTGGATGAAGTCGATTTCACGCGCCGCCAGCCAGTCTTGTGTGCTCTTCGCTCTATGAGCTGGCGCCGAATCTTGTTGGAATACCCAGTGCCTGTTATTGAACATGGTATGATAAACAGGTTCCACAAGGTTCGTCAGGACTGTATTTTGATACACAACTGTATTCGTTTTTACACCTTTCTCACAAAATGTACCTCTGTTAAGCCCCAATAAGAAACTCCCAACCATACCATGAGCGAGGATGGAAAATGACCTCGTTGGGCACGCGGAATACGGTTGCTCGCTTCTTCACTACTGTGTGCGTACACCTTATCATTTTGTTTGTTGTAGCTCTCTCCTACGACAAAAAAATTTTCTTCTGAAAAAAGAATTTCCCGATATTTTTTTTACCGCGTACCGCTTTTATCACTGCTGGAGTCCTAACAGACCGAGGGCGACCACTTCTTGACCTGTCATCTACACTAGAGTCTTTATTGTATCATTTGATGGTACGATAAACGAATCTTTTGGTTATATTCAAAATTTTCAGTATATTGTCAAAAATTTGAATTGGCGCGTAACCGCAACGATGCAACGCAATAACTGCAACACGGTCTTCTTTAAGCGTCCACTCCATATTTAAAAATGAGTAAAATTCTAAAAAGTATACATTTTTATTTTCATGAACAATTCGAAATTCGAATTCAATAAACTTTTTTGTGGCCAGCATTCTAAAAGAAAAGTTTTTACTGGCTGACAATAATGACCTGACTGTGTATATTATTTTAATTTTTATGCTGTAGACAGACTTAGCCCAAACTTCAATAGTATGCGGGGACCTACAATCAGCTGTAGAATACCTAAGACTTATTTAGATACATGAATTCTAAGTTCATATATTTAGGGTCAGAGGATTCAAGGGCAATATTCTAATTTGCCTTAAACATGCCACAAATTCGTTTAAATCCAATTTGTATAGGAAATTGATGAGAATGACATAGCCTACTAATTGGTTTCTAAACTTAATCATGACGATTTCTATACAAAGGAGAATTTCTCCTCAACATTCAATGAGCGTTCAATTTTCGATCATTATATTTTCATTGACTGAATTGGGTGAATAACAAATAAAATTATTTACTGTGGAATATATTCTGTTAGCCAACCCGCACTAGGCCAGCGTGGTGGACTATATGGCCTAACCACTCTCAATCGTACTCTCGATTGTAGAGTAGGCCCGTGCCCTGCAGTGGGACGTATATGGGCTGATCCAGAATCCAGATATTCTGTTACAATATTAGCATTAAAATATAAATTAAATTTGGTGTTGCATAGTATTAGTATGGTATTATTTAGTTTATATTCTAATTGACTCCGCCATTTACCTTCATGGGTAGTAACGATAGACTTTAGATTATATCCAATGATATACAGGGTATATCAAGACTGCTACCGAAAACGAAGCCGGGTGGTAGTTTAAACGACTTTAGACACAATGCAACAGAAAAAGTTGCAAAAAAAAAGCGTAAATTTTTTTTTGTTATTTTTTCCTATGTCCATATTTGGGTGGTAAATACATTTTTTCCTAAAATAATAGTGTATACCCTTTTATTTATAAGTAATCTAAGGTATAAAAGAGTTTAAATTATTATTTTAGCAAAAACTATGGATTTACCATCCAAAAATTACGATATTTAAAAAATCATAAAAAATAATTGTCGCGTTTCTATGCGACATTTTTAATTGCATTGTGTTTGTAGCCACTAAAACCACAACCCGGCTTCGTTTTCGGTAGCAGTCTTGAGATACCCGGTAGAATTTGTGCTTCATTCATATTTTCTTACAGCAAGTTGTTAGATGTAAGCAGCTTTCAACAGGTCACGGAAACATGTGATTGAAATCTGTATTCGGGAGTAGACTTCCTATGACTAATACGAAGAAATTTCAAACATTTATCAGCTCCGTTGACCCCTATCATTCTACTCGGTCAATGTGGTGACTTCGCGACAATCTGTAATTATTATTTTTTATATTTATAATATATAAATAGTATTATTTATTGTAGTTTCACCATCTCTATTTACTGTTATGTTTATTGTGTACAATAAAAAATATATTTTTTAAATGCGTGGTGGCCTGCTAGTAGACGTAGTAGTGTAAAGTTCACGGTGGTTGCAGCTTCAAATCCCAGGACACACCTTTGACTTTTCGGTGTATTGATAGTCGATCACCATGCACTATAACGGTGAAGGAAAGCATCTTGGGAAACTTGCATACCATAGTGATTCGGATGAATGTTTTATGGTAAGTAAATTCCGCCAATCCACATTATTTAGAGTGTTTGACTACATGGCCTAACAACTGTCAATCGTACCGTCGATTGTAGTGGAGACCCGTACCCTGTGGGACGTATATGGGCTGATATATTAAAATGTATTGTAAAAAAAACGTATGTATGTTAAATAATTTATTTCCTTGTGCATATGGCAATGGAGCTTCTCTTTGGGATGGTCGAGTTGTAAGGGCATTAAAGAAGAAGAAAGAAAACACCTTTATTTGTCACTTATCACAACGCACACACTCATATAACATAAATTTACATACACCATACAGAAATATAATAATAATAAAAAAAAGTTTGTACGTCGCAAAAAAGTGACACGTAGGTGACCACTCAGCTTAATGTTGCACTGCGGCGCGAGCCACAGCGCAACGCTGGTTTTCAGTGGTCACCTTGAGTGACATGGATTAAAGGATTTATTCGCGTATTCAGGTAAACCATCTGTATTTTTGAGTTATGCGAAGCGTTTGTGTGAAATGGGACACAGTTGTATAATTATATTAACTCTATCGCACTGCATTTATCAAGTTTAATTTGGATTTTATGTAGTCTACCCAAGGGCCTGCAAAATTAAATGCGCTAAATAGTTCCGATGTGGTAAGCCTATTTTATACTAGCACGACCTTTTATTAGCAAGTTCAAAGCGTCTCTGATGGCAACGTGTTGTTGCACTTTAGTTGGATACCAATAAGTAAATTAAAATTTAATTAATTATAAATTACATTTGATTAAATTTAAATTAACTAAAATTTAAATTAGTTAAAATTTAAATTACTTAAAATTTAAATTAATTAAAATTTAAATTACTTAAAATTTAAATTGCCAATCCTATGGGCTATGTCGGTAACCTTTGTTCTCCTACGGATCTCCTCATTTCTGATTCGATCTCGTAGGGAAACACCGAGCATAGCCCTCTCCATGGCTCGTTGAGTGACTTTGAGCCTTTTAATGAGGCACACAGTGAGAGGCCACGTCTCGGTACCGTATGTCAACACTGGTAACACACAATTATCGAAGACTTTCGATTTTAGGCACTGAGGTATTTTCAAGGTGGACGGACGATCTGGCTAAGGTTGCAGGAAGTCGCTGGATGCAGGCCGCTTCCAACAGTCTTTGTGGAGATCCTTGGGAGAGGCCTATGTTCAGCAGTGGACTTCCTGTGGCTGATATGATGATGATGATGATGAAAATGTATATATTAAAAATAAAATTAATCAAAATTAACATTTTATTTATTAAAAAATCCATCATACTTTTATATAAATAGCTGGTTCCTAAACTAAGATAGGTATATCCAGTTTTTATATTTGGAGGTGATATATCTTGGCATGATAGCCCATCTATCCATTTTTTGCCATAAAATATGACAATTTTAATGCCAACACGTGACCAGCATTTGGTAGACAGTATTATTCGATATGCAAGGTGAAATGTTACTTTGTTCATTCCGTACCGTTTAAGATGAAGTGTGAAGAAATGTTTATAATACCTGACGTAACAACAGAGTGGTGATTTATTACCACAAATATTTACAAGCTATTTATTACAGGAAAGGAAAAGTGTTGTGCTGTATACAAGGAAAAGAACGTAATATATACGAGTATATACGTAATCATTTTTTTATTTTTATTGAAAACTAAATAAACTTAACAATAAAACATTATAGCACAAACAAAAGGCGTTCGTATCGCTCGAGGCAATCTCTTACCGACTACCTTGGGATGGACATACGAAATGGAAGAAAAGACAGGGCATTTTGAATAAGTACCATTTTTTTCTGACTGTCATCCCATCTGTGTCCCAAGCAGGATATGGGCCTCCTCTACAATCGAGAATAGGTACCTATCATTGTTACTCTACATATAAATATACTCAGACCTTTTTCCCAGAATGGGTAGGCAGAAGTTCCCCTGGTAGCAACCAGGATGCCCACTTTTCGTCATATCGGGTACAAATTCCTGGCTCCGGGCTGATAATGAATAGCAAAATCCAATATCACTTTGCCCGACCCGGAATTCGAACTCTAGACCTCAACGTTGTAATCATCCTCCTCCTCCTCGCATCGTTTTCCTCATTGCTGAGGGTCGTGATCCCCTGAACATGGAGTAATCTTTGACCGGATTATGCTGCGCCACCTTTTTCTATCCTTGGCATAATGGAGCGCAGCGTGAAACTTGACGCCAAGGGACGAGCTGACTTGGTCCGACAATGATGGGACATCTGATGGGACATCTGCCTCTCGGACGTTTACCGTCGACTTTGCCAGCAATAATCAGCTGTTCCAAGTTATCTCCGTCCTTCCTAGCTATATGGCCAAAAACTCCAGTACTCGGCGCAAGCAGATGGTAGAGAGCCTGGTTTTGATTTGGAGATCGCGTAGAATGGATACGTTGGAGCGGAACGCAGTCCACGGAATCTGAAGCATTTTCCTCCAGCACCACATCTCGAAAGCATCTATGCGATCTCGGTCGGCTTTCTTCATGATCCACGTTTCCGGTCCATAGTTGAATATGGAGAAGACTAGGGAGTTGACTAGTTTTACTTTTGTTTTCCTCCTGATGTTGTAATCATACCCTTGTACAAATACGTCACTGAGGCAGTCGGTTGTTACTCTATATGTACATAAATAAGCTGATGCTTATATCTTCGTGACGTTTGGCAAACGATTTAAAACGGAATTAGTACCACCATTTTGATAGGCTTATCTGCCCCAAGATATGATAGATGACGGCACAAATTCCAATCTAGAACAAATCATATGACAATTTTCTTACAAACCATTATACCATGAACATTTGACAAACTATCGCCACAATAAGTAATTGAGGTATCTCAGCGGGAAACATTTTCATCCTCCTTTCAGTTGGTTTCAAGAACCTAGTTAATAGAAAAGTGTGTCAACTGAAAATATATCGAATTTAATAGCTCTAGTCACTCGCGTAAGAAATCAGGGCTGCCAGAAATATATAGTTATTACTTATTAAAAAAAAAACAATACATAGTGTGGTTTGATTTAGAATACTAAGATCTTATGAGCCTTTTAATGCACATGTTTTTCGGGCGTGAAAACCTATTATTAAAATACGGTAGCGCTTTGTATTTATTTATCTATTTTTATATCTAGGGTACTATTTGCTTAATTTAGTAGTCTATTGCTCTATTGTATTCTTGTCACAAAATATTTCCAACTCCTCTTATTATTTACTTCATGATTAATTTCGTTGCGGGTTAAAGACATGTTAGACATTCCCGGAGACTCGCTGAGCTTCAATGCTCGTTGTCATTAAAATGCTTGCCACTGTTGACCCTAGCTTACAGGAGTTGCAGTGACGGTTGTGAGGGCGGGATAGTCGAATATCACTCTATTGTACAGAAAGAAAGAGAAAGAAAGAAAGAAAAAATAGCGATATTCAACGGCCTTGGATAATCTGCTTTGAATAAATCGACTCGGATATACAGCCCTAAAGTGATCCTTGTTAGCTTAGGATATCCCATGACACCCGTCCGATACCAAGCGGACGCACCCACCCCGGAGCAAATTTAATGAAGCCAACGACGCTCTATTTGATGTACCGGAATACTTACTACGTATTTCTAAAGAACGTATGTAAATACAACGAAATCAACATATTTATTATTGATTTTGTATGAAAGTCGGGCTTCGGCGATGTTATGGAATATATTTGACATGCGTCGTTTTGCTCAGCACAAACCTCTAAGATTGAAAATCTTTTTGTCCATGTTAGTTTTGTGAGAACTTGATTAACCTCGAAATTATTGTAGAGATCTCTTAGATATGCACATTGGTTTACTTTGTTTTCTATCGACGCGTTGTTAAAACAAGTGATGGGCTAAAGATAGAATAAACTCAGGATTGATAAAAAATAAAATTATTAATATAGAAATAGTGAATAGTCAGAATAAGCACAGACAATCGATAATATATTATGGAACACAACATTCAAAGTGAATTGTTTTGTTTATAGTATCCACAACAAATGTTAATTAACTTCGAAAACCATTGCGGAATAAACATATTACTTTGAAAATTCAGAAGCGGTCCTTATGCTCAAACCTAGAATCTATGCTTAATCAATTCGGATTACTAAGTCATTACTAAGTCCGCTGAATAATATTTTAACCTGGATAAAGCGAAAGCCAAGATAGCTTTAACAAGGTTACTCTGTGCTTGTTAATGGGAGATGAAAATTAATATCAGCGGTCGTTAATTTTAAAGTTAGAAATATTGAATTCGGTGTTCATTCTAAGAACTAGCCCATTGGAAATCCCTTCGCGCATACGAGTTATATGACGATGAAAAACAGATGATGCAATCTTTCATATAGACGATACTGATGTTTTTAAATGTATTTAAGAGAAAGCAAAAAAAAAAAATTGCAATTAGTCTCTCAAAACAAATTGCTTAGTTTCTTTGTGAGTCCATAGTAGTTCACAATCGGGAGTTTACATTAAATACATACATTCATTGTGTTTTACATACATGTCTAATTATAATGTTGATAGCATGTACTTTTTAATGTTCTTAATATATTTTTTAAGCTATCAAATATAATTATGTTATCAAAGTACTATTTAATTTAAAAAAGAACGGATATATAAAAACGACGAACAAATATTATGTTGCCTACGTGTTTTAAGTATATTACAGTTTCATTCCGCTGTTTCCAACTAATCAGATAAAAGTATAAAGTAACTTCTAACGCGTGAAACGAGATCTTCGTATTATATTTAACTTTGTATGGAAAAGTTACTTTCACAAAAAGGCACAAGTTTCTTCGCTTTGGAAAAAATAGCTGGGCGTAAAACCGTAGGAGGTGATTTTTGTATTGTAATGTTTTATAAACGCGGTAAATGAGCAAGTCATTTGTTCAATATTTTGTATTCCGCAAAATGATCAAGACATCTTATTTTGACTATATTAGTTAATTACCAAGTATGGATATCTAAACAGCATGATTGTACTGTAACTATTGTTACAGCAGATACAGATTTCTGTGAAAAAGGCGTGAATTTATGTATGTATCTACTATGTACATATGTATCAATAGCTCTTGATCAACTTTCCTCCCCATTTACTGTTTCACAAAGATAAAGTAACTCATTCTTCTAGAACAAGAAAAAATCGTGCGTGATTCATTATTTTTTCGCGGACATTCTGATTATTCGAGGTAATTGCTTTCCCGTCCCGTCCATGAAAAGATTCGGCGGGATGCTAATCTGCGGACTTCGGGACAGATTAGATTGTTATTATTAAATCACGTAGGTATATAAAATGTATAAAATTGGGTCTTTTGTTCCTTATCTTTTGGAGGTAGTGTGTATTTATTTTACGTATGTTGGTGATCTCATTTGTGCGATTTTTATTTGGTGCGGTATTTTAAATTGTATTTGATATCATCGGTGTATATCGAGGATTTCTCTTGTGGTTTTGTTTTCATATTTCTAATCTCTACATTATAAAATAGATTTGTGACATTAGAATTTAGATGTTTTTCTTATTGCAATGAATGGCAAGACGAGCCTGCCCTTAGCTTGATTGTAAGCGATACGACTGCTCAGGAACAGCAAATCCAAAAACTTTGAAAGCAATGCTTGGCATTCCACTGCGCTCGCCGTCCTGAGACATAAGATGTTAAGTCTCAATATGTCCAATAGTTCTAAATTCAATAATTTTCTTCAACTTTCATAATTTCCTCTGAACATTTTGACCTATTAAGCTCTTTATACCAAGAGAGATACGCTATAACTTTTAAAACATGGAGCCACCTCCCAAAATCGTTAGGCAAATATTTAATAACAACAATACACGCTCAAAATATTGCAACAAATCAATGAACAAGGAAGTCTAGCGCAATTACCAAACAGCTGGCCCGCCAGACAGATTCAAACGAACTCAAATGGTGTCAATTAGTGGTGACGTGGTGACCACCGCCCACCGCCACCGTCGACCCACTGACGCAAGCCTCGTCACTCGTGTTTACAAACAATACGATTTTATCTTTATTTTTGTGTCTGTTTTATGTTTTGATTAATTTCGTTTTAGGTTAAAGATTCGACGAACTTCGGTTAGTAGCGTTAGTTGGCTCATAATAGTCTCTCTAAAAAATTATCTTAACGATAAGGATATAAGATAATAAGGTATCTATTGTCGGGAGTAGCCAGAATAATTACTTATATCTTATGTCTCAGTATGGCGAGCGCAGTAGAATGCCAAGCATTGTTACTGTTCATGAGCGGTCGTATCGCTTACCATCAGGCGAATGTCATGTTTCATTAATTATGTTATTCACAAAAACTGGGGAATTGTTAGTTGCTGGCCTTAAAGTTTAAACTATGGGTTAAAAAAAGGGTTAGGAAAGGAAAGGTGAGGGTTATATTCAGCCTGTGGCAATTTCCCTTTTAGAATGAAACACGACAAGAGGTTTTCTGTGAGACAATTCTATTGATTAAATATTTTATTTAAGATTGGATGTATTCAATTGGAAAAGATGATTGACTAATAAATAAGTGTAATGTCTCTTTTCCTATGGATAAATTACCACTGAAATGAAATCTTTCTTACTTCTGAAAAATTAAAAATACAACGATAAATAAGAGACAACTTGCGTTGTTGTCATTAATACCATTTAAAGTCAGGCACCTATTCATTACATAACAATGTCAATGTTATATCAATTGAGTAATATTGTTGTAACGTTCTCTGCATTCTAGGAATGTCTCATAGTCTACTTTTTAAAATCTATGAGCATATCAACTACGGCAATGTTTAAGTCGCACCAAAAATCAACTTCAAAAATATGCCTGGGTGGAAGTGTTTGAAGCATTTTCTTCCCTTCAAAACATCGCTCATCCAATAAGACATCGAAATAATTACAATGATAAAAAAGTTTCAGTGTATTATATGATATATATTTTTTTAATTCTTTACTTTTTAATTATGTTTCATATTAAAGTACACACATAAATTACAAGACATAAACTAATAAAATATTTCATCAAAATGATTAGAAATAAATATTTTTTTTTATAAACTTTTATAACATTCTTCTGAAAAACAGCTAAAATGCAATTATGGCATTGTTCTTTTTGATGAGCGGCATGTCGTGCTTTGGTCTCAAGTTGCGTAGGTATGTCAAGTTTTGCGCAGAACATTCTTATATCACCTATAAGTCTTTCTCACCATATCCAAACTCTACAACAACATTGTAACTTCACTCTGTGGTTCCTGTAAAAAAACAATAACACATTAATTTTATCTTTATACATGAGTCAATAGGTTTCGTGCGAAATATTACTACGGCGCAGTTTACACATCAAGCGCATTATATGCGTCGTAAAATATGTTAAAAATAATATGTAATTGATCAACAACAGTGCATGTCATATGTCCGGGTAGGCAGGTCCAAGTTCGAGAGAGAATCAACCGTCCAATCTAGATGGGAAATTACATAACGTTTTCTCGTCAAATATTCCTCAATGCCTAAAGACGAAAGTCTTTAACTATTGTATATTACCAATGATGACATACGGCACCGAAACGTGGTCTCTCACTATGGGCCTCATACGAAGGCTCTGTGTGAGCCTATATACGTCCCACTGTAGGTCACGGGCCTCCTCTAAAATCGAGAGTGCGATTGAGAGTGATCAGCCTATAAATTCCACCACGCTGGCCTAATGCGGGTTGGTGACATACTAAGGCTCAGTTTCACTTAATGCTCTAAAAACGTATTGGACTTTAACTTCAAATCGTACATCCACTTACAAGGTAATTAGACGACCTAGCTATGGTTGCAGAAATACGCTATATCCAGGCGGCTTCCAATGGATCGCTATGGAAATCCGTGGTAAAAAAAATAAGGCTTTCTCTAAACATAAGTTCAATATTGAATTTTCTGTAGAGAAAAAGAGAGGTACGTGCTGGCTTAAATTATATAACATCAAGCAGATAAAAAAAGGTAAATTACTTGAAACTTGTGACACTGGTGACACTTCACCCGTGTTTTTATAATATTTTTCACTTTACTCCACTTTGTATTCAATTATAAATACGTTGGAAATGAGCAGAAAAATGTCTATCATACACAATTTTCGGTCTCATTTCTCCCCTTGGGTTTTGAATTTAGTCATAAAATGTGGCCTATGTCCTGGCAAATTTGTTTACGATCGGTTCACAGCGTCCCTCGTGAAAAACTTATGAGCGAACGAAGTTACTTTCACATTTAAATTATTCATTGCATTTCGTATTCCTAAAATAGTATAAATAAATGACAGACGGTTCATATTCCAATATCGAATGCGCAATGAAGCTTCAAAAATTGCGTTCATATTATTTTTCATTTTGTTTAGTTCAGTCATTCTATAGTTATAATCATAAAATAACTTTTTAGTGAAAACAACAGACAATGCTATTATCAGCTACTGCTATCATAAAGATTAATTTGATTTTTACTACGTTAATAACCTCACGCACATACACTAATAAGTTCGCCGAACTTAAAATAGTAACCCGGACATGATTACCTGTATGTTATTATCCCAAATAAGTACTAAGGATATCGTTAAATTTCAAATGTGTATGAGTTTTTGCATGGATGAGTACTTATACTTACTCAATAATAAAAATCAGAACTAAGGAATTCACAACGTGATATGAATATTAAAATTTTAATAAAAGGATGTATGCAAGATACTGTGGACTGCATGAACTCAAAATCAACTGCAGTGTACTGTATCAGCCAATATACGTACCACTACAGGGCACAGGTCTCCTCTACAATAGAAAGTACAATTTAGAGTAGTTAGGCCATGTAGTCCACCATGCTGGCCTAGTGTAAAGTATGTAGCGAATTCAACAACATATGCAAATACTAAATGAAAATAGAAATAAAAATATTCTTAAAACCTTTGGGAGTTGAGGTGTACGAAATAAACATGTAAATTCAGATGTAGAAGTAAAGATTCACGCGATTGGCGAACTCTAGTAAGTTCAAGCACTTGTTAAGTAAATATGAGTTGACATTAACCATATGCACCACACTGTGATGAATATACGTCAGGCGACATACGGTCCCCTCCAGACATTCTTTGAATCGAAAGGCAAAATAAATTGTGTTTACAATTTCTATTTGATAAGATGTATTGGCACTTTGACCTTATAGTGAAGCATTGAGTTTACAATGTTGCACTGATTAGTGATTAGGCATGCTGTTTGATTGACAAGTATTCAATTCACCTGCAAGTGTAATATTGATAAAGTGCAGACAATAACAGATCCAATCCGCACTAGGCCAGCGTGGTGGACTATATGGTCTAACCACTCTCAATTGTACTCTTGATTGTACAACCGGCCCTACAGTGGGACGCCCATATACGTCCTGGGGCAGAATAACAGCTATAACAACCGATATAGAATTTAGTTGATGCCTCGGATGGCCTCAGAAGTTTGACAAAGGATGCAATGCCTGCAATTTTTGCCTTAGTTATCTGATGCTCTTAACAACACAGTCCTTAGGAATTATTAAAGTAATTGTTAGGGATACAACTCTCAGAATAAAAAATCTATGAAGTCTTAAATTCTATGTATATTATTTACTAGCAGTCTGGCCTGGTTCGATCTGTATGTATCTGAATGTATCTGCACCCGAGATAAATTTTTTTGAAAATTTTCTATCACCTCATCAGGGAGAAACAAGTTTTCAAATCGTTTTAGTAGTTTATAAGCCTATTTAATGCAAATACCATCAAATCTTTCCCTTTTTATAATAATAGTTTAGATTTATGATATCATGCTCTATCCAGACTATCTCTATTTAGCCCAGAGTCAGGAATTTGTGCCCGATATGGCGATAGGCTCGCCACCTATCACATCGTGGGACGGAACATACAAGGCGAAATGTGGGTGTCCTGGCACTTCTGCCTACCCCTTCTGGGAAAAAGGCGTGAGTTTATGTATGTATGCTCTATCCCCTTTATGTGTCTTTTCTTTATTTCTATTAACTTAAAGCACATTCTTTATCAGCCCATATAAGTCCCACTGCAGGGCACGGGCCTACTCTACAATCGAGAGTACGATTAAGAGTGGTTAGGATATATAGTCCTCCACACTGGCCTAGTGCGGGTTGGCGGACTTACATCCCATAGATATTCTTATGAATCGCTATGGTATGCAGGTTTCCTCACGATGTTTTCCTTCACCGTTTTAGTGCGTGGATTGATTGACTATCAATACACACATGACTCCGAAAAGTCAGAGGTGTGCGCTGGGATTCGAACCCGCGACCACCGTGAACATGTAGGCAGCCGCGTCTAGTCCGTTTACCAACAGGCCACCACGCACATTATCATTGAAATAATAGGCCACATAGTCCTTTGTTGACTTCCTATTCTGATATTATGGAGATAATAGCTCAATCGTTTCAGGAAGTTGACAGATCAATCTCTGACAAGTGCCTATTCCACTTAAATTGGACCTGATTACTGGGTTAAGTGGTTAACAGAGGATTTTGCCTATTGCTTGTATGATAAACATAGCTATTGTAATTAAATATTTACTTTTGAAAGCGATCAACATACACGATGGGGTAAAATTTGTTATAATGGCTTACGTGTGTTTCACCTTTTGCCAATTTATATCCAGTTTCTTTTTCGTAGTGCTATGAATGGCGAGATGAGCAGTCCAGGCGCCTTATGTTAAGCGGAATGATGATGTTAAAAAGGGAATATTAACATTATACAAATTATTAAAATTAAGATATTACCACTGTGTTGAGATATATATATGTATCTAGCGGCCCGACCCAGCTTCGCCTGGGTGCATATATTTTTTGATTCCACTCCACACCAAATACATGTTGTTTTTCGTATAAACTCTTGTATGCCTAAACTTGACGTAGCTATCCTACTGTCCGGCTCAATCCCGTCTCATCCGCCTGTTCAGTCTCTTCCCAATCGGTCCCGTCCCTTCTCTTTATTATCCATCCCGTTTTATAACGTGCATTTACAGTTCGTCCTAACAAATCTGTCATCTATCCCAGCCCTCTCCGGTACCTTCGATTCTATTTTACTTTATGTCCCTTCTCTCCATAAACATCCATATACATCTTATATATAAAATAGGAATTATTAAAATTTAATATGAGAGTTACACTGAGATAGCAAAATAATAATTGTCAACGTTACTACTACACTTGATGCATAAACAATAATCGTATTGTGTGAGAGAAACAGGAGACCGGCTTCGTTCTCATCCCTACTCCGTGCTGTTTACTGGGTCAGAAGTGACCTGTAGACATCTGGCGGGGATAACTAATTAAATGACGATTGATCAGTTTTCGACCGGAGAGGAAAAATGATTAAATTACTAAAATGGCTATTAAATAATAAGGGTTGATCGTAGAAGGGTTGAAAATTGAGGATTGTATGTATTTTTGTATGTTGTATCATAAAAAAAAATAGAAATTAAAAAATTTGTCTAAAAAATAAAAAAAAAATTTGGGGTGGACTACCCCTAACATTTAGGGGGATGAAAAATAGATGTTGGCCGATTCTCAGACCTGCTCAATATGCTCACAAAATTTCATGAGAATCGGTCAAGCCGTTTCGGAGGAGTTCGATTACGCACCCCGTGACAGAAGAATTTTATATACAGGGTATATCAAGACTGCTACCGAAAACGAAGCCGGGTGGTAGTATAAGCGACACAAGGCAACAAAAAAAGTTGCAAAAAAAAGTGGCCAATTTTTTTTGTTATTTTTTTTCCTATGACCATATTTGGGTGGTAAATAAATTTTTTCCTAAAATAATAGTGTATACCCTTTTATTTATAAATAATCTAAGGTATAAGAGTGTTTAAATCATTATTTTAGCAAAAACTATGGATTTACCACCCAAAAATGACAATATTTAAAAATCATAAAAAAATAATTGTCGCGTTTCTATGCGAAATTTTTAGTTGCATTGTGTTTGTAGCCACTAAAACTACCACCCGGCTTCGTTTTCGGTAGCAGTCTTGAGATACCCTGTATTAGATTAAGTACTTATCATACATTACCATTGGTCTATTATCTTTGGTCGTTGTTATGTGTGCCAAACCAATTTGAGAATTCTAATTTGGTGAAAAATACCTCAAAAGATTCCGTTCCTAAAATTTTTATTTCAACAAAGGTCAAAACGGGTAACACTGATATAAAGCGTGGAATATGTCCTATACTCGTGCGTATATTTAAAATAAATTTGGCTAAAAGCTGTGCGATGTATACCATCAGTCAATGACGGGATTGTCCGGCCTCCAACACACCTTGTCTGACCTATTGTGGCGATTCGATATCCATGTACTTTAGACGAAAATTTGGGTCAGGACGCCTTTGTTTACTCAGTCATAATCCACTGAATATTAGCTATTATCCTCGGAATCTATAATTGTTAAGGAACAATATTTTCTTTTTTATATCTATTTTAATAATGGCACTGACTATTTACACCCCCTATTGGAACTTTTATAAGCCAAAATACATATTCTATATTATATATAGACTCTCTCACTGGCGTTGTTGTACGGTTACGGTTACGGTTGTTGTACGGTTACAAAGCTGAGGTCTTAAAGGCTTTTTTTAATAAATTGCGTTATTATTGGTATTATTACAGATATCAAGTAAATTCTTAACCGCTAAATGCACAAGAAACATTTAAAACGGCTGATCAAAAACGTCGTGAACAGTTCCTGCTGAATTCCTCTTTGGCTATAAATCTTAAAAAGATTGTAAAGAAATGAACAATATCCAATACAACGGCTATTTCATTACGAGTACATTGTACTAGAAATGGTTCGTAAATATGGTCTTGTATACATGTTTTATTATCTTGTTGACCGTCTTGAGCGTACTTCCTACCGGTACTATGAATGTATATTGAATCAGACTTTTCATACAGAAACAAAAATGACAACGCGTCCCTTATTTTATGAATTATGGATTTTCCTTGTCTTTATACACTTTGTATGGATTATGCCATATTGACAGTGTGTATTATACCTTACAGTTTATGTTATCATCCTTGTGAAGCCAGTAGGAAAGCCAGATTTTTATACTTTTATATTTTTGGTGGCAATGTGATTTACCTAAAGATACATAAGAAAATAAATTTACCTCTCTGTTGTTTGACACTTTGACTCGATATTATATGACCAATATTCGTCAAAAAATATTCCTGGTTCACCACACTATTTGAGTTCATTCACACACTATCATGATATGATTTCCATTCCCAATGAATATATTTTCTGATTCTAAAATAAAATAGTATATTTTAGTAATTCATTAATTATGTTCAACTCAACATAATTATTGTAATTTGGAGTAAGTTTAATCATAACCTAAATTTACAAACATCCAAGTAAATAATCCTTTGCGGTTTCTTGTGGAATTAAAGACAGTCTAAATTTTGAAGGCATTTTGACATTTAAACCCACTTTCCATAAATTAGCGTCGTCTAAGTTAGGAAAAAATACACTACTGTACTTCAATTTCTGTTGCTATCTTTATCACTCCTACGCAGCTACCAAAGGTGTCTTTCTTCTCGCTCTAAATATTCTTCACCCGTAAATGTTGGATTCCTCTATCATACGTCGCAACCATAGAGTAAGTTCGGAGAAAATGATAAGTATAATAGAGAATAGTAACGATTTTCAGAAATGTAAATCTTATATCTCACTCCGGACATCGAATATTCGAACATTCGAAGTTGGTATCGTTTTGTAGAGTAGCCCCTCAGGTACGCACATATTCTGTTCGCAATTTTCACTCCAGAACAATATTTTATCGTGAACGGGTTACAGTATCAAAATAAAAACGTCTATATTTGTTTACCGAACGTCGCGTCGGCCCAATTAACCGAAAGGTTAACATGTTGTTTGTGATGTTGTTTGTAATCGAATTTAGTGACGAGTGTGATTTAATTTTTTGGCTTTCCGCACGTGGAGGTGTTGGTGGTAAAGGGAATTTTAAAAATATTTCGTTGTATTTTAAGCTAATTTATTTATTGTCTTTAATTATATTTTTGCGGCATATAAAAAGTAGGTACTACGTAAGTCATTTATTTAAGTCACATATCTCAATAAAGTTAACACAAACGTGGCGATTTCTTGATTGATCATTCATATATCCCATTGGTCCTAAGTACTAATACAACAATTCTTAATACTTATACTTTGTTGGTATAGTGTCTACCAGATACATCCTTCTATTTTATTCAAATGGAACAATAATACTATCTGATAAAATTAGCTTGTTAACCTACGATCTAGCACAACTCGGTTTTAAATTATAATCAACAGTTCGCCTTTCGCATAATTTTAATTTATATTCAACGCAAACAACTGGCGAGTACCAATATCCTTAATTTATTAAATAAATCGACGAGGGTCCGATATGAATATTTTTAGGCCTTATTAGTTTTAACTCAACGATCAGTTAAAGTTTAACCCTTTCGTGACTTCTATTAGTAGTATGTACAAGCTTTTGTAACGAAAAAATCAGAAGTTGGGACACAAAGAATACTTCCTCTGATTTTTTATGTTAAAAATCTATCCTGGAAACTAAACTAATAGTCAAAAGCAGAAACAAATAATATTTTATTGCATCGAAGAAGTTAATTTAATAACAAGTAATGGCACAAACATATAAATGAAGTATTTATTTACGGTCAAACCTTACCAAATTTATTACTGGTTTCGTGGGACCTATGCATAAATTTGTAATTACGTAATTTGTGATTTTTAATAAATAAATAATAATAATAAATAAAAATAATATTTTTTTACAAAATAATATAAAATATATTTTTTTTCACTTTTACAAAATAATCATATATAACATATCATAATACTAAGCATAGAATAAAATAATTTAATTAAAAATTAAAAGACCGACTTCAATGTGCACTACAAAGTAATAAATAATATATATTTCATTGTGCTAGTAGTAGTACACATTGATTAATTTTCTTATTGACTAGACTAGCCAACAAATCTTAAATACGTAATATTTTGAAGGCGGGTCGCCAAGTGCCAAACGAGAACAAATTTAAGTAATGTAACACAGTTGAATATTACCTACTTGTAGATGTATCGTTGGCGCTCAGTTAGGTCCATATGTAAACTAGAAACAAATTAATTTAACATATTGATCCTACGTATACATTTGTTGAAATTTTAATAGAATTGATATGTGTCATATGTGTGGTCTAATTTTAATTTATTGCATATGATCAAAGATATAGTGGTCAAGGGTTTCAACTCCAGGGTACACCATTGACTTATTGGAGTCACTTGCATATTTATATGTGTATACAATTACTTTAACAGTGATAGGAATCATAGTGAGGAATGTATAAGAAAGGGAAGGGTTGTTAAGTTTGTATGTTTCGCTCGATTGTAGATAAGTCCGATGCTCAACAATGTTGATTAAGAGCTGATATATTAAGGACGGGCGATTTTTCTATTAGTTATCAGGACAGGGACTGGAATTTGCACCCGATATGACTATAGACTCTCGCCCCCAACCACACCGAGTGACAAAACACGCAAGGCGTAACGTGGGTGTCCTGGTTGATACCAGGAGAATCTCTGCATACCCCTTCTGGGAAAATGGCGTGAGTTTATATAGATTAAGGTAAATTAATATTGCGTGTAAAATTGCGTATTTTTCGATAGGATGTTTTACACAAATTAAATTTAAGTGTAGGACGTCGTGGTCGTCATTTGGCGACCCGCCTTCAAAATATTACGTATTTAAGATTTGTTGGCTAGTCTAGTCAATAAGAAAATTAATCAATGTGTACTAGCACAATGAAATATATATTATTTATTACTTTGTAGTGCACATTGAAGTCGGTTTTTTAATTTTTAATTAAATTATTTTATTTATTACTTTTTAGTTTTCATAAGCATTGCAATGATGCCAAAGGTAATCATATAATGAAAAACTGGAATCAATGTATATAATAAATGAACCACTGTGATCCTTTTTAATTTCAAAAACGAAAATTTATATTTTATGATTTTTAAGGAAGCTACACTGTCATTTCGTTTTTATGATAAACAAAATACTAAAATCGGCTCAACCTGCTAGAGATATTGAGTACACTTATGCGTGGTAATCATTCGTTACCCGTTATAAAACACATATACTTAACCTAATGGACGAAAAATCATTACGTTTCAAAGTTTTGTGGAGGTCTGCTCTCCAGATATGTACCTATTCATCAGATCATCACCATATTTTATGTGACCAACATTATGTTAATTATATAATTCGTTCCGAAGAAAAGTATTTAAAATCATTTATTTATTGTCGCAGATATTTAGTATTTATCTTTGTATATCCCTCCCCCCCCCTTCCCACACCCCTTTCCATCCCCTCCCCCCTTGTAGTAGTAATAAACGTATACTGAACCTAATGTAAAAAGAATTATTGCTGTACTGTTCAATTTTGAGGAGTTCTGCCCTTCAGGTCCAAAGATATTCATCAGGTCTTCACAATATTTTTTTTGGTCTAACCTATCATATAATACTCTTTGACAAAAAAGTTATTTTTAAGTCGGTTAAGAACTGCCGGAGATATTGAGTATTAACAATTGTACCTGTTTTCTACCCAACCACCCTTTTCCCATTTTTATCCACCCTTTGTAATAATATAATTATACTTAATCTAACGCAAAAAAAATTAATGCTGGACCGTTTAATTTTGAGGAGTTCTGGTCGGCAGATCCTAAGATATTCATCAGGTCTTCACCAATTTTATATGGGACCAACCCTGTATATCATCCTTTCCAACAAAAAAGAAATTTTCAAAATCGGTTCACAATTGCGGGCGTAATCACGTAACAAACATACAAAAAAAAAACTGTCGAATTGATTACCTCCTCTTTTGAAGTCGGTCAAAAATACCACAAAGATTTGTTAACAATGCTATTATCTGAATCCGTCATCGAAAATTATTGTAACCAATTATAATTTAGTATTATCTACAATCATTGGGCGATTGATCAAGTGTGTAGTTTAATTAATTGTCTACATTTAATTAGTTTGGCCGAGTCGAAGTTGTCAGTTCGGAAAGTTATTGCAGCGTCTCATAGGTTATTAACTCAGTTGGCAGGTTCGCCTTCAAGTTGTAGAGCTCGCAATTTGGGCACTTTGATATGTGTGTCCTGAAACTAATTAATAAACCTGACGATTGTCGAAAAATATTTTTTTTTCTCTGTAGTGAAAGGCGATCTGAGCATCTGATGGTAATCGAGACGATCGCTCATAGACAGTAGCAAAACTAAACAACACCATCAATTACAAAGCAATACTTGGCATTCCACTGAAAAGTATGACTGTACTGTGTACTGTGAGTATAGCTTTTTTACAGGTTAAATTGTCTTTTATGCAATCAATTTATTTTTGATATAGATATAATTTATCTTGATCTTTATATTTTTGTAATTTAACACTCAAAATAAGTGTAATTACTATTATTGTAATATCATTAAAAATATTTATGCAAAGACAATGTTTTCTGTGGCCATTACACAAAAAACAATTTCCCGTACCGGGAATCGGACCCGAGCCTCCTGGGTGAAAGCCAGGTATCCTAGCCACTAGACCATACGGGACCACACCACCTGCCACTAAACAAGAGTTGTGAACTATAATTAGTAATCGAATTGTTTCTTTATTTACTAAAGACAAAACGGCTGTTAAAATAAAATCTACACTAATATTATAAAGAGGAAAGATTTGTATTTTTGTATGTAACGAATAAACTCAAAAAGTACTGGACCGATTTTAATAATTCTTTTTTCATTAGAGAGCTACATTATCACTGAGTAACATAGGCTATATTTAGTACTAGATTACTATAGAAATTGTAGAGAAATCTACATGCACCCGGGCGAAGCTGGGCCGGGCCGCTAGTGTTAAATAAGGTATATCAAGACTACGAATTCGCGCTGCACTTATAGTGATTACAGACACAATGCAACCAAAAATTTGCATTGTGTCTGTAATCACTATAGTAGTTTAACTTCTTGCGCACCATAGCATTTATTTTTTTTCAATAAAAGGGTGTACACAATTATTTTAAACTTATATTTAATTACCCAAATAGGACGGTAGGAAGCAAAAATATAAAAAAACATCCTCGCTTTGTTTTGTAAAATGTTTGATTGTCTAGTCGCTAAAACTACAACCTGGCTTCGTTTTCGGTAGTAGTCTTGATATACCCGGTATTATGAAATATTGAAGATTAATAACTGAGTTAATTATCTTTGTTATCTGTTATTATCCCGCACTTGCGTGAGGTCTCCGCAGCATGTTTTTTATACGTTTTGCACGAATACTAGGGTTATCATGCTACGACCTACTTCAGTCCAATTATTTGAGGAAATTCTATGCAAAATGTATTATATTTATAATATTTTTTCACTTTGCACTGTAAAATTCGCAAAATAAATTACTTGGCGGTTCAGATAAGAAGGTTGCTAATAGGTCAATAAGTGTATTACCACCAAAGATGCCAAAGATCAGGCTAAATGGATTAAAAATAAAAATCGGACCTGGCACCGGGTGTGGTATCGCTAGGTTTTAATAAATACAGATTATAATAAGAAATAGACCCCATAATAGAATGTTAAGTATTTTGCTGTAGGTACCAGAAAAAAATAAAACACGTATGGAAACAAAAATTGATGGTATTTGTAGAATAGTTGAAAAGCCTCCGATATGTGAGAACCCGTTTGAGTAGATTCCGCTGCTATTTCTTTTTCTCCCACTAAACATAAGATTAACTGCACTGCTTCATTCCGGTTTGACGGATATTAAAGCCAGAGTAACTACTGGAAATATCAAGACTTAACGTCTTATGTCTCAGGATGGCGCGAGCAGAGGAATGCCAAGTATTAATTTAGAGTGTTGCTTGGTTTTGCTACTGTCCACGAGCAGTCGTATCGCTTACCATCAGGCGAATGGCACACTCGTCTCGCCATTCATAGCAATAAAAAATATTCTATATGCTTTTCTCAACTGTATCTGGTAATAACAAAGGTTTAACAACACATCATGCGCGCGACACGATGCGTCGGGAACAAAAACAACAATATCAGCCGCTTATCTCGTTTCGGTATGTTGGATTTTGACCCCCGTATCAACATATCGTGAATAAGACGTGGACATATGTTTATATGTACAAATGTCGCAATCTGATAACACTGGATATGTGTCACAAACAGCTGAAGTATTCAAGTTTAGACTATTCGGTCCACCCAGTGCACTGCAGAGGTGCCAGGATACCCACATTTCGTATTGTATGTTCCGTCCCACGATGTGACAGGTGGCGAGCCTATCGCCATATCGGGCACAAATGCCTGGCTCTGGACTGATATGAATAGAAAATCCAATATCATTTTTTTTCAACCCAGGATTCGAACCCGAGACCTCAGCCTTGTAACCATACCCTAGGACAACTACGCCACCGATGCAGTCCCCCATCCAATCGACCCACCCATTACTTCAATTTAAGTGTGCAAGAATAAATTCAAGTAAATAATTTATACTACACATTCAGTGCTCAATGTGTTAAGTTTCTCGAGGACATTATCTTGACTTTATAGTTCATTGAAACGTTGCATTATTAGGCCTTAGCGTGCGTTTTCACAGGACGCAATGTTAGGTTTGCTTGCTTATAAGACACAGCTCACAAACCCTATGCATCTCTTCCAAGATGGCGGCCGGGGGACAAGCCTGGCGATCCCAAAAACTTGAATTTAAGCTTGTACTAACCCCATAAGTAGTAAGTAACTTTTCAATGGACTATTAGGCGCTTGAAAGAAAGCGAAATGCCTCTTATCTTAAATCACCTGTTAGTCGCGACATAAGATATGATGTATTATTTATTAAGCAGTTAATAAAATATTTTAATAAACTTACCCAACAAATTTTACAGTAACAGTCATGATTACATCCTAATAAATAGGGCTTATTTTATCAAACATTTCTTATGAAATATCACTTAAATCCCTTAAAGTTTTCTTTAATTTTCTTTAATAATAAATCAAGATGGTATTACTTGCCGTCTTTCTAACAAATCGCTCCCCAAAACCCTTAAAAACGTGTATCTGTATTCTCCTCCACAATCGAGAGTACGATTGCGGGGGGTTAGGCCATAACACAGGCCATATAGCCCACCACGCTGGCCTCATGCGGGTTGGTGGACTTACATACCATAGAAATTCTAATAAATCGCTATGGTATGCAGGTTTCCTCACGATGTTTTCCTTCACCGTTATAGCGCGTTTTTATCAATACAAGCATGGCTCCGAAAAGTCAGAAGTGTGACCTGAGATTCCAACCCGCAACCAGTGTGAACAAGTTGGCTGCCGCGTCTGGTCCATTTACCAACAGGCCACCACGCACGTAACGTAAAATGAGACGAGTAAGATACATTTTAGTTTATGATATGCACTTACATATTATATTCTACTAGTACGTACATAATTCTGTTTTCGTGGAATTTATTTTATAAAGCTGACAACACAAACCTTTGGTGGCAGCTACGCGTTAATACAATTTTTCGAAGGGTATTATTGATATCGGAAGACGCTTTTCATCCTACGTAAAATTTAATACCTGAAGCATAACGTTCCTAGCATCACTTTTTAAAGCTTTCGGCATTTTTCACTAGTTTTAAATAATGCAGGAAAAATAAATACATTGAGTAAACAACCAATGTCGGATATGTCAGCGACTGGCAGCTAGATTGACAATTTCAAATGACGTCTTTGTTTCCAGTTTGGCCACCGGGCCAGATAACTTTGTGGCTCTATAATACGTTTGAAATTCATAAGTAGAATACACTAAAGCGCTCGCGTGACGCGAACTTGACGCGAGCGTATTACGAGAATACGAAAAGGGCTGTTTTGATCGAACGTAATTGCAACTGCGCCGCAACTGAACTTATTTAAATACGTGAATCGCCCTACTGGGCGTGGGCCTCCTCTATAATCGGGAGTACGATTGACAGGGGTTAGGCCATATTATCCTCGACGCCAACTTGAATCCAAAATCAACATCTGTAACCATGAAAACAGGAATAAATTTAGAGAAATGTCAATATCCTTTTCGAAATTTATTCCAGCAACGTCCGAAAACGCTACAACCAACGAATTGCTTCTATTACAGAAATGTATATTTCCGTGAATCTTTCTTTATTTTATCACGCTGAATTACAAGTCAGAGTGAACAATTAAAATAGCAGCTAACATAAAACAACATTCTAGATAGCAGTTGTTTACAAAACGTTGGAATAATCCGCGCTGCGACACAAATAATTACAACTCGTATTTTCATATTCATGTATTCTTGTTTGTGTATTCGTAAAGTAACTGTGTATTACATATAAATGCTGGGTATTAGAACTATAAAACCTCACAGAGTATAAAATATAAGAAGAGAAGAAGAAATTATACTCTTAAATGTTACAACTCAGAACCTAAACACACTTTAATAGTTTAGCAAATGTTTGTTGCGGAATTTTGAAACTAAGTTACACACATACATACATATATTACTGCGAAACAGTTCAAAGTTAAACATAAACAATAAGATAACCGATGGGAACGTAAATTAATACATTGGTTGTATTCACATAACTAGCAAAATAGTTAACATAATATTTACGCTTTTGTTGACATGGGTTTGTTCTACAGTTTTGACATCAAAGATTACTTAACAGAGGTATGCTTGGGCCAAACCAAACAAATTTAAAGCCACAAATGTAGTCTCATATCAAAAAATATTTTTTATTATTAAATATATAATACTCAGGATTGAAGACATCAAAAATGTAGATTAAAAACCGTTTTTTTTTTAATGAATAACGTAAGAATAAAAATGAGGGGCGGATATGAAAAATATACGAAGAAAGAAGCTAACGACGCGGCACAAAGAAAAATTACAGAAAAACTGTAATCACGGACATGTAATAGACGTATTTGGTTATAACAATGTGAAGATCTTTGAGTAGGTATGCTTTTTTCACGATATTCTTCTTCACCGTTTAATTATTAACTTATAGTACACATAGGACTCTGAAAAGTAAAAAGTATCCCTGTTGTCCTAACCCGCGACCACCACCTCAGCTATTGACATCCGGTTTGTTACCATCAAGCCATCAGGCGCTTAGGCCAAGTTATAATTAACAGAAGAAATAAATAAATAACACCCAACAGTCAGATACATAGTCCTACCCCCACACTAACAACGAGTCTTGTGTTGTGTATATCAGGAACTACAACAAACTTTTTGGCCTCATAAACACCGAGACATGAAATAAGTATATGTGGGCTGCGACATTTCTATCGGTGCGGGGATTGAACCCGCGGCCTTTCGTTTCACAGCTCGTTTCAAAAGAATGTAAAAAACACAATAGAATCACGACCTTGTATTTCATGACTTCAATACCATTGAGGCAACTAAAGGCACTTTCAAGTTTCAACATTCAATACGCATTAGGGTTGGCACGGGCGTCCAAACATCACCCACACGTTCCGATTATGAAAAGATGCCAGATGGGGCACTAACGAGTATACTGGACAGTTGACAGGTGACCCTGGGTAACCTTTGGGTCACCCGATGCAGGGCACATCGGTAATTGCAGGTGATTTGACCGATAGCAGATACAGACGATAAACAAGTTGACAGGTTCACGTGTGACGCACCGAGGATAGTGGAATGTTGGTATTGTTTACCTCACAGAACTGTTGTTTTTGGTCTAGTAGCCATATATTTAATGAAATATGTGAACTGGAGATCAATTCCAGCGGTGAAATCGAGGTTGTGTATTCTTGGATTCGAAATAGATTGTCCTTCGGAGATATAATTTAAGATAAACACTTTAGTCCAGAATGAATAGACTAGCTTCGAATTTTTTTAGCTAGCAGATAGGCCACTTGTTGGTCAGTGATCAATGCTACCTATAAATATCCACATGGCTTAGATCAGAGATGTCTTGCTAGCCAAATCAGGACCCCTCCCAACCACGGGAATTAAAAATAACTCGAAGAGAATAGGGGTATTGAGCATATGGCAATTCTACTCACCGAACGAAAAGCATCAGAAAAGCTCTCGCTTCATGTCGTTCTCCTGTGACCCAGAAGAACCTGCCCATTTATGCTGAGTCATGGCTTAGTATAGTATAGCTCGACATTTTTAAAGAATGAAAATAATTCATTCCAAGCTCTCTGCCTACTCTATTGGGTCCATATCATACATCATATAAACATTTCAGGTAATATAGTATCTATTCCTTGTACAAGCATTACTTTTCATAGAAAGTCAGCGACCAATGACTTACCAATCTATAAGATTGAATATTTAAAATAATTTACAAACAATAATAATTTTAAAATAATCTAAGTTTCTAGCTTAAAATTCAATCATATTGTGTAATATAAGACCATATAGTGGCCCTTTTCAACGTAAAGGGCGCTCAGGACGTCTTAGCAACAGGTTTCAAATATCGTCTCAGTTGCCCCGCAGTAATGCCGAGGCTTATCCGGACCTCAAATAATATAAGGGAGACGTTTGTTTTCCGTCTTGTGGACTGGAGTAGGGAATTAGGTGAAATATGATGTAAGGATGACTGAAAGATTATGGAAGGGTGAAAGGTAATCGTAGTAGAAGGTGCTCAAACATTGTGACCTACGAAGATTGTGAAATAAAGGTATTCAGGATATTACTTATGTATATCAGTAATTTCTTTAGCAACTCTTTTAACATTTTTCTGTATTTTTTGTAGTCTTATAAAGCTACAGAGCCCACTGAGTGTTATTTCGCAGATATACTCAGAACTGGGTCTCGCCAGTAGTTTCAGTGGTAATGTAATCCCACTGAGTTTGTTTCACCGGGTCTTTCCAGATAGGGCCGCGTTGGATCCGGTGGTAACATTAAATCATTGTGCGTCACAGAAGTCGACATGTTCCAGGTCATCCGTTCATAAACACAACTTATTAATAAAATAGGATGACGATCCACAGTCCACACATCAGATAACCTGTGCGCCGGCATAATGATGCGTGCAGTACAAACACTTGCGTAACACTCGTACGATACGGATCACTGGACAAATCTATTGTAATTAAAATTAATTGTTTTCCACCTTATTAAAGGATGTAAATTAATGCTGGCTGGTTCGAAAAACTTAGAAAAAAATATATTTGAAAAAGGAACTCATTTTAAATCCTAGCCGATGGAAGTTAGAATATTAAATTAAAGTAGACGTGTACAAAAATACCGGGTATCTCAAGACTGCTACCGAAAACGAAGCCGGGTGGTAGTTTTAGTGGCTACAAACACAATGCAATTAAAAATTTCGCTTAGAAACGCGACAATTATTTTTTATGATTTTTTAAATATCGTCATTTTTGGGTGGTAAATCCATAGATTTTGCTAAAATAATAATTAAACTCTCTTATATCTTAGAGTATTTATAAATTAAACGGTATACACTATTATTTTAGGAAAAAATGTATTTACCACCAAAATATGGCAATAGGAAAAAAATTACAAAAAAAAAAAAAAACTTTTTCTGTTGCATTGTGTCTGAAGTCGCTTAAACTACCAGCCGGCTTCGTTTTCGGTAGCAGTCTTGATATACCCTGTATAATTATAAAAATTCATAGTTATATCAAAACTCACAATGATGTTGTGACGTTGTGAGAATGTCACCTCTAATAGTTGCGGTCTATGGCTCAATAGTCGGCATAAATCGTATTGTCTATACCAATCAACGCCTCCGTTGCGCTGATTGGTTGATTCAATTTCTGACATCTGTCAAATGTGACGTGCGAACTGTCATCGGCGCTCGCTTATCCCCTCAACCGTCGGAACCGGAACACGGTTCCTTCGGATTTCAAGCAATAAGCAACCTAATGTCATTGAAATAGGGTCTATTATTAATACGGCTCATCGATTTCAAGCAAAAAAGCAACCTAACGTTATTGAAATAAGGGCTATTTTGAATCAAGGTCAGTATTATTTCAATGACATTAGGTTGCTTATTGCTTGAAATCCGAAGGAACCGTGTTCCGGTTCCGACGGTTGAGGGGATAATACGCGTGTAACGTCGCTTGCGTCCTCCTGACATCACTCCCGTTCTAATGGCCTCTTTTTTCACCCACTTCGGTTGAGAGGGCCCTTAGGGTCTTGCACTGGATTGCGGATGGCCTTCGCAAGAAGACCAAACTGCTTCTAGTGCTACTGCGCTCCCAAGATATTGACGTAGCTCTCATTAGCGAAACCCATATGCGTGCCGCAGATAACTGCAAGCACCCCGGATACATCCTGTGCCGTCAGGATGAACTCTCGCCGCAGAACCAGCCTTACCGCGGGTTGGCAGTGGCGGTCAAGAGGAGGATCCTTCACCAGCGCTTGCCACCGCAGCAACTCAGGTCCATGTATGGTCTGGGGGTGGAGGTTTGTGTCGCCGGCAATCCGGTGCGCCTGTATGCGGCTTATAGGCCGCCTGCGGGCGTACTCTTCGAGGTGTCCGACATCCACACTCTGTTGGACTCGACGCATCCCGACGCTGATTGCCGGGGACATGAACGCCATCCATCCGGCCTGGGACACGGGTGCTGCGGGAGCAAATAGAGGCTGGGGGGATCCTCTTCAATGACTCGCAATCCATGGATTATCATGTCAAGGGACCTGACGCGCCCACGCGCTACCCATACCACGGGACGCGGGCGCCGCATGTCTTAGACATTATCATCCATCGGAAACTGCCCGCTTCGCCCGCGCAGGAGGTTCTGAGCGACCATCTACAGTCTGATCATCAGCCTGTGTTGGTCGTGTTGCCGGCTCAACCGGCGAGAGTCAACCCTCCCGCGCCGCGATTCCTGATCAACTGGCAGACTTTTGCAGAAATGTTGAACACTCACACTCCGACCCGTCCTGTCACTACTGCTGCAGACGTTGACGGTCTCGCCGATGACCTGATATCGAGGATTCAAGACGCCCTTGAGGCGTCTAAGATTCCTCAGTCAGTCGCGGGCAGGAAGCCGGACCTCCCCCGTAACGTGCGGGCTCTTATAGTGAAGAGACGGAAGCTCCGCGCTTTGTGGCAACACACTCGCTGCCCGCAACTGACAACAAAGCTCAACCGTCTGACAGACAGAGTGAAGGCCGAGCTCGAGGCGTTTAACGCTGAAAGCTGGAATAGTCTCCTTGACACCGTGGTCGGCGATTGGCCCGCCCTCCATCGTTTGTGTCGCAGGATGACTAACACTCCAGAACCAGTTCGACCACTTCTGCACGCCGATGGCACTCCACGGTATAGGGTGGAAGATCGCGCGGAGATCTTCGCGGAGCACCTCGAACGCCAATTCCAACTGAATCCCACCTCCCACCCCGGTCACGTGACCGAAGTGGGTAGGTATCTCCAGGATTACTTTGCGGAGCCGATAACGCCCGCAGAAGATCCGCTCTTCTTCTCCCCCAGACAGGTCCGCGATATGATCTCTCGGACCAAACCGAGGAAGGCCCCGGGCGCGGACGGCATCCCGAATAGTGCGCTCCGTCACCTGCCACACAAGACTGTGGCGGCGTTGACGCGCCTATTCAATGGCGTCTTGCGCACGGGGCACTTTCCTCAACGGTGGAAGTCCGGGAGAGTCATAATGATCCCCAAACCCAAGAAGAACTCTCTCAAACCGGATAGTTATAGGCCTATCACTCTCCTCCCGAACACCTCTAGAGTGTTCGAAAAACTTCTGCTTTCGTATCTCTCCCCAATTCTTGCTCCACTGGCAGGAACAATTCGGGTTCCGTGCCGACCACTCCACGACTCTCCAGTTGACCAGGGTACTGCACCATCTCACGGTGGCCAAAAACAAACGTGAGAACTCGGTCGCAGTATTCCTGGACATGGAGAAGGCGTTCGACCGAGTCTGGCACGACGGCCTTGTTTACAAGCTCGCCTTGTCGGACTCATCCCGGCGCGTCTGCAAGTTGATCAATTCGTTCCTCTCAAATAGGTGCTTTCACGTCATGGTAGAAGGCAAATTCTCCCTCGACCGTCCCATAGCCGCCGGTGTCCCGCAAGGGAGCTGCTCTCTCCAACCCTATACGCGCTCTACACTGACGACATACCGATAAGGCATGACGTCAAGTTGGCGCTATACGCGGATGATATCGCGCTATTCACGGCGTCGATATCGGAGAAGGGTGCAGCGGATAGGATCCAGCGTAATCTCGACGACCTCCCCGACTGGCTCTCCAAATGGAGGCTAGCGGTGAACGTTGGGAAGACGCAAGCCCTCCTGATTAGGCGTTCCAGAATGAGGGCGAAGGGCGGGAAAACCGTCCCTCCCCTCAATCTGCTAGGTCAGTCCATCCCCTGAGGTTTTCAAGCCAAATATCTTGGGGTCACTGTTGACAAAGCTCTTCGCATGCCAAAACATGCGAGGGGAGTTGTCAACAGTGGCAAAATTGCCAATGGCAAACTGCGTCCTATACTCGCGTCGAATCTTCCCTTGAACGTGAAGCTGGGTGTGTACAAAACGTACATTCGCCCCCGCATCACTTACGCGGCGCTTTCCTGGTACGCTCATAAGCCCGACCCAGAAAGACGCTCTGCGGAGAGTCCAATCGGTGGCTCTCCGCAGAATCGTGAAAGCCCCTAACGGTGTCAGGAATTCCACAATCGAGAGAGATCTCCGCATTGAGTCAGTGGACGACAGATCCATTGAGTCAGTGGACGACTTTATCCGTCGTCTCACTAAGTCCATGTTCTCTCGTGCGGACGCCTCGGACTGGAGACATCTCCGGAACTTGGCCCCACATCACGCGAGACCACCGGACGGGCGGATGCTCCCGCGCGAACTCCTCACGGAAGTGAATTCCGGAACTGTGGTTCCTGACACATCCGCACAACGACGCAACTGAGACGTCTTCGGTCACCTGGTGAGAACCGGCGCGGGTGGCTAACACCCGCCCGGTAGCGGACGAGGTCCTTAGAAGGTGCTGCTGAAAGTTTCTTGCGCCGCTTCTTCTATTCAGCCAGAGCACATTCCGAAGCGGTGGTAGGGTTAGGGAAATTGTCCGACCTCGCCTGCACCTCACTCAGGCCCGGGCCTCTCCAGTTGCACGTTGCCTCCCCCGTCAGCCGCCCCTTTCATGACGGATGGGCGGGCCGTCTGCGGGTCCCGGTAGCCCTATGGAAGGATCTCGCTCCGAGCGAGATCCGCACACGAAGCCGCCTAAAGTCCGAACTCGTTTCGGACTTCACCAAGGAACGACACCGTGTTTTCGGGTCGCTTGGATAGACCACAATCAGGGGGCTCACGCCCCGGTATTGTTTCCACAACGCGGGACCTCCGCTATCGCGGAGGTCCCCGCGTTCGTGAAGGTCTGTTGTTCACGTCCTCCTTTCCATAACCTAAAAGCCGCGTGCTACCCACGCGTCTTTCCGAACCCGCTGGGGTGAGTGTTCTATTTGCTAACCGCTTTTAACTGCTTGTTTGTCAGTGTATTCTGTCTGCCGGGCTTGTAAGCTATCACGAGTCGGTGGCAATGAATGCAAACCTAGTTTGCATTCCGATTTCTTGGATGCTGATTCCAGGTTCTTCGTGTTCTTCGTTCTTCGCCGCTCCGAAGTGGGATCCCAAGAAAAACCGTTGAGTATTGGGATCATTAGGTGTAGGCGTCGCGAATTCGGTTCCACTCGTCTGCACCATTATATTTGTTGGCTTCGTGGTATAGTGGCTCTGTGTAGTAGTCGACGACAAGCCTTGGGTTTGTCATATAACCCAAGCCCGCGCTGCTGCACTCCACGTGGTCGACGATAAGCCTTGGGCTCCTCAGTAAGCCTAAGCCCGCGCTACTGTACGTGATCGACGATAAGCCTCCGCTGTGTAGCGTGAGCCCGCATCACCCCTGAAACACCCCTGCTGCCCTGTGGTCGACGGTCAGCCTCTACCTTTGAGTGTGAGCCCGCATCACAAAATCACACCGAGGACCTTTTCCATCGAGGTATCTTTACATCGGAGAACCTCCGACTGCTCATCATCCATCATCAGCCACGTGTTCTGAGCGCACCATGTGTGATGAGATGTTATAAACAATAATGAATACTAGATTAATGCTGGATAAGCGATAACCCCGTCGCTTCCAAGTTTAGGCAGTCTATAAAATGTAAATTTCACGTGGTTGTTAGTTCAGTCAAAATTCAACCGTAGCTCAGTCTTAGTTCAATGTAATATTGTGAATTGTGTCTAAGTGTGAACTTTTAAAAATTATAAACTTTAATAGCAGCAGTGACTCAGTGTTTTTTTTTTAAAAAGCCACCACGAAGCGCCATCTTAACAAATTTGCACTCCGCACCGCTTTCTGCTCGACTGCAGCTGAGCCTGCGCCGCGCCGCTGACCTGCGTGCGACATAGGATACCTGGCTCTCACCCAGGTTCGATTCCCGGTATCGGAACCAACTGCGGCGGGTTAGGCCGCCCGCAGGTAGGGGTAGGTAAGTAAATGAGTACTCAGGGTAATTACGTGGTTCGGGCTTTAATAAATTCGCATCACTGTTTACACCCGGCACTGTTGCTGGTAGTTTGCAACAGGAGTCACTGGCCTTCGTTGGACACTGATCCGGGTCTTCGGCAGGTGGCGGAACCCGGCGATAGCTCGCCGGCGAAGTCTGCTGCCACGTGGCCGGACACATTGCGCAGGTCAGCGGCGGGCGCAGGCTCGGTTGCAGTCGGGCAGGAAGCGGTGCGGAGCAACAGCGGGTAGCGAAGTAAGCGCACGGAGTCAGCACTCCGTGCCGTGCGGGTAAAGAAGAGAAGTAGGCGAAGAACGAAGAACCTGGAATCAGCATCCAAGAAATCCAGTGCCAGCGACTCGTGATAGCTCACAAGCCCGGCAGACAGAATACACTGACAAACAAGCAGTTAAAAGCGGTTAGCAAATAGAACACTCACCCCAACGGGTTCGGAAAGACGCGTGGGTAGCACGCGGCTTTCAGGTTGTGGAAAGGAGGACGCGAGCGACGTTACACGCGTATTTATGCGAGCGCCGATGACAGTTCGCACGTCACATTTGACAGATGTCAGAAATTGAATCAACCAATCAGCGCAACGGAGGCGTTGATTGGCATAGACAATACGATTTATGCCGACTATTGAGCCATAGACCGCCATTATTAGAGGTGACATTCTCACAACGTCACAGTATCCGCCGCAGTGGCGAATGTAATTCCGGACACACGGCGCGTAGAGCCGTTGGCCGTTGGGGCCGAAAGGTTCTAGAGTGGAGGCCATGTACAGGTAAGCGAAATGTCGGACGCCCGCCAACAAGGTGGACGGACGACTTGAAAGCAGGAAGTCACTGGATGTAAGCCGCTTCCAACAGGTTATTGTGGAGATCCTTCGAGGAGGCCTATGTTTAGCAGTGTGGCTGAAATGAAGATGATATCAAAACAAAAATGAATTTGTATATGTCTTGCTTTATGAGAGCAGAGTCCAGGCAGAGTTTCATTAAAGTACATAATATAGAGGTTTGTCTATGTTTAATTATGTCAATACATGTTTTAGCGTACCTTTTATCCATTTATTTTATGCTTATTTTTATTACGACCTAGCATCATAATTATTGATAGATTCCGCATAGAAAATTGCCATAATACCCCGATAACTCCTTTGAGGAGAAGAATACTTCTTGACAAGCGAAAGAACAGGAATTTATTATTGAAAATATCGATATTATGCGAACTGATATTCTTTTCTACTTACCGATATCCACGACGACGCGAGACTTATTTATGTCTTATCAACTATAGATATACAATTCTAAAGAAATAACGGTGTTTGATAACCATGGAGACTAAATATTATGTATGAGATAAAGATATGATGACAGAGAAGAAATGTCTAGATGATTAAAAAATCAGCGTTATGAAGTGTTTCCAATAGTCGATCCGGCAAATGTAACCGAGCGTGTCACAGTTCATAGTGTAACTTATTAATTTTATTGTCATTTGTCAGTTAAGTGTGCGTGATAAAATGTTTCACTCATACGCAATCAACTTGCAGGGAATAGTGATACTTATATCGATTAAAATAAGGGAGATAATTTCGTGAATTGTTAACTTGGATGCATTGGGTTCTTGGGAGGAGTTTTCTTTATCAAGTGTTTAATGCAGATGAGGTCTAAGGTCTTCGTATTATTACAAGCACTCGTACAGTGTTTTGCGTCTACAGATTTATATTCGCATCTCATTAAGCAAGCTTGCTGAGTCGGAATGCTTATTTGCAGAAACAATTTATTCGCAGGGTCTTTTAAATTTGAGAAATACCGAGGTTGGAAAGCATTTTAAAGTTTGCATAACTTGCATGTTGAGGAATGTTTTTAACAAGCACTCAATCTTCCGTGTAGATAGATTTCCAATCATATTTTATGCGAATGATTTTAGAATTTTGTGTGAATATTATGATCATGTAACTTTTGCACTTGTAACCCTTTTAAATTACTTAGGTTTGTTCTTTTGGTCTCATCAAAAGCTTTAATAGCCACAGAACAAAGAGACATCGTTCTCAAATCGTATTGATCATTCTGTTAATACTAAAGTACGTGAACACAAAAAATCAGTGTTATATAAGGAGATACATAATGTATATAAAATCACGCCTTTATCCCTGAAGGGGTAGGCAGACATTCTATTAGCAACCATTACAGTCGCGTTCCGCCTTATGTGTTCCGTCCAAAATGTGATACGTGGCGAGCTTAGTGGCGAGCCTATTGCCATATCGGGCACAAATTCCTGACTCCGTACTGATAATTAATTGAAAAAGGAGTTCCCACAAAATAAAAACTGTCCCAAAAAACATGCGAGGGTAAAGTAATTTGAAGCATCTCAACCGAAAGAAATCGCGAAATAACTCACAAAATTCCTCTTGGATATTCGATTATGAATATTTATTACAAGATGGAATACCAAGGAGATTTTCCGCGGAATGTGATTTCGAAACTTCGTATAATTTGAATTTTCATTAGGTATCACACGAACTGGAGAACTATTTGCACTACGATGTTTATAAAGAGGCTTCTTTGAATATGTTTCTTTCATCTGACCCTTTGGTCGGATTTCTCGGTCAGGGAAATACGCCCTTATTTAACTAGTCTTGTTTTAAATTTCAAATATTTATTTTGTTCCTAACTGTTAAATTCATTGCGGGTAAATAAGAGTTAGTTTCTCTTGTAACGCACCGTTCCATGACGCTTGATGATGCTCTTTCTATTATATATTAACTGAATTTATTCCGGCATAGATTAGCCAGCCATTTAGTCAGAATGTCCTCGGACTCGAAATTGGGACCATTGCATCGCTTCGACTGGTTCCGTTTAGTTGGTTGTCTTTAATTATCATCATCTTCGTCATCATCATCATCATTTCAGCCACAGTTAGATCATTCGAACATAGGCCTCCCAGAAGCATTTCCACATCGATCTGCAGACTGCCTACATCCAGCGACTTTTTGCAACCTTAGCCAGTAAAATATAGAGAGTATACTACGAGCAGCAGCTCTTTTTAGGAACCTAAAATAAATCGATCACAAAATATACCATTTATAATAAATCGCATTACCAAGATCATACGTCCAGCTACAATCGATATCTACTTAAATATTGCCCCAATGCGACGTATCTTTACAAATCAAATTCAGCCTTGTCTCGACAAACCGAAGCTCACTCGAATGGCCTGCTAAATGGGATTATGTTCGACAGGAATAAGTATTTCATTGTTGAAATGAAATGAAAATGAAATGAAATGAAATGAAATGTATTTATTGATCACGTAGGCAATTAAGGAGCTCTTATGACAAGTCAATACACATAGAACTTAATCTCTATTTACAATATATTTCCTATGCTTATTATTACTTATTTTAATTTCTTGCTTTTATCAATTTATTTATTAATTTTATTTATTTTTAAATTAATTTTATTTTATTTATAATTTATGATTAGTTTTTTTAATTTATTTAGTTTTTATTCATATTTTATTTAAAGTATTAGTTTTTACTTTATAGTAATTTATTTGTCAAAGAAATACATTATTTACGTTAGTCAAATTAAATTATATTATTTGTGGACCATAAATATTACAACGGTGCGTAGCGGTTTATAGTTACCACCGGATCCAACGCGGCCCTTCCTGAGAAGACCCGGCGAAACAAACTCAGTGGGCTTACACTACCACTGGAACTACGCGACGCGACCCAGTCCTGAGTATATCCAGCGACTAAGACTCAGTGGGCTTGTTTTGGGTCCAACTTAAGACAACGACCATAAGTATTTCCGATACGTCCCGTATGTTTAGGCTTACTGCCGGATCCAACGCGGCCCTGACTGAGAAGACCCGGCGAACAAACTCAGCGGGCTTTACTTTACCACTGGATACTACGCGGCGCGACCCATTTCTGAGTAGATCCAGCGAGTCAAACTCAGTGGGCTTGGTTTTGGTCAATTTACTAAAATAAGTATTTGTGACTTGTCTTACAAGGATTTGCCATATTAATTATTATTTTTATATGATTTTTTCGATCGGACTGTTCATTCGGATTTGATCGATCGGATTGTTCAGACGAATTTCACCATTGTCAATTGTATTTGTTGCTTAAAGTTCATTGAACTATTTGTAACCGAGTTATAAGTTAATTTGCTTCTACGGAATGAAATTGTATTTAATCAGACCCATATTTTTTTTTTTGTAGAAATATTACATACATACATAATCGTTACGCCTGTATCCCATAGAGGTAGGCAGAGACAATAGACCGCCACTTTGCTCGATCCTGACATACTAGTTTCGCTTCATACACTTTCATCAACGTCTTCATGCATTCCTCGTCGGTTCAGGGTACTTTTAACCTAACCCTTGTTGAGGGTATCACCGATTTGGATGGTGTATGTTCGGTGAGGTCGACCCCTACCGACTCTTCCATCCACACTCACATTATGTATTTGTTTCGTAATTCTCCTTTCATCCATCCTCTCTACATGACCAAACCATCGTAACATTCCTTTCTCAATTCTCGTCACTACATCCTCTTTCACTCCACAAGTTTCCATCACCACGCTATTTCGCACTCTGTCACACAAGCTTACACTACACATTCCCCTTAACGATCTCATCTCTACTGCCCTAATTTTACTTTCATGCTTCTTTTGCCATACCCAAATTTCACTACCATACATAAGTGTTGGAATTAACACTCCTCCATGGACAGCCAGTCGTGCCTTTTTGGAGACCTTCCGACTATTCATAAAGGAGTGTAGCGCACCATTCACTCGATTTCCCGCATTCACTCTTCTTTCAATATCGCTATCATGCTTTCCATCACTTGTGAAAACACAGCCCAAATATACGAATTCATTCACTTGCTCTACTTGCTCATTACCTATCATAATATCGCATTTTGTCATATTCTCTTCCCTTTCAAATACCATAACTTTCGTCTTACTCACATTATTTTCATTCCTTTTCTCTCAAACGCTTCATGCATAATTGTCACCATATTTTGTAGCTCCTCCTCTAGTGATGCAAGAATAACCTGATCATCAGCATAGAAAAGACATTTTAGTGACAACTTATTCATTCTTATCCCACTTATTCACTATCTTTCAGATCTTTTAGGCAACCGTCCATGAAAAGGTTGAACAACCACGGGGACGCTACACATCCTTGTCTCACACCCTTATCGATGCGAAACCAATCAGTGTATGCTCCGTTGTAGAAATATTAATAACGCAATTATACAGAGCTTAATGTAAATTTGTTCACGCATATGTACCACGCATAACATTCGGATATAATATGGTGTTTTAAGCTGTTATAAAAATATGACATTATTAAGTATCTCAATTAAATTAAATTAAATTAAATGTATTTATTGGTGACGTAGGCAATTAAAGAGCTCTTATGACAAGTCAATACAAAATATTTTCTATACTTAGTATTATTTATATTAATGTCTTACTTTATTTTATTAAATTATTTTTAAATTATTTTTATTTTTTATCTATAATTCGTTTTATTTATTTATTTAGTTTTTATTCGTATTTTATTTAAAGTATTAGTTACTACTTTATGGTAATTTATTTTTCAAAGTAATAATACCCGAAAGAAACATAAATAAATGAGTTTACAAGCTCCTCGTAAATATAGGGCCCTACTATATTCATCCGAAACGAAGTTCGAAACTTCGGACGATCGAAGTTTTCTATACGATACGAATGTATCTACTTTGTAAAAGTTCGAATTTGTATAACGTACATCGTAACCATAAGTCTATGGTTACGACCATAAGTATAAGTAGGTACATTCGTATCGTATATAAACTTCGATCATCCGAAGTTCCGAACTTCGTTTCGGATGAATATAGTAGGGCCCATGAACAGAACATAATACCTACTCACCTGGCCCAAATCCCTTATTAAGACTATTTGATATAAATCACCGCTTTCACAAACTTATTTCGAGCATTTTCCTTAATATCACCCTTATGTTATTAGTAGCGTAATTTTCTTTTGACTGTGGCTTTTGTAAACCTAAAAATAGATTCTTATTTAAAAAAGCTCCTGAGATCCTTCCAGCAAATATAGGTTTTGGATTTAAACGAGGACATTGTTGACTTTCCTTTCCAAAGTCCTAGAACGTTTAATCCATACCCAACTTAATGATTTCCTCTCCAAGAATAACCTCTTAAATCCTGTCTAATCTGGGTTTCGTTCAGGGCATAGCACGACCACCACTTTGACCCATATCACAGATGGCATAAGATCCGGCATGGAGGACGGTAAGCTGACAGTCTTAGCTTTGCTAGACTTCAGCAATGCCTTTAATACCGTGGACTATGACGTTTTACTTTCCATGCTACGTTCTCTTAACATATCTCCAATGGCTGTTGATTGGTTTCATAGTTACCTGTATGGACGCCGGCAACGCATCCGTGTGGAGGATAGATTTTCCTCTTGGTGCCCCGTAGCTGCTGGCGTTCCTCAGGGCGGCGTGCTATCTCCTCTTCTCTTCGCTGTATTTATTAACTCAATTACTAACTTTTTATGCTCCTCCTACCACCTCTACGCTGATGATCTCCAAATATATACTCAGGCACCCTTGGACAAGTTGATTGATGCAATTGCTTGTATTAATACAGACATTCAACACATCTGTGATTGGAGTAGAGCTCATGGTTTGAAGATCAATCCCTTGAAAACCCAAGTCATTGTTGTCGGTAGCTCCAGGATGATCTCGAAGCTGGATTGGACTCAACTCCCCAGTGTTTATTGTGATGGGATAACCATCCCTTATAGTAACACCGTCCGCAATCTGGGATTACTTATTGATAATTCCTTTACTTGGGGTCCTCAGCTTCGTGAAATAAGCCGTAAGCTGTTCATTTCAGCTAAGTCCCTGCGAAGGTTACGCAACTTTCTACCCGTTACCACGAAGATTTCACTTGCTCAATCCCTTCTTCTCCCCATTCTTGATTATGCCGATGTCAGCTATCTTGATCTCACCGAAGACCAACTTAATAAACTTGAGCGACTTCAAAATTTCTGCATAAGATTCATATTTGGTCTACGCAAATATGATCATGTCTCCGAGTTTCGTGCTAAGCTTAAGTGGTTACCTATACGGCTTCGTCGGAATGCTCATATTCTTTCTCTTCTTTATAATATTTTATTTAATCCTGTGACCCCTTCTTATCTTAAAGAAAGATTTATTTTTCTTCATGACTCACATTCGAGGTCCTTGAGGTCGTCAGAGAATCTTAAGCTAAGAATGCCTGTGCACACCACAACATTTATGGACAATTCTTTTACCGTCAAAGCAGTTCGATTGTGGAACGCGCTTCCTGTTGCGGTGAGACAGGCGAAATCGCTGTCTTCATTCAAGAGGCAAATTAAAGAACATTACCTTTCTCTTTAATTAAACTGATTTTAGTAGTTAACATTATATACATCTAAATTATTTTACAATTTGTGTGCATTATATTTATATATATATATTTATTTTTTATTATATATGTATGTATTTATGCTATTTATTATGTATGTATGTATGTTTTTTTTTTTATTTAGTATGAATATTATTTAGTGTCCTCTCTTTTAATTATTTATTTTACACTGCCCTCTCTTTTTCCTTCTCTTTAAATCCATCCCATGGTTGTCTGTAAGACATTGCTTTAAGCGATAAGACCGCCATTTGTACTTTTTTTTGTTTTTTTTTTTTTTTTTTTTTTTTTTTTTTTTTTTTTTTTTTTTTTTTTTTTTTTTTTGTTTCTGAATATTGTATTTGTTTTTATGTGTACAATAAAGATTTAAATAAATAAATAAATAAATTGTTACAGCATACCTCAAAAAAAGGTTTTTTATAACGATGAATGTATTTTTCCTGATGGTAAGCGATACGAGCGCTCATGGTCAGTAGCAAAACTAAATAACACCATGAATGACAAAGAAATGCTTGGCATTCGACGCTCGTCATCTTTAAATATAAGTTGTTACTCTTGCTACAATGTCCTTTATTGTTTTGCGGGAGAAATAGATATTACGGTAGTACCAAACCAAGCGACCATATATGAGAGACCTACCACATGAAAATAGCCTTATTATGACAAATTATGTTGACGCTATTATGAATAAGCTGTTGAACTTTGTTAAGACCGGAAATTAATTTCGTACACTCCCATACTTCAGAAACAAAGACACTGCTAACTTATAACCAAAGATATGTGTTTATGAAAATTAGCTTGCATCCTTGAAACCCTCGGAAAGTAGATCTCGGAAACTGTACATGAATTTTATTTGCATACGAATTACATTTCAACAAAGCTCCGTCATTCGTATTTAAAAAGCAAACACTTTTAAAACAAGCTAAATAGTATTTCGTTCTAGGATCTTGCCTTTCAGTAAGCATTTTATGAATTTATTTCAGTACTCTCGAAAAGTATACTAAAACCTTATCGTTGTTGATACTTACCCCATTCTTATTGCTAGACTTATTTAACAACAAACATAAGCTATTTGTGTCTGTATACGTGAGAGACTAACTCGGTAGGTACCACCGAAATATCTATTTCTTCCGCTAAACAGAAGTTTAAATGCACTGTTGTGTTGCGGTTTGAAGGACATTGTAGCCTGTTTAGTACTGGACATATTGAGACGTAACATCTCATGTCTCAGGATAGCGAGCGCAGTGGAGTGCCAAGCAGTGCTTTGTAATGCATGCTGTTTGATTTTGGTACTGTTAATGAACGGTCGTATCGCTTACGATCAGTACCCCAAGCAGGAACATTTTGAAGTATCGTATAGTAATAGTATCGTGACAACGATTACTATACTATTACTACAACGATACTATACGTCCAAAATTATTCGTGCTACCACTTTTCATACATTTGTATAGTAAAACTATCGCTAGACTATACGATTACCATACTATAGTGTCGTAAACGTTTCCCGCTGCCATAATTTAGTTCCAAATACGCTCACAATGGCGCTGTTCAAATTCCCATACAAAATTTTACTATTACGATTACTATACTATAGAGCCAAATGTTCCTGCTTGGGGCACTGGCGAATGGCATGTACGTCTCGCCATTCATTGTAATAAAAATAAAAAATATGATATATTTAAGAAAAACAAAACCCATATCTAGCAAATAATCCACAACCTATTTTATCATTCATAGCCTTTATATTAGAAAAGGAATATTCCAATATTCCGTTTCAAAGGATGGGAATGTATGTGAAATACGTACAATAGTTTCCATTTCTGCTTTGAAATTTCATGGAGGAAATTTGTAACACCATCTGTAATTAAAGGATTGAGATGGAAGTTTTCGGTCGGCCCTTGACACGAAAAGCTTGTTATACCCAATAATTTTTTAATTGAAAGTGGATAATTACTTGAAAATGTTGTATTTGTTACTTTTACACTTACAGCCTTACTAATAAAAATATATTATACAATTGTTTAACGTTTATATACTTATTCAATAGATAGGGTGTGAATAGCTACTTATACAATAGTTTACTAATAAACAATGTATACGCCTTGTATAACTATTTAATTGTTACGACCATCTTCCTTTTTTATTTTTATTTTATATTTACATGATTTTATTGAGGAATAGGGCATCAACAATTCCTTTTTATCAAAACATATTTTCAGTGTAAAAAATACAGGATTTCAAATTTGTTTATTTAAAATTTCCCATTCTGTAAATTGTCAATATCTCTAATTTGCAATTGGGAGTCACAGACTTGCACGTTAATTGAGGATACTCCCCTACCGTTGATATAATATTGGGCATTGTCTCCGCCAACTTTTTAAATTTTAATACTGTAACTGTAACTGTATCAGCCCATATACGTCCCACTGCAGGGCACGGGCCTACTCTACAATCGAGAATACGATTGAGAGTGGTTAGGCCATATACAGTCCCTTGCCATATTATTAGACCCACGCAGCAAACACGTTACTTTTTCATCGTAAGAGTTGATATTGGTCAAAATTTCGTGCTATTTACTATTTTGAGTTTTTGATACTATAATTTAATCTAATACCAATAAAATGAAATAATTTTTGACTAAATATTTTATACTTATACACAATAATTTGTACAAATTATAACACCGGTTTCGTTTAATTAAGTATTTTGCTAGTATTTTGTTGACCCTCCTTTAGCCGCCAAAAGTGCCTTAATTCTTCGAGGCATGCTATTTATGCATTCCTGTATAGATTTTTGAAGCTGAGGATTGTAATTCCACTCGAAAATTAATTTATCTATGAGTTCTCTTTTACTTGTAACTGTATTTTTTGATATTTTCCTCTTCAGAAGCTCCCAGACATTCTCGATAGTGTTCATATCTAGCGAATTTCCAGGTCATTCCAAAACTTTAATATGTTGCTGTTGTAAAAAGCTTGTTATGCTATTTGCTTTATGGCAAGGGGGCCCCATCGTGCATAAAAATTGGTTCATCTTCTTCAGAGAACCATTCTTTAAGTTGGGGTATTCATTTTGTTATAAGAACTTTTTTGTACTGGTCCTGGCGAATTGTCTTCTCTACGATATACAGGCAACCTGTCCCTTTGCCTGATATAACAGAACAAACCATAACAGAAGGTGGATGTTTAACGTAAGGGACAATGCAGTCGGGTTTGTATTTCTCGTGTGGTCTTCCCCGTACAAACATTGATTTTTCTATCGAAACTTGAAAGACGGACTCGTCGAAGAAACAAGCCTGTTATGATCAATTTTTTTTATTAAATGTAGTTCGTTGATTGATTATATTCACTTCTCATAGTGAAAAATATTTTATTACCTTTTCCCAATCTTCTATGGTAAAGTTTTTATATTTACGGGCTCAATCAAGCCGTTTCTTTATCATGGTCGGAGTCAACATTGGTTTCCGCACAGGTTTCCGCGCATTCAATTTATTTTCAGCAAGAGGCCGCTGCACAGCTCCCTGAGAAATGAGTATTCCGTCATCCCTAATGTTCTTCGTTAATAAACGGACCGGTAATTTTCTATTTTGGATACAAATATCTCGGATTTTTCTGTCTGTTCTTAGAGTTGTAATACGTTTCCGTCCACACGCACCTTTTCGTTTTGGCGATAAAGTTATCCCGCGATTACTTTTTTTTTGTAATTCTTCACCGAACTTTTCGATATGCCTGTCGCTTTAGCAATTTGGTATTTGGATAATTCAGTAGCCTTTAAGAGCCCCCGTACTTGCCCAATTGTCTTGGAAGAAAGATCATGATTTTTTCCGATCTAAAATATTCAAAAGATCATATTTTCGGTAATTTTCTCACTATACATGCTATATGATTACAAAAAACAACAAATATAATAATATTCTATCATAATGAAACTAAAATTCCATCACAAACTTACCTTTATTTGTAAAAACAAACCCTTTTTAATTTCAACAGATTTTTATGTTGTGAGTCAGTAAATTCACTCGCGAGCCTTTAATGATATTTATTTATTTTTATTGTGTTGCAAGCATTGATATATTTAGCAAAATTTTGTCAGAATAAGGGATTTTAAAAACTAACACATGTTACGCCTGTGTAATGGCGATAAAGTGAGCAAATTTAATTATTTTTGTTTGGGTCTAATAATATGGCAAGGTACCGTAGTCCACCACGCTGGCCTAGTGCGGGTTGGCGGACTTACATACCATAGGTATTCTTATAAATCGCTATGGTATGCAGGTTTCCTTACGATGTTTTCCATCACCGTTTTAGTGCGTGGTGATTGATTATCAATACACACATGACTCCGAAAAGTCAGAGGTGTGCCCTGGGATTCGAACCCGCGACCACCGTGAACATGTGGGCAGCCGCGTCTAGTCCGTTTACCAACAGGCCACCACGCACTTAATTTTAATTTTAATACGTTTGCAATCAATTGCACCTATCACATGTCCAAACCCACCAATACTGCGGAATCCAGCCATCAGTTCTTCCTCTTCCTCGAGTGTTCGTAGTATATATGTTATGGGCCAAGTGATTAATGCGGGCAGTATTCATAATGCCCGGGCAGTATGAATATTGCCGAGCCATATCGGGCCAAGTGATAAATTACAATCTAAACTCACCTATTTATCACATTGCCAGGGCATTATGAATATGGCTACATGATGATCGGGCAATGTGATTAATAGGTGATTTTTTACGTGGTGGGCTGGGCATTGTCGCATCTGCGATAGACCCATAAATTAGAAAGGTTGAATTGATCTGCTTATTTTAGTTGTTTTTTAACGTCCGAAACATTATCTTCAGAATAAATTAGTGTTCCCACTTTATGGATAAGTTAGGTCGACTGTGCCCCAAAACCAACTCGGAACACCCCGACTTCACGTAGTCTTTTGGCTACCAACCCTAGAGTGTATATAAAAAGCCGGAGGCACGGAGGGAGAGCAGCCCCCGCCCGCTGTAACGAAGGGTAGGCAACCGTGCGAGCCGTAGCGGCTGAGGTGAGCATGGTTGCCTATCTTTTGTTACGCAAGGGTGAAGGGGCTGAACTTTCCGTAGCGCCGGAGACCAAGCAGAAGCTAATTTGTATTGACAACAAGTGTTTTAAGGGTTAGGTTGCTATAATAGATATTTCTCAGGAATGATGCGTTACCTTTTCATGGGAGTGGTACCAGGGGAGGTGCGAATTTCCCCCTCCCCCTCCACTCCTCCCAACCCACCTCCTCGTGCTGCCCTATTCTAAATTCTACCACTTCGGCTCATTGTTTTGATTTTGATTCACTTTACATCACTCTGCCCAATAGGCACTTGACATTATTCATAATGCCCGGGCAATGTGATAAATTGATTGGTTATAATCACATTGCCCGCTCTTATTGGGCATTATTCATATTGCCCGGGCATTATGAATAATGCCCGATTAATCACTTGGCCCATAACATAGATACGAGTTTTTTTACCGTTACGGTCTTACTAATAAACATTTATGCATCGTGTATAACAGCGTTATAGCGGAATCATTACTAATAAACGATGTATAGAGATTTTTAACTTATGCGCTCGTTATAACAGTTGTATAAGTGTATGTCATTTTATACAATCCTTATGCAGTCGATTGACCTTGTTTAGAGTGTATATAGCCTACAAATTATAAATTATTGTCAGGTCTCATCTCGCGACGTATTTTAATTTAGTGTAAAATATGGATTTATGCATTATTTCGACTATTTTGATATACTTGAGGTGGACGATGAGGAGCGGCAATCCTAAAGATCTCGTTTCTCTGGAAGAAGATGAATTTAGAGGTATATACAGGTTTACTAAACGGTATGTCAAAGAAGTGGTGGACTTGATCCGAGAAGATATAGAACCGAAAAAGAAGGGTAGTGGCTTCTCTGAGGAGCTTCAAGTTTGTACAACTCTCAGGATATAGGCGCGGCAAGAAGTAAGTGCGTGGTGGCCTGTTCGTAAACGGACTAGACCCGACTGCCAACATGTTCACGATGGTCGCGGGTTCGAATCCCAGGGCACACCTCTGACATTTCCGAGTCATGTGTGTATTGATAGTCAATCACCACGCATTAAAACGGTAAAGGAAAACATCGTGAGGAAACCTGCATACCATAGCGATTTATAAAAAATGTATGGTAGGGTATGTAAGTCCACCAACCCGCACTAGGCCAGCGTGGTGAAATAAATGGCATAACCACTCTCAATCATACTGACGATTGTTGAGGAGGCCCGTGCCCTGCAGTTGGACGTATATGGGCTGATACAGAAGAAGTACGAGACGATGCAGCTGACATACATAGCATCAGCTAACAATCAATCACTATTGTTTGTCGCCGCGTTGCCATCGCCTTAGCAAGTAAAGCAGCGCAATTTATCTATACCTATACCACGAACACTCGAGGAAGAAGAAGAAGTGAAGGCTAGATTCCTTAGTATTTGTGGGTTTGGACATGTGATAGGTGCAATTGCACACGTATTAAAATGTAATAAGTTGGCGAAGACAAAGCCCAGTGTTATATCAACAGAAGTGTCCTCAATTAACGTGCAAGTATGTTACTCCAAATTGCAAATTAGAGATATTGTAGCACACTGGAGAGGCAGCACACATTACTCTCTAATATTTAGAGAATCACGCATGCGATAGATGTTCGGCAATGGACACTTCCATAGACGCTTACTCGGAAATGGTGGTTATGGGCTAAGTAGCTATTTGTTTACACCTGTACAAAACGAATTAAAGATACGAAAAACAACGGTTCGTTATAACATTTTACATTTCTTGCGCAAAATGACAGTTGCCGTTTCAACGCGCGTTCATAACGTGTTCTCTATTTTTCGAGGACAATTTACAGAATGGGAAATAATAAATAAACAATTTTGAAACCTGTATTTTTTAAACTAAAAATATTTTTTGATAAAAAGGAATTGTCGTTGCCCTATTTCTTAAGCCATGGGTAAATAAAATCATGTAAATATTAAAATAAAATCAAAAAGAAATAAATGGTGTATTCAACATTTTAAGGTTTCGGAACGGTTCCCAAAATGTTACCAGTAGTTTGTGACATAACAAATAAATAGTTATACAAGGCTTATACACTGTTTATTAGTAAAGTATTGTATAAGTAGCTATTCACACCCTATCTATTGAATAAGTATATAAACGTTAAACAATTGTATAACATATTTTTATTAGTAAGACTGTTAGAGTATTTATAATATTGAGAGATTGCTGTCATACATTTGCGTCTGCCAACACGTTGATATTTTCTTGCTCGTAATGTTGGTAGCGCTCCTATATTAGAGAAAAATTAACTAATTATTTAACAAAAATAATTATAAATTCCTTTGATAACCGAAAGTATATACAGCTATTATCCTTTAAAAACCATTTGAGTTTAATTAAATAGACCTAAACTATTTATTTGTAATTTATTTTTCAAGAAGTTCGTGCATTTTAGACAACCTGTCAAATATCAGCCAATAGGAGAGCAGGTAAAGACGGCACGGATATACAATTTTTTTTTTTAATACCAGTGCTCCCTATATAAATACTCTAAGCTTATACAGCTATCTGTGAGCATGCTCAAGCCGTTGAAGGAAGGAGTAGGCAAATCACAGATATGTACATCATCATTTATACTTTTCCGGGCCTTTTTCCGTCGCAAATTGTGCTAGGGCGTATAAAGCACCATGCAACATAAATTCCAGTATGGGCTAACCCATACAATTTTTTTCAACTAAAAGCCTAAATGTAGTTGATTGATTTGATTAATGGCTCTATTTTCAAGCTATCGATTCACTGTCTTGGTGGTGTAGTTGTACCATGGTACGGTTACAAAGTTGTGGTCTCGGGTTCGAATCCCACGTTGGGCAAAGTGATATTGGATTTTTCTGTCCATTATCAGCTCGGAGTAAGGAATTTGTGCCCGACATGGCTATAGGCTAGCCCCCTTTCACACCGTGGGACGGAGTATGCCAGGCCAAATGCGGCTATCCGAATTGTACCTCTGCCTATCCCTTCTGGCAAAAAGGCGTGAGTTTATGTATGTATGTATCCCTTCAAAAACAGTTTAAATTTAAAAAAGCATACGTAAACGTTCTTTTGTAAAACATTATAATTTTATTTTAATTTGTACATGTAGTATCAAAACTTGCTTTGTAAGAAACTAATAATTTACAATTATTATCATTGGAAGATTATAAAGGGAAAGTTTTGTAAGTAAAGTTTAGGCTTCAGGGTGAATTCGACGGTGTATCGAAAAAGTATCTCTGCCTAAAAGTTTACTTGTTCAAGCTGAGGTCTAGACATCCAATCTACATTTTGATCGGTCGTGCATATGCAATGTTGAATATTTCATTCTCCCACGACATATTAAAAATTTACTTTGAATAAAAAACAAACGAAAATTATTTTAACTTCGCTTCAGTGCCCTTGGTAAATTTGGTAAGATATTCAAGTACTTAATGTTGTAAATAATAAAGAGAATTTGGAAATCGTAAATAAGCTTTACTTTTCTTTAATGCCACATATTATTCTATCCTTTTATACATACATACAAAAACTCATGCCTTTTCCTCAGAAGAGGTAGACAGAGGTTCCAGCACACTCATATTTCGCCTTGTATGTTCCATCCCACGATGTAATAAGGGGCGTGCCTATCGCCATTTCGGGCACAAATTCCTAAATCCGGGCTAATAATGTATAGGGAAATCCAATATCACTTGGCTCGACCCGGGATTCGAACCCGAGACCTCAGCCTTGTAGCCGTACCGTAGTGCAACTACGCCACCGAGGCAGTACTTTTATACAAATTCAAAAACTTCCATAAATATTGACAGAATACAATTGCGAGCAACATAATTCAATATGGAGGCCGTAGCGCGACGTACGTCATGTTAAACATTTGCTTTATCAATTCGCTCCACGGAAATCGTGACAAGATTTTTGTTCAAAACGGGATAACGCTAAAATTACGGCTACATTAGACTATGTTAATAAAACCCTATTTCTTGGTAGCCCTAATACATTTATTTTGTGTTAATTATGTTCATTATTTTTATTTTATAGAATTTGTTGATAAACGACCATTTCACCTAAATTATGTTAAAACATGGCCTTTGTTCAGCAGTGGACTTCCTGTGGCTGAAATGATGATTTTAAATCAATAAATCTTATTTATCTTATACATTTGTGAGACCGGAAAGTCTCTCATAGCTTCTGATACCCACGACACAAGACTCGATCTACGTGTGGGGACTATATATGTGACTGTTGTGTATGTATTTATTATTATTTTTATTTAATATTTTTTGTAATGAAATGAAATGAAAATGAAATGAAAATAATTTATTGAATCCATTAAAATGTTCAACATCGTTTAGATTCAGTCATTTTTTTTTATCTACCACCCGGTTCGGAAAGCGGTTTTCACTAGAGAAGAACGGGCAAGAAACTCTAGTGTTGCTCTTTTCAAAACCAGTTTACAATTAAGTGATTATTACATAATTTACAAGTTGGTTTAAATCAGAGCAGTTTATTAAAAATATTTTTAACACGAATATTATTATATTATAATTATTACTATGGCTGAGTGAAGCGAAGTCGCCCAGAACGAAGAATCAGTATACTCTTTTTCGCCAAAACAGTGAATAATTGCGAAAGCCTTATGTAATCCATCAATGAATCCGTTACAATGTAAGCAAATCGGATAGACCAGTCTACGCAAGCAGCACCCGTTCACGAGTATGACGCATGTGCCAGCCATCGGCCTCCTCAACCATGTTGCAGGGAAGTGACCGACCTGGCACACGACGCCACCGCGAGCACAGACTTTTTAAAACATAACAAGTTCTATCACTAATTTGTATCATAACAAGTTCTACATGTTACTATTTTTTTGTGTTCATTATTCAAGTAGCATTCGACAAATTGATATTGTCTAGGCAAAAGTTACATTGACTCGTTAAAAACGGATAAATATACTGCATTCTTTGTTGGACACATCATTCATTCTTCTATAACATAAAATGAGACAGTTTTCCTCAAAGTTTTTATTAGGGATGCTGGGAGAGAGTCGATATTATGTCCCGAAGAAGTCCCGTTTAAAACAGGATATATAGTCACATTATCCATCGGGAGATTATGTGTAAACTCCCAATATTTGAATACACAGCCACTTGGCATTCGCCGTCGAGATCCGTGTTTTGGGCGCGGACTTTCGAGTGGTCTGTAGTCCACGAACTGGGCGGAAGAGGGTTCATTTTTACCGAATGCCTATTTATTGATTAATATATATTTATGATAGAGATCGAATTCTAATATTCAATAGGTACTGAGAAGCTACCACTACAGTTTAATTTTTATTTGCTATTTATATCTATACCGGGTATATCAAGACTGCTACCGAAAACGAAGCCGGGTGGTAGTTTTAGTGGCTACAAACACAATGCAATTAAAAATTTCGCATAGAAACGCGACAATTATTATTTATGATTTTTTTAAATATCGTCGTTTTTGGGTGGTAAATCCATAGTTTTTGCTGAAATAATAATTTAAACACTTTTATACTTTAGATTATTTATAAATAAAATAGGCATACACTATTATTTTAGGAAAAAATGTATTTACCACCCAAATATGGCCATAGGAAAAAAAATAAAAAAAAAATTGTCGCTTTTTTTTGCAAGTTTTTCTGTTGCATTGTGTCTGAAGTCGCTTACACTACCACCCGGCTTCGTTTTCGGTAGCAGTCTTGAGATACCCAGTATACAGGGTATCTCAAGACTGCTACCGAAAACGAAGCCGGGTGGTAGTTTTAGTGACTACAAACACAATGCAGCTAAAAATTTCGCAAGGAAACGCGACAATTATTTTTATGATTTTTTAAATATCGTCATTTTTGGGTGGTAAATCCATAGTTTTTGCTAAAATAATAATTTAAACTCTTTTATACCTTAGATTATTTATAAATAAAAGAGTATACACTATTATTTTAGGAAAAAATGCATTTACCACCCAAATCTGGTCATAGGAAAAAAAGAACAAAAAAAAATTTGACGCTTTTTTTTGCAACTTTTTCTGTTGCATTGTATCTGAAGTCGCTTAAACTACCACCCGGCTTCGTTTTCGGTAGCAGTCTTGATATACCCTGTATATTTATATCTATATATAATTATTGATTTTGTAACTACAGAAATACCTGCAATTGTGCTTACAGTATTTATGATATAGAGAGAGCCCTGTCATACATTTGCGGCTTCAAAAATGTAGATTTATGTTTTTTCGTAATGTTTAATAGTATACCCAGAAAAAGTTGGAATGGCATTTATTTGCCCCTAATAATATATTTGTTAAATTATTTAGGCGTATTGCATAACTCATTTTGGTCTATTGAACAATCTGGAATATCGGCCTGTAACGGGAAAAATAATTTCTTTGAATTTTTATTTATACCCTTAGAGTATTTATAATATAGAGGGAGCGCTGTCATACATTTGCGACTTCAAAAACCTAGATATTTTCTTGATCGTAATGTTGGTAGAACTCCTATATTAATGTTACCGATAAATGACTTTTCCGCATAATATTTAAATAAATAAATGGAAATTAACATATTTATATTTATTTATTTTCGACAGTACAATATCTTACAGGTAAACCTAATGCGATATTGACGCTTTATCTTATTTTGCTATTTAATACTCACATATACCGGGTATCTCAAGACTGCTACCGAAAACGAAGCCGGGTGGTAGTTTTAGTGGCTACAAACACAATGCAATTAAAAATTTCGCCTAGAAACGCGACAATATTTTTTTATGATTTTTTTAATATCGTCATTTTTGGGTGGTAAATCCATAGTTTTTGCTAAAATAATAATTTAAACTCTTTTATACCTTAGAGTATTTATAAATAAAAGGGTATATACTATTATTTTAGGAAAAAATGTATTTACCACCCAAATATGGCCATAGGAAAAAAATAACAAAAAAAAAATTGTCGCTTTTTTTTGCAACTTTTTCTGTTGCATTGTGTCGGAAGTCGCTTAAACTACCACCCGGCTTCGTTTTCGGTAGCAGTCTTGAGATACCCTGTATATACTTATTAACAAGGGTGAGCTTTATTTTTCATTTATCATTAATATTATATATTATGATAGCTAAAAACAATGTAACGAGAATATGTTAATTTCCATTTATTTATTTATTTTTTGTTGGAAAAGTCATTTACCGATAACATTAATATAGAAGTGCTACCAACATTACGAACAAGAAAATATCTACGTTTTTGAAGTCGCAAATATATGACAGCGCTCCCTCTATACTATAAATACTCTAAGCTAAGCTTGCAACATTGAATAAAAAGGCGTTCGAAAACTTAAAAATATGAATGTTTTTCTGTAAAATGATGTATATTACACCTGACGACCTGGTAAAGGTCGCGGGACGTCGCTGGATGCAGGCTGCCTCCAACAGGTCTCTGTGGAAATCATTGGGGGAGGCCTATGTTCAGCAGTGGACTTCCTTTGGCTGATGGATGGATGATGGATGATGTATATTATATTTCTTGTTATACATATAATAACAAATTGGATTTATTATCGGTGATAAACGAATACACAGTTAATCATCAACCCCTCAAATAAATTTGGATGGAATTCGATAGCGCTAAACTACATTTTTTGATTTTTCCTTTTTATGCAATTCATGCGTATTCCAAGCTGTCACAATTCACACTGGTTTATGCACTGGATGCATTGAAGAAAAAGGTGGCCCCGGCACCACCATTTTTTCGCCGTTTTTGAAGTACCAGCGCTCCCTCTATATTATACCGGGTATCTCAAAACTGCTACCGAAAACGAAGCCTTGTGGTAGTTTTAGTGACTACAAACACAATGCAACTAAAAATTTCGCAAAGAAACGCGACAATGATTTTTTATGATTTTTTTAAATATCGTCATTTTTGGGTGGTAAATCCATAGTTTTTGCTGAAATAATAATTTAAACACTTTTATACTTTAGATTATTTATAAATAAAAGGGTATACACTATTATTTTAGGAAAAAATGTATTTACCACCCAAATAGGAAAAAAATAACAAAAAAAAAATTGTCGCTTTTTTTTGCAACTTTTCCTGTTGCATTGTGTCTGAAGTCGCTTTAACTACCACCTGGCTTCGTTTTCGGTAGCAGTCTTGATATACCCTGTAGATACTCTAAGTTTATAGCTTAACCAAGCTAATAAATACAAGCTGCAAAAGTTAAGATACACCACAGATTAAATTCACTGTATCATATTATAAGTTATTTCAAGTATTGTTTACAACAACAATATTTTCGTGATGGCTCATCTCACCAGTTCCTAGGATAATTCCAATAATTTGTAAACATAAACTTAATTTCAATGCCTCCTTCCTGATACAAAAGCTGATAAATTAAATTTAAAAAAAATATGTACAAATCATCCAAGGAAAATATCCCATACGGCCCAGAGAATTGCAATTTCATATTATGTGAGTATAGGTTAGGTTATGTTAAACCTGAAATCCGATCGCGATCGAATAAAAACATGCCCAGCCCAAAAACCGGGAAATAATTTTCTCCAACGGGTTTCAAAGGTGAGCAAAAAATATTCTGTGAAATCCCATCAAGTTATCCTGAGATGCTCGAGGGGACATTGTGGGTCCGTCAGTAACGTAGACGGTTTTTGTCGATACAGATTAAAAAGTTGATTAGATTTTCCGTGTTGCGTAAGCTGAAATAATTTGTATGTATACGTGATAATGGGAAGAGAATTACGTATAGATACAATATTGTTGTAAATTAAATATGCTGATTAAAATGAATTACAAATGGAACGATACTGTTACAAACATGGCTGCATAGTTTTAATTTGTTTGCTCAAACATAAACATAAATAAAAAAACTCAGTGGGGTCAACTAATCAAAAAATTGTTACTTAATCCTTTATGATCTTACACCAATTAAAAAGTTTTGTATAATATTTTCTATTTAACATTTTGTCTATGTCATGTCGTTAAAAGCAATTCCTATGAAGAAGTTGTTCCCGACTTTCTTGGTATATTCTAAAATTACTTGAGCATTAATTGCCAGATCACTTTATTGTTTTGCGGCATCTTTACCTAAGTATAATACGGATGAATTATTATTTGCAAAACAAATATTTGTTTGTAATCAGCGGAGAATTTTTGATCCCTCTGTCAATGTTGGGAACCCTTAATAGGAGTAACTAAAATTCTGAAAGAACCTTCGGAGAAGGGTTAAGTAACCAATATTATTTAAGTAATTGGCAATATTGCGTAACGTTTTTGATTTTATGTGTATTACAAGCGTTCTTTAATATTTAGCCCAATTCAATAGTAGAGGGAATATCTACAATCGATTTTTTTCTTTAGTGGTCAACGGGCATCGACATAGTCTGCCACTTTACATTATGATAATAGTTCTTGAAAAGTTTTTAATGGTATGTAGATTTTCCCTTGATATTTCATTCATAGTCTACCTAAACATTATATTATTAGAACGAAATAGACACTATTGAAGAAAGTTCATTATGAGTTATACGAGCAAGTGTGTCATGTGAATCATTACATGTTTATTACAGTTACGCCTGAATACATCTATCAGCGTCGATTCGCAATTAGTCTACTCAAAATAGCTGTTTAGCATGAAATTATATGGATCAAGGCTTATTTCCGCATTTAACTAATATTTAATATGAAAAATCCAACGTTTATTAAAGAGTTATTAGGTGATATATATTGTAAGGCTCTCATATTCATATGTAACTAAGAATGCAGTCGCTGTAATTAAAAATATTATCTTAATTCTGAAGGAATTCATAAGAAAAATAACTAAAATACTATGCAATTACCCAGTCATCTAGAATAAACTATTTTTATTTATTTCTTTATTAATATTTTACTGCACACACATTGAAATAAAGAATTAAAAAATAATAATAATCTAGAGATAACAATTACATAAAGTAAAGATGGTGGTCTTGTCGCTCTTGGCGATTTCTTACAGAAAACCTTAGGATGGAAGAAAAGGAAAAATAATAGAGGGCAGCTTAAAATACAAACAATACAAGCTGTATTATATAAAAAGTATCCTTATTATTGGTGAAATTATGCTCTATCAGGGTACGGATTTTGCTCATTTGCGTCCTAAGCTTACCATAAAAAAACAACTTAAGCTGAAAAAAGCAACAAATAAGTAATATTGTATTTTCAAGATTAAACATATTCGCAGAACCTTCTTATTGTTACAAATATTAACTTTTGGAGTAACTGTGGAGCATCTCCAAGCCATTAAAAGTTGAGCCGCTGCCAAATATCGGAAGTTAACCACATAATGTGTACTTTAACTTGGAGGGATCAATCTTGCCATGTTTTATGCAAATAAATTGTTTGAGTTTAAATAATTGATCGAACTTTTTCCTTTCCATGGAAAGTGTTGAATTACATTTTTAATAATAAAAAAACTTAGTTATTTTTGTGATAAATGTCAGATTTGCGACTTCCGTTTATTCGTATTAAGAACAATTTTCTATTGACCATTAAATTTTTGTAAGCTTAAGCTTTTTGTTTTTGTTTTTAGTATTATTAGTTATTATCTTTCTTACATATGAATTAATATTAATTTTACCTTAAATTTGTGAAACGCACTCACTCTATAATCTGTTTATGTTAAGTTGGCATAAATATTGTTACTATACAAAATCAGGCCAGGAGAATGGCCCTGACTCCTGACATACAGGTTGTTTTCTACCTAGTTCAGGAGACAGTAGCTTCAATGTTTCTGTTTTTGGTTTATTTATGTCATAAGTTTTTTTTTTAACTCAGTCGTGTACGCCCCACCATAAATAATGATTTATCCAAATCATAGTTTTGACAGCCTCCGTGGTGCAGTTGGTTAGACGCCGCCTGTGAAACGAGAGGCCGCGGGTTCGATCCCCGCACCGAGAGAAATGTTTGTGTGAACCACAAGCATTTGTTTAGGGTCTGGGTGTTTGTGAGACCGAAAAGTCTCTTGTAGCTCCTGATACCCACGACACAAGACTCAGTCTTAGCGTGGGATCAGGACTATGTATGGTACTGTTGGGTGTATACAATAATAAAAAATATTTTTACGTATTAATTTCTCTGTAACGTCTTTATTATTCCGCACCAGATTGTGTAGCTTGTCCTACAAAAGCCTTCTTTAAAACTTTCCATTGCACAGTTTATGATTTAATCTACAGTCTAAATTTGAAATAGATTTAATTTAATTCTAAGTGTGGTAAATGTGCAAACAGGGTGGGTTTTAAATTATTTGAAACTACAGTTGTAAATTTTGCATGAATTTAATTCAGCTAAAACGTGCGCCGTGCTCCGCGTCACAACGTTATATGAATTTAAATTGAGAATAGGAATTGCAAGTTATTAACCATACTAGATTTTCGCAACGTTTGTATATTATGATTTCACATAAAAACAATTGTATATTGGTATATTACTACGTATAGAGAAGCTATCCCATAAAAATCTGTTGTTCGATTTTGGTAAAAGTCGATTCTAAATCGCTGCAGCGTGGAACAAATAAATAATTAGTCGTCTAACCAAACAGTACCTATAACCATGCAGCGCCGCTTTCAGGGTGTAGTTTTCTCGAGACCAAAAGGTCAAAAGCGCCGTGAATTTCATGGCGCTTACGCGGTTTTGATTGATTCGTGTGCGGTGCATGCACCTCACCTCGCTGGGACATTTTTCACAAAGAACGTCTTATCTAGTTTAATATTGACAATTATACATGCATGTGTATAATATAATTCAGTCCCGCAAACGAAAGCATGTAACCTAATAGTAAGTGATCACCGCCACCCATGAACATCTGTAACACCATATGCATCCTCGTTTTTTGAAATATTTGTTCGGAGTTGCCGCCGCTGGCAATTGGCTAGTTTACAATTGTCAGAACGTTTATGCCGTGTTATATTATTTACATTAAAATAAATATAAATAGTACAATAGTCACTAATTTGACCGAAGGACTAACAATTTCCTAAATAATAATTAATATAATTGCTTTCAATTGGGACCCTTGTCAAGCGACAATCACAACGGCACCAATTATTAACAATCTTGATGACCTCGACGTTGTAAAATTAACATGCTACCACCGTCTTCAAAGGAAAATGAAGATTTGATTATTTATAAATTCATACGTTCCTTTCGAGTAACTTTTGAAATTAGTTTGAGCGAAGACGACAAAACATCACCTAAAATAGGTTTAAAAATGTGTATGAATTCGCCCGATAAAGAGTTAATACGAATGAATGATCACACCTCTGACTTTTCGGAGTAGTGTTGAGTAGGACAAGACTTGAAAAAGAGTTTGTAAGAGTAGCCTCATTTTTGTACTGAGCCAGTACAATGTCCCACTTCAATTGAAGCGTACTGACGCTTATTTATGGCTCATAACTTTGCCTCACGACTCACGTCAATGAAATGACATTACAGACCAAGTAGTACACCAAATATGAAGTAGTACACATTAAAAAGTTGAGCCGCTCTTACATTTTGACGTCATGTACGGGACAAATGTACTGCCTCTTGTATGTCCTACTCAACACTATTTCGGAGTCGTGTGTATATTGATAGTCAATCTTCACTAAATCGTACTCTCTATTGTAGAGGAGGCCCGTGGCCTGCAGTGGGACATATTTGATATGATATAGGCTGATATAGAGTTGAATCTACATTTTTCACACCAACCCCTACTGAATTATTAATAATTTTAAATATGTAGCCGAGATTGCATAAACTTGGCTCATGATGCTAACTAGACTAAAAGAGGCATGTTTCCCGAGAGTCTCCTTCGTTAATTATAACCTTACAAATCCGGTGAGATCCACGTTAAGGGCCACTTGTACCGCAATCTTTGTTTATTTATTAGCGTAGACACTTCTAAACTATGAGCCCCCGAGAGTCCTTAATTAAAGATTAATAATTTGCCGACAAAAGCGAAATGACTTGATAAAAACTACTACAAAGTAAAAAAATAAGTTGATTTTTAGGGTTCTATAGCCAAATAACAAAAAACGGAACCTTTATAGATTCGTCATGTCTGTCCGTCCGTATGACAGAGCCAATTTTTTGCCGAAACTATTAGAACTATACTGTTGAAACTTAGTAAGTATGATGTATTCTGTGAACCGCATTAAGATTTTCACACAAAAACAGAACAAAAATTTGGGTTTTCCCCATACCTAGAACTGAAACTCAAATAAAAAGTTTTCATTTCAAACCATACGTATGGGGTATCTATGAATATGTCTTCAATAATTATATTGAGATTCTCATACCATTTTTTTTCTAAGATGAATAGTTTGCGCTAGAGACACTTCCAGAGAACTATAAAATGTGTGTTTCCCCACTATAACTTCTAAAATAGAATAATGATAAAACTTAAAAATATATGATGTTCATTGCCATGCAAACATCCACAGAAAATTAGTTTGAACGAGTAAGTAAGCAGTTTTTTTAATACGTCATAAATCTTAAACCGTGATTGCTTAATAATTATTATAAAAACTAAAAATACCATAACTATGTCTCGATTGTCGTGATGGGTGAACTTTTACTAAAATACCTACAGGCTTACTCGCACTTGGCCGGTTTTTTAAATTCAATATAATGCGATACCTTAAATTGAAGTTAAGTATATTACGATGGTGATCCATATTTTATATTTGAAAACGATACGTGATATCGAATGGCTTATGTTAGGGTTTTAAATTACCTGAAAATCAGACCCAAAAAGTGGAATAGCAACTTACTTAGCAAGCATAGCTTTGTAATTCATGGTTTTGGTACTGTCCATGAGCGGTCGTATCGCTTACCATCAGGCGAATATCATGCTCTTCTTGCCATTATTTGCACAGTATACAATTTTAATAAATTAACTTTATAATAAACAACACTTTAAGATAAAATATTCGCATTATACACATAAATCTTCTCAGCCCACTGACTCAGAAACAGTGGTTTCCCCGGGATGTCGACTAAATAGCCTTCTGCTCGATAATGTGTATTCGGCGTGTTAATTTGATAACGCCCCCTGAATTCCAGTTGGATTAGCAGATAGTAGATTACTGGCAATTGGAATCTCGGGTTATTTGGGGATTTCAATGCTTATTTTTAAAGTTTTTGATCATAGACAATGATTAGAAATGAATCTTTTCAACTTATAAAGAGACAGAGGCCAAATCATAATTATTGTTTTTTAAATAAATTAATACATACACCCAACAGTCACATACATAGTCCTGAACCCACACTATGATCGAGTAATGTGTCGTGGGTATCAGAAACTACGAGAAACTTTTCGGTTTTACAAACACTCAGATCCGAAACAAATACCTGCGGATTACACAAATATTTGTCTCAGTCCGGGGATCGAACCTGCGGTCCCACGTTTCACAGCCGGCGTGTAACCAACTGCGCCACGGTTGCTGTGGTGGGCTGTTTTGGTTTAGTAAATAATAAGCTTAATAACATAATGTTTTAATACCATAAACGTTTAGATCTAAGCACAAAGAGAAATGTTTGAGTGACTCATATTTGTTTTGCGTCTGCTTGTGGTAGGCCTGTAAAGTTTCTAGTTATTTCTATTAACCACAACACAAGGCTTGTATTAGTAAACGGTTTAGAACTATGTGTTTGATTTACGTAATGTACGCTGATGTCTTTGAGTTGTGTTGGTAGAATAATTTGCTGCAAAATAGGTATTGACGAATTATCTGTTAGTAAAGATATGGCGAGAGCAGTCACATCATGTGATTTGTAATTAATAAAGGTTCAATTTACTTCGTCATTAATACATTTTACAATTATTTGAATCAATCAATTTAATTTAAAAATGGTAGAATTACCTAAAAACCCATTTACATTTATCCAATGAGTTCAACTCACTCAATTCTAAAGGTAATTGCGCACGTTTTTATCTTGCACAAAACATTACATTAACCCTAATTTAAATACCTTGAATGAGTGAATATCAAAGAAATATACTGGTTCAAATATTTGGTCATTAAACAAACATTTGGTTAACATTCCAAAAACGGAAAATGAGAGGTTGTGCTACACATAACACAGGTCGCTGATTGCGACAACACTATCATCATCCGTTTAATGTTCCATTATACGTCATCAAAGAAAACCTGCAGCTCACATACATACATATACACTTATATAAACTCACGCCTTTCTCCCAGAAGCGGTAAGCAGAGGTACCACCAGGACCCACATTTAGCCTTGTGTGTTCTGTTCAACGATATGATAGGGGACGAGCCTATCACCATGAACTGAACTGTATCAGCCAATATACGTCCCACTGCAGGGCCCAGGTCCCTTCTACAATCGAGAGTACGATTGAGAGTTGTTAGGCCATATAGTCCACCGCGCTGGTCTAGTGCGGATTGGCATACCATAGAAATTCTTATAAATATCACCATATCGGGCACAAATTGCTGACTCTGTGATGATAGTTAGTACCAGTAGTTACCAAATATTGGTTAAATATATACAAGAGGAAGTACTACAATTTCCGATATTAAAAAAATATTAAGTCTTAAAAAGACTTTGGAATGCACTACCGATAGAGATCAGGCGTGCAAGATCTTCATGTCACTTTAAAGTTTTGGTAAAAAAGCACTACCTTCGTAATGTTACTTAATATTATGTACGTATATATATATTTTCACTTTTGTAATGTGTGCCTGAGCCTCAATATTCCCGGACCTCGACCGCGGGGTAGACCCAAGAAGCGCTGGCTCGATGTCGTCAAGGAAGATATGAGGGTCAATGGCCTTACTATTGAGGATGCCGAAGATCGGGCGAAATGGAGGAGAATTTGCCGGAGGGCGGACCCTGGCACCGGCCGGGATAACGCCAGGTAGTCTCATAGTTAATTTGTCTGATTTTGTGTGTTTTTGTATTTGGTTTACAATAAAGAGTTTTGTATTGTATTGTATTGTATTGTAAGTCATTCATGGCGTAAAGAGCACGTAAAGCGAAGTATATTGATATTTAGCTATAGCAATTCCTTTAGATGCGTCGGGAAATCTATGTGCGTGTCCAAGTTTTGTTATATGCCGCTCTACACAATGGGTAAAGGTTGTGTACATAATTGAGCATTTCTCAAGCTTTTTCATATTCTGTTTGTCTGAAATTTTGAGGCTACGTTTGATTTTAAGGCCCGAAGCATGTTGTATAATATGTTTCCGCCTTACATCCGCTGCCAATAAACAATCCCAATCCAAAATTTTCCGTTTCAGATTGACAGCTCAATCTTTTTTCTGATACTATATTGCCAATAATCAATCTCAATCAATCAGTAGTGAAAAAACTATGGCAGCATGGTAAATGACAAATCAAAAAGTAGAAAACAACCCAGATTGACTTAAATCGATTTTTTTCGATTGATTGAACCTTGCTTGTAACCCAGTATCTTGAATATATTTGATAAATATACTCCTCATTCAGAAAAATTTTTGTATCAGCCCATATACGTCCCACTGCAGGGCACGGGCCTCCTCTACAATCGGCAGTACGATTGAGAGTGGTTAGGCCATATATAGTCCACCACGCTGGCCTAGTGCGGGTTGGCGAACTTACATACCACAGATTTTTTTTTAAATCGCTATGGTATGCAGGTTTCCTCACGATGTTTTCCTTCACCGTTTTAGTGCGTGGTGATTGACTATCAATACACACTTTCACACACATGTTCACGGTGGTCGCGGGTTCGAATCCCAGACCTCTGACTTTTCGGAGTCAAGTGTGTATTGATAGTCAGAGAAATTTAACCATCGATAAATATTATCTTTGCTTAAGAGTATAGGTTGTATCAAAATGTTTTCGAGTTTAAGCCATTTAATTCTTGCACACATACAATTCATCTAAACAACAATATAATCTAATAAAGTAACAAGGAACAGGGCTATATTAATATTATCTGTAATATACGTGTTGAATGGATACCAGTTCAGTATATGCTATTTTACAACAGGTTTGATTTTCAGCTGGCTCCACAGCCAATCATATCATAGTACAACAATTCTACTTTACGTGTTCAGTAAGTTCAATTCGTGAGAGACATTAGTGCGGTTTCTAGTTCTGTGATAAGTATTTTTTAAATCTGTAAGCACCATAAATGATAAGCAGCGTAGTTAAATGGCTGGGAGGGCACACTTTACCTCATACAGATTTTTATATACAGATAAAAAAAATACAGGTGAATTTGGTGAGAACTGTGATAGCGCCCTAAGGGTTTGTAAGGAGACCCTTGCCTCGTAATGAACGTATATAGAATGATATCGATAGCTTCAGATGTACTGAGTGATTTTTTTTAAGTGAACGTGGATAGCAAGTTCCGGAACTATAGGGAATAGCGATAAATGCTGAAAGGAGTCACGAGCCCGATTTTGATGAAAACTTCATTCTTAGATTTTTGATAAATCAATATGCCTACTATAAAATATACTCATGCATTATTAAACGATTCGATAATGTTGCTAACAAGGATCAAATTCTGAAAAGGTAAAGGTAAGGGTAAAAAATCGTGCTTCTTTTTGCGGAATTTTCCTCAAGGCTTGATTTTCGGTCGAAGTTTGGATACACCCGGTATAAATATTTGTAATTCTGACTAAAATGTGAATAAAACGAAAATCTCATGTCAGGCAGATAATTTTAAAGGAGCTGAGGTTTATTTATAAAGCAACAATTAACCAAGGATCAAATAGGTTGAAGACTCAAAACAAAATACTATTCGCCCGTAATTTGAATTTCTTTTCGTGGAAATAAATTACTGTTTAAACTAATTATAGTAAAAAGCATGTGTTTCAGTAATTAGAATATATTATAACTTTACTTATTAATTGGATTTTTGTTTTTTGTTTAGTAACACTTTATTCGAAATTCAACGCATTTTATAAAAATAAAGTATATGTAGGTACTTGGTGTAAATAATCCTAACATTTTTTTTCTTTGTTACAGGCAAAGGAAGCCAAACCATACAGCCCATAAAATGGACACTATAAAAATTATCCTCAATAATTTTAAATAGAAAAATGTGTTAAAATTAGTATGGATATAGACGAGAAAGTTTCGGGGCCCGGTGGTGCCTCGCAGAAAAATTGGACACATTTGAATACGAGTTACGATGAGTTGCCGTTGGACATGCGGTTTAACCATGGACACATGGTGTCTATGGTAGTGTACAGTGTGTTAATGGTGGTATCTGCGACTGGGAATTTGACAGTGTTGTCTCAGTTAGTGAGGAGGAAAAGAGCGGGACGCGCGAGTCGGTTAGACGTGCTGTTGATGCATTTAGCTGTGGCGGATCTCATGGTGAGTAAAACCATAATTCGAAAATGTCTTGATGTTTCAAATATTTAGTTATAATCTAATATAATATATCTACGTTTAGAAAGCAAAATGACATGTCCAAATACGGACCATATTGCAAAACTTACAGACTTACGAATGTAATATTATGTTGGTTTAAGCTTGCAATTGAAATATTAATATAATGGATCCGAAAGTCCCTCCTAGATTCTTTTTTTTTATATTTCAATGAATGACGAGACGAGCAAGCCGTTCGCCTGATGGTAAGCGATACGACCGCTCATAAACAGTAGCAACATTCCACTGCGCTCGCCTTCCTGAGACATAAGATGTTAAGTCTCAATATGTCCAGTAGTTACTCTGGCTACAATGTCTTAGATGCTGTTATGCTTCTGAATATAGAAATCACGCTTTTCTCTACCACTCCTTTCTTTGCTCTACCATTTCTTTAGGAATAAATAGCGATACGAATATGCTATTCGCCTAATGGTAAAGGATACGACCACTCAGGGACAGTAGATACACCAAACAACACCACAAATTACAAAGTGATGTTTTGCATTCCACTGCGCTTGACATAGTGAGACATAAGATGTCAAGTCTCATTATGTATCTAGTATCTACTTAAACGAGTGTTATATATGAGTTCAATAATTAATCTGGCTACAATGTCCCTCAAACCGGAATACAACAGTGCATTTACACTGCTCTTCGCAGGAAAACTAGACATCACAAAAATCTCAGATCAGAGTCAGGACAATGTGCGTAACAGGCTCATACGCAACAGCGTGCTCACTAACTGAATTATATCGTTGTAAATACAAACCCAAACGGTATAAATAATACCAATATAAAAACCCGGCAAAGCGAATCGTATCTGGGGCATTGTTCCGTGCACTGAACCCGATTTATCTAATCTCGTAAAATTGCTTTTTAATTCTGCTTTGAGCTGTTTTGGTGCGCTCTCGATGCGAGAAATAAGATATGTTGTAAATGGAGCACGCGGTTCACCACCTAAGATTAAAGTTTTAAGTCTTTTAAGCACTTTTCTTCACTTTCTCTAAGATGCTGCAAGTTATTACTTACTACGAGTTCGTAATTATCATCTTCTTCAACCATAGAGCATTCATTACTGGACACAATTCTCTTCCGATTACACTGCAAATTGGTGCAACCAGCTAGTTTAGTTACTTAGCGGCTTTATAAAAATTGTATAACATGAGCTCATGGCTCTACATCCCTGAGAACAATAGAGCAATAGTAGGGGGTAGTAGGGGTATCAATAGACCTAATCAGTTCATAGAACTTATGTATTTTATAAAAAGTGATGAGCAAGCATATATGTAAATATAATTTTTGCTATGGGTCGTTACTTATCTGAAATAAATAAATATAAGCAAGTCTTTTGCTGTTCCTCTCGACATGCAATAATTAGCCAGGCTCATGCCATGCTAGGCATATAATTCAGTCTCGGGAAGTGTGAGATAGCTTAAAAGCACACAAAAATTGTGCCCCCCATATACCGCTACCCAAAACAAACAATGAGTAATATACGGTGCTATATTTAACAGTTCCTATTTAATAAAACAAACAGCAGCTATATTGAAAAACAAGTTCGTGGCAGTAAATCAATAACCATAATGATGTAAGTTCGAGTGCTATACATAGATAATAAATATAAGATTCACTCCACACGAGGCGGGAGTTAAAAAGTGAATATAGCTTGAGTGACGGTGCGTAGGCGGAGTTATGAGTGCTTCCCAATGTTGAGCAGACGATCTTAGAGTTGCCAGACTGCGAAAACTTGGAGAAATTATGTTTTATCTATTAAAGATGGATATAATTGAAAAATATAAAGCGATAAAGAGCGTGGGAATTTGAAAAACTTTCGCAAAAAAGAAGCTCAAGGTCGCTCCAAAATATCAAAATTGGTTTTTCTCCTTTGTTGCCTACGCCATTAAATCAGACATTAGGAGATTCATGTAGGAGTAAAATAACGAAGGTATAACGAAGTATACTATTCATCCACCACAGAGCATTGTTTAAGCGAGAAAAAATATGTTTGTTCGGCAACAACAAAGTAACTTTAATACTGTACTGTATCAGTCCATATACATCTGCAGGGCACGAGCCTCTTGTACAATCGAAAGTGCGATTGGGAGGGGTTAGGACAAATAGAACTCCACGCTGGCTTATGCGAGTTGAGTTGCATGAGATAGTAAATGCAGTGCAGCTCAGAATGACTGTCCTCTTACACGATAGGGCCATAGGACATAATTATTCCTGATTGTATCTGGATATACACAAGATCAATCTGAAACTGATGGTGGGTCTCTCGTATGTGAGAGGCTGCCTAGGTAGGTATCATCGCAATGTCTATTTCTCCCGCTACCAGGAGTGTAAATGCACTCTTGCGGTTGAAGCCAGTTTGAAGGCCGTTGCAGCCAGAGTGGTTACTGGACTTAAAAACTTTAATATCGTGTGTGTCAGGTTGGCAAGTGCAGTGGAATACCCTAGTTTGAAATTCATGGTGTTGTTTGGTTTGCTACTGTAAGCCAAATGGCATGCTCCTCGTGCCATTCATAGCAATAAAAAAGTATATTGCGCAGGGTTTAGAATGCCTTGGCAATCCTGTAGATTGAGTGTTTCTCCAATACATGTCAAGTAATTACTGTTGAGAGCTATAGCAAATTGATTGGCGTTATAAGATTTTGGAATTTCTTACCAGGAGATAATTAATTAGGTTTCTGTCGAATTCAGTTTGGTGTAATTTATTTAGTTATCTTATTATTGATACTGTTGAATTATTTCCTTTTTGTAAATTTACGTGTAAATGAAAGCTTGCTTTGTACAATTAAGCTTAAATAAAATATTTTCGTGTTGCAATTATATTTTTAATTTTAAGAATGGTGAAACTTTTGCTAAATTTCTGAAAGCCATTGCCCCGATATTTGTTTAATTTTAAGTTAACATTGTGCCCCGAATTCTGCGAAGTAATTACTATTTTTATATTTGCTCTTAACCCTTAAGCTTTCAGATTAACTGGAATAAAAGTAAAAGGCATTCACATTTTGATTATATAGAAAAGTACACTTTTTAAATAGACCTATCTTTCCATTAATAATGTAAGTTAAAATCATATATAAGATGACACAGCTTGAAACTCGTGAAGGCCTAAAAACAGAAAAATGTACAAAGATTGTTCATAAAAATCATAACAGTGCACTGAGAGATAATGTTTGGGCTTTAATTTTGTAATGAAATGAAATAAGGGATAAAAGTTCGGACAGAAGTTAGAAATCCTTAAAGATAGAATCACAGTTTGCTTTCAAGCTTTATCCCAATAAATTATCTGATTTTCAATACATATTGTAAAAAAATACATATTATTTCTTCTTCTTGCGGTAGAATATATTTATATTCTTTGCTCTATTAGCGCAAAATTCCAGTTTCTGGTTTCATTCTACTGGTAGTAGAATGCTGATATTCACTCTGATAGACAAACGTTCACATGGTGTAAAACACGCACCATTCATATCCATTGAAGCATGCCTTGCACCCACAGAACAGATGAATATGGTTAGAAGGGAAATACAAGCGTTTGACGCGTCGCAAGGTGGTGCATAAAAAGCATCACTGCCCCGGAACGGATGATTTGTCAAATCAGTCGTTGTCGAAATGCCTTGGAGTGTGGTGCTCTGGCAAAATAGAGTAAAAATGCAGATTTGTGCTGTTTTATCTAGCAGTTCCAATACTAAAGCGTCGAATATCAATAGAGGAAGAATTTTATACCACTATTAATCCCGATTTTATTGATTTTCACCTTTATTTCCAAAAATTGCAGTTTATAATTACGACATTTTGAAGAATTCGATAATATGATAGACGACATATTTAAAATATACATTGCTGATTATGTGTACATACAATGTACGCGTAATCAAAACCTATAGTAATTTTAAAATGTAGTACTCGTAACGTTTGATAACGTTGACGACCTTTCCTTATGTTATAATTTCATAACTCCGCCAACTTGAGATCGAAATATATTTGTGTCTAAATATACTTTATAATATTAATTCATTTGTTTGTAGGTTTCCGAGAGTGAGTCGATAAAGGCAACACGTAGAGACAACTGAATTCCTATAAAATCCACTACGATTTGTTCTAAGTATTCATTTTCGTAAAACAGAAGACGATAAAAAAATCTGTATCATAAGTTATATACAAACTAAAAATAATTACGGGCAACGCTTATGCAAAAACTGTATCATGGGGATGAAATACTGAATTATTCTATGAAAAATCAAAACCACTGAAGCTAAAGACGTAAAGAAATCATAATTTTATTGTAATAATTGCATGTATGTGCTTTTCCAATAATAAAAATGTTAATATCTCACACACAGCTGAAAATCTTGAAAATCCTGTACAGTCAGCGACAAAAGTCGTTGAACACATTCAAAACGCCAAAAGTCTTGCACACATGAAGCAACAGAAGTGGTTGAGCAGGGTCGGCCACAAAAATTCGTGAATACCTTAAGGTTACAAAAGCTTCTGAACAACAAAAGCAACAAAATTCCTGAACATGCAAATTGTACATAAGTCAGTAATTTTTTTGATATCTTTGTATTGCGCACGTCCACCGACTTCGATATGAACCAGTTAGCTGTTAATATCTGGCGAATTTCCGTGACAACTCATAACAATATTCAATGTAGTTTCTCAAAATATTCCTAAAGCCATAACGCGTGTTTTTTATCAATGGAGACAGTTAAAAATAATAATTATTAGTCAGAATGGAAAATACTTTTTCAAAAGTTGCTGAGCGACAAAATACCTGAACACACCAATGGTACATAAGTTTCTGAACACCTATAAAAAGCAAGTTTGCCGCAGATGTGTTCAGCTACTTTTGTCGCTTTGTTATGCATTCATTGTAAAATGTTATTTCATATTGAAATAAAACTATTATTTACGGATTTTATCGCGGATTTGGTTTAATTTTAACATTTTTTGAATTCCCGACGTTTCGATTACTTTACAGCTTTCGTGGTCACGGGGCGGACTGAGGTATTAGTCATCCGCTCAGTGACTGTTACAATTTAACTACCCTTAATTTTGAATTATTAAATTAAAAAAGTTAATTTAAATAACTAATCTGTTTTTGCGTTCGGATCCACGCAGAAGGAGCTCACTGTGTCTTGAGGTCTGGCGGTTGGTCTTTTGGGTTCCGATTTAATTAAGTGTAGAATTGGATCCCATGCTTTTGCAAGCTTCAAGCTATCTTCCCTATTGAAATTTGGATGTTTTTTAATATGTTCGGTGTTCTTTCGCGAGGGTTTAACGGTGTTCTTTCGCGAGGACTTGGGGCTGGTCAAAACGAAGGTAATGCTTGGAGCCTTCTTCTATGTGCTCAGCAACTGCAGACTTCGTTGAGCGTCGATGTTTGACGTCAGCTATATGTTCTTTCACGCGGGTCTCTATGCTTCTTTTTGTTTGACCAATGTAGGAGAGGCCACAGTCGCAGTCTATTTTATATACACCCGGTTCTTGCAAAGGTATATGGCACTTGACAGGTGGTAGAAATTGACTAATCTTCTTGGGCGGCTTGAAGTATGTTTTGATAGAAGCAAGCTTCAGGATATAGTCAGTCTTGTCCGTGACACCTTTTATGTATGGCAAGACAACCGGGACCCGTTCAACTGTGACAGGTTTCACTCGGTTTCTGTGACGGCGGCGTGGAATTTAGAGCTTGTTGTCTCGCAGTACTTGCTTGACGTGTTGCAGCTCAGTCGCCAGGTGTTTCTCGTCACAGATTCCTTGTGCTCTCTGAAACAAAGATTTACCCACGGTAGCTAACTGTTTTGGATGGTGGTTAGAATCACAGTTCAAGTATTTATCTGTATGGGCCTTTTTCCTATACACAGTATGACTTAAGGACTGATCAGGATTACGGATTACTAAGACATCTAAGAAGGCAAGAGATTTCTTATTTTCTAACTCCATAGTGAATTGAATTATATTGTTAATGGAGTTAAGGTGGTTTAAAAATGCAGTTACTTGGTTAGATGGTAAAATTGTGAAAGTATCATCTACGTACCACTTGTAAAATCTTGGTGAGACTGGGGCTGTACTAAGGGCTTTCTCCTCAAAGTCCTCCATGAAAATATCAGCGACTACCGGAGATACAGGTGAGCCCATAGCGACGCCATCCGTTTGTACATAGTATTGATTATTCCACAACATATAGCCAGATGTGAGGCAATGTTTCAGTAATTCTGCATATTTTAGTGGAAAGTTGTTCTCTGCTAACTTCTTAGTGACAATTGTGATACAGTCTTGTACTGGTAAGCTTGTAAAAAGTGACTGGACATCAAAACTAACCATTGTCTCATTGTCAGCTAATTGTAGATGTTTAATTTCGCTGACAAATTGGTATGAATCCTTCACAGATGCTCTAGTGTTTCCTCTGAGTGGTGAAAGCACACTGAGCCAATCTGTAAGTTGGTGTGTCGATTTGACTCACAATGGGACGTAGTGGAGCATTTTCCTTGTGTATTTTTGGCAATCCATACAATTTTGGAGGTTTTGCACACGATGGGATGAGTGATTTAACATTCAGATCTAACTTTTCAGAGTATTTAATTATTAAAGAGCTAGAGGCCTTTAATATTTTGTTAGTCGGGTCTGATTTGACTATTTTATAAGTACTTTCATCCGATAAAAGTTGTTAAATTTTTTGGTTGTAGTCTGAAGTATCCATCACTACTGTCGCATTACCTTTATCTGCACGGAGAACAGTTAATTCCTTCATCGATCGCAGGTTCTTTAGAGCGATAAATAGGTGTTTTGGGAGATTTGGTTTGGGCACTTTGTTACAACGTAATAAAGATGATGCATCTTGACGTATCGCCTCCGAATCTTCCCTTCAACAATTTCACAATTTTACCATCTAACCAAGTAACTGCATTTTTAAACCACCTTAACTCCATTAACAATAAAATTCAATTCACTATGGAGTTAGAAAATAAGAAATCTCTTGCCTTCTTAGATGTCTTAGTAATCCGTAACCCTGATCATTCCTTAAGTCATACTGTGTATAAGAAAAAGACCCATACAGATAAATACTTGAACGGTGATTCTCACCACCATCCAAAACAGTTAGCTACCGTGGGTAAATCTTTGTTTCAGAGAGCACAAGGAATCTGTGACGAGAAACACCTGGCGACTGAGCTGCAACACGTCAAGCAAGTACTGCGAGACAACAAACTCCAAATTCCACGCCGTCGTCACAGAAACCGAGTGAAACCTGCCACAGTTGCACGGGTTCTGGTTGTCTTGCCATACATAAAAGGTGTCACGGACAAGATTGGCTATATCCTGAAACGTGCTTCTATCAAAACATACTTCAAGCCGCCCAAGAAGATTAGTCAATTTCTACCACCTGTCAAGTGCCATATACCTTTGCAAGAACCGGGTGTATATAAAATAGACTGCGACTGTGGCCTCTCCTACATTGGTCAAACCAAAAGAAGCATAGGGACCCGCGTGAAAGAACATATAGCTGACGTCAAACATCGACGCTCAACGAAGTCTGCAGTTGCTGAGCACATAGACAAAGGCTCCAAGCATTACCTTCGTTTTGACCAGCCCCAAGTCCTCGCGAAAGAACACCGTTTCCTGCCCAGGATGTTTCGCGAGGCTATTGAAATTAAAAAACATCCAAATTTCAATAGGGAAGATGGTTTGAAGCTTGCACAAGCATGGGATCCAATTCTACACTTAATTAAATCGGAACCCAAAAGACCAACTGCCAGACCTCAAGACACAGTGAGCTCCTTCTGCGTGGATCGGAACGCAAAAACAGATTAGTTATTTAAATTAACTTTTTTAATTTAATAATTCAAAATTAAGGGTAGTTAAATTGTAACAGTCACTGAGCGGATGACTAATACCTCAGTCCGCCCCGTGACCACGAAAGCTGTAAAGTAATCGAAACGTCGGGAATTCAAAAAATGTATAAATTAAACCAAATCCGCGATAAAATCCGTAAATAATCGTTTTATTTCAATGTGTAACATTAGCGTAAATCTAAGAAACCATTATGTTATTTCATAATTTATATTTTTTGCTTTTCTCTGCATTTACTTATTGTAGTCTTCTTTTTTTTATTGCAATGAGGAGCTAGACGAGCAAGCCGCAAGCCTGATGGTAAGCGATACGACCGCTCATAAACAGTAGCAAAATCAAACAACACCTTGAATTACAAAGCAATGCTTGACATTCCACTGCGGTCGCCATCCTGAGACCTAACATGTTATGTCTCAAAATATCCAGTTATTACTCTGGCTACAATACCGTTCAATTCGCAACATAACAGTGCATTTACACTGCTGTTTAACGGGAGAAAAAGACATTGCGGTGGTACCTACCCAGATGGCCTCTTACATATGAGAGACCTACCACCAGGGTTATTGTGAAATAACATTTATTTATGAGAAGTTTTTAGCATGTTTTATATCAGTGGAGATAATAAATAACAATAATTTTATTAGTCAGAATGATTTTGAACTTTTTAGATATTGTTCAATTGGTCTCAAATTTTATTTCACGGTTTAAATTTGCTTTCCTCTGCATTGACTTATTGTCTTCTGTTTTTGTGAAATAATATTTATTTATAAGAAGTTTAAATGACTTGTTCGTTTGTTATTGGCACGAGATATTAAACAATAAATTGTAAGATTAAAAAAACATTTATCTCAAAAGATTTTTCTAAATTTCACTTCATGAGATATAATAATTGTATAGGTAAAATTATGCTAGTATCGGACAGTACTAATCTATAATTTAATGATGTGGGTAAGACAGTTACAATGTGCTTATATTGGAACATTAACACAGTAAAATACCTACATGTCAATTCACAAACCAAGTCTTGCTGCCAGGGCCGCATTTAAAGCTTTGATTTTTGTTTAAATAATTTAATTGTTGTCTTGGAAATACGGAAGTTATCTTTTTTTTTTATGATAGTTGGGAAGTCGTTTTACATCTGTGCCCCTTCATATAAATTTTTTTTTTCAATGTAATTTGTGCGTGTTGTCGGCATACAAATGTTACTTGAATTTGTAAATACTCTAAGTCAGAGTTATTTTTTATTTTGAAAGGTTAAATTAGAATTAATATTATTTACTATTATTTTTCTTATTAAAATGCAAGTGTTGAATTTATGTGAATAATCAATATTTAATATAACATATACGATAAATTATTAAACTTCTTGAGTTTTTATGTACTCTTGTTTTTATGTGGACCTATTATTGTCTAAATCGTATGTATCGTTTTCCATTGATCTTTATAATATCGGAGCGAAGGGTCTCTCAGATAATATGTATTCTGAACCCAATTGAATCTAAAAAGTTCAAAAATGCTGCCACTATTTTCTTTCTGAATCTAATAATCTTCTTTTTCTTCGAGTGCTTCTTCAGTGCTGAAGGTTGGCCGTCAGCTTCTTGTATTTTTCCCTGTCCTTAGCCTGGTGGAATAGTTGTTCAACGGTGCTGATACCGGTCCACTCCCGGATGTTTTGAAGCCACGATTTTTTCCTTCGTCCAGCGCGTCTCTTGCTTTCCACCTTGCCCATAATAATTAATTGGAGCAGCTTATATCTATCGTGCCTCAGCACGTGACCAAGATATTCTGTCTTGCGTTTTTTGATGGTTTGCATCATTTTCCGGGGCATACTGACACGCTGGAGCACGGTATCGTTCTTTACTTTCTGCATCTAACTGATGCGCAACATGCGACGGTAACACCACATTTCGAATGCCTCTAGGCGCCTTGTAGTATCGTCTTTCAAGGTCCATGCTTCGCAGCCATACATGACGACAGGCCAGATGTAGCAGAGAAGTATCCTTACTCTGAGCTTTATGTTCAATTGACGACAACACAGCACTTTTCTCATTTTGTTAAAAGAGGCTCGGGCAAGTTCTATACGGGTCTTAATTTCCTGGTTGGAATCCCATGCTTCATTTACCCAAGCACCGAGATACTTGTATTGTCGTACTCGCTCTAGTTGTTTTCCACCTATCGATATGTTAGGATTTATTCCTGGATTTCTGGAGACTACCATCAGTTTTGTCTTGCTGATGTTCATCGACAGACCGGCTTTTTGGCTGCTCTCGTTGACTTTATTTACAATGGCTTGCAAATCGCTTTCTGAGGAAGCAACGAGAACAATATCGTCTGCGTAACGCAAGTTGTTAATGAATGAATGAATCTAATAATAATTATTATTTATTTACGTCACTGATATAAAACACGCTTAAAACTTCTCATAAATACATTGAGGTATTATACTAGAGCGGACATCGGGAACAAAATTTGTGCGTATGGTGCGTGCACACGGGTACACAGTGAAGAGAGAGGGAAGATATGTTACTTCTTAGCTGTAACAGAGACAGAAATAGAATGTACCCTTCATTTTGTTACAAACATTTTGTTTGCAGTGCCCCCTCTAGTATATTATCTCAATGCATAAATAAATATTATTTCACAAAAACAGAAAACAATATATTGACATATTGTTTTCTGTTGCAGAGAAAAGCAAAATATAAATTATGAAATAACATTTTACAATGAATTCATAACAAAGCGACACAAGTAGCTGAACACATCTGCGGCAAACTTGCTTTTTATAGGTGTTCAGAAACTTTTTTGAACAAAACCATTGGTGTGTTCGGATATTTTGTCGCTCAGAAACATTTGAAAAAGTATTTTCCATTCTGACTAATAATTATTATTTTTAATTGTGTCCATTGATATAAAACACGCGTTGTGGCTTTAGGAATATTTTGAGAAACTACATTGAATATTGTTATGAGTTTTCACGGAAATTCGCCAGATAGTTAACAGCTAACTGGTTCATATCGAAGTCGGTGGGCATGCACAATACAAAGATATCAAAAAAATTACTGACTTATGTACAATTTGCGTGTTCAGGAATTTTGTTGCTTTTGTTGTTCAGAAACTTTTGTAACCTTAAGGTGTTCACGAATTTTTGTGGCCGACCCTTCTCAACCACTTCTGTTGCTTCATGTGTGCAAGACTTTTGGCGTTTTGAATGTGTTCAACGACTTATGTCGCTGACTGTACATATAGATTTGTAAAAAAGTATACAAATTAAAATTATCTTTCAATATTAGATATTCTCATTTATTTTCCGTCTATCAACATAATACTAATTAAATAACTGTATCAGGAAAAAACATTAAGCATATCAATGAAATAAATTCCGGTCTTATAACAAAAACATATTTCCATAATTTTATCGATACTTTAAATCGACTATTGCAACCTTTTTATATTGGATTTGTAGAGGTTTTGTGTTTCGAAAACGACGACGCTGGTTTTCATACAATTTGACGGCTATTGCCTTTCTAACATGGCTCGCACCGAAACCAAATGTCTGAATGTGGTTCCAAACAGGCCAACGGATCTTGACGTCTAAATATGGCGATTGTTCGATAGGCGACATTGATCAAAGATTTCAGTCCATTCTGTTATTACATATCACGTATACCTTCGACAATTGTCAGTAACGTGTGATACTACTACCGCCAAATACATTTATTTGATAACTAGCGGCCCAGCTCGGCTCCGCCCGGGTACAATTATCCTTTTTTGAAAATACTCCACCATCTAAATTCATCTGGAATAATTAAAGATTCTAATGGTGAAAGAATTTTTCAAATCGGTCCATTAATTTCATAGTCTGTTTAATGCAAACAATCAACTGTTTCCTCTTTGTAATATTAGCTTAGATAATGAAAAATGAATGAATAATCGTCGTCACCTATTTGTCTGGAATATACTAATTTATGAATTGACCAACGTATAACTCAAAATACCCCAATGTGCGTAATTTAATCCAGTTATTTTGTACTATAATTGCCATCAATTAACATCAACACTTTGTTCAGTTTCTCGCAAGTATACAAACTTTTAAAATGTTGAAGTCCAAACAGACTCAGTGTCCTCTTTCTAACCGAATCCTAACCATCAAAACCTTAACTTCTACTACAAAGTGACCACCATGCATCTAAGTACAGAGCATCAGCCTGACCATCAGATGTTGTCAGGTTACGTTCCTGATGATGCCGCTGGAGATCGCGTGGGCGGGCACGGTGCAGTGGCTGGCCGGGGACCTCATGTGCCGCGTCATGATGTTCACCAGGACCTTCGGGCTGTACCTGTCCAGCTTTGTGCTCATATGCATCGCTGTTGATCGGTGAGTATTTTTTACATAACTTATTTTTTTCATTTTTCCTGTTGGTAAACGGACCAGACGCAGCTGCCAACATGTTCACGGTGGTCCCAGGGCACACCTCAGATTTTTCGGAGTTCACCACGCAATAAACGGTAAAGGAAAACATCGTGAGGAAACCTGCTTACCATAACGATTTACATGATTTAATATGCAGAGTCCGCCAACATGCATTATGCCGGCGCGGCGTGGTGGACTATATGGCCTAACAACTCAATCGTACTCTCGATTGTAGAGGAGGCCCGTGCCCTGCAGTGGAATGTATAGTATATAGGCTGATACAAATATGTAAAAAAGTGTATGATGACGTGGCTATTTTTAAATGCATCGCAAACGACAACACGTATGGAGCAACAGTGAAATATCATGAAAAATTTACAATTGTAGATCATATCGATGTAGCTTATAAAAATAATTGAATTCAGTAAATAGTCTCTTTTATTACAATGTCTTATACGTTAGCTATAGCAAAACAAGTATTTATCTAAATAAAGATACATTTTTGAGTACTGAAAATATTTAGTTTTAACAAAGAATGTCAGATATTTGAGACCTTTTTATGTAAAGTAATTTCACCACCCAATTTCCAACGTCGTGAAATCAAATTGTTTTTGCAAAGCGACAGTTAAGAACTTTTTGAATATGTACAGACTTAATAAGAGGACTCCAAACACCAAACACAGGATCTTATAAAAAAAATCAAACTTCTGTTTATTTTAAAAGCTCTTTACAAGAAAGGATATACCAACTTTCAAATCTAAATTTAAACCTACATTCTTATAAGATTTAAAAATCTTCTTATTTAGTTGTATTTAAATGTACCAAAGAATTATGTTGTTCATAAATATGTCGAGTTTATGACGTAAAAAGAAAGGGTTTGTATTACGTCATAAAAACTTGTCAATAGCCCACAGACTTCTCGAAACAAACTCACTAGAGATATAAATAAGAATTTGGCCTTTTAGAAGATTTGATGTTTCCGTAAAACCGTTGACGTAAACTGTATGACAAGGGTAAAAGAAAATATAATATATATAGAATGTAATAATAATCTGGATATTTTATAATTATATATTATATTTTATATATTATATATTATTTTTCATAATTATATATTATATTTTTACAATTATGCGGTCCTTTGGTACGAAAATAATTATTTTTTTCGTGCTTTCGATTGCAGAGGTAGCGCATGCCCTGCAGTGACACTTATACGGGCCGATACAGGTACAGATAATCTGCTATAGTAGAAATATTTGTTAAAAATATAAAATTATCCAACTGCTGTTGTAAAATCATAGCTATTTTGTTCATATTAGTAACATAATTGACATCGACAATGACTCATGTTACAAAATGTTTCTTCTCGGGGATCTATTCTCGTAAACGCCATGATAGAATAATAAATAAATGTCACGATCTATTTGCAAATGTCGAACAACCAGACAACTAGCAAAACGTAGTGCATTTGTCGAGAAAGCTGAGTCGGGGCCATACATATAATGCATCAGCTCTTTCTATTTATATTCGACTATTCTGGTCCAAATATTGGACCATTCATATCTTTGTTATTTATATGGTTATTTTCTGTATCTGTATCAGACTATATACGTCCCATTGCAGGACACGCGCCTCCTTATAATCGAGAGTACGATTGGGAGTGGTTAGGCCATATAATCCACGATTCCCTAGTGCGGGTTAGCAGACTGTACATACTATAGAAATTCTTACGAATCGTCATGGTATGCAGGTTTTTTTCAGGATGTTTTCCTTCAATGTTATAGTGCGAGGTGATCGATAATCAATACAAAAATGACTCCGAAGAGTCAGAGGTGTGCCTAGCATTCGAACTTCCAATTACCGTGAATATTGTAACTTTAAATAGTTTTCAAACTGAGATGTATCCTACGTATGTCTTATTTTCCTTTTACGGCCGTAGGTAATAGCTGTATCTGTTATCGCTAATGGTTTTATAGAGAAACAATTATTAATTAAAGAATTTATTTCAATTTATAGCTAATTAATAGTTATCAATTACATATATCATTTAATTAATAATTTTACTCAAACTAATAAATTCCTTTCATAAAAATACTAATAACATATTTATAACGTCTAATCAACATTGTAGTTTGTGGTCTTTGATCAATAAGTTTTATTGTTGGTTGAAGATTGCGATAGCGTTACTAGGCTTTAATACACCCGTTGCAAGGTTCTGAAACTGCATCCAGGATCAAACAAATCTAGGTCTGCTTTAGTCATTTCTGCACCCAAAGGCTGGGCACTGCACGTACCGCCCTAGTTTTATCAGTGGTGTATTGTAAAGCATCAATCCTAATTGAATATATTTATTTATTTATTTTCAACACTATTCAAATTATATCCCAGGTCGGGCTAAGTGCTAATGGATTTATCTTTTCATTGTCAATCCGGAGCAGAAAATTGTGGCGATATAGCGATAGGCTTGCCTCTTATCACATCATGAGACAGAACATACAAGGCGAAATGTTGGAGTCTTGGCAACTCTGCTTACCCCTTCTGGGAAAAAGGCGTGAGTACGTATAGTTACGTATGTACACATTGGGTATAGGTAGACTAAATGGCAGAGGCATTCTCTATCATTCAAACCGATATGATGCAGATACGAATAAAGGTAGGTGCGTAACTAATTAAAAAACATAGTATATTACTATGTTTAAATATAATACAAAAATATAGTCTTCTAAAGAAATAAATACGTTCTCTTACAGTTAAATAAAAATAACAATCCTGGGTCCTTCCGCCGCGGTGTGAAAAGGCTCCTTAGCAGGCCGGCATAATTGTTTCCATTGGCATGGGACTGCCGTCCGATGCCAATGGATACTCTGCCTGGGCGGCATTGGCACTTTCCATCAGGTGCAATGCCGCCACTATGCCAGGCCAGTATAAAAAAAAACCCGAAATTTTGGACTAGCATCTACGGTAATCTTTTGTGTTGCAAAATTAAATGATACTGACGTTCATTATTTTTAAAACTTTCTAATAATAGGTTTATAAATAATATCCATTCATAAACTGTTTTAGGGCGCAGTTGTTTTTGTGATGCTTTTGTGAATGAATCTCGCCCACGCTGGAAATGGAATCTGAAATACTACGAGAGGGTTGGATTAAAAATAGCGAGAGTACTACGCGTTATGATTTACAGCCGCTGCCAATAAACAATGCCAATCCAAATTTTGCCGTTTTAGATTGACAGCTCAATCTTTTTTCTGATACTATATTGCCACTAATCAATCTCAGTAGTGAAAAAACTATGGCAACATGACAAGAGACCAATCGAAAAGTAGAAAACAATCCAGATTGACTTGAATCAAATTTTTTCGATTGATTATTGGCATCGGCCGTTAAACGTCACGTGCGCAGTTGGAGTTAATCGATAGAATGTATTCTGAATCTCGGGTAATGTTTACTACGCCTCTACTGACGCTATATTTTATTGTGATGATTGACAAGACCAGCATTTCATTCGCCTGATGGTACGCGATACGACCACTCATCACACTGGCCTAGTGCTCGTTGGCGGACTTCACATAACATAAAATCTTACAAATCGGTGTAGTATGCAGGTTTCCTCACAATGTTTTCCTTCGCCGTTCGTGCGTGGAGGTTGACTATCAATACACACGTGACTCTGAAAATTCAGAGGTTTGCCCTGGGATTCGAACCCACAACCACCGTGAACATGTTGGCAGCAGCGTCTGGTCCGTTTACCAACAGGTCACCACGCACCATATTAATTGATGCCTAAAATAAAACAATATTAATAAAAAACGAAATTAAACGAACACCCACGACACATCTACAGATCAACACATATGTATAAAGTTACATTGTCAAATAAGTAACATTAATTATTATAATTGCTAAAAGTGTCGTATTTTAGTCCATTGTAAAATGTGTAAATTACATGATAATAAAACAATTAAATATAATTAATTAATGTTTGAAACTTTAAAGAACAAGCAATTAATTATATTAGCAGACTATTACCATATAATTTATCTAAATTATTCTGATCAGGCAACTGAGGGGTAAACGATCTCTGTAAAGATCTGAATTAAAATACCGGGTATCTCAAGACTGCTACCGAAAACGAAGCCGGGTGGTAGTTTTAGTGGCTACAAACACAATGCAATTAAAAATTTCGCATAGAAACGCAACAGTTATTTTTTATGATTTTTTAAATATCGTCATTTTTGGATGGTAAATCCATAGTTTTTGCTAAAATAATAATTTAAACTCTCTTATATCTTAGAGTATTTATAAATTAAAGGGTATACACTATTATTTTAGGAAAAAATGTATTTACCACCAAAATATGGCAATAGGAAAAAAATTACGAAAAAAAAATTGTCGCTTATTTTTGCAACTTTTTCTGTTGCATTGTGTCTGAAGTCGCTTAAACTACCACCCGGCTTCGTTTTCGGTAGTAGTCTTGATATACCCTGTATAATTATTTGTGCTTTTTAAATATTTTCATATTTTTAAATTTAGTTGCATTGAGTGATGCCCTTTTATCATGCACTTAAATGATAATAAACTTTAGAATTCAATTTAAAAAAATGTTTTCCAGTGTAAGCATCTGCAAATAAAAATAGTGAGAATTGAAAAAACAAAACTGTTTTTTTTGCAGTCTCAGTATTGTCTATTGTATTTATATTATACATTTGTTATCTTTATATTATACATATTAAACCATGATTTGACTTATAATTTTACGAACCTGACTGCTTGTGAATAATGTTCAACACTTTCAAGAATATATTTTTTCGTCTACCCCGCTGACTTCCATACTAACACGTTAGGCCTATGGAGTATTGCATTAAATTATTCCTTGCATGTTAATTCAAGAAATCCAAGTCGGTTTATGACTTTCGAGTAATCGGTGAACATATATAAAAAATAAAAATAAAGATTCCGATTAATTGAGAACCTCCTTCTTTTTTTGAAGTCGGTTAAAAACAACTCTACAACTAAGCAAAACCTTTAACAATTAAAAAATTACGGTCAACCAGATATTTCTTTTATATGATTATTCTACCACTAGATAAAAAATAAGATACTAACAAAGGTACTTGAGAGAACATCCAGTTCATTAAATAGAGCTTAGAGACAGCCTTCAATTAATTGCTGCCCTCACTAGATGAGTCAACGCGTTAAATGGTCTTATCGGAATGCAATAAACGGGAATAAAAGTCTAGAAAACGAATGGACTGGAAACAGTATTACAACTTTTATTCATCTAATTTAAGAAATATATACTAACACAGGTTTTGATATTTTGTGTATTTGATAGTTTGTTTTTCTTTGACTCTAGTCTCTCTCTCTCTCTCAGCTCTCAGCCAGAGGTAGTCTGCTGGTAAATATATGCCTACCACAAGGATCTCCACGTAGACCTGTTGAAAGCGGCCTGCATCCAGCGATTTCCTGCAACCTTTTGACTACTACATCACTGGATTTTAATATATTATATTTCGATTTGGCGTAAATCTTTATAAACATTATTGTAACGCGATTATGTCAGTATACCGGGTATCTCAAGACTGCTACCGAAAACGAAGCCGGGTGGTAGTTTTAGTGGCTACAAACACAATGCAATTAAAAATTTCGCATAGAAACGCGACAATTATTTTTTATGATTTTTTAAATATCGTCATTTTTGGGTGGTAAATCCATAGTTTTTGCTAAAATAATAATTTAAACTCTTTTATACCTTAGAGTATTTATAAATAAAAGGGCATACACTATTATTTTAGGAAAAATGTATTTACCACCCAAATATGGCCATAGGAAAAAAATAACAAAAAAAAATTGTCGCTTTTTTTTGCAACTTTTTCTGTTGCATTATGTCTGAAGTCGCTTAAACTACCACCCGGCTTCGTTTTCGGTAGCAGTCTTGATATACCCTGTATAAGATCATGCACCAATGAGATGTCGATTAAAATAGTTTAGGCATCTTTATGCTTGATGCACCATGGTTTGGCTTCAAATTAGCTTGCCGTTCGCCCCAGTTAATCCTATTGGGATATTAATCCAAGCAAATCATACTTCTGGTAGCGATAATTTTATATAAAGTGAATTGCCACACATGGGAATGAAATTATCTCTTAATTCCAAAACGGGTCAATAACTTAGGAGCAAGTAAAAACTTAGGGAAAAAATAGAATAATTACAAGACATGTCTAAACATATATTGAAAAATGTTGTAATATCTATATTATTTTTTATTCTAATTACTTACTGATAAGGCTTTTACACCGTCGAATACAACCAAATTAGCAACAAAACACTGCAACAATAATATTTTCATTGTATTTCCATTCTATATCGTTCTTAACATTATTGCATAGTGACATCTGGCGTCATATTCTAAAACTAAATATTGGAGGTAGTTTTCATATTTTTACATTTGTATGTTATTTGGTTTCAGATATTACGCGATTCTAAAGCCATTGAACGTAACGTGGGAGGCGAGAGTTCGAAGAGCGCTGATAGCTTCATGGCTATGTGCCGGTCTCGCCAGTCTACCACAAAGCTTCATATTCCACTTAGAAGAGCATCCTGACGTCAAAGGGTGAGTAATATTTATTTTTATTTATTACAAATGCAAAAAAAAAACCACTGCTATTTGACGGGAGAAATAGACAATGCGGTTGTGCCTAACCAGGCGGCCTCTCACGTATGAGAGACCTACCACCAGTAAAAATTTTAAAAATTTGCACCGAAACGAGACTTAATTGATCTCAACGTGGGTCAGGACTATGTATATGACTGTATCTGTATCTGTATCAGCCCACTGCAGGGCACGGGCCTACTCTACAATCGAGAATACGATTGAGATGGTTAGGCCATATAGTCCACCACGCTGGCCTAGTGCGGGTTGTATATGACTGTTGGGTGTATTTATTATTTCAATGTGGTGGAGACATCATATTAATTAAAACCACGTAGAATGAATAAATTATATTCACTGCCATTACGACCAACAGTTATTTCCGTAACACCTTATTGATATTCTACTGCTTTACTCCTAGTTAGATTATTTCATATTTTGTTCATATTTAAAAATACTCATAATTGTAGGGATACCTAATTGAAAACTTTATATTTTTATTTATATAATACATTCCAAGCGATCTTATTGTAGTTTAGTGACACTATGTCTGTGCGATCTTGTGTGTGTACATACATAATGTGTTAATATATACTAATACCGGATGTATGTAGATTGCGACCAAAAATAATCTATTTGGTAATTTAGCGTCTACAGACACGATGCAACTAGAACTTGCGAAAAAAAAGCGACGTAGTTTTTGGTAAAATAATAATTTAAGCCCATGTCTTTACAAAAAGGATGTACAGTCAGCAACATAAGTCGCTACACATTCACGAGATTTGGAATTATCTTATCATCCAAAATAATAATTATTTTCATTATCGTATGGCACTTCTCGGCATAGATGACTTTACTTGGTTATATTTTACGACTACAGAGTAGTACGTTCAAATTTTAATTCATAAAAAGCTTATCAAAAAATGTGAAGTGTTCAGCGACTTATGTTGCTGACTGTACTGTTCATATTAACGAACATGAAAATATTCAACTCTAGTTTTTTCTTATAGCAGTCAATATCAAATAACCAATAACATGATTTAGTAACAACATTAACACTAATTAAATCCCTTCACATTCGTTCGCCATTTATAAATTATGCTACTCGTTTATCATTCACTACACAAAAGGATAAAGACTTTAAGATATTACAAATCCCATCAAAAGCATCCTGTAAAAAAAACCAAGTCTCGCAGCTCAGGTTTTCTACCGCAAAAAGTTGTGAGATGCATGTAATACCAAGTCGATTATTTATTTAGTCCTTAAGGGACCTTCTATATAAAGTTATTACGTTAGTTATTACCATATCAATATTAAAAATTCTTTACGTTTTAAATAAATGGATCGACTTGGCCATCGTATGAAAGCATAATGTATCGTACAATTTATACATAATGCTGCTGCTGGAATAAACAAATATCTATCTACAACTATTATTCCTTTATATACGGGTACAATGATTCATTAACTGCAAATATAACTTTGTAATCCTATACATTTATATGGGATTACAAAGTTATTCACGCAGTTGGTCTATCTAGAAAACTAGACACAAATTATGAAATGTTTGAATTTTCCCTTACTTTAGACACTAAACACTAATTATATTATAAATTTGAAGGTTCTATGTCTGCTAGAAGTGCCTTAGACTTTTGATGATCGGTCAGTCAGTCAGTGAGTGACAAAATTAAGAAAGTTTGACATGCTACAATTCTTAAACTACTGGTTCAAATTGAATGAAATTTTAAATATACCGTGTTTACACAATGCCTGCTTAGTAACTAAAAATTCAGGCTTCATGCTTTACCCACAACGAAGTTATAAAGGGTTGAAAATGGTCTGAATTGCTTCGAGAAAAGGATGTTACGGCCTATAGCTCGACTTGGAGGGGGCTCGGCCGCGCCCCCAGATGAACAAAAAGTAATTTGTTCGCGAAAAACAATTTTATTTATAAATTATGCGAATAAATCTCTCGTATAAAGACAGAAAAGAGAGAGAAAGATAACTCAATAGATATTCAATTACTGGTGATAGGTCTCTCATATGTGAGAGGCTGCCTGGGTGGGTACCACCGCAATGTCTATTTCTCCCGTCAAACAGCAGTTTAAATGCACTGTTGTGTTTGGGATTGAAGAACATTGTAGCCAGAGTAATTACTGGACATATTGAGAATTAACATCTTATGTCTCAGGATGGCGAGCGCAGTGGAATGCCAAGCATTGCTTTGTAATTCAATGTGTTGTTTGGTTTTGCTACTGTTCATGAACGGTCGCATCACTTACCATCAGGCGAACGGCATGCTCGTCTCGCCATTCACTGCAATAAAAAAAAATAAAGCAAACGTAACTTTAATATAATGTAACAGTGGAATAATACTTTCAAACTTCTAAAGACGTAACTGAATATCTCCGGAGACTATTTTATTTCATTACACTCTAGCCAGATTAAATAAAATGCATTTTAATATTAGTGCTATATTCTTCCCTCATCCGAAATTATTTTCTGAAAACAAAAATAAAATTACTAATCTTTGAGGAATGGAATTATTTTCTTGATACGCATCCAGCAAATAGGTATCCTTAACTCCATTCAACCGTCTACATCGGCTCAAAACGTTTTACTGGTGGATACAATTATGAAATAATGAATATTAAAAGGAGACGGGTAAAACTCCATATAACCTTGGGCCTAGTGTTACAGAGTTAGTTTATGCATTATTTTATGGGGTTAAGACAATTATAACGAGTATAGATAAAAATCTGTCTGCTCAATAGGAGTAAAAAATAATCACAGTAATAGTGCATAATATGTCAAAGCTTCGCTGGTAAGGAAGACGCTTATCTGAAAGAAAAAGCAGAAAAAAGCGATATAATTATAATTATAATTACTTTCACGATATAATTTTATAATTTAACTGCTGACAAAATAAATAATTATGCAACACTGAACAACATGCGAAAAAATTACAACCTATTTATATACACAAACATTGTAAAGCAAAATCATCCTGAAAACTATATATTAGTAATTCGTATCTTTAGCCACAGGAAGCCTACGGCTTCACATAAGCCGCCCCTGAGGATTTCCACAACTATCTGTTGAGTGTCCCGACAAGATAATATTCCCAATGTCACACAAATCCTACGTCACGATACAAATATTTCCACAATTTAAAAGGTTAATGTGAGTTAAAAGAGCAACGGCATTAAATTAAGGTGACAGAAGTCGGAGTGTTAACAACCTGACGTAATTAAATACTATTCTCAAATAGCTCCAAATCCCAGAGCTTATTGAACGAAAATTTTAAATTATCAGATATTTATGATCACGTATTATTTGCACATGTGATGACTTAGTCTGGAACTAGTTTTTTATTCTTATTTAAATTAGGGGCGACATTCTCACCATGTCATATCCTCAATCCTATTTTATGTTTTTCAAAAACTTAATAATAACTATAGCTGTTTTAAAGAAAGGCTCCGCGAGTCTAGATCACTTAAACTTACTAGAAAATAAAATCGTTGATTTTTTTTTGTAAAATAGTAATTTACAGCCTTTTATTTTTAAAGGCACTATAGAACGCAAAGAACATCGGCGAAAATGGACCATGAACGGGACCAGTGGTACATCAAAATTTTTTATAATTTATTAGAGTCAAAATGCATATTTCAATTTATTTTAAAAAACCCGGATAAAAAAGAAAAACTTTAAGTGTTTTTAATAATATTGAACGCAGATGAGTGCGTTCCATCAGGCATACTTTGTTTTAAAATAAGGTTTTAACTACAACGTTGAAGGTGGAAGTACTAAATTAAAAATAAAGTGTAGGTATTTTCTATGACACATGATTTTTCTTTGCGCTGTCATTTTGCTTTCTTTTGATTTCCGACGACTACTGTTATTTCTCTGTTTATATTTGTGACTTGGCTTTAATCACGGACTCCGATATACCCTTGTACTTCTGACCACTTTGTAAGATTAACCATTGTATAACGATAATGCTTTATGATTTGGTTTAAAGTGTGAAGTATTACCATATTTCCAACATGAACTCGGAGCAACAGTGTGCTCCTCAACAATTTTTGCATTGTGTTCAATGCAATACCCGTCTTATTATACTCACTGCTGTAATCAATGAGTGGGTCTACCCACTAATCGAAGTTTTTATTTAGTTTTTATTTAGATTTTGAATCTACAAGGTATTTACCATTTAGTCAATATGGTTTAGTATCCTGGAGTTCCCACAGGAAAAGTGTGTGTGTTTTGATGAAAAACAATGATGCAAAACTTCCAAATCAAGGAGAGACGGAATAACTAAGTATCGTTTTTAACTGTGTAGTAGGACGTCGCATAGTAATGTTGCTGTGCCCACGTCATGACTTTGATGTTGCTGCCCCTGCAGAGTTCTTAGATTCTATTGTAATAAGAGAAGATGAGAAATAATACATTTAAAAAATGTTTTTTGTGTTTTATTTTTGTGACCACTGCTTATTATATTTCTATACTAACATATAGGGGGATTTTTCAAGTGTGTGTAGATGGCCAAATACGAAATTATGAAGAATAACGAAAAATACTCAAAACAGTCACTAATAAATTCTGATAAAATTCTGCGAAATAATGACAGCAAAATACTACATTTTCTCTCATTACCTTAAGGTAACACAAGTATGGTGTACACCATATTCAACGGCTAATTGGTTTTATAACAAGGGAAATTATATAGCATAGTAATTACTAATCCATCATTATGATTTAGTATACTTTTCTTTTCTTCCATAACCATAAGACCACCCTACATTAGGTTTATTTGACAATGACAATGGCATTATAATGTGCTATTTTTATTAGTTTATTCGTAGCCTAAAAAAGTTACAAATATATGAAATATTCTAAAATCTCCGGCTTTGCAGAAATCTTTTTATAACTGGACATCACTCCTCATGCACTGTACAACACAATAAACTATATCCCAGCTGTGTACCATATATTTCTTTGTCAGGTCCCAAAATGTATGGACGTGACCGATGTTCTTTTAAGTATTATTTTGGCAAAAACTATAAATGTACAACACAAACAAGCCGTTATTTAAAGAATAACAAATAAAATTTGTGTTTCTTTGCGATTATTTTTGTTTCATTGTGTTTGTAGTCACTAAAACTGCCACCCGGCTTCGTTTCAGTGGCACTCTTGATATACAGGGTATAAGTACAAGTACTAATTGTTGCATTTTTTTTAGTGATTATTAGCTATTTAAAGCCATGGAAAAGAAGTGTATACCAAGTTTTATACGAACAAAATAGAATACGCCAAATGTTGAGTTTCCAAATTTACCAATGCATAGTATTTTCGAATTCGATGCAGCTCGAATTTCGAGACCCATATACGGGTTGAAGCGATAGCAAAGCACTTTTAATCCGCAATATTAATACGCGGCCTGCACAGGAGAGCAATATCTGTAATCCCTTTAGAGTAGCGAATGTTTGTGAACGATGATGATGCTTTGACCCGATTAACCGATAATCGCACTTGAATGAAAACAAATACCCTACATATTACTTTTCATAGCGTAGAACATAGCTATCGTTTGACCACAATACAGAACGTTTAAATTAAATCTAATGAAATTTATTATTATTCCAAGGAAATGAGAACATAAATTAAAATATTGTTTACCATGAAAGGCAATAGTAATTTGATTTAAAATTATGACAGCACATAAAAAATCCGTAAATATTATTAAATTGAACTGGCGGTCGTGATGGTAGGTATCTCATATTATGTAAGCGGTCGCCTGAGTATATACCACTGAATGTCTAATGTTCACCCGCAGCATTGTAAATACACTGTTGTGTTTCGGTTAGAAAGAAATTGGAGCCAGAGTAACTAATGGACATAATTAGACTTACAATCTTATGTCTCAGCATGTCGAGCGCAGTGGAATGCCAAGCGATGTTTTGTAATTCTACTGTCCATGAGCGGTCGTACCGCTTACCATAACGCGAATGACATACTGGTGTCGAAATTGAACGCAAAAAACATAAGTGCTATATTATTAGTTGATTCAAATATCAATTGAAATAATGGTTTCTTAGAATTACGCGAATGTTACACATTGAAATAAAACTATTATTTACGGAATTTATCGTGAATTTTATTTAACTTTTACATTTTTTACAAAGACAGTAAAGTTTTACAAAGTATTCAATTGAAATGTTATATCACTAACAGAAATATGATAGTATACAGGGTATATCAAGACTGCTACCGAAAACGAAGTCGGGTGGTAGTTTAAGCAACTTCAGACGCAATGCAATAGAAAAAGTTGCAAAAAAAGCGAAACATTTTTTTACTTATTTTTTTTATGACCATATCTGGGTGGTAAATGCATTTTTTCCTAAAATAATAGTATATACCCTTTTATTTATAAATAATCTAAGGTATAAAAGAGTTTAAATTATTATTTTAGCAAAAACTATGGAAATCTATCATGAATAATAATTGTCGCGTTTCTTTGCGAAATTTTTAGCTGCATTGTGTTTGTAGTCAATAAAACTACCACCCGGCTTCGTTTTCGGTAGCAGTCTTGAGATACCCAGTATAACATTATGCGTCTCTTGGCATGACCAGTATGCTCTTGTAAATAATGCTCGCACATTTGTCATGACGAGAAGTGTTGGACGCCAGCTCAATGCATCAGAGATGTTAATAAACCCAAAATCTATACATAGCTTGGTAGTAGTGTTGCAAACAGACAATATAAATAAGTTGATAGTTTCAAAAAGATTCTTAATGAGCAACAAGTACTATTCCATTTACCATCTACACCAACATATGATTAAACTAACTTTTCAATAATGGTTTCTTAGATTTACGCGAATGTTACACATTGAAATAAAACTATTATTTACGGATTTTATCGCGGATTTGGTTTAATTTTTACATTTTTTGAATTCCCAACGTTTCGATTACTTTACAGCTTTCGTGGTCACGGGGCGGACTGAGGTATTAGTCATCCGCTCAGCGACTGTTACAATTTAACTACCCTTAATTTTGAATTATTAAATTAAAAAGTTAATTTAAATAACTAATCTGTTTTCGCCACCATCCAAAACAGTTAGCTACCGTGGGTAAATCTTTGTTTCAGAGAGCCCAAGGAATCTGTGACGAGAAACACCTGACGACTGAGCTGCAACGCGTCAAGCAAGTACTGCGAGACAACAAGCTCCAAATTCCACGCCGCCGTCACAGAAATCAAGTGAAACCAGCCACAGTTGAACGGCTCCCGGTTGTATTGCCATACATAAAAGGTGTCACGGACAAGATTGGCTATATCCTGAAGCGTGCTTCTATCAAAACATACTTCAAGCCACCCAAGAAAATTAGTCAATTTCTACCACCTGTCAAGTGCCATATACGTTTGCAAGAACCGGGCGTATATAAAATAGACTGCGACTGTGGCCTCTCCTACATTGGTCAAACCAAAAGAAGCATTGGGACCCGCGTGAAAGAACATATAGCTGATGTCAAACATCGACGCTCAACGAAGTCTGCAGTTGCTGAGCACATAGAAGAAGGCTCCAAGCATTACCTTCGTTTTGACCAGCCCCAAGTCCTCGCGAAAGAACACCGTTTCCTGCCCAGGATGATTCGCGAGGCTATTGAAATTAAAAAACATCCAAATTTCAATAAGGAAGATGGCTTGAAGCTTGCACAAGCATGGGATCCAATTCTACACTTAATTAAATCGAAACCCAAAAGACCAACTGTCAGACCTCAAGACACAATGAACTCCTTCTGCGTGGATCGGAACGCGAAAATAGATTAGTTATTTAAATTAACTTTTTAATTTAATAATTCGAAATTAAGGGTAGTTAAATTGTAACAGTCGCTGAGCGGATGACTAATACCTCAGTCCGCCCCGTGACCACGAAAGCTGTAAAGTAATAGAAACGTCGGGAATTCAAAAAATTTAAAAATTAAACCAAATCCGCTATAAAATCCGTAAATAATAGTTTTATTTTAATAACTTTTCAATGATGAAATCAAGACGTGTTATAACGTAGATCTAGCAATGTATTTCTGTTCTGTATCAGCCCATATACGTCCCACTGCAGGGCACGGGCCTCCTCTACAATCGACAGTACGATTGAGAGTGGTTAGGCCATATAGTCGACCACGCTGGCCTAGTGCGGGTTGGCGGACTTACATACCATAGACGTTTTTATAAATCGGCTGTGGTATGCAGGTTTCCTCACGATGTTTTCCTTCACCGTTTTAGTGCGTGGTGATTGACTATCAATACACACATGACTCCGAACAGTCAGAGGTGTACCCTGTGATTCGAACCCGCGACCACCGTGAACATGTTGGCAGTCGCGTCTAGTCCGTTTACCAACAGGCCACCACGCACTTTAATGTATTTAAATTTCTTTATATTTATTACTTACTTCAATTACGACTAACAGTAATAGTACTGTATCGGCCCATATATACGTCCCACTGCAGGGCACAGGCCTCCTGTACAATAGAGAGTACGATTGAGAGAGGGCATATAGTCTACCATGGAGGCCTAATGCAGGTTGGCGGACTTTTCATACCATAGAAATTCTTAAAAATCACTATTTTATGCAGGTTTCCTCGCGATGTTTTCGAACACAATTAAAGTGCGTGGTGATTAACTATCAATGCACATATGACTTTTGAAAAGTCAGAGGTGAGCCCTACTGGGTGAGGACTCGAACCCGCAACACCGTGAAAATATCGGCTGTCGCGTCTGGTCCATTTACCAACAGGCCACGACACACGCCAAGAGTACTAGTACTTAAACATAATTATAATCGTATCTCTTATTCTATCTTAGTCTCCTATAAAAAAAAACGTGCAAATAGCAAAACACAAAGTTTATCACCCAAAATAAAAAGAAATACGTTATGGGAATGCTGGGAAATGCATGGGAATACACGACTAATTCTAAACTAAGAATCGTCCTTAATTTTCTGTACGCCTGGTAACCCTATATTAGTGGCGTTTGGCTCGCCTCACAATCGCATTACTCCACACCAATGTGTTGATAGCTCAGTGGATCACATTTGATCTTTATTAATGCTTATTATAGTTTCATGAATACAAGCATCTGCAAGACATTACTAAAACATCTTCGATGTATAATAGAGTAGTTTTGGAAGTGTTAACTTTGTGTTTATAGCTTCATTGAAAAGGTTAGGTTCCAATATCTGCTAGTTTTCATCAGGATTAAAGTTTTACGATCGTTGATTTCGTAAGTGATGAAGAATCTAATAAATTGTTGGTCTAATAATAGTTTAATTACCTATATACAGAGTATATTAAAACTGCTACCGAAAACGAGGCCGGGTGGTAAAGCAAATTACAATTCCGAAAAATAACGCGACCATTTTTTGTGTTGTTTTAAATATCGGCGTGATTGGGTGGTAAATCAATTGTTTTAGCTAAAATAATAAGTTCAATTTAAACTCTTGTGAACCATGGCGTCATTATAAATAAAAGGCTGTACATTATTATTATTTTAGGAAAAGCTGTGTATTTACCACCCAAATACGACGATAGGATCAAAAAAAGGTCGCCTTGTCTCTGAAACTACTAAAACTACCCCCTGCCTTCGTTTTCGTTAGCAGTCTGGATTTACTGTATAAAATAAAACTTCAGCAGATTCTTTAATTTGAAGCATTACCCGATATATTTCAAAATTGATGATATCGGACAAGCTATCGTCGTCGTAAGATTATAATTCAAACTTTTCTAGACCTGTCATGAACGTTGCCCTTCGGGTCTATATTCAAATGGTTTTTGAGAATACCAATTTAACATTACAAAAAGGAAATAGAAATGAAAACGCCTTTTAAGAAAGCGGAAAATAACCTATTTATACTTCTTCAAATATTAAGACGCTAAACAATAAAATACAGATATAAAAGAACAAAAAAGGAATGTTATCACTTACACAAAAATAGCTGAATTAGTACCACTTAATTTTATTATTTTGTTGTTTTTATACTGATCTCAATTTCTTATCGCGCGTGTATTTCTGCTTGACCCAAATAAAGAAAAACAAACGGATGCCGAACTTTTGGTTAAACTTTATCGCCTATGATTGATTTATAAAGAATTTACTTGCCCTAACTTCGTCGAAGACTTGGTTAATACATTTTCTTTTATATTGAACAAAAAAAACTTTCACCATGATTTTGTTTGCAATTTATCCCTTTAACTACAAGTCTTCTGTTTTCCATATTACTTGCGAAATAGCCTTACGAATAATATCTTAGACTTCAACTCCCTTAACTTGAAACTAGTCTAATGCAAGTCACACTACATATATACGCATTTACACATTATTGTATAACAGCTGCCTAATAAATAATAAATAAATGAATATATAACACAGTCACATACATAGACCTGACCCCACACTAAGATTGAGTCTTGTGTCGTGGGTATTCTGATAATAGATGCTATGAGAGACTTTTCGGTCTCACAAACACTCAGACCCGAAAGAAATATTTGTGGGCAGCACAAACATTTATCTCTGTGCAGGAATCGAACCCACGGCCTCTCGTTTCACATGCATCGACTGCGCCACAGAGGTTGTCAAATCTATAATATTTGATACACTTTTTAATAAACATCACATAATAAATTTTCCTTTATTGACAAAAAGGGTACAATAATTGTAAACTCAAATTACAGACTTATTTAACCAGAAAAGTGTTTGCAAATAAAAATGTTGATTCTATTTCCTTCGCAAATAACAACGAAATTTAGTCTTAGCATACATTTTTTCCTTAAGCGGTAAGGATATCCCTACTCTCCGACACGCAGTGACAATATATTCTTTTCCTGACAACGTTTACTGTCAAAAACTTTTATAGAGCCACAAAGTTATCTGGCCCGGTGGCCAAAACTGGAAACAAAGACGTCATTTGAAATTGTCAATCTAGCTGCCAGTCGCTGACATATCCGCCATTGGTTGTTTACTTAATGTATTTATTTTTCCTGCATTATTTAAAACTAGTGAAAAATGCCGAAAGCTTTAAAAAGTGATGCTAGGAACGTTATACTTCAGGTATTAAATTTTACGTAGGATGAAAAGCGTCTTCCGACATCAATAATACCCTTCGAAAAATTGTATTAACGCGTAGCTGCCACCAAAGGTTGTGTTGTCAGCTTTATAAAATAAATTCCACGAAAACAGAATTATGTACGTACTAGTAGAATATAATATGTAAGTACATATCATAAACTAAAATGTATCTTACTCGTCTCATTTTACGTTACGTGCGTGGTGGCCTGTTGGTAAATGGACCAGACGCGGCAGCCAACTTGTTCACGCTGGTTGCGGGTTGGAATCTCAGGTCACACTTCTGACTTTTCGGAGCCATGCTTGTATTGATAAAAACGCGCTATAACGGTGAAGGAAAACATCGTGAGGAAACCTGCATACCATAGCGATTTATTAGAATTTCTATGGTATGTAAGTCCACCAACCCGCATGAGGCCAGCGTGGTGGGCTATATGGCCTGTGATATGGCCTAACCCCCTGCAATCGTACTCTCGATTGTGGAGGAGAATACAGATACACTTTTTAAGGGTTTTGGGGATCGATTTGTTAGAAATCGTGTGAAGGAAAAATAATATGCAGATGAAACTGGTCATTTTCTCGACACTATTGATCGGATTGAAAAATCTACTTACCCCATTTATTGCAATATCTATTTTTAATGGCAACACCAAATTCGATTACAGCGACTCTCTCACCGGGTCAGATAACTTTGTGGCTCTTATAATATCAATTTAAATGTTATGTATCTAGTCAGCGCGTATTATGTATAAGAATACATACCTATATCTTGAATATACTCACGTCCAACTTTCTTGCTTTGAGAATCAAATGGAGATCTTAATTTACCACGACGGCTACCAAGCCGTCGTGGTAAATTCCGTAGATTTTTTTGAGATAATTCTCAGTATTAGGTACTCAAATATAAAATTGAGATGTTATTGATTTCTAACAGTCTGGAACCTACAACCCTATTTTGTCAGTCTGATTCACTAACTAAGCTATCTTTCACCATGTGCTTTCACCTGTATTAATATTGCACATGTTAAATTATTATACACTAGCTGTCGGGCCCGGCTTCGCCCGGGTGCAGATAGTTTTTGAGTCCAATCCACATCAAGAACATATTATTTCGCGTGTCTACTAACTATATTTCCCGCGTGCCGTCGACCATATTTCCCTTCCGTAGGAGAGGACATCCCGTGCCAACAATTTGAATTTGAAAGAGTAGAAAATATGTATATTTGGTTTCCTGACTCATCCCACGGGAACACTACATTTTTCGGGATAAAAAGTAGCCTATGTGTTAATCCAGGGTGTCAGCTATCACTATACCAAATTTCATCAAAATCTGTTGAGCCGTTTTTTCATGAAAGAGTAACAAACATCCATACATACATACAAACTTTCACCTTTATAATATTAGTAAGGATAATATTAATTATTTTACTTTTGACCCAAAATAATCAGATTAGAAATAAAACGATAGAGCCTTATACATCTTAACTCGAAGTAGAGTTTGTATGTAGGAGGATCAACCTTCAGTCAAATATTTTAGTAACAAAAACCAAATAACTTATTCATTCTTACTACTACAGTATTATGAAATAAATAGTTGCAACTTCATTTGAAACCAATGCTTAGTTTCTTAAAGGTTATCTAGCGCTATTTATTCCTTTATTGTTATAACAAAACAACATAGCAAAATGATCGTAAAACTGAGTATGTTGTATATCGTGTTATTTCAATACAAACTGAAAATCAATAGATAGTTGAAGACCTGATTTCTACTAGTAATAAATGTTTATAACATGTTTATCTAAATTTCATTCAAGCGTAAATCAGGTCTGATATTATTATTGGCAAATTGAAGATGGATTGTTTTGATACTTGCGGTTGTAACTGCTCGAGTTTATATTGCTACCGCACATGTCTGGCTGTGCCGAGTACACTTAATTTACAGTTTATGTAATTTAGAAAACCGTGGAATTCGATCAAATCAGTTTACACGACACCGATCGTAGACATATTAGTATATGCTATAAACAATAATTTCGGAACATATAACTCAATATAATTTAATGCTTATTTAAAGAATATTTGTATTGAACATTTTCGACATGTATGTTATCTCGTAGCATTCATCACCATTAAAGTGAGTTATTCGTATCTAACTCAAAAAAATCCTCTCTCTCTTTTTTCCCTTTTTTTGCTACAGGAAGTCGTCTGATAATGATTTTCCTCTAGCCCAATTGAATTAAAATTAATGACTAAGACCCCATTTATACGGCGAGACTTTTTTGCCTCGAAGCTACGATTATCGTAAGGATATAAAAATGTTGGACCATGTAAAAATTTGTCAAACACAAAGGTCAAACACGATAATTTTATGGCGGTTATATCTTCCGAAAATGACATACGATCCACGCGACAAACTCTCCCGTCTAAATGGCGCTTAAAGGATATATACGTCATATACATACACTTCTCATCAGAAAAATCGAAACACCAACAAGTTTATGCTTTGTAAAATTATCAGAAGAATGTGTACATTTTGGAATATAGGTCAAATGTCGTTTCATATGAGGATTTCAAACCCTAATGTTGATGTTCTACATTGAAATTAAAATACTTACACATTCTTCTGATAATCCTTACAAAACATAAACTTGCAAGGTGTTTCGATTTTTCTGATGAGAAGTACATTTTGCAGTAAGCCGCTTCCAACAATCTTATGATCAAACTAGTCTTAGTTGCAGAAAATTGTTCAATAAGAAAAAATATAACTAATAGAACGAATTTTGTTGCAGAAAAAGGTGATCAATAAGAAACAATATAACTAACAGAACTAATTTTGTTGCAGATACTTCCAGTGCGTGTCGTACGGCTCGTTGCCGACGGTGCACCACGAGCTGGCGTACTTCCTGGTGAACATGATCCTCATGTACGTGATCCCGCTTATGTCCACGCTCTACTGCTCCTCCGCCGCGCTGCTCGAGATCATCAAGAGGGCTAACACTTCTAATGGTAGTAATCTTAATCAATTTTTCATCCATATTTTTTGTTACAAAAGTCAGTAAAACGAGCAACAGGTCACCTGATGGTTGCTTTTGAACATTCACTACGCTTGGATTATGAATGTGTTGTCTGCCCATGATATTGGGAGGAGAGTGGAGAAAAAAGGATAGGAAGAGGATACCCTTTACGATCCCTTAATACACTTCCATGAATCTGCCATTGTTACTTATTTACCTTGGGAAACGTATGTTTTTTCTTATTGCTCTTGCTTGTTCGTGTGCTTGGACCCTAGCTAATTTAGTTTGCTATTTGTTGATAGTTTGTTCGTAGTGTGTATATTTCCACACAAAGTCTATTTCTTAGCTAGTAATGTAAACCCAAGGTGTTAGAAAACATTAAAAAGTGAGTTAGATATGGGTGGCAGGGGTTGCTCAAAAGCGCCTGTCGCATACAAAATTAGTTACAGATTTGAAGGAAAAAGAGTTAAAAATATATTTTTAATATCATACCTAATAACTAAGCTGCTTGAAATAAATATGAACCAAAAATAAACCGACATTTCTTAATATAGCGATTCAATCATATCGGCGAATCCGTTCGGAGCAAACACAATGTCGCGCTAATGCCTTGTGATTTATTAATATTGCCTACTTTACAAACAAAATCGTATGTGCCGCCAAGTAGATGTGTTTGTTACTTCGACAAACACTGGTGATTTATTGGAGGATTATTTTTAGGAAATAATGTATTGTACATGTATTGTGTCTAATAACATTAGGAAACATAAATACAATCACCCAGGTAGCTCATTTGATTCAATTACTTAAAAAAGCTTTGCACATTGCTATCGTTATCTACATGAAAGTTATGATTATCTTACCCCTTACATATCCTTACATGCCCTATTTAGTAAAAAAATAATTACTATTAGAGTTTTAGTCCGCTACAGGGATCAATATATCCATATTTCACATTATTTTATCAGTAAAATGAAATGAAATTAAATGTATTTGAAATGAAATACATTTCATTTCATTTCAGACTAGTTACCGTAGCCTATTTATGTTATTTTATACCACCACATGGACGTATTATACATATGCGTACGTATGAAATATCCAGTCATCGTTTTGACAGTCTCTGTAGTGAAGTCGGGTTCAATCCCTACACTGAGACAAATGTTGGTGAAATCAACAGGTATTTGTTTCGGGTCTGGGTGTTTGTGAGACCGAAAAGTCTCTCGTAGTTCCTGATACTCACGACATAAGACTTGTTCTTAGTGTGGGTTCAGGACTATGTATGTGTTTGTTAGTTTTATTTATTAATTTAATGTAGAATTCTAATGCAGAAAGAATTTCTAAATCGGTCCAGTAGAGTCAGAGCCTACTAAATGCAAACAATCAAATTATTACTGTGTGTGTCTGAACTATCTGCCAATTATCATGTAGACCAAAAAAGACCAAATCTTGTCATCAATGACTAGAATTTGATCTTCTTTAAGGGATAGTCTCAATATTTTTGGAAGCAAATTAATAATAATAACAAACTGTATTTCTCCTCACAAATATCATAGGACAATAATTTGCCTTAAAACTATTTTTACTTAAGTATCTACATATTTTGTGTGTCATGTCTGCTGCAGGTTTCCACCTGTGGTGCAGATCATCAGGCTCTCCTCCCTTTTAAGACCTATCTATTGAGAAATTGCTTATAAATATGCTGTTTACAGATAAGATGCGTCGGAGCGGCGTCGGTATCCTGGGCAGGGCGCGAGCACGGACCTTGAAGATGACTGTCACCATCGTACTGGTGTTCTTCACCTGCTGGTCCCCTTACTACTGTTACTGTTTGTGGTACGATTTATTTTCTTTAATTACAGGCCTTTTTAAAATTAAGATTAAGAGGAAGTAAGGAAATGATTTATGTTTAGTTTCTAGCATCTCCATGCCCTACGGTGTTGCAGATGTTCATGGGCGGCGGTGATCACTATCATCAAGTGAACTGCATGCTCGTTTGCCCCATATAACATAAAAAAAGTTTCTTAAAGTGATAGCTCAATTACACGAAGTTTCTTGCGGCGAGAATCGTCTGCCATTATCGCATGACATATATCGAGATATCGTCGTCGATCGTCGTCGTAATATCGTGGTTTACACAATCCAATTTTTATTATGCATACGATGGACGTATTTTTTGCAACTCTACCAGAGTAAATCAGCCTTTAGTATTCTGGAATTAGTTTATTTATAAACTTAAAAAATAAAAATCAACTGAACTGAACTCAAAAAATCAGCTTTACATGTTGTACTGAAAGTCCATGTTACTTAACTGCATAAGAAGGAAGATAAATAAATTAAGTTGAAAACAAAAAATAGCAAGTATTTGAATCCATGGTTCCTAGGAATTATAACTTTTTTAACTGCTTAATGGTTTTTTGAATTGCTATTTCAGGTACTGGATAGACAAAGATTCTATCCGAAGCCTGGACCCCGCGCTGCAGAAGGCGATGTGGCTGTTCTCGTGTACCAACTCGTGCGCCAACCCCATTGTGTACGGAGTGTTTAATAGAAACAGGTGGACACTAAGGGCGGGACATGTGAGTGAAAACATACGTGTAAAAATTGTAGATTAATACCTCATTACATCAGTAACCTATTTCCATTTTCTCTATTGAAAATATGTTTTGTTTAAAAATGCATACGTACACTTTAATTCTCATTTTTTCCTGCATACCACTTAGACACTTTGTACAAAATAGCTTTTTGTAATAAAATGGGAATTCTCGTTTATGTTGTAGAAGTGGTTGGCCTGAATGGTCTAACTAAACAATAAATTATTTACCATAATATAATGTATTGGCAATGGTTTTACATATTGAATTTCTTGTACCATTTCATTTGTATTTTCCATCGAAAAAGTACTTTTTTTTGAGACAAAAAACTATTAAGTTGAAAAATACAATTAAGTGGAACATATTAATATACGCTAAATATACAAATCTATCCAAGCAACAAAATTGTCAATTGTACTTGCTAGTATTGATGCAATAAAATATTAATATATTTATATCGATTGTCTACAGAATGTGCGATGTCGCAGTGGAAGTATGAGACGAGGATCACGACTGCCTTACGGAGATTCCATGGAAATATCCGCAGCTACCCTCAACAGGGCTAGAAGCTCCATAGGCAGCGACAGAAACGGACGCAGAGATTCAGCATTCACAACGCACAACGGATCCCAAAAACACTGGAACACCATCAATAATAACCACGTTAGCAACGGGATAGTATAGCTAAAAAACTGCTATTTCAAACCGGTTATAACGATAACTAAGGATCGTGCTAAAATGGTTCTTAGCGACGCACGATATCAAGGAAACATAAACTGAACGTAGGTTGTGGAAATCTAGCAGGGAAGCTATGTTTGCTAGTGGATGAATGCTGTAAAAATAAAGTTAAAAGAAATATTACTAAAGTGCTACTTAACGTAATGATTGAAAATATTGTATACGATTGAACATATATAAAACAAATTGTATATATAGTTATACTGTTCATTAAATCAAATAAATAAAGTTATAATATCTACGAAACATTAAAGGAATTATAGTTAACGAAACTAATGTTATAACAGAGTATGTTTGAAAACAACAGTTATCAGAGGCTATTACAGATAAAGTGTTGAGTGGATTGTAAGAATTAGAAAAGAGGAATGTAAAGTCCTAAATAAAAGAAAGCTTTAAGGATTTAGTCTTGATACATATCTAGGATACGTAGGTTTAGGACACCTACGGTTGTTCGACGGTTTGTGCCATGCCTTGTGAATAGATTTAATAAGTGTTATAACGTTAATTATAACGTTATATAGTAGCTGATATCGTCTCTTGCGAAATATTATGGTAACGCTCCATTGTTTTTTTAATTTTCCTTTGTAATACATGGTGTTGTTTGTATTTTATTATAATATGTTGCACGCTCCTACCATTATTTTGATTACAATGCATACCATATTATTTACAATGACGGTTTAAATTGCATTTTTGACAAAATAGATGGTTTAAGTTCCATTTCAGTTTTGAAGACTACTTCCTGTTTTAAAATCGAGCACATTTGCAAAGTATATTATAATGAATCACCTTTACAAAGTGATTATTTTAACACTCTGCCCCATGGGTGTATAAGAATTATAGAAGAAGAACTTCTAGCTATTAGATAAATGATCACTTTGTCCACTTTGCAGGTAGGCATAGTTAATTCTTTCACAAAAATGTGGGGTACTTTTATTACTGACATGTTTTTCAAATTATGATTCTGTCAAAAGCGCAACTTCAGCTGGTAAGGGCTATACAAAGTGGTGGAAACATAACGATTTAAACCTCGTACAAAGTATCGCGTCAGTAGTTTGTATACCAAAATATATTAAATTATAATCAATGCCAGTTGAATAATTTTTATTAGATTTCTTAATAATTCAGTATTTGCTTATAACTTTGTATGACAATATTTTTGTTTTACTTTGTTTTTCCGCATAATACAATTTTATAGCATTTCGATTGACTCGCAGCAATCTTGTGGTTCAATTATTAAGTCATGTTTTCACTACTCTGTATACATTGTAGATAATACCATAGCGTAAGTCTGATAGAATACTCATGGCTTTCCAAAGTGTAAAATACATTCCATTGTAAACGCTTAAGTTATTATTTTATATATTTATTCAATGAGACTGACTGACCGACGATAAGTCTTAGTAGGTATGTTATACCAAATGTTGTTTGTTTACGGTTGTTTTGTTTATACGTTAGAATTATTTCCGATATATTTTAGTTTTGTTTGCGTAGAGCGTACATGGCTGTGAGTTGTTACTCCGCTCTGTGGACAGTGAGATGTGAATTTTGTACCAAAACTTAATGTTAAGTCAAAGTTTAATTTTTTAAATAAATATTTTAAATATATTTGGAATTTGATTTCGGTGTTGTTGGTTTTCGCACATAGATTGAAATACAGAGTTCACAATTTGCTAAGGTGAGTTTACGTTTATATGCATATTATATGCAATGATTCTTATATTGAATGTGAGTATCTAAGACAAAAAAATATGAAGTTTATTTAAGTTATAGCACTGATAATATAATAAAATTTTTGGAGCAAAATAGTAGTAATTATCAAATATTATCATCAATCACCATGTGTACTAACCTTCTGTGTAAAACTCATTTTCCAGACAACTTTTTATTAAAATAATTAACATCAAATATTAAATATACATAATAAAATACAGATAATTACGAACAGTGAGCCGCCTTTACTAAATATGTTGGTTTTTATCACTTAATAAATACAATTAACTCTTTTGAAAGTTATAACGGTAGAAATAACATGTTATTCGCGTGAGAGTACGTCATTCGGTATTGCAACTAAACTTATTCGTACGTAATACTAAAAATACAATGTCGACTAGAACTATACATACAACTACAATAAATATGAGTAAAATACATTAAAATCTTACAAATATGAGAATATTCACCGAAACATCTTATTCATTAATAATATTTTGGCCACAACTTTGATGACTTTCCAACGGTTTTAAAAACATGTTTTAAATCACAATGTGATTATTATTTCGTATTGAAATATCGTTTGAAACGATAAACATCAGATGTTACAACTCAACGAATCGATATTCAACGATCGTCTTTTTCACTGGAATGCAATGATTGAATGTCATACACTCTACATCTAAGAATAAAGACGCTCCCACACAATAGCTATAATCCGATCATTTGTATATATTATGCTTTTAGGCCAGCGTATATAACAATATATTTTATTTCCAGTAATATTTGCGGTATTATTCGCGATTATTATAATATAGCACGATATATAAGATATTATAGAGAGTCCATTATGTGGCAGCGCCAATTTACTATGGCACATTGATAACTAATACAATATTACACCAATACATACACATCCATACAAAAATACTTCGATTTAAGTGAGAAACGTCGAAAATCCCATTTCCAAGAATATTTTTTTGTATTTTCATCAAAATTTCAGTTCTCAAAACCCATACTGGGATACCTCGATATTATTTTTCGAGATATCACGAAAGGTTTTAAGTACCATAATATGAATAATCTGTGTCAACTACTCAAAATGGCACATCAAGAACACACCGACATTTTAACACGTTAAGCTCTCTAGAATACACCAACAAATGTTATTAAAATACACTTATATTCAGTTACCCCTCGTTTTTAGTAATGACTGGCTACATAATAAAGTGTTAAAAAAAAATTTGAATATAGGCGAAAATTTAAAGTTATTTTTATGAATACTCAAAAAGCGAAATATTTTCAATATGTTCGTTTCATATGACACAACTTTTGTAAATAAAACCCCAATAAGAATGGTTAATCTCAATAAGGTTTATATGAGTATGAATTATTATTTTTTCGGTGCATAATGACGAAGGATATCTGAATATATCCAATGATGTATATTGAAAAATTCCACAATTCAACTACTTACAGTAAACTACACAGTTATAATACACATCGATTCAACAGCAAGGAATATAGTTCCAAAACATCAAAATACATCGAAAATTGTAAACTATTGCAACTACAGATATGTATCCAAAACTATTTTTATTACACAAAACAGTTATACAAACATGCTACTTTACATCACGTAGGCGTGAAAATCACAACAGGTATGACTTTAGCAAATAGCAAAAACGCGTTATGTGCTAACACGAAATAACAGTTACGAGCAACTGTTATTAGAACACAAAATGGTTATCAGCCTGCCATGCGTTCATATGGAAAAATTAAATAAAATTTTAAATTTTGGATTTTAATTTTCGAACTCGTTTTATATACGAAACAAGAAAGAGGAGAAAACAAAAAAGGTTTTGTGTCACTTTTTATATCATAAATATTTTCCATAGATGAGAATTTTGTTTATTTAAAATATATATTACTGGCAGGTCTGTCCGTAACCGTTGTCGGTATATTTGTAACTGCGATGTTATTTGTTGAGGCGTCGCTCAATGGTCGCCTTTCTCCAACTCAGTGAGTTCGTGAGCGGGTGCACCGTCGCGATCATTCTGCACGGCACGCGTCTTCTCGATGTCACCTTGGGATAAAGATGCCACTATGATGGCGCCAAGAGCGTCACACACCACGTTGATGGTTGTGCGGAAGCGATCGCTGGAAAACACAAAAAAAATATCACAATGATTACGTTTATCAAAGATAAAAAAGAAGTATTCGCTATCAAAGTGTTTGGAAAATCGATGGCTGCTAGATTGCAGAAGACGATAACATACTTTTCCTCAACTATTTGAAGCCAGGATGTAACCGGTATCGTGTTAAAGTAGACATTGCTGAAATAACTATGCTCTGCTTCTTCTTATAATGAGAAATTAAATCAACTACGACAATGCAGCAAAGTGTCGATGTAGAATCCCTAACAACTTCCTCTAATTACTTTTGCCCGACAAAATACCTATTTAAATTTCAAAATTAATCATGAATTCGACATCAACAGCCGGACTAGTTGCTCGTTCCTCTGCTTAGAAAAAACAGTAAACTCACAGAAGCCAGTCGACAGCGAGGATGAGGGAGACGTCCTCTGCAGGCAGATTGACGGTATCCAGCACCATCACCATGGTCACCAGACCAGCTTGTGGAATACCCGCCGCGCCTATACTGGCTGCCGTTGCCGTCACGCTGAAAACAACATAAAGATAGTTGATTAATAGTTTTTCTCTTTTTTTTTTATAAATACTCCTATCAATCACATACATCATCCTAACTCCATTTTAAAATCAAATCTTTTATCGTAAGAATCAGAAACGATGAGAAACGATCTCACCGGATTGGCTGCAATACAATAGAAAAGTCTCATCTTGAGAAGTAAAAATAAATAAAAGTGAATGCCTTAAGAAGAAATTATATGATAATAAAAATTGCAGATCCTAGATATTTCCAAACAACTCGAAAAATTTCATTGTTGTAATTTTGTATTAAAATATTATCTAATGGAGGGTAGTTATTGTTGTGTTATGCCATCTTACTGCCCTAATAGTTCAGTTTGTAGTGAACGCTTGCAGAAGCATGACGCGTGCTCCGTTGCGGCTTGAGTTTTGACTAATTTAGATTGGTTTATGGACTATTAAGTGCAAGTGATATTTAGTGAAAGTGATGTTCAGTGCTACGACGCTCACTGTTTTTGTCAGCGTCGTCCAGTGAACTTCAGGAGCGAGATTCCGGTGAGTGATAGATATACATGATATCATTTGTTGTGCATCTAGTGTTCTGTGCATCATTTCAGATATTAGATAGCTTCTTATGGGCTGACTACTGGGTTTCAGCCCCGCATATATTATGTAGTATCTAAATCTATTATCCTTAAAAAACGTACTTTGAGATTTTCATACTATAACTTAAGTTATGCATTTTCCGGTAGATTTTCGTTTTTGTTCTCACATTAGAACAAATTACTAATTTAGACTATTATAAAAATTATGCGACCTGAAATAGCGAAATCTGTTCAACCATCCTCTAATTTTGCGCTGAGCATCAGTCATATTGAGAGTAACTTCAACGCCACGAGACTAATTACTTATACCCAGGTCTCTTTATATTACACTTAAACCCACCTGACAGCAACGATCTTGCCAAAAGACATCTCGACCTTCCTGAGCTGTGCGATGAAAATGGCGGCAACGGCCTCGTACAATGCTGTGCCGTCCATGTTGATGGTCGCACCGATGGGGATCACGAACCGCGTAATACGGGGGTCCAGGCCCATGTCGTCGCAACATCCTATCGTTATCGGCATTGTTGCTGAACTGTGGACGAGAATATAATAAATGGTTATAAATGCTAGCACACCGCAGCAAATAATTGAAATATACACAGTCAGGTCATAAGTATTATCACACAGTAAAAACTTTTCTTTTAGAATGCCGGCCACAAAAAAGTTTATTGAATTAGAATTTCGAATTGTTCATGAAAATAAAAATGTATACTTTTTAGAATTTTACTCATTTTAAAATATGGAGTGGACGCTTAAAGAAGACCGTGTTGTAGTTATTGCGTTGCATCGTTGCGGTTACGCGCCAATTCAAATTTTTGACATATTGAAAAATTTAAATATAACCAAAAGATTCGGTTATCGTACCATCAAACGATACAATGAAGACTCTAGTGTAGATGACAGGTCAAGAAGTGGTCGCCCTCGGTCTGTTAGGACTCCAGCAGTGATAAAAGCTGTGAAGGCGCGAATTCAAAGAAATCCCAAACGTAAGCAGAAACTGTTGGCCCTTCAGATGGGGTTAAGCAGAACCACGATGAAAAGGGTGTTAAATGAAGACTTAGAGCTCCGGGCATATCGAAGAAAAACAGGACATCATTTGAATGCTCGTCTAATGGACCTGAGACTGAAGAGATGCCGCGCTTTGTTGATGCGGTACGCGGGAAAAAAATATCGGGAAATTATTTTTTCAGATGAAATTTTTACTGTAGAAGAGAGCTACAACAAACAAAATGATAAGGTGTACGCACACAGTAGTGAAGAAGCGAGCAACCGTATTCCGCGTGTCCAACGAGGTCATTTTCCATCCTCGCTCATGGTATGGTTGGGAGTTTCTTATCGGGGCTTAACAGAGGTACATTTTTGTGAGAAAGGTGTAAAAACGAATGCAGTTGTGTATCAAAATACAGTCCTGACGAACCTTGTGGAACCTGTTTCTCATACCATGTTCAATAACAGGCACTGTGTATTCCAACAAGATTCGGCGCCAGCTCATAGAGCGAAGAGCACACAAGACTGGCTGGCGGCGCGTGAAATCGATTTCATCCGGCACGAAGACTCCCCTCCATTCCAGATTTGAATCCGTTAGATTACAAGATTGCCATATCTTGTAGGAAATACACTTGGAGGAAAAGACGTGCTCAAAGCCTCATCCCAATTTGGAGTCACTCTAGACATCCTTGATTAAGGCAGCCGCCGATATTGACATGGACCTCGTTCGTGCAACTGGCCGCGCAGATTGAAGGCCTGTATTCAAAATCACGGAGGTCATTTTGAATAAACTTTAGTGTCATAAGAATCTATGTTTTGTTAAGTTCATTTTGGTATATAAATGGTTACATAGTGAATAAACTTGATTCAATTATTTTATATTAAACATGTGACAGAATTTATGACCTGACTAGGTATTTACGTAAGTTAACACTGTGATCGAACACAAAATAATATTTAATCGTGTGCAATAAAAACTATCAAAACTAAAACTCCGAAATGTTTTGTTGCTGGGCATTATTCAAGGTAAATTCATCAATGACTTAAATCATTTACTTTTCGGATTCAACATTTTCCATTACTTAGCTTGACTTAGTTCAAATCTTTGGACTAGATGGTTAGTTTTCCTGAACATCTATTCACAGTAGGTCTTTTTTGTATTTGCTTTGAATGGCCTAACAACTTAGTAGTCAAGATAATCAAAATCCCCATAACCCTTCACTCACCTAGAAGCAGTACCGAAAGCCGTAGCCATGACCTGCCCCATCTTCGCGATATACCGGCACGGCAGTTTCTTAGTGGCCAGTATGAACAGCACGCTCAACGTCCCGAACCCGTGGAGGAACAAACCCAGCAGTACAGTCATGAAGTACATCCCCAGTCTACCCACCAGGTCCGCAAACGAGTCTATCTCCATAATCTTCGCTGTTACTAGGAAAAACACTCCGAGTGGTGATAACCTGGAAAACAAAAACATTGATAATGCTATAAACGTCAGGTAAAGGAAATTAAGTCGTGAATGGTAGTCTCTTACAACATTTCAGAAATCTATAAATAAACGCTTCTTATGAGTGGATACTAAAGTAAGTTAGAATTGAAGACAATGGTTTATCAATCTATTGACTGCTAAAATCCTCAAATCAAACACATCCTTGCTTTTTTGTCTGTTTTACACAACATTTAATTGGCCTAAAATGTAACAGACTAACCGCTATCATGACGTAGAGAAAGAAAAGTTATTAAAAAAACCTCGGATTACGTTTGGATCAATAAACAATATTTCCAATTCCAAGAATCTCCAATATATTTAATTTAATAGAAAACACGTGAAGAGCAAAGACACTCCGATATTACCAGATAACCCATCCAGTGATGATCATCATGGCTTCAGAGAGCGAGTGGAAGAAGTCCTGCAGGGGCCGGCTCTGTTCGCCCATCTTGCCAAGCGTGATGCCCAGCACTATGCTGAAGAACACCAAGCCCAGGACGTTGCTGCCGCTCTGATACTCGCCTTCGATCTTATATGTTTCCAAGTGGCCTGGAAGGAGGAAAGAGACAAATGATGATAGTAACTTTTCTAATAAACAAATAAATAAATAAATACATCGAACAGTCAGTACATAGTTCTGATCCCACACTAAGATCGAGTCTTGTGTCGTGTGTATTAGAAGGTACGAGAGACTTTCGGTCTCACAAACATCCAGACCCGAAAGAAATAACCATAGTTCACACAAATATTTGTTTTGGTTCGGGGATCGAAACCGCGCCGTCTCGTTTCACAGCCGGCGTCTAACCAACTGCGCCACGGAGGCTGTCTATTGATAAAACTGACATTTTCAATAATGTGAACATTAATAATAGTACACAAAATGTATGTAATTTTCATTATATTTTTCACTTAATTTTGGGTGATTGAAATTCAGGGCGCAATATGAAATATGTGGGAAATATAATATATAATATAATATATATCCAAAAAATATGTGGGAATAGTTCTGTATCGGGTCAAATGAAATAAAGATCGTCTTGGTAATCTTCAATATATTTCATATTAAATAAAACTCATCTTCACTTCATACGTCTTCCGTCTTTTCCGTCTTCCGTCGTCTTCCAGACTGTTCTCTTCTATTCCGTCCTTGCATACTTCAACATCTATATCATTCATCCTCGTACTCTTTCCATCTTAAATACTTTCATTAGTCATCTCTCTCACACAAACCACGTTCCATATCAGTCATACGTCAACGTTCCATTCTACTCATCTTTCTTCTTAACATTCAAATCCTACAACTCGGCCATACTGACACCTGACTGCCCTCAGTGAGATCTTATTTACATCGCAAAACATACTTAAATTCAAATCACACAATCTCCCAAACCACGTTACATCCTTCATCTACTTTAAGATATATACAATATTCTTTATAAAAACATCTTAACATAAAATACTAAACAACATTACAGATCTTACAACAATATAAACACAATATTCCTCTTACAAAACAATTAAATGTTTTCTTTCTTTTCTTCTTTTTAATTTTACAATTTTCTTGAATTCTTCTAGGTCTGTTTTCCACAAGGTCGTCATAATGGTCTAGCAACAATTTCCATCTCAAAACATCATCTAACGGTTTCACAATTGGTACAAAATCTTTAGTAAATTTTCCTAAATGAAGTCCTATAAAATCCTGAATCTGCCTTAACATCTTTAGTCCAGTGTTCTTGCTTCCAAACTCTCTTTTTTCCGGAGTTGACACGTTTGATAATAATTGCACCTTAAAATCACTTTCAACGCTAACTATCTTCTTGTCAACAATTTTTTCCTCTTTAACAGAAATCCTTCTTGGTTGCTGAAACACTGATAATTCGTCTTTGCACACATTGGGCAACATAAGCTCATCTTGTTTTGGACTCTGCATTTTTCCAAATATGTCATTTTCGCTGCTGTTACCGCTGTCATACGTGTTGTCATGGCAACCATTGTCGTCGTAAGCACTCTGTTTGCACTCCGTGACACATGGAGTTCGCATAACCATGAGGCAGCTCGACTTCTCATTCGTTGTGGTCTGAATGTTTTCGCCCAATTGTTCTTTGCATTCCGATGCATTATCACCAAACACATCACAATAACCTTCTTCATTAGGCGAAAATTCTTTTATTATTTCGGCTTTAAAATTTTCTAGTGTCGTGAATGGTTCCTCAGCTCTCAACCATTTTTCGGCGGTGCCTGTCAATGATTTTTTGGCAAGAATCAGCGTCTGTCTGGATGTTAATTTGAACATTCTGCCAATGTCTTCTATTTCTTGCATCCATCTTGTTGATGTGTAGGTTTCGTCATTACCACTAAATATCGGTCTTGACTTCCACCTGAATTTCCTCATTAGTCCATCCATTCTTCACGTAGTAGTCTTTCGTCTTCTGCTTGCTTCTTCTTTTGACCCGAAATACGGAACTATCCCGGACGAGCCCCCAAAAACATGTGGGAATAGTTCCGCCTCGGGTCAAATCAAACTAGGATACAAAATACTCTAAAAAGGTAGTGACTTTTAACTAGAATTAAATCATTCACAAAAGGCAATCATTGTACATAATAATATATAATTTTAGATGGTTTTGTACGAAAATGATCATTTTCCACCAAGTTAACTTCATAATCTTTCACTTCCTTTGGCTGTATATAAATATAAAAAACACTTACCCTTTATTGCTTTCGTATCGTTTACATCGTACACCAGTTTGGTTCGATAGGATGATATGGTAGCCTGTGCAATATTCTCCGGAAACACGTTTCTGAAACACATAACTACAATTAAAATTATTCTTGAAGGTTTAGTCCCGTTTTTCATACAATAGATTTCTACATAACTTTGTAAAAACTATTAAGTATACACAATTTTATATTTGAAACAGTTGGAGTTTTCTTCATGTAATTTAAAATCTTTCCAAAGAATTTAGAATATATGAAAGTACAGAACAAGAAAACTTATAACTATAATCTTTAGCTGGTGCATTATTGGTGTCAGGCCTGATAGCGACCATATTACCTAAATAATGGAAAGCCGCTATAGTAAACATAGAAATGTGTCGCGTTTTAGGTCGTACAAAATGTCCTCTAGCGTCAGAGAACCATCCCTCGCAAAAGAATTGTTGTGATTCACAAAAGGTATGAAGATGAACCTTGATTATATGTCCTAACCACTCTTAATCATACTCTCGATTGTAGAGGAGGCCCGTGCCCTGCAGTGGGACGTATATGGGCTGATAAAGATGAAGATGAACACTTTATAATTATAATCGCACGAAACAATCTTACGTTGCTGAAATACTATAGCAATAAGACAAATCCGTTGTTTCTTCCAAGTCTCAACCCCGAGAATGATTAAGAGTATTCAATAGCCCTGCATGCGGGCGAAGGACGAATGGACTGGTGAGTAATATATTTCTTTCATTCCTACTTTATTATTTACAAGTGGCCCGGCCCGGCTTCGTCCGGGTGCAGTCCACTTTATTGAAAATATTCTATCGTCCATGTAGATCAGAGATAATATTGGATTCTAATGGTGAAAGATTTTGAAATCGGTTCAGTAGTTTCAGCGCCTATTTGATGCAAAAAATCGAATATTTCTCTTTATAAGATTCTGATGTCTATCTGATTATTTTACGCTTAGCTTTAACTTATTCTCCTTTTATTATGATCGGACTTTCCGATACTATAAAACCGATGCAAAGTTCGTATCCCATCCCATTCATAAAGTGGGACATCTATTCAGTCAAGTTTATTTCAATATTCTGTTTTCTCTTCTCAAAATAATCTCAGAGCCTTTTTCTTTGCAACAAACCTGTCATCTTCTTGGTACAAAAGCCTAATGGTAACTAAAATTTATATCCAATAAAGCCACCAAGATATTAACTTAGTATAAACGACTTCTGTAATTCACATACTCCCGAGATTAACTAACATCATTTTTACAATTACTTAGTTCTTTATTACGTCAATTTACATTACTAAAGTGGTTCTTTTGACTCGTTTGTTAAACGCAGACGCATTACACTCAAGTGTGATGGCATTATAATTGAGGCAATCTCAACGACGGATATAAATATTCCCTAATAGTGACACGTTGTTAACATAATAGATGTTTTAGCAGTATGCGCCATTGATGTTATCATTTTAATATCACAGGTAACATTAAAAAATACAATTTAACTATTGTACAAATTGTTAAGTAAAATTTGACATCATAGTTCTTTCTGTACCCCAAGCAGGAACATTTTGAAGTATCGTATAGTAATAGTATCGTGACAACGATTACTATACTATTACTACTCCATATCGGTAGCATGAATCGTTTAACCATACTCTCGTGAACTCGATACTATTACGTTACGATAGTGACAGATAACCTAAGGTAATGAACGAATATTATTGAATGATTCGTGCGGAATTGTCATTCACTACGTGGGTAAATTAATTAATTATTATTATAGAATAACAAAAAAATATAAAACATGCATTAATGTCGCGTAGAAAGGTTATGGAAATGAATTAATAAGCAAATACATATTTATTGCTTTTATTCCGCAATATACAAAAATGACTCCAATTAATTTAGCATTTAGATTTCCGAACGTAGCAATTATTTTTGGTTAGTTGTCACATATTAGCGGTTTTCACTTTTAATCTAATGCAAATTAATAACTCTCATATTATATAGATTATAGATACGTATATATGTTTTATAAAATCCCTCTACATTTTTACGGAGGAGAGCTTCATGAAAGTATTCTCTATATTTTTGCTCGTTAAGTTCCTCGGCAACTATTTTCACATATTAAATGCTCACACTTCTCTGCCCTAAGAGCTTGCTCGACTATACATTGAAATAAGCTTATGACATAAAATGATTTAGTAGGTACGCAAAACTAAAATCAAAGTTCCATGTAAATATTTTATTTATAAGTTTTTTACAGTTTTAGGTTAGGTATGTTTTTAACTACAATAAATTCCAGACTTTCTATATCCTCATACTTGTTCACAAGATTCCCAAGTTCGTTTCTCCGATTCCAAACAGTCCACAGTCTAAGAAATAATCTTCATATTTGAGTTAGGTATCACAATAATTGTAAATTCATATCGCAGCATTGAATTTCATATTATTAGCGAAATACTGAGTAGATAATTACACACAATAACACTACGGCATCGGGAGACACTAAGCATGACCGTAATTAACACATTTTTCCTTAATTCGATGTGTAGAAATACAAAAATACACTCCCGATAATGTTCTCACGGTAAAAATTACGGTGACAAAACAATCGTATTTCTCGATAGTAAATCGGCGATACTATACGTCAAAAATTATTCCTGCTACCACTTTTCATACATTCGACTATCGCTAGACTATACGATTACCATACTCTAGTGTCGTAAACGTTTCCCGCTGCCATAATTTAGTTCCAAATACGCTCACAATGGCGCTGTTCAAATTCCCATACAAAATTTTACTATTACGATTACTATACTATAGAGTCAAATGTTCCTGCTTGGGGCACTGTTCGCGGTTAGTATGTTTTGTATCAATTTTCTGATCGCATTTGAAGAAAGATAGAATGAAGATAATTCTATCAAACAAACTATTTAAAACGTTTTAAGTTAGACCATTAAACCGGAGACACAGTTTAATAAAACTTCAACCCAGGAGTTGTTAAAGCTGTCATACTCTACTCGAATCCTAGTGCACTATTAAATATATTTCAAGCCAATGAAGATAAAAATCAGTTTGCATCTTTATTGTCACCTGATAATTACAACCGCATTCAATAATAACCCTTAGGCTTCCATAGTAAATAAGGACCTAACCGCTCTCAATCGCACTGTTGCTTGTAGAGGAGGCCTGTGCCCTGCAGTGGGACGTATATGGGCTGGTACATACAGTAAACAAGGGAATACGTAGGATCAAGATCAAAGTGGCGATTTGGTTGTTCCCACGTTCATAAGCAATTCAGCAGGAGATTGCAAGCGTGGGCATCGTCACCTAGGCTCCGTGCGTAGCTCTCCAATTCGTCATACGTAGAAACATTCATTGTGTCAAATTTCATAGGGCTGAGCAGTGTCTGCGCAAGCATTTTTTGGCGATCTTCCTGTCTCAACTAACTAGTAGAAACTGAGAGGTGCTGAGAATTTTAATTTAGAATATTTTCTGTTTTGCTAACTATATTAAGGAGGATGGGAACTGTTTTGTCACAATTTTCCTTCCACTCCAGTCCATCCAAAGGTTGTAAGATATCGCCGACAGCGATAAGACCGCCAATAAACTGTAAATACAGGTTAAAAAAATGTTGTGTGTTTTGCTCTTTTTGTTTTATATGATAAATAAATAAATAAAAATCAATATTTTTTATGTGTAAGAGAAAGTCAAAGATAACTATGCCAAATAAACTTCGAAAATTCTTTCACTAGTGTTACAGACGCTGCACAGTCCATTCACCCTACTGCCAAAACTCCCGAAATTGTATCAACAGTATTAATTCACGGACGTACTAGCCCTAATAGACGTATCTAGGGCGCTATACGGTATAAATAACCGAATGAAGAGTGACGAGCAGGGAACAAGCCCGTGCACCGCTTCGCTTCGACACAATCATGCAATTGGCAATTACGGCGATAAACCTAATATTTCACGCGTATGAATGTCAGTGACGAATGACACGCATCGGGAAATACGTAGAAATGACCAACATTTTATATGGGGCAACATAGTAGTTCATCAAAAGCCTATGGTGTACAGTCTAACGGCTTTATTCATAGAAAAAAAAACATAATTTGGTTATCCAATGTTTTGTCTTCCACGTTCAAACTGAATTCAAAAGTCTTTCGAAATGGACAAAATATTAGATAGCTAAAATAGGTTTATAAACTGTCTATGAATACAGCCGTTTTGTACTCTCGAATAAATAACAATTCCTTTCTCTCGGTATTTTTTTTAAATTCATAATGAAATAAAATGTGACGCAATCAAAATTAAGTTCACCAGAAATCAAATAAATCGACTTAATAAATAAAAGTGTCCGGATTAAAAGTAACAAAAATATATTGCGCCTGCTGTTAGTTTTATTAAGACGTTAAAAAATAACGTTAAAGGTCTATCAAGATCTCTACCGAAACGAAGCCGGGTGGTAGTTTTAAGCGACTCAGACACAATGCAACACGAAAAGTTGCAAAAAAAGCGACAAATTTTTTTTGTTATTTTTTCCTATGGCCATATTTGGGTTGTAAATACATTTTTTCCTAAAATAATAGTATATACCCTTTTATTTATAAATACTCTAAGGTATAAAAGAGTTAAATTATTATTTTAGCAAAACTATGGATTTACCACCCAAAAATGACGATATTTAAAAAATCATAAAAAAAAATTGTCGCGTTTCTAGGCGAAATTTTTAATTGCATTGTATTTGTAGCCACTAAAACTACCACCCAGCTTCGTTTTCGGTAGCAGTCTTGAGATACCCGGTATAACGATGTCGGGAAACGAAAGCCCACTTTATTCGAAGCTGTCAACAGTTTTGACGTCGCGTGCGAGTTGCGGACAAGCTGTTAATCAAATCCGAAGTATCATGTCCTTGACAGTACTTTGGCTATTTACCACCAAATCTTCCGTGGCTTCGCAAATAAAGAGGAAATATACTATTTTTGGAAGAACGCTTGCAGAGTATGACTCAAAGGACCAAAAAATATTTTGAACACATTTTTAACGTTATTTTTTAACGTCTTAATAAAACTAACAGCAGGCGCAAACTGGAGAAGGGTTTCTCGTGACAGAAAGCAATGGAAAATGTTGTAGGCGGCCTTTGTCAATCGGCACGCCGAGGTAAGGGACATCTTTTAAATTTAGTTGTAAAAAATCAAAATGTAAACCTTGTTTTCGGAATAAAGGGCTTATAATTATTATATTATCATATAATTCTTCTTCTCTATATAAAACTTCACTTATACTTGTTCAATTATCTGTATCAGCCCATATACGTCCCACTGCAGGGCACGGGCCTACTCTACAATCGAGAATACGATTGAGAGTGGTTAGGCCATATAGTCCACCACGCTGGCCTAGTGCGGGTTGGCGGACTTACATACCATAGAAATTCTTATGAATCGCTATGGTATGCAGGTTTCCTCACGATGTTTTCCTTCACCGTTTTAGTGCGTGGTGATTGACTATCAATACACACATGACTCCGAAAAGTCAATTATAACTAAGCCTTAATATGAACCAGAGTTTGAGCTCTTATTGAAAATGGCCAATGGGCATATATGCTCTTCCTAGTGTTAAAAGGAAAAGTATAAATGTAACAGAAGTAACGCCTAAATGTAACAGAGAAGCAAAAACTTTACATCATTTGAGAAAATTATCCAAAGTTGCTTACCTCTACGATTGGGTTAAATTAATTAACAGCAATTATTCAAACATTACAATCAAATATCTTTGACCGCAAAGAGTGATTAAATGTTTGTACATTGTCGCCAGTAGAAACCAATGCAAATCCGTGTACACAACTTGGTTCCATATCTACCAAAATCCAGTTACAATTAATGATTGCCTGTGTATAAGTATTTTTTATAATAATATTATTCTAATCCCATCTCAAGTTTTCTACCGCAAAAAGTTGTGAGATGCATGTAATACCAAGTCTATTAATTTTTTTAGTCCTTGCTTAAGGGACCTTCTGTATAAAGTTATTACGTAAGTGAGTATCATATCAATATTAAAAATTATTTACGTTTTAAATAAAAAGATCGACTTGGCCAGCAGCATTATGTATAAATTGTACGATACATTATGTTTTAATGCGATACAAAGTTATTCATGCAGTTGGTGTATCTATAAAACTAGACAGAAATTATGAAATGTTTCTATTTTCCCTTACTTTAGACACTAAACACTAATTATATTCTAAATTTGAAGGCTCTATGTCTGCTAGAAGTGCCTTAGACTTTTGATGATCGGTAAGTCAGTCAGTGAGTGACAAAATTAAGAAAGTTTGACGTGTTACAATTCTTAAACTACTGGTTCAAATTGAATGAAATTTTAAATATACCGTGTTTATACAATGCCTGCTTAGTAACTGAAAATTCAGGCTTATTGCTTTAACCGCGACGAAGTTATAGAGGGTAGAAAATGGTCTGAACTGCTTCGAGAAAAGGATGGTACGACAGTGCCGCTTTTTAGCTCGACTTGGAGATTGAACTGATGAAGTTATACACTTTATCTTTGACTTAAACGATATTTTTATAAGGCTAGTCTTTTGTTCGTTTAATACAACTAAACATGGTTTTTAGCCTGTAAATTCATAGATAGGGATCCCGTATAATTCTCAGCTACAAGATGTGTGATGTCTGAGGGTAAAACTAGCGTAAATAATTAATAATTTCCAGAACATTTTATTAGATGTTGCATGCCATTGTCTACAATAAAACAACTTCCTTATCAACTTATATTCTTCTATTCCACACCATTTCATAGTAGTGTATTCGTAATTAATTATCATATCAGCCACCTAAACGATGAAGGAAAATATCGTAACGAAACCTCCTTAAAAAACGAAAAAACCTTACCCCAATGCTAAGCATAATAATTTCGAACGCACTAACCGCACTAGGTTTTCCCATTCTGTCAATATAATATACCGTTTGGTCAAATAAAAAGTAAAAGCTTAAGCTTTTTTTAAAAGCTAAAAAGGTAAAAGCATGCAATCCTGTACTCTACTGTCCCTTGCCATCCCATAGGAAAACCACATATTTTGTGGTAAAGAGCAGCCTATGTCCAAAATTTGTGTAATCCAGGGTGTCAACTACCTCTGTACCAGATTAAATAAAAATCCATTCAGTAGTTTTTTGTGAAAGAGTAACAAACATCCATACATCTATCCATACATACAAACATTCGCGAAAAATGAATAATGGCACAAACGGAAGCGTTGAAATAAATCAGGTAGAATCCATTAGGATCGATGGGCGAACGAGGTCTGATCTTTGACCCGAGCAACGATGCGCTCCATTCGCAACGCATCGCAATAGATTGAATAAGGACATGTAAGTGTGATTGCTCGTTTTTATTTTAGATCAGCGACCGCTTGCGACTCCGTGCATACTTCTATTAGGATTCTAGTGGACTCTACGACCTATAAATGTTTAGATTTGTCTGTTATCAGATTCAGAACGCGTGCAAAGTTTCGGTGATGTATTTCATATAACTGTTTAGGATTTTATCCTAACTATCATAAGCTACATCATTCGGGAGCCTATCATTACAATGTCTAATTTCATTGTCATTGGGAAAACCTGACGAAAAAAGATGAAATCCCTCCCACACAATATTAAAACGCAAAATATTCAAATTTTCATGAAATATTTTCCGTCGCAATTTGTTTGTCGCAAAAGTTGATACATCTTTGAGTAAAAAAAACCAACAAACATGAAGCATACAAGCATAGAACATGTTAATGCAAGGCCAGGATGGATTAATGGACAAGCGTATTCAAATTAAAACTTAATTACAAGCATATTAACATTTTATTTAATATATTCGCATTAATTTATTCATTCCAAACTTTTCAATTATCATTGTTGGATACAGGTATCTTCAACTATTAAAAATAATTAGACTACCCATCTGTCCTAAAGCTGGCCACATAACATTTCAATGAATTCCAACTCAATTTCGGAGTAACAATATGCCGCACGTAGACATCGACTACGGGACAATATGATATTGTTGATGGCACGAATATGAATCGCGTCGGTGGAATATTGCTTCCCATTGTACGGGCATAGGAAGTGCATTCCACCCTTCATACAAAGCCGGGAGCTGGTATATAATCTATTCAAAGCGGCGAAAGAGATATAACACAGGAGTAATAAAGATGGTAAACCAATAATACACCTCAAATTATAACTTGTTATGTGGCTTGCAAAGATTAAAGGAATCTTAGTTAACACTAAGAATTTTATACCCTTTCATACTCCATCTTTTGAACTTAGCCCCAGAACATACCTTAACTATAGTTTTATGTACTCCATTAAAAAGTTAGCTAGGTTGTTTCAATTCCAACGACCTTAATTCGAGTTATGTCGACCGGAAGGCGAAATTATCCTGTATCACATATTAAGAGCATTCAGCTGATTAATGAATGGAACAGCGTCACACAATATTCATTTGCAGCCGCGCTAATTAGACACGGCTAACGTTGCAATGACAGTAATGCCCCAAGTATTAATAGCTTAACACGTCATCATAAATAGGAGAAGATAATAGATGTTGTAAATAAAGGGTAGTTTAATTTCATCATATGGTAATGGCAAGGAACAGATGGGAAAGAAGTAGGCTAGCAATATAATTCCCGGGCCTCGAAAGAAGAGTCAAAGCACAAAGTTAGCGAAAAAATAGCCAGCCTGTCTGAATATGTGGTGATAAACATTGGTCGAACAATCTAAAAGCCTAATTAACGACATTGACCAGAAAAAGGTACACGGGCTTGGACGATAAATTACGGGAAAAATGAACAAGACATGTTTAATGATAGCTAATAAGCGTATATCCTTAGCTAATCTTTATGCAACACACGAATGTTGGGCACTATTGGCTACTATTGTCTTACATATTTTATAGACTACAAAATGATTAATATTCGAGCGGATACAATGATCCTACCACCTAATTTAGTACTTAAACTACCTCTTTCTAACACAATATAAAGAAGAAGAAGAAATAATAAATATCTATACTAATACATAAAGCCTGAAGAGTTTGTTTGTTTGTTACCTCTAATCTCAGGAACTACTGGTTCGAAGTGATAAATTATTTTTGTGTTGGAATGGGTATAGGTCATTTATTGAGGAATTCTATAGACTATAACATCATCACGCCACGAGTTATAGGAGAGAAGCAGTAGTGAAAAATGTAGTAAATTCGAGGAACTTTTACTCTATTTTCGTGGTCCGATTCGTCGATATTCTAAATTGATAGTCGGAATTGAACATTTTAGTCACCATTTTGAAAAATTTATCTGCACCTGGGCGGGGCCGGGCCGCACACAAGTAAATAATAAATTATTTTATTTATTTATTTAACTTTATATACAAATATGTACATAGGCGGACTTAATGCCAGAGGCATTCTCTACCAGTCTACCTTGAGATGGTGCTGAGATTACAGAGGTAGGGGTACATATGTTTATTTGATTATTGATGTTGGTTTATTTCTACATAAATACATAATATATATAAACAAATATATGAATAAGTATATACTTACATACTATGTAAAACTATATGTTCAAATATACATAATTACTATAATATATATACACATAAATAAATATATATCAATATATACGATGACACACTACTGTGATGATTCAGCCACTCTATCCAGCAACAAATCCCGAACCTTCTTTTTAAACACAAAACGGTTCATGGATGTCCTGATTTCGAGAGGGAGCGCATTCCAAAGAAGAATAGACTGTATGAAGAAGGAAGAATGTAGGAAATTAGAATGATGGGGGGGACACTTTAAAAGAAGGTTATTTGAGGAGCGAAGATTTAATAAATTAATAAAATATCAAACTTTATCCTTTAAATTACTTACCGTAACAAATCCAGCAGTGTATCCGAGGTGAGGGTGTCTTTGGTCACGATTTTGGTTGCATTTGGTTGCTCATACGACTTGGAGTCCTTGCCGGGTTTGATGGTCGTGACCAGAGCGATGCCCAGCATCACAGCGCAGATGGTCGTCGTCATGTAGTAGATGATGGCTCGGAGGCCGACTCTAAAGCAATGGATAATTAAGTTTATTAATAAGAAATTTAATATACTTGTTGACGTCACCATTCCGCATGACGATAACCTTGTCAAAGCCGAAAAAGACAAAATGTCTAAATATTTAGATTTGGCACACGAGGTTACCGACATGTGGGATGTCGACTCAACAATTATTGTCCCGATTGTCGTTTCTGCTCATGGGTTGATACCAAAGAGCCTCGACCAACATCTACAGAGGCTCTCAATCGGCGTTTGGGTCAGGAGTCAGATACAGAAGGCAGTATTGCTTGACACGGCACGTATAGTGAGGAGGTTCCTCACTTTGGGGTCCTAACCACCGGTGGCTTGGGTCTCGAGCCTCGCCATTGTTGGATGAATTTTTATATTTTTATATGTATTTTGTTTTTATACTATATATATAAAAATGTAAAAAAAAAGATTTAAAATAAAGAGAAATTTAATAAATAAATAAAATTAATTAATAAATAAAGCAAACATTAATGGGTATAAATAAAACTATAGAAAATATTTGTATATAGAGATTGAGTACTACGTATATTGATTTGTCAATATCGTTACCTAAAATCTTGAAAATACTGTGCGTTTAAACATTATTCATTAATCATCCTTCCTTCGCCTTTTTTATTCATTTCTGTCCTATTTCAAAAGTTCGCAATAGCTTAGACGATGTTCTTACACTTTATTATTGACACATACAACTGTAATATCAGTTATAAACTACAAATGATTACGAACTTTCTTTAATTTTTTGAGCGCTATATCTATTAGCATCTGATCTAAGCATACTGTACCTATTGATTTAAAAACTAAGAATGCGCCCTTTAGTATACTTGGAGTATCAATAAGATGGCTTTCGCCATCTATTAAACTGTTTTCATAACCACGTCGAAATAAAAATACTAAAATTAATATTTAATCAAATAATATAATAGGTGATTAGAATGATTATTTTTTTACTACATTTTCTGACTTATTACAATAGAAGCAAGTATTTCCAAAATAGTTGCGAGTGACTACTAATTTCAGCAACACTCCCCTGGAGATGCATTGGAGCGCCGCACCACTTACATGGAAACACTTTCTCGATCGAAGTGCTCTTCACCCAGTCCATATGTATGTTTATGCCAATGACTGTACTAAAATTGTTACTTACTTGCCGGAAAGACTTAAATCCAGCGACCCTATAGCCGACACGATGGACGAAACCAGAAGCGGGACGATGAGGCACTTGAGCATCCTCAAAAACAGCTCCCCAGGGTACTGAAAGTACATGACGTCACGGCGAGACCACTCGTGGCCCGAGGCCCGGAGGCCCCAGCCCAGCACTGTGCCTGAGACCACGCCGATCACCGTCATGATGGTGAGGAGGTTCTCCCTCATGAACCTGGGGCACGACCCTCTGAGCTGCAGCGGCATTTTGAGTGCGTTGCTTCTGAAACAAAATTTAATATAGTTTGATTCTTGTATACTTTTTACGAGTATATGGGATAAGCTGTTTAGCTGACAGTTCGCTCGTTGGTTTAAGGGCGGAGGATGTATAAAAGGTATTTCAGTGAATATATAGTATTTTGTGTAAAATTGCTTAAGACATAAGCGCCAATCCATGAGTCATGAAAATCACGGTACGGTGATCCAAAAATACCATAAGTTGTATTACAAGACACATTATACGCAAATTTAAACAAGTCAACGATCATTTTACACCATACTTATTACTAATATTCTTACCAGAGTTTCTGAACGAATTATTTTGTATGCGGTAAGTCAAGGACATGTGTATATACATTAACAAATATCATTGAATAAGGAATAATAAGTGTAATTTCTGTCCATATATAATCAGAAAAAATATCGGAAAATGATCATTTTCTGACTCAAACTTCGTATACAGAGTTTACCTTCAATTTACACCACTCGATATATAAAAGCAAGTAGAGATCGTTGAAGCGGCATGTCGTAGGATAATATTAGTGCGGCATTTGGCACCGGCCAGTGGCTTCAAACTATTGTTGTCAAAACACGTGTACTCATTCGTTCAGTGTGGTCTCGACCAATTACTTTCATATTGTACGTTGATATATATGTATGTATATATATACATACATACATAAACTCAATCTTTTTTCTCAGAAGGGGTAAGTAGACCTGCCCCGGAGGATATGCAAGTTTTGGCTTTGTGTGTTCCGCCTCTGCCCCAAGATGAGACAGGGGGTGCCTCTCTGGACCGTTATTGAATAGAAAAAACCAATATCACTTCCCGGAATACGAACGTGAGACCTCTTTACAATATCATCGTAGTACAACTGCACCAACGAGGCATTCTTACAACTACTACTATACTTTGGCACAATAAGACTTTAGAATAACATTCTTCGTATGTTTCAAATGTCGTCAAAATTCTCAATCAATTTTCTTTACAATGCTTTTCGGTTACAGTTTGCGACAATTTAACTGTCATTATATATATTATTCCGAAAAGTCATATTTAAACGATCTGAAATTGAATTCAGAACCTTTGCCACCTCGTTTCATTCAACTACCAATTAAGCAAGGATCACTATGACATGACCATTATTAGTAATGGTTTTATTTTATAAAATACATGTCGATTTGTTATCTATAAACAAAAACACTACCACAATACTCTATTTACCTCGGTAACTCCAGTATATATTAGAATGAATACCTATTTGTTAAAATATATTTTCCTTGTTAGTATTATATTATTTATGGAAGTATAATACATTACTTCAATAAATAATTTCAGGATATTCAGCTAAATAATTACATCATGCTTCGTATACTCATTAGCATGTGATTATAAAGCATATGCTATTTAATAAAATCGATATCGTAAAATGTCTTTGAAAACTCGGCACTGATACCTTCGAGTTACTATTAAAGAAAAATGTTTGAATTATGATTAATTCAAATATTTCATCTGTTTCTATATTCACAAAAGACTTTAAATTTATTTTGTGTTAATGTTAAAGATTATTTAATATTTTAATAGTGAATATAAAAATAAAATGGGTTAAGTTAGTGAACGAAAAGAGAGTTTGAAAATATTCACCGCTGAAGAAATTATAGAATTTTCCTGAATCGCAACACAACCTGTGTAATACAGGAAAAGTTCATTTAACTAATTATACCCAGACACATATTAAAACGGAAAAATGAATTCGTTCTATATTCAAATAATACCAGCATTAAACCTAGACACAAAGATTACTGCGAAAGTACAGCAGAAAGCTTTAAGAATCGGGTCAAAAGAGATTTATCCGGAAAAGTTTTATAGAGGCGTCGACGCTCATAATACCTTCGGTATTGATAGTTCTTAGTCATGGAGATCGAAAAGAAGATCGGTTCCTATTTTTTTATCATTATTAATATTATTATTTTTACTCTTATTTTCTTATTTTTATACCCTTCAAGAGAAGTCAGGGTTGGGTTGGAGTTTTTATGTAAATGAAGGCTGCAAATGATATTCAGTTCTTTAATTATCTTATGTCTTATGTCTCAGGATAGCGAGTGCAGTGGAATTTTGCTACTGTTTATGGGCGGTCGCTTAACATCAGGCGAACGGCGTGCTCGTCTCGCCATTCATTGCAATAAAAAAAAGATAAACATTTGTGTTAAAACTAAATATATACGACCTTATTCATAGACAGTGTTAAAACTATTTTAGTTGTCGAATGCTTTGTCCTTTTCGAACGACTTTTGAATTCAGTTTGAACAAAGAAGACAAAACATTCGATTACTCAAATAGGTTTTTAAACGATCTTTGAATAAAGCCTATAGAAAAAAATTGAATTGAAAATGTGATGTAATATATTAATAATAGAAAAGATGGGGTTACTTGAACACTGAATTCCGAAATAAATACTTTTATTTCGGTGCGAGAAGCGAGCCTTCGGTCTCTCGTTTTGCAGCCGGCGTATATTCAACTGCGCCACGGAGGCTGTCAAATATCTAGGTATAATATCAAAATCATTAATAAATGAAATGAATAATATAACTCATTGTATTAACATATGACACTACGTTAGATGGTAATTTTATATGGCAATTGGCCATGGTCGAGGGGTTACGATATCTCATTAATGACATGCATTATGAATGCATCATGCACATATTATTCTGAAATAAAATGTCTGTATCTGTATCAGCCCATATACGTCCCACTGCAAGGCACGGGCCTCCTCTACAATCGGGAGTACGATTGAGAGTGGTTAGGCCATATAGTCCACCACGCTGGCCTAGTGCGGGTTGGCGGACTTGCATACCATAGAAATTTTATAAATCGCTATGGTATGCAGCTTTCCTCACGATGTTTTCCTTCACCGTTTTAGTACGTGGTGATTGACTATCAATACACACATGACTCCGAAAAGTCAGAGGTGTGCCCTGGGATTCGAACCCGCGACCACCGTGAACATGTTGGCAGTCGCGTCTAGTCCGTGTACCAACAGGCCATCACGCACTGAAAATAAAATTATTACAATTATATAACTATACTGGCAGCCTCCGTGGCGCAGTGGGTTAGCCACCGGCTGGGAAACTAGAGGCCGCGGGTTCAATCCCCCTACCAATACAAATGATTTGCACACAAAATTATTGTCGACTCTGGGTGTTTGTTACATCTAAAAGTCCCTAATAGTTTCTGATACTAACGACTCAGACCAGAGTTCACTATCGGGTTATGGTATTCTTACTCGGAATATGTTATTAGAAAGAGAAAATAAATAAAATGAATAGTTTTGGTATTGACAATAACGCAAAAAGCGATCTCAATACCCTATGTAATATGAGTAGGACCCTTTACGTAGAATTAGCTTAGTTAGACACGTGTCGGGATTATGTGATGAGTTGTCTCCTATTGTCTCAATTAATGGAATTTCCACAAGAGTAGTCACCGTTGAAAATTAACACTACAATGACTTTACCAGCAACAATTATGAGAGTGATTAATAGGATGCTATTCATATATCGCGGTGATATTAACACCGTACCTACACCTATTATGGTGCTTTCTTTTACTAGAATGAAAAATAACCTATCACCTGATAATGGTACGGATACTGCAATGCGATCCATACAGAGTATACATAAGTGAAAGATGGTTATATTCATCGGTCAACACAGCTATGTTGCCATAATCAAAACGAGTTCTTTATGCAACGAATGGCTTGCCATTCCCTTGGTGGTAAGACATACAACCACTCCTGGACGGTAGCAAAACCAAAACAACAACATGAAATAAACCAATACTTCACATTCCCCAGCGCTCGCCATCCCGAGACATAAAATGTTAGGTCTGAATATATTCAGTAGCTACTCTGGCTACAATATCCCTCAACCCGGAACACAACAGTGGATTGACGCTGCTGTTTCGAGGGATAAATTAACATTGCGGTAGTACATACCCAGGCGGCCTTTCACATAAGAGAGACCTACCACCCAATGTATACAAGTTTATATATTTTTTTAAATAAGGCACATCAACAGTTACTACACAAAACTATAGATCATTTCCAATTTGTGCTTCAATTATAAAATTTGAAAAATGTCGTAGTCATTTTCTGAACTTATATTTTTAGGATGTTCACTGTCAGCATAATATATGTATGTATTTATTGTAATAATGTATTTTAATCTAAATATATTTGCTTTAAATATATTATTTCCTAATAAATAATGTGAAATAAAAATAAATTAATAGGTGTGCAAACAGGTACGCAATTTACTAGATTTGGTAAATATGACACATAACTTACTAGCATGTAGGATGATCGCTCTCCGAGCCCTCTCAGTGAACTTCGGTCTCACTAAAGAATTAAAGAAGCTGCAGCAGATATAGATATAGATAATATCTGCGGCAGATATAGATAATATCTGCCCATTACGTCTCACTGCAGGGCAAAGGCCTTCTCTACAATCGAGAGTACGATTGAGAATGGTTAGGCCATATAGCGTATGTAACTAACTAACTCCGCTAGCTCAGCGATTCAAAGTGGGTCTTAGCCTCCGAAACGAGAGTTCTCCAGCTATCTCTATTCTGCATCACTTTTCGCCAACTACTGAGACACAAGCGTATGTAATGATCGACAAATCCATTACAATAAAAATGGCTGATGAAAAAATAATAACTTGCTCTACATATTTCATTCCAACAACAACTCAAAAGAAATAATTGAAAATATAAAACTTTATACAGTTCGTAAAATTTTTGACTTTGGCCTCTCATTGAATAAATTTAACGCCGCGCAGTATCAAAGGACTTTTGTTCCCGAAAATTCATTAGCTCTGTAACAATGTTAAACAATAGGAACTCTTGTAACAAGCGATGACTTTATAAAGCCTCTCAATAAAGCTCCACACAATAAATTCTAATATTCGTTTGGAATAAATAAATTGTATTCAAAAGAGTTTTGTAAAATATACAGACTGTTACCGAAAACCAAGCCGGGTGGTAGTTCTAGTGACTTCAGACATAATAAAAAAAAGCGCTAAGGGTTCAATTTAAAAACAATCTGCATTTGTATCAGCCCATTACAGGGCACGGGCCTCCTCTATAATCGAGTACGATTGAGAAGGGTTAGGCAATATAGTCCACTATCTTGGCCTAGTGCGGATTGGCGGACTTACGATACCATAGATTTTTTTTAAATCGCTGTGGTATGTAGATTTCCTCACGAGGTTTTCCATCACTGTCATAGTGCGTGGTGATTAACTCTTAATACACAAAAGATTCCGAAAGGTGTGATCAGGGATTTCAACTCGCAACCACCCTGAACATGTAGCCATTCGCGTCTGATCTATTATCTAAAGGCAGCCACAGACTTGTTAAAAACAATAGGCGATTAAGATAGTATTTAATTGACAACACTTCTTTTTACCATCGCAGCAGAGCTACCTTTTTCATAATAATATATTCAAGGCTATAACAAGAATCTACCGCTTATATTTCATGTAATAATATAAACTATATGTCTTTCAACAAGCGTTTCTAATCGATCACAAGAAATCACTTTAATACTTATATAAAAGTTTTATGGAAATAACTGTAGAAATAACCTAAAAATATTATCTATTTACAAGTGCGATAAACAAGCAAGCAGGAGTAGACCACATACACCAATAAACAAGATTATACCAGCAAGCAGTACATCTGACGGAAAGTAATTAAAAATGATGGAAAAGCCAACGGAAAACAATAGCAAAGATAAAAAGTGTTTTAATGATTATTGGTATTTTTAAATTAGTAAAAGTACCAGAAGCAGTTGCAATTGATAAAGCACTTAACACAGATATAGATAATTAAACATCAACCACTACAGATACTGATTAAGATAATGATTTGATTTCACAAATAGACTCCGCCACTACCATAACCTATGAAGATCACTGTATTCAAAACTTGAGAGAGCTGAGAGGTTATATTAGTTATTAGTGCCTTGTAAACATATTGTTAGTCTTACAAAATAGGCAGTGTCTCTATTGAAGAATTGATTCATCTAAAACTCCCAGAGCACTGGTGGTTGGATATTCCTATCCGTGCGAAATCAAGCACCATATACTATGCTAAAAGACTCGTCTTTTGACCCAAAAATTTACTTCCTTTTTACATATAAATTTGGAAAGACGTTCGTATTTCCCATCAACAAGTATTACTTATCCAGCTGTACGAAAATATCTTGTCAATTAACCATCATCATTTTCAACCTGTATCCATCCATTGCTGGGTTGCTTTGCCATCTCATTACCTGATTACTTATCTCTCGAATTTACGTCCCAAACCCCGAATGAATTTAGCAAAACCCAAAGCGGTGGTGTTGCAACGCCGGTGTAACACGTGGGAGCAGTCCCCCCGCGGATGTCGTGCGGAAATCTTTATTTATTGATACCGCGATCAATCCGCGCTCCCCCTCGCTCACACGCACAGCTACACCTAACTAGGTAGGTACCTGCGTTGCTGCTAGGCAGACAATGAACCGCTGAAATCATCTGATTGTCTGGACAATAAAGCCGTCTGGGTTTTGATAGATGGCGCTATGTCTGAGGCTAGATTGGTAGGAGTATCGAGGTTGGACTCGGTCTTCTACATAAGTAATTTGTAAGAATGAGAAAACCGACAAAGGTATAGAAGAAAATATATCTGTAAAATTAAAAATCAAGTCTCGACCTCAATCAAATCAGAGAGAGAGAGAGCAGCATAAACAGCCAAAATATAGCTTGTCATCACAGTGACTCCAGGAATGTCCCTTCATGGTTAAAATCGTTGAGTCACGGTTCACGAATACCATACAAGTAGAACATATTATATCTGGGTCTCAGCCTAGCGGGGTCAAGGCCCGAAGGTCAACTGAAAAGGCGTTAGTTGGACAATGAAGGATGCCAAATTCAGCCGAAATACAGAAACTCTGGTAAGCGGATCTTGACACAGATCAGGATAACGCACGGTAGAAAGCAAAACTTGCCTGAAAGCAAGATATTCGGATGCGGTCAAATTATAAATATTTTACACATGTTGTAAGCCCCGTCACAATGATCCATTTATTTTTATCGCGTTCCGGAATAGGGGATAATCTGTGATCCGCAACTAAATTCAAATATTCGTAAAAAGTTACGTTTTCTACTTATAAAATCAATATTATTCACCATGATACGTATCATCCACCCCGGACTTAGTTTATATTTGTGATGTACGATAGAGGACTTAAACATTTTGTGGAGTTAGTACAGTTTTACGAACGATGTTCGAACATGCGAACTTGGTTTCGCAACATTGAGTAAACCCCAAGGGGAGTTTATTGCGTTTTTTGTAGGCCAGAATAATTGTGTCTAATAGCGGAAGATGTCTAGGCCTAGTCTGCTACATCTAGACTGCACCTCATAGTAAGGTCAATACAGTCTTTGTCGTACAATTTGGCAAGTTTAACTCATTGCTATGTATTGATGGACAATTAAAGAAATCTATTTTTAATAATATACGTCGTTCGCCAATAGGTGTGAAAAATTATAATTGGGACGTAGGTCAACTACACCGACCTCGTGCGGGTTTATGATCGAATGAATGACTATAAGAAATTTGGTACTAATAATTTACTAGAATTACTAAAATGCAATGTAGAGTTTTGAGTGCCCACCTCCATTGTTTTACATCAGCAAAAGTAATTAAATGTCTATCTATAATTTTATGTATGGCTAAGTTCGAATAAATATTTATTAAATACATTATTAACAAAAAAATCTGTACTGTATACGTCCCATTGCAAGGCACGGGCTTTCTGTGCAATCGAAAGTATGATTGAGAGTGATCGAGAATATATCCGATAAAAAATTTACAGAATACAAAACAGACTAAATATCCGACAAAATGAACTAAGATTTAGTTTAAACAATTTCAATTAAAACACATTAATTTGCACCAATGTAAGTCAGAGAAACTAATCAAAGAGTTCAGTACAAAACCAATGACATGGTCCCAAACACACACAAAGTCAGCTGGATTTCCAAACCTCATATATTTTAAGTCGGTCAAAAGTTTCCGAAACAAAACAGCCTTACAGCCTTTTCATAAAGTAATTTGATAAATGCACATATTTCATTATATATACATTACCTTGCTCTTAAAATTAGCCTTAAAATGAAACAACACTCAAGAAAATTAAACATCCCCTGAGATTAAATGGAAAAAGCATAAAATAAATTGCTCTCCCTTAACGGTACTTTACACGAGGAACAAATAATCCGCTTTCCGTTCCGTTTCCGGTGCTTGTTGAACAAAAGTCGAGATAGACTGTTGACCTAAATCCCGAGGATTTCAGCCAATAATCCAAGCCTAAAAAGCGGCCGTGAAGTGGGCAATCGTTTGTACAAAAGTGGTCGACTTTTGACTGAAAATTATATTTAAAATAAAATTATTGCTAAGTGTGATTGTATTATTGCTGCACGAAGGGCCGACGCGACGACTTGAAAAGGCGTATAGCGGATGGATCAGGGCTGCACAAGACCCAAGGTGTGCTAACCACAACCCAAGTACCTAGGCAAGTCGCCCAAGTACCCAGGCCTTCGTCCAGCAGAGAACGGCGATAGGTTGAATATATATACATATAATGTAACCTGTTTCATTTATTTATTTATTTAAAACTTTATTGTACACCTGTAGTAGAAAAAAACGTACACAAGGCGGTTTTATCGCTCGAGGCGATATCTTACAGACAACCAATCATGGGATGGATAAGAGGGAACGATAGTTTTGGGGTACTATGAGGTGTGCGAAAGGTTAAATAAAGACATATTATATCTATATGTATATACACTTAGATAATATATAAATAAATACATATACATATGTATATGTGAATACATATATAAATATCATAACGTATATGCGTCAATATTAAACATATTATAATAACCAGACATATTACAAAAAATGAATATTTGTAAATGTATATTACATACAATGTCTTCAGTTCATTTGTGAAAGATAATGTTTGACTAATCTTTTGAATATGGGCAGGGACTTTGCCCGCCTCACTCCGACGGGTAATGAATTCCACAGCCTAGCAGCTTGTACAGTAAAAGATTTGTTCTAAAATGTAGGGGAATGCACTGGGGTTTTAAGTATTAAGTTCTTCGATGACCTCAGGGATCTTGAATGCCTATCATGAAGAAACTCAAATAGGTTATTAAGATACGGGGGAGAGACAGGATGGTTTGGATGTTTTGTGTTAGCAAAATAAAAAAAGACGATTATAGTTCAATAAAATTTACAGAAACCATAATAAGATACATATTTTCTTACCAGAAATTATTAAAATTATAATTTTTAACGATGACGTAACATTGTTTCTTTAACTAGTTGTATCACTATTCATGCTGATACAAATCCACTAACACCAGCAAATACTATTTCGTTGTTAATGCCTTATGGCATTATCTGTCTGCTTATTAAACCTATAGTGGAGTTCTGGGGTCAGACAATTTACTGGAAAATTGTATCATCTCTCTCTCTCTCTCTCTCTTTATCTTCAGCCACAGGAAGTCCACTGCTAAACATAGGCCTACCCCAAGGATCTCCACATCGATCTGTTGGAAGTGGCCTGGATCCAGCGACTTCCTGCAACCTTAACCAGGTCGTCCGTCCACCTTGTATTCAGGCGTACGACACTGCGCTTGCTTGTACGTGGGCTCCTCTCCAGAACCTTTCGGCCTCAACGACAACTATCACTAGTTCAAGTAAATCTATGATGCCATCAATCGCTATAAGGTCATATTCATCAGGGATTCAGGGGGTCATTGGTTCAAGGTCAAATACCATTATACATATAATGTGTAGATATTCAATCAACTGGTTATAAACATTTAAATTCCTCTTTGTATGTGATTAGTCGATATTTTTTATTTATTTATTACTAACATTTCCTAAAAAGTTCGAGAAATACACATCCGATCAAAAACGTCCCATAAAAATACCAAGTCTCACAGCTCAGTTTTTCTACCGCAAAAAGTTGTGAGATTCATGTAATACCAAGTCGATTAATTTATTTAGTCCTTGCTTAAGGGACCTTCTGTATAAAGTTATTACGTAAGTTATTATCATATCAATATTAAAAATCCTTTACGTTTTAAATAAATAAATCGACTTGGCCAGCAATGTTATGAATAGATCTATGCAATTGTTAAACTTTTTTTAAAATAATGATTCCACAACAAAAGTCATATAAAATGCTACTAAGATCATATGACTCGCACTGTCAATAAATTATCAGATTTAATGAAGAGCCAAGCTTCTTAACCTTGATACTTTCGACAAAATTTGTGGCTTGGCCATTTTGCTATATTCACCTATGTGATTTTTTTTACTGTTCTTTATTTTTCTGTTATACTCAATAGTTCCTGTCGTAACGAAATGTATAGTATATTAACATGATTCATGATCAAGCCATGAACTTGTATGAATTATACCAATACATGACTATGGTATGTAAAAGTCAGACATCTACACTAAGCCCGCATGTCGGATTATACGGCCTAACCCTTCCAATCGTACCTTCGATTGTAGAGGCCGCCCATGCTCTGTAGTAAATATGTGTAACTCAGGAGTGATTTACTAAAAAGATATACCGGGTATCTCAAGACTGCTACCGAAAACGAAGCCGGGTGGTAGTTTTAGTGGCTACAAACACAATGCAATTAAAAATTTCGCATAGAAACGCGACAATTTTTTTTATGATTTTTTAAATATCGTCATTTTTGGGTGGTAAATCCATAGTTTTTGCTAAAATAATAATTTAAACTCTTTTATACCTTAGAGTATTTATAAATAAAAGGGTATATACTATTATTTTAGGAAAAAATGTATTTACCACCCCAATATGGCCATAGGAATAAAATAACAAAAAAAAATTGACGCTTTTTTTTGCAACTTTTTCTGTTGCATTGTGTCTGAAGTCGCTTAAACTACCACCCGGCTTCGTTTTCGGTAGCAGTCTTGATATACCCTGTATGTCCGACGTACGGAGCGATTATATGTTTATGTCCCTTGCACTCAAACTAACTCATTATATCCATACGCGTAAAGATCATTATTGGTTCAATTTCACTGCAAAGATTAGAAAGAAACAGATATAGACTTTTATATTTGTGTGAGCGGAAAAGAGAATATTTATGTTCACAATGTAATACATGCGCCATGCGTACGATCGTGGAATACGATCACAGTAGTAAATGGAGTGTAAGCGAAAACAAAGCTATTTACAATGAATTAAGGCCTAATTTCGCTAGCATGTTTTCAAATTAGCAAAGATATATTGTATTCATTTTTTTATCGGATTTGTATTTTGTTTCCGTGAAGTATTTTGTACCAGTGGTAACCATAGCACAAAAGTTTTAATTACAAAACTATCCAATTTATGCAATGTTTTAATGTCCATGAATTTTTACATATTTCACTACTCCTTATTTATATTTCTAAACACAATTTATTTCTGTTGATAGATATCAGCAGAAAATAATTAATCTCTTTATCTCACTGTAACAATACTAAACTAAACCACAAAGCAATTTTTACTCGAATATAGCCTCTTGAACGTCCACCCAAATGTTAATTTTAGATATAGATATTGTGAATGTCACCAAAATGTCAATCTCAGATATAGATATAAAGAAAGACTCATAACTTAATTTTAATCAACTCATTCTTTAGCTCATTGATCATTGTGAGATAGAGATATAAAGATATAAAGAATGATATATATCTTTTGACTCAAAAGACATATATCTCTCTTTTCTTTACAGTGATTCATTTTGCGCATGACTACTCTGTAGTGGGACGTAAATGGGCTGATACACATACAGAAAATAAAAAGATGAGTGGTGTCAAGGGACACCGGGATGGAACGAAGTTCCTTTCGATTAATTAGTGAAGGAATTGTAATATTTTTTTATTATTATCAAATATAATGTGGTATAAATTTAATCAGTAGGCTCAATTTTAGTAATAATTGGCTTGTGGTAACTGAAGTAGGAAACATATCGACGCAGGAAAGCGATTTTGTCGTATCTCGAAACAAGCAAATTTGCACCAGAACATTTTTTTTAAATAAGGAGTATACTCAAATATGTATAATGAGTATACCTCTAGAATACTTAGGAATACCATTTCTTTAATAATAACATTTTAAAATATAACCTTACATTTTCACAAGGAAAATCAAAACGCATATACGCATTTTTTGAGATACGACTAAATCGCTTTCCTGCGTCGATATGTTTGGGATTCTATTTTATTTAAATGTCTTGAAAAAACTGCATCAATGGTAGTATTATATTTTGTTGTTGATTCTGCTGGATTATTGTTAATTCTTAAATCAAATTCTTCCTCTAGACACTGTAGCAATGGTTTTCGATTTTTCATTACTGAAGTTGCTGTTAAAATCACCGGCTAATGGCCGATGCTAATAATCAATCGAAAAAATTAGATTGAAGTCAATCTGGATTGTTTTCTACTTTTCGATTGATTTCTTGTCATGTTACCATAGTTTTTTGACTACTGAGATTGATTATTGGCAATATAGTATCAGAAAAAAGATTGAGCTGTCAATCTAAAACGGCAAATTTTGGATAGGGATTGTTATTGGCAGCGGCTGTATAATGAGGGAAATTTTTGTTGTATCTGCTAAGCGTTCGAGATACCTACATCTTTAGAATACCCTAGCAGTGCAGCGCTGCGCGGCTATTCCTCCAATTACGTGAACGCTACGTCACGTTATCGCGTGTCTGACCAATAGGGGCGCGTGGCCTGCAACTTCCGCGAGTCCTGTGCCTTCGCGGTGCGCTACGACTTCACGCAGGACAACCATCTTCAAAATTAATTATGACACATTGTGGTTAACGGCATTTTTTTGTAAAATAACAAATATAATGTAATATAAACTTAATCAGTAGGCTCAATTTTAGTAATAATTGGCAAATATACATAGTCAAATCTAGGGTTGACGATTGACAGCAGGGTAACAAACTAAAATTGTAAATAATAATAAATTTATTAAGGAAGATCGAAAATCAATGTATTACGGTTTTATTATGTAATTTTAATTATATGTCACCATCAAAAGAATCATTTGGGTATCACTATCATTATGATTTTTTTTCACATATTTATGCAATTTATGTTTCTTTTGTACCAATTTGATTTGACATTTGATGAAAATCAGAAATTGTCGCAACGTTTCCCATTTTTGGGCTTCAGCGTATTCTTAGTTTTAACTATAGCCTTTAACGTATTAATATGTATTTGGATATTTTATTGCCTCTATTAGAGTTAAATAAAATGTATGACATAATTTTCAAATAATGAAATAAAAAACGTTTGTGAAATGTTTTTCGTGCCTACTTTTCGTGAGAATTTTTTCCGTCTAGCCCCCTTTCACTACGCGCGATAAGGAACTTCGTTCCAATAATAAAGAAAACACCTTTGCGTTCTTATCTAAAGTTCGTATGCATCGTAAGAAAATCTATTGTCCTTAGAAATATCCACAATAGTATCAAAGATATGTATCTACAAAGTCCGCCAACCTACACTGAGAAAGAATAGCGTACTGAGATTTTATATCTCTCTTAATCGCAGAGGAGTCCGACTGTGCTAGCTAATTTTAATCCAATGGCATAAAGTTTTTAAAGTTTTCAAAGTCATGTCTGTATTGATGACCAATTACCACGCACATTCACGGAAGACATCAAGAAGGAACCTAACTCCACAGAAATAGTAGATAAATTAGGCTCATGTGATGAACTATAACCTAAACCTTCAACTGAAAAGAAGGCTATGAGATCCACTCTTACGTATTCCAAGGAGTTTTATAGGGGAGATGTCAATACCCGCAATATATCTAATCTACGATCTTTACGACAGATTTTCACTATCAGTCGGTTGCCGAAGTTTCGCCCGACGACATTAATTAGCGTTAAGAGTATGTTAAGTTAATTTGGGCCCCGAAAGGTGTTGGTTGAGGTCTCTAGACAGATGTAAGTAGGATTGCATAAGTATAGTTATATTCGCCAACACGCACTAGCCCAGCGTGGTGGACACCTATTTTCTTTATTAGTTAGTGCTATATGTTTCATGAAAAAAGACAAAACAATTAATACAACAATAACATACGGCATACCATCAAAAACACCACCGTGGTCCTCTTCAGCCAGTGGCGTAACAATAGGGTGGCATAGTGCGCAAAATGCCACGGGCCCCCAACCTTAGGGGCCCCGGCGGCGCGGCCCGGCCCTACAGGCCCCATAGACCGTAAGCAGAGAAAGAACCTAGCTAATTTATTACCAACAAAATTGATAATCAATAATTATTTTCTTAATTTTTATTAAAGATACCAAAGTTTATTTGTGATACATAAAAATAATAATGCTTCTTTAGATTTACGCGATTTTTAGTCATTGAAATAAAACTATTATACATACAGATTAAAGCACCGATTTGGTTTTAAAAAGAATTAGACTTCAATATTAGGCTTCTGAAGGGGCCCCATCACCATTGCTGCGTTTGGGCTCCAGCCACGTAGTAAAGATATTACGACGACCAATTGGTCTCGTTGTGGAGTTTTTTTATGGCCTGCAGGCATGCTGGTAGCATACAGCCCATCTGATGGTCAGCGGTCACCGCCGCTCATGGACTTTCGCAGATCCAGGGATCCAGCAAAATGAAGTCGCTTCCTACTGTAAGTAGAGCACTATCTTAAAGCCTCGCTTAAAGAAGGATAGGTTATAACGCTCAGGGAATACCAAAGGAGGGAGTTCATTCCAGAGCTTGCACGTGCGTGGTAGAAAAGAACACTGGAAACGTACTTTCCGGTAACGAATAATTTCCATGTAGCAAGAATAAACACTACTGCGGTGACGGAAAGTGTGATGGGAGAATAGTCTTGGTCGCGATGCAAAAACCGTCCAATACGATTTTTATGCTTCGATCATCCAGAAAGCTGGCGATGTACTTTCAGAGTTCCTCGGGTTGAAATACCAGGCAGGTAGCTTCACGATCACGATATAGGCGCGTGATTACGAGGGTTATCTCAGGGGCGGACGTCTTAAGAACTACTTCGGGGACCCACCGTCCCACTCGACTAGTAGATGTGATGAAGCTTGACTTGAGGTGATGAGCGAACTGTGAGTATGGGCCGTGATTTTTTCAATTGCCAAGAGGCCCTGGTTTTGCGGGAACGTGATGTCGCGGTTAACAATCCCGATTGTGAGCGGAACCATCACACTCGCCGCCACCTCCAAAGAAGAAAACGTCAGGTCACGATCTGCTTAAATGACGCCTCTATCTTATAGTTAGAGGGCCTCAGAATTCCAGCACGGTCTCCCAAGCCAGACTTAGGAGGCTACCTATAGCGGCCGTCGGAGTAACTGCTGTGCGGCGCACTCTTAGTAACTGTAATTCCGAGATGTACGCCAAAGCACACACAAACACACAAAATCTTATTGGGGTGTCCAGATCTAGACATAAATGGAGATCAACTTTGCTCCCCACTGAGAGAGAGCTGCGTCCAGGTTTTACGCCGAGCGATCACTGGGAAGGAATCGGGGCGCTTCTCGTCCTGAGATTATATCCAGTACTAACCGAAATGCGGAAGAAAGGATCTTATTCGGTATGCTGGCACAGGTTTGTGTTAGGAGCCAATTGTTAGGGGAAGCAATTTGCTGGCAGGCCAGTGACACTGATGAATTCCTTTTGGTCTCCTCCGGGGTACCGGAAAATAAACTTTACTGGTGGTAGGTCTCTCATATGTGAGAGGCCATCTGGGTAGGTACCACCGCAATGTCTATTTCTCCCGTGAAACAACACTGCTTAAATGCACTGTTGTGTTTCGGATTGAAGGACATTGTAGCCAGAGCAACTACTGGACATATTGAGACTTAACATCTTATGTCTCAGGATGGCGAGCGCAGTGGAATATTGCTACTGTTCATGAGCGGTCGTATCGCTTACCATCAGGCGAACGGCTTGCTCGTCTCGCCATTCAATGCAATAAAAAAAAAAAAAAAAAAAAAACTTAATAGTTTTTCTCTACATACAAAAAGGGGGGCCCCATCCGATGATTTTGCCACGGGCCCCAGATGGTGTAGTTAAGCCACTGTCTTCAGCGCATTGGAACGCACTACGGGCCATCCCACGAACTTGGTGACACCTTCAGTGTCCTCGGCAGCTTAAGAATAAACGCTCATACGGCCGCATTGTAGAATGAGCGCTACGCAGATCCCCGTGGTTTGCCCACGATTATCACTGCCCCGCATGAGTCGCCACTTTCCCCAGGCTTGATTGAATGCTAGAATCCGCCCTCAGTCCACAGAGAAGAACGCATTCAAATAGTCTGCGTGGCGCAGTTCTCAGTTGGTTAGCCGCTGGCTGTGAAACGTGAAGCTGCGGGTTCAATCCCGCGGCGAGACAAATATTTGTGTGAACCAAGGTATTTGTTTCGATTGTTTATCGGTCCAACAAATCTCTCTTAGTTCCTTTTACTCACTACCGATGTCGATCTTAGTGTGGTCTGTCACGACTATATATGACTGTTGAGTATTTGTAAGTATTTGTTTGATTATACTCATCTTTATTTATACGAAATACATCTCAAAACCTTAAGATTATAAAAATTTGTGAGATTGTTATGAATCTGGAAATTATTATATTTTTACTCCATTTACAGGAATAATGTGAGGAAATGATAAATGAAAAATACAAAACCCATTTCAATAATTCCTGTAATATCTATCAACAATTAAAGATGCATTCCCGCGGGGAAGTTAATTATTTTATAGACTACACAAAAGAAAATACCAAATAAAATAAAGTTATTTATTGAAAAAGTATCGTTTTCATATGAACCCCCATATTTTTATGTTAAATGTTAATAAAAAATATTTTCTAATATAGAGGGTAGTTATTATTTTCTTGTGCCATCTTGCTGATTGTTCAGTTTCTAATGATTGATTTCAAAAGCATGACGCGTGCTCTGTTGTCGCGATAGAATTATCGAATAGTTTATATAAGTTTGTGGAAGTGTTAGTTATTATTATATTATTAGTTACTTATTAGTGCGAGTGATATAAAGTGAAATTGTTAAACTGGGTGATATTGGTACGGTTTTTAATTATTTTACCCACATGTTTTTATACCCGCCTGATTTTAGTTTTAACGATGTTTGGCCACTCCGTATAAATGCGAGCATATTTACCGCTTAGATGAAATTCGGTTCGATTCGGGAGCTTACCTAACTGGTAAAAAACTGACACCTAAACTATTAAAAACTAAAACTACCGAGCAGATTTTTTTCAAACAATGCACAGTGTTACCTGAAGTGGTTAGGAACATGTGGTTTAAATTAAATACCATTTATTATGTCGATATCACCTGTATAGTGAAAGTGTTGCATTGAGTGCTACAACCGATCACCGATGTTGTCTCTGCGTTGTCCAGCCAGCTTCAGAGATCGAGATTCCGGTGAGTGATAGAGATGTAATATATTACTATCTTCAATACTTTGTTACTGTGTTCGCTATTCTGTGTACCATTTCAGATAGAATTTTATGTGCAGCTGTCTATCCAATATTATAATAAAAATATCATGTCTGTAAACTTATGTACCTACATCAAATTATGTATAGAATAATTTTCCGTTATTTCCGATATATTTTCTAAAACGAACCTTCAAAATATTTAAGTAAATTATCGCAAGCATTTTTAAACCAAAGTAGTTAAATCGGTTCGAAAATTACTCGAGGTTTGCGCATAGAACCACATAAATTAGGTTAGGAATGGATGTTATACTTTGCCTTGTGATCAAGTAAGTATTTATTCATATCATGATCGAGGAAACAACTATTCGAAATCCAGTCTTAAAAATATTGAGTTTCTTTTTAACAGTTAATAATTCTCTACATACACATAGATGATATGAATTATTAAAGTTGCTAAATTAATAGCGTGAAGATATACATAAACTTATATTCCTGCTGAAAATGTTTTTAATACATCCAACAACAATTAATATAGATTCACACAAATGACGCAAAAAATACAATTTGTTAATAAAGCAATTTAAATATATCACATACATTTCACTAAAATTCCTATTGAAGGCTCGCAAGTGGAGTGTTCGCGAGTATACTTGTTGATCGGCCCATTCCCACTCAGCCAGCTGAAAGGTTAAGGGCTCTCCGCTCTTCAGCCTTGAGTGGGATAGTATAACATACCTTCATATGTACTTGTATTATGTAATATCTAGGTATAATAACTATACAAGCTTACAGAAAAAAATAAATTATTATTCTGAGTTATTTATTGGCTTGTTTTATTTTAAAGACATTAAAATTTTGGTGGCCCGCTCAGACCGTATAAGCATATGTATAGGTACACAGGTTAAATGCATACAGGCTGAATTCTTATGGCGACAGACCATCGTAGTAAAATGTCATTGTATAAACTTAAAGTACGAATATCAAACGGGGGACAAGGCTGCATGGTCCATAGTTTCTTTGCCGAAAAAAATATTTTTCGCGTGATACTCCGATAAATGCAGACCTGTGATGCACACTATCTGCACCATATTATCCCAATATATCACAATTATTTAAAAAAGAGAACATTAAATTACCGAATAAGAAAAAGAAAAATAGTATAACCAAATCAGCACGAAACAGCTCTTTTCAGTTTCCCTACCTATTTAATAGACGTCACTAGGAATTTATTAACAAGTTTAGCTATCTTTTATTTTCATATATATCATTTTTATACTATTATATCGTTCGCTATAGAAAATTTACCTTTCATATCATGCATTTAAGCAACAAGTTAAAGGGAATTGTACCTATAGGCAGCTCAATTTATATTGTTGGTTACCATAATAAAAGAGTCAAAAACAAATATTAGGAACATATCCTAAACACAGCAGTGCAGTCAATAAGTATGGCCAATGCAATTTGCTCTAACGCAATAAGTACTTCCGGCCCTAACCAAGAGATTAATATGTCATCATGGACCTTGGTAACTGTGCCTGTTCACAATAATTCAATATGCATTGTTGATCTCAAAATATTATTAACGTCTCGAATTATTCAGGATTATTTATTATAGTAAAGTAGGCTTTCATTTTTAAAGTAGGTACAGGTACGCATACACTTCATTAAAAAATATAGGGTTTATACACAAAATTCATAACGTATCTATAATATTAATTTAGCATTTTTTTTCTTCTTTGACATGAGACAAATATCGTTACATGGAAGATGTTCATGCATGTGAAAAAATAGTCCATAAACAACAATAAATATTTTCAATACAAAAATCAACTAGACTAGACGTACTTGGAAGATAACGAAAACGACAAAAATACGCATTGAAATCATATTTTAAAGTAAAGAATAGGTATGCCTTATATTTCATATTTTTATATCCTAATATAATATAATAACTACTTAATGTGATACAGGTATTATTCTGCATGAATATTATGCGAATAAGATAATTATACTTGACTACTCTGACTTCATTAGATACAATATCCGCAGTTATCAAGGAGATTTTCAATAGACAGCAGTAATTCTTAAACCCCATTTTTAATATTTCAAACTTTAAAAACTTCCATGCATACTAGTTTGGAATTAGATTGAAAAAGAAACTCCTGTACATTTATTTAATACCTGCGTGGGCAGACGAGCTGGCGTCGGGCGTCTAACTTTTAATTATAAACGGTCACCGCGCATGGACTCTTCTATGCCAGGGGCACAGTCTAACCTATACTTAGCATGTAATTACTCTCTTTAACTTTCGCTAAATCTTTACTAATATTGTAATACTAAATTATAAATAGTTCCTTTAATTACACTCAGACAAGAATGCATGAAAAGGTTGATGAAAATGGATGAAGCGAAAGTAATGTCAGGATTGGCGGTTTTTAATCTCTGCCTACACCTATGGTATACAGGTGTGACACATACATACATATGCATGTAGTGTATAAAACTCAGGAACTACTGGTACGAATGAATAAGTTATCTAATTCGAATGGAAAACATATTTTAGTGTTAAATAGTACATTTATCTACGAAGGTTATATGGTACTTATTTTCTATCAGAGTTTTATCCTGAAAAAACTATTACAGACGGGCGAACCCGAGAGCAGTACTACTAAAATATAGATCACTTTCTTCTCGAAGCAAGAAATTAATTCGGAAAGCTTTGGTCTCTTTCTCACCTTACAACAGTATGGAAGTACTTTACTTGTTCCGTCATAATAATGATAGGCCTTATGACGCTGCGTTGTGCGTTCCGATAACACTAGCTCCGCCTGTACTTTATGACTTGGGCACAATATTTATTTATTTATATAAATTATATACTTTATTGTACACCAAAATATATGGAAAAAGAAACATAAACAGATAAAATACTTAAAACTAAAGTCATGGTAACGGTTTTAGTTAGTTTCCAAAAAAAATAGTGAGTATTCATATTAACAAATCCATGGCGCAGTGGCAATAAGGTACTGTGAAACGAAAAACAATGTATCGGAATCCGCACAAAAAAAATGTCTGACCAGTCAACAAACATTTTGTATCACATTCAGGTGTTTTGTGGCCGAAAAACTCTAGATACTCTCTTCATATATTCACGAAAAAACACGAATTGAAGAGTAACAGCAGGAAGTACAATTATTTGTTAGTAATCCAACAATCTCCAAATCTAGGTTGTACTTATCGCTATATGACTGAAACTAAATGATGTTGAACATTTTAATAGATTCAATAATTTATTTTAATTTTCATTTTCGTAATCATTTCATAAATTTCATATCAAAATATAAATATAAAATTCACTTTAACCTCCAACTTAAGAGCAGAATAATATTTATGGATTCCTAATGCATAGACTAATTTTTAAATTTTATATCATTTCATATAAAGTGCATAATGCCCTATTGGTAACGGACCGGACGCACTTGCCGAGACAGTGGTCACGGGTTCGAATCCCAGAGTTTCGCACCAAAATTAGTGATAGAATTAAAATTAGACAATTTAAGTAAACCATCTATTATTGGGCAGATAAATAGATAAGTGGGATTGGATAAAAATATATTACGGGGCTATTAATACCATAAATTAATAATTAAGTTCGATATCCTAAAATAAAAAAATTATTAAGTATGCATGACATAACTTTTTAGCAACACGATGTTAATTGTCATTGTGTAGGAAATTAATTGCATTTTTTTTTATATCAATGAATGGCGAGACCAGCATACCATTTGCCTGGTGGTAAGTGATGCAGCAGCTTATAAACAGTAGCAAAACCAAACATTAATTTCAAACACCATTAATTACAAAGCAATGCTTGGCATTCCATTGCGCTCGCCATCCTGAGACATATGATATTAAGTCTCAATATGTCCAGTAGTTACTTTGGATACAATGCCCTTCTAAACGAAACACAACAGTGCATTTACACTGCTGTCTGGCGGGAGTAATAGACATTGCGGTGGTATCTATCCAGGCGGCCTCTCACATATGGAGACTTACCACCAGTAATGAAATGAAAATAAATACGCACTTCATCTTTGTAATTTAAATATTTACTCGTAATAAAATTTTAAAATAATAGTAATATTTTAGTCAGTTACCTAGGTAACAATGGAAACTATTTTTTTTAGGCAGACTCCGTGGCGCAATTGATTAGACGCCGACTGTGAAACGAGAACCCACGGGTTCAATCCCCGCACGGAGACAAGTGTTTGTGGAGCCTACAAATATTTTTTTCTGGTCTGGGTATTTGTGAGACCGGAAAGTCTCTTGTAGTTTCCACGTCACAAGACTCGATCTTAGTGTGGATTCAGGACTATGTACCTGACTGTTGGGTGTATTATTTATTATTTATTTATGTATTATTTTCTCACATAAATATATTTTGTGTTGGTAAAATTTTTACATGAATATAACTTGGTCGTATTCCCATATTATAATGAAGATTAATGATATAGTCTGAAATTAACACTGATCCGTTTTATAAGGAAAAACGCTATGAGGAAGCAGATTCTATAGCGTTACAAATAAGTTTAATAATTATTATAAATTATACACGCTTCTATTCAAGCACTTTGTACATAACCCCATTTATAATAATTTAATCCTTATAATTACATTTCATAGTTATTGTTACCTCAATTAGTCATAATAAGTAAACAACGGATATAATAGGCGCAAAGGTATCCGAATTATTTGTCTAATAAATAAAAAACAATCTGTATAAAAAAAAACAAAGAGACAGGAAAACTATCTCCATAAACAAAAAGCCCGCGCGACGCTCAAACCGTTTGCAAATCTGGCGCAATTTATACCCGCCAACTCTCAACGCCAATCGAGCTGGCCACTACAATTTAAAAAAAAAACATACCGTGAACAAGAAAATAGTTTCCACACAGCACTCAGTGCACCAACAAACACAGCATCACTGAGATCGTAATTTCGTGTGACCGGGTGAGCGTGTGACGCGTGCGTGTGCGTCCGCTGTTGGGAGCTAACTGCAGGACTCGTCGAGTGTCCTCCACTCCAGGTTTGAGAGGGGAGGCGGGAGGGGTCGATTGATCTACGGGACAGCTTCCGCCGTTTGATGTCCTGAATGAAAGCCGCCCTAGCTCATACGCCCTACGCCCGTAGTACAGGACGTCGTAACACCGCTTGTTATTGACTCCTGTTATGCTCTATTTGTAAGTACTTGTATGGATTTATTATGAAAGGTTTTCATAGTGAGTCATGTGGTCTAGGTGTTATGGCTCGTTGTTTTATAGCTACCTAGGTCTGTGCATAATATTTGAATCTAGGACCTAATCTAAGCTAGTTATTGCCTTTGTAAATGACTGCAACCCGACGCCGTCGATTTGATGTATGGTCCACAAAATGTTTCGGCTACGGTAAACAACTAAAGATTAACAATTAAAAAAAAACTAATGGTTTCCCCAACAATGAATATCAATTATCAATAGCCTTGACGTACCGACTCCTGCAATGATTTCCGTAGCCACCTGTTGTAAGCAACTTGCATTGACTGCGAGCCGGGCCTCCTCTACAATCTAGAGTAGAACTGAGAGTGGTTAGGCCATATAGTCCACCACGCCACACCTAGTGCGGGTTGGCGGACATTACATACTAAATAAATTCATACAAATCGCTATGGTATGCAGGTTTCCCTGCGATATTTTCCTTTACCGTTATAGTCCTATATAATACATCCATAATATCATTCTAGCCTTTAATATTATTATCATACTATCAAATGTATATTAACATTACTCCAACATATAATTTAATTAAAATAATCTTCAACAGGTGTTAAGCGCTAAATAAGGATTATGATAATAACTTAATAAACACAAGATCCGTAGTAATCTTCGTAGCCGTAGCGGCTACAAGTTTTCTCCAAGACGTTGTTTACGTAGATAGAAGTAACACGCATCTTTATGTTGCGTATTTCATACAGTAAGCAAATATTTATTTATTTATTATTTATTTCTGTATCCTTATTTGAACCACAGATATAACTAGTTACATTAAAGAAATAACGTAATAAAAAAGTACAAAAGTGCGATAAGCACTTGGCAATCTCTTCCAACTTTTTTTTTAAGAATAAAAGCTTTTAAGCTTCCCTTTCGGTACCCCGGGGGAGGCCGAAAGGGGTATGTCAGTGTCTCTGGCCTACCAGCCCGGTACACTCGCGGATATTGTGGCCGAGCTGGGTCCCTAGCAATACCTACGCCAGCATACTGACTAAAAACCTCTTGATAACCCTCACACGCATTGTGGGCAGCACCGGACAACAGCTATTCGAAGCTGGGTCCATTACCTCGGCTGTTCGCATCCGGTTCATTACCAAGCCATCACGGACTGATATTGAAGTGATATGTTAACCTACGTATGTTGGTACTGTATCATTGTATCAGCGCATATACGTCCCACTGCAGGGCACGGGCCTACTCTACAATCGAGAGTACGATTGAGAGTGGTTAGGCCATATAGTCCACCACGCTGGCCTAGTGCGTGTTGGCGGACTTACATACCATAGCAATTGCGTATTTATCGATGATAGTGCTCCAAAGGTGCCTAACATTCAGGTGTTACGATGGTTATCTGAAACATATTATCAGTATTTCCAACTCCTCCTATTAATTTAACTTTCTGATTGATTTCGTTGCGGGTTAAAGACAAGTTAGACATTCCCGGAGACTCGCCGAGCTTCAATGCTCGGTGTCATTACATTGCGTGCCACTGTTGATCCTGGCTTACAGGAGTTGCAGTGGTGGGTGTGAGGGCGGGACAGTCTCCATACCATAGCAATTCTTATAAATCGCTATGGTATGCAGGTTTCCTCGCGATGTTTTCCTTCACCGTTTTGATTGATGTGCATGCGTGGTGATTGACTATCAATACGCACATGACTTCGAAAAGTCAGAGGTGTGCTTTGGGATTCGAACCTGCGACCATCGTGTACATGTTGGCAGCCGCGTCTAGTCCGTTTACCAACAGGCCACAGCGCTCTTATGTTAGTATAGGGAAAATATTGTGACGCCCCTTTTACACGGGAGTATTAATAAAGTTGTATCGTTAATTAAGTAGTTAGTTAAAATTGTAAGCTTAATGCTTATAATTTAGTAAATAAACACTGACAAAACTTGCAACACTTGACAATTACAAGCTCCAAATTAAGATAGTTCTTAAGCATTTCCACAGCTACGTAAATGCTACGATTTGGCTACGAGATAGCTTTATTTAAAACAAATGTTTTTCCGCGTGGCGCCGTTGATAAGACGTCTGCTGTGAAACGTGAAACGGGTTCGATCCTCGCATCGAGAGAAATATTTGTGGCATTAGTTTCGAGTCTGGGTGTTTGTGTGACCGAAGAGTCTCTCGTACTTCCTGATACCCACGATACAAGACTCGATCTTAGTGTAAGGTAAGGACTATGTATGTGACTGTTGGGTGTATTTATATCTAATTAATGAAGTATAAAAAGTATGATATTATTATGTAACACACAACCCTTTTCAATTTGAAGTTAATTGCGCCACAGGCTGTCAGAGGCAGTACTTGTCTGGAAGCGCAAAAGATTTATCCCCATTGTTTTACGTCATAATATAAACGTTTAGAAGAACCCGAGAAATAGAGAATTAATTAAACATTAAAATATTTTTAAAAGAAATTAGAATAATATTTTATTTTCTTTTACGTGTATTTTGAATCACTTATCTACTTATTAAAACATTTCAAAGAATATGGTATACTCAAAAATAAAAGGACGGAATATCTTCAGCAGTTTATACAGCAAAATAAATAGTTTCCTGGCAAAAGTAGACACTGCCAATAAACATAACTTATATTAGCTAGTTTATTAATTCTTTTATGCGGATATTCTCGTAATTTATCTTATGAAGAACTAAGAGAATAAAGATCCATCAAGCCTTTTAAAAGTTTGATACAAGAGTATTTCCAAATTTCATTTCAATACAATAAAAGTTGTAACTATTTCTCGACACACTTATAAATGTAGGTTTGGAAACTCTCCCGCCGTCACACCCACCACTGCAGCCCCTGTGTCGTATGATCAACAGTGACACGCAATGTAATGACGCCGAACATTGAAGCTCAACGAGTCAACGGGAATACCTAACATGTCTTTAACCCGCAACGAATTTAATTAGCCTACGTTTTTTTAATATTATATGTTATTTAATATTTGTTATAGGCACAATACTATGCTATATCATAGGATGAATGTACGAAAATTGAATGTTTCCGATAATACCACTCGTAGTTATCAGATACGCGATGTTCATAATAGAATACGAGGAACAAACACAATCTCACACTTCACTTATTTCCACAGAAATAATACTTCTTCTATGGGCCAATGTACGGTTATTTAATACTTTACTATACTATATCAACCCATATACATACATCCCACTGTAAGGCAGGGGCCTCCTCTACAATCAACACACTCTGCCTTGAGAGTGGTTAGGCTGTATAGCCCACCACGCTGGCCTAGTGTGGGTTCCCGAACTTTATATATCACTAGCTGTACCCGCGACTTCGTCCGCGTGGTGTGTAACAAAAAAGTTAATTAGTTATTTTTTTAAATAAATAAATTTTTTTACTCCTTAATATATCAGCTACCTGACAAAAAAGCCCCGTCAAAATCAATCCAACCATTTCAGAGATTAGCCGGAACAAACAGACAGACAGACAAAAAGAAATTCTAAGGTCATTTTCGTTATAGGTATCGTGTATATAACGATACGTAGTTGGACATTTTTATTTATTTTCACTTTACAAACAGACACTTCAATTTTATTTATATGTATAGATAGAAGCTTAAAAATCAATTAAAAATACTATAGAATATTTGTAACCCACACACGTTTCGTAATATAGCTGTCGAGCTGATTTACCTGAGGTGAATTATTAATTATTAATTATAGCGTGACCCATGGATCAAGCATTGTTTGTGAATTGAAATTGGCGATTCTGTACCTACGTCTGGCGGCACTATGCGTCCTCATAGTATTGGTAGGGTAGAAAGTCTTCGGGTTTTAAATCTTATTACAAAATTTTAATATTATATAACAACCTTGGTCTAAATAAGAATAGCAATATAGCGTGGTGGCTATTAATAATAATTACCGCTAATTATTGCCGACCTTAACCGCCATGTACGGTATAATAGGGACATCCGACTTATTTAACTTTATTCAATGTCGTACCTAGTTAAACACTCATTAACTAGTTTCCTGGAATGTGGAGTTTTTTGGCAACCATAGAATATTGAGTGATATGTACGGCCTCGTTGGTCTAATGTTTTTTTTGGAAACTGTCCTGCCCTCACCCGTTACTGCAACTCCTGTAAGCCAGGATCAACAGTGGCACGTATTTTAATGAAACCGAGTATTGAAGCGCGGCGATTTTCCGGGAATGTCTAACTTGTCCTTAACCCGCAACTAAATTAATTATGAAGTAAATAATAGGAGTTGGAATGATTTTACGCTCAATTTGCCAAGTACTATACTCCTAAAGTATATGATGCGCGAACTGGTCATATTCACAAGTAGGTGTTGAACATGGGCATGCAGGCGAATCAACGAGCTTATAATAATACAGTTTTGACTTAAAATTACTATGGCCCGTAAGGAACTGTGACACGCATTAATCGACATCTAGCCCGGTCTTGGTCTAATGTTTGTGTGAATAAGCTGTTAAAGATGAAATAATTTGTCCACAACTCCTTTATGACCGACAGTATGATTCAAAGGGCTTTTAACATAACCCACCCCGTTGGTTTTGCGTAATATTTTAATTATTTTAAGAACGATGATACGTGGATTAATTGTTTGAATGGTTACCCAGAGAAGACCTTTACATATCATATATCGCGTATCCCTTTGTAAGGTTACACGCCAATTGGTATTAATGTTTTCCCTGAAATATGTATCAGTATGATACTGATACATATTTATGTTACACGGAGGAGGAATTTAGACGCAAAGGAAAAAAAATCCAAACTGATTATACCACGGCTAGAAAGATCTGATTGGTGGCACTTGCATGTGTCATGAAAAACTGTTTTCTTACCATCCTGTGTGATACTTATTCCCCGGTAGTATGGTGCCAAATATTACCAAAAGCGTTTGAGTATAGAATCTCTGACTATCAGCCTCCGTGGCGCAGTTGAAAGCCACGTAGGAAACAAGAGACCGCGGGTTCGATTCCCGCATCATGATAAAAGTTTCGGCAGCCCACGCTCAACTATTCAGATTTCAAGACAGTAAAATCTCTCGTAGTTTCTGATTCCCATGACCCACGTATTGTATCTAAGTATAGCCTTAGGAGTTAGGACTATGTGTGTGACTACTTGGAGTTAGCAGTAAGGCTATTTATTTTATTTATTCCACTCGTTGAAAACAACGCCACTGCAAAGCCTCTTAGATCCGTTTTCTTATTCATTTACTGGTGGTCTCTCAAATGTGAGAGGTCATATGGGTAGGTACCGCAATGTCTATTTCTTCCGCCGTCAGCAGTATAAATGCACTATTATGTTTCGGATTGAAGGACATTGTAGCTAGAGTAACTACTGAACATATTGAGATTTAACATCTTATGTCTTGCATTGCTTTGTAATTCAAGGCGTTGTTTGGGTTTGCTACTGGTCATAAGCTGTGGTATCGCTAACTAGTGTTGAGTAGGACATGACTTGAAAAAGAGTTTGTAAGAGTAGCCTCATTTTTGTACTGAGCCAGTACAATGTCCCACTTCAACTGAAGTGAGGCGTACTGACTTATTTGTGGGTCACCTATAACTTTGCCTCACGGCTCACGCCAATGAAATGACATTACAGACCAAGTAGTACACCAAATATGAAGTAGTACAAATTAAAAAGTTGAGCCGCTCTTACATTTTGACGTCATGTACGGGACAAATGTACTGCCTCTTGTATCTCCTACTCAACACTATCGCTAACTATCAGGCGAAAGGGCATGCTCGTCAAGCCATTCATTGCAATAAAAAAAATAGAGAATAGTTTAGACTTTAGATACTATTTTTTGCGAGGTGTTATGATGTAGGTACCCAATATTGACTTATTTATTTAACTTCAATTCTGTGAAGATAGACAATTAGATGGATAAGAAAATTAGAAGACCAAATCGGGAAGAATTGGAGGCCGATAATGCCACTAGATTCCGCGTTGAGACCATTACGGCAGTCCACATACAAAGTGGACAGACGACAAAATACAAATTGCTGGAAGACACTGTCCAGCATATTTTAGACAGCGTCAGACTGGACGTATGGTCCTCTTATCACATATTGTTCGGCAGTATCGGCAGTCACTTCACATGCAGTACTTGCTTCAAGTTTGGATAGACGGTAGGTAGGGCTGAGGTTAGGGGTCCGGCATTTACGACCTACATATTTTATAGACGATGGTTCTTATGTACGATGGTGGGATGTGATGAAGGATGTTTGGTGGTGAGAATATGTTATCAAAATAAAATATTTGTTAAAATTCAAGTCTATATGAAAATCCCATTGGCATGGATTATGTGAAAATTCAACAATAACACTACTCAACAAAAAAAATGTTTTTTTTTTGGGTTTGTTATTAAACTAATATTTTCTGATTTTCTACAACAAAAAATAGTCACGGACTCCATTCATAACAAATAAAGTTTGCTTTTGTACATTTTACAATGAAAAATAAATATTGTAAGATTTTTGACCGAACGTTTGAGGAACAACGATTATAACACGCAAGAGATGGGGTTGGGGGGTGCTTACAGGGGTGAAGCGGGGAGCAGCGGGTATTCTCGGCAGTATGCTACTCCTTAGTCTGTGATGCGTGCGAGCATTACCGAAAAACGACGCCATTTGTGTAGCGCGAAGTCAGAACTGGCTTCCAAAAAGTGTAAAAATAACATCAACTCTTTTTGTTACATATGCGGCGAATTTATTAAAATAAGATCTAAAAAATTAAGTTTTTGGTCAGATATAAGACTTTGTGACGCTTATAAAGCTTCTTTTAATCTTTCTATTCGTAGTCAAAAACACATTAGAAGGTAAAATAGTGCTTCAAACTTTAAAGTATGAAGAGTATGCCTGGCCAGTGATAAAGGATTTAAAGATGGGGGTTTTCTGGTGGTAATGCAATGCATACATCAGATGATATTCTGATGCCCCCGTTGTATATAAAATTAGGTCTCATGAAGCAATTTGTGAAGGCTCTTCGTCATGACTCTCCTTTGAAATTTGAATACTTAAAGAGGTTTTTCCCTAAATTGTCAGAGGCTAAAGTTAAAACTGGTATTTTTGTCGGCCCACAAATTAAGAAAATAATGGACAGAGAAGAATTCCCAGAGTTAATGAACGCCCACGAAAAACTAGCGTGGATCAGCCTTAAAGCAGTGATCCATGTCTTTCTTGGCAATAAAGAAGCTGCAAATCACGAAGACCTTATTCCTAATATGCTTGATAATTTCAAACTGATGGGTTGCAGAATGTCGCTTAAAGTGCATATGCTAAATGCTCACTTAGATAGCTTGGGGGCATATTCAGAAGAGCAAGATGAACGCTTACACCAAGATGTGATCAAATTTAAATAGAGAAATGAGAAAATGATGGGTGACTACATTTACATTTCAGCTTAATACGAGGAAGCTCCTTCTTAAACAGAAGAAAAACAAAAAATGTTCATTTTTAAAGTATTTTTCTATTTTTTTAAATGTATTTAGATATTTACCTTTATTGTTCTTTGTAAATAAAAGTAATTAATATATAATTTAAAGTTCTTTTTCTTACTTTTGTATTATAAGGAATTTAAAAATTTTGATTTTATTTAAATTTTTCGTTCTGGTTGCTACAAAAGCAAACTTTATTTGATAAAAGTATTTTTTCCTTGTATAGTTAGACATAATTAATCAAAATCAGCACCACAGAACTCAGACTCAAAAATCGTGTTTACTTGTGTAATCTATGAAACATCCTGATAAAATAACACCTTGAAGTAGACCTATCACCTATGCTCGGCATCTACACCTGAAGAAGTTTATAGGAATCATTTTATGCAAATAAATATACCATAGACCACATATATATTTATTAGTTATTTATTTATTAATTTTATTCTTTTTTGTACACCAAATAAATCTTCAACTAAACTAATATTTAACATACAAAGAGTACCAATGACAGTCATATCGCTCAAGACCAAGAAGATTATACCCGCTTGTACCCATTAGCTTCTTGCTCAAGACAATCTCTTACCGACTACGATGGGATGGACATAAGAGAAGGAAAATAAAGAGAGGGCAGTCTAAAGTGTACTTTTAAGACAAAGCTTGAATGATAAATAAATAAATAAAAAATAAAAATATATTTATTAAAAACAGAGTTACAAAATATTTTTCACCGGGGTCCCCAAACTAAGCTAGGCTTGTATCTTGGGGTACCAATACAAACTTTATACATACCGAATTTGAAGCTTCTATTAAAAAAATGTAATAAAAACAAAAGATAAAGTTAATCAAGGAGAGAGGAATCTGACATGGAACACTTATTGCTATTACAATTTTTGTCCAAAATTAAACAAAACTCTAAAGACTATGCCCTTCCATAACAGGTAATAAAAAATATGAAATAAAATATAATCCTCTAAAAACAAAAGATATGCACACAAGTATGTAAATAATTGTAACTGTTTCCAAAACACAACAACATAAATAACAAAGTAACTAATAATAATTAAAAAACAAGTACCCAAATCATTAATTAAACAGTAAGGTTTTATATAAGATAAAAATAAAAATAAAAGAAAGCCGACTAATTACGCCGCCGACGGCCTTAATTTGAAATCAATAGTAGAACTTAAAATAATATAACATAATATTAATCTAGTAGAGTTTCTGTGTTAGTATATGATAAGGTAAGTTACCAGTTTCTGATTGTGTTTTTAGCCTTGTGCACCGACGAGTGTTTAATGTCACAGAAATTCACTACAGAATTATAGGTATGAGCTCTTATGAAAGTCCCAAATTTTCGAGCAAAAGATGTTTGTATGGTTGGTAAGGGAAATTTATAGACTCTTTTCTTGACCATTGTTTTATGTAAGTGCGTGCCTATCAAATTTTTGTGTGTGCCTAGTGTTATACGGAAAATTAAAAGTTGACGAACAGTAAGGACCTTTACTTCATCATATAGTTCGTTTGTTGGGTGTCTAAACGGCTTTTTGAGCATTGTTTTTAAAACAGAGCTCTGCGCTCTTTCTGCTTCTAATAGAGTTGTCTTTGCTGCACTACCCCATACAACGATGCAGTAGTTTCTAAGCGGTTGACAGATGACTAAATAAATATACTTAAGTAAATCTTTGCTTGCCGAATTTCTTAGTCTTTTTAATACGCTAGCTGTTTTTCTTATGTGTTTTGACAAGCAAAGAATATGTGTTTTGAAATTGCAGTTTTGGTCTACCATAACACCCAGATACTTAATAGATTCAACTCGTTCTATGTAATTACAGTGACATTTATCTGGGATAATTCAGCATCATGGATGGATCATTAAGCATGTATAGTTAAATTCATGTGGGCCGGAGGTTTGGTTGCAGCAGTTTTATGAAAACATATGTATTTAGTTTTATTGTGATTTAGGGATAATAGGTTGTTGTCAAGCCAGTTTGTGAGGATTGATAGCCCTACTTCGGCACGTTCAAAAGTTTTGGTCCAGTCTTTGGCATTGAAGAGAACTACTGTGTCATCAGCATAACAAATGATTTCAGCATCTTGGATCTTTAAGTTGTGGATATCATTCATATAAATTATGAACAGGCTTGGTCCTAAGATGCTACCCTGTGGAACACCGTAACGAATAGGCAGCTGTTCACTTGTTTGTGATCCGATTTTAACAATCTGAGTGCGGTTTGATAGGTAGCTTTCAAACCAGCCTAAAGCAATGCCCCTTACCCCCATATTCTCTAGCTTTTTTAATAGTATTTTTGGACAAACGGATTCAAAAGCTTTTTCTAAATCGAGGAAAACACCTATGCAGCAGTTGCCTTTATCCAAATATCCAGAGATAAAATCTGTTAAAAGAGTTGTGGCGCCCTCGGTGGACTTTTTTTGTCGAAAACCAAACTGACGAGGAGAAAGGAGACCGAGTTCTTCTGTAAATTTTATTAAGCGGGTATTAACAATCTTTTCGACGATCTTCGAGAGTGTATTAAGCAACGGTATGGACCTATAGTTACCAGGGACATCTTTTGGACCAGCTTTATGTATTGGGGTCACAGAGGATACTTTCCAGGGGGAAGGGAAGCGACCAGAACTTATGCTTAAATTACACACATGGACAAGAGCAGATGAAATTTGGTGTTGAATATATCTTAACAAGCGAGCACTAATGCTGTCTATGCCTGGTGTGGAATCAGGTTTTAAGTTATTTATGATAGAGAGTATTTCTTGGTGGTTGGTGGGTTTTAAGAATAAGGACTGCGCTGGTTTATTATTGCAGGTTATTTTGGACACGAGACTTTCTTCCGATTCGCCGGTTCGGCTTAGAATGTCTTTGGCAAGATTGTACCCGACGTTGGAAAAATAGCTGTTGACGGAGTTTAAAGAATCTGTTGGGTTGATTGTTAAAGTGGTGAGTTCTAAAGGTGGGTCGCGTTTAGTGTTTATGTTACATATAATTTAATAATAGATAAAAATAAGAAATAATGAAAATATTTAGTTTGACAAAAAGTATACAAATATTTTAAACAAATACCTGCTTTGATTTTTTTATAAATGAATTTGATTTAATTATAAATAAACATACACATTACACATAAATATAATACCACAAGGTGGTCAGACGACCTGCTAAAAGTCGCGGGACGTCGCTGGATGCAGGCTGCCTCTAACAAGTCACTGTAGAAATCATTGCGGGAGGCTTATGTTCAGCAGTGGACTTCCTTTGGCTGATAGATGGATGGATGGATAACAATAATACACCTTAATTATTATACACCTGCCTCCGTCTCTCTGCACTAACTTGATTCCGTCAATATCGATCGACGGGTGATCTTCTAGCGTTTGTCCTGCATCGCTGGGGTGAAGCGATTGACCGGTGTGGCGAGGCTCTTGTTGTGAGCCTCGACATTGCCAAGGCGTTTGATAGGGTCTGGCACCGTGGTCTTCTTTCCAAACTTCCGGCATACGGTCTGCCCGGCAACCTGTGTTCGTGGATTTCCGGCTTTCTGCATGGGCGTAGAATACGTGTAGTCGTTGACGGACACGCTTCGGCGTTCATGTCGGTAAATGCCGGAGTTCCTCAGGGCTCGGTGCTATCGCCCACCTTGTTTATTCTGCATATCAATGACATGTTGTCGCTTGGCAACATTCATTGCTATGCAGATGACAGCACGGTTCATGGGCGATACCACTGCGGGCCTCCGGGTTGCCGAGTCGAAACTGTGAAAGGACGCGAAGATCTTGTCATTGAGCTTAACCGGACCTTGGATCTCATTTCTACATGGGGTTCCAGGAATATGATTGTGTTCAATGCCAGGAAAACCCAGGTGTGTGCGTTCACGTGCAAAAAATCCCCGTTCTCTCCCCTCCCCATTCTTCAGGGTGCTCCCCTCTCAGTGCGGAATGACCTGAGTATCCTTGGTGTGGATATCCGCTGTGATCTCAATCCAAGGAATCACATCGAGGGCGTAATATCTGCCACATCACGCAGGGTTGGAGTCCTGAACAGGGTGCGTCAGTTCTTCACGCCCGGTCAGCTTTATCGCTTGTATAAAGCGCAGGTCCGGCCGGGTATGGAGTACTGTTCGCACCTCTGGGATGGATCCGCCCAGTACCTGCTCGATGCCTTGGATGGATTGCAGCGGCGGGCCATCCGCATTGTGAATGATGCAGACGTTACGAGCAACTTAGAGTCGCTACTACTCCGGAGGGATGTCGCCTCTCTAAGCGTGTTCTACCGCCTGTATCACGGTGAGTGCTCTGAGGAATTGTTCAACTTGATCCCCTCCTCTTCATTCCTAACCAGAACCACGCGGGCTGGCTTGCGAAGCCGTAGCTTGACGGTCCACACCATCCCGGCGCGAACCAAACGGTTCTCAAATTCTTTTTTATGCCGCACCGTCAGGCTGTGGAATTCTTTGCCGTCTCACGTGTTCCCTCCTTCCTACAATCCTGGGTCCTTCCGCCGTAGTGTGAAGAGGCACCTTAGCAGGCCGGCATAATTGTTTCCATTGGCATGGGACTGCCGTCCGATGCCAATGGATACTCTGCCTGGGCGGCATTTGCGCTTACCATCAGGTGCAATGTCGCCACTATGCCAGGCAAGAATAAAAAAAGAAAAAAAAAAGCTTAAGGTAGACTGGTAGAAAATGCCATTAGGTATTAATTCTGCCTGTACTATTTAATTTGTACTAAGGTTAAAATAAGAAATAAATAAATTAATGGACAGGGCGGATAGCGCATGGGTTCGGAAGTTTATTACAGCCGTGATTTGTAAACACACACCCTTCTTTTACTTTATTTATCGACATACAAATAATTAATTGTGCTTATAAATTTTATCAACAAGATAACAAATAACTTCTGTCAATCTGGAGCCAGCTCAGGGGGGTCATGACCCCCATAACCTCCCCGCTGGATCCGCCCTTACTGAAATTAGTCGTTACACGCAACAATTTTGGAATGCTTGCTTATATTATGACACAAAGTTTAATAAAAAGGAAGTTAATAGTTTTAAGCACCGTCTAGACAAAATCTTTTAATTTTATTTAATATTTATTTTAGCGCGATATTTACGGCTATCTTTTTGAAACTCTAAATATACTGAAGGGCCTGTTTGTTCTTACTGTTGGGTACTGTAAACATCTTGAAAAATTGATTAATGTTCGGAAATATGGAAAAAACTGATATTTCTCATTGGAATTCGAAATTTGAATTTAGCTAAATTACGGGGTGGATCGAAACACAGGGATAAATAGGAATATACTGGACCTCTTGTATCAAATTAAGTAACTATTTACAGATAAGGATAAATAATGATTTAAGACTCTTGTTCAAAAAGCAGCCGTGAGATTTGAAGCCCACTGTGAATGTGGACTTTACAGTACGGATGTTTACTTTATTAGCAAATAATTCAAGAATATAAAAAGATAAAATAAAGTGTACAATATACAAGCTCCAATAAAACTCGGAAATTGAATTTTTTCATCAGTTTTCCATTTCATATATTACCGAAAATATTTCATAAATCGGAAAAATATACACCACTATTAGTGACAGTTGACAAATGACAATTGACATATTTCATTGTTTACTTCATGGACGGTTTACTTGGTTTACTTGCAATTTGTTTGGTGTAAGGTGTTGTATTTATTTAGTTTTAATTATTTAAGGAATTTTAAACTAAATACGCAACTTCGTGACAAAAAATGGCAACAAGAGAACTTTGGGGTGAAATGGTCGACGAAGGTACTGACGAAACTTTACTGCAAAACGTGAACTTCAACCCAATAATAGAACTGGGTATGCAAAACATACCAGAGATCCCGATAACAGTGAAATCGTCGCCAATCGATTTACCAACTCCGAACCTCATCACGCACACAATTCAATTACATGCATATGCCAGGCAAGTATCAGCTATTTTCGAACAAGCCGAAAATGCTGTATTTGAAGGTGCAAGATTGGAACCGATGAACTTACCGCCATTGCCTGTAGAACCAGATTTGAAACTCGAACACAAAACAGTCCCTCCTATTAACTTTTTAGAAAAAGAATACTGTGATTTTTCTCTCGGAAAAGGCCCAGTAATATTACCTTTTACTCCCGAAAGTCACAGAAGGGCCCTAAGACAGTGTTCTGCAATAGCAATAGGTCACGTTGGCATAGCTAGCTGCACCAACACAGCTTTAAACGCAGTTGCTGACTCTCTAGACCATTACATGACAAATATGTGCAAGTTAATGAGGACAGTGGTGGACAAAGAAGCAAGTGGATTAAAATCAGGATTTCCAGATGTCATATCAAAAGTGATTGCAGAGTTAAATATTGGTAATTTACACATGTTTTATGAAAATAGAGTTGTAAATTATCATGCAAAGATGAAGCAGAAATGTGAAAATTTGAAATCTCAATGTGAGGCATTAGCAATGAGGGATATTGCTCCACAGTTAAAACTAGAGGAAGTTCCCGAGTTACACTTCCCTGCAGCTCTTGATGGTGCATTCACACCCTCATTAGAACCAGGTTTTCAAATGCTGCATAGTTTAGAACAAGAACAGTTGCAAGGATTAGAGTTGCTAGATGCCCACACATTATCCACAGATGATATAAAGTTAGAGCCCATGGAGTTTTCTCAGACAGACACAAAACCACCATCATTATCACCTAGTGCAAAGAAAAAACGAAAATAATTGACATATTGTATTGTTTATATGTTTCCTATGTAAGAAATAAAAATATTAAAACATTTATAATTTTGTTAAAGATTTTCCTCTCTAAACTTACTTACTTACACGTTTTACTGGTGGTAGGTCTCTCATATGTGAGAAGCCATCTGGGTAGGTACCACCGCAATGTCTATTTCTCCCGTGAAACAACACTGCTTAAATGCACTGTTGTGTTTCGGATTGAAGGACATTGTAGCCAGAGCAACTACTGGACATATTGAGACTTAACATCTTATGTCTCAGGATGGCGAGCGCAGTGGAATATTGCTACTGTTTATGAGCGGTCGTATCGCTTACCATCAGGCGAACGGCTTGCTCGTCTCGCCATTCAATGCAATAAAAAAAAAAAAAAAAAAAAAAATAAACCTAGTAATAAGTGAAACAGAAGACTTCATAATGAAGATTATATTTCTAGATTTAAAAAAGAACAAGGCCTTTGAATTTGAGACTAGAATATAAATTCAATCAATTTACACTTGCTCAATAAGATATATTTGTAGTAAACATTTTGATGGTTGAATTAAACTTATGAATTATGTTTTTTCTCTGGGTGTCCATTTGATTTTGTTTGGGTACAAATAAAAACAATATGACATAGCACCAAATAATTTATTTGTGTTCAATTCAATAAGACACTGGGTAGAAAACTTGCTGCCAATGTGCTGATTACACAAATCGACAATTCTTATTTTACTATATACAACATGCAAATTGATAAACTGAATGTCAAAATGTCACACAAAACGGTCAAATGTTAAAAATGTGCCAGAAACTGGACAAATTAAGGCACTGAAATTGTTAATTAGAGAAAATCTATCACATAATATATCACAATTAATATGATTTTTGGAAGTAATAAAATTCAGATTGTTAAAAATTCAAATATGATTAAAATACCTAACTATGAATTCAACCTTATGGAATGAAGATCAATACGCCCATAATGAATCCATTTCAGTGGAAACTTAACAATGATTGCTAAATGTGAGCAAAATTCATCAATATCAAGCGTCTATAAGAACAGTATTAAAATCTGCATCCAAATTCATAACTATGTTTCTGAAGTATAGAAATCTCACTTATTTATTACTGACATTTTTATGTACAGACTACTTATAATACATTCAAGATGTTACTTTTGCAAGTCAGCCATTCTCATAAGTGTAGGTTTATTCATATAACATTAAAACCAATCTGGCTACAATAAATTGTCTTTGCAAAACAGATTCAGTTATGGGCAGAAACTTATTACTAACTTAAAAGAGAACTATACATTTAAATCTAATGACAAGTTTGCATCTAATTTACTTCCTCTCCGGAGGTGTAGTCTTCTTTCGTCGGAATAGCAGGATATGGGGTTCTGAAACATAAAAAAGTTATCAATATTTATTCAGACAGATATGATTATACTACTACAATTTGAAACATCTTACATGCATTATGTGTGTGTTTTAAGTGTGTATGGCTTGTTTGAACTGTTGGCTACACATTCATTATTTTCACAAAAACAATCTATCTGTTCATTTCTTTACAAAAATATATGAAAATATTTCCAATAGTGTCTTGTGTAAAGTAAACATTTGTACATATTTTTATTTATTTTCCCAATTATACTCTTGTCTGTATGGGAGGTGTTATAAAAATGTATATGTGTACTGAGTAATTTACTATAAAACTTACCAGGTTGATGCATCATATAGTGTACCCATCCTTGGCTCTGCTGCACTCCGATACTGCGCCATTCTTGCTCTGACATAAGGTGGTTCTTGGGCACCAGCTTTACCATTTCTTTGGGGAGAACCACATGTCTGTGAATATTAACACTTAGTTGAGCATACAATCAAGTTTAAAATATTACGAGAAATTGTGTATAAGACTGTGTACTAGAATAATGTATTGAAAAAATAATAAAACACAATATAATACTTATGCTCAATAACATAAGATTAAAGTGAATTCTCTAGTACCATACAGCTATGAAATAATAACAATAATGTTATGGTACAAATACAATATTTGAAATGTAACTAAAAGTGGCAATCTTTGCTTTGAACATAGAAAACAATCTATTGCAAATAAAAATACTACATAGTATTAAGATATGAATGTAACAATCTAATTATGTGTGAGAAGTGCACATCGATTTGATCCATAATATGGTAAGTGATTGGTCATTCGACTGCAATTGCTTATGCTAAAATTACAGGGATTTGGGCAATTTCTGCTTAAAAGAACGATAAATATGAGTAAGTAATTAAGAAAACCAGTAGGTTGAACCTGATTATTTATGGGCACTAAAGTTCGAAGTGACAGAACTTATATTGGTTTATTATTCATTGAAATAGTTAGGTTATTTGCGGTTACATCTGAATTTACGATCTTAAACGTGTACATTAACAACTAAACGTAAACAAATGTAAAAGAATAGCTTGCTTTCAGCTATGAAAAACATAATGATTACGAAGCCCTACAATTTACACTTTTATTATTGTCACCAAACAAGCACAATTGTTAACGTGGAATGATTTAATTTATTAAATTACCGGTATTCGTGTTCTTCATCGTAATATTTTTCGGAATAATAGATTTCTCTCGCCGACATGATCACTCACACCGAATTCCACGATGTATATGAAAATAAACAATTAATACGCCTTTCTGTACTCCAAGCGTTTTACTAATCTCGCAAATACCAATTTTTACTCAAAGCGAAGCTCACACAAACACTTTTTCTAGAACTTTGTTGAGAAAACTTTCAAACAGACACGACAAAGAAAACGTCGATTTAACGAATTTCAAAATTCGAAAATTCTGGTGTTGCCATACACAATGAATGACAACTGCAAAATACTTGTATTGTTTGTTTGAAATAGTCGATTTTCTTAAAACACCTAACTCCCAACAAATGTGAAATAAACCGATTTTAAATAAAATAGGTACTTGTAGTTTTATGAGAAACATGCGGTTTTTCAGAAACCTCAAAAGAATTCCTTGTTATCTTGAAATGATGTACTTTTTTGTTTCAAGGCAGAAGATCGAGTTCATTTCTAAACTAATTCTTTTTTAATAAATATGCAAAAGAACTGAAGACAATTATTACGTTGTCTTGTAGACTAAATTCAGTAGTTATATAAGAATCATAACCAGTGGCGTAATTACTCCATCGGGGGCCCGTGGCAAATTTCATCAAATGGGGCCCTTCGTATATGTAAAAAAAACTTTACATTGTAATTTCGTTTTTATGAATCTTTTTTTAACGTGGCCTATTTGTAAGCGGACCAGACGCGGTCGCCAACATGTTCATGCTCGTCTCGGGATCAAATCCCAGGGCACACCTCTGACTTTTTGGAATCATGCGTGTATTGATATTCCATCACCACGCACTATGACGGTGAAGGAAAACATCGTGAGGAAACCTGCATACCATAGCGATTTGTAACAACTTCTATGTTACGTTAAGTCCGCCAGTCTGCACTAGATATAGCCACGCACTTAGTTAATATGAGCTTATACAGTACAGTACAGACTTTTTTAATGATGGCTTCATATTGATCATCGGATTTTGAACATAAATCATTTCATGAAATTTCGTCGCAGTTATAGCGACTCTAAGTTGTCTAACGTATCATTGATATGCAGAATAAACTGGGTGGGCGACAGCACCGAGCCTTGAGGAACTCCGACATTTACCGACATGAGCGCCGAAGCGTGTTCATCGACGACGACACATATTCTACGCCCATGCAGAAAGCCGGAAATCCATAAATACAGGTTGCCCGACAGGGCAGACCGTATGCCGGAAGCTTAGAAAGAAGACCACGATGCCAGACCCTATGCAACTCCTTGGCTATATCGAGGCTCACAGCAAGAGCCTCGCCACGCCGGTCTAATCGCCTCACCCCAGCGATGCAGAACAAATGCTAGAAGATCACCCGTTGATCGGTTTTGACGGAATCCGTGTTGTCTGTCACTGATCAACGAGTGATCCTCCAGGTAGCGGATCAATTGAGCGTTTATGATCCGCTCCATAACCTTACAAGTCACTGAGGTTATAGTGATAGGGCGATAATTGGTAGGGTCTGACCGAAGACCCTTTCTGGGGATCGATTTCACTGATCGCTTTCATTGGCCTCCGTCCAAGATTTAGGCACAACTCCTATGTGGTAGGAAAGAGACAAGTCAATGCAGGAGACAGCTCCGCTGCACAAGCTCTTAGAACCACAACCAGTATTCCATCCGGACCATTGGCTTTCCGCACATCGAGAGGCCGAAATTTATTTATCTTGATCCATTTTTTCTCTACTGTTGGACATAGTCTTCTTCCAAATTGCGCCATTTCACCGTGTCGTCAGCTTGTCGCATCCAGCATCAGGCAGCGACCTTTTGCAAATCGTTACTCTACCTAGCTGGAGGGCGTCCTACACTATATTAGCCAAGACGCGGTCTCCTCTCAAAAATATTTAAACCCCATAGGTTATCGGTTCTTCGATAGATGTGGCCAGCGCACCGCCTACTTCAGCTTGCTAATCTTGTTTGCTGTCTATAACTTAGGTTCTCGGACGGATAAGCTCATTACTTATCTTATCCTTCAAAGAGATACCGAGCATAGCATGCTCCATAGCTCGCTGAGCAACCTTGAGCTGGTTGAGCAGTCGTACTGTGAGTGTCCAAGTCTCAGCACCGTACGTTATGGCAGGTAAGACGCACTGGTTAAAACCTTTGTTTTCTAGCTTTGTGGTAAAGGTGACGTGAAGACTGGACGTAGTTTACCAAATGCTGCCCAGCCCAGCTGGAACCTCCTCGTAGCGTCTTTCTCAAAGTTGTTTCTACCTTCGGGGTCGGCCCCAGGTAGGCATATTCTGAAACAACTTCCAGCTGGTGGCCACAAACAGCAAAAGGTTGGATCAAGGTGGTGGTTGATCATTACTTTGGTTTTGTCGAAGTTAATTTTATGATCTATTCGCAGTGAGGCTGAAGCCAGGTCATGCAGCATCTGTTGAACTGACTGTCGATTTCTACGTTCGTTTATTATTTTATTAATTTATTGTCACTGTCTCATAAAAAGAGCCATTGGGCTTACAGTGACTTTTCTCAATCACAAATAGTTTCACATCGCATTTAATTTTTTTTAATTACACGTGTGTGTAACATATTATGGAGATATAATATCTTCCACTCCTATAAATATGGTTCAATTTTATTTTTGTTCGTACTTGATTGTGATTGTTTTGAGTCTGAATATTCCTTATCGCCGAGATTTGCTATAATGGAATTTTTAGTTTCATTCATTCGTTCGTTTCTGGGACTCTGTTTACTCGCCTTTTCATCAATGAATTGGTTCCCAAAGTATTGACTTATATTAGGTAACAATTTATTTATTGCTACCAGTGAAATAGTTTCTTTAACAAGACATGTTTATATTTATTTGGAAACTATTACCTTAATATTCATTAAATTGTAATTTATTGATTTCCAACTAATATTATACTGTAATGAAACAAAACATTTAAATCAAATATTATCGTGAAATGTTTGTCATTATTGTATTAATTAATTTCGTTATTGATTTACATTATTCTTTGCTTACACCCAGTCGGGTTTGGGCCCGAGGCCCTATCGAATCGGGGCCCTGTCGGGCCAGGGTTCTGCCGGGCCGGGGGCCCCTAAGGCCGGGGGCCCGTGGCATTTTGCGCACTCTGCCACCCTATTGTTACGCCACTGATCATAACTTACCCAAAAGCTCATAAATCTTTGAAACCATAGTTCAGAATATCTCATAATCAACTAATAATAAATATGCCCGCCCTTCAGTGCATTTGGAGATTCAAAACATGACGATGAAAATCGCGCTAAAATAAATATTAACTAAATTCAATACATTTCGTTTAAACGGTATTGATATCACAATCTATCTTCATTTTTTTTTATTGCTATGAATGACGAGACCAGCAAGCCGTTCGCCTGATGGTAAGCGATACGACCGCTCATTTCTAATAGGTCTGTGACCGCTCATAAACAGTAGCAACATTCCACTGCGCTCGACATCCTGAGACATAAGATGTTAAGTCTCAATATGTCCAGTAGTTACTCTGGCTACAATGTCCTTCAATTCGAAACACAACAGTGCACTTACGCAGTGTTGTTTCACGGGAGAAATAGACATTGCGGTGGTACCTACCCAGATGGCCTCTCACATATGAGATACCTACCACCAGTATTTTATTAAACTATTATATTTATTAAACTTTCTGCCATAGCACAAGCAAGCATTTTCAGAATCTTTGCAAGCAGTAATAATTTCAGTAATTTCACCAGATATCACAGAGCACTCACAGAATAGATTACCATATTTGAAACCAGTAATGCTTCACTAGAGATGTACTGGAGCCCGCGCACCACACGTCGAAACTTTACGCGCTTACCGCCCTGTCCTCATATTTATGTCGATGGAATATCTATATTATATTTCCAAAAACCTTAACTCCAAAATGAAATCCATTGCGTATAAAGCAGTCTTTATTTATCTAAATTTAAAGGCACTGTATTTTCAACGCACGCTACATCATCTCCTTCATCCTCATGCAAGTTTTTATGACTTTCGAACTCCTCTTTATCTTTAAATTTAGAAGAACATTTTTCACAGAAGAATTCCTTCTGATTTTTGTGTATGTGTTGTATGTGTCGCTTCAGATGTGAAGCACGGGAGAGGCGGAGGCCACAGTGGCAGCAGACGTGTGGTCTGTTCCCCGAATGTATCAACAGATGTTGTTTGAGGTCACTGCGAGTGATAAAGGCGTGTCCACACGTGTCGCACTCGAAGTTTTTCTCACCTGTATGGCGCCTGTAACAATAATTTCTCTTAGTTAAGTAAAATATCGCAAGTAAGGCCTTTAAAACCTAGAGGATAAAACACTTTTGCAATGTTGCAATTCTTACTTGGCTTTATACAATCACATTGCGTTTACAACCAGGAGAAAAAAATCACGTTAACTGCGGCGAACACATACGTAGTGTTTTTTTTTTTGCAAAACACGATTGCGGCTGTCACACAACGACTGTGTTATTCATTGATTTGAATACCGTTAGTAACATTTTTATGAAAAACATCTTTCAATTGATTGATGGACTAATTAAATGAAAAATGGCAAAAAATATGAATAATAATTTATCAAATATTTTTTAATGTTTGTCTTTAGTAGTCAGCGTTACCACCTATCCTCGTTTATACGCTTCGTGTACATGTCGTTTATACAAATTTTGCCAAAATACAAACCTGACATGGTACTGCAAATGTCCGACCGTGCGAAAACTGCGTGGACACAACACGCATCGGTATGGCTTCTGTCCAGTATGTTTTCGTTTATGCGCGGCCAATCCTGCCGACTGAGCGAACGATTGACCGCACACTGTACACTGATGTGGTTTCTCGCCCTAAGATCCACAATAAAAATTAAATTATATGCACATTTAGATGCCAGAGAAAGCCCTATATTAAAAACAAACAATACCTCAATTATTTGGGAATTTATTGATTAGATTTTTTAGCAGTATAGGAATTATATTTTTTTTAGGCACCCTCGGTGGCGCAGGCGGTTAGACGCCGCCTGTCAAACGAGAGGACCCGGGTTCGATTCAATAGAAATATTTCTTTTGATTCTGGGTGTTGACACCGAAGTCTCTAGTAGTTACTAATACCCACAACACTATGTGACTGGACTGGTAGTTATTTATTTCGATTTTGAAATAATTGTAATAACAGACTTGTTTTTTTTTAAATAAATTTTTTTGTTGTTCGTGAAAAGCAAATATTCTACTTACAGTATGAACTCTAATGTGGACTTTTAGGTTCTGAGCGAGTGAGAATTTTTTGTTGCAATGTGGACATGTGTAAGGTCGTTCTCCTGTGTGTGTTCTCAAATGGGTTTTCAGACGAAACCTGGACCAAATAAAAATATAATAATGCAATGATAGTTCAATGTCATGTCAATTTTATTGGGATTGAGTTTGTATTCTTGGGATGGAATAGTGGTAACTGGTCCATACCATCTGTATCAGCCCATATAAGTCCCACTGCATGGCATGGGCCTCCTCTATAATCGAGTGTACAATTTAGAATGGTTAGGCCATATAGTCCACCACGCTGGCCTAGTGCAGGTTGACAGACTTACATACCATAGATTTTTTTATAAATCCCTATGGCATGCAGGTTTCCTCACAATGTTTTCCTTCACCGTTATAGTGCATACCATAATAGTCGACAAAATAATGCCAAAACAATAAATTATCTACTTGTGAGGCCTAGCTGTATTCCCTTATATCATGCCATACACAACAGTGAACAACATAATGTATGTTAATTGTAATGAATAAAATGTATAATCACTGTTAACATGTTTAAAACAAGCTGCAAAAATAACTTGTAATTTAAAGTGTATTTTAAACACATACCTAGATGACATCACCTTCCCACATGTAGAACACTGTTGTTTCTGTGCTTTTTTATTTCTATACTTATTTTTTTTCTCATCAAACTGTGTGGCGTTCTCATCATTACTCTGATTGGTTCCATTATAATTTTCATCAATCAATAAACATTTTTCATTGTCACTTCTAGGTGATGGAGAATCATATATTTTTGGGCTGTTGCTCACTTGTAGATATATTCTATTATTTATTTCTGGTTCTTCATGTCTTTTTTCTAAAAGTGATCTAAGCTCTGTGTCTGTTCGTTCACATAATTGTATAAATTCAATGCAGCTATCTAGGGCCTTAATACATTTTGTGCATATTGTGTTTGGTAGACCATCATTTGGTGAAATCTGAAATTGCACCAATTATAAAATTATTGGAAAATATGGATGATGTATTAAAACATTAAAAAATATTTATGATAAAAAATATATTTTTAACATTTTTAATAGATATATTTAATCACTACACTCACTGACAACTTATAAGATTGTTCCAGGTAAATACTGAGGATTTATTTATTCTAATAAATAAAATGAGTGTTAAGTGAATCTTAGATTTGTCTGTAACCAACGAAACCGGAAGATCTGCTATTGGGAGATGTAGAGAGCTTGTAAGTTGTACAAGTCAACATTCCTGCTAAATTTCCATGGCATTTAAAAAGAATTTCGCCAGGTGTCTGTTAAAAATATAAAAAATCTTTCGACTGTACTTACATATACTTTAGTTATTGACATAATTGACGTAGATATCATACTAAGGCCCCGCTTAAGGAATATACTTGTTAGTAAATCTTGGCCTAAACATATTCTACATACATTTGTAAGCATGTTTACTTAATTTAAAATGATCGAAAATTATCGAAAATGAAAATAAATACAAATTGAGTTTGACTTTGATAGTGATACTCGTGATACTGTCAAATTGACAGTACCAGCTCGAATGAGCTCGAATAAGAAATTGGCCAAGGAATAACGAGTATTCAGGCAAGTGTATTTTTACACGCTTTATATTGTTTGATTGGGATTAATGCGTTCTGTGCGCAGTTGAATTTACGAATTGACCCCTTTATTGGTATATTGTATCGGATTAAAGGGATAGATTACGGAACCCTAACACCTTATTGCATACATAACCCAGGAGAAATTAGAAAAAATACCATATTATGATCCGGTGATTGTTAAATAAAATTCGATACAAATTACAATATTTGCACTAAAAGGTAAGTTGTAATTAGTTGAATTTAATACCATAACACATGGTTATCAGCTAAATAATAAAGATTAGATTAAACTATCAGCATTTTAATGATAATTAAGTTCAGTTCCGTCAGTTCAGTATTATGAATTGTGATAAACTATTGAGCGCGCGTGAACTGAAACGTAATAACTTGTGGCAATTTCGAATTTGGAAGGTAGGACTTTCACTTGGCCTACTTTATAAACGAGTATTAAACAGTCGTAGTTTGGATTTGGCTAGGATTAAACGTAATGAGCCCTTTAAAATTATATCATTTTAATGCAAGCGCACCGTCCCGTGGTGCATTGATGGCTGCAAGAGCCGCCGGCATGCCAATTGAGGTTGAAGTCGTGGATTTATTCAAAAAAGAGCAGCTAAAAGAGGATTTTCTGAAGATAAACTTTCAACATTGTGTGCCAACTTTGGTCGATGATGGTTTCGTGCTTTGGGAGAGTCGCGCCATAGCAAGCTATCTTATCGATAAATACGCTAAAGATGACCAATATTATCCAAAAGACTTAAAACAACGGGCCGTAGTTAATCAAAGATTGTTCTTCGACAGTGCTACATTGTATCCAAAAATCAGGGTCGTGTTTGTAAGTAATTTTAACTTTTAATAATTTTGCCTAAGTTGTGAAAAAGTTAAAAAAAAAAACATTTGTCCTCACTCCTCACATTGTCTTCTCATTTATTGAGTAAGTACACTTCAACTCTCCCCGTGGGAATCGAATCCAGGTCGCTCTGGCACATAAATCACATGCTTCCAATTACTTCATAATAAGAACAAGTTAGTAGTTGCAAAAGTTCTAAGTATATACCTAACGGAAATCCGTAAATCGTAATAAACTCTTCCATCATACAACACCTAGGTGCGAAACAAATATTTGTTTTTGATTTGGATCGAGCCCGCGTCCATTCCTTTTCAAGCTGGTTTCTCAACCAACTGCTATAAGTAGGTGTGAACCATGAGGTCTTTGGTTCGATTCTCGATTTAAGTGTACGATGTTGATTATGTGACTTCATGTATATTTCATTATTGAATAAATATTTATACTTGTATACATTTTATGCGCGATTTCCCTACTACTACTACTACTACGTAGGGCTCTGGGGTATGCTTGATTAATATTACCCGTGATACTGTTTCCAGTACCCCATCCTATGGCTTGGGGTAACAGAAATCCAGGAGCCACAGAGAAATGATTTGAACGTCTCTCTCGGACATATGGAGGAGTTTTTGGCCGCGACTAAATGGGCAGCCGGTGACAACCCTACCATCGCCGATACGGCACTGTTTGCATCAATTTCCAATATTCTGGTAAGATTAGTAGTTTCCAAAATTATAAAGTAAGTAGATTGATAAACACAAGTGTAATAGTCACTATTTACGGTTAATATGTGTAACATTGTAGTAGAATACAATTATTAATATTTATCGGCTCGTTTGCTATACACCACGTCTTCACACCCCGTTTCGTCCTCCACGTCTATGATCTATCTCCTTCTATATCTATGTCTATCTCACTCACCCTTGGTTCGCGCAGTGTATAGTCGACAGATGCTAAGAGTATCAATTTATCAATACACTACAACAAGCAATACTGTCAACTGTCGACCCAGCAGTGTCTTGTGTCCTAGGTATACAAAATTACGAGAGAATATACGAGTTTCGACTGACATGAGGCAATTTCTCTTGCCATACTTATTCTTACCTTAGCAGGCCGGCATAATTGTTTATACTCTGCCTGGGCAGTACCTTACGCTTATAATCAGGTGTAATGCCGCCACTATGCCCGGCCAGAGTAAAATAAAAAAAATATATATATTTATATAAATTGCCACATCATTTACTGGCATCCTATATTATAGGCTCTGGGTAATGAAAAACTTGGGTTCAATTCTCAGACGTGTCGTATTAATTACAAGTTACTGGAATTGTATGTCGGAATTGGAATAGTATCTATCCAATTACAGAACAAAAAAAAACTAATGTGACCATTTTTAATATGTATGATTTAAACTTAAAATATAATTCGTTATTATCTTTTATAGGAAGTAGGCTGGGACATTTCCAGTTGGCCGAATATTCAAAGATGGGTGGAGCAATGCGCTTCATTACCTGGTGCAGACGAAAACGCAGAAGGCGCCAAAGTATTCGCCTCACGCGTCAAAAAGAACATGAAATAAACTGAACATTTACAAAATTATACATTTTTAATTAAACTTATAATATACATTATACAGCAGTAACTTTACATGTAGAATTTTAACACTAATTGATGTTCGTTCTTTACACGTCTTTTCAAAACTGTTTCTGACTTGTATCCATATTGGCTCATAATTTCAATAACTTCTTTTGGAATGTTTTCTTCAACGAGTAGGAGGTAAAATATGCCATTGGGTGCTAGCTTCTTTGGTATCATTGCTAGTAACCTGTCTGTAACTTCCCTGCCTTTCACCCCTCCTGCCCAGCTCGCAGTAATGTCCTGACCACCACATTCTTCAGACTCTGTTACCACATATGGTGGATTGAATATGATAACATCAAACTTATTGTCCACAAACGAATCTGCCAAATCCATATTCACAGCATCAAGATTAACTTTATTGTGTTTGCTTGTTGCATTTGACATCATACAGGCTTTCAAGTTAATATCAGTACTAATACAGAAAGATTTTGGGAATGCCATTCCAAAAGCTGTAATTACCACTCCACTCCCTGATCCAACTTCTAGACAAAATATGGGGTTTTTAGCCTTTAAGTATTCTAGATCTTTCTCTAAAGCATCTATCAGGAGGAAGCTATCCTCAGCTGGTTCATAAACATAGTCAAAATCAGCCTTGTCAATGTGGTTTTGGTATGGAGTCTCCATCGTTAGTTTATGGTCCCTCTATCAGATACAACGCCACTGGTACTTTGCTCTGGTTCTTGAGTGGGTTCGGACTGTATCGCAATACGGACACCTTTATCCTTGCTTATCATACGCCTAATTTCATTTAATCTATCCTGAAATAAAGAAACATGTTTATTACTATTTGATTGATCTACAGGGTATATCAAGACTGCTACCGAAAACGAAGCCGGGTGGTAGTCTAAGCGACTTCAGACACAATGCAACAGAAAAAGTTGCAAAAAAAAGCGACAATTTTTTTTTGTTATTTTTTTCCTATGGCCATATTTGGGTGGTAAATAATTTTTTTCCTAAAATAATAGTGTATACCCTTTTATTTATAAATACTCTAAGGTATAAAAGAGTTTAAATTATTATTTTAGCAAAAACTATGGATTTACCACCCAAAAATGACGATATTTAAAAAATCATAAAAAATAATTGTCGCGTTTCTATGCGAAATTTTTAATTGCATTGTGTTTGTAGCCACTAAAACTACCACCCGGCTTCGTTTTCGGTAGCAGTCTTGAGATACCCGGTATATGTAGTTTGTGTGTCATTTTTGTAGTGTGTACTTCTTAAATTGAATTGCGTCTCAGACTAATGAATTCATTACTCCGCCACTATTCTCCAGCTGGGTAATGGCAGAATATCAGTGTTTGCTCGTGTGAGTGAACGTATGCTGAGTCATCACCCTTTTGTTCTGCTGCAACACATATGCTGCTACACTTTTTTTTTTTATTAGATATTTGTAATATTAGTATTTGTAATAGATTTGTATTTTAGTTTTGTATCAGTGTATGTGTACTTTAATGAACAAATAAAGGTTTTTCTATTCTATTCTATTCTACCTCTGAAGTAATACAATCACTTCTAGTGGATGTTTTTTTTATGTAGCAATATTGATAATTCATTGTGATCATTTAGCCCAATATAAAGATAGTTAGAAAAAAGAATTAACGATAAAAAAATTACTTTCACATACAAGGTTATTTTTCTAATACTGCAATTTTTTTATTGACTCAAGAGTTTAATACTAATTAAAATGTGGTGTAAAATATTAGTTCTTGGAGAAATGACAAATTTTACATTTTGTTCACAAAGCCCCATACAAAAAAATAAACTTCAAGTTCATTTCTCCAAGAACTCTGGACCTGGATCTAAATTATGTTTATATTTATTGAAAAAATATATTTTTCTCTACACAAAAAAGTAGGTTTCATTGAGCAAAAACAATTTTCGCAAGAATTCTAAGTTTCATAGTACAATGGGCGTTCTCCTTTAAGAGCGTTTACACCTTGCGCGCAAAGTCAAATATAGGTATTTCTTCGTTAATTTCACGCCACAGATCACTCCCAATAGATACCTAATGCAAGGCAGCGGTTGCGCGCAACACATATAGGCTATCAGATAGACATAAACCGATGCCAAATGTCGCGTCATCAGTGTCGTCCAAGTAGTGGACCCGCACATGTCTTCGCACGTTAGCGAAAAATACATTTTGGGAACATAATATTACAGTTAATAATGATTTGTTCAATAAAATGGTGTGCAAAAAACTCAAAAAAATAAAGTATCTAAAAAAACGCAATAAGTTTTCATCGATAACTAATATTCTTTAAATTAATTTAGTCCCGAGCGAGCTCAACTTATACTCGTTAATGTATCAATGTCAAACAGTCGAGTTCGGATGGAGAATCAGCCGTCTCTTTTTCGCATAGCAATAACCGTAATAAGCCATCTTTTTTTGGCGAAATCACGCGTTCTTCTAGTGTTTGACGCATGTTTATAATATAATTCCCAGAAATATCGATATTGTAAAACAATAATGTAAATTAATTTTATTAAATGACAATGTCACAAAATATATATTGATTTAAATAAAAATTGCAAATTACCATAATTACGTTATTTTATGTAATTTGAAATAGTTAAATTTGTTAACAAGGTAATTTTACAATATTTTTTTATTTATCTTTGGCGTAATTAAATTTCCTTTTTTCCCTCTAGTTGTATACGTTTTCAAATATAATGGGAAGGTATTTATCATAAGTTTTAGTATACTAAGTTTACTGAGAATCAGTAGCACAAGCTATTGCACTAATTTTAACATACGTTGTATATATCGTCTCAAAAACATTCATAGTTCGTCAAGTGGGTTTCATCGTCACTTGTCGATATTACATTTACTACAGCCGCCGTCAGAATTCAAGAAACGGAATAAGTTATTGTAGCCCTTTAGGGCGTGAGGTTTAGTTATTTACTATTTCATATTTTTATCTGATCTTTTATATCAACACTTAATTTGGGTATTTCGCCATTATGGTATACAAAAATACACGGTGAATAATAGAAATTAAACCGTTACATACTAAAGTATAAATCTTAATTCTATTTTATTCGTAGTTAGCGGTTGCCGGTTGGTATAATTTATCAGATCAGGTGAAAAAATATTATCAATCATTTAACAAGTTAGTAATTAAGTTATAGAAGCGATCATAACACATGAACTTACTGGCAAATCGAACTATCGATACATTTTTTTATTTATCGACTTATGCCTCATCTCTCCAGTGAAGTCCACGTGACCGCGCTGCAACCCGCCCACCCCCCACGCAGTTCCCTTCGTTGGCGTTTTCGGTTCAAAACAAAACTATCGTAATGCGGTATCTATTGGAAGTGATCTGTGTTTCACGCACACATAAGCGACCAAAGCTGTGTGCGTAGAGCTGCCGCGTCGGCTCGCTATACAGTCAGCGCAACCAACTTTGACCCCTGCGCTTCAATATTCTAATATTAAATTGAAATGTAACTTATGATTTATATATTGGTAATATTATATCATAAAAATATTTTATTTGCATTATAAGTAGACAAATATTACTGTGCAAGCAATGAACAATACAAAGGACAATGGCAGATTTCCATACATGATTTTAGTTGATGTAAATTTAGAGCGTTTATTGATGAAAAAAATATAAGTGAATTCCGCTGCCGTTCCTAAACAATAATGTGTTGAGAAATACTGATGAAAAAGTCTACATTACTTACTAAACGTTTTTAATTTATAGATATTGAGGTTATGTTCTATTTGTAATTTTCAATTGAAATATTATTATTTTCTTAAAAATGTTATTTGGTGAACTAGGGCTATGATATAAATCTTTACCGCACTTGTTTTACCAAACAAAGCTATTTTTTATAACAGATTTTGCGAGATTCAATGAAAAATATTTTTTGTCGGCTTAAAAGACCTTACGCCATTGCTGAAAAAAAACTCACTCCCATACAAAATAGTCAATAAAGCTTTTTATTTTATTGTGAAACTTAAACATCGTTACACAACTATAATTAGTATGCTGAAAATTCACGAAAAATAATAATATTATTATTAGCAAGTGTGACATTTCTAAACGCGTTGTTCATGGAAATACGATTTCGCCATTGTCCTTTAGATACTAATCATATTTTCGTTATTATTACATTGTTAAGTTGCATTCAAATCAGTGTTCAATCAGTAGACACTACGGATAGTCCATTGAAATGTTACATGAGCTTTGTATTTTTTAGAGGACGCAATTTTATTTTTGACATATGTGTGGGCGGTCAATAGAAGCTTGACCTCAAGTTTGTGGGGTCGCCACCTTTGTCCCCCGGCCGCCATCTTGGAAAAAGGGGTGAAAACTATCTCGGAAACTATACTTCTTACGAAAAATTTGTAAAAACATAATTTGCAGCTAATTGTATTGCCTACAAATATGTTTATATAACTTTTTGTCCTAAATTAAAAATTAAAAAAGTTATAAGCAAAAAAGTGAGTTAATATTTATAAAAAAAATCTTTTTTACTCTATAACTTTTTATTAAAAAACACCTCACTTTATTGCATTTTTTTTATTTTTATTAACCTATTCTGTGCCACTGATGGGCAAAGGTCTTTTTTTTTTGTCTTGCGGGGAAAATCCCTTTACGGACCATCCCACCCCGAAGGGCGGGGGTGTGTCGGACTCACCGGTGCGCCTTCCGGCCCAGCGAGACGTGGAGCTGGGTCGGGTCCCTATCGTAGTCTGCGCACCGAAATACCGACTAAAAACCCCGCGTTGGCCACCATGGGTGCACTTTGGAGACGGCCCCGGGATAATGCTCAACAGACGCGCCAGGACCGCCTCCTTGTGCACTGCCGCTTAGAGCGACGCGGCTTTAAAAGCGTTTGGCGTTACGTCTCGGGGGCCGCCAGGATAGGGAGGGCGGCCCCGTGTGGCCTCTGAGGCACCGGGTTAGTTGGCGTCCCGGCGCCTAGTTCGTCGTCTGCGGTGACGACGAGCGGGATCGGTCTGCTCCCGATCCCGCTCAGCGCTCTCCTTCTGCGACATGACACGTTCGCAGAAGGAGAGCATGGCTCGCCACGAACTCCGGCTGCCGACCATAGCGGCGACCACGGCCGGCAGCGAAAGGTCACTTCCCACGACCGCGATGAGAGCGCTGCGCTCCTCGTCCCAGGCTGGGCACTCCTCCAGCGTGTGCTGGGCCATGTCCTCACGGTAGTTGCCACAGTGGTGGCACACGGCGGACTCCTCCGCTCCGGCTATGCAACACAGGTACGCACCGAAGCAGCCGTGCCCGGTGAGCACCTGCGTCAGCCGGTATGTCGGTGCACCGTGGCGCCTGTCCAGCCACTGTTCGAGGACAGGTCGCACTGCTGCGACGCACAGTGGGCTGAAAATCGCGTTTCATAGACATTCAAATTTTTTTTTCCAATTTGACGGGTTTTTTAATTGGAATCTATTAAAACATGCTTGTTCAGGATACCTTTTAAGTATGAAGACATAAATCACAGGAAAAGGTACACATTCGATTTTTTTTCAAAAATGTTGTATGGAGAAAACCATAAAATAAGCTATATCTCGGCTGGCACAAGAATGGCCGTTATTTCCTCTCGCATGATTTTTGCTCTATTTTTTTGCAATTTTTTGATGTATCACACCACAAGGGGCAAAGCGCGGCTTTTGAGAAAAAAAATCATATCAAAAAAAAATTATTATTTCTGTTGACTTCAATCTTGGTTGGCAAATTTGAACCACATGTCTCTAAAAATAATAAATAGCGGTCACAAAACAACTTTATTGCTGGTTAACCCACCCAATTTCACAATAATAAATAATACGCGGCTTATATCAAAGAAATATTTTTTTACCTGACTTGTTTATGACACACAAATCGGTCTTGGATACTCGAACTTTTCCAAACAATGGATAAATTTTCACCTGCAAGTACTTACCTATTGTTTTGTTCCTAATTCAGTTATTTAAGACCCAATAAATAAAAAAAGGCAGCTGCGTAATTATGAAGGGTCATTATAATGGTACAGGTGCCTAATGATTTTGTTATTTATTTAAGAAGTATAAATAAACATTTGTTTGCTGTAATTTTTCAGTTTACCTCGATTTGTGCTTGTGTAAACATCGATTATAAACACGGAAATTGAAAGTTTAGCAACTTAGACTTGTCTATGATTTTGAAAAACACGGGTAATTACAGTGACTTCCTTTCGTTATATAACAATGTCGTTTTATGTTTGAATTTAAATCTTTCAGATGAAGACAGTCTTACGTTGAAATTATACTGTAGAAGATTTACTCATACCCTTGTGGAAAAATGGAAGCGATCTCATCGAAAATTAGAAGATTTTTTGAAAGATTATGAGGACTGGCTTCAGTGTGATATCGATTGGCCAAGTTGCATTGCAGAACCGAAGGCATCAGATGTTGGGGCATCCGAATCTCATATCACCCTCGAAAGTCCAGTCCCTTCCACATCTTCGTCCGGTGCACCACACACAAGTAAGAAGCGTTTGCCACGAAAACCATTTCAAGATTTAGCAATGAAGCAATAGAAGAGTAGGACTGAAAGTCAAATAGAATGTGAGTCCAGTGAACTTGCATACGCTACTGTGCGAAAAATGAGACAAGAAGGTTTGGACAGTATAGCTACTGCTATTGAGTATATGATAAAACATCCAGAAGCTGCTGATAAGTTTAACGCAATTACCAAAAAATCATGCCCCAAGCCTGTTTTTACACCGGAGAAAGCACTTGGTCTATATTTATCATTAAAGTTGTCTAAGTGGCAATATACAGTGCCCTCCAAAAGTTAGTTGAAATGATCAAAAATGTAATAAATGTGAGGAAATTATGATAAAACCAATTCAAATCATTGTTTTTTAAACTGTTTATTAAAATTTAATCCATTTTGAATATGTCTATCAATAAAAGGTGCATAATAACGTTATTAATAATAATTTATGTACAGAAACAGTAAAATTGCGGTAGCAAAAGTTAGTTGAAATTGATGAAAAAATATTTTAGGGATTGTTATATTTGCCACTGTCTTAACTTTTAATATTTTGTATGGCCGCCATTATTCTGTAGAATTGCTTTAAATCGTCCAGGTGTTGATTCTACAAGATTTTGTAAAGTTTTGACCGGTATAGTCGACCATGTTTCATGAATTCTATTTTTCAACAAATTCCTGTTGCCTTTTATGGAAACAGGGATTCTCGGGTCAATTAATCCCACAAATCTTAAATAGAGTTAAGGTCGAGTAATATTGAAGGCCATCCCAGTAAGTCTACTTCGTTATCTTCAAAATATTATTCAGTTATCCTTGCTGTATGCTACAGATTGTTGTCTTGTTGGAACTTAAAAAAATTACTTTACCACATATGTTCAACAGATTATTATAAATTGTCATGGAAAATATTACAATAGATCTGTGATGTCATCTGCCTTCAATTATTTGCAGTCAGTTCCACACCATTCCAAGAAAAAGACCCCCAAACCATCATACTGTCAACGCCGTGTTTTACAGTCGGCTGCAAGTGCTTGTCGTCGTAAGAGTTATCATTGCTCCTACGACATACAGTTTGCCAACCTCTTTTTCCAAACGGTTAGAAGTTTGATTCATCGCGAAAAAATACTTTATTCCAAAAGTCTATTAGTTTATCTAAATAATTGCGGTCGAACTCCAACCGTCTTTTTTATGGATCGATGCTATGAGGTTTTTATCTGGCAACGTGACCTGGTAAATTAGCATCATGCAGACATCGCCTGGTAGTAGTTATAGAAACCATGGTTCCTGCTTTCTATTACTATTTTTTGATCACTCGTATCACAATCTTGGGATTAATTTTACACTGCCGCACAATTTGTCGATCATCAACAGAATTAGTAGACCTAGGACGCCTCTACCGTGGCCTATCTGCAAGACTAGGACATTCCAAACTTTTCGGCATTATTATTCGCTTATCTTCTTCACTAACTTTGAATAATTTTCCCTCGGCACTAAATTTTTTTATTTATTTTCTATTTACCAATCATCTTTGTTCTATCTTCTACGTGTTATTTTCACTTTGGAGCCATTATTTATTCTAAAACAGTCATATCACCTCACAATATCTAATTAATAAATATAAACTACCCAAACTGCCCTAAACTGCCCTAACTGCCCTAAACCCCCTAATGTCGACACAAAAATTGACCAGGCCCCCAGTCCCCGGCAGCCCCACTATTCCTGGCGATGGTAGCAGCCATGGTTACGGTGGGGCAGGGGGTGCTAAGAATCCCCGGGTTGGCCCCGGCTACCACCCCCGACGACGACTGGCCCTGGTAACACACAACATACGCACTTTGAGGACAGACGAGAAAATTGTCGAACTGGAAGAAGAATTGAGCGGGTTACACTGGGACATTCTGGGGTTATCGGAAGTCCGAAGAATTGGGGAGGATACGATAACCCTGAAGTCTGGTAACCTGCTCTTCTACCGGGGGGACGACCAACAGTCCCGAGGAGGTGTCGGATTTCTCGTCCACAGGTCTCTCATCAACAATATCGTATCCATCGAAAGTGTGTCGAGCAGGGTAGTATACCTTATACTCAGAATATCTAAAAGGTATTCGTTGAAGGTCATACAGGTATACGCGCCGACCTCGACACACCCAGATGAAGAAGTAGAGGAGATGTATGAGGACATAAGTCGGGCCATACATACTTCCAAAACCTACTTCAATGTTGTTATGGGGGACTTCAACGCAAAGTTGGGCAAGAGAAGCGATGCAGAGTTGAAAGTAGGGCAATTTGGACATGGGCAACGGAACCTCAGGGGTCAGAGGCTGGCCGACTTTCTGGAAAAAGAGGGACTCTTCGCGATGAACTCTTTTTTCAAGAAGCCGCCTCACAGGAAATGGACCTGGCTGAGTCCTGACGGTTCTACGAGAAATGAGATAGATTTCATCTTGACGACGAATGGACGGATGTTCAATGATGTCTCTGTGATCAACAGGGTGAAAACCGGAAGTGATCACCGAATGGTTAGGGGCACATTGAATATCAACGTCCAATTAGAAAGGCGTCGCTTGATGAAGTCTACGCTCCGACCTACTCGCGCCCATATCCAAAACCCCGAGAGCTTTCAACTCGAGTTGACAAATCGCTTTGATTGTCTAAAAGAAAACCTTGCAGTGGACGAGTTAAACAGCGGTTTGGTAGAAGCTGTCCATACGGTGGGATCTAAGTATTTTAGACCTCGCCGTAGAGATAGACCACAAAAACTCTCGATCCACACTCTTGACCTCATGGCCGAACGTCGATCTTTGACGCTGCAGTCTTCCGTTGACGCCGAAACATACCGGCGGCTCAATAGACGGATCTGGAAGTCCTTGCGACACGATGTCCGTGCTCACAACACTGTGAGTATTAAGGAGACAATTGAGCGGAACGGAGGCTCCAAAGTGTTTGCAAGAGACTTGTCTATTGGGCAAAGCCAGTTGTCTAGGCTGAAAACGGACGAAGGCCGCCTGGTATCGACGAGGGCAGAGGTATTAAGAGAGATCGAGAGGTTCTACGGACAGCTTTACACCTCGGTTGCCAAACCTACTGTTAGCTCGGCCGAAGACCCGAGAGCCGAGTTGATCCGACACTTTAGCGATGATATCCCGGACATCAGCCTGTGTGAGATTGAGATGGCCCTCAAACAACTTAAAAACAACAAGGCGCCGGGTGAGGATGGAATCACTTCAGAGCTTCTGAAAGCGGGCGGAACGCCGATACTGAAAGTCCTTCAGAAGCTCTTCAATTCCGTTCTCCTCGAGGGCTCAACGCCGGAGGCATGGAGCAGGAGCGTGGTGGTACTGTTCTTCAAAAAAGGTGATAACACTTTGCTGAAGAACTACAGGCCCATCTCGCTCCTAAGCCATGTCTATAAGTTGTTTTCAAGGGTCATCACAAATCGTCTCGAACGCAGGTTTGATGACTTCCAGCCTCCCGAACAAGCCGGTTTCCGAAAAGGCTTTAGTACCATAGACCACATCCATACGCTACGGCAGGTTATACAAAAAACCGAGGAGTATAACTTGCCGCTTTGTTTAGCGTTTGTGGACTATGAGAAAGCCTTTAATTCGATCGAGACCTGGGCTGTGCTACAGTCTCTTCAGCGGTGCCACATAGACTATCGGTACATCGAAGTGTTGAGGTGTATATACAACAACGCCACCATGTCGGTCCGAGTACAGGATCAGAGCACGAAGGTTATTCCACTACAGAGAGGCGTGAGACAGGGAGATGTCATATCTCCGAAACTGTTCACTGCCGCGCTGGAAAATGCCTTCAAGCTCTTGCAGTGGAAAGGATTCGGCATCAACATCAACGGCGAGTATATTACTCACCTTCGATTTGCCGACGATATTGTAGTCTTGGCAGAATCGCTGGAAGACCTTAGCACTATGCTCGAAGACCTTAATCGAGTTTCCCAACAGGTGGGTCTTAAAATGAACATGGATAAAACGAAGATCATGTCGAATATCCATGTTGTGCCCACCCCCATTGGAGTTGGGGGCTCGACTCTCGAAGTTGTAGACGAATATGTCTATTTAGGACAAGTGGTCCGGTTAGGCAGGTCCAACTTCGAGAGAGAGGTCAATCGTCGAATCCAACTCGGTTGGGCAGCGTTCGGGAAACTTCGCGACGTCTTCTCGTCCAAAATACCTCAGTGCCTAAAATCGAAAGTCTTCGATAGTTGTGTGTTACCAGTGATGACATACGGCACCGAGACGTGGCCTCTCACTGTGGGCCTCATTAAAAGGCTCAAAGTCACTCAACGAGCCATGGAGCGGGCTATGCTCGGTGTTTCCCTACGAGGTCGAATCAGAAATGAGGAGATCCGTAGGAGAACCAAGGTTACCGACATAGCCCATAGGATTGGCAAGTTGAAGTGGCAGTGGGCCGGGCACATAGCTCGTAGAACCGATGGCCGTTGGGGCCGAAAGGTTCTCGAGTGGAGGCCACGTACAGGCAAGCGAAGTGTTGGACGCCCGCCTACAAGGTGGACGGACGATCTGACTAAGGTCGCAGGAAGTCGCTGGATGCAGGCCGCTTCCAACAGGTCATTGTGGAGATCCTTGGGGGAGGCCTATGTTCAGCAGTGGACTTCCTGTGGCTGATATGATGATGATGATGATGAAACTGACCTAACAATATTGGTAAATGAGTTTAAAACCACGAGGTTATCGGAAATCGTTAAAAGTTTTCCATTTCAACTGACTTTTGACGCACACAATTCAAGTACTGAGTATATAAACATTGATTAAGAAAGAAAGCAAATGGAATTTCGAGAAATTCGATACTGTATGTATTAGAATAGAGTATCCGAACATAAATAGTAAACAGTTCTTTTATTGAAACTGCGTATTTTAGAAATTACGTGACATCATTGTAAAGGTGAATTAATTTCAACTAACTTTTGGAGGGCACTGTATAACATTAAGGGAAACAGCAATTCGGGAAGCGATGGATGCTGAATCTCAGTGTTATCCTGACAAGGAGACTATTACAGTTACAGATACAACAGCCAAAATTTCCCTTCAGGCTCTTCTAGATTTAACAGTTAAAAGGATTTTGAAAAGTGTACCTGTATGTGGCGATAGAAAAGAACTTATTTTAGTGTCCAAGTGGGGTTTTGATGGTGCATCGAACCAGAGCAGGTATAAACAGAAAATAGAAGACGAATATAATGATTCCAGTGTTTTCATGACCTCGTTAGTTCCGTTAAAGCTGACCGATGGTAACGAAGTCGTATGGCAAAATTCAAAGCCCTGTTCAGCACATTTTTGTCGTCCAGTGCAGTTTAGTTTTGTTAAAGAAAATAAACTTGTGGTTACTGAACATTTGAAGGAAATTGAAGACCAGATCAAGTTTCTAACAACTACAGACTGTAACGAAATAAAAATTTGTCATAAATTAATGATGACTATGATAGATGGCAAAGTTTGTACTTACATTACTGATGCCCGATCTAGTGCTACGTGCTATCTGTGCTTAGCAAAGCCGTCAGATATAAATAATTTAAATGAAGTTATAAAGGGGCCTGTCTCTGAACACCTCTTGAAATTCGGGTTGTCTCCTTTACACGCCCGCATTAAATGCATGGAATGTCTTTTGCACATTGCATACAGGCAAGATCTGAAGAAATGGGCCGTGAAAGGAGAGGAAAAATTGGCACTTGAGTCGCGGAAAAAACAAATACAAGATGGATTTAAAGAAGAGCTTAACTTATTGATAGATGTAGTAAAACAAGGATCTGGAACTACGAATGATGGAAATACAGCCAGGAAGTTCTTTGAAAACCCGCAAATATCACAGGTCTGGACGAAGAATTGATCCATAGATTCGCTGTTCTTTTACATGCCATTACATGTGAAGAGTATATCAATACGCAGAAATTCAAAGAGTATTCCATGGATACAGCAAAACGGTATGTAGAATTCTACAGTTGGTACTACATGCCTTCTACTGTCCATAAGGTGCATGGACAGTAGAAGGCATGTAGTACCAACTGACTACTACATCCATAAGGTATCATTGCCAATAAGGAAATTGCAGGCGGACGCAGCGATCGCCCAGGGACCCGGCCCAAACGGGACACCCGTAGAGGGCCATGAACCGCACGACTCCAGCATATAGGTTTCGGCAAGGGATGCCAGGACCATCAGTGTTGGGCAGCAGGCGTCCCAGTGCGCCCGCCGCCCTCACCAGCTTCGGCGACAACTCCGCAAAATGCGCGCGGAAATCCCATCGACTGTCGAGGACGAGACCGAGGTATTTCATCCTCGAGCCGACGGGAATCCGCACGCTCTCCACTGTGATGTGGGCCCCAGGCGGAGGCCCACACCGAGGACCGTGGAAATACACGGCCTCGGTCTTGTTGAGGGCCACCGTGAGGCCCAGTCGCCGAATCCTGCCCACCACGAGTCCGGTTCCGAACGAGGCGAGCAGGGCGGACCTCTGGAACGTCCTGGCCGTCGCTGTCACCAACGTGTCGTCTGCATAGTAGACGACAGCGACGCCCCGAAGGTTGGTACCACGCAACACCCAGTCGTAGCCGATGTTCCACGGGAGCGGCCCAAGAACCGAGCCCTGTGGAACACCGCACGACACTTCCCTACGGTGCCACCCGTCGGCGCCCGGATACACAACGTACCTGTCAGAAAGGTACGAGTGCACCAGGCGCCGAAGGTACGGTGGCACTTCGTGGTACCGCAGTGCTTCTTCGATGCAGGCCCAGGGCATGGTGTTGAACGCGTTGGCGATGTCGAGAGACACCGCCACCACGACCCTACCCTGGGACACCGCACGCTCCGCTTGTGCCTTCACCCGCAGAATCGCGTGGACCGTCGACCGGCCCCGCCGGAACCCGAACTGGCAGTCTGCCAAATCCGGGCCCGAACCCTCCAAATGCTCGACGAGGCGCGCGTGGACTACGCGCTCGAAGAGCTTGCACACCTCGTCGAGCAACACGATCGGCCGGTAGGCCGAGGGCGAATCTGCGGGTCGCCCTTCCTTGCGGAGCAGGAGAAGCTTGCCCGTCTTCCACCGCGACGGGAAGATGCCCTGCTCAAGACACGCGGAGAAAAGGCCGCGGAGCCTCGTACCCAGCGACTCGACGGCCAGCACCCAGACACGACCGGGCACCCCGTCGAGACCCGGGGCCGAGTTCTTGCTCCGCAGCCGAAGCACTGCCGCCTCTAGCTCTTGCGGCGAAACCTCCGGGATATCCCTTACCGAAACCAACGACGATGGCGCCGGTGGACGTGGCGCCATCGGTGGAGGAGTGAACTCCTCGGTGGCCGGAAACAAGGCCGCGACGACATCCTCGACAAGATCGGTCCGGAGACTTTGTGTCAGAGGGGGCGCCCATGGGCGGAATTTCCGCATCGCCACACAGTACGGACGCCCCCATGGATCTCTGTCCAGAGACCTCCGGAACTCCTCGTTCGCCGCGGCCTTCGCTTGCACGATGGCCACCCGCAGCGCTCTCTTCGCCTCTCTGTGGAGGTCGATAAGAAGCCGCTCCTGCTCATCGTCGCCGGGTCTACGGGTCCGACGACGACAGTACACCTGGCGCTTCGCTGGGAGGCGGGTGACCCGGGCCATGGCCGCGTCGCAGACTCGCGACATCGCCACCCCGAACCATTCCGCCACTTCCTCGACCCGCACCGGCCCGTCCGGCACGGGGAGCCACGCCTGAACAATGGCAGCTTCCATCGCGGCCTCCACATCGAGGCGCTTCGCGGCCCAACGTCGGCCGCCCGTGAATCGGGCAGTCGGACCACCACCGGACTGGCGGGTGGAGACCTGGGAGGATGAGACGCTGAACCGAATGTAGAGATGATCGGACAGCGTCTCCTCCTCAACCAAAACCCTCCAGTCCCGAACACGGCGGGCAAGGGCCGAGGTGGCGAACGTGACGTCCACCACCGAGCCGCCGTTGTGCCGCACGCACGTGTTCTCCGACCCCCGATTCAGGACGACCAACCCGATGGAGATCGCCCATTCCTCCAGGGCCTCGCCCCGCGCGTCGGTCACCGACGAACCCCAAGCCGAGGATTTGGCGTTGAAGTCGCCGGCTACAAGCACGGAGCGAGGCTAACTGTCCAGCTGTACCAGGGCCCCCAGGCGCGCGAGGAAACTCTCGAATTCCGCCTGGGACCTGTTGGGAGAGAAATAGACTCCCACTATCCACACCCCTCCCACCAGGACCGCCACGCATCCCGCACCCTTCGCTACTTTTTCGAAGGGTGGAGAGCCGGCGGCGCCCTGGGTGAAGACGGCCACCGAGCCATCAAGGTCCCCTGCCCAGTCGTCGCGGGCAGGGACAGAGTATGGCTCGGCGACCACAGCCACGTGAATCAACCACTGCGCCAGGGATTGTTCGAGCATCCATTGTGCTCCTTGGCAGTGGTTGATGTTCGCCTGGAGGAAATTAAGATCCATCTAGTTGTGGGCAATCTCCATCGCCTCAGGGCGGGACGGTTGCGGCCGCGTCGCAACCTCGGCTCCCACACCGCGTTGAAAACGGTGCGGGACCGAGGAGGCAGCGCAGGCCTTGCCGCCCACCCGGTGGTCCGCGGGTTCGGAGCACTCTCGGGCCTTGTGGCCCGGTTGACCGCAGCGGTAGCAGAGCCCGCTGCGGTCGCACTCGCCGGTGCATTGCACTCTAACGTGCCCCTTGTAGAGGCATCGGTAGCAGCGCAGGGGCCGGGCCTCAAGCAGCCGCACTGCCGCTGCCACCCAACCCACGAGGACGCGCCCCGCCTTCACTACCTTCTCCGCTGCCTTGGCTGGGCAGCGGAGCCACACTACGCCCAGGCCCGAGCGCTCGTCTCGGATCTCCCCGACCTTGACGTCATCGGAGGAGCACTCGCCGAGACGGGCGACGGCCGCTGCGACTGCCTCGGGGGTGGCTGAGGCGTCCAGCCCCGAGACCCGCAGCTCCGCAGTCTTCACGGGCCGGGAGACGCGCACGTCCTCCGCCGACCCGCGAAGGACCTCCCTCATTTTAACGATGAGGGAGTCGGCCCTCGCCTCCGACTCGGGCCCGGGCACCTCAAAGAAAAAAGCCCCGTTGGCTATGCGCCTAGATTTCAGCCCGGTTGTTATGCCAAGGCTGGCCAGGTCCACCTTCTGCTGGACCTCACGCAGGACTCGTGCGTAGGTTACTCCCCGCTTCAACGCCTCCGGCGACACCGTGAGAGTCAAGGCGGCTTTGCGCGGGAGGCGGAGCTGAGGAGCAGCCCTGCGTGGGGTCTGGGGTGGCTGTTTCCCGGGACTTCTTCTTGCCCCTCTTTGCCACCACAGTCCATGGAGTCTCCGTGGATGTTGCGGGTTGCAGGGGCGGGTGTGGCGTTTGCGACCGAGGCGGGGCGCGTTGGGCAAAGGTCTCCCTCAACTCCTACTTATCCCTATCAGTTGCTGATGCCATCCAAGTGCTGCTAAATTGGTCGAGATCGTCGCGCCACCTTTTCTGAAGCCTGCCGCGTGACCTCTGGCCATCCTTAGGCATCCATTGATTGGCAATCTTTGCCCACCTCTTCGGGTGCATTTTGGTGACGTGGCCCGCCCAATTCCAATTTAGTTTAGCTGATTTCTGTGCAACATTCTTGACTCTGGTTATGGAGCGCAGGGTGTTAGTGGGTACTCTGTCCATGTGTTACGCCTAGCATCCTGTGCTCCATAGCTTTTTGACACACCTGGACCTGGACCTCTGAAGTTCGGTCAAAGACCAGGATTGAGCACTGTATGTCAGAATTGGTAAGATACAAGTCGAAGAGTCTACTTTTAAGAGAAACGGGAAGATTTCCCTTAAGAAATTTCTTCTTCACTTTTTAGCTTATAACTTCTTTAATTTTTAATTTAGGGCTAAAAATTATATAAACATATTTGTAGGCAATACAATTAGCTACCAATTATGTTTTTACAAATTTTTCGTAAGTTTCCGAGATAGCGCGAAAAAAGTTTTTCACCCCTTTTTCCAAGATGGCGGCCGGGAGACAAGGGTGGCGACCCCACAAACTTCAGGTTAAGCTTCTATTGTCCACCCAAACATGTCCCAAAAATAAAATTGCGTCCTCTAAGAAATGCAATATTCGGTCCTTAAATTGTAACATTTCAATGGACTAGGACGTTTATTAATCATTTCGTGTTCGAACACATGAAAAGAGTTAAGGGCCTTACAACCCCTTACAATTACGAAATATATTTAATTTTATATTACAATACATAACATAATTTAGCCTCGGAATTACATCCCATTATATTATCTGAAACATAATTTATACTCACTACAAAATCATTGTAGGTAATAAAAAGAAAAAATATGTTTTACTATCAAAGTACTAAGATGTGGTAATCGCATTCCGCGCGTGGCTATTTTTACGACGCACGGCAAAAATCGACTGCAGCCAGGCCGGAGCGACGAGCGATACGTCCTCCCTCTAGAAGGCCTTGCGGCGGTCTGATTTGATGCACGGCGGACAGCGTGTTTTATAGTGGTTTTTAAAATATATGTAGAAAACATGAAAACTAACTTTATTGAAATATAAAAATGGCAATTTATTGATAAGATGTTCTTCTATTATAATATGCAATTGCTATAAAAAATTATGTACGATAAGTTGGCGAAAAAAAATATGTTCTTGACGAGAGTTTCTGAATAATTTCGCATTGTTTAATATTTTTATTTTCATCTTATACCTTTTCTAAAATGAGTACTAATTATTTTTCCTTGAAATTGTTTATTGGTGGCTATTAACTCATTTGAAAAGTCCTGTTTTTTAGCCAAAAAGCGCGCAAAGGGTATAACCGCTCTTAATAATAACATTTTTTTTTAAATTTGTCGCCCGTTATAATGCAGGAAAATGTTTTAGGCCAAAGCATAAAAAATTGCATAATTAGTTTTAAGCAATATCAATATTGGGATCAATGATATTTTTTACCGATACTATAATTGGGTATTCTCCTTTCTTTATAATTGCTAGATTTTCACTACTGTTGCTGTCCTATAGGTCATAGTGTGACGATATATAGCCTATAGTATTCCATGGTACATGAACTATACAAAAAAAAAATTATATCCAAACCAGTCGTTCCTGTGATCAGAGTAACAAACAAACTTTTCAGCTTAAATATTAGTGTAGATTTATAGAATACTAACCTGTGAAGCTTGTAGAACATTTAACACAACCGTCACTTTGTGTTTGCAAGCAATTAGCTTCTTTACATAGGGGTCCAAGTCAGGGTGGTTGTTCAATGCTTCGCGTACTTTCTGCAACTCTTCATTCAGAGATTCAATCTGCTGTTTTAATTCCAACTGGGATATCCTAAAAAGTAACAAATATTCACTGTAGCAATAACAGAATCCTAGGCTTTGAATACTTGAAATTATGGTCTGATAATTTCTAGCATGCACAATAACCCATTATCAAGAAGCTCACGTCTTGGCCTTTTAGATACCTATACAAAAGGGACCTAGGTTCCTGATTTTACAGAGCCCTATTTTAACATTGTTTTTGGCACATTTGGCGAGATTAATATACATTATTGTGGGATGCCTTACCTAGTCGCCCTAACCCTGTCGTCGAGCTGGTCAACGGTAGGCTTTAGCAAGCCCAGCAACCCTTCAGCCAAGGTATCCCTTGTCGGATTGTCGCACAAGTTGCCGGTATTTTCATCAGCCGAAGTGGTTGTGCTCTCGGTGTCGTCCATTTCTTGACAATCCACACTTATTATTTCATTTTCTGTTTAACATTATAATAAGACAACATTTGTACCGTATTTTACGCAAGCAAATATGACTTTTTTTCTAAACGTCAATTTGACAATGGACGAATGTTATCATTTTTTTTCATAATGTTGGTACTTTACGTGTCTCTCTCTCTCTCTCTCTCTTTCTAAGTCTCTGTCTCTCTCGGTCTTCAGTCACAGGAAGTCCACCGCTGAACATCCAGCCTCTTCTGAGTTCTGACAACTTACGGCCGGGTGCAATACTCTGTCTGTCTTTTTCTACCAGTTAAAATCGCTAACTCTAGTATGAGTTCTGTCATTTTTCGGTTTCAATTAGCAATGTGCAATTCGTTCAATTTTTAAGACCCGGATCAATACTGATCCAACTAGGAAATGAACCGGTTCAAATGACTCGATCAATCGAATGGTTCCGTTTGAGTCATTGATATAAATGAATAGGCCCTTAGTAGAAGTATAGGTAGGTAAACACGTTTTAAAGTTCATATTAACTATTATTTTACACAAAAATATCACTTTCACAACAACAACAACAACAACAACAAACACGTGAAAAACAATTTTACAACAAAGGCAAAATATTAGGACAATGGGATACTAATTACGAAAAACGAACAAAAAGGAGTTATTACTTGACAATATTTTCAAACGCAATTCGCAAGTAATCATAAATCAAGACGTAACTAACTTCAACTCACTCAAAAAGACAAAACTATAAAATTGTAACGCAAAATAAACTTTAAAGCCTACCACTCAAAGCATATATTAACCTTGTCATTTACATTCGAACTATTAAGTGTCGGTATTCGTCTCTAAAACCCATGATATCCGAACGTTTGTTTGGCTTGATTCGGCTTGACTCGGGTCGGGTCGCACTTCACAGGACGTTAACGGCTCGCGAACCGTTGTTCACGGGTTTTGGTTCTCGGCTCTCCGCTCTCGGCTCTCGGTTTTCGGTTCTCGGTTCGTTTGAACCGACGCGATTCTCCTATCGCGATCGATCGAATGAACGAGTTTTATTGTACATAAAGATCGAATCGATCGCGTGGTTCTTGCGAGCTGGTTTATTTGACCCGTTCAATCGCGAACGACCCATATCTAGTTTCAATAATCGTTGACAGATGAATAAATATATCTATGGTTTCTATCTATCAACGGGAGGGTTCTCGCTAACCATAGTTAGGAAATTCCATACAAATTAAAATATACGCGTTTCGATAACGATTCGAACTACTGTAGTTATTTGTGTTTAACTAGCTGTCAACGTTTTCTAATATCGCTGCAATATGGTGAATTTACATCGATTATCCCAGATATGTGGTATTTTTATGGAAGAAATTAGCAAAATAAAGTGACATTAATATATTCAGTGATGAAAGTGATAACGAAATGTTTAAAGTTGGTGTATTTGACGCCGATTATAATTTATGCGAAACCAAAAAAAATTATGTGAATATTCTAGTTCAGAATTTATTTTCAGATTTACTTTTCATATGAAATAATACATCAGCTATTATGTTTATTTCTACATTTAAACCCAGCCTGCAAGTAATCTTCCTCCTGGTAAGCATACATATCAAATATTTCATTAAGTTATAAAAGTGTATTTAATTATTCCAAAATCATATATTATATAATAAATGTAACAGCTCGGGAACAAACAATGTGTCACTGTTCCATTAACTGCTGCTATCATTGTGGTTTTACGTACTGGGGAGAATGCATGTTCAGCCTGTAACTATTTTTGGGTATCAAAAGCAAAGTCAGCCGAATCATTACTGTGTGCCTCAGGCTATAACTGACCTATATTATCAATATGTAAAAATATTAGACAACACACAGCATGGGTTTCATAAAATTGCAGTTTTCCCAAAAATCTTTGGTGCTATTCATTGCCCATATTATATTCCCATAGAGCCACCTTAGTAATGACTACCTTTAGATATATTAGGATTAATCAATAATTATGTATTAATATCGTCTATGATTTTAACATTTTAAATCTTTTTAATTTGTAATTTTTTTAATTTGAAAATAATTAATATGTAATACATAAAATAAATTGATTTAAAAAAATATTTCGATTTTCTAATGGTAATTATCCGGGATTAACAGAAGCTATATACCGGGTATCTCAAGACTGCTACCGAAAACGAAGCCGGGTGGTAGTTTTAGTGGCTACAAACACAATGCAATTAAAAATTTCGCCTAGAAACGCGACAATATTTTTTTATGATTTTTTAAATATCGTCATTTTTGGGTGGTAAAACCATAGTTTTTGCTAAAATAATAATTTAAACTCTTTTATACCTTAGAGTATTTATAAATAAAAGGGTATATACTATTATTTTAGGAAAAAATGTATTTACCACCCAAATATGGCCATAGGAAAGAAATAACAAAAAAAAAATTATCGCTTTTTTTTGCAACTTTTTCTGTTGCATTGTGTCGGAAGTCGCTTAAACTACCACCCAGCTTCGTTTTCGGTAGCAGTCTTGATATACCCTGTATTTTTAAATCTTAGTATTATGTATCAGTTATCTGATCACAATGTATTAATATTAATATTTTTATTTTTAGGTTCAAATATAGGAGAAGAATTAACGGCCGTTTTCAATAATATATTGACAGTTAAGCGGTAAAAATTATCCCCGATAATACGTGTCTTCTATCTTTGTTTAACTGTGGTTTAACCGATGTTTCGATAACAAAAAATAAACTAGGTTAACAATGCTGAACGTAGATATTGCATATATCTCTGGTAAGAACCGTTCCTCTCAAACGTTTAATTTTTGCACTTTTAATTGAGGTCAATATTTATTAGGTTAATTATTAACTTTATTTTGGAATTATCATAAATCATCATTAATGTATAATTAGAAGAATAAAACGTTAAAATATATTAATAATGTAAGTATTGTGACAAATAATGGCAAATTAAAAATTCATACAAAGCTTACTGTCCCACAAACTTATCTGACCCGGTGAGAGAGTCGCTGTTGTCGAATTTGGTGTTGCCATTAAAAATAGATATAGCAATAAAGTGGGTGAAGTAAGATTTTTCAATTTGATCAAATTAGTGGACCAGTTTCCTTTGCATGTTATTTTTCCTTCCCAAGATTTCTAACAAATCGCTCCCCATACCCTTAAACAAGTGTATCTGTATCAGCCCATATACTATATGTCCCATTGTTGGGAACTGCCCAATTCTACAATCGCGAGTGCCATTGAGGGTGGTTAGGCCATATCATAGGCCATATAGTCCACCATGCTGGCCTAATGCGGGTTGGTGGACTTACATACCATAGATATTCTTATAAATCGCTATGTTATGTAGATTTCCTCACTATGTGTTCCTCCACCGTTTTAGTGCGTGTTTATTGACTATCAATACCCACATGACTCCGAAAAGTCAGATTTGTGACCTGGGATTCGAGCCTACGACCACCGTGAACATGTTGGCAGTCGCGTCTGGTCCATTCATCAACAGGCCCCCACGAACGTAATGATAAATTCTAGTTCATTATATGTACTTACATGTATTGTACTAGTACGTACAAAATTTTGTTTATGTGGTATTTATTTTGAAAAGCTGACAACACAGACCTGTGGCGGCAACTACGCGTTGATACAATTTTTCTAAGGGTATTATTGGTGCTTGAGATGCTTTTCTTCCTTCATAAAATGTAATACCTGAAGTCTAACGTTTCTAGTGTCACTTTATCAAGTTCTCGGCATATTTCACTAGTTTTAAATAATACAGTAAAAATAAATACATTGAGTAAACAACCAATGGCAGATATGTCAGCGACTGGCAGATAGACTGACATTTCAAATGACGTTATTGTTTCCACTTTTGGCCACCGGGCCAGATAACTTTGTGGCTCTATACATAGAATAACAAAACGCATCGTATGACTGATTTATTATGTATGTCAAATGTAAAAAAGAAGTTTACAAATATCAATGTTTACCAACAAGAATGAATTCAAAAATGAATTTTACGGCCCTATTTCTGCGATAGAGTTACAAATTTAAATTGAATTAGAGACCATAATATTTATAAATACGAAGAAAAGTGTGAAAATAAAACATTGTATAGTTGCATTACTTTAGTTTTGTAATCAATCTGACTTTAAAGACCTGAAATAATTTCAGTGCTAATCTACAAAGAAATACTGAGGAATATTATTATAATTAAAACAATATAAATCAAATTAAGAATAATAATTGATTCAGGTGATCTTACTATGCTAGAAGTTTTCGAAATTGTAATGACTAGTTATAGAGAAAACAACTGTTAGACATTTTATATATCACATAAAAATGTTTTTACAAATAAAAGATAAGAACCCCCTTTTCCGCAGATTGTATTATGGGTAAATAAAATATCAAAGATAATTTGTGAAAAATCTTTAATCTTTATTATTGACAAAGTTCTGAAACTTTATTTTTAATTTAAAATAAGTAATTAATATTTATGTCTAGCCTAGCAGTGTTTGGTATGTCAATTTCATGTTCCACATCAGCAATGCTTTTCATTCTTCAAATATTATCTGACACCGCTGTGGCACTCATAATGTTTAAAGTTGTGTGCAATCCCAAAAGACTTTTTTACTGGAAGGTGTGGAAATCTTCTTTTCCAAACATCATAAGACCTGAAATAAAGATGAAAGAAAGATGTAAAAGATGGAAGAGCAAAATATTAATTATAATAACTTTGAATAGTGTTTCTGTTTTTATATGAGCCGCATTGTTGCAATACTCTATGGCAGACATTGAGCAGTGTTGTTAATAAAGTAGCATGTGGATATGCACTATCTCCAATTAGATATCTATTACTATTTTATTATATAACTTCTTCACATTGTACTGAAAATAAATATGTTACTTACAAAAAATAAAAGATTTAAAGTGAAAATATGTTTTGATGATTTCCATCAGGCTGTACCCTTTTGAAACTAGGGAACTATTAGGAAACTACTTACAAAAATATGTATTAATCTTAAGAGCGTATACACCTTGCGCGCAAAGTCAACTATAGGTATTTCTTCGTTAATTTCACGCACACATAAGCGACCAAAGCTGTGTGCGTAGAGCTGCCGCGTCGGCGCGCTATACAATCGGCTCAAACAACTTTGATCCGTGCGCTTCAAATATTCAATTGAAATGTAACTGTAATATAATATCATAAAAATATTTTATTTGCATTATAAGTAGACAAATATTACTGTGCAAGCAAAGAATAATACAAATTTTGGATAGTAATCATATTTTCGTTATTATTACATTGTTAAGTTGCATTCAAATCAGTGTTCAATCAGTATACACTACGGACGTTTTATTAATCATTTCGTGTTCGAACACATAAATAGTGTTAGGGGCCTTACAACCCATTACAATTACGAAATATATTTAATTTTATATTACAATACATAACATAATTTAGCCTCGGAATTACATCCCATTATATTACCTGAAACATAATTTATACTCACTACAAAATCATTGTAGGTAATAAAAATAATTAAATATTTTACTACCAAAGTACTAAGATGTGGTAATCGCATTCCGCGCGTGGCTATTTTTACTACGCGCGGCATAATCGACTGCAGCCAGGCCGGAGCGACGAGCGATACGTCCTCCCTCTAGAAGGCCTTGCGGCGGTCTGATTTGATCCACGTCGGACAGCGTGTTTTATAGTGGTTTTTAAAATATTTTTAGAAAACATGAAAAATAATTTTGTTGAAATATAAAAATGGTAATTTATTGATAAGATGTTCTTCTACTGTAATATGCAATTGCTATAAAAAATTATGTACGATAAGTTGGTGAAAAAAATATGTTCTTGACGAGAGTTTGAATAATTTCGCATTGTTTAAATTTTTATTTTTCAGGAACTAAACACAAAAAGATTATTTTTCTCAGCAAAATCCCTCCATAAGGGTCTTATTAGTCTGATAATATTTTTATTTTCATCTTATATTTAGTGGTTTCGGATATCTTAAGCTTCTAAATTGCCATTGAAAGCCTAAATAACGAAACTTGTGTTCAGTAATCCGTATAGTACTCACAAATTATCCATCAATCTATAATGTTTTCCACCAAAATCCCTAGATGACAACCTTTTTTAAAATTAGTAATAATTATTTTTCCTTTAAATTGTTTATTGGTGGCTATTAACTCATTTGAAAAGTCCTGTTTTTAAGCCAAAAAGCGCGTGCAGGGTATAAACGCTCTTAATATATTCTCTTCACCATTCTTCCAACTTAATTGTCATATTTTTTGCATCTTAAATTATTATTTGCCAATATGGCGGATCATAGCTGCACAAAACAATTGAATGCAACACCATTTTCACCTATGTACCACAATAAAGTATTTTGAATTTGGATTTGAATTCTTTCAAAATATAAAGTATGAGATAAATACCTTTTAGCAGAGTTGTTAAATACCTATAGTAGTTTCATGAGGCCCAGGCTAGCGTTCCAATACATTCATGAAAAGTAACTGTGCAATACACATTTCTTGAACAATAATGCCTTTATTTTCCTAAATTCTTCTCCTATATTTGAATCTAAAAATAAAAATATTAAGATTAATACATTGTGATCAGATAACTGATACATAATACCAAGATTTATGTTAAAATCATAGACAATATTAATACATAATTATTAATTAATCCTAATATATCTAAAGGTAGTCATTACTAACCAGGTGGCTCTATGGGAATATAATATGTGCAATGAATTGCACCAAAGATTCTTGGGAAAACTGCAATTTTATGAAACTCATGCTGTGTGTTGTCTTATATTTTTACATATTGCTAATATGTATAGCTCAGTTATAGCCCGAGGCACATCAGTAATGATTCGGCTGACTGTAGCTTTTGAAACCCAAAATAGTTACCTACTGAACATGCATTCTCCCCAGTACATAAAACCACAATGATAGCAGCAATTAATGGAACAGTGACACATTACTGTTCCCGAGCTGTTACATTTATTATAGAATATATGATTTTGGAATAATTCAATACACTTATAAAACTTAATGAAATATTTGATATGTATGCTTACCAGGAGGAAGGTTCCTTGCAAGCTGGGTTTAAATGTAGAAATAAACATAATAGCTGATGTATTATTTCATCTAAAAAGTAAATCTGTAAATAAATTCTGAACTAGAATATTCGCATATTTTTTTTGGTTCTCATAAATTATAATCGGCGTCAAATACACCAGCTTTAAACATTTCGTTATCACTTTCATCACTGAATATATAAATGTCAGTTTTTTACAGAAACACTAGTGTAATGTGCTAGTAAGTTTATTAAAGAAATGTCCGGCTAGATAAAACATACAAAGTTACATGAATATGCTTAACAATTAGTCCCGGTAACGTCTCGGGAGGACGATCTGGCGCGCACTGTGGCGGCGTTGTACAACAGTTCCCGAAGGCATACGCACATTGCCTTTTATGGTCATATCGCGTACGGCAGCGTGGCATTGGTTATTTAGCCTACCGGAAGTCGAGGTCAATTGAGTGCTTGTTATAGACTCCCCCTCCAGGTTGGAAGAACGTCCCGTTTCCGACCTGGCACCAACATCTACAAACGGGCTTACTTTCCGTGGCCTACCACGATGTCTTTTAGGCACCACGGGGTTAACAACTCGACCTTGAACTGGCGAACCCATGAAAGGCACTAAATCGGTACTGTGATATTTACCTATGACAGTATTAGATGAATCAGCAATTAGAAACGTTGTAGGACTAACTATACGTTTAATAGTATAAGGGCCGTCATTCCTTCTGAAGAATACCGCGAATATCGTGGTGTACATCAAACGGTGTACGCATTTCCCTAGCGAAGGTCAAATAAGCCGGGGTTTTCCCAGTAGTACTGCAAACAGCACTGTTCATAGAAAAGCGCACATGAGTCAGATATTTTGGCCAATCATTGTGCTCAGTTTTAACCAACATGGACAGCTGGACCTTCAAATCCCTGTTCTTCCGCTCTGCAGGATTTGATTCAGGGTGGTATACAGGAATAAGTTCTTGCTTAATATTCAAAACAAACATGCACTGTTGCATGACAGCTGAAATGAACTGCGGTCCATTGTCAGAAATGATCCGTCTTGGCAAACCATAACGGAGAAAATATTCTTCAATAAGAACACGAGAACAATTTTCGGCAGTAGCTTCTTTAAGGGGAAATAACTCGACCCATCTTGTGGCGACGTCCTCTACCAGGAGTATCCATCGCTCCCCCAATTCTCCTGGCGGCAAAGGACCAAACAGATCTACTGCAAGTACTTCGGATCTCTGCTGTAACACTGGAGTCTGCAAGAGTCCTGAAGGTTTTTGATTTGTCGCCTTATAACGCTGACATTTAATACAAGACTTTAAATATTGTGTAACATAACGACGCATACCAGGGAAAAAGTATCGCTGACGTAAACGGTGTAAGGTTCTTTCAATACCTTGATGACCTGCAGTTGGGGAATCATGCAGTTCTTTAAGAATTTCTTCTCTCTTAGAGACAGGAACGACTAATTGCACTTCTTCGGAGTCGCCGTCGGGATCATAACGGTACAGAACGCCGTGTGACATGACGTAGCCACGTTCCAACCAGCGACTAGAGGTAAGTTCATCATCAGCTTCCAGATCTTGAACGATTTTTAACACTTCCGGATCTTCTAACTGTGCAGCTCGAAGATCGACGGCAGAAATCTGGGGAAGGTCTACTGAAACTGTACAGATACTAGCAGAAGCATCATCGCTATTAGGTCTGCTCAACGTATCTGCTAAGACGTTCACTTTTCCTGGTGCATACTCGATGCGAAGGTCGTATGACTGAAGTTTGAGAGCCCACCTAATTAAACGGCCACTGGGCGTTTTAAGAGTAAGAAGCCAACGAAGAGGCTGGTGGTCACTTTTTACGATACAAGTGTGTCCATCTATATAGCCTCTGAATTTGTCTACAGCCCATACCACGGCAAGAGCTTCACGCTCAGTTGTAGTGTAGTTCCTTTCAGCGGAAGTAAGAAGACGACTGGCATACTCAATGGGTCTCTCGTTAATGGAATCTCCTTGAAGCAATGCGGCTCCTATCGCATAATTGCTGGCGTCAGTCCGCAGGAGAAAAGGTTGAGAATAATCAGCTTGAATCAATATAGGCGCTTGACATAATTTTGATTTTAATGTTTCGAAGGCACGCTGTTGATCTTCACTCCACATCCACGGTTGATTTTTGCGTGTAAGTTTAGTTAAAGGCTCGGCAACCTTTGAAAACTCTTCAATAAATTTTCTAAACCATGAACAGGTTTGTAAAAATGATTTCAATTGTTTCATATTATTTGGAGGTGACCTCTGCAGAATGGCATCTACTTTCGAAGAATCTGGACGAATGCCTTGAGGCGTTATAACATGTCCAAGGTAAGTAACCTCTTGGCGGGCGAAAAAACACTTTGTCCTATTCGCGCATAGACCAAAATGTCGCAATCTATCAAAGACCTTTTGAAGGTCACGAAGATGTTCTTGAAAACATCCCTGAGTAATGACCATTAAGTCATCAAGGTATGCCAGCAGAGTCACATCTTGCAATGAAGCGCCGGAACGGAAGCGGTCGATTAATCGCTGGAACGTTGAGGGCGCATTCTTCAAACCGAAGGGCATTCGCTTAAATCGATATGTTCCGAATGGCGTAACGAATGCGGTTTTATCTTGGTCTTCAGGTGCAACATTCACCTGCCAATAACCAGCTTTAAGATCTATGGTAGACATGAAACAGTCACGCTTAGTCAACTGGAGAAGTTCGTCGATAAGAGGAATCGGATAACAATCCGTTTTCGTAATCGCGTTAAGACGTCGATAGTCAACGCAAAACCTTACTCCTCCATCCTTCTTAGGCACCAATACCGCGGGAGAAGTCCATGCTGATTCGCATTCTTCGACTATGCCATCATTCAGCATTTTATCCAACTCGATCTTCATCAACTCCTTTTTGGCCGGAGTGAGCCGATACGGCGGGACGGAAATCGGCGGATGACTACCGGTAACAATACGGTGCTCTGCGTACGGTGTAGCAGCTCCCCCTACTTGGAAGATATCCTGGTTATGCACTAAAAGGTCAGAAAGATGCTGTCGTTCTTCACTATTCAGCATTAAACCTTCATCGGTGCGCAAGAAATCAGCAGTGGAGACAGTTGTGCATGACTTAAAAGCTTCAAATTCTAATGGGTAAGAATGTTTGCAACCCGAAAAATTCCATCTTGCAGAAGCAAAGTCAATCACAAGACCCGCAGCAGTAATAAAATCAACGCCCAGAAGTGTCTCAGTACACTTAGCGTCGGGAAATATAATAAATTCCGTTAATACTGATTTATGTTTAATTTTAACTTTCAAGTTGGTCGCGAGGATACTACGTGTCTGCACGGAACCATCAGCCAACTTAATACGTCTCGTCACTTCCTTACAAGGGTGATTTTTTTCCAAAAGGATACTGTATAATGATGAACCTGCAACACTACCTCTCGCACCCGTGTCTAATAGACCCATACCTTTAATACGTAATATTTCAATACCTAGAATAGGCCTTCGATGATGAATATTATCTTTGTCATGAAGGTATTCATTTCTAGAAGGTATAATGGTGGACAAAGGAATTTTCTCAAATTTATCCTTAGTCGGAACACACGAATTTGGCACCTGATTAGAAACTAGATTCCTAGAATAATGCGAAACATTATTTTGTGCATTTTGTGAATTAATTAATTTAGATGACCTACAAGACCTAGACGCTGACGTACGTATCCGAGTATCAAAATACTTTTTAGGCATAAACTTTTTAAAATCAGCTGGAAGATAACCATTACTATTATTATGTTGACTACAATAAAATGCTGGAATGGCCATCTTAAAGTCTTTAGGCAAACAGTTAACAGATTTTTTAGACTCTCTAATCGTAGTAATACTATGTCTCGATTGTTTTAAACTACATTTGGAAAGTATGGACGATCTTTCAACGAAGGGAGAATCTACACACTCACGCATAGTTACCTTATTAGTTATAAAAGGATTCACCTGACAATTTGAGTTACGCGACAATGAATTTTTTGAATAATGGCGCGGGTTAGGGGTCAATGAACTCGTACCAACCAATGCAACGCCACTGCAGTCGATCGCACCATAACGCGAATTACATTTTATACATTGATTCCGAGTGACACCTTTCTCACCACACTCATAACAACTAGGCACTACGCTCGCGATATTATTATTATTACACGATGGACACTTTGATTTGACTACCCCTTTCGCACCGCACCCGTAACAATATAGTGACTTGACATCACTAACGCACTTATTTAACTTTTTACAGTCGTCACGTATGTGTCCGTATTGCTTACAATAAACACATCGAACTTTCGCACTGGCACTATTACGGTCGACCGGCGAACGAAGTGACGACGAAGCCGTAGATGTAGTCGCCGTCGCCGCCGGGTAGATCCCGCTCGACGATGTCGGCGCTGCGGAGCGGCGCGGTGGCGGCGGCGGCCACGGAGGCCGCACCGAGCCGTCACTAGGGCCACCGTCCTTCGCGAACTTTGACCGGGCGCTATGCAGCGCGCCGGCTGGCGACTGCGGATGCATCTCGGATTCAATTTCGGTGGACCGGGCGAGGCGAAGCATGCCGGAGAAATCCTTGAATTCCTCTCGCCTCAGATATTTTCTTATCTTGGTGTCAAGTAGACCATACACCATGTCCACTTGCGCCTTTTCGGATATGTCACCTTCGGGAATTCGTGACAATAGAGCGCGACATTTTGCGACGAACACATCAGTGTTTTCATTTCCCTGCTTTAGGGCGAATAAATCTTTATATATACGGTGCGGGGGTCGTTTGTCACCATATGTAACAGTCAACAAATCCATCGCCATATCCCACGATGTTATTTCTTTCTTCACACCTTGGTACCAGAGTGCGGCATTATTTGTTAATAACATTGAAAGGCCTCTGAGGGCATTCTGTTCGGACACGTTAGCACATTCCTTAAAACTTTGTATGGCGTCGATGAATGCGTCCACAGACTCGTTGGCGTCACCGCCGAACCTGGCGGTGCATTGCGTGAAGGTGCTGCCAGCGGTTTGCGGCGTGGTAGGCGCAGGTACTGGGGATGATGGCTGGCGACTCATAAGTCTCTCCAGCAGGTTCTCAAACGCTTCACTTTGTGTCCGCTGCATAGCGGCCATCATGGCGGCAACTTGACTCGAAGAGTAGCTCGCGGCGTCATCGGAGCCCCTATCATCGTCGACGTCCTCCTCGTTGATGGATGGCGTCGCTGGATCTCTGCGCGTACGCGGCATTTTATAGCGATAGCACACACGAAAAAACACTAGTCACAATACTCGTAGTCACAAATAGTACTTTTGCGAGTTCGGCTTTGTGGCGCACTTTTTACTTGCGCCTCGTTGGGCAGCCACTTTTACAGAAACACTAGTGTAATGTGCTAGTAAGTTTATTAAAGAAATGTCCGGCTAGATAAAACATACAAAGTTACATGAATATGCTTAACAATTAGTCCCGGTAACGTCTCGGGAGGACGATCTGGCGCGCACTGTGGCGGCGTTGTACAACAGTTCCCGAAGGCATACGCACATTGCCTTTTATGGTCATATCGCGTACGGCAGCGTGGCATTGGTTATTTAGCCTACCGGAAGTCGAGGTCAATTGAGTGCTTGTTATAAGTTTATTTTGCTGATTTTTTTCCATAAAAATACTACATATCTTGGTTAATCGATGTATTATCCACCATATTGCAGCGATATTAGAAAACGTTGACAGCTAGTTAAACACAAATAACTACAGTAGTTCGAATCGTTATCGAAACGCGTATATTTTAATTTGTATGGAATTTTCTAACTATGGTTAGCGAGAGCCCTCCCATTGATAGATACAAATCATAGATATGTTTAATCACCTGTCTACGATTATTGAAACCGAAAAATGACAGAACTCATACTAGAGTTAGCGATTTTAACGGGTAGAAAAAGACAGACAGAGTATTGCACCCGGCCGTAAGAAAATAAAGGCATTATTGTTCAAGCAATGTGTATTGCACAGTTACTTTTCATGAATGTATTGGAACGCTAGCCTGGGGCTCATTTAACAACTCTGCTAAAAGGTATTTATCTCATACTTTATATTTGAAAGAATTCAAATCCAAATTCAAAATACTTTATTGTGGTACATAGGTGAAAATGGTGTTGCATTCAATTGTTTTGTGCAGCTATGACCCGCCATATTGGCAAATAATAATTTAAGATGCAACAAATATGACAATTAAGTTGTAAGAATGGTGAAGAGAATATATTAAGATTAATACATATTTTTGTAAGTAGTTTCCTAATAGTTCCCTAGTTTCAAAAGGGTACAGCCTGATGGAAATCATCAAAACATATTTTCACTTTAAATCTTTTATTTTTTGTAAGTAACATATTTATTTTCAGTACAATGTGAAGAAGTTATATAATAAAATAGTAATAGATATCTAATTGGAGATAGTGCATATCCACATACTACTTTATTAACAACACTGCTCAATGTCTGCCATAGAGTATTGCAACAATGCGGCTCATATAAAAACAGAAACACTATTCAAAGTTATTATAATTAATATTTTGCTCTTCCATCTTTTACATCTTTCTTTCATCTTTATTTCAGGTCTTATGATGTTTGGAAAAGAAGATTTCCACACCTTCCAGTAAAAAAGTCTTTTGGGATTGCACACAACTTTAAACATTATGAGTGCCACAGTGGTGTCAGATAATATTTGAAGAATGAAAAGCATTGCTGATGTGGAACATGAAATTGACATACCAAACACTGCTAGGCTAGACATAAATATTAATTACTTATTTTAAATTAAAATAAAGTTTCAGAACTTTGTCAATAATAAAGATTAAAGATTTCTCACAAATTATCTTTGATATTTTATTTACCCATAATACAATCTGCGGAAAAGGGGGTTCTTACATTTTATTTGTAAATACATTTTTATGTGATATATAAAAAGAGGAACAGTTGTTTTCTCTATAACTAGTCATTACAATTTCGAAAACTTCTAGCATAGTAAGATCACTTATTGTCATCATTAATTTGATTTATATTGTTTTAATTATAATAATATTCCTCAGTATTTAATTGTAGATTAGCACTGAAATGATTTCACGTCTTTAAAGACAGATTTATTACAAAACTAAAGTAATGCAACTACGTATTGTTTTATTTTCACACTTTTCTTCGTATTTATAAATATTATGGACTCTGATTCAATTTAAATTTGTAACTCTGTTGCAGAAATAGGGCCATAAATTCATTTTTGAATTCATTCTTGTTGGTAAACATTGATAATTAATGTAAACTTCTTTTTTTTTTTTTTTTTTTTTCTTTTTTGTGGCTACAAGCACTTTTCTGTGCTACGCCAATGACAAGTTACGGATAGGTAGGGAAACGTGGTTCAAGGAAAAAGGAATGTTCGGAAATCGGAATCAAGATAAGTCAGGCAAGTTGGTAAAATGGAGCAAATAAAAATAAATAAATGAAATAAAATTACAAGATAAGTTTCAATACAATAGATAAATAAAGACACATTATAATTTAATATTGTTATGTACAATAAATAAAGATATGGTTTTATATATTTTAACATTAAATATAAGTAAAGAAGAAATACATGTTGGGAAAGGAACCCGGAGGGATATAAGTTGACTAATAAAAGAGGAACGGTCATATCGAGGGCAGGAAAAGAATAAATGATTCAGATCACCCACTTCCTCACCACATTCGCAAGCACTACTGTCGATTATTCCGATTCTGGCAAGGTGAGCAGGCAAACAAACATGACCCAAGCGCATTCGTATTAAGCAACTGGTACTTCTCTTCCCAAGCGTTAATCCACAAAACCATGGTTTTCTAGGAATATCTGGCTGAATCTTTGAATATACTCGTCCTTTTGTTCGGTGACTGTCTTCCCAAGACTTAGCCCAAGACTCTCTGAGAAAAGTTAAGGGAAGAGCAGCTAGGTCATTCGAATAATTAATGTATGGATGTATATCGCCATCTGTAATAGCTTCGTTAGCTAAGCGGTCAGCTTTAACATTTCCCTTTACTCCAGAGTGACCAGGAATCCAAGACAGAACCACAAAAAAGCCTTTCGAATGGCATTCAAAAAGCTTTTCTCTTATTTGCATCACTACAGCATGGAAAGATTTGAACTTAAAAGGGAATTTTTGATCGCTTGAAGAGCGCTGTATGAGTCAGATAAAATAACAGATTTATTAATTTTCATAAGAAGGATGTATTCCAAAGCTTTGTAAATTCCATAACATTCACCAGTGAAGACTGAAGTTTCCGGAGGTAATTTTATTTTTGGATAATTTTATAGCGCGGGTGATATACTCCTACACCGCAACAACCTACAGAGTGTTTCGAAGAATCCGTAAAAATGTGGTGAAAATCGGGCCATTTATTATTTGCTGCTTCTAGGAATTTAGAATTTGCATCAGGATGGTCTTTAACAATACCCAAAGAATAATTAATATTAGGAGAGAATAGAAGGGCTTTTACATTAGTCATGAACAGGGGAAGGGACTCAGAACGAAATGTAGGGGATGAAAGACACAGAGATTTATGAAAACTTAATACTAAGCAAGGGGGTACTTTTCTTTTCCAATATGAAGAAGATTGAATGAGGTCAGAAAGAATTCTAAGTTTTGGAAATAAAGGATGATGAGAGAATTGAAGAGCCCTAAACAGAAATTTGTCTGAAAGAAACTGTCGTCTTAATTTCAGAGGAGGTTCTCCACACTCGACTTGAAGGGCATTAATTGGGGAGGATCTCATTGCGCCTGATATTAATCTGAGTGCTTTGTTTTGAATAGTATCCAATTTTTTAAATGATGCTAAGTTGCATGGTTCCAAAACAAATGTGCCATAATCTAAAATACTTCTAATTAATGCGTTATACAGGAGTCGCAATGAAACAGGATGAGCTCCCCACCACACTCCCGAAAGGCATCTTAATATATTTAAGTTCCGTTCACACTTCGTAACAACATATTCGCAGTGTGCGCTACCCGTAAGTCGCGAGTCAAGGATAACACCAAGGAATTTGACCTCATTCTTAACGGGAATGGGACAATTCTTGTATTTCACATCAATTACAGGGCTTATATGTTTTCTAGTAAATAATACTATTGAGCTTTTAGTGGGGGAAAGGTCTAAACCGTTTGAAGTCATCCAAGATGATAATAAGTCCATAGCTGCTGACATTTTGGAATTCATATTAGCAATCAAATTTCCTGAGGTATACAGCAGAAGGTCATCGGCATACTGAAGAATTTTAACAGAATCGTTTAAGGTGGCTTCTAGATCAGATGTATAAATATTGTAAAGTATAGGGCTCAGTACAGATCCTTGTGGTAGCCCTCTTGACACACGTCTGGATAACTTGGAATCATCACTTGAGCATATAGTAATGTATCTCTCAGATAATAAATTAGTAATAAAGTTCATCAGTATGCTAGGAACATTAAGGTCACGAAGTTTTTTGTTCAGAATTGAAGGAATTACGTTATCATAAGCCGAATTGATATCTAAAAATGATGCAATTACTGATTCATTTTGAGAAAATGCTATCCGAATATCAGATACAAATATACTAATGCTATCTATGGTGCTTTTTCCTTTACGGAATCCATATTGACTATCTGTTAATAAACGATTGCTCTCCAGATACCACTCCAAACGATTTTTAACCAAATGTTCTGCAATTTTAACTAGAACCGATGACAAGGCTATGGGTCTGTAAGATGAAACTTGGGATGGACTCTTGCCAGGTTTTAAAATAGGAATCACAATTTGTGATCTCCAGGACTTCGGTATGTTACCAGATAACATAACAGAATTAATAATGTTTAAAAAGTAGAGGAGGGCATCATCACTGAGATTACAAAGAAAAGAGTACGGAATGCCATCTTCACCTGGAGAAGAGTCCTTAACGTCACTCAATGCACCCTTGAGCTCAGACAGTAAAAATATGGAATTCAAAAAATTATCGGATTTTGGGACTATTACTTTGGAAATAAATTCAGGGACAGAAGGGGGAGCCAAATGGTCTAAAAAGTTATTGGTCAAAGTAGGAGAAAGAGTAACAATAGAGTTTTCCTTATAAGCTGATCTAAACCGTCTAATATTGCTCCAAACAATCGAAGGGCGTGTTTGTGGAGAAATGGTGGAACAAAAAGATTTCCATCCTTCCGTCTTTTTCTTTTGAAATAAGACTTTCGTCTTCTTAGAAACTTGTTGGTAATGCTGAAAGTTCTCCGTTGTCATATTTTGACAATATATTCTCTCAGCTTGTTTTCTGTTTTTTGCCGCTTCAGTGCACTCTTGATCCCACCAAGGTGGGGAGGGAATCTTTGTACTCCTACACTTTTTAATAGGGAAAACCTCATCAGCAACGTCTGTTAAAAGTTTAACTAGAGCAGCTGCACATGTTGTTTCTTCTTCGTCTTGAATGTTTGGAAGATGACAAACTTTATCATCCAGACATTTTTTGTATTGATCCCAATTCGCATCCTTTAAATTATACTTCAAGCGAGGCGATGGTTGAGTGGAAGGTTTATTATTACTTGGAAAGCCAATCACAGCAGGGAAGTGGTCACTTCCATAGGTAGAAGGTAGAATTTTCCAAGTAAGGGAAGAAGCTAGATTTGATGTGCTTAAAGTTAGGTCTATGGCGCTAAGACCTTCATTAGGGTTAGTACGGCGAGTAGGTAAACCAGAATTTAAAACACAGAGATTATGGATATCAATTAAATTTAGCAGATCTCTTCCACTTGTATTTGTGGACGAGCATCCCCAAGATTGATGATGGGAATTAAAATCTCCCAAAATCAAAAAAGGCTTAGGTAAGATAGAAATTATATTATCTATTTCCCGAAAAATTGACGGAGAAGGTCGAGGAATATATATTGAAATGAAACAGATATTATTTACTATTGCAGAAACTATAGAAAAATCATTGTGGTGAGATGGAAGGTCAAAATTGGAAAAATGAAGGGAATTTTTGATGAGTATAGCAACACCGCTATACCCGTCAGCTCTATCTTCGCGGAGACATGAATAACCAGGAATTTTAAAGGAAAACTCCGGTCTTAGCCATGTCTCAGAAAGAGCTATAATGCTGGGTTCAAATTTGTTTATCAAGTATATTAAGTCGCATTTATTTTTTATTATACTTCTGCAGTTCCACTGCAAGACTTTGGTTATCTGAGCCATTGTTGTTTAAAATATGTGAAATCTTTTCTAGTAAAGGGGCAACGTTGGACGGTGAAATCGAGTGGGACAATGATGCAATTAGTGCAACAATTATGTCAGATATTGGTTGTGAGTGTTGTGTTTCTGTCAAATTGCTATTTTCTGTAACTGTTTTTAATTTTAAAGCACATCCATCAGAGTAGGAAGGGTTATAATCTTGCACCAGAGCTTGGTGAGCATCACGATCGTAACCCTTTCCTAGTTTCGGCGGAGAACGGGGCTTATGGAAAATGGTTTTTGTATACGATTTATTTTGTTGTGGCTGAATGGGTGTATTTTGGGCATTTAAACTTGTCGTACGAGGCAATTTTACAGAATCAGCATAAGATTTAGTTATTGGCGGATGAATTTTAGACGATTCAGCATATGAGACACAGTTTTGTGCCATATATTTTTTAATATTAAATTGTCTACTTGCTTCAGGGCAAAACTTGCTTGTGGCAACATGGCGACCACCACATAAACAACAATAACTTGCATCATTGTCCAAATCACAAGATGCACCCATATGGTCTTGACCACATTTGTAGCACCTTGGTTTCGATCTACATGTTGTTTTGGTATGTCCATATCTACAGCAATTGTAACATTGGATGGATGGATAAATGTATAAGTCGACTGGTAAGGAATTAAAGCACATAAATACCCTAGTAGGAAGGACCTGCCCGTCAAACGTTAAAACAACTGTCTGTGATGGCTTCCAAACAACAGAACCATCAACTGTAGTTTTATAATTTAGTCGTCTGACTTTAACAATTTGCCCACAGCCTAAGGGAACGCTTATATTATCTTTAACATCCTCTAAGGACATGTCTGCTGGGACACCCCGTACAAGCCCCATACGAGTTATGTGAAAAGTAGGGATAAAAGCTTCATAGCCCTGATATGTTAAAGCTGTATGTTGCAGAAAAGAATTTGCTGAATTAAAGTTGGAAAATGCCATGGATACTTTATTACGACCAACGCGTTTTACACTGCCTTGTATTACATCCTTTATATTAAATTTATGTAAGAATCGTCCAAAGCATATAGGATGGAGGTTCGTATCTTGGTTATCTCCAGTACTTTTTTTAATAATATGAACAACAAAAGGTGAAATATCTGTACTATTATACTCATTTCTTCCAGGTTTAATGGAAGCAATAGGAAGGGTTGCGCTAACTGGTGGTGGCAGTACTTGCGATTGTGGCGATTCTGTGGGAGACGCGTTTTCATCACTATCCACACAAGTGCAACCAGTTTTGGATGGATCGGCAGCCATTTGATTTTTACGTTTTTTTTTTAAACAAGTTTTACAAACTCTGTGTAATCTGGTTCGTTTTCGTTTATTTAAATTGGACACAGAGCTATCTGTGTCCATGCTGGATGCCGTCTCCACGGTAACGAATTGCGATGGCAAAGGGACATTGTCCCCAGGGTCTGGAGGTTCCTTCATTGTCCTTCTATGTGTAATAAATTTTGAAAAACTTACCTAGACTAAATTTACATACACACTATTATTATTAAATAAAATAAAAGGATAAATATCTACAATTTACAACTTATCTGACTATTTTATACACAAAATTATTTTAAAAATTCAATGTGTGGAAAAAAAAACACCCGCCACGCTCAAACGTTTCCCGCGCTTTTTCTAAACTTCTTTTTACATTTGACATATCATAAATCAGTCATACGATGCGTTTTGTTGTTCTATGTAAGCTTTGTATGAATTTTTAATTTGCCATTATTTGTCACAATACTTATATTATTAATATATTTTAACGTTTTATTCTTCTAATTATAGATTAATGATGATTTATGATAATTCCAAAATAAAGTTAATAATTAACCTAATAAATATTGCCCTCAATTAAAAGTGCAAAAATTAAACGTTTGGGAGGAACGGTTCTTACCAGAGATATATGCAATATCTACGTTCAGCGTTGTTATCCTAGTTTAGTTTTTGTTATTGAAACATCGGTTAAACAAAGATAGAAGACATGTAATTATCGGGGATAACTTTTACCGCTTAACTGCCAATATATTATTGAAACCGGCCGTTAGCCAAACTTGATAAAATAGAAAGAAAGAAAGATTAATATTTATTATCATAATAGGGGTACAACTTAAAAGTTCAATATTAATAAAATCTGATGAGTAACAATAATAAGAGACACACTAAATAAAAATAAAAAACAATAGCTTTAAACAATTATTATTAGGTACAATTAATATTGCATCAACAACATCACCAACACCACCAAATTAAAATGAAAATAGGGTTTTTTTTTTTTTTTGTTAATAAGTATATACATTCACGCCTTTTTCCCAGAAGGGGTAGGCAGAGGTTGCCAGGACACTCACATTTCGCCTTATATGTTCCGTCCCACGATGTGATAGGTGGCGAGCCTATTGCCATATCGGGCACAAATTTCTGACTCTGGGCTGATAATGAATAGAAAACTCCAATATCACTGCTCAACCCAGGCTTCGAATCTGAGACCTCAACTTTGTAACCGTACCCTAGTACAACAACGCCACCGAGGTAGTCGGAAAGGATGATGGGCGTTTTGGTACCCATGTCCAATCAAAATGAATTTACCCTCGTTGGATAGCTTTTTTCAAGAGAAGAAATTAATACTATGGCGACAAACCTATATGCATTGTCCGTTTTGAAATATAGTCGTCAGAAGATATTGGATACACACATGTTATAACTGACCAATTCCGTGCCTGTGTAATGTGCTGAAGAGGGCTATACCGTGGCTGATATAAAGTGCGCATTTGATCGGAAAACCTACCAAAAACGCGTGCAGATATAGCTGAATTATTTCGAGAAAATGCTACATTAGAGGTTAATTGTCAATTAACTTTTTAACTTTCTTTTCCTTTTTTGTATGGATGCATACATAGTGCATATAAACTCACCCCGTTTTCCCAGAAGGGGTAGGCAGATGTGCTACCAGATCACCTACGTTTCCAGGTTTTGACTCCAGGCTGATCATGAATAGAAAATCCATGAAATGAAATGAAAATAATATATTGAATCCATTTAGATGATCTACATAATTTAGATTCCGTCATTTTTTTTTATCTGCCACCTGTTTGGAAAACGGTTTTCATTAGAGAAGAACGGGCAAGAAATTCTGCAGTGTTGTTCTTTTCAAAGACAGTTTACAATTCAGTGATTATAACAAAAGTTACAATTGGTTTAAATCACAGCAGTTTATTAATAATTGGTTATAACATTTTAAATACGAACATGTTTACATTATATTTAATATAGTTGAGTGAAGTAAAGTCGAATGAACGAAGAATCAGTCATTATATGCATTGTCGGTATTTTTGGACTAGACGTACTACAGAACTATTTAATACAATTTTAGACCAAAAGACTTAGCTAGGAAATGCAAATTCAGATCCCAGAACCACTTTGGGTATTTTTTTGACAAGAGTACTTACTGGAGTATGCAATGAAAGACTTGGAATATTGTTTAATATGTCAGGAAGAAAAGTCGAACGCCAGTTGGCCCTTGCACGAGAGTGTCCTAGAACTAACTATTTTATGCTTCACATGTGTTTCGATCACGTACATAGAGACAATGTCCATGATAGAAACCTCAGGATTCCTACAGCACTATTCGGAAAGGAGGAAAGACGGATACATCATAGATGTAAAAGGACCATACGCTGCCACTAAGACTGATGCCTGATTTTATGAACAATGAGAAAAACCAATTGCACATACTACTTCATCCCAATGATGTATTTATTTTAGACCGTGAGCTAAGATACAGTTTGGGCAATTTCAAAGAATATGGATACGAATACCACGTTCCTCCGACAAAAAAACCCAGGATATGCACAGCTTACCACTCTTCATGAGAATAATTCCCGACTTCTTCTTCTTCTTCTTCCCGGTTACAATATTCCAATGGGTAGTGGAAGTGGATAACGGCCGAATTAAAAGATATTTTAAGCTATAGCGGTTAAGATATTTTAATTAATACAATTCATAATATGTTTGCGGACTTTTGACTGATTGCAGCAGCAATAATAAATCACTTCCACATGCCAATTGGAGATGGCCAATACGCAGAAGCTTTTCTACAACAATAACTGAAAAAATGTAAATCCCACATTGTACAATTATATAGAAGAAAACATATCAAATAACAGGAGAGCTGCTTTTCAGAGATTGGAAGCCAAAAATGTGGCCGATTTTGCACGACTAAATGAACAAGACGTGATATTGCTGTATTGGGGACATACCAGTTAAAACTAGCACCGAAATAACAGTTTATATCTTATCGAAACTCATAGAGAAGCTGCTATGGAGGATATAACTGACTACGGAATTGAAGAAGATGTGTGACTTTTGCGTGCACGTATACAGTACCAAAATATGAGAGTAAAACTATACTTTAACAAATACCAGCCCATTAAACACCCCACTGCAAGGCACGCCTCAGCAATCAAAATATCGATCAAGACGTATCAGACCATAGTCCACACTGGCCAAGTGCGGATTGGCGAACTTCACATAAACAGAATAAGTAAAGAGAAATTCTAAAATATGTCAATGATATTCAGCTTTCCTTGATGATGTTTTCCTTCACCGTTAAAATGCATGGTAATTGACTATCACTATACACATGACTACAAAAATACAGGAGTGAGCCCTGGAATTATAATAATACCATGCTAAATTGGAAAAAATCAATAAAAGTCTAATATGTACTTAATATGATGTAACAAAAATGTTAAGAGCGTATACACCTTGCGCGCAAAGTCAACTATAGGTATTTCTTCGTTAATTTCACGCACACATAAGCGACCAAAGCTGTGTGCGTAGAGCTGCCGCGTCGGCTCGCTATACAATCGGCTCAAAAAACTTTGATCCGTGCGCTTCAAATATTCAATTGAAATGTAACTGTTATATAATATCATAAAAATATTTTATTTGCATTATAAGTAGACAAATATTACTGTGCAAGCAAAGAATAATACAAATTTTGGATACTAATCATATTTTCGTTATTATTACATTGTTAAGTTGCATTCAAATCAGTGTTCAATCAGTATACACTACGGACGTTTTATTAATCATTTTGTGTTCGAAAACATAAAGTGTTAGGGGCCTTACAACCCCTTACAATTACGAAACATATTTAATTTTATATTACAATACATAACATAATTTAGCCTCGGAATTACATCCCATTATATTACCTGAAACATAATTTATACTCACTACAAAATCATTGTAGGTAATAAAAATAATTAAATATTTTACTACCAAAGTACTAAGATGTGGTAATCGCATTCCGCGCGTGGCTATTTTTACTACGCGCGGCATAATCGACTGCAGCCAGGCCGGAGCGACGAGCGATACGTCCTCCCTCTAGAAGGCCTTTCGGCGGTCTGATTTGATCCACGTCGGACAGCGTGTTTTATAGTGGTTTTTAAAATATTTGTAGAAAACATGAAAACTAATTTTGTTGAAATATAAAAATGGTAATTTATTGATAAGATGTTCTTCTACTGTAATATGCAATTGCTAAAAAAAATTATGTACGATAAGTTGGTGAAAAAAAATATGTTCATGACGAGAGTTTCTGAATAATTTCGCATTGTAATAAATTTTTATTTTTCAGGAACTAAACACAAAAAGATATTTTTTCTCAGCAAAATCCCTCCATAAGGGTCTTATTAGTCTGATAATATTTTTATTTTCATCTTATATTTAGTGGTTTCGGATATCTTAAGCTTCTAAATTGCCATTTAAAGCCTAAATAACGAAACTTGTGTTCAGTAATCCTTATAGTACTCACAAATTATCCATCAATCTATAATGTTTTCCACCAAAATCCCTAGATGACAACCTTTTCTAAAATTAGTACTAATTATTTTACCTTGAAATTGTTTATTGGTGGCTATTAACTCATTTGAAAAGTCCTGTTTTTAAGCCAAAAAGCGCGTGCAGGGTATAAACGCTCTTAAACTATAAAGTACGATTTCTTCGATTGGACAGTGAATCAAGTCTAGCGCCCTTTATATCTTTAATGTACACAAAAATACCTTTCCAACGGTGTATCACTCATTTCGATTGAAGCTGGTACCAGGTTCCATACATTTGTGCCCATTGTCCTTTAAAAATAGTCGTTGGATATTTTAAAAAATTATTTAAAACGATATAATATTGGTAATAAATTAGTTCCTTTATCATGAGTCCTTCTATTTCGACATTAACTTTTTCACAATTTTACATATTGTAGCTTAACTTCTATATCAAACCTAATGCATAAATAAACATTGAAATCCTACTCAATTTTGAGGAGTTCTCCTCTCTAGGTCCGAAAAAGGTCATCAGATTTACACCATATTTTAATGCAATACAATACATTTTATCGCATTTTTACTCAGTGCTGGATTCAGCCAGTTATAGGTGCTTGCTAGTTTAGGATAGATGTGTGGTTTGGATATCCTAATCGTAGGTGCTCAATAATATCATCCTAAACTATTCCATTTCCGCAGGCACCTTTCCAACTACTTGGAAAGAAGCCCATATTATCCCAATTCCCAAAAAGCCCAATGCCTCTCTACTTTCTGAATTCCGACCTATTTCCATACTTCCTTTCCTCTCTAAAGTCCTAGAACGTCTAATCCATTCTCAGCTTTATGATTTCCTTTCCAAAAATAAACTCCTTAATCCTTTCCAATCAGGGTTTCGTCCTGGTCATAGCACCACTACAACTTTGATCCATGTTACGGAAGGCATCAGATCTGGCATGGAGGAAGGCAAGCTGACTGTTCTTGCTCTGCTGGACTTCAGTAATGCTTTTAATACCGTTGATTACGATGTGTTACTTTGTATGCTACGTTCTCTTAACATATCTCCAATGGCAGTTGATTGGTTTCATAGTTACCTGTATGGACGCCGGCAACGCATCAGTGTGGAGGAAAATTTTTCCTCCTGGGTCCCTGTATCTGCTGGCGTTCCTCAGGGCGGCGTGCTATCTCCTCTTCTCTTTGCTCTCTTTATTAACTCTATAACTAATCAACTTCAATCTTCCTACCACCTCTACGCTGATGATCTCCAGATTTACGCTCAGGCTACTTTAGACAGGATGGTTGACGCGATTGCAGCAATAAACATTGATATCCAACACATCTGTCAATGGAGTAAAGCTCACGGCTTGAAGATTAATCCCTCGAAAACCCAGATCATTGTTGTTGGCAGCCCCAGAATGTCTTCAAAGCTAGATTGGACTAAACTTCCTCCTGTCTTTTGTGATGGTATCACCATCCCATACAACGACACCGTTCGCAATCTAGGTCTACTTATAGACAAGTCCTTCACTTGGGGTCCTCAGCTTCGAGAATTAAGTCGAAGGCTGTTTGCTTCAGCAAGGTCCTTGCGAAGGTTAAGCAATTTTCTACCCGTTGCCACGAAAATTTCGCTTGCGCAAACACTCCTACTCCCCATCCTTGATTATGCCGATGTCAGCTATCTTGATCTCACCGAAGACCAACTTAATAAACTTGAGCGTCTCCAAAATTTTTGCATACGGTTCATATTTGGTTTACGCAAATATGACCATGTTTCTGAGTTTCGTCTTAAGCTCAAGTGGTTACCCATACGGCTTCGTCGGAATACTCACACTCTTTCACTATTATACAATATATTATTTAACCCTCTCACCCCCTCTTATCTCAAAGACCGTTTTATATTTCTTCATGATTCCCATGAAAGATCCCTGAGGTCGTCGGAGAACATGAAACTGAGAATGCCCGTACACACCACGACATTTATGGACAAATCATTCTCCGTACTTGCTGTTCGATTGTGGAACTCACTTCCAGATGTCGTGAGACGGGCTAGAACACTGTCATCTTTTAAGTCACTAGTCAAGGAGCACTATCTCTCTCACTGAATTTACTCATTAATGTGCTTTTACTATTTCCATTGGCATTTATTATGTATATATTTATTATGTATATATTTATGTATTATATTTTATGTCTATTTTGTATATGTATGTATGTATGTATGTTGTACATATTTATATGTATGTATTACTTTTATTTTGTGTTTTTAATTTGTTAGTATATACTTTTTTTTTTCTCTTTTTCATTATACACCCTAGACTGCCCTTTCTCTCTCCTGTGTCTTATCTCCATCCAAAGGTTGCCTGGAAGAGATTGCCTAGTGCAATAAGGCCGCCGATTGTACTTATTTTTAATATTATTTTAATTTCTGTTATTGTATTTGTTTTTTTTTCTGGTGTACAATAAAGTTTATAAATAAATAAATAAATAAATAAATAAATATTTTAATTGTAGAATGAAACATCAGTGAAAGTCTAAAATCACTTTTATTTGCTACATTATTACCAGGCACATAAAACGGCAGTTCGGTTATTATATTACTAATATAAATTACATAATGAAAAAAATTTACAAATACACACATTATAATATACAATACATTCATTTAGTCGAAACATTTTGACGGTATGCCTGTTTACATGATATAAATATTGAGCAAATTGCAATATTCCTTTCAGTCCTCAAATATGTGTTGTCAATTCTTAAAACATGTTGATTTTAATACAACGTTGATGCGACCGATGGGCATTTCTTTAAACTGCAAAAATCAATTAAATAGGAGCTTACTGCTCACTGCTTCAGTCATAAATGATTTTTTAAGTTTTTGCCCCATTTGAACACGGTGTAGCTTTTCTAACAGCTGATTACGCCTAACGCATGGTCATTCACCTTAAAACGATAGATCGTACTAAAATCTGTGCGTTGTTGCCGCTCTTACACAAGTCACACAATAATAAGTACACGACAATAACACGCGCCGCGCGCGACGTTGCCAATTTGTTATCTATTCGTATCTACAGGTCAATGAAATTAATTTACACAGGATGGTTGCGTTTTACTCTTATTTGGAAGCTATTTAGTTTGTTTGAAACAAACAAAATCTCATTTTTGGTATTATTAATTTTTGTGCCGTGCCGAATTAATACCAAGGACGTATAGCATACATAGTGTAATTTAATGCCCATCGGTCGCATCAACGTTGTATAATATAGAATCAATTTACTGCGATTATAGTCGCTAACATAATATACGTGTTTTCAGTTTCACATTTCCTTTCATTTATTTAGAGATGTTGAACTTCTAGGATTAATAAGAATTCGAATGTTAATTTAATCATTTATAACTTATTCTATTCTAAAATAGCGCCCTTTGGAAGTTTTGTAACTTCATATTGAACTTGATCTAAAAGCATTACCAGTAATCAACTCTATAAGCACGTAGTATAGGTATCTACATTTTTGCTGTTACTTTCACCAGGCTCTAGAAAACACGGAATGCCAAGAAAGTACCTACACCATTTTTTTTCTTGGAGTAAATCCTCTTGGATTCCCACGCTAGGCGGAAATACCGGATTTTTACCGACTAAGAGACAGTACCTACATCTAGTATATTATAACTACGTGGTTGCTTTTGCAAAACTAGATACAGTTTCTACTTTCTAACAATGAATTCGATACAAGTTGACTTCTAAGATAATACACAGTCAGTAGGGCGATTCATGTAACTTTTTGACGCGCCACCGTGCGCCGATCAAGTTGCGGTGCGGTTACAATTAAGTTTACGTTTTGGTACAAAATGGTATTCTTGTAAAAGATTAGCTGCGCGTGAGCTGCGCGTCAACTGTACGTCAGACGTATGAAATTTGTTTGACATTGACATATATACGCGCAGCAGTAGAATATACTAAAGCGCTCGCGTGACGCGAACTTGACGCGCGCGTATTACGAGAATACGAAGAGGCTTAGATTATATACTCGTCTAGATGACACATCACGCCTCACCGCACGGCTCAAATAAAGTCTACCAAATCTGGTAGACTCGCTTCTCACGTACGTCAGTGTCATTTGAACTACATATGGATAACGTGCTCCCGAAAAATAATTAATTATGCCGGTTTGTGCTGTCGAATTGTATCGCAATGATGTGGGAAAACTGTATAAAAATACCAATATCACTTTCTATCGGTAACGTCATTGTTAAACCACTATTATTTGAAGAAAACATGAACTTTTAATTCGTTATTTTGAAGATGAGTTTCATTGGCCATTGTTTTCAATTTATTACTAGGAAGATTTGTTGAAACTATGGGAGATAAAACATGTGCACGACACGAAATAACTTTAGTTAAAAATAAATAATTGTTCCTGAAGTGTTTTCATTTTCCCAAACCTCACACTATGTGCCTACTGCGCATGCGCGGTGCGGCTCCCGAGGGGGTGAGAGGGCTGGGGGGCGCCTCGGTCACGTGGTACAAGCGGGGCGGGGTGACGTCGAACAAAACTCTCCGCACCCAAAACCCAGCCGCATTCACGCCCCGGGAGTCCTTAGGGATGGGTGCATGGTGTGAGGGGTTGCGCGGGGATGAGCCCCACACTGTTGTGTGTAAATTGTAATAATTGTAAGAGGAATGTAAGGACAGTTATAAAATAAAGATTATGACGGGTACTGAGGGGTGAGGGGCTAGGGGGGGTGAGCGTGGACAGAAAAAGGATATAAAAGAGGGGCGGTTTGGCCGTATCGGCAGCTTCGCGCCGGGCCCCGCCAGAAGAGGACCTCTCCAAAGGAAGACAAGAAACGAACCGCTGCTCTACGCTCGCCCGCCCCTCGCTCGCTCGCCCGCAGGCCCGTCAGCCGTTGAAGAGAATTGGTGTTTTGAAAATTGAACCAAAATCTCTAGGAAATCTATCACGCACATTCGTTGGTCCTTCGCAGCCGGATTATGAAGAAAAAGCAATCGTTGATCATTCGCAGACGAATTTGAAGAGGAAATATCAAGATTGAAGACTCAACCCACGCATATCGCCGGTGACTTGGACAACATTGAAGAAATATTGAAGAAATTTCGACGAATCTGATTGGTCGAGAAGTCGTTCGAAGTCTCGGAACTTATGCCTGGTGCAAGATTCATTTGGAAGTTTGAAGACTTGGTTCCTGGAAGATTGTTTGAACATTTTTAAGCCACAGCGCGGGATTTGTATTTTTTCAGAACAACCGCAAGAAGGAAAAAGATGCCTGTTACTCGCTTGAAGAAGGGAAGTGTGATCGACGCATCCGAAAGATTGAGCCCGGCCGTAAGCGTGCCCCGTACCGAGGGTGGTCCGTCCAGTGCACCACAAGTAATCACTCAAAGCACTGCGGCGGCCGCCCGAGGCGCGGGTGCCACGCCCACAGGGAATGCTGGCCCATCCGTGAAGACAACTGCAACCTCTGCAAGAACGACGACGACCGAGGATACCGCGACTACTTCAGAGACTGCATACACGGAAACAACGGCGAGTCCGAACACGGCGACCACGCAGGCAGAGAAGGACGACGGCGACACCCTGAAGCCATCCAAAGGCGCCAAATCACAGCGATCGCAGCGCAAGAAGCTTGCTGAGCTCGAGGCACAGGAAAAGATAGCACAACTAAAGCTGGAAGAGGTGCGCGCCTCGCTTGCGTTGGCCCAAGCGAAGTTGGAAAAGGAACGCGCCGCAATCAGCGACGATGAAGAGGACTCTGTGGACTCCGGAGATGAGCACGACCGATCCAGTCGTGTACAGGAATGGTTGGAGGGTCAAGAGGAACCACCAACAAAGAAGCAGGACTCACCAGACGAGGATGATTCGAAAGGACAAGGACAGGGAGCTCGCAAGAACAAGGAAAGCGAGCACCGGGAGCGCAAAGATGAGCCCCGGCCTGCGCGTCAGCCACCGAACGTGGACGTCACCTCACTGGCGACAGCTCCCACCAAAGCTGTGAAGATGTCGAGAGACGCACCGAGATACCTGCAGGAGCTGCCCATGTTCGATGGGCGAAGCAGCGGCTGGCTCGCTTTCGAAGCTGCCTACTATGAGACTGAAGCTGTATTCTCAAGAACTGAAAACGTTTCACGATTGAGGAAGAGCGTCAGGGGGGCGGCGAGCGAAGCGATTAGCGGTTTTTGATTAGCCAACCGGAGCCGGAGACGATTATGAAAGCTTTGAAGAGAAGATTCGGTCGTCCCGACGCGCTAGCCTTGCACGAGCTGCAAAAGATGAAGACACTTGGGAAGTTGACCGACAGCCCAAGAGATTTGTGTATATTTGCTGACAAAGTGGCAAATACTGTGGCCGCTATTGAAGCATTGAAGAGGATCCATTACTTGTATAATCCAGAAACAGTCAAGACGACTATAGAAAAGTTCACGCCCACGCTGAGAAGCAAATGGTACGATTACGCCGCCGCATGCAAGGAAGACGTACCCGACCTGAAGAGGCTGGCAACTTTTCTCAGCGAGGAGGCCGACAAGTGTGGAGCGTACGCACCACTCGAGGACGTCCCTGTGGAAAGGCGTGGAAGAAAGAACATCGAACGCACTTTCGTCGCGGACGACAACTTGGAAGAGTGCCCGCTGTCCAAGCAGAAGCATCAGTTATCTGAATGCAAGCAGTTCAGAGACGCCAACGTAGGGGACCGGTGGGAGATTGCAAAGCGGTTTCGAATATGCTTCCGATGCCTGAGGAGCACGCACCGACGAGGAAACTGCAGAGCCAAGAAGTGCGGCCGGGAGGGTTGCCTGATGGCTCACCACCGCTTCTTGCACAAGAACACGGGGAGGACGCCGTCAGCACCTCCCGGGCAGTCCGTGCAGGAGGAAGTGGTTACGTCCGCGGAGCTCGTCACACAGACCGATCGTGGAGGAAACCGGCAAGCATTTCTCAAGATCGCACCTGTCACACTCACCGGACAAGGCGGAGCACGCGTGCACACCTACGCGCTCATGGATGACGGCAGTACCGTCACGCTCGTCGAGGAAGGGCTGGCAGAATTGCTAGGCTTGCAAGGTCCGCGCGACGAAATGTGGGTGCAAGGTCTCAACGGAACGATGAAACACGCAGATAGCCGCAGAGTCGACGTCAAAATACGCGGACGCTACAGTGACGAAGAATATATGACACGCAACGCACGCATTGTATCGCACCTGATGTCCACCAGACAAAGCGTCGGCAGGAGGGACATTCAACACTGTGCACACCTTCAGGATATACAAGAGCGACTGATTTATAAGAACGCCAATCCAAAGATACTGATTGGGCAAGACAACTGGGAGTTCTTGGTGGCGCTCGAGATGCGGACCGGGAGCAGAAGCCAGCCTGTCGCGTCTCGCACGAAGTTGGGATGGGTTCTGCACGGGTATAAGTCAGCACTTCAGAACATCAATGCCTTCTGCGGACACAACACAGTCACTTTGGATGAACACATGGAAGAAATGATGAAAAGATTCTTCGACTTAGAGTCGCTCGGAGTGGAGCCTAGAAAGCCGAAAAGTGATCCCGAAGAGCGCGCTTTGCAAATTCTGCAAGAAAGAAGTCGAAGGATGCCAGATGGACGTTTCGAAACTGGACTCCTCTGGAAACGGGACGACTGCACGATTCCCAACAATTACGATTATGCCTTCAATAGATTGAGAAACTTAGAAAAGAAGCTCGACCGTGATGAGGACCTGAAGATGAAGTATGAAGAGAGGATAAGTAACCTCCTCGTCTCAGGATACGCGGTCCCGACTACTTCGCCAGCACCACAAGGAAAAACCTGGTACCTTCCGCACTTTGCCGTGTGTAACTCAGAGAAGCCAAAGATAAGGGTGGTGCATGACGCAGCGGCAAGATCACACGGAGTCAGTCTGAACGACCTGCTCCTGTCGGGTCCTGACCTCCTGCAATCCCTGCCCGGAATCATGATGAGATTCCGACAACACCCCTTTGCAGTCTCGGCGGACATAAAGGAAATGTTCATGCGGATCAAAGTCAGACGCGAAGACAGAGACGCCCTGAGGTTCCTGTGGAGAGGACGGGAGAGAGGAGACACGAAGCCTACGGAATATCAGATGACTTCGGTGATATTCGGAGCGACGTCGTCACCATGCACGGCACTCTACATAAATAACAGGAACGCGGAAGAGTTCCAGGAACAATTTCCCGAGGCAGTGGAGGAAATTAAGCGAAATCATTACATGAACGATTTTATCACCAGCTTCGTGAGCAAAGAAAAGGCCACGGGGGTGACAAGAATAGTGGACCATATTCACCGACAAGCAGGCTTTACCCTGAGAGGATGGGTGTCGAACGAGCCCATCGTAGTGCGCCAGTTCAGCACGCGCGGACAGGACGCCGCCGTGCGCATAGGAGAAACGGCCGAGGAGAAAACGCTGGGTCTGTTGTGGCGGTGGCAAGAGGACTGCATTGGGTTTCGCGTCAATGAAGGAAGAACCCCACCGGAGGTGTTGCGCAATGAACGGCCACCAACGAAAAGGGAAGCCTTGAGTGTCATAATGTCGCTTTTCGACCCTCTCGGCTTGGTGTCACCAATAACGACCCCGGCGAAAAGGCTGATGCAGGAAACATGGCGACACGGGATCGGATTGGATGACCACATCCCAGAAGAACTACGAATTCGCTGGGTCGAATGGCTGAGCAACCTGCGCGCCTTAAAGGATCTGCGCATACCGCGATGTTACGACATAGGACCGCCGGTGGTGGAAAGAGAGCTACACACGTTCGTGGACGCCAGCGAACAAGCATACTCGGCAGCGGAGTACATACGCATGCGGCGCGTGGACGACACAATTCACGTCGCGCTAGCCGCAGCCAAGAGCCGTGTGGCGCCGCTGAAGCCCACGTCTATTCCACGACTGGAACTACAAGGGGCCCTGCTCGGCGCGCGACTCGCGACCAAGACATGTGAAGAGCACAGCTTCGAGTTCAAGAAAAAATATACTGGACCGATTCCCGAACAGTCCTCGCATGGATAAGGGCGGAACCGCGCGCTTTCAAGACTTTCGTCGCTCATCGTCTAGCCGAAATCGAAGAATTAACGAAAGTAAACGAGTGGCGCTGGGTGCCGTCGCGCGACAATGCGGCGGACGATGCCACAAGAGACACGCCGACAGGATTTGAAGCACATCACCGATGGTTCCGGGGACCGGAGTTCCTGCGCCAACCGGCGGGAGAGTGGCCGGTGGAAGTGAAAGTGCCGACCGACAAAACGAATGAAGAAAAAGAAAAGTGTCTAAGTGTCAGAGAAGAAAAGGCTTACACCTGTTCGCCCGATCTGTGTCGATTCGCGAAGTGGAGTAGTGCAGTGCGAACCATGGCGCGAGTGTTGCAATTCCTGGACTTGTGCAGGCGGAAAACACACGTTACGATGGCCGCAAGACGAAAGCGCACAAAAGGCAACACTCAGCAGGACCCCACGTGGAGCGCCTACCAGAAAAGTGATAGCAAATCGAGACCGGAGCTTAAGGTACAACGGAAAAAGTTTATGAGTCTAGACGCGTGTTATCTAAGGCGCGCCGAAGAATTGTGGCTAAGAAAAGTGCAAGATGACAGCTACGCGAGTGAAAGATTGCGCGTCATAAGCGGAAGCCCACCCTCGCCGACAGATCGACTCGCCTCTCTACGTGTGTTCGTGGGAGAAGACGGCTTATTGCGTTTGCGCGGAAGAATAACAGCGGCGAAAAGTGTAAGCGAAGACACAACAAATCCAGTCCTGTTAGACGGACAACATGAATACACGAAGATGTACGTGCAACATGTGCACGAAAGGATGTTCCATGGAGGAGTGGAAATGGTGGTAAATGAACTGAGACAAAGGTTCTGGATAACTAGAATACGGCCGACCGTGAAAGGAGTATTGAAGAATTGCCCACCATGCAAAATAAAGAAAGCGAAGCCCACTTTCCCAGCCACAGGAGATCTTCCCGCGGCACGACTGGCGCACAATACACGACCCTTCTCCTACACGGGACTAGACTACTTCGGTCCGCTGGAAGTGACCGTCGGAAGACATCGGGAGAAACGATGGGTTGCCCTATTCACCTGCATGACCATAAGGGCGGTGCATCTGGAAGTGGTCGCATCACTGAGCGCGGACTCTGCCGTGTCAGCGCTCAGGCGATTCATCGCGCGCAGAGGCCAACCGACGGAGCTATGGTCAGACAACGCGACGTGTTTCAAGGCTGCGTATAAGGAGTTGAAGGAGGCGTGGGAAGCAACAGGAAGAGAGGCAATTGTACGCTGTATCAACTGGCGTCGCATTCCCCCCGCCGCACCCTTCATGGGCGGAGCATGGGAAAGACTGATACGCAGCGTTAAACAATTCCTGCGAGTGATATTAACAGAGAAATACCCGAGTGACGAGACATTGCACACACTGTTAGCGGAGATAGAAAACATTGTGAACTCACGACCACTCACTCATGTGGCCGTGACACCCGACGAGCCAGAGGCGTTAACCCCCAACCACATATTGTTGGGGCCTAACTGTCACGTTGCAGCGCCAGGCGACTTCGCGGACGACGACACTTCTGCGCGCCGATGCTGGAAGCGCGCGCAGCGACTGGCCGACGAGTTCTGGCGGCGCTGGGTGAGGGAGTACCTGCCTTCGCTCCAACACCGGCGGGAGCCCCGCACCACCGGCGCACCCCCGAAAGTCGGGGACTTAGTCGTTGTGTGCGACGCCAACCTGCCGAGAAACGTCTGGCCGAGAGGCCGGGTGTCCAGAATCTGCCCGGGGAAGACGGCGAGGTGCGAGTCGTCGACGTCACAACGAGCAACGGGCACATACTGCGGCGGCCGTCCCGGAAGATCGTCGTGCTCCCAGTGGAAATCGCGAGCTGCGACTGCCGGAGAAATGTGCACGACACGAAATAACTTTAGTTAAAAATAAATAATTGTTCCTGAAGTGTTTTCATTTTCCCAAACCTCACACTATGTGCTTACTGCGCATGCGCGGTGCGGCTCCCGAGGGGGTGAGAGGGCTGGGGGCCGCCTCGGTCACGTGGTACAAGCGGGGCGGGGTGACGTCGAACAAAACTCTCCGCACCCAAAACCCAGCCGCATTCACGCCCCGGGAGTCCTTAGGGATGGGTGCATGGTGTGAGGGGTTGCGCGGGGATGAGCCCCACACTGTTGTGTGTAAATTGTAATAATTGTAAGAGGAATGTAAGGACAGTTATAAAATAAAGATTATGACGGGTACTGAGGGGTGAGGGGCTAGGGGGGTGAGCGTGGACAGAAAAAGGATATAAAAGAGGGGCGGTTTGGCCGTATCGCAAGCTTCGCGCCGGGCCCCGCCAGAAGAGGACCTCTCCAAAGGAAGACAAGAAACGAACCGCTGCTCCACGCTCGCCCGCCTCTCGCTCGCTCGCCCGCAGGCCCGTCAGCCGTTGAAGAGAATTGGTGTTCTGAAAATTGAACCAAAATCCCTAGGAAATCTATCACGCACAAAACACAAATATCATTAAATTATATTTTGATCAGAAGAACAACAAGAAGAATGGAATTATTTATTTAATGAGTAAATAATAACTTACCTACACAATATGAATGAAACCCATGACGTCATGCACTTTATAGTAATTTTGTTAGTTCTTTCTAATTTTATAGACTTCCTACGGATTCCGTATTAGCAAATTGCTGCAGAGACATTACATAGCGGAAACGAAAAGAAGACAATTCGTAGCCTCACAAGACTTCAGTCATGTGTTCCGAACATTTTACTTATGATGATTTATATTTTACATAAATACAGAAATCTGATAACAGCCCAGGCAATTAATCCAAAGTCTTAATTCTATTCGGACTACTAGGTTTTATCTTTATTGTTTTTACTAAAATGCGTTATAAATATAATTAATAGTATGATTACTTTAATTAAAGAAAAAATATTTTATTTAACCTATTTTGTTTATCAAATAATAGGGAAAAGTTAAGTTAATAATCTTGAGTAGGCATCCCTAAACAAAAGGCGTGCTCAAAGCCTCATCCCAATTTGGAGTCACTCAAGACATCCTTGATTAAGGCAGCCGCCGATATTGACATGAACCTCGTTCGTGCTGCGATAGACAACTGGCCGCGCAGATTGAAGGCCTGTATTCAAATCACGGAGGTCATTTTGAATAAACTTTAATGTCCTAAGAATCTATGTTTTGTTAAGTTAATTTTGGTATACTAATGAATAAACTTGTTTCAATTATAAGAGCCACAAAGTTATCTGGCCCGGTGGCCAAAACTGGAAACAAAGACGTCATTTGAAATTGTCAATCTAGCTGCCAGTCGCTGACATATCCGCCATTGGTTGTTTACTCAATGTATTTATTTTTCCTGCATTATTTAAAACTAGTGAAAAATGCCGAAAGCTTTAAAAAGTGATGCTAGGAACGTTATACTTCAGGTATTAAATTTTACGTAGGATGAAAAGCGTCTTCCGACATCAATAATACCCTTCGAAAAATTTTATTAACGCGTAGCTGCCACCAAAGGTTTGTGTTGTCAGCTTTATAAAATAAATTCCACGAAAACAGAATTATGTACGTACTAGTAGAATATAATGTAAGTACATATCATAAACTAAAATGTATCTTACTCGTCTCATTTTACGTTACGTGCGTGGTGGCCTGTTGGTGAATGGACCAGACGCGGCAGCCAACTTGTTCACGCTGGTTGCGGGTTGGAATCTCAGGTCACACTTCTGACTTTTCGGAGCCATGCTTGTATTGATAAAAACGCGCTATAATAGGTGAAGGAAAACATCGTGAGGAAACCTGCATACCATAGCGATTTATTAGAATTTCTATGGTATGTAAGTCCACCAACTCGCATGAGGCCAGCGTGGTGGGCTATATGGCCTGTGATATGGCCTAACCCCCCGCAATCGTACTCTCGATTGTGGAGGAGAATACAGATACACTTTTTTAAGGGTTTTGGGGAGCGATTTGTTAGAAATCGTGTGAAGGAAAAATAATATGCAGATGAAACTGGTCATTTTCTCGACACTTTTGATCGGATTGAAAAATCTTACTTTACCCCATTTATTGCAATATCTATTTTTAATGGCAACAACAAATTCGATTACAGCGACTCTCTCACCGGGTCAGATAACTTTGTGGCTCTATATTTTATATTAAACATGTGACAGAATTTATAACCTGACTAGATAATGTGTCACAAAATTCGTCTATATTAATTTGACTAAAACGTTATCGAAAAGTTTGCATGAGCATTTTCGCTACCTTCTTTAAAAATTGAGCTCTACAAAGAATCTGTTAACATGTGCATTTGTTCTTTGACGTGTGTTTCCATGTCAGAAAAGTCTTTTAAAATATCTTCAATCATTTCAACAAGTATCATAGGCCATTGGAGCTCAAGGGTACGCAATCGTTGCGCCGCACCGCAAGCCAAATCAATAGCATGACACAGCTGCCCCCGGCCGCGAACACGCCAACTCATGTCTTCCTACAAATACCCAAAAAGCTTAATGAGGTCAAGTGTTTTGGGTTACAATACTTAATAAAATAAGATTTAAAAATGTTTTACATTTCTATGTATTAAACTAAATTGAAAAATTGAATGCCAAATACATCGACGAAATGTAAAGTGCATAAAATAAATAAAAATATAAATTGATCCTCATATTAAGATGGAAATTAGATGTAATAATTATACTGTTTACTTGTGAAACGTGTCCTTTCTTATACTGCAACGCTTCTTTAGCAATCACGTCACGTAAAGCTGGATCTGCTGCTCTCAGCCATGTCTTTGCACTTATCGTGCTATGTCCACTTCGACCAAGTCGCGACAGAAGAGGCTGTAGAGGGGCATCTGGTAAAGCTCTCAGCACTAGATCGCTCAGACCGTAATATGTCATATTTGCGGATTTTATTTCATCATCTGTAATCTGCAAAAAATACTTATTTGAATATTAATACCATAACAATATAAATGTCCCAAGATATTCCTTTGTTGCATCACAATAAGCGTATCTAAATCTGATTATGTTTTCATTTTTCGCAACCAGAAGCGTTATTTACCATTTCCTCATTAATCTCCTTCAAGCCCCAATGGGCAAGTCTGTAAATAGCATATTCTCTCCATATTTTTGCTTGAATGGGATTGCCTTCAGGAAATACTGTAAGTCCAGTAATTCCTCTGAGTTCAGCCAGAGCGTGAAGCTGACCTAACCATTGAAGGCCTGTAGCACGAACTGATATGTGTGTAACGTTGGGAAACCTGAAAATATAAATAAGATGGTTAAAAGCCTCCATGTAAATTACAAGTATTTTAATGTGGTGATACTGACTTGTTCTTAAGTTCTGATAACGACTGAGCTACAGCGTTAAAATGCACATAGTGAAAAGCAGCACGAGTAACTGTGCGGGCTTTCTCCCAATCCCATTCTCTTGCAAGACGGCGCACTGCGCCCGCTCCCCAAGCGCTGACCAATCCATCGCAAACTTCCACTAAATAATCTATACCTGGAACATAAGTAAACAAAGTTATTATGGAAAGCAATCTTAATTCATCAAATGGAAAATCACTTACCTTGTTCCCTGTCCTTGCACGTAGGTATAGATTTAGGAACTGGTTCAGATGTTTTGAAACTTGCTAAGCTTTTGCCAGACTTCACTCTACCAGTCGAAGCTCTACTAGCAGAAGACGCTCGATCACTTCGACGTGATATTGTTGCACTGCGTATATTTCTGTTACTCAGTCTACTATTTAATGAGTTTTCTCGTCGTAACGCCTTACTGTTTTGATCACTTCCAGACGTAGAAGAATTCCCAACAGATCCTATGTTTGTACTAACCGATATGTTACTAGCATTTTCACTGTTATCTGAATTTTTGCCCTTAAATCTTCGACTCTCTGGATCACAAACTGATTTGGAGCGCATAGTGCTGAATTTTTCACGACGTCTCACTGCGGTAGGCATGCGTCGCACGCGTCTTTTGCATGTTTCTTCGTCACTGTCACTCGTCGAAGAAGGTAAGGAGCTAAAAGAGGAATCTACAACTGGTTCTAAACTAGAAATACTTTCCCAACGTTTTAAAATATTTTCGGTGCCATCTGAAAGCTTAACATTTTCTAGGGACGAGATAATTGGTAACAATATGGGAGGGAGTCTCAAATCGCTGCTTGTTGATGTGGAATGTGAAGCATCGGTGTCTTGAGAAGCACTTCTATCAGAAAAGTTCACACGTCTTTCTGAAGGTTTGCGTGCCGTAGAGCTTCTCTGTAACTTTCTCATTGGTGATGGCTTCGGAGCTTCTATGATTGTTTTGTTAGTAATGTTACTAGTTTTACAGTCGGAATCTTCAGTTTCTACTTGTTGTAACGAAACGACGACGTCAGGTAGCACTGCTACGTCCATGGTTTGGCCGCCACTTTGAGTAATTATCGTGGGAGACTCCATTGCAAAATCTTTTTCTATATCAACATTTTTAGTCGGACTTGCAGCATTTCCGAAACATTTGTTTTCTGACCTATAAAGATATAAAAAGATCATGTAGGATTTTTAAGTTCGACTGCGAATAACAATAGTATAGAGAATTAATTGCAAACCTGAGTAGCTCCCAGTTTGTGCGTGCGTTATTAATAACTTGATCGCGCCTGGCTTCTTGTTGTGCTGCACCTCCGAGGGCGCAATAGGCTGCGCGGGCAGCTTCTTATTACTCCTCCATGCCATTGCAGCTCTCCGCACCTTATTGGAGGACTTTAAATTAACTCTATCCGTATTTTATTGTAGTGTTTTAAAAATGCATTTACGCGGTTAATAGTAAATATTTGCCACATACGAAGTAACGCACTAATTTCTCTTTACCAATTAATTTTCCGTAAGTCCTAACAAAATATTATATAATGTCGAATTCTTTTTCTTAAATATGAATTATAATATAATACAATACTCACTTGATCAGTTACGTGCATATTCGTCAAAGTAAGTAAATTCGGTAGATATGATACAAGGAATGGAGTGCAGTCTCCACCCAATGCAACAGGATTTCCGTCCATTGATACATCTATCAATGAAGTAGCTTCAGCAAGCGATGACATATCTTCTACACTATAATAAAAAATATGTACTTCGTCATTTAGTCTACGAATTTTTAAATTATTTTGTTTTTTTTTTGTATTTACCTTTGTAAATCATTGTTTCCTAAATACAATTTTTGTAGCTTGGGCGTATTTTGGAACCCAAGTAGTTTTCTTAAGCGATTCCTTTTTAAATTCAATTCTCTCAATGAAACTAAGCCATGTAGATCAGTCGGTCCTATGCATTTTATTTGATTACCAGCTAGATTGAGCACTTTTAGTTCATTTAAATTTGACAAACCACACACTCTCCCGATTCTATTTCCATGTAAATCTAATACTTCTAATTTTATAAGATTTGATAGTCCTTCTATTCTTTTTATTCTGAAAATAAATGTATGCGAATTAGTATTTTGAAATCAGCTACTTTATCAAACGTATTAACAAAATCCTCACCTATTCTTGCCCATCAGTAGCACTCGTAAGCTAAAAAGTCTCTCCATTGAATTAATTTTATCAATTTGATTATCGTACACATCTAAAAACACCAGTTTGCCTAAATCAAGGGTGGATAAACCCGATAGGCTATTGATTAAATTGTGCTGCAAAGACAAAAGTCTTAGACCAGGTTCCCCAACTATGTGAGGTATTGAAGACAGTCCGCGCCTGAAAACGGTTCAAAAACATAAATTAAGCGTACTTCTGCAATCTACAACAAGTTTCTTAGAAATACATCGATAGAATGCGGATACGGCCAAAAAAATACCTGTCGAGGCTTATTCTATCGGGCAGTCGATCTTTTTCTTGTGGTGTGCGTGATAACTGAACTTTGCCTTCACCAACCGCCTGGATATTAATTGTATCTTCTTTGGTGTCTTCTCGCGGGACAAAGTCGTGTCTGGAAATAATCTATTAGTCCCTTACATAGAATTAAAAAAAATAAGCCTTTTATTAACTATTTATTTTTAAAAATACGGAGTATCTCTCAAGTTGTATAATCCAGGGATATCTATAATATTATGTACATATTATATAATATTATGTAATATTCCTACATTTACAAATTGACGTGGATAACTTTCCTATGTGTATATATGTACTGATGCTCTTATATATATATATATATATATATATATATTTGTTATATAGATATATTGATGTATGTGAAATCAAATGAAATGAAATGTATTTATTGACCACGTAGGCAATTAAGGAGCTCTTATGACAAGTCAATACACATAGAACTTAATCTCTATTTACAATATATTTCCTATACTTATTATTACTTATTTTAATTTCTTGCTTTTATCAATTTATTTATTAATTTTATTTATTTTTAAATTAATTTTATTTTTATTTATAATTAGTTTTATTTATTTATTTAGTTTTTATTCATATTTTATTTAAAGTATTAGTTTTTACTTTATAGTAATTTATTTGTCAAAGAAATACATTATTTACGTTAGTCAAATTAAATTATATTATTTGTGGACCATAAATATTACAACGGTGCGTAGCGGTTTATAGTTACCACCGGATCCAACGCGGCCCTTCCTGAGAAGACCCGGCGAAACAAACTCAGTGGGCTTACACTACCACTGGAACTACGCGACGTGACCCAGTCCTGACTATATCCAGCGACTAAGACTCAGTGGCCTTGTTTTGGGTCCAACTTAAGACAACGACCATAAGTATTTCCGATACGTCCCGTATGTTTAGGCTTACTGCCGGATCCAACGCGGCCCTGACTGAGAAGACCCGGCGAACAAACTCAGCGGGCTTTACTTTACCACTGGATACTACGCGGCGCGACCCATTTCTGAGTAGATCCAGCGAGTCAAACTCAGTGGGCTTGGTTTTGGTCAATTTACTAAAATAAGTATTTGTGACTTGTCTTACAAAGATTTGCCATATTTGTGGTAGATGTAGATGCGGTGTAGGCGAGCGTATCGCGGTGTATCGGATACGCGGGTAGTGTGTGATCGACACCACTACGTGTCGATGCCGGCGTGTGAGGTAGGCAGAGCCTATGCAGGAACGTGGCGAAAATAAAACGTCCCACACAATGCGTACACAAGGTTTATTGTGGTACACAAAAGTCACACGAAATGAACAGTACAAAGTCACTATCTTAAAGTCTTACACACTACACTAATACTAAAAGGAGTCTTAACACTACACACTAAATCAGTCCACTAAAAACTAAGAAGGAGAGGAAAGCGACAGTTTATACACAGCAAATAAAGTACGATAATATGCAAAGGCGCACGGTAAGCAAGGCGGTAGCGAAAGCGGTAGGGACCGTGTGAAGCGCGCATCGAGCAAAAGCCGACTGGGGCTGCGACACGGCAAATGGCGGCGCCGGCGCGGGTCTGGTGACGTCACAGCTACCTGAGCGCCGCGCCGGCGGTCAGCTGGTGTGCCGTTATTTATCCAATATAGAAATATGTGTGAATGAATGTGGTGTGCTGTCTGAAGTGTGTGTAATGTGGAGGATCGCCACAATTATTTCTCATTATTTTAAATATTTTTTTTTACATTTTTATACATATAGTAAAAAACAAAATACATATAAAAATATAATAAGTTATCCAACGATGGCGAGGCTCGAAACCCAAGCCACCGGTGGTTAGGAGCCCAAAGTGAGGAACCGCCTCACAATACGTGCCGTGTCAAGCAATACTGCCTTCTGAATCTGACTTCTGACCCAACAGCCGATTGAGAGCCTCTGTAGATGTTGGTCGAGGCTCTTTGGTATCAACCCATGGGCAGAAACGACAATCGGGACTATAATTGTTGAGTCGACATCCCACATGTCGGTAACCTCGTGTGCCAAATCTAAATATTTAGACATTTTGTCTTTTTCAGCTTTGACAAGGTTATCGTCATGCGGGATGGTGACGTCAACAAGTATAGCCCGGCGCGCCAATCGATCTATTATCACAATGTCAGGCTTATTGGCTAGAATAGTCCTGTCTGTGATAATAGATCGATCCCAATACAGCGTTGCATGACCATTTTCGAGAACTGGTTGGGGCACATACTGGTAATATGGCACTTCAGGAGTCACAAGTCCATATCGAAGGGCAATTTGCTGGTGTATGATCTTGGCTACTAGGTTATGTCTATGCAAATACTCGCCGTTAGCAACATACGAACAACCGGAAATAACATGCCTGATAGACTCACCAGGACGGTGGCATGCCCGACAGATGTCGACCGTACCGTCCTTCAGGATGTATTTCCTATAGTTGTTCGTCTTAATAACTTCGTCCATAATTGCAAAGACAAAACCCTCGGTTTCCCCAAAGAGGTTACCGAAGCGCAGCCAAGACACAGACGCTAGTCGGTCCACATCAGGCCCATGAAGGGCTCGATAGAACCGACCGTGCAGCTCTTTGCTCTTCCATATCGAGCCCTTACTGCCAAATTATCGTAAGCGACACTTTTGTCGAAAATGCGTTTTTTATCGAAAGTAGTATTTTAAGCCACAACGGATCCAAACCTGTGGAAGTTTCCCTCCAAAAAAAAAACCGTTATAAAGTTATAGCAACTGCTAAAATTATCGTGAATACATATATTTTTAAAGCCATAACGTAAGCGACAAAAAGGTACTGGGCGGATCCATCCCAGAGTTGCAATCAGTATTCCGTACCCTGCCGGACCTGCGCTTTATACAAGCGATAAAGTTGACCGGGCGTGAAAAACCGTCGCACCATGTTCAGGACTCCCAACCCTGCGTAATGTGGCAGTTATCCCTCGATGTGATTCCTTGGATTGAGATCACAGCGGATATCCACACCAAGGATAGTTAGGTCATTCCGCACTGAGAGGGGAGCACCCTGAAGAATGGGGAGGGGAGAGAACGGGGATTTTTTGCACGTGAACGCATACACATGGGTTTTCTTGGCATTGAACTCAACCATATTCCTGGAACCCCATGTAGAAATGAGATCTAAGGTCCGGTTGAGCTCAATCACAAGATCTTTGCATCCCCTCACAGTGTCGACTTGGCAAGCCGAAGGCCCATGCATAGCAATGAATGTTGCCAAGCGACAACATGTCATTGATATGCAGAATAAACAAGGTGGGCGACCACACCGAGCCCTGAGGAACTCCGGCATTTATCGACATGAGCGCCGAAGCGTGTCCGTCAATGACGACACGCATTCCTCGCCCATGCAGAAAGCCGGAAATCCACGAACACAGGTTGTCGGGCAGTCTGTATGCCTAAAGTTTGGAAAGAACACCACGGTGCCAGACCCTGTCAAACGCCTTGGCTATGTCGAGGCTCACAGCAAGAGTCTCGCCACGCTGGTCAATCACCTCACCCCGCGATGCAGGGCAAACGCTAGCAGATCATCCGTTGATCAATTTTGACGGAATCCGTATTATCTATCACTGATCAACGAGTGATCCTCCAGGTAGCGGATAATTTGCTCGTTTATAATCCGCACCATGACCTTACACATCACTGAGGTGATAGCGACAGGACGGGTATTGGTAGGGTCTGACCGATCACCCTTTTTGGGGATCGGTTGCACATTGGCTTCCCTCCAAGATTCAGGCACAACTCCTGTGCGGCAGGACGCTCGATAGAGGCGCGTCAGTGCAGGAGACTATTCCGCTGCACAAGCTCTTAAAACCATCGCTGGTTCCCATCCGGACAACTGGCTTTCCGCACATCGAGAGACCGTAGCTCACGCCGCACATCATACTGCCTGATGTGAATAACCGCCGTTGACAAACCGCAATCAGACAGTGTAGGCGGCGTCTGAGAACCAGGGTCCGGGGAGGCGGGAATAAGCTGCAAAGAGATTTGCCAGTAAGGCAGCTTTTTCATGCGGCTTCTTAGCCAGCTTTATTAAATTATGTGATTATTTTTAAGTTCATCATCATCATAATCTCAGCTACTGGAAGTGCACTGCTGAATATAGGCCTCCCCCAAAGATCTCCACATCAACCTGTTGGAAGCGGCCTCCATCCAGCGACTTCCTGCAACTTTAGCCAGGTCGTCCGTCCACCTTATAGGCAGGCGTCCGACATTTCATTTGCCTGTACGTGGCCTCCACTCTAGAACCTTTTGGCCCAAATTGCCATTAGTTCTTCACGCCATCTGCCCAGCCCACTGCCACTTCAACTTGCTAATCGTATGGGCTGTGTTGGTAACCTTTGTTCTCCTGCGGATCTCCTCATTTCTGATTCCATCTCTTAGGGAAATACCTAGCATAGCCCGCTCTATAACGCGTTGAGTGACTTTGAGCCACCTCGTTAGCGGCTACGTCTTGGTGCCGTAGATCATCACTGGTAACACACAACTGTTGAAGACTTTCATCTTTAGTCACTGAGGAACGTTTGACGAGAAGACGTGATGTAGTTTCCTGAAAGCTACCCATCCGAGTTGTATTCGACGTACCTCTTTGTAAGTTATTATTTGTTAATTATAGTCACGAATGAACAAAATTATACAGGTGATATCACCACTCCACATACCAGAAGAGAATCAACCTGAAACAGTTTTTTCCCAGAACAAGAACAAGAAGATACAGAGCGTTAGTTTTAGATCCATTCATATTAACAGAAAGCAACATAATCTAATTGGTCTCTTGCTTAATATTTTTATTACTTAATTTTAGGATTTTGTTTTAAAACCTAGATGGAACAATATCTGGTCTTAAGTGAAAACTGACGAAGATAATTGGTACCAGTAGAAAAACTTTATTTCATTTTATATACCTCGTTTAAGTTTAACTAAGCTGATTAATCTCATAACTTCACATATTAATACGAAAAAAATATAAATTGGTAATAATTTTTAAATATAATACGACTATTTAATTTATAAATCTTCGAAAATATTTTTTTACTTATCAAATATCGTTTCTTAGTTAAGGTAATTTTAAGATATATTTTTATCGTAAACGCCAAAATAACCGTAGATTATGATAGCAAAATTAATGTAAGCGACATAAAAGGAAGAAATACTTAATATTTTTGATTTTTAATAAATTAGATATTTAAATGTATAAAAATAATTAATGTATATAAAATTTCAATTTAATTACACATTTCTTTCTAAAAATATTTAACAAAAACCTTCTCCTGTAAAATTTGTTTTTTGTCGGTTGCGCTAAAATGGCGGTAAAGGCTCGATATGTCCTCGCGATCCTTAATGCCTACCACCAGAGGTTTCCGCCAGTTCTCAATCGCCAAAGAGAGCGGGGTAAATCCTTTATCTACCATAACTACAACCCTATGCATATCCACATCACTGTGAAGGAAATAATCCCTGAGATTGCACACCTCGCGATTATGCAAGTCCTTAGCATTAAGAATACCTCGGCCCCCACATCTCCGCGGGATGTACAATCTCATCACTGATGATCGTGGATGATGCATACGATGTGCAGTCAGGAGAGTTCGGACTTTACGATCCAGGGCGTCCAATTCGGTCTGAGTCCATTTGAGTATGCCAAAAGAGTATATGAGTACAGGCATAACCCAACCGTTAAAAGCGCGAATCTTGTTTCCACCGGACAAAAAACTGTTAAGTACTTTTGTCAGGCGGCTAAAAAAACGCTCTTTCAACGATCGTTTTACATCTGCACCCATGATACCTAGAGCCTCAGGCATACCCAAATATTTGTAAGTTTCCGTCACAGAGAGGGATCTGAGCCTTACAGTCTCTGAGACTAGTATGTCATCAGAGACCGCAACCTCCCCTCGCTTCACATGGATAACCGCACATTTATCTACACCAAAATCCATATTGATTGAATTGCTAAATCTTTCCGTTATTTTTAACAACTCAATCAATTCGGTTTGTTTCGATGCAAATAACTTGAGGTCATCCATATAGAGCAAGTGAGATATAGGCTCAGAGCCTCTCCGTAGACGGTAGCCTAACCCTGAATCCAACAACAGAGTGCTGAGGGGATTCAGGGCCATGCAAAACCACAGTGGACTCAGACTGTCGCCCTGGAATATACCCCGCTTGATTCTAATCCATATTAATTATTATTTTTATATGTTTTTTTCGATCGGTCGTCATATAATTAAATTGATTTATTTGATTGTATATTGCTTAATTTTTGAGTTCACAATTTTAGATATTTTTAATTATTTAAATTAGGTGGTGTAATAAGCGAATAGTTCAGGGCCCCAGGAGGTCGCAATGTGCAAGAGAACACCTAATCCCAGGCTTTTTTATCCTCAATATATTCCTTAATATTATAATAACCCCTAGTCATAAGTTTGTTTTTAATATGGGCCCTAAATAGTTTGTCCGGTAGCTGCGTTATCCTATTGGGAAGTTTATTATAATGTATATTTTATTATTAATTAGTAATTATTTGTATTTCTTATATTTTTCCTTCTTAACTCCTATTCTTTACACTTTAAGGCTGCCCTCTATTTATCCGTTTATAAAATCCATCCCATGGTTATCTAGAAGACATTGCCTTTGAGCGATAAGACCGCCAATTGTACTTTTATGATTGTGATTCTCGTTTTATTTGTATTTTTTTTGTGTGCAATAAAGTGTATAAATAAATAAATAAATAAAAATATGTAGCTAATAGTAAGGTAATATTATAGCTACTACTCAAACTGTACATAGGTGACCCACCTGCGACACATACAAGAAAGTAAAACCTCATTGCTGAGTCCTACTCAAATAGTGCAGAGATGGAATTAGCGTAGTGAAGATAAATTAATTCAAAAATTAATGATGGCAAATATTATATTTAATACATATTATATTATTTTTTCGTAATATAACTAATACAATACCCCGAAAGTATGGTGTTGGAACGTTGAATAATTGCTTGTCTAGGATCGGCTATAGCAGGTCTAATTTGTAAAAACATTCGACCGTCTCCGCCAGCACTTGGGTCAACCCTTGGCCCACTTACATCTAGTGACTGAGCAGATCTTCCTCTTGTACGAAAAGCGATCCGCCTCATCTATGCACACAACATAATCACAAAATAAATAATGGGTAGAGAAAATGAAAAAGTATTACTATCAGCCCCAATGAAATACTTACATTTCCACGACTGTACGCCATTATATGGAAATTTTACACATATATATTTAGAAAAAATGATTATTAAATACTTGGCCTCATTTCTTTAGATTATTCTAAGAATAAATTCGTGCAAAAGGCAGTCTTGGTATATTTTATTACTTTGAAAAGCAGTTGCTAAGTGACAAGAATATTAATGACCCGACCAATTTTTATTAGATTATTATCTGAAATCATTTAAAAGAGAATATTCAAAAATATAATGGGGATGTATGTTGACACATAAGCATTTCAGACAAATCGTGAAAAATGTGGAATATTTTTCATTGGTTTATCACATTTTAAAATTATTAAATGTGCTAATCCAACCTTTATGATATACCTATCGATTGTAAGGTTGGCAGTACTGGATATCCGTCATTTGTGACTTGACTTTGACAGAAAATCAAAAACAAAACAAAATCGTAAAGTGAGTCCCAAAATGTCTCGTTGAAAAAATAGTAAATAGGAAAAGCAGTGTTTTCATCACCCTGAAATTAAATAAGTTATTTATATTACTATTTATGAGTAACAACCTGCTAAAGATATTTTCAGTAATTACTGCTCGGAGATTACTATCGTCTTGCGGCTCATTTCAGTACAAAATGGTGCGATATTTTCCTAACCCGTACGAAGATTTTAAGCCGGGAGCACTAGTGCTCGAGAATGAAGGGATAATTACGCAGGTAAATGAGCATCTGGATAACATTACGAAGCGTCTTCAGCCTAACAGGAAGAACGTGGACGGTGGTTTATACGTGGGTATTACCGGTGTTACTTACATGTTCTATTATTTATCGAAAAATCCAATGTTATCAGACAACAAGGCCCTGTATCTCGAGCGAGCTTTGGAGTACTTAAAACCAGCGTTAGAATCCTCAGCTGGGGACAAAACTTCCTTTTTATTGGGCGATGCTGGGACGTACGCAATATCCACGGTATTGTATAAAGAATTGGGCAACGAACGTTATGCTGACTCACTCAAATTGTACAAGTCTCTCTACAGCCACTATTTGAACCCTAAGTTCTTAAAATGTGGTGGAGACGAGTTTTTCGTAGGCAGAGCTGGCTATTTGGCGGGGGCATTGTGGATCCGGCGAGAATTGCAGACTGAAATATTTACGAATGAGGAGCTTTATAAAATATGCGATCTTATGTTGGCATCTGGACGTGACTACTCCATGAAACACAAGAGCCCTTGTCCACTAATGTATCACTATTATAACACTGAGTATCTTGGAGCAGCTCATGGAGTCAGTTTCATACTACAAATGCTGCTTACTGTGCCAGGATATTTAAAGTATAATAAATCAGCAGCTCATGATATTAAGACAACTATTGAGTATATAGCTTCACTGCAAACTGATGAAGGGAATTGGCCCTGTTGCATGGAGGAAGTTGGCTTAAGTGACCATAAGCTAGTACATTGGTGTCATGGTGCACCTGGTACGGTTTACTTGATGGCAAAAGCATATTTAGTATTCAATGACAAAAAGTTCTTGGATGCTTGTGTCAAAGCTGGTGAAGTAGTGTGGCGTAAAGGTTTGCTGCGTAAGGGTCCTGGAATTTGTCACGGAGTTGCCGGCAATGGATATGTCTTCCTGCTTCTGCACAGACTGACAGGAGATGAAAAGTACTTGTACAGGGCAAAGATGTTTGCAGACTTTATGATTACTGATGTGTTTCATAAGGATGCTAGATTGCCTGATAATCCGGAGAGCTTGTATGAAGGCTTAGCTGGCACAGTATGTTATTTGGCTGACCTGCTTATGCCAGATAAAGCAGAGTTTCCGTTCCAAGATGTTTTTTCTACATATTGAGTGTTTCAAAAGTCTTTCCCGTAGTGTTTTTTGCTGTCCTCATATATTTATAAATTACATGTCTTAATTTAAATGGTTTTATTTTGAATCACTGCTTAAAAAACTATTAACCTCTTAACTGTTATTTGCTTTTGAAATTTATTATGATAAGACTTCAACAGACATTCAAGACTCAATGTTTAATGGTGGACTTCCTAAAGACTTATTAATATTTTCTTATTTATATTATTATATATTATATTAATAATTATTATAGACCATGTAAATAATTGCAATATTCATATCACTGCTGTACATAGGCTTGCCCTAAGGATCTCCACATTGACTAGTTGGAAGTGGCTTGCATCTAGTGGCTTCCGGCAATCATAACCGGGTCATCCATCCACCTTGTAGGCAGGCAGTTACAATATGATAGATAAATTTTAGTATATAATGAAAGTTATATGCTGGTCAATTTTATACCTTATGGGTTGTTACAATATACTTGCTAAGAGTTCTGCACCTACCGCCCAGCAATATATGTAAACTGAAGCATTTCATACACAACACGATTATTTATACTAATAAAAAAAACTACTGGGTCTAAGTTCCTATATTTTATTCAACTATTTTGAAAATGTTTACGGTATATTTCATATCATGCAATGCACTGGACTTAATTCAATGTATATACACCCTCTTTGTGTTAGCGACGTGAACAAACAAATGAACATAAAGTTTCATTGGTTTATTTATGTAAATAGCATCCTCGCAATATACTGTTACATTCCTGTGTAAAATTACAAACATCCTCCGCAGACATTGGAATATAATTTATATATAATATACACTCATTTGCAAAAAAAACGGGCGGTGTTGATTTGAATTTTTCTTTAAAAAAATACGGTACCAAAATGATTTCAATCATTTGTACATGTTACTGGCCGGTTTTAAAAATGCCGTGGTGTTTAAAACAGTACGTTCTAAATTCAAATTTTCGTTTGAAGCATCAAAAGGATAAAAAGTGGTTTTTACACACAGATCACTCCCAATAGATACCTAATGCAAGGCAGCAGTTGTGCGCCACACATTTAAGTTATCAGATATATATAAACCGATGCCAAATATCGTGTCTTCAGTGTCATCCAAGTAGTGGACCCGCACATATCGTTGAGCGTTGGCGAAAATTAAGTTTTGAGACGTATCTTAGTACAGTTAAAAAGGACTTGCTCAATAAAATGGTGTGGAAAAAACTCAAAAACTTCAAGTATGCAAAAAAAACGGAATAACGTTTCATCGGTAACTAATATTCTTTCAATTAATTTGTTCACAAGCGAGCTCAATTTATACTGGTTGATGTAATGATGTCAAACAGTCGAGTTTGAATCGAAAATCAGCCGTCTCTTTTTCGCATAGCAATAACCATAACAAGCCATCTTTTTCTGTTGAAATCACACGTTCTAGTGCTTGACGCATGTTTATAATATAATTCCAATCAATATCGATATTTTAAAACATTAATGTAAAATAATTTGATTAAATGACAACGTTACGAAATGTTTAATGATGTGAATAAAAATTGCAAATCACCATGACAAAGTCATTTAATGTAATTTGAAAAAGGTCAAGTTTTTAACTAGGTACCTACTTTTCAATAATTGTACTCTTCTGTTCTTCTCATTTCGTCGAGTAAAAACTGTGGGTTAGTATATGACATAATGTTTGAATAATACCATTTTTATTTTAGATTCTCCACATGTCCCGAAAGGAAAAAAAATGGGTAGATGCAACATGTCGAGGTGACGATTGGTGGCCTACAAAAAATAGCGTAATTTGTTCACGATATTTTACCCAAGAATGTTTTTTTCCCAATGAAAAATCGTCGTCGTTTAATGGATACTTCTATCCCGACAGAATATTTACCAATTCTGGTACATTTTATTTATTTCAAAATTTATAATTTCGTAGTTTTGTGTGGAGAGAATAATATGGTTTTCAAATAATATAATATTATTATATTGATTTTGTCCAGCAGCCAAGAGTAACATTTATAGCCTTCAGATGAAGCTCGTTTAAGCGTATTCGTCTGATGATATTTCGGGTCCTATTTTTCGAATTAAGTATCTACTGACATTATCTTTCTGGAAGACTAATTTAGCTTAAGTGTTGTGGTTTATTATTTCGGACTACCACGTTGAGGTCTCAAATTGGAATTACGAGTTGGGTAATTACTTGATGAACTTACTGGCAAATGCAACTATCGACACGTTTTTTTTTATTTATCGACTTGTGCCGCATCTCTCGAATGCAGTCCATGTGACCGCGCTGCAACCCGTCCACCCCCCGCGCAGTTCCCTTCGTTGGCGTTTTCGGTTCAAAACAAAACTATCGTAATGCGGTATCTATTGGAAGTGATCTGTGTTTTTACAGAACCACTTTTTATCCTACATTTTTGGTGCGAAGTTCCAAAAGATAATATCGGTTTTCATAACTTTTAGTCAATTTTTATGAATTTATTTCATATTCTTAATTGTCAAAGCTTCATTTATTGCTGTTTAGCTGTCTCAATAATGTTAGAGAAAGTGGTAAAAGCTACCAAAATTATTGCGCTGCTCGAAGAGGGTTGCAGCCAATGCTTCGTGGCTCAGAGGCTAAGTGTGAGTCGCTCGACGGTTCAAAGGACCTGGCAGCGGTATCAAGACACCGGTTCCGTCAAGAGAAGGCCTGGTTCTGGAAGAAAACCATGTACCCAACCACGGGATGATCGTTTTCTTGTGAGTCGCGCATTGAGAAATCGCAAGTCTTCGTATGTGGACCTTAAGAACAACCTCGAAGAAGTAAGAAATGTGCATATTAGTCTATGGACGGTCAGGAGGAGGCTTCTCGCGGCCAATATACGCAGTCATCGCCTGGCCCGCGGCCCTGTTACTCCGTGAGCACAGAGTTGCCAGGCTTAGGTTTGCTCGAAATGGTGAGTCATGGACTCAAGAAGACTGGAATAGGGTATTGTTCTCCGATGAAACCAGGATATCTCTGTACGGTGAAGATCGACGTCGGCGAATGCTATGAAGATGAGGAGAACGCTTTGCAGAGGCTTGTTTTGAAGAAATCACACCTTATGGTGGGGGCTCTGTTATGTTTTGGGCAGGAATAAATTCAATGGATCGTACAGAGTTAGTCTTCATTGAAAACGGCTCACTGACTGAACATAGATACATAACGGAAGTTCTAATTCCTCATGCACAACCCGTATTGGCAGCTTAAGGCGAAGACTCAATTTTTATGGACGACAACGCTCGCGCCCGCCGGTCTGGCGATGTGGAAGAGGTCGGCATTCGTCGTTTGGATTGGCCAGCTCGAAAGTCCCGACCTCAATCCTATAGAGCATGTCTGGGACGTTCTGAAACGACGCGTGCCATCAGTACAACCGGCTCCGCAGACCATCAGAGAGCTGAAGAATGTGATTACCGCGGAGTGGGAACGTATTCCGCAAGCAAGTATCCGGGATATCCTCGAAGCATACCCAGACGAATTCAAGCTGTGATTTCAGCTAGAGGGGGTCACACTCGATACTAAACATTTTTCTGCTTTTACTTTATTAAAGAAAAACAAAAAAAATCTTTGTTAACTTTTACTTCACGAGCATATGCACTACTAGCGAGCATACACTACTAGTGAACTTTAGCATTAAAACCCATAAATTTTATCAAAATTTTGATAATACTGACGAAAACGATTATTTGCTTATTAATTTACAAAATTGTGAAAGTAAAACTACCTACCTACCGGGTATCTCAAGACTGCTACCGAAAACGAAGCCGGGTGGTAGTTTTAGTGGCTACAAACACAATGCAACTAAAAATTTCGCCTAGAAACGCGACAAATTTTTTTTATGATTTTTTAAATATCGTCATTTTTGGGTGGTAAATCCATAGTTTTTGCTAAAATAATAATTTAAACTCTTTTATACCTTAGAGTATTTATAAATAAAAGGGTATATACTATTATTTTAGGAAAAAATGTATTTACCACCCAAATATGGCCATAGGAAAAAAATAACAAAAAAAAATTGTCGCTTTTTTTTTGCAACTTTTTCTGTTGCATTGTGTCTGAAGTCGCTTAAACTACCACCCGGCTTCGTTTTCGGTAGCAGTCTTGATATACCCTGTATAATTATCAAACAAACCAATAGTAACATTTGAAATGGTTCATTGCTTAGGTGCCCGTTTTTTTTTGCAAATGAGTTTATATTGTTTGTACATACACTAAAGCTGTCTAAATGAAACAATCAGTACAAAGCCGATCGCATTCGGTCAGACTTTAATAAAATTATCAATAAATTTACATATTAAGCTATAACCATTTATATAAATATAAATGAGGATTTAAAGTAAGCTGCGCATATAAATACGTAACGGCAACTGACGAAATTATATTTTAAACATTTTATAAGCTTCATACTTAATGCAGCATTTGGAATTGTCTCGCGAGAAACGTCGCGTTAGATTGAGCATCGCGCCTCGGACCAGACGGAAATCACTAGTTTTGTGTTCAGGAAATGGACTGAGGATAATTTAGAACACTCTTCGTGTGGACTCATAAATAATATTTGATACGTTATGTTGAATATTTATTCGACAAACATATTTGCGTCAACGAAACCTTTGAAAAGATATAGAAACTTCATTGTATGATAAATAATTGTGATTCTGTTTGTGTACGACGAATATAAAATTATCTTTATAAAAGATTTCGAATACGCACGTAATCTATCCAAAGTCAAGAAAGGGAAAATTACATAATATTGAAACACTCGCTTGCCGAGTGGAATATTGTATGATTATTAGGCTGGCTCAAACGGTCGCGGTCGCCACATTTCGCGGGATAATATAAATATGAGATAGATACGGATATAGTGCGGTAGATCGCGTACGTTTGAGCCGGCCTTAGGTTTTGGTGCCGAGCACGCTTTGGATTTATTCACATTTAGTTACAATGTCGGAACCCTTCCCGTCTTAAGTATAGGACCGCTCTGTTTTTTTATCACATAAAAATCTATGACGATTGAATTCGAATCTTTATTGTAGATATAAGCAAGTTTTCCAAGTTTTTTCACATTGTCCAATTTTGAGTCCTAAAGATTATGGTGAGTGGTCTTAAAGGTTTTATTGCTTCATGGTCCAAAATATACACATCATGATAATAAACAACAGGATTTCACAATACATTAGAATATCGAATTAGAAACAGGTACAAGTTCAACGGTCCCATTCTGTTGGGACTCTTAAGTACAACATGGGAGAATAACGACAGTCGTTTTATAAACCGTATCACTCTTATAATAATAAATTACCAACAAACTCTTTGGAACACAACCGAATTATATTTAACGTTTCAGATATCGGTCTTTTAGTCTCTGATAAAAAAATCCAAAGTGCGCTCAGATTAAAATTATCGTTACACTTGTAAATTTTCTGACAAACATTGAGATGACTACAATATTTTCACGTTGACTGCGGCGCACACACGTTTTATTTTCCATGCTTGACGCATTTCTTGTTATATATAACATGTGATGAGTTCTATCAATATTGAATACATCATCAATACGACAGCCTCCGTGGTGCAGTTGGTTAGACGCCGCCTTTGAAACGAGAGGCCGCGGGTTCAATCCCCGAACCGAGATAAATGTTTGTGCGGCCTACAAATATTTCTTTCCGGTCTGGGTGTTTGTGAGACCTAAAAGTCTCTCATAGTTCCTGGTACCCACGACACAAGACTCGATCTTAATGTGGAATCAGAACTATGTATGTGACTGTTGGGTGTTATTTGTCTGGGCCGCATTGGATAGCTCCGTTTTAGAGTCGCAGACAGCGTATTACTTTGTAAAGCTTTGGCTATCATAAAACTTGTCCAACTTGACACAAAATCTCTCATTAGTGACGCATACTGCGACCGAAGAAGTCTATTGATATTTTTTATACAAGCCCGTCCATCTAAGAGACCAAAGCTTTACCTAGTCGAAATAAATTTTAAAATAACATTGACCATATTTTTTATGTCAACGCCATACATTTCAGATGTATATTATTACCTTCATCAAAGTTATTATCAACATATTTTTGCTTGCCGTACAGTTGCAACTTGACCATATACATATTTGTTTATCACACTCTATGAGGCGCCATAGTCAGTAACAATCAGTGGCTTGTAGTAAATTTGCAAGAGTAACGAGGGGTTGTGGTTAGCGTGGTGGGGATGGTGTAGGATGGTGGGGGACGGCGCGGGATGCGCGGGCCGTAGTTCACCGCTCCTCCAGCATCACAGTCTCCTGCGGGCACAGCTTCAGCGCCTTCAGTGTGCTGCTGTGAGATTCTGTTGTCAACTGAAAATGAGAAACGGTGTTTTATATGATGTACTAGCTGTAGCCGTAACTTCGACTGCGTGGAATTTAACAAAATCTTTATTTTTAGTAGCCTAAGTTACTCCTTATTATGTCAGCTACCTGACAACAAAAGTCCCGTCAAAATCGGTTCGGCCATTTCAGAGATTAGCCGGAACAAACAAACGGACAAAAAAAATCTAAGGCTATTTTCGTTATAGGTATCGTGTATACAGGGTATCTCAAGACTGCTACCGAAAACGAAGCCGGGTGGTAGTTTAAGCGACTTCAGACACAATGCAACAGAAAAAGTAGCAAAAAAAAGCGACAATTTTTTTTTGTTATTTTTTTCCTTTGACCATATTTGGGTGGTAAATACATTTTTCCTAAAATAATAGTGTATACCCTTTTAATTATAAATAATCTAAGGTATAAAAGAGTTTAAATTATTATTTTAGCAAGAACTATGGATTTACCACCCAAAAATGACGATATTTAAAAAATCATAAAAAATAATTGTCGCGTTTCTTTGCGAAATTTTTAGTTGCATTGTGTTTGTAGTCACTAAAACTACCACCCGGCTTCGTTTTCGGTAGCAGTCTTGAGATACCCGGTATAACGATATGTAGTAATACTTTTTCTTATTTTCACTTTACAAACAGACATTTCAATTATATTTATATGTATAGATTGTGGTATATACGTTACATAATTAAAGCGTCATCAGTGTATATTTATTCATGCTTTTTTTTGCTTCACCTGTATTTAGGTATGTAACGGCTTTGAAGTTAATTTTCGAGCTCTTCAAAACGTTGGATTGACTTGAAATATTGCATACTTATCCAGGACAAATGACAATACCAGGATAAGTTATTGATGTAAGTGCTCCAGGTGATGTAGCAAAAAAAATATTCCACTTGCCACATTTATATTAATGGCCATTAATATTAATATAGAATAGAAATAATAAAATATATGGGAATATATTAATATGAGGGTTCATCAGTTCATAGTTTGTTTATGTTTTTATCAAGTTGTTTCTTATGTTAATCGCTTAAAATTAATATTTTCTGTAATCTATTAATTGAATACATTCATGATATTACTATAATATGATATTAATGACTTACGTCTCTCCTAGGCCAGCTGGATATGACCTTGTAGTTCTCTTGTGGGTAGCCTTTGGATGCGAGAAAATCTAATAACGCCTGAAATATAAACATAAAGGTGTTGAAAATTTTCTACAGTAATTGATTTCCTTGATAGATTAGATTAGATTGAATAGATTTCCTTGATAATTATTTTTGAATATTAGAATACATTTCGGTACATTTTTCGAGTTACGGGAACCCATGAATATTTGTGGACTGCACAAATATTTATCTCGGTGCGGGGATCGAACCTGCGTCCTCTCGTTTAACAGTCGGCGTCTAACCAATTCCGCCGGCTGTCTAAAAAGATTTAAGCTTTTAATCATGTCTTATTAATCATATCATCATCTTTTAATCATGTATTAACGACTGAACGTCCGCACGTCATGAAGGTCTCTCATCGAAAATCAGCGTTGCAGTGCTGCTTAAGTGGTGCTGCAGCATACTAGCTGAATGAGAGCTACCTTTGCTGGCGCAATATTTATTTGTTTTTATTTTACCTTAACTGTTTTTTGTCAACTCCTCTGTTATTTACTGTGCCAGCAATAAATATTCTTTCTTTCTTTCTTATGTTTTGGCTTAAAATGACCTATCGATTACAGATATTAATCAGTTTTCTAGATGTTCTTCCTTATGCACAAATCTTTAATATTAAGATTTTTTTAGTTATGTCGCTCTAATTCTAACATGCGATATGATATGTTCTTAGAGTATCTTTAATATAGAGGGAGCGCTGGTAAAAACGTAGATAAAAATGGTGGTGTTGGGCTACCTTTTTCTGCCCTCCTATTGGCTGATATTTGACAGGTTGTCCAACATACATGAATTACTTGAAAAAGAAAAGTAAAATTAAATACTTTAGTGTATTTAATTGCATTCTAACTAATTTTAAAAAGATAATAGCTAAATATAATTTCGGTAACCAAAAGAATTCATAGCAATTTATTGCTAAATAATCAATTCGATTTTCACTAATATAGGAGTGCTACCAACATTACGAACAAGAAAATATCTAAGTTTTTCAAGAGGCGAATGTATGACAGCGCTCCCTCTATATTATAAATATCCTATATTAGGGAAAAATTAATTAATTATTTAGCAATAAGTTGCTATAAATTCCTTTGATAGCCGAAATTATATTTAGCTATTATACTTTAAAACGAGTTTGAGTTAAATTAAATAGCCTTAAACTACTTATTTTTTAAAAAAAATCCAAGTAATTTATGTATGTTGCATAACCTGTTCAAATATTAGCCAATAGGAGGGCAGAATAAGGTAGCCCGGCACCACCATTTTTATCTACGTTTTTGAAGTACCAACGCTCCTTCTATACAGGGTATCTCAAGACTGCTACCGAAAACGAAGCCGGGTGGTAGTTTAAGCGACTTCAGACACAATGCAACAGAAAAAGTTGCAGAAAAAAAGCGACAAATTTTTTTTGTTATTTTTTTCTTTTGACCATATTTGGGTGGTAAATACATTTTTTCCTAAAATAATAGTGTATACCCTTTTATTTATAAATAATCTAAGGTAGAAAAGTGTTTATAATATTATTTTAGCAAAAACTATGGATTTACCACCCAAAAATGACGATATTTAAAAAATCATAAAAAATAACTGTCGCGTTTCTTTGCGAAGTTTTTAGTTGTATTGTGTTTTTAGTCACTTAAACTACCACCCGGCTTCGTTTTCGGTAGCAGTCTTGAGATACCCGGTATTATGGACACTCTAAGGGTAATAACTAGCAGCTAACCGCGAGCGTGTCGTGCGTGCGGAACCGTCTCTCGAGGCAGTGGTGGTGCGGCGGCGGCAGGCGCACGCGGATGCGCGTCACGTCGCACTCCGACGCGTCCGGCTCGGCGGGCACGCGGGACGCCGCTACTGAACGCATTGCCTGGATACACGCATTACATTATATTGTATTACAACTGAAAGTTTATATCTCATTATCCTGAAGGTTTATCTAGTACTACGAGTGAAGTGCACAAGTTTTTTAGTAATTAATGTAATTTGAGTCAATAGTATAATGTGATGTAATTGAGCTTTGTAATTAATATTTTGTTTAACATTCACTTTTTGGAACTTAGGTACCTTAAATCGAAGTACAACAATACAGAATACAGTAATGTTTCTTCAGACATCCATAAACTCACGCCTTTTTCCCAGAATGAGTACGCAAACGTGTCAGGGCACTCACATTTCGCCTTGTATGTTCTACCCCACGACGTGATATGTGACGAGCCTATAGCCATATCGGGCACAAATTCCTGACTCTGGGCTAACATTAAACAAAAAAAAAAAGCAACATAAATTTGCCCAACTCGGTATTCGAAACCGAAACCTCAACTAGTAACTGTGCCCTATTACAACTATGCCACTGAGGTAGTTTTGCTAATGTAAATTATAATATTACTAATGAAAAAATGAAAAGTAATGAAAAAATATTCATAATGTTTCTTTTTAATGTTATACGGCAAATTAAAATGGACTATTGTGTTGTAGTTTTAAGGACACTGTCACAGACTCATCATCTTATGTGTTGCTTTGTTATTCGTGGTTTGCTATTGTACATGAGCGTTTGTATCGCTTGCCATCAGGCGGACGTTCGTCTCGCTATTAATTATCATACAAATGTAAGTTTTATTAAATTTAATTGTAAAGTATAGCATTTAACTTTTTAAAATAATTATTAACTACACAATACCAACCTCTTTCTTTGCCTCTTCCATTAGTCTTTCAGATTCTGCTCTTTCTAACTCTTGATTCCTTTCTAATTCTTGTTGTTTCTTAATTTCTTCTTTTGCTCTGAAGAACAAATTATCACATTAGCAATACAGAGGCAATTAATTGTAACAATATAATGTTTAAAGATATAAAATTACACAGGAACGAATTTATTAAAAAAATCTTAATCCATTACTTTTGGTATAAATAATTGGGGTAACTTTGGATAGTTAAAAATATATATAAAAATATATTAGATATTAACCTGTCAGCCTCTAAACTCCTCATATAGGCCTCATCCTGTTCCCTCTTGACTCGTTGTCGTGCGTCGCGCTCGCGTTCAACGCGCGCGTCCTCTTCCCTCTGTGCCCCGAACCGCTCTAGTGCCTCTACTAGTCCTCCCACTAACTCTGACACGCCTACGTTGCCTGCAAAAAAAAGGAAATCATATTTGGTCAACATCACCATAATAAAAGAAATATTTTGTCGACGATAATTTATAACTGGTAGTTGTCTGCACATGAAAGAAAAACTATTATGGGAGTAATGTATTAAGAGCGTTTATACCCTGCACGCGCTTTTTGGCTTAAAAACAGGACTTTTCAAATGAGTTAATAGCCACCAATAAACCATTTCAAGGTAAAATAATTAGTAATAATTTTAGAAAAGGTTGTCATCTAGGGATTCTGGTGGAAAACATTATAGATTGATGGATAATTTGTGAGTACTATAAGGATTACTGAACACAAGTTTCGTTATTTAGGCTTTAAATGGCAATTTAGAAGCTTAAGATATCCGAAACCACTAAATATAAGATGAAAATAAAAATATTATCAGACTAATAAGACCCTTATGGAGGGATTTTGCTGAGAAAAATAATATTTTTGTGTTTAGTTCCTGAAAAATAAAAATTTAAACAATGCGAAATTATTCAGAAACTCTCGTCAAGAACATATTTTTTTTCACCAGCTTATCGTACATAATTTTTTATAGCAATTGCATATTACAATAGAAGAACATCTTATCAATAAATTACCATTTTTATATTTCAACAAAATTAGTTTTCATGTTTTCTACAAATATTTTAAAAACCACTATAAAACACGCTGTCCGACGTGGATCAAATCAGACCGCCGCTAGGCCTTCTAGAGGGAGGACGTATCGCTCGTCGCTCCGGCCTGGCTGCAGTCGATTATGCCGCGCGTAGTAAAAATAGCCACGCGCGGAATGCGATTACCACATCTTAGTACTTTGGTAGTAAAATATTTAATTATTTTTATTACCTACAATGATTTTGTAGTGAGTATAAATTATGTTTCAGGTAATATAATGGGATGTAATCCCGAGGCTAAATTATGTTATGTATTGTAATATAAAATTAAATATATTTCGTAATTGTAAGGGGTTGTAAGGCCCCTAACACTATTTATGAGTTCGAACACGAAATGATTAATAAAACGTCCGTAGTGTATACTGATTGAACACTGATTTGAATGCAACTTAACAATGCAATAATAACGAAAATATGATTAGTATCCAATATTTGTATTATTCTTTGCTTGCACAGTAATATTTGTCTACTTATAAAGCAAATAAAATATTTTTATGATATTATATTACAGTTACATTTCAATTGAATATTTGAAGCGCACGGATCAAAGTTGTTTGAGCCGATTGTATAGCGAGCCGATGCGGCAGCTCTACGCACACAGCTTTGGTCGCTTATGTGTGCGTGAAATTAACGAAGAAATACCTATAGTTGACTTTGCGCGCAAGGTGTATACGCTCTTAACGTAATAGAACCGTAAGAATTAGAATAAATTATTTTAATTTATTTTATTTTACTTAAATCTTTATTGTACACATATAAAAAAATTGTGGTCTTATCGCTTAAAGCAATGTCTTATAGACAACCATGGGATGGATTTAAAAGAAGGAAAAAGAGAGTGTAAATAAATAATTAAAAGTGAGGAAACTAGATAATACTCATACTATCTAAACATAAAAATACACCAAAATAATATACATACATACATAATAAAAAGCATAATACATACATATATAATACTACAAACATATACTAAATACAAATTTAAAATGATTTAGAAGAAGATAATAATATTATCTACTAAATCTGTTTATTTAAAGAGAGAGGTAATATTCTTTGATTTGCCTCTTGAATGAAGACAGCGATTGCGCCTGTTTCACCACAACAGGAAGCGCGTTCCACAATCGAACTGCTTTGACAGTAAAAGACTGATTTTTCTTATGCTGTAAAAGCTATGGCATTTCATTTAATACACCAATAATGTAAGCGGGATTGACATCGATAAACGCGGTCGATGCAGATGAACTTCGAATGTTCGGAGTGAGATACAAAATATCCACTTCTAAAAATCAATATTATTCTCTAATAAACTTATCATTTTCTCCGAACTCAGTCTATGGTTGCGACGTACGATGAGGAATCCAAAATTTTGTGGAGTATCTAAGCACATTAGTAGTCTTTCGTACGATGTCCGAACATTTGAAGTTCGTATCGTTTTTATTGAGTAACCCCAAGACTCGTGTGGCATAAGAATATCAGGGCGGGGGAGTGTCTCCTCCCCCACACTTCACCTCATACCCCGATTGCCGTCTCGACCTATCGCTTAATATATTAATACTATATTCAATGGTCATACCATCGAACATAATTCACAGATTTACTAAACATTTATGCAATACAATAATTAACTAGACAAGTGTGTAGTGAGTGGTGGTTGTTACCGTTGATCACGGAGTATATCTCCGTGTTGGAGCGCACGCGCATGATGATGAGCAGCGCGGGCAGCCGGTCTACGGGGATGCTGCGGATCGTCATGCTCGCCACCGGACCCAGCGCGTTCGCGATAGACGTTAGGAGCCTGAAAATATTACAAACACATGTACTCACGCCTTTTTTCAAAAAGGAGTGGGTAGTGGTGCCAGAAAACCCGGATGACGCCTTGTATGTTCGGTAATAGGTGGCGAGCCTATCGCTAAATTTGGCACAAAGTCCTGACCATGGACTGATAATGAATCGAAAAAATCCAATATCACTAACATTACAAATACTTGTAATTTATGTAAAAATCGTAATTTTAATAAATAATAATTATTAATTACACCCGACAGTCACATACTTAGTCCTGAACCCACACTAAGATTGAGTCTTGAAACGTGGGTATCAGGAATTACGAAAGACTTTTCGGTCTTACAAACATCCCAGACCCGAAAGAAATATTTGTGTGCCACACAAACATTTCTCTCGGTGCGTCAATCGAACCCACGGCTTCTCGTTTCACAGGTGTCTAACCAACTGCGCCACGAAGGCTGTCTTATGTCTCAGGATGGCGTGCGCAGTGGAATGCCAAGCATTGCTTTCTAATTCAAGGTATTGTTTGGTTTCGCTACTGTTCATGAGCGGTCGCATCGCTTAGCATCAGGCGAACGGCTTGGTCGTCTCGCCATTCATTCAATGTGTGTATACATACATGTTATTATTGTGCGGATGCGTGAGATCCCAGCCGTATACGAGGAAGTTGGCTGCGAGCGTCTGCAGCACGGCGTCGGCGCCGAGCAGCTGCGCGCAGAACACGTTGGACAGCACAGACTGCTCGTGGTGGAGGTACACGCCTAGCAACTTGCGCTGTACGACACATCACATTGTACCTTACAGTATCCTTACTAATATTATAAAGGTGAAAGTTTGTATGTATGTATGGATGTTTGTTACTCTTTCATGAAAAAACGGCTCAACAGATTTTGATGAAATTTGGTATAGTGATAGCTGACACCCTGGATTAACACATAGGCTACTTTTTATCCCGAAAAATGTAGTGTTCCCGTGGGATGAGTCAGGAAACCAAATATACATATTTTCTACTCTTTCAAATTCAAATTGTTGGCACGGGATGTCCTCTCCTACGGAAGGGAAATATAGTCGACGGCACGCGGGAAATATAGTTAGTAGACACGCGAAATAATATGTTCTTGATGTGGATTGGACTCAAAAACTATCTGCACCCGGGCGAAGCCGGGCCCGACAGCTAGTTTATAATATAGGGGGACCACTGTCATACATTCGCGTCTTACAAAACGTTAATATTTTTTTGTTCGTAATGTTAGTAAGCGCTCCTATATTAGTGAAAATTAAATTAATTATTTAACAATAAATGACCCGGCACCAGCATTTTTATCTACGTTTTTTTTGAAGTACCAGCACTCTCTCTTTATTATAGATACTCAAAGCATTATACTAAGTGCCAATGGATACTCTGCCTAAGGGGCCATTTGCGCTCACCATCAGGTGCAATGTGGCCACTATGCCGGACCAGAATAAAAAAAATAAATAAAAAAAAAAACCTAACCCTTAGACCAGCTGTAGCCTATGATGTATGAATGTAGCCTAACATACTCCCGCAAAAATTAGCCATCTTTCAGTGAAAGTCCTGTCAAAATCAGTCCAGCCGTTCTCTAGTTTAGCGGTTACAAACAGAATGACAGACAGACAAACAAACCAAAGAAATTTTAAGATCATTTTCGTTATCGGTGTCGTGTATACAGGTATATCAAGACTGCTACCGAAAACGAAGCCGGGTGGTAGTTTAAGCGACTTCAGACACAATGTAATAGAAAATGTTGCAAAAAAAGTGACAATTTTATTTTTGAAATTTTTTTCTTTCGTCGTATTTCGGTGGTAAATCCATTTTGTCCTAAAATAATAGTGGGTACCCTTTAATTTACAAATACTCTAAGGGATAAAAGAGTTTAAATTATTATTATAGCAAAAACTATGGATTTACCACCCAAAAATGATGTAATTTAAAAAATCATTAAAAATAATTGTCGAGTTTCTCAGCAAAATTTTTAGTTGCATTGTGTTTGTAGTCACTAAAACTACCACCCGGCTTCGTTTTCGGTAGCAGTCTTGATATACCCGGTATAACTACGTGTAATTGTACATTTTTTTATTTTCACTTTACAAACATATACATTTTTTTATATGTATAAAATACAATAAATAAAATAATGTGGCCGACGTTGCTAATACTTATACATTTGAATTTCGAACTACGAGGTGTAGCGATAAGTCTGAAATGATTATCAACTTAACAATAAAACTTATTTATTTAAATTAATAATTTTTATGGTTTGGACCTTACTAAAATCAAATAAGAGCACACGCTTATTTGTACTTTTATTGCTGTTGCCGTTTTTTAAGGCCGTTACGTATAATCTAGTGTATATTTTATCGAAGATATGGTGCTGCACGCCAACTCAATGCAAGGAAAGCGGTAGGGTAGTCTTGTTACCAATTATTTTACTGAGCGAGCATAGTTTGTATGAAAGGCGCAAAATATTAAAATGCTTTCTTTGAAAACCGCAGGCGGCTTAGGGTATTTATGATAAATAACTGATACTCCAAAAACATAGATAAAAATGGTGGTGCTGAACCAAATATACAGTCCCAAAATTATTATTTAAATGTGTTTTGCTTCATTTAAAGACCTCTAAGACTATCAATAGCTTGACTATAAAGTATAGAGTACCTCTTTGGCTGGTTTGAGACATGACTCCTTGATGGCGTCGTGCAGCGTGCCCTCGAAGAAGTTGGGCGAGTTGGGCCCGTAGCGCGCGCGGAACCGCGCCGCGAACTCGATGCAGCCCAGCGCCTCGTCCTCCACGTTGTCAGACACTGCAACAGTAGTATAAATATATATGTATATACCGGGTATCTCAAGACTGCTACCGAAAACGAAGCCGGGTGGTAGTTTTAGTGACTACAAACACAATGCAACTAAAAATTTCGCAAAGAAACGCGACAATTATTTTTTATGATTTTTTAAATATCGTCATTTTTGGGTGGTAAATCCATAGTTTTTGCTAAAATAATAATTTAAACTCTTTCATACCTTAGATTATTATAAATAAAAGGGTATACACTATTATTTTAGGAAAAAAAACCATTTACCACCCAAATATGGTCATAGGAAAAAATACAAAAAAAAAATACGCTTTTTTTTGCAACTTTTTCTGTTGCATTGTGTCTGAAGTCGCTTAAACTGCCACCAGGCTTCGTTTTCGGTAGCAGTCTTGAGATACCCTGTATTACAGACTCCGTGGTGCAGTTTGTTAGACGCTGGCTGTGAAAAGAGGCCGCGAGCTCGATCCTCGCAACAATACAAATGTTTGTGAGATCGAAAAGTCTTGTAGTTCCTGGTACCAACATTGTTTTGCCTATCATTTAACATTTAAACAATCATTTTATTTTATAAACTTAAATACGAGTATATAATAATATGTATCATGTATATTGTTTATCACATACGGTGCAAGTTGTGACCGCCTTCAAGGGCGTTACTCTTAAGTTATTTTATTAGTTTAAGACCTCAGTTATATTGTAACAACTACTGGCTGTCCTAAATAAATAAAATAAAATAGAAAATACCCACAAAATAAGACATACTTGATCTCAATGCAGGGTCATGTTGGGTGTATGGTGTTATATGAAAGATACATTCTTCATTCTATTGCATGTTTAAGTTCACCGAAATTGTACAATTATTATGTAAGTAATCGATACACTACAAGTTACAAACAATGAGGTATAAGCCATGCAGAAAATAGGTTGCCATACCTAAGTTGAAAAATCATATCGTGGAGCACGAATACTCAATTATTTAATATTGTATCTATAAATTATGTTTCGTTTCAAGCACGAGCAACACATCTAAAATAGCAATTTTTGTTATTATTTATTTTTCCCCCCAAAGAGCAGTGTAAATGCACTGTTGTGATATGTGTTCCAGTTTGTAGTATATTGTAAGACTATACATCTCGTCTCATTATTGCGAGCGCGGTGGATACAGATTAAAAAGTATTCCACGCATACAAATTTCGGCAGATTAAATAATAAATGTGACGTGACTCACTCAGCGGCTGTAGCCTCTCGGACTGCACGAGATCTACGAACATGTCGTCTTCGGCCGTGAACCCGTCGCCAGTGTCCTCGATCTCTTCCACTGAACTATTCTCACTGTCCGAACTCTCCACTATTATCTATATAAATCATTATAATTATAATTATTTTACTAGTAGTATTTATTTATTTATTTACAATAAATATAACGTGTTAACAGCCGAGGCCAACACGACGCTATATCGATATAAAAGAAAATAACTCTAAAACAATAAAGAATATGAAATTTAAAAAAATATAAGACCTACATCTACATACATATAAATAAAATTGAAGTGTCTGTTTTTAAAGTGAAAATAAAAAAAATGTCTTACTACATATCGTTATATACACGATACCTGTGCCGAAAATGATCTTTAAAAAATTTTGTCTGCCTGTCTGTCTGTTTGTTCCGGCTAATCTCTGAAATGGCTGGACCGATTTTGACGGGACTTTTTTGTTAGGTAGCTGATATAACAAGGAGTGACTTAGGCTACATTTATTTTAGAAAAAACCTTTTATATTAGAAAAATAAAGTAATGTTGCAATGCCCGCGCGCAGCTCACGCGCATGTCACCACTGGGCCGTCACGTCAGGTGCCCTCCCACCACTTCTCCCACCAACGAATCAAAATCACATTTACAAAATATTGTATATCAAGAATTTTTTTAATAAAGTCAATACAAAAAATTGAAAATAAATGTGTAACGGAAGTTTACCGCCACTCGCTAAGAGATGGCGCCACCGTAGAATTAGATCGCGGCATGGTTTCGTTACAAAGGTTGATAATTAAAATAAAAATGCAAAAACCAAAAAAAAAAACTAAATAAACTAATTAACTTTTTTGTTAAATTCCACGCATATGAAGTCGCGGGCACAGCTAGTTCAAAATAAAATTCATCATGGTGTCGGTCACGGGACGGCGCTGGATGCAGGCTGCCTCCAGGTCACTGTGGAAATCATTTGGAGAGGCCTATGTTCAGCAGTGGACTTCTTTTGGCTGATGGGTTGGATTGGAATAATGAGTAATGAAAGTCCGTAAGTTACCCTCTTATAGTCCTTCTGTTGCTTGGTGGCCGCTCTCTTGACGGAGAGCTCGTGCTGCGGCACCTGCAGCCCCACCATCGCCAGCACCGTGTCGTCCAGCCCAGACACCGCCGGCCAACCCGTCCACACCTGCACACACACACACACAGGGAATAATAACTCATAAATAGTTTATTCAAATTTTTACGCACACACATACGCACGCAAGCACGCTGGCACGCACGCACGCACACACGCACGCACATGGAATATTAACTTGTACAGGGTATATCAAGACTGCTATCGAAAATGAAGCCGGGTGGTAGCTTAAGTAGTTTTAGACACAATGCGACAAAAGAATTTTCATAGGAACTCGACATCTTTTTTAAAACTCTTTTCTTACGTTATATTTGAGTGGTAAAAACAATATTTCTTCCCAATATAATAACGTACATCATTTTATTTTGTAAAATAAAGACGCTATGGTATGCAATGGTTAAAAATATTATTTTATAAAAAACTTATCACCCAAACACAATGATATTTAAAACATCACAAAAAATATTGTCCGGAAATTTTTAGTTGCATTGTGTCTACAGTCATCAACTACCACCCGGCTTAGTTTCCCTAGCAATCTTGATACCCTCGATATAGTGCAAAAAATTATAATAATTTTAAAGTTATTGAGCTTGACAGCTTAATAGCTGAATAGTGACTTGACGTCTATAAAGTTTTATTTATGGCATAGTATTAAAGATCATAAAAGCAAGAACTCACTTGATGCCTAGCAGGAATGTCTGTGAGTGCGTATATATCGTTTTTGACCTCGCGTACTGTCTTGGTGCCGGGGTACTGCAGCGTGTAGTCCTTGTCGTCGTGCTTCACGTGCAGGATGTACGTCATTGTTAACTTATCTGCTACCCTGGGTACAACAAAACAAATTAGTATATTATCCAGCGGGCTAACAATGTAATTTTGTAAAAATATACCCTATTTGTAATAGTATTAGGTTGACATTACATTGACAAACTTATATAGAGATTTTGTATCGAGTATTTGATTATCAAAATAAATATGTCTAAAAATGCTCTAGTTTCTGATATTATTTGCAATTGCAATAATTATTCAAGGGCAGTAAAGAGGATAGAATTATTTCTGAGAGCACAAGAAATCGAGGGCTTGTAAATGTACAAGTCACAACTCATGCAATAAAGTTGGTCAAACTAATTAATAGCACAAGATTATCCGCATGTTGTGAGATTTTTTGTAAAATATTTTCTTACATATTTTTTTTTACGCTGGGCTTGTATATTGACAACACTGCGCTTGATGGTAAGCTCAAATAGCGTCTAAGCAGAGCATCGAATGGTATCAGACGGCAGTCCCAAGCTTATGCCGGCCTGCTCAAATGCAACTTCATACTACGGCGGAACGACCCGGGATTATAGAAAGGGAACACGCGTGACGGTAAACATACATGATTTAACCATGGAATTTCACATGTTTGTAACAATTAGCTGACAACTCAACTCACATATTAATTAAGCTGTCGCTTTACGGCGATTTCTTGTGAGACTGTGATATCGCTCCGGATGAACCTTCCCATTCATGCTGAGTTATGACTGACAACAGTGTGAGTCTACCACTTTCAAAACGTGAACTTACTGAAGTGTCTGACATATCACTCACATTTACAAATTTACTTAGTTTAAGGGGATACCTCGAAAAGTTTGGCTTTTTTAAGACCCCACATATCATAAATTACTAAGATTAGGTAGTCCATTTTCAGATATGCTTTAATTGATGATATAATTAACAAATTTATGAATCAAAATATATGATTACGACACTTTGCCTTAACAAAATAAAGTCCAAAGTAGCAGCTGTTAAGTTTTATAAGCACTCGGAACTCCTAACTTACCCCGTGTAGAAACTCACGATTAATTTGACATAAACACATTTTTAAATAATATTATTTCGCCAGAAAAAAAAAAACAAGAAATAAGTAAATAGTACGATGACAATATAATAAAATATGGTTTGGCGCATACGTTGTTTATTTCGAGAAGCGTACGGGCCATCCTATCCCATTCACATTCATATCTCATGGAGGCGTTCCCGTCAGACGGCCGCGGGCCTTAATGGACAATGGACCTGCGCTCGACGTTTTGAAATTCTAGCCCGCCGATTATTTTTCACATATTTTCGAATTTACGTAATTCTTATTATTTTAGGTGGTACTCTTTTATATTTGTACATTTTAATTTTTTTACATATATTTAAAAAATAAATGGCAGTATATGTTCATTTTTGAGTTTAGCTAGTTACCAAAAATAAAAGAGAAAGGTCATTGACTTGCGTATAAACGTTCAACGAAATTAGTCGAAGGGAGCGTGAAATTTTATACATTTTTGCCTCATAATATGATTACGACGCTGAAGTCTCGGGTTCGAGTCCAGGTCATTTTAATTTTAGTATTTTGTTATTTATCCGAATTGTTCCAAATCGATATTTGAAAGGACAATCGTTCTGAAAAAATGAAAATATTCTCAGAAAAAAAATGTGGTCCGCATTTTGATTGATTTTATTGTTATTGTTCGCGTGAAATTTTATACATTTTTGCCTCATAATATGATTACGAAGCTGAAGTCTCGGGTTCGAGTCCAGGTCATTTTTAATTTTTGTTTTTTGCTATTTATCCGAACGGTTCCAAATCGATATTTGAAAGAACCATCGTTCTGAAAAATGAAAATATTCTCAGACAAAAAAAAATGTGGTACGCATTTTGATTGATTTTTTTGTTATTGTTCTGATTGGTTTCTAATTCGATATCTGAGAGACTCTTCATTTCCATAAACTAAATTCAGGGTCAGAAATGTTACTTGAATGAGTAAGTCAGAATTGATAATTGAGGCCGCCATTTTGAACTTTTTTGTTATTGATCTGATTAGTCTCTAAATCAATCTCTATCCGAAGTACCCTTTCTTCGAATAACCTACATTCGGAGTAGGAACCGAAATTTGTGGCCGCCTGGGGGGGCCCCATAGGTATGGGGTTATCCATAAATTACGTCACACTAATTTCATGATTTTTTGCCCATGAAAAGAAACATGTAAAGTGTTGTATATGGTCATCATAATATTCTGATATTTTTCAAAACCATCCACTATAATACCATTAGAAAAATAGTACCTTTCGGGAGCACCTCTATCAATAGACAGATGAAGACACTATTCGTTTAGAATATTTTTATACGAATCTATTTTACAGGTCTATATATTACAATAAAATTAATATTTACATATAACGAAAGCAAAATAATTGTAATTGATATCAAATAATTTTGCCGAAAAATTTGTCTAGCGTAAATAAAAAAACATTGTTAAACAAAAATGATCCCTTATTAGTTGAATAGAAGGTTCAAACTGGAACGGGCGGATGTGATCACCGTCATTCTCACGCCAAGCGCATAGCAGTAATAATAAGAGCGTGAGCGCCGGTATGCCCGCGCAGTTCGAAAATCAATAATTACCTTATGTGGAATTTAAGCAATAATCTAATGTAATTACTTATCGTTTCGGCTCTGTGTACATACTTCAGGAATACCTAGTCAGTTTTGTTTGGTTGTTATTACAAAATTCAAACTTATTTCACACATTTTTGTTAATTTTACAGTAGTATCGTAATTCAAAAATCACAAAACAGCAGAATTAAGAATGACGTTGTTTTATACGCGAAAGTCAGTGGTCAAATGAAGTAGAAACAAATAAATCATCGCTAGGCGCAATGCCTTTGGCGGCATTTATCAAGGGCGCCTAGGCGATCAGCGCTTCACACTAATAGAGTGAGTGAGAGCCAAAACAATTGGTATCTTGTATTTATACAGATATTATTGTAAATGTTTTTGAGGTTTTCGTAAAGTAATAGTTTAAAGTTCGTGTTTTAACACTTAGATTATAATAGATTTTTTTCATCAATAAAAAAGTATGATAAACAATATACAGGGTATCTCAAGACTGCTACCGAAAACGTAGCCGGGTGGTAGTTTAAGCGACTTCAGACACAATGCAACAGAAAAAGTTGCAAAAAAAAGCGACCATTTTTTTTTGTTATTTTTTTCCTATGACCATATTTGGGTGGTAAATACATTTTTTCGTAAAATGATAGTGTATACCCTTTTATTTATAAATAATCTAAGGTATAAAAGAGTTTAAATTCTTATTTTAGCAAAAACTATGGATTTACCATCCAAAAATGACGATATTTAAAAAATCATAAAAATTAATTGTCGCCTTTCTTTGCGAAATTTTTAGTTGCATTATGTTTGTAGTCACTAAAACTACCACCCGGCTTCGTTTTCGGTAGCAGTCTTGAGATACCCGGTATAGGCACATTGTCAGAATCATACGGATTATAAATATACATAGGTCTACATTAATTCGTTATTACTAATGTTAATAATACCAGTAGAGAATATTTAATTGGGGAATGTGCGCCAGCAGCGCAGTGCCGCGGCGTGATGCGGCAACTTTCGTTAACCACGCCCCAAAACGCTGCGAATATTTTTCGAGGTAGGCTCTTAATGTATGCATATTAGTAATAACGTACTCATCATCAGCCATGACCGTGTCGGCGGGTTTGAGCCGCAGCACGGCGTTGTGCGGCAGTCCGAGCGAGTGCAGCGGCGCCGCGGACGTGGCGCGCGAGCCGCCCAGCCCGGAGATCTGCTGCCGGCACACAGCCACGCCGCACACAGCCTCCAGACGCTTCTTTAAATCACCTGCAAACAAGGAATGCGGTTGTTTAAATATTCACAAACAATTTAAACCACATGTTCCTTACCACCCCAGGTAACATTGTACCAAGTTTGAACAAAAAATGCCTGATAGTTTTGTCATAAATCGCGATTTTAGGTTTCAAGACCTTTGATCAACTCCTATAGATACCGAGTCTTTTTACGGCTCACGCAAGTTTCCGAGCCGAACTGCAGTATTTTGAAGTGGTAAAAATACTCGTATCTATATGGTATGCCCAAAATGGTGAAAACTAATTTCATCACTTTCGAAAAAAAATCGCCTCATATTTTTTCTAAATTATGTACTACTAGCGGCCCGGCCCAGTACAAATAGATTTCTGTACAATAATATGTACGTATTATGCATATAAACCTTCCTCTTGAATCACTCTATCTATTAAAAAAACCGCATCAAAATCCGTTGCGCAGTTTTAAAGATTTAAGCATACAAAGGGACATAGGGACAGAGAAAGCGACTTTGTTTTATACAATGTAGTGATGTCACCTGGGGTAATGAGAAACATGTTGGTTAAATTAAGTACCATGTGTCAATATCATCCTGTATTTTTTATTGCAAAATACCTAACAGTACATAGGCGGACTTAATGCCAGAGGCATTCTCTAACAGTCTATCTTTAGGTGAAGCAGAAATGAAATAAAGCAGTCTTATTTTACATTTAGATTGGTAAAAAGAAAATAATAATGAAGAATTACCTATTATGTGAGCTGTTATACTTGCTATGACGGGTATATGGTAGTCATGCGCAAAATGAATCACTGTAAAGAAAAGAGAGATATATATCTTTTGAGTCAAAAGATATATATCATTCTTTTATATCTTTATATCTCTATCTCACAATGATGAATGAGCTAAAGAATGAGTTGATTAAAATTGAGTTATGAGTCTTTCTTTATATCTATATCCAAGATTGACATTTTGGTGGAGTATATCTTTATATCTCTATCTCTTAATGATTCATGAGATAAAAGATGAGTTTAAATTAGTTGATTAGAAATTTTGTTATGAGTCTTCCACAATATCTATATCTAAAATTAACATTTGGGTGGACGTTCAAGAGGCTATATTCGAGTAAAAATTGCTTTGTGGTTTAGATATAGTATTGTTACAGTGAGATAAAGAGATTAATTATTTTCTGCTGATATCTATCAACAGAAATAAATTGTGTTTAAGAATATAAATAAGGAGTAGTGAATTATGTAAAAATTCATGGACATTTAAACATTGCATAAACTGGATAGTTTTGTAATTAAAACTTTTGTGCTGTGGTTACCACTGGTACAAAATACTTCACGGAAACAAAATACAAATCCGATAAAAAAAATGAATACAATATATCTTTGCTAATTTGAAAACATGCTAGCGAAATTAGGCCTTAATTCATTGTAAATAGCTTTGTTTTCGCTTACACTCCATTTACTACTGTGATCGTATTCCACGATCGTACGCATGGCGCATGTATTACATTGTGAACATAAATATTCTCTTTTCCGCTCACACAAATATAAAAGTCTATATCTGTTTCTTTCTAATCTTTGCAGTGAAATTGAACCAATAATGATCTTTACGCGTATGGATATAATGAGTTAGTTTGAGTGCAAGGGATATAAAGATATAATCGCTCCGTACGTCGGATATATATCTTTTTAGTAAATCACTCCTGAGTTACACATGTCTAGTATAATATGGTGTATGTGTATAAGTATATGCGTGACGGGTTTATCTCGTATGTCTCAAGATGGAGAGCGCAGAGGTATACCAAGCATTGCTTAGTAATTCAAGGCGTTGTTTGGTTTTGCTGCTGCTCATGAGCGGTCGTATCGCTTACCATCAGGCAAACTGCATGCACGTCTCGCCATTCATTGCAATGAAAATACTACTTTTACGCAATTGAGTTTGATGACGTCATAAATCCTGTGTATACTCACTGACTGTCGCCGATCCGGACATCTTGACCTCGTGTATCTTATTATTACAGTGTACTAGCAGCTCCACCAGCTCCGATGAACTATTACTAGGCGATGACGTGGACGCTTGACTACTATCTTCTCGGTCTGAAACGAGAAAATATTCACATTCAACATTTATTTCATACTAGCGGTCGGGCCCGGCACCGCCCGGGTGCATACACGTTTTAAAATGGCGCTCAAAATGTTTAATTCTGACTATCAGTTTAGAATATCGACCAATCACGAAAAACCACCACGAACACCACGAAAAACGAAAAAAATAAATTGTCTCGTATTTGCTAGAAATATCACTACTGCTTTCCTCCTATAGGTCATGGCGTGATGGTATATAGCCTATAGCCTTCCTCGATAAATGGACTATACAACACTGAAAGAATCATTCAAATCGGACCAGTAGTTCCAGAGATTAGCGCGTTCAAACAAACAAACTCTGCAACTTTATAATATTGGTATAAATGGTTGTCGTTTTATGAAATAGAATTTGTTTTGTTTGTAATTTCATTGTTGCCAAGGTACTGCTTCTTTACTATACTTTGGTTTTACAAGTACAGAATCCATATAGGTACTGTACTGTACTTTACAGTCCATATACCTCCCCCGACAGGCCTCCTCTGCTATCGAGAGTTCTATTGAAAGTGGTTAGGCCATATAGTCCTATAGGCCATATAGGCCTAGTGCTGGTTGGCGGATTTTACATACCATAGAAATTCATAAAAATCGCTCTGGTTCCTCACGATGTTTTCCCGCACCATTAAAGGTTTGTTAATTCCTACTTGTTTTTATTACTTTCTTTTAGTTGCTTATGATTTTTCAATAGTAAAATGTATGTGTTATTGTGTTTTTCTATAATTATTTAATTTTGTTTTATTTTAATTTATGACTGTTAAGAATAGTACTAAGTTAGTTAAATATAAACGTGTTGGCATATTATGCTGTAAGTTTGCATTGTAAATATTACTTAAAATAAACCTAGACCCGTAAATAAAGCGAGTTAAAAAACATTTCCTCGACATAAAGATCGAAATCGCGGTCTTTACTTTCCCAACCAGGTTCTTACTACGCAATTTTATCGACGTATTTATCGTCCATAGATTTAAATCATTAATGTATGGATATTGCTTGAATCAATTATTACAGTTTCGTTATCGTGCAATGCCATTCATCGTGTTTAAGCCTAATATCAATAGTGATAGTGATTTACGAACAGACTTTAAATATTTTGATTGAGAAGGCAATCATGACATATTTATTTCTAACAACTTAAAAGTGATACTGTTTGTAAGCCAAAAAACGCACGGAAGGCGTAAACGCTCTTAAATAACTTCATTTTTGGAAGTGATTTCATGACTCAACGTGAATGGGCAGGCTCGTCCGGGGCGGTACCACTGCCTTACAGCAAATTGACGTCAAGCGACAGCATTACTGCTGTGTTTTTTTCAGTGAGTGAGATTGCCGGATGCCCAATATAATTTTTCTTCCTCCCAATTAGTACCCTTCCCGATCCCCTCCCGCATTAATCGGCCTGCAACATATCTATGATCCAACGGTTGTGGATGTTCATGGGCGGCAGTGATCACTTACCATTAGGTAACCTGTTTGTACGCTTGGCGAATCTAGTATATAAATATGTATATATTTAATACTAGCGGCCCTGCCCAGCTTCGCTCGGGTACAAATAGATTTTTGTACAATAATATGTACATATTATACATCCAAACCTTCATCTTGAATCACTCTATCTATTAAAAAAACCGCATCAAAATCCGTTGCGTAGTTTTAAAGATTTAAGCTTACAAAGGGACATAGGGACAGAGAAAGCTACTTTGTTTTATACTATGTAGTGATAATACCGCCGAGTAATGTACCGTAAATGATAATGCTATTAGAACATTCATTTTGAATATGCTCATCTAATTGCAATTGATGACGTCAATGAAAACCTTAATTTGTTTTGGCGGTCAAGGATAATAGAGATATTGGGTCTCTGGCAGTCTCATCAGCCTAACGAAATACGATAGCAAAGTCTACGCTTTAAATCAATTTGTTTGAGAGGCAGTGATACGGTCGAACTGAGATTCGTACAATGTTCCAATAAAACCATACTTTAGCTTTACCACTTTCATTCCTGCCCTATATCTCATTATACCATTTCTAATTCAAAAAGTTCCATTTGACATATCTCAAAATTGTGAAATAGGGATGATGTCAAATAAATCGGTTGGTACAATATCCGATTATTAACGAGATATCGATACCATTTGTTTGTATTTCTTAATCGATTACAGTTTATATTTTAAGTTTACACTAGCGGTCGGACCCGGCTCCGCCCGGGTGCATACACGTTTTAAAATGGCGCTCAAAATGTTTAATTCTGACTATCAGTTTAGAATATCGACCAATCGGACCACGAAAAACAAACAAAATATCCTCGTATTTGCTAGAAATATCAGCGGCGTGCACAGGATTATGACACTGGGTATGCGGCGGAGTACTCGGTCACAAAAACCTTTTTTTTATAGTTTTTTAGCATAACCACAGCCACGCGACGGATCTCTAAGTCGGAAACCATGCCAACATAACAAGTCTTAGATGTACTACTATTCATGTCCATCTTCTACGGCAACGCAGACAAAACAGCGATCGATCGTCGCGGCGGAAGAAATCCTAATAAGTAAAATAAAAAACTCACCTAGTCAGCTTCAATTTTCACATATTCAAGGTTCCGGTTACTTGAGATTACTATACCTATCCCGATGTAAATAAACGCAAGATTTCGGCCACCTCATTCATTCATTTGATAAACATACATTTTTAACACAAACCTCGCAATCAAATAACATTTAAAAAAATAAACAAACACACTAGTAAAAGCAAATGACTACAATTAATATCGAAACTTAGTAATAAACTGTTAAATGTACACACTTTCAATTGTTAAAATGAAAAATCCGTTAAGAAATCTATTTTTTTTCAAACATAATAGTATAAAATAGTAAACAATGCAAAAACTCATAAAAAAAGCAAAATGGCCCCCGCGAAACACAAAACATTTCTATTTAAACAAATAAAACCTTACTAACCAAAAATGCATAATGTGCATAGGTGATTTATTAGATTCCAGCCTATTAATTTTGCTCGGATTATAGGCAACGAACATTTACGATTACTCCCGACAACTGCCGAACTCCCGAGGCCTGCCGCAGGAGTCGCGGCTTTCAATATTCATGGGTGTGTGCGTTTGCGACTGTGCACGGACACCAAAATTACTACACACATGCAAACAAATGTAATGCGGGACGCGGCGGCATGACTTGGTTGATTAGGTACATTAATTTGCTTTGCAGCGCCTCTTGCTTTTCGCGTGGCAACCATAATGTTTGCGTGATTGCAAATAGGTGCTATTTATAAAATATTAGGCGTTTTTAAGTTATTATATTTTGTTTATTCATTTATTTACTACAAATTAAAGTCATCTAAAACGTACGACCGTTATAATAAAATATCTGTGAATGGCAAGTAAAGCACTGCATTTCTGCCTACAAGGAGTGCACGCCCCTGAGAAATATCACTACTGCTTTCCTCCTATAGGTCATAGCGTGATGATAGGCTATAGCCTTCCTCGATAAATGGACTACCCAACACTGAAAGAATCATTCAAATCGGACCAGTAGTTCCAGAGATTAGCGCGTTCAAACAAACAAACTCTGCAGCTTTATAATATTAGTATAGATTATTTCGTTTTTTTTTATGTACATCTTTATCCTAATGAGACATCCACAATTGCATAAGTCACTTTAGTATTAAGGAACAAAAGCAATGATTTATTTATCGCGGCCCATTGAGTCGAAATGGCATTTTTTGGTGACACGATTTTTTTCGTAATTTCCAATTTATTTTGACGCCAACAACGGTTCGATATTATCATTCCTTACAATATTCATTCTTTGTACATTTTTGTTTAAGCCTATAATTTTGGCTAAAAAAAATATTTGATATTTTTAATGTATGGAACGCACTATAAAACCCTAAATTTCTACGAAATCCTGCTAGATCCTGCGTTGAAACCTTATTTTTCTGTATCTTGGTCTGTTCTACTATACTTGTATACTTCGAAAGTCTGTATCGACCAGCAATTTTTTCAGTTATGCAGTTCGAAAGAAAAGATAAAAATCAATATTTCCCAAAACTCTTTTTACAATTATCTTCAGTAAATTTGACACAAATAAAATAAATTAATCTAATAAATTAACAAATACCAAGGAAAACTTGTATATGTACCGTGCCAGATTTATAATACGAAGGATACAATTCAAAGCCTTTTTCGCTTGCTGATTCTCTTAGCGTTATATATTGTAACTTCAACAAATTTAGGGAAACAAGTAGCGCCAACGCTTTATCAGCAGTGTATGGAACGACGCTGGCCTAGTGCGGCTTGGCGGACTTACATACCATAGAAATTCGTATAAATCGCTATGGTATGCAGGTTTCCTCACGATGTTTTCCTTCACCGTTTTAGTGCGTGTTGATTGATTATCAATACACACATGACTCCGAAAAGTCAGAGGTCTGCCCTGGGATTCGAACCCGCGACCACCGTGAACATGTGGGCAGCCGCGTCTTAGCAGTCCGTTTACCAACAGGCCACCACATACACAAATTATTGTTAAATTATTAAATTGTTAAATTATTGCCTTTTATTAAAATTATTATTACATTATTTATTGATGGTTGTTCGTTGATAGTATGCTTGTTACTAGCTGATAATTCAGTACTTTTTAAAATTAGAAAACAACTGGATTAAAACTGCTCGATTATTTCTATATTTTTACCGATTATGCGTATACAAATCCGTTTGCATAGTCTCAACTCTACACATGGAAGACCGACGTGACTTTGTAATGACGTCTAGTAAAAAAGTATGTTGTTTTAAAATGGTTATTTTGCTTTATTTAAAGGATTTAAATTTAAATTTGGTTATTATGGATTGTAAATCCTGTGATAAAATAAGAATAGCTTCATAATTCCATGGTTTTACGGAAAGTTTTATTGAAATTGTGTGAGTTACGTCTGCACAAAGTTATGTAAGATAAAAGTATGAAATGTCAAATGGAACTTTTTGAATTAGAAATGGTATAAGCTGTTCTATCTATTTGATAGCGTCTGTTTTAGGGCGGGAAGTCGTTATTTTTTTTAACTAATAAATATTTGTTGTCAATCTTACACAGAAAACATTTTCCTTGATGCCATGCGATGCTCTGCCTCGACGGCATTTTCGCTTACAATCAGGTGCAGAGCAAACAACATGCCGTGTCAGGGCATAAAAAAAATATCCCCGACAAAAGAAACATATCTTAAGATAGTCTTGTCGACTTGTATCATTATTATTTATTCGTACTGTATCTATTTATCTGATTACTAAAATTAACGTCAATCATAATAAAATGTATATCAAACGATATTTGTCATATCTTCTATAGGTTGATATACTTTATATTCTACGTATACGTTCGTTTAGCAGATATCGCTGCTCGTATTCGTATTCTATTTATAAATGTTCCATCTCACGTCGAACAAATGCCTCTATAACGCTATATTGCATTTTGAATTGTGAATAATGCGATTTCATAACAATAAATCTTAAATAATAAAGACTGTTGGTATTTCGTAATAGGTAGGTAAGGCAGATGATGTATGGGACGCGGCCGCCAAAATGTTCACAGTGGTCATGGGTTCGAATCCTCCACCTCTAACTTTTCGGAGTCATGTGTGTATTGATAGTCAATCACCAAGCACTTTAACAGTGAAGAAACACATCTTGAAGAAACCAACATAGCATAGCCATTTGTAATAATTTCTATGGTATGTAGATTCCTCCAACCCGCACTAGGCCAGTGTGGTGGACTTTATGGCCTATTTAATAGAGATGTTGACTCATATCACATATTCGTTTAAATTTATTTAATACACTTAAAAAAATGTATTTTAAAACCTAATATAATATGTTGAGAACGCAATTTTTCGTAATAAATTAAATAAATATATTTTAAAATGTTTTATTCAATACCCATTGTCACGTGACTACAAACAGCGATCGAAGCGCGCTGACGTCACTGAACGGGCGGCAAGGTGATGAACTCAGTTCATTTTGATAGAACACGAAATTCTGTTAGCAATCATTTACGTGAATTACTATGCGTTTCAAATAAGAATAGGAACGTCAATGACCTTTAGTTGTCAAATATCACACGAAAAGTATGGTTAGCAACAAAAAAAATTGTATGCATCAATTATATTTTTTTTTCACATAGTCAAATTCTTGAACATAAATTAACTAAATAAATTGAAACAATCACAAAATGTTATATGGACACATAAACAAGAATGTTTAGTCATAAATAGCTTAAAAAAGTATATTTTTTTAATTTTTTATTTACTTCATATGCAATTATTCGCCAGAGAGTAACTATAACACGACATTATTCATTCATTAATTTTTTTATGAATTATTAAATATTAAAAATACTATTTTTATTCAACAAAAATATTATTGACCGACTTCAAAAGAGGAGGTAATCAATTCGACAGTTTTTTTTTTTTGTATATTTGTTACGCGATTACGCCCGCAATTGTGAACCGATTTTGAAAATTTCTTTTTTGTTGGAAAGCATGATATACAGTGTTGGTCCCATATAAAATTGGTGAAGACCTGATGAATATCTTAGGATCTGCCGACCAGAACTCCTCAAAATTAAACGGTCCAGCATTAATTCTTTTTGCGTTAGATTAAGTATAAGTATATTATTACAAAGGGTGGGTAAAAATGGGAAAAGGGTGGGGGGTGGGGGGTGAGGGGGGGTAGAAAATAGGTACAATTGTTAATACTCAATATCTCCGGCAGTTCTTAACCGACTTAAAAATAACTTTTTTGTCAAAGAGTATTATACCGGGTATCTCAAGACTGCTACCGAAAACGAAGCCGGGTGGTAGTTTAAGTGGCTACAAACACAATGCAACTAAAAATTTCGGAAACAAACGCCACAATTATTTTTTATGATTTTTTAAATATCGTCATTTTTGGGTGGTAAATCCATAGTTATTGCTATAATAATAATTTAAACTCTTTTATACCTTAGAGTATTTATAAATAAAAGGGTATACACTATTATTTTACGAAAAAATGTATTGACCACCCAAATATGGCCATAGGAAAAAAATTACAAAAAAAAATGGTCGCTTTTTTTTTGCAACTTTTTTTGTTGCATTGTGTCTGAAGTCGCTTAAACTACCACCCGGCTTCGTTTTCGGTAGCAGTCTTGATATACCCTGTATGATAGGTTAGACCAAAAAAAATTATTGTGAAGACCTGATGTATATCTTTGGACCTGAAGGGCAGAACTCCTCAAAATTGAACAGTACAGCAATAATTCTTTTTACATTAGGTTCAGTATACGTTTATTACTGCTACAAGGGGGGAGGGGATGGAAAGGGGCGTGGGAAGGGGGGGGGGGAATATAAACAAAGATAAATACTAAATATCTGCGACAATAAATAAATGATTTTAAATAACTTTTCTTCGGAACGAATTATACAATCGAAACGAATTATATAATTAACATAATGTTGGTCACATAAAATATGGTGATGATCTGATGAATAGGTACATATCTGGAGAGCAGACCTCTACAAAACTATGCAGAAACGCAATGATTTTTCGTCCATTAGGTTAAGTATATGTGTTTTATAACGGGTAACGAATGATTACCACGCATAAGTGTACTCAATATCTCTAGCAGGTTGAGCCGATTTTAGTATTTTCTTTATCATAAAAACGAAATGACAGTGTAGCTTCCTTAAAAATCATAAAATATTAATTTTCGTTTTTGAAATTATAAAGGATCACAGTGGTTCATTTTTTGTATACATTGATTCCAGTTTTTTATTATATGATTACCTTTGGCATTATTGCAATGCTTATGAAAACTAAAAAGTAATAAATAAAATAATTTAATTAATAATTAAAAGACCAACTTCAATGTGCACTACAAAGTAATAAATAATATATATTTCTTTGTGCTAGCACACATTGATTAATTTTCTTATTGACTAGACTAGCCAACAAATCTTAAATACGTAATATTTTGAAGGCGAGTCGCCAAATGACGAACACGACGTCCTACACTTAAATTTAATTTGTGTAAAACATCCTAGCGAAAAATACGCAATTTTACACGCAATATTAATTTACCTTAATCTATATAAACTCACGCCATTTTCCCAGAAGGGGTATGCAGAGATTCTCCTGGTATCAACCAGGACACCCACGTTACGCCTTGCGTGTTTTGTCCCTCGGTGTGATTGGGGGCGAGAGTCTATAGTCATATCTGGTGCAAATTCCAGTCCCTGTCCTGATAACTACATAATAGAAAAATCGCCCGTCCTTAATATATCAGCTCTTAATCAACATTGTTGAGCATCGGACTTATCTACAATCGAGCGAAACATACAAACTTAACAACCCTTCCCTTTTTTATACATTCCTCACTATGATTCCTATGACTGTTAAAGTAATTGTATACACATATAAATATGCAAGTGACTCCAATAAGTCAATGGTGTACCCTGGAGTTGAAACCCTTGACCACTATATCTTTAATCATATGCAATAAATTAAAATTAGACCACACATATGACACATATTAATTCTATTAAAATTTCAACAAATGTATACGTAGGATCAATATGTTAAATTAATTTGTTTCTAGTTTACATATGGACCTAACTGAGCGCCAACGATACATCTACAAGTAGGTAATATTCAACGTTACCTTAGATTATATACTCGTCTAGATTGAGCAATGTCAACAAACGATGCGCTAAAAGTGTCCTCACTTTCGCTGATATGTGTGAGTACGGGTCGTGTAATTATTGTAATCCAACTGTCAAGGTGTGTGTGTTTAGGGATGCCTACTCCAGATTATTAACTTAACTTTTCCCCATTATTTGATATACAAAATAGGTTAAATAAAATATTTTTTCTTTATTTAAAGTAATCATACTATTAATTATATTTATAACGCATTTTAGTAAAAACAATAAAGATCTAAACCCATCTCCTAGTGTTTGTTTCCGAATAGAATTAACTCTTTGGATTTATTGCCTGGGCTGTTATCTGATTTCTGTATTTATGTAAAATATAAATCATCATAAGTAAAATGTTCGGAACACACAACTGAAGTCATGTGAGGCTACGAATGGTCTTCTTTTCGTTTCCGCTGTGTAATGTCTCTCCAGCAATTTGCTAGTACGGAATCCGTAGGAAGTCTAAAAATATTATTAGGACCTTGAATAAGTTCTCGCTGTTTCTTCAAAGATGACAATAGCAGTACCCCGTTTATGAAATTTTGAATGGTACAGTCAGCGACATAAGTCGTTGTGAACACTTCACATTTTTTGATAAGCTTTTTATGAATTAAAATTTGTACGTACTACTCTGTAGTCGTAAAATATAACAAAGTAAAGTCATCTATGCCGAGATGTGCCATACGATATTGAAAATAATTATTATTTTGGATGATAAGACAATTCCAAATCTCGTGAATGTGTAGCGACTTATGTCGCTGACTGTACATGCAAAGCAAAGAATTAATAAAATTACTATGAAGTGCATGTCGTCGTGGGTTTCATTAATATCGTGTAGGTAAGTTTTATTTACTCATTCAATAAATAATGCCATTCTTCTTGTTGTTATTCTGATCGAAATATTATGTAATGATATTTGTGTTTTATAGTTTCTCCTATAGTTTCAACAAATTTTCCTAGTAATAAATTGACAACACTGGCCAATGAAACTCATCTTCAAAATAATGAATTAAAAGTTCATGTTTTCTTCAAATAATAGTGGTTTAACAATAATGTTACCGATAGAAAGTGATATTGGTATTATTATACAGTTTTCCCACACAACTGCGATACAATTCGACAGCACAAACCGGCATAATTAATTATTTTTCGGGAGCACGTTATCCATATGTAGTTCAAATGACACTGACGTACGTGAGAAGCGAGTCTACCAAATTTGGTAGACTTTTTTTGAGCCGCGCGGTGAGGTGTGATGTGTCATCTAGACGAGTATATAATCTAAGTGTGTTACATTACTTAAATTTGTTCTCGATTGGCACTTGGCGATCCGCCTTCAAAATATTACGTATTTAAGATTTGTTGGCTAGTCTAGTCAATAAGAAAATTAATCAATGTGTGCTAGCACAATGAAATATATATTATTTATTACTTTGTAGTGCACATTGAAGTCGGTCTTTTAATTTTTAATTAAATTATTTTATTTTAAGAAATTTTGTTTTGCTCACCCTACCTGAATTGTGCGATTTGACAGCTACTACGAACCAATATGGCGCAGGGTCAGTCCTATTCTTAGTTGAACCGCATAGTATATCTAAATGACAGGTTGGACCGTTTTAGCGGGAATTTTGAAAACTATTTTTGTGTACGTATTTTTTAATTAAAATGTGTTCTATATTATATTAAAATTATTCTTTACCTGTTTACATAGGGCGTAACTACAAAATAAAAGCGTCTCCAAAAAAATAGACAACATTCCAATTGTTCAATACTTAATATAAATGTGGTAGTTAGTACTTACCGGGCGGGTGAGTTTTTGGTGTTATCACAGATATATCGTCGTCTATCATCTCGACGTCGTGTGTCTCGCTGTTGCTCTGCGCCACTGAGCTGTTGCCGTCCTGTGGCATCACTCTGTTGATGGCGGTCTTGGGGATGTAACACAAATACTCATTATTAGACTGGTCATCTTACAAAGACAAATAAAAGTAAAACAGTAAACATAGGTATACTAAAGATTCTTCTTAGAGAGAAAAAAAGGTATACCAGTGATCTAAATCGAAATAATATTGGACATAATGAGACTTCACATTAGGATGTCTAGCGCAGTGGAATGCAAAGCATTGCTTTGTAATTAATGTTGTTTGGTTTTTGCTACTGTCCATATGCAGCCATATTGCTTACCATTAGGCTAAAGGCATGGTTGTTGCGCCATTTAAGGCAATATTAAAAAAAAAACAAAAGAATGAGTATGATATAATTATTGCATGTCAGTATGAATCACAACTTAGGTAAAATGATTAAGCATTCTTTGTCTTGGCTTGTACAGTCATTATGTGTAAGTAAATTTGGGTTCTTACATTTTTTAGTGGCTACAAACTCAATGCAATTAAAAATTTCGCATAGAAACGCGACAATTTTTTTTTTTATGATTTTTTAATATCGTCATTTTTGGGTGGTAAATCCATAGTTTTTGCTAAAATAATAATTTAAACTCTTTTATACCTTAGAGTATTTATAAATAAAAGGGTATATACTATTATTTTAGGAAAAAATGTATTTACCACCCCAATATGGCCATAGGAATAAAATAACAAAAAAAAATTGACGCTTTTTTTTGCAACTTTTTCTGTTGCATTGTGTCTGAAGTCGCTTAAACTATCACCCGGCTTCGTTTTCGGTAGCAGTCTTGATATACCCGGTATTATAATTAATAAAATATTGTTATATAGTTCTCATTATTGTCACTATCCTAAACCTGACATTACTATTACTGGATTGTGATTAGAAAAAATAATAACTATGAGCGGAGAAGATTGGAGACAACATAAAAGAATAACAATAGGTAACATAAAGGTAAAGTATTGAGATAATGGAAGTTAAATGTTTTGTTTTTTTATCAAACTGTTTATCAAAGCATTAATATTGGACTACTTTTTGATAGATTTTTGCAGATTTGGATGAATATTTCAGTTTTTTAACTTCTCAATTTTTCCAATATTTGTCAACTTTAGTGGTGACAAAGCAGATATGAAAGCAAATCAAAAAATATTCATAATTTTTAAAGTGTCATAAAAGGATTAATTTAAATCACCATCATATTACTTTATGGAGTTTTGTAGCATATCTATAAAAATGGAATTCTGAAAATTCTAAAAACATAATCAGGCTTGTTCCTTGACAGTTTTTAAATTTATTTTAGTTATCAAATGTTTTGTCTCCTTCACTCAAACTGAATTCAAAAGTTGTTTGAATGGAACAAAAAATTTGATAACAAAATAGGTTTATAATTGGCTATAAATAAGAACAATTATGTTTTGCATCATGAGATCTTTGTGCTTCAATATTTTATTAACTTTTCAATATTGAATTTTATATAATTTGAGGAAATAATCATTTTAATAATATATTTGGTTAAGCGAGCTGCAGAAACACCATCCATTCCTGCTGCTGACATTGAGCTGGTGGACAATCTAGACAACACTGTAAGTCCCCAGGATCAACAGCGTTTGAGAAGGACTTTGGAGAGTGCGATTTTGGAATATAAATCCATACCAGCGTCCTGTAGACCGCGCGTGCCGCGTTTGCCTACGCATAGACGAAACTTAGCGCTGATGGGAGCATTGGACTCCATTGTTTCCACCTATATGGAGTCCAGTCGGGACCTTGTTGATACGCATTCGATCCTTTACTGCGCGGCCGTCGCAGCATGTCGGGTGGCTAATGTAAAATTTCCAATTAATAATGTTACTACCACTCGAGATGTTGCGACTGTGCCTGCATGGCAGCGTAGGATCGAGGACCGTATTAACAGGGCCCGAACTCTCATCGGCAAGCTTATTGCTTTCCGAAACGGAAACAATAGGCAAAGGGTCATGCGTTTTGTGGCCCAGGCCTTCTCTGGGACTAATATAAGTCCCCGGGATTATGGGCTTTGGGTCACAGAACGCATAGACTATTACAAACAAAAAGTGTATGCGTGGGCGAACCGCATTCGTCGCTATAGGAAACGGTGGGATCGATTCCAGCAGAATCGTACTTTCCAAAGTGACCAAAAGAGGGTGTATAGATGTTGGGAGCGTTCTCCACAATGTGTGGTAGATGGGCGGCTGCCTAGTGTTCATGACATGCGTACTTATTGGACAAATATCTGGTCGTCATCTATCTCCCACACTGAAGCCGACTGGTTTGGTGTTGTTGAGCGAGCTTGTGAGTCTATACCAATTATGGAAGCTATTTCAATTAGTCCAGAGGATGTCCTGGTTGCAATCCGTCCGACACAAAACTGGAAGTCTCCTGGTCCGGATGGTTTGCACAATTTCTGGTTGAAATGGCTTCCATGTTCGCATGCTCGGTTGGCAGCACAATTCCAGGATGCGCTTGATGGAGGATCGCTTCCAACATTTATGACTACCGGTGTTACTCACCTCCTCTATAAATCTGGTAGTGCCACGGACCCAAAAAATTATAGACCTATTACATGCCTCCCTACCACATATAAACTTTTTACATCCATATTAAGGGCTAAAATAGCAAACCACTTCACCTCAAATAATATTCTTTTTCCAGGCCAAACTGGATATAAGAGTGGGTCGCGTGGTACTAAAGAACTCCTTCTCATAGACATGACCATTTGCCAACAGGCTCGTCAAAATCGTAGAAATTTATCAGCTGCCTGGATTGATTATAAAAAGGCATTTGATTCGGTGCCCCATACTTGGCTCATGAGGGTGTTAAGTTTGTACAAAATTGATACAAACTTATGCACCTTTCTTGGGTCTTGTATGGGACAGTGGACCACTGTCCTTAGATATCCAGGTGGTATGGTTTCTCCTGATTGTGACGAGCCAATAAGAATCAAGCGGGGTATATTCCAGGGTGACAGTCTGAGTCCACTGTGGTTTTGCATGGCCCTGAATCCTCTTAGTACTCTGTTGGTGGATTCGGGGTTAGGCTACCGTCTTCGGAGAGGGACTGAGCCTATTTCTCACTTGCTTTACATGGATGATCTCAAGTTATTTGCATCAAAACAAACAGAATTGATTGAGTTGTTAAAAATAACTGAAAAATTTAGCAACTCAATTAATATGAAGTTTTGTGTAGATAAATGTGCGATTATCCATGTAAAGCGGGGGGAAGTTGCAGTCTCTGATGGTGTACAAATCTCTGATGCTGTAAGACTCAGAGCCCTTTCCGAGACAGAAACTTACAAATATCTGGGTATGCCAGAGGCACTGGGTATTTTGAGTGCAGACGTAAAACAATCAGTGAAGGAGCGTTTCTTTGGCCGCCTGGCAAAAGTTCTGAACAGTCTTTTGTCAGGTGGGAACAAGATTCGCGCCTTCAACGGTTGGGTTATGCCTGTGCTTATGTACTCTTTTGGCATACTCAGATGGACTCAGACCGAATTGGACGCCCTAGATCGTAAAGTCCGGACTCTACTGACTGCACATCGTATGCATCATCCACGATCGTCAGTGATGAGATTGTACATCCCGCGGAGATGTGGGGGCCGAGGCATCCTTAATGCTAAGGACTTGCATAATCGCGAGGTGTGCAATCTCAGGGATTATTTCCTTCACAGTGACGTGGATATGCATAGGGTTGTAGTTAAGATAGATAAAGGACTCACCCCGCTCTCTTTGGCGAATGAGAACTGGCGGAAACCACTGGTGATGAGCACGAAAGATCGCGAGGAAGTATGGAAGAGCAAAGAGCTGCATGGTCGGTTCTATCGGGCCCTCCATGGACCTGATGTGGACCGACCTGCGTCTGTATCTTGGCTACGTTTCGGTAACCTCTTTGGGGAAACTGAGGGTTTTGTCTTTGCAATTATGGACGAAGTTATTAAGACGAACAACTATAGGAAATACATCCTGAAGGACGGTACGGTCGACATTTGTCGGGCATGCCACCGTCCGGGCGAGTCAATCAGGCATGTTATCTCCGGTTGTTCGTATCTTGCTAACGGCGAGTATTTGCATAGGCATAACCTAGTAGCCAAGATCATACATCAGCAAATTGCTCTTCGATATGGGCTTGTGACTCTTGAAATGCCATATTACCAGTACGTTCCACAACCAGTTCTTGAAAATGGTCATGCAACGCTATACTGGGATCGGTCTATTATCACAGACAGGACTATTGTCGCCAATAAGCCTGATATTGTGATAATAGATCGATTGGCGCGCCGGGCTATACTTGTTGACGTCACCATTCCGCATGACGTTAACCTCGTTAAAGCTGAAAAAGACAAATTGTCTAAGTATTTAGATTTGGCACACGAGGTTACCGATATGTGGGATGTGGACTCAACAGTTATTGTCCCGATTGTTGTTTCTGCACATGGACTGATGCCAAAGAGCTTCGACCAACATCTTCAGAGGCTCTCAATTGGTCGTTGGGTCAAGAGCCAGATCCAAAAGGCGGTATTGTTGGACACGGCACGCATAGTGAGGAGGTTCCTTACTTTGGATCCCTAACCGCCGGTGGCTTGGGTCTTGAGCCCCGCCACCGAAGGGTCATTACTTTTTATATTTTTATACGACATAATGTTTTATATATATATATATATGGTGTGTAAAAATGTAAAAAAGAATATTATGGAAATAAAGAGCAGTAATTATTTGGTTAAAAAAATATATCTCTATTATAATATTATAATTGTTATTTAAAAATGCAAAAATCATACATGGTATAGATAATTATAAATCTATTGTCTGAACTTGTATTAATGATTTTATTTACATTTTCCTGTTGTTATGTTTCATGTAATAAACACATTTACGCCCAAATACTGGAACACCATTCAAATAATAAGTTGCTCTTAACAGTGCCCAGCCCACTTAGCCAGTACATTTAAATGGGATTAACGTAGTTAAGCGCAACTTATATTTAAGTTGCGTTCCAGTATTCGAGTGTTAAAGTCACAGTAATATCTAGTATCTTAATGGAATGTTATGAATTATTAATTGCCATAGGTCTAAACAATAAAAATAAAGGAGCACTTACCAGCAAATCCCAGTTTGTTTCTTCTAGGTGGTATATAGCCTCAGCAACATCGTCAATGCCAGTGATACCCTGGTGGGAAGCATTCCAGGTCATAACTTTTGAATAAAACCTTAATTTAAATAATTTCCCATAGATAAACTATGCTATCATTCCCCTGTTACGTCTTGTCATGATGTGTAATTACATATTATAACGCAATAAGTTTTACCTTGTAAAGTTCCTAGATAAATTCGCGTCGATATGCACAAAGAATAAAGGAAATTTCCTCGTAATTTTGACACGTGCGTTATTGGAGTTTCCGCACTAATATTCTTATGGGATATGTAATATAAACAAAACATTTTAAATTTACCGTTAAAGAACTTCAATTGGTTTAAAACACAAAGAAGTATACCAGAATTCACAGTCACTGTTGTTGTTCACCACATAACCTTCACAACATACGTAAAGAAATAACTTCCCAAAGTTCTTTTAACTGCTGTAAATATAAATGCTAATACCTGAAAATTTGCTAAAATTTCTTCTCTATTCTCTGCCATCTCGATATTATTGAGCTCAAAAATTACTATGACATTTACAATTGCGACAAATCACTCAAACATTGACCATAGACAAACTTTTTTTTTTGTTATCTGAAAATTATGTGGCGAAGGAAATCTGGAAGGTTTTAATTGTCTATGATATATTTTCTTTTTTCCTTTCTTCGTTAAACTGTTTTCAGTTGTTTTCTTTTAATAAATTTTGTATCATAGGAATTATGAACAAAGTATAATAAATACATACATATATAAACTCACGCCTTTTCCTAGAAGGAGTAGACAGAGTTGCTTATAGGATATCCACGTTTCGCCTTCTCTGTTTCTTCCCGCGATGTGATAGGGGGCGAGCATATCACCAAACGGAAAAATCGATTATCACTTTGCCCCCTCGGGGTTTCGTAGTACAATTGGGCCACCGAGGCAGTCCGAGTAAAGCTAATACTTCGTTAAAAAATAGGAAATTACATGATTATAATAATTTGGAAACTTATGGTATGGAAAGTTGATTAATTTCCAATGGGAAAAAAATAATGACATTTTTTACAGATCACATAATAAGCCAGTTACAAGTATTCTATTTTATTAAACCTACATATTTAGAAACATAAAAACAACAGCTCCTACACCACAAAGTACTATGTGGCCTACACTGCACTGCACCATGGTTGTGACCATGGTAGTTCTATGGGGCCATCAATTAATCACGTGTGGCTTAAAAGGGGGGAGAGGGGGTGACAAAACTCCCGAAATATCACAAGGGAAGAGGGGATCAAAAACAACTGCAACCTTTCTGTCCAGACATTTTCAGACGAAAATAAGATTATCCTTTAGGTACACCTGTATCTAAAGATAATATTCGATAAAAATATACATATATCCAGGGGGGGGGGGTGAGACAGTGTTAAGAGAGGGTTGAATTTCGACAAAACTTCGACAAATAGTGTGCATTCTGCAACAAGAGAATGTAATTATTAATACATGGTTAAAGACATTAAAGAAGCTTCGTGGCAGTTTAAAACATATGCATATTATTAATGTTAATTATTTAAAATGGTTTATCCAAGTACAGGGTGTTAATTATCTACGAGGACCCTTTCAATGATCTCTATCCGGCTACAATAGAAGATTGATTGAAGATGATTGTCTAAAAGAGTTGGCTTTATTACATTTTCCCTAACCCAGTACTTAATGTTAAGTTACGTTATTAAATGATTCATTTATGGATGTTTACCATACGCACGGGCTGTGCAACATGGATGTGTGAAGCGGTCTTCCCGTCAGTCGAGAAGTGTGTAGCGGTTCGCGCAGGCGCACTGGCTGTTTCGAAAGTGGTGCGCTGTCGTGAGTTTTGCGCGGGAAAATCGTGACATCATCTACCGCGGTAAATACGACTTTAATTAATTGTAGTTCTTTTTGATAGATAAAACGATTTTATTAGTAAGATTTATAAATTATTAAATAATAAAAAATCGTCAGTAAAAAAACAAAAATTGCTCCGAGACGGTTGGAAAAATCACAAAAGAAAAGCTATAAAATAATACCATAGTTAGATTAAATCAAATATTTAAAGAGGTGATATAATTTATTGATATTTGTAAATTAAAATATACATCCGAATATAAATATCGACATTATACATATTTTTTCTGCCTAATAGCATTTTTACCAAATTATCTAAGCAAATTCTCTTGCTAAGAAGTAAGAGTCGTTTTAACATGTAATTTTAGCTCAGATAAATATATTTAAAAAAACACCGATAACCTTTGTGATTACTAAGTATAGCAAAAAATATTAACATTTTGTACATCTGTTCTTGTTTACATGGTCCGTTCGGTCTAAATACCGGATGTTAGGTAATTTTGAAAAACCAAATCAAATGGTTTTTCATTTCCATTTTAATTTTGGAAAACCAGTCGAGGCGTTTAAAAATCCCGATGTAACCATATTTTGGAAACAAGAAACTAATTACAATTACTAAATTTATTTTTCACTACGGGAATGAAGGTAATTAATTAAAGGCCAATATGGCATTACACGATGAGCGTACAAATTAATACTAATAAATTATTTGCGTGTGATTACCCTTGAGTGGAAAGCGAGTGACCCTAAACAATTTTAGGTCAGATGAGACTGTAATCGCCGGACGTAAACCTGATAAATTGCGTATAAATAAAAAGATTTAGCTCGTTGACGACAGACTTGGTAAATAACAATAAATATTTACCAGCATTTTGTCATAAAGCTGTGTATAATTGGAATCAATTTTCATTGGTTAAATTCAACGGCTACAGATATTTATATGGGTTGTAGAACATATTATGGTCTCATGTTCGTTTACCAGGTCAGCCTGTATTTGATTTTGGAAATATCTCAATAGGGTTTTTGTATATAGTAGAGTTATTTAAACTAGATTATTTTTCATTTTAATTGCTGCTGTATCCTTCCATAGAGCCATTCACTGGTGGTAGGTCTCTCATATGTGAGAGGCCATCTGGGTAGGTACCACCGCAATGTCTATTTCTCCCGTGAAATAACATTGCTTAAATGCACTGTTGTGTTTCGGATTGAAGGGCATTGTAGCCAGAGCAACTACTGGACATATTGAGACTTAACATCTTATGTCTCAGGATGGCGAGCGCAGTGGGGTGTTGCTACTGTTTATGAGCGGTCGTATCGTTTACCATCAGGCGAACGGCTTGCTCGTCCCGCCATTCAATGCAATACAAAAAAAAAAGAGCACGGAAGGTTTTTTGAAAACCAACACAAGATCATTTCCGAAATAAATAATTCTTGTTTAAAACAAATTTAAAGAAAATCTGTCCTGAGAATTTTCACGATTATCACGATCCGAGACTGTTAATTTAGCTAAAATTTAGTAACTTAAGGGCCAAACCCTATTATAGATTTCTCAATAGCAACTCACACTGTAACGCGATTTGGATTTTTTTCTTACATGGGATTCAGTCATCTTTCGCCACCTGATGATTGATATATATAGCACAACACTAAACTTAAAATTGTGCTGACACTGCCATTTCAATAAGAAAAAATAATAAATTGAAATAGTCGCGGCTCGTTGATTGTCATTTATTACTTTATCACCGATGGCACCTTGCCAGGATCCTAACACTTAAGGAGGTAATTCTCCGTCTGCATTTTTGGTCTACGTGTGTCTTATGTTCCGTACATGTACATGAATTCCATTGAGATTCTTGTCTTGTCTCCAATAGTGTCTGTGTATAATACTGATTAGATTAGAGATTCTATAATGTGCTTTATGTCTGTATATAGATCCTATTGTTAGGCATAAGCATGCTCCATGATAGTTGTCCACAATGTTGACTCTGCACTTTAATTGTTTAGGGCTGTCTGCTTTCATATATAGAAGGATATTTTATGGGTAATTTTGCATTGAAAACCTCGCGAGATACAGGGAGAGGGAGCACTTACAAAATTAAAGCGCATTCAGTGCGTGGATTACAATTATTATTGGAATGAATATACTCAACAGTCAGACACATTTTCCGGTGTGCGTTTCAGGAACTAAGGGAGACGTAGACCTTCACGTCCAGACCAAAAACATACTTGTGAATGTAGAAAATATTTATCTCGGTGCCTAGACAGAAAACTGGGCGTCTAGTTGACAGTTTTGCGTAGTTTCTGATACTCATGACACAAGGCTGGGTATCTTGTGACTTCAGTCGCGATATGTGTTGCGGTGTATTTAGGTATAAGAATTAAGATACTAAAGCCTTAGTCATAGACAGTTTTAAAAACTATTTCAGTTATCGAAAGTTTGGTCCCTCTCGAACGAATTTTGAATTCAGTTTGAGCGAAGAAGACCAAACATTCGATAATTAAAATAGGTTAAGAGGAAGAAGAAGTTAGATGAGTAAAAAAGGTTATAAAAATAAGGCCGTATAAGTCTATGTATGAAATGACTAATGATATCGTTGTTGCAGCAGGCATGGCTCCCGTAGCCATGTGCGCGCGCGCCCTTGCACTGCTGGCGGTGGTGATCGCAGCACACGCCCTTACCCTTGATAAAGGTACGTTACATTATTGTACATTACAGGAAAATTTAGTAATATACCCTAAGGTACAACTTGTCTAGGTAACATTTTGATTCAGGAATCGGACATCACTTGTTGTGTTTACAATATCTGTTGCTTAATGTTAGTATTGTCCTATTTTTTTATTGCAATGAAGGGCGAACGGCATGCTTGTCATGCCGTTCGCCTGATGGTAAACGATAAGACCGCTCATAAACAGTGGCAATACTAAACAACACCTTGAATTACAAAGAAATGCTTGGTATTCCACTGCGCTCGCCATCCCGAGACATGAGACAAGATGTTAAGTCTCAATATGTACTGTAATTACTTTGGCTACAATTTCCTTCAATCCGAAAGAACAGTGCATTTACACTGCTGATGGCGGGAGAAATAGACATTGCGGTGGTACGTACCCAGGCGCCCTACATATAAGAGACCTACCACCAGTAAATTATCATAAAGGCGATTTATAGAAGTAAATAGGGTATCTAATTATTCTAATTGTTTAATTTATATTAGTATCCACGACATACTATTTGTATCTAATAATCACGAAAAAAGGTATGGCAACCGGATGCATTAATGGCAATTCATATCCCATTGTGAAAATTTAGTTAGCAGTCGAATAGCAATCTTCTAGGCATGCGTAATTGAGACTAACGACACACAATAGATCATTTAAAAAATTTAATTAAAATGCATCCATTATCGGAGTCAGTAAGGCATGGATTAGTTTAGAACTAAACGAATCTTTGTATTGGTGGTCTGATATTCGCTTTTATACAATAAGCACAAGTGGCGGTCTTATTGCTTGAAGCAATCTCTGCCAGACAATCATGGGATGTTTATCCATCCCGAGAACGAAAGTTGTGGCAGCTTGAGATGTACGAATAATTTAATAGCTTTGTGTTAAACTTTACTTTTTATAACTTTGATTTATAATATCCCCTTTTTACTGTAAGGAAAAAAATCTTAAGAGAATCATAATCAGAACTTTAGATAGTTGAAGATTTTAAACACACTAAATCTTAATTTTCTAATTCACAGTAATTAGTCCGTGCTTCATAGTAGGAAGTGTGGTAGGAAGTAAAAATTTACTGAAGCACCTTTAGTCTTTGGTATTGATTGCGGTTATTTGGTATTCGTTGAATCGCAAAATCCCAGGTGACTTTAAAGTTCCCAATAGGATAACTTATATTTTATTTTATTTTTCTTCTCCCTTTTCTTTCTCCGATGACCTCAGGGATCTTTCATGGGAATTATGAAGAAATATATATTTGAGATAAACTATTTTCATGAGATCCTTCGTTGCCCGCCTGAAATTAAGGTCATATACTGCATGAAAACCAAAAGGTTTCCCACATAACAATAAAAGAGGTCACATCCCAGCAGCTCATAGTCCAAAGAAAATGAAATATAAGTCCCCATCCGTAGTCCAATCAGATACCCTTTAACGTTTGATGTGGGAAACGTTTCCTAATATCTTCATCAGGAGAACACACGGGACCGCTTATTAGGAGTGTTCTATACTATTTACGTGGTAATTAGTGATGTCGCAAACGGAGGGAAATGGATACAGAAATATACATATATATAGATATTTAAATTAATATAAGGCACAGGTCCTACATGTTTGGTACTGGGCGGCCCGCCTTCAATATGTTATGCATATATTTTGATTTGTTGGCTAGTCAAGTCATTAAGCAAATTAATCAACAAGCGCAAGTTCCATGAAACAAATATGTTTTTTTTTGCTTTGCAGTGGTACTTATTATTTAGTTATTTTTTGGTTTTTAGCGGTTTTTTGTTTTGAAGTCGGTTTTTATTTTTTTATAATCAAGAAAAACTGACTCAATATGTGTAGGTACCTACTTCCGTATAACATGCGTGTTAAAAATTTTGGCTCACCAGGCGAAACAGCCGTATTTATTTTTATATCCTTCAACATTTATTTATTACTAAAAACAAAATTAGAAACTCATAAACTAAATTCAAGATGTTTTCCATCCACACAATGAGTAATGGGTGTAATAATATCCCCATGACGGACAGGGGTAAGTCAATCCATAAATATCCAGTAGTAAGCGTAATTATAGTAACAAGTTCATTGACTGTACGAATGCTATAATTAGGTTACGAGCTGAACTCCTTATCGGTATGCGAAAGTGCTGCAAAAAGTCGTACCTTACTCACCCAAGTCACTGCTAAGTTGGAAAAGTTTATAGTTGGCAACTTCGTTAGAGTGGACCACTTTTGTCTATGGATTCTTTAGTAATGATTGTAAGTACTGTAGTTGAAGATGATAAAGTGTTCTTGTTATTATAATTACTATTATGAGAGTTGGTTGGTATGGTTTATCATAGAGGTTTCTTGAAATGTATATTGTAGCCTTTTACTGAACAAAGGGTTTGCCCAATATTTCCACCGCGAGGAAACAGACAGAAACAAAAAGGCGCTCTGCATCCAATTCACTCCTATGGCTTTTATCAGGTCCTTAATATTAAAATTACCAGAAATCAGCGTTCAATTTTTTTTACAATAATTTACTTAGTACTTATTCTTAGTACTTTACTAACACAGTCAGAATCATAAGTTACAACAATCACTTATAGAAACCGATTACGATTATTCATCAAAATCTTAAGATGCAAACTAATATATTTGTTTGCATAACAACCTAAATAAATAGAACGTGAATTTCATTGTATTACACAAACTCCAACGCAACTAAACAGTCTCCCACAACTTAAATACACAAGTCCTTAAAAATATTTGCATACGTGTAATGGATGGGTCAACTGTTGATCCAATTTAAGGGCAAGAGGTCCACAAGAGGTTACTTAAGCCACAGTAAATGCAAAGTGGACAAGCAAATTTAATAAGCCTTGTTGCATACGGTTAGTTAATTTATTTGACATGCTCACTTGGGACCATTGTTAAGAAGAGAAGCGTGCCTTTAATTAACTTACGGTCAAGATTGTGGACTTAGAAGCTGTAAGTACATTGTCTTTATTCACAATTTTGTACCGTCTATTCGTTGTGAAAACCGCCTACATAGTGAATATCGACCATTGTATAGGAGGGTGGACTGTCTGACTGAACATCTCGTCATAGTGACTCACGCTAATGTGTTACGCTTAGGAATACATATGTACCGGGTATATCAAGACTGCTACCGAAAACGATGCCGGGTGGTAGTTTAAGCGACTTCAGACACAATGCAATAGAAAATGTTTTTTTTTTGTTTTTTTTTTTACTTTGCTCGTATTTGGGTGGTAAATCCATTTTGTCATAAAATAATAGTGTGTACGCTTTTATTTATAAATACTCGAAGGGATAAAAGAGTTTAAATTATTATTATAGCAAAAACTATGGATTTGCTATAATAATAATTTAAAAATTTTTTTGTATACATACGTACATGTATAAACTCTCGCCTTTTCCCAGAAGGGGTAGGCAGAGGTGCTACAGGAAACCTAATTTTTGTCTTGTGTGTTCCTTCCCGCAATGTCATTGGGGGCGTGTCTATCGCCAAATTATTGACTCCACGCTGATAATAAATTGTAAAAGTCATCCGACAAGGGATTCGAACCCAAAACCTCAGCGTTGTAATCGTACCGCACATACAATTGCACCGGTGAGCTTAAGGTTTAGTCTGTGTAGATACAGTGTCGACTCTCTTTCTCTTTAGCTATATAAAATCATGACATTTGCTATTACTATACTGTCAAATTAATGAAATCACTTTTTTCAAATGGTGGCAATTTTAATTAAAATATGTAGAAAAAAAAAACAATTGTGAATTGGAAAACCTAATGAACCTTTATATTACCTCTTAAAATTATTTAATTAATTACGTTTACATGGTTGATAAGCGGTTTCTTATGAATAAGGGGGATCGTGTGGTGTATAACAATCAATTTGCCATGCCGGTATAAGAAAATATAGTTTGGTATGTGAGACGGTATGTCATCTGAAAACTTACGATTCATACGGTTTGCTGTTTGTTATAAACTTTTTTTATGGTTTCCTTAAGGAAGCAAGGCCAGCTGTTGCCTTTGGTAATAAAGGGCAACGGTTTTAGAGCTTCTTTAAACAAACTGTTCCTTACTGTAAAATTGCGCAGATTTTTTAGTCCACCCTTTGTGATTTTTATAGAAGTTTTTTTTGTACGGCTGATCTGGTGAAGTAAGTCCCCGTAGGTACTGGATTCCTTGTGAAATATAAAATATCGAAAGATTATCTCTCGCTCGTTGAAATCTGACATCCACTGGCTGGTACCACAAGTTGAAATATTTGAGCTAGTTAATATGATGTTTTAACTTGAGCCTCAGAACAATACTTTAGGAATTGTTGTGAGCCTTGAGCACTATGGTTTTTATCTGAGTAATAAATAATATTCATCACCAACAAAATCTTTTGTAATCTTGTCCAATATTAAAATATTTACTGTGTTGTGGAATTTAGCAAGTTATAATGAAAGTGTTAAATAATAAATCTGATTCACATCTACTAGATGTTATCCGAAATGCATTTGAGAAGACACTTTAAATTACATTGTATTATTAATAATTTATGTATTAATTATGTGTGTAGCAATTTAGTCTTTGAATACTGTTATAATGTGATAGACCAAGGACTAAATTAATATGACACAGAAATAACTATATACCGAAATCTTTTTAGACCTAAGTAGATCTGATAAGAAATAAGGTCTTGATCCTTTTGTACATTATTTTGCTTGGTTGTTTTGACCCTAAAATAAAGAACAGCATAAAAAGTAGCGAATTAGTTTTCAAAACACAAATTATACTCATTCATACGTTATATTTCCATATCATAGAATATATTAATTGAGATTTGTTTTTCCATTTCATGTAGTCAGTATTTGTATTTGGCTAGATATTTCTATCAATTTGAGTTGTAGTAACAAGTGTAATTATACATATAATTTTTGGTATAAAATTAATACTATATCGCGTATAATATCTTATAATTGTATAAATAGAGAAGCTAGCCATTTAAAAACGAATTCATTTTGCATATTGTCAAAAGCTGTCCAGCGGATGCAAAGCAGATGGCACTCTGCCATATTGGGAGAATAAAGCGGTCTTGTGCAACGGACATACCGTGTGTTACTTATTTCAAAACCGACCGTGAATAAGCATTTATTTTTACTCGCTAAGGAAAACGTGTATCCTGTTTTGTTCGAAAGTTTTATTTTGCTTTATAGTATTGCACAATATCCAATTAAAAAAAGACGGGTTGCACTCCGGGAGTACCGGCAGAAGTGAAAACTTGATTATTAACGTTGAGCATGTTTGATATTTTGGAATGGTTAGGGAATAATTTTGCACCAATTGCTTTATCAGTATAAAAGTACTATCATTTATGTGGTAGAATACAATATTCATTTATTGCGCTATCGTACACAAACATGACAATTTATATTACATTAAAAATTTAACACTTTAAAACTATTACAATTATTTTACATTAAAATGTTTATCTCTCCGAAAAATCAACTTTCATCCATAATTTCAACGACTTTTTCACCATCATCATTACCAGAACTATCATCGCCAATCTCTAAAACTGATACGATAGGTTTATGGTAGCTGAAGTAAGAAACGAACAGTTTTGATTCGAACCTATTTAAATGTCTAATAAAGACCGCATCAATAGTAGTTTTGTATTTCGTTGTGCTAAGATTGCGATCATTCGACATAGTTAAACCAAATTCATTATTTAAAAATTCAATTAATAGTTGATTTTTATCGTCTGCGAAGTTTATGTTGAAATCTCCACTCAAAATCATTGGCAATTCATCAAAGCTTTATAAACTGACAGCTAACTGACAGCTGTCTACTCTCCATCCGTCTTACGCTTTTTCGATCAGGTCACGTGTCCTGACGCGAGTTTAAGATTTTATACCCATTACAGAAAAAGTGCTCAACGCCGCTAAAGAAGTTTTCACTTCAAAAACCGTACATACAACACATCTACACAGTTGACATCTGCTGTTTGAATTAAGAATCCTAATCATGTAGCAGGGCGGTTAGTGGTGTCTGGGAACGTAAACATAGACAAAGAAAAATATGGCGCCAATTTTTTGTAAGCGCCATGTTTTATTTATTATTTTACCGCGAAGTCTTCTATGATTGATAAAGCCATACCATAAGCACAACATCTGGAACGATGTTTTGTTTGATTAAAGTACCAGATGAATGAATTATCGTGTGAGACTGATATCGTGATTAGGATCACAGATGTGTGGAAATGTTGAGACAGTAATTAGAGATTGTTAGCAAAGTGATGAGTGTTCCATTTATGTTGATAAAACTGGAGGTAGTAAGTCTTATAACTAATCCTGAAGGACAATGTTTAATTAGTCATGTTTAGTCATTAGTGCGTCAAAGTTAAAGCAGCTTTTGAACAATTCAATTGTTTTTTCATGAATTGAGAAATCCTACCAAAGCTTTTTCATTCTAAGGCAACTAACAACTCGTGGTACTAAAGCAAGTTTAGATAACAGTCCAGCATTGTGCGTTAATTCTTGATTTCATTCAGCTAGTCATTGCCTAATTTATATTAAATAGTATGGAACCAGCGTAGTGTGTGTCAACTTGAAAATATATTGTGCTATTTTATGCATTTTGGATTGATTCATTATTTAGATAAATTGTAGAATAGACACGTCCAGTCCAATATGATCGTGGGCGACCCCTCTAGCGACAAGTGTGAATACCGGATCCCTTAGACACACTAATATAGAGCGAGGTCTATGTCACTTCTAGACTCTGTACCTATTGTTTCTGTTGGTAATAACGCTCTCTTAGCAACGAGGAAAATCTACCTAGGACTTAGTTCTGGAGTGTCTAAACAACTATTATCTTCGATTTTGGGTTCGATTGAGGAAACTCAGATCTAATGTAGGAATCATTTTTTACCGGGATACAAAATGTATGTAAACTGTAATGCATGTATGTAACCCCGTCGTTTCACGAAAAATAAAATATTAAACCAAGAAATGAATACCTAATTTTTCGAATGAATAAAATAATATAATAAATCTTTATGATTTTATCCTCGTTTAGAAATTCCGGAGTGTTTAAACTTGAGAGCATCTCTTTATAAAAGTAGCTGTATAAAAAAGCAAAACGAATAGCGAATAATTTATTCATTTATTTAGTGTAACCGAGGCGGTGCGCATACCGCACAATCCCACTACTTTATCGACATAATAATCTAGTAATTGTATTCGGGCGCCAGCTTACTGGAAATTTCCGAAATGTTTAACCTCCCACTACAAAACTTTGCATATTGTTCACTGGACCAAGTTGCCAGACGTATTTTATTAGGAGACCCTTCCTGCTGATTGCTTTGTTCGTATACTTTATGTCATACATTTTAGATTAATTTATTTATAGCATGGAAAAGTTATAGCTAATAGTTAGGTATAGCAACAGTGTAGATTTCAATAAGCCAATAACAAGTTCTCACTTATAAAATTATACAGGGTATATCAAGACTTCTACTGAAAACGTAGCCTGGTGATAGTTTTAGTGACTTCAGACACAATGTAAATAGTAAAAGTGCATACTGCATATATCCCTCAGTGTCTTTGTTAGTAAACACAAAGATCTGTATGTACGGAGTAGTTCGAACTGAATCACAACAGGTTGCATTGATGACATCATCAGATCGAGACCGCCGCCCACGCCGCCGCGGAATTGGCCTGCTGACACTGACTTCATTATAACACGCACAAATTGTATTCAATAATCTAATTCACTTTGTACTAATTATATAGATTGTACAGTCAGTCGCCTGGAGGAACTAATTTACGGCGGTGATTTATTTCAAGTCTATCAAGATTTATCTCCCGCGATTTTACTTCTGCGATAACTATGTTATTGGTTGTAAAGTATAATTTTACTTGGAAGGCTTCATATAAGTATACGTTAAATCATACAGCATACCTGCTGTTCATTTCACATGCCTGTGAAGCCTAGTTGCTAGTGAGTACCCTCATTAGCAAGCCGTAAACGTGTCCGTTCCCATGTTTGTCATCCAAAAACATTGTGTGTACGTAGCGAGCCGACGATTTCAAGGTGTTCATTCTGTAATGCCTAAACTATAACACGCGTACAAATTGGAACCTTGGTACTGTATCATACAAGTTACAGCTAGCTAGTAAGTACCCGTCTTAACATCTCTTCCGTATGTTGACATTTTTGAAGAAAACCCCAAATCTATCCCAAAACCAAGTTTCTTTAGAATTATTATATCTTTTAGAAGTACAGTCAGCAACATAAGTCGCTACACAGACACGAGATTTGGAATTGTCTTATCCAAAATATTAATTATTTTCAATATCGTATACATACTCTTCGGCATAGATGACTTTACTTGGTTATATTTTACGACTACAGAGTAGTACGTACAAATTTTAATTCATAAAAAGGTTATCAAAAATGTGAAGTGTTCAACGACTTATGTTGCTGACTGTACGTGCTTATAAAATTGAAAATGTTACTTATTTGCCTATTATAGAACACGTCATAAATCACGACCCTGTGCAGAATTAACGATTTTAACATTAGTTATCTTCAACAATGAACTGTTGTAATGTTAAGTATGATATCACCTGTTATTTTAGGATGTAATACGTTTCGTTTCAGTAATAATGGCATAGTCTAGCTTTCCCCCATATATCTTTATCAATCTTTCATTAGTCATATTTACGCCGGCTTATAGAAACCGTATATACATATAAAGGCTGATATATAAACGCAAATAAATCATGTTTATATCTTCTCTTCTTCTAAACGCGACACTTGCTGGGTGCTCTACAGCCTACAGGTTGTTTACGATCTTATGCCGCTGAAAGCGCTGTTGTCACAATAAAAATTGGTTACCTCCTGTATTCTAAGGTGTTCTCTTTCCACATCGGATATGTTAGTATTATTAGATTATGCGTAAATGCTTGTTATTTATACTATAAAAACATATCTCAATATCCCAATTAAAATAATAGAAGACGATCATATAAAGACATTTACAAATATACATAAGAGTACCTTTAATTTCTGTTTTATTTGACTTCGGATCAAAGAAAAAGGAAGCGCGGGTTGTTTGCCTTTCATGCTTGGTTTATTTGTAATTGTAATTTAATTATATAACATTAATGTCTTACAATGTTCATACCACAGTCGTAACCGGTTGAGCTACCCTATTATAGGTAACAATTTATTAACGACCATAATATCTGGAGAATCATAATTAAATTTATCAATAGTTAAAGAAGAAATGAAGGAAATGTTAGGAATTGGTAGCTATTTGTCAATTAGATCGTTTTAAGGACAGTTAAAAAGACATTTTATTGGAATAAGTAATAATAAAGACCACATTATAGAGAGACTTATCTCTTACTTTACTACCCCACAATATTACACATTACATTCCTTGAATTTAATAAAGAATTCCAAGACCATTTCGTACATAAAAGTTGTGTTAAACTCAGGCGGGTGTTATCTTAAAAAGTGCTTTAAACCCTTTGAAACGCTGCCAGCAAAAGCTGGTATTTCGATTTACTTATCTAAAGAGGGCATTTCTACAAGGAAGCGTTGGTTTTGTTTACAGATCAGAGGAAAAATCCCCTCCAAAGTACCTCCAGAACAAGAACTGCGTTTATTATAAATAATTTGTGTTTCCATCAGAAGTTTTACAATACAAGGAAAACGCATTTTACAGCTCGTAATATAGTTAAAAGGAATATTGCTGCTTTGTGATCAGACAAAGTTCAAAGTAAAGCAACGTTTTTCTCACTCGAGTAATTGTTCTGCTAGTTACAATTGAGGTTAATTAAGGATTTGAGTATTTTTATCTGTATCTGTATCAGCCCATATACGTCCCACTGCAGGGCACGGGCCTCCTCTACAATCGAAAGTACGATTGAGAGTGGTTAGGCCATATAGTCCACCACGCTGGCCTAATGCGGATTGGCGGACTTACATACCATATATTATACAGGGTATATCAAGACTGCTACCGAAAACGAAGCCGGGTGGTAGTTTAAGCGACTTCAGACACAATGCAACAGAAAAAGTTGCAAAAAAAAGCGACAATTTTTTTTTGTAATTTTTTTCCTATTGCCATATTTTGGTGGTAAATACATTTTTTCCTAAAATAATAGTGTATACCCTTTAATTTATAAATACTCTAAGATATAAGAGAGTTTAAATTATTATTTTAGCAAAATCTATGGATTTACCACCCAAAAATGACGATATTTAAAAAATCATAAAAAATAATTGTCGCGTTTCTAAGCGAAATTTTTAATTGCATTGTGTTTGTAGCCACTAAAACTACCACCCGGCTTCGTTTTCGGTAGCAGTCTTGAGATACCCGGTATTATAGATTGAGTATTTTTATACAGTCTTTTAAAACAAGAATAGTTTTAAACTGTAATCGAAAAAAAGCCAGATGGTTGTTTTAGTGAATTCAGAAAAAAAGAAAAAATGTATGCAAAAGAAACACGAGCGATTTTTTTGCCATCGTCATGGTTGGGTGGAAAATACATAATTTTGAAAATAATGTTCCCCCTTTTATTTTGGGAATACGCGACGTGGTACGCGAGGGTTTAAATAATTATTTTAGCAAAATCTATTGATTTACCACCCAAACACGATATTTAAAACATCACAAGAAAATTGTCGCGTTTTTATTACGTTTTTGTTTTTCGGTAGCCGTCTTGATATACCCTGTATAATCGGGATGGTGATATCCTTTACAAAAACCAGGAGAAGAGGCTAGTGCTAGGATATTTCTGTACATTCGGATAACAGACTCGACAGTCATTATACGGTGGTGGAAAATCCTATGTGTATTTCAGTTACAGTCTGTATAAACAAAAATAAGGGAAAAATGTATCTAAACGAAAGTTACTCTGTTAGCTATATTGTAAGTACTCGTCATTGCAAAACTTTGGATGTTGGATTGTATTAAGTACTATTTTTTTATATAAAGTGACTTTTCATTAGCAATTAGCCAATTGAATTAAGCAAACAAATATAATGTAATTACTTTGTAAGCGTGCTAAAAATAATAATAAAAAATAACTAATAGGATTATTATATCACAAAAAAACTAAAGTCAAGTGTCCGCAATGTCTATTTCTCCCGTCAAACAGCAGTTTAAATGCACTGTTGTGTTTCGGATTGAAGGACATTGTAGCCAGAGTAACTACTGGACATATTGAGACTTAACTTCTTGTGTCTCAGGATGGCGAGCGCAGTGGAATGCCAAGCATTGCTTTGTAAATCAAGGTGTTGTTTGGTTTTGCTACTGTTCATGAGCGGTCGCATGGCTTACCATCAGGCGAACGGCATCGCCATTCAATGCAATAAAAAAAAAGTGTTTATCACCAAAGTAATACAAATGAGTTATTTCATTAAATCTGCGATCCATTTTTCGTTTTGAAACTGATGAAAGGATGAAACAGACTTTGTCAAAATAAATCTCTTTTGTCCCGTTCAATTTCATTTCCCGTATATTTTATTCATTTCGGCAGACAACATTTATGAACATTAATAAATAATTTGTTAAATAAACAGTATACATAAAAGGATCCATTCAATGTCTATTTAATAAAAGCATTTATGTATGGGCGAAGTTGTACTAAAGTTTTCTACAGGTGCGTATAACGTATAATATTAGATTATACAAGCTATAACGGTGAAGGAAAATATCGTGAGGAAACCTGCATACAAAGCGATTTGTGGTTTGGCGAGCGTCGCGGGCTATATGGCCTAACCACTCTCAATCGTACTCTCGATTGTGGAGGAGGCCCGTACCCTGCAGCAGTGGGATATATACCTATATGAGCTGATGCAAAAGACACGATGAATGAAGAAATGAATGAATTTCAAGAATTAATATTACAATATATTAATTAGTATAATTCTGCTTCTAGGACTTATTCTGAATGAGGAAAAACATAAATGTGACATATAGAAAACTTTTTATCTACTCGTACGTTCATATTTTTATGAACTAATAAAATTGAAATATAGTCATTATTTTCTGCCTCTTTAAAACGAAGCTTTTCAGCTCTATGCAACATAGGAGGTAGGCTGGGAGAAAAAATATATTTTTCTACAGTTGAACTAATTCCAATAAAACTATTGTAAGTTTTAGTCCAATGGAATTACAATGCCTGGCTAATTACCCACATTAATTTACCAGACATAGTTAACTTCCAATACGCTTCATTGAGTTTGATTCACGACTACCCGCACCCATTTGTTTTAATGCTTGAGCATTGCCTTTGTCTCAGTTTCTTACAACTGCACTACGAATGAAAACAAATTGTGTACAATTCACTTTTTTGGGTATTTTGCCAACATCACCCCTATATTTTAGTATTGGTACTTTACTAATATGTACATACATACATACATAAACTCATGACACTTTCCCAGAAGGGGTAGGCAGAGGCGCTACTAGGACAACCATTTTCGCATTGTGTGTTTCGTCCTACAATGTGATATGCGAACCTATCGCCAAATCGGCCACAATTTCCTGCCTACACAATTTCCTGGCCTGCTTCAAAAAAGAAACACTACAAAAGGTATCAGCCAAGAGAGATGTTACAATCATTAGTCCACAAAATAGGTAAAATATGTACTTAAATCGTTCAATGAGTTGTAAGTTTTCACAAAGCACCAAGATTCCAATCGTACAGATCCGGTCGCCACGAATCAAAGCCACGTTTCTGTATTAGGAGTTGTTCGCCCACCACCGCGTGCCGGATTCACGATAGCCTAATTTGCTATTTGTCGACCATATGTTCAATTATATCATGCGTCTAAATAATTGACGAAGCAATTGTCGGTAGTTATGTTTTGTGATTTATAATTCTATGTGTGGTCTGTTTAGCATTCGATAATTTTGACGCTGTGGTTTTTCGGTTGGATTCATATTATTAGTATCTGGTTAGAACAGATGAGATTATCATAATGGATTATTGTGGAATAAGTTGAATGTATAATATTATAATATTTTGTAAATTTATGGAATAAAGCATTCGTTTTCAATTTTTATTTTGCAGTTAATTAGCATTGTTCTGTAAAAAATTTGAATGAAAACAGCAACCAAAACTGTTTGATTGTTTTTATTACGTTTTTATACGTGTTTAAACCCAAATATATTGTATATAAACTCATAGATGACCTTCCGTCATGACGCAAGAAAGCCATTGTTTTTGAAGACTCGCCTATAAAAACACTATACATCAAAATGCATTACATTTTAGTTGTAACATCAAAGAATTCTAATTTTATATTTTCGGGAAATTATTTTGTTTCGCACTGTTTCTAATGTGTTTTGTTTCTTTTTTTTTATCTGACAACACTTGCTTTTGTGTAACCAAGAAGCTTCGTATAACATTTCATTGACATCGTTCGATCATACATCACATATTATTAAACTTTAGGCTACAACATGCATATGTTTCGAGCATCATACAGCTTCAGATGTCATCTAACCCAAAACAAAAATCAAATTTTCACGACTTCGCACAAAACTTTACATAAACTTGCTTAGACTAAGGTGGTTTTACCATTACATAAGAAGTCATAGCCCTACGCATAGAAGGACATGTTCATCATAGCCATGACAAGTCTGATTTCATATTGCACAACACTTGGCTTATAATTCCTGGTGTGCAATAACGAGATAGAAGTCTGCAGTACTAGTGTACAAGTTCATTCATAATCATCGTTCTATTTGCGTTTACTACTGGCTGTAGGCGTGAGTCGAGACACGATTCGAATTTCATACATGGATCGAGCAATTGGGTTTTAAGCGAGTGTATGTGGTTGTTAGTATAATTTGGACTACCGTCATTGTAATTAAGCCAGTTGCTAGATTCACGGTTATATCTATTAAAAAATTGTGGTATTTATTGACTTATTTAAACTGATCGAATAAATTATGCATTTCCTATATCACCTCATCTCTTTGACTGCATTTTATCAACAAATATTTCTTGATCAACCTAGCGTTCAACCGGCTGGTTCCAAGTTCCGCTTTTCTGCTCAATATTTTTTACTTGTACTTGGACTTTTTCGATTGTATTGTTACAATCGAAAAAGTCCAAGAGAAGAGAAGAGAAGTAGAAGAGAGTTGTCTCTCTTATCATTATTGACGAGTCTTTCTTCTCCATTTATTCTTGTTGCTTTTCTCGAAAAGAAAACTTAAACAATTTTATACCAAAGTAGTGATCGAGGTCGCATAGTCCAGGAAGGCCGTACATGGTAGTACGTGTTTTTTAAATGCACCGTTAGGATCGCTTCTGTGGCATCACATCGTCACAGTTACTAATAGTTGTCGCCGCCCGGTTATCTCGGATTCCCAGTAAATTACTGTAACGGACCGCTAAGCACTGCGGTTAAGCCGCTTAGAACTAATCCTGGTGGCAGGTCTCTCATATGTGAGAGGCTGCCTGGGTGGGTACCACCGCAATGTCCATTTCTCCCGTCAAACAGCAGTTTAAATGCACTGTTGTATTTCGGGTTGAAGGACATTGTAGCCAGAGTAACTACTGGACATATTGAGACTAAACATCTTATGTCTCAGGATGGCGAGCGCAGTGGAATGCCAAGCATTGCTTTGTAATTCAAGGTGTTGTTTGGTTTTGCTACTGTTCATGAGCGGTCGCATCGCTTACCATCAGGCGAACGGCATGCTCGTCTCGTCATTCACAGCAATAAAAAAAAAAAACCTGGATTAATTGCGTCATTTATATTTGTATTGAGTTCGTAAACATAATAATTCATGTTCTGAATTGGTTCTGAAGGACTAAAATCGTTAATGTTGTTTCGAAGAACAATAAATGCGGAAAGATAAAATGGTACAAGGTGTTCTCAATGCAAGGCTTATTTATAAATATTTTTGCCTGCAAAGTTTAAAAATAAATTAAAGAACAATGATAATCCTCCATACATTTTTATGTTGTAATTTTTTTTGTGTGTATTGAGATGAAAAATATTTTAAAATATAGATTTCGAATTCCTTAACAATTATTTCTTAAAATTTACTATTGTAACAAGCCTAGGAAAAAAGATATTCCACTTTAAAGTTTTACAGATTTTCTACATCTTGTCAAACTCTGTGGGTAGTTTAGGTTATTTTGTTGCATTTAAATTGGCGTGAGGCAAAGTTATGACGCACAAATAAAAGTAAAAAAATATATTTTACACGCAATTTAAACATCAAGTACTTGTTTATTTTATTAATCTAAATTATCATGTGCAATGAAATAAAAAGGAAACAGGGGACAACTATATATTATTATTTGCACAATAGCGCTTTCGGGCGACAGAAACAAATTGTTATTCCTTAATTAATTAATCAGTGATTATTTTGCTGTTCTCACTTCTCTGCACTATTCTCTTACATTATTTATCTGAGAAAGATAATGCAAGAAAGCCAGTCAAACTTATATTTTTTTTAAATGGCAAGAATGAAACAACATAACTCTTCTCCAATAAAAATAAAGCAAATATCAATAGAGTTTTACGAAAAATGTGTTTTCGTAATTCAGGCTTAGGTAAAATTACTTAGAAAATTAATTATAAACATTTTTATACATGAAATTTATAGATTAAGAATTGCATTAACAATGATTTTACCAATGTTCTTTGTAATACATAATTTTAAGTCGCAAAATGCAAGCAATTTTATGAGAATATCGAAACTTTTTTAACAGATAAAATTACTACATTCGTATGTTTTAAAAATAAAGTTTACTTTGTGAACTTGTTAAAAAGTTGCAAGGTATCGTGAATCACAATTTAAAAGCTCGTGGACAAAACCTTTGCGAACATCTTTATCCCTAGACATCAAATATGGCACTAACAACCGGGAAACGTACCGCGCAAATACAACAATAGATCGTTAAACTAGTCAGTAGGCACAGAAGGCATTTCAAATGACGTGCAAAATCTATACGTTCATATATGGAAAGGAACGAATGACTTAACCATTCGTAATAAGTAACTAGTCCAATTTTAACTTCCAAAGCAATTATAGATAATAAAAGTAAAACAAGAAGCCATAACTTGTTTATGTAGTAAATGTTTAACTAGTTGTCAAGTAGCGGATAGAACGGACGGTGAGTCAAGCTTGTGTCATCAGCGTTAAGAATAACTTCGGCTACTGCACTCGACTCTAACTTAATGTTCGAATTAAATTATATAAATATTAGGTACACTACAAGTAATATAATTGGCTGAACATTAATCCTACTTATTTTTTAATATTTTGTGGGGATTTATGGCCCATAATGTTTGTTACTCTAGCGCAAAAACTACTGATCACATTTTGATGAAACTTTATAATAATTTGGGTAAAATAAAAAAAATAACTTAGGCAAAGAAGTAAACTGATTAAATAATATTTATAAGTGTGAAGATTAAATAGTATTAAATCTAGAATGGTTTATCTGTTTTGAGATGCATACTTGTTCAAAAATGACGTCCGTAGGTCGGCTAGTCATTATAACATATGACGAAAACGTAGCGGAAGGGTGGGTTAAAAACTGAATTCCATATTTAGAAACAAAATTGTTACTAAGTAATATATTAAATGAAGCGATAATAAATTTAGACCATTAATCACATCGCCCTAACCTTATATCATTCAGTTCTATTGATAAAATATAATAAAAGATCAAAAGGAGCAAGGTTATTCAAGTATTCATTGTGTAAGATAAGTTATCAAATAAATTCAACTGTAATATTAATAAAACAGACTAAATATTGTTCACTGTCGCTATCATCTGTTATGGTAGATCTAATGTTTGTAATAAACTTTTAAAGCACGCCATTGAATTCCGTTTGTAATCTAACTGTTACCAATTATTCAAAAGACTTCTCCTTCTAAGGCATTATCTCTTACTCATATAAACTCATTTGCAAAAAAAACGGGCACCTAAGCAATGAACCATTTCAAATGTTACTATTGGTTTGTTTGATAATTATAGGTAGTTTTACTTTCACAATTTTGTAAATTAATAAGCAAATAATCGTTTTCGTCAGTATTATCATAAAATTTTGATAAAATTTATGGGTTTTAATGCTAAAGTTCACTAGTAGTGTATGCTCGCTAGTAGTGCATATGCACAAAGATTTTTGTTTGTTTTTTCTTTAATAAAGTAAAAGCAGATAAATGTTTAGTATCGAGTGTGACCCTCTCTAGCTGAAATCACAGCTTGAATTCGTCTGGGTATGCTAGCGAGGATATCCCGGATACTTGCTTGCAGAATACGTTCCCACTCCGCGGTACTCACATTCTTCAGCTCTCTGATGGTCTGCGGAGCCGGTTGTACTGATCTCACGCGTCGTTTCAGAACGTCCCAGACATGCTCTATAGGATTGAGGTCGGGACTTCGAGCTGGTCAATCCAAACGACGAATGCCGACCTCTTGCACATACGCTTCCACATCGCCAGACCGGTGGGCGCGAGCGTTGTCGTCCATAAAAATTGAGTCTTCGCCTAAAGCGACCAATGCGGGTTGTGCATGAGGGATTAGAACTTCCGTTATGTATCGATGTCCAGTCAGTGAGCCGTTTTCAATGAAGACTAACTCTGTACGATCCATTGAATTTATTCCTGCCCAAAACATAACGGAGCCCCCACCATAAGGTGTGATTTCTTCAAAACAAGCCTCTGCAAAGCGTTCTCCTCGTCTTCGTAGCACTCGCTGACGTCAATCTTCACCGAACAGAGATATCCTGGCTTCATCGGAGAACAATACCCTATTCCAGTCTTCTTGAGTTCATGACTCACAATTTCGAGCAAACCTAAGCCTGGCAACTCTGTGCTCACGGAGTAACTTAGGGCCGCGGGCCGGGCGATGACTGCGTATATTGCGACCGCGAGAAGCCTCCTCCTGACCGTCCATAGACTAATATGCACATTTCTTACTTCTTCGAGGTTGTTCTTAAGGTCCACATGCGAAGACTTGCGATTTCTCAATGCGCGACTCACAAGAAAACGATCATCCCGTGGTTGAATACATGGTTTTCTTCCAGAACCAGGCTCAATCCTATAGAGCATGTCTGGGACGTTCTGAAACAACGCGTGAGATCAGTACAACCGGCTCCGCAGACCATCACAGAGCTGAAGAATGTGATTACCGCGGAGTGGGAACGTATTCCGCAAGCAAGTATCCGGGATATCCTCGCTAGCATACCCAGACGAATTCAAGCTGTGATTTCAGATAGAGGGGGTCACACTCGATACTAAACATTTATCTGCTTTTACTTTATTAAAGAAAAAAAAAAACAAAAATCTTTGTTAACTTTTACTTCACGAGCATATGCACTACTAGCGAGCATACACTACTAGTGAACTTTAGCATTAAAACCCATAAATGTTATCAAACTTTTATGATAATACTAACGAAAACGATTATTTGACTATTAATTTACAAAATTGTGAAAGTAAAACTACCTATAATTATCAAACAAACCAATAGTAACAATTGAAATGGTTCATTGCTTAGGTGCCCGTTTTTTTTGCAAATGAGTTTATATAGTTTTAAGGTCGGATGACTCCACCACTTACCCATTACAGAAGGAAATCTTGAGTTTCATAACATCCGATGTGAATTATTTCCTTTGAAGAGGAGTTCCTGCGTTAGTGGGTTCATAAAGGACTGTTTAATTTGATTTTCTAATGAATTTAAGCATCAATACACACCTTGGGTACATTTATATGGCATCTTTCATACCTTTTGATGTGATTGTTGTATATTACTTTGTGGTAAGTGAGTCAACGTTCCGGTCTTATGAATTATGAAATGAAGTAAAATGTACTAGCTAACAAATAGCACTGAAGATAAATAAGTGTAAAAATAGAGAATATAAATAAATAACTTATAGATATAATATTTTTACGTTTATCACATGAATGATTTAAAAACAAAATTGGCACGCTTATAAAATCATCCAGCTTGCATCGAACCAATTGATAATAACAGCAAAGCTCAAACCTTTGAAATCAATACCCACCGTTGGAATACTACCTAAAAACTAACATAATATTTCAAAGGAAGTAGTTAAAACCTATTATTAGAAACAATTTGTAAAATAATAATTTTATTTTGTTCCATTTGTCTTTGATATTGTAGGTTATTTTGAAAATCTAAGTTAAAAGTCACAGCATGAGGTAATTTTATGTCAAACCCAATCAGAGCTAAGGATTTTATCCAGAGTGGGGTCCAGGTAAGGTATATAAGCAGCAGTAACGGCTTGAGGACATTGTAGTGTTGGTTGATTCGGAGTGATAGTTATGGTGTGGAATTGTTGGAGGTCAGTGCCGCTACTCGTAAGTTTTGCTATAATTTTTAACCGTCTTTAAAAAAAGGAGGAGGTTCTCAATTCGACTGTATGTTGCTTTTTTTATGTTTGTTACCTGGTTTCTCTGTACTGTGTAAACCGATTTAGACCATTCTTTCTTTGATTGAAAGCTGGTGCTTATCATTTGGTCCCATAAGATATGGTGAAAATCTGATGAATATCTTCGGACCTGGAGAGGGGAACTCCTTAAAATTAAGGAGAATTGCAATGGTTCTTTTTGCATTACGTTCATTAGAAAAGTTAACTTACAGTGAGAGAGGGAAAAAGGGGTGGGGGTGAGGGGGGCGGGTGTTAAAATTAAAATACACGTAAATATACTCTTCTTCTTCTTCTATCTTCAGCAGCTTATAATCGATTTTAGTGATTTCTTTTTATTGGAAAGAATGTATTAATAGGTTGATCCCAGGAACACAACATTAAGATCTGATTATCATGTTCGGACCTGAAGAACTCCTCAAAATTTAATAAGATTTCAACGGTTCTTTTTGCATTGGGTTCAGTATAAAAGCTAGGCTACAGTGGTTCAGAGAAAAAGGGGTAGGCACGAAGGGAGGGGGGGGATTAGGAGAAAAAATAATAAACATGTGAATATTCCAATATCTTTGGCAGTTTTTAGCCGATTTTAGCGATTTTATTGTCATCGGAAAGAACATATTCCTTGTGGGGACCAAATCTTCTTCATTTATGCCTCTTCAATGCCTATCAACACTAAAAAGGTAAAAATAACTAAAATTTTTAATAAAAAAAAAACCGACTTCAAAACCACTAAAAACCAAAAAATAATAAAATAATAACTACCACTCCAAAGCAAAAAAATAATATTTATTTAATGGAACTCGTGCATGTTGATTAATTTGCTTAATGACTTGACTAGCAAACAAATCAAAATATATGCGTAACATATTGAAGGCGGGCCGCCAAGTACCAAACATGTAGGACGTATGCCTTATATTACAATTATAACAATATTATACAATTATAACACTTTTTTCTCCAACAAGTGTAAGTTAAATACTACTGTTACTGTTTTTTGTTTTGTATTCATTGTTTAGTGTAATATTCCCGTTCACTTGTTTCTAATAATACAGGGTATATCAAGACTGGTACCGAAAACGAAGCCGGGTGGTAGTTTAAGCCACTTCAGACACAATGCAACAGAAAAATTTGCAAAAAAAAAGCGTCAATTTTTTTTTGTTATTTTTTTCCTATGGCCATATTTGGGTTGTAAATACATTTTTTTCCTAAAATAATAGTATATACCCTTTTATTTATAAATACTCTAAGGTATAAAAGAGTTTAAATTATTATTTTAGCAAAAACTATGGATTTACCACCCAAAAATGACGATATTTAAAAAATCATAAAAAAAATTTGTCGCGTTTCTAGGTGAAATTTTTAATTGCATTGTGTTTGTAGCCACTAAAACTACCACCCGGCTTCGTTTTCGGTAGCAGTCTTGAGATACCCGGTATGTATTAGCTTTCGGTGGAATCTTTGTTAGATTATGTTTCATATTTACTATAATTAATTGTAATAGTTCTGTATGTTTCTCTAATATACATAAATAAATAAAAAAATAAAATAAATAAATATTAATTAAAAAATCTATATGTTTGGTACTGGGCGACCCGCTTTCAATACTAATAGTTACGCACGAGTTCCATGAAATAAATATATTTTTTTGGTTTTTAGTGGATTTTTGTTTTGAAGTCAGTTTTTATTTAAAAGACAAGTTCTTAAGACTGACTGACTGTCTCGGTGGCGTAATTGTACTAGAGTACGGTTGCAAAGCTGAGGTTTCAGGTTCGAATCCCGAGTTGGGCAAAGTGATATTGAATTTGTCTATTTATTATGGGCCCATAGTCAGGAATTTGTGCCCGATATGGCTATAGGCTCGCTACCTATCACATCGTGGGACGGAACATACAAGGCGGAATGTGGGTAGGACACCCACATTTTGCCTCGGACCTCTGCCTACCCCTACTGGGAAAAAGACGCGAGTTTATGTATGTATAAATTCAAGAGCTTTTTGCAAAAGTGAAGTTGAAGTTGCCAACCTCGTTTGGTTGTTCAAGCGCAGATTGGACTTTCTCAGAAACTACATCTACTTTAAGTTGAAATATTTGTATTTTGTAATATTAAAATAAGCGAAGAATACAAACTGATTTGATTTAGCAACAAATTTTTCAACTATGTTTGTGGTTCAGTGCTCTTGCGTTATCTCGAGATTCACATTAATACAATGCCACAGTTATCGTCGTGAACTTATGATCTTTGTCACAATTTCTACTACTACGTACAGTATCACTTCTGTATCAGCCCATATACGTCCCACTGCAGGGCACGGGCCTACTCTATAATCGAGAGTACGATTGAGAGTGGTTAGGCCATATAGTCCACCACGCTGGCCTAGTGCGGGTTGGCGGACTTAGATACCATAGAAATTCTTATAAATCGCTATGGTATGCACGTTTCCTCACGATGTTTTCCTTCACCGTTTTAGTGCGTGGTGATTGACTATTTATTTTTTTTATTGCATCGAACGGCGAGAAGAGCAAGCCGTTCGCCTGATGGTAAGCGAAACGACCGCTCATAAACAGTAGCAACGTTCCACTGCGCTCGCCATCCTGAGACATAAGATGTTAAGTCTCAATATGTCCAGTAGTTGCTCTGGCTACAATGTCCTTCAATCCGAAACACAACAGTGCATTTAAGCAGTGTTGTTTCACGGGAGAAATAGACATTGCGGTGGTACCTACTCAGATGGCCTCTCATATATGAGAGACCTACCACCAGTAACACTACCAATACACACATGACTTCGAAAAGTCAGAGGTGTGCCCTGGGATTCGAACCCGCGACCACCGTGAACATGTGGGCAGCCGCGTCTAGTCCGTTTACCAACAGGCCACCACGCACTTCCCACTACGTACAGACGAACTTTAATTAAAAATAAATTGTTTATGAATAATTTATTCATATTTTTTGTGTGCGATCGTTTATAATTTTCAATGTAATCACATATGTATTTATAATACCCACATGTGAAGTTCCATAAGTAATAATTATTATATAAGAAGTACATAAAGAACATTATTATGCGAATCTTGTTGCTGATTTCTATTAATTGACCAAACTGCTATATTTTTTCTTATGTGTGTTGTCTCTACGCCTCGTCTACAGCCGTATTTTGTCCGTTCATATAAACTTCCACATTTTGCTAAGTTAAATTAAATGTTGTGTTTGATCCCAAATTAAGAATATTACTTTTGAAGGAAGTAGATGAAGATAATTGGTATTCCAACATCATCTCACTGCCCTTAACAATATGAATTTGTTAGTACGACCTGTTTCCCAATTTCCTTTCGTTTGTGTGTAAGAATATTTTTTATTAGCAGAACTAAATTTCGAATAGGCCGTAATGGATTTTATTTTTCACATTGCTTCTAAATAGAATTCCATTTCTATTAGCGTTTAATGTGAGCGAAAACTAATTTATGTCTTCTATCGAATATAAATGAAATAAGATTGGGAAAATTCGTGGGACGATCCCGCACTGAGACTTTTGTGTTCAGAATTTTATTTATTGGCGCTCTTATATTATGATATAGAAGATTAGTCCAACTTTGCCCGGGCGCAAATTTGATTAAATAAATATGAGCGGAAACAAATTCGTAATAACATGTTTTTCATTTACACGTCTACGAAGTAGTAAAATATCAAAAAGCGTATAAACTTTCCAAAGAATTTAGACAAGTAAAAACAATTTGTAGAATACTTTAGTATATTGATGAGTAATAGATGCCTGTGGACTGAATTTAAATTAATGTTTACGAGAATGAAATATGTATAATTGTGATTTTTATATAAAATAGGAAAATGATAATTCTTATTTTACTAACGCTTTTCACAAGAATCATAACAAATTTTTGGACGATCTTTCTTGATTGAACTTGGAACACCAATGGTTAGGCGACTGCCATTTGATTAATTTAGAGTCGATAATTGCCATTTTCTAGTCAATTGAAACTTCTATAAGTGAACTTTGACTTTAAACTAAATGCCAAGTGTTCGGTTAAAGAGGAAATTACAAAGCTAATGTTTCTACTTATGAAACACAAGTTTGTATTAAATGGAAGGGAAATTATCTACCCACGTTGATTTGTGTAAATAAATATTTAAGGCTATCAAATAGTTCTTAAAACAAGTCTAGTAAATATTGAAATATCAAAAGCAGGGCTTCTGACTTGAGTTTACCAGAAAAGATCATAACTCTTTATCTTTGAATAGCAAGGTCTTACTACTGATAATGCTGAAAATCGGCTTAAGTAAACTAGCATAACTCGACACCACATCACCATTAAAACTGTTTCGATAGGGATACATTTGGGTCCATTTGAGTTTAACTATTGATATTTATGATATAATATCTATTTCAGAGGCTACAAGTGAGGTGGTAGCAGCAGTAGGATCAATTAAAGATGGAGGCGAGGTGGCTATCCTTGTCAGAGGGCCTCACGGCAAGAGCGCGAGACGCGAAGAACTGCTTCACGCGAAAGGAGAAGACGACACTGCCATATCAGTTTTCTACAATAAGAAAAGTAACAAAGGTAAGACGAACATGATATTTCTTAGTGATTTTAAAATATTCCAGTTATTTTTAATACAATAAGCCCATTTTCGGAATACTGAAACGTTTTATGGTATAAAATTAACACATAAAATACACAAAATAAATCAAATTGGTACTATAATATAAAAATTATAACGATGTTTTTGGTTTTTATTATATCAGGAAATGGGTCATTTAAGCCATGAATGAACAAACTAATGTAATTTTATTTAGTTCCGTGAAGTGAAATCCGCGTATTTCATACTTTTATTTGAACTATTGTCTGATTTTTTTCCCTTTAGTATCGCTGGAAAGTCTCCACGGCGGTCAACTGAAGTCCGTTTCATGGGGACTTGGAACACCTCCGCGAGGTACCTTATTACTAGTGGTATCTCGCAGTAGGGTGAGACTGTACGTTGGATGCCGTCCACTCCATTGGCATTCTATGTCTGGCGTCAATGGCTTGTTTGATATACTGGGCAGCGAAAAGTTGAAGTTGGTGAGTGTATCCATGAATCAAGAAATTTCGTTTTCATATGTATCAAATATAAGTGCTTTGTTTCTTTTAAAATAAACTTTTTTTTTTCTTTATTTGGGGCTATATTGCTAAAGTGAAAATGATGAATCATATTTATTTTAATATTCCTGGTGTACAAATTATTATGAAAGAATCAACTTAGAAGAATAAACTTGATAGTTATTCATTACTAATCAAAATACAACATATTTTTTACACAGTACCACGAAGAAAACGCGCCAGTAGAAATATACGGCAGTGAAAAAGCTGCCTTAGACTCGCTTAGTTGTAATATCCCAGAGGATACAATGCGACCTCCTTCCTTATTGGTTGTCGATGAACCCGAAACAGACGTGGAAGAAGTAAAAGACTTCCTAGAAAAGGACGCGAGGCGGAAACGAGAAGAGGAGATGCAAGGAGACGACCCTACGAACTTTTTGGACGCGAACGGCATCCTACCACAACCCACCAGAGGCGATATACCTTCCAGTGGAATTGAATCTTGTGATGGTAAGAATATTTCATTTAACAATTATTAACATAATTGAATGTACTCCTCTATAGTATTAAAGTATGTTTAGAAAAAGCCACTGGATATTGGATTGATTTTGACACCTTTTTCAATGCAAGTTTCTAAGGACTTAAAATATCCAACGTCTTTGATCACCAATGAAAAGTTTTTAAAGGTCTTATTGATTTAAGATGTGTTTCAATTTCATTCGATTAGATAATTTTTTAAGCTGACTATAATTTAGCAGGTAATTATTTTGAAACAAAAATCCTAAGAGACGTTTTCAGATCGATTAATGGCTCAATGTGACGTACTATCATCGAAGTGTTAATTGAATAATATTACAGGTTGTATGTTTTGTTATTAGTGTTGAACTGTATTCCCCATGCCACAAATCTCAAATTCCAACGACATATTCAATATCAATGTTATCTCTGTCCAGATGAGGTGATTCGCCAGCTCACATTACTTCGTCAAACGATAGAATACCTTCGTCGGGAGGTGGCCGATCAGAAGGGAATCATCGACGGCTTGAGGAACCAGCTTCGTCAGTGCTGCAACAATCGTCCCACACCACCGCCAGTTGAACGATGCTCCGGATCTTCATGCTACCCTGGTTACTAGACCACTTTATTTGTATTCTGTAGTTCTAGAAATTTATCAAATAGCTGTGTCGTTGTCTTTACTTTCCACAATTATTTAGTTTGCATTCCGTAGTTTCAAGAATCAGTAAATATGAGCTGTAGATTTCTCCGTAAATCTTTTGATGGATTTATCATATGGTTTTGAGATTTGAGATATTCGCGCTGGTACTGCATTTACTATTAAGACTCGTTTTTATCAATAACGAATTACTTTATGTAACTAATACGGGAAAATATAGATTACTTTAGTATTATTTGGGATGCCAATTTTTTTAGCTTAATGATTATTTGAGAATTTGTAATTTATGTAATCATTTCATTCACGTCCATAGTTTTATCTCATGAAAATTGTTTGGTAACATTTCAAATTATTTATGTCTTTGTTCTAATTCGATTCTTGCCCTAATTTTGTTTCACATTGAATTTATACTAACATTACCTGCACTGGCACAATTAACCATAGTTTTAAGGTAAATCAAGCAACATTTGTTCAAGTGTGGGTTTTAATTAAATGTATTCGATAGTAAACCGCGTTTTATTTCTATACAATCACATTGCTTGCAAGCTTGCCTACAGAGTTACGTGTTTCACCCACGTTCTAAATTCACGAATAAATAAGTCAGTTGCTTGATTAACCTTAATATCTTGAATTGAATGAATAATTAATATTGAATGTTATTGTGCTATGCTTCTGTGGGGACAACGGTAACTCTGTAGACATATATAAAAAAGAAACCTTTGATTTGAAAACAAGAAATATCTCCTTTTAAATGCATATTTGATGATGGGCCCAGGTACCATCAAGAAAAGTGACGATTGTTTCTTTAAAGTTTAATTAACTGTTGAAGATTTCATCGGCTTACTTGGTTCCGGGGGCCACATTGACCACTGCCATCAGGAGGCCTATGTAGTAATTTTCCTGCTATTCCTTATAAAACAGGTTCAACTCACTGTAGCTTTTCGAGATGATATAAATATATGTCTTTAAGGAGAATATCTTGGAAGACTTCCAAAGTTACTTATTTCTAAGTCTAACTGCCAAAGGCCTAGTTTTAGTCCCTTGTTCGTGTCAATACAACAAAACATAGGTCCTTTGGAGGACACTTGAGAGGAATCTATGTGGACTTCCAGAACTCCTTAGACCTCAGTATACCTGCTAGATAGTACTAGTTTGTCAGTCACGTAGACCATCTTAAGTCTATTAACTAACTACCTTATTCAAAGACATTAGACAATTTTACTTCTTGGCTCAAACTAAACCCAAAACTCTTTCGAAGGGGACAAAACATTCGATAAGTACAATATGTTTTTAAAATTAGCAATAAATGAGGCCGTAAGTATTGTGAAGGAGATTTGTGGATGATGTATTTGATCTTTGGAGTGTTTCTAAGTCTAGGTGCTCCCGCTTTGCACGGAGGGAAGTGAACAATAATTTATTTCCAATTAATTTAACTTTCTGATTAATTTCGTTGCGGGTTAAAGACAAGTTATACATTCCCGGAGACTCGCCGAGCTTCAATGCTCGGTTTCATTATATTGCGTGCCACTGTTGATCCTGGCTCACACGAGTTACAATGGTGGGTGTGAGGGCGGGACAGTCTCCAAAGTGTAGGTGCTAATTAAGTTATTTGTCAGGCGTGGAGTGCCGTAACACAGCATCTGGAGTGTCGTGCGGCTCGTGTCCTCACGGCATGGAGGGCGATGGCAGACGGTGCAGGCCCATATCTTGTAACAGACGGCCTTGCTCGCAAGGTAAGTTATAGGGAAATTTTCAAGCGTCTAAGCTCAGATATTCCTCAGATGGAGATAGGAACAAATTATACCTAGTCAGGTCATAAATTCTGTCACATGTTTAATGTAAAATAATTGAAACAAGTTTATTCATTATGTAACCATTTATATACCAAAATGAACTTAACAAAACATAGATTCTTATGACACTAAACTTTATTCAAAATGACCTCCGTGATTTTGAATACAGGCCTTCAATCTGCGCGGCCAGTTGTCTATCGCAGCACGAACGAGGTCCATGTCAATATCGGCAGCTGCCTTAATCAAGGATGTCTTGAGTGACTCCAAATTGGGATGAGGCTTTGAGCACGCCTTTTCCTCCAAGTGTTGCCATAACTTGTAATCTAACGGATTCAAATCTGGACTGGAGGAGGGTCAGTCTTCGTGCCGGATGAAGTCGATTTCACGTGCCGCCAGCCAGTCTTGTGTGCTCTTCGCTCTATGAGCTGGCGCCGAATCTTGTTGGAATACCCAGTGCCTGTTATTGAACATGGTATGAGAAACAGGTTCTACAAGGTCCGTCAGGACTGTATTTTGATACACAACTGCATTCGTTTTTACACCTTTCTCACAAAAATGTACCTCTGTTAAGCCCCAATAAGAAACTCTCAACCATACCATGAGCGAGGATGGAAAATGACCTCGTTGGACACGCGGAATACGGTTACTCGCTTCTTCACTACTGTGTGCGTACACCTTATCATTTTGTTTGTTGTAGCTCTCTTCTACGGTAAAATATTTTTCATCTGGAAAAAGAATTTCCTGATATTTTTTTCCCGCGTACCGCTTCAACAAAGCGCGGCATCTCTTCAGTCTCAGGTCCATTAGACGAGCATTCAAACGATGTCCTGTTTTTCTTCGATATACCCGAGGCCCTAAGTCTTCTTTTAACACCCTTTTCACCGTGGTTCTGCTTAACCCCATCTGAAGAGCCAACAGTTTCTGCTTACGTTTGGGATTTCTTTGAATTCACGCCTTCACAGCTTTTATCACTGCTGGAGTCCTAACAGACCGAGGGCGACCACTTCTTGACCTGTCATCTACACTAGAGTCTTCATTGTATCGTTTGAGGGGACGATAAACGAATCTTTTAGTTATATTCAAATTTTTCACTATGTCAAAAATTTGAATTGGCGCGTAACCGCAACGATGCAACGCAATAACTGCAACACGGTCTTCTTTAAGCGTCCACTCCATATTTAAAAATGAGTAAAATTTTAAAAATTATATATATTTTTATTTTCATGAACAATTCGAAATTCGAATTCAGTAAACTTTTGTAACCAGCATTCTAAAAGAAAAGTTTTTACTGTGTGACAATACTTATGACCTGACTGTGTAAATACAGGATGTTTAAGTGTTTTTGTCCCTTTAGTACTGATCTAACGATAAAAAAGGTTATGTGCAGATTTTGAAGTTACCATAATAATGCCAGAAAAGCAGAGCAACATAAGATAATATAGTTTTTCTTTTCCATTAGATTTTAATTAATGTTATATTAATAGGTTGTACATAATAATAAATATTATGAAAAATTACATCAAATATCCTGTTGGTATATTATTACATATTAATAGGTTATATTAATAAATATTATGAAAAACTTAATCAAATCCTGTATGTATAATAATATTATACATCAAATAGGCTATCTAATTGGAGCTAGATCACTTAAACAGATAGAAAACCCTTAGAATTAAAGTATGTACCTTTTAGGGGAGAGATGCGTGGACACGGAGCAAGGCTACCGTTGTGAGCGTTGTCCAGGAAGACAAACCAGTGATGGCCAGACTTGCCGCTCGCCTTGCAGCTCCAATCCGTGCTTTGGAGGCCGTAAGTACAAACACAATTTGTATGTACAAACAATGGAAGACTTTAAAAAAATTATAACTTTTTACAAACAGGGTAACTGCTATTGATAAGACTGGTGGTAGTTTTAGCTGTGGTTTTAGTGACTTTAGATACAACGTAACTAATATTTTTTTTCCTAAATAATAGCGTTCACCCTTCTTTTTTAATACGCTATGATACACGAGGGCTTAAATTATAATTTTAGCAAAAACCATGGATTAAAAATCACAAACAAACTCATGGTTTTATAGCAAATACAATTGTAGTCACCACAGCAAAATTTTGTGACAATTGATTAAAATTCTCGTATGTTAAGTCTTAAATATAAAATAATTTATTAGAATCAATATTAGAACGATTTAATTTCATAAAATAATGTTAATACAGGGTATATCAAGACTGCTACCGAAAACGAAGCCGGGTGGTAGTTTAAGCGACTTCAGACACAATGCAACAGAAAAAGTTGCAAAAAACCGCGACAATTTTTTTTTTGTTATTTTTTTCCTATGGCCATATTTGGGTGGTAAATACATTTTTTTCCTAAAATAATAGTATATACCCTTTATTTATAAATACTCTAAGGTATGAAAGAGTTTAAATTATTATTTTAGCAAAAACTATGGATTTACCACCCAAAAATGACGATATTTAAAAAATCATAAAAAAATTTGTCGCGTTTCTAGGTGAAATTTTTAATTGCATTGTGTTTGTAACCACTAAAACTACCACCCGGCTTCGTTTTCGGTAGCAGTCTTGAGATACCCGGTATAAATAAAATACTCGATCATATAGTTATGTAATACTTACAGAGGAAGGGTACTTGGATAATTTATTTCTTAAACTAGCAGTCAATTTAGAGGCGGGGCGAACATAATATAAAAGCGTGCATTTTGAAATATAAGATAGGCGATTCTTGACGTTCACCAACGTACCACTAAAGCAATGAATAGGTACTAGTATAACAAAATACCCAGCCTTTTTTTTTATATTTTGTGTCTTTACAATTGGATGTGAAATAGAAGATTATTGAAGAAGAATTTTATTGCAGGTGTAGTATGCCAAGACTTGCCTGACGGTAACTACCGGTGTGGTACATGTCCAGCCGGTTACCATGGCAACGGCCAGGAGTGCCACAGAATCACATGTCGCGCCAACACTTGCTTCAAAGGTTAGTTTTTACAGATATGTACAGGCTACATTTTAAATGAATTAATTAGACTTATGATGGGAATGGTCGTAGTTGTGATCGGATTAAGGTGAAGGAATTCTAAAAGTCGAGAAGTTAAAAAATGTGAAAATTAAACCAAATCCGCGACGAAATCCTTCATCCTAATTAAATAATACTTTTATTTCTTAGTTTAAGGTAATTTAAAAATACTGTTTTTACTATAGGTCAAGAAAACGATAAAAACATCGTATTTATTAAATCAGATAAAATTGTTCCGAAGTTTGGCTCTATTGATGTCATCTTTACCCTTATATTTTCAATTACCAATATTGTGATTTGCATCTCAATATGTTTAGTTTTCTCAACTTTGTCTTTTCCTCTTCCCCTCTCGGTCCTCCCCTCGCCAACCCTCAGGAGTAGACTGCCAGGAGACGGCATCGGGTCCTCGCTGCGGTCCATGTCCGGCTGGCTACATCGGCAACGGGCAGCAGTGCCAGCACACCTGCGACGTGCACCGGCCGTGTGGCGCCGAGCGACGGTGCACTGCCAAGAACACCAGCCCTTACTACGAGTGTGAGGGGTGCCCGCGAGGGTATCAGTGGAATGGTGAGTTGGAGACTGTCGTTTTTTATAGCAATGGACGGCGAGACGATAGTTCGCGATGGTAAGGGTTACTACCGCTCATGAACAGTAGGAAAACTAAACACCTTGTGTTCCCGCAGAACACAAGATTAATAGACTTAGATTTTTTTAGAAATATGAATTTAATTATATTAAAAATTACAAAGTTGGCGAGTCAATATTAGAGCGCTTAGCGCGACTTGCTTCTAAGGCGACTGCCGTCTCACTTCTCTCGGGGCGGCGCAGCGGCACTCTGCGCCCCGCGCAGGCAGCTCACTTCCCGCGCACCGCCGCTTCCCCGCAGACCCCCACGTTAGGTAGCGGACGCGATACCTTGGATTACAAACCAATGCTTGGCATTCCACTGCGCTCGCCATCCTGACACATAAAATGTTAAGTCTGAATATGTCCAGTAGTTACTCTGACTATAATGTCCTTCAATCCGACTGCACTAGTGTGTTTCGACACACCAGTGCATTTGCAATACTGCTTAGCGGGAGAAATAGATATTGCGGTGGTACCTACCCATGCGACCTCTCACATATGAGATATCTACCACCAGTAAATGTATTCGGTGAAACATGTCGTGAGTCAGTCACTCCTCTGCCTTGTTCGTATATATGTACTTGTATATGATGGATTCCGCGGAAATAACTTCGGTTAATCCAAAGACTCGGAACATACAGAACAATAAATTAAGCGTCATTACATATACTTTTTTCTCCAGGTTACTCCTGTGTAGACATAGACGAATGCGACCTGATCCGGCCCTGTGACGAACTAGTGTCATGTCTCAACGAGGACGGCGGGTTCGTGTGTGGGGCGTGTCCCCCAGGGTACGAGGGAAGCCAGGGCTGGCGCGGCGCGGGAGACATGAAGAGACGAGAACAATGCGTTGACATCGACGAGTGTGCTGGCGGGAGAGCCAATTGTCCTAGAGGAAGACTTTGTGTCAACACTCCGGTAAACAGCAATTTTAACAGTATTCTTGGCGCAGTTGATGATGTTGATTATAAAACCTGATGATGATGATTGTAAAGCGAGAATGCACGTGTTTGTATGATCCAAGCTTGTTTCTAGTCTGGTTGTGTACGGAAAAATGCTATACCTGATTTTGTCAAATTAATGGGAGTATTTAGTATACTTAACTATTTCGTTCCAGATGTCCGTCTCTTCTGGAAATACCGTTTATGCATACATATAGGATCAGTCAATGCGATATGTTTGCATAATATCAATCAAAATTATCTGGCGTTGTAACGTCTTTGGCAATGCAGATAAAATTGTTTTCATTTTTTGCCTTCAAGCATTAGTTTCGGTTCTAGATGTAATGACTGATAAATTTCGAGTAGTTAATTCATAAAGCATTTTAAGGAATAATCAAAAATTTGATGGAAGTCAGGATACCATAGGGATTTTCCCTAACATTCCAATAATATATGCCGCTCGATGAAGCTCACGAGTCACGCGCAATTGACTGTAGTTCAAGGTTCATCACGGAACTTTTCATGGTTGGCTTGGGTTATAAGCATAAAATATTTTAATAATTTGGAGTAATTCCCTGAGTTTTCGTACACCTGCGTGCCCTGCGGTGGGAATTAGGAGCTGATACAGTAAACAATGTATCAATAATTTGGAGTAATTCCCAGGGTTCGTACACCTGCGTGCCTTGCGGCGGGAACTACTACGTGAACACGACGCGGCCCTGCCTGGAGCCTGGCTCGCTGGTGAAGCGCTGCGACCCCGCCTACTGCCGCCGGTACAACGCCGTCTGCGGATACGGATACAAGTGCGTCTGTGCCGTGAGTATCTGCTATTACTGTTTACTGTGCTGTTGTCTTCATACATCTATCTGCCCGAAAGAAAGGAAACACAAATAATGCTAGGTTTTTTATTATTGCAATGAATGGCGAGAGGAGCAAGCCGTTCGCCTGATGATAAGCGATACGACCGCTCATAAATAGAAGCAACATTCCATTGCGCTTGCCATCCTGAGACATAAGATGTTAAGTCTCAATATGTCCAGTAGTTACTCTGGCTACAATGACCTTCAATCCGAAACACAACAGTGCATTTACACTGTTGTTTCACGGGAGAAATAGCCATTGCGCAGGTACCTACTCAGATGGCCTCTCACATATTATATATGAGAGACCTACCACCAGTAGGTCTATGACGTTCCTTCATTTCTGACGCTTAATACAACCATCAAAACATACTCCATTCTTTTAATTTAATCACCAATATATTGTTATACATATTTTATTTCAGGCACAAAAAATATTGATAAAATGTCAATACCTAAATTTTAGTTATATTTCTAAAAAACTACAAAGAAAAACACTTTTAAATTAATATTTCTTATTATTCAGACTGGCTGGGCTGGTAACGGCACAGTCTGCGGTCCAGACAGGGATATGGATGGGTATCCCGACCAGCAGCTGCCGTGCTCCGAGCCGCAGTGCAAGGCGGATAACTGTCCCGACGTATCCAACTCCGGACAGGAGGACGCGGATGACGACGGCTCGGGAGACTCTTGTGATTCTGATGCTGATGGAGACGGCATCCCTAATCTACCTGTGAGTGATTTTAATAATTATAATGGAATATTTAACCTGAATAAATACTAATCTGGAGTAACACAATTGATGCTAAGACCCCGAGGTCTCCCAAAAAGCTCTGTCTTGATGTCAGGGAAAGCGGCGTATGGTAATATCTAAAATAATTTTAGCTCAGGGTAGAAATGTTAGCAATTGTCCTTCGCAATTGTCATACTTCTATATGTATATGTATGGTATGCAGAATCGGATCATTAAACCTGAACTTTATCTTGATATAACTAATTTTAATTACACCACCTAAATATTTTTCTTCAGGCTAAAACTTTCTAATAATATGATTAACTAATTGAGTCAACTGTGCATGATATTCAATGTTATTTCCAACTCCAGTGCAATATATTCAATTCTCCAACTTCAATTATCTCTTTCAGGATAACTGTCCGCTCACCCCCAACCCGGACCAGCTAGAGAGGGACCAGGATAAACGAGGCGACGCGTGTGACAACTGTCCCAGGAAGTACAACCCTTTGCAAGAAGACACTGATGGGGATGGGATAGGAGACCATTGTGACTCTGATATGGATGATGACGGTATTGATATGACGAATAATAAAAATATGAGCATATTGGAAGCTATTTTTACATATTTTTTATTATTGGGAGTGCATTTTGTACGATCTGTGGTAGAAGCCTGTTTTAAAATTGGGTGAATCATCTGATGCGGTTAAAAATTTTAATAAAATCAAATATTAAAGATATTTTGGTATATAAATAATAAGTTTACAGTGTGGTATAGAAAGCTTTTACAACAACAAAAGTACAACTGGCCCGATAACTGTATCAACTAACCATATGGTGACTGGTGAAATTTACTAGATCAATATTTAAAAGTTGAAATACTTGCAATGTACAGTCAGCGACAAAAGGCATTGAACACATTCAAAACGCCAAAAGTCTTGCACACATGAAGCAACAGAAGTGGTTGAGCAATGTCCGCCACAAAAATTCGTGAACACCTTAAGGTTACAAAAGTTTCTGAACAACAAAAGCAACAAAATTCCGGAACACGCAAATTGTACATAAGTCCGTAATTTTTTGATATCTTTGTATTGCGCACGCCCGCCGACTTCGATTTGAACCAGTTAGCTGTTAACTATCTGGCGAATTTCCGTGACAACTAATAAAAATATTCAATGTAGTTTCTCAAAATATTCCTAAAGCCACAACGCGTGTTTTATATCAATGGAGACAATTAAAAATAATAATTATTAGTCAGAACGGAAAATACTTTTTCAAAAGTTTCTGAGCGACAAAATACCTGAACACACCAATGGTACATAAGTTTCTGAACACCTATAAAAAGCAAGTTTGCCACAGATGTGTTCAGCTACTTTTGTCGCTTTATTATGCATTCATTGTAAAATTTTATTTCATAATTTATATTTTTTGCTTTTCTCTGCATTTACTTATTGTATTCTTCTTTTTTTATTGCAATGAGCAGCTAGACGAGCATGCCCTTCGCCTGATGGTATGCAATATGACCTCTCATAAACAGTAGCAAAACCAAACAACACCTTAAATTACAAAGCAATGCTTGACATTCCACTGCGCTCGCCATCCTGAGAACTAAGATGTTAAGTCTCAAAATATCCAGTAATTACTCTGGCTACAATACCGTTCAATCCGCAACATAACAGTGCATTTACACTGCTGTTTAACGGGAGAAAAAGACATTTCGGTGGTACCTACTCAGATGGCCTCTTACATATGAGAGACCTACCACCAGTGTTATTGTGAAATAACATTTATTTATGAGAACTTTTTAGCATGTTTTATTACAGTGGAGATAATAAATAACAATAATTGTATTAGTCAGAATGAAAATAGTCGCCGCAATTTTGAACTTTTTAGATTGGGCAATTGGTCTCAAATTTAATTTCACGGTTTATATTTTTTGCTTTCCTCTGCATTGACTTATTGTTTTCTGTTTTTGTGAAATAATAATTATTAGTGAGAAGTTAAAATGTATTGTTCATCTGTTATTGGCACGAGATATTAAACAATAAATTGTTAAGATTAAATAAACATTTATCTCAAAAGATTTTTCTAAATTTCACTTCATGAGATATAATAATTCTATAGGTAAAATTATGCTAGTATCGGACAGTACTAATCTATAATTTAATGATGTGGGTAAGACAGTTACAATGTGCTTATATTAGAACAATAACACAGTAAAATGTCAATTCACAAACTAAGTTTTGCTGCCAGGGCCGCAATCAAAGCTTTGATTTTTGTTTAAATAATTTAATTTTTGTCTTGGAAATACGGAAATTATCTTTTTCTTTTATGATTGTTGGCAAGTCGTTTTACATTTGTGCCCCTTCATATCGAATACTTTTTTCAATGTAATTTGTGCGTGGTGTCGGCATACAAATTTTACTTGAGTTTGTAAGTACTCTAAGTCAGAGTTATTTTTTATTTTGAAAGGTTTTTGAATTAATTTTATTTAATATAATGCAAGCAATATTTTTCTTATTAAAATGCAAGTGTTGAATTTATGTAAATAATCAATATTTGACGATACAGATATAGATGTATATCATAACATATACATCTATATCTGTATCGTTTTTCATTAATCTTTCAATTTTGAATATCGGAGCAAAGAACCCAGTGGATATTGATTTTGAAACCAATCGGACCAATAACTAAGAAGTAAAAAATGGCGGCCAAAATATTCTATTTTGACTATCAATTTAGAATATCGGAGCGAAGGGTCTCTCAGATATGAATTCTGAACCCAATTGAATCTAAAAAGTTCAAAAATGTTATTATTTATTTACGCCACTGATATAAAACACGCTTAGAACTTCTCATAAATAAATATTATTTCCCAAAAACAGAAAACAATAATAAGTCAATGCAGAGAAAAGCAAAAATTATAAATGATGAAATAACATTTTACAATGAATACATAACAAAGCGACAAAAGTAGCTGAACACATCTGCGGCAAATTTGCTTTTTATAGGTTTTCAGAAACGTATGTACCATTGGTGTGTTCAGATATTTTGGTATTCGGTCAGAAACTTTTGAAAAAGTATTTTCCGTTCTGACTAGTAATTATTATTTTTAATTGTCTCCATTGATATAAAACACGCGTTATGGCTTTAAGAATATTTTGAGAAACTACATTAAATATTGTTATGAGTTATCATCGAAATTCACCAGATAGTTAAAAGCTAACTGGTTCATATCGAAGTCGGAGAGCGTGCGCAATACAAAGATATCAAAAAACTTACGGACTTATGTACAATATGCGTGTTCCGAAATTTTGTTGCTTTTGTTGTTCAGAAACTTTTGTAACCTTAAGGTGTTCATGAATTTTTGTGGCCGACCCTGCTCGACCACTTCTGTTGCTTCATGTGTGCATGACTTTTGGCGTTTTGAATGTGTTCAACGACTTTTGTCGCTGACTGTACATAAAAGCTTTTTTCCCATAAGGGTTGTGTTCCGTTACACGATTTGATAGCGAGCGAGCCTCTGGTCATATCGGACACAAAATACTTGCTTCTTACTTAAAAATTGAATCACTACTGTAATATCAACTAATAATAATATATCTCCACCAGGTATAATAAACGAGGAAGACAACTGTCCTCGCAAGTACAATCCTCAGCAAGAAGACCAAGACGATGATAGAGTAGGCGATGTGTGTGACAACTGTCCTCGCGTGCGGAACCCCAAGCAGGAGGACTCTGATAAGGATAATGTTGGAGACGCGTGTGATAGTGACGTGGATAGGGATCAGTGAGTGGAATTTTATCAACTTATACTGTAATTAGTTCATGAGCTTTGAATTGATAGTCAAAATCAGTTGTTAGAGATGTTGTAGAAATTTGTAATGAATTGGATAATACTATATTCTGATAATACTATGAAAGTAAAAAAAAGTGGATGATATTCAAGAGTTCATATTGTAATTAAAAAACTAAAATCAAGTAGAAGTTAGTATGAAAGGAAAATGTCCATTTAACTATCAAACTTAGTATCAGTACGAATTTTATTGAAACTATCGGCAGTATCGGTATCGGGATCAACGATATTTTTTACCGATCCTATGAATGGGCATTCTCTTTTGTCAAGTTCATCTATGTACTTGCATAAGTCTAGTTGGTATATAAAGCGCTTTTAAATTGCAGAGATGGTATTCAAGACGGTCTGGACAACTGTCCCACGATACCCAACAGTGACCAGCAGGACGTGGATGGTGATGGTAAAGGCGACGTGTGCGATGACGACGACGATGGTGACGGTATCCCTGATCTGGAAGATAACTGCCCGCTCGTACCTAATAGGGAACAGGAGGATTATAACAGTGAGTATATTGATTTGTTATTCCATAATGATCTTAGTAATAACGGAGAAGTGACTGAGAGTTGAAGCGAACATAATTATCGAGATTCATTTAATTTGTGTTGTGTGTATTGATGGTTAATTACAACGCACTAAAACGCTGAAGGAAAACATCGGGAGGAAACCTGCATACCGTAGATTTGCAAGAATTTCTATGGCATGTAAAGTTCGCCAAAACGCATTAGGCATGTGGACTATATGGCTTAACCACTCTTAATCATACTCTCGATTTTAAAGGAGACCCGTGCCCTGCAGTAGGACGTATATGGGCTGATAAAGTACAATATTTCAGTACTTAGCTCAGGTTTGTTTTGTTACGTGCGTATTCATAGATTTGAAACATCTTTAGTTTGTCTATTTGACACTAACAAGGTTATGTCTTTACCGTCTAAATTGGAATGGTTTTCAATATTTCGAATAATATTTTTTATATTCCTATGAACAATTATGTTTTTAATAATCGTTTTTGACCTCAATATTAAGATCTTGTTTCATGAAATGTAATTCTATATAATATGTTGTGTTTTGGCTACAGATGACGGCACCGGGGACGCATGTCACGACGATAACGACGGAGACAAGATCATCAACGAACTGGACAACTGTCCCAACAACTCGCACATATATAGGACTGACTTCAGGTAACATCATATTATTATAGTACAAAGATATTTATTGTAACGGTAAGAATACATGTAAGAATACATGGTGAGATCAACGTCAACAACTTCAAGAAATTTGCATACTATAGCGATTTGAATAATTCTATGATATGGACCATGATTATATAAGTTTTATGAGTCCACCAACCAGCACTAGGCCAGCGTGGTATTCTATAGGGCCTAACCACTCTCAATCGTACTTTCAATTGTAGAGGAAGTTAGATACAGTAATATGAATTAGATACATGTATCCAAAGTGTTATTTCCACCCCAGGAACTACATGACAGTCCGCCTGGACCCCGAGGGCACGTCCCAACAGGACCCCAACTGGGTGATCACCAACGAGGGCGCGGAGATCCTGCAGACCCTCAACTCCGACCCGGGCCTCGCCGTCGGCTTCGAGTACTTCGGCGGCGTGGATTTCGAAGGCACCTTCTTCGTCGACACCCCTATTGATGATGACTACGTTGGGTTTATATTTGGGTGAGTTTATTGCAGCTTTTTTCTTTTTTTTCTTTTCTAGCTGGCTTTGCTTTTCAAAAGCAATTTCAATATCTTTATTGCACACCAAATGTTATAAAGATGTTAAATTATATAAAAAGCTACTATGTGGGCCTCGTTGGGCACGGCAATAATTTAGGAGAGAGGAGGAAGAAAGAAGAGGTTTCTGTTGTCACATCCTAACGGTTGGAAAGATAAGCTAAGGAAAATGGTCAGCGAATGCTGGCTAATATATGGATTATTTTTATATCATTTTTATGGAGTTAGGTGTTGATAGTAAGATGGATCCTTAAATTTTTCTACACATAAGATATATACATAACCAGCGTTTCAGTATTGCTAAGCATGGTGCTGTAGCATGTTAGCTAAATGAGAGATACCAATGGCGCAATATTTATCTTTATTTTGGTTCCATACAACTCTGTGATTTAATGTAACAGTAATACATTATTCGACAACATACAAATTTCATGGTTCAACATAAAATTCTCAGCACGTTACTATATTATACGATTTTTCATCATAAAATTCATATTCAGAATTAAGACTTTTCGGCAATATGAAATAAAAAATCCATGTAATTCCCCCATGTAATAACCCCAAATTCACCAGGTACCAGAACAACAGGCGTTTCTACGTGGTGATGTGGCGCAAGAACGCGCAGACGTACTGGCAGATGACTCCGTTCCGCGCCGTCGCCGAGCCCGGCATCCAGCTCAAGCTGGTCAACTCCAAGACCGGGCCCGGCAAGATCCTCAGGAATGCGCTGTGGAACACCACCTCCACTCCTGACCAGGTCAGTATAGCTTTGATTGATGGTCATTTAAAGTGGCTTCAAAAAGAGGTTTTGGAACTCGTCGGAGTTTTTTTGAGGGAATACTATGCGGAGAGTAGTAAATTTTAAATTGACGTAAAATATTGAATATTTTAATACTGTCAGGGTAGTTTGTCTGAACTGCGCCTGATGGTATACCAACCAGATATCGATTAATTATGCTATAAATAGGTCATGTTTTCAATGTCTCCCTAAGACTCGTATATTGTCAGGTCAGCTCTATGATTGTTGTTAGACTTAAGATGTTCTAAAATCGGGTGCTTAGGAGCGAAATGAAACGATTAAAGCTCAAAATACCACTGACTTTATTGTAATTAAGAACACCTTGATATAATGATAACTAATTCACGTTTCTTCACCAGGTGACCCTCCTCTGGAAAGACCCTCGCAACGTGGGCTGGCGCGAGAAGACCGCGTACCGCTGGCGCCTGCTCCACAGACCCAAGGTCGGTCTCATCCGCCTCAAGATCTACGAGAACAACAAGCTGGTCGCAGACTCCGGGAACCAGTACGACTTCACGCTCAAGGGCGGTCGGCTGGGTGTCTTCTGCTTCTCCCAGGAGATGATCATATGGTCCAACTTGGTGTATAGGTGTAATGGTGAGTACAATTTTAAATATATCTAAGGGTTATTTAAGACCAGGGGGATGGCGATCCTCCAAGTATATTGTTAGAATTCCACCATGGGTATATATCCAGCACCCATTGGAAAGGGGTCATCAGGGTCGCCCTCTTCCTCTACCCGAACCACAGGTTCCATTATTCCCACGCTTAGATCCTAGCAGTCGGCTTCTAAGCAGCCAGCGGCGATAACCTGGTGGCAATGGCTGACCCTGACCCCGGGTCCTCTGCCTAGTGATCGAGGGGCGTCAAAATTCCACCATGGATGTATCTTAAAAGGGGCCATTGGAGTCTTTTAAGATGCATTCATGGTGGAATTTAAGGCCCCTTGACCACAGGGCAGGGGACTCCGGATCAGGGTCAGCCGTTGCCACCCCGTTATCGCTGCTGGCTGCCCGGGGCTGGCCGCTAGGATCTAAGCGTAGGAAAACCGGAACGTATATGGTGCGGGTAGAGTAAGAGGCATAGTGGCTCGGAGCGACTATCTAGCAAATCTGGATCGCAGCCATGCCCGGTGTTTCAAGTTTCCGTGGCGACAAGTGTACTTGATTGTCGGCGGAGGTCACGTGCCGTCGATACGAGACGCCGATCTTCAGGCATCGTCGCTGAACTGAAGCAGCATACTCGAAAAAATAGGAAAGCTGGACCCGCGGACCCGAGGGCCCGTACCGGCTGGCGATTTATAACTTACGCCCATGCTTGCCACGTCCCCTTTAGAGCTTCCTATCGGAGCTCTTGAGTGGAGTGGTTGTTGACTTCCCACCGTCGAGGAAGTCTATCCTCCACCGATGCTACAACGGCCGTGGTCGGTCGAACGGTTCGTTGGCGGCATCGGCAACGTCTTCGGCAAGAGAGACGAAGGGTCAAGCCTCGGTCATATTGCCCGAGGGGCTCGCTGCAGCAATACTGCGCTTGCCGAGAAAGGATACTTCGGAACTCGACGGCATCTCAGGACACGTAGAGTGTTCGTTGTTGGGTACTGCCCGGCTTCGCAGCCATTGAAGTGGATCCCTTGTTGAGAGCGAGAGGTGCTCTCCAACAGCTGCATAGCGGAGCTGCGACCTCAAAATTAAAACTACAAACACTACATATACATATACTATCCTGAGATGCCGTCGAGTCCCGAAGTAGCCTTCCTCGGCAACTGCAGCACTGCTGCAGCGAGCAATGTGACCGAGGCTTGAACCTTCGTCTCTCCTGCCGAAGATATTACCGATGTCGCCAACAAACAGTTTCTCACCAACCACGGCCATAGCGTCGGTGGAGGAGAGACTTCCTCAATGGCGGGAAGAAGTTAGCAACCACTCCATTCAAGAGCTCCGGTAGAAGCTCTAGGTGAAGAGGTGCGGCGAGGGTGGGCGTAACTTGTTAATCGCCAGCCGATACGGATACTCCAAGGGTCCAGGTCTACTGTTCATCGGACTCCTCTCCAACCCGCAGCCTCAGCGCGGTCTTCCGCGGCAACTATGAGGCAATTTGGTGTATGGTACCGACGGAAGAGCGAGTTCCGCCGAATACCAGTATATTCGACTCCATGGGGAGAGAGTCTACTACGAGCTTGGCTACGTTGCATCCTGGCGACTTAGCCACCCCGACCCATTCCGCCTCCTGCATCACAGGTTCCAGTGCAGGAAGTCACCCTTGGATCCGAATGGCCAGCTCCAGCGCCTCTAACAAACTAGCCGAGTCCTGTTAACGTCAAACAGTGGGCGGGACGGGACGGGACGATGACGCGAGGCAGGCGTGTCATTGACGGGTCGTTTAGAGTATCTTGTTAGTATGGAACATGTCGCACAGAGCCGCCCCGCCGCTGTCACTGTGTGACGTGTTGCATATCATACATTAACACCAAACGACCCGTCAAATTCACGCCTACATCGCGTCGCCGTCCCGTCCCGCCCGATGTGTGCCGTAACCATTTGTTAGTTCGCTGAATGTTGACAAAACTGAAAAGTTTAAATCAAGAATTTAGCAATGCTTTCAATTGCCTGACAGCCTCCGTGGCGCAGTTAGTTTAACGCGAGGCCGGGAGTTCGATCCCCGCACCGAAACAAATATGTATTTGTAATCCACAAGTACAGGTACACTTTGCCCGATGCCAATGACACGAGGCTCAATCTTATTGCGGGGTCAAGACTACGTATGTGACTGTTGGGTGTATATCATTATTAATAATGAAATTTACTTTTGAGCAAAATGAGTATTTGCATTGTAAAAAATACATAAAACCACTACTGATTCTATAATCTCAAATATCTTTATTCCAGACAAAATCCCCTCAAACATAGCCTCGGAGTTGTCGACGCGAAACCATTTTGAGATCGACCACGACTTTTTCTACGCTTAACAATTCTAACATATCTATGTAAATATAATGTTGTATGTCGCTATAGTTGTTAAACATACTCGTGTTTTAATAAATTTTATCTAATTTTGACTACGTGTTTTATTGCGATCCTCTTAACCATACCAGAGCTTGTTTGAAACTCCCGAACTTCTAGAGTTATTCATGTGATAAAAATGTTTAAAGCTCGCAACATAGTTTTGCGCAAACATTTATTCGGAAGCTTTAATAAATTTAAATAGTGTTGTATGTTTGTCTATTTTCTTTTTGTTGCTATGAATGGACGAGCATGCCGTTCGCCTGACGGTAAGCGATACGAACAGCAGCAATACCAAAAAAATTGGTTTTGTTAGTCGAACTCTTTTTACAAATACTTTTAACTGAATTTATTTTTTGTCCAACGTTACGTTCTACAGTGTTTTGAAAATATATTCATATTGACGCGTGACAGTATTCCTATTTGTATAATTAATTCTGTTTATTTTGATAATCTTATTCAATGGAATTCGAGGACAGTGAAGAAGATACCACCTTAAGCGCACACATAAACACATTGGTAGAGACACAGGAGGACAATCTCGACATTAATCATCGAAATGAAATCAAAACACGCAAATCTAGTACTTCACAAAAGGGCAGTAAACTTGGCTCCTCACGTGAAAAAATTCCGCGCAACGAACTGGAAAACAAAGGACCATATAGCGTCGACCAGTCAAAGCCGAACTAAAACACGTCAAAAGAGTGTTATGCAACTACTGACAATAAAACGTCCAAGCTTGCCCAGAAAATCAAAGAGTCACGCAAAAATAATGCTGAAAAACATCGCCAGAGGACTTCCAAAACGTATTGTTGTAAAAGAACTAGTAAAAAAATCTATTCGTCGTAAAAATTCGAGCGATTCTGTCAGGGGTCCTAAGGGGTGTCCTCGATGCGGCCACCGCTGTTGTTTTAGGGCCAACGGACATAAGACCGGTAGGAAATATTATCATTGTGTTAGCTGAGAGTGGATTTTAGTAATTATATATTTTTGATTAAAGTTTGTTCAGTATATTATTATGCGTTGTTATCGTTATTTTATATCACATACATTTAGTAAAAACAATTATTATAAATTACCTGTTTTTGATTAAAGTCTCCACTTATGGAAGAGAACTCAATATCAAAAAAATGCTAATAGAAATAGAAAATAAAACTGAACCGATCCAGAATAGCCTAGGTATAATAGAAGTAGTTGGCATACTGTTTAATTAATGTAATCGTTAATATGAATTTTATCGCAAAAACTATCGGAAATAATCTGGGGGCAGTGCCCCCTCCAAATCGAGCTAAAAAGCGTACCATCCTTTTCTCGAAGCAATTCAGACCATTTTCAACCCCCCATAACTTCGTTGTGGTTAAAGCAAGAAGTCTGAATTTTCAGTTACTAAGCAGGCATTGTGTAAACACGGTATATTTAATATTTCATTCAATTTGAACCAGTAGTTTAAGAATGATAACTTGTCAAACTTTCGTAATTTTGTCACTCACTGACTGACTGACCGATCATCAAAAGTCTAAAGCACTTCTAGCAGACATAGAACGTTCAAATTTAGAATATAATTAGTATTTAGTGTCTAAATTTAGGCATAATTTAAACATTTCATAATTTCTGTTTTCTAGATACACCAACTGCGTGAATAACTTTGTAATCCCATATAAATGTATAGGATTACAAAGTTACATTTGCAGTTAATGATTCGTTGTACCCGTATATAATAGAATAATAGTTGTAGATAGGTATCTATTTAAATGAGGCATAACAGGAGGGTGGTATAGAGTGGAAAAGGGTGTATTCAGCCCATGAAACTGTACATTCCTCTAGAAAAACATGATGAAGAAAAACTTGGAAATAATAGACTAAATAGTTCGAAAATATCAATTACCATGACAGAAAGAACACTAATAATCAAATCCGCTATATTTGTGATAAATTGATAACTACAAAAATAGGAAAAGACCATAAGACAGAGGCTTTAAGAAAAATCGTTATATATATTCAAAAAGTAAATAGTACCGAAAAGGGAAAAAATAGGACTCTACAAAAGACGTGAGATCCCGTCAAAAACATCCTATCAGTTAATCTACAGCAAAAAGTTGTGAGATCCATGTCGATTAGTTTATTTAGTCCTTGCTTAAGGGACCTTCTGTATAAAGAATTTTTATATTGATATGATAATAATTTACGTAATAACTTTATACAGAAGGTCCCTTAAGCAAGGACTAAATAAATTAATCGACTTGGTATTACATGGATTTCACAACTTTTTGCGGTAGATTAACTGAGCTGCGAGACTTGGATTTTTTACAGGTTGTTTTTGATGGGATTCTCTTTACAGTGTATCTTTGCAATTGATATTTATTAATTTCCACTTCCATGCACAGCAGTCCCCGCTAATATTCTGAAATTCTATAAAAAGCTTTCAGGCTTGTCGAGTTTTACCCAGTTTTTATCCAATATTTACTCAACGTGTTTACTTTGACACAGAAAAAACGTGGCTCAACTTTGAGTAACACGTTGCGACACTTCGAAAATTCGCGAAATGTTAATTGAGCTTGTAATTTGTTTGGGTAAAACTCGGGAGCATTTTCCACGTGGAGGGACCACGTGATAATGACCAAATGATAATTGGACGGCTGTTGCTAATATTATGTTATTTGTAGGATTATTAAAGTGGCTCTTTGTAAACGAGATGCTCATCTTTAATTGAGGACGTCTGTAGGAAAGTGGCTCAACCCTACAAGAAATCGTAAGGAGACTACTTATTTGCTAATTTCAATATGGAAAACGCATGGGGTGTGTGCGGGTTATCTAATTATAAAGCTCTTTGTTAGACAGTGGATGGAGTGCTGAACGACTGTCGTGGACATAGAGGTAGAACTATGATGTAGGATACATTACATCTATAATTGAAAATAACTATTATTGCTCAGATGGAACTAAATGCTATAGGCATGCGAGGAACCAAGTGTTGCGTTATACACGGGGTCATTAACAATATTGAAATCATAATTATCTTTAAGGGGACATACAGCGATGGGAGGAATTTCCGCTGCTGAATAGAAAGTATTTTATTTAATTTATTTGAGAACATACAGCTTTACAAAATATGTTAGATATTAATTTTTTGTATATAAAATACCATAGTTCTAACGTGACAAGGTAATTTACCTATGTATATTTTAAACCTCACCTCACATGATCAATTAAACCACTTAACAAAACCAATAACAGACTTAAAGCACAAGAGAATTAACACACTAAAAAGAATCAATCAGAATCTATGTACGTATACATTATAGCTTACACATTATGCACGGATGATGGCAATACTTAAAATAATGGAAAACGTCGGACGAATGCGTGAATAAAATGTCTCTGTGCGCTCGAAGGAAATATTCCTTCCTCAATGAATTCATTGAAGAAACATGCTTTTTGCGGTGAATTTTTCAACGTTTTACCTTAAATGAATTAATCAATATTTCATACACACTAATTCTCGACCGATGTTCAGAGACTGCAGACATGTCATTGATACACTCCGAAAAAATAATATTAATCTTAACATACAGGGTATATCCAAACTTTGAAAGCGAATCCACATGCTAGTATTAGTGACTACAGACACAATGCAATAAAAAATCGTGAAAAATTCTACGATTTTCCCTCTTTATTCCTTTAAGGATCATCGTGTTTATGTGGTTCATACATATTTTTTGATAAAATAATAATTGAAACACTTGCGTATCATTGTGTCCTTAAAAATATATGGATGTACATGTATTTGGGAAAAACTGCGTGTTTACTTATCATCCAAACACAATAGAAAAAAAATCGTTTTTTTTCCGAAATTTAGTTTCATTGCGTTTGAAGTCACTACAATCACCGCCTGGCTTCGTTTTTGGTGGCAATCTGGATATATCCGGTATAATTGGAGGTAAAAGATAACCATGCTATGCATAAATTCCGCTCCCGGGCAACTTAGGACAACCCTAAGCCTAACATTGAATTTATCAAAGTACATTCCTAGCCTTGAGAATTTTACGACTGTAAAATCTCTATCAATTCATTGTTACCATGCCTGTGATGTGGTCACGAATCGCGCTAATTTCTTCGCAGCTTGCGAGCGCGGTGCATTGCTTGCGGCTTACAGAGCTCCGATTGGGTAGTAATTGGACCTGGATTGCCAATAACCGTGCCATTCCCGGGGACGGTTAAGCTCGTTGTTACACGGGGCGTCCAATTATTTATTGGCTTTGAGGATCGATGTTCATTTTAATTCTACGAGAGAAAGATTAACGCCAAAAAATACAGGGAATAATTTGACAACGTAAAAGATGGGCTATTAAAAAAAATTCGACATGCATACATTTACTACATTCTGGAATTGTGTTATGGGCTGTTGGTTTTAATTATGATTGCATGAACTATTAAAATACTTATAATAAATTCTTAGACGGAACGAAAAGGGACGCATGTTCAAAACCTAAAACTAAACCAAATTCGCGATAGAATCTGTAAAATAGTTTAATTTCAATATCTATCATAAGCAAATCTAAGATACCATTCTGAAAAACAAATTAATTAAGTATCTACATCTCCGTTTATGACCGTATTAATTGTATTTACAAACTATAGCAGCAATAACATGTTTTGTCTATAGTGCTATTAAACTGCAAGCTATACGCCCGAATACTGGAACGCCATTCAAATAATAAGTTGCTCTTAACAGCGCACGACCCACTTAGGCAGTACATTTAATCGGGATTAACGTTGTTAAGCGCCATTTATATTTAAGTTGCGTTCCAGTATTTGGGCGTTAGCGAGGGTAACCGTGTAAACGTTCCATGAAATATTTTTACACGTCAGGCCAATATTTGCATTTCATTTTGCGTGTATTGGAAATTTCATCCTCTTTATCGGTGGGTATTCGCGTGAATCCTGCCTTATACTACGGATTACTTACGAAGAACAACATGCCCGGCGTATAAGTGAATAATTTTCTGCGGGTATATATAATATTAATGGTGGTTTTATGTACAAAACATACGTTCAATGCAAATTAAACAGCCTTCACTACACTTTCTTTTCCCTGCTTATATTTCCATCCCATGGTTGTTTGATAGAAATTGTTTTAGAACGATAAGACAGCCATGCCATTTGTTCTTTGTTGCTTGGCATCGTCTCTATATTACTTATTTTTATCTATCGTATCTCTATATATACATATTTGTATCCCTATATACTGCGTTTAATAAATAATTTAAAAAATACAATTAAATAAACAAAGTAGTTTTCAAATGGTTGGTGATATTTAGTGCTACCGTAGTCTTCGAGTAGTTTTCGAGTGTACGTATGCAGTCGGACACGATTGTAATCCACAACAATCCAAGTACATAACGCTAGCTTACGGCAGACGCTTTAAAAAAATTCAAATTTCGTATAGAGTGATATCTGAACAACACTAATACGCAAAAATAATTGAAAATAGCACTTAGAATTCTCAAACACCCTACATCACGTTTCACTTTACCGCAAAACCGCTCCTCCTACCGTCATTGCCTCCTACTGTATTAATCAACATGAGATGGTTTTTGCTAATTGGCTTCATTTAATTTGTATGTAGGTCGCATTATATAAAAATGGAGTAATGCTTTACCGAGTATGGTCTGTTCTGAATACTGCACGAGAAGCTGTAAAACCACGAAGAAAAATTACGTGCATTTTTCAGCGGATTTCCTGCGAAGTCTTTCTAGAGTTTTTTTTAATTTTCTGTGCTAGGATGCTGGTATGGTAAATGACAGTTATTCTAATTAAACTAATTAAAGAAAAAATACACGCATAATGCTAATCCTTCAGAAGGGTAGTAAGTAATGACGTCGTATAAAAATTATGAGTGACGTCATGGTCTCACAGTACTTTCAAAAGAAATATTTGTGGTCCCCTAAATATTTGTCTCGTATTAAGCCCGCGGTCTATCGCGCTACATTCGGTTGCTTAATTAACTACGCCACTGAGGCTGTCAGTAACAACCTACACATGTAATTTATACCTCGTAGGTGCGTGATCCGAGGTGTACTTATACACACTCCGCGATTCAAGACACGTCTAATAATTAATAAAACAGTCAATTTAAAAAATCTAGTTAACTCACCGGGTTTTCGCCCTCGATGTCTGATGGTTGCAGTCGAGTAGAAACGTGGTCTGCTGTAGCACCAAACACCTCTTCTACCACTTTGCCGCATGTTCTACGAACTGATTGCAATTACACGAATAAAACCAGCTCAGCAGCGGAGCACGTGAATGAGACTGGACAACTAAATGACGCAGCGAGAAGGCAAACTTCAAACTACCCTCTTATGTTTACGATACAAAATATTAAATATTTTGAACTGTCTACCTTCACAAGTATTTAATGTGGGTAATTTATAAGATGCATTATTCTAGATTTCAGTACATTAACTCACTCAGAGTTGATCCATAGATTTTTTGCCTATTACTTGGTAGGAAGCAATTACTGCTGCTCATAAATATTCCAAGGGTCGTTGATGCGATAAAGCGGTGGAATGGTATGAAAAAAAAAACGAAAATGTTGGGAGTTAATTGCCTAGCAAATTAACTGACCCTACGAAATACGTCAACTATTCCTTCGAAAGTTAAGGAGAGGATGGTAGTCCATTTTGACTTATTTATCCTAGATAAAGGTTCGGAACTATAATATATAGAGTAAATAGAAGAGTTAGCCTTTCATACCAATGTCAAGTTATAATAAAAATAAATTTTACTAAAACATGAAATCATTATACAAAATTGCACACAGTTTCTGAAAAAATCCAAGTGTTTTTTTACTGAAAACAATTGCAGCGCATACAGGGCATAATGGGATCGATTAACATTAAAAACACCCGTTAAAATAGTAACGATATTGAAAAATGTGCAGCGTTCTCGAATGTACGAGAGCAATAAAGTAAATGACGGTATGGCGCAGCACTGCGCCCGACGACGGCCGCGCCAATCTGCGTTGAGAGCTCTTTATTCATGCGGATGTTAGTTGATGGACACTTGTGTAAAAAATCCTTACATTTTATAAGTATCAATGCCACGAAAATAAATGTTCATCCACATGAAAATGTTAAAAATCTTTTGAAATAGATGCACAAGGCTTTTGACCGGTCCTATAGAGGTTAATAACTTGAGAGTTGAAGGTCTGATTTACATGAGTTCTATACCTTTCCTAAAAATACTATTTCATGGGTTGTGTGTCAATTGCTTACAAAATGGCCATGCTTGTCTATAACATCATTGAGGTTGTTCGAAATGTTCCCATTCTGTAAACTCGCAGATTTAGTTTTGAAGTTTTAATGAAGCTCAACAGCTAGCCGGCAGAACTAAATCCTCGCCAATAATAAATATGACGAATATTTTTTAACCTCAATTTACAAAAAAATACATTTTGATAAGATTATTATTTGTATCAAAGTATATGTCCTTACCATCAGAGGCATTTTAATTATTAATATACATGACAGGAAAGGTTGGAGAACAATAAAACTCATATTTATAATATCACAAATATATTTATTGTATTATTGTACACACGTTGTAACACAGAGGTGAGACTGCGGGGTACAAGAATCGGACAACAGTCCCAATAGGGACAACTCTTTATAATACCGGGTATCTCAAGACTGCTACCGAAAACGAAGCCGGGTGGTAGTTTTAGTGGCTACAAACACAATGCAATTAAAAATTTTGCCTAGAAACGCGACAATTTTTTTTATGATTTTTTAAATATCGTCATTTTTGGGTGGTAAATCCATAGTTTTTGCTAAAATAATAATTTAAACTCTTTTATACCTTAGAGTATTTATAAATAAAAGGGTATATACTATTATTTTAGGCAAAAATGTATTTACCACCCAAATATGGCCATAGGAAAAAAATAACAAAAAAAAAATTGTCGCTTTTTTTGCAACTTTTTCTGTTGCATTGTGTCTGAAGTCGCTTAAACTACCACCCGGCTTCGTTTTCGGTAGCAGTCTTGATATACCCTGTATATAAAACAGCTGATGTGTGTGTACATGGAACGCTTTTTATGTAGAATATGTGGTGGTGCTTCGGTCTCAGTGATAGCTAAACTGTTTGAATTTATGAAGGAATTTATTATTTAGACGCAGATGCCGGAATTTCAATAGAAAACATTAGTAAGGAAGTGAAATAAATTCAATAATATCTATGGCAATATTTGTAAAATTTCTCTCTATTAATTCTGCGTCTATTACTCATAGTAACAGAAATGAATTGTTTTTATTTTAAAATATGATTAAAAACCGAGCGAAGTTGGGACTTGGATTTTGTGTATTAAAACCGTGCGAAATGTAAAGATAGAAGTTAAAAGTTAAAAACTTTGTGCTTGGGTAAGCGTCTCATGAAAGCGCGTACGGTTTTCCGTTTGGTAAAAAACACCGTGACTTATATGTACAATAATATATTATCTATATACTAAATTAAGTAAAATATTATTCTTTGACAATTAACTAAATTATTTTGTACGGAATTGTGCTATTGATGACGATAAAACGTTTTTATTCATCGAAATAAATTCATCGAACCATTCTTCATTTGAGTGTATTGGTGTTTTGTATTCATAAAATTTAACATATGCAGTTTTCGAAAGTTCTTCAAATAAATATAATACTTTACCGCAATTTTATTTTCGCGTATTTTCATGGTTTACGGTTTTTTATGACACGATATTTTTTTAATTTACAGCTCTTGTATCCTGGTAATTGAGCCTACTTTAACTGGAGTGTTTACATTGCGTGATATTTTTTATTTTCTTGAAGTGGAGATGGACAATAGCAATGAAACAAAGCACGGAGTCTATTCGTTGTTATTAGGGTGTCGCCTTTGATCCGGAGTGTTCATGGTTGTTTTACTAGCTTGTTTATGACCGCCTCGCAAATATCAGGCCGAACGCCCGGGGACTTTACTATTGATTACTTTGTGGAGAGCTCTGTTTGATAGCACACCTGCGGTTCATGAAATCTAGATGTAGTAACATAATACAAATTGTTAAAAGCTGTCCTAGTTTTGTTGGCAATATCAGATTATTTTTTGACTTTATGTTTTGAATGTTGGGCTTTTTCCAAGGACAGCAATTTAGTATGGCTGTAAGGTTTACCATAAAATTTTACAGAATATTGTGGGTTCACATAGGAGTTGAACAAAATACTAATAGACTCGAAATATCTAGAGTCTAATCACTTGGATTTACAGAGCACGATTTGCTTATCGACAAAATTCTAGAATTTGTGACAGCCTCGATGAATCCGAAGAAAAGCGATTTAATTTGCGGCATATAATGCGATTTGAAACTCCAGCTTAGTAAAACAGTAGGTTTGCTCAACACTCGTGCTTCGTAGAATCTTTCTAGACTCAGTAAATATGTTTTTTTACTGTGGATTGTTTCGCGGAAAGCCATTGTGAGGGCGAAGTAGATCGTCTTTTGAAAATGTTCGTGGAAACCTTTGTGAGAATGGTATGCTATTTGCTCGCCCCGAGAGAATGTATGTTGAGGGAATTATTTAGAAACCTAATTAGTAATTAGAGTCTAGTTTTTGATGATTGTTGGATGATGTAGTTGGATGATGTAGATTTTGGTCAGTGAATTATTTTGTTTCAGTTTGATACGAAATAAAAAGTTTATTTCATATTTTTTTTTTCACGTTAAATAATTTCAAACAAGTGATCGTGTTGATTACTGTTTGTTGTTTTAAGTTTAATTATAGAGTAAATATGGGTGGAGTACATTTTCATGTTTTCATGGAATTCATCATATATTTCAAAACAACTTATAATAAGATTTCTTCGTTTTGACAATTAACAATATAAATAATTTGAATGCAAGTGTTTTTAATTTATATAATAAAATATTGCTGCTCATTTGCTGGTTGTGTGAATATAAAACAGCTACAAATATAATTTAGGAGGACTTTTACAATGCGTACCTTTATCCAACCTTCCAACTGTTGGTCCAACCTTTGGTATGTGTGCTATACGAACTTGGCTGAATTAAGTATAACAAGCAAAACTATAGTAAGATAATTAATATCTTACTGATAATAACACACCGGTTCTATATTATTTTTGAATTCTTTAACTTACCTGACAAACCTACGTATTTTGCCTTTAAAGAAGCCATTGATTCCAAATTAAGGTAATACAAAGAAAAATAAATAAATAACAATACAAAATAATAATACTTAATACGCAGTGTTGGATGTAAAAAATTGGAATATTCGGCTGGACAATGTTCCACACGCATCGACAACTGATATGACAGGATTCCGTTTAAAATCTACGGGTTAAAATAATTTATTGCATTTTACTACTTATATACAGGGTATATCAAGACTGCTACCGAAAACGAAGCCGGGTGGTAGTTTAAGCGACTTCAGACACAATGCAACAGAAAAAGTTGCAAAAATAAGCGACAATTTTTTTTGTTATTTTTTTTCTATGACCATATTTGGGTGGTAAATAAATTTTTTCCTAAAATAATAGTGTATACCCTTTTATTTATAAATAATCTAAGGTATAAAAGTGTTTAAATTATTATTTTAGCAAAAACTATGGATATCCCACCCAAAAATGACGATATTTAAAAAATCATAAAAAATAATTGTCGCGTTTCTTTGCGAAATTTTTAGTTGCAATGTGTTTGTAGTCATTAAAACTACCACCCAGCTGCGTTTTCGGTAGCAGTCTTGAGATACCCGGTATATTGGCTTAACGTTAATTATATTTATTGATTATTAAAAATCATCTACTATACACAATAGCTTTCGTTATTTAATTCCACTATATTTATATACAAAGTGTAGTTACGGATGTAATAAACGGTAAAACTTGCACAAAATATTTGGTATAATTGAACACATTGTGATGAAATTTTCAAAAAAGTGATTTAGATTTGAGAAATTAATAATTATTTATTATTATTGTGAAATATTATGTTGGTTAGGTCGTTGATGAAAAAACGGTGAAGGAAAACATCGTGAGGAAACCTGCATACCATAGCAATTTATAAAAAAAATATATATATGGTATGTAAGTCCGCCAACCCGCACTAGGCCAGCGTGGTGGACTATATGGCCTAAACACTCTCAATCGTACTCTCGATTGTAGAGTAGGCCCGTGCCCTGCAGTGGGACGTATATGGGCTGGTACAGACAGACTAGGGGCCCTACTATATAAATCCGAAACGAAGTTCGAAACTTCGTGACGTTTTTCGTTTCGAAACCTACTCTGTAACACGAAGTTCGAATCTTCGGATCGAAGAATGAATTATTCCAATATATCGGCAATACGAACATTTGCAGAGTAGGTACATACGTATCGTCACAAACTTCGTTCGTCCGAAGTTTCGAACTTCGTTTCGGATGAATATAGTAAATAAAAATGTAAATGTTCGTATTGCCGATATATTCGAATCATTCATTCTTCGATCCGAAGTTTCGAATTTCGTGTTACAGAGTAGGTTTCGAAACGAAAAACGTCACGAAGATTCGAACTTCGGATTTATATAGTAGGGCCCCAGGTCGTTGATTCGTTTTTCAAATACTTCATCTAATAAAATCTCATTCATTTCTTTAGCATCTATATTGAAATAAATTAATTGAATTTTAAAATATCATTAAAAGTATAGGTAATATTTCTTCATAATTCAATTAATAGTTAAAAGGATATTTATAAAAATAATGGTATTGCGCCATTATTTTTGCGCAACATAAATAATAATGTATAAATATAATAAAGCGAAATATTCCAATTGATGAATTAAAATATCGAGGTTACTAACATTTTACCTACATTAGAATACATGGGTTGGATAAATTGTCAATTTTCAAAATAACCACTCTCAATCGTACTGTCGATTGTAGAGGAGGCCCGTGCCCTGCAGTGGGACGTATATAGGCTGATACGGATTCAAAATAAAATGCGAACAAAAAGTGAAAAAAGTTAAATATAGATTTAAAATCTGATATTTTCCAAATATGATTTATGCAAAAAGCGGGAAATAAAATCTCACTCCATTGGAAAGCTTGATATTTTAAGTGCTTTATTTTTAATATTGTGTTCATTATAAAATATTTGTATTGTTTTCTGATAAGATTTTTCTTCTATTTTAATGTTTTTATCGTCAAAAGTTACGATAGTTTTAGATCAACAGTTTCACAGAATTAAGAAACGAAACGGAACGTTCCTTTTAAAAATTAGAACAAAAAATAAAATTCAACAGCATTTGATTTGTAAGTTCTTGATTAACCGACTTCATAAAAAGAAGGAGGTTCTCAATTCGACTGTGTGTTGCTTTATTTTATTTTAGGCTCCGCGTTTTTAATGAATAAGTATTTTAAATAGCGACGGAAGAAATTGGTCTTTGTTTTATAGGGCCGTGTTTTTATATTATTTTTGAAACCGTTTTGCGAAGTTACTGAAAGCTGTTTCGTAAAAGTGAAGTTATTAAATTTTAATGGATGCATACAACTAGTGTAACCTACGCTATTATTAAAACTCAGTTCGATTTTTATATAACATTAATCATTTAACATTCTGACAACAGTATGTACATCGTGAGCACTAACACATGTATTGTCACTCGTCTTCATCTCAGTTATACATTCTGAATCATAAAACTGTACAATTTATTTTATTTTACTATATTATTATGAAATGTGCAGTCATTTTATTACTTTTACAAGGGAATATTCATTGGATATTTTATTTCGTTTGCTTAGTCCCCCAAAATGGCGGATTAACTTTCCTCAATCCTTACCCAATGAGATATCTACAACTCACCAACTTGCATTTATTTGGAAAATCTAAAACAATTGAAAAAGTAAGCAGAAACTATAATTTTATTAATTTTCACCGAAATCATATTAATGGGGTATAATAAATCCATCCCAGTTCTTTTGTAATAAAAACACATTACTCTCCACACTAATAATAATCTCTCATGTTACTTAAACCGCAAATTTGAATATATAAATACATATGAATTTTTAGAACCAAGAACTAACCGACGCGACGGGTTCCACAAAGTTGCTTTTTAAAGCTCTTAAATCACCCCACACATAAAGAAGAATAAAAATGAAATAGGGATGTTATTTATTACTATCGCCGGCATGGCGGCATCGATTTAGCCGGGTGTGCGAGAATCGATTTAGCTCCGCACTAGTATCGATTGAAAATTTAAACAATGCTTAGGGCGCTTCCGTTCATGTACTATTGCAATATGCTTTATATGGAAATATTATTGTATGAAAATTTGTGAAGATTTATGGATGCTTGTAACACTTTTACAGAGAAACTAGTGACATATTTTGATGAAAATATACCGTTTTATGGATTGGATATCTGAGTATTGTATGGGCTCTGTGTTCAAGCAGATAATTTAGGCAAAACCGGAGGTCCAAATTTTTTATCTTAATAAATAATTTACATTGAGTTGACAAACTAGATTAAGCTTATATTTTTTGTTAATCTCAGATATGTATAAATAAAATCTAACATCAGTTAAACTAACTTACTATGTCACATGTACTATGTAGAAACACAGATGTGACTTTATGTAGAGAAACGCGTACGAATATTTCCTTGTAAAGGTAAATAACATGAGCGAGATAAAAGCTAAATGGCATGCATTGGACCGCGTCACTACGGGCTCTAACATCAGCTTATGTACAGCGAAATTACTGTGAACTAACACATATTCAACATTCCCTTCGATTATGCTCCGTGTATGTGGGCCGGTTTCAGGATTTATCAAGGGGGTCTTGGGCCCCGATAGTAATAATTATTTTTTACGTGTTATAAAATAATTCATTACATATCAAATTAATTAATTTAAATGTATAATTCATATCATAATAAAACGTAGGTTTGTTCAAAGATTAAAAATAAAATAGTCTTAAGATAATAGGTATTTCATTACACACCCCTGAATAATCCTGAACCCAACCCATAAACGAAGTTATAGATGTTTATCAAACTTCAACTGTCATTGACGTCAAAAACGTGTAGAAAATAAAACGCAGCGAAACGCGACATAGAAAAACTCTGAAGAAAACGGTAAAGTCCGTAATATCCGCTACGATATGGTCAGTTTAGAATTGTTTACAATTCAGTCTGGCGGGAACAGCAAGTCACTCGTTGCACCCACACTAACATTAATATTTGGTGTTATATTTATTCTATTATCCATTCGTCAGTCAATGTTAATTAATTATTTGGTTGCTTGCTGATGATGTATACCTGTAGAAAGAATTGACTTTGTTAATAGTAAATCGCTAAATCAAACAGTATCCAAAAGAGGGAGGTTGGCATAGTTTGTAGTATGAGGATGGGAGTGAGTTTGATAAAACAATGCTTGGCATTCCACTACACTCGCTATAAGATGTTAAGTCTCAATATGTCCAGTAGTTACTCTGGCTACAATGTCCTTCAATCCGAAACACAACAGTGTATTTACAATGCTGTTTGGTGGGAGAAGTAGACATTGCGGAGGTACCTACCCAGGCGGTCTCTCACATATGAGAGACCTATCACCTGTATGTAACCCTTGGGTGTATTTGTATGTTTGTAGGTAACTGTTGGATGTATTTATATGAGACTCTTGGGTGTATTTGTATGTGACTGTTGGATGTATTTGTGTGTTTGTAGGTAACTGTTGGATGTATTTATATGAGACTGTTGGGTGTATTTGTATGTGACTGTTGGGTGTATTTGTATGTGACTGTTGGGTGTATTTGTATGTGACTGTTGGGTGTATTTGTATGTGACTGTTGGATGTATTTGTATGTTTGTAGGTAACTGTTGGATGTATTTATATGAGACTGTTGGGTGTATTTGTATGTGACTGTTGGGTGTATTTGTATGTGACTGTTGGGTGTATTTGTATGTGACTGTTGGGTGTATTTGTATGTGACTGTTGGATGTATTTGTGTGTTTGTAGGTAACTGTTGGATGTATTTATATGAGACTGTTGGGTGTATTTGTATGTGACTGTTGGGTGTATTTGTATGTGACTGTTGGGTGTATTTGTATGTGACTGTTGGGTGTATTTGTATGTGACTGTTGGATGTATTTGTATGTTTGTAGGTAACTGTTGGATGTATTTATATGAGACTGTTGGGTGTATTTGTATGTGACTGTTGGGTGTATTTGTATGTGACTGTTGGGTGTATTTGTATGTGACTGTTGTATGTATTTGTTTATTAACTAGCACGGTACCTAGCACATGGTCTCTGGCGGCGCGGGCGCGGGCGGCTGGTGCGCGGGCTGCTCGGCGGAGCGCTGGCGCGGCAGCTGCGACGAGTCCAGCACGATGGACGGCCGCGGGGGGAGGTTCTCGCTCACCATGTGGGATAGGGATAGCTCGCTTGATGCGTTTGTGTCGCCTGTTGGATGAGGTATTGTGTGTAGCGGGGTTCTTTGTTATAGTAATATTACTAAATTTAACGTGGATCGAAATATATCCTGGTTTAATTTTATAGTATTAGATGTGATCTCTTTTTTCCATTTCAATGAGTACTAAGTTCTGCAAGTCAATTTGTCAGCTGTTACAGCTCTAAATTAACTGTTTTCTATAGCTATGTATACTCACTTTTTTTTTATTTCTCCAACAGACAACAATTGTGTTACAAGTGGTCATTTTTTAGAGATACCACTTTATAAAGCATATGTCAGAAGACATAATATATCTGGTACACAAAATATGTATTATTACTGACCCGAAGGTTGCCTCGGCACTGGTAGTAAGACTTCTCCACAGGAGTCATCTCCCAGCAGCGGCTGCAACGGCGAGGGCAGTTCGCGACTGTCGATAGCTGAAGACCTCCGTAATGAGTGCCTAGAGAGAATTGAAACATTTATTGGAGTGACTTTAGTAATATTAAATTCTTAAAATAAAAGTAATTTAAAATCACCAAAACAAAAATAGAAGAAAATTAAATACGAAATTAGAACAGAATTTAAGTAACAAAATAAAAGGGGTCACGACCCCCACCAACCACATTTCAAATCCGGACCTGCAACAAAAGCATTGTAAACAAGCCATACCTCTGATGCGGCAATCGTCTATCGCTAACAGTGAGCAGGGTGGCACTCTGTGGGGGCATGGCGTGGTCGTGACCGCCGGAGTTGACGCACACGCTGATGCTGATGCCGCTCACCTCCCCCCGCTCCTCCCCTGCCTCCACCGCCTCCTCCTCCTCGTATCTGTCCAAGACAGTCCCCAATTCTAGGCTACGGTTGAAATTTACTATGTAGTTCTTGGATAACGTTTCGGACGTTCACAAAAGCGATGCTTTTTAGCGGTATTTTTAAATTTCAATTTTGCCATTGATAAATGTTTTTATATGTAGGTACTTAGCAAAATTGCTAGAAATATCAAGCAAGGTTACGGTGGAACTTCCTATTTTTATTTTAGTATGAAATATAAAACGGAACATATGAACACTTATTTTTCCGACACATCACAGACAAGAACAAACTTTTATCTTAAACTATAAAACTACATAACCCACACATCCTTTTTCTGATATACAATAAAGCGACACTGCGTCACACCATCTCCCATAAGACTCACCGTCGCTGTATGAGGTTCTCCATGATGATGTAGTCGTCTTCCTCGGCGCCGCGAAGATGTTCCTTCTCCATGAAGAGCGCGAACTCGGGGTTGGACATCTCGCTCGCGTGCCGCCTTCGAATTGTAGGGGAGGCTGCCCGGGGAGATAAGAGGCGGGAGGTGATGGGCGTCCTGGGAAGATAATTAGGTTTTATTAATGAGAATGATGAACAGGTGGTTCGTTTAATGATAGTGTTTTTTCATAATCTGATGGAGAGCTGAGAACTTTTTATTAAGCCCAGTGATGTCACAATGGGCTTCAATGCGATAGGCACCCAGAGACTTTAAATGTTAAGAATCATGATGTCCAGTGGTCTTACTGGCTATATTATACTTTAAGTTTCGTCTTGGTGCATTCAACTTGTTCTTGAAAAAATAGTCCAAAAGTCGATTATGCTTCACAAATATTTTGGAATGGTCTTGCATCCTTTTTCTATTTTCGCTGCATTATACGAAACTTTAATTAAATTTGGTCTAATATTGGTTTCTTAGAGTTAGGCGAATGTTACACATTGATATAAAACTATTATTTACGGATTTTATCGCGGATTTGGTTTAATTTTTACATTTGTTGACTTCCCGATGTTTCGATTACTTTAAAGCTTTCGTGGCCACGCATTATCTTCGTTTTGACCAGCCCCAAGTCCTCGCAAAAGAACACCGTTTCCGTTACACATAAATAACTTAATGTTTGCTATAATATGATAAAGCATTTTCAATACTTTTATTTCCATCAGTAACTCTAAACGGCGATTGAACTACTTATCAACTATTACTTATCCCTAATTATAACCTGGGTGTATGAGGCGGAGAGAACAGTCCATACACAGTCTCCAGCTCATCAGTGATGCTGGTGTACTCGTGCATGGCTAGTAGCAGAGACCTGGGAGCACCCCCCACTCGGCTGCGGCCTGACGCGATGCCTGTGGCGCCCCCTGTCGCCTCCCAACCTGATTGACGACCTGAGTATCATATACAGTAGTATAAGGGGGATCTATAGTTTTTTTGGTGGTTCATGATTGTATATTTGTGCTGGTGAAATGATATTGATGAACGTGTAAACCCCATCTTTTGTTGTGGATTCTTTGATCACAATCGTGTATCGTCTTAATCAGCGGAAAATCCAGTGCTAAATAGACCTTTCTTAAAGTTCTTCATAACTTGACATGTTTTATTTTTTGCAAGGTTTTTAAAAACGTCGGTCCTGATGAGAAAAAGTTTACCTCTTCGTCTGAATTTGTGCATGTACAATGGCCTGGAGATTGCTATAGAAACACGATTAGTAACAACGGAATGATGGGTTTCTATTAAAATCTTACCAGTGACAGAGTTGTGTACGGAGCCGGCGTCGACGGCGGAGTTGTCTGGCTCGGAGTGCGTCTGGCTGTGCTGCCTGCGTGGCGCCAGGTGCTGCGAGTACGGCCCCCCCATGCCGCAGTCGTTCCCGCCCTCTGACCGCCTGCGACATCACCCTTACTACCTTACAAACCCTCGACAACTTCTGTCAGCTTGTACAGTTAGTGTTAAAAAAAATTGTGGTCTGTGTGAGGTCATGTTAGAAGTTGAAGAAAGGATTGTGTTGCGTGTTGAAGGTAGTGTAAAAATTTGATACTTAGATTTAGATATTTTAAATATTTTGCAGAACTTTTTAGCATAGGTACGAAAGAAGGTTCTGTAACTAATTCAAAATGTCGAAATAAAAATGAAGATATAAATGGAAAATATTATTTTAATAATCAATTTATTATTTGCATTTATTTTGAAATAGAAACCACTATTTAGTTAGATAGAGAATACGAACGAAAGAAATGAGTGCACAAAGAGACACTTGAATTTAAAAGAGAAAATACTTTAAAAGTTTACATTCGTAATTAAATGTGCGACAAAAAATACGATGTTAAAGGTTTAGAAAAGTTATTTACGACATAGACACTTGTAATGTATGATGCACGAGTTCCATACGTTTGACACAGAGTGCATAGCACGGCGTCGGATGCTACACTGCCAGCCCTACTACAGATGTACCGTGAACAAGTATACTGATAGAACAGTTTACCATGTTAAAGTTTTTAGTTATAGTTAAATTAGATGTAGATAGGATCAATTCTGATTGTATATGGACATTTCTGTAATATATGTTATTTATTGTATTTCTGTGCTTCACTTAAATGACCGTGAAAGTACCACAATATTCTTCAACTAATATTTTAGGGCTGATACAGTAATATTTTAGCGCAGACAGTAAAATAACAGATGTTTAATAGATAACTGTCTTTACGTTATCTTTTTTTATTTTGATTGATGAACGAGCAAGTGCATCACCTGATGCTAAGTTATTACTAATTTTGACTTCGCCTGGATCATAGTTCATTATATATTACCGCTTGTTGTAGAACAGTGATGCTATTATTTTACAACATTACAGAATCACATCTTAATGGATCTTGATCCTGTTGCAGTCTCATCATTTCAGCTACAGGAAGTCAACTGCTGAACATAGGCCTCGGATATCTTTCACTCGGCCCAAGGATCTCCAAATTGACCTGTAGAAAGTGGCCTGCATCTAGCGACTTTCTGTAAATTTAGCCAGGTCGTCCATCGATATTGTAGGCGGACATCCGACATTTCGCTCGCCTGCACGTGGCCTCCACTCTAGAACCTTTCGGCCCCAACGGCCAACAGATGTGCCCGCTTACTGCCACTTCAACTTGCTAATCCTCTGCGCTATGTTGGTAACCTTTGTTTTCCTACGGATATTCTCATTTCTGATTCGATCTCGTAGGGAAATACCGATCATATACCGCTTCATAGCGCGTTGAGTGACGTTGAGCCATCTCATGAGACTCATAGCAGAGGTGACGTTTTGGTGCCTAAGTCACCACTGGTTACACAACGGTTAAAGACTTTTGTCTTTAGGCACTGAGGAATATTTGATGACAAGTCGTGATGTAGTTTTCCGAAAGCTGGGCAGCTTCCGATTAAAATGACTACCACTTTCGAAGAACTTGACATTAAATCTTATTAAATATGCATCGATTGTTTATTATTTTTTGTGTATTTGTTAGCACAGAATACACAATAGGACAGAATCTTGAGGACAGAATTGATCCTTATCATAATTTTTATTATAGTTGAAGTGCAAGTGTTAGCGATAGTACGATTAACACAAAAATAAAGTGTGCTAGTGTATGTAAGCTATGTGTGTGTACACATCGAGCCACTACCACTAACTACAGCTATATACAAGCCAAGCCAGTCGCAATGAGTCAGATTGACTTACTGTTTCCACAACCGTCTCCTAACAGATGCAAGAAAGTAACAGAAAAATAAATTGAAATTATAACAAAACAATCGATGGATCAGATTCGTTCAAATTTAGTTAGAAATAAAATTGTTTTTGCCGATCTTGTGGATTCGTTCCGTTTTCATGTGATGACAATGATCGCAATTCATAATGAAAATATAAGTGTTGTACATGTCCTGACAAAACTACTTGGGGTAAGTCCACCAAGCATCTATGCATTGTTTGAATAGTGATAACATAAAAAATGCTTGATGATCATTGCAATCCTATAGAGTAAGCTAGGTGACATGTATAATTTGTAACTTATAACTAACATGGATGAACGCCTGCATAATGATAACTAAAATTAACCCATAAAATATTATCCTCCTTCAGCAGTCTGGTGAATATCAGTCAAATGCAATCCTTACAACAATAAATTGTATGGACATAGCCTTACAAAATCAGGTGCTAACAGTACCATGAGTTTCATAAAGACATGTACTTGAACCAAAAGTGATGGCCCTGAGTACTAAAGCTAGTGATAATGGTAGGTGGTGACAGTTACCGTCGCGTGTTGGCCGTGCGGCGGGTGCCTGCCGAGGTGGTGCGTGGTCGAAGACTTTGCAGGTCGGTAGGCATTTCACGCACTTCAGGGAAAAATGCATCGTCTATCGTTGATGGAGCTGCATGGGACAAGTCTGAATAGAATAATATATATTGTGAGTTGGTAACTTAAATTTACACTTCTGTAACTACATTTATCTGTTTTGAGAGGTCTGTCCAATCCATTTACCTTTGCTAAGGAAAGCACATTGTAAGGCGTATGAATTGAGTATGTTGCTTTTATATAATTTTTCGTTTTTATTGATTATCATCGCTAATTATATAAGATTATCTATAAACATAGAATGGTTTTGCTTTGACGATACAAGAAGATGTTGTTTTATCATCTGAGCTACCAAAAACCTCTTTCATCCACATCTTTATATCGAGTACCCCTTACCTTTCTTCTCATCGCTAGGCTCTGTTCTATTGCTATCCGAAGACCTTTGTCTGGCTGGAGTAATCGAAGGTTGTGGTCTAACCACAGTCACATCAGGACCTGCGGCACTTCCAGCTGAAGACGTCGATATAGAATCCGCTTCAGGTTCCTTCTCAACACCACCTTCAGGCCCTGACTGAGGCAGCTCGTCCTAATTAGAAAGGAGGGTGGTAAAGCATTGGATTTTATATTAAGATCAGTTGCTAAGATAGATAAAGGATTCAGTCTTTTGAGTTGTAGTTGAAACCTCGTTTGTTGTAATGAGTTTCTCAAGAAGCACATGAGATTCCAGAAAAATAAATATGGTGCACGAATAAAAGCTAAACATGGATAATTAAAGCAAATTTCATTGTAAACGGAGGAGGGTGTGTACAGAAATAAAGAAATAATAAATATGTGCATGTATTTCTTGAGTGTTGATTTTAAGCTGTTGGTTCGCATCCAAGATTTTGTTAAGACTATGATTGTTCATAATAGTAATACTAAACTTTGGTATATTTGATTAACTCTACAGGCAGATGGCTTTTTATACTTATTAAATTACTAAGTACCTAAAGTTTAAAACATTGGCTAGATAAATACAGCGAAGATGGAAACCAACAGCTTTATTAAATTAAAAAGTAAAATTACAACTTTGTAAAAGGAATATCGTGTGTATAGATAAATTAAAATTTAAAGCTGTGCATTGTTAAATAAAAACGATGCAAACAACGAAATAGTACTCAGATGATCAAGCACGATCAATGCTTTGTAATAATCGAAACGATAATTTGGATGTAAGAGATATACGCCCAAATACTGGAACGCAACTTAAATATAAATGGCGCTTAACTACGTTAATCCCGATTAAATGTACTGGATAAGTGGGCCGTGCGCTGTTAAGAGCAACTTATAATTTGAATGGCGTTCCAGTATTCGGGCGTTAGAGTTCTATTTAAATTAGTATAATTCAAATTTTGATATTTTTGGATAGTACATTCGTGCTTTAATCCTCCTATTAGTTATATTAACAGCCATAGGTGCTGTCCCACATGATACAACCAAAAACATACTTACGTGTACATAGATTTAGATATTTCAACTAGTTCGTAAAGTTTGCCAATTATACGTACATTTGAGTTAGCTCCGCGTTGCAATGTCTAAACAAACATAAATTTGATATGGAATATTGTGATTTATAACAGTATTCGTGGTTTTGGAATGTGAGATGAGGTTTTGATATCCGCACCGGGATAGATTTTTGTTGATTATCAACATATATTTATATGTTTCGGATCTGGGTGTTGTGATAGTAAAATGTATTTTTTTAAATACTACCACACAAGATTATGGGATGGGAACTTTATGTGTGACTATTGTGTGAAATTATATATTTTATATTCTTAATTAGTTTATTTACTCTAAAGTTTACTTTTAGACATTCGTGGCAAATAAAATCGAAAAGTTGTCCCACAACGAATTAAATTATATTGAAAGTTAAATTCATATAATATTAAAACAAAGCACGTATATTAATTAGTCTAGAATATTCCACAAAGGTGTGAACGTGCTCCACGGACCGCGATGCCGTCGATAGTCTTTCATTACAGTTTGAGTGTCGAAATAAATCCTCGTTAGTTATGGTAGTATTAAACCCGAGCAATTATTTGCATTCACCGCATTGGGAACCGCCGACGATCATTCGTAGAGATAGCTGTGATTTTAAACGGATTTTTTTTGCATAGTAATTGTATGAATTTCAGCAATGCGTACGAATTGCTGTTGTTGGATTTATGGCAATGTTGATGCTGGACTACACGAATCTCTAAATATTTTTTGTACATGACTGTTAGTGGACTTAACACATATTATTTGAATTAAAAGTATAATTGTTTGAATTTGAATATTTTCATAATGCTACTCGTATTATTTTAAATCGATTTGTTTCAATTTAGTTTCAATTATATGTGTAAAAGTGTTATGAAAAATATCACGGTATAAATAACTATATATCTCAAATATACGAGTTCACAATATTACAGTCTGTTTGTAAAGTGCTGTTTCTATTATATATTGCTAAGTATTAACAATACTGTCAACATTTCAATTAAAATAACTGTTCATTAAATTGTTCTGACACGACGTTTTAAATAATTAATTTTGCTTAATTGTTGCACACAATCCTTTCGACGCTGAACTAAATTGTATAAAAAGTAATTAAGAAAATAGCAAGGGAAAACTGGTACTAAACGAGAGGCCGCGGGTTCGATCCCCGCACCGAGAGAAATGTTTGTGCGGCCCACAAATATTTCTTCCGGGTTTGGGTGTTTGTGAGACCGAAAACTCTCTCGCAGTTCCTAATACCCACGGCACAAGAATCGATCTTAGTGTGGGGTCAGGACTATGTATGTGACTGTTGGGTGTTATTTATTTATAAACTCTATTGTCTCTGAGAGACTCGTCGAGCTCCGGAGTTGGTATCAATTCTTTGTGTGCCATTATTGATCCTGGCTGACAGGAGTTGCAGTGGTGTTGCGGGCGGAAAAGTCTCTCATATTTATATTCCATAATTGGTAGTAGAGCCCAGGGCGAATTTTTACCGGACCAGCAGTATATAGATATATATTTTAAATAGTATATGAAGTATTTAAAATAATAATGATATTTATTAATCTGTAGGAGAGCCCAGGGTGAAATTTTATCGTGCCGTACCGTGTTAATTTTATATATAAATATATATATATATATATACATATTTTTTATTAAATAGTATTGATGTAATGTAAATGCGTTTTGTTCTGTGAAGGCGAACGCGGAGCTAGGTGTACTGGAAGCGCTTACGTCGGAGGGCTGCGAGGCGCGCTCGTCCTCCTCCTGCACGGGGCGCACCGTGAACCGCGCCGCGCCCGTGTCGCTGTCCGACAGCACCTGCCGCGCATGTCGCGTGTCACACACACTCATGTCGGGGGAGCGGAGCGGAGTGTCCTTTGTAAATAGTGAAGTGTCATGTGAAATGATTGAACACATAGTGTTGGTATATCTAATTGGGTATTTAGCTTTTGACAGCCTGAAGTGGTTCGATGGCCGCACCGTGACAAATGTTGGTGGAGACCACAAATGTATCTTTCGGTTTTGGGTGTTTGTGGGATCTCAAAGTTTCTCGTAGTTCCTGGTACCCACGACACAAAACTAGATTTTAGTGTGGGGTCTCTTGTGTTTATACTCGTATTATAGACATAAATGTCACAATAAAGAAAGAATACAGTCATAAGCACGAACTGCTGGATATACGAGTGTTTCAGTGTTTTTTGTTCAATACTTGTACACTGGATATTGGAGTTGAAGTTGGCGTTTTGCTTTAGAGGTCGTAGTTACTGCTTTCTGGATATATATTTCACTTGCCGGCATATATTTTTGAACATGAACAGAAAATTTGAAAACGTTTTCCCGATGCAGGAGTAGGGGAATTTAAAATATTTGAAATTATGGGCCGACTCTTTATAGTAATACTCGTATATGCCTCACCGATATACTATAAATTGGAATCTTTAAACTTCAACTTATAAAGTTTGGATACGCAGGTAACATCTATTTAGTCATAGTATATTACTCATACTATATTTATCTTAAAATATTTAATTGCATACATATCTATTAGTGAGAACTTGTCATTGACTGTATGTTATTTGTATGTACTATGTCTACTTCTATTGTCAATTATCGTATGTTTTCCATGTTATTAATGAATAAAAAGAAAAAATAATAATAATAGCATCAAATTAACATTTTCAATCAATAATATTCTAAATCTCCGCTCCGCTTCAAAGCCGCACATCCAGCATGACATATCCAGGCGCATCTGGTATTTGTATCCGCGTATTCAGTTTCAATTAAGTGCAAGTTTCGCACAGGAAATGTAATTCATCTTGATTAATGCGCACGTTGAACTAGTTCACCAATAAATTACTTGTAGTACTGCATTTTAATGCGAGTGTAGTTTACTACACCACTTTGAAAAGAGGGTTAAAGAGAAGTTAATATCTCTAAGAGAATCGCTAAGCTTGACGCACATTTATTTGCGAGTAATAGTAGAGTAAGCAATAGGGACAAGTGAAAAGACACTGTAAGTCTTTCTTTTCTAGTTTTTACTGTTGCTGCAAGGTTTTGGGAGTTAGATAAGGGACGTCCTAGTGATCGTGCCTAGGGAGTAAGATGTTCTAAATTGAAAATACCACTGTTGATGCTGATGTTTAGAAGTTACAGAGGTAATTGAGTAGTCAGGGTACCTTCTAAATCCTACAGTTTATTGCCCTTGTTTGCGTCTACCTTAGGTACTTTCATGCATATTACTCTACCTAAGAAAATAAAAATCAGTTGAGAATTCGAACTCATCATCAACTGCACTTAAAGAATGCTCTGTTTTTTTTTTGCAATTGTAATGAAGTATTTTTATATTTTCAGTAAATAGCACCGAATAAAAACTTTTGCTACAAATGTATGGTGCATAGGAACTGCAGTAATTAACAGCTGTCTTGTAGTTGGCCAGTAGCTACGCGTTACACTAATTGAGATTAAATGACTAGAATTTCAATTTATAACACGAAAGTTTTCGTAACATAGTTGGTAAAGACATTGAAAGATAAACCAGAAGTCGCAGGTTTCAATCACTGAAATAAATGGTGGTGGAAACCACATAGTGGGGTTTCTAATCTGGGTGTTATGGGAACGAAAACTTCTCATTGTGTGGGAGACATATGACACAAGATTTGTTATAATAATAAGCGGCCAGGGCTATGGGACAAATATATTTGAAATATGAAAAAAAAAAAACAGTATGTCTCCTTCAGATTTTTAGGGACATAATTTAGTTGCAATAATTGTTTTATCTGAAGGCGTGTTGAAGGTGAATGACGTTTCTCTTTGTTATCTCTGTCGAGGTATCGAAAATCGAGTTAAAAACATTTCGCGCGTCAAAAATATGATAACTAATTATTTTATCAGAAAAAAATATGTAGTAATATTAAAACACCAGTAAAACAACGAAACACCAAATACACCAAATACGCCAAAGCCAAAACGAATTTTCGAAAAAACTCGTTTATTGGATCCAAACATCAAACATGAAACAAAGTACACGTGAAGTTTAAACTAGCATTAGAATAAAGCCAATGTAACGTGGCGATTTCGACGTGTCTCTAAAAAATTGTGCGGATGTTTTTAAATCTATACTATACGAGTATAACCTGTTATATTAATAAAGACAAACATTTTGATATGTTTTTTAAAATATGTTTAGTTTATCCTAGAAAACAAAACTCGACATTATAGACGCGATTTCCAGAGGAACAAATAAACCGAAATAAAACGCGTGGTTTTGTTCCTGGTCAGATTAGGTCAGAAATGTCAAAATAGCCACGTTACATAGACGTATGTGTAAACATAATAACATCGAGTAATGACATGCTCATGGGTTACACGAATGTTGCAATTAGTGCTCGCAAACTGTTTGTTCCAACATCAAACAAGCACTTACTCGGGAGTAATTCGCTTTAAAACATCTTCGAGGAAAATGCACAATTTCATTCCATGAGTATAAAACGAAAGTATAACATTTAAGATACTTTTATGAGTGTGAGATGTTTTGCAAAACAAATTTTGTTGATATCTTGAATTATAAATGTAATGGTATCATGGGTTCCTAGTTTGATTCTATTAAAGAATTAATTTTCAGAAAGAAACCATGGCATTGTAAATATTTATTTCCATGATCTCGGAATTTCGTGCATTTATATAGTTTATTGAGTTCATAAACTATTCTATTCCGTCACGCTAGACGCAAACTTTGGGAAAATGTTTGCTAATTGAATTGGGTAACAAACTTTCATTAATCAATAAATTCGACAAACTTTATATTTATCTGTTTCTATCTCGTAGTTGCTTTCACAGAATTGCCGTGACTTTATAGCCTGCAATAATTTCTCTTTTATCACATTCTGAGAAGTTAAATAAGATCGGCTCACTATCGAATGCACTTGATCCGCTTCTACCTATTCTTTCGAAGGCAGAAACTAGAGCCTTTATAAATGCATTACATTAGAGCGAAACAAACACGTTCCCTAGTTCAAACCCTAGTGTTCCGTCCCTACGTACTTCTTCAGGGATATACATTTTTAGTATGTTGTCCATCCTTACCTCCGATCTATCACTAGCAGTTCTAAGCCTGGCGCCTCCAGCCTGGAAGGTGGGTGGCGGAGGCCCCAGCGTGTCCGTAGATCCTCGGTTCACCAGCGAAGGATGTGTCGCCATGAACCGATGTATCACTGCTAGATGGTTCATCGTCTGCTCCGCTATGTCCTCCAGTTTACGCAACCTGAACTCTACGCTCTGTGGATATGGTTCAGTTTGGATTGATGATGATTTTTAAAGTGCACGTGGTGTATCCATAACATGTTTGAACGATTTCAAAGATACATTTGGTTTTAAACTATCAAGTCTATAGGAAATTAGAGATAGGCAATCTTTAATTTTAAAACAATAATGTTTAATGGTTGCAATTCAATTTAGTAAGAACGATACTTAAACTTTATGAATGGTAATATTTTTTTGTAAATGATAAGTTAATTCTTACCTGCACAGATTGTATTTGACAGTTGGCCTTTTGGTTTAGGTCTTCCATTTTCGTTGTGATATGTTCTACTCTATCCGTTGTATTTCTCACACGCTCCTCTATAGAATTTGATAACTTAACTTCCTAAAATAATCAAATGTATTACTTTAATGATTATGTAAAATAAAATATGTTTTAAGATTTGTATATAAACAAGAGGATTGGTATAAGTTATAATTAACAGAAGTTTATCAAAATTACCATCCAAAAACAGAATAGACAAGATCTCGCAAAGGTATTTCGAAGCCGCTGCTTATCAAGCGATTTCTAATGACCAATTTCATCATATTTTTTTAAATTTTAAGGACAATATAGGATCAAGAATCGCTGAAGATAGGTCATGAAGTTGGCGATGCTTTCCTTAAGTAAAAGCAAATAATTCTAATACTCACTTGTTCCCTAAAATAGCCTTCGACGCACTCCTCCTCAAAATCATACAGTCTTTCCATGTCTTCCTTCTCCAGAAACAGTTTCAATCCGTTGTCGTACTGAAACCGCTTGTGTGAGACATTCCTCGTCACCCACTTTCCTACTGCGTATATGTGGCAGAATATTATTAGTGGTGGTGGTAACACCGGCTTCTGTTCGTATTCCATCACCACTGTGAACCTTTGGAACATCCATACCTACGGACATTTCATGTGTTAGAATCTTTGATTTTTTAGTTAGTTATGTTCTTTGAGTTCTTTAGTTGTTTTTGTTTTGATAAAGTTTATTACTTGCCAAATAGTTTATTTATTGGTAATACATTAAAACTTAGGGCTCATCTGAGGTAGGCAAACAAAAAAACTGTGGGCCTATAAAGTTTATTTGAACAATAATTTAAAGAGAACATTAGGCTAAGTAATATATAAATTATTTTAATAATATGGTTGAATTAATATAGATAAATAATATTTAATTGCGTAAAGGTAATAAATTTACAGATACAGGCTAGTTAATAGAAGATGCATCATTCAACAACGTAAAATAAGCGAAATTATAAGAAATGTAATTCATTGAGAAACAAAATTTAACTTTCAAAGTGCAAAATGTAGGCTGTTAAAATACAAGGCATTAGATTTATTGGCCTTTATTATAACCGAAACATAAGCTGCCGAATCTTGGACATTTAAAAAATCTTGTTTATTAGTAACTGTTAGCTTAAAACAAAAAAAGATTCATTGATGATCTTATAGATTCAATAGGATCATTCCTAAACCTAATGCCTCGTTAGAAAATAAAAAAAGCAAAACAAAACATAAACCTGATGCGAGACTTCATTGACTTCATTGAATATATTGTTAAAGACCGCGATGAGAAGGTTTATGAGCAAAATATTGGCGACGAGCAGGTAAACAGTCATTGCGATTGGAGTGATCCAGTGGCCGGTCACACACTTCGCGCCTCCTAATACTTTGTCACATTCGGGGTCGATTTCATTGGCGAAGACTTCCCCGTACAACATGAAGTACGGTTGGAAGAATACCTACGAATAACATCCTTTATTCAACTAAAAATAAACAAATAAACAACAGTTTGGTTCGAATGGTCATTGGTGGCTCGGCATTTGGACGGAATTAGTTGGTAATTTGCTGGAAAGTGCTTTAGTGCACGTGGAAAAGAATTAAAAATGTGCAATAATTTTAAAGAAATTATGTGCATTCGCTTTTTAAGATTTTATTCAATTCTGCGACAATTGTTTTAAAACAAACATATTTATTACTAAAGGAAGACTATACAGGGTATATCAAGACTGCTACCGAAAACGAAGCCGGGTGGTAGTTTAAGCGACTTCAGACATAATGCAACAGAAAAAGTTGCAAAAAAAAGCGACAATTTTTTTTTTGTTATTTTTTTCCTATGGCCATATTTGGGTGGTAAATACATTTTTTCCTAAAATAATAGTGTATGCCCTTTTATTTATAAATACTCTAAGGTATAAAAGAGTTTAAATTATTATTTTAGCAAAAACTATGGATTTACCACCCAAAAATGACGATATTTAAAAAATCATAAAAAATAATTGTCGCGTTTCTATGCGAAATTTTTAATTGCATTGTGTTTGTAGCCACTAAAACTACCACCCGGCTTCATTTTCGGTAGCAGTCTTGAGATACCCGGTATTTAAATACTCAAATTTCTAAGAACAACTACTACAAATTTAATTAACTACAAATAAAACTCAGGTAACCACTCAAACCATTTACAAAATAATACAAACTAAATACTTAAAAACTAAATACAACTGAAAACAAAATAATAAAATACGTGAACGAAATCAAAATCCATAAACTAAATCTCGCAACAGGTGTAGCAAAACTAAATTTGGTACAACATCGAAACAACTACATCGATATGAGCGTGTTGAACCTGATGCGATACGCCGTTGACTTCTATGAAGATGTTATTGAAAACCGCTATGAGGAGATTGACGAGTAATATGTTAGCTATGAGGAGGTACACGCTCATGACCAGCGGTGGGACCCAGTGGCCCACGCGGCACTCCTCCAGGCCAGGCAGGCCGCACGGAGGGGCCATCTGCTCGGCAAATACTTCGCCGTATAGCATGAAGTAAGGTTGGAAGAACACCTGAAATTATCACTTAGACCATAGACATCGATACCTTTTTTTAAATAGCACGGCAAAGTCCACTGAGCCTGATGTTAGGCGAAAGCCGTCCAGAAAGAGCATCGAATGACATGAGCCAGCGGTCCCATGCCATTACATTTGGAGATTTATAGCTTTTATTGCGGTTTTCTTGTTTTATCTTATTCGTTTGTTACATCTTTGTTAATACGTATTTTATATGAAACAACTAAATAACTAACAGATATGGTTCATATGAACACAATAGTTTTAGATTTATTATTAAAATTCCTACCCTTATTTATTACTAAAACGTGGCTAACATGTTTTATTAATTTGAATATTAATGTGATTTCGGTATTGTTTTAGAATGTTTGCTGAGCTTATCTAAATGGTTTTAAAATATCAATAGAAACTGATATTGATAGGTATTTTTTTAGTTTAGTATTAATAGACGATGTTGATCATAATATGTTTTATTTTATACTGTTCCTAGTCTAGCTGATCAATAAAATTTATATCACTGAAGTGGTTTTTAATAACTGTTACGATATCTTAATCAGCCTAACATTATCGTCATATACAAAAGTATTCTTTGACAGTATCAACTATAGCTGTTCTCCGGGGACCGATGTATCCTGTTCAAAATTTTCAAAAAATCTCCTATTTTACATAAGGCATCTATTTTGTTAGATTTATATCTCCTAATGTATTAAAAAGATATAATTTCACTATATTATTAAACGTTTGCACAACATTACCTCTCTAATCAAGTACCAGCTAGCCTCTTGTTCGGGATAGAGTATGGCCTGTCGAGCCACTCCAAATGACATGAGCACCACAAGCAATAGCACCACGAAGTATATCATGTTCTTCACCATCTTACCCATCATTGTGACTAGAGGACCTGCGGAGGAAGATTAATTTAGACTTACTGAATGCAGATTTTCTATGGTAGGTCTGCTGATTTGTAATAGCCGTGGTGGACTATGGCCATGGCATTGCTGGGAAATTATAGGATTTGTAAACTGAGAAAAGAGTATTTATATTATTTGTTTCTAATTGTGTGCGTTCACTTTGTAATATATTTTATTTGCTTAAAGAGAAGAAAAAAACTGAAAAAGGATTTGATTTCAGGATCGAACTGTATACCAAATCTGATAAAAAGCGGTGTGAATATTTAGTTCCCAATCCACGTATAAACGTGGATGCAAAGTTCTGTGGATTTATAAGTTCTTTATTCGAAACTGCTGCGGACATTTTACGTAAATATTGATTGGGGACAGAAAAACAAGTTACAAAAGCACACTACATTTTATTTTCGTAAGAATAGCAACTAGTTTTACATCTGCAAAATTTTCGGGTATTTTCGGACTTTATATACTTTTGCCGAACGTGTCCGCGTTGCTGTTTTACTATGAACCTTGAAACTTTATAACCTGGGCCCAATTAAATTTCAGCTTTTCAGCGAATTTACTTCCTTTCGATGTTTGCTTAAATTTACAGTTGAAAATTTTGAATCTGTTTTTATTTTTATGAATTTCAAATTCATTGAGCAATTGATTATACATTGGGTCTTCCGTATTCATAAAAATATAAAAGTGTCTCCTAAACATTACATACTACAACTAACTACTACGAAAACAATAAGTATAATTGGTTTGAAAAATATAAATAGGTTTTATATAAATCTTTAAATTGATTATGATACTTATCATCATCGTAATGTCCCACTAAAAAGGAAAAGGCTTGTCTTCTCACATTTCTATCTCTCCCTTGACTTTTTTAAGGTGCCATTCATTAAAATATACAATCCAATGAAGCAAACAGTAGGTAACATGTATCTTACCTAAGTACTTATTAACACCCAATATATTAAGTATCCTGAGATACCAGTAGATGATGTCGACGCAGTAGATGACGCGGCCGACGTCCATGGATCCGGAGCGCAGCCGCAGCGTGAGCCCCACCAGGAAGAATATTATGAAGCCGGCGTCGTACGTGTTCCACATGTTCCACGCCCACACACTGAACTTATGTCTGGAATGTTTCAGCGCGTTTAACTTCTACTTTTGATTCTAATAAAAAATATCTAATACTCTTATTTTCTCTTTTCTAAATTCTAATGAATCATTTATTCTAATTCTCATAAATTCTAATGTTATCTGGTGATAGCACATTAGTTTATTTGATAACTACTTCGTGTAAGTCTTTTGTATTATCTAGTGATAGTACATCAGCCAGCACATCATCCAGCGGAAGATTGCTGGCAAATGGAGTGATGGCAGAAGGCGGCACTTATGGTTAAAGAACTGGTTCAGCTGCAGCACCACCCCTCTATTCAGACCAGCAGCTTCCAAAGTTAAAATTACCCTTATGATGTCCAACCTCCGATAAGAGAGGAACTCGAATAAGAAGAAGTAAACATCAGCTAATTTAAAATCGTCTTCGTCTAATTCTTTTATATTACCTGGTGATAGCCTAAATACTTTCAAGTCTATGCAATGTATATATTTAGGCTGTTGCTGCAATGTTACATATAGTGGGATCGCATGAAACAAAAGTGTTTTATATATACCATTTAAATTCTCTGTATTTACTCTGTAACCAATATTATTGAAATTTAATTTTTAACAAGTCGGCATTATATCTGAAGCAGTGTATCCTCAATGTGGTGGATAAGTCGCCTTAAATTCAATAAGGTAGTTTGAAGGAGTAAAACCAGAAGAATGTGTCGGTGACAAATAAGCATTTGGTTTTTCACAAAATGAGATTGAAATTCAAGATAACGCAATTTATTTAAAGAAATATTTTTTGCACATTTTAATCAAAAAGATTTTTTAATTCAAATTGGGCTTTATAATTTTTATACATTAAAGATTTATGATAAACTGATAGAAAATTATTTGTAACAATTTTCCAATGTAAAAATAGACAACTAGTTAAAGAGAATCGCAAAGTAATATCAAATGTGCAATTTTAAATTTTGCTGAAATGTCCACGTTTATTTGACTTTCTCTTGTCAACAGCGTTAATGAAATAAAACGGATTCCCGAATGTTCTTTCAGTTACAACCTTAAAATGTTCTAGAATTCGTGTGATTTGTAGAAACGGCTCTGGCTACAATTCCAGCGTTTGTCGTGGAACTAATGTATTCGTTGAATGCTTTGGGGATCCAATTAGTGTTCAAGCGGCTACATGCTTGTTACCATCAGGTTTGTTTTGTAGAACAAAGATTTCTTTAAAGACAATTCAGTATTAATTGGGATTGTTACAAAGTTTGGTCGTTTCTATTGTGTTACAATGGTACTGACTGCTAAAGACTAAGACAGCTTTGTTATTGGGCTTCATTAATTATAATTAACAATTTATTTATTTGTGACGAATTTTACTGACACTTTATTTGACTGTTGGTGCTGGTTAATATTTATTATCCATTAATAATGTGAGCTTTACTACTGTGTATGTAGTAATTTAAATTATTAAAGTTATTTATATTTCATTGATACATTTTACAACATGGATTTTGGGTGTATATCAAGACCTAAGAAAATATGGAAATCCAAAAGTATAGACTATTACAAACTTTATCAACGATTAGTAGCATCCTTGAACAAGCAATTTTAATTAATAAAAAACCAATATTCGGATTGTAACTATCAATCCATCCGTTATGTAATAAACGTCAAGAAATATCCAAAAGCCAATTCATATCACAAACAACAATTGACAAAAACTGTAGTAATATTTTTCCATCGGCCTGGTCAACAGAAAAATATGTAAAAAGTGTCGAGTTCATCATATTGAACAAAAACTCTATTTACTAGAGTGGATAAATAGACTCCAGTCTTAAGAATAGGTTAGGTAATAGATAAGCTGGCAGGTTTTACCAGTAAATAGGAATATTATTGTTTCGTGATTATGGAATATACTTTGGTATTTGATTACTTTAAACAATTTTATAAGTGTCATTTGTTGAGTATTTGCGTCAAGTCTGGGTATCTAATTTCATAATAAATGTTTGCAGTGATCGCATAAACGATATCATGGAACTTTACCACAGCAATGAAATAATTTCTGAATGGTAAAGGTACCTTTTATGTTGCCAAGAAGTGGTAATAAACAGACGGTCGTAAATCCTATATCCCAAAAGTTTGAGGCAGTAAAATAGGTTGGTGTAAATGAAATAACTTACCTAATAGCAACAGGTTCGGACGTAACAATTTCCCTTATCTTCTCACATAAGAACGTAAGTATATAACATATAGAATATATCTCCGGCCAAGACGGCGTCGGGTTCATCTTGACTAATACTGTATACGTAAACATCAATAGGAACAATATGTAGGCTATCTGGAAAAGAAACGAAGCTTTTATTATCTATATACTAAAATTAATCATGGTCAAAGAATCATTCGCTATCTACAGGATTATTTTCACTATTATGCCATTGAGAATTAATAAACAAATATATTAAAAATAAGTTCGGCAGATCGGTTCATGAGCGTAGTAATGGAACTCTTTTAATAGACGCATTCCTGCCCACAACTGGACATCATTTATGAACCCGATTTATTAGGATTTCAGCGGTATGATCGGGCCCAAACTCGATTTCCTGCCTGGTTACCTTTCATAAATGCTATATTCCTACCCTTCTAAATAAAGAGGTTTTATGCTAAAAGTGCTGTATTTTTATATAATACCACCTCGATTTTAGACTTTCCCTTGAAGGAAATTTTAAGGAATCAGTTTTCCCTTTGTGATATTTTTGCATTAATTTGACTGAGAACTTTCATGAGCTCAGTCAATTCTTAATACCGAGCTACTTATAAAACCCTTTCCCCTTAGACGCCCTTTGAATTTTGAAACTCCTTGAAACACAAAAATTTGTATTCTATAAGAGTTTTGTAAGGATAATTGCATAGTCAAATACAAATACATTTGATATATCATTTACCATTATCAAATGTGCCATACGATTTACCCAAGTAATATTCATACCAATAAAGAGTATAAATCAAACGTACATTAATAAAGCAATAAAGGTCCGTTCATTGTGATTTACAAAGGCCATTTCATTACGGCCAGGTGTGGAAGTGAAACACAAAATAAAAATCCCACTCGCCATATCGATTATCACTTAGCGTGTGGAGCAATGTGGACAGTGATGTATTACTTGGGGATTGTTTGCGTCAGTCTTAACTCCGAATGCAATGGATGCTTGATCCAAATTCCTTTGTTGTCGAGATTCACTTGGCTTCAGTCCGATTTGATTTATCAGATTAGGTTCTTATGTTGATATGTGTGGTTGATGATGTTAGAGTTCTTTCTGGTGCAGTTTCATTTATTTATCTTTGTCAGAGTAGATTTATAGAAAGTACATATCTCACTATGGGGCAAGTGCCTCGCCAGTATGATTAATACTATCATGTTATAATTATCTTCTTCTACGTGTTCCAAGTCGTAGGTTCAGACTATACAATGCACTTTTCGTACAACATTTAGGCATAGATATTTAGGGACATTTAATTTAATTTAGTGTACAAACAAAATCTGTCTGGGCACGGATAGCTAATTTTTAAGTTTTGTTTTAGCTAAAGTACAACTCTGAATATGATGAGGGAGTCAAAGTTTTAAGACGCATTAACGATTTACAATAAATCTTTAACAAAGAAAGAAAAATTGCTAAATAGGTGCCAAATGTGAAAATATCGCATAACGACAATTACATACCCATGGTTCTTCAGCGTTGGGATACTAAAACATCTTATCTTATTGAGAAAAGCTATTTATTAATAATTTGAATGGTTAATAATTATAACCTGACTGAATTATCTGAAATACTTGAAAGCAGTAATATTTTTGCTTTACAATGGTTATGTGCCGGTATCATTAAGTCCAGGGCAGTTAGGCGGAAATTATGCGACCTCATCATTATCCTACGCAATGAATCAACAAAAGATATAATTGGCGTGGCACCCAACCAGAATGGAGATAAAACAAAAAGTAATGAATGCGTCACATTACATGCAATTATTTTGTTTTCTGTTGTGGATTTCTTTGTGAAGTAAACAAAGGAAAACCCGCGTGTTGGTTTGTTTAGTTAAATTAGTACACATTTAAATTAAACATAGCACACAATACAATTAACGGGAGAGAAGAGATATTTTATTTTGTATATTTGTAAATTTATGTTAGGCACTTTACAACCGTGGTGGCCTGTTGGTAAACGGACTAGACGCGACTGCCAACATATTCACGGTGGTCGCGGGTTCGAATCCCAGGGCACACCTCTGACTTTTCGGAGTCATGTGTGTATTCATAGTCAATCACCACGCACTAAAACGGTGAAGGAAAACATCGTGAGGAAACCTGCATACCATAGCGATTTATAAAAAATCTATGGTATGTAAGTCCACCAACACCGCACAACCGCACTAGGCCAGCGTGGTGGACTATATGGCCTAACCACTCTCAATCGGTAGTCGATTGTAGAGGAGGCCCGTGCCCTGCACTGGGACGTATACGGGCTGATACAGACTTTACAACCACCGCTTAAAAAAATAAGTACTCTGACAAGAATTATAACATCACAATATTAAACTGTACCTATAATATTTTAAAGTATCAAATATTAATGAATCATTTTATTAGATAGAAACGTTATTAACATTACGGAAGATACGAAGGATTGAAAAAAAAAACAAGGTTCTATCAGTCCGGCACAGCGAGATGAAGTTAGAGTGATGATAGCCGAAAAATTGAGAAAAGTTCGTAATTTTTTGACGACTCAATTTGGGAAAATACGGTAAGTGGCAAAGTTAGATACGCTCGTGCCAGGCGTAAATCACGAATGATTATTTTATCGATGGCCGTTCCTGCTACGAGAAATATGTATTCACGCTCAGGATAATGCTTTATTGGAAACACATAAAATTTGTGAACCTAATATTCAATGTATAACTACGTATAATCTTTTGAAAGTATTATTACTGGCACATCTTTTGTTGCACCTCAATACTTTAGAGATTTTTCAACTTAACATTAAATTACAAAATACTCACCGAATCGGCCCAAAATTTGGTGATCGGCGCGGTGAAGAACTCGTATATTTTCTTCCGGAGACGCAGCGGGCGCATCCGCTTGATCTCGGGCGCGTGGTGCTCGGGCAACTCCCTGTAGACGGGCTCCCACCCTACTTTACCAACTTTCCCGTTCTGATCGACACGCGTTTCGCATTCGGCCCCTGAGCCAATCAACGCCTGCTTGAGTCCAGACAAAACGGTATAAACATTACAACAATAAGTTCACACCGCAAAAATAAAAAATATAAAAAGAACATTCACATAGTGAAGCTTGTTGTTGAGAAAGATACAGTGACACAACGAACAGACGTGACAACCAGCAAGGTACGTGAAGCGGAATGTACATACGTATCAAGCTATGCTATACCAAAAGCTGTACAATGCAATTTACAATTTAATAAGAATGCAAAGATAAAAAGTATTGATCGTATGTTGATGTTCATCACAGTAGAAAATACAGCGCAACATCGAAATTTACACATTCTAGCTACTAAACAATACACGTTACAAATTTCGTATACAGCTGCAAAGTAAAGTTGTTCCTCGTTATTCAGTTCCAGAATGTTATAACAGAAATCTGAATTCTAAATAGCGAAGATTTTTAATACATTTTTACTCCCACATTGATGTTATACCATCTACATAGTTTTATTGCGTTACTTTCTAGGAGAAAAGGAACACAATAACGCTAGTAAACGACGACACCGGAAATTAAAATATAATATTTTCATCGCTTATGCTGCACCTCGAAATTTTAATGCCGTATCCATTACCATATTTAGTGAGGGCTTTGAAGAGTTTCTCTTAAGGTGTTTGAGTAAATCAAGATTGGGTCGTAAACTTAGTATCTCAAGATGGCGGTTCTAAATTCCGAGGTTAGCGATAAAAGGCGGCCAATGAAGACGAGAACAGACAAGAGTGAAGACAAAGTATAGCGTCACGAAATTCTACGTCACGCAAAGCCATCTCGCCATGGCAATAAGCACTTTTGCTTTGTTTTCTGCACTTGGTAATACGAACACAATTATTTTACAACCGATTGTTTTGCTATAGAATTAAATGTGGTAATATCGCCACCGTATTTTTTTTAATTTAAATCGCAATTAAGAATTATTCTAATAGAGCCCTCATAAAAAGTCGATACAGTTTCAAATAAATCTGTTGATAACAATTCTATGAATTTTGACCACAGAAATAAAGTTTTGTTGTAGTAGATTTAGACTGACTTTTAGCTTATGGGTTTATAAGTCGGTTACAATAACAATATTATTATAAAAAGATAAAAAGGAAAAACATCTTGTTACTAGCTCCGAGCTAGAGTCGTTTGATGTAATTGGGGCTATTACTTGTTGCAATCTCGATGTTGTCGATACAGCGATGTTAAGTTCTTACTTCTTAGATTAGTTCTGAGCACATTGTCGGAATGCGGATGTTGATAGTAAAGGCAACTAAATTGCTTTTAAATAAGTTTTAGAAATATATAGCTTTAAGATCAATTCTTTTAATTACTATTTTCGAAAGATCAACAAAGAATTACTAAACAGTGGAAATTTTGTAAACTTTTCTAAAAGATGGTAGTAACAACATCACAATTGAAATAACTAATACACGTGTAGTAAGTACAGCTGAGAGTAATTCAACAGTTGTGTCCATAAGATCTGCTGAAGAGTTCGAAGCACCTAATTTTTGGTAAGAAGTGAATACAAAGTAAATAAATAAATAAATAACACCCAACAGTCACATACATAGTCCTGACCCCACAGTAAGATCGAGTCTTGTGTCGTGGGTATCAGGAACTACGAGAGACTTTTCGGTCTCACAAACACCCAGACCCGGAAGAAATAAAGTAAAGGTGAGATTTAGCAAATTGTCAAAATTTTGTTGTGTTCGTATCACAGGCGTGGTTATGCAATTTAAGGCGACGACTGTCTACCTTATTCTTATTCTGTTGTCCCGGCGGTATTATCTTCTTGATAGAAAGTGTACGCCTTTTCACAACTCCAACCTACATACGTAACATAGATATTTCATGCTTTGTCTATTCTTTGCATCTTATTGTCGATGACTTCCCTTCCACCAGTGTAAACATGTTTAGTATTATTAATAATATTAATATGTAAGAGATATGGATTGTACACAGGGCGTTCGTCAAGAGGGATGGGCTCAATTCTTAATTTTATGTACAGTTGCTGATATTATAAAAGGTGCTTGTGTATATGTGCATATTAAACGATTTATAGCAAAATATTTACAAGTATGTATAGTGCCGTAAAAAGACGGCTTCAATTATAGTATTACTTTTTTAGTATTTTTAGGAAACATTTGACAAAAGAATCATACATACCATATGAAACTGTTAAAGTATATCTAAAATATATTAACAAAACCCAATAATTTGTTTCCACTTTTAACGGGCACTGGGTCATCAAATTTCCATAACTTTGAACCTTCGTGTACAATCCATTTGACGTGTTTAGCTTGTCAACAACTTGTTGGCGGCAAATAGATGTTTATTGAACATTGTTAATAGTCGTTAACGTGTAATGTATGGTTTAGACATGGTTGCCCTATTGAATAACTTGGGGTAGGATATGGATTGATTCGGAAGTATTAGTATTTGGAAGGCAAGTAAGAAGTTCTGTTGAAACGTTTTAGAGACATACTTTACATATGCGGATATTGCAATTATTGAACATTAATATGTTTATTAGGAAAAAAATAATCTTAGATTAGTGAAGGCAATGGAATTAAGAGATTAAAACTGTCGAGAGCCGAGTCTTCATTAAATAGCAATTAACTTGGAGAAGCCGGATGCAAAACGTCAGACACCACGATCTCTGGAATTAGGTTAATACCAAGAAAAATATTCCCTGATAAATATAAAAGATAATGAGACATTTTACCATAGCATTTCAAATTAAATGTTTTTTACTGCCAAAGGGGAAAGTCGAAATTATTTAACTTTTAGAACTTGACTTTTAGTCTTTTAGAAGAAGAATGAAGGCAACCATGTCAACCTCCCACCACCGTATAAGAAGTGTGTAAAGCGGCGCCGGTAAGTATCCGAACGCAAGTTACCTCGGCGTCGGTGGGGTCCCTGGTGCTCCTATCGTCTTCAATGCTCTCGTTCTCGAGGTGTTCCTCCTCCGTCTGCGGCATGAGCTGCAGTTCCTCCTTGGACTTGAACTCCAATCTCAGAATGTACAGCGGACACAGCAGGCTCAGAATTACCTTGACATGACGACAAAGCCGATGTGGCAAACGAAAAGTACCACTTAACCATCTCACTTAAGCGGCTACATGCTACGTCTAAGGAGCTTCGACGCCGATTATGTGCAAGTGAGATAGCTATTCTCGAATTGGTGTCTGCATGTTTATGAGTTGATAGCTAATGTATGTTCTTGCATAATCGGCGTCTTGTAACATGCGACTTGCGAGGTCCAATTCAAAGCTCATCGACACACAGACACCGACACGCGTTCACTTCATGTTATATATCTAAGTTAATCTATCGCTCATTTCTACTATGATCGTGCCGTTAGATTTCGGAAACAAGGGTGATTCATTTCCATTTGACACCATAATCCATATTCAACTTTTAATGCACGGAAATATTTAGACTGTAGTTATCCAAATTAACAATATAAATCCTAATAGCTCCCTTGTTTCAGTAATCAAATATCGTGCCAATGATAAGTTGTGCGTTAATAAAGTGGAAACTAAAGAAAGAGAAACGGCAGCTGTACATATTTACCTTGAGGTTGGTGTTTTTCCTTGTTCGCAGTCCTCCCATCCACAGGTCAGCTAGTATGATTTGGGAACACGGGTGGGCTAGAAGCGCCCGGTGGTTGGCCGTCACGGCGAGGCTGAGGCAGGTCTGTCCCGACCAGTTTTGGAGTTCGCATGTTAGTAATTGTTGAGCTTGATCGTCGTCTTGCCGGTAGCAATAATCCAGAAGCTCCAATGCTGTATAGGTTAAAAAAAAATAACATTGCTTACATATTTTACAAAACTGTTGTGTGTAATTAATTTAAATTGAGGACAGTTCAGGAAATTCGGGATCATATCTTTAATAGTAAGCCATAGACAAAAGAAGTCTAAATAAAAGATCTAATGAATGGCTCGTAAAAAACTTCATAGACATTTCTTATTATATTATATTTCTTATCGTGTAATAAAGTTGAGGGTAGAAAAATAAAAGTATTATATCTCAGTAGATTGAATGCAATTCTTCATTTCGTTTTATAGCAGTAATTAGATTTATGATAAAACGTTTTCGTTGAAAATTTTGAAGTCGTTTATAAAACAAAAGTATAATTTGTGCAGACTTGAGTAACACAGACTGCCTCGGTGGCGTAGTTGTACGAAAATACGGTTACAAAACTGAGGTCTCGGGTTCGAATCCCGGGTTGGGCAAAGTGATATTGGATTGTTCTGTTCATTATCAGCCCAGAGTCAGGAATTTGTGCCCGATATGGCGATAGGCTCGCCACCCATCACATCGTGGGGCGGAACATACAAGGCGAAAAGTGGGTGTCCTGGCACCTCTGCCTACCCCATCTGGGAAAAAGGCGTGAGTTTATGTATGCACATATGTATGTTGAATAACATTGACAAGTTCTAAAAGTCAAAAATCACGAAAAGAAGTTATTGATAATATAAGAAAGAAAAACATCTTTTGTTTATTTTTAAAACATTGAACGTGAAACCAGTCATTCGTGTCAAGTAATCACAGCTTGGTTAAAGTAAACATGCAATTTAATCAAAACTTAAGCAGTTTCTACAGCTGATCAAACTTGAACGTTAATGATTTTCTTCTATTATTTACATTAGTTTTACTTATTTGCCGTAAAGCAGAGTTCAACAATTCCACAAAACAGCCTTTAGAGATCCTACGACATTTGAGTTTAAAACTGTGCAAGTTAGATTTGTTTTATCTAACTCCTAGTAGCTATGAGACTCTAGACGAAGGATAAATTTAGTTACTTTTATGCCCGAAGTTTATTAAGCATTAGTATTCAAAGTTTTGAGCAAACATTTTATGATTCGATTGTTCAGGCTAAATAAAGCCAGAGTTGGAACAAAACTTCTACAGTACAATAGGATTTGCATTATCTTTATAAGAAAGAACATTGTGTTTTGTGCGAATGAAATAATTATATAATTGGATCGAGAAATAATTAAAAATAACATGTATTGCGCGCTCTTTACTAGAAAAATATGGAATCCATTCGAGTTAATGATAATTATTTATCTGTTCTCAATTAAGAAATCGACCTGCAATCATTTCGTCTTGTCAAAACTTGAATGACCTTATCTTTCTCTTAAGCTTTCAAGCATAAAGCCAAATTATTCTTAATCACACACAAGATAATTCAATTTGCTTATTTTCAAAATTACTATCAGCTATCAAGAACATTGTTACAATAAAACCCTTACCTTTATTCTCAAACTCCTTGCCATAATGCCTCAGTTCCTCATAGACTTCTGTTTCCATATCGTCCTCAGCTGCCTCGTGAGCCATTGCCTTGTACAGCTTGCAGGCTATCAGCGACTTCGCTAGAGCCTCTTCGCCGTGTGTCCACATTAGCAATGCCATTTGGTGTCGCTTTGTTAGTACTGCCCACATCTATTGTAAAGGAGATGTGTTTAACATTAGTGTATTGTAGACCTTTAATATTTTGTATGAAATTGTTTACTTTGAGTGGAAACTTTCTGGAATTTAATAAAGTGCTGAAACGTTATACAAATACAAAATGGTACTAAATATGTTTCTAAGAAATCGTTATCTTTTAATATAGATTGTTTTATATAAACACATTAATTAGCAAGCTACAAGCCTAGCGGTAAGTATATTCATTATTAACGATCATTAGCGCGTAAGCTAGCGCTTGAAGTTTTATAGACCTCTTTGGAATGGCAAGTGCCGATATTATTAATTGATATTGTGCGGTAAAACGAAGCGTAAGGTAGGTAAGGCAAAGTAACAGGTTCCTTGCCAGAGTTGTGTGAGATATAGAACGTAATTGATATAGGGTGGTGGATAACAAAATAATAAATCGACTCGGTCTTATTATTTGCGCTATATTACTAAATCCTTCTTACATCTTACTAGTTGCAGCAATGAATACTTGTTTTATGCGAAAACTGATTGTGAGTACGATTTAATTGTGAATCTTTACAGAATCGATTTTATTGTCTGTACATATTTTGGATTCAGATACTCATGTTTGCTTTTCTTGAGTTATTATAATGTAAAATAATTTTGAATGCTTCATGAGAGGTGTTAAACTCCTGTTCGAAGAAAACATATATGGACATGGACATATATATGGACTCCATCATATAAGACACATGTTGATAGAATCGAACGAGTTCAACGCAACTTTACTCGTTTTTTGGCGTTCACTGATCGCACCTGTCCGTACCGCGCCGATTACCTGGCGAGACTGTCACACTTTAAGATGACTTCTCTGGAAACCAGACGTAACGTAGCCGATGGTATAACTTTATACAAAATAATACATGGAGACATAACATCGCCCGAATTGTTATCGCGATTAAATTTTACCGTTCCCCGTACCTTGCCAAGATATCCTTTATCTCAAACATTTACCCTATCCCGCAGTAGAACTAATTTGGGCAAATATGCTCCACTAAATAGATTAGCAAAAACCTACAACGATATGAACTCCCTTAACGAACTCGATATGTTCACTACTAACAGTCTTCACCAATATCGCAAAAGGTGCTATGACACCTTAAAAAATAAAACAAATTAATTCGTCCTTCTACGTTAGTAACTTAAAAAGTCCAATGATTTATTGTGTATACTATGTTCCTATATTCCTTAGTTGTCATTATTGTATTTTAATTTTATAGATAGTTATGTAAGTTAACTTGTTGTGTTTAGTTAATTAGGCTAAGTGATTTTATGTAATTCTTATAGTAACCTTTTATACTTGTTATTATAATTTTAAGATTGTATTTTTCCTTAATTTTGTTTAATTTCTGTTAAAAATATTTAAATTGTTGTAAAAGTATATTTTGTTAAGCCAATAGTGTTGTATACACCTGTAATGGTTTGTCACCTAGAATAAGAACATCATGTTGTGATTATCTCATATGTAATTTGTGTGATGAATCGATGGTGTGTCTATTATTATAAATAAAAATAAAAAAATAAAAAACAAGTTCAAAAAGTTGGGTACAAATAATTTTTCAAATAATATTGACCTACGAGGTATTATACTTCAACATAAAGATATACCATTGGAAAATCCAGATTTAAAGCACGATTGACAAAGATCGATCTAATATTGCTTACCAGCAGCTCATTGAAGGGGTAATCGAAGAGCGCCATCTCGCTAGTAACAGGCATGAAGCCGGTGATGAGGGATAGGCCGCCGGCCGTGTGTCGCGTGAACGACGCGCTGTTGCGGTGCACGTTCACGCTCTTGTTCATCACCTTCGCGTAGATAGGACGGAATTTGCGACGGGTGTAGTAGCATCTGGTGATGTAAGAATAGCAATAGCAGCAAAAGTAATGCAGCAAAGTAACTACTCGACATATTGAGACTTAACATCTTATGTCTCAGGATGACGCAGTAGAATGCAAAATATTGTTTGGTAATTCATGGTTCTGTTTGGTTTTGCTATCGTCCATGGTAGTTGTATTGCTTACCATCAGGCGAACGGTAACCTCGTCTCGCCATTTTTGGCAAAAAATTCATGGTGTTGATTGGTTTTGCTACCGTCCATGAGTGGTCGTATCGCTTCCCATCAGGCAAATGGCATGCTCGTCTCGCCATTTATTGTAATAAAAAAAGTAACTGTTAAACGATGTGAACTTGCGAATACAAGGACTGCGATAATTGCGATGCAATTTTCTTTCCAAAAGTTCGAATATCTTAAAAGATCCTCAAATGCATTGAACATTGGGATTTTGGGCACAGCTATTATTGATACAAAGGTGTAAGAAAACAGGAAGATTACGAGAAATCTGATGGGAACCATTATTGCCCAAAATATGAAACTTTGAAAACACGATGAAAAAGAAGTGATGTTGCATCAATAAAAAATATACGAAGTGAAAAAAAATATATCTTTTATAAAACGTAATAACGCTGATACGATTTAAACTGGAAATTTAAATTCAATCAGAAATTCTTACAAAACTGTAAAACATGTTCAATACAAATAAATCTAATTTTCGTTTGTTTGCCAGAACCAAATGCAGTAATACATTCTGGATTACGCTTCATGTAATTATAATTTAAAATATTCAAACTGATTTCAGTGAATGTAGCTTTTATTTTGGATGGAAAAGTACGACATATAGGTCGACGAACATATAGGTGATTGTAGAATATCTGAATGAGGTAATATGTTTTTGCAATAAAATGGGCTAATTGCAGATTTATTACCACGACTTTCTAATTGAAAGCTAGATTTTTATGCTCAAACTTTTGTTATTTAAGACCTTTGTTAAATTAAAAGTTATGTTCCCCTTTTACGAAAACCTTTAATAATAATTTTGCAACTGTATCATTAGTTTTAAAATGTGGAGCCATTCGGATACGTACATAAACTCATGCCTTTTTTCCCAGAAGAGGTAGGCAGAGGTTCACCTGGTAGCAACCAGGAAACCCGCGTTTCGCCTTGTGTGTTTGTCCCACAAAAACAACATCAACTAGTCTACTACTAAACTAATTACGCACTGTGACAATGAGCTATTTTAACGGAATAAAACCAATCTCCTTATTTTCAATCTTTGGGCTTTCTAACAAGTCTGCAATTGTATCCCAATCACGCAGTATACCTTAATCACCATTACAATTATTAAAGATTCTATCACCAATACTTGTGTTCTAATTACTACTGTGTGATTGCAAAGCTGTGCTCTTGGGTTTGAACCCCGGGTCAGGCGGAGTGATATTGGATTTTTCTATTTATTATCAGCGTGAAGTCAGTTTATGCCCGATATAGCGATAGGCGCGCACCCTAACATATCACGGGACAAAAAATACACGGCGAAATGTGGGTGTCATGGTTTCACTTCTGCCTAACCATTCTGAGAAAAAGGCGTGAGTTTATGTATGTTTTTTATACGAGTTTTAATTACCATTAGAATAAATAAAGTAGCTAGCACTGAACTTCGCTGACAAGTCTCAGGCTTGTAAAATTGACTGATGGCTCAAAGTGATTTGCCGCATCCGTCATTCAACTTTAATTAGCTGTTCCTAAGTTTTGGGAGACGATAAATAATATTTTGACGAACGGCAAACAATTAGGCAACAGATTGCGAGGTACTTAGTTTGATAAATGTTGTTTAATATATATTTTGTCTATTTTCATTGCAGTAGGGCGCCTATAAATATAATATATTCATAGGAGAAACTAAGATTTTGAGTATCCTAACTGAACGGATAAGTAGTTGTTGAGAATTGTGCAAATGATACTATTAATATTGACTGGGTATAGAAAATTACACATCGACTTTGGAATTACCATTTTTAAATTCAACACGCTTTTGCAGATAATGGTGCGTCCAAACCGCAGTTACTTTTTACTAAACAAAATTGTGCAACAATGTTATCGATGTTGGGCGACGTTAATTGACATATAAAATTGTGTTATCAGATGTTGCAGAGTAATATTTGGAAACGATGCTCAACAAAAGTAGCTGCGGTGTGGATTCAACATTACTCTGGCATGATGATTTCATGTTGGCGACGCTAAAGGAACAGATATGCTTATACTAGATATAACAGCAAAGTGATTTGTTATAGATCTAATAAATTTAAAGCTTTGACGTTTATTCATGTACGTAAAAAAATGAAAGAACCTATTTAGTACAACAATAGCAAAATATTTTGCTCATACACTTCTACTTTTTACAGTCTAAAGTGCTATAAAGGATATACAGAGAGTATATCCTTTTCTAAAATTCATCCCATGGCTGTCTGTAAGACGTTACCTTTAACTGATAAGACCGCCAACTATATTTTATGTATGTGATTTCTAATTGTTTTCATTTATTTTGTGGGTTCAATAGATATAAAATAAATAAATAAAATTCTTAGATAAATATCTTACCTATAAGCACCTCCAATGAGCTTGTTGATCACCAGGCCGATGTCGTGCAGCGTATACACATAGCCCTTAGGCAGATGTGGCCTCACATCCCTCAGGATATACCTCAGCGTGTTGCTAGGCCCGCTCTTAGTGTTGTAGAGCTCTTCCAGTCGAGGAATCGTGAGGAATTTTCTCATAGAGACGCCATTTTCAAGGAGCAGTTTTACAAAGTCTATCCTGTCGTGTTCTAACGCTTGCATCATAGCCTCGTCTAATGCACCTGCAACAATAGTTTCTTTGTTAGCTTATGGAGATAGGAGATTAAGGGTGATCACGAAATCTTTGGTGAAAATTGTTTGACTGTAATTTCAAAAACTCAACTTGAATATTAGTTGTTTAAGAATTGAAAAGTAATAGTCATTATTGGAGTGGACAGGTTAAAAACCACATACACACATAAACTCATGAATTTTTCTCAGAAGGGGTAGGCAGCGTTGCCAGGACACCCACATTTCGCCCTGAATATTCCGTCTCACGATGTGATAGTGGCAAGCCTATCGCCACGTCGTGCACAATTGCCTGATACTGGGTTGATACTGAATATAAAAATTCAATAGCACCTTACCCGACCCGGGATTCGAACCCGAGACCTTAGCTTCGTAACCGTATCATACAACATAATATACTGTTCATCCCAGATGCTGCAACAATTACAGTCAAAAAATATTATCTGTATAACATTTTTGCTATAAAATCTACACAACAATGTTCCCTGTTTTTCACCAAGCAAGTCATGTTGGAAGTGCAATTGAATGTCAAATCCTATCAGATTACAGTTCATGTTTATGTATCATGGAGCCGTCGAGAGTGTGAGTAGAGGCGAGACAAGGCAACGCCTCGTGGAATAAATTTATTCGACAGATGAGGCCAATATCCTGCGAAAGTGACTTGTTTCAATCTAGTTACAGGACACCTGATGCTTACATTTCACCCGTAATATAAACACCAGTGTATAGTGGGTGAATATATACGTTGAGGTGTTGTTTTTTTGACGTTGTTGATAGATGAATATTTCTAATTAATTAAAGACAATGCAATATTGAACATTATTTTTAATTTATAGGTCATTGTTTGCCTAAATGATTTTCAATAGAATTTAATTTTTTAACCATTATTAGTCATCACCTTGATCCTAAGTTATAAATGTCTTAGTACATCGCATAGTATACATAGCTTTGGTATAAAATTCAATTACAGGGGTGGCCAACCGGTCGAACGCGACTGTTAGTCCAGTCGATCGTGGCCAGGCAAAAAATTATTTAAATAGACCAGACTGTGCAACTTAATTATCAACAACTGCAGCACCGTCTAGTATCATTTTTCAATCGCTGTTCCGTCACGTTATTTATGCCCTATTCTACGCAGTATAGTGTTTTGTTTTCGGCACGCAATGACCAATAAGCGGGAAGCGTGTGGGATGCAGGGAAGCGGCGTGTGTCAAGTGTCAATCCGCCCCGTGTCTTGTACTAGGTAGATCGCACAGGGTTTCGTTAGTAAACAGTAGATCTTAAGTCTAATTAAGTTGACCACCCCTGTTCAATTATAACAAATACTTATATTAAAAATCTAATTCTTTATGAACTTATACAACGTCCGATCCAAACAACTATCCAATATATTTCACATCGATTTTCAAATAACAAAGCATTTTCGTTTGAAAATATAAGTATAAAAGCACGTACGTGGGTTGAACGCGGCGGGCGCGACCGCAAAACTTGTTCGTATATTTCACGTTAGAAGCATCGTATCGAGCGATCCCCCGAGCACTTAACGAGCAATAAACCTAAACTTTGTACAGAACCCTTGTTAAATATTGTTACGCTTATAGTTTTTTAGGTGCAGCCGTAAATTATCGAGATAGATTTTTTTTATTGCAATGAGTGACGAGACGGGTATGCCGTTCGCATAAGCGATACGACCGCTATTGAACGGTAGCAATTAATCCAAACACCACCTTTAATTCAAAAGCAATGCTTGACATTTTACTGCGATCATCCTGAGACATAAGATGTTAAGTTTCAATATGTGGAATAGTTACTCTGGCTACAACGCCCCTCAAACCAAAACACAACAGTGCATTTACACTGCTATTTGGAGGGAGAAATAGACATTGCGGTGGTACCTATCAGGGCAGCCTCTCCTGAATGAGAGACCTACCACCAGTACACATAGATAGATGAAAGAAATGGACACACTTTGGAATTATTGCAATCAGATGCACGTGTTACTGTTGTGAGAACTATCTGTTTGACTATTAACAACTTAATAAGCTAATCTACTTCATCTTTCTCTACACGTTTATAAACATCAGTTTAAAATAAAATTTGACTAGAACCACATCATAATTTTTTGTTGGGCTTTTAATAATCGTGTGATAAATAACTTAAACATTCTACAAAACTGTCGCATTAAAGGTAAAATATATATTTTTCAAAGCGTCTATTAATTTCAGAGATTAGCGCGTTCAAACAAACTCTACAGATTTATTATGTTTTTATTGATTCTACATTACAAGAACAAAATATTGGCCTCCCGCTCCAACAAACCGTTTAAAAACATTTTTTGTTTTTATAAAAATAATTTCTATCGGTTCGATCGATTTTAGTAAATATTTGCTGCAGTTAATTTAACCCCCAATGCTGTTACAATTAGTAAGCAGTAAATATATTCCGATTGTTCTTTTTGTACACGAGCTGCTATCTTCGGAACCATTCGCGTTGATTCGGTTTCCTTTATTCAGTGTTTTGAAGTAGTTAACGAGTATAATAAAGTTTTATTAAGTGGAAGGTAAGGAGATAAGAACATTGCCATTGAGCTTCTTGAGGTGAGTAAGATTGGCGTGGGTTTTTCTTTCGTATCACCCTTAATATTATTCAGCCACTCTGCTTCTTTATCGTGAAAGGCCGGCAAGTCACCGATACGCAATCTTTTCATAAATGTTTAGGCTTTAATTTCGTCTTTCAGAGGTGATACTCGTTTCCTTTTCGGTGCTTACGCATAGTTATATATTGATTTTTTCTGACAATAGGGTTGTGTCTAAGGTTTGACCTTGAGCGGTATGTAATGGTTCGTAAAAATTCACTTAAAAAAACATGAATTTTAAAACATCCAAATTGGTTTTATATGACTGAGATATTAATATTTATAATAGACATACGTTTTGTCCTTCGCACGCATACACCTTAAGAATGATGACGTCACGTCGTGCATGATGCATCCTTTTGTATTATTCCTACCACAAACTTTTATATATTTGTAACTATGTTTATTACTATACGGATTTTAAAATTCTTTCTGATTATGGATGCATACTTTTCGACGTAAATAATAATAAAATTGATGACAGTAGCTTATTCTAAGAAAAAACCTTTAAGTAAATTAATTGTGTAGATTTAGCTTCATGATCTATGTTGTCGGCCCATGAGTTCCTTATAACCTTTAATATGGATTTCGTCCATTGGAATAAGTGCGGCGAGTGGCGAGGGATGAATGTTCACAATTGATTCTCTATCTTATAACATTTCATCAGCTGTAAAGCACAATTTCCTTTGTAGTTAAAAATAGTGTAAAGTATAGTATAAAATATATATATGTATATATAAAGTATAGTCGAGATTATATTTTTTTTCAAAAATGTCGCAAAAACAGAAATAAAACTAATTTGCAATTCCAACGCACGTAGCAGCGCGTGTAGGAAAATATTGGCTCCTATATAGGCTTTTTGGTACAGTGCGCTTCAATTTTAATAAAGATCAGATGAAAGCGCTTGCCTGTAGGTTGACATAATATTTATTATTATTATTATTATACATTGTGCAGATTACATTGGATTCAAAGTGTACTACAAACTATATTTGAACTGGATTTTTTCAAATATTTTGTTGTATAGTTTCCACAAACCAGTAAATAACTCACTTGATGAGAAATGATAAGAGCAGTACATAACTAGCAACAACGTTAAGGTCATGCGTTGATGGCCACTCTAAAAGGAAAGAAAATAGGGGAAAGACAGGAGAAGGTCCCATGAGTTTCTGTGAGAATGTTTTTTTAAATTCTGGCTAGGCACAGTGACTACATTGTACCTGGTGGTAAGTACAAGTGCCGCCCAAATAGAGTATCGAATGGCATCAGACGGCGGTTTCATGCCATTCGACACAATCATGCCTGCCCGCTAAGATGCCTCTTCAAGCTACTGCGGAAGGAATAATACTGGGTGTATTAAAGCAAGGAGGGAACACGTATGATGGCAAGCCGTTCCAAAGCTTGACGGTGCGGCAAAGAAAATAATTGGAGAACCTTTTGTTTTATTATTATTGTTCCTATATCAGTAGTAAGTGTTTAAAACTAAAATAAGTTTATATCATACGTCAAGTTTAGAATTAAGACTCTCAAGAGAGTAAGTAACACATTCGCTAAAATGTTTCACGTTATTTTTTACCCTCTTCAAACGGGTAATACACATAATACGCAGTATTTATTTTACAGTTTGCCTCATGGGATTATAGCTTACAAAGTTTACACACTATTTATAACGTTTTATTTAAACAAAATATTTCCAATTTTTTTAAAATATTATGACGACTAATCCTAGTATTTCTAATAATTAGAAAAATAAACTATGATCAACATTTCTGTAGAGACATAACTTGGTAGCCAGAGTAACTAATGGAGATATTGAGACTTAAGATCTTATGTGTCTGGATGGCTAGCGCCCAGTGGAATGCCAAGCATTGCGTTGTATCTCATGATGTTGTTTGATTTTGCTACTGTCCATGAACTCGTCTCGCCTTTCGTTGAAAAAAAAAAACAATACACATTGTCTATAAATATACTCAGTCCGCCCCGTGACCACGAAAGCTGTAAAGTAATCGAAACGTTGGGAACTCAAAAAATGTAAAAATTAAACCAAAACCGCGATAAAACCCGTAAATATTAGTTTTATTTCAATGTATAAATATACTGACCATTAATTAAAATTACATCAGTATTTTCCACAAAACATACTTAATGCTCAACAAGCACATGATAATTCCCACAATAAAACAGGTCCACCAGCAATTAAACGTTCAAGAGGATGAAGACAAACAGCTGAAATTAAGTAAGTACGCTACAAAGGGACGCGAGGCGCCCGCAGATATTGCCCAGTACCTGTTGATGTTCCAGCGGCATAATAAAGGGCTCTTTCAAAGGGCGCCCACGTAAATACGGCTAATCAAACAACATTCGGCGTGATAACGACCCCTGCCGCTCCAACGTAAACAAGGGTCCTGTCCCTTGTTTACGTTGGAGCGGCAGGGTGCACACTGGTGCATTCGCCTGAATTGTCGACAATTTTATTAGAATACTCTTTAGGATGCTTGGAGTTTTATGTTTATTGATCTTTGGAGTAAGGGTAATTTAAGCCACATTGTTGTGTCTGAAACCATAACCGCTCAGTAAATATATCAGGGAAATGAGCAGTCGGGACACTTAATAGTACCTAAGTAATTAATGGTCGACAATGATCATATACAATATTTCGATTGTATGAATATTGGTGGCCTCTCTACGTGGAAAAGGAAAAGGACAGATAAAGTACAAAAGGCCATCGCATGAAAACATAATGTATCGTACAATTTATACATAATGCTGCTGGCCAAGTCGATCTATTTATTTAAAACGTAAAGAATTTTTAATATTGATATGGTAATAACTAACGTAATAACTTTATATAGAAGGTCCCTTAAGGACTAAATAAATTAATCGACTTGGTATTACATGCATCTCACAACTTTTTGCGGTAGAAAACCTGAGCTGCGAGACTTGGAATTTTTTTACAGGATGTTTTTGATGGGATCTCACGTCTTTTTGTAGAGTCCTACTTTTTTCCTTTTCGGTACTTCTTACTTCTAGAAAATCACTAACGATTTTTCTTAAAGCCTCTGTCTTATGGATTTTTCTTATTTTTGTAGGTATTAATTTATCACAAATATAGCGGATTTGATTATTAATGTTCTTTCTTTCATTGTAATTGATATTTTCGAGTTATTTAATCTATTTATTTGCAAGTTTTTCTTCGTCATGTTTTTCTAGATGAATGTTGTACAGTTTCATGGGCTGAATACACCATTTCCCTCTCTATATCCCCTCCTGTTATGCCTCATGTATATAGATATCTATCTACAACTATTATTCCATTATATACGGGTACAATGATTCATTAACTGCAAATGTAACTTTGTAATCCTATACATTTATATGGGATTACAAAGTTATTCACGCAGTTGGTCTATCTAGAAAACTAGACACAAATTATGAAATGTTTGAATTTTCCCTTACTTTAGACACTAAACACTAATTATATTCTAAATTTGAAGGTTCTATGTCTGCTAGAAGCCTTAGACTTTTGATGATCGGTCAGTCAGTCAGTGAGTGATAAAATTAAGAAAGTTTGACTAGTTGCAATTCTTAAACTACTGGTTCAAATTAAATGAAATTTAAAATATACCGTGTATACACAATGCCTGCTTAGTAACTGAAAATTCAGGCTTCATGCTTTAGCCACAACGAAGTTATAGGGGGTTGAAAATGGTCTGAATTGCTTCGAGAAAAGGATGTTACGGCTTATAGCTCGACTTGGAGGGGGCTCGGCCGCGCCCCCAGATTATTTTGAAAACAGAATTGCGTATGAAAATTCACAAATCATTATTTCACGGTTATCATATCCAGAGTGTGCTGTAGACTAACACTATAAGCAGTTTCTATTTCAAACACGAGGTGAATTTTTGAGAGCTTCCTTATATGGCTGAGCACGTTCTGATTGCTTTGCACCGGGCGCTGCTTGTTCCGCGTAAACAGCTTAAGACTAAAAATACTAACCAGTATATTTCTACCCCTATAATACCAGTATACTGAAACTTTACCTTTGTACTTATCTACCCATAATTGCCTACTGCTAATAGATAGTAGTGCGTGGTGGCCTGTTGGTAAACGGACTAGACGCGACTGCCAACATGTTCACGGTGGTCGCGGGTTCGAATCCCAGGGCACACCTCTGACTTTTCGGAGTCATGTGTGTATTGATAGTCAATTACCACGTACTAAAACGGTGAAGGAAAACATCGTGAGGAAACCTGCATACCATAGCGATTTATAAAAATTTCTATGGTATGTAAGTCCGTCAACCCGCACTAGGCCAGCGTGGTGGACTATATGGCCTAACCACTCTCAATCGTACTCTCGATTGTAGAGGAGGCCCGTGCCCTGCAGTGGGACGTATATGGGCTGATACAGAATAGATTTACAACCGATAGTACGATTGAGAGGGCTTAGGCCATAGGGCTAGCCTAGTGCGGATTGGTGGATTTTAGACTAGAAATTCTACTGATAAGAAAACCTTGATAATTATGAAACTGTGTCATGGATATCAATTAAATCATTTATTACCTCTATTATTAAATCAATTGTAGAATCGTTCTCAATAGGTACTAATTGAATTACAAAGTAGGCCATTGAAGAGTATAAAAAATATTTATACAACTGCTGTGCTTCATCTTTTCACTATCCTATAGATTGCTTAAAAATGGCTCAAGCATTAAGTCTGCCTGTATACTGTCTGTATTATCTGTATACGAAGCTTAAATAAATAAATGAAAGTATTGAAAAGATTAATATGGATGACTATATCTTGAAGGCTAATGAATAAAAGATGTAAATACATCTCTCGGGTTAGTCTGATAGTATTTTAACATTGCTAATTGCACCAGTTGCTTCGGATCTTATCTAAATTTATGTTGGCTTTGTGTTTTCAAGTTGTATTTTTACCGGCATTTATTTTCATTTGAGCCACTTAATAAATAATGTTAATAGCCTATGAATTTGAAGATCTATCTAAGAATCAATCGGTGGGATTCTCATTTCTGTGTCTGTATCAGCCCATATACGTCCCACTGCAGGGCACGGGCCTACTCTACAATCGTAATCGATTGAGAGTGGTTAGGCCATATAGTCCACCACGCTGGCCTAGTGCGGGTTGGCGGACTTACATACCATAGAAATTTTTATAAATCGCTATGTTATGCAGGTTTCCTCACGATGTTTTCCTTCACCGTTTTAGTGCGTGGTGATTGACTGTCAATACACACATGGCTTCGAAAAGTCAGAGGTGTGCCCTGGGATTCGAACCCGCGACCACCGTGAACATGTTGGCAGTCGCGTCTAGTCCGTTTACCAACAGGCCACCACGAACTTCTCACTGTTGAAATTGAAATGAAATGCAGAAGTTCCAGTAAAACCTGAACCATTTAATATATTTGGAATAGTACTAACGCTATCCAAATCCCAGACTTTACTTACAATAAAACCTTTTAGTGGTTCTCTACGGTCCAAATAAAATATGAAAAATTGCAATTGATCGCATCTACTGAATGCAGCGATTTAAACTTAAGCCCGCAAGAAATATCCAGAACCTAACGACGACAAATTCGCCGAACCGCGAAATATTTTTCGTCCATTTGAACATTTCCAATATTGGCAACCACTCAAAACTAGAGTCCAACTAAAAGTACCTGACGAAAGTGCAAACCTCTGCGGATAAGTTTTCACCGACAGCCGGCTTTTTCGACAAAGGAAGGACTAATCCGATTTACTCCTTTACACGTATTCGATGTCTTTTGTATGCCGGCTACTGGCGGCCTTCAATGTCTTGTATTACATTAAGGTTTGATGAACTTGGGATGTTTGAAATCACATTTACACGTAAGGAGATTATATGCCTCTGTAACTTTTACTTATATTCAGGTTATTCTACACTTTTAGGATTCTTACTTCCTGGCTAAGTAGATATATACTGGTTGATATGGTTTCTTTTACTGGAAGGAGGTTTTGTACCTCGTAAAGGTCAGGTCTCGTAAGATTTAATATGTCAGATTTTAACCCAATTAAAATCGGACATATTAAATCTTAAGATTTCAAGGCTTGTAACCTATATGCACATATTCGGCTATAGACTATGTTTCTTCATTACACTCGTATTTGAATTACAACTTTATTATAGTTTTTATTTCAAACATTAATTATCGATATTAAGCTAAACTATCCGACGAGCTAAAACTATTTAAAAATGCGTTTACCTGGAGGCCACTCCTGACCATACACGAAGATCTCCGACCTTGCGATGTCCACACGGTTCCAAGTCAGAGCCAGAGATAGCTGTTCACTTGGCGTTAGATGTTGTGCTCGAAATAGGGCCGTCAGGATAACTTGGTCCAACTCCTGCACTTCCCCACCCTCAGCTCGCTCTTGGATCCTGAACACTGTGATCTGAGGACAAGATTTATTTGTTAGGCGAATATTTTTTTTTTTATAAAATAAATAAATACACCCAACAGTCACATACATAGTCCTGACCCCACACTAAGATCGAGTCTTGTGTCGTGGGTATCAGGAACTACGAGAGACTTTTCGGTCTCACAAACACCCAGACCCGGAAGAAATATTTGTGGGCCACACAAACATTTCTCTCGGTGCGGGGATCGAACCCGCGGCCTCTCGTTTCACAGGCGGCGTCTAACCAACTGCGCTACGGAGGCTGTCAAAATAATTAGATGAATAATTAGATGATATGTACGTAGCTATAGATGTAGTTGAAGTTATGTTTGGATTTGACCTATGACAAGCTGTACGGAAAACAAAAGAATGGAATTTGCCAAGACCTATTGTGACTAGATATTTTTTCATTAAGCGCAAGACCGTAATATCTATAATTTAGAATTCCTATTACGTTATGAGAGCAATAAAACCAGACAGAAATAGAATAAAACTTGATGAGAGCAAAATAAATGCATTTCATCTCAATCAAGTCCCATCCATAATTTATTTTCGTCAACTGATTCCTGGATAAATAGCACGCACGCATATGCTTGCAAAAATCAAGGGTTCTTACACCCTTACAAAAAACATTTGAAATCGTCCGGCCAGTTCAGTGAATTGAATAATTTGCATGCCAATATCAAAGAGATAAAATGTCGAGTTATTGCAGTGTCCTTTAAGTAATGGCACAAGTTTTTATCCTTTGTGATGTTCGCGTTGAAAGAAAGCGTTTGATGTGACAGTAATTGATTTATTTGAATTAGGCAGTTATATTTGCTTGGGTGACTTTTCTATTGTAAAAGACATTCTTTGAAATGGCATTACTTTCTGTAGTCGTAAAAATAAAGTACTGCAAAGGCGTGTATTTATCATAGTTTTGTCACGATATGTTCATTGAATAGTTGAATTTATTTTCAGGCTTGTGTATATACATTTTACCTATATTATTAACACCTTATTTATTTTTATGTTTGTTTTAATCAAACACAGCGTATAAAATTGACGATTGACATTAAACAGATAGAATTTTATTTTCATGCATAAACATGGCGTTTGCAGGTGACAAGTTTGTATTTGCGCACGTAGCGAACATCGTACATATAGTGTAAAACGAGACAAGAATATCCAGTAACTGAACGCTTAGCTTTAGAAGATTGCGGCATAATTAGCTGGTTAGCCAGTAATTCGTCTTAAGGACATTGACCTTTATGTGTCCCAAAAAAAGGCAATCGTATCGATCTTGCAGAACTTACAAGTTTCTTCGAAGGGTTTCATAGAAATAATGAACATAATGACTATACTAGAATTGAAAAAGTAGTAAATATTCCTCAAGAACAAACTTTCTATATTGAGTTGGCAATTCATGGAGCAGCCACTTCTCAGAAAAAATCCAAATACATACACACGTTTACGGATATTACACCACAAAAGCTAAAAATTTATTTTGCTATGCGAAAATCTTTTGATCCGTCAGCGTTATTACATCAAATCCATTGATATTTCTCGGCCAACGGACTCACATTTACTTTTTGGTGAAATTTATTTTTGATTTTTAAGATAAAGGATTTATCTGCAGTAAATCGCGGTAAATGTGAAAAGTAAGGTGATTTTGAAATTCAATATGAACGGACAGGTATTTTTATCTGTAATCAGTAATGGGATAGTATCGGTAGCAAGAAAGTCACAGTAGGTAAAAGCTTTAACTCTATGATTACGTTTACTAACTGCAAAAAATCAGTTAAACTGGTGTTATCAATTGTGGTGGTGATGCCTTGACTGATGTCTTGGCGAGTAAATTGATGGGAACAGCTTTTCATAGTGGTCATATTATGTTAGATATATGTATACATTGAAGGAACACACCAATGGCAGATCCAGCTTTCGAGCACTATACGGGTACGATTTCAATACTCGAATTCCTAATAATGACTTTTTTAAGTCTTTTACACCTGTGATTTGTGAACACAAACAGCGCTCGACATTTCTGTTCAACGTCACCAGTTTTATTTTTAGGGTTGATACTATTAACCTGTTCCTGATTTTCGTGCCACAAATATCAAAAAGATGCATATCAATGTAAAATGTACTCTGTGATGCATATAAGCAAGTATGCATCAAACAATTATTTGGTATACCTACAAGCTTAATACAGCTGCTAAAACTCAAATATACAAAACCTCAACGTCCAAAGTACCAGTACAACCATTAAAGATTAATGAAGGTCACTAATTAAGCCATACCAGTCGAAAACGTTATCCCACAGGACGGTTAAAATGAAACGGTCCAATAGACGGACAGAACTCGTTAGCACATTCAATAGTCACCTCGGGGAGAAGGAGCCCATCTATTTTAATATTTCCATTCAACTAGATATCTACGAATTAAGATATTATTGCTGCGGCTCAACTATTCGCTAGTTCCAATATTAGTATTTCGTGTCTGAGGGAACATTCAGATAAATTCAATGGAAGCTAATTGAGCGAATACAGAAAGGTGATAGTTCAATGATAGGAGTTCTTTCATCTTTTCTTACTGATTTGCTATAGTAGTAAATATTAGAAAAGGATTTTCGGTCAATTACCAAGTTTTCGAAAATAGACTAATTATTATTTGGCAGCAGATATTGACGAACTCATATCGCTTCAAAATTTCCAAATTCCAAGGTGTTTTCTTTTATCATTCTAATTACTCTCCGTAAGTTTGATGAACCTTTTACGATCTCATAATTATGATCAGTTATAATGATCTATTCCACTTTGATCACCTGGGTGATATCACCTAGGTGATCATAGGACACTAAATTGTCGCCTATGATCACCTGCGATTATGATCACCTGGGTGATCATAGGCGACTGCGACAAAATATTTATTATAGTATCCTATGATCACCTACAATTTTTTTTTTACTTTTTTCACAAATCACCCACCTTGCGACTTCACATATGACTCACCACACTAACACATTGGTGGCGGGTCTCTTATATGTGACAGGCCGTTTGGAAAGGTACAAACGAAATATTTGTTTCTCCCGCGAAACAGCAGTGTAAATGCACTGATGTGTTTTGGTTTTAAGGACAAGGAGGAATGCCAAGCATTGCTTTGTAATTGAAGGTGTTGTTTGGTTTTGCTACTGTTTATAAGCGGTCGTATCGCTTACCATCAGGTGAGCGGCATGCTCGTCTCGCCATTAATTGCAATAAAAAACAAAAAGTTTCAATAATATTTATTAGAGTTAGAACAAAAAAAAAAAACAATGGATGAAGGAAAATGGGGTACATACATGGTGCATGTGGGGAGAACGACACCGTACTACTAATTGTGTGGAAGGATGGAATTTCAAACTTAATAATTTGTTGCGTCGGAATAACAATATCGTACATAATATAATCAATGCATTTCGAAAAGATGCAAAAATACCGCGCTTACCCAACAAGAACTTAAGAAGAGAAATAGAATTTAAATTGTTCGTAAAGATTTCATCAAGCAATGTCAAATGGCACTACTGAGTGGTTCTGTCACTATTGGCCACTTCCTAGAGAATAAATATTATTAAAACTGGTTTTTTTTATTGCAATGAATGGCGAGACGAGCATGCCGCTCACCTGATGGTAAGCGATACGACCGCTTATAAACAGTAGAGAAACCAAACAACACCTTCAATTACAAAGCAATGCTTGGCATTTCTCCTTGTCCTTAAAACCGATACAAAACAGTGCATTTACATTGCTGTTTCGCGGGAGAAACAAATAATTCATTGGTACCTTTCCAGACGGCCTGTCACATATAAGAGACCCTTAGATTATATATTTGTCTAGATTGAGCAATGCCAACAAACGATGCGTTAAAACTGTCCTCACTTTCGTTGATATGTGTGAGTACCGGTCGTGTAATTATTGTAATCCAACTGTTAAGGTGTGTGTGTTTAGGGATGCCTACTCCAGATTATTAACTCAACTTCTCCCCATTATTTCATAAACAAAATAGGTTAAATAAAATATTTTTCTTTATTTAAAGAAATCATACTATTAATTATATTTATAACGCATTTTAGTGAAAACAATAAATATCTAAACCCATCTACTAGTGTTTGATTCCGAATAGAATTAACTCTTTGGATTTATTGCCTGGGCTGTTATCTGATTTCTGTATTTATGTAAAATATAAATCATCATAAGTATAGAGCCACAAAGTTATCTGGCCCGGTGGCCAAAACTGGAAACAAAGACGTCATTTGAAATTGTCAATCTAGCTGCCAGTCGCTGACATATCCGCCATTGGTTGTTTACTCAATGTATTTATTTTTCCTAGATTATTTAAAACTAGTGAAAAATGCCGAAAGCTTTAAAAAGTGATGCTAGGAACGTTATACTTCAGGTATTAAATTTTACGTAGGATGAAAAGCGTCTTCCAACATCAATAATACCCTTCGAAAAATTGTATTAACGCGTAGCTGCCACCAAAGGTTTGTGTTGTCAGCTTTATAAAATAAATTTCACGAAAACAGAATTATGTACATACTAGTAGAATATAATATGTAAGTACATATCATAAACTAAAATGTATCTTACTCGTCTCATTTTACGTTACGTGCGTGGTGGCCTGTTGGTAAATGGGCCAGACGCGGCAGCCAACTTGTTCACGCTGGTTGCGGGTTGGAATCAGGTCACACTTCTGACTTTTCGGAGCCATGCTTGTATTGATAAAAACGCGCTATAACGGTGAAGGAAAACATCGTGAGGAAACCTGCATACCATAGCGATTTATTAGAATTTCTATGGTATGTAAGTCCACCAACCCGCATGAGGCCAGCGTGGTGGGCTATATGGCCTGTGTAATGGCCTAACCCCCCGCAATCGTACTCTCTATTGTGGAGGAGAATATAGATACACTTTTTTAAGGGTTTTGGGGAGCGATTTGATAGAAATCGTGTGAAGGAAAAATAATATGCAGATGAAACTGGTCATTTTCTCGACACTATTGATCGGATTGAAAAATCTTACTTTACCCCATTTATTGCAATATCTATTTTTAATGGCAACACCAAATTCGATTACAGCGACTCTCTCACCGGGTCAGATAACTTTGTGGCTCTATAAAATGTTCGGAACACATAACTGAAGTCTTGTGAGGCTACGAATGGTCTTCTTTTCGTTTCCGCTGTGTAATGTCTTTCCATCAATTTGCTAGTACGGAATCCGTAGGAAGTCTAAAAAATATTATATTATTAGGACCTTGAATAAGTTCTCGCTGTTTCTTCAAAGATGATAATAGCAGTACCCCGTTTGTGAAATTTTGAATGGTAATACACATGCAAGGCAAAGAATTAACAAAATTACTATGAAGTGCATGACGTCGTGGGTTTCATTCATATTGTGTAGGTGAGTTATTATTTACTCATTAAATAAATAATGCCATTCTTCTTGTTCTTCTGATCGAAATATGATGTAATGATATTTGTGTTTTATCTCCCATAGTTTCAACAAATCTTCCTAGTAATAAATTGACAACACTGGCCAATGAAACTCATGTTCAAAATAACGAATTAAAAGTTCATGTTTTCTTCAAATAATAGTGGTTTAACAAGAATGTTACCGATAGAAAGTGATATTGATATTATTATACAGTTTTTCCACATAATTGCGATACAATTCGACAACACAAACCGGCATAATTAATTATTTTTCGGGAGCACGTTCTCCATATGTAGTTCAAATGACACTGACGTACGTGAGAAGCGAGTCTACCAAATATGGTAGACTTTATTTGAGCCGTGCGGTGAGGTGTGATGTGTCATCTAGACGAGTATATAATCTAAGTAAGAGACCCACCCCCAATGTGTTAGTGTGGTGAGTCATATGTGGAGTCGCAAGGTAGGTGATTTGTGAAAAAAGTAAAAAAAAATTGTAGGTGATCATAGGATACTATAATAAATTTTTTGTCGCAGTCGCCTATGATCACCCAGGTGATCATAATCGCAGGTGATCATAGGCGACAATTTAGTGTCCTATGATCACCCAGGTGATATCACCCAGGTGATCAAAGTGGAATAGATCGTTATAATTATGGTAATATTTTACGTCATATATCAATAAGTCAATTGTAGTTGTACTTATTTATCTAGTTGTACTAATTTATCGACTTCGTATGCCACGTAAACTAATGGTTCTACTCGGTATTAAGTTGCTCAAGTTAATGCAATGCCAATATTGGCTACTTATTGCCAGTACTTGTGTGAAATACGTTCAAGTTTCAACAGCAGTTGGATGTGGAATGTAAATTATAGACTGGTGCAAACTTCAACCTGTAACCTTACAAGATAGACTCCATTGAACAACGTAAATTAGAATGACTTGAAATTTGGGGCTGAGGTGAAACTTATTCTATTGTTGCCTCTATTGAGAACAGTGAGTGTAATATAACACAAATCTAAGCGTGTAGAAACAATTATGGGTCAAATGTCAAGAGATAATCGGATCAATTCAGTTGTGATTCTATACGAGATATGCGGCAGTTGAAGAAGTATCGGTATGCCAGTACGCAGAAGCTTCAGCGTGCCAGTATAACAATAAGATTTTCGACGGCATGTCAGTACAGTATTTACTATTTAGTATGTATCAGTACTGTACATTGTACAACAAATATCGTCTCTTCAAAGAGATCCTCCTCAGAGAGAGGACTTCCTGGAGCTGAAGGAAAAGAGAAGACGATTCAAAAATTACAACTCAAGCATTTGTTGTGGTCGTTTGACATTGTTTTTCGAAGTTTTCCACAACAGTATACTTGTCTAGTTACTTTAATACATCTGCGTTAGTCATTTTTCGCTCTAAGGTCTAAACAGCTAAATATATTCGGTTATTAACGAAAGAAATACACTGACTTCAAAAAGCTGGATTAATACCTTACATTACCCAATAAGAAATTGCGTATATATTAGGGCGGCTCTAGTAATTAGTCTCCTCTAGCTTCTTGACCTCTAAATAATGGATTCGGTATAAATGAGCAATACAACGATAAAAGGAATGCGTGGTAGTACTCGTACCTTCTGTGAGAAAATAGGATAGTGGTGTTTTTCACACGTGTAGGTGTTAATTGTCAACTTTAGTATTCGAGAAAGTTCTACCTCAAGAATTTTCAACTACCTCAGTTACTTAGCTTAATTAATTTGGTTAACCTTTAGCAGTCGTTGGCTAATACATACGATAAAGTAAATAACAACTTTTGTCATTGTATTAAAGTACTGGTTAATACAATTACGACAGAATAGAAAATAAGAAATGAATCTACACATCATTGATACCTGCACGGTCATATTTGGAATTTGAATAGGTCAACACAAATGGTCAAATTCTCTGAGACAATAACTCATCTATGAGACAATAGATCATGCTCAGGAGTTTTATCTTGCAGTTACGACAAAATGTACATCCTAATTCGAAATTACAGAAGGGCAGAAGTACACCCTTACATAGAGGTTTTTCTGAAAGTATTTTGTTGAAAGCGACCTGCATTCCGCAACTTTCCGCCCCATAGATCTTAAGTTTTCTAAACTATGTTATGTGTCCATAACTACACTATTTGCATATCTTTCAAAATTGTTTTTTACGCATATTCCGTCTTTTGACACACAAAGTCATAAATAAATTGACATCTAAAATATTTTATACGTGCGATCCCTTCAAAAGACTCACAAAATTGCTAAATCTGGTGAAAATATCAACCTGTCTATTTCATATAATAAATATCAAAGCTCAGTGTGCCCTGCTTACGACCGGACCTTTCTCAGACCGTGACGTTTCAATTTGCACCGGCCGGGCCCGTTGGCTAGCTTTGATTTTCTTCCGCCTTATTTTCAGCATTATTTAATTGATTAAAACGTTAAGTCGACTTTGGCTTAATAGTTTGACTTCAGTTTGTAGCGAACGTTCTGATGAAATCTGTCATGACGGTAATTAGGGAACGGTAAAACTGTTTGTTATTAGTTTTCAGGTAACAAGCAACGTCAGATCTCAAGTGAAAGACAATATTATACTAATTAACAATACGTCATTGGGTTTATTCAGAAAAATTCAGGGCATCACTATAGGTCAGTAAAAAGTTTGGTATTTTTTTTATTCCAAAGAATGTCTAGACTATCATTCCTTTCACCTAATGGTAAGCGATATGACCGCTTATAGAGACTGCAAAAGCAAACAACACCACGAATAACAAAGTAATGCTTCGCATTCCACTGCGTTCGCCATCCTGAGACATAAGATGTTAAGTATGTCCAGTAGTTACTCCAGCTACAATGTCCATCAAATCGGAACACAACAGTGCATCTACACTGCTGTTTGGCGGGAGAAATAGACACTGCAATGGTACCCATCCAGGCGGCCTCTTATGAGTGACCTACCAGTAAACAAATCCTAACCGTAATAATGAAACCGCAGTTGTTTTACTAATTCAAATATTTAAACGAAAGAATGAACAAAACCGTATTAGGGAAAATGGCGTAATTTGCTATTACATCTGCATATACTCTCCTACACATTATTGGCACGCCACACGCATTGACCTTTGAAGGGTTCACATTGTCAGCTATTCAGATAGTTTGCGTGGGCTATGGAACATACCAACCATCAATGGGGACACCATTCAGAGAATCTTGGAAGGGTTAATCAACTTGGTTTAGATGGATGATTGGGTTTTTGAATTGTAAAAGTTCAATCGTAGATATTGATATCACTATCAGCCCATATACGTCCCACTGCAGGGCACGGGCCTCTTTCTTAATCTAGAGTAAGATTGGGAGTAATTAGGCCATATGTCGGAGATATACCGAATATTTAATTATGAAAAGTCTGACGAAATGATTCTATTTTTATTGTTCTCGTTTAAATCGATACCTACATACATTTGATACTCATAGACATTCACTATTCAGTTTGGTGACAAACGAGTGGCCGGAAACATACGTAACAAGCAACGTGGCTAATGGCATCGCATGTTCGTAGTGTAGTTTTGGTCATAGAAAATACTACAATTTGATTTGATTCAACACGTGTCCTCTCGGGTCAGGTCGCGTGGACTTTCAGCAGTATGTTTCGAGCGTTATGTATTTAAATGTCACGAATGACCGTAACTGTTTTTAATACCAATGTTGATATACTGGGTATCTCAAGACTGCTACCGAAAACGAAGCCGGGTGGTAGTTTTAGTGACTACAAATACAATGCAACTAAAAATTTTGCATAGAAACGCGACAATTTTTTTTTATCGTTTTTTAAATATCGTCACTTTTGGGTGGTAAATTCATAGTTTTTGCTAAAATAATAATTTAAATTCTTTTTCGGTAGAAGTCTTGATATACCCTGTATTCCCCGCGGTCTAAATAAATTCATTATGGACCACTATTATACCTTACAATGTTAGGGTTAATTAAAAATACCATGCTACAGAGATTTCTATAGCAGAATAGACACCTATGGCTTATAATATGTTCAGCAGTGGGCTTTCTGTGGCTGAAATTATGATGATGATTATGGTAGACATCTAATTATGACACTCTTACTCACAGAATAATTTTTATCTTGACCGGGGAAAGTTTCGCTCTCTGATTTTGTTAACCAGAAAATATGTAATATCTATCGTTTTATTAGGCGTTCATCTTACTCTATATTATGCTTTTTATATCCACGGTCCTATTCGGCAGTTATTTGTCGAGAATCAAATATGTACAAAATTTAATTAGGCGTCCTGTTCGGCCGTGTCCCTTCGCACAAAAGTCCTTCGCTATACGTCCAAAAAAAAAAAAAATACTACATCCAATTACTATTTCTCGGAATCCAATAAGGACCGTTTTTATACAAATTTATATCAAAGGACTTTTTATACGCACTATATTTTTCTATTTTTTTTCCAACAGGTGTAGTCATATATTATCATAGTAAAGGAAGGACTATTTTTGCAACACAGCAGTGTGGTTTTTAAGAATGATACTTAGGTCCTGTGACTATTAGCTGTAACAGGAACTGATAAAGGTTATCTCTTCTTTAGCCCCACAAAGTGTTTTATGAATGTCTATTTCTCACGCCAAGCAGCAGTGTGGATGCACTGTTATGTTCCTGTTTAAAGGACATTATATCCAGTGTAACTACTGGCTTATCGAGACTTAACATCGCATGTATAAGGATGGCGAGCGCAGTGAAATGCCACACATTGCTTTGTAATTAATGGTGTTGTTTGGTTTTGCTACCATCCATGAGTGGTCGTATCGTTTCCCATCAGCCGAACGGTATGCTCGCCTCGCTATTCATTGCAATAAAATTTGAAAAAATACAGCCCCACACGGATTTTCACAGCAACATAAACGCGTTCTGCATTCAACCACGCCTGTCGCCAAGGTCCAAGGCCAAGGTCGCCTGTCCTTATGGACTTATCTATTTGCTATAATGTGAATAAATGTTACACTGGATAAGACTTACCAAGTTCTTCTTCCTGGTGCACTGCAGCAGTTCGCTGTAGAGGCACTCCGCCTGCTGCAAGCCCACTTCGAAGGTCTTCTGTATGGTGCCGATGAGGTAGTCTCGCATCGACTCCAGGACCGTCTGCTCGCCACTCTCTGAGGCATACCTGGTGGGATAGATTTAATTACGATTTGTTCTGTGAAAGGTTAGATTGTATGGAGAATGTTTATGCACACAGCTAATGTAAATGAGTGGTGGAACATTACTATGGCATTAATCTAGTGAGTGACGGGCGTAGTAATTCACATCACGATAAAGAAAACGATACGTTACATTTATAAACTTTATTGTACATCTAAAGAAACAAAAATTATACTACTAGGCAATCTTTTCCAGGCAACCATTGGATGGACATAAGAGAAAGGAGAGAGAAAGGGCAGTGTAGTCTTTTATATTACTATAAAATGTATAATTATCTAGACCCGAATAAACATCCATTTATCAATAAAATATTTATCCGTAGGTAGATTCGACCCGTAACCTCCAATGTAAAAAGTGAACTTATCAGCCCTTGAGCTAAAAAATGCGCTTTATGATTACAGATCTAAATTACGCTCTGGTAGTATTCGGAGAAAAGGCTTTAAATCTTTATTTTGGGATAGTACGAATAACGTTAATATGTACTAAAGTACGGAACAATTAAATTACCACGCTCGGTTTAGTTCGCACCTCGGAAATTTAAATTAATTACAACCTTAATAACATCGTTATAAAGTAATTACAGGACTTAATTACATTTGAAAAATTTAAATTTAAAATATTTCAGTTGTGTAATTACGCAAGCCTACTGAGCGTCAAGCCTTGTTGGAAGGAATGAACTTCCGAGACAGAGGTCACGACTTCCAGCCCGAGTTATTCGAAACTGCTATGTATATTCGTATAATAGTTAGCTAATTTAGTCCAGTCATTTAAGCTTAAATTAGGTAAGAATCTCGGAATTCGAGATACCCAGCTGTAAGTCTGTAAATACTTGTATATTGACACCCTAAAAGTTGTCTCAAAACCTACATATGGTAGGGTGTAAGCAACTATTAAATTTCAAGGTCAAAAGTCACAAAAATCGGTTTTTAGCGCTTTCTTTGGAAATATCTCATTTCCTATGGGTTTTTTGCTATTTGTATTTATCATCAATATTGTAGAATACAAAACTTTATACAATTTTTTTTTTTAAAAAATTTAACGGTGAACGGTTTTCGAGATAGAGGGCGGAGACCGCGCGGTCACAGCATCACTTCAGGTCAACCGGTGCCTCGAGTCGAAAACGCGCCATACATAGTTGATGAACTATCGATAAATCAATAATTATAAATTAACTATTATATTATATTTTATCATTTTCTTCATGCATTAAATCTATATCTATTCAATAATACTGATAACCGTTTACTAAAATTAAAAAATAATTAAGAGAAAAACTTAAATGATAATATAATTATATTATTTATTATATCATAATATTATTATTATTATTTAATGCTCCGAAATCTGTGAAAGGTCTCGATCATCTTCGTTATATGCATTACGTCAAGTCTATAAAACTTAATAAACCTGTGCAGCTTTCAAATATTCCACCAACAAGTGCAGCTGCTCATCAACATTTGAACCCTGTATATTATCAAGTTCAAACTTGGTTAGGACATGAATTGGAGGTATAGGGTTGGGTAATGTGAAACGATTTTCTGGAGCCTATCATGACAATTTTACCACCTGCTCCAAAAGATTTGCTAAATACAATTTTCTGCAACTGCAAGAGTGGTTGTGGTTCGCGATGCGGATGCAGGAAAGCGGGTTTGCAATGCTCTTTAGCTTGTGGCCAATGTAATGGACAAGCTTGTCTCAATGCTCTACCATATCAGGGCGACATTAACGAAGATGGAACCTTTGACCCCGTCTTGAAGAACTTGAGACAAATGTCGTTGAAGACGATAATGAAGACCAGTTTGAAATTTACCAGCAGCCAGAAGACGACGATGAAGAGGAAGAAGATGATTAAAATTATAAATTGTAGTTTTTGTACCGTTTATTCCATTTTGAATGTATTTAATGATATTTTTTAATAAAAAAGATTTCATAATTTATTTGTTTTTTTTTTCATCATGTAAGAAGTTATTAATATTAATTAGGTTAAAATTCAAATATAATTCCTATATTTTCATTAACAATTCTGTAATTACATGGGCAGGTAAGTGTTGTTAAATAAATTAATACTGAATAAAAAGTGGATAGGTTAGGAAACAAATGATAAAATATAAATAATAGTTAATAAAAACTTACAAATATTTATAATCATCGATTTATCGATAGTTCATCAACTATATATGGCGCGTTTTCGACCGGAGGTACCGGTTGACCTGAAGTGATGCTGTGACCGCGCGCTCTCCGCCCTCAATCTCGAAAACGGTTCACCGTATAAAAAAAAAATGTTTAAACAAAATTTGTAGAGAATTTTGTATTCTACAATATTGATAATAAATACAATTAGCAAAAAACCCGTAGAAAATGAGATATTTCCAAAAAAAAGCGCAAAATACCGATTTTTGTTACCTTTGACCTTGAAATTTAATAGTTGCTTACACCCTACCATATGTAGGTTTGAGACAATTTTTAGGGTGTCAATATACAAGTATTTACAGACTTACAGCTGGGTTATCTCGAATTCCGAGGTGAACTTACATTCTTAGCGAATTTTACACAATAATATGTGAGTATTTTTAATTGAGCAATTTTTTAGCCGTATAAGTTTATGATCTGTGGATCTGTGGATTGGCGACCGAGACTCAGTAATAGACGGTCTACGTTATCTCCCGTCCGTGATTTTTATTGGCTTTTGGTAGTCTATTTAAAGAATTTGGATACAAATCATACTTCATTTTAAAGATAAAATAGTGATGAACCCAACGAACTAAAGTCAATTATCATACGTGTGTGTACTTTCAAACTATAAGCGAAAACAGTTTCAAAAAACTAAATAACCGCCCGCCGCCACACCATCGCCCTGGCCTATGACAACTCGTACGCCGCTCGCTGCCGTCCTCCTTCACCCGCGCACGCACCGTACCCCGCTATCTTCTAAGCGCAGCGACATTCAACGTGCCTAGAGCGCCGAAGTCAAAGAGCCAGGTGAATTTGTACAATCTGAATTATTAATTATGGAGACTAACTGCGCAGCTTGTGGTATCAATATAAACAGTCCAAGTTACATGAAATGCACGAAATGCAACAACTCCTATGACTTAATTTGTATTAGTGTAAGAGAAATACAATTTAAAAAGTTAACCCAGAAATACAAAGACCAATGGCTCTGCCCGTGCTGCAGCACCCGTCCAAAGGGAGACAACTCGTGCACACCCGTGCGTCAAACACTTCCGAATACATGCACTGACAGTGAAAACGACGAGCCACGTTTTAAGCAACCAATGAAGACTTGTGATACTCCTACCAACATTGAAGTATCTGAACTTCTAATAGAAATAAAAAAGCTAAGGCAAGAGGTAGGGGAGATGAAGGCGCAAAACTTGGAAATTTGTAATCTAAGAAAAGATGTCGCAGATTTAAAAACTGAGCTGAGGACCATCGCTACCACTTTAAGCGAGACTGTGCAAGGGTATCAAAGTAAATTAGACGAGGCCAATAATACCATAGTTCTCTTGAAGGCCACTGTTAATCGAATGCAGCTTGACCTCGATATTAAGGAACAAAATTCTATGCACAACGAAGTAGAGCTGATAGGTCTAGCAGAGGAGGATAACGAAAACCTTACCCATATTATGATGCTGACGTCACAAAAGATCGGCGTAGAACTATCCCCGGAAGACTTGGACTTTGTGAGTAGAGCCGGCCCTAAAATCTCAAATAAAAACCCTACAGAGGCAAGAGGCCCACGGCCTATTATAGCTAAATTTCTTCGGCGCTTCAAGAGAGATGAAGTCATCAAGGCTGCCAAATTAAGGCGAAATCTTACCACTGAAAACATCATCGCCGCTCCACCACAGAGACTGTACATCAATGAAAGGCTCACTAAAACAAATCGTAAGTTGTTTCACGAAGCAAGAAACCTCGCATCAAAACATAACTTTCGCTACTGCTGGATTAAAAACGGCGCCATTTTTATCCGAAAAGACGAGAAAAACCTGCCATTCGCATTCGAGCACACGAAGACCTGGATGAAATTCTTGGACAATGTTACACTCCCAAACAAGCTATTACTTACGTACCTTAAACTTACCCCGGTACGTTATTTTTTCACCCTAACATTGGATATTTTAATTTCTCTTAATTATTTTCAATTTATATTTTTGTTTGTTTTGTATGTAAACATAGTCGCACACACTACACTATACAAGGACACATCAACTGACACACCAAACACTAACTGGAATAACACTCTGTACACAAATTTCACTAAATTCCTACGTGACTATCAATATGTGCTCTCAACGCAACACGAACACAGTCTAGTATCAACCAAAAACTCACACATAGGGTACCACTTAAAATCATAGATCTCATTGAAGGATTAGATCAGTCCCTAAATATAAAATGTGTTGCAATAGAGAGCCCAGAACGTTGTGGTGAGAATCTTACGCCTGAATTAAATTTTAGACTCCTTACATTGAACATCAGAAGTATAGATCGTAACTTTAACGACTTTTTAATTACTTTGGCGCGATTTAATTTTGAATTTGATGCTATTATATTAACAGAGTGCTGGATAAATGAACAGTCCATAATTCCAAGTATTGATGGTTACACTTCGTTTCGCACACACCATTTTATCAATAAAAGTGGAGGGATAGTGGTTTATATTAAATGTAAATGGACGCCTATTGTACAGGAGCCGATATGTAATGAGTGTAACTTTATCAAAATAACTGTAAATAATGACATAACTATAGTAGGAATTTACCGCTCCCCTTCTTTCAAAAACTTAATAATTTTCTATCTTCCCTTGATAACATATTAGGTAATATCACGAGTGCTAAAACCCGCATTGTGGCCGGAGATATTAATATAAACATTCTTGATAACTCTCTCAACGACAATATTTCTGAATACAATAATTTACTATCAAGTCATCAACTAATCCCAGCAATATCCAAACCTACAAGAAGTGATGCTTGTCTAGACCACATATTTATAAAGAATAAATCAGCACCTCTAGGAATTGTTTGTTCCTCAAATGTCACAGACCACAACATATGCATATTAGGAATTTCGACTGAAGCAAATAAATACCTCCGTAAAACACGCACTAAAATAAAAACTGATATGTCAGCGGTCACAAGGGAAATCTTAGCGACTGACTTGGCCTACATCACACAAACTCCCGACGTTAACAAGGCAGTAGAAAATCTTAATGCAACCCTCAACACTGCTATCATCAAAAATACTTGTGAGGTGAAGGTTTCCAGATCTCAACATAATCTAAAACCTTGGATTACCCCAGGCCTAATTAGATGCCAACGTAATCGGGACAAACTCCATCTAAAAGCAAAGAAATATCCTCGAAATATAATAATCCAAACTACCTATAAAAGATACCGAAATTTTTTAAATGACTTACAACGTAATATTAAATCTCAATATGAATCAGAACAAATTCTACAAAACCAAAACCATCCTAAGAAATTATGGGAGACAATAAGGAATATATGTGACATTTCAAAAACTAAAAATGATGTCTCATCGCTAATCTCTATCAAACCCAATCCTGTTGACTCGCTAAATGTCGTGAATGAATATTTTGCCAGCGTGGGGAGAAATCTAGCTGACAAAAAACTAATAAATCTAAAAACAACTGAAACTGAGCTAGCAGATGCCTTTTTACCATATAAATCACCTAGAGATTCTTTTTACATGTCCCCAACCGATGAGAAAGAAGTAGACACATTAATAACCGAGCTAAAACTGATAGCGCTCCTGGAATTAACGGATGCACCCCAACCCTAATTAAAGCAGTTAAACAAGTATTACTGAAACCCTTAACACACATATTTAATCTCAGTTTAGCAGATGGCACTTTTCCCAATACCTGGAAACTGGCATCTATCACTCCAATCTATAAAGGCGACGATAAAAGTATCCCCAGTAATTATAGACCGATATCCCTATTGAGCATTTTTTTCCAAACTACTTGAAAAAATAGTAAACAAAAGGCTAGTCAACTTCCTGGAGACAAATAACTTACTTTCTGAAAAGCAGTTTGGTTTTCGGAGAGGTATTGCAACTGACGATGCTGTGACTCTCTTGACTGATACTGTTGCTGAGGCTTTGGACCGAGGACAGTGCTGCTTAGGCATATTTATGGACCTTGCGAAGGCATTTGATACTGTGTCAATCCCGATTTTACTAAAAAAAACTAGACAGCTTAGGTATTAGAGGAGTGTCAAACGATTGGTTTCGCAGCTATCTTAGCCAACGTTACCAATGTGTTAAAATTCATCCTTTTAAAAGCCAAATTCTCCCAGTGCACTTCGGTGTTCCTCAGGGTAGCATTCTCGGTCCTACACTCTTCTCCCTATACATTAACGATTTGTTACATCATCTATAACTGATGCCCAGGTAATTTGCTACGCTGACGACACTGTAGTGCTCTTTAAGGATCTTACTTGGAAAAAGGTTTCGGAAATGGCAGAAAAAGGTCTTACTCAAATTAATACCTGGTTAAATAGTAATCTACTTACACTCAATACTAATAAAACTAAATTTATTGCCTTTCACAAAACAAAAGTTTCAAATCCGATTTCTTTAAAAAGCTCAAAATACATGCCTGCGGTGTTAATAACACTACACAGCAATGTGACTGCTGCTCAATTAATCGAGTTGATAGCCTAAATACCTAGGTGTTTTATTAGACGAAAACCTCAATTTCAAGAAACATATATTGCAACTCGCTAGCAGGTCTCGGAAAATCATTTATATAATGAAAGCCCTAAGATCCGTTACCACAAGAGATATTCTAAAAATATAGCTCTTTGTCAATCAATCCTGTGTTACTGTATCTCCGTATGGGGTGGGGCAATAAAAACGTGTATGATTGGACTTGAAAGGGCTCAACGTGCTGTCCTAAAGGTAATGTTATCAAAACCTTTTCTATTTCCCACCAATGAGCTCTATAAAGAGGCAAAAATACTCACAGTGCGTCAGCTATACATATGGAAAACATCCGTGACCATGCATATCAAGACTCTCAATGCACCATACTATCAAGAATTACTTAAAAAGCGTGTTTACAAAGTTCCAACTCCCTACATCAGATCGTCCTTCGCAAAGCGCCTACCATTTTACCAACATCCTAGCATTTATAATAAAATAAGTGTTAAATGTGACATCATAAAACTTCCTCGTACTGCCGCCAAACATAAAATTAAAAAATGGTTATTAGGGCTAACTTATCAGGAAACAGAAAACTTGCTCACCAATTTTTAAAATATTCCGTCACACACACACACCACACACACACCACACCACACACACACACACACACACACACACACACACACACACACACACACACACACACACACACACACACACACACACACACACACACACACACACACACACACACACACACACGTGCTGACTATGCCAAAAAAAAAATGAAATAAATAAAAACAAACCGCAATTACTAGTCTCGATCACCGCTCGAAGATTTCCGCGATACAGGCTAATGCCTAGTGCGAAAATCGTTGGTAATCTCTCTTTTTGTACAAGAATTACAAAAATATTTAAGTTAAGTAAATTTTTTATAATTTTAGTTACTTTCGATCTCAGCTTTGTTTTAGTTAATTATAATTGATGTACAAATATTTATTTGGCAATAAATACTTATTATTATTATTATTATCTTCCTGATTCCTTTCTTCTTATCGTTGGACTTTAAGCAAGGGGCTGGTGAAATTTTAGAGCAAATTATTCAAAGATGGCTTCTTTTTTTATAAGCGTCCAGTGACGTTTTCTGTTAAACGTTTACGAAGGACCAAAAACTCGAAATTTCAATTAAGTGACTCCAGTACCTTAAAGGCAGGTAGAATAATAAGACCCTCCTAAAGATTATACTATGAAATAGGTTCACGGAATCCATATGTCAAGTGAAATTCCTACAAATAAAAAATGGTGTGAAACAGTTGATTAGTTTAGATTTCTATCGATAACTTATAACGGAACGCCGCGCCGAATAGCTCTGTTTATGTGTTTCGTGGAATAGTTTGTTTGCACTGTCAATATTGAACGTGGCAAATTGAGACAGCTTTTTGTAAATGTTGACACTGGTAAATGCGAAACGTATAGCTTTGAGGAAGTGCAATGAGTTATTAAACTTCGCCTTGTTAGTTTAACAAACCTTGCTAGGTCAGAACTCAGAATTTATTATTTTTGTGTCGTACAATAACGCTTAAGACCCATTTATTTTTAATATTGAGAATGATACATAACATACATACATTAACTCGTGCGTTTTTCCCAGAAGGGGTAGGCAGAAGTGCTTCACCCACATTTGGTCTAGTACATTCCGTCTCACGATGTGAAAGGGAGCGAGCCTATCGCCAAATCGGGCAAAATCCTGACGCCCGGCCGATGATAAATAGAAAAAATTAATATCATTATGCTCGACCTGAGATTCGAACCCGAGCCCTCAGCTCAGTAATCATGCTGTAACCCAGCTCAGTAATCGTGTTAAAGTACAACTATGTCGCTGAGGCAGTGGCAAAAAGAAGGGCAGTGAAATGACGAGACAAGCAATTCGTTGGCTGGACGTCATGTTTGTAACGGCATGGATATAAAATATACATGGCATTTGTTAACCGCTAAATTAAACTAGCTTTTATCTTCGGTTTGGCTGCTGTGGTCACCAAACACAAAACCATCAACCAAATCAGTATGCAACTTAAATTTCACATACGTATTGCGCTGAATAACTTAATTGTGGATTTTGTAGCCATAATAATCATAATATTTTTTTAAGCTAACAAAAGCACTATTGGACATTGGCTCCGGAACGACTTATTAAAAGCCGCCTGCGTTCGAAATTTCCAGTGAGCTTATGAAATTATGTTACACTAGAGGTCCAGCCAAACGCCGCCCGGTGGCAGATACACTTTTGAAAATGGCGGAAAACATGTACGAAACCCGAATAAAATGTCCTCTTATTTGCTAGATTTTTCACTACCGCTTCCCTCCTATATGTCGACTGATGATGTATAGCTTATGGTATTCTTCAATAATTTACCTATCTTAGACAAAAATATTTTTTTCAATTGGATTCAGTAGTTCCTAACATTAGAGGTAACAAACTCGTCGGCTTATTTATTAGCATAGAATATAGATATTGTATTACTTACTTATGAACAAAGGCGATAAGGTCTGCGGCGCGCCCGCTGCCGTCACACACGACCACTGGCACGGGCGGCGTGTCGGTCACGTATTCCAGCACCGCGCGCACAGTGTTCGTACCGCCCTCGATCACCAGGCAAACCACCGGGGTCGACGAGTGAGTATCTGAAATAGACAAGGTGTTACTCTGTGTTCAACTTGGAGATATAGTTCATATTATTTGACAGCCTCCTTGGTGCAGTTGGTTAGACGAGGGTGTTAAACGAGAGGCCGTGGTTTCGATCGAAATATTTGTGTAAACCACAGTTATTGTTATGGGTCTGGGTGTTTGTGAGATCGAAAGTCTCTCGTAGTTCCTGATACCCACGACACGAGACTCGATCTTAGTGTGGGGTCAGGGCTATTTAAGTGACTGTTGGGTGTATTTATTCATATGACTTAGTATCGACCATGTATTTTACTCAAGTATATTGATGTTTTGGTTTTAATATTGTCTTTCGCAAATACGTGGACATCTTTAAATTCATTAAAATTTTGCCGGTAGTTATTGTATTGGAATTGTTAAGGTTCTATGTTTAAATTACAGTAATTAAGTTTTATGCTTGCAATGCTTACTACGAATTAAGCTAATAATCAAGCGAACAGTATTTAAATTTTAAAACACAACCTGGTCCAGATCTAAAACGAACTAAATAGGAACACAAAACTCATTTTTATAGTTTAATTGGAGTGATTTATATTATTCTTATTGCGTTGGTTCTTACTATCCTATCATTTATAGCTGTTTGTATTTACCAACAATCTTTCGAGCAGAGTTTAAGGAAACTTCCCAGGACTGTTAATACCATTATGTCGGGCGCTTTCTTTAATGAACTTTTAATTAAAGCGCGGGAATAAACAAAGGAATTTGGGTTGGTGTTCTCATGAGAGAGTTTATTAGTTTAAATTATTCGCTGGCCAACCTCTGGGTCTGTATTCTTTTAGTTCTGAGATAAGAAGTTGAAGAAATTTTGAGATATTATTCTAAACTGTTTTGTAAACAACAGCGTGTTTGGATAGTGCGTACTCAAGTGCGCTGAATTTTCTCATTTTACAAGAGATAGAATACAAGCATGTATTTGAGTCCGTCCATGCAATGATTTTAAAAATGCTCTTTCATTTTTAAAATGCTTTTTCTCTTGAAAATGTTGAAATCTGTTCATATCCAATGAATTGGAAACATTGCAAATGACTGCAATTGGCTGTCTTCATAATTTTTGTAATTCAGCAACTGCAGATGGAGCAATGTCTATACAATTAAATGGACTAATAATAGACATTAACTAATTTGTTTAATACAAATATAAGATCATTAGATTTTTATCTTTATTTTTTATTCTTTTATTTGCATATTAATGCTAAATAATCTATCGAATAGTCTCCCGCAAGACCTTTGTAATCGTAAAAGTATACCATATCTTTATATGGCAAGAAAACTTTCTATTAAAGTTATAAATGACTAGCGGTCGGGCCCGGCTCCGCCCGGGTGCATACACGTTTTGAAATGGCGGTCAAAATGTTTAATTCTGACTATCAGTTTAGAATATCGACCAATCGGACCACGAAAAACGAACTAAATTTCCTCGTATTTGCTAGAAATATCACTACTGCTTTCCTCCTACAGTTCATAGTGATGATATATAGCCTATAGCCTTTCTCGATAAATGGACTACCCAGCACTGAAAGAATCATTCAAATCGGACCAGTAGTTCCAGAGATTAGCGCGTTCAAACAAACAAACAAACTCTGCAGCTTTATAATATTAGTATAGATCAAGAAACTATTTAAAAACCACTTTACCTATAAAGTGAAATCTAATGCAATCATATTACAGATCTGCAATTGTATAATTACGTTGTTGGGGATGGAAACACGGATAAAAATTCAATATGGCCGATCCGCTTTTGCCGCGTCGAGTCTGCGGTTCAATTAGGGATAATAGAACGAAATGCTCTTTTAAACTTCGTATTTGGATGTTGACTTGGGGTTTAGCTGTACTTTATTAAAAAGGAAAACGGATTGAGTATTTGATTATTCAACTTATACAGCAGGTAATTTATCTATGTAGAGCCTGTCGCAATATTTACTTTTTTGAACGCTTAAAATTTTATCTGTGTTCAGAGGTTTCAACATCAACACGTTTAATTGGCCTGCCAATATATAAAAAATACAATTCTAATTTTAAAAGTCTAGTATTGACTTTCCTAAGGTTTTCAATATTATCGATCCAAATGCGTTTCTCGTCAATTTCGACTCTATGAGACAATTGATAACATTTATTATTTTTTATATAAAATAATAAATGTTATCAATTGATTCCTGGACCAAAACCCACAGTGTGACGTGTTTACGAGTGACAGAAGATTATTCATGTTAGAGTGTCTGAGGTTTTGCGAGCGGGAAGTATGAAAGAAAATTTTAATACATATATACATGTTTTAATACTGTACTGTTGCATAATAACATAAACATTGTGTTGAATAGTGAATAGTATAAGTGGTGTCTGTAACCGTTCTATTCGGTAAATAAATAAATAAATAAATAAATATATTTATTTGTCTAGCGTCATTGAGTGAAATTAATTATTGATTACAATCATATTGTCAATGAGGAATAAGTATTTATAAAAGCCATCGCCATGCCATATTTCAATCCAAAATTAAGAATTAATCCGGTATGAAGGGCGCGTAGCTGACTGTTACGAAATGAAAGCCTTCCAGATTAAACTCAATAACAAGGAAACATTTGAAAACTGTACAATATAAGTGTAGGTACAGCAAAGACGGGAAGTTTAAATCCATTATTAAAATTGATCGGGAAATAAGCTCTTTCCATTATTTCATGACATTCCAACTTCCTAGTTCGAGAAAAGGATTAGAAGTTAAAAGTTGAGATCAGTTAGCAATTTATATTCCACGCAATCAATTTTCATCGTATCTAGTGGGAACGAATTGTTCTATATCTGATGGTTTTGTTTTTATTTAATAGCGGACTTATATTGTAATTATATTTCAACAAACAATTATTGTCCACTGCTGAGCATGGGACTCTTATACAATTGAGAGTTCAATTGAGTGGGCTTAGGCCATAGTCTAACACGCTGCCTTATTACGGGTTAATGAAGTTCATATAGGTCCATATTAAAAATATAAATATTTTCATAATATTTAGTTTAAAGGGCGATAGTTTCCTTCACCTTTAAAATGTGTGTTAATTGATGTATTATAAGTGCTAACCTAGTAGGTATTTAAAAAGCCTTTTTTTTTCTTCTGTTTTTGGCTTCGCACTTCTTGTACATTTAGCCAATGTCGAGTATAGCGATATTAAAGGTAAAGGTAGGGAAACTATTTGATTTAAGATAAACGGAAAGGAATGTGGATTAAGTATCTATCAGGAGATTAATATATTTATGAAAAAGATTAAGTATATATTTATGAAAAAGGATGGAGAAAACGAAAAATCAATAAATGTGTCTACGCAATAAATAGACAATATATGTCAATTTAACAAGACAAAAAGAAAATAAAAAGTATTAATACCATATTAAAGATAAAATAAAAGAATATAAAATTAAATTTTTATATTATTGCTAATGAAAAATAATGCTATACATTTATATACAGGAATGTCATTACTACTAAGAAGAGTGGTGATGGAACATGGAAAAGGAATACGAAGACGAACAAGAGATTTAATAAAGGATGAACGATCATATTTTGTACATGCAAACATATGTGATTTAAGTCGCCGACATCAGATTCACAAGAACACATGAAACTATTTATTATATTAAGTTTTGCAAGATGAGCGGGAGAACAAGTGTGACCAAGTCTAGATCTTATCAACATGGAGGTTTCCAGCTTTCTAAACTTGGCCTTACAAACCAGAGTTTTGTTGGAATATCTGGCTGAATGCAAAAGTAATAGCGGCCCTTAGTCTGTGCACTGGAACACCAAGCTGCAGTCCATGAATCTCGAAGAAATGTTTTCGGCAAAGATAAAAGATCAATACTGAAGTTTTTAAAAGGAAACAAATCCCCACAGTGTACCGCTTCCTTGGCAAGTTTATCGGCAGCATCATTACCATGAATTCCCGTATGACTAGGAATCCATCCAAAAATTAGTGAATAGTCCATGGGTATACACTTGAATGCTAATTCCCTAATTTGGAAAATAATCGGAAGCATAGTATTATTTTTAAAAAGAAATCTTGCAATGGCCTGAAGTGCACTTAAAGAATCCGAGAAAATAATTGCTTTTTTTAGTTTAAAAGTTAGAATGTATTCAATGGCCTTTAGAATACCAAGGCATTCACCAGTAAATACTGATGCTTCCGGAGGAAGTCTTATTTTTTGTACTATGTAATACTGGGAATGGAAAACACCGATCCCAACACATTGAGAAGGAGATAATTTAGAAGCATCTGAGTACAAATAATGGAAGCCCTCAAAGCCAGCAAGAAGGAATTAAAAGAAACTCTAATATTTGGAGAGTGTTTATTAACACAATGGAATATAATTTCAGGAGAATAAGTTAAGGATTCATAAGTATTACTAAATAAAGGGAGAATACCAGAGCGATGAGTGGGAGCAGACAGGGATTGAAATTTTTGGTAACTTTTTATGAGACATGGAAGGGATTTAGAGTTACAATAGCCGGAGTTAACTTGTGTTTGGAAGGACTCAAGTAATGGAATGAGTGGATGATTCGAGAATTGGATAATTCTAAACAAATATCTGTCGAAAAGAAACTGTCTCCTAAGGAAAAGTGGAGCTTCACCACATTCTACTTGTAGGGCATTTATAGGGCTGGACTTCATAGCCCCTGAAATAATACGCAATGCTTAGATTGCAGCCGGTCTAATTTTCGAAAAGCATTAACATTACCAGGCTCTAAGAGAAAGGTACCATAATCAAAAATACTTTTGATTATGGCATTATAAACAAGCTTTAGTAACCAAGGATGACTTCCCCACCAAACACCAGATAAACATCGTAACATATTTATTTGTCGCTCGACTTTATTTATTACATGTTCACAATGAGGTACTCTAGAAAGATTGGAGTCCAAAATAACACCCAAATAATTGAAGTTATTTTTATTTGGAATCTGAACGTCATCGTACAAATATTTATAACAGGGGATTTCTAGCACGCGAAAATATCATTGCTACACTTTTAGATGGGGAAAGGTCTAAACCATTAGTATAAAGCCAGGATTTGAGGGAATGTAAAGAAGTATTAAGTGCACAACAAGAATTTGTAACAGAAGGAGAACAGAAGGGACTAAGCACTGAACCTTGCGGCAGACCTCTCCATACCACCCGAGATAAATAGTTATTCTCCGGAGATAACAATAGAATCGTCCTTTCATGTAAAATATTGAGAATAAAATTACTTAGTTTTATAGGAACTTTAAGACTATATAACTTGCTTTGTAGAATTGATATTTGTACATTATCATACGCAGATTTGATGTCTAAGAAAACAGCAACAGTACTTAAATTTTTCGAGAAAGATAATCTTATGTCCGATGTAAAGATACTTAGGCAATCTAAAGTACTTTCGCCTTTACGAAAGCCATATTGTGAATTTGATAATAAATTTTGATTTTCCACATACCACTCTAGGCGATTTTTTATTAAGTGTTCTGATAATTTTATTAGAACGGAAGATAAAACTATCGGGCGATATGAAGAAGGATCAGATGGATTTATTAGGTTTGAGAATTGGCAACATTATTTGGCGTTTCCATTCTGGTGGAATATTTCCTGTGCACATTATGGATTTAATAATATTTAAAAAGTACATAAGAGAATTGTCACTCATATGAGAAAAGAAAGAGTAAGGAAAGCCGTCTATACCAGGGGCGGAATCCGTTATATTCATTATGATACCTTTTAATTCAAATATTGTGAAAGGGAGGTTTAACAATGAGTGGGATTCATGAATTGATTTTAAATTTTCAGAAATTAAGGGAGGAGGGAGGTGAAGAGGATTATGTGGTACCCAAGGTGGAGCAAGTTTATCCATAAAGATGCAAGCTACAGATTGAGAAATTTGAGGAGATGGCACGTGAGAAAGAGAGGACCTGAAACGTTTCCTGACTGACGTGAACTGACCTTCAGTTTTCTTTCTTTTAAATAATTTTCGGGTTTGAGCAATTATTAATGAAAGAGAAGCAAAATTTTCTGGAGACATGTTATGATTGTATATCTGCTCAGCTTTCTTTCGCTTTTTAACAGCCTCCAAACACTCAGAGTCCCACCAGGGAGGTAAGGGTATTTTTCTATGTGCTGATGTTTTTTTGGGAGGTAAGATGTTGTCAGCTGCTGATGTTAATACATGAGAATAAGCCTCAGCACAAACATGTTCATTACCCTCAGTTACAATAGGAAGAGACTGAATCAGACTGTCTACCTTTTCTCTAAAATTATCCCAAAGAGTACTAGATCTTGATGGTATTTTGTATTTAAAATAAGGTTTTTCGTGAGATTGGAAAGGGATATTATGCAAGAATGGATAAGATATTTTAATAGGGAAATGATCACTGCCAAAAGAAGAGGAAAGAGGAGACCAGGAAAGAGAGGATGCCAAATTAGCAGAACATATAGATAGATCCACAGCACTTTGATTAGTATGGATGGGGTCATTTCGACGAGTAGGGGCACCTGTATTTAATGTACATAAGTTTTGTAAATCTAATATCTCTAATGGAGCTTCACCATATGAATTAGATAATGAACTACCCCAAGATTGATGGTGACAGTTGAGATCACCAAGAATAGGTCTAGGAAGAAATTTCAGGAGGTTATTGAATTCATTGAGAATAGAAGAGGAAGGATAAGAAATATAAATAGAAACTATACAAATATTATTTACACTTACAGCTACAATGGAGATTTGATCGCTATGGGAAGGTAAAGAAATAAAGGAGAAAGGGACAGAGTCTCTAATGAGTAAGGCAACACCACCATACCCATCAGGTCTGTCTTCTCTTACAGTAATGTACTTTGTATTTTCAAAACATGACCATGTTTTAGCCATGTTTCTGACAAAGCAAATACAAAAGGCTGATATTTGTTAATTAAATAAATTAAATCTGATTTTTTATTAGTTATGTTGCGACAGTTCCATTGAATTATTTTGGACTGATTGTCCATTGTGTGTGGGAATAGAATAGTCAAGAATAGAGGCAACGTGGGACGGTGATATATTGTATTTTGTTAACAGATTAAATAGTGATAGTATAAAGTCTTTAATATCAAATGTTTCTTTTTTATTTCCATCCTTCTTGGGAGAAAGAGCACATCCATTTGATGGTTCAGGCAGTGAATAGTCATTGATAATCTTATTGTGAGCTTGTTGATTGTATCCTTTGGATACGGTAGGAGCAGAACGGGGCTTCAAAAATACAGTTTTTTATAATTTGACTTAGTTAGTGAAGTTGGGGAATTAATATATGGGGATTTGGGGGAAGTTAATATATCGGCATAAGATTTTAGTGACAGGTGGTAGCAGCTTGGACGCCTCCATGTATGATATCGCACTTTGGATCATATGAGTTTTTATTTGTTTTTGTCTCGAAAATTCGGGACAAAATTTACTGATAGCATAATGATGCCCTGAACATAAGCAACACGATCCATTAGACTCCTCTATGTCACATAGTTCCCCAGCATGGTTTTGCCCACACTTGTAACACCTAGGTTTAGATCGGCACTGTACTTTTGTATGTCCAAACCGACAACAATTAAAGCATTGAATTGTGGGATATATATATAAGTCTACTGGTAGTGCATTGTAACATATAAAAATTCTTTTTGGGAGTATTTGTCCATCAAAAGTCACCACAACTGTCTGGGAGGGCTTCCATGTAACTGAACCTTCTTCATAAGCTTTAAAATTTAATCTACGAACTTTTAAAATGGGACCACAACCTACAGGGACTGACATGTTCTCAATGACTTCCTCAGGAGACCACTCAGCAGGAATTCCTCTTACTAAACCCATCCTTGTGACATTAAAAGTAGGAATGAAAGCTTTAAAATTATTTTTAATTAGGTTTTCATTACAAATGAAAGAATTAGCATCCATTGGAGAGGTAAATGCTAAAGATATTTTGTTTCGCCCAATTCTTTTTACGCTCCCATTAACAATATTTTTAATATTATTCTGTTTTAAGAACTTTCCGAATGCTAGCGGATGCAAAATAGCAGGATCATTTTCAGACGAAATGTTCTTTTGCATGTGAACTATAAAGGGCGCGATATCACTCTTGTCATACAATTTCCTTCCCACCGTTTGCGCGGGAATTTTTGATGTCGATGAATCAGATGTCTTATTTACATTTTCAATGACTGGTTGCGCCTGCACCGACAATGAACTCGAAGGAACAGTGTCAGTACATCCGCATACAGAAAAAGTATCACTAGAGCCTTGTTTTCTCCGCCTTTTATTGCAGAGCTTACAAACGTGTCGGCGACTTCTTTTTAGCGGCCGAGTTGATAAAGAGCCATCTGTGTCCATGCCCGACTCAGAGGCATATGAACTTTCTTTAGGCAAGCATGGTTCTGAAGTAATTGTTACGAAGCTGCCCGCCGGGGGGACAAATCCCCCCGGATCAGGCGGATCATTCATTATGGACTAATCGGCTTTAATTATTTACAAACATTTACCTAAAACTATGAAAATGTATCTACTACTACTACGAAATGAACTATACTACAAATATATACAATACTCCACTGATAGAAATATTTAAATAATCAATTGAAAAAAAAACACGTCCACCAAGTACAAAGTTTCCCGCGCTTTTTTCTAAAAAAACCTTTTATAACCGAGGAGTACTTACATGAGACACGCTTCTTATACCTATCCGACAGAAAACTGATTAATTATCTTATTTATTATGCACCCACACAATTTGTATTGCGTATAAAATTATTAATTACGCAAACTCGTTTATGTTTTACACATTATATTATAATTTAATAACTAATTATAAAACAATTGAATGCCTAACATTAATGGCGCGAAAATGTTTAACACACTTGTTTTTTTTATTTATTCCATGAGGCAAAAGAAAAAGATTACATACAGCCTTGTTTGGTGCGTAGCAATTTTTTTATTCTAAAAAACTAATTTTAAATTAATTATTTCTAAATTTTAAATTAATTTAGAAAAGTTATTTATTCATTGAAATATATTTTATAACAAATTGTTACATAAATATTGCATTAGTTAGAATATTTTGAGTAGAACGGACTCAATATAACTGAAAAATAAAACTGGTGATACACTACTGGTAGCAAGAAAAATACCACCGAAATGAGGGGTAATTTTTTTTATTATTCAATAGTACAATAATTGGATATAACTAAAATTTTTAATAAAAAAAATAAAAACCGACTTCAAAACAAAAATCCACTAAAAACCAAAAAATAATAAAATAATAACTAACCACTTAAAGCAAAAAAATAATAATATTTATTTCATGGAACTCGTGCATGTTGATTCATTTGCTTAATGACTTGACTAGCCAACAAATCAAAATATATGCGTAACATATTGAAGGCGGGCCGCCAAGTACCAAACATGTAGGACCTATGCCTTATATTAATTTAAATATCTATATGTTTGGTACTGGGCGACCCGCCTTCAATATGTTACGCATATATTTTGATTTGTTGGCTAGTCAGTCATTAAGCAATGAATCAACATGCACGAGTTCCATGAAATAAATATTATTATTTTTTGCTTTAAGTGGTTAGTTATTATTTTATTATTTTTTGGTTTTTAGTGGATTTTTGTTTTGAAGTCGGTTTTTATTTTTTTTTATTAAAAATTTTAGTTATTTTTATCTTTTTAGTGTTGATAGGTATTTAAATGAAGAAGATTTGGTCCCCACGCCACAAGGAATATGTTCTTTCCGATGACAATGAAATCGCTAAAATCGGCTAAAAGCTGCCAAAGATATTGGAATATTCACATGTTTATTTTTTTTCTCCCCACCCCCCCCCTCCCTTCGCGCCTACCCCTTTTTACCTCAACCACTGTAGCCTAGCTTTTATACTGAACTCAATGCAAAAAGAACCGTTGAAATCCTATTAAATTTTGAGGAGTTCTACGCTCCAGGTCCGAACATGATAATCAGATCTTAATGTTGTGTTCCTGAGATCAACCTGTTAATACGTTCTTTCCAATGAAAAAGAAATCACTAAAATCGGTTAAAAGCTGCCGAAGATATTAGAATTTACGTGTATTTTAATTTTATCAACCACCCCCCTCACCCCCACCCCTTTTTCCCTCTCTCACTGTATCTTAACTTTCTTATGAACGTAATGCAAAAAGAACTATTGCAATTCTCCTTAATTTTAAGGAGTTCCCCTCTCCAGGTCCGAAGATATTCATCAGATCTTCACCATATTTTTATGGGACCAAACGACAAGCACCAGCTTTCAATCAAAGAAAGAATGGTCGAAATCGGTTCACACAGTACAGAAAAACGAGGTAACAAACATAAAAAAAAAAGCAACATACAGTCGAATTGAGAACCTCCTCCTTTTTTTGAAGTCGGTTAAAAAGAAGCAATCTACAGCCTTGTTTGCTGCGTCCAATGTTTTATTTTTTCAACTCTTAAAATTAATGTAGTAAAATTCTTTCCTTTCCACCGTGTTTTTCTTTAACCTATTTTGCAAGAAGGCTTTTAATTTGTATATTTTTTGGAATATTTTGAAGGAGACATTAAAAACCGAAACCATGGATAAACGTCAGTGGCTTAGTATCGAACAATCGATTCATTGCCAATATACAGGGTATATCAAGACTGCTACCGAAAACGAAGCCGGGTGGTAGTTTAAGCGACTTCAGACACAATGCAACAGAAAAAGTTGAAAAAAAAAAGCGACAATTTTTTTTTGTTATTTTTTCCTATGACCATATTTGAGTGGTTAATTCATTTTTTCCTAAAATAATAGTGTATACCCTTTTATTTATTAATACTCTAAGGTATAAAATAGTTCAAATTATTCCATCCATCCATCCATCAGCCAAAGGAAGTCCACTGCTGAACATAGGCCTCCCCCAATGATTTCCACAGAGACCTGTTGGAGGCAGCCTGTGTCCAGCGACGTCCCGCGACCTTTACCAGGTCGTCGGACCATCTTGTTGGTGGACGTCCTACGCTGCGCTTTCCGCTACGCGGCCTCCATTCGAGTACTTTCCGACCCCATCGGTCATCAGATCTCCGCGCTATGTGCCCGGCCCATTGCCACTTCAACTTGCTAATCCGGTGGGCTATGTCGGTTATTTTAGTTCTCCTACGGATCTCCTCATTTCTGATTCGATCTCGTAGGGAAACCCCGAGCATAGCCCTCTCCATAGCTCGTTGAGTGACTTTGAGCTTCCTAATAAGGCCCATAGTGAGAGGCCACGTCTCGGTGCCGTAAGTCATCACTGGCAACACACAACTATCGAAGACTTTCGATTTAAGGCACTGAGGTATTTTGGACGAGAAGACGTCGCGTAGTTTCCCGAACGCTGCCCAACCGAGTTGGATTCGACGATTGACCTCTCTCTCGAAGTTGGACCTGCCTAACCGGACCACTTGTCCTAAATAGACATATTCGTCAACAACTTCAAGAGTCGAGCCCCCAACACCGATGGGGGTGGGCACAACATGGACATTCGACATGATCTTCGTTTTGTCCATGTTCATTTTAAGACCCACCGGTTGGGAGACTCGATTGAGGTCTTCGAGCATAGTGCTAAGGTCTTCCAGCGATTCAGCCAAGACTACAATATCGTCGGCAAACCGAAGGTGAGTGATATACTCGCCGTTGATGTTGATGCCGAATCCTTTCCACTGCAAGAGCTTGAAGGCATTTTCCAGCGCGGCAGTGAACAGTTTCGGAGATATGACATCTCCCTGTCTCACGCCTCTCTGTAGTGGAATAGCCTTCGTACTCTGATCTTGTACTCGGACCGACATGGTGGCGTTGTTGTATATACACTTCAACACTTCGATGTACCGATAGTCGATATGGCACCGCTGGAGAGACTGTAGCACAGCCCAAGTCTCGATCGAATCAAAGGCTTTCTCATAGTCCACAAACGCTAAACAAAGCGGCAAGTTATATTCCTCGGTTTTTTGTATAACTTGCCGAAGCGTATGGATGTGGTCTATGGTACTAAAGCCTTTTCGGAAACCGGCTTGTTCGGGAGGCTGGAAGTCATCAAACCTGCGTTCGAGACGATTTGTGATGACCCTCGAAAACAACTTATAGACATGGCTCAGGAGCGAGATGGGCCTGTAATTCTTCAGCAAAGTGTTATCACCTTTTTTGAAGAACAGTACCACCACGCTCCTGCTCCATGCCTCTGGCGTTGAGCCCTCGAGGAGAACGGAATTGAAGAGCCTCTGAAGGACTTTCAGTATCGGCGTTCCGCCCGCTTTCAGAAGCTCTGAAGTTATTCCGTCCTCGCCCGGCGCCTTGTTGTTTTTAAGTTGCTTCAGGGCCATCTCAATCTCACACAGGCTGATGTCCGGGATATCATCGCTAAAGTGTCGGATCAACTCGGCTCTCGGGTCTTCGGCCGAGCTAACAGCAGGTTTGGCAACCGAGGTGTAAAGCTGTCCGTAGAACCTCTCGATCTCCCTTAATACCTCTGCCCTCGTCGATACTACGCGGCCGTCTTCCGTCTTCAGCCTAGACAACTGGCTTTGCCCAATAGACAAGTCTCTTGCAAACACTTTGGAGCCTCCGTTCCGCTCAATTGTCTCCTTAATGCTCGCACTATTGTGAGCACGGACATCGTGTCGCAAGGACTTCCAGATCTGTCTATTGAGCCGCCGATATGCTTCGGCGTCAACGGAAGACTGCAGCGCTAAAGATCGACGTTCGGCCATGAGGTCAAGAGTGTGGATCGAGAGTTTTTGTGGTCTATCTCTACGGCGAGGTCTAAAATACTTAGATCCCACCGTATGGACAGCTTCTACCAAACCGCTGTTTAGCTCGTCCACTGCAAGGTTTTCTCCTAGACAATCAAAGCGATTTGTCAGCTCGAGTTGAAAGCTCTCGGGGTTTGGATATGGGCGCGAGTAGGTCGGAGCGTAGATTTCATCAAGCGACGCCTTTCCGATTGGACATTGATATTCAGGGTGCCCCTAACCATTCGGTGATCACTGCCGGTTTTCACCCTGTTGATCACAGAGACATCTCTGAATATCCGTCTATTCGTCGTCAAGATGAAATCTATCTCGTTTCTCGTAGAACCGTCAGGACTCAGCCAGGTCCATTTCCTGTGAGGCGGCTTCTGGAAGAAAGAGTTCATCGCAAAGAGTCCCTCTTTCTCCAGGAAGTCGGCCAGCCTCTGACCCCTGGGGTTCCGTTGCCCATGTCCAAATTGCCCCACTTTCAACTCTGCATCGCTTCTCTTGCCCAACTTTGCGTTGAAGTCCCCCATAACAGCATTGAAGTAGGTTTTGGAAGTATGTATGGCCCGACTTATGTCCTCATACATCTCCTCTACTTCTTCATCTGGGTGTGTCGAGGTCGGTGCGTATACCTGTATGACCTTCAACGAATATCTTTTGGATATTCTGAGTATAAGGTATACTACCCTGCTCGACACACTTTCAATGGATACGATGTTGTTGATGAGAGACCTGTGGACGAGAAATCCGACACCTCCTCGGGACTGTTGGTCGTCCCCCCGGTAGAAATTATTATTATTTCAGCAAAAACTATCAAATTATTATTTTAGCAAAAACTATGGATTTACCACCCAAAAATGACGATATTTAAAAAATCATAAAAAATAATCGTCGCGTTTCTTTGCGAAATTTTTAATTGCATTGTGTTTGTAGTCACTAAAACTACCACCCGGCTTCGTTTTCGGTAGCAGTCTTGAGATACCCGGTATAGTATCGATTGTTCACAGTATCGACTCAATAGTGACGTGTTCTGTAGTTATCGGCGAGGCTTTCCGTCCGACTTCACAGATCCATAATCTATATCGAGACATCAAATGTCGCCTCGGTTGACTTGTTGATGGGGGACGGCATATAATGTCGGGATTTTGAATATCGAACCCGGGACAGTAATCCCGGTTTACTGTAGTTGATGCGAAAGTTTGAATGTTATTAGAGTTAGTTTGATGAAATGTTTGGTTTAGATAGTTTGTATTTTGCGTCTCTTTGTTTTGATTATAATGCTACTGCTCATACATTGGATTGGTTAAAATGGATTTATTTGTTTTATGGAGTGGCCAACTTTTTTTTTAATTTCCATGAATGACGACCGACCATACCATTTGCATAAGGTAAGTGATGCGACTGCTCATTGCCAGCAGCAAAACCAACATTATTTTTGTAAAAACCGTTTTGTATTACGTTTGAGAATTCTCATACATTGCCAATTTACAATCGAAGAAAAATAATGTTTTTAACATGGTTTAATAATCATTTATAAATTACACAATCTTATGACCTAATTTATTTTGTAGAGTTCTAACAGTAAGCCTCAAAACATCGCATAATATCAATACGAAATAATGTACTTAAACAATTTAATAACCGTGTAATTAATTTGGTCGACTAGCCGTGAAAGTTGACTAGAAAGAATAAGAAAATACCGAGAAATGTGCAAGAATAGCAGCATAACAGCTTGTCTAAGTCTGAAGCTAATTAAACCATCGATCTAGCTTCGCGGGTTGTAACCTAAATGCACTTCCCAGTACCCCATTTAGTGCACAGGCAATATATCAAGTATCATTATAGTAAGTCCTCGTGTCAAGATATTTCTTCGAGAACATTCTGAGAATATCTCTATATTAGTTTGATATTAAATATTTCATAGCGACGGTAATAGACGTGGGGAGGGGAAGCGTAGTCCAATTGAGTAATCCTATTGCTGGAGACTCTATAAGTAGTTAGCACGTTATTTGCATTCGCAATACACACGATAATGGAAAATTTACATATTATTTATTTATTGTACATATATACACCGAAAATAAACAAAAAAAATTATAACTATACAGGGTATATCCAGACTGTAACCGAAAACAAAGCCGTGTAGTAGTTTTAAAACAGATACAATGCAACTAAACATTTATTTTAATGTAGCGGCTTTGTCGTACTTTATAGAATATACTTTATTACAATTACTATACAAAAAGTTCCAATTGCTTGTGTGGTTTTCCCGCCGGTGCAACTTATTTTCAGAAAGTTAGTCGAGCCAGTCCCTCAGGATCAATAACTTGCATTATACAAAAAAAAAAAAAAAATAGGGGAAGAGGAAAATTCCTCTAATTTATCATCTATAGGATCCGCCATCACTAATTCACGATAGCTTAGAGGCCCAAGTGGCTCCTTTCCGTCTAAGGATTCCCGAGGGCCGAGAGCCAGGAAGGATCATAAAAAATGACATAAAAACACGAAGCAGGCTTTACGAGCTCGAATAAAGTTCGCAATCGAACGTAAAATGTTGAGACAGGTGCCAAAATACGCTTGAAACTTTTATGACGTTACTACAGCCTGTTTATTTGACGTAGATATTGTATAAAGGTTTGTTCCCTAGGAGACTAGCTGAGCTTACGTTAATTTTTTGCTTAATAGACGTATTTTGTCCATCTAGTAATGCGTGATATTGATAAATAAACATTTGTTACCTGCTTACATGGTATAAATATCTTCCATAGTTTTTACTATTATGCACCTAATGCGACACCACAACAAAGACACCACAATATACCCTGTAGGTTCTTTCTAAAATTGTAGCTATACCCTAGGTGATACTACCCATTTTTAATAGTCAAAAATGTAGTTAAAAATGATCAAAATACTACTTACTTTTCCCTATGAAATACTTCAGTCAAACTAATGCGACGGGATTAACATTCATTTAGCTAATTAATGTAGACACTAAACATAGTAAACTAGACCGAAAAGTTTGGAAAACATTTTCTTACGCTAACGTGTCAAAGATACGCCTTTAAAAAAGGTTTTGCGTTTACATTTAAAAATCAAATCTAAATGGGCAATTAAGGCCTAAAACGCCCCGTTTATCTTTCGGAGCAGATAGCAGCTATATTTCATTACTAATTCCGTCAGAAACACAATCGTGGGTACTGCATAGAATATGTAAAACGAGTTTTGGAGGAAAAACGGAACGCTCGTCCCTCAGGACTTTGTGATATGCAAAGCGGGTCCAACAATACAGAGCTTGCATATTGTTGTTTTTTGATAAGGTATGGGAGTTTCCATCGAAATTATCGGTAGTTCCAAAAAAGTTGGCACTGGAAAATATATAAAAAATATATATCATTTTTATCGACTTTGAGATTCAATACAGGCCGCTTATTTAATATTTGATTTTACTTACTATGTGAAAGATTATTATGTTACAAAGCATTTATAGTTACCTTTCTCATTCCAATTCCGAATATGAAAGTTGAATGAAGGCAAAATTAAATTTATAACTACTGGCACTGGTAGGTGTCTGATATTATGTGAGAGGCCTCCTGGGTAGGTAAAACCAATGTCTATTTCTCCCGGTAAACATCACTGCAAACACACTGCTGTGTTCCTGTTTGAAGTACATTGTAGCCAGAGTAACTACTGGATATATTGAGACTTAACTTCTTATGTCTCAGGATGGCGAGCGGAGTGGAATGCTAAGCAAAACTTGGTAATGTACGGTGTTGTTTGGTTTTGCTATTTTCAGTCGAACGGCATAAAACATAATAAAAAGTATAGATTTTTCTATACAGTTAGCTTTTTCGAATAGCGTAAAAGAAATTGCATAATTAGGTGTACAACAGGTATCTCATTCAACTTCCATACCGAAATAAAAGTTATGGAATTAACTTCGCAAAGTTTCAAATGAGACCCAACCGCAGAAAATCTCCGAAACACCTATAGATATTTACATTCCAAGTTTTGGTAGAGTTTTAGTTATCTTTAGAAAATCTCTTCGTTTCGACGCCATTACCGCGCAAAATGTTTTCTGAGCTCACGTATTTTTATTAAGACTTTCGATTCTATAAGCATTACGAGTTCTTGTTAGCATTTCAGTGTATTTTCAGAATGCTATTTCTAGTTTTAATAAAAGGTTGTCTTGTTTCGTTAGTTCATATGGCTATGGACGACTATATTCTGTGTGGAATAATTAGTTGGGTCTACTCGAAATCAAATGAATGTTGGGCAGCCAGTTCAATTATTTGATCAAATTAGTTTAGTTTACCGGATCCCTTTAACGTCCTCAACATAATAGTTGCGTTGTAGGTCCTTTCAAGAAGGTAGATACAGGAAAAAAAAACAGTTTGTGGGGAGGAAACTATTGTTAAACCTTCGGCAGTCTCTCATCACCGAATTAAATACAACAAAGATTTAACTTCAAAGTAATCTTTTATTGCATTTAGACATCTAACCTCTCTCTCTCTCTCTTACGTCGCCCACACCGCACAATTAATTACTTTAAGGAAAAGTAGAATAAACAAAATTAGCAAGTAGAACAATAAATAAATATACCCAACCGTGACATACACAGTCCCGACATTAAGATAAATTAATTATTGTGTCGTAGGTATCAGATACTACACAGACTTTTAGGTTTCACAAACATCCAACCCGAATCAAATATTTGTGGCCCACACAAACATTTGTCTCGGTCGGTCGAACCCTCGGTTTCTCCTTCACAGCCGGCGTCTAACCAACTTCGCCACGGAGGCTTTGTACAAAACAGTAAAATACTCTAATTTCTGCAAGTATTTCGACAAATTGTCAGAACAACATCTTTCGTATAACATATCGTACACGTATCAATACAACAATACGTCATTCATGAGCCTACACCATTTTTTACGAATGGAGCCAATTTCGTCGCGTCGTAACTTTTGCCAATATATTTTTATCACTTGAGCCGACACTTTATCCGCATAGGTATTTTATCAATTTACCCTCACAATAGATAGTGGCCACGTTAAATCTCTTTTTATGGCTATCACTGGATTTAAGGTGGCCTTGACTGTGCCAAAAGACTTGATACAGCGCTGTAAATTATGGCGGGGAAGATATGATTATTATAAACTTTACTGCGTGTATGAGGACCGCGGTAAAAATGAGGTGCTCAATTTTTGAGGTGTCCATTAAAAATAATTTATGTAATTATTCTTAGTATTTATAAGATAGAGGTACCGCTGGTACTTCAAAACGTAGATAAAAGTGGTGGTGCCGGGCCACCTTTTATGCACACCTTTTGGCGGACATTAGACAGGTTGTCCCAAAAAGCACGAATTACTTGGAAAAGAAAAATAAATAGTGTAAGGCTATATAAATCCGTTTTAAAAGGATAATAGCTAAACTTTCGGTTATCAAATATATTCATAGTAATTTGTTGTTAAATAATTATTTCAATTTCCACTAGTATAGAAGCGCTATCAACATTACAAACACGAAAATATCTACGTTTTAGAAGACGTAAACGTATGACAGCGCTTCCTCTATATTATAAATACTCTAAGTACTTAATTATCTTAGAAAAATTGTGAAGAAAAACCAGCTTTATTATTTCTGAAACGCCTTCAATACTCTCGATGTTTTTTGCTCTATTCACGGCAAAGTGGAAGGTAAAACGATGAAATAGGGATGCAATAATCCTAGGTTAGAAGACTTATAGCTGGATAAACTGTTTGTAAAATGGTTTCTTAGATTTACGCGAATGTTACACATTGAAGTAGAACTATTTTTTACATATTATCGCGGATTTGGTTTGATTTTTTGACTTCTTTTACAGCTTCTTTTACAGCTAGCAACAGAATTATTTTACAGCTTTCGTGGTCACGGGGAGGATGGAGGTATTAATCATCAGATCTATGACTTAAAGGCTGACATCCAAATTTCCGCAACGTAAGTATCGGAAGCATCGCATAGTATTCTTTGTAGGCGTTGATAGATTCGTGCAATCTGTACGATACGGATCACTACATACACTACATAGTATCAAACAAAGTCGCTTTCTCTGTCCCTATGTCCCCTTGTATTACTAAATATTTAAAACTACGCAACAGATTTTGATGCGGGTTTTTAATAGATAGAGTGATTCAACAGGGAGGTTTATATGTATAATACGTACATATTATTGTACAGAAATCTATTTGTACCCGGGCGAAGCTGCGCCGGGCCGCTAGTACTAAATAAGCGATAAAGTTCGTAAAAAAATTATTTTATTTTTAAGCCGTTTGTAAATTAAAATGAAAAATAAATAGCCAACTATAATAATTGCTATCATTAATTTATACACTACATTTAAAAATTATTAATTATATACCAACAACTTTCAAATAATCAAACACAAAATGACCACCCAATTCAATGAAATACAAACATATTCTTACCCACTACCAAATACAAAACAAACATAACATCAGTGATATTTACTGATGTAAAACAAATGACGGCAAATGTGCAAATAATATTACGGATTCAACATTTAAATCTGTGAACATTTCAATTGAACAAAATTTGTTTAGAGTATTTAAAACTTGGGTAATTAATTATTTACTCTCTCAGTGTAAGTGGTCTCGGGTTCGAATCCTAGATCGGCCAGATTTTTCTATTCAGTATTAGCCCAGTTAGGAATTTGTGATATGGCGATAGGCTCATCCCCTATAGCATCGTGGGTGTGGAACAAACAAGGTGACACGTGGGTGCCCTGGTTGGGCCCAACCAAATTCTAAAAAGAGTATAATCGGCCAGACATTTTCATATTGGATAAGGCTCTACCAAAATTATTTATAAAATCAAAGATTAGTTTGCCTAGCTTCCTTGCTAGCGCAAGTGCTATTTTATAGCTGCCCGGCCCGACTCAGCCCGGGTGCAGTTACTGTTTTTTGAAAATATTCTATCGCCTATGCTTATCAAGGCGAATGTAGAACTCTAATGGTGAAAGAATTAAATAAATAATAAATAAATAACACCCAACAGTCACATACATAGTCCTGACCCTACACTAAGATCGAGTCTTGTGTCGCAGGTATCAGGAACTGCGAGAGACTATTCGGTCTCACAAACACCCAGACCCGGAAGAAATATTTGTGGGCCGCACAAACATTTCTCTCGGTGCGGGGATCGAACCCGCGAATCGAATTGTTCAACTTCTTCCAGTAATTTTAGAGCCTATTCAATGCAAACATTTTTTTTTCATCTTTACAAATTAGTTTAGAATTAGTATAGATGTGACGTAGCCACTATTTTTTTTTTTGTATTTTTATCAGTGTCAACCAGAAATGCATAACATTTTAGCATATTAAGCAGATGTAATTATAAAGACAATATTAGATATTTATCAAAGTGTCCTCCACAGGTACCCATTGAAACAATACTGCAAATCGTAGAACAAATCTCTAAAACAATATAACAAGATCTTACATTACACAAGTCGTTGTATGTTATTCAGCATAAAAGATCGTCAACTTCTACTTTAAACTTTGTAAAACTTATTACTAATAGTAAAGGTCCATTTGAAAAACCGCAGGTGCATTGAACATAAAACATACAGCTTTATGTAGAAAGAGTAGTAACGTTATTTCGCAGCTTATGGTAGGAGATAGTTATTGATCTTTTACCAAAAAGAAATCTAAGTGGAGATTTAGTACAAATAAGAACCCAGAAAAAAAGTTTTAATTTGTAACAAAAATACTATTATTGTTTCCCAATACCCCATATTCCCAATACTACATACACATACAACATAACTGGCTAGAAAGAAAGTTGCCAACATTAAAAATCTATTATAGAAAAATTAATAATCAGAATAACTGGCTAGAAAGAAAGTTGCCAACATTAAAAATCTATTATAGAAAAATTAATAATCAGATAATGAACAATTAATCCGCTCATTAACTTTGCAAAGCCAAAGTCAGAGTCAAGTAATTTCAAATACTATGATCTGCTCAATTATTATATGAATGTCAGAATGAACACGAAATTGAAACGATAACATCTGTTTATTAAACATTCAGCGATTCTATCTGAAATTGAATCTTAAAATCAGAAGCCTGCAAAATTGCTAGATTACGGCCTGAGCCGGGCTTAATACTGTTACGCCGTTTTTTTCCCATTATAATTTAGTTATAAAATTCAATTCTATTAAGATTAACCTTTTATGAACATAATTTGATGGCGTCGGTGTAATTTGTAAGATTTCAGACAGATTTGGACAGGCGGCGCGGCGCGCGTTAAAAGTATGGTCGGTGGTAGCGAAATTGATATAAGATAAAAATGCATTTTCGTATTCTGACGACTGATATTATAAAAAAAACTTGCGAGGTTTCAAGGGACACCCGGATGGAACGAAGTTCCTTTCGATTAATTAGTGAAGGAATTGTAATAAACATTTATTCTTTTAAGTTATAAAAATAATATATGTTTTATTATTAACAAATATTATATCGATCCATCCATCTATCAGCCAAAGGAAGTCCACTGCTGAACATAGGCCTCCCCCAATGATTTCCACAGAGACCTGTTGGAGGCAGCCTGCATCCAGCGACGTCCCGCGACCTTTAACAGGTCGTCTGACCACTTTGTGGGTGGACGTCCCACGCTGCGCTTTCCGCTACGCTATTATATAATATAAGCTTAATCAGTAGGCTCAATTTTAGTAATAATTGGCAAAGATACATAGTCCAATGAAGAGTTGATGATTGACAGCAGGGTAACAAACTAAAATTGTTAAAAATGATTGTCAAATGTTTTAAAGTGTCGTTACAACTTTTGGCTTAACTTTTTCCGTCTAGCACCTTTTCGCATCGCGCGATAAGGAACTTTGTTCCAATAATAATTATGGCTGTAGTGATGATGTTCGTAAATGCGGTGAGTAAAATATAATTTTACTTTAGGTATAATCAAATCTAAATAATATTAAGGGCACATAATATTTTACAACTTCATTCAGGTGCTCCAAATTATTGCGTTATCAGCTTCCTCGGGGGCTGTAGTTCGCGTTAATGAAGGAAAACATGGGGTCAGCACTCTGCCACAGATCGACCTTTTGTTTTATGAAACAGATTTAAGCAATTATTCTAAAATTTTCCACTTCGTAATTTTGAATTTAAATCATCTTCGTTTATTTCTGCTCGATCTCGGCTCAATAAAAGTTGCACTTGATATATTATTTAAACATAGTTATTTGTGTTAAAACTCTTCATAGTTTGTATTTTATAATACATACAGGGTATATCAAGAGTATAAGTGCGTGGTGGCCTGTTGGTAAACGGACTAGACGCGTCTGCCAACATGTTCACGGTGGTCGCGGGTTCGAATCCCAGGGCACACCTCTGACTTTTCGAAGCCATGTGTGTATTGACAGTCAATCACCACGCACTATAACGGTGAAGGAAAACATCGTGAGGAAACCTGCATACCATAGCGATTTATAAAAAAAAATCTATGGTATGTAAGTCCGCCAACCCGCACTAGGCCAGCGTGGTGGACTATATGGCCTAACCACTCTCAATCGATTACGATTGTAGAGTAGGCCCGTGCCCTGCAGTGGGACGTATATAGGCTGATACAGATATCAAGACTGCTACCGAAAACGAAGCCGGGTTGTAGTTTAAGCGACTTCAGACACAATGCAACAGAAAAAGTTGCAAAAAAAAATGGTTGCCTGTAAAGTCGGTTTTACGGGCGAAGATTTTACGTGACAACGTCTTTTTCTCGGTAGAATATTTATTGATATGAATATAATTAAATTGCACAATAGGAACAAGGAATTGAATGAAAATAAGAATTGCACAAATTTTAACTATAGAAATATATTTTGTTTACTAAAACATTGTACATGTAATGACGAATCTAAGCACTCCATATTTTCACTACAGACACAGCTGACGATACTTTAACCACACGTGTGAACTTGTATTGTGACGCTTTCTTGTTTTTCCAACGCCAAGAACGTTCGAGAAAGACAAAGACAGAGACACAAGCATGCGCCGATTCAATGCGCCTAATTCTCTAGTGCTGCGCGCGCGGCAGACCGATCATAGTTGAGTGGGAGAGAGACGCAAGGCATTCGGCGGGCCTCTCTCTCGTTCGGTGACTCATCGTAACGTTACCGGGCGTTACACTTTTTCATAAGTGACTCCCAGCCGCAACCTAATTTAAGACGTTGTCACGTCAAAAGCGACAATTTTTTTTTGTTATTTTTTTCCTATGGCCATATTTGGGTGGTAAATACATTTTTTCCAAAAATAATAGTGTATACCCTTTTATTTATAAATACTCTAAGGTATAAAAGAGTTTTAATTATTATTTTAGCAAAAACTATGGATTTACCACCCAAAAATGTCAATATTTAAAAAATCATAAAAAAATAATTGTCGCGTTTCTATGCGAAATTTTTAATTGCATTGTGTTTGTAGCCACTAAAACTACCACCCGGCTTCGTTTTCGGTAGCAGTCTTGAGATACCCAGTATTAGTATTGTGTATGTTGGCAACGAACAAAATCCAGTCAGGCGGTGCGGGCGGGCGGGGCGAGGGGTGTGGGTATCGAGCCGCGCGGCGCGCACCGCTCGCTGGGCCAACACGCTCAGTGACCTGCGTGCCGCGCCGCTTGCCGTACGACCCAACAAGATGGCCGACAATAACGTTGTGTTCTCGCGGCGTTTGCTCAAAAAATTCATACTTCTATACAAAGACCTGCCCTGTTTGTGGGATAGAGATTGTTCAGCGTACAAAATAAAAATGAAACGGCACGACGCAATAACAAAATTGACTGAACTGGTGCAGGAATTTGATCAGAGTGCGACTCGAGTGCACGTTTTAAGAAAGATTGAAAGTCTGCGCGCCTGTGTTCGTCGCGAGTATAAACGCGTTCAAGAGAGTCGTAGGAAGGCGAGCAGCGAAGATGAAATATACACCCCATACTTATGGTATTACGATCTATTTTCGTTTATCTTTAAAAACGAGGAGAGCGGGTACAAGTTGAAGGAAGGCGGCTCGCCGGAGCAGACGGCGGTGAGTGTTGCATTGTTTTGCAATGTTGTTAGTTTACACTGGGTGATACTGTGATAGTTCGACAAACATCGGCTGTGTGCCGAAGTGTGACGATCGCTTGTTTGCGCGGCTTATTATCGTTTTGAAAATGTTATTTTCATATGATAAGGTGTACTAATACTTGCTCAGATAATGAGTACATAATGTTTATATTAAATTAAATTTAAAGAAGAGCACGATAGTAATATGTAATCTTTAAATCCATCCCATGGTTCTCTATAAGACATTGCTTTAAGCGATAAGACCGCCATTTGTACTTTTTTTTTTAGTTTCTGAATATTTTATTTGTTTTTATGTGTACAATAAAGATTTAAATAAAAATGACACCTGATAACCAGAACTGCGTCGTAGTCCACGCGTTAGTAAAGCACAAAAATTGCGATTGTCACTTTTAGTATAATCACAATTTGCATCTGTTTATTTGTTTTTCTACTATCACACTTTTTATTTTTTCTGCTGTTTTCGTTTAAATAGATTTACAGCAGACAATGTGCTTTTATTTATGAGAAGTTCAACTTAGTGGATTTTGAGTAAAAGGGGCATTGGGTACTGTAGCAAAGTTTAGTCTAACACAATCTTTAGGTGCAGGTGCGGGAAACATTGTAAATAAGTTTCACTACAAGTTTGTGTAATGCAATTTACTATCAACTTTACAACTTTATATGCTTGTTACGGAGGAGCTTAATGTTTAATTGAACTATATATAAAATGAAGTATGTAGTTCAAGATTTTTTTTCTATTCTTAACTTTGAAAATATGCACATGATTTTAAATATTATTGTCCTTATTATAACTATCTAAGTTTTTTTGCAAAATATTTAGGAGCCAATGTTAAACAAAGCTTGCTTCAAATGCCTTCACATAATATTATTTTTAACATATTTAAGCAAAGATTAAAACTCCATTCCTAAATATAGTTGAGCATACTTTAGCGTCTAAAATGTATTCACCAAGCCCAAGTAAAGAAACTTAGTTCTAAAGTACTCACAAGGATGAAGTTTCTGCGCCGCGATGTACTTTTCCAGTTTTCGACGGAGCACTATCTCTGCTCCGTAGCGACCCACTGACCCGTTGTCTACTAGCAGGAAATACGCGTGTCTGTTGTTCAGCACTGCAAGTTTCGATCTATAAAAAAAAACAAACAAGTCAGATTTGTATATGGTATGAAACTTCTAGCAGGAAGTAATGATGCCCGCTAATTAGCACTGCCAGCTTAGAAATTTAAAAAAATGTCCACGACTGATTTTCATCCATACATTCATCAGCCATAGGAATTCCACTGCTGAATAAAGGCCTCCCTCAATGACGTCCATAGTGATCAGCTGGAGGCAGCCTGCATCTAGCGACTTCCCGCGACCACTACTGGTGGTAGGTCTCTCATATGTGAGAAGCCATCTGGGTAGGTACCACCGCAATGTCTATTACTCCCGTGAAACAACACTGCTTAAATGCACTGTTGTGTTTCGGATTGAAGGACATTGTAGCCAGAGCAACTACTGGACATATTGAGACTTAACATCTTATGTCTCAGGATGGCGAGCGCAGTGGAATATTGCTACTGTTCATGAGCGGTCGTATCGCTTACCATCAGGCGAACGGCTTGCTCGTCTCGCCATTCAATGCAATAAAAAAAAAAACCTTTACCAGATCGTCAGATGGTCAGATTATTTTTACTGGTGGTATGTATCAACGTCTCATATATGAGAGGCCTTTCATATGTGATACGCCACCTGGGATGGTACTACAGCAATGTCTATTTCTTCCGCCAAACAGGCGTGTAAATGCATAGTTGTGTTTCGGATTCAAGAACATTGCAGCCAGAGTAATAATGGATATATTGAGACTTAATATTAGGATATAGGTGTCTCAGGATGGCGAGCGCAGTGGAATGCCTAGCATTACTTTTTAATTAAGGTGTTGTTTGTTTGGTTTTGCTACTGTTCCAGAGCGGTCGTATCGCTTACCAGGCGAACGAGATGCTTGTTTAGAAAATTAAATTTGAAAGCCTCCGCGGCGTAGTTTGTTAGATGCCGGGCGTGAATTGTGAGGGCTTGGATTCAGTCCCCGTACCGAGACAAATGTTTGTGTGATCGAAAAGTCTCTCGTTGTTCCTGTTACCTACATCACAAGACTCGATCTTAATGGGAATCTGGAGTATGTATGTGACTGTTGTATGTATTTATTTATTAAAAATTTAGTTATTCTCGTAATGTCGAGGGCAATCACAGAGGGCACCTAGCTTCTAGTTATCTGCGTTTCGGAATGATATAATATTCAATACTTAATACCTAACTTATCTCTGCTAAATCCAATCACATTAAACTTGTCAACCTAGAGTCGAATCTATCTAATATAATTAAATAATTTACATGCGTAAACTTATTAAATAAAATGCTTGCCAAAAGATTAGCCTTTATAAGAAGTGCCATTAGGTTACATCAGAGCGTCATTTATTAAACTAATATTATGACAAGGTAAGGTTTTCGCCTTTTTGAAACCGGTAAAGAGTGATTTTAATTTTTAGATATATGGGCCATTACGGCAGACATTTTTATATGTTGGAAGAAGACAAATATTCTACCATCAACAAAGTCATTTTTATAATGAAGCGAGAAAATATCAATCTCAGAAATCAAGTTTTCTATATTACCTAAAGAACAAAGGAGAGAAACGATATTATTAACGGGAGTAACCGTCTAGTCTATTAAAACTAACAGCATGACGTACAAAAATAATTACTCTTCGATGAACATGAGTGACACTTCAACACAATGTTGTTTTACCTTGTTAATAGAATAATATCGGTATCGGGTGAAGATTTACGTAACACGACGTGCCAGTTTTTATGCATTATTTTTATAATATATAAAACTGGTAATAGAAATTAATGATCAATAAATTTATATAATTGATTAATCACCAACCCGCACTAGGCCAGCGTGGTGCACTATATGGCCTAACCACTCTCAATTGTGCTCTCGATTGTAGAGGAGGCCCGTGCCCTGCAGTGGGACGTATATGGGCTGATACAGACAGACAGATTAATGGTCGAAAATTTTGGTGATAAGTCGCTCATAATATATGAGAGACCGTCTGGGTAGGTCTATATCTCCCGCCAAACAGCAGTGTTAATGGTGTTCCGATTTGAAGGTCATTGTACTGGATGTAACAAGGCACAACATCTTATGTCACGGTATAGCGACGCACTGGAATGCCAAATATTGCTTTGTAATTCATGGTGTTGGTTAGTGAACCGTCAACCATGTCAGACCGTCAACCAGACTCAACCATGAGCAGTCGTATCGCTCACCATCAGCGGAATAGTAGGCTCGTTTCACCATTCATCAAAACAAAAACAAAATAGATTAACATGATTTTGATCATGGAAAATGCATTCGTGAACATCAGTCTCTTCTGAGTAGACTGCACCCAGTGAATTGTAAGTCAGAACTTCTAAACAATTAATTAACTAAAAGTTATTTTATATCAAAGGAGAATGCCCATTTTACTATGAAAAGAGTACCTCGATGAAACCTACTTTTTGTGCAAGGAAAAGATATATTTTAAATAATATAAACCTAATTGCGACCAAGTCTCGGGCTTTAGAGAAATTAACTTGAAGTCCAATATATAGTTTTTTTTATTATTTGGCTCTGTGAACGAAGTGTAAAATGTAATGATAATTACCTTATTTTATAAAAATATGTCGCCCGGGATAGAACAGGAAAACGGTTAAGGATATATAAAATGCTATAATGAATTTAAGGCACTATCGGTATCATGATCAACGATATTTTTACCGGTACTATGAATGTACAATCTCCTTTATCTATGTAGTTAATACTATAAAAATAATCCCTTTTAATCGTGGTCTATTATAGCGACCACTTTGCATACTAAGGTCAATTATGTGCGCTAAAGTGGCTTACTAGATTAACTCACGAACAATAAATTATACATAAATGAGCCTCTAGGGCTGTACTCCTTTGTAAATGGCTTTTGCCAGTAAACTCGGAATAAATTGAAGCGATTATAGTGATATTGGAAATAAATGACCAACTAAAATTATGAATACTATTCCATTTCACTCACTATTCCAACTCCTGTTTGTGGGGGTTAAAAGCGCCAAACCTTGGCGAGTAATTCGCTACAGAGTCAACCAGAAAAAAAAACTAATAGGAGGAAATAGAAATAATCAAATTTAATTATGTATGTACGTAGGCATGATGTACTTATGTATATACGCATATTTATAGTATATATAGACGATATATATGTGATAATTAATTATTGTTAGTATATATAAAATACTTGATAGGTACATCTATATTCTTCTCCCTCAATCTCTTTTATTTTACATTTAACACTTGTCTACCCCCGTTTTCCTACTTCCATTCTCTCCAGTCTATCCGAAGATTGTCTGGAAGATATCGCCGACAGCGATAAGACCAATATAACCACCAATATAAATGTAAATATATATTAAGTTTTTTTTTGTCAATTAACTCTTTTTGTTTTGTACAATAAAGTATAATTAATAAATAATTAAACCATAAATATGGGCTGCAGTAAAAAATAAACATGCAGTTGTTACTCATTATTATTCTTTGCAAAATATCTGCAAGAATGACGTATACCAAAGCCCAGGTAATCACAATTTCCCCTCCGTGCAATAAAAACGAAACTATATTCCAAACCTGGTTTTTAACATTACCCTTAAATTAACAGACAGATTACATAGTATATTTCCATTACACAATGTCCCTAAACCCATTACAGAATATTACCACGGTGAAAATTGGGCATGTTATGTTTATCACTAAAACGGTGAAGGAAAACATCGTGAGGAAACCTGCATACCATAGCGAGTTATAAAAAAAAAAACATCTATGGTATGTAAGTCCGCCAACCCGCACTAGGCCAGCGTGGTGGACTATGTGGCCTAACCACTCTCCATCGTGTTCTCGATTGTGAAGTAGGCCCGTGCCCTGCAGTGGGACGTATATGGGCTGATACAGATACAGATACATGTTTATCAAAGCCGTTCTGGAAAATACTCGAAAATACTCGGTATAAAAACTCTTGCGCTTTTACGGGTAATTTCAAATATTGAGTTTCTGCATCGGGTCAACGGTTAAACTGTTAAACCGTGCAGTGAATACGATGTATTTTTCTATTGTATTCGGTTTTACAAAGCTTTTATGGATCCAATTCCGTTAAATTGTAAAGTGCTCTAAATAAATATAGCAGGAATTATATAAAACATGATGTATGTCTGCCTGTATCAGTTCATTGCAGGGCACGTGTCTCCTGTATAATCGAGAATACGTTTGAGTGGGGTTAGGCCATTAGCCCACGCAGCTGCCCTAGTGCGCATTGATTGACTTTACGTATCCTAGAAATTCATACAAATCGCTTTGATACGCAGGTTTGCTCACGATATTTTCATGTTTTTGAACATTATGCAAACAATTACAAATCATAAAGCACACACACGCCACGTAATTTCTTACAGGCAACAGATAATGATAAAATCTAGCATGAATATTGTTTCTATATAAATACCCCAGCCGTCTATGGCAGACTAATCGAACCGACGCTCCAATCAACTAATTGGATTAGCACAATCCAGCCGTCTAAATGCTTGCCACGGATTGTACATCGATGGGAGTGTGGCCACCACCGCAAATAAAAATCTGAGGATTAATTTATGCATGCACTCAGTTTTCCTGTTTGAAATTATGAGCCAACTGAATATTGAGAATTTAAGTAGGTTATTGTGGGTGATGTTTGTTGTGATGGGTTTTATATTTTTGGTTATTTTGGTCTATTTTTTATATTGACATCTATCTTAGTTAATTATTTGTTTCGGAATTCGTGGTATGCTATCTATGTAGTAATACTTATTAAGATGTGTACTGGCCGAGGATGATGACTATAATTAGACAGCATGTAGGTCATGTGTTTTTTAGGTTGATAATATAGAAGTGAAATGATAAAGGTTGACTACGATGTTTAAACTTGATCATGAAGTAATCATTAGTATTTTCTGGAGACTTAGTATTCACACTGCACTTATAATCAAGTGGCACAATACTAAGGGTTTTTGTAAATTTATTATGGTAGAAGGTTCACAAACTAATTAACAAAATTATAAAAATTGAAAAATTGCTGATAACAAGCCTCCATATTTATGTAGAACCATATTATGTGCACTATTACAACTAAATGATACAACTACAAAAAGACCAATTAAAACACCAATTAATCGGTATAATAAAATCAACGATGTCAAACCACATCGTTGTTTTCACTGATGTGTATACACATATTATTATAACCGATCTTTTAATCCCAAGTGTTACAGATTACAATAATCCGTAACAAAACCATGCAGTTACAATGACCAAACTACCTGTAACCGATATAGCAGTTGTATACGACACCCGGTTCCGGACCCTGTCATGTTGGATCAAAGCGCCACGGACTATGTACTGTCTATATACCTCTATGTATATACCATTATAGATATTGTTTTGTGCCGTGGACAGATTATTGATTAGTACGGCTATCCTTATGCCAATCCAATGAAATCTCACCTGACCTAGTTTCCATCGTATGAATTACTATTTATATATTAGTGCTTGTAACTGCTTATATTGATGCGACAATGGAGTGATTTTGAAGTAGAATTTGATGTTAACTTTTTTGTTGTATTGAATAAGCTACTAATGGTAAGCTACACGACCGCTCATGAACAGTAGCAAAACCAAATAACACCTTGAATTACAAAGCAATGCTTGGCATTCTACTGCGCTCCCCATCCTGAGACATAAGATTTTAAATCTCAATATGAATAGTAGTTACTCTTGCTTCAATATCCTTCAAACCGAAACACAACAGTGCATTTACACTACTGTTTGGCGGAGGAAATAGACTTTGCGGTGGTACCTACCCAGGCGGCCTCTCACATATAAGAGACCTACCACCAGTAAAATATCGCACATAAAAAATCACAGAATTAGTTTTTTGTACAGAAGATACAAGTTCTTGCTTTTCGTTAGAGACGCTTTTGGTTGGTGGGTAAAATACGTTATATCTGTCGAGTTTCTCATAAATCTCCAAAAACTGAAAACGCCTCAGTTGGTTTAAGTTAATTTCTTATAAGATATTATTCGTATACCCGTTCATATACCCTGAACGAACTAGTAAACTTACTTGAAAGTTGTAAATGGTCTATAACGTACTAGTATAGGATCCCGCCATACATCGACCTTCACCGAGATGTTTATTTGATGAAATCTATTTTATATGCAATTTAATATGTCAATAAATATATTGTATAGGGGTTGCCTAGCAAATTTCAGTCCAGAATACGATTAATTAATTATTAAAAAAAAAATGTTTACACATTTCACCTGTTTGATTATTAAACAAAGTCTATACCAATCGAAAGTATGAAACCCATAGAATATGTAAACGTTAGGTTGCCTATTTTTTTCCGGTCACAACCCTCAGGTTGCCAGGTATAAACAGGTAAATTACTACTAGCATTTTGCACCGATCTGATTATTGAATGAAAATTAAATGAAAATAAAGATCATTTTATTACGAACACGGTGGTATAGGGTTGCCTGCGAAAAATCAGTTCCGAATTGCGGTTGTCGAATTTAGAAAAGTGAAATATTGATCCGAGTGACCATCCCATGCGATAGAAGAGGACACAGCATAGAAGCTGTTCGAAGTCCGCCCATTTAAAGAAAGAGGGTGCGCATGCTATTTATTGTTGAGAATGAAAAGGACAGCGATAGACTCGTATATGCTGTGCATCATTTTGGAGTAGATTGTGGTTATAGTTGCAATTGAAAAAACGTGCTACTATTTATTGTTAAAAAATGGCGAAAAAGTGTTTTTTGTGTGATTCGGATGTTCATTTAATTAATTTTAATGATGAAATTTTTAAAAGCTGTTGGCTCTGGTGCGGTTTCTGGTTGATTATTGGAAAAACGACCATTTGGTAACAATAATCCAAAAGAAATGACTCGGAATCTGACTATTTTTTTTTGTTTTTACAATTTTTTACAATAAACAGAAGTATTTTTAATTGTTGTTTTTATTTTGTCTTCTAATAATAAAGTTACAATTTGCAAGATTATTATTATATATGTAATAATATAACCTTCTTTTTTGCTAAAAATGTATATATACTAAAAATGTACATACATACATACATAAACTCACGCCTTTTTCCCAGAAGGGGTAGGCAGAGGTGCCAGGACACTCACATTTCGCCTTGTATGTTCCGTCTCACGATGTGATAGGTGGCGAGCCTATCGCTATATCGGGCACAAATTCCTGACTCTGGGCTGATAATGAATAGAAAAATCCAATATCACTTTGCCCAACCCGGGATTCGAACCCGAGACCTCAGCTTTGTTACCGTACCTTAGTACAACTACGCCACCGAGGCAGTATATACTTTGGTGTCACATAAAATATATACACACATAAATAATTAATTGATTAACCAAAATTAAATAACTCTTCCTCTATTTTACTAATAAACTACTCCAAAACACAGCATATACGAGTCTATCGCTGTCCTTTTCATTCTCAAGAATAAATAGCATGGGCACCCTCTTTCTTTATGAGCGGACTTCGAACAGCTTCTATGCTGTGTCCTCTTCTATGGCATGGGATGGTCACTCGGAGCAATATTTCACTTTTCTAAATTCGACAACCGCAATTCGGGACTGATTTTTCGCAGGCAACCCTATACCACCGTGTTCGTAATAAAATGATCTTTATTTTCATTTAATTTCCATTCAATAATCAGACCGGTGCAAAATGCTAGTAGCGATTTACCTGTTTATACCTGGCAACCTGAGGGTTGTGACCGGAAAAAAATAGGCAACCTAACGTTTGCATATTCTATGGGCTTCATACTTTCGACTGGTATAGAATTTGTTTAATAATCAAACAGGTGAAATGTTTAAAAAAATTTTTTTTTAATTATTAATTAATCGTATTCTGGACTGAAATTTGCTAGGCAACCCCTATACAATACCGGGTATCTCAAGACTGCTACCGAAAACGAAGCCGGGTGGTAGTTTTAGTGGCTACAAACGCAACGCAATTAAAAATTTCGCATAGAAACGCGACAATTATTTTTTATGATTTTTTAAATATCGTCATTTTTGGGTGGTAAATCCATAGTTTTTGCTAAAATAATAATTTTAACTCTCTTATATCTTAGAGTATTTATAAATTAAAGGGTATACACTATTATTTTAGGAAAAAAATTATTTACCACCAAAATAGGGCAATAGGAAAAAAATAAAAAAAAAATTGTCGCTTTTTTTTTACAACTTTTTCTGTTGCATTGTGTCTGAAGTCGCTTAAACTACCACCCGGCTTCGTTTTCGGTAGCAGTCTTGATATACCCTGTATATTTATTGACATATTAAATTGAATATAAAATACGTTTCATCAAATAAACATCTCGGTGAAGGTCGATGTATGGCGGGATCTTAGACTATACTACTTTCCACTTTACTTTTCTTAGGCATCCACAATTAATAGTTTGCTGCACTTTATAAATAATGCAACGATTTTTTTAACTCTTGAACTAGACTTTATTTTCTGCAGTTTAGTGCGAGAATGAAGTATGTTCGTTTAAGAAGCCATTGTTTTTGAAATTCTATGGGAATCACAAATTGGTACGGATTAATTAGCAGATATTAGGATTTTGAGAGACTTGCAAGTGCTTTAAGATAGCCTTTTAACTTCTTTTTGAGTTGCGGATTGAGTTTATTGTTTACTCGATTCAGATGTAAAAGAAACGTGAAATGTTTCCTTAAGACGAATAATGCATAATTTATTGTATGTATTACCATACAATTCGGAGAGTCTCCATACTCTCGGTTTCAAACTTGGGAATTTAAAAGAGCGTTTAATCTTATAATATCTGTAAAGTATGTTTTATTATCAAAGCCCTAATGCATTGTTGCATCAAGTTATTTTAAAGTTAAAAACATTAAATCAAGCATCAAATGTATGTATGGTTTTGATGAAATTTAAACTATAATATTTAACATTTAAAAAAAAAATTTGATGGTGGTTGGTACGGAAAATAATTTGGCATAATTTATTCTTTTTCATGTTTTATATTAGAAAAGTAATGGACCACGAATTAAGAGTGAACTACTCGTACATAATTTTCCTAATTTAACTTTAATCTATATTTTCCAGGCATCAGAGGAAGAAGAAGAAGATGACAACCAAGAATTCGACGCTGGCATAGATTACAGCAATGATTTCAACGTGCCAAACAACATGGTGGAAGTAGACGAAACGTCACCAATACCTAAACGATTTAACATATCCTTTGAAGAAGAGCCAAGCTCTTCGAAATTGAAACGACATTTTACTGAGGTTGAAGATGAATATGACGCTATAGGTATGAATTTAATGTAAAATAATTAGAATTTAGCAAGCATTGAGTTCATCAAGTTAAATAAAATACGTGCCTCTGATTCAAAATTTTCTTATGGAAAAGTCTAAGATTTAATCACAGCTAGCTGGTTGGAAAGAGAGATCGCATTAGAAAAAATAGTTTTAATAAAAAATGGCGTAGTATTATGATTTCTGATCTTATATTTGTCGTGTTTGAAAAACCTGTAATGAATAGTCTGAATATAAAATGTTTGTGTGCAGGTATAAACGTGGCTGCTAAACTGAGATACCTCCCGCCCAACATGAGGGTCCTGGCGGAGAAACTCATCAACGACGTACTATTTCAAGCTCAAGTGAATAGTCTCACGAACTCTACTGTGATTTCTACACCGGATCCATTTAAGCAGGATGTTAATTGATATTCCATAAATAATATCGACAAGATAAGATGTCGAAAAGTTTTGGTTCGTTTAAGATTATCATTACATGAAACAATAAAGATAAATTTCCTATGGTAGATTTAAGATGTGTATTCATATTTATATGATATTATATTTCTTTATTTAATTTTGAGATAGTAGGTATACAATCAGGAAATTTCAATGGAAGAAGAAATTAACCTGGTAGAAAAAACTATCTATATCTTTACTTTCGAGGAATTAAGTTGTAGATCTTATAAATAGATATTATATTGTATTAACCAGAAATAGGTCAGATGTTGAGTTGACCTGTTGCGGGATATATGCAATTATTATCATATACTTAGTACATTTTGGTACATAATGGTTTCTTAGATTTACGCGAATGTTACACATTGAAATAAGACTATTATTTACGGATTTTATCGCGGATTTAGTTTAAAACTAAATCCGCGATAAAATCCGTAAATAATAGTCTTATTTCAACATTTTGGTACGTTATTGTAATATTAAAGTTTATTTGTATTCCTATTTTTGTTTAATTAAAAGTATTGTTTATCTATGTTGCTATTTTATTTCAAGGTCAACCTGAATTATGTCTCCATATAAGTCGTAGAATAAACTTTGCAAAAAGTATCTTTAATTGTAAAATTAATGATCATTGATGTTACAAAATTAAATGATTACGAAACAAATAGTTTGTACCACCGAATAGGATTTACTCATTGACCAGAATGAAATTAGCTATAAATACGCAGACGCACAGACGGCGAGCGATAAAATTTAATCAACCAACATGGGATTGTCCCGAATAAATCCGCAGTAAACATGCCCAATAAATCTATCTGTACAGTAGACAAATAAAGTGTATTTCCGAGGAAATTTGTATACGTGCCCCGAATCATCCATCAAACGGCACATATTTTAGAAGCCCTTCACTCTTCAAGTCATCAATAAAATTCACATTTATCCGATCCTTGAGGCTTTCAGCGATCAGGAACGTGACTTTTATTACGTTCTGTTTTAGTTGCGTAATAAATCCTTATTTACTTTGTGGAATCAATTTCAAGTTTACCGTGAAGTGATGATCTGACTTTGTTTAGTGATTTTTGATCCTATATGAGTCCATGTTGATATTTTTGCTACGTTGTAGCTAGTAGATTTGAATCTGTCATAATTCGAATTTAATTCTCTTCGAAGTACGAGGTGGCCCGTTGGTAAACGAAGCAAATGCGTTTGTGAACATGCCTATGAACATGGTCACGGTGGTCCCGGTTTCGAATCCTAGGGCACATCATTGACTTTTACTGGCTTGTTCCCAACCTAATATACACAAGCTGATTTCGTACCGGAACACACTTTTTGTAATACTTAAATTTACATAAAATTAATAAAATTTACCTAGGCGATGCTATAGCGTGGTAGGGCACATCTCGTCCCTTGCCGATGAGCTCGTTAGCGCCTTCCACAATACCCCAGGGTGCGATGCCGATGCTGACCACCCGGCCAGCGCGCTGCGACCGCTCCAGCTGCAGAGCGTCGCCCACTTGTCGGGTTACACCTGCAGGGAAATAATGTAGGATTTGGCTATTATGAGGATTTTGATGTATTTTATACTGGTAGACTAGATCAAAGTAGCTGTATTCCAGCTTCTGGTAAGTGTAGTGCAATAAAGATATAAAATAAACCCGCGGGTGAAGTTATCATTTCTCGTCATGCCAAAACTATGTGTTCGAAACCGGATTTTCATAAACAGTTTTATTTCCTCTTGTATTAGAGTTCAACATCATTTCAACATTACAATGAAACTTATTCTAAAAGACTTTAATAGCTACACGATTTTCCTCTTTTCTCATTTACGCAAAAACACAGTAAAATGCAAACTATTTTCAGCATTAGAGCGAGTTAAACAACACACAATGGCGTTTATAAAAATATAAATTACACCGCACTGTAAGATAGGATGTATTGCGGAGGTAATAAAGTGCAACTTGATGTCGGAACTAATGGCGTTATGACGCTTTCACGGCAAATTATGTTAGAGGAGAGCTGCCTTTGTGCCCGCCCGAAGGACCTTTTTATCTAGTCAACCCTGTCAAAGTGAAATTAAATTAAAACAACGCTTTTGTTTCTCGCTTTTAGTTGGTAAAAGTCACAATATAGCATAGTCTTTTCTGTTGCTTTTTAGCAAAAAATAGTTCTGACGATGTTTTAAAATGTTTAATTTGCAGGGGTCCAAAATATATCTATATATCTTACAGTACAGTTGGTAATTTAGATATATTTACTGGTGGTAGGTCTCTCATATGTAAGAGGCCATCTGGGTATACCTACCCACCACCGCAATGTCTATTTCTCCCGTGAAACAGCAGTGTAAATGCACTGTTGTATTTCGGATTGAAGGTCATTGTAGCCAGAGTAACTACTGGACATATTGAGACTTAACATCTTATGTCTCAGGATGGCGAGCGCAGTGGAATTTTGTTACTGTTTATGAGCGGTCGTATCGCTTACCATCAGGCGAACGGCTTGCTCGTCTCGCCATTCAATGCAATAAAAAAAACCTGAGGAGAAGAGAGAGAGCAAAATAACTATAATCTGATCAGGTTGAAAGAACATATTTATCAAAATCGACATATCAAAATATGTCGGCATCGAGTATAGTAGAAATTTATTGCCCCTACCTACCCATATTAGATACTAACTGACATGATATCGTGTGTAACTCTTCATGAGAATATTATATTTGCTCTTTTTATAAGCCCATTACCATGCTGAGATATAATAATAATGTGATAAAAATAAATAAAATGTTTTATTTTTGTTTCAGTTGTTCTTAAGAAGAGACTAATAACCCCACATTATGGCTATAAATAACATTTCTTTTGAAAGAATCGTATAGTCATCGGCTTATTTTTGACATTTACTACAAAAAGTAAACCCATTTCAACAAGAAAGAGGCACTACTTTCTTGTTGAAATGGTATGGTAACTTTAATAATGTGATAGTCAACTAAAACCTAATGCTTCTCAGGCTTTCATGAAAGCCCGTTACGTTATGAAATAATAATCTTTATGACTTTTCCATTAGCCTTCGTTATAAACCTTACATTACAATTATTATTTTATATGGATGGAAATTACTGAAAATCCCTGCTGGGTATTTTGGATAATATTTGCTGTCATTTCATTTTATAACACCAATTAGAACCTTTTTAGCTGCAGATTATTTGGAAGACAAAAAAAATAGTATTATTTTTAATAGTAATAAATTAGAAAAAAAAATTACCAGTATTAGTTCCTCCCGTGAAGATCCAAGCTCCAGTGGTCTTCGCTGCCTTAAGCAGACCTTTCCTCAGCACTTTTTTCAGCTTAGGCTGCAGATCGAAGTTGGCCTTGCCTCCTTGGATAGTGATCAGGAGTTTTGGTCTGTCTAGCGCCCATTCCCTCGTCAGCAGCTGGACTATCAGCTCTGGACGCGTGTCGTGAGATAGACGGACGTACTAGAAGAAAAAAAAGATAAAAATTGTGATACCGTCGATGTTCAAGGAAAATTGAAGAGGTCTTGGATGCACGGAATAGTCAGACTTAGTAGTGTAATACACTAGAAGCTGCATGTACTATATTGCAGTACGATAGTATATGTAAAATCATGCATTGAGACGGATACTTTTTTTTTTATTTCATGTTTCTTTGTATCACACTGGCGTTGTACAAGCGTTGGCCTTGTGTTGGCGTTTCACCTAGGTCTGGGCAACATCGACGCTGAGCTCACACGACGTTGAAGTCGCGGTTGTTTACGGGGATTCCGACAAGAATTACTACTATTAGCTTAGCTTATTTGATGAATTTGGTGAAAGAAAAGAAAGCATCATATTTTAAATATCCTTATATTGACATATCCCTGAACGAGGTCGCAGCATGAACGTTTGTCGATAGACAACCGGCGTTGATGCTGCGCAGACGTCAAGGATACGCTAATGCTCATAAAACGCTAGTGCGATAGCGGCCTTGAGGCGCCTTTCATAGTTTTTAAATGATTTCGATTTCCAGACAGATAAAAGAGATAATCTCCATTGAAGCCTGAAGGTGAGGTCAGACCATAAAATTATTAATAAAAAGTGCAATCAGCCGTCACCGTGTCAGCAAAAAACTACGCCAGAGCTTTTCAACTTGGTAATAGCGCATTTCTCTATTTTGAATGTCAGTAAGTCTGTTATTACAAACTCGGAAAATTTTATATTCCCTCTTGTTCTTGATGAAAATATCAGTGTTTCCTTTGTGAAATGGCGATCTAATAATGCAATTGCGAATTGGGTATGTATCTTTGAATTTATGTTTCTAGAAATAGTTTACAATATTATTGTCCCCTTTTAATTACAAATCTTTCAACTAAGGTATTGTAAGAAACTTTTTACTGTACTATATCGATACTGAGCGACCATAGAAACATTTTTCTCGATAATATATATCGCTATGGTATGCAGGTTTCCTCACGATGTTTTCCTTCACCTTACGGGAGCTATGAAAAAGTAGAAATAACGGCATCACTATGCCACCAATGATGGTTCCTAAAGCCAATGAACATTCTTCCTTGAGACAAACCAATAGTACCCTTGTTGTATATCCTCACCTGAGCTTTAGTAGGATGTGGTCCTCCCTGGAATTCGACAGTTCCGTAGGCATCAGTAGGCGCTGCTTGTGTGTGCCGAGCTGGCACCCAAGCCTCGCCCGCCACCGCCGTCGCGATGTTGGCCCCATGAGCAGTCTTGCTGAGTCCGCACCAACAACTGCAGAAAATAGAATTGAAAAATGAATTAATTTTCAAAACATTAGTTGGAGATATAACAAAATTATGCAACGTCCCAGAGGCAAAGAATTTTCAGTCTAGCTGTTATAAACTGTAAGATCAGTTGAAGCAACAGGTTAAACAATTCACGCTATATTTTTAATAGTCCATTGAAATGTTACAATTTAAGGACCGAATATTGCATTTTTTAGAGGACGCAATTTTATTTTTGGGACATGTTTGGGGGGTCAACAGAAGCTTAACCTCAAGTTTGTGGGGTCGCCACCCTTGTCCCCCGGCCGCCATCTTGGAAAAAGTGGTGACAACACTTTTTTCGCGATATCTCGGAAACTATGCGTCTTACAAAAAATTTGTAAAAACAGTTCGGTCAAAGACCAGGTTTGAGCTCCTTATGTGAGAATTGGTAAATACACATGTCGTCGAGTCTACGTTTAAGAGAAATGGGAAGATTTCCCTTAAGAAATTTCTTATCACTTCTTTGCTTATAACTTCTTTAATTTTTAATTTAGGGCAAAAAGTTATATAAATATATTTGTAGGCAAAACATTTAGCTACAAATTATGTCTTTACAAAAATGTTGTAAGACGCATAGTTTCCGAGATATCGCGAAAAAAGTGTTTTCACCCCTTTGTCCAAGATGGCGGCCGGGGGACAAGGGTGGCGGCTCCACAAACTTGAGGTTAAGCTTCTATAGACCCCCCACACATTTCCCGAAAATAAAATTGCGGCCTCTAAAAAATGCAAAGCTCGTGTAACATTTCAATGGACTATAAATGCATTATTATGTTCGATGATGAGATGTAAAATTGCAAGACAACCGATTTTTTATTGACATAAAATCTTTTTACTATTGACAAAATCTGACAGAACTAATAAAGAAAAACAAAACCGCACATTATTTGATTTTGATAGATTAGTCGTATTCGGTATTTTTTCTATTGCTTTTATTTTATTCTATTTTTATAAAAAGCGATTCAAAATTATCAGTTACTTCTGGAAAAGGCTTGTCATGGACGAAGACAATGCTAAGGAACCCGAACCATCAACAAGTAAAAAGGAGTGTCAAAAAGGCGATTCTGGACACGAGATTGGTGACAAAAGAGATCATGATGACGGCAGCGTCAACAGCGATACCTGGTCTTCCGGTGGCAGTTACTCTGCGAAGAGTAGATTAGACGTGACTGAAGTAAGATCTGATGGCCCGAAACCTCCTGTTGCTAAAAGAGAATCCAAACCTAGAGATAGGCGAAAGAAGGTCCGCGGGGAAAGACGTCGACGGGGAAGAATTGAAAAGAGGAAACGGTCAGAAGTGCAGAGACAGGTGGTCCGCAGACCACTAAAACGAAGGCCCAAGATCGAGAGACGGAGGGAGCTGTCAGTATCAACTATCTTCACAAGACTGTCTCCAGGGAGCACACGCAGGTCGAGAAGCCCTGGGTGCAAATACTGCGGTCATCGTTGCTGTCTCAGAAGGTAGAAATTTTGAAGTGTAACAGTTTATTCATTAAAAAAATCCAACAAGATTTTGTTTTATTTACCTTTTCGCAATAAATCTGTAGCACTTTAATTATGGACGCCCTCTTAAATATTAAATTGGGCGTTGATTACTTGAGTTCTGAATGAAAGTAATTAGCTTTTCGCTTTTTATTAATCGTGAATGGTTTGATGGTGTTAATAGGCTTTACGATAATTTTCCAGTTTGGTTAGTATTGATTCTTTTCCTCAGATACCAACACAAGGCTAAAAGAGTAAGATTCAAGCGGATCAGAAAAAATAAAGTAGAAAAAAAGCGAAAAAGGACGCTTCCATCAGGTTGTTAACTTATATTGCTCAGTAATTAAGTGGTTAATTAAGTTTATGGGTACTGAAAGCCAAATTTTACGGTAGCTAAATTGGTTAAATTAAATGGTGAATTGCAATAATTGTTTATGGGTTTTATTACATTTAGATGTGTTGTCGCACGATAAGAAAATCAATTTTGATTGCATTGGATAAAAAAGGTACATAACTTTTAAAGTGATAAAATTAAATGTACAATTTCATGTACTATGCATTAAATGATAAATTTTATAACTTAAATACTTTATTTTCAAAATTGGCCTCGAACGCGATAAACATAATTTTCTGGTATACTTTACAAGCAACAATATTTAGCATCCTTCACATTTAGGAACTAATGGTTCTAGAGGGTGTACAGAACAATACTACTTAGCTCGTCGAATAAACAATCTCTTGAAAGCAAAGTTGAAAAATTTCATTATTCCACATGGAACTTCGGAAAGGCTTTAAAGAGTCAACGGGAAGCGAGTGGAGTCAAAGTAATTGGTCTCTGAAGGTGCTAGAGCAACTACAATTGGATTGCACACCGTTTAACTGCGGTAATTGTAGTCTTCGAACTAGCTTCCGACCAAACAACGGATGCTTTTCATTACTTAACTCCGACCTGTTTCTCTTAGGTTGTTTGCGTTGGGCTATAGTAATTTGATTAGGAGGTAAATGGAAGGCATAAACGATGTTAATATGGATTGAAATTTGTTGGAGAACCAACAATCACACATATAGTCCTGAACCTACACTAAGAATTACTCTTGTGTCGTGCGTATCAGAACTTACTAGAGACTTTTTGGTGTCAAAAACGAACTCAATTAAAACGTGGCGAAGACCGAGTACATTGCTTTCGAGAGTCCGGAACACCAAAGTATCGGCATAGGGAAGGAACTTGCCGTGACGTGACGGACAAGGTCAAGTACATCAGGTCCTTACTACATAATTCTGATGATATCGACCTTGACGACAAAGCCTGTATTATAGGAAAGTTGCTTGAGATGGTATGTATTTATGATGTATGGTTATGTTCTAAGAAAACCACTGGAGTAAGCTGGCAATGTGTGTTTGATCTTCAACGTTGTAGCACCTCGACGGAGGGGAAGACCAAAGAAACAGTGGCTTGATCATCAAGGAAGATATGACAGTCAAGGGCCTTACTATTACGGATGCCGAGACCGAGCGAAATGGAGGAGACTCGGCCGGAAGGCACATGGCACCGGCCAGGATAAAGTCTAAACAGAAATAATGACTGATATTTTTTTATGTATATCCGGATAAAGACAAAGCGACATAATTGACTAAGGCCAAAAGATACCCATCTTATGTCGCTGTATACTCTTTGGTCTGCATTACATAAGGTTGGAGGTGTCACTTGTTAGTGCAAAAAATAACGACATCTCTCGAGAACGTGTAATTGGCTACGTTGGCTATATCATTATGCACTATGTTTTTAGTTTTTATTTGTTTTATTGAAACTAAAAAATCCATCATGCTTCCGTATTATGGGGCCGTCCCATGAGTTAATAACTACATTGATGCAATAAGTAGTAATTACTAAATTAATTACTTAAGTAGGTATATTTCTCTATAGTAAAATATACCAACAAATTACGGTAAAACATCCCGCATTTTTATGAATAGTCGGTTCGTTTGAAAAATTCTGACTACGCACACTTAACATCAAAAGCAGTGCTCATATTTCGTGAGTTCAAGACTCTTGCTTTGTCCATTGACTACCTCAACGGGGTCGTAAAGTTATCGCCTGACTAAATGTTTACTTTTATTGCTGTGAATGGCGAGACGAGTTTGCCATTCGCCAGATGTCTGATGGTAAGCGATACGACCATTCATGACCAGCAGCAAAACCATACAACACCATGAATTACAAACCAATGTTTGGCATTCCACTGCGCTCGCCATGCTGAGAGAAAAATGTTCAGTGTCATGATGCCTAGTAGGTACTCTGGTTACAATATTATTTAATCCGAAACACAACAGTGCATTTACAGGGCTGTTTGACGGGAGGAATAGACATTACGCTGGTACCTACCCAAGCGGCCTCTCACATATGAGAGGCCTACCACCATTTATGGATGGGTGAAAGTATTTAGAACATACTACGCTATTTCATCAATACATTACAGTTATTTCTGATACCAAATAAATAATTATTAATACAACAATGTACTTGCCCAGCAGTGGAACCAAATAGCTTGAAGAAAAAACAATGAATTTATAATGGTTTCTTACATTTACCCGAATGTTACACATTAAAATAAAACTAGTATTTACGGATTTTATCGCAGATTTAGCGGACTCCCCGTGACCACGAAAGCTGTAAAGTAATCGAAACGTCTTGTTGGGAAGTTAAAAAATATTAAAATTACACCAAATCCTCCATAAAATCCGTAAATAGTAGTTTTATTTCACCAATGAATTTGTCCTAAGCTAAAATAAATTTGATAGACTAAGCGAACGAATTACAGAATGCATCCAGGTTGGCTCTAGAAGTGTGATGTTGTCTCCGTTGTTTGTCAACACTAACTCCACTCTCGCTCACGATGTTACCAAACAAGATCCGTGTTATGTTGAGGTAAAGTTTCTTTCCACTTTATAATTTTTAATCGATTCATTTGAACTTCTTTGTTTGTTTGAAAATCTAGACATTTCATGTAAATACTAAGAGTAAATATGTAACTACTAACTACCTACATAATATTAAAGGTATTAACGTAATTTTCAAAATACTTCAGATCACTCCAGAAATGATTTACGCGAGTTTAAGAAAACTGACGATGTGGAAGGAATCAGTAGGGAGCCGTGATATCCTAAATTATTTAAAGGTAAGAGTAATCATATCCATAAACCATACTAAAATTGACTCTTAATTTTACATATCTTTATTAGCTAATTTAAAAAGCTTTTAAGGTATCGATAGCGTTCAAGACACAATATCTCATTACAATTCCGACTGAAATCCTTTTCTTTTTAGTATAAAAAATGGCGAGATAGGCATGTCATTCATCTGATGGTAAGCGATACGATCGCTCATGAATAGTAGAAAAACCAAACAACACTTAATTACAAAGCAATGCTTGGCATTCCACTGCACTCGCCATCCTGTGACATAAGATGTTAAGTATCAAAAGGTCCAGTAGTTACTTGGTCTACAATTTATTTTAATCCGAAACACAACAATGAATTTATACTGCTGACTGGCGAAAAAATAGACATTGCGATGGTACATACCCAGGCAGCCTCTCGCACATGAGGAATGTACCACCAGTGAATCCTTTAATAAATCCTTATGCTAGTACAAATATAGCTTTTTAAATGCCGGTGCTAGATATCTAACTAGTGATCTGTAGACCAAGTTATTGTCAGTACTAACAATTATGTAAGGGAAGTAGCATCCAATGCACCCAAAACATTTACGTATGTGAGAGCAAAGCTTAGCTTTGACTTTGGCAGTCGCGCTAATTGACGATCGTTTCTAACAAGCAGTCAACAACCACCAGCAAATAAATTTCAACTGAACCCCACCAGAATTATAGTCCAAATTTCACTGCATACGAAGTTTCAATTTAAGTACTAATTTTAACGAACGTAATCCTACTTAACTCATGAATTGTTAAAGTTCAATTTTATTTGTGGCGAACGTCAAATTTTAAGTGCAACTTTGCAATGTCAATTTATTTTGTGCAGAGTTTAATTGATGAGCGCATGGATTCGCCACTGAATTGCTTTCTACATATGCTGTAATTTTAATTATTATTGACATTGGTAGTCTAGCTATTTGCTGGCTAATTAGTTGCGAAGGTAGATTACAAAGTGATCGCATCAAATGGACAACTGATTTTACTGTAATTCTGAATTATATAGTGATTGAGATTATTAGTATAGTTAGTGGAATAAAAGGTGAGACGATAGATTTCCTTTTTCTATAATATAATTTAGGACTTGATATGGTGGCAGGGTGGGATGTAAATAGTCACATAGTTGTAGACACAAATATTTTATTTTAGATTGATAAATCAATTGTATAGGCTCACCCCTTATCATAGCTATACCTAGTCAGGTCATAAATTCTGTCACATGTTTAATATAAAATAATTGAAACAAGTTTATTCATTATGTAACCATTTATATACCAAAATGAACTTAACAAAACATAGATTCTTATGACACCTAAGTTTATTCAAAATGACCTCCGTGATTTTGAATACAGGCCTTCAATCTGCGCGGCCAGTTGTCTATCGCAGCACGAACGAGGTCCATGTCAATATCGGCGGCTGCCTTAATCAAGGATGTCTTGAGTGACTCCAAATTGGAATGAGGCTTTGAGCACGCCTATATACCGGGTATCTCAAGACTGCAACCGAAAACGAAGCCGGGTGGTAGTTTTAGTGACTACAAACACAATGCAACCAAACATTTCGAAAAGAAACGCGACAATTATTTTTTATGATTTTTTAAATATCGACTTTTTTGGGTGGTAAATCCATAGTTTTTACTAAAACAATAATTTAAAACACTTCTATACCTTAGATTATTTATAAATAAAAGGGTATACACTATTATTTTAGGAAAAAATGTATTTACCACCCAAATATGGTCGTATGAAAAAAATAACACAAAAATATTTGTCGCTTTTTTTTGCAACTTTTTCTGTTGTATTGTGTCCGAAGTCGCTTAAACTACCACCCGGCTTCGTTTTCGGTAGCAGTCTTGATATACCCTGTATAAGCATTTTTCGTTTAAAGATATAAGTTGGCGTAACTGACGTTTCACGCTTTTTCATTAACGCGTATATAGGTACTGCTCTTTAATTATACAAAAATATTTCATAAATATGTATATACTTGAATAACAATCAAATAACATCATTCATTTCATCAACCGCGGACGGACGCGCGCGTAACCACAACGATGCAACGCAATAACTGCAACACGGTCTTCTTTAAGCGTCCACTCCATATTTAAAAATGAGTAAAATTCATAAAAGTATTACATTATTAGTAGTACATTTTTATTTTCATGAACAATTCGAAATTCGAATTCAATGAACTTTTTTATGGCCAGCATTCTAAAAGAAAGTTTTTACTGTGTGACAATACTTATGACCTGACTGTGTATATAGAAAGTGGCTGGGTAGAAATATTAAACTCCAAAAAATATTTTTGTTAGAGCACTGCCACTAATGAGCCATCCTCGTGGCTTGCACAAAGCGTTTCTTCAAGTATTTCCGGCAAACAAACACATCCAAAGTCAATGTAACCCAAAATGTATTACACTCTCTCCTAATTTCGCACAAAAATATTTCCGTACCGTTAATCTTTAATAACGTGCTGGTTTCACATTATATTTAAATGTTCTAGAGATTTAAACGTGCGCTGAATAGCAGGGATTTATGTTGAGTGGATACACAAAGAAATGGGGGACAAAAGGCCACTAGAGAGCGCGTTTCTTTCCGACCTCTTCCACCGTGTAAGCAAACAGGAAATATTTCAAACGGATTTATAAATTACCGCTTTGTGAGGCCGGCCGGGCGTTTGGTTCGGTGTCCGATAGAACAATGCGAATGAATCACTGTTATTTATTGTTAATTAATCTTTTGTTAAGTGGTGCATTCGAAACTTCATCCGAAGGGTAGTATCAGCGAATACCTATTTGCTGTTTTGACCTGTGATAGGTTCCACATTTATGGAAATATTCTTAATTCCTCTGTGTTCTGTTGCCAATGGTTTCTATTAATGCTATGTATTTGACAACAATCGTTAAGACTAGTCTGGAAGCAAATTTGAAAAATCTGTTAAGAGAGTGGTCAACAAGACAAACTGAAAAAAATGAAAAAAAGATTAAAAAGTTATAACAAAGTTGAATTGACTATTCCCATTTGAAAATAATTATATTTGAACCGTCTAAGTCAGTTGTAATTTATGTATTTATGCCATCATTTACATTTTTAAACATAATGAACCGTTCAAAAGAATTAATCCACCATCGTAGAATAAAAAACTCAGAAACCGATAGCTCATCTAACATTGAAATGAAACTGATCCCAGATTAATTTTATCTTAATTCGAATCCTTGTGGAACAGTTTTAACTCTTCGAATCACTTTGTGCTAGTTGCGATCTCGTTTTCTTTGATTGACAATAAAGTGAAAGATTTTCTCGTCTCTTCTTTTGGGACACATTTCGAATTATCAGTAGTTCCATTTGTATCTTCATCTCTCTTAGTATCAATTTAGTTTCTATAAAATGTAAACTTCCTCTATCTAAGCTATAAATATGTAGGTAAACTAAAAAATATGTCAATTCGTTATGCCGTGGAATAAAACGAGCTATCGTTTTTATAATAAAGGCTTGTAATGAGTTGAAATATCTCGGATATTTAATGGACTAGAAAATCATATTTCTTAGATGGTTATTTCGTCCATCGGTAAACACAGGGCGAAAAAATCTGTATGATACAGAAAAGATTATAATGCAATTTGATCTTTTACAGCTCAACTATCCCGTAGATTCCGATAATGACAGACTCTTGAAAGAATTGCGAGACAAATTGCGTATTGCTGTTCTTGCTGGTATGGTATTAAACAATAATTATTCAATTATGTAATTTTAACACTCTTATACAACTACCTACTGTAATGGTGAAGGAAATCATAGTAAGGGAACCTACATGCCATAGCGATTTGTAAGAATTTCTAGGGTATGTAAAGTCCACCAACCCGCACTAGACCTGTGTAGTGGGCTATATGACCCCTCTTAATACTCCTGATTGTACAGGAAGCCCGTGTTGTACAATAGGAACCCATTTTCATAATATGTGGAGGCTGAAAATAATTAGTATTTCTTTCTAAGGTATTGTGGCGCAGATATCCGAGGATCTTTGGAGTCTGTCCACAGCGCTCATGAACCAACGACTGACCAGGACTCACGTGTCCTTATTCTGGCAGCTGTATACAGACACTATGAAACCCGTGGGCAGAAGACGTATAATGATGGTAATGTGCAAAAAAAGGTAATATTACTATACTACCCAAAGAGTACATAAACAGACTAAATCCGAACTCACCGGCGTGAATCACTAAGACTAGTTTTGATTTTGGTGTCCATTTTTGCAATAACGAGTATGGCCATTCGGTACATTATTATTGCCTGATTGATTGTAGTAGAAGAGGTATCAGGCATTAAAAAGACGACATAGTAATTTTGCAATAACGAGTATTATAAGGCCATTTTTGTCTCATTGAGTGAAGCGTGGGTTTTATCTGCAAGAAAACAGCCTAAAGAAATGTTGAACGACGGGGAATATTTCCACAGGGAGCGTGCAGTACTGTCTACTTCCACTTGTTTTTTCTCCTCCGAGTAACAGGCAAACTAAAATACACCCGCATACTATCTTAGATGCACGTAATACGTAGTTTTCACGTTCCATCTCCTTAGCAGAACTAGGTTATATAACATATTCATAAGACAACAGCACAAAGACACGGAGATGCGCTCCATAATTCACATGAATGAATTATTGATGTTACAATGTGTTGATACCAGTGTGAATATTGTTGGGTTAAAGACAAGGCTAAATATTGTGGAAAGAAGTCTTAAGACATTACGAAATTAGAAGAGGTTCAAGAGGTCGCTATAGATTTTTGTTGAGACCTTTGTTCAGCAGTTGACTTGCTGTAACTGAAGAATCATTTACAGATTTAGGTTTTTTAATCTTCATCATAGGCCTGGCTAGAGTTTGAACCTTGAGGATGTATGTTTGTTTTTTTGGGTCGAGCAAACTTTGTGTGCTTTTTGGCTTGAAAAAATCATTAACGACTAATTTGAGCAAGCATTCTTGCTCGGTTTTATAAAAGATCCACCAAGTATAGGCAATAGAGTCGGCAATTTGAAAAAATCTGTAATTTGTGCTCGGCGTCGGTAAGCAATATCGTAGAGCATAAATAATGTAGACGAATTGTATAAGGAAGTAAAAAAAAGAATCGTTATTGTAAGCCCTGACCAAAACATTTCCTACTCTGTTCCTTTCATATTTTAATTTGTTCCGGTGGATTAATATTAATTTTTAATTTCAGCCCTTAGATAACGAAGAGGAGGATACGCAGACCACCACCACAGCTATGGCGTTCGAGGAAAACATAATTTAATTAAATTACTAATATTTTAGTTGCTTTTTCTACTTGTTTTCAAAATTATATTGTATTCCAAAGAAGAGAGAAATTATTATTGAACGTTAGTTGTTATTAAAGGGTCAGGTTAAATGTACCCTGAACCGACGTGAATGCATCCAATGCAAGAGATTAATGAAAGTGGACGAAGCGAAAGTGCTATGTCAGGATCGAGCGAAGTGGAGATCCATAGTCTCTGCCTACCCCTATTATAGGAAACACGCGTGACGTTTATGTATGTATGTTATGTAAATAACCCTACTAGCTGTTTAGAGATTTGATTTAAAGTGGATCAGTTGGCAGACCATGTGCATTTTCGAAAATCCTATGTATCATTTAGATATAGAGCTTTTCTCACGATCTCATGACTCATCTCTAAAACGTATAATAATTATAATATGTATTATAAATTATGTGTGTATTCACAGGTAACATTGATAATACAGGTATAGGTTTGCACCCGCTATCTACATCTAAGACGGCACAACTAATATTGTATTTTTCTATCCAATATCATGCCGGAGTTAGGAACATGTGGCCGATATGTCACTCAAGGTGATCACTGAAAACTAACGTTGCGCTGTGGCTCGCGTCGCAGTGCAACAATAATCTGAGTGGTCACCTATGTGTCACATTTATGCGACGTACAAACTCCTTTTTATTTTCTTTTTGTTGTTAGTTATATATATATAAATTTATGTTAAACGAGTGTGTGCGTCATCTTATTTCTGACTAATAAATGAGTTTTCTTTCTTTCTTTCTTTTATATGGCGATAGGCTTGCCCCCTATCACATCATGGGACGGAACACACCAGGCGAAACTCGGGTGTCTTGGTAGTAGCACCTCTGCTTACTACTTCTGGGAAAAATGTGTGAGTTTATGTACGCGTGTAGGTATTTTTAATAAGAATAAAGGAGTACAATTTTCTACGTATACTCACATTAAAAGAAACCTCATAGCAATACTTCTGTGTTAAAAGTGGAATTTCTAGGAGCTAATTTCTCTTCATGAGCGCACGTTAAATCTTTTCATCTGGAAATAATGTACGGCTTGCAACAGAGGTAATGCTTTGCTCGCAGAGAGTAATGTGGCTTCCCTCTAAATCCTGCGGGAACCGATGTTCTATTGTTTTATTTTATTGAAAGGAATGTATGTGGTGCACGGTAAATTATTTTCATTGCTCAAGATAATATTGTTTGACGATTGAAGAAAGCGTCATCTGTTACCGTTTATGTTAAATGTTATAATGTTAGAAATGTTTGATGGTAATAGAGATAATCGCGTTTTAATAAATAATACACCCAAAAGCCACATACACACATAGTCCTCACGCAATACTAAGAGCGAGTCTTGTGTCGTGGGTAAGTCTCGATCAGAAACTACGAAAAACTTGTCAGTCTCACAAACACCCAGATCATATGTTATGGTGCGTGTATCGAACCCGCGGCCTCACGTTTCGCAGGTGGCGTCTAACCAACTGCGCCACGAAAGCAACTATACAATCAAGCCACTAACACCAATGCGAAAACGAGATAACGCTAGGCCAAATTCTGTATGTGCGATACATATTTTTGGCTCTATTGAGCGCATGTATTAAGTATATCGCAAAGTTATATAAAGCTTTTTTATCTTTTATCTATTTATTTATCTATTTATTATAAATTATCCAATTTATGACGAGACGAGCATCCCGTTCGCCTTATGGTAAGCGATATGACTGCTTATGAACGGTAGCAAAACCAAACAATACCTTGAATAACAGCGCAACACTTGGCATTCCACTACACTCGTCACCCTTAGACATAATATATTAAGTCTCAATAAGACCAGTAGTTACGCTGGTCAAACCAAAACATAACAGTGCATTAACATTGCTGTTTGGCGGCATAAATTATATAATAAACACATTACGGTGGTACCTAACCAGGGACCTTCTCACATATCAATGACCCACCACCATTTGTGATTCTAGGATTTTTCCACAGGGCGATATAAAAGTGCAGTGATTTAAAATTGACATGTAATTGACCGAAAACCCGTATTTATATCGCTATGCATATCTCATACATATACACTAATGACCAGTCTACCATTCATTCTATCTATGACAATCGTTGGTAATAGTCGTCTAAAATAATTGCACCCACAATTTGACCGATTATAATCTATTCACCCATAACATGTTTTAAGTTAAATACTTTTCCTGAAAGAAAATTGGCTATATCTGAAATATATTTTACTATTACAGATAGTAGAAATATTACTCTTTTTAAACCACATCTCAACTGGATACTAAAAGAAGCCCACAATTAACGTACTTTAATTTCTCGCGTATCAATATATCTTCACCAGTTGGCAACAATATCTAATTGTCACTATTCCGCTTCTATTCTTATTCAGTACTTGCTATGTTTTTTTAAATTCAGTGGCAATAACTAATCGTTTTTGCTTTTGATGCAAAATAGCTCTATTTACCTAGAATTGATTTAAATCCACAAGTAAAGGAATGGAGGAAATAAAGCAATGTGGGTTCTACAATAAATTATTCTCGGGAGGAGTCAGCTGACTTACCTGGAACCGAGAATAATGTGGCTTCCAGCAAACCTAGCGGGAACCGTTCCGCTTCAACTGTTTATTCTATCGCACACAACGATAGAAAGCGCAGGAGAGCAGATTATATTATGCTTTTTATTTTCATTTAAATGTTACGGGCATTTTTCTGAATGTGGCAGTTGAATATATTATAGAAGAAGCAGATAGAATCATGTCGCTATTTGTTATACGATTAGCCTATTTGATGGCATATTTTCATGAAATTATTGAACTGTGTGCACATAGAGACAAACAAAACCGTTTGCAGCATAGACTACTAAATCAACACACACATACAAAATACTTTATCCTTTGAAACTTTACAAATCGTTATTTACTTTCTGCTGTAATAGAAGTGTACAAACTGGACTATATGGACAATACATTTTGGAGGCGGCACAAAGAAAATTAGTAAATAAATAGCAATTATAGCAAGTGTTAAAGGTAGCCGTTCCTTGGGGAAGCAAACCATCGTAACTCACAAACATTAATAAGAATATCACTCGCAAATCCCGTGGAATACGAAGTTATAGTTGCCGAATTGGATTAGCGACAAGTATGGACAGTGAACCGTGAAGCCCTGGATTCAATTCCAGGTCAAAGACTCTAAGCAATTAATGAGAATTTTTACGTGGCATAAAAACAGGCATAGAAATTACAGGAAGGCTCTGTATGGACATTGGTGTGGAAATCTCAAGTTATCCTTAACTATATTATATCCTTATAATGGGGCCTATACTTATAATGGGGCCTATACTTATAATGGGGCCCATCCCTTCAGGAATGCAAGCGTAAGTACCTATGTATGTATGTACAAACTTAAGGAGATTAGAAACAAATACGGCAAGATTTCCCGACCGAGCGGGTTTATTTTGAGATATCATTTGCAAATTTCATGCCCCATGGAGAGATAAGCCTTTTCTGCACACTGAATTTCCTAGTTCCTCTAAGACCTGCGAGAATCGAGACTATTTATTTTATATTTAGAACCCATGCTTGTAATACCAATGTTTAGTTCTATTTTGGTTTAATAACCTTTTCCAAGTACGACATATCAAAATTATCACATTCTTTATTTAGATAGTTTTGCACAAGATCATTAAAACTTCACTTCAGACCGATTTGCAGCTGTGACGAAGAATCGACGTAAGAAACTCTTAAAACAAAAACTTCTTAATTTCTCTTTTACTTTTTTATTTTCCATAATATTTTTTATAAGCAGACATAAGTTATTAGAAAAAAAGAAGTAGGAAAAGAGTTTTTAATGCTGCGATTATAGCACAACCAAAAAGAACACAACATATAAAGCGCAAGTACAAAACGAAGAATCATAAATTTAAAAGTATAGATGTATTTTGCTGAATTCTCGTTAGAATGACAACACAGCGCTGGTTTTCAGAGGCAACCTAAAAGGAAGTGTTATTATAATATCATTATATAGGCATAGTTGTACAACGGTACGGGCAACAAAGCTGAGGTCTCGGAATCGAATCCCGGGTCGGGCAAAATGATATTGGATTTAGGTATGGTTATAGGCTCGTCGCTATTCACATCGTTGGAAGGAACATACAAGGTGGGATGTTCTGGCTCCTCTGCCTACCTCTTCTGGGATAAAGGCTTAGTTTGTAATATAATTTCGATACTCACACATGCTCGTCTTTCGCGCTCGCTACGAAACATTTGCACTCCCTCTTCTGGAATGTTGTCTCTATCCAACTCCGTGTTGTTTTCTGCAACAAAAAACACAGTTTTTTAATACCTAGTCACAATTAACTGTTTACAATTGGCGTCGAGTAGGAACAGGAGAGCATAACTTCTACTGCGTTTAAGGTAAGTAATTTAAGGAATTTATGTGTCAAAAGGAATTTTAAAAAAGATTAGGAGCACAGCGATATAGAATTGGCTGCACATAATATACTATATTGCCGAAAATACCGTAAGAAAAACGGTCTAATTGGTCACCGTGCACATCATTACTCACAGAACCTAGGAAATCGTAGATTGTCAGCTCCTAAAAATTACAATGGAAAATTGTTACAAAGACGACTGATTGGGTGTACCTTCCGCAATAATTACATGTATTTTACCTTCATTATTTTCTGTTTAATTTTGATGGAAATACTTCAGAAAAGTAATCTTTTTGTTATTCACGAATTATTGGACGACCGAGCATAGATATGTTGTCAAACCATTTGAAAAATATCACAGAAACGTATTGTTTCAAAATTGAAATAACGCATATAAAATAGCCTACATGTGCTCAGTGGTTGCTCGTTCAAATGTCAGAATTTTCGGAGGCATGTGCGTATTGATAGTCAATCACCACGCGCTAAAACGGCGAAGGAAAGCATCGTGATGAAACCTGAATACCATAGGGGTTCGTAAGAATTTCTATGGTATGTATAGTCCATCAACCCGCACTAGGCCAGCGTGGTGGACTATATGGCCTAACCACTCTCCATCGTGCTTTCGGTTGTAGAGGAGGCCCTTGCCCTGCAGTGGGACGTATATGGGCTGATACAGATACAGATATAAAAGTAACAATTACATGTAAAATAATTACAAACAGTTCCGGTGGCGTATTCAATTATAATGAGTTCGTGTCACTGATCCCTTATTTCGCGATGGCCGCTAATTAAAATTAATCCATTTTGGGCTGCCATTGTGTCGGTTCGGATTTATTTGGAGATAATTACAATATAGTGGTTTTTGATGTAGATTTATAATATAGTTAATATATTTTACTAGAAGACGTAATTTTAGTAAAATGTTTAATATAGTAAAAAGTAACAAAAAAAAAGTTAAAATTGCTTTAACCGAAAAGTTTCTCGTAGTCCCTGAAATCCACGACACAAGAATCGATCTTAGCGTGGGATCAGGACTATTTATGTGACTGTTGGTATTATTTATTTATTTAAATCTAAAGACATCTTTACCTACCACTTGTTACGAGAACTTCTGGTTTATTGTGTCCTCTCTTTAATTAAGAACAGCCGTTGCAGCAGTTTTTTGGTGCATTTTGGTTTGAGCGTGAAGATGTTGTTACATCTCACACAAAATAAAATATTATTATATATAGCCATCCTTTGCCCTTTGTCCAGGAGTGAGACATAATGTATGCTATTAAAAATGTATAAATAACCATCGATTGATCAACAAAGTAACTCGTAACTTCATTCGGTGAAAGCCATTCACGAACAATTTTTATTTCAATTCACTTAAAATGTGATACCCCGTAATTTCACGTAGGAAATGAAAAGCGATATAAATTATTTACTCACGAATATTTCATGACAGTATCCAATATGGGAAATAGCGTACATTGCATTGATAAAAAGGCAGCATGAAAACGATTCACAATTAACTAAAGTACGTACATATGGCTAATAGTGATGACATTACGAATGTACTAGAGATTAAAATAAAATAATAAAATATGATTGAATCTAAATTTTGTAGAATGTGTTCAATAAATTATTATCATTTTCACGTCACATTATGTATAAACTACATACCGGGTATATCAAGACTGCTACCGAAAATGAAGCCGGGTAGTAGTTTTAGTGTCTACAAACACAATGCAACTAAAAATTTAACTAAGAAACGTGACAATAATTTTTAATGTTTTAAATATCACCATTCTCGGGTGGTAAATCCATAGTTTTTGCTAAAATAATAATTTAAACTCTTTTATACCTTAGAGTATTTATAAATAAAAGGGTATACACTGTTATTTTAGGAAAAAAATGTATTTACCACCCAAATATGACCATAGGAAAAAAATAACAAAAAAAAATTTGTCGCTTTTTTTTGGAACATTTTCTGTTGCATTGTGTCTGAAGTCGCTTAAACTACCACCCGGCTTCGTTTTCGGCAGCAGTCTTGATATACCCTGTATATACCTGTCATTACACGCCCTGAAGGTTGAAATAAACTCTCAAATCAGTATGCATATTAATTTACAAACATACTATTAAGTTCCTAAATATTACTTAAGACAACGTATTATGATATTTCCTCGTACATTATAATTTACAACACCCAAACTAAGCCAGGAATATGCAAATTCTATCAAGTTATGTTAAACACGCACTATTATAACTTCCCATAATTTGCTAGAGTCAAACAACATAAAATACTACAAAGTTTATTTATTCAAGCACATAATAGACACCAGTGAAAGAAATGTATTTAAAAAGTGAAAAAAAATTATAAAAGAGAATAATGGCGGCCTTATCGCTTGAGGCAATCTCTTTCATACAATCAACCATGGGGTGGATAAGACTGAAAGACAATTTGGGTGCCATGAGGTGTACAACAAAAAGGCAAAAATAAAAAAAGTTCGACGCAAAAATATCTCAGCACTTTCACGGTATAATTTAGGGTTGGTAATATCAAAATGCACTCTCGCGATGAAAAGGCAAGCGCGACAAAAACTAAAGAACCATTTTCTTTGTCCGCAACGATCGATCTTCCAGACAGCGACCGAATACTTTCAAAGGAAAACAACATATTCTATAGGGATTTTATTACGCTTTTCGAGTATATAAAGGAAAGCGCAGTGTCAGTGAGGATTTAATGGTATTTCAGGGATTTCAGAATCGCTTGGTTAATAAAATTTCTATTAAAAGAAATATAAAGCGATATGAAGTTACATACATACATTTTCAATAAGACCCCCATACATTTTCAATTACCCCCGATCCAAGGAGAATAGTATTGATTTTTAGAATTGGAAAACTTTTATCTTATATGTTGACGTTAATCGTCCGACATTCAAACTTTGTGTTGGAGTACAGAGTAACCCCCAAGGCATGCCTAGTGGGGATTACGTTAAAAAATGTTTAGAAGTAAACAAGGAACTAATTTGCCAACTACTAAATCTAATCGTAGGAGCTCATACTGTATGTGTTAATTTTTATATAAAAAATACATGTTTTTTTCATTTGCTTTTGGTTTTGTTAATACTTGGACCGTAAATCACTTCCATGCAGGACTTTCAGTACAACGCTATCCTCAAGAAATAGCTGCACAGTGCAACGCTATCCTCAAGAAATAGCTGCAATTAGAATCCTATTACCTCTTAGGCCGTCGGCTTATTCACCGCACGAAACACAACAGCGATTTTATCACTTATTTCATGGTAAACAGTGATATGTATCAACTATGAATTATGTTAAATCTTAAGCAAAATAATCTTCTTCCTGAAAATATACAAATCATAATGTTGATGTTCTAAATTCTAATGTTTATACAATTTTTTCTGAAAATCCATACGAAACATATACTTGCAAGGCGTTTCGATTTTTCTGATGAGAAGTATATACAGGGTATATCAAGACTGCTACCGAAAACGAAGCCGGGTGGTAGTTTAGGCGACTTCAGACACAATGCAATAGAAAAAGTTGCAAAAAAAAGCGACAAATTTTTTTTTGTTATTTTTTTCCTATGACCATATTTGGGTGGTAAATACATTTTTTCCTAAAATAATAGAGTATACCCTTTGATTTATAAATAATCTAAGGTATAAAAGTGTTTAAATCATTATTTTAGCAAAAACTATGGATTTACCACCCAAAAATGACGATATTTAAAAAATCATAAAAAATCATTGTCGCGTTTCTTTGGATTTTTTTTTGTTGCATTGTGTTTGTAGTCACTAAAACTACCACTCGGCTTCGTTTTCGGTAGCAGTCTTGAGATACCCGGTATCATAGCAAGATTCAATTTCAGACCGGGTAACATACATATTCTATAGAAATAAAAACTCAATCAACACCATGAGATAGACCAACCAGCAGCCAAATTCGCATGCCACAATTGTTCTACAACCTACTCGGCTATCACAAATAGGCAGTTTGGGGATGTATTGTCTGCGTGTCGGGTGAACGCATTTAATAACCCGTAGTTACCACGAGGGGTGTAAATAACTGGATACCGTATCCCCAACGTATTCTGACGGAACAGTTATTGGACTGCGCTTTTACAACTGTTTCATAGAATATTAAATGGTATATATGTGGGGAAGAATTGTTGGCCTTTTGGGATTGTGTGCTGTATTATGGAGTGATATGTGTATCTAGAATATTTGTCAAAATTAGTGGCGAACAATATTGAATTTTTGGCGAATCAAACCACGTTTTATATTACAAACACAATGCTCCTAAAAATTTCGGGAAGAAACGAAATATTTACTTTTGTGATTTTTTAAATATCGTGTTTGGGTGGTAAATTCATAGTTTTTGTTAAAATAATAATTTAAAGCCTTGTATGCCATAGTCGTCTTTAAAAATAAAAGGGTATACACTATATTATAGAAAAAAAAAAATACCGCCCAAATAAGATGATAGAGAAAAATAACAAAAAAGAATTCATCGCTTATTATTGCAAAAAATTAGTTGCAATGAGTCTGAAGTCACTAAAACTTCCACCAGGCTTCGTTACCAATAGCAATTTTGATATAACCTGTATATTGATTGAAAAGATAGTAAAAACACAAAATACAAGTACATAGTACCTTCCATGGCTTTGAAAGACATTGATACATCGAAAACCGATCTACTAGACGGGTGTAACTAAGCGCCGCAAAGCCAACACGATAACACTATTATCTTGTATCCAGCTATCCAGCGGCTAAACAATAGGCATGGAAACACGACGCTGTCTGAGCATCCCCATTGTTACTACCCCACAATTAACACTATTCAGCTTTGTGTCGGTACAAGATCAGACAATATGTTAAAGGGCTTTTGATGAATGATTTATGTGGTTAGAGTGAAAATTTTCGGGGATGTCTAAGGAGAAGACTTTCTGTTAGTAGGTAAAGATGATAATAATAATAAATGAATACACCCAACAGTCACATACATAGTCCTGACCTGTGGATCACACAAGCATTTGTCTCGGAGCGAGGATCGAACATTTCATTAATTCTTCGAACAATATCCAAGCCTTGATATGAAGCCTCTTATCTAGATCTATACAATTATAAAACACAGCATGTAGCAACGTACCCAAATTAATTTATCAGCCGTACACCTCACACGCTCATTGCTGGTTGCGGCTTTGTTGGCACTAACAAGGCTAATTGACCACCGTCCATCGAATAATCAGTAGAATGCCGCCAGATAAAAAAGCTACCTAGAATTAAAATCTAATTATAATAAAAATATTCTTCATTCAAATAGGTTTTAACAAGTTTTGCTTCCACCGCTTCGGAACGTGTTGTAGCTGTGAACAAGAAACGGCGCAAGAAACTCCTTCAGCAACACGAACGGTCTTCTTATTTTCTTTTTTTTGAAGCCTTAAACATTGATTTATGTCATAATTCATAATAATGTATAACATGATATTGTCATTTATTACAATTTTATCTCATCACTAGCGTCTAGCCCCAATTACGCCAATTTTCATATAATACAAAAAGATAACTAGTCAGTACTTCAAAGCATATCATGAATCAAGTCAACAATTGCTATACAAAGAGCTCTCGGCCGCCTCTCACACCGATGTGCGCTTGTGACAGTAATTGGAGGACTCTTCTCGGATCGCGAATAATCTTCCGCATGGCTGTATGTTTGTTTGTGATCTAATGTTTGTGCAGTTTCTAATTTAATGCTTGTTGTGTTGCCAAGGCTTATGTTGAGTAGAAATTGTAGTTTTAACTGTGTTAGAACGTGCTAATCTTAGAAATACTTATTATAAATCTGAAGAGTTTGTTTGAATGCGTTAATTTCAGGAACTTCTAGTTCGTATTGTAAATTTTGTGCTTGGTAGCCTATTTATTGCGGAATGCCATAGGCTATATAACATCACGCTATGGCCAATAGGAGCGAAGAAATTATGATAAATGTTTCAAACATTCTGGTGTGAAAAAGAAAATCTACACTCCGGCGAGGTTAAGCCTGGCTACTAGTTTATAATGTTGACTAATGGAAAATAACGGTAGTGCCACAAACATCAATCTAGCCCACTTATTATCTAGCCACCTTTCGCCAATTACTGACTCGAAATTGGCGCAGGTCAACTTCCACGGAATCGCGCCAGCGATACCTGGGTTGACCCATTGGCCGTCGACCAATAAGACCAATTCTAATGTACGGCTGTGAAGCTTGGACATTAACACTCAAAGAAGAAAATAAGCTCCTTGTGGCAGAACGCAAAGTCCTTCGTAAAATCCTAGCGCCTGTTAGGAGGGAGGATGGTACATGGCGAAGGAAAAAATCGGAACTATAAGATCTGCTGGCACATGCTAACATCATCGGAGAGATAAAGGCTCATCGTTTCTGCTGGCTTGGCGATCTCAAGCGGATGGGAGCGGATCGGAAAGCAAAAGAAGCGTATACGTACACACGAAAATGAGTAAATTATTAAAAATGACCTATTTGAGGATGAAACTAAATCACACAATAAACGAAAAAAAAGCAAGAAAAAAAAGAAAACCTATTTCTTTATAATAAATGATATACAAAGAAAAATAACTATCACTAATTCGGCAGCGTTCGCCTCGGTATAAAAGTAGCCACATTACGAGGCTCTGTGAGAGACGTGTAGCCTCCGCAACAGCTTCCGGCGAATATCCGACCATAACCGGACGGCGCGGCGGGCGGAATTCCGCCGCCTCTATTCCCCTCACAATTAGGGTCTAAATGGAATATTGTAAAGGGCCTTATTGGGAACGGATAGAATAGTGTTTATTTTGATAATGTATTTTATAATGGTTTCTTAGATTTACGCGAATGTTACACATTGAAATAAAACTATTATTTACGGATTTTATCGCGGATTTGATTTAATTTTTACATTTTTTGAGTTCCCGACGTTTTGATTACTTTACAGCTTTCGTGGTCACGGGGCAGACCCAGGCGGCTGTAAAGTAATCGAAACGTCGCGAAATAAAATTAAAAATTAAATCAAATCCGCGATAAAATCCGTAAATAATAGTTTTATTTCAATTTTATTTGAGAAAATAAAAGGTTATTTTGTATTTGATCGAAATGGTTGTGGGATTTTGTTGTAAATCTATATATACTTTTACTACTTATTCTCATTTTTTTCTGGTCTTAATCTAAACTAAAGTAACGTCGAGGCAATTTATTTTGTGAAATAATTTCGGTTCTCAAGTATCTTTTAAAAACACTGTATTTCTGGAAAAACTATTTTCTTCGTTAACACTAGAGATGTTCTAGATTTTTATTGATTACATTAACTGGTCATATTAAAATTTATTAGTATATGTTACTTTACTACAAAAAGAATATTAATGTCTACATCTCGTAACTCGTTATGTTAAATCATTTTATGTCTACATGATATTAAACATTATTTTTTACAATTGTGGCAGTATGAACAAAATTATAGGCAGTAAACCTTTTAATGTTTATACCTTCGCCATTTTTAGATAAACATTTATGAAACCCTTTCATAGTAACACAAACTAGGGCAAATGGTTACCAAAAATCTTCATGTATATAGAAACAGACATTCCATTTTCCAAATCGCACTACAAAGGACTAAGATACAACTGAAATGCAAACGTAATTTTTGACGCACAAAGTCTTATTTAGCTTGAAACATTTGGAACGAAATATCAGGGGTTGTAACAGTAGCAATTATGAATAAATAATGGCCTACATGAGATTGTTTAGGTGAAAGTTTAATTCGGTGCGCGTGCAACAATGTGTATTTGGCCGTATTAATAGTTTTGTGTTAGACACAATTGGTGTTATATTACAAATGTAGGGTATATCTAGACTGCTACCAAAAACGAAGCTGGGTGTTAGTTTTAGTGACTACTGCTGTTGTTAATCCTTAATAAGTTGGCGAAAATTGCGTCGAAAGATTCCGTCAGAAATATGCCTATATAGAGAGTTAGATAGTAAATACACCCAACAATCACATACATAACCCCGACCCCACATTAAGATCGAATAAGTCTTGTGTTGTGGGTATCAGAATTTATGAGAGACTTTTCAGTGTCAAAGTCACCCAGACCCGAGACATACATGTGGGGGTGAAGTTTAGTGAAATTAAACCGCTTATTTTGCTTGTATTTTATTTCTTCTTTTAGAAATCAACACTATACATCTTATATTTAATTATTTCGTCTTCCGTCGTAACCCCAGTAACACACACCTCTTACTCCTCCCGTCCCAATCCAAAACAACTCATTCTCTCACTCACTTTCGCTCACCCCGTTCATTCACAATCGGATACACTTACAAAATCAATTACAAATTTAGTTTGGATATTTGTTCAATCCTACATATATGTACTTGTGAGCGTTACAAATATTTCTCTCGGTATGGGAATCGCACCCTTGGTCTCTTGTTTCACAGTCGGCGTCTAACCAACTACGCCACGGAGGCTGTCGATCCAAATGAAGACAATATAAAATAAGCAAAATAGTATTAGTTTTTCTAAATTATCTTTACTGCAGGCCCTATGCAAGACTAAGAACTCTTTTCTCTACAAAATAGGCGCGCAGTTAATCACGCCACTTGCAGTTATGCCTGTCACGTGATCAACATCCCTTTGGGTACAATTCTGCAGTGCTTTTCGCCCATATATTATCCTGAGGTTGAGGCTGCATATCTTATATTATACGCTATACGCGTAGAAAAGAGGGATATAATCATTATATCATCACCTGTTTTTTGGAACTTTTCGTTTGAAAACACTAGGGTTTCTTGCTCGGTCTTCCCTAGTATTCTATTATAATATTGGTTCAGAAAAGTTGAAATATAAATGATGTTGATCATTTTAATGGATTCAATAAATTATTTTCTTATCATTTCATTTCAATAATATAATCGAAGCCCATTCCCACGAGTGTAATGTGGACTATAAAGGAACAAATGGAACTGAAATAGGTCAGCGGTATTGTAAATTACAAGGTTTGGGCGCTGGTCCAAGCGGGTGGTAATGCTGGTTGTTTCATGAGTGCAAGTTAGCAGGCAATGTAACGCCACGATTGTCAAGCCATTCGTGACATTTTAGTGCAATTTTGCAACCACCGCGTTGGTCGAATAGTTGAAATCAGTGTAAAGAATATTACTGGTGTTTTGTCACCAAAAGTTGTTGGAGAATCTCATATTAATTGTCAGGGCCTAAGAATGCTATCGTCGCTATAGGATCAAATTCTACCTTACTTGCTCATAAAATAAGCTCGGCGGACTGTACAAGACACATAATACACCTTTGCCTACCCTACCGGGATTTATGCGTGACATGTCAGCAAAAACTGTCGCTTCATAAATGATCTCAGTGGTTACGCACACACAACATATTCATCAGCTTCAAAAAACAAACAAAAAATTATTCAACCAAAATGCCTTAAAAACAAACGGGAAATACACAGCGTATCGCATTTTGTAAGCAATACGGTCATGTTAATCTAACACATAATAACAGGGCCCTTGTTTCACAAAGCTGTGAAATATAAGCGTATTATAATCGCAAATATGGAGGTCGGGGTCGAAGCCCGGCCGTGCGCTGGACTTTAGTGCCTGGCATCAAGCCACGTTTGGCTATTTGGGGTAATATCTTGTGAACCTTTGATGTTATGTCGAGTGTTAAATTGACAAGTAAGACACGCGACACAGTTTTTCATCATATGATCAGTGGTATCAAAGCACGTACATCATTGCAGTTTGTACACTTTATGATTTAATATAAATACATCCAACAGTCACATACATAGTCTTGTCTCCACACTAAGATCGAATATTGTGTCTCGGGTATCAGAGGCTACGAGAGACTTTGCGGTCTCATAAACACTCAAAAAAAACAAATGGCAGAACAGTCAAATTAAGTTCTCGTTTCATTTATGACATGTATATTTTATAGCTATATATTGTATTCATCTATACCGGGTATCTCAAGACTGCTACCGAAAACGAAGCCGGGTGGTAGTTTTAGTGACTACAAACATAATACAGCAATTTTGACAGCCTCCGTGGCGCAGGCGGTTAGACGCCGCCTGTGAAACGAGAGGCCGCGGGTTCGATCCCCGCACCGAGAGAAATGTTTGTGCGGCCCACAAATATTTCTCTCGGGTCTGGGTGTTTGTGAGACCGAAAAGTCTCTCGTAGTTCCTGATACCCACGACACAAGACTCAATCTTAATGTGGAGTCAGGACTATGTATGTGACTGTTGGGTGTTATTATTATTATTATTATTAATACAATTAAAAATTTCGCAAAGAAACGCGACAATTATTTTTTATGATTTATTAAATATCGTCATTTTTGGGTGGTAAATCCATAGTTTTTGCTAAAATAATAATTTAAACTCTTTTATACCTTAGAGTATTTATAAATAAAAGGGTATACACTATTATTTTAGGAAAAAATGTATTTACCACCCAAATATGGCCATAGGCAAAAAAATAACAAAAAAAAAATTGTCGCTTTTTTTTTCAACTTTTTCTGTTGCATTGTGTCTGAAGTTGCTTAAACTGCCACCCGGCTTCGTTTTCGGTAGCAGTCTTGATATACCCTGTATATGTTATGTATGTATATATATATATATACCGGGTATCTCAAGACTGCTACCGAAAACGAAGCCGGGTGGTAGTTTTAGTGGCTACAAACACAATGCAATTAAAAATTTCGCATAGAAACGCGACAATAATTTTTTATGATTTTTTAAATATCGTCATTTTTGGGTGGTAAATCCATAGTTTTTGCTAAAATAATAATTTAAACTCTTTTATACCTTAGAGTATTTATAAATAAAAGGGTATACACTATTATTTTAGGAAAAAATGTATTTACCACCCAAATATGGCCATAGGAAAAAATAAAAAAAAAAATTGTCGCTTTTTTTTGCAACTTTTCTGTTGCATTGTGTCTGAAGTCGCTTAGACTACCACCCGGCTTCGTTTTCGGTAGCAGTCTTGATATACCCTGTATATATATATATATATATATATATATGTTTGTGTATATGTATGTATATATGTATATGTATGTGTATATTTTTGTATATAATCGTGTATATATATTTTTTTCTGTATCTTCGAAACACCCTTTTAATCTCATCTCTGCATCTCCTAAAGGTTGACTGGTAGAAAATGCCGACGGCATTAAGTCCGCCTGTACATATAGTATAAAGTTTAAATAAATAAATAAATAAACACTCAGACCCAACACAAATATTTGTGAACCACACAAACATTAATTGTGTCGGTGCAGAGATCGAGCCTGAGACCTTTCGTTTCACAACCAGCGTTTATCCAACTACGCCACGGAGGCTGTTATATTTTGCATGTGTTCAGTAGTGGGGACGATCTAAAATTTGAACAAGTCCCCGTATGTTTTTACTTTTGAATCAATGTGATATATATTGGAATGTGTTTGTTGTTGATGAGTAACAGAATATAATTACAGTCGACATAATCTCGATTAGGAGAGACGCATAGTCCACAATTAAACACTGTTTCGTAGCAATAAACGCTTCAGAAACGGACTTAAATATCGTGAATATAATGAAGTCTGGCGGAGTCTGACAATAAGCGACTGCTGTAGTCTCGAACCCTTCATAAATCTACTGCTTAATAATCAAGATTGTTTTGTATTCAATAAAATATTTTAGGGATGTTTAATATTTTATATTTAAGTAATTAGAAGTGGATATTGATTTTATTATATTCACTAACTAACGACTCACTGTTTACTTAATATATAGTATATTAATATATATATGTATGTATTTATAATTTAGGTATATAAGTATGTTATATTTAAAACATAATATATAACCTGTACATCTAGTATAATTTTCTTTTATCTCGTCCTCTGTACTGCCCCATTAGATCTTTATTATATTGATCCAGTCCATCCAAAGGTTGCCTGGAAGAGATCGCAGCTAGCGATAGGGCCGCCGATTGTTACCATGTCTTTAGTTTTAAGTATTTAATCTGTAATTTTTCCTATTTTATGGTGTACAATAAAGTATATATATATATATATATATATATATATAAAAAAATTAAAAAATAACGACAATAAAATAGTTAACTAAATTTGTACATATTTTTAAGTTACTAATTATTATTTTTTGATTGCCTACCTGTTACTAACTTTATGTACCAATTGGCTGTCAGTTTTTCTAAAAGTATAAAATAAAATAAAATTGTATAAAGTGTCAAATGAAAGAAAAAATCGTCGGCCAAAAAGTTATTAGCTTAGCCACAAAATGGAAAAAATAAGGATATGTTGTTGACTTTCTAAGATAAAGGGTATAAAGGGAGGAGTAAAGCAGGAATAAATTATGTAACTTGAAAATGAAGGTGGATAACTGATAAGTAAATTAAAAATAAAAAATAAAAAATATGAAATAGGCTAATTTCAGGTATTATAAAATATCTAAACATTTTTCTGTGTACGTTATTTGCATTCTCTGAACCTCATACACATTTTCTCCACTAAGCGGTTATTGAGCTAGCCGATTTTTATATTTACAATCAATTTTCTTTTCACATATATTTTTTTATTGCAATCAATGGTATGAAGCATGCCTTTCGCCTGTTGGTAAACGATACGACTGCTCATGATCAGTAGCAAACGAAACAACAACTTGAATTACTAATTAATGCTTGGCATTCCATTGCGCTCGCCATTAATTTAATTAACTTCCAAAAATCTTTACAATCTGAAGTTGTAATAGTTTTGTCCAAGTCTAAGTAATTGGGCAGGATATGGCGCGAAGTTTATTTGCGATGTAACTTCAGCGGGGAAAGAGAATGGAAACTACTACGCAGTGATCAAAGACCCAACTTTCCGGTCCTTTTAAAAAAGTGAATGATATTTACAGTACTAATTGATTAAAAGTTTATTTTTATTTCCATTTGGTTTGAGAAAGCATTATTTCTATTAAAACGTTTGAATCGACACGCCTTCGCGTTTTGATTTGTTGCTTTGAATGTTTTCAGTATATTTTGTCATGTTTTGTTCTTTGCCTACTTTTTTGGATATAATTTACCTGTGAAGATCTTTGTACTCGTAGATAATATTATTTATAATAAAACCATTTCATAATCCATACTATAAAATAATTAAACCCTTTCAAATAACAGCTCTTTCGTTGAACTTAATTTGCAAAAAAAATCCGCATAGCCGATACAAAATTGAAAATGTTGACGAAATACATAATTTCAACTAACTTGCGTTTTGCAGTCCGAAAGCAAACTGGCACCAATTTTATTTTCAATTAAAACGTACGCCACAAACGGCTTCATTCGCGGAAAAAAATCCCGGGCTCCAGCCTGTCCATACACCCTGCTTTAAGCCCGGGAATAGTTTGGTGAAAATTGCGCTTTACAATTTACAATTCATTGCGCTTGGATGACGTACATAATGCAGCGTTTTATAGTGGTCAATTGAGGTAGACAGTAGATCTCTCATATTTGAGAGGCGACCGGGGAAGGTACCACCGCTATTTATATTTCTCAGCCAAACAATAGTGTAAATGCACTATTGTTATTCGGTTTAAGGATATTGTAGCCAGAGTAACTATTAGACATATTGAGACTTAGCATCGTATTTCTCACGATAGCGCGCGTATTGGAATGCCAAGCATTGATTTGTAATTCATGGTTTTGTTTCGTTGTGACACACACATCAAGCGAATGGCATGTTTGTCTCACCATTCATTGAATTAAATATATATGAAAGTACGTCAATTAGTAACCACGTGGTATAGTGTCATCTCATTTCAAAGGCCGCGGGCTCGAACGCCGCTTCGAAACCACCTCTACGCTATGTTCTATTCCGTATCAGTGACAATATATATATGCCACATTTAATGACCATTAGCTAAGTACTTAAGGCATCAAAATATAATAAAGAAACCAAATTCTTCAATTGTATGCTACAAAGAATTTTGTCTAGTAAACAGGAACAATTGTCAACTGAAGAAAATATGCAAAGTTTATTTTGAAATGCGGAAATAGTTCAGCTTTGTTTTTTTAAAACCGGTAGTCTGCATTTGGAACGTCGAAACAAAGACAGAAGATGCTATATATTTTGTAAACATTCAAGCAATTTTGGCGGCGCATTACTTTTTAACCTTTTTTAGGGCAAATTGCAGAATAATTATAATTTCGACGCTACCATAATTATCATAGATAACACGGTGCGAAAACCACCCCATTGTTCTCCCTTGTTTCTTACCCTTATCACCCCTAATCCCTCGGGGTTGGAATGTGGTATAAATTGTCTCCCAATGGCTGTTCAGTTTACAACTTATTCGATTTGTTGGGTAGTCGTTATTACTTGTCATGTTGCGGTAATGATGGAGATGGCTACAGTTTTAGTTGATTATAATGAATAGTCTCGTTTAATATGATGTTTTGTGTTAGAATGCCTTTAAATTTGAACAACTGATGAAAGTATGCTCTATATCTTCCAGAAAATTCGTCATAACATAAGAAATTGAAAAAATAACAAATTAACGTTAACAAAGGTTGTATAGCCTTGACTAAAATGCACAAATTACATAAAAATAAAATATGAACCATAAATCTAATTAAACAATATTATTAAAAAGTATTTTTCTTAAACTGAATGTACAAAGGCTGTTCCCGAAAGCCAATTTTCATGTGGACTCGTCAATATCAGATAACTATGGTTTGTCCATGGTGAACATCAGTAGTTATCTCCGTGCATATATACATACATATAAGATTACATCTGTGCTTTACAGGAATAATTTAATTTATACATAATTCAAATTATTTGTATTTGATATACTATTCCGTGTTAGCTTCTATCCTTTACACTTTAAACTGCCCTCTGTGCGATAAGACCGCCAATTGTAATTTTTGTGTTGGTGAATTTCTTCTTTATTTGTATTTTTGTGTATGAGCAATAAAGTGTTTATAAATCATCATCATCATCATATCAGCCACAGGAAGTCCACTGCTGAACATAGGCCTCCCCCAATGATCTCTACAATGACCTGTTGGAAGCGGCCTGCATCCAGCGACTTCCTGCGACCTTAGTCAGATCGTCCGTCCACCTTGTAGGCGGGCGTCCAACACTTCGCTTGCCTGTACGTGGCCTCCACTCGAGAACCTTTCGGCCCCAACGGCCATCGGTTCTACGAGCTATGTGCCCGGCCCACTGCCACTTCAACTTGCCAATCCTATGAGCTATGTCGGTAACCTTGGTTCTCCTACGGATCTCCTCATTTCTGATTCGATCTCGTAGGGAAACTCCGAGCATAGCCCGCTCCATGGAGTGGGCCATGCACGAGCCATGGCTCGTTGAGTGACTTTGAGCCTTTTAATGAGGCCCACAGTGAGAGGCCACGTCTCGGTGCCGAATGTCATCACTGTTTATAAATAAATAAAACAATATATTTTGTTGTTATTTCTTTACCTCAACCTATATGAATATTATGAAGAGAAAATATTTGCTTGTTTGCATCAAATTGGCTCTCAAATACTGGAACGATTTGAAAAATTCTCCCACCATCAGAATCGTGCATTATCCTTGATAGGCGATAGAATATTTTCAAAAAAGTATATCTGAAAGGAGCGGACCCGGGCCGGGCAGCTAGTAGTACTCGTATAATAAATTAAATACCAATTCATGAAATGTATTTCAAACCATACATGCGTATGTTTATATTACAAAAACAAAACTGAAGTATAACATTGTTATTATTTTTCAGAAAATGCTGCGAAAAATAAACTAAAGAAATTATTCTAGAATGTTCCAAAAATATAAATGTTCAGCTTCTGTTTTGATTAACGTGAATATTGTGTTGGAAAATAGAAACGCTTATTATTATTTAGATCAAACGCATCTTTCATACGAACTCAATTAGCTGCTTCAAAGTTTTAACAGATGTGTATTATTTTGTAAGTAAATTTAGGATTAATGTAACCTTAGTTATTTTCAAACCTAACAGAATATTATAAATATGAAAATTTATTTTGGACATCTTCCAATAACAATCAATGTTAGGAAAGTATCCATAATCTTCTGTTATGGCAAGAGTGACTAAACGGTTTATAATTTTTCCGTTTATAGATGACTGTGATAGTCACACACAGATCACATTTAGTTAATATAGTAACGATACTAATTATTATAGTATTTAAGAATCAAATTTTGTCGCCTTCTGTTCGAGGAGATAGCTGATGACTACCATACAGATTCCTCGGAATCTAGTTTAGTCACCTGCCGTCGATTTTGACATGCACCTTATTAATAACTTTAGTTTTAAGATAACTTTTATGTGAAACTGAACAAATTATTGTCGAAATAAAGAAATAATAAATATTATAAAAATAATGCTGCTTGCTTTAAAAATATATTCAAGTGTTAAAGACGTCTATAGGCTACGACTACTGCTTACCATTAGCTAGCCGTATGGTTTTTGCCGACGTAAGTAGTGGTATAAGAAAATTGATAAAAAAGCTATATTTTAAAATACAATAAAAAGTAAAAACATCAGAAGCCAGTATCAAATGTTTTCTTTTTAACGCAATATTGTTTTGTTCCAAGACATTAAACGGAATTTGATACACGCGTTCTGAAATTCGAAAATTGAAAACAGTGAAAAGGCGGTGTGAAGGAACGGAAACGGATGTTTCTATGTTACGTCGTCGCCATTAAAGGAGATGATATCACGTAGGAATATGCCGTATCAACATTAATATTCAGAAAGTAGCCAAAAAATCGCGTATAATATATATTAATAAATATTTCGTTGTTATGATAGATGTCATCATTTTAGAAATAAATTATCATCAGAATGCTCACGATTGTTGCGAGTAGTTAATTGCACATAGATTGACTTTAGCATATGCATATATATCTATATCAGCCTATATACGTCCCACTGCAGGGCACGGGCCGACTCTACAATCGACAGTACGATTGATAGTGGTTAGGCCATATAGTCCACCACGCTGGCCTAGTGCGGGTTGGCGGACTTACATACCATACAATTTTTAATAAATCGCTATGGTATGCAGGTTTCCTCACGATGTTTTCCTTCATCGTTTTAGTGCGTGGTGATTGACTATCAATACACACATGACTCCGAAAAGTCAGAGGTGTGCCCTGGGATTCGAACCCGCGACTACCGTCAACTTGTTGGCAGTCGCGTCTAGTCCGTTTACTAACAGGCCACCACGCACTATATGCATATATATGTCACCGTTAAATTGTGAATACCGTTAGATTATAATCTATCTCGCGAGATTGTGAACTGTCTAAAGATTGTGAACCGTAGGTTAGGTTAGGTTAGGTTGAACAGTTTCACTTCGATAGATTATAATCTACCGAAAAAATAATACGTTAAATTGCAAGCAGTTGTTCTTGTTTACAATCTTTCGACAGTTCACAATCTCGCGAGATATATTATAATCTAACGATATTTACAATTTTACGGTAACATATACACTGTACTGTATCAGTCCATATACGTTCCACCGCAGGGTACTCCACCTCTAGAATCGACAGTACAATTGAGAGGGGTTAGGCCATAAAGTCCACCACCCTAGTCTAGTGCGGGTTAGTGGAATCTGCACACCATCGTTATCACTATGGTATGCAGGTTTCTTCGCGATTTTTTCGTTCACCGTTATAGGGAGTGGTGATTGACTATCAGTACTCACATGAATCCGCGACCACCGTGAATATATCCACATGTTTATGCCACATTTGATCAACTAAAAACAACGTCAACCTTATCAGAAACCTATTAAAAACACAATAAAACCCTTAAATATCTACCAACAAAAACACACAAATTACAATCAATACCAAACAATCGCGCAGACAATACACTGCAAAATTGCGGCTGTGAAAAAGGTGGGATGAGGTACCGCGCTGACAAAGCGCAACAGTTAGTTGGAATAAGCCGACAGCTAAACGTTAGGGACTTAAGGGAAATTTGCAACTTTATAGACCGCTCAAGTTTTTGTCGACGGCTTAAGGGAATTTTATTTTACCTTAGTATCGAAGTATAATACCAACCTAATATTAAAAACTTCTTTTGGGGTTTGTCATGCATTTATCACTAATCTATTGTCGTTTTTGTTAGCTTTGTAAGTATTGCCTCGACTGCTTCGGTGGCGTAGTTGTACTAGGGTACGGTTACAAAGCTGAGTTCTCGGGTTCGAATCCCGGGTTGGGCAAAGAGATATTGGATTTTTATATTCATTATCAGCCCAGAGTCAGAAATTTGAGCCCGACATGGCAATAAGCTTGTAACCTATCACATCGTGGGACGGAACAAGGCGAAATGTGGGTGTCCTGGCCCCTCTGCCTACACCTTCTGGGAAAAAGGCGTGAGTTTATGTACGTATGTACGCATGTTGTAATTGATACCTGATTTGATTTTATTCTTGATGAGAGTTCGCAAACAGCAAATTTACGTTAGATTCATAAAAATAAAATATTTATGAAACGTAACGGTTTGACTGCAGTTCGACTGCAAGTTCGAGGTTTATAACTAATAAACATTCATCAAACCCCGAAATTAATTGCTCAAATTCTGAACTTTATTCTTATCACAATTCATCTTAATTGCGACACAGTCAATCACTCCACGATTTATAAGAAATAGTAAACGAGGATTACTTTAAACTTGAGCGCGGCCGGAAGTTGCAAATCGATCGGATTGAATGGGACCCGGGGAGTAATAAAGAAGTTTGACTTTGATTTAGTTGCCTCAAGATAGACCATTAATCCTTTATTGAGTATTAATTTTAGTAATTACTTTAAGGAATATTATATTTACGATTTTTCCAACTTCGTCTCGCCCTATTTCTTGGGTCTATTCTTGGGTCGTAATTGAGTTTATAACGAATTTTAATTTTATATCCATAATAGTAGGGGAGCCCACGATACTAAATGGGGATTTATTCGAGCGTCGTAGAGACCTATTAGGTTGCAAAGCTAAGATGATAAGAAGAAAAAATTGTTATATGATATATACCTTTTCATCGGTGCCGCTTCCCCGGCTATAGATTTTTAAATATGTAAAAAAAAACTGTTGCTTGGACATCCTCGAGCGCGTCAGAGAATGCCCTACATCTTTTTAATAATGTACGTATATTAATCTGATCGTTTGCATGATGCGGGAAAAAAAAAATTCATCGAGCGCGTCAGATTTTCAGAGTGTTAAGTGAACCACAAAAAAGTTCTCATTCACTAATCTGACGATTTCGATGGAACGCAAACTCGCGGCCATTTTCATAATGAGCAAAAAATATCGCCATTTTGAAATACTCAAGCGCGTCAGATTAAAATATATATGGTTCATCTTTATGTTCTAAACGTACTGTCTCATAATCTGACGATTATATAGAGGGATTCGCTTGATCTGACAAAAAAAATTAGAAAAACGGTTCACCCTAAAGACCATCAATGCAACTTCCCGCTACTTCCATTCCTGGGCGCTTAAAATTATACTTATGACATTTTTGAGCTCAAAATATCTGAGTGAGTGGCTGAAAATCAGCGCTATTCGGACTACTGCACCGGCTAGCACAGGCTGAGCCACTTCCTTTTGTCTTAATGCTTTGTTTTTTGTATCATGATTATTTGTTTTGTAATTAGTATTAAGCAATAAATTGTTTTTTTTTTTAAATATAATTTATGTGATACTTTGAGCTCGCTGAGTTCAAAAAAGTAATATTTGTATGCATTTGAGCTCTCCCAGCTCGAAAGTCTGATAGAAGTTTCATGGAATACTATTTTAATTGCAGTAAATAATTTATAGCACTGTGCGTGATATCAATAATTTAATGATGATTCCATCGACAATTCGAGGTTATCATATTATGTTCCTCGAGATATTCGGATATTCGCTTGCTCCGACGATATTTCAAAATATTTACACATTTTTTTAATGATTCTACAGTAAATTTAATTGTTTTTGTAAGGTACTTTCACCACAAAATACACATCTTAAATTAATATCACTCATATTAAATATTTGTATACTTTTATTCACATAAATAATATTAAAATAGCAAAAAAAGCCAAAACGTTGGAAACACGTTGTAAACAGTATGCCACGAACAAGTCTTTATGATCAGCTGTGATGGCGTCATGGCAGCAGAAACCAGAGTGGGGACGGAGTGAGAGTGTAATAGATAGAGAAAGAGTGAGAGAGGAATAGAAACGCGGAGAAAGAAATGTAGGCATCACGAAGCTGCACGCATTTAACTTTATCGACGAATTTCTGTTATTTCGGCGGTTTTTTTTGTAAATAAAAAAAAAAATTTGTAAGTGAGCAATTTTTTTTACAACTTTGCTGCCCTCCCCTTTCTTTACGTCACTCTCAAATTGTCAGATTAGTGGAATATACACTTTTTAGGATGTAATTAACTCACCCTACCTTAATCTGACGCGCTCGAGAATTTATGATGGTCAATTTTTTTTTGCTAACCTGTCCTGTATCCTTCACGGGCGGCCCTATATATGGGCCTCATGTTTGGTGGAGGTACTTAACCGGGTACAAGGTATCCACCTGTATATTAATCTGCCGCGCTTTAGTAAATCCCGAAATCCCCGCTTGGGCTCCCCTATAAAAAATGATAATATAAAAAAATGTATACTGGTAAGTTTCTATATATGTGAAAGACCGCCTGGGTAGGTACCACCGCAATGTCTATTTCTACCGCCAAACAGCAGTGTAATTACACAGAGTAACTACTAAACATAAGGATACATAACATCTTATGTCTCAGATTAACGAGCGCAGTGAAATTCCAAGAATTGGTTTGAAATTCCTGGTATTGTCTGGTTTTGTTACTGTCTATGAGCAGTCGTATCGTTTACCATCATGTTCTTCTCGTAATTTATAGCAATAAAAAATGTCATAGTATACAAACAAAATCTGGGTCCTATTGGCTTCAACCATAAAAATAAAAATAATAGATAGTATAAAGCTTATATGAAAATGGCAGGACAATTGTAATAATACAAAGCTTGGCTGTACCACTTTTGTTTAAAACACATACTAAACAATACCGGCAGAAAATACTTGAATTTTATTGTCTAGAGAGAATATTACAATGTTATTTCCAATATTTACAGCGTTAATAATTGAGTTTTACGTCCTCATATAGTGCGAAAATGATTGTAATGTCTTCACGCCTACATTATTGTATAAATGTTAACTGAATTTAGGAAAAATGTGGTTGGAAGTAAATGGGCTATTTGTATTCCAAGCATGAGGCAAGACCTAAACCCTTTTAGACGTAAAGAAGGCTCGTGTTTAGTCATGGGAAGTATATGAGGTGATATTATTTTATTGTTCTGGATTTCATCTATGTATTACTTATTCGCTTTAGAATACAAAAATAACAATTAATAGGTATGCTTTAATTGTAGCACAGTTGATAATATACTGCATCTGAGGAAAGTACTGTTAGTAAGTAATAAGTATTAACTTTGAATAGTGTGTATGAAATATATGAAAGATATAAAACTGTGATTAATTACGAATTTTATCGCGGTTTTTATTTATTTTTACATATTTTAACTTCCCGAGGTTTCGATTACTATACAGCTTTCATAGTCACAGGGCAGACTTAGACATAACTTAGCTTTTTCCATATCTACCCACTCTCAATCGTATTCTCGATTGAAGAGTAGGCCCGTGCCCACCAGTGGGACGTGTATGGGCTGACACAGATATCTATCTCTTACTGAAGCCTCTTTACTAAAGAATCTATATAATATTAAAAAAAAAGCCACAGATAATATCCTAGTTAACTACACGAAATTAACAAGTCTTACTCCAAAAATTATCCCAGATTAATCCAATTCCACAAGGAATAAGGAGGCATCTGCATTGCAGTTAGATTCTTAGCAAACAAAGCTTTTGGTTACGCACGCGCACTCACTGACGCGCCTTTGTTCCGCGCCTTATTAAGACTATTCCATTATTTATTCTCACCTTTGAAATCGCCGAAATTACTGCGGATCGAAAATCTCGAGAGAGAAAAGAAAAACGGGTAAATTATTCCGTTTATGTAGTGTGATGTTATAACATTTATAGAAGTGTGTATATTGGTTGGTATATTTTTTTTATTGCAAAGAATGGCGAGACGAGCTTGCCATTCGCTTGATAGTACGCGATACGACTGCTCATAGACAGTAGCAAAACCAGACAACACCATGATTACAAATACACCCAATAGTCACATACATAGTCCTGCCCCCACACTAAGATCGAGTCTTGTGTGATTAGTATCAGGAACTACGAGACACTTATCGGTCTCACAAACACCCAGACCCGAGAGAAGTATTTGTGAGCCGCACAGACATTTCTCTCGGTGCGAGGATCGAACCCGCGACCTCTCGTTTCACAGACGGCGTCTAACCAACTGCGCCATTCGCCTAATAGTATGCAATACTACCGCTCATGGACAGCAGCAAAACCAGACAACATGATTTACAAAGACACCCAACAGTCACATACATAGTCCTGACCCCACACTCAGATCGAGTCTTGTGTCGTGATTATCAGGAACTACGAGAGACTTTTCAGTTTCAGAAACACCCAGACCCGAAAGAAATATTTGTAAGCCGCATAGACATTTCTCTCGGTACGTGGATCGAATCCGTGCCCTTCGTTCCCCCTGCGGTTTCTAACTGACTGGGCTACGGAGGCTGTCAAAATAAATGTCAAAAATAATGTCTAGACATGCTATTAGCTACAAGTATTTAGCATGATACTAAATCACCAGTTTACGGGCGCGCTTGTAGCTCTTTCACTGAAACTGGGGGTAAAGTTTAACACGCCTTGTGTTTTGCTTTGCAAAATAAACAATTATTCTGCCGTGTTCGTGGCCCGTTCAAAATTTTAATGGATAAATTTTGTGCAGTATCGCGGTTTCGCTTGCTTGTTGGCAATTTAGTTTGTTAGGGAGTTATTTTCATATTTGCGATGAGGTTTTGTTTTTTATCTTTGGTTGTTGAAGTATTTAGTATTTTATTTAATAAGCATACCATTACACGTACAATAACTTCGACGAAGACTAATTAAAAATTGACATTACACAGCATAACGTATTTTATAGGCATGCAAAAAATCATAACTTATTTATTAACGAAAAGAACAATAGAAGAGACATAAAAACAGATACAAATTTAATAGGGACTACCACTTGAATTAATAAATACGTGACATTAAAATGCAACAATTATTTAATTTTCATTTCATTACAACATTTTTGGGTCCCCACTTTTCCATCACAGACCATGGGTGGTTTTAGTTTTTATTGTGAAACCACTTGTACTCTCCAGGATTCCCAGACGCTATGAAATTATTAAAAAGTAAAATACAATGGAGGCGTTGAAAACCACTTAGCGGCCACTTGAGTACATACCCCTAAAATAGAAATCATTTTACTGAGTTGCATACTCTTAAGGCCTTATTTATTTATAGTTCATCAACCTATACCTCTAAGTTCAATACATAATTATAAGATCTTTTTGTTATAATTTACATAAGTGTAAGCTTGGTGTATATATTTAGTCGGTAAGTCGGTAAAATAGAACAAAATATTCAATTGTAGACGTAATTTCCGTTGCGGGTTAAAGACGAGTTAGACGCTCCCAGAGACTCGCCGAGCTTCAATACTCGGTGTCATTACATTGCGTGCCACCGTTGATCCTGGCTTACAGGAGTTGCAGTGGTGGGTGTGAGGGCGGGATAGTGTCCATACCCATTTTAATTATTGAATGTTGTGCTTTGTTAGCTCACACTGAATTTCAAAATCATTCGAAAGGGACAAAACATTTGAAATATAAAGTAGGTTTTAATACTATAAGTAAAACTAATTATATATTATAATTTATAATACTTATTATAAATCGTTATAAATAATGAATATGACGAATACCAAAATTTTATTCTGAACAAATTTTATTCATATTCTTATACCGGGTATATCAAGACTGCTACCGAAAACGAAGCCGGGTGATAGTTTAAGCGACTTCAGACACAATGCAACAGAAAAAGTTGCAAAAAAAAGCGACAAATTTTTTTTGTTATTTTTTTTTCTATGGCCATATTTGGGTGGTAAATACATATTTTCCTAAAATAATAGTGTATATCCTTTTATTTATAAATACTCTAAGGTATAAAAGAGTTTAAATTATTATTTTAGCAAAAACTATGGATTTACCACCCAAAATTGACGATATTTAAAAAATCATAAATAATAATTGTCGCGTTTCTATGCGAAATTTTTAATTGCATTGTGTTTGTAGCCACTAAAACTACCACCCGGCTTCGTTTTCGGTAGCAGTCTTGAGATACCCGGTATAATCAATTATTTTATATATATAGAATAAGTACTATGTATTGACTTTTCATAAGAGCTATTTAATTGCTTCATGAGCAATAAACCAATTTCATTTCAAGGTTGTTAGAAATTAAAAGTCGAGTTGCATAAAAACATACTTAAATTATTCGCAAAAAGGTTGGATTTTGATTGCCACCAACACAAAAAACATGAATATTTTACATTAAATATTTGAATGTTTAATAAAACGGACGAGTGGATTGCTTTTTATAGCCAGATTGGACCGGCATCGTTTGGGGGTTTCCGGGTCGAACTGCGGCGCATTTCATAGCGATTCAAATTTGTTTTTGAATGGTCATCGTGTGATTGCAGTCTGCTTTTAAATTTATTAACTGTGGGTCCATGTGGGTTTTAAATTTCAGGTTTTGCGTTTTAAAATTTGTGAGCATAATATTGCTCATAGGATAAATTGGATGTTGGATAATTTAGGATCATTTCGTCTTAGTTGTAGTTTGAACACTGAAGTTTAGTTAGTAATTATTCGTTTTAAATGGATATTAATAGAAATTGTAGCGGAGTGAGAATAAAAGCCGGGTATAGAGAAAAACGATAACTTATTTTCCTATACGAGGGAAACTATGTTGGTTCCACAAATATTTATTTTGGGTCTAAGTGTGAAACTCAAATATTATCCCTATTGTGTAATACAACAAATAATTTAACAGCCTCCACTGCGTAGATGATTAGAAGCCCGCTATAAAACTGGAGACCACGGGTGCGATCCCCACCCTCATCTAGAGAAATATTTGTGAGGTCCAAAAAAACTTTTTTTTTTGGGTGTTTGTAAGACCGAAAAGTTTCTCGTAGTGCCTGATATCCATGACATAAGATTTAATTGATTTTAGTGCGCGGTCAGGACAATATATGTGATTTTTGCGTGTATTTATTATCATTGCAATAATTCATGTCTTTAAGCAATGTTTCATGTAGAGTGTACTTCTTTTCATCTATTTTGGTTCAATATCTAATTATTCATTTCTTTATAGGTAGAAGTATAATTGTTGAGTGTGTTTTTTTTCATCTAATTCGCTTCAATACGAAACTATTTATATTTACGTGTGTGCGTCGCTCAACAAGTGCCATAAAAGGCTAAGATATATACAAAAGCGGCATTGTATCCTTCCGGGCAGCTGTCGCATTGTATCGTATTTGATATAAAACCGAAGAATAAGATATTTCACTCCCGCATACAAAGAAGGATTCTATTGACGAAAAGTACTAAGTAGCTCGTTTCGTTCATAAAAGAAATTGAAAGAAAATTTGTAAGAGAGATAGCAGTTGTCATCTATCAAAATTATTTTCGAGATCGAACCCAGGATATTTAATAATGTAATTTTTAGAACCTTTTCTTAGCGATGGAAATCAATGCGTAGAAACTTGCATACCTGAAAGTACCTAAAACTTTACCGTATCAAGATTTAAAACATTGTGGGTTGGACCAATTTGCAATAAGCGTGGTGGCTCAATCCATATTCTCATTTCATAGCAGAAGTTAATGTTCAACATAACAAATTTATGGGTTGAACTAAATGAATGGATAACTTGTGGTTTTATTTTTTCATGGAAATAATTATATTTTTTATTACATTGAATGGTGAGACGATACGACCGCTCATGAACAGCAGCAAAACCAAACACCTTGAATTATAAATGCTTGGCATTACACCGCGCTCGCCATCCTAAGATATAAGATATTAAGTCTCAATATATCTGGTAGTTAATCTGGCTACTAAGATTTTCCAATCGAAACACAACAGTGCATTTACACTACTGTTTGGCAGGAGAAATAGACATTACGGTGGTATTTACCTAGGCGGCGTCTTATATATGAGAAATCATCATTTACCACAGCAAATTCGATGTAATAATTTTTAAAACTAATATTTCCAATACCACAATTTTCCATCACAACTAACTTGAAATAACTTGAATTCAAACAGTGTAAATAAAATATCAAAAGTAATATATAAAATGACTTGAGCGGCTCCGAACAAAAGCAGAATAGAATAAAGACGGGCAACAGTCTGTTTAAAAAATTGCTTACATTTTATTTACATTGCGTGTCTTTAAATATTGAACAATGTACACTTTGCTACTTTGAAAATAATATTTAGTTTGACAGCCCCCGTGGCGCAGTTGGTTAACGGCCGCTGTGAAACAAAATAACGAGTTAGATTCCCGCTCTGCGACAAATGTTTGTGTGAACAAGCATTCGTTTCGGGTCTGGCTGTTTGTGACATCACAAAGTCTCTCGTAGTTCATGATACCCACGACACAAGACTCGATCTTAGTGCGTGGTCTGTACATATTATGTAATTATTATTAAGTTAGAGTTGTTCTACACGATTTTAAGATATAATTATTGTTAGTTATATAGATGGCAGTAATCATAGTCCGTAGTAGGTGTAATTTAATACATAGAAAAATGTGCGTAATTAATGAAAGCGAAATTATATTATACCTGGGTCACTCGTGGAATGTAACAACTATTTGTGGGATCTATTATGCGTTGTTACGTTAGTCTTTTAGGCACATTATTGAGTATACTAATAATTTATCCTTAGCTAACTATTTGATACCGCATTACTCATAAATAAAACTTTTTTTTTACTTATACTAACAATAAGTTACACTTAAAACTTTATTAATATGTATTAAATTAACTTCTTACTACCTAATAATTAAAATAAACAAAAATAGATAGACATCTTTAAAATATTAACATCAGCCTTCCATACTATCACTAAATAACCCATTAATACTATAGCATGCTTTTCAATCAGAAAATGCTTTAGGGTCATCGTTTTTTTCTTATATAATCTATCCTTTCCAAATAAACTAAAACAATCCCACATAACACTTGCCATTTCATAAACCAAACTCGAACAAACCTCCCAACTCTACAATTTTAGCAAAACTCTACGTAGAGCCGGTAGAGACGGTAGAGTTACACCCAACGTGTCTCATGTAGAGCGGCCGCAACATGCACGTGTCACGTACACTGCGGACACATTACCAACGCTAACGTGTGTTTAAACCGCACCGGGACTAATGCTACTAAACTATGTTACGGAAATATCGCGCGTTGAAATTGAATTATGAAATAAAATGAAATGAAATGAAACATATTTATTGGTCATGAAGGCAATTAAAGAGGTCTTACGACATAGAACTTAATCACTACATACAATATATTTTCTATACTTAGTATTATTTATATTAATGTCTTACTTTAATTTATTTATTGATTTTATTTATTTTTTATTACTTTTTAATTGCTACTTTATATACTTCGAGTTCGAATAGAGTCGTAAATGAGTATGCTCATTCATAGTATCCTTAAATAACATCATAAATTCCGATAGAATATAAATGGAACATAAAGAAAATATAAATATAGATTTAATCTAGGTTAAAACGGGAATTCTCCTTTATAAATAAATGCACCCAATTACATATATACGTATAGTCCTGACTATAAAGATCAATTAAGTCCTGTATCGTGTTTATTAGAAACTACGAGAGACTTTTCGGTCTTACAAATACCCAGACCCGAGACAGGTACTTGCGGTAACATAAACATTTTTCTCAGTTCGGAGATACCATAACCTCTCGTTTCAAACCCGGCTTCTAACCAACAGCGCCACAGAGGCTGTAAATGCTACCCGTCGTCATAAATATTTTCAGTGACTATTTACAGGATATCCATTGCATTTTATTTGGGTAACAAAGTAGGACTATCATATTTTACTCATGCTTATTTATTTATTATTTTAAACAATGAAATTCAAATAGCGAATGAAACATGTTTAAACCAGTCGAAATGACAGTACATGAGGGGGTTTGTGAGGGGGTAATTCCTAACCAGGCTAATTTATTTATTATTTTAAACAATGAAATTTAAATAGCAAATTAATCAAGTTTAAACCAGTAAAACGAGGGTTTATTAGGGGGATGTGAGGGAGGGAGGGGGTGCAAAATTCGGCGCCGCTTGGTACGCAGATGTGGAGTATGTAACGGACCTCATAAGCCTTGTCATATCGCACCTGCATGGCACATGGATCTACAGCTATTGGGATGGAAGTGGCAAGAGGAATAAAAAGCGACAAGACCACCAATTGTTAACTTTATTTAAACACTTTATCTTATTTTTGTCTTATTATTGATGTATGTGATTTTCAATAAATAATTAATAAATAATAAAAATAACAAAAAATTAAACAGGCATGTGATTCTATTAATTAAAAAGTTTTTGAAAAAATAACTTTTTAGGACAGTGAAAAAGGGTAAAGCAATAAATCAATTAATTGTTTAATTAAGAAAAATACTCCTTTAATATTTAATAAAATTATCTTAATAGACAATTATCTGAACCAAGCCTTTTCATCTATCTCTACTTGTCTATCAATTTTCAAATTATAATCCATTTTGTAGGTGCACATTATTTTTTAAAAACAAGCTGTCCATCGGCTTTATACAATAGTCGTGGAGTTGTATTACGACTTAGCTCACTTTCCACATAAGGCATAAGTCGCTTTATCTCCACGCGTACTATAAAAAATCTGTATGAGCGCCATCTAGCGGTTGTACCTCGCATCCTCGACCTACACTTGACCTACTTCACCCAGGCTCATTTGTCATGCTAATGCAAATGTTACGCCGTGTGAGCCACTTACTGTAATATTAAACAATCGCGCATCATGGAAATTAGTTCGCCGCGTCTCATGTGATGGGGTGTAATAAACAGGGATTCAGGTATTAAAGATCTCAGGTCAATTTTAATGCTTTTACAATGTAACTAGGGGGAGGGGGAGGGGGACAAGAAATATATATGGAGAACTTGAAACTGAGAATGCCCTTGCACTCCACAGTATTCATGGACAAATCATTTACTGTCCAAGCTGTCCGACTGTGGAACTCACTTCCAGTTGAGTTGCGACGGGCTGAAACACTGTCATCATTTAAAAGAAAGGTCAAACTACATTTCCTCTCACAACAAGATTGTAGCTGAGATAATTTGTCCATTCTTATTTTGGTATATTTTTAGGATAGGTATATAGTATGTTTATGTATATGTATGTATGTATATACCGGGTATATCAAGACTGCTACCGAAAACTAAGCCGGGTGATAGTTTAAGCGACTTCAGACACAATGCAACAGAAAAATTTGCAAAAAAAAGCGTCAATTTTATTTTGTTATTTTTTTCCTATGGCCATATTTGGGTGGTAAATACATTTTTTCCTAAAATAATAGTGTATATCCTTTTATTTATAAATACTCTAAGGTATAAAAGAGTTTAAATTATTATTTTAGCAAAAACTATGGATTTACCACCCAAAATTGACGATATTTAAAAAATCATAAAAAATAATTGTTGCGTTTCTATGCGAAATTTTTAATTGCATTGTGTTTGTAGCCACTAAAACTACCACCCGGCTTCGTTTTCGGTAGCAGTCTTGAGATACCCTGTATATATATAGAGTATTATTAGTGTGATTATGTTATATTTTTATTTTTAATTATTAATTGTAGATTATTATTATTTCATTTACACCTTAGACTGCCCTTTCTATCACCTGTTAATATATCCATTCCATGGTTGCCTGTAAGAAATTACCTAGTATGATAAGGCCACCACTTGCACTATTATTTTTATTGTATAATATCTTTTTATTATTTCTGTACAGTGCAAAAAAGAATTAAATAATAAATAATATTATATGATATATATGTAACAATTATATGGGTATGATGTTATCTATAAACAAATATTTATTAATTTTTGAGGCATGTGAAATCAAAGAAAAAACAAGAGTTAAATACGAATTGAATACTTGACATTTCTAGGTCGAAATAATTGTGCTAATTTGAATGAAACTGGATTTTATGGTGATCTCGAATCGCGAAATATTATCGCAGTTCCTTGCAAACGGTTCTCCATTATGATCGATGGTCATTATACTGTACAGTATCAGTCCATATACGTCCCACTGTAGGGCACCGGCATCCTGAAGAAGAGTACGATTGAAGTTAAGAATTCCAGCAGTTTTAAGTTTCAATGTTTAACTATGAGTTACGTCTGACATTCTGTTTTGGCATCTGCCATTACCAAACATTGTACTAACAAAATATTTTTAAAATCTCGTAGACTGCTACGATGCTACGCGTAGCCATGTAGTTGCTACGAACTATCTTTAACAATACGTAGCACGTACACATATTTGTCAAAATAATATGCATATTGGTTCCAAATTAACCAGTTAACCAGTTTTGTATTTCATATTATTGTATGCCAATTTGGCGGGCCATAGTGGTCCATACAAAACACAACTGGAACACCTTATGTAAACCTATGTCCACAATAAAAGTTTTTGATTTGATTTGATTTGATTTGAAATATTCTATACAAAAGATCTATGTGACAAATGGTTATAGTTCAAACAACAAATACTTTTTGTGATGCTGTATAAAAGCTTTTCTATTTATTTGAAGCCAATTATTTTCAATGGCCCTTTGCGAGTACGTTTGTGCCTGCATTTCTTAGTAACGGACAAATTAAGGGTACAATAATGTTTTCTGACTGTGTTGTTATATTATTATTTATTCATAAACTCCTAGTTTGAATAGTGATCAATTCCATTGTAAGGATCTTATTAAACTAATTTTAAAACGGAACAGTCAAGACAAATTCAAATTCAATGTATAAAATTACTTCAAAATATATTTAACGAGGTACGAAAGCGAAACATACAGGGTGTGACAAAAAGGGAATCCTTTAATCCCTGAATTTGTGTCGTACGGTTAACTCTGCCTTGATGGGACAAAATAACCTTTTTTCGCTTGAACGGCCTTTAAAGGGTAAGTAATCGAGTGAAGCATCGAATATTTTGCCTTTATTAGCTTACGTTCTGGCGTCATTGGCTTTAGTTGGAAATTACGAAACTATTTCTGTTTCGGTACAGTGAGAATTTGAATTGGTTGTAAAATGTGATGTGTCGTGTAGCAATGTACTGTAAAACGTGCTTAGTTTCGATTCTGAGTCGGGAAAACGACAGTTATTGTACAATGCATTATTAAACTGGCATGGCAACATGGCTACACTTTAATAGAAGTATAAATAATGTATCTCTATTCAAATCCTTTAATATGCTGAAAAAATAAAATTTACTATCATCTACTATAAAATGTAACATCCTATATTAGACGTCTAGCTATGTGGTGTGAGGAAATCCTAAATCCTATTTCGTAAATACGAAAGGTCGCTGGCAGATGCTGGATGCAACAAGCCGAAAACAGGGTGAAATGGCGCAATTTGGGGGAGGCCTATATCCAGCAGTAGACAGCAAAAGGCTGATGATGAGGATTATGATATTAGACATCATGAATGACCGAAAGGGAAAATTTCTGGCCATTTAAAATTACTAGAAAGTAATTTTAAAAATCGTATGATCTAGACACCATTATTTACATATATAAATAAACTCAAGCCTTTTCCCCAAAAGGGGCAGGCAGAAGTGCAAGCAGGATACCCACGTTTACAATAATTAAAATTGACTAAAACAAAAAAAAAAAAGTAGAAAACCTTTGCAATATTACGAATTTACAAACTTTCTGCAACACAAATTTCATTCGGGCAGTAAATGTGCCGAGTAATTGTTACCTTTAATGCCTCGGATCGTAATCCCATACGCCTGCTCCTAAATATACAATGAACTTATACCCTTCACCTTTCCAAAGGCTAGACAAAAGTAAATCCAATTGACATGTTATTTGCATTCTATTTTTACTCCAATATGTTTTAAAGTATAAGATGAGATTCAAATAATAATAAATACAATCAACAAATCGTCTGCTTACTGGTAAAAGTAATAAATGCAGTCAGTGCCAATTCGAGTCAATGAGTTTTTAAAGTTTGAGTTGTAATTTGATCTATTTCAAATTCATTAATTAAAAAACTGTTAAAGCAAAAAGTAGTGCTAACTACCCCTCTTTTGAGATTTACTTTTATTTAATATTTGGTATTAATAAAAAATGAATAAAATTAAATTTAGGTCAAAGGAGGGTTGCATTTAACATGTTTTACCAGAACTTATCAAAGGTGTTATATCTTCTAAATTCGATGATTTCAAAAGCTTATTTTACTTTTGTGTGAAGACTTATTGTACTTTACACCAATTCTTTAAGTGGAAAGATTTTTTTGACCAAATTCGCTGAAATAATGATATTTTTGATACATTTAACCTGTTTTACTTGTATACCTTTAGTGTAAGCGTGTCATTATTAAGTATTACATCATGCACATAGGTAATCTATTAAATGATAATAAAGAAACGATTTTTAATAATCAGTAATTGGTATTTCATCATCATCATTATCATCATCTCAGCTACAGGCAGTCTATTGCGGAATATAGGCCTCCCCCAAGGGTCTCCACATCGACCTGTTGGAAGCGGCTTGCATCCAGCGACTTCCTGCAACTTTAGCCAGGTCATCCATCGACCTTGTAGGCGGGCGTCCGACATTTCGCTTGCCTGTACGTGGCCTCCACTCGAGAACCTTTCGGCCCCAACGGCCATCGGTTTTATGCGCCATGTGTCTGGCCCACTGCGTCTACAACTTACAACCAGACTACTTGTCCCAAATAGACGTATTTGTCCACAACTCCGAGCGTAGAGTTTTCAACCGCAATCCAGGTGGACACGACATAATCTTCGTCTTGTCCATGTTCATTTTAAGACCCACCTGTTGAGCAACTCCATTGAGGTCCTTGAGCATATGGCGCAGGATTCCAGCGATTTCGCCAAGACTACGATGTCGTCGACAAATCGAAGGTGACTGATATACTCGCCATTGATGTTGATGCCGAATCCGAATGCCGAATAGCGCAGCAGTGAACAGTTTTGGAGATATTATATCTCCATGTCTCATGACCCTCTGTAGTATGGAATAGCATTCGTACTCTGATTTTGTACTCGGACTGACATGGTGGCGTTTTTGTACAAACACTTTAACACTTCGATATACCTATAATCAATGTGGCACCGTTGAAGAGACTGCAGCACATCCCAAATCTCTATCAAATCGAAGGCTTTCTCATAGTCCACAAACGCTACGCAAAGTGGCAAATTATACTCCTCGGATTTTTATGTAAATTGCCGGAGCAAATGAATGTGGTCTATGGTAAAGTCGCCTTTTCAGAAACCAGCTTGTTCGGAAGGCTGGAAGTTATCAAATCTGTATTCCAAACGAATTGTGATGACCCTTGAAAACACCTTATAAACATGGCTCAGGCGTAAGATGGGCCTGCAATTCTTCAAGAAGCTATTATCACCCTTTTTGAAGCACAGTACCACCTCACCTCTGCTCCATGCCTCTGACGTTGTGCCCTCAAGCAGGTCGGAATCAAAGAGCCTCCGAAGGCCTTGCAGTATCAGCGTTCCACCCGCTTTCGGAAATTCCGTCCTCGCCCGGCGCTTTGTTATTTTTAAGTCGATCAAAGGCCATCCGAATTTCATACCGACTGATGTCCGGGATGTCTTAGCTATAGTGTCGGATCAACTCGGCTCTCGGGCAGCAGTTTTGTATTTCTTATCACGTAATTATGGCAATCAAACATCGATCCTTAATAAACAAAAATCAATAAATACAATGGAATAAATAACTTTAATATGGTGATGGTGTTTAAATTGTAAGATTTATAAAAATAAATGCGTTTAAGACCTTGTCACAACATAAAGTAAAAAACTTTAACAGTATTTATTGTTTTTAACCTGTTAAAATTGAAATGCATTTAAGCTATAAGAATATTTATTATGTTTTACTTGTATATTTTTTCCAAAATGTAAGAAGTTATCACTTTTACAAACTTATTATCTCAGAAGATATTGGACTTTGCTTTTATTGGGTTTTACCAGTAGATAGAGAATTAAAAAAATCCATATAACTGCATTTTTAACTCGATTTTGTAAAAAAATGCATTTATCTTGTTTTACCAGTAAGTAGACGAAATATTCGTTTTTCTTGAGGTTGGATATGCGTACCCGGCTGCATTACGACTATGTAGTATACAGGGTATATCAAGACTGCTACCGAAAACGAAGCCGGGTGGTGGTCTAAGTGACTTCAGACACAATGCAACAGAAAGCGACAATTTTATTTTCTTATTGTCGTGTTTGGGGAGCAAATACATTTTTTTTACTAAAAATAGTGTCTACCCTTTTATTTATAAATGCTCTAAGTTATAAAAGAGTTTAAATTATTATTATAGCAAAAACCATGAATTTACCACCCAAAAATGATGATATTTAAAAAATAATTGTCGCGTTTCTTTGTGAAATTTTTGGTTGCATTGTGTTTGTAGTCACTAAAACTACCCCCCGGCTTCGTTTTCGGTAGCTATTTTGAAATACCTGTGTATATTATATATGTATACCTCAAGTATATGTATCAGCATGCGTCCCACTTTAGTGCACAAGCCTCCTCTACAATCGAAAGTACAATTAAGACGGGTTAGGTCATATATCCCACCATTCTGACCTAGTGCGGATTGGCAGTCACATTTCAAGTCGATGAAAACTTAACAGTGCATTTAGCTTAATTTTTTTTACATAAATTACAAAGTGCTAATGTCAGTCTAATCATTTTAGTAAATTTGTTACGGAGAATTATGCGATCACTGTACGAAAAGGAGAAAGAGAGGGCATTCATTTGTCATGTCAATATTTCCCCTTATATAATGAAAATTCCTTACGCTCTTCGATACACTATGCTGGTATTCATTACATAATTTCTGAAGGAAGCGGGTCTTATGATAGAGCTAATAACTCTCAATATTGCAGTCTGCTTCCACTCGAAAATAATGCGGAAATTAATTACTACAGCTTCCCTATTGACGCTTGATTTGTCAGTACTTTTGTTTCAATTAAATAAATAAATACACGATACGAGAGCCTTCAATTCATTTCATTTAAAGCAAACTAAATTAAATTCACACGGTAACTCCTTTCTCTCTCTCTCTGTATCAGCCCATATACGTCCCACTGCAGGGCACGGGCCTCCTCTATAATCGAGAGTATGATTGAGAATGGTTAGGCAATATAGTCCACCACGCTGGCCCAGTGCCGGTTGGTGGACTTACAAACTCCTGCAAAATACGAAGTGTTGCATCCACAATTTTATTTATAAAAGTGATTTTAAAGGCATGCTTTATCGGATACATTATTGTGATTAACTACGCTGGAGCGAAACCGAGCCTTCCTGTAAGTTAAATAAATCGATGTGCGCCGCTGATCGCTGTTTGCATGTTATTAATTAATTATTTGTGAAAATGACGGGAAAAGCGCTTCACTTTTTAAAGAGGAAAGCCATCGAGCTTCTCCATCATTACCTCGGGGAGGCTGGGAGGGGGATGGCAGTTCCACTGGCCTTTGAACGCTTGTGGATATTGCTGACAGGTCGGGACACTGACAAAATCACCTGTTAGTAAGCAACAGGCCTGTCCATAATGGGTAACATTACTTAGTACATATTGAAATATATTTGATTTACTGCATAGGTTTAGGATACGTGTAAACAGTTCACCTGATGGTCAGTAATCGCAATGAACATCCACATGGGAATCATGGGTGTGTTGCCAGCCTGTGAAATCCGGATATGGCGAGAAAAGGAAAGGGATATTGGGTATTCGGAAATCTCACTCACTGAACGAAACGAGGCAGCAAAGTTCTCCGGTTTCATGAGAGACATCGGTACCGCCTTAGACGAGCCTCCCCATTCATGCTATCATGACTGACAAACGCAATCTACCACTTGAATAAACATTTTGTGTTCACTATCGTGCACATGCGAATATCCTGTAGAATACTTGAGTCCTTCTATGGTAGCGTGAAGAAACATTTGTGTAAGCCGGTACTATCGTATCTAATAATAGGGGAAAGTCTTCCTCTACTATTGGATACCATCTCAAAATTTATAGCATTGCGCGTACCACGAAAAAAATACCACGACTACTTTCTGCTGATGTTGTTTTTTACAAAGTTAATTAGTCAATATAATTTTGTGACATCTAAGAATCTTCAAATAGATCTGTCCATTTTAATACAAAAAATAAAGTTGCGCTAAATTTCGCAGAATAAAGCGATCACTCTTGTAGGAGATGACAGGGGTAAAGCCCACGGGTCTAAATGTCAACAACTCCGCATAGAGCCAACTACACTGTAATTATTTAGATATTATACTCGTAGTGGAATAAAATGTTTTTAGCTGCGGTACTGTTATTTTTGTCTCTTTCATTCTTAAACGATCGCACTAACTTCCTTTTGCTCCGCTGTTATCCTGAACGCCCGGTCCAGGGTACAAATATGGCTCACGACGTCCACTTTATGATACCTTGCCTTTGTATGAAAAAATCCAAGTCTTTTGCATTGATAAATAAGGTTGTGCTGGGAAGTCTTGGAGCAATACCAAGCATGCAGCTCAAGGCCTTGTTATGGCTAGTCACCGAGGGCGCCTTCAGACTCATCTAGTGTACACAGGAATGAAGAATGCAAAATGAAAAAAAAAGCAAAATCTGTTTCATATTTTTACGACTGATTAGACGACCCATTTGGGGTATTTTTTACGAATATACAATGCTCCGTGTTTTATTAGCAAAATAAAATCGCCCAACTCCAGTTGAACGCAATCAGCAACATCGCAATAATAAAACAGTATATAGCATTTTTTTAATTCCACCACGTGAACAACTAATTTGGCCAAGTTTCTTTATTATCCCTCAATTTGCATGTATAAAGTTATGACCCGCTTCACTGAGCAATTTAGTTTAATGAAAACACAGAATAGCAAATGCTCTGCGCAGCGTTTCGCAACTATGGAATAAAAGTGGCTACTAAATTGTGTTACCTGTCCATTACCTGTTTAACTTTGTCGGAATAAATCGTATGGAAAATAAGGTGTTTTTGGTTCTTTTTTTTATTGCAATAAATGGCGAGACTTGCGTATTTAATGCTATATACTTGATGGTAATCGATACGACTGCTCATAGACAGTAGCAAAAGCAAAAACGATCAATTACAAAACAATATTTGGCATTTTAATGCTGTCACCTTCCTGAGATATAGTACTTTAAGTTTCACTATATCCAGAAGCTACTCTGGCTACAATATCCTTCAAACCGAAACACAACAATGCCCTTGCATTCCACAGTATTCATGGACAAATCATTTGCTGTCCAAGCTGTCCGACTGTGGAACTCACTTCCAGTTGAGTTGCGACGGGCTGAAACACTGTCATCATTTAAAAGAAAGGTCAAACTACATTTCCTCTCACAACAAGATTGTAGCTGAGATAATTTGTCCATTCTTATTTTGGTATATTTTTAGGATGGGTATATAGTATGTTTATGTATATTTATGTATAATAAGCATGTTCGTATATTGTGTATGTATGTGTGTATATATACAGGGAGCGCAAAAAAATGGCGCACTTGCTCAGTCGGGTACAAGGGCATAATATTAATATCGTAATAAAAAAATAATATTTGGAAAATACCTATCCGTTTTGAAGTTATGACCGTTTAAAGTTTTCAGTTTAATCACCACTTTTTCGCATAAAACCAGTTGGAATAGATGAAGAACAAAATTTAAACACATACGTATTTTTTCGTTTCGTCATTAATTGAACGGTTAACGAAATATACCACGAAAACCATTTTTAACAGCATCAAAACTTTCTTAGACATCGCTTTAACCGTTGTTTACACATGGGTAAGGTCATGAACTCCTAGCTGTATAATTTATCCTTCTCTAACTTCAAAAAAGGATATTTTTTGTTACATTTCAAATAAATCAATCAGTTAAACAGGGACGTACTCAGATTTAAGCGTCAATAAATTAACAACATAATAACTTTAGGTGCAGTTGCATCGTGTATGGATTGACTATTATTTTGTTTATCATTATTTTCCTTAGTGTCACAAATCCAAACTGAAAGACACCAAGAAATCACATTGGTCATCGCTTAAATCATGTAAGATTGCGAATTTAATTCTAATTAGAAAAGTTTTCGTAATACCTACATAACATTTAAATTATCTAAATTATTAATATTCATTGTAAAAATAATCTGATGACACTGATTAATAAAAAATAATATTTTTAAAATGATGGCCCAATTCGGCCCTATTAGTCAAAGGAAGCCGCCGGTCATAGTGTACTTCGTCGGATCCAACGCGGCTCGATTATTCTTCCTTTGAGGTTGCCGCCGCCCTTTGTGAGCGCGAGCCGAAAGGCGGCAATGTCTTTGTCGGTAACTTTTAGCATTTTGCAAAAGAAGACCGACATCTTGAGGTGTGTTCACACTACACACTTGATATAACTTAATTTGATTAAGTACCTATTCCGATATAAAAGTTACGTTAAAAAAAAAGATCTTATTGGACTGATAGAATGGTCCTTACTTGCTCAAGAGCTTATAATATTATTTAAATATGTCATCAACCGATCCAGTCAGTTACAAATTGCCTATTTAATTTTGCTTATTATTGTATTTAACATTACTTTAATGTGTTTTGAAAATAATGTTACTTTAAAGTAATAAAATTTCTTCTAAATTCTTATACCTAGAGAAATGTCGTCTACCATTATAGCATAGAATTTACATATGAGACTTCTGTGAGATAAAATTAGTGAAATCAATAAACACTAACCACTAATTTACTGCACTGGAGACCCCGTGCCCTGCAGTGGCACGTATATGAGCTGATACAGTACTAATACTAATTGTTCACTTGAATTATTATGAACTCAAATAGGAAAGCTTTGTATTTAATGTGAACAGGCCTTTATCTTTCAAAAATCAAAATAATAATTTATTTTTTATTAGTTGGATTCGGATTGCGATCGCGTGTGCATGTATTAGTCGTGTGCATATTATTGTAAATTCGTTTTCAGTTATTTTGAGTAAATTTTATTAATTTCACTATGCTTTGAACATTACCCAATTTGATAGCTTTTGATGTAACTTGTGTTATGTGAAATGTAAAAGAAAAAGTGATTTGTGCTACCAAACTGTGACAGTGTTTTCGTGCGGGTTTTGGCGGATCCTGCGCTTCCATCCTTGCCTATCAAGGCCATTACGGTTTACATTACAAGGTCAGTTAACTATTTTAGTGGTCATTAATGACAACTAACCAGCCCATATGAGTCACCGACGGCCTCCGTGGAACAGTTGGTAAGAACTGCATGTGAAATGAGAGACCGCGGGTTCGGTTTCTGCCCCGAGACAAATAATTTCCATGAACCATAATTATTTTTCTAATCCCCGCGACACAAGATTTGTATCTTAGTGTGGGGTTAGTACCCATGTATGTGACTGTTGATAGTATTAATTTAATATCCTTTTTATGTACCCTGAGCGTTATGTACACAATCGCACGACTTATAAGTAAATAATGAGCTATGCTTATTTATTGTTGAGTGTCTACCGTTCAGTTGTAAGGTTCAATCACTTTAGCGTAATGTGTTAAGGGTTAGCATATGTAAGGTTAGTTTTTTTTTTCTCGGCATCTTTCTTAATATTCGCTAGCGCCATGCAAATCCGTATTAATTAAGATGCCTTCACCATATACTATAATGTATATTAGCAGGTGCGCCGTTTTCTTGTCCACCCTGTATATATATATATATGTATTATTAGTGCGATTATGTTTATTTTTAATTATTAATTGTAGATTATTATTATTTCATTTACACCTTAGACTGCCCTTTCTATCACCTGTTAATATATCCATCCCATGGTTGCCTGTAAGAAATAACCTAGTGTGATAAGGCCGCCACTTGTACTGTTATTTTTATTGTGTAATATCTTTTTAGTATTTCTGTACAGTGCAAAAAATAATTAAATAAATAAATATAACAATAAATGCATATACTGAAAAATTTTGGTGGGCAAAAACCGAACGAGGTAATGGTTCACTAAAATACGAATGGACACCCTTGCGATATACGACGCCTGAGGACTAACGCCTGACCCACGAAAAGCTATCTTTAATTTTCACTCCACCTTGAAACAACGTCAAACCTAAATACCTTTAAGACGTAGGAGTTCATCAATCCTAATGAAGTTCTCGTTTGCCAATCCAAATATAAAATGAAAATTCACTTTACGTATTCCTATAAAAAGCTAAAAGAATGTAAATTTATTTACATTTTCCTATACAAAACAATGCTTCTAAAAATGTTTAAGTAAAAGAAGCAATGTACAGCGCACGGAGGTACGGTCCGTCTGAATAATTTATGTACGGAAGGGCCTGTTGCGCGCCCTCAAATATTAATCACAGTGTGGCCAACGCGTTGTGTTTTGATGGCCGCCCAAATTAGGTTCCTTCAACCCGTTTAAGGTGTACCTTTTTGGAGTTTAAGTGGAATAGTAATACATCATTTACTGACATTAAACAGATATGGGGAACCAACATTTTTATTCCTATAAAGGGCGAGATGTGCATTCTGTTCACCTGATAGTAAACGATACGACCGCTCATAAACAGTAGCAAAAACAAACAACTTGAATTACGAAGCAATGCTTGGCTTTCCACTGCGCTCGCCATCCTGAGACAAACGATTTTAAGTCTCAATATGTCCAGTTGTTACTATGAAGTATGACATTTCTAGCCTTTTATTACATAAAAAAACTACGAAAGTGAGTCGTTTTGCTGTAACAGAAACCAGTATGAATGTATTTTTCGACTGTCTCAAGATCTATATCATAGTGTCATCCAACGAAAGACGATAAATAATCAATCGCCATTAACTTTTTCCGAACTCGGACACTTAACATCAGATGTATTTACATTGCCGTTTCAGTATAAAAAAATTGAAACACATTCAATCAAACTTTTATTTAAATAACAGCATTGTAATTAATCCCCGACATTCGATATTGTCCAGGTTTATCCATTGTCGATGTTTATCTACAAACGACGATGTGTTATGTTTTCAATCCTTTTGAAAATATTTGTATACAATATACATAATGGATGAATGTAAAAGGCTTTATTTATCGCGAACAATGCAAAATGGTTGTTGTTTTGTGATTACTTTATGCTTAGCCGTAATGCCTTTGGATTTTAATTGAAATCGGTGCATCTATACTGCTGTTACCGTTTGTACAGCAATATTATGCAACATGGTAAGATTAGGTAACAATTTATAACTTTTGTTGTCTTTCAGCCTCGTAAACGGGGATAGTTATTCTGTCTACATAATCCTACGACTAGAAATTTAATTGGGTTTGCTAGATTTTACTATATTCCTATCTAAAATCTTGGGTAAGCGAATTTCAAGCGGTTTGTGAACAAAATTCATCAGTGAAATTGAATATAAACCGCTTTGAGTGGTGTCGTTTAGACCGAAAAATCTAAGTTCAATTTCCTATGCCTAATATTATAGAAATAGTAAATATATTATTCTTCGTTTAGTTAACACTTTAATAATCAGAATATGACGCTGTAACCGCGTTAGGCGTGTGGAAAATGCCTTTAAAAACGGTCCAGAAAGGTCTATGATTTTCACGTAACGCTCCATTAGGTGTAACAGGGTATCGAGAGGAGTCGCTAGTGATGCGCAAACTCGATTATTTCCCGAATCGACTATTTTAATCGAGCAGTTTTCACTATAAACGCTGTATCGAATGGAAACATCCCTCATGAAATTTTTCATACTAAAATTGTTGCACCGACGGACTTGTGAGCGAGATGGACATCGAACCCAGACCTCAACCAGGACGTGAAAGTTATCTATCCAAAGTGAAATTATTAATAAAATCCCATATCACTACGCGGTATATTTTGATAAATAAATAAATACGTCCAACAGCCACATACCGGGTATCTCAAGACTGCTACCGAAAACGAAGCCGGGTGGTAGTTTTAGTGGCTACAAACACAATGCAATCAAAAATTTCGCATAGAAACGCGACAATTATTTTTTATGATTTTTTAAATATCGTCAATTTTGGGTGGTAAATCCATAGTTTTTGCAAAAATAATAATTTAAACTCTTTTATATCTTAGAGTATTTATAAATTAAAGGGTATACACTATTATTTTAGGAAAAAAAATATTTACCACCAAAATATGGCAATAGGAAAAAAATTTCAAAAAAAATATTGTCGCTTATTTTTGCAACTTTTTCTGTTGCATTGTGTCTGAAGTCGCTTAAACTACCACCCGGCTTCGTTTTCGGTAGCAGTCTTGATATACCCTGTATACAGTCCTGTTCCAAATTAAGATTAAATAAGACTAGTACTGCAGGTATCAGAAACTACGAGAGACTTTTCGGTCTCACAAACGCTCAGACTCGAGACAAATACTTTTATATCCATAACAGTCAATTTTTTATATGTTGTATCCGTAAAATCGTTAAAACAAGCATTTTACTACAAGGATAATATTAATTCAACCATATCATAAAGACAATTTCTCAACCGGTGTTTCGATGAAAATATACTTTCCAGCTAATGTACTGAAAATCGTTTAGCGTAACATGAACAAACAGATTTGCTTCGTGTAGATTGTAATATCTTGTAAATCCTCGGTACACCGTGCTTCATTTGCATGCCTTTTAATGTTAATATTCTCTTTGGGGGTTGTTCTCTATGAAGGTTTAAATAAGGCGCTAAATAGGAGTCAAAATTTAAGTCTTAAGCACTATCAATCGTACACTCAATTGCAGAGGTGGGCCATGCCCTGCAGTGGGACGTATATGGGTTGATACTGCGGACTTAAGAATCGAACCCAGAACGCTGCGGCTTACAGCCTATGAATACTAACATTCTACCGAGAAAGCGACAAACATAAAATCTCGCAAGTTTCTTACATAAAACCTATTTCCTCTAATTCATAAAGGCGACTTTTACTTAATAAGAAGACCGTCAAAATACACCTGTAATAATAATATGACCCTCACAAAAGCACTGCTAAAACATTCTAATTCAGAAAACACCGATCTAAAATATTTTCAATATTAACAATTTAATCTCATCGCGTAGATATATTTGAACGTTGGAACTTGTGAATTGAGTTTCTCGGAACCGGCCGGATATCGGAAATCGCCTGGTTGATATTAAACTTTAAATTGACACTTAATCAAGATTAAATATTTATAGCGACAGATATTGGAGCCATGTATCTCGTTAGATTGAATCTTTGAAGGTATGGGGAAGAAATAGAATGTAGTTTAACATCCAGGTATGTTTACATAGGTTTTTTATTGCCCTGATTGGCGAGATGAGCATGCCTTTCACTTGATGGTAAGTGATACGACTGTTCGTGGAAAGTACAGTCAGCAACATAAGTCGCTGAACACTTCACATTTTTTGATAAACTTTTTATAAATTAAAATTTGTACGTACTACTCTGTTGTCGTAAAATATAACCAAGTAAAGTCATCTATGTCGAGAAGTGCCATCCGATATTGAAAATAATTATTATTTTGGATGATAAGACAATTCCAAATCTCGTGAATGTGTAACGACTTATGTTGTTGACTGTACAACTCATAAATTACTAAGTAATGCTTGGCATTCCACTGCGCCATTGTCACTTTTCTGAGACATAACATAACCTGGGTCCTTCCGCCGTGGTGTGAAGAGGCACCTTAGCAGGCCGGCATAATTGTTTCCATTGGCATGGGACTGCCATCTGATGCCAATGGATACTCTGCCAGGGCGTATGGCGTATTGGATCGACTTGGCCATCGCATGAAAACATAATGTATCATACAATTTATATATAATGCTGCTGGCCAAGTCGATCTATTTATTTAAAACGTAAAGAATTTTTAATATTGATATGGTAATAACTAACGTAATAACTTTATATAGAAGGTCCCTTAAGGACTAAATAAATTAATCGACTTGGTATAAGATGCATCTCACAACTTTTTGCGGTAGAAAACCTGAGCTGCGAGACTTGGAATTTTTTTACAGGATGTTTTTGATGGGATCTCACGTCTTTTTGTAGTGTCCTACTTTTTTCCTTTTCAGTACTTCTTACTTCTAGAATATCACTAACGATTTTTCTTAAAGCCTCTGTCTTATGGATTTTTCTTATTTTTGTAGGTATCAATTTATCACAAATATAGCGGATTTGATTATTAACCCTTTCGCGGACGGTTTCAGTTCCAGTTGTATTCTAATATGACACAATAAATTGCCATACAAATATATTTGGCGTGTAAATACGTTGTGTTCTATAATATTGAATGTTAAAAAGACAATATGACAAAAACGTTTTATCACGTTATCGTTTGCAAACGTCGTGTCGTGTGATATGTATTATGATGGACACAACGTATAATAACGTATGGATACGTTGGACGTCATTATACGTTGTGTCGTATCAAAATCTCAAATCATGACGTACAATCACGTTGTGTCCGCGAAAGTGTTAATGTTCTTTCTTTCATTGTAATTGATATTTTCGAGCTATTTAGTCTATTTATTTGCAAGGGCATGTGACATGCTGAATACACCATTTCCTTCTCTATATCTCGTCCTGTTATGCTTCATATATATAGATAGATATCTATCTACAACTATAATTGCATTATATACGGGTACAATGATTCATTAACTGCAAATGTAACTTTGTAATCCTACACATTTATATGGGATTACAAAGTTATCCGCACCGCCGCTCATGCCCGTCAAGGTTAAAATAGTAATACAAATTGCCCTTAGTGCGACCGAAATGACCATATTTAACGGATTTCTAATGCATCCAAACGTGCCACGTCATGTCAACTACTAGTTGACATGGAGCACTCATAGGGTTATTCACGCAGTTGGTCTATCTAGAAAACTAGACACAAATTATGAAATTTTTGAATTTTCCCTTACTTTAGACACTAAACACTAATTATATTCTAAATTTGAAGGTTCTATGTCTGCTAGAAGTGCCTTAGACTTTTGATGATCGGTCAGTCAGTGAGTGACAAAATTAAGAAAGTTTGACTAGTTACAATTCTTAAACTACTGGTTCAAATTGAATGAAATTTTAAATATACCGTGTTTACACAATGCCTGCTTAGTAACTGAAAATTCAGGCTTCATGCTTTAGCCACAACGAAGTTATAGGGGGTTGAAAATGGTCTGAATTGCTTCGAGAAAAGGATGTTACGGCCTATAGCTCGACTTGGACGGGGGCTCGGCCGCGCCCCCAGATAACGGTGATAGCTACCCAGGTGGTCTCTTACATATTCGAGACCTACCACCAGTAAAATACATATTCTGATCTGAAATATATACATTTTATTACAAGTATAAAGTATTTCATGACACTTTACCGCAGTATCTATTCACGAAGGTTCCGCCTGATGACAACCATTTACAAAAAATGCACGGGTTTCTGAAATATTATTAATCCGCTAGAGTAATATAACCCCTCACGTCTTCAAGCATCCGCCATTTTGGATTTCTGTAACTCATTAGCATTCATATTGTATTTTTAACTAGTAAAATTATGGCTCATTTAAAGTTTAACAGTAACACACTTTGTAAAACATATTTTTTATTGATATGAATGGCGAGACGAGCATGCCGTTCGCCTGATGGTACGCAATACTACCGCTTATGGACAGTAGACAAAACAAACAACACCATGAATCACAAAGCAACGCTTGATATTCCACTGCGCTTGATTTTCTGAGACATAAGATGTTAAGACTCAATATCTCCAGTAGTAACTCTAGCTTTTTTTTTTTTTTTTTTTTATTGCATTGAATGGCGAGACGAGCAAGCCGTTCGCCTGATGGTAAGCGATACGACCGCTCATAAACAGTAGCAATATTCCACTGCGCTCGCCATCCTGAGACATAAGATGTTAAGTCTCAATATGTCCAGTAGTTGCTCTGGCTATAATGTCCTTCAATCCGAAACACAACAGTGCATTTAAGCAGTGTTGTTTCACGGGAGAAATAGACATTGCGGTGGTACCTACCCAGATGGCTTCTCACATATGAGAGACCTACCACCAGTGAACCTGGCTACAGTGTTCTTCAAACCGGAACACAATAGTGTATTTAAACTACTGTTTAACGGAATATATCTCCATACAATTTTAATATATCCAAGAAGAAACTTAGCCAGTAAAGAAACCATCCCAAAACGAGATGCTCGTATTATTGCTGCTTGTGAATTTAAATCCTTGTTTTTGAACCATTGTTCTACGTGGCTTGGGCGGGAATGAATTTACATAATGCATGCAACTTCCCACATTCAGCTAACTTTGTTACCATTCCCTCTTTAAATTTAGCTTGGACAGCGGGGACTGGCCGATACTTGGCTTTGTCCAGTATACATCTTTAACGCTAGGTATTTTGTACCTATGATTTGCTGTCGATTTTGACATGCACCTTATTAATAACTTATATTTGCCTGTGTAAGTTTTGGTTCTAAGATAACTTTTATATGAAACTGTACAAATTATTGTCGAAATAAATGATTATAATTACTCGTATTATGTTATTTTTTTCCATTCGCCTGATGGTAAGCAAGGTTTAGAAGTGGAAACCTTATTCCTTGCTTCGGACGCCGAATGTTTCCTTGTGACCGTAGAGCACCACCGAGCCTTTAGTAAAGGTGGAATAAAGTTAGAAGGAGGCAGGCTACCAATTTTACAAATTACTTTTTGTATAACTTAGGTTACATTGTTACGAAACTAAATATTAAATTTTAAATATTTGTCCTAAGTCTACTCGAGCTAAACTAAATTAAAATTTACAAGGAATATGGTAAATTTATGCCAGTCCTTGTACAAAGTCCACTAGTAGACTTTGATAAGAGTTAATCAAGTTAAAGTGGACACAAACTAGGGGTGGATTTCACCCCGAATCAAATTAAAGCGCTCATACATAGTGCAGATAAAATCCAGCGTGTACACAACTCATACGGTATTTAATCAGAAACGGTGTTTTCACTGATGTCAAATGCACCTTACTGTTTGTTGTCGACTGTGTCTCACTTTGATTTCACTTTCAAGGCGAATCATTTTTTTCACTGTCGTAGGATATGTATTTATGGATGCGAAGGGTAGAGGTGAGTAAATTACGAGACAGTGGAGATAGATAAATAGATCAAGCAAGTGCATCCCTGGTCAATGTTACCTAATTTAAATAAATTGTATATCTAGAGTCTAATAATTGACCATGATAATTGTTCGAATAGACTGATGTGTACTTTATCAGATTGTAACTAGTAACAGCCTCATTCATAAACAGCTTGAAAACCTATTTTCCCGGTGGAATATCGGAACTACATAAATATACACTCCTGTTGCAGCAAGCTGGCGAAAAAACCCTGGAGATAGAAGTTTGATCCACGCAGGGCGAATGCCATACGCAATGCTGCTGATAATGATGATGATCATTTGGCTTGCTAAGTTACTCTTTACGCACTGATCAAAAAACACAAAATAAAATAATTTATCATTAATAAATACCTATGCCCAACTCTTTTCGGGTATAATGAGCTCATGCACATGGGAACAACATTTTCACTCACAAAACAAACATTACCCCGAAATTCAAACAAAACAAAAAGTAGGGGCGATGTTGAAAATAATCAGAGGTTTCGCAAATGAGTGCTTCGCCTGAACTTCACATCGACAGCATCTGGATGAAAAATATCATTCCGACAACAGCTTGTTTGCTACTAGGAATGTTAAATTACTCGCTCTAATTGGTTTTGTTTTTAGTACTGAAGTGAATGCACTGTGGCAGATGGTAAGTTATGTTCTGATATAAAGAATATAGGTATGTTCACTTTATTATTTGAAGTAATTGCGCAGTTCTTAGCTACAATCATGATGTACATAGGTTTAAAAGAAAAAATAATGCATATACATTATTATCTTATATCTCAGGATGGTGAGTACAGTGAAATGTCAATCCTTGTTTTGTAATTCATGGTGTTGTTTAGTTACGCTACTGTCCATAAGCGGTCGTATCGCTTACTATCAGGCGGATGGCATACTCGTAACGCCATTCAATGCATTTAAAACTAAATATAAAATTACATTTGTGTATGTTCTGAATACAGACCAATTAAATTTAATAAATTAAAAGAAGAATTTTTTTATCGTAGTGCAGATATTTCTGACAAATAAGTTAAACAAGCAAAATTGATTTATAAGTTACAGACGCAGAATAAAAGTATGTAGCATGAAAGTGACATTACAAATCAACTACCTACTATAAACTAACAACATGATACATTAATAGCAACTTAAAATGAAAACAAAACAAAACCCAAATTAAAATTAAAACAAGGCAAATAAACAACCAGCAAAGTTACGTGTTTTTTTCAAAATTAATTATGATCTTTAAAAGGGATAACAAAGCATTTTTAGAGGACCTACTTAAAACTTTGCACTACAATTCCAAAGTAACATAAAATATAAATATTATACTAATTTTTGTCGCTTCATGTAACTTTTAAAGCCTTGAAATAAGTCATTAAAAATATTCTGTCCCGGAAACAGTCTAATTCTAAGCGACTAAACGTCATTCCAGCTATCTTAAACACAACAAGAATTTAATTCGCGAAAATATCTCAACTGGAACAAAAATAGTTTCAGTTTCTCAAACAAACCCATTTCAGAAGTTAATGTAAGTCTTGGACCAGGATCATTGTTGCTAAGAAGCCTCGCTTTCTATTATTTTATTACAATTTACTTTGATGAATGGAAGATAAATGTGTAACCACCCTAGGGTTACTCTTTATTCCAACACGACGACGAATGCTCGAACTTCACACATAAACTTAAAAATAAGCACGAACATACGAATATGTCTGAATGCTTAACAAAATGTTAATCCCATATCGTATGTCGAAATCAAAGACAAATTTCGATGTTAATGATAAATTTCATAGCGAATAGTATTGATTTTTAGAAGTGGAAAACTTTTATATTTCTATGTTCACCGTCCGAACATTCAAATTTCGTGACGGAGTACAGGAGGAGTTTTTATTTATTTTCAGTTACATATCCTGATGTTAGTGGCGTGCTTGTGATTTTAACGTCAATCTTCAAGTAAGGGAAGTTAACTCAAGATAATGTTTTCACAAAAGTATTCAAGGTCACTATGAACGTATGAAGATTATCACACGATTCGGTACATCAATAAGTTAATTGGTAAGATGGTAAAATGAACGTGCTCAATATATGGATTTAAATGCAAATCAAAGTTTAGTTGTAAATAAATAAACGTGTCATTCTTTTATCCCTGCGTGTAAGCATTAAATGGCAAAAGGAATAAGTATACTTCCGTTAATCCCAATAAGTATAGCAAGATAACTCAGCAGGGGGTAAAATGTATCCTACATTAAAGCTTAAAGGCTTAATTCATCCGTTCTCATGCAAATTACATCACAAGTTGACTCGTGCGAGTATCTCAGGAATTATTCCTTAAAGATCGCAACTCGGAAAATTATGAGCTCAGACGAGATTTATTTGCATGTAGTGGAATTTACTGAGCAACTTCCAAATTGGCTTATAAGTTGGCGAGGGACGGACTCAGTGTATGAATTTTATTTTTTATTTTATTTTATTATACTTAAACGACAAATTGCACTGCATTTTTTTAATACAACAGGATCGGCAACCGTCCAAACAGGTTAGGTTATGGTCTGTGATTTCTGACACCCATGAACATCCACAACGATGTGTTACCCGCCCATCGAATCGAGAGGGGAGCGAGAAGAAAAAAGGTTGGAAAGAGGAAAGGGATATTGGATATTCGGATATAGGATATAGTTGCTATGCTAGATGGCTACCTTTCGCCACTCGCCATAATTATACCGCACATTGCGACAAATACACGTTAGCTATAACTGGTCCTTAACCGCTGTGGACAGTGTTCGATATCCGAACGTATACCAATATCATGTCTATATCAACCGACATAAGTACTATTGCAGCGCTCGGGCCTTCTTCACAATAGAGTACAAATGAGACTACTTAATCTATATAGTCCACCACGCTGGCCTAGTGCAGGTAGGCTGACTTTTCAAATCATAGAAACTCTTACAAATCGCTATGGTATTCAGGATTTCTCACGATGTTTTCCTTCACTATTATAGCTTGTAGTGATTGACTATAAATAAAAAATAAGTCAGAGGTGAGCCCTGGGATTTCAACTAGTATCCACCGCAAACATATTGGCAGCCGCGTCTGGAACGTTACAAACAGGCCACCACACAGTTATCACCAGCACGTGAAGTAGCAATTCATAATCAAGGGTTATCTATAGCCATTCGACACAATATGCCAGCTTACAGAATATGTTTAAGCTATGGCGGACGGTAGATGGTAAAAATTGTCCAAAACAGTTACTCGTATATTGCAGCAATAAAAATTGCGATTACTACTCATCCTTTTCGCTAATAACAGGATCTACATATTGATTATATTATTTGCTATCCTAATAGCTTTAATACAGGCTGTGGAGATTAGCTGTTGTGAACACAAATCTGTTCAGACCTGATTTAATTTTCTAATATAGTTTAATAAAGAGAATCTAGTTACGTCACTAAATAACCCGCTTTAAGGAATCTCATCTACTTTATTTCGTAGAAGGTTCTTGCAAGGTATCGTGGAATTTAATTTTACTTACCTTGCAAAGGTTAACCGTAACTGCAGTTTTTAGAAATATTTAACTTTATTGATATAGGTTTTCCTTGAAAAGATATCTATTTTATTAACGGAGTTCGAAAAATAAAGAATATTTTCAATTGCTATGTACTATAATTCTATTTCTGTATTTTTTTTTTTTTATATTATAGGGGGCAACCGAGCATGCGGTTCACCTGATGGTAAGTGAACACCGCCGCCCATGGACATCTGCAACACCATAGGGCATGGAGATGCGTTGCCGGCCTTTGAGGTGGGAATACGCTCGTTTTTTGAAGGTCGCCAGGTCGTATCTGTCCGGGAATGATGCCGCTGGCAACAGGTTCCACAGATTTGTAGTACGTGGGAGAAAGTGCCGGGAAAAACGTACTGTAGTAGATTTCCAACCTCCAAGGTGATGTGGGTGGTATTTGGAGGTTTGTCGTGTTGTACGGTGGCGGAACTCTGCAGCAGGGATAAGTCCGAACAATTCTTGAGAACACTCCCCGTGGTACATGCGATAGAGAATGCAGAGCGAAGCTACATCTCTACGCAAAGCCAAAGGATCAAGCCGGTCGGAGAGAACCTGATCGTCAATGATTCGAGCAGCCCGACGTTGAATGCGGTCGAAAGGAAGAAGCTGGTACTGGGGTGCCCCTGCCCAAAGATGGGAGCAGTATTCCACGTGGGGCCGAACTTGCGCCTTATAAAGTTGCATACGTTGACCCGACGTGAAATATCGCCTCGATCTGTTGAGCACACCAAGCTTCTTTGAGGCCAATTTGGCCTTACTTTCAAGGTGACCGCGGAACTGGACGTCACTCGATATCTCGACACCAAGAATTCCGATGCTGGCTGTGGCGTTTAGAGGAGTGTCTTGAAATTGAGGTGATACGACGAAAGGCGATTTTTTTGCGGTAAATGCGCAAACTTGTGTTTTTGAGGCGTTAAATTCAACCAAGTTATGTCGGCCCCAATCCGAGACTCTGGATAGTAAGGACTCGACTTCAGACACAAGTTTGTTTCGGCACTCATTGACGTTTTCCCGAGAAATATTAGCTCGGCCGGTATATAAGGCATCACCCGTGCTGTCATCCGCATAGCAATGTATGCCGCTAATTTGCAGCATATCATTAATATGCAGAAGAAATAGCGTGGGAGATAGCACACAGCCTTGTGGGACACCAGCGTTCACGGACTTGAGATCTGAGTATTATTATTATTATTATCATTATTATTAGCATATTGTATCAGTCTATATTAGTCCTACTGCAGGGCACGGGCCTCCTCTACACTCGAGAGTACGACTGAGCGTAGTTAGGCTTTATAGTGCACTACGCTGGCCTAATGCGGCTTTGCGGACTTTACATACCATAGATATTCTTACTTTCGAAGTACGTATATACGCCTGTACTAGTACATGCAGAAAATACTACCAGGTAAAATAAAATATAGTTGTATTTTGTTAAGTTAATATTTTCAAACTCTAGATCTTCAAGACTAAAAACGTATATGTCACTAAAACTTTCGCCGGATTATTTTTCACAAGACAAACCGATCTATCTTCATTTTTCGTCCCCAGCAGATAAATAAGGTTTTGGGATCACCCAGTGTGGGAGGTTGGGTATTGAGGAGTGTGGGGAGTAATATCGAATTATTTATTATTTTAGTGGGTAGTTGTGAATTTATTCGCTCCGAGTACGTCCCTGGGGATGCAGCTCGCACGTTATTACTGGACCATACGAATTGGAAACGGATGGTGGAAATTTTCTGTGTATTTGGATTATTTTTGGGCAAAAAGACCAAATTTGGGAGGGCTACATATTATATGGAATATAAACTTTGTTGTATTATAAATTTCATGTAGTTTTGATTAAAAAGGTACTTCAATTGTATTTTATAAATGACCGAATGAGGCGTAAGGAAACTAAAACAAATAAATAGCAATAATTAAATAACATTTGCAATAAAAATATTATTACTTACCATTTGAGCTTCAGTAATGTTTCACTTACTCCCTACAACTACTAGTTACAAATCGTAATGTACATGGGAACATTCTAGAACAATGACGTCATCTATTGTCTAAAGAATTGATATTCCACGCAACACAGCCCTGGCATTGTACTGAATGACGGAAAAATTAAACATCTGTCGTGACTTATACTTGGACCTTATTCTTTAATTGTTCAGTAAGGCTACGGATGATTTACACTTAAAATGATATTGAATTGTTGCATCATTTTTTATATCATTGATGAAAAATCACGACATGCGTGGTGACCTGTTGGTAAGCGGACTAGGCTGCCCACATGTTCACGGTGGTCGCGGGTCCGCGAATCCCAGGGTACACCTCTGACTTTTCGAAATCATGTGTGTATTGATAGACAATCACCACGCACTAAAACGGTGAACGAAAACATCGTGAGGAAACCTGCATACCATAGCGATTTATAAGAACTTGTATGGTATGTAAATTCGCCAACCCGCACTAGACCAGCGTGGTGACTATATGGCCTAACCTTTCTCAATCGTACTCTCGATTGTAGAGGAGGCCCGTGCCCTGCAGTGGGACGTATACGGGCTGATACAGATGAATCATTGGTCTAGTTGTAGTATATATTGGTTGTGCATAATAATCTCTTGGTTTCAATTCCAAGGTTACGTCGTTTTGTACATTTCAGTTTGAGATCGTTATAAACATCAAATGTTTATAAGAAATTACGCTTATTTTAGTGTTAATTAATCAATTTTAATAACAACATTTTTTTATTCATTTTATATTTTAGTGTTAGGATTTTTTTTATTGCCTTGTAGGCAGACGAGCTAGCGGCCCGCCTGATGGTAAGCGGCTACCGCTGCTCATGGACCTCCGTAGTGCCAGGGGACCAGCACAACAAAGTCGCTGCCTACCTCAAGGATAGTACTCTCCTTAAACCTCGTTTGAAGAAGGACAGGTCATAGCGCTGAGGAAACACCGATGCAGGGAGTTCATTCCAGAGCTTGCACGTACGTGGTAGAAAAGAACGCTGGAAACGTACCGATCGGGAGCGGTACGCCTCCAGGTGGTGGGAATGAACTCTACTGCGGAAACGTGTGGTGCGATGGTACATAGGCAACGGTGGTACCATCTCAAACAACTCTTCGGAGCACTCCCCATGGAACAAACGATAGAACACACAGAGAGATCCGAAGTCTCTCCGCAGTCCTAACGGTTCCAATTTGTCCGTGAGATCGGGATCATTGACTATTCGACAAGCTCGTCGCTGCAAGGAGTCAAGTGGGTCGAGCTGGTATTTTGGGGCACCTGCCCAGAGGTGGGAGCAGTACTCCACGTGGTTTACTAGGACAGCAAAAAAACTAAATGACATTATATTGAACGTGGCACACCACCTGCTCGACGGTCAGATGAAATTGCGAAGTGTATTGACAAGCAGCGAATAAGAATGACGTTCGAGAGGAGGCCTTTACCCAGCAGTAGGCAGACACGGGCTGATAAGAAAAATAATAAGAAAACGCAATATACTTTCGTGGATGAAACCAGTTCTACATTTAAAATCATTTGGCTTCAATTCAGATTTTTTTTTTGTGAGAAACGGCTGGGTTGTATCAGTTCCACTGACTAAATGAAATTGTATTGTATCAGCCCATATACGTCAAACTGCAGGGCAACTGCAGCCTCCTCTATAATCGAGAGTACGATTGAGAGGAGAATTGAAAGAAATCGTAATGAAATGTGAAGTAGTAACTTTAATGTAACTTTTTTCATGCCTAAATTTTAACTACCTTGTGTACCTTTACCTCCGCCAACCCGCACTGGGCCAGCGTGGTGGACTATATGGCCTAACCACTCTCAATCGTGCCCTCGATTGTGGAGTAGGCCCGTGCCCTGTAGTGGGACGTATATGGGCTGATACAGTTTTTTTTTTTTTTTTTATTGCATTTCATGACGAGACGAGCAAGCCGTTCGCCTGATGGTAAGCGATACGACCGCTCATAAACAGTAGCAACATTCCACTGCGCTCGCCATCCTGAGACATAAGATGTTAAGTCTCAATATGTCCAGTAGTTACTCTGGCTACAATGTCCTTCAATCCGAAACACAACAGTGCATTTACGCAGTGTTGTTTCACGGGAGAAACAGACATTGCGGTGGTACCTACCCAGATGGCCTCTCACATATGAGAGACCTACCACCAGTAAAGTACCTTTACCTCCATCCCCTACCAGATGTTCTTTTTCTCACTTTAGCCACTAGAAGTCCTTTAATCTCTCTCTCTCCTAGCCACTGGAAGTCTTTTGCTGAACATAAGCTTCATGTTGGATGCTAGCAGCGTCCTGCGATTTTCTGCAACCTTATCTTCGTGTTATTCATAGACGAATAAAATATATCTACGCGAAAGTATGCTTTAACACAATGCTAAGCTGTGGCAAGGTATCCAAAGTTTGAGTATAACGATAAGACAATTCAAACCAACGCGACGTATCAAATACCATTAAGGAAAGTATCATAACTATTTACGTGATTTAATAAATTAGCATTCAAAGGAAAAATAAGTCAATATAATTGATATTCCCATTGATTTACAAATGGCGTGCTATATCGCAAGGATTTTCACTCTATATATAAGGCCAATTATGTTGGAACTATCGCAGTTGAAGTTTACAAGTCGAGTATTGTAGTGATTTGAATACAAGTGAGTAGTTGGAAAATAATTCAATTATTAATAGGAGCGTCGAGGTCAATTGTACTAGTCTTAGGATAAGTTGAGCTCCTGAAAGGTGCTAAATATAACTAGATCTAGAATGTGTGTTTCATACCTTTGCTCTAGTAAAAGCGCCTATGTGAACTGTGTGATACTGTTTTGATTCTCGTACCGTGCACTTTAGGCGGTCAATTTAATTTTGAATCCGTTACCTTTTTCATCTCAGCATGGTAATAGGTTTTGCGAATTATAGATAGCACTAGTGGCATGAAGTCGTTGCCCCACAAGCGAAGTGTCGGACGCCTGCCTGCAATTTTTTTTGATTTTTTATTCTCTCATGAGTGTCTATCTAGATAGGTACCACCACAATGTCTGTTTCTTCCGCCAAACAGCAGGGTAAATGCATTGTTGTGATTCGGTTTGAAGGAGATTGAAGCTGGACCAACTGCTGGACATAATGAGACGTAACATCTCATGGCTCAGGATGGCGAGCGCAGTGGATTGCCAAGCATTGCTTTGGAATTCATGGTGTTGCTTGGTTTTTCTACTGTCCATGAGCGGTCGTATCGCTTACCATTAGATGAATGTTCGTCTCTCTCTAATGACAATCCTAACTTATTCATTTTTTATCTTTGCGTTATAATTGAATACTCAAGCATGATATTTTAAATATTCAAGATAAAAGATCGTTGAATCAAATTTTATTATATGTAAATTAAAGGTGACTGAACTATTAAAATAATATGCGCTTTGATCAATCACAGTATTTGCATTTAAATGAATTGTTTGAGAACTTTATGCGATGAATATTTTATAGTGTTTGATATTTCATGAATTTACATAAAGTATTACAATAAAATAAATTAATTTCATTTAATTGTTTTATATTTGCAATTCAAACTATAATATTAGCATAATTTTCAAACACAATAGTAAATCTATTTTAATTGTAATTCTTTTTAATGAATTTTAGTAATTTTTTATAATTTGAATGCCGATTTCGTGAGGCTTTCAATTAAAACATAAATTATACTTGCTGAAACATATTCTGCCTCGGTGGCGTAGTTGTACTACGGTACGGTTATAAAGCTGAGGTCTCGGGTTCGAATCCCGGGTTGGGCAAAGTGATATTGGATTTTTCTATTCAGTATCAGCCCAGAGTCAGGAATTTGTGCCCGATATGGCGATAGGCTCGCCACCTATCACATTGTGGGACGGAACATACAAGGCGAAATGTGGGTGCCCTCGCACCTCTGCCTACCCCTTCTGGGAACAAGGCGTGAGTTTATGTATGTATGTATGAAACATATTTTAAAAGCCTTCTCTTTTTCTTGTATAAAATATTTCACTAAGTCAATATTTAAATGAAGTTTAAAATCCATATACAGTTTATAACTCCGTTTAAAATTAGTTGAGTTGTTCTTTAGTTTAAGACAGTTAAGTTTGCCCACGTCTTTCGTGCTTCGCATAAAGATTATCGATTTAGGCTTAAACTTATACCTATTACGATGTAGGTGGTGGTTAGGAACTAAAAGTTGAAACTTTAGTACCTTAAAGGTGTATTAGAATATTGAATTGTCATAATATGTGAAGTAAAATATATAGTGAAGAAGAAGAAAAAAGATCTAAAATCAAGATCGCCGATGTCTATAAATAAAGCCGCTACAAATATGGTATTTTGTTAATTTTTGAACTTTTTATACAGTTATTCAATATTTACGATTTTTTTGAACTGCCACCCAGAATCATGTAGGTACATATGTTGTCTTCGTATGTTTTACTTACCTGAAACAAAATAAAAATATTAAAGCACTTTAACCATTGTTCACCAACATTTTTAAAAAAAGAACATTCTAAACAATATAGAAAATTAATAATTCAACCGCGCAGAAAATATTTTTCAAATTAATTAAGGTTTACAAGATAAGCGACGTATTATATGAGATATATTTTAATATCAAGCTATTTCATGCTACGCTGGTTTTATGGAATGCTTAATTTTCAATTTTATAAATTATATTTTTACTCCCCTTTTCTTTTGTTTTTCATACACAATAGCTTTTTAGAATTAAGTAAAATTGATTTATAAATAATTCTTTTCATTATAAACAATTTTGTTTCTTTTTTGGCATTAGTATTGTAGAAATAAAACTAAACTTATTACATTGAAAAAATAAAACTATTTTTTACGAATTTTATCGTGTTTTTTTTCTATTTTTTTTTACACCTTCCACCACGTACCGAAATCTATAAAATAATCGAAACTTCGTACCAATTAAACCAAATCAGCGAAAAAATAGTTTTATTTCAATGTATAACATTCTAGTAAATCTTCAAAATGATATAATTATCACATATAACGGATGATCCATCGTAAGTTTGGTTGTCTGGAAGAGATCGCTAATAGCGATAAGACCGCCAGTTGTTACACTATTTCAACAGATTGTAAACTGTGTAATTTTATGTAATATGTGGTGAACAATAAAGTGTTATCTATCTATCTATCTATTATTTAATTAAATCCTTTTTTGTATTGTTCTAGAATGAAGCTTATCTTAATATTAGTGCTGATCTCCCTGGCCTGTGTGGTCCAGGCTGAGAAATACACAGACCGATACGATAGCATGAACGTGGATGACGTCATAGGAAACAAAAGACTGCTCAATGCTTACGTGAAATGTATGCTGGAGGAAGGTCGCTGCACTTCAGAGGGAAAGGAATTGAAATGTGAGTTATCTTTACTATATTTTAGTATAGTGTAGGTTGTCTGGAAGATATCGCCGATGTATTGTGAATATGTTATGTTATATTTATTGTAGATTTTCTCATTTTGTTTTGCACAATAAAGTGTAATAAAATGTACAAATAAAATGTTAAAGAGGTCAAATATTTGATGGAAAGTTTTTTTTATTGCTATTGAATGGTGAGTGATGGTAAGCGATACGACCACTCATGGACAGTAAAAAACCAAACATCATGAATTAAAAAGGTATGCTTGGAAGTCCACCGCACTGGCCTTCCTGAGACATATAAGATCTTACCTCTCATTATGTCCAATAAGTACTCTAGCTAGAATGTCCTTCAATTTGGAACACAATAGTGCTTATACACTGCTATTTGGCGGAAAGCTTTGCTGTTAAAAACCAACAATTTCAGTGGGATCAGGAGCTTGAAGAAGCAATGTTCATTTGCCACTAAGTTTATTGTTTACTCCTTTACCTGTCACTTATCGGACTGTATGTATGTGTCTAATCGGCCTTTACTACCCTTGGGAGGTGTTAAGCATTAGTCTGCCGCACTGGCAACTCAATTTGTTGAACTTGAATTGACTTTAATATTGTCATACAAATTCATCGCAAAAGTGAGCCAAAATTAATTCCTAGCTAAGTATATCTTATTAGGGGTAGTAAATATAGAATATAAACTCAAGTACTGGCAAATCATATTCTCGATGCGTCTCAACCACACTCTAATTAGAGTCGGGGGTGTAACTCAAAGCCTTATCGGCACATCGTGGCCCACGCAACATGCCACGTCGAAACCATTCCACTTTACGATCAGCACTCATTGGTTAGGAACCCGCAACGGAAAAACCACGTTAATATTTTTTCTTGATATTTTCTGTTTTATTTTTGTCCGTAGTTAGTTCATCGTTGGTATGATTCCTCTACAGTCGAATAGATTTAGAACTATATTGTGTTGAGAGCCTTAAAACTAAAGTCCAGCAAGCTGCTTGAAGAAGGAATTTCCTGTAAATGTCAATTAGTCCATAGTTATTTCCGCAATGTTTGTTTCTCCCGCCAAAGAGCAATGTAAATGCACTATTGTGTTTCAGATTGAAGGAAATTGTAGCCAGAGTAGTTACTGGACATGTAAAGACTTAACAACTTATGTCTCAGGATAGCGAGCGCAGTGGAATGCCAAGCATTGCTTTTTAATTTTAGGTGTTGTTTGATTTTACTACTGTTAATGCGGGTTCCTATCGCTTTCTATTAGGTGAAAGGCATGCTTGTCTCACCATTCATAGCACTAAAAAAAGTTAATCCGTTGTCGATATGACCCATCTATAGACTTTGAAAATTCAATTCTTTGTGGCCTTTCCGCTTTTATATTTCATAAAACATTATCCAACAAAGAACTAATATTACGAAACGTATCAGTCAATTTCATTTTCATTTTGTACTGGTATCGATAGAGTATCGAAATTCAAAGGCGAGCGTACTCGGGCAGGGCAGTGAAACGGCTTCCTTTGGAAACTGAATCGCTGGTACGTGGTAGGTGAAAATATTAGTTACACTGACTGGCTTTGTCAGAGGAGGTATTGAACGGGTATAATAGAGGATATATTGGATAGGATGGGGATATAGAAATGGAGCCAGGGAGTTTTAACGCGGAAACAATATTAAATTAATTAATTAATTAATTTAATAGCTATCTTGATCTCACCGAGGACCAACTTAATAAACTTGAGCGTCTTCAAAATTTCTGTATTAGATTTATATTTGGTCTACGCAAATATGATCATGTTTCCGAGTTTCGTGCTAAGCTCAAGTGGTTACCCATACGACTTCGTCGGAATGCTCATATTCTTCATTTTCTTTACAATATCTTGTTTAATCCTCTCACTCCTACATATCTTAAAGAACGTTTTCTATTTCTCCATGAGACACATTCGATGTCCTTGAGGTCGTCGGAGAACCTGAAGTTGAGAATGCCAGTGCATACCACGAAGTTCATGGATCAGTCGTTTACAGTCCAAGCTGTTCGACTGTGGAATGCACTACCTGTTAAAGTGAGACAGGCTCAAACACTAACTGCATTCAAAAAAATGGTCAAAGATACCTTTCTCTCTGAACAGCCAAAATGAAAAGTATAATTCCTTGCATTTGAACCTAAAAGTAATTTATAGTATATTTATTTATGTATGTATATATATCTGTAGAAATATATATATATTTATATTTATAATAGGTGTATGTATATAATTATGTATCATATATTGTGTAAATACTAATTATAAATAATTCGTCTATTATTATTTTATTGGAGCTTGTATCCTTTTTTTTTTCTAGACTGCCCTCTCATCTTTTCCTTTTTTTTCTATCCATCCAAAGGTTGTCTGTAAGAAATCGCCTAGAGCGATAAGACCGCCAACTGTACTTTTCTTTTTCATTTGTAATATATTTAAGTGTTTATCCTTTTTTGTGCAGTTAAGAATAAAATAAATAAATAAATAAATAAATTTTATGGGAATAGTACTGGTGGTAGGTCTCTCATAAGTGAGAGGCCATCTGGGTAGGTACCACCGCAATGCCTATTTCTCCCGTGAAACAACACTGCTTAAATGCACTGTTGTGTTTCGGATTGAAGGACATTGTAGCCAGAGCAACTACTGGACATATTGAGACTTAACATCTTATGTCTCAGGATGGCGAGCGCAGTGGAATGTTGCTACTGTTTATGAGCGGTTGTATCGCTTACCATCAGGCGAACGGCTTGCTCGTCTCGCCATTCAAAGCAATAAAAAAAAAATTGTAGCCAATGTGTGGCTGAAAACTGTTACAGCCTGGCCATATTCCATTTGAATTGGGTTAAACTAACTATTAAAGATGTGGCGTTGTGACAATATATTATTCGTATTATAACTATTGAATGCATGTATTCATAACATATACTTTATTATGGCTACTTATTTATATAACTTTGTATATAAGTATATTCGTGATCTTGGTACAGAACCCTAAGTGATTTCCCCTTATAAACTTGGCCGTATTCTTTAGCTTACGCCGACATCGTTAGGATTCTGTAAGTGAAACTCTTTTCGGGAATGATTTCGAAAGCTTAGACTTTTTTATTTTTTTATATAAACGTAGTAAATAAGCACCGAATGGAAAGTTTTATAACTTTCCATCTTCTCAATAGTTAAATTACCTAGAGAATTTTATATGCATTGTAAGCATTTGAATATTATAAGAAATATATTCAGCAGTAAAGTATTGTATTTTATATTTATTTCAATCTTTATTGTACACTAGATATGGTGGTGGTCTTTTCGCACAAGGCAATTTCTGACAACCATTGGATGGATATTAGAGAAAAGGACATTTTACTGTTATAATTATAATTATTGTTTTTGAATCAAAATATGGCATCGAAATACAATTGCCTTTACGACTTGCGATACAGTTGATGCTGCAATAACCAAATAAAAACGATTTAATATACATTTTTATAGTCCTTATCAACAGTCCTATCAACAGTAAAAAGCCCTACCTATTAAAAAGAAAAATCATATATAACGGGTATATCAAGACTGCTACCGAAAACGAAGCGGGGTGGTAGTTTTAGTGACTACAGACACAATGCAACTAAAAAATTCGCAAAGAAACACGACATTTTTTTTATAATTTTTTAAATATCCTAATTTTTAGGTGGTAAATCCATAGTTTTTGCTAAAATAATAATTTAATCTCTTTAATGCCTTGAGTCTTTATTAATAAAAGTGTATACAATATTTAAAAAAAATATACAAACAAATGACGCACTTCTTTGCGAAATTTTTAGTTGCATTGTGTTTGTAGTCACTAAAACTACCACCCGGCTGCGTTTTCGGTAGCAGTCTTGATATACCCGGTATATAAACAAACTGCTACTTCAAGATAAACTAACACAGACTTTCCAGTACATTTGAAACTCCGTTGAGCCGTTTAGCTACACATCTATCGGAGACACTACGACGCACTCGCATCTAAAATACATAATATCTAAGCACCAGAATTTCAGATTTCAAATTCAAAGCACACGTACAATTTGACTCTCTACTGGTACAGTTGAGCGTATAGAGATTGACAGAATATCTTTATGTACTGACAGAATCTCCTTTCATTCCTGAGATCCATAAATGATACTTAAATACGAGTATTATTTAGATTGAGGATGAATAAATTATTTTAACCGAAATACAGCATCCGTGGCGTAGTTGGTTAGACGCCGCCAGTGAAACAAGAAGCTGCGGGTTTGATCCCCGATATGATATGATCAAGATAATTATTTGTACGCCCCACAAATATTTCTTTCGGGTCTAGGTGTTTGTGAGACCGTAAAGTCTCTTGTAATACCTGACATGCACAACACAACAATCGTCTTAGTATTTGAGGTCAGAACTATGTATGTGACTGTTGGGTGTTATTTATTTAAATGAAACAAGAATAGGTAATATTTGCTTTCTTTCAATAGAAAAATAGCTTACTATTTCTGGGTCTTATTAGGATGATATTACTTTATTTCTTATTTTTACCCCATATACCCGATAAATACGAGATGATGTGAAAAATTTGGAAAAGCTACATATCAAAGCAAAAATTGCGACATAAAAATCCGCTAAGGGAAAATTACAAACGCTCAAATCCCATATTCTTGCATAAAAACTACGATTAATCATTTCAGCGCACATTTCGGACGCTCTACAAACTGGGTGCAAAAAGTGCACGGATACGCAGAAGAAATCCATACGTCGAGTCATAAAGCACATGATGGAAAACGAACCAGACTCCTGGAAACACCTTGTGGAGAAGTACGACCCGAAGAACACATACACTACTAAATACGAGAAGGAAATCAAGAACATCAAGTCTTAAATTACCGAAAATAAACTAGGCGAAAATACACGGATTCAAAAATACGTAATTCAAAATTAGTTGTAGGTATTATTTATTTATTAGGTTAGATTTTAGAATTATACTACTTATGAAATGTATTTATTCCACTAAGAGTTTCTACCTAGCCTTAAAGGTATTCAGGCATGAAGTTTATTACGTCGACAAATAAAAACCAAACTTGTGATAATGAGATTATCCAGTCTAATTTATTTTTATTTATTTAGCTTCATATATAAAAGTATACAAGGCGGACTTAATGCCAGTGGCATTATCTCTCAGTCGACCTTTAGGTGATGCAGAGATGAGCTGTAGTATACTACTTAATACTTAATTAAAAGATAACGAGAAAAAAAATATAAGTGATTAAATAATGATATTACATATATTATTATTCGAATGAAAAAATAAACAAATAAATAATAACATAAATATAGATGAATAATTCAATTAATTATTGTATTATAATAAAAACCAATATAGAATGATACATATCGTATAACATAATTATGTATATATAAGTAGGACCATTATGTCTTAAATTATTTTGAATAAAGAGCAAGTTACAAAATGACTTTTATATTTATTTCCCCAGTCTTAATTTGACATAGATTATTTGATTTTACACTTTGCTGCTTTTTGGTAAAACTGTTTTAGGAATTAATGAGTTTATCATGAGACTTTTTTCTGTATACAATGTTTCTAAAAGATTTATTTTATATACTGGGATCTCAAGACTGCTACCGAAAACGAAGCCGGTTGGTAGGTAGTTTTAGGGACTACAAACACAATGCAACTAAAAATTTCCCAAAAAAACGCGACAATTATATTTTATGATTTTTTAAATATCGTCATTTTTGGTTGGTAAATCCATAGTTTTTGATAAAATAATCATTTAAACTCTTTTATACCTTAGATTATTAATAATTAGTCTTGATATATCCTGTATATTTCATTTCACACTAGAATAAAAAAACGAAAATAATCCAATGATAAGATCAAAAGCTCTTAAACAGCCTTTATTAATTAAATTATCATCGAGAACTCGCTTAAATATTCTCAATAAGTTATCCAAGGCTTATTTATGTATTTATATTGTCATTATTGTACACTAAACCATGAAATAAATACAAGGAAAAATCAATAAAAAATAAAAGTACCATTGGGGGTTTATCGCTCAAAGGCAATATCTTATAACTATGGGGTGGATATAAGAAAATAATAAACAATGGGCAGTCTAAAGTGGAAATAATACAAGTTAAGTAAAAAAAGTATGATAAACACAGGTAATTTAATAGCTACAAGTAATAAAAAAAAACTAAAATACACTTAATTTAAACAAATACATACGTACACACGTACAAATATAATTAAAATATAATAAAGTACCAGTGCATATAAATAGGTTAAGTTATTCTCGTATATTGTATTTTGTTTTTATTCACCTTAATGTGGGCCAATAATAAATTTATTTCCTTTCTTTCTTTCTTCTTTCTCGTAAATGACTCAATTCAGTGACAAATGTAGTAATCTTTGACCACTTTTTTAAATGATGATAGTGTTCGTGCCCGTCTCACCACAACTGGCAGTGCGTTTTAAAATCGAACAGCTTCAACTTGTCCATAAAAGTCGTGGTGTTCAAGGGCATTCTCACCTCCGAGTTCACTGTCCAATTTTATTTTTAAATTTACAGATAATTACGGTCGCACATACACACAAGGTTTATTACGCATATCAATCTAAAACTACAACTCAACTCAGAGCTGTATAACTACCGAAAACAGACTTCGTAAACGATTGACACCATTGTAAAACTAGCCACAAAATTGGTTGTATTTTTAAAACAATAAAACTTACATACAACTGAATCTGAACCGTATGTGACAGTGTTAAAATTCAAATCGGATTGTAGTGTCAAATCGTTTTAAGTTAATGGTAATTAGTAGCTTTTGGCGAGCATTTCCACTTGGCAGTTTATGGCTCCGTTTTATTTGTTGTGAAATGCTTTCCTTTTGTTTACTAAAGTTCACTCCACAGATTAACTGGGTATATGTGGTTATTTGTGGTTAAATGGACTAAGGATTGGCTTTGAAACCGCAACAACAATTGGCGATAATTTAAAATGAACTGACTTATGAATGAAAATATTGAAAAGGTTTCACTTGTTGTAAAGTAATAACATTGACAAGTCGTGTTTAAATACATTGAAATGACCTCTCTTCTGACGCGTAAAATACACATCACTGTATAAAACTGAGGGCAAATATTATAAAATACAAGTAAATAAAAACCGTGAAATGAACTGTGTCACAAAACACGAATCAATACAACAAATTCAATTTTTTTTATTTTTTTGATCCGTTGAGTCGGATATTTTCAATATAATTATTACATTATATTTCTTCTATTATCGACTAATCGATATATTTTCATAGTAAAACACTTTTTAGGACCTCAGTCATTGCGCTGATCGGAAAGAGAACAGAAAATTTTAAAGTAAAATACAACTTGTTTTTTTTCAGATATTTTTACGTTCCATAATAATAGATGTTAATTTTAAAATTCATAATAGGAAAACCTCGAGCATACCATAATACTAAACGAGGCTCAGAGTCCTCAACAGTCTCCAATATACGATACTGAGAGGCTATAAACTTACAAACAGGCCCCGGACGTCCTACTTGGTGGATAAACGAGCACGCGCAAGAATAAAAGTCCACTCAACTTGGTTAATATATTAGCGTTTAGGTCTTTTTTTATATTCAATTTAGTTCGGTAAGTTTCCCTATAGGAAGGAACTATTTGATGAGAGGAAATTGAGTAATAATTTGGTTTCTTAGAAATTAAACCAAATCAGCGATAAAATCCGTTAATAATAGTTTTATTTCAATGAGTAATAATTTGTTAATTTGTATGTTGACTTTTGGATTATAGTGTTTGTATCCATCAAATATACATATTATAGAACATTTTCTTTTTTATTGTGTTGGCGAGACGAGCGCAAGATTCACCTAATACTAAGCGATACGACCGCTCATGGATTCTAGCAAAACCAAACAACGATATGAATTTCAAAGCAATTTTTGGTATTCCGCTGCCCTCTGGAGATATAAGATGTCTCAATATGTGTAGTAGTTACTCTGGCTTCATTGTTCTTTAAACCGGAACACAACAGTGCATTTACACTGCTGTTTTGTGGGATAAATGGACATTGGCTCCCTTTATCGATATAGCAATTACTACACGTATCCTATCATTTTTAATTGTGGCTGGAGTCTTTTGGCTCGTGGATTGATTTTAAAACAGCTTTTTAAGTTTCTTAAAGAAATTTTGGCTGAGCTCAACGATATACTAATAATGAATCAAATACATAAGTTTTTTTTTTTATACTGGCCTGGCATAGTGGCGACATTGCACCTGATGGAAAGTGCCAATGCCGCCCAGGCAGAGTATCCATTGGCATCGGACGGCAGTCCCATGCCAATGGAAACAATTATGCCGGCCTGCTAAGGTGCCTCTTCACACTGCGGCGGAAGGACCCAGGATTGTAGGAAGGAGGGAACACGTGCGCCGGCAAACAATTCCACAGCCTGACGGTGCGGCACAAAAACGAATTTGAGAACCGTTTGGTTCGCGCCGGGATGGTGTGGACCGTCAAGCTATGGCTACGCAAGCCAGCACGCGTGGTTCTGGTTAGGAATGGAGAGGAGGGGATCAAGTTGAACAATTCTTCAGAGCACTCACCGTGATACAGTCGGTAGAACACGCTTAGAGAGGCGACATCTCTCCGGAGTTGTAGCGACTCCAAGTTGCTCGTAACGTCTGCATCATTCACAATGCGGATGGCCCGCCGCTGCAATCCAGATATTACGCCCTCGATGTGATTCCTTGGATTGAGATCACAGCGGATATCCACACCAAGGATACTCAGGTCATTCCGCACTGAGAGGGGAGTACCCTGAAGAATGGGGAGGGGAGAGAACGGGGATTTTTTGCACGTAAACGCACACACCTGGGTTTTCTTAGTCGCTGAATGTTCATTATGAAATCTTGGAGAAGAGCCCAATATATTCAACAGTAGACTTTGGAGCCCATATTAATTTTTGTACATTGGTCTATCTTTATCTAAATATGATGATTGTAATTAAAAAAAAAAACACGCAATGCCGTAAAAATGCACTATTTATTAAGTTTCACTTTGAATTTTGTTTCACGTCAACAACCTCATTCTGTTAACGCGTTACCCTAATTTCTATTGCGGGCACTTCCCACATTTTCGGGTAATTAAAAAACAAATAGCCCGGCCACACCCAACATTTCCCTTCACATTGCGTGGACTGTAAATATTAAGTGTATGAATTATAATGAGTTATTTTAAAATCCGTGTTGACCTACCCTCATTAATGCGAGATTTATGGAATTTCCGGGGTCAAAGTGCTGATTTATTTTGAAAATGCAACTTTGTTTACGGTTTTTTTAACTAGAATAAAGTTGTTCATTTTACACTGGACCGGTTTTGGAACTTATCTCCAAATGAGATATCATAACACATTTATGATCTAAGCACTGTGGATGTTCAAGGGCAGCACTCTCTAACGATCAGGTGACTCGTTTGTTCTTTTGATACACCTATTTTATAAAAAATATGCTGGTGCCACTAGAGCTTCAGTACAGACTGAGTCGGTAAATAAAAACATACCTATACTAGCATGAAACCATACTGTGTTGATACCTTGTATGACAAATATATCAATTCACTTTCGTATTTTGACAGCCTCCGTGGCGCAGTCGGTTAGACGCCGCCTGTGATACGAGAGGCCGCAAGGTCGATCCCCGCGCCGAGATAAATGTTTGTGCGGCCCACAAATATTTCCTTGTGAGACCGAAAAAGTCTCTCGTAGTTCCTCATACCCACGACACAAGACACGATCTTTGTGGGGTCAGGACTATGTATGTGACTGTTGGGTGTTATTTATTAATATATTTTTATTTTAACATAAAGTACCTACTTTACTGGGCACTTCTCCCGACTCTCAGGAGTCGCCTCAACTATCTGATCGAATGAATCTACAACCAGTAACTCTCAACAACAGTCTCATATTCCGGGAAGTTAAACATAAATGTACAAACCGAATCGTAAAATTAAAGCAATGTTAACAAAGCAAAAAAATACCTGAATTGCTAATAAAAAACAAACGGTCCCAAATTAAGTCAAATAAAACTCAAAGTATAAAAGAACATTATTAAAAGCGAATGAGCAATTTGAAAAGCCCTTTAGCAAATAATACCTGCTGAAAGGCGAAATCCCTGTCCAACACAAAACAGTCAAAGTTTCTTTTATAGGAATTTATACTGAGTGGAAATGGTATATAATTTTTACTAAATTTACTTTGTTAATAAAGTATAGGAATTCCTGTGGGAACTTGGATTCTATTTTTTTGTCTTTAAAGGAAGCCTTTGTTCGGAATTGGACTATATGCAGGTGATGGTGATGATAACATTCTGAATTATTTTTTGCTACGAGATGGACTATATGGCCTAACCATTCTCAATTATACTCTCGATTGTAGAGGAGGCCCGTGCCCTGCAGTGGGACGTATATAGGCTGATACAGATACAGATGAAACACATCATGTTTCATAGGGATGCTCATTTATATAAGTTATAAATGCTGTTTTTTATACACAACGTGACACATCTACACATCTCTCGACAGCGTATATGGGGAGAGGTGTTTAAAAATGGAATATTACCAAACAACTTAGCTTAAAATATTTGATATTTTTACCTGAACAGGTTTCCATGCTGGTCTAAGTGGCCCTAAAAATGATCAGGCACACACATTACGCAGCGCGTTTAGGGTTAAGTAGAATTTTGCGTGACGACGTGAAAAATTCCGAACAGACGGGCAGTAAATGGGTTAAATTATGACTGTTAACGTTTTTATGATGAACGTCTTTGTAAAACGATATTTCTTATTACCATTTATTCGCTTTTAGGGTTAACATAAAAGTTTGGAAGTATTCAAAGTTTCGTAATAAAACAAATTCAAACCTGAATTATGTTTTATAATGTTCTGTTTATTTTTTCTAGTTCAGTCTATTTCCATTCCTAATAGAGACTACTTAGGGTCCATTAATTCCAGCGAAAACTGTAATATAAAAGGTGACAAGGCAAATTCATCCTTAACTAAAATGCATAATGCCCATGTTTCTGTACGACTCTAATGTGTGTCAATCGATGTTGTAATACCAATAGTGAAATTTACCTGTCAACTCCTAAAATAATAATACAACATTTTTGGAGGTATTATATATTATACACCATTTCTTTTTTAACAATAAACGTATACAATAATAACTAGAAACGTAAACCCTAGGTAGTCTATATTTATGTTATTTGTACATAATATGAAATAACATCAATATTATCGCCCATGACCAGCAGCAAAATCAAGCAACACCAAGAATTACAAAGCAGTGCTTGGCATTCCACTGAGTCCACTGACACGTCGAATTTAAATACTGTTTTCAATAGAGTATTTCGGTTATATATTTCTGTACGATTCAGATGAAATCAGGCTTACGGCAAAGCATTTTACTGCACAGACGAATCCATTTTCCATTCGATGAGCCAATACGAAAATGCATTTATATTTGAGTACATTGCGCCTTCACATATTGAATTTGGATTAAGTTATTTTAAAGAAACTTGTTCACAAGACTCCGAATTGGTTCCAAAGAGAGAGTATTTAGATTAGATTGAAGTGCACGAATAGAAAATAAATGTATTTAAAGAGTTAAGCAAAGTAAGCCTGAAATACTAAGTTTTTTTATTGCAATGAATGGCGAGATGAGCATGCCGTTCGCCTGATGGTAAGCGATATGACCGCTCATGAACAGTAACAAACAATACCTTGAATTACAAATTAATGCTTGGCATTCCACTGCGCGCAAATAAGTTTGAAGTCTCAATATATCCAGTAATTACTCTGTCTACAATATCCTTCGATCAGAAACACAACAGTGCATTTACACTGCTTAAGTACACATATAATTAGTCTTCGGGTTACGATTCTGTTACCTAATGAAAACGTTTTGTGCAGGAAATCTATAGCGATATAATCGTAAACAATGGGATTTTTGGTAATACAGAACAGACACAATTCTTTTGTAGCAAAGACCCATCAATTGATAGCACTCGAAACAATTAATTGTATCGTTATAAGTAATATCTATTTCAATTCATTAAGCTTTTTATAATTCATTACTAAATAAATTACACTCGAATGAATTCATAAATTGGCCGCTTTAATATCAATTTCGTTTTGATAGTTATTTTTATAATTATCCACTCTAAACTGACCACTCTGCCTTTAACGGTAAATGCATTTGTGTCAAAACTCTGTGTGGGAGACGATATTCTCTCGAAAAATATTCTGAAATACAGTTACAGTTTTCTAGAGATACATATAGATTGTCACTTACTCGAAACAATATCTAGAATATCACGTGAAATATTTCAACAATTTAATATATTCTGCAGTCGCCCATTGGTCTCGAGTCGCGCGTTATTGCAGTTCTAACAAAATTCATATCCGAAAGTGTCTCGAGGTGTGCAGTTACATTTTATAGTTTCAATAATTGATTTTTTGGACCTTGAGGCTGTATCTGTATCAGCCTATATACGTCCCACTGCAGGGCACGGGTCTTGTCTCCAATCGAGAGTACGATTTAAGGAATTAAGCTATATGGTTCACGATGTTGACGTATTGCTGTTTGGCGGACTTTACATACCATAGAAAGTCTTACAAATCTTGTGTGGTGATTGACTATTAATGCATCAAAATTTCGGTGTGCCCTGGGATTTGAACCTGCGATCACAGTGATTACAAGAATACCGTGACCGTGAAGCCTTGGCTTCGAATTATGGTATACTTTGCAGCTTTTAAATTTTTAAAACCTCGTATAAGTCTCGCCAGAATTTTGGCTTGGCAACATGCCCAGCCTATATACATATTATGTATGCATTTCGCAACACTTGTATTTTGCCAAATCGGTACTTTGTAGGTTCGCAGGAGCGTGCCAGCTAACGTTTTTCAATTATTTCTTCTTGCACCTTTGGAAACCTAAGGCAAAACCGGACTATCAATTCCTAGCTGTTTTTATAAGGGTAAGGTATTGGCAACAATTATTTAATTATTAACCGACTTCAAATAAAAATAATTTTGAGAAATTTAACCGTTTTCAAAATTGAAATATAAAGAGAGAAATAAAAATACTCTTTTAATGAATATAAAATACCTAAATATGCCAAACAATGTTTTGAGGTCGGTGCCAGCCTTTATGTTTGGGGCCAGCTATGCCCCGCGATTTGTACAGAATAGTTTGTAGTGTTGGTATATTTACGTAATTTAGATTTATTACAAGATTAGGTTTTAGTACAATTTTGAATTTCGTTGATTTTTTTTTCTAATATTTTTTACAATTTTCAGAGATCACGATAAAAAAACTTGCAGATCATTTTCCCAACTTCCTGCGAGTGTTTTGAGTACAAAAACCCACGTGCACACGGTAACAACCCTCATTATAAATACAGTAAAGATGCTACCTTACCGCTGTGACATTAGTATTAATGCGCCACCGACCCATGTCTCGTCGTCTCGCAGTTAAACTGTCCCATTTAACCTCGATTAATCACCGGCTTAAACGCAAGGTTCAGCTTGATTTGATAATTAAATGCTTGTATGATTGCACGTCGGGATCAGATGTTGGATTACGAGGAGTAACGAGACTCTTATTGGTTTGAGGAGTTAAGTGGAATCAGATCAAAAGAGAGCTGGATGGGGGCTGAGGATTGCTATATTTAGCGTAAACTTAATGTAATTTGTTGATAGTTGAATACTGTCGAAATGTCGGACACCCGCCTACAAGTTGGACGGACGACCTGGCTAAGATTGCAGGAAGTCCCTGGATGCAGGCCGCTTCCAACAGGTCGATGTGGAGATCCTTGTAGGAGGTCTATGTTCAGCAGTGGAGTTCCTGTGGCTGAGATGAGGATGATGATTATGAATATTTATTTCTAGCAGGTCTGCGTGGCGATCCGTGGGGGAAGCCTGTGTTTATCAGTGAAGTTTCTGTGGCTAAAGACAGAGAGAGATAGGGAATATTGGAATTGGTGCTGATGAAGGATAAACTCACGATTAATTGCAAAAGAGTAGGCAAATGTGCTGCTTGACAAATAGTTGATCTCGAACACAATTATACGATAGTGAGGCAAATTGCCAGGCACGAATTCTAGTCACAATTATTAAATACAATATTTTTACTGTCTCTGACTCCTAATACATCAAAAACTGAATATTAAACAAGGTGCCTTCTATTCGATTGATCGACACAAACGTTCCGGCCATTGACGAAAATACTTTAAGAATTATTGAGAAAAACTTTCAAGTACGCCAGTTTCCCCACGTATATTTTCATACACTCTGCTACTGAAAATATTCTGCTCTAAATTCACGTCAACGTACTGAATAATCTACATTTAGTTACTGCCCGAGGCTTTCTGAACTTTAGTCAGTTATTCTACAATATGGTGCTAATTCTATGGTATGTAAGTCCGCCAACCCGCACTAGGCCAGCGTGGTGGACTATATGGCCTAACCACTCTCAATCGTACTTTCGATTGTAGATTAGGCCCGTGCCCTGCAGTGGGACGTATATGGGCTGATACAATACAATACAATTCTACAATAAAATCTTATTTGACTTGTAAACTATTAAACTACGATATTATGTAACAAATTCTTCTTCGTGGGTTCATTCATTACAAAAAAAACTATGTTTCAATTATTCATACAATTGTTTCATTCAAACAATCATAAATTAGTAAAGAGTTCTTTGCATAGATTACTTAATAAAATACTACTTCATTATAAATTGATGGATTTGCTAAGTAAAGCGTTTCTATTAAGTCGGGAATCTCAGATAAGGATTAAGCAGATTGCAAGAGACGTAACAAACTAATCTGTATGGTAAAAAACTTTGTACAAAAACATAAGGATTAGGCACAACTGTGGGACGGTATGTGCTTCCTTCTGTAATCAAGAGCTATTCATTCACTCTTTGATGCGCTCTACGAAAGGATTTAACTTTTTAAATAATTATTTCAAGCTTTGATCCAATATATATACTAGATACAGGGTCCGGAACAAAATCACACACCAAAAGTGGCCGAGGTTGCTTATACTTATACATTTGAATTTCGAACTACGAGATGTAGCAAAAGTCTTAAATTACAGTCAACTTCAGGCAACAATAAACCTTATTCCCATGGACAGTAACAAAACCCAAGATCACCACGAATTACAAAGCAATGCTTAGCGTTATACTGCGCTCGCCCTCCTGAGACCTCATATATTAAGTGTCAATGTGTCCAGTAGTAAGTAGTAGTATAGTTTTAAATATACTTATAATAGATACGTATTTGATTTTTTTATTTACAAAGGAATCTACATTGATAGGTATATCTGAATAAATTGAAAAATCTATTAATATTCGCGTTATTGTCCCAAGAACATACATCCTTCTGGAGAAAACTGTCGTCGATCTGTAACCGAGATTGAAATTATTTGCTCTTCTCCTAAACGAATTCATCAAAAGGTTTATCTGAATGCAAAAAAACAACTGATTAAATAACAACAAGAAATAACAGCTAAAAACACACCAAAATGACATATGTACAAACCAAAAAAAATACTAAATAGCTTTTGGGGTAGGTCTTCCTTGGTGAGACATAAAATTTGCTTGAATCTGAGATTTTATCTCTTTTTAAGTTGGCGATCATTTTTCTTTTAGTGCGATTGTTAACTTCATTATCAAAAATATATACAAAGACCGTCTCCCGCATAAACGCCACAAGTGATTCCTAAACTTCCTTATTGTTTAGTTTTTCGTAATCTTTGAAAACTTTCAAGGAGCACCATTCTTGACTAAGTGCTTTACTCGTAATCGCCACTGTGCATTCGAGCCAAGGTTTTAACATACAGTCTGACAATAAATAAACAAAAATCTTGTAGAGCATTTTTCTCCTTTGCAATCATTCGGAATTGTGACTAATGCAAACATATTTTTAAAGAGGCTTTCGTTATCCATCGTACCTAATGCATAGCTTCAGAAGACCTGAGTTTTAGTTTATTTGTTGGATCTCCTCCCAAAAACATTACACCTAGTTCAATCAGTTTGCTTAATCGTGTCTTATTTTCTATCTTCTTTTTCCAATCGTCTTTGTCTAGATTTTTCTTCTTTTATGCCCTTTTTTTGTCCATACCACCTAAGCATCCCGGTCGACCTGGCTCTCTATTTCTTCAAAATACTTTGTCTTCCTCTATTTTCATTCTCTCAAATTCGCAATATCGAATAGTTTTTCTAGGTCTATTTAAGTTATTGTCACGGTGGTTGAATATTTCTTGAATCTTGAGTCTTCTAAATTATATTTTTTTTGCATTTCTCCAAACGTGATACAAATCAGTAAGTTTCTCCACACAATTAGGTAATGTGGGTATTCTGGCTTTTCCCAAAATATAATGCACTCCCAAATCGCAAGATTTGCACTTTCAAACGAAAACTTGCCAATTTTGCACCATTCATTTGATTCACAATTTTAAAAATCTCGCTTAATATGACAAAAGAAACGTATAGTTACAGGTCGCTGCGCCGATACTCGCGTAACTTGTATGGAAACCTTTAAATTGCAAGTCGGCACGGGTTATTGTTTGTAAAACGGGCTTATATTTTTTTCTATGCTATATTGGGTTTATACGAAAGTTTTTAAAAAAAGGTATGCGTTGAAATATATTGAACTCGAAATTTAAGGGACACCCTAATGTTTACTATTAATTTTATATAATTTACAAAATACTTAAAAAATGTTTCAATATAAAAACACTTTCTATAATCAAACCTTCCAGTTACATAGGGTACGTGTACTATCTTAATTCTTATCTTGTTACTACTGTTTGATGGCTTCTATCTTTGACATTAATTCACAATTTTGCTAGAACTGCGATGACGTCCGTATTCACACTGCGCCATCTCTCTAATTATATTAAAAGAAAGCTCTTCTTGTTTTACCGACAATAATCAAAGGATGCATATATTCAAAGGGAATTAAAAAAATGTTATTTTCTTACTTATATTATATCCAAAACCTCTAATTGTAATAATTTATCAGTCACTCGTTTAGCTTTTATATCAAAATTGTTATAGCTGGAACACTAAAGTGTGGCCATATACAAAATGCCAGGATGAACTTTCGCTAGCCAGATAGTATAGCCTTTGCCATTTTCGACACATGCGTATTAGATTCAGAAATCACACAATTTATGGTCAAATAACAACCTACGCGGTTATTCGTACTCGGAAACTAAAAATGAGATCTAATTAAGTAGATTGTAATAAAAATATTTTCAAAAATAAATTTCAGTTTATCTTTTCAGTGAATATATAAGTTAAAATAAAATTCAATAGAAATTGGTATTTTAATAAATATCTAACATACAATACGACATACAGAAATTGGTAAATATAAGGTAGGTACAGCTGATTCGAAAACAAATATTTTATCGTTTATCCATTTAAAGCTGTCTTCAGAGAAGTACCTTGAACATATGACGCTATACTTTCTCGAGAACCACTCAGTACCACGAGATGTAGCTCTGTCCATTGGGACTTATCTTTAGCACATTTAGGAAACCTTAAAGAGAATGTATTAAAATGTTTTATGTTTAAACTTTTCTTATATGGTTGTAGAAAACATTATATTTCATGTTATACGTTTGTTTAGATGTGAGCTGGTACAGTTAAATTTATTTTAAAATATATCGTATCAATGACGAAAAAGTGCAAAATGGAAATTATTTTACGTATTGGTACTAATATCGACATTAATTAAAATGCATGTGACCGCAACACCGTTGTGAAATGTGTTAGGAGAAGCGTTTCCAAGGCGATGCGTAAAAAGGACATGCATACAATTACAGTAAGAAGTGAAAGAGATAAATACGAAAATAACCATTATAAATTGAGCTGTGTGACACGTAAAATGTAAGAAATATTTTACCGATGTAAACTTATACCATCTTTCTTCTAACTGGATGTCCTGCTATTGCTCCCACACCACTTGAAACTGCACGTAGTTATATTTCCATATTATTTTATAGACGAAATCCACGGGAATAAACCGTCAAAATAAATAGACTTATTTTATTTCAATGACACTGACAGGTCAAAGACGTGGTCGCTACTGACGTTGCGCGTAGTTCCACAGCGCATCCTACGTGCAAAAGCACTAAAGGCATTACACGCGTCAGTTGCCTGTGATGTGGTATCTATTGGGAGTGATCTGTGCGTTCCCACAAGTATCTTATAGAAATTATATCTGCTTTTAAGTATTTATAAGAAATCCATACTTGAATATGTTGCAAAGGAATTGACGTGTTCACAGCTAAATAAATTAACTTTTTTTTTATTACTGTGAATGGCGAGACGAGCAAGCCGTTCGCCTGATGGTAAGCGATACGACCGCTCATAAGCAGTAGCAACATTCCACTGCGCTCGCCATCCTGAGACATAAGATGTAAAGTCTCAATATGTCCAGTAGTTGCTCTGGCTACAATGTTCAATCCGAAACACAACAGTGCATTTAAGCAGTGTTGTTTCACGGGAGAAATAGACATTGCGGTGGTACCTACCCAGATGGCCTCTCACATATGAGAGACCTACCACTAGTGACACCAACCAGCGACCACAACTGAACATAAAGATTTTAAAAATTACCACAAACTCTAGAGAGACTTATTGAAAGATGTTGGATTCCACTCAACATAATAATTTAGAAACTAATATTTTCTTAGAATTACGCGAATGTTACAAATTCAATTAAAATTATTATTTACGGATTGTATCCGCCCCGTGACCACGAAAGCTGTTAAGTAATGGAAACATCGGAAAGTTAAAAATGTAAAAATTATACAAAATCCGCAAATAATAGTTTTATTTCAATTTAAAAACTAACAAAGATTTTAATAGAGATCGGGTGAAACCTGTTGACATGTATTTGTCATATCTCCAGCAAGTATGATGAATTTATAAATATAGAAAATCTTCAATGTAGTGGACTATAAGGTCTAACCCTTCTCAACCATACTCTCGATTATGGAGAAGACCTGTACCCTGCGATGGGACCTATACCATGCTGGTACAGATATAAAATCTTACCGTTTCACGATGTTTTTAACATCATGTTATCATAAAGTTTGATGACGACTGTATCAGCCCTTTACGTACCACTGTAGGGCACGGGCCTCCTCTACAATCGAGAGTAGAATTTAGAGTGGTTAGGCCATATAGTCCGCTCGGCTAGCCTAGTGCGAGTTGGCGGACTCCATGACTATTTATGTCTTGAAACCATAAAACCAAACGCAAATCAAATCTAAATGCCACATTCTAACCCATTAACCAAAGACAATAAAACCAACAAAATGAACTATAAAAACATGGCTGATTAAACCAAAAGCATATGTTCACTTCTAAACAAACGTGGAACTCTCACAAATGTATGTAAAGTTTCCTCCAATTTAGACAGACCCGGCAGTCGGATTGTTAGCTCAGCTGGACGAACAAAACGCTTTCTCTATCTGAAATTTGTATAAAAACTACGGAAACGTACCCTTGTCCTTTTCGAGTGTTAAGTAAACAGGGAATAGATTGATATTGTTGATACGTTTTAGGAGCTTGTTTGGTAGTTTCTGGTTTAAGATCACTGGAGTGGGTCGTATTAAACACGGAATGAGAGTTATTTTTATAAAATGATTTCTCTTTCTACTGCTCATGTATTGCCATTATTATCTGTAAATTTTAGTCATGGTAGATAAAGCCTTTACCTATTCCTACAATGTGTCAAACGTAAATCTTGTATTCTCTGACTTCATCTTATTTCTTTTCTCCTACGATACTTGAATTGCTTGCCACTCCCAACGGTACCCTTGATATAGAGGATGACTTCAGGAGTAGGAAGTATACATTACAGTACAGCTTGGCTATTTCAATAGATGATATTTTCAAATCAGATCTACCATTACACTACGGCGAAAACATAAGCACCGTGCCTATTTCACATCTTACTTCATCAGTTCCTTACATCTATAATGCACCCAATCTCTTTTTTTTTTATTGCAATGAATGACGAGACGAGCAGGCCGTTCGCCTGATGGTAAGCGATACGACCGCTCATAAACAGTATCAACATTCATCCTAAGACATAAGATGTTAAGGCTCAATATGTCCAGTAGTTACTCTGGCTATAATGTCCTTCAATCCGAAACACAACAGTGCATTTACGCAGTGTTGTTTCACGGAAGAAAAAGACATTGCGGTGGTGCCTACCCAGATGGCCTCTCACATATGCATATATCACATATATATAAGTATTATGGATGTTCACACGCTGCAGTTATCGTAAACGACCAAGTGTCTCAACGTTAACAATACCACTACTGCTGCAATACATCAGTTCTAAACACCTGGCTCCTTGACCTGCTTCGGAATGATCTGGATGGGCATCACGTCCTGATGGAAGATAAAACGGCTTACTAGTGATGTCCCACAAAATAACATTATCTCAGCGGATTCGGTCTCGATGAACGAGAAAGCCTGATAGGTATATATTCCGTCTGTATTCTATATACTTCTTGGTCGTGATTTTGAGAGACTTAGTTCTAGATGGTTTGACGCCAGTATTATCTGACTTTACAGTTGAATGTGAAAATAATAATTTAGTGTGGTTTCCAAAATGAATGAAAAATATCAAGCATGGCTCTACGTCAAGCCATGCTTGATATTTTTCATACAGTCAAATCAAAGATAATCTCTATAAAATTAGTCAATAAAGCGAGCTTTAGAAATCTAGATTTTTTCAATTTAACTAAACCCAGAAATCTCTCATAATACATTCTAGACACGAAACAACGTTGATTTCTAAATGAAATTGAACGTGCGCGAGTTGTGATTGACAATCGCTGTTTGTTTGTTGTTACAGTAAACACGTCAGTTGTAACTACGTCTGCGTTAAAGGCTTTGTGTGTTCACGGCTATGTAAAGACAAGATCACGGTGTGCTATTATTGAGGATAGTATTTCTATTAGATTGTATCTTAAGGTCGACGAGGAATCAACTCAACAGACGGTATGTGCTTACAGATCTTGTACATCTTAAAAACTAGCGTGCCATCATATCTACATATGCATCACAGAGAAGTCGACGGCTTCTTCATAGCCCTTTGAAGAGACAAAGGATAAGGGTTGAAAGATAAATTGGGCTTTCAGAAATCACATTCAAGGAATAAGCCACAGCAGATATACCACTTGATTAACTTCTGTGAATCAGTGTTATCAAACCGATCGATCCATTCGTACAATATTCCAACGGAACCACAGTACTACTCTACTTGAAAAACATCAATTTCAATACAAATACCCCGAACATTCGGCCACGTAGCCCGAAAAAGCGAAATGTTTCAGTAGAACACTAGTAAAAAGTGCAGGCTTTACTTGAAAAAACATCCTTCCCAATACAAATACAACGAAAATTCGGCCACGTATCCCGAAAACGCGAAACGTTTCAGTACAACACTGGTATAAAGTACTTACCGTGGATTTATGGCCAATAAAACGTAACTAACGAGATGAGTTGAAATTTCAAGATGCACTCATGACTCAGTTAACAACTTTCCTGTGTTACTAAAAGCGGAACAGATAAGACGCCGTACAAACTGACAGGCGTTCATCATGTATAGATATTTTCATAGCGCTGAAATATTTACGATGATACTGCATAACGCTTTGACACTGTGATCAAGTTCCAGAAAAGAAGAGTCTGTATTACCAAGAAATATTTAAATAAGCATAATTATCGTTGTTAGTGCAGCACTATAAGATGTGGAGTTTCTCTATAATACCACAATTAATTACCATTCATGGTGACAAAGAAAGTGATATTGGATTCTTCTACTCATTAAAAGCCTGGTGTCGGAAGTTTGTGCGTGATATGGCGATAGAACTCGCTCGGAAGGCGAAACAGGCACATAGAACGCATGGCAATATCACGGATGATGTGCAGTTATCCATTTTCTTGATTTCTATATAACTAGACGAAAACACAGCCCGGTAAATATGCAGTATTTTAAATATTAAGTTGCTGTTTTTTCTAATTACTGAAATATTTAAATTTCGAAACTGTAGAAAGGTCAATTGTCAATCCGTATATTTCGCGAAGGTGCGCAACCTGTTACACTGGTCCCTGGTAATGGATTTTTTCAACGAAGATTATTCCTCTATTATATCTAAATTAAAGAAATATAAACCTTTTGAAGCAAGAAATATAACACCATTCACCTCGCACGGGTCTCGTACGAAAGTGTTACAAAGATCCCATTCAGTGAAAATATTACGTCGGCTTACTTTCTTATTTTGCGAGGTGTCATTTTCAAAATGCGAAGATGTTTGCCACATATACGTACGATATTTTCTACTTAATTCCCTCATCAAATTATACGAATTAGATAAAGGTGAATAAAGGTATGGCGTGTGCCTGCCGACGAGGCTTACACTCCACGTGTTGTTTCAAGGATTTCATGTACAATTAAAATAAACGAAATTAATATAATTAGTGTAAAATAAAAATTGGAAAATATTTACAAACATGAACAGATATAGCCTAGATCATGGAAAGACAATAAATAAAATATTTTACAGGAAAAAATGTTGACAATAGTAATATAGAAAATAATCAAATATCGATTAAATTAAATTAAAACATAAAACATAAAAAGGTTTCATTCCCCACAAAGCTAATATTAAAGAAGCAAATAATAACATACTTAAAATAAGTCGTGATGGATCGTTAAGTAACCCGAATGAAGAACACGTGAAATAGAAAGATTATTTGATACACGTCGTGGGCTATCACTAGATTCAAACTCGTTCTAAGGTTTGACATACAATTCTTGAGGTAAGCGTTCAGCTTTAGACTTTCTGTGACTGAGGTCTATAATATTTCTATTCTTAAATATTCTGATTTCTTATTTTTTAGACCTAGTAATTAAGATATTTATACACAATTTTAATATAATCATATTTTTAATTATTTTTTTCCCTAAATGTCTATGCATGCACTGATGGCTGAAAGTTATTTAAATTTTTAAATTTAATAATGTCATCAAGAGTGGTCACTCTTTGTCTTTAGAGAATATAAAATATGTGTAATTGTATCAACTCCCGTCGGACAATTACGTGCTAACATTTCTCTGCATTCGACAAAGAAGCCCTCTGCCTGTCATAAGAGGTGGTTTGAAATGATCATTAATGTCGCTGAGCTAACTACGGGGACGGCATGTCCTCAAGAATAATGACAGATCTGGTATATGTGTGTGTTTTTGGACTCCCACAACAATTTAATAATAATAATTAATAAATAACACCCAACAGTCACATACATAGTCCTGACCCCACACTAAGATCGAGTCTTGTGTCGTGGGTATCAGGAACTACGAAAGACTTTTCGGGCTCACAAACACCCAGACCCGGAAAAAATATTTGAGGGCCGCACAAACATTTCAAAAGACAACAGATTTTTTTTTAAATAGATAAGTTAAATAAATAAGTGACATTCTGTCTGAATGTCCAATATACGTCACACGTGTACTACAGGGCACGGGCTTCCTCCACAACCGACAGTGCGATTTAGAGTGATTAGGGTCTACAGTACACCACGCTGGCGTAGTGCGGATTGGCGGACTTTACATACTATAGAAAGTCTTATAAATCGCAATGGTATGCAGGTTTTCTCACGATGTTTTCCTTCACCATTTTAATGCGTGGTGTTCGTCTATCAATACACACATTGGCATAATCTATAGGTTTGTGGCAAAATTAGGAACTAAAAATAATATTTTAAAATTTGTATATTTATCGCATTGTTTAAGATATGTTTTTATAAAATAAAAAACAAGCATTTATACTGTCATTTTATCAGTTAACATGCCCAATATTAAAGAATGTGAAGAGAGAAAAACTATTATTATTTTGACAACAGTGCTGTCGGCGATTAATTGTAGACGACCTGTAATATCCAATCTAAAAGGCTTTTATCATTACTATGATAAACCTTTCAGAACGAAATGCCTTTAGTATTTTAGTGGAAGGTATAATCACGTATCGTGTGCATGACAGGCGGGGCGATAAATCAAGCGCAGGCCAACATAGTGAGCACCAAGCAACAAGTGCTCGTATCGATTTTGGCACCGGTGTATGTTTTTTTTTTCCAACCGATGTTTGTTTTGGCTTCATATGTGTACGCTCTTTGTATCTGTACTGAACTCTGCATATTATTGCATTCTAGATGCGATGCTTGGGCAGAAATACGAAGGCATTTTTGGTTTGGAAAAAAAATGATGACGGTAGGAATGAAAATTAATATTGTAAGTAATAAACATGGATTGGTTCTATAAATATTTATAATTACTGTTAGGCAATCAATAACTCTTAAGGTCAACCACAATTAAAAAGAAAACAAGTATCATTATTACCCCACTTTTTCATCATTTTCACGAAGAATCTTAGTAAGTTCTCATACCTAAGAATTCAAAAGAAAACTGGCAAGACATTTTTTTATTACAAACTAAAATTGCGTTTACTGAGCACAGAGCTCACTGTGTTTAAATTTAACCGCTGCTTGCAAAGGCTAAATTGTAAGTATAAAGACGATATTTCTTTAAGTAAATTGCAGAGCACAAAAAGTGCATATTATAAACGACAAGAGGTTGTCTTGAAATGAAAATTTCTAAAAGCGGTTGCAATAATTTTTAAAACTTGTTGTTAGGTAATATATTTACCGTTAAATATAAATACGCCCGATAGTCACATATGCCCGATAGTCTTGTGTTGAAACTTTTCGCCTCACAAACACAAACACCCAGTCTCTGTGCGGGGACCAAACCCGCGGCCTCGTGTTTCACAGCCGAAGGCTAAACAACTGCGCCACTGGGGCTGTCAGTGTAATTTACGACTAATAAATATATAGGTATAAATAAAGGATACAAATAAGATGATAATACCTAAATTTTATCCATACCTTAAAGTCAATATATGTATTGACGGACGTCAGAACATACGAATTTCCCTAATTTAAGACTCATAAAATAAACAAGAAGCTTCATGAGAACTACCAATGTTAAAACTACTTAATAATGCCAAAGAAGTATAACTACTTAATTATACGATGTAGAATTGCAATTAAATAGTTATTAAGTCCTTTTTAGAGGAATTTGGCCTTCTGTTGTTTATTTATACTGGAGAATAAGGTTCAAATATCTATATTTTTCTGTCCACCTTATACATTACACTCATGAATTCAATGCAGCATGACTTCTCAGCCATTTTGTCACCGACTAAATAACAAAATATCCCTAAGAGGTAAGAAAAATCCTCTCTAATGTTAAAGAAGTCATAGAACCACTAATGGACACAGCAAATAATTTCAAGAATAAGACAAGTTAAATATTCGTTTGGCTGAACGTTGTACATGATGCGGCAAGTTTCTGTCGCAATACCAGTGCGCGAGTTTAATATTTTTCACGTCAGGTTGACACTTCGAAGCCATACCGTGCCAGACTGTGAAATTATTTATTACCAGTACCCAGACAAGGAGATCTTTATGCCTATCTTTTTAGATCTAAAGAAAGCCTTTGATACTGTTTGTGTGCCCATTCTCCAACACAAGTTACAGAAAATTGGAATTAGAGATATTCAACTAGATATCTTCAAAGACTATCTTTCAAGTAGAACTCAGAAAGTAAAAATAAGTGAGCATATAAGTGATGAAGTAGAGATTACTTTTGGGGTTCCCCAGGGCAGCATCCTTGGGCCGACATTATTTTTAATCTATATTAACGATCTATGCAACATGGCTATTCCACATGCAAAAATCTTTTCCTATGCCGATGACACTGCTATCGTGTTTTATGGCTCATCTTGGAAAGCTATTAAAAGCAGTGCCGAAAATGGTATGACCCAGGTTGCAAAGTGGCTTACAAATAACCTCCTCACTTTAAACATAAATAAAACAAACTACATTAGTTTCAGCATAAACAACCGCACTCAACCTGATACAGACTTTAATGTCAAAATACATTACCAAACTTGCGCCACTGAAAACCAATGCACCTGTCCCATTTTAACAAAAGTCAATCAAACGAAATATCTAGGCGTTATAATTGACCAGAGGTTATCCTGGTACCCTCAAGTTGAGCTGGTTTCAATGAGAATAAGAAAATTCAATTGGATGTTCTCTACACTTAGACATGTCGTACCGCAGAATAAATCTAGCCCAAATACCCTCCTAAATAGGATATATATTGCATTAGTCCAATCCGTTATAATATATTGTATACCGGTATGGGGGGAGCGTTAAAAACGCGATTCCTGGAAGTTGAGCGGGCCCAAAGAGGTTTGCTTAAAATCATGTACTTTAAGAAGCGCCTTTATCCTACGGAAAACTTATATCAAATCAGTGACCTAATGTCAGTTCGAAAATTATACATACTACAAACTATTCTGAAACTTCATAAGTCACTTACCTTCAGTCCTGTTGACTCCTCAAAAAGAAGAAGGAAACCGGACGTTGTACCTGTCCCTAAAACTAAAACCGCTTTCGCCAACATCCAGTTTAAAAAACGTTCGGCGCAACTTTATAATAAAATAAACAAAGAGATAAATCTATATATTAAAACTTACCGTGACTGTAAATGTGATTTAACTACTTGGCTAAAACAATTAAATTATAAAGAGACCGAGTCCATCCTATAAAATATGAGTTTATTTTAATAACATGAATTCACACACACGCACACGCACACGCACACACACACACACACACACACACACACACACACACACACACACACACGCACACACGCACACACACACACACACACACACACACATCTACACACAATACACACCCACACATACACACACGCATACACATTCGCGCGTGCTCACTTACAAGAGCATTCGCGCGTTTGCACAATACCTTGCGCGATTACTTTTATATATCTGTATTAAGTTATGGAAGAGCGTAGGCTCCTAACACAGGCATTTATATGCCTAAAAGGAGACTACCACACCTAGACAATAAGATGAAATGTTTGTAAAAGTAATAAAGATATTTTTATTTTATTTTTTTATTTATGTCTACGTTGTAAATGACGTTATGTTTTTGCTAGTTAGGATGTATTTTGTGGAAAATGTTTTGGCGATTTTTCTTTGTTTGGGGAGATATTCTTATTCCTGATGAAGGCAATAACTTATTTAAGGAGCAAAAGCAGTTAAACAGTTAATGGAGTTTAATTAGTAGATTAATAATCTTTATAATTCTATCGCTTTTTATGAGCTGATACAATATTATTGGACACATTAATTACCTGAAATTGCATCTCCATGAAAGAAAAGTTCCAAATGAAAATGGTTAATATCTTTCAAAGCAATTATATTTCTTAACTTAAGTAAATACCTACTTCTTCACTCAAGGCATCCAAGTATAAAACAAGGAATATACGTCCCATTAAACTATTTATCCAGTATGCACTAAACGCATTCCCATCCTAGATAATTCTAACTCTTGTTAGCATACACTGAAGTGTGGCATCAACAGCGTTAGGAGCCGCTCAACACTCAGTTAAACAAGCCTGAACTAAGTTATAACACTTGGGAAGACAAACAACCATAATCCTATAGATATGAGGATTTCCATGTTCGACTTTCGATAAACTGAAGTAAAAGGATTTGGATTTAATAACTTTGTTGATGATTTGAAAAGAAGTTGGCTAAATAAACTACCTTTTTTTAAATTACATGACAATATAAATAAATAATAAGGACGAAAAACAACCGCTTCTTGTTTTTATTATGGATGCAAAAAACATTTGGTTTATTGACCGAGCGAGCTGGTCGCTTTATGTTTACTATCACTATCGATTATAAACGCTCACAACATTTGCAAATAGATTATGAAAATTCTATAACTTCTACATTAGTAGGACATTTCTTTAGATTAATTGCATTATGAGCAACTGAAAGATATTCAGCGTTATTTATAAATAAAATAACCTTGCACATACCATAGCATTACAGAAGTAACTTTAAGATTGGTTGATACCACAAACATTTGAACCAAACCAAACCTCCAATTAAAGAACAATCCCGACAGCCTCCGTGGCGCAGTTGGTCAGACGCCGCCTGTGAAACGAGAGGCCACGGGTTCGATCCCCGCACCGAGAGAAATGTTTGTGGGGCCCACAAATATTTCTTCCGGGTCTGGGTGTTTGTGAGACTGAAGTCTCTCGTAGTTCCTGATACCCACGACACAAGACTCGATCTTAGTGTGGTGTCAGGACTATGTATGTGACTGTTGGGTGTTATTTATTATTATTATTATTATTTATCCCTTGTTATATTACAGAACCATATAAAATCATGAAATTGATTATCCCTCAAAGCGTCTGCTTATAAGGCCGACCGCACAATCGCTCCTGCTCAAACCACGGATGCATATGACGCACCGCATTCGCAACGAGTCCCGCCCGCAATTGATCGTAATCAATGAATTTCACTAACAGCACCCATTATGGTCATAACCAGATATTAACGGGCATTTGAAGTTAAGGGAACTATGGATGTTTTGGATTAAGTTTTCTTAGCTTATTAAATATATTGGTGAAACTTAGCGATTAGCGACAAATGACCCCTATACTGGCGACTCAATGTGGAGATCCTAGAGCCTACACATATATCCAGTGGCTGAAGAGAAGAGAACAGAAGATGTAAAGTATGTATTTGATTTACATAAAATATATGATGATTATCATGACTAATGTGTTTAAAATTTACTGCAGTAGACTAATCTTATTGATAGTTTCAATCTAAGTAGATTGATATGACCCATTAATTTAAATTACAGAGTTAGAGACAGACATATGTACATATTGTTATAAATAAAGCTACAGTAAAACATATATCCATCCATCCATCAGCCAAAGGAAGTCCACTGCTGAACATAGGCCTCCCCCAATGATTTCCACAGAGACCTGTTGGAGGCAGCCTGTGTCCAGCGACGTCCCGCGACCTTTACCAGGTCGTCGGACCATCTTGTTGGTGGACGTCCTACGCTGCGCTTTCCGCTACGCGGCCTCCATTCGAGTACTTTCCGACCCCATCGGTCATCAGATCTCCGCGCTATGTGCCCGGCCCATTGCCACTTCAACTTGCTAATCCGGTGGGCTATGTCGGTTATTTTAGTTCTCCTACGGATCTCCTCATTTCTGATTCGATCTCGTAGGGAAACCCCGAGCATAGCCCTCTCCATAGCTCGTTGAGTGACTTTGAGCTTCCTAATAAGGCCCATAGTGAGAGGCCACGTCTCGGTGCCGTAAGTCATCACTATATATACATCAACAAACATATATACATCTTCATTAATAGATCTCTTGAAACTAAGAATAGTGATGATGAAAACAAAACACATAAAACAGATCGTTAATTAACAACAATGATCTAAAAGTTGAAACATTTCTATCAAACAACATACCGCTGCACAAAAAACATTTAACGACTGACGAAGTTATTTTTAGTTATATTTACAGGACGATTAAAAGTTCTGCAAAATAAATACTTCACCTGACTCAAACAAAGAAACTAAAAGAAAAAGTTTCGTTTAAAGAAAGCAGCGAACTGTATTAACTACCGTAGCAATGTAACTCCGAACTGTAATCTCACTATTAAGACTCAGTAGAACGTGATATCGTGATGAAAAGGTTGGCGGGATCTCAAACTCATTAAACTTTGTAAGTGAAAATAGATACCAAAAGCAAAACGTTTTTTATGAATGGCGACACAAGCTTGTCATTCGCCTGATGGTGAGCCAGACGACCGCTCATGGACAGTAGCAAAAACAAACAAAATTACAAAGCAATGTCAATAATTCCGCTCTTCTCGATAGCCATAAGATGTTAAGTTTCAATATGTCTAGTAGTTTCACAGGCTACAATGTTCTTCAAACCGGAACACAATAGAGCATTTACACTGCTGTTTGGCAGGAGAAATGGACATTGCGGTGGTATCTATAGCAGGTCTGTCACATAAAAAAACCTACCACCAGTATAGTACCATCATCAATAATTATAACAGAAATATGACTACGATTAAAGAATTTACTTGACAGACAGTTTCTTTATACCTTTACAGAAAATGAAAATTATATTATAATCCACGAAAATGTTCAACATCATTTAAATTCGGTAATTTTTTGGTCTACCACCCAATTCGGAAAGCGGTTTTTACTGGACAAAAACGGACAAGAAACTCTAGTGTTGCTCTTTTAAAAAACAATTGACAATTTAGTGATTGTTATAAAAGTTACAAGTGTTTAAAATCAGATTAGTTATGACACACACACTGTCTTACAACCATACACAGACACTACACATCAATGAATGAAGTTTCATATTCCTTTCAACATATATCAGACTGAGAAAAGTCTCATAAACCCCAACATCAATATGAATCTACCAAGATTGTCATTGAAAATTGCAAAGCGCGGATTGCGAGTAAAGAACACAATCTTTGCAGGCTACGGAATAAAAGCGTGTTGGTGTTCTGTTGAATCAACGCTATCTCGAAAGGAGGATATAAAAACAATAAACTCGAATTCGATAGTAAAGACAACAATATTGATTTAGAGAGGGGAAGAGTAGATCTATGTAATCTGTAAAACCCGTTTGATCTAATAAAATGGAGATTTGAGACAGTTATTCGAATATTTTAAAATGCTGTAGACCACAAGTTTTTAAATAAAGCGTACGTATCTGCTGTCAATAAATTCGTATTAGAGTTAATGGAAAGGAATTTGTTATAGTGATTTTATCAAGGCAATAAAATGTTTAACCCATAACACATGATTTTGCTATAAAAGATATATTTTTATTGCAATGAATAGCGCGACCAGCATGCCTTTTGTCTAATGGTAAGAGTAACGACTGCTCATGAACAGTAGCCAAACCAAACAGCACCTTGAATTACAAAACAATGCTTGGCATTCCACTGCGCTCGCAATCCTAAGACTTAAGATGTTAGGTTTCAATATGTCCAATAGTTATTCTGGGTACAAAGTCCTTCAAAACCGAATTCAGCAGTGCATTTACACTACTGTGAAGCTGGAGAAATAGACATTGCGGTTGTACCTACAGGCGACCTCCCACATATGAGAGACCTACCACCAGTATAACTTTCGTAAAGTATCTACCCAACTAAGACTGACTGAAGATATCTAAGTATCTAAATCTACCCAACAAAATCCCGATGACTAAACATAAGTAGTAATTACAAGTAATAACCAAATTCCGAAGCGTAGCGGTAAGTATGAAGCCGAACTTTGCCTAATGCACTAACGCTTGAATTCAGACGAGATCAGCGAGACGTATCCTGTTAATATTGTAGACGGTAAACATTAACCTTTTGAAGTTGGTTTTGGCAGCTTTGTTTGTGATGCTCGGAAAATCTTTGAGTGTTGTATATGTATATATTTCTAGGGAAGTGTTTTTATTGTTTAAGCTTTTTAGCGTTCCACTTCGATTTTCTTTGACGCTCGCCTTAAAGCAATTAGTTAAAATCCGACCATGAAACAAGAGGCCGCGTGTTCGAACTCCACACGAGGAAAATTTACATATTATGTAATGCATGCACATCAAAATAAGTAGGTATAAAAATATTCTAATTTTTCTATATTTCTTTATTTTTTATGTTAGTTTTTTTCTAATATCCATGAGCGATCGTATCAGTTAACATAAGGTTAACCGGCATGCCCGTCACGGCATACATCGGAATAAAAGAAATACTCTCACTAGCAACATTTTACCAGACTCTCTTTCTCTTCTATCAATAATTTATTCTTTGTTCTACATATTAAATCTGGGAGTAACTTTACTATTTATTTTTATTACGGTGAGACTGTCTCCAAAGAACAAATCACTGCCTTTATTTTTATTACACAAGTAGTTTTAATATTCTAGTATCGGAATAGTAAATCGAGAACGAAAAAAATATAAAGCAAAAGATAATCTTATGAATAATAACTGCGAAAATACTGTAGCAAAAACTTGGATAGCTGTCTGAACAATATTTGAAAGCGAATCAGTTGATTATGAATGAATCGTAAATATAAGAAAAATCTTGTGCTATTTTATTGTGGGTATAAATCACTCTAAGGCATAATGTAGGTACATCTTTCCAAACTAACTTCTCCAGCAAACACTACCTAAACATTAATTGGTGATGATGACGAGAAATAACTTAAAATGGGAAATTTAATAACAAAAGCATTTGTCGATTTTTACCTACTTAATAAAAGGAGGTAGTAGTAGTAGTGTAGTCCCTATCTATCTAAACTGCAAGCATTTAATATAGAAGAAATTACCATCAGAAATGAAAACAGAACTGGTCTCCAATATCCAACCTATAAAATTTAAAATTTGCGACAGAAGTGGCCGTATTTCGGCGTCATCCGCTGCCCGCTGCGGTCGTATTGGGGCTTGGGTGCATAAAATGTTACTGCATCGGTGCATTACGCTCTTCAAAGAGCTAATAAAGGCGGCAATGGTTTTGCGATATACGTATAATATTGCATTACGATGCACTAGGGTTTTCTTGCGGCTTTGTTCATAGAGTGCGGACAACTTATTATAACAGGAGTTTATTTTATTTATTTAGGATCGTACCAACGTATCATACAATAATTGTGAATTATACATTGAATTGAATAATAATAAGTAAATTGCTGTTACAATTATATAATCACGACATGACATCATAGAAAGAGTTGTATAAGACAAAAATTAGGTTGTTTCTTTAATGCCAACTTTCACCACATCGTACTCTTTTTTGACATGTTTTATTGTAAAGTATTTTTGACTGTCCCAGTATAGTTGTGATTTTTTGAAACGTGGGTTTCGTGGTTACTACCAGGAGAACCTCTACCTACTCCTTCTGTGAAAAAGCGCGAGGTTATGTATGTATTTATTTATTTTAAAACATCATGTTAAGCGTAATGTTTTTTTTTATTATTTTTTTTTTTATTGCATTGAATGGCGAAACGAGCAAGCCGTTCGCCTGATGGTAAGCGATACGACCGCTCATGAACAGTAGCAACATTCCACTGCGCTCGCCATCCTGAGACATAAAATGTTAAGTCTCAATATGTCCAGTAGTTGCTCTGGCTACAATGTCCTTAAACCCGAAACACAACAGTACATTTAAGCAGTGTTTCAAGGGAGAAATAGACATTGCGGTGGTACCTACCCAGATGGCCTCTCACATATGAGAGACCTACCACCAGTTTTATCTTAGTTAATTATCTATAAGAATTTTAAACTAACTTGTCGGTGTTGCCAAGTCTTTTTATAGCACAATATATCTTTCGAAGTTCGAAAGTTTTAAAAGTTAGGAATTTTTGCTTAATTAATAGAGGCAAGAATTTTTAATAAATATTGGAATTTTCAGATTCATTTTGTAGTGTTAAAGTTTGAATTTTATTAATTTATTGAAGGCATGTAACTTAATGGTAAAGATATATTTTATGTAATTATTAAAATGAATATATTGGATTGGCATTAATTGGAAATCACAATGTATTTCATCTGTGTTGAATAAATAAATAATTTAATTTATTTGGGTACAATTGATCGCTGGTGCTCCACCCAACATAATGTAGGCGGAAGGTTTAAAGTTTCTCCAGTGGTCTAGTGGCAATATTGGGATTAAACCATGAGGTCGTAGATTCTGCGATGACTACTTAGCAATGTGTCACACTGGTTTAGCTTATACGCAAATATAACTACATAAATAAATATTTACCTTTATGTATTTCACCACACAAGACATTGCATTGGATTCTTTATAAACAAACAGCACACAATTTCACTCGAAGTTTTGACGTCTTACAAACTTCAGAACAAATATTATTTCGATTTATATTTCAGTTAAAAACACTTTAAATACACTAAATACTGCGCACTTATTTTTAATTGATTTATCCTTGTAAAAACACCATGTAAACACTACACTGAATTACACTTCGCGATTAATTCAATTAGATCAACTCTCACGCATGTCCGTTTGTACGGACCGAATAAGCAGACTGTAAAGCAAAATATATCTATCACACTCACTCCTTAGCAAAAAACAATCCATCTCCTTCAACACAGGGGCCTTATTCTGCACCATTCGTCTTAGCAACATTACCACTCTTCAATTCGATGTATGCTGTCTCAATTCCCACATGCTTGATATAAGTAAGTGCGAAAGAGATAGAAAATATGGAATTGTATTCAATTAATGAATTTTGCGTGAATAAGGACATTGTTTATAAAACAAGGTGATATATATCCTCAGGATTTGCGCAGTCATATGTATGTGGCTCGTTCTAAGTTTATCGAGATGAATTTGAGGGATCAACGCTTCTTAGCGATAGATGTGGGTAAATCGCTGAATAATGCAATACGTCTTGTACATTGTAGATTGGTATCCGAATGTACTTATTGGTTTAAAATATATTAAGAAGAAGATTTACTACCCGAATTGAAGATTTTGTGAAGACTTAAAGGTTTTATGATAATAATTTAATACCACTTTTATATGTTGGCTCAATTTTAAAAAATCTGTAACCCTTTCAAAGCCTCCATTCCCTTTTTAAGGGAGTGATTAGTAATTAATAATAAAAATACGCACCAGTCACATATAAATAGTATATGAACATCATATGTTAAGTACTCCATGGCGAGCACAGTGGTATGCCAATGCTAGTTGCTGCTTTGTAATTCAAGGTGTTGTTTGGTTATGGTTATGTTACTGTTCATGAGCAGTAGTATCGTTTTACATCAGGCGAACGGCATGCATGTCTCGCCATTCATTGCAAAAAAAAAACTAAGACTCATATCACAGGCAAATATCTATGATGACATTATTCTTCCCACAGTCAAATAAATAACAGGAGAATGTAGTAAAGCTCATACGATTTTAGAATACGAAACCCGTAATGTTACGTTTACGAAGCAATAAATCCGCATTTATGATCTCGAATGCGGCGCACCAAAGAACGCCAGCAATGGAATTGGCAAACAAACAAATATAACTCTAAGATGCGAAGTTCAAAATGGCCGAGTCGAAAATTGAAGGGAAATTCAATTTGTCTTCAATTTACTAAGTTTGGGAAAGTTGATTATTGTTGTAGTGGCGGTTTATCAAATATTTTTGGGACTGATACGAAAATATATGTACGTTTTCACATTAGGTTCAGGGGGTCCTCTATGAAACGATACGAACTTTGAATGTTGGGACGCCGTACGTAAAACTGCACTTATATGCCTAAATATTCCACAAAATGTTGGAATCCTCTATCTTAAGTCGTAACCATAGCCTAAGTACTGAGAAAATGATATGTACGAGTATAATAGCGAATACTCTTGATATTAAAAAGTGGAAAGCTTATACATATCTTACTCCGGTCGTCGAACATCCGAAAATTCGAAGTCCCTATCGTTTCATAGACTAACCCCCCTGTGTCAAAAGGCCTTGAGTGCGAACCAGTGGCTGCAAAACTGGACACTACTATTGTATAACAAAAAGCCTTTTCAAGCAACAGCTTTGATGTTGTTCTTTATTCAGTGAGCGATATTGCCAAATTCCCAAAGCTCCTTATTCCCTTTTATCTTTGCTATCCCTTTCCTTATTCCCATCACTTATAGCCATTTTTTTACAATAAGAGCATATTCCGTCTTATTTTATCCATAACATGCACTCTGAGAATATAATAGGCAATTTCTAAGAACATTATTTGCGTGAGTGACGTTCAATATGGCCAAGAGAAATTATGGCCTTATTTGTTACCCCAGTTTATTTATAACCATGGAGCGTGAAATAAACATCGGTTGTATCCATAGACAATTATAAAACCGATTTCAGATATCGAGCGTCTTGGCTCTTACAGCTTTTGAATTCATTTCGAATGAAGAAGCCAAAACATTCAATAGCTTAAATAGGTTTTAAAACTGTTTATGAATAAGGCGGTATAACTACGATAGACTTATTTAAATATTTACTTTGGTTGTTTAGTATTCATATGGATACTGGTAGAATGTATAAACCATGACATGCGAACTGCAAGCCGCTGACCATAAAATCAAAAAATTAAATATTAAACATTGATACATTGGACGTTATTTTTTAATACTCGCTCTACTGAATCACTACAACGAATCTAATGCTAAATGAAAAAAGAGTCCAGAAATATGGTTACTTCTCGTGAAAATCACCGGCCTCTTTAAGACGGGTTAAAAAGTCCGCGGAACCCAAAATGCATACGAAAACGTGATTCACATGTGTCAGTGTGTAGGGTTTGGTACCATCTTTTATACGTAATATATCTTCTATTGGCGTGTGGTGAGAATTGGAACTACAAATAAAATTAAAAAAAATATCTACTTACGCGTTGTATCAGATATGTTTCCATAATATAATAGCAAGCATTTATATTCGTAATCTAATTTGATTAATATGTCCAGCACAATAGAAGGAGAAGAGAGAATAACTATTCCATATTGGACAACAGCATGACAACAGCGCATTTGGACGCCAAAAAATCGTAGAGGATCTGTAATGGCTATCACGGTAGATACAGATTCCTAAAACTTGACAATTTTACAAACCATTTGAACCGTAATTAAAAATAGTTCAGAACAATCATAATTCTCGCACCCTATATGCCTCCATCAAATAACACAAATAACTGTTTAATAAGTTAAAGACATTACGCTATCGACACTAATCCGACATCGATGCTAATCCGGAAGACAACTATTCAAAAGGGCTGTTTCGACCCTTAGGACAAACAGTATGGGACAGTTGGACCCTTTCATCAAATCTTCTGAAGCAGAAGATCCATGCCTCCTTAATTGTGTTTAGTCGTAGTCATTATGAGGGTCAGTGTGACCCATGGCATAAGCCTGATTAAACGGTCAGAGATGGATGGTGAGGGTTAAAAACAATCTGCATGTTTTGCGTTAATAAGCTAAATTGTTTAAAGTATTTGTGGCTATTGACTTTTTGATAGTGGAAAGATAGCTGGCTGTCGTCATACCAAATGAAAAGAAAGTAACTTACTTTTCCACAATAAGTTAGACTTACACCTCAATTTTGTTTAAAAATAAATATTTATTTTATGTTGGAGAGAAATATAGTTTACATACATACAAAAACTCATAACTTTTCCCGGAAGGGATAGGACGAGGTGTTACCAAGCCACCCACGTTTCGCCTCGTGTGTTCCGTCCTAAGAAGTGATAGGAGGCGAGCCTATCGCCATATCAGGTCATTGGAGATGGGAGATAAATTAAAACATATACATTCTCAGACAAGTAAATTAACAAAAATTGTAACATGAAATTAGATGCCTAAAATTTTCCCCCTCAAGTAAGCTTACGGACTGACTTATAAAAGATTCAGAATCATATGTATAAAACTTGACGAAAATGTGTAAATACAGTACTAAACTTATTAAGAGCACTGTGCCCCAAGCAGGAACATTTGGCTCTATAGTATAGTAATCGTAATAGTAAAATTTTGTATGGGAATTTGAACAGCGCCATTGTGAGCGTATTTGGAACTAAATTATGGCAGCGGGAAACGTTTACGACACTATAGTATGGTAATCGTATAGTCTAGCGATAGTTTTACTATACAAATGTATGAAAAGTGGTAGCACGAATAATTTTTGACGTATAGTATCGTTGTAGTAATAGTATAGTAATCGTTGTCACGATACTATTACTATACGATACTTCAAAATGTTCCTGCTTGGGGTACAGTAAAATTAGTTTACTCTATTATTTATACACATTGCACACATGACACATTCAGTTTGATAAAAGTGGGTATACATATACAAAAGACATTGACAATAATAACATTGTTCCATTTCCCTTCTCCAATCATTGTGTTTACACAGGTGGAACGAAAGAAAATCTTCACGAAAAGTAATATTACGTTCGATTTACTTTTTAGACACCATTTCTTTTGATACGTATTTGTAGCGGAAAAGAAATCGTAGTTATGAAAATCTTAAAGTTATTATCATAAGCCACCGGGTGAACATTGTTGAATATTGGCATTATTTCAAAATTTTCAAAGCAAGCGTTTGTAAGCAGCCTTCATTCAGATACATCTTGTGACTTTTGTCAAGTTTTTGGTAAACATTTCCTAACCAGTTTCCCAGTAGCGTTATTAACTATTAATTTTATAAAATTATTGAAATAAAACTATTATTTACGGATTTTTAATTATATTTTATTTTATCGCGATAAAATCCGTAAATAATAGTTTTATTTCAATGTGTAACATTCACGTAAATCTAAGAAACCTTTATAAAATTATTTGTGTAATGTGTGGGCACTATTGGCTACTTGCTCCTATGTAATTAGGTGATCTGACTGTTTTTATTTTATTGCAATGATTGGCGACATGAGCGTGCCGCTCGCCTGATGATAAGCGATACGATCACTCATAAACAGTAACAAAACCAAACAACTTGAATTACAAAGCAATGCTTGGTATTCCACTGCGCTCGCCATCCTGAGACAATGTTAAGTCTCAATATGTCCAATCGTTACTCCAGTTACAATGTCCTTCAATACGAAATACAACTGTGCATTCAACTGCTGTTTGGCAGGAGAAATACATTTCGGTGGTACCTACCCAGGCTACCACTCACATACAAACGACCTACCACCAATGATTAATGAAGTATAAATTATTGCCCTAAAAACTATGAGAATGCCACCAAGTTTTATGCTCATAAAACCTCACAAGAAATTGGCTTAGGCAAAGGCAGTTAACTAATTTATATATAGTAATTGGCCGCTACTTCCGCAACCCTGACCGCGCCGAGTGCCAAGGACGAGGCTTGCATGCACAACGCTCGTTTTATAACATCCTTGGCTTTTGCATGTAAGGATGTTTTACTGGCTAGGTTAGACGTGGATATATTATTTTGAATTGTGATAATTAGTCGCGCATTTGTAAATATAGTCTCGTATAGCCTCTTACGTGGTTTGATGACAGGCAGCAGCGTTATTAAACCCCTAATTCGCCTGCCAAGCGTGGTGAGTAATGACAAATACCCCTACAATGGCAACACAAACAAAGACACCCAGTTCCCGGAAATGTGAAAATCATTAGGGGAGGCCTATGTTCAGCAGCGGACTTCCTTTGGCTAATGGATTGGATTGGATTGGATAGCATCTTAAGAGGGACAAAACTTGAATTGCTTATATAATTTATATTCTTTTTATACACACATCCATATTTTGTTAACAATTAATTGATAAGTACAGCGCTTTTATTGGTCCTGTGCGGTACAGAATAGAAGGAAATAGCTCCGCGCAGAAAATTTGTATTGCTTTTGTTGGCTATTCAAACTTCAGCGAATGTTTATTTATTTATTTATTTATTTAAAGCTTTATTGTACACCAGTAAATAAAAGGAAATAACATTAACACAATTTAACAAGCAAGAAAAGGGTACAATGGCGGTCTTATCGCTCGAGGCGATCTCTTCCAGACAACCAACCATAGGATGGATAAAATAGAGACAACTGTGGGGTATTGTGAGGTGTACGTGATGTCAAAGGACAATATATATAACATATCTAAATACATAATATATGTAATAAAAATGATATAAAATAAACTAAAAAACACATTCATACAACATGCATAAAAAAAATAGATACATATACATATGAATAAAATAAATATGTATCCACATCAAAAACAAAAAGGAAAATATATATAAATAAAATATAAGCACTGTCTTCAATTATTCAGCGATAGATAATGTTGCTTTACTAGTCTTTTAAATATGGGTAGGGACTTTGCTCGCCGCACTGAGACTGGTAATGCATTCCACAGCCTTGCAGCTTGAACAGTGAAGGATTTGCCGTAAAAGTTTGTGGAATGCACTGGAATTTTCAGTGTTAAATTCTCTGATGACCTCAGGGATCTTAAATGTGTAACGTGATGAAATTGAAATCGGTTTTTAAGGTACGGGGGAGAGAGAGGATTGAAAAGAATAGAGTAAAGAAGAGAAAGAATATGTGTATTCCGGCGAAACCGTATGGGTAACCACTTGAGCTTTTTACGAAATTCTGAATGAATGTTTTGTTCCATAAATAAATAACAACAGGCACAAATCAGTATCCACAAAACATTTTAATTTTGTATGCCTGTAGGCAACAATAAACACACTAATCTTTAATGAAATTACAATAATATAAGTAATAAAATCTTAAATAAAAAATGCGTTTCAATTAATTAGTATCGACTCGAGTATCTGTTTTGTAACTCAAGGTAAAAGTGAATATAGAATGTGATATTAATAAGCTTCCTTCATGGGCGTAAAATAATAAAAGTATCATATCAAATCACTCTATCTATAAAATGACCAAAATTAACGACCACAAAACAATAAAATCATTGCATTGCATTGATGTATAGTGTAAGGGCATTACAAAATACTCAAAAAACAACATACACAAAGAAATCCGCTGCTGGAAATTCCCCAAGAATTTCCATAGAATTTGGAAAAATATTACTAGTTACTTATGTACATATATTGAGAGCATATTAATCTCATTGAAATGAAATGAAATGAAATGTATTTGAAATGAAATGAAATGTATTTATTGGTCACGTAGGCAATTAAAAAGCTCTTATGACAAGTCAATACACATAGAACTTAATCTCTATATACAATATATTTTCTATACTTAGTATTACTTATTTTAATTTCTTGCTTTTATCAATTTATTTATTAAATTTATTTATTTTTAAATTAATTTTATTTTTATTTATAATCAGTTTAATTTATTTATTTAGTTTTTATTCATTTTTTATTTAAAGTATTAGTTTTTACTTTATGGTAATTTATTTGTCAAAGAAATACATTATTTACGTTAGTCAAATTAAATTATATTATTTGTGGACCATGAATATCACAACGGTGCGTAGCGGTTTATAGTTACCACCGGATCCAACGCGGCCCTTCCTGAGAAGAGTCGGCTTACACTACCACTGGAACTACGCGACGCGACCCAGTCCTGAGTATATCCAGCGACTAAGACTCAGTGGGCTTGTTTTGGGTCCAACTTAAGACAACGACCATAAGTATTTCCGATACGTCCCGTATGTTTAGGCTTACTGCCGGATCCAACGCGGCCTTGACTGAGAAGACCCGGCGAACAAACTCAGCGGGCTTTACTTTACCACTGGATACTACACGGCGCGACCCATTTCTGAGTAGATCCAGCGAGTCAAACTCAGCGGGCTTGGTTTGGTCAATTTACTAAAATAAGTATTTGTGACTTGTCTTACAAAGATTTGCCATATTTATTATTATTTTTATTTGTTTTTTTTCCATCGGTCGTCATATAATTTAATTGATTAATTTGATTGTATATTGGTTAATTTTTGAGTTCACATTGATCAATAGAACCATGTCTTTATCAGCCCATACGTCTCACTGCAGGGCACGAGCCTCCTCTACAATCGAGAGTACGATTGAGAGTGGTTAGGCCATATAGTCCACCATGCTGGCCTAATGCGGGTTGGTTGGCGAGAAAAAAAAACAGTCATTTCAAATTCCCATTAAAAATAAAATGTGAATAACAGACGTGATTTCGCAGTTTCCCGATATTTATTCCACGAAAATAAATACAATACAATTGAAATTGCTTTTTTCAATGCGAGTGTTTCACTGTGTTATAAATGTTTTAGATTTATAGCAAATATTTGTAGTGAATTTTATATATTTTCTGGTTTCTTCGAATAAAACCAGTAAACGATTTTACATAGAATGTCAGTTAGGTTGTAACTATAACCACTTTTTTAAATTATTGTATTGAATAGCGAGACGGCCATACCATGCGCTTGATGGTAAGTGATACGACCGCTCATGGACAGTAGCAAAACTAAAAAACACCATGAATCACAAGCAATAAATCAAATCCTACATACTAGAAGTTAATATAATACGCTTAGATTATATACTCGTCTAGATTGAGCAATGTCAACAAACGATGCGCTAAAAGTGTCCTCACTTTCGTTGATATGTGTGAGTACCGGTCGTGTAATTATTGTAATCCAGCTGTCAATGTGTGTGTGTTTAGGGATGCCTACTCCAGATTATTAACTTAACTTTTCCCCATTATTTGATATACAAAATAGGTTAAATAAAATATTTTTTCTTTATTTAAAGTAATCATACTATTAATTATATTTATAACGCATTTTAGTAAAAACAATAAAGATCTAAACCCATCTCCTAGTGTTTGTTTCCGAATAGTATTAACTCTTTGGATTTATTGCCTGGGCTGTTATCTGATTTCTGTATTTATGTAAAATATAAATCATCATAAGTAAAATGTTCGGAACACACAACTGAACTCATGTGAGGCTACGAATGGTCTTCTTTTCGTTTCCGCTGTGTAATGTCTCTCCAGCAATTTGCTAGTACGGAATCTGTAGGAAGTCTAAAAATATTATTAGAACCTTGAATAAGTTCTCGCTGTTTCTTCAAAGATGACAATAGCAGTACCCCGTTTGTGAAATTTTGAATGGTAATACACATGCAAGGCAAAGAATTAATAAAATTACTATGAAGTGCATGTCGTCGTGGGTTTCATTAATATCGTGTAGGTAAGTATTATTTACTCATTAAATAAATAATGCCATTCTTCTTGTTGTTATTCTGATCGAAATATTATGTAATGATATTTGTGTTTTATAGTTTCTCCCATAGTTTCAACAAATCTTCCTAGTAATAAATTGACAACACTGGCCATTGAAACTCATCTTCAAAATAATGAATTAAAAGTGCATGTTTTCTTCAAATAATAGTGGTTTAACAATAATGTTACCGATAGAAAGTGATATTGGTATAATTATACAGTTTTCCCACACAATTGCGATACAATTCGACAGCACAAACCGGCATGATTAATTATTTTTCGGGAGCACGTTATCCATATGTAGTTCAAATGACACTGACGTACGTGAGAAGCGAGTCTACCAAATTTGGTAGACTTTATTTGAGCCGCGCGGTGAGGTGTGATGTGTCATCTAGACGAGTATATAATCTAAGATAATACGCCATCTAATAACCCAAAATATTACTTGTAAAATAGTCAATACTTGCTACAGCCTACCAGCTAAGTCATCATTATCATCCTCAACCACAAGAATCCCTCACTTGAACAGAGACTTCATCCACGGATTTTTACAATGACCTTAAAGTCGTCAACGTCAAACAACTAATTTCAACCTTCATAATGTCATACGTCCATTTCCGCAAAGACATGAGAGAGGCGATTGATGAATTATATTTTCTCACCTCGCGCACTATAATGCAGCAACACGCTACAGGTCTTTGGTTTGTCCCTCATGAGATACAGGAGTCCTTTATCTGTGCTGAAGGCAGTAATGATGCTTTTAGCTGTTAGAAACCCAACTTATCCTGTCAACCTGTCTACCGACCCAAACGTAAAGAAGAATCTAAAAGGATTTTCCCTATGTTAAAAGAATGTCCCTCTGTCCACAAATGTATGAAAGTCTGACGCTTTTCGCCTATTTATAAAATCTAAGAGAATCTATAGTGCTCCAATTCTATTTTGTCACTAACATATTCGTGCTGAATCATCAACCTAGTTCGCGCAGACTCATTGTGATTCTAAGCAAAACTTATAAAGGATTTCATCTTAAAGTTCAAAACGCAAGTACCTGACTTGATATCTAGATTTTCGTTCTCAAGAAATCCTAATCTATACATATAAATAAAATTGAAGTGTCTGTTTTAATGGTGAAAATAAAAAAAATGTCCTACTACATATCGTTATATACACGATACCTGTGCCGAAAATGATCTTTAAAAAAATTTTGTCTGTCTGTTTGTTCCGGCTAATCTCTGAAATGGCTGGACCGATTTTGACGGCACCTCCCACCACTTCTCCCACCAACGAATCAATATCACATTTACAAAATATTGTATATAAAGAAATTTATCAATAAAGCTAATACAAAAAACTGAAAATAAATGTGTAACGGGAGTTTACAGTTTAGAATTAGATCGCGGTATGGTTTCGTTACAAAGGTTGATAATTAAAATAAATATGCAAAAACCAAAAAAAAAAAGCTAAATAAACTAATTAACTTTTTTGTTAAATTCCACGCAGACGAAGTCGCGGGCACAGCTAGTAGGAACTAAATTTCTGGCCTGAAGCCAACTAGGTCGTTCCAGTTAATTGGATTGTACAGAATAATGTCGGGCTGTGTCTATTCCATTAGGTGCGTCTGAATCTAGAATTTTTACCTTTTCAACACTTCATGAGATTTCAAATTTATACGCAGACGCTGAGTGTCCTGTTGTAAAAAGTTTTCAGAAAAATCTCGAATCTAGATTTTCATATCTTATATAAGAAGATGGAAAAGGGTTATCGTGGAAAAGTTTATCATTGTTAAGTAAAGTTGGATGACAAAATTGCATCCATATCCACCATCAAGCAAAAACTTAAAATATATGTCATAATTGCCTATCATAGGTATTTTAAATTCTTAATCGCCCTTCTAGTTTCAATACAGTATATAAAACTAGATAAACAGTACTTTCTGATGTTTTATATTACGTGAGCATAAAACTTCATGTCGCGATCCGACTCCAAAGACCATTTTACAACATTAGTACGTGCCCGTACACGCTAACGTTTCAGTGTAGACCTAACGCTTACCTATTCAACTATGTATCTTATATACATCAACTTAAGAGCTATTATCGCGCGATTACCCTTACCTGAAAACAAAGAAATGTTTTTTGTTAAATACATATTTTAACCAACCCGCACTAGGCCAGCGTGGTGGACTATATGGCCTAACCACTCTCAATCGGTAGTCGATTGTAGAGGAGGCCCGTGCCCAGCAGTGGGACGTATATGGGCTGATACAGATACAGATACATATTTTAAGTGTTTCTTATGAACTAGTATTAGTAGTATTTATATAAAATAAGTAAAGAAACCTGTGAAACTAAAACTAGAAGTAGATTTGATCCCATCACTGAAACAATTCATGGTGGAGTATTTTTCTTTTTTTGTGACATTTTCTCTCGTAGTTCCATATTCTCACAACATAAGACCTGGAAAGTTGTACAATGATCCGAAATGAGACTTGAATCGTCGAATGTTCGACGTCCAAAGTAATCCACTTCTAAAAATCAGTTCTATTCTCTTTGATACTTATCATTCTCTACGAACTTAGTTTATGGTTAGGATGGACGTACGACAGAAAATTTGAACATTTTGTGGAGGTACCTGGACATTATCATACAGTTTTACGTTCGACGTTCGAACAACGTTTCGGATTATAGAGTAACCCCTCAGATATCTCAATCCAAAATTAAATTTGGAAAAAAAGAGTAATAACATAAAAATATAAACATAGGAACATCTAGATCTAACTCCTATATAGTGCAAAAAATACTTAAGCACAGGTGACAAAAAGTGCGTGGTGGCCTGTTGGTAAACGGACTAGACGCGACTGCCAACATGTTCACGGTGGTCGCGGGTTCGAATCCCAGCGCACACCTCTGACTTTTCGGAGTCATGTGTGTATTGATAGTCAATCACCACGCACTAAAACGGTGAAGGAAAACACCGTGAGGAAACCTGCATACCATAGCGATTTATAAAAAAATTCTATGGTATGTAAGTCCGCCAACCCGCACTAGGCCAGCGTGGTGGACTATATGGCCTAACCACTCTCAATCGTACTCTCGATTGTAGAGGAGGCCCGTGCCCTGCAGTGGGACGTATATGGGCTGATACAGACAGGTGACTTATGAAATATTGACAAACGATGCTGACTGAGTAATTACAGCAGACGCGAATTCAGAACCACTTAAACTAAATAGAGGTAGAAACTCGCGACACATTTGTAGATAGTTCCTTCACTTTGTGGCTATAAATTGCGACTAAGGACTTTATGGAATAATATGTAAATACAACTCACAACAACAGGGAAACGATCAATAAAAAGAAGAGCCGGCAGACCAAAGCTACGTTGGGCAGACTTCATAAAAGCGGTTGGGAGTGATTGGATCAATCAGTTTAAAGATAGAGAACTTTGGGAAAGGTTGGAGACCTACACCCTACACGGGTTCATATACTAAATAAATTAGATTTAAGATACTCTAACTCGACCTAGCATATCTACTAAAATTACTAACATCATCCAACAGCCATAGAACAGCCTCCGTGGCGCAGTCGGTTAGGCCCGCCTGTGTAACGAGAGGCCCGGGCTCGATCTCCGCACCGGGAAAATGGCCCAAAAATATTTATTTCGCGTCTGGGTTCTTGTGAAACCGAAAAGTCTCTCGTAGTTCCTGATACCCACGATACGAGCTGTTGGGTGTTATTTATTATTATCATTTGAAATGTACTACTAAGAGTTAGTGAAATAAATGGCTTTATTATTAAGTAAATACAACTTTTCCCCGTCAAACTTCATTAAATTTAGATAATTTAATCCTAATATGTAAGAGAACGCGAGCCTTTTACCATGACGACCACTAGGTATAAATACTGGGCCATATATAATATTTTATCATACTGAAAAACATAAATTAGAACATGGAGTAAACCAAACCACTGCCACTCAAACTGAGACTAGAGCTACGAATGCAGAGTTAGATCTTGCCAATCACACAGCAGTGTAAATGATTTGCCGTGTTTTAGTTTGAAGGCCACTGTAGCCAGAGTAATTACCAGACATATTAAAACTTAACATCACATATTCTAAGATGGCATGCGCAATATAATGCAAAGCATTGCTTTGTAATTCAAGGTATTGTTTGGTTTTGCTTGTGTCCATGAGCGGTCGTATCGCTTACCATTAGGCGAACAGCATGATCGTCTCGCCATTCATAGCAATACAAAAATGATTTTTAGTTTAAATTAGTTGTTTGATGTTTCATCCAGGAAATACCATTAGGTCAAACTAAACTTTATCATATCATGTTATCATGACACGAAATCATGTTAACGAGGCCCGCTTATATCTCTGCCTATCTCTTCAGGATTAGATTATACACATCCGTACATTAATTCACACCTTTTTCCCAGAAGAGGTAGGCAGAAGTGTAACCAGGGCCCCTAGATAAATGTCACTTTTCTGTTGTGATCGCCTGCATATATCCAATGTATGTATCCATTTGGCAGTCACGTCACTTCTGCCATTTCAATACATTTGGTCTTTCCGCAGGCATTTGTCTAGAGCCCCAGGACATCCACTTTTCACCTTGTATTTTCCGTCCCATGATCTAATTGGGGGCGACCCTATCGCCATATCTGGCACAAATCCGTGACTGGCTATATTTAGATTATATTTGTAATGATTTCTTAATAAAACTATTATTTACTGATTTTATCGCGAATTTGGTTAATGGGTGAATTCCGCCCCGCGACGACGAATGCTGTAAAGTAATCGAAACGTCAGGCAGTTAAAAATAGTAAATTTGGACGAAATCCGTAATAAAATCGGTTAATAATAGTTTCATTTCAATAGATTATATTCTTGTTACAATCTGAATTTTATTGAATTTTTTTACTGCATATTATTTTCCATCTGATTATAACAAGTTTTATGAAGAAACAACGTTGACAAGGTATTGGAAACAATATTAACAAATAAACAAATACACCCAACAGCCACACACATAGCCCTGGTCCTATATTAACATCAATTGTATCTTGTGCCAAGGGTATTAGAAACTATGAGAGAGTTGAGTCCTACAAACACCCAGATCCATAACAAATATGTACTTATTTATTTCATTTCATTTTTTATAAATAAGTTTACTCAGGCTGAACCCAAAGAGCGTCACACTTGCATGAGTCAATGTGGACGTCTGAGTCACTACATACGACGGGTTTTCTACCATTGATATTAAATTATATACTGGGTATCTCAAGACTGCTACCGAAATAGAAGCCGGGTGGTAGTTTTAGTGGCTACAAACACAATGCAATAAAAAATTTTGCAAAGAAACGCGACAATTATTTTTTGTGATTTTTTAAATATCGTCATTTTGGGGTGGTAAATCCATAGTTTTTGCTAAAATAATAATTAAAACTCTTTTATACCTTAGAGTATTGATAAATAAAAGGGTATACACTATTATTTCAGGAAAAAATGTATTTACCACCCAAATATGGCCATAGGAAAAAAATAACAAAAAAAAAATTGACGCGTTTTTTTGCTACTTTTTCTGTTGCATTGTGTCTGAAGTCGCTTAAACTACCACCCGGCTTCGTTTTCGGTAGCAGTCTTGATATACCCTGTATATAGTATTTAAAAAGAGCAGCCTTATAAAGCCAGACCACCATAGATAATATTTGTATTAATATACAATGTGTATATGAAGATATAGTGAACAAACGTGACTGCAAACCACTGATTGGTTACACGACGCATAATAATAACACAATTCACGACCAAGGCCCTGTTCATATCACACAACTACAGATCATGTAAAATATATTGGAGTGTGGGGAAAGACTGTCCATTCATAGTATCGGTGAAAATATCGTTGATCCCAATACTACTTAAAATTCATTCTGTATTCTGTATCAGCCCATATACGTGCCACTGCAGGGCACGGGCCTACTCTTCAATCGAGAGTACGATTGAGAGTGGTTACGCCATATAGCCCACCACGCTGGCCTAGTGCGGGTTGGCGGACTTACATACCATAGAAATTCTTATGAATCGCTATGGTATACAGGTTCCACACGGTGTTTTCCTTCACCGTTTTAGTGCGTGGTGATTGAATATCAATACACACATGACTCCGAAAAGTCAGAGGTGTGCCCTGGGATTCGAACCCGCGACCACCGTGAACATGTTGGCAGTCGCGTCTAGTGCGTTTACCAACAGGCCACCACGCACTTAAAATTCATTAAAGCATTTCTTATGGTTCGTCCTAAAACGTTTTTCTGTTCTATCCCTTTATAAAATAAAGTAATTATCATCATATTTTCCATATTTTTTCACAGAGCCGAAGACAAAAGCAAATTATTGGACTTCAAGTTCATTTCTCCATGAATTTCGGCCCTAGTTCGCAATAATGTGTATATTTTTTTTTAATATATATTTTTTCCTACACAAAAAAAAGCTTTCATCGAGGTACACAAACATTCGCACTAATACTAAGCTCCTAGTAAAATGAACATTCTCCTATGGAACTACAAATAAATTTTAAATAATATCTATTTCCCGTATTGTGTGAGGTATTTTTTCATAATTTAAACAACAAGCATGTATAGTCGTAACCAATTAGTATTACAATTTCCAATGTAATAAAATGAAAAAAGAGAATTTTCTTGTTATTTTAAAATTTCTTTCGACAAAGAAAAGCGTAGACAACATTTTTACTTAATTATATGCATTACGTTCATATACATTTATGTATGATATTTACTCTTTATTGTATACAAAAAAAATGTATGTAGACATGAAACTACAAATGGCGGTCGAATCGCAATTAGGCAATTTCATGTAAATTAAGGAGAATATCAAAAGCCCAATTAAACGAGTAATACTTTTTATACACGTTAATACATGGGAAAGAAAAAGCATAAGTAACATACATATAATATATATGTAATTATAATTAAATAGAGAAATTACCGTATATGTACAAGATTACGTCACGTAAAATACAAGTTTGCGTGTTGTTCTAACAACATAATCACCAAACTGCATGGGAGGGGTTATTTAAAGGGGTTGAACTACGTCATTGGATAGAGTGAGGAAATAATTAAAATTATTTTATGTTTAAGCGTTGAAGTTTGTATTGTTATCGCTTTAAAGAGGACGAAAACGCGAGAACATTTAGAATCTTCCGAAAACGGAAGACTACTAGGCCTATTACATCAGCGTACTATTATTTATGTATATATACTGTTAGAACCCAGAATAACTTATATTTATAGTATCCGTCATCAGTTGTAACAACCGAGAATATATTTAACTAGCTGTACCCGCGACTTCGTCCGCGTGGAATTTAACAAAAACTTTATATTTCTAAAATAAAAGATTTTTTCTAAAATAAATATAGCCTAAGTTACTCCTTATTATATCAGCTACCTGACAGTAAAAGTCCCGTCAACATCGGTCCAGCCATTTCAGAGATTAGCCGGAACAAACAGACAGACAGACAAAAAAAATCTAAGGTCATTTTCGTTATAGGTATCGTGTGTATAACGATATGTAGTTGGATTTTTTTTTATTTTCACTTTACAAACATACACTTCAATTTTATTTATATGTATAGATAATAATAAATAAATACACCCAACAGTGACATACATTCCTGATTCCACACTAATATCGAATCTTGTGTCGTGGCTATCAGGAACTACGAGAGACTTTTCGCTCCCACAAATACCCAGACCCGAAACTGGTGGGAATGACACAAACATTTATTTAAGTGCAAGGATCAAACCCTTGGCCTTTCATTTCACAGCCGGCGTTAAACCGAGTGCGCCACGGAGGCTGTCATAAAGATCGCTTCGTGCACAAGTTGCCATACCTATATCCTTTTACATAAAACGATATTACTTAGTACTTGCAGAATCGTACGAAAGTTCTTACCAGCAAGCTAGTTATAACATAGCATTTTCCTGTCTGGCCTACTGACGTGGGAGAATAAAAACATGAAAATATTTTTGAAGTTATACTTATTTTGCCGCGATGGAGAAAAATGATGAGAGTGAATTTTTACGATGCGCGCGCACACCGATAGCGACAACATGAAGTTAGTTCTAAGTGGCATGAAAACCGATAACTATGTTCAAGTTGTATATTCTAGTATTTTTATATTTAGAACACGTGTCAAATTAAATAATGTATTTAAATAAAGGTTTCGAATCGACAACATATATCCACAATATTCGATTAATGGCGTATTTTAGATTTTAAAGATGTAAATTAATTACAGTAATGAAAAGTGGTTGACATTTAAATTGGTTGTCAAATATTAATGCATGCGTTCAGAAATTTATTTTATGTGAACTAAGAAGAATATATCTAGCTACATAAATAGAGACAATTAAATAAATAATATTCACACGTAAGAAGATTTACTTCTTTTCAAGATAGAATGTCACTTGAAAATGAAAAATCTTTAATAAAATAACACATAAAAATAAAAACTGAACTGAACTGAATAACAATTTTATATAATTATGGAGTATATTGCAGGGATTCTCAAATTAGGCGTTGCCTGTGTCTTGAGAAACCAGTTAAATATAATTGTTACTACATTAATTGTGCATATGAGTGTGAGTGTTTTTCTATGAAAATTTATATTTCATCTCTTTATTACAAAAAGTAATGGCGTATTTTTTTTTTCTATACGCCAAAGAATTATAAGTTCTAACGCGTGTACATGAGTACACACACTCTTTTTTTGGTTTATGCAATGAATGGCGAGACGAGTATGCCGTTCGCGTGCTGATAAGCGATACGACCGCTCAAGAACAGTAGCAAAACCAAACAACACCTTGAATTACAAAACATTGCTTGGTATTCCACTACGCTTGCTATCCTGAGACATGAGATGTAAAGTCTCTATATGTCCAGTAGTTACTCTGGCTAAAATGTCCTAAATCTGAAACACAACAGTGCATTTAAACTGCTGTTTGGCGGGAGACATAGACATTGCGGTGGTACCCTCCCAGGTGGCCTCTCACATATGAGAGACCTACAACCAAATTATTATAATAATCTGGGAGAATTATGAACAATTTATTGTATATTAATTCTTAAATGAAATACCATATCGCGTGAGTATACGTGCTATATAAAACAGTAATTCTATTGAATGCACCATTGTATATTTTTAATGTCAAGGTTTTTTCCATCGATTTAGATGAGCACTTGATGTTAATTGCAAATTTCTTTAATAATCATTACATAAACTAACGCTTAAAATATCTTCTAAAAGATAGGCAGAGTCACTGGTACTTATAATTAACCAAATACAAATATCACTCCAAGCAAAATTAAAAACATATCGTTCAAAACACATATAAAGTGGAAACCGCTAACTTGAATTTGTAGTCAAGGTCTCACTCATCTCTTATGAAATGAAAATACTTGAATCTTTAACATGTTATACATAATTTAGATTAAGTCACTTTTCTTCTTTCTTAACGGGGCTATCTTTTACAGAAAAACAGGCAAGAAACTCTATGGTTTCTCTTTTTAAAAAAAGTTTACAATGCAATGATTGTACAGGATACACAGCCTAATTTAATTCAGAGTAGTTCACTAATTATTTATAATATATCAATTAATATATGACACCACCCGATATAAAAATTACATCCCCACTAATATTGATGCGGACTTACAACTCGAAGCCTTCCGTATCACAATCAGCTTCTTACTCACTACGCCAAAGTAACATGGGTAACAAGGTAACAAAAAGTAACATTTAAAAAAAGACAACAAGTGATAAAAAGCCAAAAAGGACTCGCACATTGTACCATAGTAGCATTACAAAACAAATGACGTCAGTCATAAACCAGTATTGTGCAACATGCACAAAAACCAAACCCACGTGTTAGATAAAGACAGGTAGAAAATTCCATAATATTGGTAACAATTATAAACATCTTGTCGGGCATAGTCCACCTCACTGGCCTATAAATAGTTGGGGACTTTACATGTCATAGATAATCTTGTAAATCTATAATTAAATTTATATACACAATCATCAATACATATTCTTGAATACACTAAGATCGAGTCTTGTCATGTGTCAGAATCTACGAGAGACATTTTGGTCTCACAAAGACCCAGATCCGAAACAAAACTGTGGGTTACACAAACATTTGTCTCGGTGTGGAGATCGAACAAGCGGCTTCTTTCGTAGCCGGCGTCCTACTGGCCATGGAGGCAGTTTCACCATGCATATTTATTTCCAATATTTTACCTCATAAACTCTCACCTTATTCCCAGAAAGGGTGCCTACCCTTAGTAACCCGTAGCACAAGGACGGCCACGCTTCGTTTTGTGTGCTCCATCCCACAATTTGATAAGAGGCGAGCATATCACTATGTCGGACACAAATTTCTGACTCCGGGTTGATAATTAATATAAAAATTAAGTTTTACTTAGCTCGACTAGGTATTCGAACCCGATACCACAGCGTTGCAATCGAACGTACTAATGTATCACCAAGGCAGTCTATATAAAAATAATTCACCGATAAAATACGCGAAAATTAATAACACACAAATAACTTTGAAAAGTCATAGGTAATCCCCGAGATTCGATCCCGCGACAATCTTTTGTTACCACCTTAGTCCCTAAACAATAACCATTAGAATACCTACAAAAACGTTTCACATGCCACCAAAGGTTAATAAGATAAATTTAGCCACGAATAAAGACACCTCACATGACTCATCGCTAACATTTAGGTCTTGTTGATAACAATATCTACTGATACTGACTCCGATTGCTTAGACATTCGAAGAGTGGCCGCCATGGCGAGTGGACGTGCGACCTGCGTGTTGTGTTCAATATATTTTACTTTATTATTTTGTGTTATCAATGGGCAGGAGTTGCGAGTGAATACTACTGAAGGAATTGTAGAGGGTGCAAGAGCGCCAGATGGGAATTATTTCGTGTTTTATGATATACCTTACGCCGGGCCCACATCAGGAGACAACAGGTTTAAGGTATGGACAAAATGTTATGTCATACATTTGTTTCAATGTTTGAAGGTTATGTTGTGTTGTTAAATATTACGTGGAAATTTACACAGTAATGTAAAGTGAGTCATACAGATTTATTTGTAATTTATCGCAGGTATATAACCTATAAGTTTGTCATACTACATGTATCCCACTGCTGGGAAAATACCTCTGTAATTGAATAGTAATTTTTAGTACACTACGCTCGCATAATGCAGGTTGCTAAGATCCATATAGTATAGATTAATATAGATATACAATAGACTAAATAACAAACTACTAAACAAGTGTTTACTTTGCAACCGCCTATGCATGCGATTACCCCGAAATAGAATATGACTCTCTTACAGTACTAAGAATAACACGCCCAAAATCATCGCTATTAAAAAGATTCTAACAAAACACATTTTGGAAATCCTCCAAAACTATAGTAATTAACCGACGTAGATAAACATATGATTTCATTACTAAAATCGTTAGTTAATAGAAGATTAATGAGAAATTGATTAAAGAATTTTCCATGAAATAAATGATTATGAGTGCTTGCGATGCATTAGTAAGGGACAGATAATCTTGTCTTACGTCAACGCTTTGATAGTCAATTAGGTTTAATTCATTAAAAATACATTATCATAATAAGATATTGTATAATACAACAAACAACTGGAAAGACAAATCAATAAGGTTTCATCTATACTTGGACAATAGGTTTGTCAAAAGAACACCATTGACATTCCGATGTTTGTGGCCGTGGAAAGATGGCTTTGTGATAACTGGCTACAATGCAGTTGACTGTTTGATAATTAATTAACTCTTTAAGTGGAGATGAACTCGTAATATGACTGATTTATAACACAAATATTAGGATTTTAAACAACAACATTTCTAAGTTTTGAAAATTAGAAAGTAGTTAGAATTGCGCATAATAAAGTTTCCCTATTAAATACTTAATGGAGATACTGCAGACAGTTATTATCTCAAAAGAAATATTTAGAAACTGTTATTAAAACGCAACATCAGATGTATTAAAAATATTTTAAAACAGTAGTTTTATTTCAAATCTCCTTCGTTTACCACGCATCTGCTAAAACTTATATGAAACTTCATAACGAGGTTTATAAAAACAGTACAATTTAGTTGAAACTAGCACAGTAAATTGGCTATGGATATAATCATTAATGTGTATATCTTATCGCGGTACAAGAAATTCGTAATGCAAACACATTTACCTGTTTTTTTTCGATTACTTTACTAAGTATTATGGTGCACCATTATCTACATTGAATCATTGCAAAATAAGTGGCTGAAAAAATATATCTCAACCGAAAGTAATGTAAATCTTAAATCGACTTAGGCGTTTATAATATTCCTTTATGAACATCTAGGAAGTGAAATACAAGCCTATATAAAATTATTGCAAATATTGACAAAGAAAAGTAATTTTTAAATAACTTCGAGGATGCTCTTTAATAAAAAAAAAGACCACGCATCTATTTGCCATGTATTTACACTGTAATAAAAATGGTTTTCTAAAATTCCAGGCTCCAACAGCACCACAATCCTACCCAAATGTGTTCCAAGCTGTGAACAGAAACACGATATGTGCTCAACCAACTGCTAGAGGACTTGTGGGTACAGAAGACTGCCTAACCTTAAGCATTTACACACAAAATGTGACCTCGCCCAAACCAGTATTTGTGTGGTTAAACGCTGAAGAGTATACAACAACGCCTACAGCATTGCAATCATACAAAAGAGTCGTTGAAGAAGGAGTCGTCTTTGTAACCCTGAACTTCAGAGTATCAGTCTTCGGGTTCCTGTGTTTGGGAGTCCCCGAAGCCCCAGGCAATGCTGGACTTAAAGACATCATCCAAGGATTGACATGGATAAAAGCAAATATTGCAAACTTTGGCGGAAACCCCAATAACGTGATCTTAATTGGACATGGTTCAGGAGCGGCATTGGTTGATCTGATTACAATGACTCCGAAAGCAGAAAATCTCGTTCACAAAGCTGTTGCACTAAGTGGATCTGCGTTGGCCCCTTGGGCCGTAGCTTATGATCCAATCGGATATGCCAAAATGCTTGGTAATAGATTAAGTTACACCAACAAACGCAACGATCAATTGGCAAAATTAATTAAGAGTACCGAAATAAACTTATTAATAAGTTCTCTCCCAGACACTAAGTTCACAAATAATACACCACTTTTCGCTCCTTGTATAGAAAATGCGAAATTGAAGCTTAATGACACTGTACTTACTGATGCTCCTATAAACATACTTAGATCAGGTAAATTCCTGCACATACCTTACATAAGTGGATACACTACTAGAGAAGGTACTCTTAGAGCTGGGGAGGCAATATTGAATCAATGGCTGGAACAAATGCAAGCGAACTTTTCAAACTTCCTCCCCGTAGATTTGCAAGCACATAACGTGACAGAACTTTCAAACAGCGTCCGCAGATTTTACTTTAACGAGAAACCAATCGATATGGGCACCATACAAGACTATTTGGAATATCATGGAGACACATTAGTTTTAGTAGCTACTATCAGAGCAGCTAGGGAACGTGGTGCGATGTCCAACCAAACTGTGAGGTTACTAGAATTTGGTTACAGAGGTACTCAGAATACTGACTGGATGTACAATCAGATACCTTTGTTGGGAGCAAGACATGGATCATTCCTGAACTTCTTATTTGACTACGATCTAAGACCTACGGACCAGCCTGTCAGAAATTCGTTAATGAAACGCTTGGTTACTTTCGCTTTAACAGGGTAAATATGGATTACTTATTACTTTACACAATACTTTGGTTACAAATCGAAAATAAGCAAGATCATATTACTTCTCGTCTTGCAACTGATAGTAATAAGCATTGTTAAGTAGGTTCACATACTATTACTATAAAATAATAAATCCATTTTAAGCAAGTTAATAAATAAAAAGTTATTCAGTGAAACTAGTAGTTCAATTATCTAAAAACATCCCGCAACAACAGCAGATCTAGCACATGCTAATACGTAAAACTATTTCCTTACAGAGAGCCAAACACACCTGGGCTTGCAACTTGGAACCCAGTTACCAACTCTTCATTCAACTACTTACTATACGGAGGAGTTAGTGGACTCAACGAAACAGCAACATACATAGAAGAAGCAAGAGTAAACCCCCACACAACCAGAATGACCTTCTGGAACGAAACCTACTCAAAATACTATGTAGCACCTCAAGCATCGTCAGCTGTCAAGGTCATGAGCCTGGCAATTATTCTTGTTTTGTGCCAAATTGTTCATTTATTGTAAAGATTTATTACATGTGTAGTTATTGAAGATATGAGTTTTAATTCAGTCCTTATTTATAGATATGTAGATAGACTCCACGGTAAAACCATGCTTAAAGGTTCTTAGTGACTTGGAATCAATCGCATCAAATCTGCTGGCCCGCCGACACAACCATCCAGCCTATAAGGAGATAATCATGTCGGCAACAAGCACTCGTACATATTGCCCATCGACATGTTGGCAGCGTATGTCATGTCGTCAACCCAAGCGCTCAATGGAGAGACGAGCATGGCGTTAACCTGATGGTAAACGATACGACCGCTCATGAACAGTAGCAAAACCAAACAATACCTTGAATTACAAAGCAATACTTGATTATTCCACTGCACTCGCCACCCTGAGACTTAAGATGTTAAGTCTCAATATAATATATTTTGTTATATAGTTGTAAATTTACATGTTGACTAGTTTTTGTAAAATATTTTGGTTGATTATAAATAAATAAATAAATAAAGTTTATCGATATTTGATTGCTTACGTTTACAAAAATTTAAATAACTTTAATGTCATATAATGTTCCTGTACCTATTATTGCCTATCAAAAAATAATTTACTAATTGTATGCTGATTTTGAAATAAAAAAATGAATACTTAAAAAAAATATGTCCAATAGTTCTCTGGCTACAATGAGCTTCAATCGGAAATACAACAGTGCATTTACACTGCGGTTTAAATTTACATTGCATTTACATTTGTTGTTTCTCATGTCGGGCTTAGGTGCTTTGGTGTGATTTACGAACTAGAAGTTACTGTCACTAGGTTAGAAAAGTGCGAAACGTGCAAAGATATAACTTGATAGAAAACGGACATAAGTTTTCAATACTCTCAGAATCTTATTAATCTACTACGCTAATGTACTTAATCTTCGAATAAAGCTGGTTAATACGTTGCAATATCTAAAGAAAAAAATCCATCGAACCTTACTGTTTATGCATTAAGCCAATCAAAATTCATCACCATCTTTCAAAATGTATTTCTGTGTAGACGATGTAATTAGTTCTATCGAACTTCGTAAACATTGAATAATAAAGTAAGCTATTTGAAAGATTAATTACTACGATGTATATTTTTGTTGGGGTAAAATATACGCGTAGTGAGAGAATTTAGTTGTAAATTTTTCATGCTAGTTTTTACTACTTTAATGAATTAACGATGTGAATAGTTAAAATCCGTGCTGTTCGTGCGAGTGCTTTTTTTAATGAAATCGTATAGTTTTATGAGATTGTTAAAGCTATTCACGTTATCGTTATAGTGTTAATATATCAGTTTGGATATTGATAACAATAAAATAAATCAGCTATACTGATTAATGTAAATGTGTCGCCTTCTGGTAATGAAGAAATTTTAAGATCGGTTATACTAAGTCTATCCGTGAGATAAGTTACTTATGCTCTCTAAAGATAAAACTGATCTGACCATCAAGCCTAATGTATTCATAGATATAACCTGAACCCGAAAGAATAGTTTGTTGGATCAATGTCGGTATCTGCTATCTGCGACTTGTACTACAGCAATTTTTTTATAACATACAGGGTATATCAAGACTGCTACCGAAAACGAAGCCGGGTGGTAGTTTAAGCGACTTCAGACACAACAATGCAACAGAAAAAGTTGCAAAAATAAGCGACAATTTTTTTTTTTTGAAATTTTTTTCCTATTGCCATATTTTGGTGGTAAATAATTTTTTTCCTAAAATAAGTATCCCTTTAATTTATAAATACTCTAAGATATAAGAGAGTTTAAATTATTATTTTAGCAAAAACTATGGATTTACCACCCAAAAATGACGATATTTAAAAAATCATAAAAAATAATTGTCACGTTTCTATGCGAAAATTTTAGTTGCATTGTGTTTGTAGCCACTAAAACTACCACCGGCTTCGTTTTCGGTAGCAGTCTTCAGATACCCGGTATATCCGGCAATCGATTAAACAGGTCACCTGATGGTATGTAATTACTGCCACCCATAAACATTATAACACTTGGATCATGGATGTGTTGCTGGTCCATCGAATCGGGAGGAGAGCGTGAAAGATAAGAGAGGATTCTAACGACGTGGTATGCACACCATGGAATGGGCCTGCACATTATGTACAATGCAAATATTTATGAAAAAACAAAAGCACATATCACGAAGCGATTTATACCCGTACCGTTTTGTCATAATTATATATCTGTATTCTGCGGGAACGCAATTGCGGCGGCTGCAGGTGTTAATAACGTCTTGAGAATTCTCTCTAAAAGGGAAAAGGGATTAGGGGTATTGGACATCCGGCAAATACTAAACCAGCTATCTAAAAATGTACTATGTTCATATATAGTAACACTCGTGCAAACTATCCTACAAACATACGAGTATCTGGGCAAACAAACACCGCTGCCTGCCAACGCAGATAACAACGATAATGCAATGTTTGTTTTGAAAACTTCAGCGTTCGACTTAAAAGGTTTCGTGACACTGTCCAATACAGTTTTATTGTATTACAGTCTCGGCAGATTGGTTTGGTGCAGTGATCCTGGGTTTGTATGTGAGCCGGTCGTCTACTTTTTATTGCGTTTCTGAAATATAAAAGTTATGATAGTACCCTAATGGGATAAGCAGACACTTCCTCTATTCTCAATTATACCTTATCAATTTCGTTTCGCCCATTTTGTCAACCTCTTCATGCTTTCTCATACTAACTGGTATCAATTAAAATATGACCATAAGATTGGATATGTTCTCTATCATAATGTCATTAGCTTTGACTAGAATTATCATGACTTTTTGAATAAGCCCTAGGGTATTAGAAAATCCCAACCCTTTTGGAAAACACATCCAAAATAATCTCCAATACAAGGACTATTTACCCGTTTAATTAACGATCTCAGTGCTGGCGTAATACCAATTTCCGTCGTGTCGCGGTCAAATCCGCTTAATTTAGTTTTGGCAAAATACCACATGTATGGAATGCTTTTAAACCGTTTATTATTGTTGGAAATGTACAATCATCCACAGGTATAAGTAGAACCGTACTGTTATGTCGCACTGTCTTCGGGCACTGTTGTATAAATTAGTGGCTCAAAAAACGAGTACGAAGCAACTATATTACTTTCGTATTTATTTCGGTCACTAAGAAAGCAGACGTTAGGACTATTTGGCCTAACTATTTTCAATCGTACCTCCAATTGCAGAGGAAGACCGTGCAGTGACACGTTAAGTGCGTATACGTAGTACGTATTCCATTGCGTAGTTACTCTAGATAATGTCCTTCAATCCGAAACACAACAGTGCATTTACACCTCTGTTTGGTGGTAAAAATAAACATTACGGTTTTAACTACCCAGGAGGTTTGTCACATGGGAAGACCTTCCACCAGTAATTGTATAAATGCTGCTAATAGCAATGTATGCAATAGGGTGAAGTGCTGGCTCATTCGCCGTACCTACACAATAAGGCAATTTTTTTCTAACTATTTAATAAATTACAAGGTAGAGCTTTAGATGGTATTTTTCGTTGTTTACCGGCATATATCGCGATGAAAAGTTTTAGATATTAATTTTAATTAATATTTAGTTCATTACATAACATTAATTTAATATGATTAATTAATAACATTCCCAATACCACGAGTATATTAATCCGAAAATGCAAATAAACCCCTAAGGACATTCGAATCAGCGCGAATGCACGAATCTAAATTTTAACACGAGTAATAATTCATTTTGTTAAATAATGCTTGAATTTCGTTACATCGTGGAATAGTCTAGACTCTTTAAGCGTTGAAATTATTTTGGTTACAATTAAATACTTTTTAAACATACATACATAAACTTACGCCTTTTTCGAAAAAGAGTATGCAGATTTTTTATCAGGACACCCTCGTTTTACTTGGGTTAATAATAAGGGGCGAGCCTATAACCATATCGATGAATTCTCAACTCCGGGCTGATAAATTAATAGAAAAATCTAAAATCACTACCCGACCCGGGATTCGAACCCGAGACCTCAGAATTGTAATCGTACCGTGGTACAATTGCGCCATCGAGGCAGTCTTTGTAAAGACATACATAGTTAAATCAACCACCAATAATATACCTGCCCTTTGTCTCCCTTTTCTCTTAAGTCCATCCAAAGGTTACCTATAAGAGATTGCCTAGTGCAATAAAGCCACCGATTGTACTTAATTCAAATTTAGCTATATTATTATTATTTTTTTGTATTTTTCCTGGTGTACAACAACGAATATAATATATAAAAATATATATATCTGTATCAGCCCATATACGTCCCACTGCAGGGCACGGGCCTCCTCTACAATCGACAGTACGATTGAGAGTGGTTAGGCCATATAGTCCACCACGCTTACCTAGTGCGGGTTAGCGGACTTTACATACGGTGTGTAGGTTTCCTCACGATGTTTTTCTTCACTGTTAAAGTGCGTGGTGATTGAATTTATACACACATGACATTTAGTGTGGTAGCAAAACAATATGAATATGAAATCTATATTATTGTAGTTTATTTGTCAGTCTAACATGCTGGCTAGATTTCTTTACGTCTCTTCAAGACAACAAACCAATTAAAAAACGTATTTTGAACCCTGGACTCGTAATTTGCACATCGTAATATAGTCTCAGACAGACTAGGTCCCACGGCGCGCGATCCTTAGGGACGAATTTGCATACGTATCCGAGGAAACATCATTTGAAAACATTTGATTTCATCCCTTACAATGAAATGTCAACTCTGTACGTATTATTTTAGAGTAGAAATTCCTACGCAGGTTTGCAAAACGAATCAATCACAATTGGCAATAGAGAGATGACGCATCTGTTTATTTGATAGTATGAAAACAAAAACGAATTTAGAAATGTATTTTCAAGTCCCATGAACAAACCGTTATGTGTGTTCATAAGTGTTTCGGAATTCCTATTGGAGTACAGTTATCAACCAATATGAAATAATCTGCCGGAAGCCCAACACGCCGAACAAACAAAAAGCCCAAGAATGTCACGATAGGCTTAGAATATATAGATAATATAATTAGCGGGTTGAGCTCAACTCTTAGAGGGAACGGCGGTATAGGGCCTTAAAAAGAAAAGAATGGAAAGAGAGCCGAAATTCCTTAATCTTGCAGAGTATTAGCACAGAATACTATACTAACAGAAGTCAAGCTTCATACAAAGCGCGCTAAATCAACGCACACATAGACAGCGTTCACCGACACGATATTCGAAACCAGTCGAGACCAGTGCGAGCGCGAGTTTCACCCACTTCGGGCACACAAATAATGATATTTTTTGTGCAAAGATGGAACAAATGAATAAAAGTTATTACACTTGTATATAAAACACCAGATTATAATAATAGAATGTAAATTTCTTTAAAAATACATTTATTATACAAAAACAATAAAAAAAACTTAGAATAATGACATACACATTCTCAATGACTTCATAAATACAACTTAAAATGTATTTATTTTATTATTGTGTATTATATATTTTATTTTAAAAATTAATCAAACGATATGAGTGCTATTAACACGATACGTGTTTTCGCATAAACCAGAGTTAACAACCCTAGCGCGAACGCCGAGCGTAGTGTGAGTGTGGCAATAAAAGTGAAGTACATGCACAAGCTTGACTTCTGTTAGTATTATGTGGTATTAATAAGGGCTGATTTATGTATGTATGTTAGTACTAATAATCCAATGATCATTTTTAATATTATGATGACGATGATGATGTCGCAGAAAACTGAAGCAGTTATTTCAAATGATCCATCGTTCACAATGCACAGACATAGTAGCCACTTTGTCGTGCCACTAGAAAAAACGCCTGTTATCATATCAAACACTCACGAAACTCGACGCCGTCACTTTACGTCAGTCTTTTGTGACAAAGTGATACAACTACATATATCGAGCCGGCCAATTCTAATACTCTAATTAGTAGTGTGGCTCTACCAGACATCCCGTAAAGTTTTTTTTTTTCTTTTTTAAATTAAGTTCTATGAATCACTTTACGACTATGTCAGACCTATTATACATAAAATTATTGAAACTAGTTACATTATTTTATCAAAGATTGTGGAATACAAATATTTATGTCACGTTACTCATCGATCTTGCCAATATATTCTCAATTATTCCTGTATCCAGGGGATTTACATGAAATTTCTCTGTCATTTGTGCTCTCATATTGATATAGACGCAGTTCGGGTGCAATCCAGTAAAAGGCGGTGGACATCTTCTATCACTCCACGAAGTGAACAATTGGGAGAGTCGTCTTTCATTAGATGTTTAAATTTATTGAAAGGCAAGTGCCCTGATCTGAGTTTATGCGCTACGACGACATACTGCCTTCATCCAGTAAAGATGATTATTTACATACCCATAGTTGAAGCTTATTTATGGCCAGCAACTTACCTAGAAGCAAAAACAATACTATTAAAACAATGAAAAATAAAACCTGCTAAACCATACGAGTGGGGCACACTGGTGGTAGGACTCTCATATGTATGTGAGTGCCCACCTGGGTAGCTACTTCCGCTTTGTCTTTTTCTCGTGCCAAACAACAGCGTAAATCACTGTTATGTTCCGGTTTAAAGTACATTTGTAGCTAGAGTAACTACTGGATATATTGACACTTAATATCTTATGTCCCAAGATGACAAGCGCAGTGGAGTACCAAGTATTGCTTTGTATCGATCGGCCGTATTGCTAAGCATCGGGCAAATGGCATGCTATTCTTGTCATTCATTGTTATTAAAAAATACAGGCAGGTAAAACCATAATTGAGATATAAAACCTGTCTTCTATAAATTAAATTATTTACAGTTAGCACCTACACATAAACATCAACATCACAAAATTAAAAATCCTTATTATTCTCCAAAATAATTCTTCAAAGAAGTTATCACCGAGTCCTTGGAAGCTAAAACTTTAATGTTTTTTAAAGAAACAATTACCTGTCACGAAGTAGTGTAATATACAAGTCTAGACTTGACGGTAGTGCCTTCACCCTGAACTCAAGGGTAATACACTAATTATCGTTAAGACGAAAGCTAGTAAAACTTAGCGCACGTTGATACAACGACTAAGAGACTAATCATTGGAGGGAAGATGATAGTTGTTTTAGGAATAAGTTTTAGTTTAAAAAATAATCTTGTTAAATGGATAAACTGTATGAATTTAACCCCCTGAAAGATTCGCCGAGATCGCGAGTTCGGTGTCATTTCTTTGCGTTCCACCGTTTATCCTGGTCGACAGGAGTTGCAGTGGATGTGAAGGTGAGAAAGTCTTTCAAGTGTCTATACGTATTTAACTCCACGCAACATTAGGTAGTAGGGACGTATATGAGCTGATACAGCATCATTAAGCACTGTACTGTGTAAGGTTATATTTTCCCACTGTAGGACACGGACCTACAATTGCGAGTACGAGAGAGAGTGGTTAGTCCATATAGTCCACCATGTCACCCTAGAGCGATTTTATGGACTTATACCATAGAAATTCTTAAAAATAGCTATGGTAAGCGGGTTTCGTCTAAACTGAATTTAAAATTATTTCGACCGTGACAGAACATACGATAACTAAAATGAATTTTAAAACTGTCCGAATAAGGTCATGAAAATTTACCCAACTATTAAAACCAGAAAAAAAGCAACCATCACAATATTACTATTTTTCAGATGACATATTCTGATAAATTTACAGCGAAGCATCAGAAACGCCGGTACAAACTGTCTGGTGGTAAAACTTTCGCTGAATGATGCGAGTTTCTGTCTCGCTAGAATTCCGAGAAACATATGATTACTTACAGCACTAGCGGATAACTTTTATAACAGATTTCTGTTTTCCCGCAAATAAATGTATCGCGTTTATGCGGCCATCATATTTGCTCATAAATAGTCACAATTTCTGAGGGCTGTAGATATTTTATAGTCATTGAAATATATATAAATACCCTTGAAATACTGGGTGCAATTCCTACGAAAGCCAATCTACTTAGACAGCCTCCCGACACCGAGACATTTTTTGTGACTCACAGGTATTTATTTCTGGTCTATGTGTTTGTGAGACCGAAGTCTCCGTAGTTACTAATATCCATGACACAAGACTCGATCTTAATCTGGGGTCATCACTATGTAAGTGACTTTTAGATGTATTGATTATTTATTTATTATTAAATTACTTCTTTTTTTTATTTATTAATTAAAAATCACAAATTACGTAATTACAAATTTATGCATAGGTCCCACGAAACCGTATTTCGGTTTGACCGTGGATTGAATTTTAAATTCAAACAACCGAAATCTTTTACCGAAATAGGTAACATTGACGTATGTTCGGTTTTCAATTAATGAATCATTTGTATCCTACATATCCTCCCACGTAAATACCACATAGAAGAGATGAATGATGGTCAAATAGAATTCTACAATAACCATTCTATTCACCTCTTAAAAAGTTAAAACCTAACATAAAAGGTACTCCTATTGTTATATGAGCAAACCAGTAATGAAAGTAAAAAGAAAAATATAAAATTTAACAGCATGAGAGAAAATAACGTATAACAGAACACCCACGCAGGCATTTTCTGGAGCATTGTGGGTGGAATGAAACCCCAGTACACCTGACATGAATTTACTAGTTTCAAACAAACGCTAACCTACATCGAAAATGTAATATATAAAGTACATATAACATTTAATTTCAACGACCTGAAGTACTGTTTGAAACCTTGACATTTTTTTTATTGTTATGTATGGCAAGACGAGTATGCTGTTCGCCTGATGATAAGCGATACGACCGCTCATGAACAGTAGCAAAAAAAAAAACCACAACTTGTATTACAAAACAATGCTTAGAATGCATGCCACTGCGCTCACCATGCTGAGACATAAGATGTAACATCAAGTCTCTTACGTCCAGCAGTTATTGTGGCTACAATGTCCTTCAATCAGAAACACCACAGTGCATTGGCATTGCTGTTCCCGAATGTTTTGATTACTTTACAGCTTTCGTGGTAACGGGATCGACTATTTATTTTATTTCAATATGTAACATACGAGTAACTTCAAAAAGTAAGAAACTATTTACTTAAAACTGCGCAATTTAAGACAGCCAAAAATTTATAAGTATTTTAGTAAAGAGATTCAACAATGAAAAAGTATTTAACACGCCCTAAGAGATTACATAAATTGTCCCTTGACCCATTATAAGTTTAATGGCTCTGGTACAGATTTGACAAATTCTTGGTTCGTGAGTAGGTTACATTTTATTCGATTGTTATATACTAAAGACTAAAAGACGTTTTATATCATGTAATGTTTTAATTTAAAATCAAGTCTGTATCGTTGACTTTAATAATTATAATAATACCTAAAACATGTTTTATTACTTATTGATAAACTTAAGCTAGATCGTTCATTTAATATTATAAATGCTTTAATATATTATCCTATATTCTTTCTCAAATATTCATGAATACTTTCAATAGAAAGAAATAAAACGCTGTGCAATTTTTTATGCAAATAATAGTTATTTTACAGTTTCTAAAATATCCGCAGCTATGAAACTGTATGAAAACGCTTATAAAAAGCAGTTTCAAAAACCCGCAACTCAGTTAATCAGCTCTGAGTGTATGAATAAACTAATTTTTAGAGCTTTCAACGATATAACTCGATTTTTGCCGAGTTGAAAAGGTTAGGGAAAAATTTATTTAACTTATCGCGCCTTTGGAATGACTAAACTCAATTATAGTTGACATTTTTCGAGCTGGCAAATTGATTATGACTTTGGTTCATTTCAAATGTTTTATCAATGAACTATATGAGATTTTAAGAAACATTATGTTTTTTTGGTAAGCAATACGATTGTTCGTGGACAGGTTAAGCAAACAATCCTATGAAATACAAAGCAATGCTTGGCATTCCTTTGCGCTCGCCATCCTAAACATAGCAATGGATCAGGATCCACATAAGATGTTGAACCTTAATATGTCTAGTAATTGCTCTAGCTGCAGTCATTCAAACCAGAACACAACAGTGCATTTACACTGGTGACTGGCAGGTGAAATAGACGTTGCGGTGAGCGGCTTTTCCCATATAAAATATAAGCAACATCTGTGCTTTCAGTCTTCATTATTTGAAGGAGTAATGCTGATCCCATCAAAAACATCCTGTAAAAAAATTCCAAGTCTCGCAGCTCAGTTTTTCTACCGCAAAAAGTTGTGAGATCCATGTAATACCAAGTCGATTAATTTATTTAGTCCTTGATTAAGGGACGTTCTGTATAAAGTTATTACGTAAGTTATTATCATATCAATATTAAAAATTCTTTACGTTTTAAATAAATAGATCGACTTGGCCATCGCATGAAAACATAATGTATCATACAATTTATGCATAATGCTACTGGCCAAGTCGATCTATTAAGTAGAAAAACTGAGCTGCGAGACTTGGAATTTTTTTACAGGATGTTTTTGATGGGATCTCACGTCTTTTTGTAGAGTCCTACTTTATTCCTTTTCGGTACTTTTTATTTCCAGAATATATATAATGATTTTTCTTAAAGCCTCTGTCTAATGGTTTTTTTCTTATTTTTGTAGGTATCAATTTATCACAAATATAGCGGATTTGATTATTAGTGTTCTTTCTTTCATGGTGATTGTTTTCGAGCTATTTAGTCTATTTATTTGCAAGGTTAACTTTGTCATGTTTTTCTAGAGGAATGTTATACAGTTTAATGGGCTGAATACACCCTTTCCCTCTTTATACCCCCCTCCTGTTATGCCTCATATATAATATATAAAGATATCAATCTACAACTATTATTCCATTATATACGGGTACAACGAATCATTAACTGCAAATGTATCTTTGTAATCCTATACATTTATATGAGATTACAAAGTTATTCACGCAGTTGGTGTATCTAGAAAACTAGACAGAAATTATGAAATGTTTGAATTTTTCCTTACTTCAGACACTAAACACTACTTATATTCTAAATTTGAAGGTTCTATGTCTGCTAGAAGTGCCTTAGACTTTTGATGATCGGTCAGTCAGTCAGTGAGTGACAAAATTGCGAAAGTTTGACAAGTTATAATTCTTAAACTACTGGTTCAAATTGAATGAAATTTTAAATATACTATGTTTACACAATGCCTAATAAGTAACTGAAAATTCAGGTTTCTTGCTTTAACCACAACGAAGCTATGGGGGGTTGAAAATGGTCTGAATTGCTTCGAGAAAAGGATAGTACGGCTGTGCCGCTTTTTAGCTCGACTTGGAGGGGGCACTGCTGTGCCCCCAGATCTCTCTGTGCCCCTTCACACAAAAAGTCGAAAACAAACTATACTGAAACTTTCTTCTTTAATTTCCCATTCTCTTAACTGACAACACCAATTAAAAAGCAGAACAAACTCTGCAATTGATTGATCGTCTCATTTAACTAGTCTCGGAATATTGCACTTACATAACCGATGTTGACGACCCATTGACAGATGATAAATGACGCCACCACGGCTTCGGATTAATTGACGGATATGAATTACTGACTTTGGAGATTCGGCTTTTAATAACGAGAAACAATTTGAACGTCGTCGTTGAATTTGAAAATAAAAACGTCGCTTCTGCCGTAATCATAAAAATAAAGACAGGGTGGAAAGCGCGTACAGTATTCGAACGTAAGTAATGCGGCCTTTCAGTGCAGTTCAATTAATTTGTGATCAATCGCAACGATTTTAAAAATAATTGATTTCGTTATGAAAGAAAGTTTAATAAAAATAGACAATAATTCTTATCACCATTCAAGAGAAATCTGTTAACTCAAGTTAGTTAAATATTTATTTTAGCGCGAGTTTCAAAGAAATCTTTTTGTAACTCCAAATGCAATGAAGGTCTTATCTTCAGCTTACTTGCCTGGCATAATGACTAATGACAGTGCACCTGATGATAGGCGCAAATGCCGTCCAGGCAGAGTATCGAATGGAATCAGAAGTCTGTCCCAAGCCATTCGAAACAATTATGCCGGCCCACTAAGATACCTCCTCACCCTACGGAGGAAGACCAAAAATAATAAACAAAAGTGAATCAATTTTCTACGTTTACCACGAACCCAAACATCAATAAAATATGTCGCGATGTGTTCCAGTTTGTCAACATTCTTATTAAATTCAGGAAAACCCAAAAACAGGTATATTCCACATTTACCAAAATTATGAGTAAACAACTATATTAAATAAAGTATTAAAATATATATTTTATGACAACAAAAATCTATTTAGAGACTATTTTTCCTGTTAAGTGAATCTGCCTACAGGACACTTAAAAATAACAAAAATCTACAAAAAACTAATCAACAATAAAAAAGCAACACGGAATAGCACACCTCGCGTAATCATACAACATACAATCAACGATGTAATACCCCGGAAACCGGATTCCGCTGCCGGATTCCCATTTGCATCCAGCCAATCCGATTAGAAAAACTCTGGCGAACAAACAGCGTCTGTTCAATCTGTCCTCTCACAGGTTAATGGGAATGGGATCAACCCTATTGTCCTTTCACACGGGCTACAAACAAAAACTAATGGATTACTTTTGTACTGTATCAGCCCGTATACTTCACACTGCAGGGCAAAAGGCCTCCTCTACAATCGAGGGTACGATTGAGCTTGGTTAGGCCAGAGTCTACCACGCTGGCCTAATGCTGGTTTAAATACCATAGATTTTTTTTTGTAAATCGCTATGTTATACAGGTTTCCTCACTGCGTTTTCCTTCACCGTTTTAGTGGGTGGTGAATGAATATCAATATTCATAGTATCGGTAAAAAATATAATTGATCCCGATACCAAATAATGCCTAAAACTAATTATGCGATTTTATAGCCTTAAACATTTTCCTGTTTTATCCCGGGCGCCAGATTTTATAAAATAAAGGAATTATTAAATTATCATCAAATTTTACATTTTGTTCACAAAGCCTAATACAAAAAAATAATTTTCTTGGACTTCAACTTCATTTCTCCAAGAACTCCGTGCAATTTTATGAAAATATAAATTTTTCCCTACACAAAAAAGTAAGTTTCATCATAGCACAAAAATGTTCGCACCGATACTAAGTTTCCTAGTAAAATAGGCTATATAATTATTCGCCCTAAAGTATCAATAATTAACTGTTAATTTGAAACATACAGTACTGTATACTGTGTACTGAACTCGGATTTACAATCAAAATCAACCCATTTGATATTACAACTGTCCAATTTCCAATTAGAATATGCAATGATGAACAATGGATATGAGATCGTCATTCAAAACATGTTAATAGGTAATGATTATCATACTGCGCTTTGTTATTCAATATTGATACAATTGCTTTGTCGATTTGATGAACTCTATATCAGGTAATTAGACACCGGGTTTAGTCTAGATGGTATATAACAGTCTTGTGATTGCGCTTTCTGTATCTGTATAAGCCTTTATATGTCCCACTGCAAAGCACGGCCTCTTTCATAATCGTGAGTGCGATTGAGAGTGGTTAGGCCATATAGTCCACCACGCTGGCCTAGTGCGGGTTGTCGGACTTTAGGTACCATAGAAATGCTTACAAATCGCTATTGTATACAGGTTTCTTCACGATGTTTTCATTCACCGTTAAAGTGCGTTGTTATGACTATCAATACATACGTGTTTTGTATCTTTCGTGCGACTTTCAAATTCAGTGTGAGCGACTTAGACCAAACATTCGATAAGTAAAATAAGTTTATAAACTGACAACGGATAAGGTCGGTAGTGTTTTTGTAATAGGATATTGGTATATAAAATAAAACCACAGTGTAAGCAGAATGTATCTGTGATATTACCAAAGTCAGCAGTGACCTTTCACAACATCATATCGTCTGCCTACTTAAGTAATTAATGCATATAATGCGTACGGAGAGATGACAGCTACCTAGATAATACCTTATTAATAATTTGCCTACCGACCTAGTATAAACATATACGTTTAAGTTGAAAAATATATCTAAACAACCAATAATGTAAATTTTAATATCACTGTATTTTCTTATTGTTGTATCGAAAGGTTAAGTTATATGTACATAATCATGATTCCCAAGAGTTTATAAAATCCGTAAGTGCTTTTGTAAACTCGTGTCAGCTCTAATATAATCCTCAGTGGTTTCTTCGATGCTGTTTTGATTTATGTGTAAATGTATTGTCTTTATTCAATAATTTAAAAAAATAAATATTAAAAGGTAGAAAGGTAATAAAATGAATAGTAGAATACTCGCCCATCTTTCATAGGTAAGCATAAACATACATAAAGTATATCCGTCAAAATGGCTTCACAATACGTTGCAAAATGAAGCAATTAGTTTATTATTTAAAATAATTTTGATGATATGATGAAACTTCTCAGTATTTAATATATAGATTGGCAGAGGCTAACACATCCACATTTCGCCTTGTATGTTCCATCCCACGATGTGATAAGGGGCGAGCCTATCGCTATATCGGGCATAAATTCATGACTTAAACATTTAAAAAACGAGTCAAGGTCTATACAGGCCTATAGGCTATAGTAATAAATCGATTTTATTTGACACATTTCTCTTATAAGTTTGTTAATAAACAAGTTGGACTACGAGCGATAATAGGACATGAAACTTCGCCAAGGGTTGTTTCAAGAGTTCGACTACTAACATAACTTTGTGCGCCCTTACAGATGTTGCTTGAAATATTTCGACACTTGACACAATAATTCCAGCTGTTGTTTTCATAAACAATTATGGGATTAGGTTATTGAAAATTCGTTTTATTACTCTTTGTTGGACAAAGGTCGCAGTGATATTTAAAACTATAAGTAACGGTCAGGCATTCTAGTATTTTTTTTTTCAATAATGGGATGGGTTTAGGAGAAGAAAAAAGCGAAAGAAATCGAAGGCTTATGTATAAAAATAATAATTGAAATCTGAATAAAAATGGAAAAAATTGCAATGAAATATTTTTAATGGCAATTTTCAAATAGTAATGCAACTCGACAAGTTCTATATATATCATAAAGTATATGTAAGAGTAAAATATTAGTGCTATTTTATGCACAACTGTTATATCACTAAATAATAACTTAAAGGTAAAAAAGTAAAAATAAAAAGTCTTTAGTAAAACTTAAAACAATATTGTGAAACCACGGCACACGATAACATTTTAAAAAGGAACAAGACGAAATCTCTTCACTTTAAAATTCTATCAACGATGCAGGCATTTCGCAAGAATATCTAGACAAAGGACTTTTATACGTTCGCCCACCTGTTTTAGATGCTAGACGATGTAATATTAAAAATCTATGCACTTCACTGAACTGTTAAAGAATAGATTTAAAATCTCATGTTACATTATTATTATCGTATTTCTATGAAAAACATATAGTAATAATTATTGCTTTAAATAAAATACTAATATTAACATTTTATAAATTGAATAAATATGTAAATAAAAATAACAAATTAAGTAATACAAATAATACTATAGAAAATTAAGTGTATATAAAGATTAAGCGTTATACACATAGCGCTCATAAATCTCTATATTTACCTACATGACCAATAAATACATTTCTATTTCATTTCATATTTCAACTAGTATGAAAAACAATGCTGTCATTTAAATTCTAGTAAATCCCAGTTAAAATCATGGCGGCACAGTAATTTAAATAAAAAAAACTTAAATGCAGGTACATGCAACAACTCCGCTGAACTAAAGCCAAATAACAATAATGAAAGCAAAATTCAACAATATTACAAGTTAATTGTCTATTTTGCGGACGCGATCCCAGTCGGAATTCTTGTCATTTATTTATAAAAATATTTTTTAGAGATACAAGTGAACTAAGCAAATATCAAACGGTACCTATTAGTTTACTTGGATTACAATCAAATACTTTACAAAACCAACTACTACTTCTTCACTTAAAATAGAATTAAATAAAATTTAAAACAACAGAAACAAACAAGTCAACAAACCCATACAATGAACTCAAACAATAATCCGTTTGATTAATATCAAAAAGCTTCTGACATTTCGTAAGTACAGCACCTGATTTGAACCCCGCTCGCGTAATCTCAAGGGTTCCCGATATAGAAGCAATCTTACATGTACCGACAGCAGAACAAACCCAGTCTTAGAATTTATATTAACCCCTTTGCTAATAATTAAAAAACGAAAAAATACGCTTTCATAAAATATCCAACTAAAATGTAAAAAGAGAGTTTAAGGCTGAGTAGCATAAACTAACATTGCCAATACCTTTGCCTTTGGAAATGTCATCTCCATACATTTGAGACTTATTTGACCTTGGGTATGGTATGGTATCCCATACATATGGGATTGACAGTTTCAAGGTCAAAGGTATTGGCAAAGTTAGTTTGTGCAACTAAGCCTAAGATTAGAAAATGTAGTAAGTAAACGGTGGAGGAAAAGTAATTGTTGTAAGCACCCCACGTTAATAAAACCGTATTAATAACGGGTCAAACTGTTTAAAAAATTAATTGTCATCAGTCCGTAATATGTATATAAATTTCGAGTTAACCCGACGTTTTGAAGGGGGAAAATCATGGGGTAAAAATCATGTTCAAATATTCCGTTACATACTCGTACTAATACATACGTCTGAAGCTAATAAAGGGTACTCAAAAGGCTGACGTTGGTCAGACGACCTGGTAAAGGTCACGAGACGTCGCTGGATGCAGGTCGTCTCCAACAGGTCACAGTGGAAATCATTGCGGCAGGCCTATGTTCAGCAGTGACTTCTTTTGGCTGATGGACAGATGATTCATAAAAAACCGCTAATCAGCCATATAAACCTAAATTAGATAATTCATGTTCAGAATAGATAAAACGTCTATAAACTTTGCTATTCATAATGTTTCTCTGCATTTTTTAACTAATATTGCCACATCACAGATAAAAGTTGTTTTCACTTGACAGTAATATCAAACGTCCGGCTGTCAGACATCTGCCATTTATTGCTTAAACATTGCCCTCGGCCATTTTTATGTTACTTGCAACATATGTATTTTTTAGAGTTTGTCGTACCACACTATAAAAGTCGACATAGTTCTTCACAAGACACACTCTTCTTAATGAAACATTTTCCTAATCTACTATCCGTACAAAACAAATGATCCAAATGCAACTCCCATCTGTTCATAACTGTACTGTTACAGCAATAGGACCTCTTGCAGCCGAGTCAATACCCGATTGTCAGACCTCTACTCTCTCTTTATAACTTATTCGTAATACATCGAGGGTGAGAAAGATGGAATATGTTCTATAAAAGATTGTTCAGAATGAAATTCTTATAGGAAATACAAGTATTGTATTTGTGATGTAGAGTAGGTATTGGCTGAAAACTACTCGGCACTATATAATTATAATTTATTTTATACTAGCGGCCCGGCCCAGCTTCGCCCGGGTACAAATAGATTTCTGTACAATAATATGTACGTATTATTATTATACATATAAACCTTCCTATACATACAGGGTATATCAAGACTGCTACCGAAAACGAAGCCGGGTGGTAGTTTAAGCGACTTCAGACACAATGCAACAGAAAAATTTGCTAAAAAAAGCGACAATTTTGTTTTTGTAATTTTTTTCCTATTGCCATATTTTGGTGGTAAATACATTTTTTTCCTAAAATAATAGTGTATACCCTTTAATTTATAAATACTCTAAGATATAAGAGAGTTTAAATCATTATTTTAGCAAAAACTATGGATTTACCACCCAAAAATGACGATATTTAAAAAATCATAAAAAATAATTGTCGCGTTTCTATGCGAAATTTTTAATTGCATTGTGTTTGTAGCCACTAAAACTACCAGCCGGCTTCGTTTTCGATAGCAGTCTTGAGATACCCGGTATAGGTACGCTGCCGCCGCCCCGGCCGGCCAGTACCGCCGCAAGCGCTACGTCCCACAATTTTAAATCTGTAATATCTTCGAAAATATTCATTTAAATCTGGTGCTGTAAAGGACCATATAGATCTATATTAAATCAACAATGTATTTAAGCTATTTAATTGAATAAGGATTAATGCTGTATTGGTTAAAATCGCTTCGAAAATTAGCCATTATTAGTCGTAAAAAGTAAATGACAAAAAATGTTATTGTGGGATATACATAAGAGATAGACATATACCATCGCGGAGTTTTCTGTAGACCTTTTCAATGTGTACAAATAATTAGTACATTATTTTGATAAATCTCGTAGGGTTTAGCCTGCGTTGGCAATGTAAGCGGAAAAAAATTGATAATTAACGACAACACATTAGAAACCTCAAAAATAACAGTATTTCTCCACTATTTCATGAATGTTATTATACATGTAAACCTTCCTATTGAATCACTCTATCTACTAAAACAAAGCACATCAAAATCCGTTGCGTAGTTTTAAATATTTAAGCATACAAAGGGACATAGAGACAGAGAAAGTGACTTTGTTTTATACTATGTAGTGATTGGGAAAATATGTTTCAATATTTCAAATTCGATCCAGGGGGTTACTCTGTACTCCGACTCGGCTACGAATGTTCGAACATTGTACGTAAAACTGTACGAATAATAATACTTTACAAAATGTTTGAATACTGTATAGTACGAAGTAATCTTAGACTAAGTTCGAGGTGAATGATAAGTTTCCTAGAGAGTAGTATTTATTTATAGAAGTGGAAAACTATAATCTTAAATGTTGACGTTCACGTCCGAACATTCAAACTTCGTGTCGGAGTATAAGTTATCCCCGTGTTCTTAGGATGCTTTGATGTGATATACATAGCTTCTTGTAATTAGAGTCTGGCCATTCACCACAACTTTTGTATAATAGCAGCTTTATTCATAAACAGTTTTCAAACCAATTTTAGTCACAGAATGTGTTGTCCCTTTTGAACGACTTTTGAATTCAGTTTGAGCGAAGAAGACAAAACATTCGATAGCTTAAATAGGTTTTAAAACTGTCTGAATAAGGCAGTAGGAATATGTGCTTGTGTTTACCGCCATCCGTCTGATGATAAGCAATAATGAGATTTAAGATGAAGGACGTTGGACAGGATAAAAATCATTACACTACCGGTTTAAAAAACTCCAAATTTTACTTTACCAGGACAGCCTGCGTTGCGCAGTTTGTTAAACGCCGGCCCACAAATATTTGTCTCGAGTCTGTGTGTTTGTGAGACCGAAAACTCTCTCGTAGTTTCTGATACCCACGACACGACTTAATTGATCTCAATTTGGGGTCAGGACTATGAATGTGACTGTTGGATGAATATTTTGTATTGTATTTATAATTACACAGATTTTTTGTAAATATGATGTCATATGACCCCCTCATAAGAGAGCACGTTTATAGCGCATGTGCTAGCAGCAACCGAAATGGCACAGGGTAAACAATTGAAAGCAACCGGAGTTCAATGCATAGGAATGTAAATAAACAACCCACGCTCGGCGCAACGCTTCGTCACTCATAACTCATATTGTATTTGTAAGTAGTATTAGTTCTTATATCGGAAGGGACGGTATTTGCACCATCATGAGCGAAAATTGAGGAAAATGGACACTGGTTTTGTTTGAGAAAAACATCCTGTTAATTGAATAAATTAGTACTTTGTTCTTATTGCTTTAGAAGGAGGCTGTCCGGCCCTCACACCCACCACTGTAACTCCTGTTTCGGAGGATCAACAGTGACACGCAACGTAATGACACCGAGCATTAAAGCACGCCGAGTCTCCGGGAATGTCTAACTTGTCTTTAACCCGCAACGAAATTAATCAGAAAGTTAAATTAGTCATTAGTAGGCCCGAGGACACATCTCGCCGTCACAATCCGGCAGCCTATAGTAAAGAATCATGTCGGCGACAAGCGCTCGCACGTGTTGCCCACTAATATGTTGGCGGCATGTACTCTACTCAGTTATCTTATTTCCAACTCCTCCTATTAATTGGTTTTAACTTTCTGGTTAATTTCATTGTGGGTTAAAGACAAGTTAGATATTCCCGGAGACTCGCCGTGCTTGTCGGTGCTGTTCCTCGGTGCTCGGTGTCATTAGATTGCGTGCCACTGTTGATCCTGGCTCACAGTAGTTACAGTGGTCGTTGTGAGGGCGGGATAGTCTCCTACGATGCTCAGTTGCCTGGTGACACTCAACAACATAACAAAAATATTCAGGTAATGTCAATCTGCCGACATGCTATCATAAAAAAAAATCGACTTGCAATGAGTAATGCTGCCGACTAGCCAACAAAAAGGAAACTTTGCGACGTTAAATGTCAATTAAATTGGTCCGTAGTTTTGATTCACTGCATAAAATCTACACTAAGTAATGATTTTATGGAAACTATATGTCTCTGTATGACAGTTACTAAATATTAAGGACCAAGTCAAGCTATTTACCGTGATTTGAGTATTGGTAAAAAGCCTCATTTAAAAACTTCAAACACGATCAATAATGAAATTCGTAAAATTAAGACACTTCGATTGCCTTCTGAATCATCAAAATCAGCAAATGCGTTCGGTCTTTAAAGTACATAAGAACAAACATAACCCTAGATTGACACATCACCCTCCTTTACGCAGTCAGGTTACAAAGCAATGATTAGCCGTATCTAACTCCGCTTATCTCCAGCATACGTAACAAGATTACAGTCACTACCAAATAATTACACAATGGATGGCAAGTACCGTTGATTGGCTTAATGCTCCAACCCCCCATTGTTACGTGAAATGCGTTGAAATTTAATCGCGGAACCGAGACGCAGTTGCTTATAACATTAGATCTGCTACTGTATACAATACACGTGCGACTATGAAACGCTTAAAACTCCTTTTATCCAAAAGGGATAGGTTGAGGTGACCCCCACGTTTCGCCTTGTATTTTCCTACAAAAGCAAGCCATGTACGCCTTTCACTTGATGCTTAGCGATACAACCGTTCATAGACATTAGCAAAACCGAACAACACCATCACTAAGCAATGCTTGGCATTCCACTGCGCTGGCCATCCTGAGACATAGGATGTCAAGTCTCAGTTGTTAGTACCTACAAACCTAACCTGGGTAGAAAACCTAAATTACCTAAGATCATTAAATGATCCGTTTCAAAGGCCAGCAATGCGTTTAACATGGCTTCCACGTATGTCACGGTTTCATAATTGATGCCCACTTTTTATCAGTATACTGCTTTCTTAGCCTATCCTACTCAATATAATTGAAGCCTCAAAATAGGGGTCGTTGGTGGTCATAAAATGACATGTAATTAGATTGTTTGCTGTACGATGAATTAACAGTAAGATAGTCTGGCGTAAAATTATCTTATTGCAATAAAATCGTAGAGGACAAAAAGACGATTACACCCTGTAAACATGCGACCTCTTGACCCAGACAGAAAATCGACGAATTTATACGATATGGCGTCGATACTTAACTCATTTTTTCCTTTTCTTACATCCATGGTTGTCTTTATGATTTTTATAAAAGTATTTAGTTATTAGAATGTCCTTGTTTACTAAAAAGAGTAACTAAATCAATAATTTCCGTTCTTCTTTTCCTTTCCTTAAGGAAATGCGTAGTGCGACAATATTCCCAATTGAGATTTTATAACAGTATTTAGATGTTAGGATGTCCTTGCTTACTAAAAATCTACCTTAAATAAAATAATAATGCCCGCTCTTTTCGTATTCTTATATCAATCCACATGTTCTCTTTAAGTGATAAGACCGCCATCTCTACTTTTTTTTGTTAATTAGGTATATTTTATGTGCTTCATTTTTTTGTGTGCAGGTAAAAATAAACAACTAAAAAATACATTTTGTGTGTCCAGACGTCAGTTTTAATTTTTGAAATGCCTAAATACTGAGTGCATGTCGACAACAAGTACAAATTACTTTACTTCAGTTTTCTGAGACAAAATTGTATCTCCCCCTTTTACGCCCCTTTTATGGCGAAGTCTAGACTAGCTCGATGCTCTAGCACTTATTCGATTTTCGGTGGTAATTCCATAATTGTTGCTTAAATGAATTTATAAACCCGCGAGGGTTGAAATTACAATCCTTGCGTAGCGTCTTTAAAATTAAAGGGTGTACGTTTTTATTTTAGGAACACTATGTATTTACTATCCAAATAGGAGGATACAAAAATGATTAAAAAAAAACATCGTCGCTTTCTTTTGCATATCTTACTCTAAAAATAATAAATTATTCGTGGAATCCTTAAAATAGTAAGAGTGCACGTAAAACCGAACATAAATCATGAAAGATGACGCGATGGAAGAAAATTGTGGTAACAATAACTAATACGGGAAAGTGGCACAACAGATAACCCTGTTTGGAAAACAAAGGTATTAAAAGTACCGTAAAATCGTGAAACAGTACTTTGTAATTAAATTTTAATTGCGATACTTAAATGTTGTGAAAAAACGTATGTGGATGGCTAAAATATTTTATTTCGTTTTAATTAAGTTTATTATTATGTAGGTATATTTATTTATAATATAAAAAATGATGGTTGACATTTCAGAAGGTTTTGTTTTTTTTTTTCCTCATGGCAATGTACTGTTTGTGCTTCTGCGAGGCTTTGTATATTTTAAAATGTATAAGTTAATATTAAAAAATCGAATTCAAAAACATATTTTATTGATAAAAATATTTGACAAGGAATTTAAAAGCCGAGGATGCATTCAAATAATTGTAAAATGAATGCCAAATAAATACCTTGATATTAGGATTCAAATCAACAGGCTGCCGCAGAACCGGGTCCAAAACATACTTCAACATAATTAAAACCGAGCACAGGTCACAAAATCATCTACCCACACTTCACACGACATTTTTCCATACAATTCCTATGCTTAAGAGACGCGCGCACCGCGGGCCGTCGGAAAAATTTAACCTATTTTAAAATAAGATTAAAAAACAACTGAACAGCGATCTGTTAAGGTGAGCGCACTTACCAAATATTTACTTTTTTGTCTAATGTCGGTACAGACAGCAATATATCTCGCGGCATCCGCCAGATTTTTTTTAAATTTTATTTATTCGTTACGGACGTGGCTCTTAGTGGTTTTGCCTTTGTTTTCGCTAAAACAATAAAGCGTAGATAATAAATAGATGATAATTTTTCAATTTATTATTATGAAAGCAGTTTTCAAAAATTTTAAAAATATACAATGGACCGCAGTCTGATACGAAAAAGACTATCGTATTACAATTTAAATAAGTTACAAGAATGGACCATTTTTTATGAAAGAAGAAATGCAATTAAGCTCCTCTTTTAGTACCCTGTGGGTTGCCGGAAGGAGTAAGTGTCACTAGCCTTCCAGTCCGGCATCCTCTGGATGGAAATTGTTCCATCCAGAGGATGCCGGACTGCCGGATGAGGGGCTTTTAGTCACTAAGCTGAGTATTGACTCAGCTTAGTGACTAAAAGCTCCTCACTGTCACATGCATTATGGACGGCACCGAACATCACAAGCCGAAGAGCATCCCGATTTACAGCCACGTAAAACCATTGCTGGTCTTTCCATTATAGGGGAAACCAGGTGACCACCGCTTACGACTGTTTTAGATGCCGGTTTAAGATGTTATGGGTTTCCATGACAGCCTAGCTCATTCTCCTAATCATTTCATTTCATCCTTTTAAGTCGTCTCTTATAACGGGCAGGGTATACCGTAGTGAACTTCTTGCACCCCCGGACTACAGGGCAAAGGCACTAGTTCGGCCGTTTTCATGCAACGCCTTTTTCTTTGCAGGCAGTGGCGAGCGGGATCGTTCCTCTCATGATCCCGTTCTGCAAAATTATCTCCTGCGAGATGACGATCTCGCAGAACGAGAGCATTATCTGCAACTACCTTCAGCTCATGTAGAGAATTACAGCCTAGAATGGGAGGTCTACTTTTTTATCTATTTTTTGATACGCCATATGTATTTCAGACAAATATCATCCACGTCACTTATGCGCGAACTCCTTAATCTTTTATGGGCTAATTTGTACAAGTCACAATGGCGATCGCTGCCTGTCGTCAATTCGATGTCTGTTAAATCCCATGGTTAAATTCAACTTTATAGGATTGTTACTTAATTTACTAAAGTAATAAGCCCTGTTTCTTTAGTTTTTATAAAGGAGAATACCCATTTTACTTTGAAACTTAGTATCGGTGCAAAGATTTTTGTCCCTCGATGAAACCTACTTTTTTGTGTAGGGAAAAATATATATTTTCCATGAATATAAACATTAATTGCGACTCAGACCCGGATTTCTTGGACAATTCAAATTGAAGTGCAACATATTTTTTTTTGCCTTCGGCTCTATGAACAAAATGTAATATTTACTTTATTTCATGAAATATCTCTCGCCCGGGATAAGACAGGAAAACGTTTAAGGATAAACCATAAAAATGCTAGAATATATTTTAAGGAGGATCGGTATCGGGATCTACTATATTTTTTACCGATACTATGAATTGCCATTCACTTTTCAGTCGACCGGAAGGCGAGAAAAACATAGTTTCACACTTAGAGTATATATATATATATATATATATATATATATATATACATAGAGGGAGCGCTGGTACTTCAAAAAAGTAGATAAAAATGGTGCTTTTTCTGCCCTCCTATTGGCTAATATTGGAACAGGTTGTGCAACATACATAAACTATTTAATTTTTTTTTTTAAATAAGTAGTTTAGGTCTATTTAATTCCACTCAAACTCGTTTTAAAGTATAATAGCTAAATATAATTTCGGCTATCAAAGGAATTTATAGCAATTTATTGCTAAATAATGAATTCAATTTTTACTAATATAGGAGCGCTACCAACATTACGAACAAGAAAATATCTACGTTTTTCAAAACGCGAATGTATGACAGCGCTCCCTCTATATATAAATACTCTAAGGTTTCACATTACTAATAATCGAAATAAAAACAGTCATAAAAATTGGTGTACACAAGCTATAAAGATAAGAGATAAGACCGCCAACTGTACTCTTTAATCTTATATGTAAAATATTGTATACTTTTTCACTTTTTGTGTGCAGTAAAGAATGAATAAATAAATAAATATAAAACAAGTGACATGAAAACTAGACACCAAACAATAATACAAGAAACAATAAATATCGTCAAAATAACCATTAAGAAAATTGCAAGAGGCCGAAGTACAAAACTGACTGGTAAGGCTAATGAAGAGATATACAAAATAAATACAAAAATAAAAGAACTACATGTCTATTCCAACTTTATCCATAAATTTAGTCCTAATTTATCACAAAGTATAATGTATACACGCAAAAAATACAATAATTTCTCATATTGTTGAGATTCGACAATTAAAAAAACAAATAGGCATAGATTTAATGGGAATCTCACGGATCTGCTGTCCGTCAGTCTATTTTTATAGAACGCAAACCGTCTGTACGCTAAATTCTGTGGATTGATCAACCTTGTACTTGATTCCGCACCGATATGATAAGGGTCGCAAGTTATGAGTTTAGGCGATTGAAATTAATTATTCAATTTCATCACTTTCATTCCACTTGATAATATTGCTACGACCTACATATATATTCAGTATTGAAGTATTTATAGCACAGTTCAAAAATAGTAACAAGTTCACAATTGATATTTAATTACTGAATTACTACGGTTTCGCTCCAGTAATTCTTAAAGTAACATTCGAGGTCCAATCAACTTTAAATTCCAATATTTTTGGAAATTTAATGTATACATGAACTTTCTAGTCCGTACAATGTATGTTTATACAAAACATATCATCGAACCGTTGTTATATCTGGTTCGAATGGTATCTACAGTCATAAAATATCCTATTGAATTGTAAGAAGTGTAGTATCTTTTACAAACTTAAAACAAAAATATTATAGCTGTATTTTTATGCGCGTATGTTACGTAATATATTTGCCAATAAGGTATTTGACTCCATTTTTAATATAGAAACAAAGAATTTGTCCGTCCAGTTAAACCAGTTGCAAACTTTTAAATCTTGTAGTGGGAGTAAAAGAAAAGTGATGCAAAATAAAACTAAAGCCATCATTATGCTTAACATTCATTACAGTGCGCACGTGTAAAAGAATGGGAATATACATTGTGTATTGGAGATTACACTCTCACTCTTTCATTTAATACAATATTTGCCTCATGTTACAAGCTAATTGAATGCTGTAGAAAATGTTTTAATGGTATTTCAGTTTGTGCAAAATAACACCACAAAAACGATCATAGTAAAATATCCAATTGTTAAAACAATTTAACTGATTTGATAGCGTTTAAATAGAATACAAATAAATATATTGCAGCTGCTTTAAAAAAATATTTTATTTTTATTTATTTACAAAAAATATAACATCTTAACAGCCGAGGCCAACACGACGCTATATCAAATAAAAGAAAATAACTGTAAAACTATACATATGAAATTATAAATTTAAAAATAAATAAAACAATAAACATTAAAAATAAAATTAAACAATTCAAACAAAAATAAAAATTAAAACAAAAAAAACCTAATTATTATTCTAACATTCGTAACATCTCTCTAAACATTGTTGTGCCACTTCCGTGAATTTGGGCAGACTGCAACAATTGAGATCAATTCGCGCGCAATCAAAAAGCGCGCGACAGGGGTGCAAATTTTAGTATATTAGTCCTAAATAAATTGACGTGGAACATCAGCGGTTGGCGACGAGTGCCGACGCGGCTGACGGGTACGCATAGCTCTAGCGCCGACAAAACCTCTGGGTGGTGCACCCACCCGCGCCACACTTTAAACACATACTTGACGAAGGCGACATCCCTCCTAACCCCTAGCCTACAGTAACCAACCATGCAGATAACGAACAGGCTTGGATACATCAGCGGGTAGTACGGATAAATACCATATTCTTTCCAATATAGAAACCGTGTAAATTTATTTTGTAGTTTTTCCACCATGTGGAGGACCACCAAAATAGGTTACTCTGACTAATTAATAAGCCTTTTACTCTTACCACTACGAGTACTAATTTATTTAATTAAACATAAAACTAGTCCTGGTCAACCTATGTAATAACTACACATTTTATTTTACACAATATTTTTCTTAATAATCAATAAATTACCAGGGGTCTGAACAACAGTGAACTTTCTAGTCCGTACAACGTATGTTTATACAAAACCACAGATTTCTCCCGATAGCGTTAATAGTTTAGTTATTTTATAAGTAACAATGCGTAGTGCACCTACGCACAATATCAGCACAACACTCGTGTCTCTGATAACTCAGACCATACTGTACTACAAGCATTGCGTGTTTGAAAATAGCGTTAGTGGCGTTTTTAAACGGAACGCGGCTCTTTGCAAGTAGTGGATGCCGCCATAACGAGTAAATTTAACAGTAGACAGTCGACACGAACTGTTTTCGAAATTAATAAATTCTAGCATTTTACCTTATGAATTAATTACTGTACTTAATATTTGGTATAATTTATGTTATGAATATTGAATGTGATTTTGTATAGCGCCATTTTGGTGTAAAAGTAAATTGTGTTAGCTTTGTTTGTTTTTTAAGTACATATTTTAATTCTAAAGTATTATATATTCAAGTGCTTTTTGTACAAATTAATAAAATTAAAAAATAAATAACACTAGAATAATCACTACTAAAATACTCTCTTACATATGAGAGACCTACCACCAGTAAATGATATAGCTATATTGAATGGCGAGAAATAATCGTCACATCATCATCATCAGCCCTGCCGCGTCCACTGCTGGACATAGGCCTCATGTATGGCACGCCACTGGTCTCGATCTTTGGCTCATCGTCACCAACGTTTAACATCTATTGTTCCACAATACTTTACATATGAGATATTTCCATTAGGTACAGTGCAGTCACTTTGGTACGCCAATAAAATGTATACAGACAAACAGAATCTCCCTTTTATTACGAACGGCTCGTCTCGCAATGAGAATAATTCACCGCAGTCCGCAAGCTATCATTGCCCTTCTGTTTTATTGCTTTTGTGGCGCCCGCCATAACTTACAGATGTATGAAAAGGTAACCAAATATCATGCGGGCATACTACGAATGTTAGTTATGTTCCTGGAAAATCGAATTTATTTGTTAAATCTCTGAGGCGGCTTATTAGGAGTGGTTTAACTACAAGCGGCTCGACCCTAGCTCCACCCGGGTGCTAGTACTTTTTTTTAAATGTTCTTTCGCCTATATTAATCTATACATACACAGTCAGGTCATAAGTATTGTCACACAGTAAAAACTGTTCTTTTAGAATGCTGGCCACAAAAAAGTTTATTGAATTCAAATTTCGAATTGTTCATGAATATAAAAATGTATACTTTTTAGAATTTTACTCATTTTTAAATATGGAGTGGACGCTTAAAGAAGACCGTGTTGCAGTTATTGCGTTGCATCGTTGCAGTTACGCGCCAATTCAGATTTTTGACATACTGAAAAATTTGAATATAACCAAAAGATTGGTTTATCGTACCATCAAACGATACAATGAAGACTCTAGTGTAGATGACAGGTCAAGAAGTGGTCGCCCTCGGTCTGTGAGGACTCCAGCAGTGATAAAAGCTGTGAAGGCGCGAATTCAAAGAAATCCCAAACGTAAGCAGAAACTGTTGGCCCTTCAGATGGGGTTAAGCAGAACCACGGTGAAAAGGATGTTAAATGAAGACTTAGGGCTTCGGGCATATCGAAGAAAAACAGGACATCGTTTGAATGCTCGACTAATGGACCTGAGACTGAAGAGATGCCGCGCTTTGTTGAAGCGGGTACGCGGGAAAAAATATCGGGAAATTCTTTTTTCCAGATGAAAACTTTTTACCATAGAATAAAGCTACAACAAACAAAATGATAAGGCGTACGCACACAGTAGTGAAGAAGCGAGCAACCGTATTCCGCGTGTCCAACGAGGTCATTTTCCATCCTCGCTCATGGTATGGTTGGGAGTTTCTTATTGGGGCTTAATAGAGGTACATTTTTGTGAGAAAGGTGTAAAAATGAATGCAGTTGTGTATCAAAATACAGTCCTGACGAACCTTGTGGAACCTGTTTCTCATACCATATTCAATAACAAGCACTGGGTATTCCAACAAGATTCGGCGCCAGCTCATAGAGCGAAGAGCACACAAGACTGGCTGGCGGCGCGTGAAATCGACTTCATCCGGCACGAAGACTGGCCCTTCTCCAGTCCGGATTTGAATCCGTTAGATTACAAGATATAGGCAACACTTGGAGGAAAAGGCGTGCTCAAAGCCTCATCCCAATTTGGAGTCACTCAAGACATCCTTGATTAAGGCAGCCGCCGATATTGACATGGACCTTGTTCCGTGCTGCGATAGACAACTGGCCGCGCAGATTGAAGGCCTGTATTCAAAATCACGGAGGTCATTTTGAATAAACTTTAGTGTCATAAGAATCTATGTTTTGTTAAGTTCATTTTGGTATATAAATGGTTACATAATGAATAAACTTGTTTCAATTATTTTATATTAAACATGTGACAGAATTTATGAACTGACTAGGTATAAATAAAATGAAGTGTCTGTTTTAAAAGTGAAAATAAATAAAAATGTCCAACTACATATCGTTATAATATACACGATACAGGTGCCGAAAATGATGTTTAAAAATTTTTTGTCTGTCTGTCTGTTTGTTCCGGCTAATCTCTGAAATGGCTGGACCGATTTGGACGGGACTTTTTTTGTCAGGTAGCTGATATAACAAGGAGCAACTACATTTATTTTAGAAAAAAATATTTAATTTTAGAAAAATAAAGTAATGTTGCAATGCCCAAGTACTGTCCAGTACCGCGCGCAGCTCACGCGCATGCGCAATTTTTCAATACAGCTAATACAAAAAAAACTGAAAATAAATGAAAATAAAAATAAAAATGCAAAAACAAAAAAATAACTAAATAAAATAATTAAGTTTTTTGTTAAATTCAACGCGGACGAAGTCACGGGTACAGCTAGTATTATAATAAAAGTACAGCTGCCTGATGATGATAATTTCCTAAGAAAACATATTTGAAAGCAGCAAGTCTTATTATACGCAATCTAAACTTTAAACAGTTAGAGTTTGATTGAAACATCTCAAGCAAGTTTGATCTACGCGGGATTAATGCGAAACGCAACGTTAATTTCAAGTAAACTGACACCGCTTTATTACAAAAATTACGGCAAAGTAACTTTGTCACTATTAAGACTAAACATTATTTTCAGGAAACAGAAAACCATAAAACGAAGAAATGGCCCAGCAATATTCATTTCCAACCGTTTTTTGACTCTTTTTCTCTATACTATTTATTGGTCTTTTAGAGTACGTGCCAATATTTTCACGGTGGTCACGGTTAAAATCCGAGCACACCTCTCACTTTTCGTCATAGAGTCATATGTGTATTGATATTGAATGACCACGAATTATAACGGTGAAAGAAAACATCGAACGGAAACTTGCATAGGTACCATAGCAATTTGCAAGAATCTCTATAGTATATAATTTCTGCCAACCCGCAATAGGCCAGCGTGATGCTCTAACCCGTCTGAATTGCACCCTTAATTATAGAAGAGACCTGCCTATGCCCTCGATTAGGACAAATATGGGCTGATCCAGATATAAAACTTTCAGCACGGCGTGCCAAAAATTACTTTTATAAGATAAGCCTACTCATTTTGATGTAAGGTACTAAAATATATCTCCTTTTCCACTAGACTGAAAGGATTAGTTGCCTGGTTTATAATCTGCTGTATAAAACATTGATCCCACCAGACCTTGCAGGTTTTAAACACTACAATAGATTGATGAATTAATTTCATAGTAAGTCCGCAGGGAGCGGCGCCGACTTTGACCTTGGTGTACATTAATTTAATAGTTATTAATCCTTGTAAAACATTATGAAAGTACTTACTTAATTTATATGCTTTAGCATTCTTGATACTTTATATATTTTTATTATTAAATCAACTGTAAGTGGCTTTGAGTTTAACCGACAATTTTTCTTCGTTCGAATTTATAGTAAAGATCGTATCTTAAGTTAAACTTAAAATATTTCATTTTACTAGCAATCTCATAAAAAAATACACTCAGATGTTAATCATATATTCAGAATCAGTAATCAAGATCAGGAGACCCAAAAATAAGATCAAACTTATGGTCGTCAGAAACTATATGAGACCTTTCGGTATTTGATATATATGATGTATATATGTGACATAAGTACGTGTATATATGTATACCAAATTAAAGTTATAAAGCAAGTAATTCGAAGGGTACCCCTTAAACTATTTACCGGCTTTAATATGAAAGGGCCCAAGTTGCAAGCAGTCAACAGAGTCGTCAAATAATGTAAATTACTTAGGAGTTGGTCGGCGAGACAAATTACTTGGACGCAGTACAAATAATCTACAGTAGACCAATCTATTCCAGTTTGGTGTTTGAATTTAGTTAGGTCTCATAGCCAGTCTTAGGATTTTAGCAGTTATTACTTCGTAAAGTACGATTTAATTAATTAAACATGTTTGTTCATAAATATTCCGTCTGGCTAGTGACAAAGAAGAATACAAGAAGCCAAGCTTCAACACTGAAGAGGCACTCAAAGATAAAACATAAAGATAAAGATCTCAAACTAACTGACAATTTTCATATCTTTAAAAATAAATTAAAACAATTTTTGATTGACAAAGATCATTTTTCGGTAAATGATTCTTAAAATTTTAATAATAGTAGTATCATAATTATTAAACAGTTCTACAAAACAGTGACATAATGGAATTGATATAGCTAATTATTAACTAACTTACTCTCTATAATGTATATTAGAATACATCCGCAAAACTTTATTTTTGTATTAAAATAACTACTACAAATACTACAAATTATCTTCGAAATCTATTTTACCTTATATTCTGAATTCTACACCACATTCAAATAAGAAAATAACTAACAAAAAATGCCACGGCTAACGCAAAGACAGTTCCTTTCCGGAGAAATCGTAAATTTTCCTTACGATTTTAATTAAATTAAGCTTTGGATCTCTTTGTTCTGCACCTCGTAATTATTCCGCCGAAAACCATAATGCTTAAGGAACAGTTTTTGTAATGGCTTCTTATATCCTCCATTATTCATTAGGAGATTTTAAATTCTTTTTTCAAAGTAAAATGTATAGTATTGAAGACGTGTATACGAATTCTTTCGTTTAGATAATAATATGCAATCATGGTTTTAGTATCATTTTTAATAGCGTAAATGTCGAGAAAATCAGCTCCATTTAATGGTAAGCTTCATTTCAACCATAAAAAAACGATGTATTTTGTTTATTCGCCTGATGACACGGTGAGTGGTATCTAATTTTGACACTGTAATTATTGCTATGGACAAACTAATTTATGTAGGTACTAACTACTAACTAACTAATTTGTAACTGTACTAACTAATTTGTGTGTGTCTCACATTCTCTGTCTTCTTTACAATATTTTGTTTAATCCTCTCACTCGATCTTATCTTAAAGAACGCTTTATTTTTCTTCATGACTCACATTTGAGGTCCTTGAGGTCGTCCGAGAATCTTAAGCTGAGAATGCCTGTGCACACCACGACATTTATGGACAAGTCTTTTACTGTCAAAGCAGTTCGATTGTGGAACGCGCTTCCTGTTGTGGTGAGACAGGCGTAATTGCTGTCTTCGTTCAATAGGCAAGTTAAGGAACATTACCTATCTCTTTAAATAAACAGATTTTAGTGGATATGTTATTTCCTACTTCTAAATCATTTAAAATTTGTATTATATGTATATATATGTATGCAGTATTTATGCTTTTTTTTATGTATGTTATCTTGGTGTATTTTTATGTTTAGATAGTATGAGTATTAGCTAGTTTCCTCACTTTTATTTATTTATTTTACACTGCCCTCTCTTTCTCCTCCTTTTAAATCCATCCCACGGTTGTCTGTAAGACATTGCTTTAAGCGATAAGACCGCCATTTGTACTTTTTTTTTAGCTTCTGTATGTTGTATTTTTTTTATGTGTACAATAAAGATTTAAATAAATAAATAAATATGTAACTGAGCCTTCATGTCTAAAAATCACCGGCTACAATGGTTTTGAACCAAAATATAACAGTACTTGTTACTTGGCGGTAGGAAAAGGCAAAGCGAAGGTACTTACTCAGACGGTCCCCTTATATAATATTTTTACCACCTTTTCGTCACATTGTACTTACTACCTACAAATGACGTACCCTTGGGTTTTATGTCAATGGCGAATCATTTTGTGTTTTTTACATATGAATACCTATACACGGATTTTTTCATTTAGGTAAGAAATTGCTTCTTTTGCTTTTCTTGCAATTGGTCTAACGCAATAAAGCTAAATCTTTTAGCGGAGTGCACGGAAAACTGCGCCTGGGCCGGATGTTGCGCGTTCGATTCCCAATCAGATACATATTTGTATAAACTAGATATTTTTCTAGATCATGGTGTTTCTTTTTATACTGTTACACCTGCGTAGGTTACTTTAACAGGTTTTTTAATAAATAATAAATAAATTCACCCAACAGTCACATACATAGTTCTGACCCCACATTCACAGTCTTGTATCGTGGGTATCAGATATTACGAGGGACTTGCGATCTCACAAACGCCCAGACCCGAAACAAATATTTATGGGCCACACAAACATTTATGTCGGTGCGGGGATCAAACCCGCGACTTCTCGTTTCATAGTGGGCGTATAACCAACTGCACCACGGTGGCTGTCACACATTAAAGACATAGAGTGACCGATACACGAGCGATACGCTACGATTTATACTCTTTATTGTTACACCACTTTCGCTGCAATTTATGGGATATCGTACAAAACGTCATAAGCTTTATTCATAGACAGTCTTAAAATATATATTTTAAATATCGATTGTTTCGTCTTCTGCGCTCAAACTAAATTCAATAGTCGGTCGAAAGGGACAAAACATTCGGTAACTAAACTACGTTTAAAACTGTCTTTAAATAAGGTTGATAGTGTATCAACACTTTGTAGACAAATCAATGATACAAATTAATTACCACCACATAAAGCCCCAGGGCAGGCCGGTCAACACTACCGTCCATCGATTACGTCAACTTAACCTCCATTGACGACATGGAAATAACGTGATATTGGATCATGCAACAAACTATAACCCGTGGAAAAACGACGTAACTACATCGAACATAACATAGATTTCACACTCTAAATTCAAAACCATTAAATTCAAATTCAGTTTAAACTGTTTACAGGTAGGACGTTTCGGTACACCCCTGACGATCATACACCATATCGCACGCAAAATAAAACGATGTAAAATTACCAGTCCTTTAAATGATTTTGGACCTTGATTGCAGCGTAATAAAATCAATATTGGCTTTGATTTATTGGTAAACATAGGACGATTTGTGTTGAATCTGTGCTATTAAACCATAGTCGAAACAGGGCTGTCGGTGCATGCAAAATTTTACATGATCAATTTAGCTGCCGCCATAAAAAAGCAATAAAGTGGCGTGCTTGGGAAATTGCTCTCAAGGCCGGCGATGGAAATTTAATATTACCACCGTAATAGAAAGATGAGGTGACTAGTTAAAATAAAAATAGCGATGCTTTGTGAGCGATTGCCTCATTGGTTTCCCCAACAATTTCTGCAAGTTATTTTTGAGTAGTTCCACCTCATGTGAGATTTTCGGAATTGTTTATTTCAAAGTATATATGCTCCACTAGATGTTTTTCGACTCATTAATCGCTATTACTAAGAACATTAACAGAGCAAATTCTCCAACTTGGGCATCAATCCCAACCTTCGAAATAAACGCCATGAAACCTTTTACAATGGTTCTTATTTAAAATGTAATATTGTTTCTACTAACAATATACAATTATCATTTTAACAACAATTTAAAATTTTAAATATAATGGGTTTTGAAATACAACAACCTATTTAGAAAGGTTTTATTTCCTACTATGAATAGTGAGACGAGCGTGTCATTCCCCTGATGATAAGCAATACAACTGCTCATGGACAATAGCAAACCAACAACACCATGAATGACAAAGCAATGCTTGGTATTCTACTGGTCCCGTCATTCTGTGACATAAATTGTTAAGTCCAAATATGTTTAGTACTTTTTTAAAATGCCCTTCAAATCGGAACATAACAAACATACCACAAAAAGAATTGAAACATTTGAAATAGTAGTTTTATGCTATCGATCCACAGTAAGTACCTTGCCATTTCCACTAACCCCATCCTTGACCCCATATTTTAACCCAAGGTCTTGGAAGTTTTGGTAAAATTACGAAGGTGAGTTTGTAAATTACTTATCAATATAATCCATTGAAATAAGGAATTATCTTTAAGGATACAAAAGCAAAAATTATATCGTAGTATTAGGCATAGGTCACATCACTACATATTATAAAACAAAGTCGCTTTTTCTGTCCCTATTTCCACTTGTTCGCTTAAATCTTTAAAACTACGCAACGGATTTTGATGCGGTTTTTATTAATAGATAGAGTGATTCAATAGAAAGGTTTACATGTATAATAACATCCATTAAATAGTGGAGAAATATTGTTATTTTTGAGGTTTCTAATGTGATGTCGTTAATTATCAATATTTTTCCGCTTACATTGCAAACGCAGGCTGAACCCTACGAGATTTATCAAAATAATGTACTACATATTTGTACACATTGAAAAGTTCTACAGAAAACTCCGCGATGGTATATATCTATCTCTTATGGATATCCCACAATATTTTTTTTGTCATTTACTTTTTACGACAAATAATGGCTAATTTTCGAAGCGATTTTAACCAATACAGCATTAATCCTTATCCAATTAAATATCTTAAATACATTGTTGATTTAATATAGATCTATGTGGTCCTTTACAGCACAAGATTTAAATGAATATTTTCGAAGATATTACAGATTTAAAATTGCGGGACATAGTGCTTGCGGCGGTACTGGCCGGCCGGGGCGGCGCGGCGCGGCGCGGCGGCAGCGTGCATATATAATACGTACATATTATTGTACAAAAATCTATTTGTACCCGGGCGAAGCTGGGCCGGGCCGCTAGTTGTTAATAATTGCAATTAATGGCGAACTAGTGGTCCGGCCCGGGTTCGCCCGGGTGCAGGTACTTTTTGAGTCCAGGCCACTTCAGAAACATATAAATTATTAAGTGTGATAATTAATTTAAATATTTAAACTCAACGTTAATGCCGTAATTAATACTTTCCATCCGATTTTTTTTTAAAAGAGTATCGTTTATATTCTAATTCCTTGCACATCTGACATCCCACGGGAACACTACATTTGTCAAGTTAAAAGGTAGCTTATGTGTTAATCTAAGGCAGGGTTTCCTAACCTGGGGTCCGTGGACCGCATAAAAATTACGACAATAAAAAAACCCTTTAATAAAAAAAATGATTTATGAACAAATCGCGCTTCTCAGGGTTTTTGGATCATTTTCCTACTCTCTCGTCATTTTTGCTATCAACTGGCGGGGCTATGTTGCAAAAAGAGACTCAGGAAGTAATCATTGAGCACCTTCGAGCTTTGAAGTCTTCATTTCGAGATTATTTTCCACATTCAGACCGCGATGACAATGGTTTATGGACCCATTCCGTGTCAATGTTACAGACGTCATAGGCCTTACAACGGTTCAGGAAAATCAATTAATTGAAATAAGTCGCGATTCGACACTAAAGAGAACATTCAAAGAATATGCTTTAACAAATTTTTGGCATAATTTAAAATATGATTAAGCAGAAGCAGTTGTTGCCTTTCCCCACAACAAATTTAAGCGAAAAGGGTTTTTAAAATACAGAAATAGACTACAACTAGAAGCAGATTTAAGGCTCCAACTGAGCAACAATGACCCAAATAGTACAACTTTGGCCGCAAAACGGCAACATCAACCATCGCATTTTTACAATAATTTATATACATACATACATAAACTCACGCCTTTTTCCTAGAAGGGGTAGGCAGAGGTGCCAGGACACCCACATTTCACCTTGTATGTTCTGTCCCACGATGTGATAGGTGGCGACCCTATCACCATATCGGGCACAACACTCTCTGTCATTAAATATCACTTTGCCCAACCCGGGATTTTAACTCGAGACCTCAACTCAACTTACTGGACCAATCAAAATTGGTCCAGTCGTTTGAGCCTGAATAGGCAACAAACCATCGAATTAAATTAATAACATATTTAACTTGAAAAATCGATGTGAGGGAGGAAGCCGATTATAAAATTATGAGACGATATTCTGGGAGCAGAAAAAACAACATTGCAGAATACCTAATCTCTTCGAAAACGTTATTTTCGAAAATCAGTAAGGCAAGTTCTGGTTTTTTATTTATTCATTTACTTATTTATTCATAGGCGTAGAATATAGCATTCTAGTTTCCACCAACCATTCGATAATGTAAACACAATTTTAATTTTCTAAACTGATCCGCGAAATCAAGTTATATAATTACGTGCGTCATACAATTATCAAAACGAGGGTTTAATTTACAACTTCAAGGTAAACAGAGGTATTTAATAAAATATCTTAATCCCGGCAAACGTAATGGAAAACTGGTGCGGTTAAGGCGAAGCGTACGCACTCACGTGATTATAAAGTCTTCATTAAATTTTCTCTGCTTTTACAGCATTTTCATAGTTTGTTTTGTTTTGTTGTCCCTTTGGAACGAATATGAAATTAACTTTGAGCGAAAAAGACAAAACATTCAATGACTAAAATAAGATAACAAAGTTGTCTATGATTAAAGCTGCTAATGTTTTTATTGTGCCTTAAACAATGAAAGCACGGAAACTGAAAGAATATACAGGGTGTATCAAGACTGCTACCGAAAACGAAGCCGGGTGGTAGTTTTAGTGAAATCAGACACAGCGCAAGCAAAAAAGTTGCAAAATAGCGACGATTTTTTTGTTATTTTTGCCTATCGTCGTATTTGAGCGGTAAATACATAATATTTTTTCTTGTTTCTAGTGAAAACTTGTGAACCCGTTGGTTAAAAAAGAAAGAAACGTTTTTAGTTACAAGCAATGGTTTACAACTTTGAGTTATTACTAATACAACAGTGCTTGTCGACCAAACGGCTCATGCTGAGCATGTGCTGGTAATAAACCCAACGCTGATCTTCCGCAAAGCCGGTTAGTGACGTCACAGGTAACAAAAATATGATAAAAAATACAGCAATAACAGTAGACCTTATCTGCTCATATGATCATGTGAGACATAAAAATCATGCGTAGCTTGGACAAGTGACTACAAAAAAGACTCCCAGGCATCTGAACACTGTTAGATAAAAAAGTGGCTGAATCTTAATAATGTATAACCTTTTAAAGGTTCAATAAAGTATTTTCATTCCTTAAAATAGGAGAATAACAAGACAGGCCCCGAGGACGACAAACATTCATTATACACATAATCGTTTTAGTACCGGCCTTTTAAGAAAGTGTTTTGTGACTGTTAAAATGTAATATTTTTTCTACTGTTGACTACGCGGGCACAGAATATTAAACTAACAGAAGTCAAGCTTCATACAAAGCGCGCCAAATCAACGCACACATTGACAGCGTTCACCGACACGATATTTCAAACCAGTCGAGACCACTGCGAGCGCGAGTGTCACTCATTTCGGGCACGCAAATAGTGAGATGTTTTGTGCAAAGATGGAACAAATGAATAAAAGTGATTACACATGTATATAAAACACCAGATTATAATAATGCAATATAAATTTCATAAAAAAAAAGTATATTATACAAATACAATTTAAAAAAACTTAGAATAATGCATGAATAATGACAAACAAATTATCAACGAGTTCATAAATAAAATTAAAATTTATTTATTGTATTATTGTGTTATATATTTTGTTTTAAAAATTCCATCAAACGATACGAGTGCTATTAACACGGTACGTGTTTTCGCATGAGCCAGAGTTAACAACCCTTGCGCGAACGCCGAGCGTAGTGTGAGTGTGGCAACAAAAGTGAAGTACATACACAAGCTTGACTTCTGTTAGTATTCTGTGACGCGGGGGCATATAAATAAATAGTTTGCGTCGAAATTACACGTAATCTTTCTTATATCTCGTATAAATATTTATTATTAAGGCACAGTTTACAATCGTGTTTGATAACTTCGGCTGTATGTCGTTGGCAGATCCTGTCCGTCATTGTACGTATGACGTCATTTGTTTGCAAACAAGTCTAAGCCTATTGTAAAGATCCTCTAGTGTCTTTGACTAGGCGAATGCGTGGTTGTCATACTGTTGTCAAAATACTGTTTTTTTTTTCACCTTTTGTTATATTAGACACATTAAAACGATTAGATTACGATATAAATGCTTGTTCCTTATATTAAGAAATCATCTCAAAGAATGCGGTAATTAAGCTGTCCCTGAAAGTTTTTACGCACGCCACAAGATACCAGCCAATTTATAAGAAAATCTCTGCGATTACTGTACGTAAAAAATCGATATATTGCTTATTTAAGTAATTAGCTTTAAGACCTTTATTATCGTTGAGTAAAATTATTACTAGTCTGAAACGTGTTTTAGAAGTAACGAAGAAACTTCTCAGGTGTACAAATTATATTTTTTGTTTTCATTTCTTTTCTCTTTAACTCTAAACTATGACAAAACAAAAATTCCCAAATATCGCTTAATAAAATAGTCACTTATACATTTGGTGACATATCCTAAGAAATGGCTGTAATATTCAACCCACATTGCAGATATAAAGATGCTGCGGATACCGCGTAACGATTCCAAGTCGCATACATAATGAATACATCCGTGGCAGACACTAAATGTACCGAAAAATCCGGTTTGAAGCGATGTTTTCATACTAGCGTGGAAAAATGACTATACTGCATTTGATGGTAAGCTAAGATAGAGAATAGACTAACAAAAGATAACCGCCACTTAAATCTGGATATCACAAAAGAAACAGAAAAGAAAAAAAAAATATTTGTCACATTCGCAACATACACAAAAATGGTTGATATATACAATAGGCATTAGGCCAGCGTGGTGGACTATATGGCCTAACCACTCTCAATCGTATTTTCGATTGTAGAGTAGGCCCGTGCCCTGCAGTGGGACATATATGGGCTGATACAGATACACAATACGGAATTAAAAATATTTAAATATTGCGGCTGTGATCGGTAGGTGTTCACTCAGCTTACGTTATGAATATGATGTGACCTACAACGGCACAAACCTATTTTAATTCGAATGAAGTGAATAAGGTGTCGACACCTTAAGTGAAATCTGAGCGCCAACAAAAACAATATTAAGAGTAAACATAAAACATGATTGTTGAATGTTGTCGGGACGAATCGCGACGCATTCGCTTTTTACCTATACATATATACTGGGTATCTCAAGACTGCTACCGAAAACGAAGCCGGGTGGTAGTTATAGTGACTACAAACACAATGCAACTTAAAATTTCGCAAAGAAACGCGACAAATATTTTTTATGATTTTTTAAGTATCGTCATTTTTGGGTGGTAAATCTATAGTTTTTGCTAAAATAATAATTTAAACTCTTTTATACCTTAGAGTATTTATAAATAAAAGGGTATACACTATTATTTCCGGAAAAAAGTGTATTTACCACCCAAATATGGCCATACGAAAAAAATAATCAAAAAAAAATTGTCGCTTTTTTTTGCAACTTTTTCTGTTGCATTGTGTCTGAAGTCGCTTAAACTACCACCCAGCTTCGTTTTCGGTAGCAGTCTTGATATACCCTGTATATATATATATATATATATTGCAGTGAATGGCGAGACGAGCAAGCCGTTCGCCTGATGGTAAGCGATACGATCGCTCATAAACAGTAACAACATTCCACTGCGCTCGCCATCCTGAAACATAAGATGTTAAGTCTCAATATGTCCAGTAGTTGCTGTGGCTATAATGTCCTTCAATCCGGAACACAACAGTGCATTTAAGCAGTGTTGTTTCACGGGACATATGTGGTGAGTTTTTCCAATCCTTTGTGAACAACATGTTATAGGGCAATTTTGATGTCCATAATGTTAATATATATCTATTTCTGAAGCCAAACAGCAGAACCAACGCAATGTTGTGTTCTGGATTGAAGAATATTGTGGTCGCAGTAACTACAGATGTTATTTGGTTTTGCTGCTGTCCATGAGCGGTCATATCACTTACCATCAACATACTTGCAAATGACATGCTAGTCTTGCCATTCACTGCAATAAAAATGTACAATAAATTATTGATGCGTTACATAGTCGTGTTACTTATTATTGTCATACTATTGAGCCGCAGGAAATCTTATGCTGAACCATTATAAAGCGTAAAAGTACTACTTCATATTGAGACTTTTAAATGACTTTATTGAATCCATATCAGTTGCTATGCAAACACTGGTAACCTTCAATTTTGTAGCTGAACAATGAATTATATTGCTCTGCATACTGCCCAGAAATTATTGAGGAAAAATAAGTTTCAATAGAAACTTAAGATCCAAAACAGAAGTCACATTAATGAATTACTAAAGCAAAAGAAAACGATTCAATCTGGACATGAAGTTCGTATCAAATATTGGTTTTCACCAAACTCTCATTTTTGTATAATCAAATATAACAAACAAAACGACTGAACGCTTTCTCCATTAAAAAACTTCATACTACCCACAAATGTTCAAAATACAATCTTCAATGCATAACACAGCCGTTCCCGCAATATCTGGATAAAATACATTTCACAAACACCTAAAGGAGAAATAAAGTCTCCGATCAGCCTGACGTCGCGCTCAATCCAGAATTCATTCAAGTAAAGCTTTTCTATTGTACAAATCTCTTTTGCCATTTGTACAACGCTTGCCTTGTATGCGAGGTAAATCGTTTTTTGAAATAGTTCAGATGGGTGCCAGGAGATGTCACTATACAAACATGTTGGATGGAAATGTTGAATTAAGTTTTCAATGCAATTCTATCTTTTGAAGGCTGCTCATATGCTTTCAATAATACTGTAATGTTACTTGTGCCTTCCAATATAGTGCGTAATAACTAGAGAGATGCCACTTTGGGCGAGTGAAAATGAGTAGGTCAAAATACTTAAGTTATTGGTCTCTATTGCTTCTGTTGACTGTTAATTGTAATTACATCGCTATCTGACACTCATATGTCAGATAAAATACAAAATTCGGTTGCAAAAGTTCTGAATTTTATATTATGATGTATCAGGAACTTTGTCAGGAACTGATAAAACTAGCCCTTATTGTTATAAAAACTTTGACAGCGGCTTTAGTCTAGTGAAATCTATACATCACATATCCCATTAGTTCACCATAGTATTGATGGACATATATGCCAAGGAGTGGTACAGTTATGACCAGGTAGGTATAATTTAAAAACAAATTATAACCTCAAACATACCTTTTTAACAACGATCTTCACCGGTTTCTGCGTGTAAGCCGATGTGAATAGTATTGTATGGACAGGCGCCTCCGTCGGGATGCCTAGTGACGTCATCTTTCTCGCATATCATATGACGTCATAAATCTCGTTTGAATTTGTTGCCCACTGTTTTCAACACTTTTGCACATAGAAGCGTCTGTTCTAAACAACGTATTTTGTAGTGTCTTTGGAAGCAACAAAAAGAACTAACAAAAAAGAAACTTATTCATTTCAGCCTATTGGGAAATGCTTACTTTTGAGCTAAAACCATACAGTTAATTCATTTACTGGATAAACCATATTTTACAGTATTTTTTATCCTAAGAGACATTGAAATATCATATTTACATGTTACAGCAAATTCCGTAAGAACAATATCTATTGCAAGAAGACCAGTCAGCAATATGTAAAAAGATATGAATGAATTGGTTCAATTTTAAGTTCATATAGATCGATAACGCAATTGTAAATTAATTTCAAATTCAGCATAGTTACGGCCAATATTAAGTACTCTCTACCCAAATTGGAGCCTATTTTCAAACAAATTTTGTATAACTTAAATTATATCTGAATGTTGGATCATTTCTGCACAACACAATCCAATTTAACAAACTAAAATTAATGCTTAAATAATAAAACACATATAAACCAACAACAGATGGCGCACAGTTATGAAACAAAAGCATTAATATATCAACCGAAATAAAAGTCACATCACACAAAAAATTTAACACAATCACTAATACAAAAACTATATCAAACTTTAGAAAAAATTAGACACAGTAATATGTAATGAGACTGACGAGTGGAAATGACGCGACGCAGTCGACACTGACTACACTTAACAAACATATTCGAATATGTGTGCCGTATCTTTGTCGCGGGGTATCGTGTTAAACATTTCCAGAAGCTATTTGAATACTGGAGTACAGTTTACAGACGTAGATAAATAAGTTGACATGCCCGTTTATAACGATACTGAAATGACAATCATAATGCTTGGGAAACAAATGTACCGCCATTTTGAAAATAACTGTTTAACATTTTGCAAAGAACTTAATTACAGCGTTAATTTTCAATTTAGAACCATAAAGGTGAACTATCGTTATATGTGTATTGTTTGAGTTTAAACGCAATGGAAGCGCGTGGTGTTGGCAAACGGACCAGACGCGGCTGTCAACATGTTCACCGTGGTTGCGGGTACAAATCCCAGGACACACCTCTGACTTTTTGAAGTCATGTGTGTCTTGATAGTCAATAACCACGCACTATAACGGTGAAAGAAAACATCGTGAGGAAACCTGTACACCATAGCGATATGTAAGAATTTCTATCTCTCTCAATCGTACAATTAATTGTAGAAGAGGACTCGTTAAAAAGAATTGATAGACGCATACAATATCTCGCAAACCCTGTACAAATAAAAACTATTTATTCTGAAAGCAATAGTTGGCTTGCTGACATATAAGCAAATTGTCAAATATTACAAAATGTCTAATCGTCACCGCCACTAAAAGCTTAGAACGGGTAGATGAACCTCAAATACCTTTTAGACTTCAGAGCACTCTTAAATATGGTCCTTTCAGGATATTCTACGAGGTGTTATTCTTGCATATTTCCTATCTTGAACTCAGTCTTTATTCCACCCAAAAACCCCGCTTTTATTGACGCAGTAAAGTGATAAAATATTGATTTTTCCACTAAATAAGGTCACACCGCTCGTCACAGTTTTTACGTTATTCATAAAAGGCTCATTTGAGCGTTAAGGCTTAAAATACATTGAAAGGTTCTGTCTATTCTAAGCCTACACACGTCTTACAAGGACTACCTACTAAACTCATAGTATTTTATGTTTCATCTGGCCTTTAAAGTGTATTTAAAGGATAGACTAGCCCGCCCACTCACCTATCACTGCCACTCTTGTCGATTAGGATCAAGAGCTCACAAAGATTGACACTAAGTAAAGCAGCTCAGCTAGTCTCTTAGGGATGATTGTTTGACTTTATAAATTAAATTAATCTAATAAAATCAAAGATGACAATTATACGATTTGGAAAATATAATTTGGTACTTTATATACTTTACACACATACGCCTTTTTCCCAGAAAGGGTAGGCAAGGGTGCATTCAGGACATCCACATTGCACCTTATATGATCCAATGTTGTCGCCTATCGCCACATCGGGAACAAATTCCTGACTCCGAACTAATAATGAATAATAAAATCCAATATCACTTTGGTCAACCCGGGATTCAAAACCGAGACCTCTACCCGAGAGATATACTTTATATAAGAATTTTTAGTGCACCATAGATTTAAAACAGAGCCATGTGTAAAAAAAATGGTGAAAGGTTTTTTTTCTAGTAGGTAATAAAACGACTAGTAAAGAAAAAAATCTGAATAGTTTTTTTTTCGTGTTTAGTACTTCCCCTTAAACACTTATCAAAACCATCAAACCATTAACACTTTTTTCATTGAATTCAAATTCACCAAGTAATAAATAACATAGCAACAACTTATACAAAAACACCCGCCATTTTATTTTCGCTAACATCAGCTCAGTTTACGTTGAATTGGCATCGACAAAGCGATCAAATTATGTTTATATTAGCCGAAATACACTATATTAAAACGCCACAATTAAACTGTACTATCTGCTAACAATAATATTTATAGTGAAAATAATTAGATATCGTTATTTATCGGGCATTTTTCAGCACTGTTCAGCAATTTGCGTCAAGCCTGAATGCACTTTGAAAATATTATCGGAAAGCTGTTTTTTTAGAGAGATAGAATATTTTACTGAATTTGTTAAACAAAACTACTACAAAACTCTTTTTCATTTTGAGGTCTAGCAGCGCGTCTTCAATCTAAACAATTGCTCAAATAAGAACAAATTTTAATTGATAATTTTAATTCAAGAATTAAAACTAAAATAACAATGAAACTCGAAGCTCCTGTAATTACTATCACAAAGATTACGAAGATTAAAGACGACGAAATACTATACGCCTAGAAATCTCACAAATAGTCGAGTACTAAGAACTCAAAGGTCAAAAGTCATACACATTTATTTTGTGCTCACAAATATAAATCTAAAAGGCGCCGCAAGCATATATGCTTCCATTGTCCAAAGTATGGTTGGTTTACGTGTACTTCAACTGTGTTTCAGTTGAGTCGCGGATTTCCATTTTTAATAACTTAAATTGCAATGCGATTAGGTTCCCAAAAAATTTTGAAACTTTAAATAAGATTCGATATTCAAATTAGTTTATACAAGCATTTTAATACATAAGAATACTAGTGGGGAAAACCTTTCAAAATATTGGATCTGGTAATTAAATCCAACATTCCTTAATTAAACATATTACCAACATAACAATAAAGAAATTATTGATATACGAAAATAAATTAACTCGCATAATACTCTTTAATGTCAGTCCTAAGCCACTCAAGGCTTTTACACAATTTAATTTTATTTTTCGTAAGCTTAAGGAATCTTGATGAGAATGAAATTTGATTCGATAAAGAATTTTATGAAAAACTTTTAATTATAAAATTCTCCGATAGGTTTTTACAAACAACCGGTTTTGTCAAGTGTTATTTTAATTTTATTTTTAATATAATAAAGCTAGAATGTGTTTGTTTGTACGCGAGAATCTCTGAAATTATAAGCGGGATTTGAAACATTATTTATGAATTTATTAGTACTATTCTTCTTGTATATCTCGGGGAATGGTTTTAGCTATTTTAGTATAAGAAAATATTAAGCATCTTTCATTCTTTTTTTTTTATTGCAATGAATGACAAGACGAACAAGCCATTCGCCTGATAGTAAGCGATACGACCGCTCATAAACAGTAGCAAGATTCCACTGCGCTCGCCATCCTGAGACATAAGACGTTAAGTCTCAATATGTCCAGTAGTTACTCTGGCTACAATGTCCTTCAATCCGAAACACAACAGTGCATTAACGCAGTGTTGTTTCACATTGGAGAAATAGACATTGCGGTGGTATCTACCCAGATAGCCTCTCACATATGAGAGACCTACCACCAGTAAATTCTACACTGCATTATTATAGTCAATATTATAACCCGACTTTCTGCTCATTCTCTTACATTTCATTTAGTCTTTAGTATTCTGTATTCTTAAACATTTTGTTTTAATTAGGTAACTATACATACAATCAATGAAAGTAGCTCTCATATCTTCATTAACAAATCTTCGGAAAAAATGCGCGGCAAATTTGAAATGTCATTTTTTAAGTACTTATTTCACCGATTTAGAGTTGCTAAATTTCAAAAATATCTTTAAAGTATATTTCTTTATTAATAAAGATTACAAAAAAAATATTTTGACTTATTTTGAAGTCTGGTGCATATTCCCTATTGTGATGTCTAAAGTATATTATTTAGCAAATAGTCAAACACTACTACACATACTGTTATTAAGTTTATTATTCTGATAAAAATATTCAAATTTTAAAGCTAACAAAGACGTGCGACTAATCGTGACTTGGTGAAATTTACAAAATTACCAGCGACATGAATTGATATTAAAATGATTGATCGGTTTGAAAGCGTTTATACGCCAAGATGTTTTACAACAAAAAAGCATGGCTTTTGGGCATTATTTGTATTTACGTTTTTAATAACGGCATGCTATATATTTAATGACAAATGCAGCGCCATTTAATCACTATATACTACATAGTATAAAACAAAGCCGCTTCCCGCTGACTGTCCCTATGTACGCTTCGATCTTTAAAACTACGCAACGGATTTTGATGTGGTTTTTTCAATAGATAGAATAATTCAAGAGGAAGGTTTATATGTATAATACGTATTGTATCATAGTAGAGAAATAAATTTGCACCCGGGCGTAGCTGGGCCGGGCCGCTAGTAGACTATATAGAGAGGTAGACAACGCAGAGGGGGACGCAAGAAATTCAAATATTGCTTTTTTAATTTATTTATTTTTCAAATAATTAAGTTGTGTAATGCCTCCTACGCATTATGCTGGCCGTCCAGCCGGGGTTCATACCGGCGCGGCGGTTGAACTAGCGGGTAAGCCGACAGGTATTGGAGCCGCCGCCCTGACAAAGCCGCATAGATGAACCGTCGGAATGATGGTATCTGCCCAAGCATCCTCTCACATATGAGAGACCTACCAGTAATTAGTAAAAAAAGTACAATGATTAATGGCATTCTTAGTGGCTGTAACAACTGAAATGATGCTCCACGCTGAATTCCGGCAACTCTACGGCATTGTGTGCCAACGTGTAGGAGGCATGCCAGTACAAAATAAAATCAACCTTAACTAATAATTTTACGACCCGTGTCTCTCCTTGACATTAGCCCGCCCCCTTCGACAAACCTTGATCAGCAAATAAAAATATAATTTACAAAAATATTTAAATACAGTCCCCGTTACAAGATCACATCGCCACAGATTCTTATCGAGCGTGTAAACAAGTTTACGACAATCAAACAATTTGTGTAATCACAGGTAGGGAACAGACACGTCGAGTGTTTGCGCACATTATCGAACTAACTGGATTCGGACAGGATATTTAATTTAGCTGAGTAGAGCTTGTTAGGACTCGGCAGTTTGGCAAGTGTGAAAGGGACTTAATCATCATCATTTGGAGTTTAACCCAATCAAAGCTTAGTGTACGATAATTACAACGTGTCTCTTCTACTATCAAATTACAATTTTCTATATTTTGTTTCAAATAATGACGTTATATCCTTCATCCGGTGTACCCGGTCCGGACCGGTGGTCGGTATTTCATATAGTAAAGGTCGCCTGGGCGGATATCACCGCAATGTCTATTTCTCCCGCCAAACAGTAGTGGAAATGCACTGTTTTGTTTCGGTTTGAAGGATATTGCAACCCGAGTGTAACTATTGGACATATTGAGACTTAATATCTTACGGGTCAGGGTGGCGAGCACAGAGGAAAGCCAAGCATTGTTTTTTAAGGGGCTGTTTGGTTTTGCTACTATTATGAGAGCTCGCCATCAGACGAACAGCAAGCTCGTCTCGCCATTCATTGCAATAATTTTTATTTTTTTCATTTATTTCCAAAATAATTGTTCACCTTAGATACCATATTTATCGATTCTCTGATTTATATTAAATCTGTCCTTTAATATATTCATACACAAGAACTACCGTATCAAAATGCAAATGAAACAACACTCCAATATATTATTTGGATGCAATCTTCGTCTTGTCTAGACAATGACATAAAATATTTGTGTATCTCATACAAGATACTTCACTCGCTGCAAATTACTTCGGTATCAAGATCTTCAGTCTGTTGATACTAGACTAGATACTAGAATTCATTATCAGACATTATCAAATCAAAGTTTTTTTTTTATTGCTATGAATGGCAAGACGAGCATGCCTTCAACTGTTCTGTGAGCATGCCGATCGCCTGATAAATAAATAAATAAATAAATAACACCCAACAGTCACATACATAGTCCTGACCCCACAGTAAGATCGAGTCTTGTGTCGTGGGTATCAGGAACTACGAGAGACTTTTCGGTCTCACAAACACCCAGACCCGGAAGAAATATTTGTGGGCCGCACAAACATTTCTCTCGGTGCGGGGATCGAACCCGCGGCCTCTCGTTTCACAGGCGGCGTCTAACCAACTGCGTCACGGAGGCTGTCTGATGGTAAGCCATACGGATGCTTATGAGCATTAGCAAAACTAAACAACACTATTGTACTAGGAAGCTATGCTTGCCATTTCATTGCGCTCGACTAAGACATGAGGTCGACATATGTTCATTACTTAATCTGACTACAATTTCATTCAATCCGAAGCACAAAAGTATTCACACTGCTCTTTGGCGAGAGGAACAGACATTGCACTTACCTAGGTGGTCTCTCATATATGAGATATCTACCACCAGTAAAATAATAAATATAAAATAATACTATTTTCAACAATAACGTAAGATTAATAGTTAAGCTGGTTAGTGCCATAACAAATAATAATGCTCCAATAACTTTACAGAAACTCATTTCCGAACTTATTTTTTTTTTTTTTTTTTATTTTTTATTGCCTAGTAGGCAGACGAGCAAGCGGCCCGCCTGATGGTAAGCGGCTACCGCTGCTCATGGACCTCCGTAGTGCCAGGGGACCAGCACAACAAAGTCGCTGCCTACCTCAAGGATAGTACTCTCCTTAAACCTCGTTTGAAGAAGGACAGGTCATAGCGCTGAGGAAACACCGATGCAGGGAGTTCATTCCAGAGCTTGCACGTACGTGGTAGAAAAGAACGCTGGAAACGTACCGTTCGGGAGCGGTACGCCTCCAGGTGGTGGGAATGAACTCTACTGCGGAAACGTGTGGTGCGATGGTACATAGGCGACGGTGGTACCATCTCAAACAACTCTTCGGAGCACTCCCCATGGAACAAACGATAGAACACACAGAGAGATCCGAAGTCTCTCCGCAGTCCTAACGGTTCCAATTTGTCCGTGAGATCGGGATCATTGACAATTCGACAAGCTCGTCGCTGCAAGGAGTCAAGTGGGTCGAGCTGGTATTTTGGGGCACCTGCCCAGAGGTGGGAGCAGTACTCCACGTGGGGCCGGATTTGCGCTTTGTAAAGTGTCAATCTATGACCCGACGTAAAGTACCGCTTGGCTCTGTTCAGGATTCCCAACTTCTTGCTCGCCAGTTTGGCTTTGTCCTCCAAATGACTCCTAAACTCGACCTTGCTTGATATTTCGATGCCAAGGATTCCAATACTCTCGGATCCTTGGAGAGTAACTCCTTGGAATTGCGGCGCCATGACAAAGGGGTCCTTCTTCGCAGTGAACACGCAAACTTGTGTCTTCGAAGGGTTAAATTGAACTAGGTTCAATTCACCCCATTCGGAGGCCCGCCCCAGAGAGCTCTCGACTTCAGACACAAGTTGAAACCGTCTTTCCATAATGGAATCCCGAGAGTGGCTCCGTTGGCCGATGTACCGCGCGTCACTCGTACTATCATCTGCATAACAATGCATGCCATCAATAGACAACATGTCATTGATATGCAGGATAAAGAGTGTCGGCGATAGCACCGAGCCTTGTGGAACACCAGCATTAATGGTCTTGGTCTCGGAGCAACAGCCGTCCACTACGACTTTTATGCTCCGACCATCCAAAAAGCTGGCGATCCATTTGCAGAGCCCCTCAGGAATTCCATACGCAGGTAGCTTCGCCAGAAGGGCGTGATGCCACACTCGGTCGAACGCCTTCGCAATGTCAAGGCCGACCGCAATCGCCTCACCCCCACTCTCCAAAGCTTCCGCCCAACGGTGCGTGAGGTACACAAGAAGGTCACCAGCCGAGCGACCATGACGGAAACCGTACTGGCGGTCACTAATCAACTGGCGATCCTCAAGATACCTCAGGAGCTGAGTGTTGATAACTCGCTCCAAAACCTTGGAGAGTAGGGATGTCACAGCAATCGGCCTGTAACTCGAAGGGTCCGAACGGTCACCCTTTTTGGGGACAGGGTGTACATTGGCGACCTTCCACGAAGCCGGAACCCGGTTGGCTTTATAGGAAAGACGGTAAAGGCGCGTGAGCACGGGTGTCAACTCAGGGGCGCACGTTTTAAGAACCACTGCGGGGATACCGTCTGGCCCACTCGACTTATGGACGTCTAGAAGCTTGAGCTCCCGTCTGACAGCACGCTGGGTGATTTTTATGTCAGATAGGAGGCTCTCACAACGCGGGATGTTCGGCGGTGTGGCGCCCCCGTCATCCAAAGTCGAGTTCGAGGCAAAGAATTGGGCCAAGAGATCGGCCTTCTCCTTTGCACTGTGGGCCAAACTGTTATCGGACTTGCGCAGTGGTGGGAGACTGGACAGGCAGAAATTACCCTCCACAGCCTTAGCGAGCGACCAAAAAACACGACTCCCAGAGGGATAGCTCTGGAGTCGCTCGCCAATTCTGCGGATGTGCTCCGCCTTGGCCTTAGCTAAGGCTCTCTTGTTGGATCTAGAGGCGGCGTTGAATTTCCGTTTCTCCTCCTTTGAATTTGGATCCCGACGCCTCCTTGCGTCTTGCCACACCGTGTATGCGGACTGCTTTAGGCGCGCAGCAACAGCACAGGCACTATTGTACCAAGGCCGGCTGCGACGCCCTGCGGGTATTTTCGAGCTGGGTATGAAAGTTTCCATACCCAAGCTAATCGTATCCGCGACGCAGTCCGCACAGGCGTCAGGATCATCGGAGGAGAAACAAAGCCGCCCCCAAGGGTAGGACGCAAAGAATTCTCGCAGTCCATCCCAATCTGCTGACATGTACCGCCAAACTGTGCGAGTTCCAGTCGTCGAAGAGCGGCTGGGACCCACTCCAGGAGCCCATGAACGGACCAGGCAGTGGTCAGATGATCCCAGGGGAGCATCAACCGCTATCCTGTATCCGTCCGGGTGGGTCGTCAGCAGAAGATCCAACAAAGAGGGCTCATGGCTCTCAACGTCTGGAATACGGGTGGGCTGTGTTACCAGCTGCGAGAGACCATAAGCCAAGGCCATCTCATAGACAGCCCGACCGGGGAGATCAGTGGTCTTGGATCCCAACCACTCTTTGTGATGAGCGTTGAAATCACCGAGGACCACCACCTCCGCGGAAGGGAACTGCTCGAGAATCTGGTCAGTCCCCACTTGGACGCTCTCAAATAATTGAGTAGATCCCGTATCACTGGCGTGGGACCTGTACAGGCATGCGTAGACTCGGGTCCTACCCCTGAATTCTACTCGTAGCCACAATAAAGACAGGTCCTGACGCTCGAGGCCCCGAAGGCGGTGACAACAGATATCACCCCTGACGAAGACGCACACCCCAGCTTTACGTAGGAATCGATGTTCCAAAACGTAACCGGGGTAATTTAAGTACGATACATCGTCAGGGGCGGATATTTGCGTCTCCGTTAAAAAGAGCAGGGCAGGCCGCGCCGTCTCTAGATGGTGGTGGACGGCGTCGAGGTTGCTATGTAGACCCCTGACATTACAGAAGTCCACAGAAAATGTGGATAAATTTCCCGCCGTGGAGAGCCTGCTTCGATTGTGCCTTCGCATATTTTAAAGAGAGTGGGATAGGGTAAGGACAAGCGTGGTTGAACCAAGACGATACTCGAGAAGGGAGGATATAGTGTGAAGCGGGCACGCGGCATTAGGAGGAGCCAGCGTAAAGCACGGAAGGGCCCCCGATGCCCCCCCGCGTGCAGTCGCCGGGATCCACTCCAGTCTCCCACTCTGGCACGACGACTGCGCAACGGGATTTTCGCCGGTTGGCGGGACAGCTTCCCGGGGAGGGAGTTAGACAGTTGTGTATCCCCGGGTTCAGGTCCCCTACTAACCGGCAGGCGGCCGGCGGTGACCGTTCCCACCGGGTCTCCCTGTACTCCACACCAGCACCCCCACCCGAGCGCCCACTCCGACACCCAACCACATCAACGAGCATCGCTTGCAACAACCAACACCTATTATCGAAGAGGAAGGAACGGATGAGGGAACGGCTGTCCAGCCCTTCTACCGGAACGCATTTCTACTTAGCGGTAGAAATAGACCAGACGGTGGTACCAACCCGCTCGGATTCAGCATTGAGTAAAAAATATGACTCAATACAAAAATCCTGCCACCAGTAGTGGGGAGGAAGGGGGACGCCAAAGTCGCGGATTGGGAAGTGGAGTGCGACAATGGTGGCTCGAGGGGCCGGGAGCGCGTGCCCGTGCCATTCTGTAAGACAGCCGGACAGGTTGCCAAAAGAATGACCCTCTGACCTAAAATTCTTATTTCACTGGTGGTAGGTCTCTCATATGTGAGAGGCCATCTGGGTAGGTACCACCGCAATGTCTATTTCTCCCGTGAAACAACACTGCTTAAATGCACTGTTGTGTTTCGGATTGAAGGACATTGTAGCCAGAGTAACTACTGGACATATTGAGACTTAACATCTTATGTCTCAGGATGGCGAGCGCAGTGGAATGTTGCTACTGTTTATGAGCGGTCGTATCGCTTACCATCACGCGAACGGCTTGCTCGTCTCGCCATTCACAGCAATAAAAAAAAATATATTTCTCAGTCCCAACTTCATAATGTCATGAAATTTTACAATAAAACTTACTGCACAACTTTTGCTTAATGACCTTATTTTTTTTAGTTTTAATGTCTCGTTAACTTTGATGTAACACTTTTAACTTAGAGCATTAATTAATAGCATAATTTTTTTGTTCTCTGTGTCTCTCAATAAAAACAAAATTTTATTTTTTAGTCGATTTTCATGCTTTCCTACGCATACGATCTCAATAAAAAATAAAGCTCCATTTTATTTTACCAAGCAATTTTAGACCTTCGATCGAAAATATAGTTTAAGCAATTTTCTCGTCTATCGTACCTTAACGTGTTATAAGAAATGTTCGTGATTGTCAAAAAAAGTATTTTTCAAGACATATATAAATGGCATTAAATAGCGTTTATGGCAAATCGAGACAAACAATTGTATAAAATATATGTTTCCTTTTGTTTAATGAGTTACTCGTATGTTTGAAAGTTTTTTTCTAAATCTGTCTGTATCAGCCCATATACGTCCCACTGCAGGGCACGGGCCTACTCTACAATCGAGAATACGATTGAGAGTGGTTAGGCCATATAGTCCACCACGCTGGCCTAGTGCGGGTTGGCGGACTTACATACCATAGAAATTCTTATGAATCCCTATGGTATGCAGGTTTCCTCACGATGTTTTCCTTCACCGTTTTAGTGCGTGGTGATTGACTATCAATACACACATGACTCCGAAAAGTCAGAGGTGTGCCCTGGGATTCGAACCCGCGACCACCGTGAACATGTTGGCAGTCGCGTCTAGTCCGTTTACCAACAGGCCACCTGTCTAAATCTGTCTGATTTAGATTTATTTTTGTTCTTTGGCTTTCAATAAAGAGTTTTGTATTGGATTTTCGTGTGTATTGCTTGGAATAGACATGCTCATTCAAGCTAGTGTTTCACAAGTTAAATAAATAAGCTAAATCTTGTGATTTGCGATTGTGATTCGCAATGCCGATCTCGTGTAATCTATGGAGGAGAGAGGTTTTTTTTACAAACCCATTGTGTAATTTTAGATGTGAAAAATGGTTATAATATATGGTCAGTTATTTTGTTTTCTAATTCTGTGAGATATAATTATCAATAGCAGAAATATCGAGCATGCTAAGGATTCAAAAATAAGAAGGTGGTGATGTTAATTTGAAATAGCAATAATTCCCATTAGTAACTCAAGCGAAGCCGGGTGGTCAGCTAGCATATTCTACTGGGGTGGTCATTGCAGGTATAATGAAGGTGAGTGTATAGTGAAGTGGAGGTGTATTGTTTGTATTTATGCGGCTGAGAGCGCACGTTATAGCCCGAGTCACACGATACTGTTACTAACCGAAATAAGGGAGCTACGAAACATGCGGACATATTGCTTTGTGTCGGCTGAAATAAATAAATAAACCTAACAATTACATATTACTTTACTAACATTCCCGACGACGACTGGCCCTGGTAACACACAACGTACGCACATTGAGGACAGACGAGAAGATTGTCGAACTGGAAAAAGAATTGAGCAGGTTACACTGGGACATTCTGGGGTTATCGGAAGTCCGAAGAATCGGGGAGGATACGATAACCCTGAAGTCTGGTAACCTGCTGTTCTACCGGGGGGACGACCAACAGTCCCGAGGAGGTGTCGGATTTCTCGTCCACAAGTCTCTCATCAACAACATCGTATCCATCGAAAGTGTGTCGAGCAGGGTAGTATACCTTATACTCAGAATATCTAAAAGATATTCGTTGAAGGTCATACAGGTATACGCGCCGACCTCGACACACCTAGATGAAGAAGTAGAGGAAATGTATGAGGACATAAGTCGGGCCATACATACTTCCAAAACCTACTTCAATGTTGTTATGGGAGACTTCAACGCAAAGTTGGGCAAGGGAAGCGATGCAGAGTTGAAAGTGGGGCAATTTGGACATGGGCAACGGAACCCCAGGGGTCAGAGGCTGGCCGACTTTCTGGAGAAAGAGGGACTCTTTGCGATGAACTCTTTTTTCCAGAAGCCGCCTCACAGGAAATGGACCTGGCTGAGTCCTGACGGTTCTACGAGAAACGAGATAGATTTCATCCTGACGACGAATAGACGGATATTCAGAGATGTCTCTGTGATCAACAGGGTGAAAACCGGCAGTGATCACCGAATGGTTAGGGGCACGCTGAATATCAATGTCCAATCGGAAAGGCGTCGCTTGATGAAATCTACGCTCCGACCTACTCGCGCCAATATCCAAAACCCCGAGAGCTTTCAACTCGAGCTGACAAATCGCTTTGATTGTCTAGGAGAAAACCTTGCAGTGGACGAGCTAAACAGCGGTTTGGTAGAAGCTGTCCATACGGTGGGATCTATGTATTTTAGACCTCGCCGTAGAGATAGACCACAAAAACTCTCGATCCACACTCTTGACCTCATGGCCGAACGTCGATCTTTAGCGCTGCAGTCTTCCGTTGACGCCGAAGCATATCGGCGGCTCAATAGACAGATCTGAAAGTCCTTGCGACACGATGTCCGTGCTCACAATACTGTGAGCATTAAGGAGACAATCGAGCGGAACGGAGGCTCCAAAGTGTTTGCAAGAGACTTGTCTATTGGGCAAAGCCAGTTGTCTAGGCTGAAGACGGAAGACGGCCGCGTAGTATCGACGAGGGCAGAGGTATTAAGGGAGATCGAGAGGTTCCACGGACAGCTTTACACCTCGGTTGCCAAACCTGCTGCTAGCTCGGCCAAAGACCCGAGAGCCGAGTTGATCCGACACTTTAGCGATGATATCCCGGACATCAGCCTGTGTGAGATTGAGATGGCCCTGAAGCAACTTAAAAACAACAAGGCGCCGGGCGAGGACGGAATAACTTCAGAGCTTCTGAAAGCGGGCGGAACGCGGATACTGAAAGTCCTTCAGAGGCTCTTCAATTCCGTTCTCCTCGAGGGCTCAACGCCAGAGGCATGGAGCAGGAGCGTGGTGGTACTGTTCTTCAAAAAAGGTGATAACACATTGCTGAAGAATTACAGGCCCATCTCGCTCCTGAGCCATGTCTATAAGTTGTTTTCGAGGGTCATCACAAATCGTCTCGAACGCAGGTTTGATGACTTCCAGCCTCCCGAACAAGCCGGTTTCCGAAAAGGCTTTAGTACCATAGACCACATCCATACGCTTCGGCAAGTTATACAAAAAACCGAGGAATATAACTTGCCGCTTTGTTTAGCGTTTGTGGACTATGAGAAAGCCTTTGATTCGATCGAGACTTGGGCTGTGCTACAGTCTCTCCAGCGGTGCCATATAGACTATCGGTACATCGAAGTGTTGAAGTGTATATACAACAACGCCACCATGTCGGTCCGAGTACAAGATCAGAGTACGAAGGCTATTCCACTACAGAGAGGCGTGAGACAGGGAGATGTCATATCTCCGAAACTGTTCACTGCCGCGCTGGAAAACGCCTTCAAGTTCTTGCGATGGAAAGGATTCGGCATCAACATCAACGGCGAGTATATCACTCACCTTCGGTTTGCCGACGATATTGTAGTCTTGGCAGAATCGCTGGAAGACCTTAGCACTATGCTCGAAGACCTCAATCGAGTCTCCCAACAGGTGGGTCTTAAAATGAACATGGACAAAACGAAGATCATGTCGAATGTCCATGTTGTGCCCACCCCCATCGGTGTTGGGGGCTCGACTCTTGAAGTTGTTGACGAATATGTCTATTTAGGACAAGTGGTCCGGTTAGGCAGGTCCAACTTCGAGAGAGAGGTCAATCGTCCAATCCAACTCGGTTGGGCAGCGTTCGGGAAATTACGCGACGTCTTCTCGTCAAAAATACCTCAGTGCCTTAAATCGAAAGTCTTCGATAGTTGTGTGTTGCCAGTGATGACTTACGGCACCGAGACGTGGCCTCTCACTATGGGCCTTATTAGGAAGCTCAAAGTCACTCAACGAGCTATGGAGAGGGCTATGCTCGGGGTTTCCCTACGAGATCGAATCAGAAATGAGGAGATCCGTAGGAGAACTAAAATAACCGACATAGCCCACCGGATTAGCAAGTTGAAGTGGCAATGGGCAGGGCACATAGCGCGGAGATCTGATGACCGATGGGGTCGGAAAGTGCTCGAATGGAGGCCGCATATCGGAAAGCGCAGCGTAGGACGTCCACCCACACGATGGTCCGACGACCTGGTAAAGGTCGCGGGACGTCGCTGGATGCAGGCTGCCTCCAACAGGTCTCTGTGGAAATCATTGGGGGAGGCCTATGTTCAGCAGTGGACTTCCTTTGGCTGATGGATGGATGGATGGATTACTAACATGAGAGTATTTATTGTCATGGGTATCAAAAAATATGAGACATTTTGGTCACAAACTCGTGGATCTGAAACAAATACCTGTAGGCGGCCACTTGGGGCCTAACAGTGCCCCGAAAAATGCCACAAATATTCTTTGTTCCGTGCGTATATAGCTATTCGCTCTTTTCGTGGCCCACATGACTATAAGATCTTAGAATATGTATAATGAAATACAGACTGATTATTCGACAGTTGACTTACTTGTTACATAGGAAAACTTAATACTGTCCTCACTTCTTTCATTTGTATGGAAACATTATAACCATTACTATTTTTACAACTTTGAAAAAGGGTACAGAAGACCTATCAATGGAGCCAATCAGCTTCTCTACGTTTTCTCCATAAATATAAGTTAATAAGCTGATGTCAAATACATAAAAGTGTAAACACATAGCCATGAGTAACCTAGTTTTGGTGAAATTGAATTAAGTCCGCGCAAACACCATGCTGACGGCTCTTATCTTAGTAAAACATCCTCTACGATATTACTTCACACACACACAAACACACAATAAATTAGATATCGCGGTTTATTTGTGTGAAAATAACATAGCTTTTTATAGGAAACCTTCATTGATTTTTCGGTACTCTGAAATAATTTAATGTAGACAGATGGAAATAATTTTATTGCATTTAATTTACTAACCCAGGGTATTACACCCTACAAGGAGAAAACACAAATTGAACAACAGTTTTTAGAAGCTACATATGTAGTTCAATTTATCACTAGCGGTCCGCCCTAGCTCCGCCCGGGAGCAGATACATTTTGAGTCCACTTTAGAAACATAGGAACTATTTCGCGCGATAATTAATTCACATATTTAAAGACTACTTTACTGCCGTACTTTAAACTCCCGTCCCGTTCCTTTGTGTTTAAAAGAGTATATTTGAGTTTCTTTCACACCCGTCGGGAACACTGCATTTCATATTTATTTCTTCTAGCTTCATACCAAATTTCATCAAAATTGGTCCAGGGGTTTGAGTGTTAAGAGGTAACTAACACACAAACTTCCGCATTTATAATATTAGTTGGATATTCGGTATGTCCGAAAAACGCACGTATCTATCCCCTAGTGATCACTGCCGCCCATGATCATTCACAACACTTGGATCGTAAATTTGTTGCCGGACCATCAAATCGGTAAGGTGGTTTTTTTTTATTGCATTGAATCGCGAGACGAGCATGCCGTTCGCCTGATGGTTAGGGATGCGACCGCTCATGAACAGTAGCAAAACCAAACAACACCTTGAATTACAAAACAATGCATGGCATCCACTGCGCTCGCCATCCTGAGACAACAGATGTTAAGTCTCAATATGTCCAGTACTTACTCTGGCTACAATGTCCTTCAATCCGAAACACAACAGTGCATTTAAACTGCTGTTTGACGGGAGAAATAGACGTTGCGGTGGTACCCACCCAGGCAAGCCAGTAAATGGATGGTATGGTATGGAAAAAGGGAGATTATTTTTGGCATCCGGAAATCTCAAAACTACAATAATGTTTAACATTTACAAACCAATAAATAAATCAGTTTGTCATCAAGGTTACAATGTTTCCACACAAAAATCACGTATGTACATAAACATTCACACACAATTCGGTAACTCGTGCTAATAATGTACAAATACGTGATGGGTCGGTACAATTTGTTACACAATAGTGCTAATTTGTACGAAAACCTTTGTGTGAAAATATAATTCTAGTAGTAGTTATTATTTTAAATCATATAAGAACTGCTTAGAATAAGACCAATCTGTGACTTTTGTATAATCACTTAATTGTGAAAATGTATTTAAAAAAACGATAGGGTTTCTTGCCCGCTCCCCGGCGAAAAATAGACTTGTGAACCAAGTGTAGAATAAAACTGACTGAATCTAAATAATGTAATTATCTTACAGATTTAATGATATGATATTATTTCACGTCATATATTGTTTATATTCTGGATATTAAACACCCTATAACCGACAAAATGATTCATTGGAAGCAAATATGTCCTGTATCGGATCCCATTGAGTCCTTGCTTATTCCTTTTAAGCAAAGTTGAATAATTATATCGATCAATAAATACCTAATTTGACAGCTAGCTATTCTTAACACCAGAAGACTTCTTTCAGTTTGTTCTGACAGATTTTTTATAGCATGCCGTTCGCCTGATGGTAAGCGATACGACTGCTCATGGATATCAAAACCAAACAATACCTTGAATTAAAAAGCAAAGCTAGGCATGGTCTCAATATTTCCATCATTCTTCGTTGAATAGCCGAAGACATAGTTTATTTCGTTAAAATAAAAACAAACCATGATAACTATTACAGGGTCTACACAAAAATAAGTTATTACTTAGGTTTAAGTAATATTACGTAGTTAAGGCAAGACTGAGATTAAACTCTGGTAAACATAAAGCAACAAGTTTGTAATTGCTTCGATAAATTCGCTTTACTGAGCTTTAAGTGGCAGTATATTTTATTTATTTTGCTCTTTCTGTTAGCCCATATACGTCACACTGCAGGGCACGGGCCTCCTATACAATCGAGAATACTATTAAGAGTGGTTAGGCCATATAGTCCACCACCATTTAGCACCACTCACGTGCTACAACACGTTCCGAATCGGTGGTAGCAGTAATTAACGATTGAAACGATCTTGTAAGATATTATTTGTATAGAGAATATTTTGATTTTGACTACATACAAAACAATTATCAGAATATACGGCTGCTGTGAAACAGGAGGCCGCGGGTTCGATCCCCGGACCGTAACAAATATTGTTATAGTGTTTGTGAGACCTAAAAGTATCCCGTAGTTCCTGATACCCAGCCACAAAACTCGATCGTAGTGTGGGATCAGGTCTATACATATCTATACCGGGTATGTCAAGAGTGCTACCGAAAATGATGCCTGGTGGTAGTTTAAGTGACTACAAACACAATTTAAACAAAAGAAATCGCAAAGAAATGCGACAATTTTTTTTTATTATTTTTTGAAAATCGTCGAGTTTGGCTGGTAAATCCACAGTTTTTCTAAAATAATAATTTAAAGTCTTACGTACTATAGGTTGTTTAAAAATCAAAGAGTGTACACAATTATTTAAGAAAAAACTATTTTTTGCACAAAATTTTGTTGCATTGTGTCTGATGTCACTAAAACTACCACCCAGCTTCGTTTTCGGTAGCACTCTTGATATACCATGTATAAAGATAGCATGGTCCTGTTTATTATTTCACAGACGCTCCGCCATGAATACGGCTAATCAACAAGTCGTGAATTCAACACGCGACTCCATAGTAAATTAACGCAGCCTCAAGATAATAGCGAACATAACAAGCCAGGATTAAATCACTCCGCGATAAGATACCACTAATACTTAATAACAATGTTCAGATAGACACATATTGCGACCCTAATAATACATTGTTGAAAGGTCATCGCAGCTTTCATCATTCCAGAACATACTGTTGAAATAATTCATTATAAAAGGAACACCCTTCTTCCTACTATAGTATAAGATTTGTTTGATTTTAAATTAGTAGAGACAAGTAAAAGAAAGTCATCACACCCATATTACGATATCGGTTTTTCACTAAGTAATTTTAAAAAAAAGTGCGTCCAGCAATCTAGATAACATAAATAATGTTGAGTTTTAGACGTTAGATTCAGCTTTTTTTTTCAAGAGGAAAAGCTATTAAGCTTCCCTTTCGGTACCCCGGGGGAGGCCGAAAGGGGTATGTCAGTGTCTCTGGCCTTCCAGCCCGGTACACACGCGGATATTGTGGCCGAGCTGGGTCCCTAGCAATACCTACACCAGCATACTGACTAAAAACCTCTCGATGCCCTCACACGCATTGTGGGCAGCACCGGACATCCCAGGGCGGAGGGCGCCCCGATTTACGTCCGCGAACCGCCCCGCGCAAAACCATTGCTGGGCCTTATGTTACCATTATGAAGGCCCAGATTACCTCCACTTACTTCCCCCTTTCGGACGCCCGCCAAGCTGTTATGGGCGTCCATGATGGAGACGAGGCTCCATCACACGTCTCGGAGTCGTTATACGCGAGGGCGCACGACCCCCGCCATGTGCCCAGTGACTCCGATGACCCCTTTAGGTCGTCTCTTACGACGGGCAGAGGATACCGTGGCGGAATTATTGTACCCCAAACCACAGGGTAAGTTATATTCAGCTTAATAACATTTTCTTCCAAACCTACTTATCATCACGATAGCGAAAAAATACTTTAAAAGTTATTCGACTAAGTTTAGTTTTAATTATGTTTCAAACTTTTTGACGGCAGGTCTCGTAATCGCGTAGGAGGTTTACTCAAAAAGCTGGAAAATACAAAATGAAATAAATACAACGTTCAATTACCGTCGCAGATTCAAGTTGCAAAAGAAATTAATTAATTTAAACTGTTACATCGCAACGAAACGAGATCACTATCTGATTTTAAACCTGACGTTTTAATTGCGCGTTACTGAGATATTGTAGACAAGTTTTACTATCTTTATTGTTATTTTCAGCTGCAGGAAGTCAACAACAGAGGCTTTCTACAAGGATCTCCACAATGAGCGGTTGGAAGCGGTCTGCATCCAGCTTCCAATGTTATAAGGTCTACCTTGGGTTTGGAAATCTACACACATACACCCAAGAGTCACATACATACTCCTGACCCCACACTAAGATCGAGTCTTGTGTCATGGGTATAAACTAAAACAGACTTTTCGTTCGAACAGATAATAAAATAAAAACTACCTGGCAAATTATTAATACTGAAACTGGGAAAAATAAAAAAAATGACAACAAAATTGCTCTCCGCATAAATGACGACCTTATTTCAGATAAATCTACTATTGCCAATTATCTTGATAATTTTTTCACTAACATACCATTAGACTTAACTAAACATTTAGATTCATCAGTAGATTTAGCGGAATATTTTTTAAAGGAAAATGTTCCTGGAAATATGCCTACGTTTAACTTTCAAAAGGTAACCAGTTGTCAAATAATAAAGGCTTTCAAGCAAATTAAAATAAAAACTACAGAAGATATATGGGGACTATCTGTTAAAGCTATAGAAGCTATTATTGTTAACATTGCACCGTTATTAGCTACTATTTTTAATTCCTGCCTAAGTGACGGTATCTTTCCCGACTTAATGAAAATTAGTAAAGTCGTACCCATTTTTAAGTCAGGATGTTCGAACAATCCGTCGAATTATAGACCCATTTCTGTACTACCGGCTCTTAGCAAAATCTTCGAAAAGCTTTTGCTTAATCAAATGCTAGCACATTTTGATGAAAATAAGTTAATACATAGGAATCAATTTGGTTTCACAAAGGGTCGCTCAACTCAAGATGCCGGGACATCACTAATCACGTCGGTTTTAGAAGCCTGGGAGGCATCTCAAGATGCTCTAGGAGTTTTTTGTGATCTCTCCAAGGCTTTCGACTGTTTTGACCACCAAACACTTATCATGAAGCTAAGGTACTACGGAATCAGTGATACGTCACTTGATCTCGTAATGTCTTACTTGTCGGGTCGTGAACAAAAGGTTTCTTTGGACGGGCTCACTTCGGTAGGATCAAAAGTTAAAATTGGGGTTCCGCAGGGCTCCATTCTGGGCCCCTTTTTATTCTTAGTCTACATAAATGATCTTCCTTGCATGGTTCAGAAGTGGTCAGACATAGTTTTATTCGCTGACGACACCTCTATAATATTTAAAATTAATCGGAAAGACGATAATCTAGATACACCTAACAATATTCTTAATTTAATTTCGGATTGGTTTTCTGCTAATAATCTACTATTAAATGCTAGTAAGACTAAATGCGTCCGTTTTGCTTTACCGAACGTGGCAAGCGTAAACACGCGTATCGAATTAAATTCAGAAATTCTAAATTTATCTAATTCCACAATTTTTTTAGGGATCACTCTAGATAAAAAATTACAATGGGGTCCACAAATTGAGAGATTATCAGCTAAACTTAGCAGCGCAGCGTTCGCGGTCCTAAAAATAAGACAACTAACTGACGTTGCAACGGCTAGATTGGTATATTTTGCTTATTTTCATAGTATAATGTCATACGGCATTATTTTATGGGGATCAGTGGCTGATATCGAATCCATACTCATCTTACAAAAAAGAGCAGTCCGTGCTATTTATAATCTAGGAAGCCGCGATTCTTTGCGATCTGATTTTAAAGAAAGCAATATACTTACCGTGTCATCTGAATACATCTTTCAGAATATAATGCACGTTCGTAAAAATATTAATAAGTTTTATAAGGTCAGTGACACCCACACCATTAATACGCGGAATAAAAATAAACTAGCAATACCCTCGTTTAGACTAGAAAAGCCAAAAAAATCTTTCTTGGGTAGTTGTATAAAATTTTATAATAAACTTCCCAATAGGATAACGCAGCTACCGGACAAACTATTTAGAGGCCCATATTAAAAACAAACTTATGACTAGGGGTTATTATAATATTAAGGAATATATTGAGGATAAAAAAGCCTGGGATTAGGTGTTCTCTTGCACATTGCGACCTCCTGGGGCCCTGAACTATTCGCTTATTACACTACCTAATTTAAATAATTAAAAATATCTAAAATTGTGAACTCAAAAATTAAGCTATATACAATCAAATAAATCAATTAAATTATATGACGACCGATCGAAAAAATCGAAAAAATCATATAAAAATAATATTTAATATGGCAAATCCTTGTAAGACAAGTCACAAATACTTATTTTAATAAATTGACCAAAACCAAGCCCACTGAGTTTGACTCGCTGGATCTACTCAGAAATGGGTCGCGCCGCGTAGTATCCAGTGGTAAAGTAAAGCCCGCTGAGTTTGTTCGCCGGGTCTTCTCAGTCAGGGCCGCGTTGGATCCCGCAGTAAGCCTAAACATACGGGACGTATCGGAAATACTTATGGTCGTTGTCTTAAGTTGGACCCAAAACAAGCCCACTGAGTCTTAGTCGCTGGATATACTCAGGACTGGGTCGCGTCGCGTAGTTCCAGTGGTAGTGTAAGCCGACTCTTCTCAGGAAGGGCCGCGTTGGATCCGGTGGTAACTATAAACCGCTACGCACCGTTGTAATATTTATGGTCCACAAATAATATAATTTAATTTGACTAACGTAAATAATGTATTTCTTTGACAAATAAATTACTATAAAGTAAAAACTAATACTTTAAATAAAATATGAATTAAAACTAAATAAATAAATAAAACTAATTATAAATAAAAATAAAATTAATTTAAAAATAAATAAAATTAATAAATAAATTGATAAAAGCAAGAAATTAAAATAAGTAATAATAAGTATAGGAAATATATTGTAAATAGAGATTAAGTTCTATGTGTATTGACTTGTCATAAGAGCTCCTTAATTGCCTACGTGATCAATAAATACATTTCATTTCATTTCATTTCGAACACCCGGACGCGAAAAAGAATACCTGTTGATCACACAAATATTTTTGTCGGTGCGGAGATCGAACCCTTGGCTTCTCGTTTCACAGTCGGAGTGTAACCAAAGGCGCCACGAAGGTCATCGGGTACCGCGGTTGCCAGTAAGTAGCAATTTAAAAAAGTCGAACCATCAGTCTTTAGGTCTTATAAGCCCAGTTAATATTGTCAAATAAAAACGAAACCATGCGAATCAATCCAACTATAAAAAAACATTAGTATATATTTTTAGGAACTTTCCAACCCACCCATTATTCCATGCAGAATATAGGCATTAAAACTCGGTCAGTCAGGTATAATAGCCTGTTTTAAACCCGCATTCATAAATATATATTAAACAATAGCATTGGTAAAACCCTTAATCATGCAAAACACAATCTACTGACTTTTTTATCATACACTGGAACCGACAACGCCAGCATCGCCAAGCCAACCTTTCTCAGACCACTATGGACGCCCTGCACAAAATAATTCATTCATTATTACTATAATCTCAGTCTTCATATACAGCGTGTTAGCTAAGTCAAATTGCCTATTTACAGAGGCCACGATTAAGACAAATATTGCGGGTCACACCAATGCACATAATAAGTTGCTGTTCATTAACAGAGTCTCCATTCACCCCAGCGCCCGTTTCGTAGCTGGGGTGAATGGAGACTCTTAACCAAAAAACTTTAAATCTATCAAGATCGTGAAAAGCCCAACGCTTCTATATTTTCCGAATTCCGTCCCATTTCCATTCTTCCATTCCTATCCAAAGTCCTTGAACGTCTAATCCATACCCAATTAAATGACTTCCTTACCAAACATAACCTTTTAAATCCTTTCCAATCAGGGTTTCGTCCAGGACATAGCACAACTACCACTCTGACCCATATTGCGGATGGCATCAGGTCTGGTATGGAGGGGGGCATGCTGACAGTCTTAGCGCTGCTAGACTTCAGCAATGCCTTCAATACTGTTGACTTCGATATCCTACTAAGCGTACTGTGTTCTCTTAACATATCTCCAACGGCTGTTGCTTGGTTTCATAGTTACCTGTACGGGCGCCGGCAGCGCATCAGTGTCGAGGATAACTTATCCTCGTGGTGCAGTGTAACTGCTGGCGTATCACAGGGCGGCGTGCTATCTCCTCTACTCTTCGCAATTTTTATAAATTCCATTACATATAATCTTCGCTCCTCCTATCACCTCTACGCAGATGATCTTCAAATTTACGCTCGAGCACCTTTAGATAAGATTGTAAGTGCAATTGCAACTATAAATCTCGACATCCATGAAATTTGTGAGTGGAGCAAGACATATGGCTTAAAAGTCAATCCTAAAAAGACTCAGGTCATTGTTGTTGGCAGCCCCAGAATGATTTCGAGACTAAATCACACCCAATTACCAAGTGTTTCTTGCGATGGAATAACTGTTCCATACAGTAACACTGTAAGAAATCTTGGTCTACACTTCGATCAGTCGTTCACCTGGGGTCCTCAGCTTCGAGAGTTAAGTCGCAAGCTGTTTGCCTCAGCAAGGTCCTTGCGACGGTTACACAATGTTTTACCCATTGCCACGAAAATTTCACTTGCGCAAACTCTCCTTCTTCCCATCCTTGATTATGCGGATGTCAGCTATCTTGATCTCACCGAAGACCAACTTAATAAACTTGAGCGACTTCAAAATTTCTGTATTAGATTCATATTTGGACTACGCAAATATGATCATGTCTCTGAGTTTCGTGCTAAGCTCAAGTGGTTACCTATACGCCTTCGTCGGAATACTCACGTTCTCTCACTCCTTTATAATATTTTGTTTAATCCTCTCACCCCATCTTATCTTAAAGAACGTTTCACTTTTCTCCATGACTCACATTCGAGGTCCCTGAGGTCGTCAGAGAACCTTAAACTGAGAATGCCCGTACACACAACGACATTTACTGATAAATCGTTTGCTGTTGAAGCTGTCCGATTATGGAACGCGCTTCCTGTTGTGGTTCGACGGGCACAAACCTTGTCATCTTTCAAAAAGCTGGTGAAAGCACACTACCTTTCTCTCTAAACAGATAAAGCATGGTATTATTTCCTCTTTTCGGATATTTTTTTTTTTTTTTAATTTGTAGTATAATTATAAATTATTATAGATGTTTATGTAATTATTTAAAATTGTATGTATGTATATATTATATGACGTATGTGTATTTATTATGTCATTTATATGTATATTTTTTTTTATGATTATCTATTTTATAATTTATATCTATTGGAGCTTAACTTATCTTTGTTTTACACTGCCCTTTCTTTTTCCTTCCTTTTATATCCATCCAAAGGTTGTCTGGTAGAGATCGCTTATTAGCGATAAGACCGCCTTTTGTACTTTTTATAGATGTTATTTCTTTATATTGTTATGTTCTTTTGTATGTGTACAATAAAGATTAAATAAATAAAAATAAAATAAATAAATAGATCGTGTTGTGTAATGTTACAACAGACCTATGATTCTATTATATGTAACTATACCGGGTATCTCAAGACTGCTACCGAAAACGAAGCCGGGTGGTAGTTTTAGTGGCTACAAACACAATGCAATTAAAAATTTCGCCTAGAAACGCGACAATTTTTTTTATGATTTTTTAAATATCGTCATTTTTGGGTGGTAAATCCATAGTTTTTGCTAAAATAATAATTTAAACTCTTTTATATCTCAGAGTATTTATAAATAAAAGGGTATATACTATTATTTTAGGAAAAAATGTATTTACCACCCAAATATGGCCATAGGAAAAAAATAACCAAAAAAAAATTGTCGCTTTTTTTTGCAACTTTTTCTGTTGCATTGTGTCTGAAGTCGCTTAAACTACCACCCGGCTTCGTTTTCGGTAGCAGTCTTGATATACCCTGTATACAAATAACCACACTCACCAGTTTGATCTAACTCTCATAAATCAACAGCAGACAATAATGTAGATCATTTATTAAAATTCCCGAACATTTCCTCAAAAAATAGACGAAATATAGCAAGTCAATAAATCTTCCAGTAAGAGGTTATAGGAGTAGACAATATACAGTATGTGCATACGTCAGGTGCGAATTATAAGTCCACATAAATCTATCGACCACCCGCTGTTATGTGACGCGGGAATGTTTGAATAAAAGTTGTTTTGCAAAGTGTCTGGATGCTGTTCATAAATTAATTTACAAGGAAAAAAAATTAACAAGAATTATTGAAGTGTTTATTATGCTTACTGTGATATTTTATAGTATATTTTTATATGCCACATTACAACACTTTACAGGTTAAACCGCAATACAGTAAGCATCAATAAATCTTAGAAATTATAGTAAACTTCCGTATAAAACCGTCTTCTTTTAAGGTATATAAATAACGTCAACCTGAGCAAATAATTATATCTGGACTGTGCCTCAATACTCATATTCGTAATATGTATGTAAATTGTATATATTACATAGTACATAATAATCAATGGTGAAAACCGTATAGGATGAGTACCTTTGATAAAAATTACTGTACTGTATTATATAAATACGTTGTTGATAGTAAATAGTGTCAACCAAGGTCCTTTCATTCCTATTACCGTAAGCGCTGTCGGAACTAATTAAGCCATTACGTCAAGGAAGCATAAAAAATAAAGATTTGTTAGACTTCCATACGAGCAGTATTTGCTCTTTTGTACAAAGTAATAGTAATAGTTTATGCCAAAAACCGCAATCACAGTCTCGATACAGGCTAATGCATATTACGAAAATGCTGCTAATCTCTCTTTGTGTACAAGTTTAAAAAAAATAGATTTTATATAATTTTAGTTATTTTGCTCTCAGTTTTCTAAAAATAATTATTTTATTTACACTTACACATTTTTGCATCTCTTTAAAACATGACCCTAGAAATTATCCAAATAGACGTAACCCGCACTATCCCGCAACATGCACTATCACGTACTGCTACTATAAACAATGGAGGCAAGGTGCGCGCGGCACCTGCTAACTGAATAATAACAAAACACTATTTATACAAGCTATTTTTAATTGGGCTAGATATAAAAGAGAGGACGAAGAATTTATACTTATATGTCTTTTATGTAATAACCAAAGATATTCGTCTCAGATTCGAATACCGGGTCAGGTATTGGAATTTTCTATTCATCATGAGACGGAGCACAGAAGACGAAAAGCCTTTTTTCCAGAAAGGATAGGAAGAGGTGCCAGTACGCCCACGATTCGCCTTGTATGCTCGGTTCCATGTGATACGAGCCTATCATCATATTGGTGAAGAATCTCTGAGTCCATGCTGATGCATAGAAAAATGCAACATCACTTTACCTGACCCGGTATTCAACGCCGAGACCTCAGCTTTGTAACCACACCGCGTAGGACGACAACGCTACCGGGGCAATATTTTTTTATTTTGTATTATACCTTTATAACTTTTGATAAAAAAAAACATAATTTTTTCTCTCTTTTCAGCATTCCCCGAGCATTTCCAAAGGCCACCTTTAACTATTGCATGTAGATCTGCGTAGATCTTAATAAGTGCGCATTTGGCATACCCATGCATAAAAACATTGTCTATATCAACGCACGTCACAATAATGTTGTATATATATATATCTGATACATAATACAATGTATGTTTTGTGAGTGTTCACCTCGGTGAAGTAAAAAGATAAATAAACGAAACAAAACCGCGACACATTTCACCAGAACAATGGCGCAGTACGCATTAATTAAACAAAAAGGCTGAGGCGAGTAGATTCAGATGTCAGGGTAGGGGACAATATTTAAATATTTTAAACTGACAGTAAGAATAAACCAAAAACACTTGACCAATAAACCTGTATCCATCTAATCTAATCATCTCATGAAAATTCAGGGCTAAAATTATCGTTAAAAGCTTTAATTTACATGTAGTTTAATTTTATTTTTGTGATTCTAAACCTTAAATCACCGATTGTTTACTTTTCTATATAACACTTTTGTAATGTACTCTCAAACATTTAGTAATTGATGGCCAAAATCTGTCACTATATCATAAGATTAATAACCTCTAAATTAAAACGAATGTTCTAAGCGCTAACATAAAACCAAAAACTACACATTATAATATTTATTCTAGAAAATCATTACAAACATTTACTTAATGGGAGGTCATATCCCCCACACCGTCTTCCAAATCCGCATTCCTCCACGTATTGACATATCCAAACGTCGGCATGCCTGGTGTAAATTTAATCAAATATAATTGACGACAATGTAAGGGCACGAAGTCAGGGCGAAAAATGGAAACTCACAGTCCGGAATAACGACGCCGGCAGCTGCGTTTTAATTTTGCAATTTTATAGCCCGCTTGGAACAGAAACTAGATGGAATAGCAGACGAGGGAATGCTATTTATTACCAGCTGCCTTAATACGTCCCGTGGTTCGTGTATAGTGTGGTTTACTTATCTTATTATATTAGAGGACGAATATATTTATTTAGTTTACTAAGCTGCTATGGAAGGGAGGAATTCCATTCATGAAATAAATTCATGGCTGTAAAGAATCGCTTGATAGAGTTGTAGTAGAGTGAGCAGTATTTTTTTTCTCGCCTCTTATTTGTACTATAGGCCAAATTACCTCAGACTAAGCTCTACCACTATATTACCTTAGTAACTAGTTATAATATGAACAGCATCGATTTTTTTGTTGCAATGAATGGCGAGACGTGAAGTGCGTGGTGGCCTGTTGGTTAACGGACTAGACGCGGCTGCCTACATGTTCACGGTGGTCGCGGGTTCGAATCCCAGGGCACACCTCTGACCTTTCGGAGTCATGTGTGTATTGATAATCAATCACCACGCACTAAAACGGTGAAGGAAAACATCGTGAGGAAACCTGCATACCATTGCGATTTATAAAAATTTCTATGGTATGTAAGTCCGCCAACCCGCACTAGGCCAGCGTGGTGGACTATATGGCCTAACCACTCCCAATCGTATTCTCGATTATAGAGTAGGCCCGTGCCCTGCAGTGGGACGTATATGGGCTGATACAGAATAAATGGCGAGACTAACATACCATTCGCCTGAATGTAAGCGACACGAACGCTCATGAAAAGTAATAAAACCAAACAACATGACTTACAAAGCAATGCTGCAATTATACTGTGCTCGCCATCTTCAAGCATAATATGTTAGGTCTCAATATGTCTAGCCGTAACGCCTTACCTGTTGGAAAACTGAGAGATCACAAAAAAAACATATCGCACCCCCGGTGCAACAATGTCACATTTGCAAAAATGCAAGTTTTCAGGAAAAGCATTTGTAACTTTGACATCGTATAAAAATATGATATTTCAAGACATAGACAAGTTTAACAGCTTCTATCACAATATCAACTTTTAATTTACCCTTAAAAAAATTATGACCACGTAATATTCTAAAAAATATAAGATTATTTCTTTATACCTTTAAACCTTTGTAATTTTTGCATAAGTGACATTGTTGCACCGGTGCCGAGGTGCGATATAGTTAACTATTAGTTTGTCATTTTACACGAGGAAAATTTCCCATGGTTTAACATCAACTATTAAAGACGGAATCTTTCTGATCTTTTTTCCAATGACTAGAGGGTGGCAGTTCTTTCTTAGCGCAAATATGTGAATTTGAATAAAACGTCCTTGGAGGAAAATTTAAATTAACTTCCGGAGCGAAATACACGTAACAACGTTCCGCCCACATAAAAACTGTAACTCTTTGTTTAGTAAAACCGGGTGCAGTTAATTCTAATATTTTCTACTTATTATTTAATATCCTTACTATCCGTACTTAATACGGTTAAACGTATATATTCAATGCCTCGGAGACGTAGTTGTACTAGAGTACTGTTACAAAGCTGAGGTCTCGGGTTCGAGTCCCGGGTTGGGCAAAGTGATATTGGATTTTTCTATTCATTATTAGCCCAGAGTCAGGAATATGGCGATAGGCTCGCCACCTATCACATCGTGGGACAAAACATACAAGGCGAAATGTGGATGTCCTGGCACCTCTGCCTACCCTTCTGGGAAAAGGGCGTGAGTTTGTATATATACAGGGCATATCAAGACTGCTACCGAAAACGAAGCTGGGTGGTAGTTTTAGCGACTTCAGACACAATGCAACTAAAAATTTTGCTAAAATGCTTTACCCACGCATTTTGTCCCTAATTACGACTCCATACATTCGTTAACAGTTCCTGAGGGAACGCTGCCAATCCACCTACGTCATAATTAATGTATAACTCAACTTCATTATATATTATGGTCATGAATATTACATGAGATTTCAACAGCCAAAATGACATTGGCAAAGTTAGCGTTCAGGCGTAAACTAAGCAGATTTGGGCTTATCATAATTTAAAAAATCTTGAATTCATCAAAATACTAGTCATATTTATTTATTTATATTTTACTGCACACACATAAGAAATATAGTTATAATCATTACAAAAAGTTAAGGTGGCAGTCTTATATCTACAGGCCAGAAAACTTTGGTATAAAATTAAGAACAAAAATAAAAATAGAAGGTAGCTTAAAAATAAAGGATATAAGCTCTATTAAACATATCGTATCGTATCGTATCAGCCCATATACGTCCCACTGCAGGGCACGGGCCTACTCTACAATCGAAATTACGATTGAGAGTGGTTACGCCATATAGTCCACCACGCTGGCCTAGTGCGGATTGGTGGACTTACATACCATAGAAATTCTTATAAATCGCTATGGTATGCAGGTTTCCTCACGATGTTTTCCTTCACCGTTTTTAGTGCGTGGTGATTGACTGTCAATACACACATGACTCCGAAAAGTCAGAGGTGTGCCCTGGGATTTGAACCCGCGACCACCGTGAACATGTTGGCAGCCGCGTCTAGTCCGTTTACCAACAGGCCACCACGCACTTAACACTTATTAAACATATTTATAATCAATATTGTAGTATACACAAATACACATAGCCCTACCACCTACCTATATAAATTCACATCCCGCCGTAATTTTAAGATACGTTTTTATTGTTTTCCATATTATAACCTCTTGTGTGGGGTTACTTTTAAATTTATTTTTCTAAACCTTTCACCTCTTTTTAATTCTCTTGGGAATACTTAATTCTATATTAATTAAACTAAACAGAACTGTACGATTCGAAACCCTTGTTCTATAACCGCGGTTAACCTATCTAGATGCTAAGTATCCCTAAATAGGTTTAGATAATGAGACAATCGAATTGACTACACGATGTAATTACATGACTGAATTTTGGGAGGAAATTAACTAATTAACACCTTCAATTTGGCTCTACCATCACCTAGAAATTATATTCATGCGTAAATAATACCACTACTTACCTTTATTTCATTCCTTGAAAATATTTATTTCCCTTTCAATGGCAAACGAGCAAACACCTCACCTCACCTGACAGTTAATGATCACTGCTCCCCATGAACCTCCAAAACGCTTAGATTATGGATCTATTTTTTTTATTCTGGCCCTGCATAGTTACGTCAATGAACGCTATGTTAAGCGCAAATGCCGTCCAGGCAGAGTATCGATTGGCATCAGACGCCAGTCCCATGCCAATCGATATAAATATGCTGGTCTAGTAAGATTGTAGAGATAATTGCCGGCCCAACCCATCGTTTTATCAAATCGGAATGGAGCGAAAACCATGGGAAGAACAAAGGAGTATTTGGTTTCTGACAATCTCACTCACCGAACGAAACAAGACAACCAAGCTCGTCGCTTCAGGCCGATTTCTGTGAGATATTGTACCAATCATTCATGCTTTTATTAACTCTTTTATTTTGTTTCTTTCAGTACCAGTTATATTTCTAGGACATGTTTTTCACAATTTACTAAAATCGCATAGCTCTACTACTTCTAGCAAAGTAATTTCCAAAGACCGTACATCTTTTATTAGTATTATTAGTAGTAGTACTCTTCACTAAACTTTACATATTCCGGAAATCACTACCAAATAAGGTCACAAAGAAAAGTAAAATGTTTTCGTTAAGTCGATTCCATATAAGAACTTCTCCCTTAAATCGATTGTCCATCACTAACCAAAAGGTTTAAATTCATTACAATTAAACGTAATAGCGCATAAGTAAGTAAAGCGTAAAGTTAAGTTAGCGTAAAGCTCAAAGTCACTCAACGAGCTATGGAGAGGGCTATGCTCGGGGTTTCCCTACGAGATCGAATCAGAAATGAGGAGATCCGTAGGAGAACTCAAATAACCGACATAGCCCACCAGATTAGCAAGTTGAAGTGGCAATGGGCAGGGCACATAGCGCGGAGATCTGATGACCGATGGGGTCGGAAAGTGCTCGAATGGAGGCCACGTAGCGGAAAGCGCAGCGTAGGAAGTCCACCCACAAGGTGGTCAGACGACCTGGTAAAGGTCGCGGGACGTCGTTGGATGCAGGCTGCCTCCAACAGGTCTCTGTGGAAATCATTGGGGGAGGCCTATGTTCAGCAGTGGACTTCCTTTGGTTGATGGATGGATGAATGGATGGAAGTTGGAATGCGGTGAAACAGCGATCTATTTAAATAGTTATTATTAGCATTGAATAGGGCTAAAATCTTCATGAATAAAAATATATCAAGATACGTTTAGCAATAAAGGCAAACATAAATAAAAAGTATTACCTACTGGTTTCATCAATTTATGTCACATATTTCAGCGGAAAAATGTTTAATTATTTAAATACTCTTCTATTGTACACCATAAAAATGAAAAATAATAATAATATATTATGGAAACAGGCTTAAATAGAATTTCGGTAGTAAAAGTGGGGGTCTTATCGCTAAAGACGATGATTTTCTCCAGACAACCTTTGTATATATTTTTTTAACATTGGAATATAAACTAAATACTCAAAGTGATGTTATGAAAGGTATACATTTTTATGCACTCGTTTTATTTAACTACTACAAATCCATCTTACCCTAAGTAACAAACATAGTTTTCGCCAAAGATACAACCACGGTATTTTTCTCACCTACTCTGTAATATTCTTACATAAAGTTCTAGACTCACTTCGCCAATGTAAGGAGAATACTAATGGTGGGTAAATAGGTACAACAGAGTCTGTCGTCTGTCGCCTGCCCGCCGACACTATTATCCCTTATTACCTGAATATCTCCCACCGTAACATAATGAGCATTCACTCTTTCACTCCATTTTGCTCTGAATTTTATGCTAGGCGCTTTTAATATAATTTTGAAAAAATGTAGCTTCACACTGGGTAAAGTATTTGAAGGAAAAAATATTGTTTTTTGTCATAATGATCTTAATGATACGGGATGTATTTTTTGAAACACTATTACAAAAACAACACGTCGATAGATGTTAACAAATTCTGTGCAACATTTATTTGATGATGAAAAATTCATGCTTAGTCTATACTTATTTTAAGTTGAAATTAAGGAAAAGCATGGTAAAGTTCTTTGCTATGTAACATTATCATCATCTCAGTCACAGGAAGTCCACTGCTGAACAAAGACCTCCTCCAAGGATCTCCACATCGGCCTGTTGGAAGTGGTCTACATCCAGCGCTTTCTACATCATTAGCCAGGACGTCCGTCCAACTTGTAGACGAGCTACCAACATTGCACGTGCCTTGTTTGTTGATATTAAAATAAAATAATAACTACGTGACATTTTCATGTTATTTTTACTTACTATCTAAACTTACATACCGACTATTTAATAACAAGTTCGCACGAAACAAGATTAGCAGGAAAATCAAATATTAAACTGCTTCATTAGTCTAGCTGTAGCATGTACGGTCTATGAACCAGGAAGTTGCGGGTTTAATACCCAGCCAGGCCTAATGTGAGTATTCCGGTTCGAAAAATCTCATATACACTACAATCACATTTGACAGCCTCCGTGGTTCAGTTGGATAGAAGCCAACGCTGTACAACGCGAGGCCGCGGGTTCGATCCCCGCACGGATACAAATATTTGTGTGATCTACAGATATTTGTGTGATCTACAGATATTTGTTTCTGGTCTGGGTATTTCATCATCATCATCATCATCATATCAGCCACAGGAAGTCCACTGCTGAACATAGGCCTCCCCCAATGATCTCCACAATGACCTGTTGGAAGCGGCCTGCATCCAGCGACTTCCTGCGACCTTAGTCAGATCGTCCGTCCACCTTGTAGGCGGGCGTCCGACACTTCGCTTGCCTGTACGTGGCCTCCACTCGAGAACCTTTCGGCCCCAACGGCCATCGGTTCTACGAGCAATGTGCCCGGCCCACTGCCACTTCAACTTGCCAATCCTATGGGCTATGTGGGTAACCTTGGTTCTCCTACGGATCTCCTCATTTCTGATTCGATCTCGTAGGGAAACACCGAGCATAGCCCGCTCCATGGCTCGTTGAGTGACTTTGAGCCTTTTAATGAGGCCCACAGTGAGAGGCCACGTCTCGGTGCCGTATGTCATCACTGGTAACACACAACTATCGAACACTTTCGATTTTAGGCACTGAGGTATTTTGGACGAGAAGACGTCGCGAAGTTTCCCGAACGCTGCCCATTCTGGGTATTTACGAGATCGAAAAGTCTCTCGTAGTTCCTGATATCCCCAACAAAAGACTTGATCTTAGTGCGGGGTCAGGACTATGTATGTGACTGTTGGGTATATTCATTTATTTATTATTGGTGACGGAAATAAGGCGTGAAATTGTTTATTTACAAGGTTAGTCATAGAGGGTATAATAGAGCCGAAAGGGAGATGCTGAACTCATCATAATGAACAACTTTCACTATGGGTACAACAATGAAATCGCGAAAAAAAAAATCAGTTGTTTCTTACATTTTGCAGAGTCAAACGATTATTTTTGTATAAAATATACGTCGTAATAAACTCCAATGAACTCATAAAAATAGCTTCTTTTCAATATTAATTATATTTTATTACAAAATAAATTAAGAACCATTAATTTATCGAAACCACCTAATTTTGAACATCATTACAGATATTATCTAATTAATCTAACTTTATTTTAACGTAAACCTAATACATGCTCTTCGGTCATAATATCGTGTAGTAAGGCGCCTCATATAAATCATTGTGTACGGAACAATGTTTACGCTGAACACGCGCACTCGTATCTCAACATAATTAATTGTGATAAACTGTTATTCATTAACATTAAATAAACGAATTTATGAGTCCACTAACCGCCTTTCACTTATCAGCTTATTGTTATACTGTTTACTGACGGGAAGTATTATGTTTTAAATCAATTTGTCTTCTTTTAATTGTAGAACAATGTGATACTAGGATATTTCATAAAATCATGGCGTAGTGATAGTGAATAGCAGCTTAGTTACATTGTGAACCTTGACGTACTAGGTTCGAATGCCAGGTTAGGTACGCTTCTTTGTTTAAGTTTTTTCAGTTAAAATACATGTACATATTAAATACATACATAATCGTCACCCTTGTTTCCTAAAGAGGTAGGCAGAGACTATAGACTAGAAACTATAGTTTAAAAAATCTCATATAAAACAGAGAGATTGATAAACTGATTGATTGAGAGGCTGCCTTGATAGGTACCAGCGCAATGTCTATTTCTCCCGCCAAACACCGGAGTGAATGCACTGTTGTATTTCTGATTGATAGACATTGCCAACCCGCACTAGGCCAACGTGGTGGACTATATGGCCTAACCACTCTCAATCGTACTGTCGATTGTAGAGGAGGCCCGTGCCCTGCAGTGGGACGTATATGGGCTGATACAGAGACATTGTAGCGAGAGTAACTACGTGGACATATTGAGACTTAACATCTTATGTCTCAGGGTAGCGAGCGCAATTGAATACTAAGCATTGCGTTTGGTTTTGCTACTGTTCATGAGCGGTCGTATCGCTTACCATCAGGCGAACGGCATGCTCGTCTCGTCACTCATTGCAATAAAAGAAAGTTTTCACTTATATTTTTATATTGCAACAGCTGCATATGATATGATACCTAATACAATTGAATTGGAAAGGGTCATCTGATATTGAGCAGACTGACATAATTGTTTCGATTGACGAAACACAATCACTCTCGCCATTGTCAACTGGCGATGTGTGATCGATTGAGCCCCGATTCTATGTCGACAGTAAAATTCCAACAGATTTAATGCACCAATCCGTTCGCATATTTTATCAAGATATTCAGGTTTTATAACATATTGTAGCTTAATACCAACTGCTTCGCGAAGGCTGACAGCCTTTGTCAGCCTTCGCGAAGCAGTTGGTTGAACTCGGGCTGCGAAACGAGAGGCCACGGGTTCGATAATTCCACCCGCGTCGGATCTGAGGTTTGTAAGACCGAAAAGTGTCACGTAGTTTCTGATACCCACGACACAAGATTTAATCGATCTTAATGTAGGGTCAGGATTATATACATATGTGACTATTGGGTTTATTTATTATTATTATCAATCTGTATCTGTATCAGCCCATATACGTCCCACTGCAGGGCACGGGCCTCCTCTACAATCGAGAGTACGATTGAGAGTGGTTAGGCCATATAGTCCACCACGCTGGCCTAGTGCGGGTTGGCGGACTTACATACCATAGATTTTTTTATAAATCGCTATGGTATGCAGGTTTCCTCACGATGTTTTCCTTCACCGTTTTAGTGCGTGGTGATTGACTATCAATACACACATGACTCCGAAAAGTCAGAGGTGTGCCCTGGGATTCGAACCCGCGACCACCGTGAACATGTTGGCAGTCGCGTCTAGTCCGTTTACCAACAGGCCACCACGCACTTCACTTTATTATCTATACTTATACTAAAATTATAGGGAAAGATTTGAATAGGCTCTCATCCATAGGAATCCTACATTATTCCATAAGAAAATAGGATACTGAATATTTTCACTAAAGTGTAACAGCACCCGGGCGGAGGCTGGCCAGGCGACTAGTTTATTAATAAACCTAGTTACTTAATAGAATACCATTTTGAGAAATTATACATGGCATTGGGATAACCAAGAATGTCTACGGTACGTTCAATCTAACCTAGTGGCTATGGCCCCAGCCATATTAATGAAACCCCCAATAACAGAGAAATCAAGTGCTTTGCAGTGTCTGTGACATACTAAGCGCTACAAACATAAACTTTGGCCATTCACCAAAAAAGTCTTACGCGAGACTACAAATATTATGTTTTCTATAGCATTTTTTTAGATATAGCAGACGTGAATATATAAAGTTTTACTACGTCAAACTGGCGAGCGTGCCAAGAACTCTACCACTAGTCGTAATATTATTTCAGTAAGCTACGCCATGAGTAAAAACTAATCTTAATTAATTACAATAATGACACCACAAAAAGACAATTCTTAAAAAGAATTTATAGAAAGAGTAAAGGAACACCAAGAGCTAAAAATATTAATGAATTTAAAAGGCGCATGAAATCTCGAGATACTGGCCGCTTTGAACAGTTCGATGGACGATGGGGTGATCGTTGTCTAAAGTCTATATTCAACAATGAATTTTGAAGATCTGCCAAATTCATCAAGTCAAGTCAATTCATCAAGATAATTAAATAAATAAATAAAAGCTGTAGAATTGTTTGCCGTCACGTGTGTTCCCTTCTTCCTATAATCGTGGGTCCTTTGAATGGCATCTGATGCCATACGATACTCTGCCTGGACAGTATTTGCGCTTACCATTAAACGCAGTTTAGTCAAAATATCACCACAATTACCAAAAAGAAATGAAAAAATTGACCTTCATCCAAAGATACGTACGAACCTTCTACGATAACTATCAGAATCACAACGGAATAATTAATTGTACCAAAATAAATTCTGAGATAAGAATATACCAACACATATAATACCTAACCTTTAAATCGAAGAGATTAATAGAACATAGTTCGGATCTAGCCTTTATCGCTCTTAATGTAACACCCTGACCTTTCAAGTGTCATTAAATCTACTTGAAGATAACGGAAACAGAAAAGATACAAATCAGCTGAGTTATTGAACTGCATCTGATTAACTGATCCGTGACTAACACGTTAACTAAACACTCCTCGCATTGATGTAGCGAGCAAACATTGTTTAACAAGATTTAACGCAATGGAAGATGAAATAGATATATGTGAATAGATATTGCGCGCGGGCATCAATATCTATGTTACACTAGGTAAGACGTTCTTTGTTAAACTTTGTCCCAATAAATGCTGGACTGTCTTTTTTTTCAATAGCAGAAGCTATTAAGCTTCCCTTTCGGTACCCCGGGGGAGGCCGAAAGGGGTATGTCAGTGTCTCTGGCCTCCCAGCCCGGTACACACGCGGATATTGTGGCCGAGCTGGGTCCCTAGCAATACCTACGCCAGCATACTGACTACAAACCTCTCGATAACCCTCACACGCATTGTGGGCAGCACCGGACATCCCAGGGCGAAGGGCGCCCCGATTTACGTCCGCGAACCGCCCCGGGCAAAACCATTGCTGGGCCTTATGTTACCATTATGAAGGCCCAGATTACCTCCACTTACCCTCCCTTTCGGACCGTCCCTTTCGGACGCCCGCCAAGCTGTTATGGGCGTCCATGACGGAGACGAGGCTCCATCACACGTCTCAGAGTCGTTATACGCGAGGGCGCACGGCCCCCGCCGTGTGCCCAGTGACTCCGATGACCACTTTAGGTCGTCTCTTACGACGGGCAGAGGATACCGTGGAGGAATTCTTGTACCCCAAACCATAGGGTAAAAATGCTGAACTGTACACGAATCAGTCAAATCTCGTAAGTTCCATGAAATACATGGCACTTTCGACCGGAAACTTTCGGTCGTCAGGATGTAGTTTTCTCGCGACCGGCACTTTCGGTCGCGAGAAAACTACATCCTGGAGGCGGCCTATCGCTGCATGGTCATACTGTTTGGTTAGACGTCTAATTATTTATCCCACGCTGCAGCGATTTAGTTTCAAATCATACCAAAATCGAACAAGACAACTATATGGGATAGCTTTTCTATACATAGTAATATATCTAAATGCGCGCGGGTAATTCATTTTATTGTAAGTAAAATTTGTAATACGTGTCCAACAAATCTAGATGAACAAACGAAATAGCAATTTCCGTTAATTGTGACGTAATTAATTATTGAATGTTTAAGTACCCTTCAATTATAATGACCAGTAATGAACTCATAATAAGTGTATTCAATCCTTTGCTTGCATAGAGAAGTTTCTACATAAATCTTTGTAGGTTGAGATAGATTACTAACTTGCGAGTTATGAATACAATATAAATGGCGAGACGGCCATACTAGTCGCCTGATGGTAAGCGATATTACCATGATGCTCATGGACAGTAGCAAAACCAAACAAAACCATGAATAACACAGCAATGCTCGATATTCAACTGCGCTAGCCATCCTCAGACATACACTTTGGCTACAATGTCCTTCAAATGGGAACACAACAGTGCACATATACTGCTGTTGCTGTTATACAGTGTATATATGTTATCTATTATTACGAGGGGCAAGAAATAAGGGCTGCATTTATACAATAAACGAGAAAGGGATCGTAAAGCGATATATTGTCCCTGATAATATTCAAATTGACCAGCGTATCCCACGTTGGTCAATTTGATTTAAAAATAGAAATCAACCACGTATCTAAATATTATAACATTATAATACTATATTTATGTGACGTAATTAGTAAGATTCTGTTCATCAAACTCAGTAAACTATAAACAAATCAGTAAAGAATTTTATGAGTAAAGCGTGTAATCATTAAAGATCTAAGAATTATACGTTTTACAGTTGAGGTTGCTAGATTCGTAGGTAATTAAGGAATTTAGGAAGGAGTCTTCCAGTCAAGATAATTTTGGAGGTTAGCAATAAAAGGGATAGTACTCAATGTGGTATAAAATAACTTTTAAGGTGAAATAAATTAAAATAAAGGGACATTGACAAACATTACCAAGCTATTGATGGTCAAAAGATCGCTCACTAATGAAAACTAACTATACATTTTCTAGTAATCCCCATGAAATTAAAATATATATGGCTCTCTTTGGAGGTAACAATTATTTCTAACATCATAAAATATCAATGAAAACATTTAATATTGTAACTTTTAGTTTTTGCAATGAAAGACGAAACAAACATGCTATTTGCCTGACAGTAACCGATACGACTGCTCATAGACAATAGCAAAACCAAACAAAACACTGAATTACAAAGAAATGCTAGGCATACAACTGCGCTCGCCATCATGAGACATGAGATGTTAAATCTGAATTTGTCCTGTTGATACTGTGGCTACAATGTCAATTCGTTTAATTATCCTAACTCAACCGTTTCATAGAAACATATTGTCTACTTTTACCGCCGCTCTGTAAGTTACGTTTAACACTGATTAAAACTTTCAACAAATTAGTCAAACAAATCTCTCGTCTTTTCATAGAACCTCAAATTAATAGTAGTGAATTTTGAGATTTTGATACTTTTAATATCGAATAATGTTAATTAAAGTGATAGGGATTTGTTGGAATGCTATTGAAATTTGAAAGTGTATCATACCATAATATTTAGACGTGAATTTCAGTAATAATACATCAGGAGTATCTGTTGACCTGGAGAAAGCATTACAATATGAATCCAAAAAATTTGGAACCATCTACAAAATTGGTATTAAATGACCAGGAGCGATTTAGGTTCAAAAGTACTGAATACAGCAACGTACACAGAAATGTGAATTTTACTATTAAATCTTGTGACTACATACCAGATTAATATTCATTAAAATATTCTTTACTTACCCGTTATAAGTGTTTCCTTATATGTACATATAATACCAACATTCCTTTGAAGTTTTATTAGCATAGCTCAAAACGCCATTTAAAATATCAGCTGAATTGAAACCAGAAACCGTTCTTTATTTAGCCGTTTGATAAACATCTGACACATGACATTCATTGAAGAAGTAGTGGCCTAAATTCCTCATAATGTTAAACTAGTTTGAGAAAACTTGTTTCACCTTATGCTTAGAATACATGCAGGTGTTCTTATACAGATCGGTGTGAAGGCACCCTTGCCTTACCTTAGATCTTCAGATTATAGCTATCGGCTATTTCCATAAAAGATATATCTCTATACTTTGCTACATCATAAAATTTCACGAGATTAACTTTGTTAATGTCAATGACATTCATATTGCATCTCAAGTATAGCTAGGACATGACCAAAGTGCAAATTATGGTCAAAGCTGTTTTTGTAACTGGATCTCAATCTGCCTGAAGGGGATTGTAATGTAAACATCAGAGAAACACACTCGCAATTTCTCAGGACTCATAATTATTTATAGATGGTGTAATACTTTACTATTTCATGCTAAGCTATTTCTTTCGCTGTCTCCAATACAAGAAAACATCAAAGACTTTTTGTAGCTTGGACTGTTGTAATATTCAAGGAAAATGGTCATATATATCGTGTAACGAGAGGTCATTTAACCTTTGAGGTTCCTAAGGGAGGCCCGTGCCCTGCAATCTGACGTATATGAGCTGATACAGATTTATTATAATTGATCCTTTGTGTTAGTAACAATAAGAGTGAGTTGCACAAAGTAACTTTGACTTTAAAAATGTCAACGCCATACATTAGAAACGTATTTGACCTAGCTAATATATGGTATTGACATTGTCAAGGTCAAAGGTATTGACAAAGTTAGTATTTGCAACGGAGCCTTGCACATGTATCCCTATGGATAGGATAGATTAACTATGCCCAATACTGACATTAGCGTAGAAAGTTTTAACAAATGAGTTAACTTCCTGACGTCAACCCTCAAACGATAGTTACTGTAGAGCAAGAAGCGAGTCTATAAGAAATTTATGCTAAATATTTGTTCAGCGTCGTGGAAATAAATGTTAATGTAAACAAACAGCGAGTATCTTCCACTGGCGACGTGGGGCCGATGTTTCATGCGAATATCTTAATGCCATCAATAATAAATGGAACTGAAACCATTTTCAGAATAACGTGAACTGGAGAAGCCTATCCGATACGACGGCTTTAGAAATTAGACTCTTCTTACAGACCAACAATGCAAATAATATATTTGGTGTGTTCAAAGACTGCGGTAGGGCACATGTTGTCTCATATTTTTTAATAGTCTTTCTTATATTCAATTAAGTACAAAAATTCCAATGCTAAACATAAGTATCTTCCAAACGTATGTTATATGATGACCGCTATGTAGAACATTGCAGTGCTTAATAATTATTTTGTCTGTATCAGCCTATATACGTCCCACTGCAGGGCATGGGCCTCCTCTACAATCAAGAGCATGATTGAGAGTGGTTAGCTTGGCTTGGTGGACTATATGGCCTAACCACAATCGTACTCTCAATTGCAGGGGAGGCCCATGCCTTGCTGTGAAACGTATATATAGGTTGATACAGATACAGATAATTTATTCACAAAAGCTCGCAGTAATCAACATTTGATATGATTTGGTAAACTGCCCATGCAAAGGTTGTCTAGAAGACATCGGCTTTACGATAAGAGTGCTCTTCAACTCTCTACTTTTTTAACTTTTATTACGAATGGCTTTTCAAGTACTGGAATTTTTAAGCTTTAGTTGGTGTTATTTTTTTAATGGCCACCCATTTCTTTCTAGCCAATTAAGTCCACTGCTGTCTGGGAGAAATCGTTGATAATGATAAAACTTTGATTTCTTTTTCATGTTTTTATCTTCTATAATGAATTAACATACGTTGAAAGCCTCCATGCGGTAAGCAGTAAGTTAAACGCTGGCAATAAAACGATAAGCCACTGGTTTCCTTGCACCGAGATCAATTTTTGAATGACCCACAAGTATTTGTTTCGCATTTATCCAATAATTCTCTCACGGTTTCTGATACTCACGACTCAGCCTTAATTCATCTTAACGTAGATACAGATCTACATATTTATGCTTATGATAATTATTTATTTTTATTGCAATTGATGGCGAGAAGAGCATGCCATTTACCTGATGGTAACCGATACGATCGCTCATCGAAAATAACAAAACGCAAAAATACTTTGAATTACCAAACAATGCTTGCCATTCCACAGCGCTCGCCACCTTCAGACATAAGATGCTAAGTCTCAATATGTCCAGTAGTTACTCTGGCTACATTATTGTGTTTCAATGAAGTTATTTAATTTTGGAAGCAATAAAATGCATAAAGAATACTACTTAGTTGGATTGTAATTAATAACCAGTAGTTGTGATCTACGGAATTACTGTGAGTATTTTTTCTAAATTCGCTCACGCCACTACAGAGAAATGGATCGCGTTCTCTTAACTAAATTGCAACTTAATAAGATCTACACAACATACTTTACATTCAAATGTAAGAGATACTTTATTAATTCCAACAATCTTAATATTTTATTCCGCTTTATCGAATTTAAGAACGAACGGTACGTTACGAAGGTAAAAAATCTACATATTTATCCTAACTTTAAAAATTTGTCGATTATACACCTCTTTCACCAAAATCGAAGTAGTTGAATAAAGAAGTGGAATACACACAAATAATAATTAAATGTTCATGAATTCACAAAACCATAGACTACTAAAATCACTATTGCACTTACGACTTTTACCACGCAGGGTTAAAATAAAAACTGAAGTTCCGTAAAATTTACCACAATTATTATTAATTTATAGAACAAGCCCCAATTTTTTCGTTAATTCAGGGACGACAAAGGTAGTCTCCCAATTACTGATTCTGTACTTACTAAGTATCAATTTTACCACGGCAGGGTTAAAGTAAAAGACTAGAGATTCGTAAAATTAACCACAATTTATACAACAAGCCCCAATTTTTTGTTAATCCAGTGACGACAAAGTTAGTCTCCCAATTATCTGATTCCTTAACATTATTGTCTCATTTAATACAAAAACAGCAGAGGCAAAATGCAGGAAATTGACGTCCAAAGAATTATGCAGTTTAATTACTTGACAAATAAACTTAATACGTTAATATCCCTAAGCGCGATAGCAAATATTTACACGCAATACTAATAACAATTACACATTATGATTCAACTGTACAAACGGTTTCTTTGATAAACAGTGTTGCGGCATATGCATTGCGGCCATCCTTAACGTGGTAATACTTGAAACTATATTATATATACTAACTATATTGATAGTAAATATAGGGGTGAAGGAAAATATTGGAAGGAACCCTGCATATCAAAGCGATTTGGAAGAATTTATCTAATATGTAAAGTCCGCCAACTGGCACTAGGTAAGCCTGGTGGACTGTATGATTTAACTCCTCTAAATCGTACTCTCAATTTTAGAGAAGGTCCATGCCCTGTGGGGTGACGTATATAGGCTGATATAGACATACATACACTAATCAAAAGTGATATAAATAGAATAATATCATCTCACAGAAATGATGGGAGACTTGCTTTCATATGCGCCACTACAACTCCTGTTAGGGGTCACACACAAAACTGCGATACGAAGTCGTATCGTTGACGAGCTTCTAAGACGCAAGTCCAGCTAATTAATTCGCATCGCGCATTCCTATTTATTTGTTTGTATTTCGTGTAAGGGAGATGCCTAGCTACACGAAATTCCACACGCAATCGCTGCAATTCGTTTTCTGCGTTGCGAATTTGTATCGCGTCGTTTCGCACTTCTGTGTATGTGCCCTAAGCCAGGAGCAATAGCATTTTAATGACACTGCATGCATTGAAGCTCAGGGCAACAACGGGGATGTCTAACATGTCTGTAACCCGAAACGAAATTAATCTAACAGTAAAATTATGAGAATTCCATAAACGCCAATAGTGAAACATATAGTCAAATATTTAAGCAGAGATCTGTTGAAAAGCTTATATCCAATCACTGTCAAATTTGAGGTAGGCTGCAACAAAAGCTCCGAAAAAGATATCACTACTCATACTACCGTTGCTGAAAGAATGTCCACTGTTCAAAATAGATTCAAGTATGAAAGCATTTTACTTTTATTTTTAATGTGAATTGCAAGACGAGCATTCCGTTCGCCTGATGGTAAGCGATAAGACTGGTCATGAACAGTAGAAAAACCGAACACCTTCAATTACAAAGCAGTGCTTGGAATTACACTGCGTTCGCCATCCCGAGACATTACTCCAGCTACAATATCCTTCAAATACGAAACACAACAGTGTTTTTACACTGCTGATTGGCGAGCAAAATAGACGTTGCGCAAATTTTGTCATTTTCTATTGAAAACAAACAACATTCATGGAATGTCCACTGTCGAATATAAGCAGATCTCCCTACAAGATTGATGCTATATAAGCAATCTCCTCGAAACAGCGCAAGCAGCTACCTTCTAGATGTTTAGTTTGTGAATACCTGATCACGGCTACGCATTACGGTAAAAAAATTGAGATCGAAAATATACTCTTCAGAAAATTGATAGAAGAATTATGCTGACCAAGTAATACTTCCTTACTGACTTCTCTACTAAACAGATGAAAGGATTATCCTGCATCATTTGTGCTGATCTTTTTCACGTCTCGTCTCACACGACCATTCAATAAGGGTTTTATTTAAGCATATTGTAGACGTATGCCGACCACAGACCTTCCAAGAATTTTTTTTTTTTATTGCATTGAATGGCGAGGCGAGCAAGCCGTTCGCCTGATGGTAAGCGATACGACCGCTCATGAACAGTAGCAATATTCCACTGCGCTCGCCATCCTGAGACATAAGATGTTAAGTCTCAATATGTCCAGTAGTTGCTCTGGCTACAATGTCTTTCAATCCGAAACACAACAGCGCATTTAAGCAGTGTTGTTTCACGGGAGAAATAGACATTGCGGTGGTACCTACCCAGATGGCCTCTCACATATGAGAGACCTACCACCAGTAAATTGAATCAAAAAGAATTGATCTAAACTCCGCGAAATTACATTAACCGTAAAACCCGCTTAGGAAACTCGTTCAGAGGAGATACCAAAGCCAACACGGGATACACGGGATCTCATAATTTGTAGAAAACCAACAATATTAATAATAATATAGCGACAGAAGAGTTAGCCATTAAAAATACTTGATAAACACATGTTTGGCTTTGGATTCTTTATTAACACTAAAAATATAAAAATATGAACAGTCTAGTCTTTTTTTGTTAGTGTTACTGTTTTACCAATAGACAACCTGATTAGATACATTCTACCCAAATACATACCTCTTCCCTCCTTCCTCCGTCCTTTATCTATGCTAGACAGACTCGATAGCATAGTAATAATACGGTACGGTTGCAACGCTTAGGTTTTGGATTCGGATCCCGTGGTCGAGCAAAGTGATTTTTCTTTTTCATTATCAATCTGGAGTCAGAAATTTGTGCCGGATATGGCGATTGGCTCACCCCCTATCAGATCATGGGACGGAAAATACAGGGCGAAACGTGGGTGCCATGGTTGACACTGACAATTTATCAAAACCCATCACACCATGAAATATTAAATAATGACAGGGAAAATAAACAACGCCAGCCTTGAATAGTATTTTCAATATGGCACGTGACAATTAATGTCAATCATGTTTAAAAAAATAAGATTATTTGTATATAATAAATTGATTTTGGCCAATCAGCTGTTAGCAGTAGATAACTCATTTTCGTTTCGTAGTAAAGGAAGACTTTAGTCACAAATAAAGTTTTGTTAATTCATCTTATTTAGAGTATGCTAAACTAACAAAACTTTATTTTCAGTTCAATTACAAACGCTTGGAATGATATAAAAACCCTTATTTTTTAGTCTGGCATCCCTGCCACTGAGTATCCTTCCTTTAGGTTCCTCATAAAATGACGTTCATCGTAATTTAATTTATGTAAATTCTTTTGTCCTTGTGTGCAGTTCAAGGATTTATGTATTTATAATCAACTGACTGACGTTTTAATAGACTGGAGATAAACATTTCAAAAAGCGTGCATCGAGTGAAGGAAATTAAACGTGCGTGTCTCATGTAGTCAGACAAAAATAGACTCGGGAAACAAACAACTTAGATCAGTCTCTATATGCAATGTTTATACTTATAACCTTTATTCGCTTATACAATATTCTTAATTAAAGTAATTAACAGTATGTAAATTATCAACCAGCCTTGAATGGATTACCTATCGATATAATTAACCACAATACAATATAAATGAGAAGCACTTGTGTGACGAGCCAAATCTTCCAACATATCCAATATTGGCAAACATTTATTTGCTGTCAAAAAAAAGTGCTGCAGTACGTAATACGTTGTGTGCGAACTATCAACGGAAACATTTGTGACGTCACTACACTTGTAAGTATTATCGAATGTATTGCAACAGTGACTAAATAAATTATTATTCGAACGTTTGCGCGTAAATTACCGACTATAGGAACTAATAGGCACGTCGCGTCGCGTTGCGCCGTTTGCAGCAACATTCAGTCTTCTGTAATAACTTACACGTATTCTATATTTGAATTTAATCATGCTTAGATAATAAGGCTGTACGTAACTAATAAATTTATTTTTATTTTTTATTGGCAGATATTTTAACAAAAGAATTTAGTTATAAAGTTTTTTTGACATCCGTAATTCTAAATTTAAATCATGGCAACCCTAAACAGTAATAATTAGCATTACTTCTCCAATAATCAACACCTTCATATGAGGTTAACCATAACTATAGTTTTCGATCCGTTTCCGAAGACTAACCTAAAAGACCGTTTCGTTAAAATTGACAAGGTCGCCGTGGAATGTAAGTAGACACAAAACTTACGTGTAAAGTTTTTTGAAACTCACCATTTTAGTCTCATTATTGTTGGACTTGGCCGTGGACATGGCCTTAATCATCCTGCTGGAGTTGTCCAGGAGACACTTTTGGATACTCATGGCTCCCTTTTTTTGCAACACAACACACAATGCAATAAAATATTCACATGATTCGCAACACGAACAGGAGCACGTCACTTCAAAACACGGCTTATAGACACATCAGCGTGTTCCATGCGGCGCGAAGACACAACAATATAACATTTTAATAGTTTATTTGCGAAACGCGCGACGAGTTAGGTTATATCCATTGATTTGACGTAAGAAAGTTTTGATTGTCGAGCGCGGCGTGGCGACGCTGTTGTGCGGCGAGCGGCGGTCCCCGACTGGCGCGCGGGCGAGTGTCGCGAGCGCGGCGGCGACCGAGCGCGACACAGCTGGCGCCGAGCGGCCGCAGCGCCCCCTGCCGACCCTTCCGCCAAACAAAGCCGGCCTAGCCACACCTACCACAAAAACTATCAACCAACAAATCATTGAACTTGGCCCGTGTGTACGGTGACAGCAGACAGACCGCTATTTACATTGCGCTGTTCCTGGGCACTGGTCGGGCACTAGTCGGCAATAACACGGCAGTAGCACGTCAATAAACACCACTGTATATTTCCCGCATATTTGTATTCATTGCACTTTATGTACCGTTTACGAGGAGCATCGGTTTATGTGTTTTCAATTAACAGCTTCTTAAACGCCGCCAATAAACCGGATACTGTACATGCATTAATTATTTTCACAATTGATTTACAACCAAATGTTAAGTGGTTAATTACTGTCACTAGAATGAGGGTTAAATCCGTATAATTATTTGATTCGAAGTCTTGAAATGTAGATACAAATGTGGATAGAGTCACAAGAACTCTTAAACTACCTGCAACCACTAGCTGAACGTAAAACATACAGAGCAAAGAGTTTAATAGGCGGTAAGCCACCGAATTACAAAAACGAGTCGAGGAGGTAAAAAAGTACATCACTTAGAAATCTGGTAGGAGACTGTCCCGCCCTCACACCCACCACTGCAACTCCTGTAAGCCAGGATCAACAGTGGCACGCAATGTAATGACACCGAGCATTGAAGCTCGGCGAGTCTCCTGGAATGTCTAACTTGTCTTTAACCCGCAACGAAATCAATCAGAAAGTTAAATTAATAGGAGGAGTTGGAAATAAATTATTGTCCACTTCCCTCCGTGCAAAGCGGGTGACAAAACAATGAAATAAAGAGGTAAATAACCTCGCAAAAAGACTTTTACAGCCGGAGAAGCCAGCTGTAAAGCACCACGGATCAAATCCTTATTACATTTAAATGGGACCTAATATGTGAGCTGTTACACTTGATTCCAGTAATAGGTATGGCAAAAACGCCGGAAAGCACGGAAATTCGTCCTAGTCTCTACAAGGTCCGTGTAGTATACAACTCCAGATGATATTTGCATACTATCCAGCATGGTTTTACGCTCATTCTGCCAAAGACTACACTCCCAAAGTATATGATGCGCGGATTGTTCATATTCGCAATTTGCTGTTGAGCATGGGCACGCAGGCGATTCCACAAGCTTAAAAGAAATCTGGTAGTAGAATATTAATATCCTCTTTTGACAGCGAACAATACACACACAATTATCACAACGGATCATGCAGGCATATATTCAATTTCAATCTGACCAGCTGAATCGTCCAATGAAATATTTACCAAGATTACCCGTTACACAAACACAAAAATAACATACTTCCGTTATTGCAAAAACCTAACAGCATGAATCACAAAACAATGCTTGGCATTCTACTGCGCTAGCCATCCTGAGACATAAGATACTAAGTCTCATTCTGTCCAGTAGTGACTCTGGCTACAATATCCTTTAAACCGGACCATAACAGTACATTTACTGTTTGGTGCGAAATATAGACATCGCGGTGATACCTACCCAGGTGACTTCTCACATATAAGAGACCTACCACCAGCAATACCTGCTATATAGACATTAAACAAAATCTAATAGGTAGAGTTCATAAAGTCAGTATGAAAACTAATTAGAATAGCGACGCTCTACCTAGAGCAGAACTTGTAGAGTCCTTGTTGAATTCAAGTGGATTCCACTATACCTACGAATGTCCTTGTGCTCGTTGCATCCAGCCTTGTTCTAAATGACCTATTGGTGCAGCGGCTGAGAAATATATTTTCACGGTATGGGTTAGGAGGTCAATTCCGGTACCGACAAATATGCACAATTTGTGCGATATATACAATAGTAATGGAATTATTTCTATTTTAAATTAACATCAACAGCTTGTTATATCTGAAGCCTTAGCATGCCTTAAATTTCTGCTATTGCTAATGACCCCTCTCAGAATTTGTAAACAACAAAACTGGCAATTTATTATAACCATTTTTCACGTCCAAAATTGCACATACAAAATGAACTGTTCAGTTTCTTCTTTAAATGGGTTCATAAAAAAAAGAACTCACTCTTTCATATACACAGTCAGGTCATAAGTATTGTCACACAGTAAAAACTTTTCTTTTAGAATAAAAAAACAAAAAAGTTTATTGAATTCGAATTTCGAATTGTTCATGAAAGTAAAAATTTATACTTCTTAGAATTTTACTCATTTTTAAATATGGAGTGGACGCTTAAAGAAGACCGTGTTGCAGTTATTGCGTTGCATCGTTGCGGTTACGCGCCAATTCAAATTTATGACATACTGAAAAATTTGAATATAACCAAAAGATTCGTTTATCGTACCATCAAACGCTACAATGAAGACTCTAGTGTAGATGACAGGTCAAGAAGTGGTCGCCCTCGGTCTGTTAGGACTCCAGCAGTGATAAAAGCTGTGAAGGCACGAACTCAAAGAAATCCCAAATGTAAGCAGAAACTGTTGGCCCTTCAGATGGGGTTAAGCAGAACCACGGTGAAAAGGGTGTTAAATGAAGACTTAGGGCTTCGGGCATATCGAAGAAAAACAGGACATCGTTTGAATGCTCGTCTTATGGACCTGAGACTGAAGAGATGCCACGCTTTGTTGAAGCGGTACGCGGCAAAAAAAATAGCGGGAAATTATTTTTACAGATGAAAAAAATTTACCGTAGAAGAGAGCTACAACAAACAAAATTAGGTGTACGCACACAGTAGTGAAGAAGCGAGCAACCATATTCCGCGTGTCCAACGAGCTTATTTTCCATCCTCGCTCATGGTATGGAGTTTCTTATTGGGGCTTAACAGAGGTACATTTTTGTGAGAAAGGTGTAAAAACGAATGCAGTTATGTATCAAAATACAGTCCTGACGAACCTTGTGGAACCTGTTTCTCATACCATGTTCAATAACAGGCACTGGGTATTCCAACAAGATTCGGCGCCAGCTCATAGAGCGAAGAGCACACAAGACTGGCTGGCGGCGCGTGAAATCGACTTCATCCGGCACGAAGACTGGCCCTCCTCCAGTCCAGATTTGAATCCGTTAGATTACAAGATATGGCAACACTTGGAGGAATAGGCGTGCTCAAAGCCTCATCCCAATTTGGAGTCACTCAAGACATCCTTGATTAAGGCAGCCGCCGATATTGAAATGGACCTCGTTCGTGCTGCGATAGACAACTGGCCGCGCAGATTGAAGGCCTGTATTCAAAATCACGGAGGTCATTTTGAATAAACTTTAGTGTCATAAGAATCTATGTTTTGTTAAGTTCATTTTGGTATATAAATGGTTACATAATGAATAAACTTGTTTCAATTATTTTATATTAAACATGTGACAGAATTTATGACCTGACTAGGTATTACTCGAGGTCGCATAAAATATTAGCCGATCGGCTTTGTGAATCACAATTGCAAATCGCAAATTTTAGCTTATTTATATAACTTGTGAAATGTTATTATCAATTTCACTTGCTATTTGTGATTGCTATATGTATTTATTCCAACACTAATATACAGTATTTTCAGACTGCGACCCGAAACGAAGCCACGAACTGGTGGTAGATCTCTCATATGCGAGAGGCCATCTGGGTAGGTACCACCGCAATGTCTATTTCTCCTGTCAAATATTAGTGTAAATGCACTATTATATTTTGGATTAAAGGTCATAGATTAAAGGGCGTAGCCAGAGTAATTACTGGACATATTGAGACTTAACATCTTATGTCTCAGGATGGCGAGCGCAGTGGAATGCCACGCATTGCTTGGTAATTCAAGGTGTTGTTTGGTTATGCTACTGTTTGTGATCGGTCGTATCGCTTACCATCAGGTGAAAGGTTTGCTCGTCTCGCCATTCATAGAAATAACTAAAAAGAAGAAAAAGTGGTAGTTTTTATGACTAAAAATATGATATTAAAATCATGATAATATTATGATGTGAAAAAACCATCGATTATAGGGCAGGATAGTAAAGCAGCAAGTGAATTTGGGCTGATGCAGTAACAGATATCCCAGCTAAAATGTACTGTCACAAATACAGTTGCACTTACCATCTCGAAGTTACCATCAAATTATCCTCAATATACATAATTAATTTATCTATGATAATATGTACAGCATGACTACCACTATTTAAATCTATAGTTTTGTGCATAAATATTGATCCAGATCAGTCTTATTTTTGTGGAATTTGCGTTCACAAAACACACCCACGTTATAGGAATTATCTTAATGTGAGGCAATCATTCAAAGAGGCAACCAAAATACTTGCATTTAACATCTCTCCTACACTGAAAATATAACCAGTAAAAATAATAGATTTCAAGAAAAGTACTCAAAGAAGAATAAAAACTAAACATATTCATAAATAGTAAAACAATTTGATTAGCAATTTATGTCTCTGTTTTACTAATAATAAAATTTGTTGACGTCAAACTTGAGAATAAAAAATATTTTTGTAACTATGCGTATTGTTCAATCCATGTAGGTATGTGAAAATTTAATAAAATTAATCTACCATGAATGATTCCCGAATGCCCAATACAGTTTACCTCTTCCCATCCTTTTTCCTCCCGATTTGATGAGCTGGCAACACATCCATGGACCCAAGTGATGTGGATGTTCATGGGCGGCAGTAATCACATTTTATTTTATAGCAATAAATGGCGAAACGAGCATGCTATGCCAATCGCCTGATAGTAAGCGATACGATTACTCATGGACGGTAGCAAAACCAAACAACACCATTCACAGCAATGCTTCCATTCCACTGCGCTCGCCATCCTGAGACATAATCTTATGTCATGATGTCATGTTAAGTCTCATATGTTCAGTAGTTAGTCTAACTACAATCTTCTTCAAACCGAAACACAACAGCGCATTTCTACTGCTATTTGGCTGGAGAAATACAGATTCTAGTGATACATACCCAGGCGGCCTCTCACAAAATATTAGAGACCTACCACCAGTATAATCACATACCGTCCGCTGACCCGTTTGCTCGTTTGCCGAACCTGTGCAATAAAAAAAAACCTGAACATATACGTGTTTAGTGTAGTTAGACACGGGTATTCTATACGATTAAGATTGAGATGTGAAATAAGGGCACATAAAAAAAGATAGAATCAACTCTCTCTTTCTCTCTGTCTTCCGGCATTGGAAGCTCATTGTCCAATTGCACGTCTTCCCATAGATTTGAATAGCAACCTCTTGAAAGCAGTCTACATCCAGACTGACTCTTCAGTAAACTAAAGCATAGCAGTATTCATCATTTATTTCCAGAAATTAAGCCTTTGTCCATCACATTTGCCAAAATGGGTTGGTACTTGTACACTCTACACTCATTCTTATAAAAAATTTGAACCCCATAAAGCGATCAAAAACGCAAATTCGAAAATTTACCTTTCTTAAATTTTATCTACAAGCCTATCTTTTTCTTCTAACCACACAATATCTACATTCCACATAATATATTTTAAAGCTATAAAACATTGCTTCAGATGCAATAAAAATATAAGAAACAGATGTACATTCAGAACAATCTATTGCAGCGAACAAAGGCGATAGTTCTTGAGCCGATCGTCGAGAGATGAAGGGCTCATTCGGAGGACAGATCGCTTGATAAACTGCTCAGGGTCGTTTGATGCAGGCAAAAGATCTTATATTAAGGTTGAGATATAGGCGTGCACGAAATTATCAGTATTTATAGATACGTAGGGCTCCAAAACTATCGCTATTCATCGATTTTTAGGACTCGCCAAAAATGAAACGCATATAAAATCACTACTTGGTCTGCCTGATTATCAAAAAAACTTTCAAATATATACGCCCGAATCCGCCCGCACCTTCAATATTATGTTGCGCTTAACTACGTAAACTCCGCTTAAATGTACTGGCGAAGTAGGCCGTCCGCTGTTAAGAGCAACTTATTATTGGAATAGCGTTCGAGTATTCGGGCGTAAATCATTTATTATCGTAATTAATAATGTGTCGTAGTATTATAATTAATAATGTGTATTAGATTACCTTTATAAAGGAATAATTGTAAATAAAATCAGAAATAAAATAAGTGAAGTTTTTTTTAAATCTTGCGATTAATTGAGTCTTCCTGTCATTTGGTATAGGTCGGTCCTGTTCAATACAGAACCCTACGTTTGCGAGTAAAGCTTCCACTTGGCCGTTTAGTTAAATTAAAAATTCTTAGGTGGATACGAATTTTAATACTATTATTAATTAATAATAAAACTTTATCTGTATCAGTGCATATACGTCCTACTACAGAGCACGGGCCTCCTCTACAATCGGGAGTACGATTGAAAGTGATTAGGCCATATACACCACACCAGACACCACGCGAGTCTAGTGCGGGTTGGCGGACTTAACATACCATAGAAATTCTTACAAATCGCTATGATATGCAGGTTTACTCGTGATGTTTGGCTTCACCGTTATAACACGTAGTGATTCGACTACACACATAAAAATAATACTAAGTTCGTCCAAAACAATTATTTAACAAAAATTTTGTTATAAATGAATTGTCCTATAATAAAATACTTGTAATAAATCAAGTTTATCGTAATTCAGAGTAGATAGCGCTAGGTGGAGTTGTGTAGAGTCGTGAATATTTAATCTTTATTATTTATTTATTTATAATGCAAATGTAACATTATGCTAACAATTATACATATATTATTAGTGAAATAACAATAGATAAATTATAGAAATATTATTATTTCAAGTACACGACTCTACTTTGTATTAATATCGAGAGTTAAGCAGATATGTATGTGTGAAGTCATTCATATACACGTATGTTCAAAAGTACCTGTTTGTTTTTGTTAGATAATATGTTTTTTTTATTTATATATGATATTTGTATATTGTTTAAGTGCATAAACAAGGAAAATGAAAACTATAATAGTTAAAACTGTCGATTTGTGATTAAACACGATAGACATACAGAATAGAATTGAAAAAAATATATTTAATAAAGGTACCCGCATTAGGCTAGCGTGGTGGACTATGTGGCCTAACCAGTCTCAATCGTACTCTCGATTGTAGAGTAGGCCCGTGCCCTGCAATGGGACGTATATGGACTGATACAAAAAAAAAGTAAATATCTTCATATGGCGACAGGCTCGCCCCCTGTCACATTATGGCAATATCGGAACATACAAGGCGAAATTTGGATGTCCTGGATGAATGTATGCATAATGTATGTCCTATTTCTGGGAAAGGAATTGTTCTAATTGTTGTACAATACACTTAGAATCACAGATATTTTTTTGGTTTTTAATACATATCACTTTTATTTCACTTACATAAAAAATATACTTTTTAATCATTTGCTCTACCACTCGTGACAAAAAAATTAATAAGTTGTAAGAATAACGATTTTTTTTGCGAATTGAATTATTGGTGAATTTTCTCCTTATATCAGGAGTGCGTAAAGACGTCACCAACTCCTCAAAAAAGGGAAAACGAAGAGAGGAGGAAAAGGATTATGTGACTAGAATCCAAGCTCTCATCTAAATCAAAAGTCTCAAAAGTGAGACTAAACACCATGTTTTAAGTTTTGTCTTTTTCGCTCATACTGAATTAGTCCTCATAAGTCGTTCGAAAGGGACAGAGCATTCAATAACCAAAATTAGTTTGAAAACTGTCTATGAATGAGGCTGTAAACATTTAAAACATAACTGCAAACAAGTAAAACATGTTTTTATTTAAACCTAGAAACTACATATAGATTAATTTGAAAGTTACGCAAATAATAATTCAATTACCTCTACGAAGCGAAGTGAGCAATTAAAATACTTCAAAGTTAAATAAAAAAGGTTTGAAACGCTCAAATGAATGCAAGTCGGTGGGAACTCAGCGCGCTGTATTAAAGAATTTTATCTGATGCCGCAATGAGTGGTATTCGCTATTTGCTAATATTAAATACTTAACATAAAATAAAGAGGTTTTGAAAAAATGTCTGTGAAGAAAACTATTTATAGTTCTTACCTTCCTTAAAACGACAGATCGTCTAAATTATATTAGCGTGTGGCGATATTATTAAAATAAATTTAAAATATATATTTAACGCATTATTTGAGATATATTTGCTTAACATGTTAATTTAATATTGCTTACCAATTCTTCTTATTTTGACAACAGCACTTGCGACGACAAAAGATCGTAGAAGAACCTTTCCGAACCGAACAAATAGACATGTACGGGGTTACGGGTCCGATACGAACTTCGAATGTCCAGACGTCGCATGTAAAACTTCACTAATATGCCTAGATACTTTATAAAATGTTGAAAGCTTCTTTCGTACTGCATAACCATTGATTAAGTTCGAAGAAAATGATAATTAAAACAAAAAGTAATACTGACTTTTTAGAAGTGGAAAACTTATATCTTACTTCAGACGTCGAACATCCGAACATTCGTGTCGGATCATAGAGCAATTCCCCTAATTCGATGCTGAATAAAAACAATGCTGTCACTGAAAGAACAATTATAATTAAGGCTCATTACCTTTTGCCCTGTTTCTCACGGTGAAATAATCTAATCACGTTTTATTGTAACCGAGATATTATTGATTCAAATTAAGAATTGTAATTGCCATTTGTCAAGTTAATTCCTTTTTTATGACAGCGCGACGCTGGGTTTTAATTGACAGTTTAATCGGTGGATAGTTGCAATTTTATATGGCCTCTATTGAAATTTAAAGTGAAACTGCAGTTTCTTTAATCTAAAACCACATTTACATTTAAGAAAAACCGCTTAATAAGGGATGCGAACAGCATCGTCAACAGCAATGGAAATAGTCTGTATACATTCTCGCGTTTCACAATTTATTCCCTATGCCCTTGCTCGTTACTGCGGATATAGGCCAAATATAAATGCGGTATTAGTTTCAGAGAAAAGTACACTACCCTTGAACTTTGATTTGTCCTTTATTTTTATTTAATTCTACCCCGATCAAGCAAAATAGATTAAATTAAAAGGTACAAGTATTCGATGTTAATACTAAATTTAAAATCAGAACGATTTTCAAAAGGAGAACCAAGAGCGTAAAATTCTTAATATAATTTCAGTTATATAATATTTTCAGCTTAACAACAGTCTAAGCAAAATATATCACAATATAAAGAATATAGCAACACATTATTCTATTATTATACCCACGTATAAATCTGAGAAATTAGAATGGCAAAGTCGGAGAGAAAAACGACTGCCCTCGAAATGTATGGCGACCTGTGCAAGTCGGACTTTGACAAACAACGCAATATACAATACTGGGGAATGTGCTGAATTTACTTTCTTAATATTAGAATATAGGTAGTATAAATATTATTCTTATTAATATTGGTACAAAGTTATTGAAATCATTTTATCTCTATAACATTAGTTTAACAAGCTGTAGATGTAATAAAAAAGAAATAATGCAAGTCGTGTAAAAAATAGGTTCATTTACACTCAAAAAATGGTACCTACCTATCAATTTAAAGAAAAAAATGCGGAATCGAATCTGTTTGTTCCCATATTTCATAACTAAACTAACTTTTACCAAAGTTACTAACAAAAGTTGGAACTCATATTTCGATCTCGTGGTCAGATTATAATTCGTTTTTGTGAGACAGCGTATTACAAAATTCGAATTCTAATATTAGTAATGCGTGTGTTTCAAAAGTTTTTTGATATCGATTTCTTGTATTAGATTGAAATAGAAATATTATTCGGATTTCATAGCGATTTAAATTCTGATAAACAAAGAATAATAATGACCTAATTTGAGTCTTCGAAGCAACCATTTAAAAAATATATCCACACACAGACATCGACGCCGCTCTTCCAAAGAGTTGAACGGTGTCGGCACATTCGAGCACGTAAACATGAACTCCGCCGACCGTTCACTGGAAATCACATTTAAGCAAGCTTTATAATCGTCACGCTAGCTGGAGCCGAAACAAGGTATTTATAATATGAGATTCAAAGTCTTGGGTTCATCTTTGTCTCAATATGGATTTTTATAATGGTTTCTTAGATTTACGTAAATGTTACACATTGAAATAAAATTTAAAAATTATTCATAAAATTTAAAATTATTAACTACGGGGCGGCCCCCTGACCACGAAAGCTGTACAGTAATCGAAACGTAGTTAAAAAATAAACCAAATCGGTGATAAAATCCGTAACATGACAGCCTCCGTGGCGCAGGCGGTTAGACGCCGCCTGTGAAACGAGAGGCCGCGGGTTCGATCCCTGCACTAAGAGAAATGTTTGTGCGGCCCACAAATATTTCTTTCGGGTCTGGGTGTTTGTGAGACCGAAAAGTCTCTCGTAGTTCCTGATACCCACGACACAAGACTCGATCTTAGTGTGGGGTCAGAACTATGTATGTGACTGTTGGGTGTTATTATTATTATTAACTAATACTCGTAGTTTTATCTCAATCCTTCATTTCCTATATCATATTTTCATACAGTGCAATACATACCACTTTTGTTCCAACAATAATAAATGGCCAGCGTACGTGTGTTTTTACAATAAACTAGCTGTACCAAGGCTACCCGCCTAGACATGCAATAATGACTTTTTAAATGCACCTCGTAGTATTTTTATAAATTGTAAATATTTTATTTGGATATATTTGCATTTTTTTTATTGCATTGAATGGCGAGACGAGCATGCCGTTCGCCTGATGGTAAGCGATGCGACCGCTCATAAACAGTAGCAAAACCAAACAACACCTTGATTTACCAAGCAATGCTTGGCATTCCACTGCGCTCGCCATCCTGAGACACAAGATGTTAAGTCTCAATATGTCCAGTAGTTACTCTGGCTACAATGTCCTTCAATCCGAAACACAACAGTGCATTTAAACTGCTGTTTGACGGGAGAAATAGACATTGCGGTGTTACCCACCCAGGCAGCCTCTCACATATGAGAGACCTACCACCAGTAACATGCATGCACGCCAACTAGTTAGAGACCTACCTTTTTTATTGCAGTGAATGAGACGAGCATGCCGTTCGCCTGATGCTAAGCGATACGACCGCTCATAGACAGTAGCAAAACCAAACAACACTATGAATAACAAATCAATGCTTGGTATTCCACTGCGCTCACCATCCTGAGATATAAGATATGAATTCTATTCTATCTTTGAATTTAATAGTCAAAACTGTCTTGAACTAAATTTATAAAACACATTGTCCAGTTTTCAGCAGTCACAACATATTATAGTGGTAACAATATGTATCCTAAGTTCGGATTCAACGTTGGATACCTATTTATATACCGGGTATATCAAGACTGCTACCGAAAACGAAACGCGACAATTTTTTTTATGGTTTTTTAAATATCATGATTTTGGGGTGGTAAATCCATAGTTTATGCTAAAATAATAATTTAAACTCTTTTATACCTTAGAGACTTGATAAATAAAAGGGTATACACTATTACTTTAGGAAAAAAATGTATTTACCACCCCAAATACGACCATATGAAAAAAATAACAAAAAAAATCGTCGCTTTTTTTCAACATTTTCTGTTGCAATGTGTCTGAAGTCGCTTAAACTGCCACCCGACTTCGTTTTCGGCAGCAGTCTTGATATACCCTGTATGTGCGGTTATTCAATACAATACTCTTTATTGTAAACCAAATTCAAGAACAAACACAAAATCAGAAAAAAATAAATATAAGACTTATGGTTTTACAATGGGCGGCCTTATCGCTTAGAGCGATCTCTTCCAGTCATTATTCAGTTTGAAAAAATCATATTATTTGCGTCGTATAACGATAGGCTCAATACCTATCCTTCCTATTACTACTAGGACTGAAAATAAGTCGGAGGAATGCGGGTGGAACTAGCAGCATAGAGACAGTAGCAAAACCAAACAACACTATGAATAACAAATCAATGCTTGGTATTCCACTGCGCTCACCATCCTGATATATAAGATATGAATTCTATTCTATCTTTGAATTTAATAGTCGAAACTGTCTTGAACTAAATTTATAAAACACATTGTCCAGTTTTCAGCAGTCACAACATATTATAGTGGTAACAATATGTATCCTAAGTTCGGATTCAACGTTGGATACCTATTTATATACCGGGTATATCAAGACTGCTACCGAAAACGAAACCGGGTGGTAGTTTTAGTGACTACAAGCACAAAGCAACTAAAAATTTCGCAAAGAAACGCGACAATTTTTTTTATGGTTTTTTAAATATCATGATTTTGGGGTGGTAAATCCATAGTTTATGCTAAAATAATAATTTAAACTCTTTTATACCTTAGAGACTTGATAAATAAAAGGGTATACACTATTACTTTAGAAAAAAAATGTATTTACCACCCCAAATACGACCATATGAAAAAAAATAACAAAAAAAAATCGTCGCTTTTTTTCAACATTTTCTATTGCAATGTGTCTGAAGTCGCTTAAACTGCCACCCGGCTTCGTTTTCGGCAGCAGTCTTGATATACCCTGTATGTGCGGTTATTCAATACAATACTCTTTATTGTAAACCAAATTCAAGAACAAACACAAAATCAGAAAAAAATAAATATAAGACTTATGGTTTTACAATGGGCGGCCTTATCGCTTAGAGCGATCTCTTCCAGTCATTATTCAGTTTGAAAAAATCATATTATTTGCGTCGTATAACGATAGGCTCAATACCTATCCTTCCTATTACTACTAGGACTGAAAATAAGTCGGAGGAATGCGGGTGGAACTAGCAGCATAGAGACAGTAGCAAAACCAAACAACACTATGAATAACAAATCAATGCTTGGTATTCCACTGCGCTCACCATCCTGAGATATAAGATATGAATTCTATTCTATCTTTGAATTTAATAGTCAAAACTGTCTTGAACTAAATTTATAAAACACACTGTCCAGTTTTCAGCAGTCACAACATATTATAATGGTAACAATATGTATCCTAAGTTCGGATTCAACGTTGGATACCTATTTATATACCGGGTATATCAAGACTGCTACCGAAAACGAAGCCGGGTGGTAGTTTTAGTGACTACAAACATAATGTAACCAAAAATTTCGAAAAGAAACGCGACAATTTTTTTATTATTTTTTAAATATCGTCGAGTTTGGGTGGTAAATCCATAGTTTTCGCTATAATAATAATTTAAAGCCTTGCGTACCATAGCATCATCAAAAGTAATAGGGTGTACACCATTATTTAAAAAAACTATGTTATTACCACCCTAATAAGAAAATAGAAAAAAAATAACAAAAAATCGTCACAATTTATTGCACAAAATATAGTTGCATTGTGTTTGAAGTCACTAAAATTACCACCCAGCTTTGTTTTCGGTACTCGGTTCACTCTTGATATACCTTGTATATGAATACTAGTGTCTCCCCAAAACCATTTTCCCAATGTACCTAAAAGCATTTCTAAATACGTTTAATTTACAGAAGCACGTTCCAGCGTCAATCGCGATACAAAATGGCAGCAGTTGTTAAGCTAAGTCGGAACAACAGCGATTTCTGGCGCCAGATTGACGACTTGAAATAACCGCTGAACTACGCAACCGGACTAAGTTATATAGAGTTGTCAAATCAGCATCCTATCCGGGTGCTTTTGTATCGATACACTGAGAAACTAATGAAAAGAAGGTAGTTATTAGATATAAGTCCACTACGACATTTTCTCAGGTATAGAAGATTTTTAATTATGTAATAATTCCTTTCCCAACGCAGAAAGACTAGGTATTAAGGCGAAGGGAAAAAAATGTATTTTGCTTAAAATTACCTGTTATTTATATTGCCGTATGTCATTACTTCCCATAGTATGATCCTAAGTAGTATCTTGCATAGCATAGTATGTTTAATTTATTTTAAAATCATCGATATCGATTTTTTGCTAGGAATATTGATATTTCAATAATCTAAGTTTTTATTAAATCGGGCTAGTAATTTCTTTAAGAATTTCTCCCTATTCCTGATAGTTTTGGATTTTGCCATCCACATCCATATGAAGAATTCCCTGTATACTACTACTATTCCAATAATGGGAATATGGTATTAAAATAAATAAAAAAATTCACCCAACTAAGAGCAATTAAGTCTTGTGCCGTGGGTATCAGAGAGTACGAAATAATTTTTGGTCTCCCAAACTCCCATACCCGAGACAAATACTTGAGGGCCTCACAATCATTTGTCTCAGTGCGTGGGTCGAACCCATAGTCTCTTGATTCACAGCCGGCGTCTAACCACCAGCACCACATAGGCTGTCAATTAATCACCACATTCTTCAACAAGATGATAAAAAAGACTAGCTACTTTTTGATATCGATTACCCTAAAATAATTTAGAAATGTGCTTAATTTCCATAACCTTCGCAACAAATTCGGCGATTACATGCGTTAATGACATCACCCGTCTCACGTTATCTCATCCCGGCAAACAGTTTCACTATCAGTATATTGAAATTATGATAGTGGATTTTTGCTTTACACATTTCTAGAAAATGCATCATGGATGTTGACCTAAGTATATAGACATTGTTATTTTTAACTTTCAAAAAAATAAGTTATTTAATTACTTTTCTCGTCTTTAAGAGCGTAAGGATGTTCATTTTTAAATCAATAATTCTGCATTTCTATATCAACATATATAAATCAAACGGCAGGGCAGGAGCCTAGTCTACAATTGAGAGTATGAGTATGACGGATTTTACATACATATAATATAAATTATTTCAAATCCCTATGGTAGGCAGCTTTCCTTACAATCTTATCCTTATCGATTATACCTCAATCATGACTTTGATTTTCGAATTGCATTTCAATGTATGTAGAATTTTGGCAATCGTCTCTATATTTTATCTGATCTTAGGATTAAAAAGCTTGGATGTACCTTTCCTCGCTTATAAGGATAAAAGCACGATTTCAAGTACATGTATGTATACAGCTTTGGTACATTCGTATATTTATGTTGACCATGTCGTAATTTTACTATTTATTTAATTACGCAATCTTACAGAATATGAGTATGTATCTTAAAATAAAAACATTTTTAGGAATTATTTGTAGTAAAAGTCGGTTTACCCAATACAGAGATAACAAACATAAAATAGGTAACAAACATAAAATGTGAACATGCAGTCGAATTGAAAACCTCCTTCTATTTTTTAAGTGTTAAAAAATGTTGCAGTTAAAAAATAGTAGAGTCGCTTAGTAGCATTTTTTACATTGTCTTCGCCAGAAGTTTATCTCTACTAGTCTATATATTTACGTCCCACTTCAGGGCCCAGGCCTCCTCTACAATCGTGATTACCATTAAGAGTGGTTAGACCATTTAGTCCAGCACACTCTTATGCGGGTTAGTATGGTCTAATAAAACTTGCTATGGATGAAAAATTATTCTTATCATGTCAGTTAGAAAGTTTCATCAAAACCATTTCATCCATCTATCAACTCACTTAAATTTAGTTTTTTGTGACCATCAATTTTTTCGTTTGTTTCTCTAAGGGCCGAAACTGCGTTAAGCGTGGACACGCGTGCGGGCTCCGTGAGAATGCGACGGTCCCCGTCGCGGAGACCGGATTTACGCAGTGTTGCTGGTTCAATTTTAAAGGTGTGCATGTACAGTCGTGTCGATGGAGAGCTTAATATATTATTACATAGCAAAACGACGACTAGCAAAAAAAAACGACAGCCAGGAAGGCTGTTTATTGAATTTAGGTTGCTAGGCGGAGAATTTGTTGTAAAGTTCAGTAAATTAAGAGAAAATGAAAACTCATTGTACAAATATTTTAAAGTTTCGATACCGGTCTATGGCGAGTTATCTTCGAAACTGGAACCATATTTGATGGTCAACAACTTAAGGGTAAAATCTGTATCAGTCATATCACCAACGGAAAGGCTAAAAAATCTTTATTTTTGCTCAAGTATATTCATCATCATCATCATCTCAGCCACAGGAAGTCCACTGCTGAACATCGGCCTCCCCCAACGGTCTCCGCATCGACCTGTTGGAAGCAGCCTGCATCCAGCGACTTCCTGCAAATGTAGCCAGGTCATCCGTCCACCTTGTAAGCGGGCGTCCGACATTTTGCTTGCCTGTACGTGGCCTCCACTCTAGAACCTTTCGCTATGAATCATCTAAAGAATCCTTTGCGCTATGTCGGTGACCTTTATTCTCCTACGGATCTCCTCATTTCTGAGTAGATCTCGTAGGGAAATACCGAGCATAGCCCTCTCGATTGCTCGTTGAGTGACTTTGAGCCTTCTAATGAAGCCCAAAGTGAGAGGCCACGTCTCGGTGCCCTATGCCATCACCGTCATGTTACCACTGGCGGACACCGCGCGCTTTACCGCGCGTGCCCCCGCGACGGGTTCCGACGCACGAAGGCGGGCCCCGCGGCGCGGGTGCGGGACGCGCCTCCCCGTACTGGACGCCCGCGCGGATCCCCGCGACGGGGCACTTTTGTATGAAACCGCGCGAGTGCCCGCTTAACGCAGTTTCGGCCCTTAAACCAAATTTTTTGATAATCACACCCTTTTTTACCACTCTCAATCGTACTGTCGGTTGTAGAGGACGCCCGTGCCCTGCAGTGGGACGTATATGGGCTGATACAGGCAGACACCCTTTTTGACGGTCAAATTGACAAATATGATAGACCATAGTCGCCATGACCTACTTGCTACCCGTGATAACTAATTTATCACTGCACCGCTAACCAACTTGCTGTAACAGCTTGAAACTCAATATTGTGGTAAGAAATGCTGGCGTGCAATTGCAAAATTCTTTATTTTTCTTAACCGGCAATTCCAAATTCGAATAATGGCACAATATTATATTTTATCTTTGTTGATTTTACGGATAGCTGCTGGCCTGAAATCAACCCCTTAGAGAATTTGATTTAAGCTACGCTGGCTGGCAATCAAAATAATATATTTAATACCTTTAAGGGACAGAATATATCCAGACTGTGACCGAAAACGAAGCCAGATGGTAGGTTTAGTAACTTCAGACACAATGCCACCATAAATGTTGCTTCCTTTTCGGTTGCAGTATAGATATACCGTGTATTTTTGGAAAGCATCCATCGAGTTCTTATTTAAGCTGTCCACATTTTTAGTTTATATCCAACGTAATCTTTGCTTGTACGTCACCTTCTCACCATAAAATTCAACATAAAAATATCCTCAGAAGAAAATTGATGTTGTATTTTACATCACTTGCAAATTGAGACAAAGCCTCACATAAAAGAGAATTAGAACGTAATATTCTCACAGAGTCGTTAGGTCGGCACTAAAAATGACACCTCTTAAAATATCGTGTCGTATTTCGCGTTTGTGTTTTCTGCTTACTATGGCGTTTTCTCAAATTGTTACGTATTGTTACTACGAGTACATGGCTCGTGGCTTGGTGCATGTTAAGTGCATGTAGTTTAAGTGATGCTTATATTTATCTGTATTCGATGCGATTTTCTTATTAATATAATTAAAAGGTGCAGGCACAAAAGGAGATTATAATTCAATGAAAAATCACTTGTCTCATATATCGTTCATTTTTGATTGTAGATTCAAAGTCTTGATTCCACTGGTATGGAGACTGTCCCGCCCTCACACCCGCCACTGCAACTCCTGTAAGCCAGGATCAACAGTGGCACGCAATGTAATGACACCGAGCATTGAAGCTCGGCGAGTCTCCGGGAATGTCTAACTTGTCTTTAACCCGCAACGAAATTAATCAGAAAGTTAAATTTATAGGAGGAGTTGGAAATAAATAATGTCCACTTCCCTCCGTGCAAAGCGGGTGACAAAACATTGAACTAAAGAGGTAAATAACCTCACAAAGAGACTTTTACAGCCGGAGAAGCCAGCTGTAAAGCACCACGGAATTCATTATTACATATAAATGGGACCTATTGTGTGAGCTGTTATACTTGATTCCAGTAAGGTATGGCAAAAACGCCGGAAAGCACGGAAATTCGTCCTAGTCTCCACTAGGTCCATGTAGTATACGACTCCGGATGATATCTGCATACTATCAAACATGATTTTACGCTCATTTTGCCAAATACTACACTCCCAAAGTATATGATGCGCGGACTGTTCATACACCCTCAACAATACATCGATTAAAAACGGCCAATACGGCATCACCGGCAGATTTGCACGCTTCTTTAATCATCCTATTAGAAATTTTTTCCTCGCCGAAGGCTTTGTTAAGAGGCAATAATCTAACAATGTTAATAAATTCGTCAAACGTTGGAACATACGAAATTGGAGAATTTGGCAATTCAGCTGCCCACGACCTAATGTGATTATGATATACTGTGTCATTTTCAACCGAATCGTCAGGTGGTTGATTCCACTAGTAAGATGAAATTATCCAAGTTACATGGAGAGTCAAATAGTAGTTAATAAATTAATAAATTTGTCATATTCTGATTAATAAAACATAACCCACTTAAAAGGACGAAATTGCAACGTATTGATAAAAGTACTCTCACACTATAGATTATAAACTCATTTGCAAAAAAAACGGGCACCTAAGCAATGAACCATTTCAAATGTTACTATTGGTTTGTTTGATAATTATAGGTAGTTTTACTTTCACAATTTTGTAAATGAATAAGCAAATAATCGTTTTCGTCAGTATTATCATACAATTTTGATAAATTTTATGGGTTTTAATGCTAAAGTTCACTAGTAGTGTATGCTCGCTAGTAGTGCATATGCTCGTGAAGTAAAAGTAACAAAGATTTTTGTTTGTTTTTTCATTAATAAAGTAAAAGCGGATAAATGTTTAGTATCGAGTGTGACCCCCTCTAGCTGAAATCACAGCTTGAATTCGTCTGGGTATGCTAGCGAGGATATCCCGGATACTTGCTTGCGGAATACGTTCCCGCTACTCCGCGGTAATCACATTCTTCAGCTCTCTGATGGTCTGCGGAGCCGGTTGTACTGATCTCACGCGTCGTTTCAGAACGTCCCAGACATGCTCTATAGGATTGAGGTCGAGACTTCGAGCTGGCCAATCCAAACGACGAATGCCGACCTCTTGCACATACGCTTCCACATCGCCAGACCGGAGGGCGCGAGCGTTGTCGTCCATAAAAATTGAGTCTTCGCCTAAAGCGGCCAATGCGGGTTGTGCATGAGGAATTAGAACTTCCGTTATGTATCGATGTCCAGTCAGTGAGCCGTTTTTAATGAAGACTAACTCTGTACGATCCATTGAATTTATTCCAGTCCAAAACATAACAGACCCCCACCACAAGGTGTGATTTCTTCAAAACAAGCCTCTGCAAAGCGTTCTCCTCGTTTTCGTAGCACTCGCCGAGGTCGATCTTCACCGAACAGAGATATCCTGGCTTCATCGGAGAACAATACCCTATTCCAGTCTTCTTGAGTCCAAGACTCACAATTTCGAGCAAACCTAAGCCTGGCAACTCTGTGCTCACGGAGTAACTTAGGGCCGCAGGCCGGGCGATGACTGCGTACATTGGCCGCAAGAAGCCTCCTCCTTACCGTCCATAGACTAATATGCACATTTCTTACTTCTTCGAGGTTGTTCTTAAGGTCCACATACGAAGACTTGCGATTTCACAATGCGCGACTCACAAGAAAACGATCATCCCGTGGTTGGGTACATGGTTTTCTTCCAGAACCAGGCCTTCTCTCGACGGAACCGGTGTCTTGATACCGCTGCCAGGTCCTTTGAACCGTCGAGCGACTCACACTTAGCCTCTGAGCCACGAAGCATTGGCTGCAACCCTCTTCGAGCAGCGCAATAATTTTGGTAGCTTTTACCACTTTCTCTAACATTATTGAGACAGCTAAACAGCAATAAATGAAGCTTTGACAATTAAGAATATGAAATAAATTCATAAAAATTGACTAAAAGTTATGAAAACCGATATTATCTTTTGGAACTTCGCACCAAAAATGTAGGATAAAAAGTGGTTTTCTGTAAAAACGAACATCAAACGAAAATTTGAATTTAGAACGTACTGTTTTAAACACCACGGCATTTTTAAAACCGGCCAGTAACATGTACAAATGATTGAAATCATTTTGGTACCGTATTTTTTTAAACAATAATTAAAATCAAAACCGCCCGTTTTTTTTGCAAATGAGTGTATTTTCAATATGACTGCGCCTTCATACAATTCAATTATGGATTAACATTTTATAATCTTTTTAGGACGAATTTCTGCAATGATTGCTATGTTGTGTACGTTGTATGTCTTACTCGTATAAAAGTTAAACAGGCACTTACTCAGTAAGTAATAAGTACCTACAATAATATTTCCTGAAATTACATTGTGGTAGTATTACTTAAAATTCAAGTGGTTTATCAATATTGTTTACTTCGGGTATATTATTAATTCTGACACATAAATTATCTAGTGTTTGAGGACTTAGGTATAATTACTACCATAATACTTTCGAAACCTTAGTTAAGCAAGAGACATCAGTTAGTAGTCAGTACACACAGTCGAAACTCAGAATATTTTTGATTCTATATTTCACTAATACTTTTTACAAAACTGGAGTCTTTTACAGCCTTAGGATGCCCTGTTTTAATACACTAATACACATTTATCGTACTCAATTCCACACACAAACTCCTTTCATAACATCCAATCGTTGATACAAAGTTTATCAGATATTAATTGATTCTCGAAACCGATGGCTTAAGTTCTTAATCCTTACGTTGAGGCTGGCAGAACGCTAATGACGCCCTTTGATCTGTAATGCTGGATTAGAGAGGATAATGCGCTTGTGGTGTTTACGTTAATAAGATTATGTTTGTTAGACTTTGAGGATAATATTGGCTTACGATGGGCTAAAGACCGAGCCCAGTGGCGTGCCATAGGAGAAGGCTATGCAGTGGACGCGAATAAACTGATGATTATTATGATTGGCTTACAGCCTTATTCAATTTTTATATTTATAAATTCTTTATTCTACACCACATACAATAAAAAACAAATAAATAATAAGACAACTTGTTTAAATAAAAGTGAGAATTGGTGGTCTTATCGCTTACAGTGATTTCTTCCAGAAAACCATTGGAAGTATCAATTTTAAAACCTATTTTAGTTATCGAATGATTTGTCCTTTCGAACGAATTTTGAATTCAGTTTGAGCGAAGAATATAAAACATTAGATAAATGAAATAGCTTTATAAAGTGTTTCTAAATAATGTTAAAGTTAAGAGGAAGCTAATATGCTGTAGTTGCATGTAAGATTTTCGGTTCAATTGGCCTGATTTCACCCCCTATTTCCTTTGAAATTCCATAATTTTATTTGTATCTTATGAAACGCTACGAAAGCGTTTAGCTATCTTACTATATTTATCTTAATCGCAGTAGCATTAAAATTGTTAATGAAATGTGAAGAGTAGTATAGTGAAAAAAACAAGCCAGCCGAGCGCAAAAAAAATACTATCGTTCAATTCATATTAAAGCAATTGTAATGAAGTTTGGGGTTCCAAGCTCGATTTGATTTAGCTACACATTTAACTGGTAGTGGAATATTGTAGTAGGGTGGAAGACTACAATGATGGTTACGGCCTAACCCCTCTTAATCGCACTTTCGATTGTAGAGGAGGCCTATACCCAATCGGTACGTAGATGAGCTGATACAGAATATTCCTAACCGTTCGGACTGTGATCGATGTAAATATTGTTGGAAAACATGTCATAGAAATCCACGCATATGTCAGGTTTTAGGTGCGGCCTTCATATATCCGGTTTCTTCCAAGACGATATTGCATTTGATTGCACTATGTTTTCCATTACACTATAGTTACCTTGATGAGCCAACTCAATAAAAAAACCAAGTCATTAAGTAGGGCCAGTCCCACAAGATAAGTATTACTTATCTAATTAGCTCGATCACTTAGGAGCCTTCATTATATCTATAATATTACATATTGAAGTAACTTCTCGGCAAGTTTATCTATCAATATCAAATTTAAATAACATTAAAATCCTGTGCTATCTTTGCTGCCTATGATAAATATAATCCCGATTTACGATATCCACGTCATAAAACGCACAAGAGTTTGTATAGAGTCATAAAAAGATCAGCCGTTGATAACTCTCTTATAAGAAACATCGTCGAACGAACACTTAATTTTCCAGCCACATACTGGGTACCTCAAGACTGCTACCGAAAACGAAGCCGGGTGGTGTTGGTTTTAGTGACTAGAAACACAATGCAACTAAAATTTTCGCAAAAAAACGCGACAATTTTTATTATGATTTTTTAAATATCGTAATTTTTGGGTGGTACATCCATAGTTTTTGCTAAAATAATAATTTAAACTCTTTTATACCATAGACTCCTTATATATAAAAGGGTATAATACACCATTATTTTGGGAAAAAATGAATTTACCATCCAAATACGACCATAGGAAAAAAAAAAACAAAAAAAAAACGTTCGCTTTTTTTTTCAACATTTTCTGTTGCAATGTGTCTGAAGTCACTAAAACTACCACCCGGCTTTGTTTTCAGTGGCAGTCTTGAGATACCCTGTACAGTAAAATAAAAACCAAAACATATCAATAAAAAAAATTAAACCTTTTAGTTAAAACAAAGTATTCAAAATTACGCTTTTACTGCTCATAAAATACTAGAAATAGCGCCTTCTGTTACTTTTGTTTTATAACGTGTGTATTCTTGCACCACTACTTCACAATCACTGATGTAATGTACTATGTAGTCAACAGATGTCGCTCTTTCAAAATTTATTGTACACGTGTTTTACGTCGTTGTTTTGGTTAGTAGTGTGTATTTTATCTCTTTCCTACGTTAGATATGTTTATCGTATATCAGTCTGCTTCCAGTAGTAATAATAGTGGGTCGTGAATTTGGTTCGTATATTTTTAATGTTGAAATGATGTAAACATAAGGATTTTTATCGGGTTTTTAGAAGATCTGCTAGTTTTTTTTTACTGTTTTCATTGATGTTAATCAATTGTAATTTAAATATATATATATATATATATACATATATATATATATTCATAAAAGAAGAGTTGACCTAATTCAGAATTTAGTTTTATCTCAATTAATGAAATTAATGTTTACCCATTTGAAAATGCAAAATAGCAATCTTTATTCAATGATAACGTTCTCTTGTTTTCGCCATATCACCGTTTGGTTCAATACCGTTGTTTGTGAAGTCAGAAATATTTGTTTGACCTTTCTGCCATCCTATTCCAGGTTATCAAAATGGGACCAATTAAACCGAACCCGGCCAAAGTGCTTCTGCGCAATGAGATAGCATCTAGAATAGCAGCATTGACGTCTGAGGAAAAGAAGCGTCAATCGCAGATTGTTTACGACAAGGTATCTATTTACTTTTTTTTTACATTATAGCTTCACACGGTTTATGCATATAGCCAGTTCTCAAGTAATAAATTGTTTCAATGAATTCGCCTTTTGACGAAAGCGGTCAATCTATCGTCCATCGTCCATCATTGTTCAACAGTTGATCCGTAGAAACCGTAGATTTCCCCATACGAATATCATGCTTTAGTAAGGCGACGGCAACCAGCCAAAAACTTTTGATAGAGCTGAGCAAAAAAATCTAATTATACACATAAAACACTTCTACTTTACCACTTCTTCCCTTGTGCACCTTTACAGAACCATATTGAATAAAATTATGCAATAAAATTCTAAAATTTTTAAGATTTATTAAAATAAAACAAGAGTAACAAGTAGTTCCGCCGAATTCCAAAACTCTTACGCCCGAATACTCAATTCGAGCGTTAGTTATGTTGCTGACTTGAATCCTGCGTAATTTTAGGAGATATGATCATTGTCTGTAGTCTACAACGCGTTTAACGGATCGGTAGGGCGATTCACGTAATTTCTTGACGCGCCGATCAAGTTGCGGTGCAGTTACAATTAGGTTTACGTTTTGGTACAAAATGGTATTCTCGTAAATGTTTAGCTGCGCGTCAACTGTACGTCAGACGTATGAAATTTGTTTGACATTGACATAAACGCGCAGCAGTAGAATACAATATAGCGCTCGCGTGACGCGAACTTGACGCGAGCGTATTACAACAATACGAAAAGGGCTGTTTTGATCGAAAGGTAACTGCAACTGCGCCGCAACTGAACTTATTTAATTACGTGAATCGCCCTACAAGTCATGTGATTGTTGATAAATCAGCTACAACGCCGATTGACGATAGAGGATCAAATTCTGGGGAAACCTGCGTACTACGGAAATTTCTGAGAAATTCTATGATATTTGAGGTCCACCACGTCATTATCGATTAGCTTGGTCATTGGTGGGCTATAGTAAACCTCTTATGAGAGTGGAGCACCCTAAAATAATATCTATGCAAGTCATATTTTTTAATTGGCACAGCAATGTGACCACTTTGATACTTAATGGTAAGTTTCGTGGGAATGATGCGAATTGATTACCACGAGGTATTAGTACTCATCTTTCACATGAAAAAACAAAGATGTTTACTCAAAACTACAAAGAAATAATCTCATCCCAGAATGCGACGTACTAGCACGAATCACCATAGAGAACTCCTCAACCTGTTACAAATAACAAAGACATTACAACCAATTCCACAATCTTCCAGGTAATAAACCACCCCTGGTACAAATCCTCGAAGCGTATCGCGCTATACATGAGCACGGACCAAGAGATCGACACAGCCCCCCTCATTCAGCACATTCAGGGGAGGGGGGCGGCGGCTTTCGTCCCACAATACGCGGGAGGCATCATGAGGATGTTGCGTCTGGAGCATGGAGACGAACAGACCATGCCTCTGACCAAGCACGGGATAGCCCAGCATTCGAAAGACCAGACCAGGGAGAATGCTTTGGAGTCAGGTTTGTGTTAGATTACTTAGCTGAAGTCTCAAAAACCTCGATGAAAGCCTCTAGACTTGGCCTAAGACTATCATATTTACTCTCAGAACAGACTATCCGTCTGAATATCTTAAGACAATTTTTTCTGTAACAAAAGTCACTGTAAATAAAGTCCGATATCGTTTTTAAAAAATAAAAGTATCCACTGGTCTCCTAAAATGTATCCGCAATTTTTATTAAAAAAATATTAATTTACATTGGAAGCTATAATTTATCCCACCTTAGTCTTACACAGGCTCATATTTAAAAATAACATTCTGAATTATAAAATATCACGCGTAGAAATCAATATGTAAAAATACTACTTGACTGCAGTAATACAATATTGAAAGTGAAAACGAAAGATTTGGCAATAGCTCGCCGTTTCCAAAATATTTGCAGAAAGCGAATACCATAATACTTTGATCACCAATGTTTACCTTAACTGCCACGTGAGCTATTCGACAATATACGCTCAAAATATCACACGAATCATTAATTCCTGTATTTGCTCTCTTGTGAAGAGTTGTTTTGACGAAATGGGTGCCGAGAACAAACCAACAAATATTTTTATTTTACCCAAATATTTAATTCGGACATGGGTGATGCAGAGCTAGAGCCATAATTTACCTATGACTTCTGCTAACTGCATTAATTTTGTAATTATATTCGTATGTCACGTATTTTGCATGTCTGATTACATTAATTTTTTTTTTTCTTTAGTCAGTCTTTATCTTACTTGGTACACTATTGACTGCCCTCTCTTTTTTTCCATCTCTTATTGTCCATCCCAAGGTAGTCGGTAAGAGATTGCCTCGAGCGATACGACCGCCTTTTGTACTACTATGTAATATAATATTCTATTATTAACTTAGTGTACAATAAAGGATTTAAATAAATAAATAACTATAAAATAAGATTCATGTCTTGGAGTATAGATAAGAAATAGATAAAATCCCGTAGATCAGGCGGGCTGCGTGTACCAGCTCGTCGTCGGCTTACGTAGGAAATAATAAAACAAACTTAAATTAATGTGGGATCGGGACTTGGCATGATGTCATTGATGTTGCTTTTGCAGATTTATTGAACATACCAATGCGCAAACGACTATTTATCTAACATGCATGCAGTTGCTAGGACGAACCCTCAAAAAAAATGTAATTTGTACTGTTCATTCAACAGGAGGACTTGATCTGATCATCGCTCCCGGAGTGGCATTCTCCAGATCAGGTCAAAGGCTCGGCCATGGCGGCGGATACTACGATAAATTCATCAGTAATCTTAGGAAAACCCCGGAAACAGCACCAAAGGTGAATCTTCTCAACAACCTAAGCTCTGAATCACCACACTGAATTTAATACGTACAAACTCACGCCTTTTTCCCAGAAGGGGTAGGCAGAGATGCCTCGTATATATCGCTCTGTATCGCCATATCAGGTACAAATTCACGATTCCAGGCTGATAATTAGTAGAAAAATACCAACATCCTTTGCTCGACCCAAGATCCGAACCCGAGACAGCTTTGCAATCAAATCAATCGGAGTACAACTGCGCCACCTAAGCAGTCAGTCAGGCAATGAATTTTATAGCATCGAAATTACTTGTGCTGAGTGGCTAGTGCCTTATACTTCGCTCTCTTAATGATAAAGTTTATCAAATATGGTAAAGCCGTTTCTAGCATATAACTTTCCATAGGTACTGGGATCCAAACATTTAATGATATCAAGTTTTGCCTTTATTACGATATTGGTTACATCTTAAGACAAGCATCTTATTGTCTTCGCTATTTAAGATTTTAGTATCAGTAACAACACATTAAATTCACACTTTCATCATTCATTCTAAAATCTGTTATCGGGTAAGTAATTCTCAAATAAAGGAAGTAATAATAATTTGACAATTATTATACCCCAATCTTACGTAAACAACTCTGTCTCAGCTGATAACAGAACTCAAGTACCATCCAAGGACTCATTAAATTGGACTAAACCATTTTTCTATGTTATTAGTAATTACTTACTTGCGACTTGTCCCAGCTCTGCCCGGGTTCGCCCGGATTCAAATATGATTGACAAGCGTTTGCAAGTATTTTCATAAATTTTCTATTTTTGGTCTTTACTGGTAGAAGGTCTCTCATATGTGAGACGCCATCTGGATATGCACCGCAATATTTATTTCTCCCGCCAAACAGTAGTGTAAATGCACTGTTGTGTTTCGGTTTGAAGGACACTGTAGCCAGAGAACTACTAAATATGGCGAGCGCAGTGGAAACCTAGCAATGCTTTGTAATTTGTGTTGTTTGGTTTTACTATTATACATGGGCTGTTGTATCGCTTACCATCTGGTGAACGGTATGCGCATCTTGCCATTCTTACAATTATAGAATAGAGTGATGTTGTGTAGCCTTTAGCCTGCCTCGTTAAAAAGAGTAACCAACACCAAAGTTTTGACATCGGTTGTCAAACATGCCGTTTCAGTTTCTGTCTACGCGTTTCAGGACGCCATATTGTCCCCTTGTAGTGTTGCTGTTCTTGGCTTGGTATTTATTTTTGTATAAAGCTAATATGCAACGTATGATAGTATTTCATACAGAAATCGAATGCCAATTTCACTAAGTAATTTTGGTGTAATGTACTACACATGGCCCAAGGTCCATACATTTCTGGCCCATCCCCTCTTCATATCGCACCAATAATTCTTAAGATTACCACGTTCAAACAAACTATTCAGCTTTACATATAAGAATACATTGAGATATGTAAAATTTCCTTTTCAACTTTCAGATAGTTGCAGTAGCGTTCGATGTGCAAATGGTAGACGAAGTACCCATGGACGAACAAGACCAACATGTAGATGCAGTCATATTTGCTGAATAGACAGCTGCCTCGTCATAAAGTATTTATAATCATGTATATACCTTTATTCATAAGTTAAAGTATATTTATTTTGTAAAAATACACGTTAAAATAACATCGTTGGTTTATTTGTAATACCTACAGTGATTAAATAGTTGAAACTTATTTATTTACATCCATAAACTTATTTATTTACATTTTTATGGATACACTTTGACGTATTTATTAAAAATTACTAGTCCCAGTAATAAAAGGATTATCCCCAAGTTACAGGCCTAATTACAGGACTTTATGTGAGACCCAAAATCTACAGGTTTTATACTATCAAATATTACTCGTACAGTTACCATTTTTTTACGATTTTACCAATCGCGGTAGTTGAGGGGATAACATAACAAGTTGAGTTGTCACGTTAGTGTATTTACGTAGAAACAAAGAGGCATGGCAGTCCACGCCGTTCAAAAATACAGCATTTTTTGCGGTTTAGTTGACAAAACTACAAAACCATAAATGCCGGTAATATGCTCACCAGCGCGGTGTAAACAAAAGAAAGAATCAGTAATTGTGGTATGAGGATGGAAACATGCACACTAACCTGCACTCAGCTGAAGCTGATGAACGCTGAGTTTCGGGAGACGATTTGACTTCTTACTCGTAACATATTTACCTTTAAACAATGAGATAATATACTAGAGGGGACACTGCAAACAAAATGTTTGTAACAAAATGAAGGGTACATTGTATTTCTGTCTCCGTCACGCCTACGAAGTAACATATCTTTCCTCTCGCTTCAATGTGTACCCGTGTGCACGCACCATACGCACAGATTTTATTCCCGATGTCCGCTCTAGTATAATACCTCAATGCCTTTAAACTACAACTTTGAACTAATTTCAGCCGTTGTAGGAACGGCATATGCGGGTGCAAAATACGAAATGAACATATCAGTACCGAAAAAGCATGCGCAGTGTTTATCTACCAGCTTTGAATACAACTTAATGGTGAGGAGCAAGCCTACTCATACTACGAATACGTCATCTTCAATCGTTTAATAAATTTATCAAATATTGAGGGTAGCTTGTTGTTTACATTCTTGCTGAATAGTGAGCCATATAGTCGGGCCAGTTTTGTTATCGCTTCTGAAGGTGTTGCACGTGCGCTAGGACCACTCCGTTTTGAAGTCTTATTTTGATTATATCGTGGACAATCGTAGGTTTAGTGCTACAAATGACCATTACTTAGTAACTCGTAGTTGAGCAACTATTTTTAAGTGTTAGCTAATTAGGTATTAAATAACCAGTTTTAAAACCTATTCTAATTTAGTCTTCTTCTCTCAATATTCATAAGTCATTCTAGTATATAACATGTTCTGAGTATGATTTCAATTAATATTAAAGTAAAAATAATATTAAATTAATTCATATTAAAGTAAAAATCGAATAAAAAGGATCGAAACTCAAAACATTATTTCTTTAACGCATATGACAAAATGATATGTATTTTTAAGGTACCCATTCAATTACGACATCCTTAAGTAGTTTAAATTTAGTGTGAACCAGGATGTGAACTAAGTGAAATATAACTGGAGATATGAAACTAGTTTCGCGATATGCCGCGCTTTATGGCAACTTTCGCACGTGTTGTAAATCTTATCTCGTAGTCCCGTCTCCACTGTGAATATTATGTTGTAACGTTGCTAGGCAAAATGAAAGTTCCTTCACTTTTTTATAGAAAAATTTGTTTTTTGTACGTAATATGATAGATTTGTGACAAGCTTGAGTGAAATAAACTTGGGATTTTATCATCTAATTTTGTTGATGCTGTTCCTATATTTTGGGCGTCTTTACAGTATTTAGAGTGGGTTAGACTTTAAAAATGAATGGTAGATACAATAAAAGGCAATATGTACACAAAAATATAATATTTATTATTTAAAGGCACCCTTCCACATATTTCACATCCCTCGCTAGACTAAAGTCTAAAATTAAAACTGAAATAAAACTCACAAAATATTTATATCATACTTTATAATTTCACTTAAAACAGATTTCATAGCGTAAATTATAGTTTTGCAAAATCTCAAAATTCATTATTCATGAAATATTGTTCAATGCAAAAAATAATTTTGATGATATGGAGGTATTCATAAGATCAAAAATATTTTTTGCGTTAATAAATACTATTAAAACAATATTCTTGTATATAAATCTTATACAGGGTATATCAAGACTGCTACCGAAAACGAAGCCGGGTGGTAGTTTAAGCGACTTCAGACACAATGCAACAGAAAAAGTTGCAGAAAAAAAGCAACAATTTTTTTTGTTATTTTTTTCCTTTGACCATATTTGGGTGGTAAATACATTTTTTCCTAAAATAATAGTGTATACCCTTTTATTTATAAATAATCTAAGGTAGAAAAATGTTTAAAATATTATTTTAGCAAAAACTATGGATTTACCACCCAAAATGGACGATATTTAAAAAATCATAAAAAATAACTGTCGCGTTTCTTTGCGAAATTTTTAGTCGCATTGTGTTTGTAGTCACTAAAACTACCACCGGGCTTCGTTTTCGGTAGCAGTCTTGAGATACCCGGTATACACAGAGCGTGGTGGCACGATAAAAGAAAAAAAATATGTATAAAAATAAATGAATAACGGGACAGAACTTTCTAATATTATATTATAATTTATTTATTTTTATAACACAATACTTTAAAAAATAAAACCGAATCATTACAAGTTATCACTGAACACGCGAAATACATATTATAATAAAATAACAAACGAAAAATACAAAATTAGAAATATAAACTACATTCACAAAGTAATTTATATTTGTAATACAAAAAATATACACAATGGATCCCACTATCAAAATTGTTTTCTTAACTTTAACATATCCCTAAAAATAAACTATCACATGATTAATACTAAAATCGTTGTCAATAATTCAACGTAGTATACACATTTTCTTATAGCTAACAACCTGACCATACATCTACCACAGAAACTTCTGTTAGAAAACATGACCATGCAAAGTATTAACGCTGAGCATTAAAATTCGACGAGTCTTCTTATTTTAATATCGTGTAGAAATTAGTCATAAAAGATAATAAAATACGAAGTGTTTATTGTAAGAGGCATTGGAGTAACAACGTAATACAAGGATGGAAGGGGTAAGAACGTTGACTCCTACATTTTATAGAGTTGACTCTCTTACCCCTAGTTTACTACTCTAATCTCATCATCATCATCATCATCTCAGCCACAGGAAGTCCACTGCTAAACATAGGCCTCCCCCAAGGATCTCCACAATGACCTGTTGGAAGCGGCCTGCATCCAGCGACTTCTCGCAACTTTAGTCAGATCGTCCGTCCACCTTGTAGGCGGGCGTCCGACATTTCGCTTGCCTGTACGTGGCCTCCACTCGAGAACCTTTCGGCTCCAACGGCCATCGGTTCTACGAGCTATGTGCCCGGCCCACTGCCACTTCAACTTGCCAATCCTATACCGTAATAAGGAGTATGTAAACTCTAGTTTACATACTCCTTATTACGGTGTTACTAACTACTATTACGGTACCCCATTGCACCTTACGTAAATCATTATCATTTACAGTAGCGCACTATATTGGCCCGTAATGGCCTATTGATGAGCACTGGACTGCTGTAAATCCAAGAGATCGTTGCTTGCCTTATGGTGTTGACAGGCTTTACATACAATAGATCCCTAAGATTCATATGCAGGTTTTCGGACGATTATGTTCTTACAGCCTTATCCATATACAGTTTATAAACCTATTTTAGCTATCGAATATGTGTTATCGAATATGCTTTGTCTTCTTCTTCTCGAAAGGGACAAAACATTCAATATAAAAAAAAAGTTTATATACTATGAGCCTTTAATCGTTAAAGTGGACTTAATATAATACATATTTTAAAGTTCTATTATTCTCTATATATCTATGTAATCCGTCTTCATCGCCAGCTTAGAATAGTTCTTTGCTAGACATAGGTATCTCCTATTGCATATATGTAATACGTATATTAATTATACCTATTTAATATTTACATGAAGTGCGTCGTGGCCTGTTGGTAAAACGGACTAGACGCGGCTGCCAACATGTTCACGGTGGTTGCGGGATCAAATCCCAGGGCACACCTCTTGACTTTTCGGAGTCATGTGTGTATTGACAGTCAATCACCACGCACTAAAACGGTGAAGGAAAATATCGTGAGGAAACCTGCATACCATAGCGATTTATAAGAATTTCTATGGTATGTAAGTCCGCCAACCCACACTAGGCCAGCGTGATGGACTATATGGTCTAACCACTCTCAATCGTACTTTCGATTGTAGAGTAGGCCCGTGTCCTGCAGTGGGACGTATATGGGCTGATACAATACAATACAACAATATTGACATACTCTTATCATTTTCAAAGAGACAATTATCCATAAAATCCATACTAGGTGATAACCAGTAGGCATAATATTTAAGATATACAAAGGAATACTAATTTGTCTGCAGTACTGTTAGGATCCCTTTTTATATCATTTCGATAATGGGATCCAATTTATTACGTGACAAGCAAATTACAAAAAATATCTATTCACGTATTTTAAGAATAGCAACTTGGTTGTACATATTGAAATCTTTTATTTTCATAAAATATGGAGCGGATAAATGTATGTCCGATTACTACAAACTAGTGGTAATAAAAATGGTTGCTTGTAAAGTCAGTTTACGGACGATAATTTTACGTGATAACGTCATAAAAAACAATGATGACAGATTGCATACTTTATGGAATAGAATTGAACTACAATGGACCCCCGGTAATCCGGCCCCTGTCTAATCCGGCACCCCCTATAATCCGACATGGTCTATTATTTATTATTGAATATTTTTTGATAATCTTCGCTAATGCATGATTGAAGCGGTTACAACTTGTACACACCATCACTATTGTGCTCGACGCGTAGGGTATTGCTTTGATTCTGAATTTCTGATTGCTTAGTTTGAATTTGACTACATGCGAGAGGATAGCGGTGCGGCCTAGCGTGTGTTCATTGTTTACATACATAAAAATAATCTTATCAGTGGATCTGTAATTTGTCGGATTACAAGGTACTCTTTTGTAAAAAAATTCAGACTATAGTCTTAACTGAGGCAGTACTCTATAATCCGACAAATTCGATAGTTCGACACTGCCCTGCAAAATGTATGTCGGACTGCCGGGGGTCCACTGCATTAGATCTAGATCGTGCCTCTCTATCATTTGTATGCGCTCTCGCTTGCACGCTCGGCTGTGGCGGAACGTGACAATGAGTGGGGGGGTTACTGTGTACTCCGACACGACGACGAGTGTTCAAACATCGCACGTAAAACTTCACGAATATGCGTAAATATCTTACATGATGTTCGAATCCTGTATCGTATGTCGTAATGACTAAGTTCGAAGTGTATGACAAGTTTCATAGAATAGTATTGATTTTTCATCGTCCGAACATTCAAAGTTTGTGTCGGAGTATACAGTAACCCCCCCAGGCATTTTCGTGCATGCAGCCGGCGTTAATTGATTTATAATGGATTCATAATACGTTATCAAGTAAAAAAATTAAATTAAATATACAACAAGCATCATAAGTATTATTTTAATATCTGAAACACGATCCAATAGCTACATCGTTAGATATAGTGAAAAAATATGCAGATGCTTTTAAATTATGATTCTTAGCTGACTATCGATGAACAAACCTGCATAGGCTAAAGGGTGAATTTAGACCTAAGAATTTACAAGAAACGTCAAACTGTGTGATATAAGACGTAGCATATCTGTGTAAATGAGTACTATAAGCTAATTATAAGTACATTTATATAATTAATATAAAATAATTAATGTATAATAAATTCGGTAATACGTTTTAAGCCTAGCTGGCCGATTATTATCGATTAAGAAGGAAAAATTGCCTTCTCTACTTTAAAAATATTTGGCGGTTCACAGCTCATGCACTGTTGTACTAACCTGGGAACCTATTATAAAAATCTAACACTTTCTATAAAATTTTCTTGAATTATACAATTTGATTACCGCGGATATCCGCCATCACGTTATGAATCATAAAATTTGTTTAATTAAAACGGAGTTTTACCATAAAGTTTTTATGTCCAAGTGCGATGACCTTAGATAAATATCACATACATTTCATTGACCGCAAAGTTTTCAAATAACTTAAAAAATAATCTTAATTTTTGCCCGTGTTTTGGCATTACGTATCACGTGGCTTAGTCATTCCTGTTAAAAATTCAAAAGATACTTTTTTCGTTGATAGTGATAATATTTAACTAATCTGGATTTCAATTTTATTGGCAGTTATTTTATTTTATTGTATGGAATAATTTTATTATTATTTAGTTACGATTTGTCCAAACAATGACTGTTTACTTACAGTCATCATTAGTGGACATAAATTAGATAATATTATGTACACTATATATTATTATACACTTACTTCGAGCCATGGACATCGTTGAAGGTATGTACCTTCAACTATGTATATGTTATCATCGACATATTATCCTTAAATACTATTTATAATATAAACTGGGACGGAGGAACAATATTACATAAAAATATATTAATTGCAAAATAAATTCGTCAAATATAACTATGATATTAAATATCTATCGTATGTTATTACTTGAAACACTGATCGTAGACTATTGTCATTAATATAGCGTCTTGCAACAAAGTTTATGGATACTTGGCATAAATATCTTGACATACACAAAGTTTATATAATAATAATTAAATTAAACATAATAATAATTCAATATAACTTATAAGTAATCTATCTTCTATCGGCGTGTGACGAAATTTAGAACCACAAATAAAATTTTAAAAACATATGTTTAATGCATTGTTTATGGTATATTTTCATAATATAAACAACTAGCATTTATAACGTAATATAGTAGTATTAAAACGTCCTATAAAATAAAATGTGAAATGAGAAAACCTGCTAATTTTTTTTTGACAGCAGCATGACAACAGCGCTTTCTATGCCATAAGACCATGGACGACCAATAATATGCATTCCATACTTTGTATGTCAACATATTCACTTCAGGTATCCTTAAACCCTTTTAAATTAAGCAATCATATTCTAGCAAAAACACCATGAGCATCTTATGATAATAATTATGCATATTCAATAAAACAGTCACTCGTTTTGAATAAGATAGAAGATAAGAGTAGTACCTACTTCTGGTAGCCCGCAGAGCAAGCTTTACCGTAGAACAGTGCCACAAATCCTCTGCCAATGGGGCAAGAGTTGTTCCTACTTTTGTTACCAACTTTTGGTAAACCAGAGAAGCAATAAATTTACCGTAAAACAGTGCCAAAAACCCTCTGCCCACGGGACATGAGTAGTTCCACTGCGCCTACTGATATCAGCAGGAGGAGCAAGGCAAGTATCGCCAGTACTGCCCTGCAGCGTCGCCGCCGCCGCTCGGCCCGGGCAAGTCGCCGGGACAGTGCCTCGCCACGCGGACCGTCTAGCGTGAACAGAGCGCTTGCTGCCTGGAATGACAAAAAATGGATTTAAGATAAAGAAAGAAAGGAAACTCATTTATTAGTCACATTAAGATGACGCACACACTCGTTTTAAATAAATTTATATATCTAACTTACAACAAAAAGAAAATAATAAAAAGATATATGATACATTTTATTTTATTTTTATTTATTAGAATCTCCAACAAAGAATACACTTTATAAGCTTTGCTGATGTACTGCTGCAGTTTGAACATTGTGTTCCTTCAATTAGAGATCACAACATGCAAAAGTACTGTACAACAGGAAAGAACTATGAAATAACTTATTCATAAAGTATCCATATAAAATTAAACGACAAAATTGACAAATATTATATTTATTGATATATATGACCTACTGGTGGTCTCTCATATGTGAGAGGCCATCTGGGTATGTACGAGACTGTCCCACCCTCACACCCACCACTGTAACTCCTGTGAGCCAGGATCAACAGTGGCACGCAATGTAATGACACCGAGCATTGAAGCTCGGCGAGTCTCCGGGAATGTCTAATTTGTCTTTAACCCGCAACGAAATTAATCAGAAAGTGAAATTAATAGGAGGAGGTGGAAATAAATTATTGTCCACTTCCCTCCGTGCAAAGCGGGCGACAAAACAATGAACTAAACAGGTAAATAACCTCGTAAAAAGACTTTTACAGCCGGAGAAGCCAGCTGTAAAGCACCGCGGATCACATCATCACTACATTTAAATGGGACCTATTATGTGAGCTTTTAGACTTGATTCCAATAATAAGTATGGCAAAAACGCCGGAAAGCATCTAGGGTATGTACAATCAATTTCTATTTCTACCGCCAAACAGCAGTCTAAATGCACTGTTATGTTTCAATTTGAAGGACCAATGTCCTTGTCCTGTAGCCAGAGTAAAAACTGGACATATTGAGATTTAAAATATGCCTCAGGATAGTGAGCGCAGTGGAATAACAAGCATTGATTTGTAATTCAAGGTGTTGTTTCGTTTTGCTACTGTCCATGAGCTGTCTCATCGCTTACCATCAGGCGAACATCACACCGTCTTGCCATTAATGGCAAAAAAAATTACATGACTGGACGAATCAGAGTTGAAATTATGCATAGATATTTGGCTTATTATTATGTTGCATACAATGTCATGAAAGAAGAAAGCAAAAGATATTAGATTTTTTTGTGGCAACATATTTCAACGAACAAATGGTTAGTGTTCCATACATTAATATGGAAGTATTATTATTATTATTATTTTCACACAAATATTTTTTTGTAAATAATCTTCGTTGTTACTATCTGTGACTTTTATTTTTTCCTTTCATAGACTATTTTCTATAATTATAACGTCAGTTTATTGCATAAGAATCTCCAAACAATGATTCCTGTTATAAAGAAGTTTCTGTTAGCTTCAACAGGTGAACATTATTTCAGGTGTTTTAAAAATAAAGTTTTCCTTAACGTTACTTATTACTTATTATTATACGACACCAAACATTTTTTTACTTTGTAATCTAGTCGAGGTGTTCCCAAACTTATATTTCATACTGCGACGCCCCTAAGAAATTGCAGTGCATTAATTAAGGTTACCCAAAATGATTACAATCAAGTTCTAACGGAATATCTTCATTAGAATTCTTGTGCATTATTATTTAAATACACGACCTTTGACTTTGTAATTGCTTATAACTAATAGCTGCGATTACCAAATTAATATTTATTACTACGTTTGAGCAATATACTATATTATGCAAATTATTATAAATTGTATTATAATTCATATTGCACTAACTTGATTAATAGTACTTATTTTGTATTAGAAAACTTGCAAGCAATCAAGATTTTATCTATATATATAAAAGAAAGTCGTGTTAGTTACTCCACTTATAACTCAAGAACGGCTGAACTGACTTGGCTGAAAATTGGTGGGGAGGTAGCTTAGAACCAGGAGAAGGACATAGGATACTTTTTATCACGTTCCCGGTTTCCCGAGTTTCTATTAGCTTATTAACATTTTCTCATACAAAATGTTCATGGGTTCGTAACTGTCATTGACATAAGTACATTATAACTCAATGGTAACTGTCAAACATTTAATGTTCATCCCGTCGATACGGTAAACTCTTCCCTCAAATGAAATAACGTATTTAAATAAAGGTTTCGAATCGACAACATATATCCATAATATTCGATGAGTGGCGTATTTTAGGTTTTAAAGATGTTAATTAATGACGTTAATAAAAAGTGATTGACGTTTAAATTGGTTGTCAAATATTTATGCATGCGTTTAGAAATTAATAGACAATTAAATAAATAATATTCACACGTAAGAATATTTAATTCTGTTCAAGATATAATGTCACTTGAAAATGAAAAATCTGTATTAAAATAACAATTTTACATATGGCGAATATTGCAGGGGTTCTCAAATTAGGCGTTGCCTGTGTCTTGAGAAACAAGTTAAATATAATTGTTATTACATTAATTGTGGGTGTCAGTGTGAGAAAGTGCTAATAGTGTATGTTTGTGTGTGTGTTATGTGTTATTTTGTTTACTTTTATCACGAATTTTTACAGTGGATTTTCCTTCGCTATAATTCACTGATAGAAATATTATACATTTGAAATGCTATGTCGAAGAAAATCGAAACCACTGAAGTTATTTCTATGAAAATTAATATTTCATCTCTTTATTACTAACAAAAAGTAATGGGATGGGATGAACAATGAAGAGAAAGGACGGGACGTATCGGGAAGTGACTGAATAGACGGGATGGGATGGAATTGAGCAGGACAGTAGGATAGCTACGTCATGTTAAGGTATACGAAAAATAACATGTATTTGGTGTGAAGTAAAATAAAAAAATATCTGCATCCAGGCAAAGGTGGGTCGGGCTTTTTTGCTATGCTAAATAATTGAATATAATATTTATCATATAATAACTAAACCATAGCGAAGCGTGGTCGGGTCAGCTATGGTATCTTTAAATTGATTTCAATGAATGTCGTCGGAGTAGTAACAGTGTTGTTATATCTCTGTAGCAAAACAATGATTTAAATCTGGAGAGATGTGATAGAACAGAATATAAGGTAGATAAAATGGGACAGAAGAATAGGTACAGGATGGGATTGGATAAGCAGTTTAGACAACGGCTGTCATGTTGATTTTAAATAAAATATGGACTGGAATCTGTATTTGCACCCAGGCGAAGCCGGGTCGGGCCGCTAGTTGTCTTATAAACCACACAACAACAAGGTGTAGTATTTTTTTAACGTAATGCAAATTTAATGTGATTCATCGACGAACACCCATAACACAAGTCTGAGGTACTTTTCCTTTTAAAAAAGAAAAAAGAGAATGCCTCAGGCAAGTCTGCCTGTATACTTTCAGTATATGAAGCTTTAAATAAAAATAAAATAAAATAACATAAGAAGAAAGGACACCATTAGAAGAGTAAGCATGCAGCCAATCAAAATGAAAGGACAGAGCAAAAATTGAAAATACACAACAATATCCTTCGGTTTCCAACAAAAAAATCAATTGGATTGAATAAACAAACATAAAACCAGCATAATTTTATTACCCTCGGCCTCCCACACACAGACAATTCCGTGCAAATATTACTTAGTAACTAAACTGAAGGTTCGCCCAAAATACTTTCACCAAAGTCCTTACACAGAAGCCGTATTGTTAATCACACAAACAGCGTAACTTATTCGTTAAACAAACATAAACCCATTTTTTTAATTGTTTTTTTAACACTAACTTCTTGGAAATTTATTATGTAGGTCACATGTAAGGGCGTTATAGCACATTCAAATTTATCTGTTTCGATATAGATTATATTTAATAAAGACAAATAACATAATTGTAATCGTTAAAATTTCGATTGACATACAAATATATAGACGTGATTCATTGACATGCATGCAAAAAGTTGGCGTTTTGGATTTTACTTATTCGTTAAACAAACATAAACCCAATTCTTAATTGTTTTTTTTTAACACTAACTTCTTTGAAATTTATTATGTAGGTCACATGTAAGGGCGTTATAGCACATTCAAATTTATCTCTTGCTATATCGACTATATTTTATAAAGATAAAATAAAATAATTGTAATCGTTAAAATATCGATTGACACACAAATATATAGACGTGATACATTGCTGATAACATTGACATGCATGCGCAAAACTGGCGTTTTGGATTTTAACTTTTAATATAATCATTAATTCAGAACATAAATTAGCTTAATGTCTTGGATATATGTAAAAGGATATTAAATTTTAGCGCTTGTAAACAGGTTGACTGCCTCAGTGGCGTAGTACAACTACAAAGCTGAGGTCGCGGGTTCGAATCCCGAGTCGAGCAAAATGATATTGGAATTTTCTATTCATTATATATCAGCCCGGAGTCACATATGCTCGATATGACGATACGCTCACCCCCTGTCAAATCGTGGGACGTAACATCAGGGCGAAGTGTGGATATCCTGACATTTCTGCCTACCCTTTCTGGCATAAGACGCGTGAGTTTATGTATGTGTTATATAAAAGGGTAACATTAAATTAAATCTAATAGGCAGCTTTTAACTACTTAATTGGATTGATTGTTTTAAGATTAAGAAATTATTTAAATAGCAGCACCTATCACGAATATGGCCTTCGATATTGTTCCAACGATCCTATTACAAAGTTTGGTAACCGATTTTATGGATATTGATCTTCTTTCATCCTTAACTTAGAGGGGGTCTGCACCTAATTTAGTAAAAGAATTAGCTTTGAAATGATATTGCCAAATAATTTGCCTTATAATTTCAACCTTGTCCTTTTCAGATTCTGATAGTTGATGTTCTGTAAAAAAATAATTATATTTTCTGAAGTTGGATAATGTAATTTGGTATGCAATAAATAGTCATTGTATTGCTTCTTTCACCCCGGCACACTTTAAATATTTCAATCAACATACCCCAAAGCTCTCAATCGCCCATGTCAGTGTGTAAGACGAAATAAACATAACAGTGATGACACAACAACTTCTGATTCAAACTGCCCACATGTACAGACGTTATGAAAGTGAAGTAATGTTACATAATTAACTACGTTTATAAAAATAAACATCAAACACTTTCCCGTTTACTTACATTGTAATGTTTTTACTGTTGTAGAATGCAGTGGCTATGGCAATGAAAAAAGTATAATTGGTGTTATTATGTTATGTCCATATAGCCAGAACATTGTAACCAGAGTAACTACTGGACATTTTGAGACGTAACTTTTATAACTCAGGATGGCGAACACAGTGGAATGTCAACCATTGCTTGGTAATTCATGGTATTGTTATTGCTATGATCCATCAGCGGACATCAGACGAATGGCGAGCAAGTCGAGCCATTCTTTGCAATAAAAAAGAAGAAATCAACACATGTAATTTGCACGCATACAGTAAGCCATTGAATTTGTTTCTAAACCCGGCAAACCGCTATAAATAACTTTTGTTTGAATGATTTCTTGATATATCTAACTTCAAATTAATGTCAGCCAGCAGGCAAGTTATACAATTGTAAGCAAAATCTAAAATATGCATTAGAATTGTGTAAACTCGCAAGTTGGAATAGAGATAGATAAAAGAAAAATATGTTGTTAATTTCTTCTCTACCTAACGGCCAACGCAGACCTGGACAGCACGGCAAGGGATATAATTGTTTTTACCAAAAGGAATTCAAAATATCTGTTGGGAATACGACATAAATTCCAATGGTTTGAATTGTTGTGGCGGCATCACAAAATCTTTTGGTGAAGAATTTAATCACTTGCCATTCCGTTCTAATCTGCGCTGGCTTTATCTCGTCTGAAACTCGGAAACCCAGCCAAAACGACATTCTTAGCTGTTACTGCAATTGCTATTAGCATATTTTGCTACTGAGCTGCAAAGCTTAAAAAAAGATAGTTTCTTGTCGATAATGTTGTTTAAATAATAATTAATTGCTTATTTATCGATGGTAGTGCTCCAAACGTGCCTATCATTCTGGTGTTACGATGGCTATCTGAATCATATCAGATGGTCACCAGATGCTAAGTGACCACTGTCACCCATGAATGTCTATAACACTTGGATCATTGGTGTGTAGCCAGCCCATCAAATCGGGATGGGAGCGGGAAGGAAAAAGGGTGGGAAGAGGAAAGGGGTATTAGGCATCTGACAATCTCACGCACCGAATGAAACGTGATAGCTTAGCTTAAGCTTCAAGTCGATCTTCTGTGAGACAGTGGTACTGACGCGGACGTGTCCTATTCATGCGTTATGACTGACAGCGTGGCTCTACCACTTGATAACATAGTATAATTGTTTTTAATTATCATTTTTTAAATTGAAGAACCATTAAAGGCAATTAGTTAATCAATTACACATTTCAATTACACCAAACGGCTTAAAGTTTAATTGGTGAAGCGTAATAGTGGGAGAATAGCGGATTAAAAAAGATTTCAATTTAAAATTCATATTTCAAATATTTAACACGAGACCTAAAAGTGTAGAAAATAAACGAATAAATTAGATTACCTCAGTCATGGCTGCCTTCAGCCACAGCAATTTCACAATTAAACTTAGTCCTCTTCTAGTAGATTCCTACCGTGTTTATCCATCGACTTCCTATAACCTTTGTAGTTCATCTGGCCACCTTAATTAAGGACATCCGATATTCATTGCCAAGATATTAAACAAATAGATTTTACAGGGAATGTCCATTAAAACCTAATCCCTAATATTGACTCTATCGCACGAGGTCGATTCACACTGCACGATACTCTCGCGAGGTCGATTCACACTCTACAATATTCGAGGTCTTGTATAAAGCTAATTAATTATTGTTTCTCTTATCTGTATTGTAACAGCTTGTTTAAATAGAGATTTTTTGGAGCAAGGTTATAAAAAAATAGGCCTATATACGATTCATCATCATCATCATCATCAGCCTATTCGCGTCCACTGCTGGACATAGGCCTCTCCTATGGCACGCCATTGGGCTCGATCTTCAGCCCAACGTCTCCAACCGCTACCAGCGGTACGATATACGATTATGGGGTATGAAAATGTAATCGTTTTCATTTGTTAAAGAATTGAATATTCGGTCATGATATTGTAATACTATTTAATTAAAATGCATACTAAATACGTTTTAAACATAAGCATGTCATAGGGGATAAATTATCCGTTCGGCTAACGAACATTGTGCGCAATGGTGGAAAACTCGTTACAATGATTCAAGCGAGTGTTGCGTTTCAATTAACTATTGGACATATTGAGATTCCACATCTTATGTCTCAGGATGACGAGCACAGTAAAATGCCAAGCTGCAGCAAGCAAGATATTGTTGGGTTTCACTACGGTCCATGGGCGTTCGTGCCGCTTCCCATCACGCAAATGGCATGCTCGTCTCGCCATCAATAGCAATAATAAACAAATACTCATTAGACCGTGTTTAATGAGTTTTGAGATGTTATAGAGATTAAAAGTCCTAGTTTTTATCGAATTTTAAGCTTTGTATATTTCGTATATATTATTTATAATTTTAAAGTAATAATCCAATAAAATTAGAAATACTGAAGCAGTGGAATCTACAACCAAAATATATGTGAACAAAAATAATGACCTCTGTAAAGCATAAGTAGGTCAGCTGCAAACCAAATCAATAATTAACTGCCCCCCACGTAGTAACAATATATCCTAAGCTAAGTAATAGTTAAAATTTCAATTAAGCAAGACAAATGCGCCAATAAGGCAGTGAACGGACAATCGTGGGATGTGGTTAATGGTAGTTGGACAATACAAATTAGTATAATATGTAGTGTGTTGTGTTCGATTGAATTTAAATATTAGTTTGTTGTCATTGGGGTTTATAGAAATTGAATGGTAATTTTGTTGTTGTACTTGCTAAATTGATAAAAGTCCTATTAGCGATTTATGTGACAACTTATTTGTCATCAATTTCGATGACTATCGCTTATCCTGCGGATTTCGACTTTCATAGTACCAATAATCCTAGGTTACGACACATTCTAAGTTATGTGCCATTCCAGTCATATAATTGACAACAAATATTAAGGGACTTGTTCTATACTATAGTAAAGAAAGGCTTTCTAATAAATTTACGGCTCACCTAAAGTTCGAATTTAAAAAAAAATAAAATTTATGTACGCTGATAAAAATGGCAACGTGTCCTTGCAACACTTTCAAAAACAAGAGTTATAGATTATGCTTGGATGTCGCAAAGATCTCATCTTAATATCCAATCTCCTGCCATTAAATAATGCATCAAATATTACCAATCTGAACTTTTGACTTCAGCCGCCGTAAAACAGTGCCTTCTAGGCATAACATTAAAGTGACGCAACGCGTAACTCATCAAATTCTAATCAAAATCATGATATCAAGTCCCATGGCGGTTACCCACGACATTTAAATCTTCAGATCGTAATCGGATAATGAAAACGTTAATGTGCGGCTATCCCAGCCTTCTCATACTTTCACAAGCTAATGTCAAGTGTTTTGTTCTCAGTGACGTAACCGACACGACCACGTAATTTTGAATTGGCCAGTATCAAAAGTCATTTATGTCGTCACGTGTGAACACTAATTGTAAGCGCCTATAAATATGAGATATTGTGTGGTGTAATGTTTCGTGGTCAGCACCACAAGAAAATTTGTTATCTTAGGCCGATTCAAAAGTATTACTTACCGTGTTATACCTTGATATATTTTCTTTGCCTCAAAAAGCAAAAAGTCGAAAACCTAAAATATATAGAGTTTGTACATAATACTACTAACATAGTATTGTTAAAGTTACAGGAAGTCGCTGAATACAGGGCGACTCCAACAGGTCGATGTGGAGACCCTTGGGGGAGGCCTATGTTCAGCAGTGGACTTCCTGTGGCTGAAGAGAGTATGACGTTGTGAGAGTGTCACCTCTAATATTTGCGGTCTATGATTCAATAGTCGGCATAAATCCTATTGTCTATGCCAATCAACGCCTCCGTTGCGCTGATTGGTTGATTCATTTCTAACATCTGTCAAATTTGACGTACGAACTGTCATCGGTGCTCGCTTAAATACGCGTGTAACGTCGCTCGCGTCCTCCTTTTCATAACCTAAAAGCCGCGTGCTACCACGCGTCTTTCCGAACCCGCTGGGGTTCTTCGTACTTGGCGTTTTAGGCGTTCTTCTTCTTCTTCGTCCTTGGCGTTTTTCGCCTACTTCGATTGCTTCCGCCACAGAGAGCTGACTCCGTGCTTACTGCCCGCTTCGCTCCGCACCGCTTCCTGCCCGACTGTAGTCGAGCCTGCGCCGCGCCGCTGATCTGCGCACCGTGTCCGGCCACGTGGCAGCAAACTTCGCCGGCGAGCTGTAGCCGGGTTCCGCCACGTGCCAAAGACCCGGATCAGTGTCCAACGAAGGCCAGTGACTCCTGTTGCATACCACCAGCAACAGTGCCGGGTGTAAATAGTGATGCGAATTTATTAAAGCCCGAACCACGAAATTACCCTGAGTTCTCATTTACATACCTACCCCTACCTGCGGGCGGCCTAACCCGCCGCAAGAGAGAGAGAACTGTTGTAAACACAAAATTGAATGATAGAACTAATGAATACATATAAATATTCAGTATTTTTTTTTAATTTCGTATATATCATCTTGATGTTGATGAAGAGCAATACCAACATGACAATGAATCAAAATATTTACCTAAAAGTTGAAAGAATTTTAACAAGCTCACTACTGACGAGGTCGCATTACAAATGTTAAAAGGTCCTTAAACGTTGCTGACCTCAATCGGTTGTCCTCTGGAAGATCTGGCGCGATGAAAAACGGGTTTATTTAAATATAGCCGGAGTCATACAAAAGCGATCATTTCTTTTTCCGATAGATGCTGTTGCCAGGTATTTGAAATGTATTTATTGGTCACGTAGGCAATTTAAAAGCTCTTATGACAAGTCAATATACATAGAACTTAATCTCTATATACAATATATTTCCTATACTTAGTATTACTTATTTTAATTTAACGAAGGAACGAGGTTTCGCCCTCGTTCCATTTTTTCCATTCGCCCGATCTTTGGCAGCTTCGATTGTAAGACCATTGCCTCTCATATATGTATTTCTGAATAGTCCGCTGATTATAAATAATTCTTTGTATATATAAATGGACAAGGTATGACTTGAGAGACGATAAAGATTGGCTGAAGAAGGAAAGAGCGACCGAGTTTATTATCTGTTAGAATATCAGATAGAGAGAAAAATAATGATTTTAGCTATCTGTATCAGCCCATATACGTCCCGCTGCAGGGCACGGGCCTCCTCTACAATCGACAGTACGACTGAGAGTGGTTGGCGGACTTACATACCATAAAAATTTTTATAAATCGCTATGGTATGCAGGTTTCCTCACGATGTTTTCCTTCACCGTTTTAGTGCGTGGTGATTGACTATCAATACACACATGACTCCGAAAAGTCAGAGGTGCGCCCTGGGATTCGAACCCGCGACCACCGTGAACATGTTGGCAGTCGCGTCTAGTCCGTTTACCAACAGGCCACCACGCACTATTTTAGTTTTAGATTTTAGTTATACAACAGAATATTTCCAAACTGCATACGGTTTTGGATATGATATTGCAAAATCTCATGTTCGTAAAATTTTTATATCTGATTTCCGGTAAATGCGACCGGAACTTGTTCGTCTCTTTAACTGAATCACTTTTAGAATACATTAAAATGCTTGCAACAGTGCGTATATCCGGTGCATTCACCCCTAATAGAGGACTTTTAAAAACTTAAGGAACTTTCGTTTCTCTTAAATCTGCTTTTGGTCTTGTTACTGTTGCAGCGAGTAGACTTCTGACAGGATCTTAATACTTTTACGAAATTACTAGTTAATTTCTTCTTTTCATTATTTTACTTTCGTTAGGTCATATATTATACATAATTATATCGCAAACATTCCAACATTGTTGTACTTAGCGAAATCAGGATCTTTTGCATTTTAGAAATTACATATCATTTTATTCCTAAACTAATATTAACTACATTAAAGTGCATCCGAGGTGCCCGACATAAATTAATAAATAAATACACCCAACAGTCACATACATAGTCCTGACCCCACACTAAGATCGAGTCTTGTGTCGTGGGTATCAGGAACTACGAGAGACTTTTCGGTCTCACAAACACCCAGACCCGGAAGAAATATTTGTGGGCCGCACAAACATTTCTCTCGGTGCGGGGATCGAACCCGCGGCCTCTCGTTTCACAGGCGGCGTCTAACCAACTGCGCTACGGAGGCTGTCATAAGAATCAAACTTAGCCGTTTACCATTAGCATGTTCGCACCGTTAATGTACGAAAGCATCTTCAATACAATAGTACATAATTAAATAAACATATTTAATATTGACAATAAAATAAACGGTGCGATGTCGCGTGCGAGAATGCGTCGGCTATTAATTAAACGGTTGCGAAAACCGGCGGCCACGACCAAACGACGCCGTGTCAAGATCAGCGCACCGCATGGCGCAACCGACTAACGTTTACTGCTCCCGACGTACGACGGTACGATTTATCGGTAGGAGGTTTTTAGATAAGATTTAATATAAGAGCAGTGCAATACCGGTAGAGACTACTTGTACTGTTGCCTAAAAATGTACAGGTGAAACTATAAAACGGCGGGTTTTATACTAATGTATCTAGTGGTTGTTATCCGATATTATAATACTAACAAAATAGATATGTAAAATACTTCAGAAGTACCGAGGCTTCATAATTCATTAAATTAGTTAAGAAAAACGGTGCAATAAACCAATTCAGTGTCCCTTTTTTATTATACCATACACAATTCTAGTATACAAAAAAAATGACAAGTAAATCGTTAGCATAGCGTTCACCGGATCATAAGTGATATGATCACAGCAGAACCAAACAACTCCATGAATTAAAAAGCATGCTCAAAGTTCCATTGCCCTCGCCATCCTGAGACATAAGATTTTAAGTTTCAATATGTCCAGAAGTCACTTTGGCTACAATTTCCTTCAAATCTTTCTATATTATAGCTAGATTTTATATTTTCATGCATTAGCTGGTCAAAATTCAATTAATATAGATATATTCCCAACATAAGAGTAATTAGCTTTTAATATATTTACAGATTAATAGTAAAATGCAACCTCATGCATCTAAGGGCATTTTACTATTCAATGAGATCTTTTTATAGGACGTCTCTACTTATGTATTTTAATAAGAAATGATAGTAAAGTTACTATCAGAGCATGAATGAAAATAAAAGAAAAACCAAAATAAGTTAAATTAATATGAGACGTAAAAATATCGTATCGGATGGTGTAAACTTTCGCTAATATTTAAATATGTTTATTAACTATTGATAATAATATTATACTTCGCTTGATCTTCTCACAAAATTATATTTTGTGTAGTGTTTGAACAGTTTTGTCACTTAATCCAATATCAATAAAATCATTAATTTTAAATTAATGATTTTATTGATATTGGAGTGTTTACAAAATACTTAAAGAAAACATTTAATAGTGAAGGTTTTTAAGATAATAGTTTAAAGAATTACATCATTATTCATAAAAACTATAATACGACTTAAATAATATATTATTAAAGTTATGATATTACAATGAACCTTTCGATTTTGGGGCAAAAAATCTAGAGCGGATAAAGTACTTTGAGTGAATTTTAATTGATATTTTTTTAGTATTCAAACTTTATATCCGATTGTATTAAAACCAGCTAGCCCTGCCGACCCCAATATTATAACCCAAATAATTAAACAACCCTATATTAGATGGACCTTTATTAATTAACAAATTATTACGTTAATATAATAAGTTTAAACAAAAACAAAATATTTTGCGTAAAAGCGCTTTTGAAACAAGCCAATTCATAATATATAAGAAAGCTCAAGTGCGAGAAGGCGCCTGGGTTGGTACCATCGCAATGTCTATTTCTCCCGCCAAACAGCAGTGTGAATGTGCTGTTATGTTCTGGCTAGCCAGAGAGCCAGTAACTACTGTACATACTTAACATCTTATGGTGGCGAACGCAGTGGAATGCCAAGCATTGTTTTTTAATTAATAATAAATAATACGTATAACGTTTATTTAAAATAACACAATTACAAATTACAGAAACATCACCACAGGCCCCCAACCTAGGCACAGTCTGTTTCTTAGGGTACCAACTTAGAATTCCCACACACAACAATTCAAGGTATTGTTTGGTTTTGCTACTGTTCATGAGCAGTCATATCGCTTACAATCAGGCCAACGGGTTGCTCGTCTGGGCATTGTTTGCAAATTTTTTTCTTTATTGAAAAACTTATCTCAAACAATACGTATAGATATATTTTAAATTTTATTTGTAATTCCATAATTCGTCACAAGCCAATAGAAGATAGATTATTGTATACTACAAAGCGTCTACACAGGGATTTAATAATGTAACTTGCGTTTAAAAACTGTCAGAGCTTTAAATGACACGGCAAGTGGGATATCTAATGAGTTTGTTCCACTTTCTCCCGCGCGAATAAACCTAATAAGTGTTACGTAATGACAAACATGTTCCATTACACAGGAAACGTCAATGCGGAATGCGGACGCACTTCAAGAAAACTTAGTACTTTGACTTATCAATTACACGTATCAAGTAATAGTTCTTGGTTTATCGACCCGAGTTAAAATTATAAGTTTATGGCTGTCTAAGAACAAATATTTCGGGAACGTATCGGTAAAAGAAAATAGAGATAAAATGAAGACTAAGAAAAAAAGTATATTTTAGGGATTCAAAGTTCACATAAAAACAAAGCAATTGGATTCAATTTATATTTTCGTTATTTATTTTTTTATGTGGCTTAAAAATATGCGAATATTGTTGAGGTATGATACATTCGAGCGTATTGTAATGTTTTATCTCCTGATGTTGTCATTGAAGACCAAAATAAAAGTAAAACAATAATAACTTTTGATACTGACATCTTTTCATTTCAAAGTTTTATTTTCTGGTGAAGGTATTATATATGTGTTAAATAATCTTATCTTTAATTTATGTGTACAATGTAAAATATTGTATATATATATATATATATATATATATATATATATATATATATATATATATATATATATATATATATATATATATAAATTTGATTTCGGAATATAGCACAAATGTTTTTATTATGTCAAACCAAGCTTACACATATTGTTTTTCTATACAGGTCCGGCAAACAAGCAGACAGGTCACCAGATAGAAAGTGATCACTGCCGCCCATGAAAATAACTCTTGGATCATGAACATACTTGTTGCTGGCCTATAAAATCAGGAGAGGAGCGCGAAGAAAAAGAATAGAAAGAAGTAAGGGGTATCGGCTATCGCGTATTGCAATCTCGCTCACCGAAGGAAACGCGACAACAAAGTCGCTTGACGTCGATTTCCTTTGAGGCATTGGTACCACCCCGGACAAGCTTGCCGATTCATGCCGAGTCATGACTGACAACAGCGTAGCTCTACCACTATTTATGTAACTAACAAAGATAACAAAGATTACCCGCATGATTATAATTTAAAATAAACTAAGATAACTCGTGTCCCGAGTATGCAGGCCGCTCTCTGATAATATTTGCATACTAATAGTGTCAATGGAGCGGGTCGCGGCGGCAAACACCTCGGAAATCAGTTATGTCACCTTCCGTTGCGAAGCTACTCATTCCGTATGATTCTTGATATTTATGGCGGTTCCGATTAATACTCTTTGATATCTTAGGGCTCAGGATGTCAAGCGCACTGAAATGCCAAGCATTGCTTTGTAATTCAATATGCTGTTTGGTTTTGCTACTGTTGTATCGCTTACCATCAGGCGAACGGCACGGTTGTCTCGCCATAATTTGCAATAATAAAAAAACTCGGCTTAAAGAAAAATAGCGTGTTTTAAAATTATCCGAAGTTATTGCAATTTCGCGACTGATACTCTAATGTTTTTTGTTGAATCGTATTGGAAATTTTATTTTTCCGTAATTAATTTAAAACCGCAATAAAATTATTTACATGTAAAGCTCTCCGTGTATGAGTGAAAATGTAATATCTGCATACTTTTAATGGAAAAATATTAAAAACGCAACATATGCCATTATGGATTTTACGTACTTAAGTCGTGGTAAGAAGATTTTCTATTTATTGATTGTCAACGTTTCCCTACGTATGAGCTATCTAAGTAATACACTTTGTTTTCGATATTAAATTGTATTAGTCATAATATCAAATACATGTGAGATGTAAGATAATACAGTTCTTCACGCATGCTCTATTATAAACAGATTAGAAAGTTACACTTGTTTAAACAGTGTTTCCCTGTCTGCAATCAGATAATGATTGCTGGAAGTAATAGATTCCTCGTTGTCTGTTCTTATTTATTTCCTTTTCATACACATATGTTACTCCAGTATCTGAATAAGAACAGATATGCAACTAAAACGTCCACAATTAACCGGAATTATTTCTGTCTTTAAATACGAGGAGTTCGGCCTATCGCCCAACCCACAAATTACATTTTTTTACAAAATTAACTGCTTTGTATTAAGACATAGGAAATATGCTTTGCTCGCAAATAACAATCTCTTTTCTGACGCTCATAGTAACCTATTAAATGGGACAAATACAAATCTAAAATTAGAAAACTACCCTTCATCATATAAATCATATTATATTTATTTTCATCTGTAATGTATGTTCGACTTCGATTTTAAAATAATTCATATTACTACTGGCTGCTAGATTTCTGTCTGAATCACATTCTTGCATTCAAAAGGCCACAACCAACTGCCATCGACATAGCGCCATTCAGGTATGATATAAATAACCAAATGAACGCGCTAATTGCACCCAGTAATTAAAACGTTAAATAACATGTAAATACAGTGTACCGTGGCTCACAGTCCTGAGTATTCAGCCGTCATGAAGTTGTCAAACTGTTGCGCAACTGGGCCAGTATTCGCGATTGCAATATTCCTCGATCTCTGTAAGTAATCTGCATCTAATTAGTTACAAGAGTAGTCATACGATTTCTGCTTGTAATTTCCAATGTAATCGTGTTGCATCAGGAGCTTATGATTATTATCAAATTGAGTAAGAAACTGATCGAAATTGAATGCTAGATGCGGGCCGTTTCCAACACATCCTTCCTTCCGACATGGCTGAAGAGGAAAAAGCAAATGCATAATATCATCATCACAAGAAGATCATTCACAAGAAATCTACTGCTAAAGATAGGTCCTCAGAGATTTTTACAGGAACTTTAAAATAACTTGAACTTTGAAATATCATTTAGCTTCTTTTTGTCGTCTAATCATATTATTTTCGCGTTTCTAACAAGCATTGGACTAAGTTCTAAGGTTATGGACTAAGGTCTATCCAATATCTACTTATCACTATACTACAATATGCACTGTACATAAGCCATTTCAACGTTCTTTAACATTTTTACTTTGCTCGACCCAGGATCTAACCCGGAGCCTCAGCTTTGTAACCGTGCCGTAGTACAACTACGCCACCGAGGCAGTCATTTGTCGAAGAACCATATTTGAAAGATGGTAATTGTCTCGTAGTTAAATCTAAAATGGATTTTGCAATTGTAGCAATTTACCGCCCGCCTTCTATAAAAAAATATTGACAATTTTATTGACAGTCTTGATAAAATTTTGAACTCATTATTAATGTTTAATACAGTGGCTGTTATTGGTGACATTAATATTAATATATTAGATTCAGCAATAGACCCAAACACTGATACCTATCTTAATCTTTTGGCATCCCACGGACTTTTGGCGACCCATACCTTTCCAACTCGACTTTCTACCTGCCTCGATCACGTAATGTTAAGAACTAACAAATTATCTACTACTTTGGTTCTTGACTCACTTATAACTGACCATGCCCCAGTATTGTTCTGTTCTGACATTAGACTTTAGCGTCGGAAGGTGAAAGATACATCAAAGCACATTGACCTGCCCGCAGTGATTAATGAACTAATTAAAACCGATTTTTTTTCCTTGATTTATTCTACGAACGATGCCAACACTGCTGCATCTGAACTGGTTTTAAAAATTAAGTCTGCAATAGAAACCCATAGTAAGCAAATCAAAATCCCTTGCCGTAAAAGATGCATCAAACCATGGGTGACACCTGGCTTGCTAAGATGTGTAAGGCACAGGGACAAGCTCCATAGATTGACAAAAGCACAACCAGGTGATGCCGTTCGCGAACTGATATACACAAGATATCGAAACTTCTGCAACAACTTACTAAAAAGACTAAAGACAGCACATGATTCAAATGAGTTAAATCGAAATAAAGGCAATATGAAACATATGTGGAGCACTGTTAATAAAATCTTACATACCAAAGGTCCCCAATCATGTCCACTAGACCTCCTCCAATCCCACGGAAACGAAATTGAATCTGTGAACCATGTTAATAATTACTTCGCCAATATCGGTGAGGAGCTGGCTTCTAGGATTATACGGGATGACACAGATAGTAGTGTGGGCTATGGGAGTATAACATCACCTAAGTCGTCGATGACAATATTTCAAACTGATGAAATAGAAATAGAATCCCTAATCTTAAACCTACGTAGTGATTGTTCTGCAGGAGCATATGGTATACCGGCAGCAGTCCTTAAATTGGCCAGACATGTCCTGATTTCCCCCATAACTACCGTTTGTAATTTATGTTTAAGCAAGGGTGTGTTTCCGGATATTAAAACAGCAGTCGTCATTCCCATTTATAAAAGCGGGGATAAGTACAGCCCCAGTAACTATCGGCCAATATCTATCTTGACCGCGTTATCAAAAATTCTCGAAAGACTTTTAAATAGCAGTCTCATTAAATTCTCTAAAAAAATAACCTAATTGCCGAGAACCAGTTTGGTTTTAGGAAAAACAAATCGACGGAGGATGCTGTATTAAAATTTATCGGAAAGCATTGTTAAACAATTAGATAATAAGGCCAAAGTAATAGGCATATTTTTGGATCTCCAGAAGGCTTTTGATACCGTGTCAATTCCCTTACTTCTCTCAGCCCTGGTCTGTCGAAGCTACGCACAGCGTTGCGTTGCGCGGAATGCGGTGCCAAACTCGGTTTTGTATGAAAAACATTGACATTGACATGACGTTCCGCCGCAGTATGCGTCAGCCAGCGTCTGCGGTGAGGGGTCAACTAGGTGACGGGTAGACTGGTCTTTTGTGCTGTCACAGTGTGCGTCGGTGTAGAGGGAAAAGTGCGGTGAAGCGCGGGGCGGTTACACCGCACAACGTGCCGTCACTCTCGTCATTTCGTCGCGGTAAGCGTATTTGCGCAATGGAATTGTTTGAGGACAATATTTTTATCAATTTTCGTTTGGTTTAAACTTTCGTTTAGGCTGTGGCGCGTATATCGACTATATGCTGCCGCACAGTACGTTCAATACAGTTCACGCACGTTCCCAATGACAATGGCACAATATCACACCACGTAGGAATAAAATTTTAAAACCTTGCTTTGGTAAAAGATACAATTAAAAAGTAAAAATATTTTTTATTTAATAAGTACAAGATATAAATAAACCAATAAACTGGAGTCAATTACATTTATTTTATTGTTATAAAAATGGAGAACGGAATTATATGTTAATTGTTCTAAGTACCTAGTACCCCATGCTTTTTAACAAAATATAGCAACGGAATTAGTTCGCAACTGATCAGGGTACAATTGGAGACGATTTATTAGTAGGTTTCTATATACATTCAGTCTTTATCCCTATTCGCAGGGCACTTTATCAGCCCATATACGTCCCACTGCAGAGCACGGGTCTCCTCTACAATCGAGAATACGATTGAGAGTGGTTAGGCCATACTATAGTCCACCACACTAGCTGACCTTATCCCTAATAAGAAATACGAAATACAAACAACAAACCCAATAAAAACATCAATCGTTTAAGTGCACGCAATTTTTATATAAGCCCGAAAAAGCAGCTACAAAAAATCTTATGATGAGTTTTGAATCAGCCCATATACATACATTCGTTGTATAATGGTTGTATATTATCGTCGTAGTTATTTACAAAATTCACCTGCAAGATATAATAAACTATCGCCGTTCGACACAAGTAGCACCACTCTCCTAGCACCTGGAGTGCATCATGTGACGACATGGTGCAATCTTAAATATGTAATTCCTCAACTTAGTATCAAGTTCTGTGTTTTCCCCTTTTTTCCATTCCCATTCCATTAAAACCCCCTCTATATATATTGTAATTTGTGCTACTTACACCTACGCATATATATTTTGAGCTCTGTGTTATAAATTCTGTTAAATACTAAAATAAAATTATTATTGTAAAAAGTATCCATCAGTATTGTTCCAGGTTTTGCTTGTGACAATTTTATAAGAAAATAATTAATCGTTATGGAATTTACTTTTACCCAATTACGGTACGATCGATAACGATAATGTAAGAAAGGATATCTACATAAATCCAGTGAAATTTAATTTGATCTGACAATAAGTTGTTTAGCCGAAAAAGGATGTATTCAGCACACGTGTATTTCATTAGAATGATACGAACCACTTTTATCACGTATCAATATTGCGAAATTTGTCTCGTAAATATATATACCCAGTTTATTTAAAATGACGCACAAACATTTTTTTAAAGAAATTATATATATTTTCGAACATAAATTATTGTTATTTGTTGTCATGGAAATTCAAGTAAACTTCAATGCGAAATTGTCATAGTAACGTTGGTTGTCAATGAACGGTTCTCCCATTGGTCAACGGTTTTACGCACAGAGTAAAACCTATACGTGGACCACCTTTTTTGTTGTTATGTGAACTACGTTGCATGACGTCATTACGTTGCCGCTTACCGCAGTGCCGCGCGTATCCTTCGACAGACCAGGCCTTAAAATGGAATGTCTTGGTGTCAGAGGAACAAGTTTAGAAAATTTTTCCAGTTACTTGAAAAATCGGACATAAATTGTTAAAATAGGTCACGCTTCAAGTAGTTATGCGACGCCCACTTTCGGTGTTCCTCAGGGAAGTGTACTGGGTCCAACTCTGTTCCTTCTGTATGTAAACAACTTATGTACGAAACAATTACATCAATGTAATATTATTGCTTATGCTGACGACACAGTTTTAATTGCACATGGTCGAACTTGGGATGTAGCTCGACAATACGCCGAAAATGCATTGACTGAGGTCATGGTATGGCTTAGGCAAAATCTACTAACACTAAATATTGCAAAAACCAAATACATTACATTTTCCCATAGACTCCACACTCAGCCTAAAAACTTATATATTAGAGCACATAATTGCCATAACAATATTGCTTGCATTAATTGTCCATCCCTTTCACGTGTTCCCAACATTACTTATCTTCGTGTCACAATCGATAGCACTTTTACGTGGCACTATCACATTAATAATTTAGTTATAAAAATAACGAAGCTTTTACCAATCCTCAGGAAACTGCGCCGTTGTGCTGACTTTAAAATACTGAATATTGTGTATTCCGCGCTAGCTGAATCATTAATCCAATATTGCATAACAGCATGGGGTGGAGCTGACATGTCATCCATGCTTCGACTTGAGCGTGCACAAAGAGTGGCACTAAAAGTAATGACTCGCAAACCAAGAAGGTATCCCACACAGGCATTGTATCAGGAGTGTAAAGTGCTATCTGTGAGACAAATCTACGTGCTCCGGATCATATTAAAAAAACATTCCTCACAACCTTTTACCAAGAATGCAAGTAGCAGGAGGGCTAATGTATGTCATACTACCCCGCACAGAACAATGTTAGCGCGGCGACAGTATTTTATAGATTCCTCACGTATATATAACAAAATTAATAAGCTAAAGCGAATATATCCGCTTTCACTGAACAAATGTAAAAATAAATCGTGGTTGCAGAGTCTATCATACAAAGATACTGAGAATTTACTAAAATGACAAACACACACACACACACAAACACACACACATACATACAAACACACACACACACACATTCACATTTTATTACTTTATATTTTTTTATATTTTATTGTTTTCCGAGTTATATGTTATACTAATTATACTGTTGTGTAAACATGTAAGGCACTTTAACTTTAATCTATTAGTGGAAAATGTTTTTTTTTGCTGTAGTTACTTACTGTAAGGAGAAGACACTGGTTCCTGTAACACAGTTTATACTAGCACAGAAGCCGGGGCTTTCAATAAATTAGTGTATGTAAACTTTTCTGCCAATAAAGATATTTATTATTATTATTCTTTTTCAATTTGTATAAATTCTCCTAGGTTAGTAGGGAAAAACCATATTCCGCGGGCTTTTAGGCCAAGCAAGATATGGATGGTTTCTATGAGATCTTGGAATAGAGTTCTATTTTTTATTTGGTTATGATTGATCTACGGATAAGAATTTCCTTACGATTCTGCAAGTATTAAGGACTGTGGCTTTTTGTAGAAGAACATATGAGAGTTTATGCAAACCAAGAGATTTAAGACTCGTATGTAGTGTGTGAGGAATTACACCTGTAGAAGACAGAACTATCGGTATTGTTTTTACTGTCTGTACTCTCCATTGGCTTTTGAGTTCTATCGATAGATCCGTATATTTGGCAATTTTTTCTGAATATGTGGATGCGAGATTGTGGGTATTAGGTATAGCTATGTCTATTAGGTAAACGGTACTATGGTCTTTATCATGGAGTAAGATATCTGGTCTATTGAAATGTATAGTTTTAGCTGTGATTACTGTTCGATCCCAGTATAATTTAAAATGAGGAGATTCTAGTATTGAAGCAGGTTTATACTTATAGTAAGGAACTTTATGTGTAATGAGTGAGTTCTTAAATGCGAGGGATTGGTGTATAATGGAGGCCACCTGGTCATGGCGGTGCTTGTAATCTGTTTGTGCAATAGATTTACAAGCACCAGTTATATGCTGTATAGTCTCCGAGCTGCTATAGCATCGTCGACATATATCTGTAGGGACGGAATAACGGCGGATAATATGCTTCTGATAATTACGGGTGTTTATGACCTGGTCCTGAATAGCGGCCATAAAAGCCTCCGTTTCTGGGAAGAGCTCTCCGCGCCTCAGCCACTCGTTCGATGGTTCTTTATCGACATGTGTTTGGCTGAGGTCGGCGAAGTGTCTCCCATGTAGAGACTTTTGCGACCACGAGTCCAATTTATTCTGTATGGTGATGATTCGTTGGTTTGGTTGAATGGTTCGGTCATGTAAGTTAAGTGGGGTTAATTTCTCGTCTATTTCTGTTATATATTTATGGAGTTCAACGTTTAGCTTTAGTGTGGAAATAATATCTGAGTTTAGTAATTTGATTATTATGCAAATTGGGTATGTGAATTAACCCTCTACCACCGTTACGGCGCAGCGCGACAAGGTAAGACGTTGTATACATGATTTTGGATGGTATTTTCTGTGTTTGGTCATGAGTGTGTTATTGATTCGCTGCAGTTTATTCAAATCAGATTGAGACCAATTTATGATCCCAAATGAATAGGTAAGGATCGGGATGGCATAAATGTTGATGGCTTTAATAGTGTTTCTTGAGTTTAGTTGGGATCTTAATATTTGGTTTAATCTTAATTTAAATTTCTGGGTCATTTCTAGTTTAGCCTGTTTCTGGAGTATAACTTTAGATTGGTGGAACCCTAAATATTTATAAGTAGAGTTTTCGTCCATGGATTCTATTAGTTCACCCGTATTAAGAGGATATGTATTATTTTGTGTTTTACCGCGTATAATAGATTGAATTCTGCATTTATCGACTCCAAATTGCATTTTTATATCTGTAGAAAATGAATGGGTAATATCTACTAGTTTATTGAGTTCCTTATTATTTTTTGCATAAATTTTGATGTCGTCCATGTACATAAGATGGGATATGATATAGTGTGTATTATTGTTGTGCAATTGAAATCCTAATTTAGTGTTATTAAGTAATTCAGACAGGGGGTTAAGAGCTATGCAGAACCATAATGGGCTGAGTGGATCTCCCTGGAAGATGCCTCTCTGTATTTTAATCATATCTGTAGTTATTGTTGATTCGTGTTGGTTAAGCTTCAGTTTGGTGTTCCACTGTGCCATAGCTACTTTCAGAAACGCAATTAATTTTGGATGGATTTTATAATGTTCTAATACATAAATCAACCAGCTGTGTGGTACTGAATCGAAAGCCTTTCTATAATCAATGTATGCGGTATGTATATTTCTATTTTTGGTATACGCTTGTTTCATAACAACTGCATCTATTGTCAACTGCTCTTTACAACCCTGGCTGTTCTTTTTGCATCCTTTCTGCTGTTCTGCTAGTATATTGTTTTCTTCTATATGTTCGTATATGATTTCACTGATACATCCTGTTATAATCTTATATATAGTTTGTAAACATGTAATAGGTCTGTAGTGAGCTGGGTTTTCCTGATCTGATCCTTTCGGTAACATATATAATGTTACTCTATTCGTCATAAATGATGGTATGGTGTGTGGTAACTGTATGAATTGCGTTACATGATATTGAATGAGTGGGTGTGTACATGTGAGTTTCTTGTACCAGAAATTATGAATCTTATCCGTCCCTGGTGCTTTCCAATTATGTGTACGATTTATTATACTGTTAGTCTATCTACAGATATATTAACAAAATCCATTTGGTCTATTTGTGTCGTATTATTTATTTTCTGTAACCAATCCGCATTCATATTGTGCTCCACTGGGTTTTCCCAGATATTAGCCCAGAATTGGCGCAGATCTTCTGAAGATGGAATTTTTGAGGACTGCCTCGTGCTATTTTGGTGGTTTTTGCCTAAGGTTCTATAAAATCGTTTCTCATTTTTATAAAAAATTATATTCTGTTGTTTTCTTTTGGAGCAAATAACATATCTTTTAAGTCGATTTGACGCTGCGTTTAATTTTTGTTTTAATGTGTCTAAAAAATGTTGTGGTTCTGTATTGGGTTCTTCGTGCCGCGAATGAATTTTATATTTAGTTTTAATTTCTTCTACGGTTTTTAATATTCTTTGTGTTCTATTTCCTAATATGTACTGTGTTAATCTACCTATTTCTAACCTATATTTTTCGATTCGGCGTTCGATTCTTATTTGCCAATACGGTTTTTTATCGCCTTCCCTGGTTCTATTTAGGTTAAATTTAGTACCATTGCAAGTGGCCGCTGCATAGGCTGCTGAATATATAATAGTGTGCAATGCAGTGAAATTTAAATAATTAAGTGTTTTGGTAGTACAGTATTGTTAAGATATTGAACAATCTGTGAAAATTTACGTGATGTGTGCTGTTTAGGTATGTAGGGCCTTTCTTCTGAATCAGTATTATTGAATTGTAAAAGGGCATTATCAAATTTCTTTTCAATAATATTAACGTCTATTTCATTTCTAACTATAACACTTGAACTATTATTAACTAAATGTCTTTCAGTAGGTGTGGGCAGTTCCATATCTATTGTATCAGGTTGTATGTGTAAAGTGTCTATTGTGGTTTCATGAGCAGTGTCAGTTGGTAAGCCTTGGGGTGTAATTTCTAAAAGAGTATGAAATTCCTGCTCTTCTAATGGTAGAGACATATTTATACGTCTAGCCAACTTCAATTCTGTCTGCTTTCTTAACTCTTTAATTCTATTTTCAAACTGTTTATTTTTAAATAATAACCTTCGTTGATCTGCGATCCTCTGTTCTGTAAGATGTGATAGGTGGGGGTACTTTTCTACAAACAGTTCGTATAGCTTTTTACGATATGCAGTTTTATCTGTCTCCACTTCCGTTATTTCAAAATAACAAAGAACGATTTCTTCATTCATCTCCGTAGACCACTTCATTCTAGTATTGGTCCGTGGTACGGCAGATCGCGCGGGCGGATTGAGATTGTGTATGTGAAGAATTATCTACTGTGTGAGTGTCAGTTTGTATACTGGGTATCTCAAGACTGCTACCGAAAACGAAGCCGGGTGGTAGTTTTAGTGGCTACAAACACAATGCAATTAAAAATTTCGCATAGAAACGCGACAATTATTTTTTATGATTTTTTAAATATCGTCATTTTTGGGTGGTAAATCCATAGTTTTTGCTAAAATAATAATTTAAACTCTTTTATACCTTAGAGTTATTTATAAATAAAAGGGTATACACTATTATTTTAGGAAAAAATGTATTTACCACCCAAATATGGCCATAGGAAAAAAATAACAAAAAAAAAATTGTCGCTTTTTTTTGCAACTTTTTCTGTTGCATTGTGTCTGAAGTCGCTTAAACTACCACCCGGCTTCGTTTTCGGTAGCAGTCTTGATATACCCTGTATGTTCTTCTAGTTCGCAGCGTATGGCGCCTAGTATATCTTGTGAGAGTAGTTTGCTTCTAAGAATGGCTCTCCGTTAGTCACCTATCCGTTGTCGCGATACTTGCATTTCTGGGTATTTAGTAATAAATTGTAGGTGCAGAGGTTCTAAGTAATTGTTAAGTTGTGTTGTTTCACACTTTGTGATGATCAAGTACGTGCGCCATGTAAAACGGTTCATATCATCTGTCCATTTTTTCTCGCACGTGATTGACCAACAGTGGGTGCAGGACAAATGGCATGCGCCTCCTGCACAAAAAAAGTTGATCTTGTCGTTCTTGATGAGGACACAGAAGATGGGGAAGAATTTGGGGATCGAAATAAACTATTGCTTGAAGTAGGTGATGGTATGTTCGAGAAAAGAGAGCGATTAGAAGGTGAAGTAGATGAACGTGAAGATGATGATGATGGTTGGCTGTAGTATATTTGTCGAGGGGAACCCTCCTGTTCAGTCCCCCGTCGCCAACGGTTCGCATACTGTGGCATCCAGCGTCGGCTCCAGATGCGCCCCAGCGACCCCCGGGCAGCGACCGTAAACTATATCGCTTATTCTGACTTCCCATAATAGTATCTCCATTAAATGGGTTACCATTGCCATGTTAGCCGTCTTAGTAGTTATTGTGACGTATCCGCCCCCCACGTAAATCAGATGGTCGATTTGGACGTACGGTTGAACTTTAGGGGGGTTATTATTATTTCTCTTTATTTCCATAATATTCTTTTTTACATTTTTACACAGCATATATATATATATATAAAAAAAACAATATGTCGTATAAAAATATAAAAAAGTAATGACCCTTCGGTGGCGGGGCTCAAGACCCAAGCCACCGGCGGTTAGGGATCCAAAGTGAGGAACCTCCTCACTATGCGTGCCGTGTCCAACAACACCGCCTTTTGGATCTGACTCTTGACCCAACGACCAATTGAGAGCCTCTGAAGATGTTGGTCGAAGCTCTTTGGCATCAGTCCTTGTGCAGAAACAACAATCGGGACAATAACTGTTGAGTCCACATCCCACATATCGGTAACCTCGTGTGCCAAATCTAAATACTTAGACAATTTGTCTTTTTCAGCTTTAACGAGGTTATCGTCATGTGGAACAGTAACATCAACGAGTATAGCCCGGCGCGTCGATCGATCGATTATCACAATATCAGGCTTATTGGCGACAATAGTCCTGTCTGTGATAATAGACCGATCCCAGTATAGCGTTGCATGATCATTTTCAAGAACTGGTTGTGGAACGTACTGGTAATATGGCATTTCAAGAGTCACAAGCCCATATCGAAGAGCAATTTGCTGATGTATGATCTTGGCTACTAGGTTATGCCTATGCAAATACTCGCCGTTAGCAAGATACGAACAACCGGAGATAACATGCCTGATTGACTCGCCCGGACGGTGGCATGCCCGACAAATGTCGACCGTACCGTCCTTCAGGATCTATTTCCTATAGTTGTTCGTTTTAATAACTTCGTCCATAATTGCAAAGACAAAACCCTCAGTTTCCCCAAAGAGGTTACCGAAACGTAGCCAAGATACAGACGCAGGTCGGTCCACACCAGGTCCATAGAGGGCCCGATAGAACCGACCATGCAGCTCTTTGCTCTTCCATACTTTCTCGCGATCTTTCGTGCTCATCACCAGTGGTTTCCGCCAGTTCTCATTCGCCAAAGAGAGCGGGGTAAGTCCTTTATCTATCTTAACTACAACCCTATGCAATAATTGTCAGAGCCTGGTGAAGGTACCCCGAGTATTTGATGCGGGTCTGGCTAGTGAAGACCAAACGTCTCATAGTTTCTTACACCCACGACGCAGTATTTGGTATATTAATTTGGTCAGGACTATGCGTGCGATTGGGTGCATTTATTTGCTTATTGCAATAATGGCGAGAGGAATATGCCATTCGCCGGATGGTAAGCGATACGATCACTAATGGACAATAACAAAACCAATACCCTGAAATACAAAGCAATGCTTGGCATTCCACTGCGCTGAGACATGTTATGTCAACATGTTAAGACAAGATGTTCAGTCTCAAAATGTCCAGTAGTTAATCTGGCTTTAATATGTCCTTTAACCGGAACACAACTGTGCATTGTGCATTTACTGCTGTTTGGCGGGAGAAATAAGTATTGCGATGGTAACTACCCAAGCGGCCTTTCACAAATGAGACCTAAATAAGTAATCCAGCAGTAAATTATATATGTACGTCTTAAACTATTAAAAAAATCTACTAATTTGTCAGAGCCAGTAGCTTTCCAGTTATGTGTTTTAGATATAACAGATTTTAAGAGATCTGTCTCGATCTGGTCAAACTCCATTTTTGGTATATTTCTCAAATGCTGTTTATCTTCCTCAATCCATTGGTTATTGTTATGATCCACAGGGTAAGATCAGATATTAGACCAGAATGTGTGTAATGCCTCAGGGGTAGGTAACGGTGTGGTGTCTATTGAGTTACATTCTTGCGTGAGTTTTCTGTAAAATAGTTTTTCGTTAGTGTAGAACTGCTTGTTTTGTGTCTTTCTCAAAGTTGTCTCTTTATACCTTCTAAGCCTACTAGCATAAGTATTCAGTTTTTGCTTCAAAGTGTCTAGGAAGTATGTAATGTCTGTATTTTGAGCTTCGTGTTGTGAGTAATTTTTATACTTTTGTTTTAATTTATCAATATGTTTTTCTAAAGTTTTTGATCTAACTCCTCTAGAATATTCGGTCAGTCTACCTATATTTATTCGAAGGTTATTAATTCTTTCCTCGAGGCGTTTTTGCCACCAGGGTGTTTTATGTTTCTTTGTACGTATAGAGTCCTTCTCTGGGATTCTAGCACCATTAAATTTCGCAGCTGTATAGGCTCCACAATAAATAATTGTTTGCATGGTTTTAAAGTCGGTGTCAGAGGATAATAGCCTAGGAAGAATATCGGAGTTGAGATGAGCTATAATGGTCGCTAATTTCTTCGAGGGTTTCAGTTTTGGTAAGCTAGGTCGGGATGTAGGTGACGTATCTTGGAATTTATTAACCGTATCTAAAAACATAACCTCTAGCTGTTGTTGTAAATCTGTAGTAAATTCTCGTATCTCATTTGTTACATTTGGTCTTAATAGAGAGTTTGGTTGGGCAGTTATTATTTCTATCGGGTCAGAAGTAGCTGTTATAGCGTTTTCAGTATCTGGTTGAATTATGTTTTCAGTGTGATGTATGTCGTTATTACCTATCTCATTCCTAACTTCTGCAAGAATTGTTTGTGGTTGTTCAGAAGATAAAAGTTGATTATTGACAATAGACCGTCTTTGGTCGGATATTCTTTGAGCACTAATATGAGCAAGTGCAGGGTATTTAGAAATAAATTCCTGATGTAACTGAGGTCTGTAGGATGTGAGATCGGTTTCTAGTTTGGTTAGTTTGTAATAACTTCTCATTATGGTCTCATTTAGTTCAACAGTCCATCTCATTCTTCGGGACTGGCTTTGATTTATGCTTGTAACATCGGAAGGTGGTTGGTTTTGGAGTAGATTTCTGACTTCTGCTTTAATAGTATCTATTTCATTGTGGGTAAGGAAATTACGATGGACTATAGCTCTTCGCTGATCTCCGACACGCTGCTTACCAACTTTCATATGAGGGAACTGTTCAGTGAATCGTGTATGCAGATGTGTAAGGTACTGTCTTGTATTAGTTTCTAAATTAGTGAGAATTAAATAGTGGCGCATGATGAAAATATTCATTTCCTTCGTCCAAGACTTACGTGTGCGCCGGCCTTCCATGACGGGTGCAGTAACTTCGGCTGAAATAGCCTCTTGCACAACAACGTGGTCGGTTTGGAATAATGAAGAGGGTGATGATTGAGATGAGTCAGTTGCAAGGAAAGATAGTGGTGATGAACGCATTGATGAAAATAGAGAGGATGGTGACGAGCCTGACAAAAATTGGTCATGTTGAGCTGTAGCAGTACGAGACTGGGCAGTTCGATGCGATCCGGTGCCCTCCCCAGAATACGTAGGGCAGCCCGAGCCAGAAGGCCCGGAGCGGGGCTCTCCACTCTGGTACCCGCCTGGGGTAATGTCCTGTTTCTTAGACGCATCGCATGAATTTTATTTAATACTAGAGCTCCGTTGGCAATTGGTGGGTATATAGATGTAAGCTGCCAATGTCCGCCCCTCACGTGGCATCGGGTGGTCGTGCCGGACGTGAAGTTAGGTTTATAAGGGGCTTATTATTATTATTATTATTGGATTTTTTATTCATTAGCAACCCCGAGTGGTCAGGAATTCATGCTCGATATGGCGATAGGCTCGCCCCTATACCATCGTGGGACGGAACATACAAGGCGAAATGTGGGTGTTCTGATTGCACCTCCGCCTACCCTTTCTGGGCAATAGGCATGAGTTTATGTTTGTATGTATGTTTAATACTTTCGAGTGTAAGGCTATTGCATGTAATATATACTAAGTCATCTAGGTATTTGTAAGACTTTTATGAGTAAAGAAACCCGCAGGTACAAAACTTCGCGCCACGAGACAAAATAATTAATTTACTACTTTGAAATTTTCTCTATAGAGTTGATTAGCCAAGGCTTTGTGCGGTAATTTATCGTCAATCTAACTATATTATAATGTCCAATAGATATTAATTTAATAATGCATTCACGAATGATAATCTGCGTGCTCCTTTTATAGATACATCATTAACTGTCGGAAAGGTTAACAAAATGTACGTTACACAATCTAAGAACTTTTATAGCTTGGAATTCTTGTGCCGTTAATTAAAAACAAACAAATATATAAATAGCTATCGAGAGTTCATGGATTATTTTAACTGTGGTTTTACTGGCATTAGATTGACAATCCATGATAATAATCTCCTTTTTTTGAAGTGAGTTAAAAATAAGTGAAACAATCGGCGGTCTTATCGCAAAATCTATTATTTGCTATAGTGCAAGGAGGAAATATTTTTAAAAGGATAAGGACTTTAAAGAATAAGGAAGAATAGAGTTTGAAAAAAAAGTTTCCTCAATGTAACACAAATAAAAACACGAACGTTTGTATAGACGCCATTGGTTAAGTGTAATTAAGAAATATGGACAGTGACGTTGAAACTCTCTCAGAAGCTGCCAACTGAAAATACCATACTGCACACAACGTTATTATTGATTTTTCAATTGTTAACTTAAAAGCTAATAAACTCCGGACGTGGGGCAATAACAAAATTATAAACCGCTGCACGGCACGGCCTTCGTTTATTTTGTCAAACGCATCCGTTCTCTCGGCGATTGTCTAGCAATTTGCAACCGTCGTGTACTTAAACATTTCGAAACCGTACCTAAATTACTAGACGCCGATGTAAGTGGCTGGATGCATTCGATCGATTGTCGTGTTGCGTGGCTGGACGCTCTATGCAATCGCAGTCGTGGTTTGACGCATAAATCATATTTGTAGTTGTAAATACTGGCGCTTTTATTGTTTAGTAGGTACTACGATCCTTCATATAGAGAATGGCATGTACAGCACTGAGTTGTCGTTAAAGCCCCTTTCAACTAATAGGCTAATTTGTATATTTATTTATTCTATCACCCATATTCTGGATGGACAGTTTGTCGGATATAATATGTATGATGCACAATAAATTATAATTCAGGTTAAAAATAACCCTAAACCAACGCATCGTAACTTCATGAGAACATTAATTAATTAATTAAAGTGGACGAGGAAGAAGACAAAGTATGTCAGGATCGAGCAATGTGGAGATCCTTAGTCTCTGCCTGCCGCTATGGGATACAGGTGTGACGCTTATGCACTTGTATGTATGTAATAAATAATGGGAATATATGCACAAAGATTTCGTTGAAGTCTACCTACCTGTCATCATTTTTATAAACAAGAAGATATTATTGCTCAATATTGTCAAGTTGTGTCCGTAAGTTTGATTCTTCCACCATTTTATTTTGCACTCTTATCTAAAGAACTTGACCCTTAATTAAGTTGCAGAAGAATTTATTTCGCGAATGAAGACCATCTTTCTGAAGCATACTATTATCTTTTTGGAAGCAAACATGTTTGTTTGTTTTATATTGATGATCATCACTATTATCCCTTTTACCCTACAATTGAAGAATATTAGATTTTCTTACAAATATCTTAGAAAAGCGTAGCTAATAAGTATACAACAGTCCGCTTTTCAGACGTAACCTTCTGCTGAAGACTACTGTCTCTTTAATTTGTCTTTATTCGACCTTAATACTGTTGCTATTAGTAATTCTCTCGCCACATACCAGAGCTAGCATTGCACATATTTCCTACGACAAAACCTCACCTCAACCTCACCGAACAACAGGTTTGGATAAAAGAATAATTTCACCATTACACCAGTCACGAAATTAATACCTGTTCGTAAAAACACACACATTAAAATATTTTGGCACTTACACTCCGTACTTGCACTTGCCTACTTAATTAATATAAGTTATTGTGTACTGTCGATTACATAACGGTTAAGGTTTTTTTATTAAATGACGAGACAAATTATGAGATATTCAATGCACCTATTGTAAAGTGACCTATGAGTATAAATAGGAGCAACACCTATCAGAAATTATCATTATCACAAACTTTGATATTGGATCTAGCTCATTCACCAAGCTTCTCTTCGATTTAGAGCTAGCTTGACTGTGGATCCTCCCACAGTCTAGCCAGCTCTAAATATAGCTCTACCGTCCAAGGGCATACAGAAAGGATAATATCTTAAAATACATAATCTAAGAAAACCTGTGTGGCGTCATTAATTAATACCTTGCTGTAAAAGATGCATTTCGGGTATGCGTATTGTGAGACCAAAAACTGTTTCGTATGTTCGTTCAAGACTTGACTCCTAGAATTATATGAGCGACTGTTTAATTGTAGCCAAGTGAAGCCGAGTCAAGGCGCTAGTGGTATCAATTAATCACCGTATAGTTTACAATCGACAGTACTTGTCGCGGCGCTGTCGCAACGCGCAGCGACACCGCCGCGGGCAAGGCAGCCGCCGGTCAGTGAACAGTGACCAAATCTACCAGTGACGTGTGCTGATAAAAAGTTATTACTAAATTCGCTACACAAAGTATGTAGTTCTCTTGATTCAATTATGTGCAAGCCTTTTTTTTTAAATGGCGATGAGTATGCCATTCGCCTGATGGTAAGCGATATGACTGCTTATGAACAGCATAAATTTAAAGCAATGCTTGGCATTCCACTACTCTAGACATCCTGACACATAACATGTTAAGTCTCAATAAGTATAGTATTTACTCTGGCTACAATGTCCTTAAAACTGGACAACAGTGCATTAGCACAGCTGTTTGGCGGCAAACATAAACATTGCGGTCTTACCTACCCAGGCGACTTCTCTCAAATGAGAGACGTACCTTTTCAAATATTATTAACTATTGACTTAAGAGTTAACCTTAGGGTCACTGAAGGTATGGGCAGAAAGGCCACTAATGCACTTTGAACTTATGCATAACTTTCCGTAACAAATCAGATGCAAAATGTTAAAAACTTCCAAACCGTAAAAGCCTCGGATAAAATGATCACCTAGAAGGATAGACTGCAAGGTATCACGGATAACTTTACTATATCAGCAGATATACGTCCAAATCGGCAGTACGAATTAGAGTGGTTAGGCCATATAGTCCACAACGTAGGCCTAGTGCGAGTTGAGGAGTTTATATCATATAGAAATTCTTACAAATCGCTATAGTATGCAAGTTTCCTCGCGATGTTTTCAGCTACTATAGTGCGTGGTGAATGACTATCAATACATGACTCCGAAAAGTCATGTGCCAAAAGAGATGTGCCCTAGTATTCGAACCCGTGACCACCATAAACAAAACAGCCGCGTCTTATAACATTAAACCAAACTAATTTGATGATACATAAAGTAGGTTTAATAGACTATACAAAGGTAGGCAGTGTCTATTTGTCAAATTGAATGGCAATTACCAGATACCCTATACCTCGCCACGCGGAACAACCGATTGCAATCTCGCATGTATCAGTTTTCGCAATTGGAATTGTGGGCCATTTTTCTTATGAGTAAATGCTGAGTTGTGATGTATGTTGATATGATATGAAGTTTTTATAAAAGTGACGAGCGATTTGAGATTATGTTGTCATCAGTTCAATTCGTCTGACAGGTCTAGTAACTAAGTTTACACGGGCTATGGATGGAAAGGAATTTTGATTCGCATGTCAAGAATTCTCATTTGTGGAGGTTTAAAACACCTTTTTTCACACCAGGATTTTTTTTTGCAAGAAATTATATCAATATTTTCATCATCATCATCATCGTCAGCCACAACAACGCCAGTGCTAAGCATATCATAGCTGAAACCCATTGGATAAGATCTGAAGACTCCAAGGACTTTCACGGAATTCGTGGGATTAGATAAATTTTCAAAGATATTAACGTGATATCAGATACACATTGACCAAAAATCTAATATCTTCGAATATAATTAACAACATGGAGAGTCCACCCTAATTAAAAACCTACTAAGATGCAATTCAATATTTTTATATTGTTTTTAATAATAAGACCCGCACAATAGCCACGTATTTAAAACAAGATTACATGAAGAAACAGATCCCAGTTTCAAAAGCAGTTTCACAAGGCAACGAGTAGCCGCCGGCGAAGCGCCATCGGTCACTGCAACAGATCAGCATTGCGTATTTGTGTTAGGTAGACACTCATTAGCATATTCTGCACACCTAGTAAAACTTATCTAGTCTTTCAAAAAGACTCTCCGATTTTTTTAAGCATAATAAGCCTTTCCCGTTAAAAATAAGCCGGTGTCAGGCGTCAGCTTCCAACAATCTTTGACGATCTTTAAGCATACTTACTTTCGTTTGTGAGTGTCTATTTGTCTAACTGTTTATCAAAGGCACTAATTTTTTTAATCTGGATCGGCACAGTGACTTTATTTCACCTGGTGGTAAGTGTAATTGCCGTCTAAATAGAGTATCAAACGGCATCAGACGGCGGTCTCATGCCATTCGACACAATCATGCCGGCCCACTAAGATGCCTCTTCACACTACGGCGGAAGGATTCAGGTTTATAGCAAGGAGCAATATATAATATAGCAATATACAATATAACCAACTCGCCCTATCTATTTCTTAGTAATAGATCAACAAATAAATTTTTTTTTTGTTCTTATTAATTTAACGACAAGATTAGTTTGGTGGCTCAACTTCTATGTTATGTAAATAAATAACACCCAACCATATACATAGTCCTGACCCCAAACTAAGATCGAGTCTTGTGTCGTGGGTATCAGTCTCACCAACACCCAGACCCGAAAAAAATACCTGTAGGTCACACAAATATTTGTTTTGGTGCGGGAATCGAATCCGCAGCCTCTCGTTTAACAGCCGGCGTCTAACCAATTGCGCCACGGATATATCTGTTTACTAATTGTAATATACAGTGCTTTTTATTTATATTAATTGACCAGTTGGTAAGTTTTTAATCAAGCCAAGCCAAGTGATTCGCATTTCAATCAAGATTTTAACATTAAAACCTTGTAAAACAACATCTATTGCAAAAATAATGAAGTAAAGAGCAAGCAATATGTGCAACTACACAGGAATCACGGGCGGCACCATTCCGCAAGCCCCATGCAATCTGCATAAATTACCTCCGTGCTACATACACACGTTCCATTGCTGTAATTAATTTTAACACCTTGAATAGCTTACTGACATCCTTATTAATGACATTGTGGTAAGGTTCGCCGGTTGTGGAACAAGATGTTTTGGATTTTATACCCACACCTAGGTAAATATTGTATCTATTTATGTAGATAAACATTTTATTGTTATAAGTGAGTGTATTGTTAAATGACAACATACTCAACGGTAAGTTCATATAAAATATCTACATAATACCTACAGGTGAACCCTCCACACTAACATAGATTTAACGACTTAGAAGACTCCCCGATTTACACACGCTTTTAGGTCTTCCACAATCTCACTCACCGAACGAAAAGTTAAAAAAAAGTGTCTCGTTTCGTCTCTTAAAAAATCGAATTCATATAATGTTGGCTAATGCGTTTTACATATGCTATTTATTTTTTAACGCACTTTAATAGCAAAGTACAAGTTATTTAAAGGTACACTATGAAGTTCAATAACTCTTGCTGGACCAGCGTAGTAGACCAAAAACCAGTATATATAATATAAATTAAAGTATGTACCAACATACAGACACGTAAACTAACGTATTAGTTGGCACCACTGCGTGTTATATAACAGCGAGGTATGTGGTAATGCGTATGATAAGTTATCCAATACGTTGCACAATTTACTCTTCGTTCAATATCGACGGAGAGTTTAACATGAGTATAAATTGTAATAAATTAATTTAACTGTTGACGGAAATCATTTAACTAATTACGTATTATGTCAATGAATAAGTATGTACTCATTTTAGCGGAGCCTTTAACTTTTTATTATACACTAGCGGCCCGGCCCAGCATCGCCCGGGTACAAATAGATTTCTGTACAATAATATGTACGTATTATACATACAGGGTATCTATCTCAAGACTGCTACCGAAAACGAAGCCAGGTGGTAGTTTTAGTGACTCAAACACAATGCAACTAAAAATTTCGCAAAGAAACGCGACAATTATTTTTATGATTTTTTAAATATCGTCATTTTTGGCTGGTAAACCCATAGTTTTTGCTAAAATTATAATTTAAACTCTTTTAAACCTTAGATTTTTTATGAATAAAAGGGTATAAACTATTATTTTAGGAAAAAAATGTATTTACCACCCAAATATGGCCAAAGGAAACGTTTTTTTTTGCAACTTTTTCTGTTGCATTGTGTCTGAAGCCGCTTAAACTACCAACCGACTTAGTTTTCGGTAGCAGTCTTGATATAACCTGTATAAACCTTCCTCTTGAATCACGCTATCTATTAAAAAAACCGCATCAAAATCCGTTGCGTAGTTTTAAAGAGTTAAGCATACAAAGGGACATAGGGACAGAGGAAGCGACTTTGTTTTATACTATGTAGTAATTATTAAAATAAAAAATATATATGTAGTTTAGTTACTGCCTAGTTGCATAGTTTCACCCATAGTTTAAAGTTTTAAATCTTATAGTCTGATATCACTTTTGTGCATTAGATATTAGAAACTATAAAAATATAAAATCTCAAAATATATACAGACAAAACAAATAGCAATGGATCACATGAACATTTGTCTCGTTCCGGAAATCGAACCTGAGGCCTCTCGTTTCAAATCCGGTGTTTTAAACTACTTCACGAATATATTGTTAACTCTTATTTATTTAATGCTGTAGATGCATGAGTTTGGGAACGCATTTAGATTAGAACAGTTACATTCCATACAAATATATTCCATATAAATCTTCTTTACTCTATTCTTTTAAATCCTCTCTCTCCCGCGTACCTTAAAAACCGATTTCAATTTCTTCACGTTACACATTTAAGGTCCCTGAGGTCGTCAGAGAATTTAACACTGAAAATTTCAGCGCATTCCACAAAATTTTACGAAAAATCCTTCACTGTACAAGCTGCAAGGCTGTGGAATGCATTACCAGTCTCAGTGCGGCGAGCGAAGTCCCTACCCATATTTAAAAGACTAGTAAAGCAGCATTATATTATTATAAAAAATGGTCAAAGATCACTACCTGCCTCCTACATTTACACATTGATTTAGATAACTTTCCTGTTTGTCTGTATGTACTGATACTCTTATATATATATATATATATATGTATGTATTGATGTATGTATATCAGTGGCGTGCCTAGGGTTGTGGACAAGGGCAAGCCCAATATTGGTTCAGGAGCAAAATGGTATTAAGAAAGAAGAACGTGTTCATCATGCGATAGGGGGCGAGACTATGCGATGTAATTAAATAAAATACAAAATTGAAAACGACCCCAGATTCGAATCCGAGACCTCAACTTTGCGCCATCGAGGCAGTCCTAGACCTACCACACGATCTATATAAGATTAGGATAAAAACCAATAAATTAATAACTATCTTTATCACCAGTATGAAAAAATCTATTACAACAAGTTGTTTTGAAAAAATCTAATAGATGGTGCGATTTTCACGGCCATCTATTTAATATTGCCAAAATACTGAAGGGCCCATCATTAGTTTTAAATAGATGAATAAAATAAATGTGTAAGTTAAATTAATTTTAGGCATGCATACGTAACTTTATATCATAATTATTTTGTAAATTAATAAACGGCACTACAATAGCACAAGTACGGCGCCGTGTTTAACTTCGCGGCCAGAAATTATTATTAATACATTCATGTTATGTTTTTGTGTATGCATGTGATTTTTTGATTCATCATGAGCCCTGAAAAGAAGCTAAGGAATATCTGAAAAACACTACGATTACTGTCTACGCGAGCATGTTTTGAAATCTCATCACATATTATGTACATGACGCATAAAGAGGTTTCTATACGCGGTTTACCGGAATTATGAAAATATTTTAATGCATTCACATGTTTCTGTCAATTACTATAAAATAACCAGTTAAATTATTTAAATCACTTTAGCCGGAACAATTCCAAAAATTTAAGTACATCGTTCGAAAAAAATATACAACACCAACAGTATAACTTATTAGTATAAGAACATCCAGCAATCTATATAGTTATGTGCACTGATCTATAAAATTGTATTCTATAGTTTTCACTACTTTCGAGAAATACACAACAAATCAGGCGTAGGTTTTGGACCAGATACGAGTAGTTGTTTGTCTACGAAATGTAATGAATTTACCTTTTCCTCGCCGATCAACACTTGCACACACTTCGAACCATCACAAGGCACATTTTCACCCATTATTATACGTAATAAACGTAGAATACTATAATTAAACGAAAACTAAACGTAGATGTTCAGTGGTTACTGGTTAATCGTCCGCTCGAAAGACATAATAATAAGCGTGAAGCTAGCCACAGGTCCTAAATTATGGACAATTCTAAATTAAGTATTCGAATACGGTCTCAAAAAATATCAATTTATTTTATATATTATCCAATATAACTTGTAGCAAAACATAAATATTTTTCGATAAATTTGGATCATAATATGACATGTCAAGTGCACAACTTCACTCCGAGAAGCCGGGCATTTTGCTTGGTACAAATTGCATTAAAAAATAGCTATATGTATAGGTACGTAGTGTCATGGTAGTAGCATTTCATCAATAGGTGTGACTGAGAGGGCAATATATGCCAGAAGCCAGGTAAAAGCACACGAGAGAGAAAAAGATAGATAATACTTTGGTGTGTTCCATCTTTTAAGATATTGCGTCACGCGTGGACCAGCGTTGATTTTGAATGAAATAATTTTATATTACTTTAGTTTTAGACCGCGGCGCTCGCTTAGGCGAGTTGCCGGGCGCGGCGCGGGTGCTCCGTCGCAGGCGCGGGCTCCATTATGGCGCGGTAAATTTAAAAATGATAGACGTTTTGCATTAAACGAATGTATTTTATTTAAGGTACTAATTTGCCTTTAGGATTGAATATATGCGTATTAAGTAAGGCAAGCCGGGCTTTTGGGCTTGTATGGAAGTACCGCCACTGATGTATATATATATAGATATATATATTTTATTATTTAGTAATTATTTGTATTTCTTATATTTTTCCGTCTTAACTCCTATTCTTTACACTTTAGACTGCCCTCTAATTATCCTTTTATCAAATCCATCCCATGGTTGTCTGTAAGACATTGTCTTTGAGCGGTAAGACCGCCAATTGTACTTTTATGATTGTGATTTTCATTTTATTTGTATTTTTTTTTTGTGCAATAAAGTGTGTAAATAAATAAATAAATATCTATCGCTGAATAATTGATGCAAATACCTTGTTGTCATGTTTTTGGCAATATATTAGGAACAGTTTTTCTCCTTTCACATTCTATTATATTACACATGTTATGATCATGAGTATAAATGCTTGTTGTTCATTAGGTAAATATATCTCATACAATGCTTTAAATAGAGAAAAAACTGTTCCAAATACACACGCCGGCACAACTAGAGGAACACGCACAAAAATTAGGTTTTTTTTAAATTTTGTTTGCTGTTTGTTTAAATGATTGTTTATATATTTCAGCACCTTTAGAAAATTAAATGATGCAAAAAGATTTTTGGATATTTAGAGTTTTATCGTTAACTAGCTGTCGGGCCCGGCTTCGCCCGGGTGCAGATAGTTTTTGAGTCCAATCCACATCAAGAACATATTATTTCGCGTGTCTACTAACTATATTTCCCGCGTGCCGTCGACTATATTTCCCTTCCGTAGGAGAGGACATCCCGTGCCAACAATTTGAATTTGAAAGAGTAGAAAATATGTATATTTGTTTTCCTGACTCATCCCCCGGGAACACTACATTTTTCGGGATAAAAAGTAGCCTATGTGTTAATCCAGGGTGTCAGCTATCACTATACCAAATTTCATCAAAATCTGTTGAGCCGTTTTTTCATGAAAGAGTAACAAACATCCATACATACATACAAACTTTCACCTTTATAATATTAGTAAGGATTATACGCTCTCAAGTGCTTTTAAGATTTTTTCACTTTCAAGTGGTTTCACAAAATTTTGTTTAATTTCATTTTATGTGACTTAAGATATTTTTATTGTTATTATTTTTAGAGTACCTGTCTTGTAGGATTTAAAATGAGTGGCTTACCTTCCACTGAAGTTGCCAGAGCGGTAACAATGATTGAAAATGGTCAAGGGTAGGATTCAGTAAGTCGCGCATTGGGTGTGTCGGTATCTGTCGTCTTTCTCAACGTTAAACGTTAGAGGCATATAGGCTCTTATGTGCGGATGCCAGGATAAGGCAGAAAACGGTGGACCAGTACCCAGGATGGTCATTTTATACCGCTGAAAACTTTGAGAAATCGTCGTCAAACGGCTATTCAGACCCGAAACATGTCACAAGAAGTCCGTGATGTTAATATCAGTGAGCGTACAGTGAGAACACGTTTAAATGAAGTTGGACTGAAGTCTTACGTTCCGTCAAAAGCTCCAAAACTCGAGGTGGTACATAAAGTAGCCAGATAAGCTTTTGCTCATCAACACCGCGACTGGACAAATGAGTGGAGCCGAGTTTTGTTTAGTGATGAAAGCAGTTTTGTTGTGAATTGCATAGAAGGAAGGGAGAGGATCTGGAGGTATCGAGGAGAACGCTAATCGAGGAAACTTTACTGAAAGAGGTGTGTTATGGCCACAGATCACTCCCAATAGATACCTAATGCAAGGCAGCGGTTGCGCCCAACACATATAAGTTATCAGATAGATATAAACCGATGCCAAATGTCGCGTCATCAGTGTCGTCCAAGTAGTGGACCCGCACATGTCGTCGCACGTTAGCGAAAATCACATTTTGGAAACATAATATTACAGTTAATAATGATTTGTTCAATAAAATGGTGTGCTAAAAACTCAAAAAAATAAAATATCTAAAAAACGCAATAAGTTTTCATCGATAACTAATATTCTTTAAATTAATTTGGTCCCGAGCGAGCTCAATTTATACTGGTTAATGTATCAATGTCAAACAGTCAAGTTCGGATGGAGAATCAGCCGTCTCTTTTTCGCATAGCAATAACCGTAATAAGCCATCTCTTTTGGCGAAATCACGCGTTCTTCTAGTGTTTGACGCATGTTTGTAATATAATTCCCAGAAATATCGATATTGTAAAACCATAATGAAAATTAATTTTATTAAATGACAATGTCACAAAATATATATTGATTTAAATAAATATTGCAAATTACCATAATTACGTTATTTTATGTAATTTGAAATAGTTAAATTTGTTAACAAGGTACTTTTACAATATTTTTTTATTTATTTTTATCCTTGGCGTAATTAAATTTCCTTTTTTCCCTCTAGTTGTATACGTTTTCAAATATAATGGGAGGGTATTTATCATAAGTTTTAGTATACTAAGTTTATTGAGAATCAGTAGCACAAGCTATTGCACTAATTTTAACATACGTTGTATATATCGTCTCAAAAACATTCATAGTTCGTCAAGTGGGTTTCATCGTCACTTGTCGATATTACATATACTACAGCCGCCGTCAGAACTCAAGAAACGGAATAAGTTATTGAAACCCTTTAGGGCGTGAGGTTTAGTTATTTACTATTTCATATTTTTATCTGATCTTTTATATCAACACTTAATTTGGGTATTTCGCCATTATGGTATACAAAAATACACGGTGAATAATAGAAATAAAACCGTTACATACTAAAGTATAAATCTTAATCCTATTTAATTCGTAGTTAGCGGTTGCCGGTTGGTATAATTTATCAGATCGGTGAAAAAATAATATCAAACATTTAACAAGTTGGTAATTAAGTTATAGAAGCGATCATAACACATGAACTTACTGGCAAATCGAACTATCGATACATTTTTTTATTATCGACTTATGCCTCATCTCTCCAGTGAAGTCCACGTGACCGCGCTGCAACCCGCCCACCCCCCGCGCATTTCCCTTCGTTGGCGTTTTCGGTTCAAAACAAAACTATCGTAATGCGGTATCTATTGGAAGTGATCTGTGGTTATGGCGGAGGGTCAATTTTGGTATGGGGTAGTATATGTTTGGAAGCACGCGCGGAGTTAATACTTATAGAAAATGGGTCTTTAGCTGCACAAAGATACGTCGCAGAGATCTTAGAGTCCCATGTATTGTCTTTTGCACCATCCATAGGCAAATATTTTTTATTTATGCATGATAATGCACGGCCCCACACAGCGCAAATAGTTCGCGACTACTTAAATCAGGCCCAAATCGCGCAAATGGATTGCCCAGCAAGATCACCAGACATGAATCCCATAGAGAACGAATGGGACGTTATCGGAAGAAAGATAAATGGAAGATACCAAGCCCCTAAGATCGTCCAAGGATTAAAATTCATGTTAGTGCAAGAGTGGGAGAATTTGTCGCAAAAAATGATTGATGACGTCATGCAAAAGCATGAAGGATCATATCCAGACTCTTATCTGAGCCCGTGGTAGCAATACGCATTATTAATTTTTTTTAATTATTTCTGTAAGTTTTTAACATACACGATTACATTTGACAATACAGAAATTTCATTTTACTGTATTTCCGTTTAATTGCATTTGCGTCATTAATTAAAGTATTTTTTACTCAATTTTAGTAATTTGTTATAAATGTTGCCACATTTTGAATATTGAAAAATAAAAACATTCAGTTATTATAATATTTTCTAAGAAATTCAATATTTAACGCGTGTTCCTCTAATTCTGCCGACGTGTGTATTTTGACGACAGCATGACAACCACGAATTCGCAGGCCAAAAGATAGTAGACGATCTTTACTCTATATTATAGCAGGAGTCACAGAAACCTTTTTTATTTTAAACCAATCATATTTTCTCCCCGTCAAAAATCGATGCTGTCAGATAAATCAATCGTTATCGATATTAATCGATAATCGCTTACAGCATAACGACAGCCATTAACCATTCGCGATTTTATCTCGCGTTGTGTGTAATCTTTAATGTTCAACAATTAATAAAATAATATTTATTTGTGCATAAAGCCTGGAAGATAAATCTGTATGCATTAAATGTCAGATCTATTTTAACATCTCTTGGTTGGTTTGAGCCGATGATTACTTAGTTTATTTTAAAAATACCCTATTCTGCAATGGTGTTGTGATATGTGGCAAATGTACGATAAATATTTAGACCAAGCAGTCCGTGGTAATCTTATATCTATAACTGAACAATCGTCGAATCCAACTCGGTTGGGCAGCGTTCGGGAAACTTCGCGACGACTTCTCGTCCAAAATATCTCAGTGCCTAAAATCGGAAGTCTTCGATAGTTGTGTGTTACCAGTGATGACATACGGCACCGAGACGTGGCCTCTCACTGTGGGCCTCATTAAAAGGCTCAAAGTCACTCAACGAGCCATGGAGCGGGCTATGCTCGGAGTTTCCCTACGAGATCGAATCAGAAATGAGGAGATCCGTAGGAGAACCAAGGTTTCCGACATAGCCCATAGGATTGGCAAGTTGAAGTGGCAGTGGACCGGGCACATAGCTCGTAGAACCGATGGCCGTTGGGGCCGAAAGGTTCTCGAGTGGAGGCCACGTACAGGCAAGCGAAATGTCGGACGCCCGCCTACAAGGTGGACGGACGATCTGACTAAGGTCGCAGGAAGTCGCTGGATGCAGGCCGCTTCCAACAGGTCATTGTGGAGATCCTTGAGGGAGGCCTATGTTCAGCAGTGGACTTCCTGTGGCTGAAATGATGATGATCATGATAACTGAACATCCAATGTGTGTAACTTAATGAAGTGGGGATTATTTCTTGACGAACAAACACTCGAAATTAAAAATAATAATCATTGATGTTAAATAAATACATCCATCTACCAAGTATTGTATGATACCAGAGCCTTTTATTCTCACAAACACGCTATACGTAGTATATTTGAAAAGAAAAGGTACTTATGGATAAAACATTTGTCAGTGTAGCGATCAAATCCACGGTCTTATTTTACAGCCAAAATCTATCCAGCTACGCTACGGATGCTTTTATGTAAGACAAATTAGGACTTAGTAACAAATATGTTTTATAATTAATATTTCATTCATAATATCCTATGATGATTGCTGTCAAATATATTTTCCACCAGGCAGAACGCAAAGTGGCCAAGTCATATAAAAAAAAACAAAGAGCTGCATTCAAAAAGCGAACACGACTACCCGAGGATCGTGTCCAGTTGCCAGTTGCCCAATTCACACCAACACAAAGTTTCCACTACATTTGCAGTGAACGTATATAGTTCAAGAGCAGTGTGGCAACACTCGAATTTTGCATGTCACAAATACAAATATATAATTGCTTTTATATTGAATTCTATTTCATGTGCATAAGAGTTATATTGTGATGCTTTGTGTGGCGTTGTTGTAAGTCGTTGTTGAAATGAGCAAAATTAATTTTGCGGATGACTTGAATCTTAATTATGAAGTGTTAGTAGAGATAATTGATTGTGATTGATGGTGCGTGGTTTGTTTTTTTTAAGAATCGGCAGCCCGCGGCCGGATTATATCTGAGGATGGGAAGTGTAGGCAGTTATTGATATTTTAAGTGCACTTACCGTATGTGATATTGTGTGGGTATTTTTTTTCACTGTCCATTTTTTTGTCTTTGGCAATACTAAATAATGGTTTTAATGACCTGCATTATTTTTTAATACACAAGTATTGCCTGCAGACTCAATTATAATGAGTTGAACAAAGATTAGAGCTTTAATAGATTTGTGATTTATACTCGTGCAAATGGACAATTATTTTTAAGTAACATTACGTCATAATCAAAGCTTCGCACTCTATAATTTATGCTCCAATTGTCCGACAACCGCATTATATTTCTGCATTATGTTCAGTATTCAACGAACGTACTTGACCTTCTGTTATTTTTATCGTCAGAAATAACTGTACTGATTTGGAATGAAGTTTATATCGAAAAGTAACTTAGGTATACGAGCCATGCTTTATTTGGGAATGGAATGAAACGAGATGGAGGTTTCGCTTTTAATCTCACGCCACGAATACATGAATATTCCAAGTTATTTGAATTCATAGATTATTACCGCTTTTGACTTTTGATGACATAGTAAAACATTGCAAGCAAACTTGCATACCACTTAGTCTCTTTATCACACCAGTACAGAAATTAAATTCACCAGTAATATTTAGTCCAGCAAAATGAAAAGATACAAAAACGCGTTGAAATCTTTTGTTAATCGTTTAGAGTGACACACGAATACATCAAGATTTGTTTTAAACCTTTGCAAAGAGACTGATGCAATATTTCTGATTACAATTTGGTTATTAATTACGCCCTGAATCAACACATAGTCTACTGTAAAATCCGAGTTGTTGTGTCGTGGGTATAAAAAATTGCGTGAGACTCGACATACTATTTGTACTTTATAAAATATAAATACAGGGTGGACATCACCCAGCATATTGCAACATAATATGCTGGCTGCATATACAAATTACGATTATGATCATTACCATTTAATCAAAATACTTCAATATTATTCAATTAGATGCCTCATCAAAATGTAACAATCAAGATTTTCAATCTTAATACTGTTGTGCTTGGTACACTTACCCAAAAAAATTTATCAAAGAAATATATCCAGTGAATATTATCAATCTATACATATAAATAAAATTTAAGTGTCTGTTTGTAAAGTGAAAAATAAATAAAAAGTCCAACTACATATCGTTATATACACGATACCTGTAACGAAAATGACCTTAGATTTTTTTGTCTGTCTGTCTGTTTGTTCCGGCTAATCTCTGACATGGGTGGGCCGATTTTGACGGGACTTTTCTTGTCAGGTAGCTGATATAATAAGGAGTAACTTAGGCTACATTTATTTTAGAAAAAATATTTTATTTTAGAAAAATAAAGTAATATTGCAATGCCCAAGTACTGTCCAGTACCGCGCGCAGCTCATGCGCACGCCATCGCTGGGCCGTTATTAAAGCTAGTACAAAAATCTGAAAATAAATGATAATTAAAATAAAAATGCAAAAACCAAAAAAAAACTGAATAAACTAATTAACTTTTTTGTTAAATTCCACGCGGACGAAGTCGCGGGTACAGCTAGTTATTAAATATAATTGATGATTTTTGATGTATGAACACTCAACCTATACCCAGCGATTGCCAGTGGATTCAGTATTTTCTCATATCTCTACCATCAAAATCAGGAATTTGTGCCCTATATGGCGATAAGCTCACCCTCTATCACATTGTGGGACCGAACATAAGAAGGCGAAATGTGGGTGTCTAGGCTCCTCTGCCTATCCTTTCTGGTAAAAAGGCGTGAGTTTACGTAAGTATCTCTCTCTAACAGTATACAAGGCATGAGTTAATTTCTAATACCCTAAATAGATACTAATCAGTAAATAAGAATGTGTTATTGGGTAAAGTCCCAACGGATGCATATCCTCTGGGGTGTACCGGGCAAACGCCGGTACAATATAAATGAAATTCCAACAGCCTTCATTAAAAACTGTCACGTAATTTTATAACAATGACCGACTTGGCAAGAACTACATTTATACGCTAACAAATCATCGTTTTTAACAAGAAGTACTTGTTTTTTTTTTTTTTGTTAATTTGTATTTTTATATTTTTCACGCCTCTCAACTACGTTAGTACCTTGTGGTAATTGGCTGTCAATACATACAGGATTTTCCCAGTGTGACAGTGTACCATGAGATTTGAACCCCCGACCAAAGTGAACATATTACTGACAGCAGCATGTGTTCCGTCTACCAACAAGCCACCACGCACTTTACTCTACGCGTGGCTCCACCGCTTCCAGAAAATTATGCACATCTATTAAAATGGTATAATACCCCGTTGTGCTTAAAATTTATAGGACGGTTAGAAGATAACCCATTGTTCGAATACCTCTACATAGAATACAGAACGATACGGAAAGTATTAAAATTTGCGGTTGTTGTTTTATTTGAGCCACAATAATCGTTTATACACTCACCACTGTACTTGCGGAGGTGTCATAGAAATTATAGATCTCGAACTTCTTCCGAGCATGATTACTGTTTTATTTATTTTCTTGTTTTGAGAATATATATCTACAGTTGTTATAATAAAATTATGTAGGAGTTATATTTATATTGTGATGTATCCCATTCGTTACTAGGCCAACTGAAGTCTAGGGTGGACTGAAGTCTAAGCCCTATTAATCAAACTATCGATTGTAGCGAAGACAAGTCATTACAATATTGTAGAAATATTGTTTTGACCAAAATTTAACAAATTTCCTGACCGAATTTACATTGGAATGGCAGCAACCACCACAGCTTCAAACTGAAATAATCACAGTATATAGTCAGTGGTGGTACTAGCAATACTCCTTTATATATACAGGCGTTATTTTATACATGTATCCAAAGGTTGCCCGGAAGTAATCGCTCAATGCGGTATGATCACCCATTGTACAATTTCATTTTTTTTTGTTACATGTAATCACTATGTAACTTGAGGTGCAATAAAGAGTATTAATAATAATAATGTCTTTTGTTACTAGAAATTCTAACATACATAAAGTATTCCACCCACGATTGGTCTCGACAAACCCAATATGTCGTAAAGTGACCTCAGCGTTTAGCTAGGCGCAGCGGGCGCCGGGTATTCCGCAAACGCCGCATTTTACGCAAATCTCATAGTAATTAAAGACATTTATGCAAATTTCCGCAACATACGTTAACTGCCGTATTTATGTATGCAGATAATTCTGAACGCTTGTTAAGGCTACGCACGAAGTTAAGTAACTGGGTCATATTGTTTCATATCGTAAAATATGTTCGAATTTTTGAGAAGTGTTTTATCCTTTTGGCAGTTTTAATCCTATAATTGATAGCCTCCGTGGCGCAGTAAGTGAGACGCCGGCTATAAAACGAGAGGCCAAGGGTCCGATCCCCGCAGCGAAACCAATATTTGTGTGATCCACAAGTAGTCGTTTCTGGTCTGGGTGTTCGCGAGACCGAGCAATCTCTGGAAGTTTCTTTCTGATACCCACAACACAAGACTCGAACTTAGTTTGAGACTAAAACTATGTAAGTGACTGTTAGGTGTACTATTATTCAGAGAAAAAATGTGAAGAATTTAACATTTTCGGTATTGAGATTTGTGCGGTGATTGAGAATGCCGTCCAGTCCTAAATACCGATTATTTGTAACCACCCAGATAGCAACCATTGACGAAGGAAAAACTATTATAATGACAGACGCCCGTGCGTGCGAAATGGGACTTAGTCTGGATCATAGCCATTACAATTGAGTAGATCAATGAAAGCAACCGAAGGATACTCAAGTTGCATTTGACTGAAGTTATCATCACACGTAATATTTGCTGTCTCATTGCCGTGTCAGTAAGGAAAACATATATATTCATATACTGTATCAGACCACTGCAGGGCACAGGCCTCTTCTACAATCTACAGTACTACTGAGAGGGAGTTAGGCCGTATAGTCCACCACGCTGGCCTACTGCGTGTTGGCGGACTATACATATTTTTGCAAATCGCTATGGTAAGCAGATTTCCTCACTATGTTTTCCTGCACCGTTTTAGTGCGTGTGGTTGACTATCAATACACACATCACTCCAAATATACGAGTATATTTATGTAGTTTTATTTTTTTTTGCTATGCTTGTAAAGGAAAAGAACAAAGTATCGCACTCTTAAGTAATTAGCATATTCAAAGTGGTTGTAATTAAACAAATGTAGTACAACGCGCATACAATGGTTCCGCTGTTATCTGCTCGTAATGTAGGCTGCTCGTTTATTTAATAGCATTTTAAATTATTTTTCCTAGTTATGGACCCGCATTCCTATATGGCGGAATACTGTATAAGGCGTATGTCTTTAATTTTATGTAGAACAGAATGGTCTGGTTAATGGTCCATTTTTAAATACGCAATTATATTCTACGATCGTAAATGTTTAAAGGCCAAAATTTAAATAGTTTATTCATCGAGAAGCTAATTACCAAAATAATTCCACAGAGAAAAACATTACCTACCTTTAACACAAGAGGAAAGATATATATATTCGTTATTTAAACATAGGGGTGTTTGTCTTCCAGCAATCTCACTTATTGAAGGAAACATGACAGCTAAGCGATCGCTTCACGTCGATTTTCTGTAAGACAGTAGTACCGCCCCGGACGAGCCTGCTCATTCAAGCTGAGCCATTATAACAGAGTGACTCCACCACTTCTAAATGGTTTTTACATATTCTTTCAGTTGAATACCTATCCAGGTAAACCTCATAAGAATTTGTACGAGAGGAAGAGGGTCTATTGCCTTGACATGAATATATATAAAGACCACCTAATGATTTGCCTTGATCTACATAACATAAATCGCAATTAGTGCCAAATATTGTCGCTTGTCGCAAAATTCATAACTTTTACTATATTTAATTGTATATATTAAAAATGGCCGTGATTACCTTCCGTTGTTGCAACAGAACATCCTGTAGAATTGCTTGAATTATTAATATTTCATTTGCAAATATTGGATCGGTATGAGAGGAAATAGCTGTTAACGCCTGTCAGAAATATGATTGGATAAAACATAACAATTATTTTTAGTAATTAAACCAAATCTTGTTAATTTAGCAACAAGTAGATCTCGATTTTATGATCTTAATACGTGAAACAAATTATCCTGACGCCCTTAGATTTCTCCGTCAGTCTCGTTTCGTAAGTAATACAAAAGCGAGGGAATTGTTAATCCCAGAATAGCTAAACTAATCATAAATATTTTTGGAATGCTTAAAAGTAGGTGTGCTTAAAAATTAAACATAAGGATTAATTATATAACTGGCTTACACTCAATAACGCACTGTCGAATGCCAAATAATTGAGGAATAAATCAGATCTAAGATCCCGTTCAGTTTCCTTAAGGGAAGTCGAAAAGGATATGTTGGATCTCAGTCTTTTAACCAAATTCGATAAAGGTTTTTCCTGCCTACTCTTGTTAACAGATGGTTATAGAACAAGAGCCCATGGCCACAGATTTTTGTCATTTTATATAAGCATCACATTGAGGCTGATAACTTCCAAAGCAACCACGATCAGAACTTCAAAATACCTTATTGTGTAATGCCTATGTTAGAGGCATACGCAAACTTTCAGTATTTATATAATGACGAAAGTCTGGCGGTCACGGGCTCTTGGTCTATTATATCCAGGTGTTAAAAATCCTTCAAGCTCATTACAAGCAGTTCCCTAATACGGATTGAATGATGGCTTTAATTCGTGTACCAAATCATAAATGAAGTACGATGGTCGGCTGTGAAATACGTTGTGATTCATTACATTCCTTATAAAAAGCACCACGAGAGACGAGTAATAATATAAATAAACTGTAACTGGAATGCCACGCTGGAGAAGTTAAATTGACCCATAAATACACATTTTTTAACTAATTCTATTACATAGAAGATGTCATTAGATTCTAGCACGCCGCTTTGTGTCCAATTTGATTTCTAATGCTTTACTTCTTAATCCTAGAAACTTATTTAATCAAGAAAACAAATTATTTCTATCGCCCAAAAATTAATGTGTAAAACTAATTATTTTTAATAATAGTTTCTTTAACCACAATTTAATGAAGTGGCCACAACGTATCGATCTAAGGGCCATCGTAGTCGGCTGGCCTGCGCTAGCCTTAATAAAGAAGATCAATACAATTGTTAAATCGTGTAATAAAGCATGAATCTCCACAATATAGTCAATCGTACAGCATAACATTTAAATACGAAGATGAATTGCCGCAATAAAACAATGTGTTGCAACATCAGTAGAGGTCGGGTTGTGAAAAATCATTCATGCAAATGTAATACGTATGGAAATCTAAATGTTAGATATGTTGTAGAGCAATAGTTCTTAACCTTTTAAATACGAGGGACCATTTAACAATAAAAATCTAGCTATTGACCACCCAGTTGATTGAGTGGTTTGGTTGTTTAATAATACAGTAACGAAATTTAAATAAATAAAGGGTGTTTCTATCTATCTAGAAATAACACATGCAAACATTATTTTAAGGATTGTCTTGAATTGGCTTCACGGACTACTGGGAATGCTTTCCTCCCTGAAAACGTCGGGAACTCAAAAAATGTAAAATTAAACCAAATCCGCGATATAATCCGTAAATAATAGTTTTATTTCAATGTGTAACATTCGCGTAAATCTAAGAAACCATTAAATTAATACTAAATATAAATTAATACTTATAATGGTATAAAGTAAGTAATACCTTTTTAAGAATTCCGCATTCGGGTTTTCAGTAGTCGCGGGTCAGAAAAACTGATCATTTTCATCTATACCGGACCAAAAAATTCTTTATTGCGAATGTAATCGGTCGATATTTTTTCACAATAACACAAAAACCAAACTATATCATAAAACTCACCAGTAAAGACATCTCGGTGTTCTTAGGCATCATGGTGACGTCACCGGGCCGGACTCCAGGCCCGCAGTAAGGCAGCGAGGGTCCACGGTTCGGGACTCTTGGTTGGGGGTCGTGTAGAGCCAGGAGAGCTGCGTGGAGTCGGGCCCTGGCGGCGGTGATACCACCAGCGCCCCGGACTGCCGCTTCTACTACGTCGCCTACGTCTTTCTCCCATCTGGTAGAGACGAAGAAATATTTTTTTAGTTATATGTAATCAGTAATTAATTAATAGTTATCGAAACGGTTGAATAGAAGGGTATGTGTTGAGCTTTGATCTTTAGATCGAAACGCATAACGCTAAGGAGACGGTATTTTACGGTGTCGGTCATGACTTTGTATGATAACCCCGAAAATTTTGTTATGTTCCCTCGTAATCTAAGTCGCCGATGATAGACCAGACTATCTACAGAAAATCTACACAAAGTAGACTTATATATGTTGAAAATTACTTACACAAAATGAATGCCCCACTTAAAAACCGTTCTCAGACCAATGAGCCGTTGTCGAAGTTATTTTTAAACTAATACAACGTATTAAACCACATAATATTGATGAGGCCCGAGGTCTGTGGCTTGCAAGAAATATAACTCATTGTACTTGTGTACACGTAAATGCTTTATACAGCACGTAGCCTATATGCAGGAAATAATTAAATATATTTGATGAGGCGCCAAGAAATATAAATAGCAAATCAGAAAATAAAAACAAAACATGACAAAGTATTAATTGAAACAAGAATTAAGGATGTAAAAATATTTGATATGCTAACTAAATCAATATTTCAAAAGCAACACTGCTGCGCTGATTTTCAACGGGGAGCCCTAAGAACTAACGAATATCCCCTCAGGAAAATAATAAAACATAAGTATAAATCTATGCCAGCGTGGTGGACTATATGGCCTAACCACTCTCAATCGTACTGTCGATTGTAGAATTTACTGGTGGTAGGTCTCTCATATGTGAGAGGCCGCCTGGGTAGGTACCACCGCAATGTCTATTTCTCCCGTGAAACAACACTGCGTAAATGCACTGTTGTGTTTCGGATTGAAGGACATTGTAGCCAGAGTAACTACTGGACATATTGAGACTTAACATCTTATGTCTCAGGATGGCGAGCGCAGTGGAATATTGCTACTGTTTATGAGCGGTCGTATCGCTTACCATCAGGCGAACGGCTTGCTCGTCTCGTCATTCATTGCAATAAAAAAAAAGCCCGTGCCTTGCAGTGGGACGTATATGGGCTGATACAGATAAATCTATTTTATTAATTATTTAAAGATTTTTTGTTAAGAGCCACCGTCATTTGCCTAATCAATTCAAAAGGATAATTTCCAAAATATCCACGAACATGTTGGATAACTGCAAATTTAATAAAAATTAGAGGAAACTAAAATAGAGCATGATTCATCATAATTATAATAATTATGTGAAATTTGACATTGGATTTCTCAAGCGTGTAAGCAATGCATGCATACTTGGTCTGCAAGGTAAATATAATTAAAAATATTAATATTTACATATTATATATTCACTTTCGGTAGTGAAAGTCATTTGCATCATATTAGAAAATACACCTGTAATTATAGAATTTATTTCTCGAGTAATGGGCATTTTAAATCTCTTATGTAGACTACAGTCTACGCTAATAGAACCAAGATATGTCAATTTCGTGAAAATTATTATGATATGTTTTAGTAGAAAATTTATAAAATATTTGATTAGCACATGGCCAGTAAGACTAGTACATAGTTTACAACTTTCCAGACATAATGTACTGAATTGAGTAACAGATAATTATTTCAAGATTAAAATAGTGGGGTAACCCACTATTTTCTTTAATTAGAAAGCCAGTTATATCTTTCAACCTCTCCATAGGCTTCTAAAAGAGCCCCATAGTAATGCTTCCTAGATTCGCTATTTTTTCTTTCGTCTCACCCATCTATAATATCTGCACTATTATATAACGTTTTTCAATGAAATAATAAAATATCAGCTCGAACATGGCAAAAATAAATTAATACAGTACAAAAATATACAAAGTATTCCTCACCTGCAGCCTCCCAAACACGATCGTATATCGTCCTTCAGACTCCTCGATAGCGTGCATCCAGGACTGCCATCAGAGTCGGAGGTGGTGTGAGATCCATCAAGCTTATCGCAGTCGGAGAGTCGACTCGACTGCGCGCCAAAGCCGTCGTTCTTTGGTAAGTTGGGCGAGACGCGGCCGTGACTGCCGCCCCCACTGCCGTAGCCTGGCCAGGTGGAAGTGAAATGATCTTTGATAGAACTTATTATTAGCCATATAACGACTAGTACTGAACAAAGGTCTCCTATATTTCCTTTATTTTCAAAGGAATTTCAATAATATTATCTTTAGTGGACAATTATTTATCAACCAAGAAAGATCTTACCCCTTGACGAGGAAATAGCCATGGAGATTACTTAACTTTGATAACAACATTTTTGTTCCTAACGCTCCGAAATACTTTTTTACTAGAAGTGCAATTGCCTTGTGCCTTGCAATTTGCAAGGCATTTTGCATTCAACAGGTCTCCGTGGCAGATAATCTTAAATGAAGTATATTTGCAGAGCTACCCTGTATTTCACAATGGCACTAACGATATGCTGATAATATTTTACACATCTCTGAATGCCAACTTCACTTCGAGGAAATGTTGGCACCTATTTCGACATCTAACGTTGAAGGAATGAAGGTAGCGTCCTAACCTAACTGACCTGAAGAGGTGGAGGGCGCGCGGCGCGGCGTCCTCTCCTGCTCGGGAGGGTCCCCCTCCGGCGCGTCCTCCAGGGAGTCCACGATTATCACCACCTCCTGTTCTTCTTCCTCCGTGTACAGAGGATTCGACCTATAAAATACAATATACAAGTATAACGTCAGGATTGTATGATAAATTTGTGGAAATAATTAGTACACCTTCTTAATTGTGAGAACTGAAAATCCTACTAAGCTGTCGTGGTTAATAAAATAATAAAGAAACAAAACAATTGTAATGTGATCGGGAAGAAATTGTAAGATTGGAAGTTATTAAACCCGTAAACGACATGAATTCTTAATTGTCAGACTCCTGCTAAGGTGTTGTACATGGTAAAGAAACTAAACGACAAGCCGTAATTATTGTAATGGTAAAAAAAATATAAGGTTGAAAGTATAAAACTGTAAACAACATATGAATTTAAATAGGGTGGTTTTCCCTTACTGCGGGCAATTTTAAATAAATGTTATAGTTTAAATTACTCGGATTAGCCTGGTACCACTGACCGACTACTGGTGTGAAGTATTATTATTGCTATTTAGTGTGAGCAAGATTGCCGGAGGCTTAGCAACAGTTCGATTGATATTGATTGCTTCCATAATATACAAGATATTTCTGTCATATAAGTCCTTACTGGTAATAGTGTTGTATTTCATAACATTAATATAGTTAAGTCACAGCTATGATTTGAGACTGTATAAGTGACCAACAGTTCCCAGTTTCATTCAAACGTGATGGGTCAGAAAAGTTCCACGTTGCGTCTGGCACTCTCCATGGAAGAAGTGTATTCTACAGAGAGGTTACGACCTGCATGTGACTGCTGACTTTATCAATTTGTACTTTTACCTCATTCGACAGCCTTTAAGACACAATTGGTCAATAAGTCGGCTTTGAAACCATACAAACTGGGATGTATATTAATTGCTGTGGCGGATTTCTTGTGAGGACAATAATATCTAGTAATTTCCAGTTTAGTAATACACGCAACCCAAGTTTTGACTATTGACTGTTAGGGTAAAACTATGTAAACATGTGTCTGTTAAATAATTATAAAAATAAATATAGTCGTTAGTATCAGAAAAATCTGAATGTATTTTCCCCTTTAAAATTAATTCATTTACACAATCCACTTGTTTATTTACGATGACAAATACATTGGAACAGTTCTATCATATTTCTTACCTGTTTACCATACCATTACCATATTCCTATTCAATCACGCAATACATCTAGATCCGTACGCACGTCGAATGCAAAATTTCTTCAAGTCAAAGACCTCACGACGGCTCGTGGTTACAAACTTAAAGTATCCACTTATTTTAGGAAATTGCACTTTATTTCTCCGGAATAAAGGTTGTCGTGAATGTTCGTTAACAAAAGTTAGGTAAAGACAGGAATCTCCAGTGATTCAACTTTCCTGGTCATTTTGATGTTGCATTGTTTGGTAATGAGGTTCGGTTACCTGATAATCCTTTGTTTCCAATGTTTCGTGTTTGGCCTGTCGGTTTCAATACCGTTACTTGCGACAAAATTCGTGGTTACCTTGTAAGCAGGAAATTAGTTTTTGCATGGGACTTCTGAATTAACCTTGAAGATAATTACAAGGCTAAATTGAAATTATATGCCAATTTTGAGTGTAACACTCTTCAGAAAAAACGTTGATTTATTTATTTCTTATTTCAGTAATGGAGCAAGATTACTGAATATATAATAATTTTTCAATCGACTTCAGACGGTAAACATCACAGAAAAACCGCCGGCTTGCTTCTACCGCTAGTATTCCAAAGAACATGAGCGATACTCAATAGGTTACTTAGCTTGTCTGTCGATGTAAAGAAAACATTTTTTTTATTGCAATGAGCGGCGTGACGAGCATGTCGTTCACCTGATGGTAAGTGATGCGACCGCTCATGGACAGTAGCAAAACCAAACACCTTAAATAACAAAGCAATGCTTGGCATTCCACTGCACTTGCCATCCTGAGACATAAGGTGTTAAGTCTCAATATGTCCAGTAGTTACTCAAGCTACAATGTCCTTAAATCCGAAAAACAACAGTGCATTTAAACTACTGTTTGCGGGAGAAATAGACATTGCGGCGGTACCTACCCAGGCGGCCTCTCACATATGAGAGACCTACTACCAGTACCACCATATCACCAAGATCTTCTAATTTTGAAGTCAGCTACCTGAGTAATGGCGGCGGCATTTCATCCAGGGCTCGGAGGGGGTGCGAGGCAGGCGGCGGGTGTGCGGGGTGCGCGGGCGGGGAGCGGCCGCCGCACGCGCACCCCTCCGCCTCGCCGCACTCGCGACGCACACCACCCTGCAACAATAACAAATACATTACCATATATTACATCAACTCCAAGCTTGGTGACTGACAGAACTGAAGAACACGCTTTGCGCAGTGGACAAGAAGCTGACTCGCGGAATCGTCGGCCATCATTTCTTCGCGCTGTGTGATCAAGTAATTGTTATTAATACCATCATCCTGTCAAGTCACAACTGTGTTTTAGACTAAGGTTTACCAAAGAAACATTGAACTCGATTTATTGTTCTCATTACTCCTAATATGTTCTAATTTAATAAATCAGATTGGCCAATCAGTGAGCAATTTAATATTGTTGAGTTTGATGATAGGCATCGAAATGCAACAAATGCAAGCTAATAAAGCCAGTTATCTAACATCAGCGTATCAAACATCCAAGGTCCGAACATAATCTTGATTTCCCGCCGTGCAATTATCATCGCTAATATAATGCCAGACAAAGACGTGCCCAATCTCTTTGTTTCCATTTCTATCTGCAGATACATATCTCGACTCTTTTACCTGTATGGTAATGTATGGTAATGTCGAGTGACCTAACATCTGTATCGTCGACCCTGACAAATTGTGGCTGGACATCATTGTACTATTTGTATTTGCAATATAATACATTAAGCCTCGGACTCAAAACTATAACTGAAGTTTTGAAACTTGTCAAACTAAACCAGTTTGGTCATGCTTTTTTCGAGACTTTCCCGCCCACACATCCAACACTTAAACTCCTGTCAGGATCAACAGTGACACGTAAAGAATTGACACCAAGCTCTAGACTTTCGGAAGTCTCTTAGAGACACTAGCTTGTCTTTAACTCACATCAAAATTAATCAGAAAGAATAAAAAGTAGGAGGAGTTGGAAATAAATAATTGTACATTTCTCTCTGCAGCAAAGCGGGTGACAAAATAATGAGCTGAGAGGTTGGTCATGCTTATATGGCCGCAAAAGTCTTTATGAATGGGTTTGTTTAATTAGTTTACCTATTTAATGCATTGTTTTGTCATCTTGACAACGGTAGGAAGTGGTCAAAATACGCGACTAAAAATAATAGTCAACAAAGACAAAAGTTACTAACGAAGATATGCCGGCGAAACTATCTGTAGCATATTTATACTTTCTTAACACTTTAATTCAAAACCTCTCGTTGACGACTCTGTTAAAGAAAATTAATTGCAGAATGTAGATGATCATAAAAGAAAGCATTTCTGAAAACATACTGGAAATACTCGGCTTCATAGCGAGTACTCAGAGAACAGATGAATATGCGAGTACTTTAATACTAGAATGTAGCTGATGTATTGTAATGTGTATTCTGTTTGTTATGGGGTCAGCATATTTGTGCAGCATTTTATCACCGAAATCCCTGAATGTATTTCACAGAATGTAGAAAACATTTTGCATTTACTTCACAATTCTTCTGCAGCAATGATAGGTTGGGTATGGTTTCCTATTGGCATAAATATGTTAATAATAAAAACAGTTAGTAAACCCTAGTGAAGGAGTAGTGTTACATAATACTGTACATCTTGTGGGACAAGTGGAACGAGGGCGTCGCGGCTTGTTGCCTCCAAAGCGGCGCCGTCAACGCAACCGTCGACAATTACACGCGATAATCACTAATATATTGTATTTACATAACACTGTCTCACAACATCATTGTCATTGTTTTTTATACTGGATATGTGATGGGAATTGCAATGCAGAAAGTGTCCACGAGAAATGTTGATCTCTCGACAATCATGTATTAATGTGATGTAAAAAAGAAACAAAGAAAGATTGTTTATTGCTTGTACAAACAGGACACATGAAGAGGGCAATATAAGAATAACATTTAACAAGGTTACCGACATAGCCCATAGGATTGGCAAGTTGAAGTGGCAGTGCGCCGGGCACATAGTTCGTAGAACCGATGGCCGTTGGAGCCGAAAGGTTCTTGAGTGGAGGCCACGTACAGGCAAGCGAAATGTCGGACGCCCACCTACAAGGTGGACGGACGATCTGACTAAGGTTGCAGGAAGTCGCTGGATGCAGGCCGCTTCCAACAGGTCATTGTGGAGATCCTTGGGGGAGGCCTATGTTCAGCAGTGGACTTCCTGTGGCTGATATTATGATGATGATGATTTAACTAAAACTATTACATTAAAAAAATTCTTATGGTGCGATACAATAACGGATTATAAACATAGCGATAATTATGCTAATTGTGCCAACAACAGGTACTCCCATTAAGCTTCTTGCTGCAGTATGGCCTAAGTAGTAACACAGTGCTGGTTTTCAATGAGGGTCCTAGATGACACCCGGGCACCAGGTAGATTTGCCTCTTGAATAAAAAAAAGAAAACGAATAAAACAAATTGATATGTTGACAATCACCGCAATTTAATCTACCTAGCTAAAAAGAGGTAACCCGAATGGCGGTACACTTGTAGGACTATGACAAGGTAATGACCATCGTGTACAGTGGTCGATATCCAGAATGATAGGAAAAGTCGAATGCCAACTTTTGTGTCTCCGGTATTCTCTAACCATCATAGTCAACGCACGAAACGCGTGACAAATGTTTGTATGCACCACAATGTTTGTTTCGGCTCTAGATATTTGTGAATCCATAAAGTGTCGTACTTTCTGATATCTGCGACAAACGAGTATGTTAATGTGAACTTAGGTCTATGTGTGTGACTGTTAGGCGTATTGCTTGGTATTTATTTAATGAAAAAATCTATAGACCCCAACACCGACCTTCCTAGAACTTAATCGCATTCATCAATATTTACAAATTAGGCGTGTTGGTTTAATTGATTAATTGAAAAGATGCAAATAATCGAGCTAATCAAACGTCCTGTTGGCTTACATATTAATTCGCGAAGTAAATAGATCGTACGCAAACCGCTTTGGCGAATCTTTCGTAATTCCTATATCCTGTTTAATTTTTATTGGCACTATAACGTGGCTACAATAGTTCTAATAAATACAGTGTCGTAGGATAACTACTGGATAGAGTAATTATTTCTTAGATGTACGCGAATGATACCCAATAAGGAATTAATAACTATAGAGTCTTGATATGGGTATTAATAAATTACTTGGCATACTACTTTTTGTTCTAATAATGAGAAAATTTGAATACTGTTATTACATTGAATAGCTTACCCTGTGGTTTGGGGCTACAAGAATCCCTCTACGGTATCCTCTGTCCGTCGTAAGAGACGACCTAAAGGGGTCATCGGAGTCACTGGGCACACGGCGGGGGCCGTGCGCCCTCGCGTATAACGGACTCCGAGACGTGTGATGGAGCCTCGTCTCCGTCATGGACGCCCATAACAGCTTTACGGGCGTCCGAAAAGGGGGTGTAAATGGAGGTAATCTGGGCCTTCATAATGATAACATAAGACCCATGTTATGTTATGTCAAGCTTAATAGATTTTCCTCTTGAAAAAAAAAAATTACATTGAATAGCGAGACGAGCATGCCTTTCACCTTATAGTAAGCAATACGACCGCTCATATACAGTAGAAAAACTAAACAACTCCATGGATTATAAAGCAATGCTGTGCATTCCATTGTCATGGTTAATCATGCTGTCTCAATAAGTTCAGTAGTTACTCTGGCTACAATGTCCTTCAAACCGGAATCTAAAAGTGCATTTACACTGCTGTTTCGCGGGAAAAAAAGACTTTGCGGCCTCTCATATACGAGTAGGGAATGCAATCTCGTTCTCGCGAGATCTCGGCCTTTTTTAGCGAGATTGATCTCGGACGAAAAAAAGGCGAGATCTCGCGAGTTTAACGAGATTGCACTCGAGCATAAAAACATTTGTTTTTTTTACTAATAGTTGTTGCTAGCTAACGTGATGGAGTGCCATTGCATTCGAGTATTTTTTGGGTTATTGTTTGTTATAAAAAAAAACTGTTGTCTTATTGAAATAAAACTATTATTAACGAATTTTATCGCGGATTTGGTTTAATTTTTTGAGTTCCCGACGTTTCGATTACTTTACAGCTTTCGTGGTCACGGGGCGGACTCCTGACTGTTGTCTTATTAAAAGATTTTGTTTGATATTAGAAGATTTTTTTTTTTTTTTTTAAATGTTGTGTTATGGCGAATGCCATAATACTTCATTTTAATAACGATCTAGCCTTATGACTAATAAGTTATTTAAATTTAACCTAAACTTCTAAAGAGACTACGACTAAGAATATGTCCAATAACACGTTTCTTATTGTCTCTATTAAGGGGAAGACACAATATTAGATTATATATATAATTCTAGATATTAGAAGAGAAGACTGTTTATTTCTTTCATTTGTTATTTGATAGATACGTTTGTCAGAGTTTACTGCTTAGAAGTTTATTAAAAAATTATAGACAGATACGTCAAACAATGTTTAATGCAAAATCTATTTAAAAAATTCGTGAAAATAAATGTTTATCTTATATTATTTTTTTCCTTAATTTATTATAATAGTGTGATTATATGCAAAAACAACACACTAAACTACTAATCGCCAATTTCGAAATCTCGTGAGATTTGCATTCCCTATACACGAGAGACTTACAATTCAATTCTTTATGTAAATTAACAATGCCCGCCAAAATAATGGACTAACTCTTTCCTTCACCTTTCCAAAGTATTATTTTTATATTTATGAGTATTTTATAATCGGGGTCATAGCATAATAGTTACATATAAAGTTATCCGATCACAAAATAGATTTTAATTTCAATTAACGCCGAATGATTGCGTATAAAGATGATCTTTATGGAATTACTTTATTCCTCAGTATCTTGATATTTTATTGACATATTTGTTTTTACCGGATTTTATTAATGGTCTTAGTATTTCTATACATCATTGCAAATTCAATGTACCTGCTAATTTTATTTTATTTTATTTATTTTATTTGTTTTTATTAATATTTGTCATATCACTGCTGGACACAGGCCGTCTCTATAATCGAGAGAATAATTAAGAGGGGTTGGACACATTACTCCGAAAATTCAAAGGTGAGCTATGGGATTCGAACCCGTGAAAATGACGGCACTCGAGTTTATTCAGTTACGAACTGGCCGCCACGCACAAAAAAAAGCTAATATTCATTAATAAGCATATAACTCGGTGTTTTTAGTATCCGGGACACATTTTTATTCCGATCGCGTTCAGGTACAGTTTGCTAATTAATCTGAAAACATATTCTACACACAACTCATTTTTCATTACGAACATTTATTTTATCTTGACTCTTAATGGTTAAGTCTTATTTAGTGATCACGAATAAATCGCAACTGTCGGATCATCAGACGACCTCGATATATCAATAAGCACATCACAAAAGAACAAAACGGTTATACTTATAATCCATTAGTATTATGTAAAAGAAACTTATGATTTTTATGCGGTTTCACCGGTATACAAAATTATTTTTATATTGTCTACTGATGCCAGCAATATACAATTATTAGTAAGTGCAATGGTATCCAGATAAAGATTAGAAACATAAAAGTGACAAGCGAATATAACAGACATTCGACTAATAAAGGCAACGGGTTTAGTAGCTCCTACACGATGGGCCAGCGCTGGGCCAGTGATTTGGCCACCAATCGCCATATAAATTATGAAAACGCAACTACACAATGGCGACATTCAGTAGTAATCACCCACTCCCATTGATGTGCGCCGGATAACCACCGACGCTATTCCAAAACCCTCGCACACGCTATAAGCCATTATTCGCCATACGCTCTCTAAACGATGGGCCATCATAGTGGACCATCGCGATAGCCCATTGCGTATAGGGGACATGACAAAAATACAGTATAATATTACTTATGTATGTATTTGTACCTTTGAATGCCACCAGAACTCTGTATTAGTCAAATATATTAAAGATATGTCTCGAATATTATTGTAAGTTTATTGATTTTTTTATAATCAACTTCACTATTTCTACCTATTGCTCTTTCCACTCCATCCAAAGGTTGTCTGAAAGAGAACGCTGCTGTTAGCGATATTTAGATAATTTATATTTAAGCCTATTTCTAAATTATTATTAATTTTGTCTGTTTAATGGTGTACAATAAAATATTAAGTAAAAATTTAAATTACCAAATACAAATTATTGTATAGCCTATTTTGCAAGAAACAAATTAAACTTTAAACCAACAGACAGACGCCATGTAGAAATCCATTAACTCTTGCACCCGTTCCGAGTAATGGTTATGAGAATTGAAAGGTGAATAATACAGTCCATTTTGAAAATCTTCAATTACATTATTCTAATGGATAAGTGTAAATCGATCGTGATCCAACTTAATCAGTGCGTGACTGTTTAGAAAGATTATATTCGGCTCTTATATTTGGTAACGTATTGAATTCAATAAAAAGGTAGGTAGGTACTTAAAGTACAGTAAGTAGTAGTTAGATCATTGAACTAAATTATTAAGGTCATACATTAATATTTCGTCTCATTTCTAAAATATATTTTTGCACAACGTTCACAAAACGATTACTTTTAAAAATCAAAATATCCCACATATAACAATAAAATTGAAATAAAGCAACGCGTAATCGCGCGTAATCATAAATAATGAATATTTTTCAGTTACTTTGTGTTAAACAACCTTGTTTTCGAAGTATATTTTATCTACATAAAAAAATGCTCGTTTTTTAGTCAATATACGTTTTTACGATCCAAAACGTTACCAAGTAAGCTATGTGTGAAAGGCCACGCTCACATAACAAAAGAATAGCGCTATTTCATAACACTTGTAAATTTTTGAGAACAAAAGAATTGTTGTAGTCTAAAATCACATAAAGCATGCACCATATTAAAAAAAAACATAATATTTGTGTTAGAAATTACTTATTGAGAACAAGACTAGAAATATTAGTTGGACTGAGAGTATTAGAGTTCTGTTATAAATAAGAAAGTGATGATTAATTCTCATAAATACTCATAAAAAGAGGAAACAATAATAATAATAAAGCACTGGCACTGACTATTTTCTTTAATATATTCTTTTTAACCTGTTTTGTCCTACTGCTGGGCAAAGGTCTCCCTCAAATCCTTCCACCTAGAACCTATATATACCCTATCAGGTGCTGAACATGCGGCAGAACCTTATTTATAATTTTTTACAACTAGTATGGAACACAACACTATCTCTAAGCAAAGCCTCAATTAAGAATTAATATCGACACCATGACATAATCGAATTGAGGTTATTGTCTGCACAACAATAGTCTTATCCACCACGCTGGTAGCATGCGGGTTGATAAAGCCTATAATTATGTTATAATTTCAAGCCTGGCTACGCAACAAAGTCAGTATGATAAGAGCTTTATCCACTGCAATGGCCTAATAAACATTGGTGAAGGACAGGAAAAATGAAAACATAGTATTTAAAGTCCGCCAATCTGCACTGGGTCAGAGTGGTAGACTATATGGTTTAATCTTTCTTAATCTCACTCTCGATTGTAAAGGAGGCTTGTACCCTGCAATAGGATGTATATGAGCTGATACAAATATAGAAAATGACTATTTGAAAAGAAAGAAACAAGAAAATATTCTTTTAGGCCATTTATTTATTTATCCTTTGTTGCACCATAAGGAAAGTATAAGAACAAGATAATATATGACATTGAAATAAAACTATTATTATATATTTTCTCATGTTTTACATTTTTTACATTGCTAGCAATAAAAATAAAAATTAAATAATTTACAAAATGTACATTGCGATGAGTTCACTATGTAAACAACTCTTACGATAAGTTAACATATAACCATGTATTCTCTGAACATAATTTATTTCCTTTTATCCTTTGTCAGTTAATAGGTGGCTAATCAGGTACTACAATATAAATGAACTCATTTAATCATTTTCAGTTTATATTATTGGACTGCCTCGGTGACGTAGTTGTACTCCGGTACGGTTACAAAGTGGAGGTCTCGGGTTCAAGTCCTTAGCTCGCAAAAGTAATATTGGATTTTTCTATTCATTATCAGCCGGGAGTCAGGAATTTGTACCCGATATGTAGGCGATAGGTCCCCCCCACCCCCTATCACATCGTGGGACGGAACATACAAGGCGAAATGTGGGTGTAATGGCACCTCCGCATACTCCTTCTGGGAAAAAGGCGTCAGTTATGTATGTATGTATTTTATTGGAGTTAGTAACTTGCTGTCACTAACCCACTGACCGCAGATGCAGTCATTATCAAAATAAAATGTACCCACATTACGCGCGGCCTTGCCACTTATTTCAGCATTCACGACTGCCATGTATGGATACATATCAGATTCCTTTGCATGTAAATTATATTTAAATTCAGAGAGATTTTGTTTATACTTGCACCTTTTTAAAAGTTATTTTTAAATATAATTTATCATCATCATTCTGTTACAGGACGTGAATTGCTAAACATAAATCCCAACAAGCATTGCTAATTAATATCTCCTAACTTCGAAGCTATTAACAAATAAGTTTTGTTATTTTATATATCCATTCCATGAATGTTCCAAAATAATTAAAACACAATGAGTTTCTACTACCATGTAAGTTTTCAACTTCTGCGTCACATTTGATCAGATATCTAACATTGCCTGTTTTGTAAGTGGTAGAGGCACGCTGTTGTAAGTCCTGTCTCAGCTTGAATGAGCAGGTTCGTTCGGAGTGGTACCACTGTTTCACAGGAAATTGGCGTGAAGCGAACAGCTTCATTATCGCCTTTCGTTCAGTGAGTGAGATTACCGGATGCCCAATACCCCTTTCTTTTTCCCATCCTTTATCCTTCCTGCTCTCCTCCCGATTTAATAGGCCGGCAACGCATCAAGGAGCGTGACTAATTTGCTTGTTTATCGGATCTATATAATAAAAAATATTCAACACCCAAAACTCCATTCTAAATTATAATCTTTTATATGGTAGAGTTCTATAAAATGATATCATTTTATTTTACACTAGCCCGGCCCAGCTCCGCCCACGGTGCAGATACGCTTTTTTGAACATATTTTATCGCTTATATTCGTCAAGGTTAATGTAGGATTCTAATGATAAAAGATTTTTCAAATCCGTCCAGTAGTTTCAGAGCCTAATCAATACAAAGAAACAATCAACTCTTACCTCTTAATATTATGGTTTTAGATACAAGCAGCCCTGTTAGTTTTATGTATGTGCAAATTAAAAACAAAAACCACAGTCCATGGACTCCTTAATATGTATATGAAATGATATTTGATGTTGGAAACTGATTCAAAGTCTCCTTTAACAAGCCAATTGTTTAATAAACTCTCCCAACCGCACTGGAATATCGAATACGAGCTTAAACATCGTTTTATAAACAAAACACGAAACTGTCCATGTTTGCAAATCTTCCAGAGTGTCTATCGTATTTCTATTAACAGATACGATCTATGTTGAACTTCTTGTGACACCTTGTTTTAGGTAATTCGAAGTAGTTTTACAATATCGTTTGTTTGATTTACTGGTATCTATAGGCTATAATCGACATGCAAGGTTCGATTCAATAGTCGGACAATTGTTGATATGAGTTTTCTTTGCTTCCTATTAAATGGAGCGGTTGAAATACATAAGTAAATAAATACAACCAATAGTCACATACATCGGCTTACAGGAAGGTACAAATTTTGTGTCATAAGTATCAGAAACGAAAGAATTTTCGGTCTCAAAATACCCAGACCCTAAATAAATACCCGTGGATCACATTAACATTTGTCTCGATGCGGGTATCGAATCCCAGGCCTCTCCTTTCACAACAAACGTCTAACTAACTGCGCTATGGAGACTATCGAATGACAAGCAAACTGTTGAGAAAAAAAGAGAAGGAAGATCTGGTGCAGTCCGACGGTATGAGGTAAGCCAAGAATCATATTATGTAACAGCTATTTGATATGACCCTGCGGTCAAAACAGTCATATGGTTTCGTATAAATAAGACGGTATTTTTTATTAACAAATGAATAAATCGCAACCGCGACCAACAGCTTAATGTATTGTCATTACAAAATGTTGGTACGTACGGATTATCCCAGCTAATCTATCATTATCCTACAAATAGCCGCCATATATAGATTTGAGATATTATCTAAGCATTAGTCGGTTGCGAAATCCTCCGCAGTCAACAGTTTGGTTTGCAGATTATGGCGAGGTCGATTGGCAAAAATACGCCTTGAAGACTATTGGTTTGGATAAGATATATTTATTTGGTAAATCTCTCAATCGTACTCGGGATTGTAGAGGAAGCCCGTGCCCTGCAGTGGAAAGTATATGGGCTAAGAAATTAAATCTAATGGCAATGTCAAGGTTATGTAAAGGTGAGAAGCCGGAAATCGTAAAAAGTGATCGTAACATTATTTCTTTTAAATAACATTAAGATTATATAAAAAATATTTCTTTTTCCTCCCATTTAATTTCATTACTTTCTTTTTGACTAAAATTTTTTAGTTAAAGTTTACGTTTATATAGTGCGTGGTGGCCTGTTGGTAAAACGGACTAGACGCGGCTGCCAACATTTTCACGGTGGTCGCGGGTTCAAATCCCAGGGCACACCTCTGACTTTTCGGAGTCATGTGTGTATTGATAGTCAATCACCACGCACTAAAACGGTGAAGGAAAACATCGTGAGGAAACCTGCATACCATAGCGATTTTTAAGAATTTCTATGGTATGTAAGTCCACCAAACCGGACTAGGCCAGCGTGGTGGACTATATGGCCTAACCACTTTCAATCGTACTCTCGATTGTAGAGTAGGCCCGTGCCCTGCAGTGGGATGTGTATGGGCTGATACAGTACAGTACAGTTACCTTTATTGTAACAATGTGTACAAGGATTCCTTGATGTACCTGAGTTTTGGTCATGTTACTTAATTTGCATGGGGTGTTTACCTTTAACTGTTTAGAATACTTACTTTTGTTATTATTTTTGTAATAGCATAGCATAATAAGATAAAAAATATTAATAACAATTAGGCCAAGTACGGGTATACACTTGGTAGAGACTGCCTCTGGCAACAAATCCGCTTGTATCCCATTAGGATATAAAGTTTAATAAAATAAAAAGTTACTTTTCCTCTGCATCACCGTGGAGTTAGCCGTTAGGGGTACATAATTTACTAATTAATTTTGTGACATATATAAATTACATTCATGATAAGTCCTCATAAATCGTTTGACTTCAAGATTTCATGTGACTCGGAAAGAACAAGCATTTTGTGAACTCACTACACCAAAGCTCGCAGTAACTACACACATGTATTATATTTAGACACAAAGATTAAAGCAGTAGTCACTTTTATGAGAAATATATTATGATTATAATTTTACAACCGGCCGCATAAACATGCTAATTGTCCTGGAATATGATCCAATTACGGAAAAATGTTATAATCGAGTTATAGGAAGTGCTATGCTTAAACTTAGAATTGCACCGAAAAGCTTACTATCCTAAGCAGTAGAGGCATAAGGACAGGGCGCAATCTGACAGCCCCGAGAGCTAGGAATAAAGGGGCGCCGCAGCCCAGAGTTAGCAATTTGTTTTTTGCAATGGAGGATTAAGCTAGCGCCTGTTGCGAATGGTATCGTAGCTCTCTTAGTTTGGTATAATTTATGACAAGTAAAAATGTTTACTGTATGGCGCCCCGAAAATTTACGCTTAGATATTTGGGCTTGATGGGCTTTGCTCCACTTACGCGTGGGGCCCGTAGCAAATTGTGCTATTCTTGCTATATAAGTAACGTATTCAGTGGTGGTACTAATTTTATGCATGGATTTCCTTAGCAGATATGGGGCGCTATATCAACCTCATCCAAGACATCTTCACAATTTCAAACTATTGGCGACGGCACCGTTAGTGCATAATAAGCATTTTTTTTTCTTACAGTTCAAAGACAAGTGAGGCATTCCCAGAAAACATATTTATCTACAAATCCCAAAGTAGAATGTATGTCACTGTCGATCTTGAGTTTAAGGATTACAGTGGCAGATATAAAAGCAGAAGGAACACTTTTTTTCCGAATCATACAACAAAACTATAGTACTACAGTATAGTAATGTAGTAAAAGTGATAAGAATATAGCAACCGACCGCGGCGACCAGCGGAGCGCACCGCAGCGTCTCCGGTCAAATAATACGTTTATACTGTTTCGTAACACAATTAACAATTCATAATGGAAACTTTCTTTGTTACAAACATTAATTGAACTTTATGGTCGTTTACGTCGGCGTCGGCGTTGACGACGGAAGCTATGTATTTATTACTAGTTTGTCATGGTGCTACTATCTACGAAATATTTATTTGATTTGAGTTTTTAACATCCGTACATTACATTAAATTGTAATGAGCGACATGACGATAGACGACTGTCCCTCGGTCCTCGACATAATTATGATAGCCTACTCATTTATGTCTTTCCGTGCGCTTAGAGAGCTCAGGAATATATGAAAAATAATATTTTTAATCAGCCCACATACGTCTCACTGCAGGGCACGGGCCTGAGGCCTCCTCTACAATCGACAGTACGATAGAGAATGGTTAGGCCATTTTAAAATATAGAACCTTATTAATTATATAATATATAATATTATTTCTATACTTCTCTTTAGAGCTTTAAAATGAAAAATATATTATTTGATATTTCATTACACATAGAAATAAACGTCGCAAGAAATGTTTAACCAATTGTTTTACACAAGCTTTATTAAATTTTAAATTAGGTAATTTAAAAATATATATTTAATTTACCTACCATAAGAACCATCTATATATATAAAAGAAAGTCGTGTTAGTTACTTCACTTATAACTCAAGAACGGCTGAAATGACTTGGCTGAAAATTGGTGGGGAGGTAGCTTAGAACCAGGAGAAGGACATAGGATACTTTTTATCACGTTCCCGGTTTTCCGAGTTTCTATTAGCTTATTAACATTTTCTCATGCAAAATGTTCATGGGTTCGTAACTGTCAAACATTTAATGTTCATCCCGTCGATACGGTAAACTCTTCCCTCAAATTAAAGAACGTATTTAAATAAAGGTTTCGAATCGACAACATATATCCACATTATTCGATTAATGGCGTATTTAAGATTTTAAACATGTAAATTATTAACATTAATGAAAATGGATTGACATTTAAATTGGTTGTCAAATAATCCGTTTAGAAATTTATTTTGTATAAACTAAGGAGAATTTATCAAGCTACATGAATATCATCATCATCATATCAGCCAGAGAAAGTCCACTGTTGAACATAGGCCTCCCCAAAGGATCTGCACAATGACCTGTTATAGACATGAATATAGGACAATTAAATAAATAATTTTCACACGTAAGAAGTTATATTTACTTATTTTCAGGATCGAATGTCACTTTTATCACGAATTTTTACAGTAGCCTTTCCTTCGCTACAATTCACTGATAGAAATTAATGTAATATATCGTCTCTGAGTGAGAAAGGTTATATTTCACCTAAATATTGCTTGCAATATGAAATAAGCGATGGAATATTGCATGGATAATCAGAATCACTAAAGTTTTTAATGTCAAAAATTCATGAGGCACACTATTTGGATATGGAGAGACGGGATATAATAAGATAGGGGAGAGTGGGAGAGTGGGAGGTACGGGAGAGAACTGGGATAGCTGGCAGATTTGATAGGACGAAGTGTAAATGCACGGTATAAGACGGAATGGTTAATGAAGAGAAAGGATGGGACGGATCGAGAAGTGACTGAACAGACGGGTTAAGACGGGATTTAGCAGGACAGTATATGAATATGTAATATGAATCCTATGATAACCAAGGTAAAGCGAAGCGTGGCCGGGTCAGCTATGGTATCGTTTAATTGATTTCAATGAATATCGTCGGAGTAGTAACACTGTTATAATATCTCTGTAGCAAAATAATGATTTAAATCTGAAGAGATGGGATAGAATAGAATATAAGGTGGATAAATGGGACAGAAGAATAGGTACAGGATGGGATTGGAATTGGATAAGCAGTTTAGACAATGGCTGTCATGTTGATTTTAAATAAAATATGGACTGGAATCTGTATTTGCACCCAGGCGAAGCCGGGCCGGGCCGCTAGTTAAATATAAAAGCGCGTGATATTATTGATAACGGACCCGATACGGCTGCCAACATGTTCAGGGTGGTCGCAGATTCAAATCCCGGGACAACTCTGAGTCTATGGAGTCATGTATGTATTGATAGGCAATCACCAAACACTACAACCGTGAAGGAAAACATAGTAAGGAAAGCTGCATCCCATAGCGATTTGTAAAAAAATATTTGGGGTGTAAAGTCCTCCAGCCCGCACTAGGCTTGCGTGGTATATCCTAATGCCACAAAATCATGCTCTGCAATAGGACGATATGAATACCGGTAAAGATACAAAAATCTTCTTTTTTTGAGGTCGACTGAAAATTAGTTGAATTTTTATAAACTTACGTTTCCACAGATGATGCCTCGGTGTGTAATAGTTCACGAAATTCGCACATCACTCGCATAAACACATACAGTGCACGTTCTACACATTTTTATTTTATCAAGCTAACAGAAATTAAAAATTACTAACACGAAACACTCAAACAAAAATACCCGTAAATGTCAATTACAGAAAAGGCGGGAAAACTTTAAATAATAGAAACACAGATTAAAAAATGACGTTAACCATAAATCGAACTCCTTTAATTTAAGAATTTTGCCACTTTTTGAATTTGCTTTTTTAATTTAAGGTTTGCGGGTCATAACACGATGCGGGCGGCGCGCGTGTTGCGTAACTACACCGCGTGCTTGTCGACCAAGCGAACTATAGAAACTGAAAGTGAGCTTCTGAGCTACCGACGATGGGCTCGATGTGTATTCGACGGCGGATATTTGCAAAGTAAACATTAATATTTTTGTTGGAATGATGCAAGGACATTTTTATCCTATCTGGAATTTTGATCTTTAATTGACAATTTAGCTTTGATAAGTGAACAGATCTTCATACCTTGTGAAAGAAGATTTCTCCGAAGTCCAAAGAAAGAATTCAAAAACTTAAAACAAACAAATTATAAATTTTTCAAAAGCTATTCGGTAGCTTTAGGAAATCTTTACGGATACTTGCCGAAAAATGTTATCTAAAATCTGGTGATCGAGATTTCTTACGAAAAAACACAAATAAAATTAGCATAGCATTCCTATGCTAGAACCTTCGAGCTAGAATGCCTAAAAATGTTCACATTAAATATTATTTTTAATTACTCTACATCCGAATATCCGCATTGTTGTCGCATTACTAGCAAACCCCTCCGATGACAGCGGGTTAAGTAATATTTCCACTAATGCGCGTTTGTACCGCATCTGCCGGTTTTTGTCGCTCAGCTAATGATGCAGATGAGCAATTTGTTGAGACATCCCACGCCTAGTGCCTAGTGGCATTCCGCAATAAATTATAATACCATTGAATAGAGTAATGTAAATTCGCACCATTAGGGTATTTAATACCTGCATGTAATTAGACAATCTAATGTGATGAATAAATAGGAAAATCACGTCCACTTCTCGGCGTCCACTGCACTATACTCAACAAACGAGAGTTGGATTGAAAAGGCTTAGGTCGTAGACCACCACGCTACCCTAGTGTTGTTTGGCAGAATTTACTTACCATAAAAAATGTTATTAAAAACTTTGTGGTATTCATTTTCCTCTACAATCAGATTGAGAAAGAAAGAAAGAAAATAATATTTATTAAAGAGTCAATTGACTTCCATACGCACATGACTTCGAAAAGTCAGACGTGTCACGTGTGCTCTGGGATTTGAACCAGCGACCAAACTCTCGGTAGCTAGCGGTCCGGTCCGTTACCTACCACGCATACACGCACACGTGTCACATTACATATTAGGTAGGTATTACATATTATATTATAATTATCGTTTGTAATCGTATGAATTTATGCGAAACTTTGTTGTCATAATATCTAGATTTAGACTCGTAACAATATAACTAAATAATTACTATTTGCTGGTCAAAGAAACGATCGAAGAAATAATTTTTTTCTCTGGTCAGATTACTCTTCAATTTTGGGGTTACCATCTGATTAAACTAACCATATATGCAAGAGTAACTTCCTCATGTAGTCACTTGTTTTAAACTTATACGTCTTTTATTGTAAGGAACCCTTCTCTAAATCCAATGTTCCAAGCCTGGTTATTTCCCATCATTACACGTAAGTTTTGTTCCTACATCTCACGGATATGCCATACGTATTGTTTCCAAATACTCATACATAACGGAACTCGCTTGAATATTTTAAAGAAAATACGTAATCTTTGTGCGATGTTCTATTGTTTTAAACATTGTTCTCATGCGAATTTCGGCTGCTTTAAAGAATCTGTTGATGCTAAGATAAGTCTGTGGTCGCCTCTTGGTAACGGACTGGAGACGGTTGTGGATCCCAAGACCATTGGGGTCGTGGGTTCAATTCTCAAGGCCAATCTCAGATTTTTCAGTCATATAAGTGGTGATGGTCACTTATCATGCACTTAAACAACTAAGATATCGTGAGGATACCAGCATACTATATAAATCTTAGTACGATTTTCTATGGTAATTGAAGTGCCCCAACCGGTACTCGACCAGTGGGGTACTCTATATTCCGACACAAAGTTCGAGTGTTCGGACCTTGAACGTCAACATGCAAAATAAAATTTTCTTACTTCTAAAAATCAATACTATTCTCTTTGAAACTTATCATTCACTTCGAACTTCTAGTCTAAGATTACAGCGTATGATAAAGGATTCTAACATTTTGTAAAGTATTTAGGCAGTTTTACATGCGATGTTCGAACATTAGTCGTCGTGTCAAAGTACAGAGTCCCCCATGTGTACTCCTTGAAGATCATCTGAACCTTCTGTATCGAACTCTCGATTGTATTCCCATGTCCAACAACGGTCTGTGATGCCCTGATATACGACACAATATATTGCGGGTTCAATGACGATTAAGCGATATGCAAGCCCATTTATTCATGCGGACAACAAGAAAAAATTTATACTTAGCAACTATTTAAAAACAACATTTTCAAACCCACTGTATGATCGTAAACATACAACCATAGATAATACACTATATTGGAAATAGATGAGCAACTCCTCAATATATTTGAGGAACAAAAATTTACTCTGCTGTGTACGAGATGTCGCTGGAAATATTTTATTTTAAATAAAATCCGCCAGATAGTGCAATTGTGCCTTTATAATTCCCTATAATTCCTAAAGAATGAAGGGGTCACGGCAATTTGGTGCCACCGCACCGCGACGTCATTTCATCGTATTTTATCCAAATCCCACAATTGGAAAAAATGTAAATAATGCATCCAAAGTAGCGTTTCCAAAACATCTCCTAAGTGACATTGTTTTTGTAGAAATATCCAAGTCAAATAAAGCTAAATCGAGAAGCAAGTATCAAAATCCAGCAATAGGAAGCCAAGGTTAAACGCAGAAGATATCAAACAAGTCCATTTAAAAGCCAAAGTCGCAAACTTATAGTAATTGAGTCGCAGTAGCACGCACATGAAAGTTTTCGAAAAAATTGTGTAACTGTCAATTTATGACACAAATTGTGAAGAGGTGGTATGAATTTAAAAATGTAAAGTAACTAATACTAATTTTTATATTAATAAATTAAAAATTATAATATTTTCATATTAATAATAACTCAACAAACTCGACCGTCTTCTAAATAACTGCATTCGATTTGTTTTAAAAAATAAATAATAAGTCAATTAATTATTTTAAACCAATAGTAGTTATTATTATTTTTAAATATTATTTTTATTATTTTTTGGCACTCAAAGCGGCATCTTTTAATACTTAAAAAAACATCTGGTTTGTGTCTACTTTACGTAAGATGGCTCTAACTAGTACCATAGGAATAAATTATAAGAGAGTTGCACCCCCATGCATACAACGTTCCGGATTAGCTAATGTGTGCATAATTGGTTTTTAAAAAGCCAACTCGACAACTTCTCAATATGAACTTCACTACATTCGATATGGAATGCTGATTATCACTCTTCGAAGTCAGCCTGAAAATTTAATCTATCGAGGCGCCGTCGAATTTCATAAGAATTCAAAGGTAGATACGCAGGTTCTAAACTGTTAAAGCAAACGACAAGCAAATTGTGTACCCCGTGGCTTTGTCAGTGGGACGCCTTCATTTGTTTATGTAAAGTGTCGATCAATCATTCACTCCGCGAAATTACCGAAAAGAGCAACATAAGACACGGAAGGATGTGGACAATAATTTATTTCCAACTCCTATTAAGTTTTACTTTCTGATTAATTTCGTTGCGGGTTTAAGACAAGTTACATATTCCCGGAGACTCGCCTCGCTTCAATGCTAGGTGTCATTACATTGCGTGCCACTGTTGATCCTGCGACACAGGAGTTACAGTGGTAGGTGTGAGGGCGGGACAATCTCCATGATTGCAGCGTACGTATAGGACGCGTTGCATCAGATAAATCGTAGTTATTTTTATATTCATTCACAATTTCATTAAAAATTCATTCACAAGTTCGTTCAAGTGCGTCCACTATTCCTCATCTTATGGACCGCACGAATCTGCCGATGCCGATGCTCTGAGGAGCAATCCATTCAAACTCGATTGTTGCTGATACTGTGGATGCTGGTTTCCTTCACCGAAATAGTGCGTGGTGATTGACTTTCAATACACACATGACTTCAAAAAGTCAAAGTTTTGCCCTGGGATTCGAACCCGCTACCACCGTGAGCATGTTAGCAGCCGTGACTATTTACCGACAGGCCATCGCGCCCTACAATCAGGTAAGCCGCTTGCTATTTAACTGTATCATAGTGAGTAAATAAAAACAAAGAGTAATAACATAATCATTTATTTGTCCAACTGGTTTCACAAAAATATCGCTATGTATTACATATACAGGTGTTGCTAAAGATTTTAACATCGACGCAGCTGCGGTGCATAAAGTATTTCATATATTCTTGTTCAACAGATAATAAAATAAAAATATTTACAACATAAAAAATAAAAGTAAAAAAATAACAAATCATTAATTCCGTTTCAAGAAAAAAAAAAAAACAGAAAAAAATAATAATGTAAAGATATTGCCCCTGATTATTTGACGTGTTATATGCCCTCATTTTGGACGGGACTTTCATCAAATAAATACTAATATTTAAAATACAAAAAATCTTCTAATATTACTATCCGTTTTCACAGTATAGAAATAGTATAGTATAGAAATAGTAGTTTTCACCGTATAAGGAAGAAAACTAATTACGAAGATAATACCAACAATTTAATGACCCAATAAAGACGTAAAAAAGTTACCTAAGCATAGGAGTTGCCGATATTAAATAAAATTTGCAGTCGTCTAGTTGTCGATTGTAACTATTATAGTAGCAACATTGAGTATATTTTTCATGTAATCCATAGTATTTTCTAACAACAATTATTTATTTTTTTATTGCCATGAATGTCGAGACGAGCAAGCCGTTCGCCTGATGGTAAGCGATACGACCGCTCATAAACAGTAGCAAAATTCCACTACGCTCGCCATCCTGAGACATAAGATGTTAAGTCTCAATATGTCCAGTAGTTACTCTGGCTACAATGTCCTTCTATCCGAAACACAACAGTGCATTTACACTGCTGTTTCACGGGAGAAATAGACATGATTCACAATTATGTTTAACACCTTTACACACCGAAGCTCAGTCGATACAACAGCTTTCGGAAGTCGATGTAAGAAAATTGAATAAGCTACTTGTAATACAATTTTCTATTTTTAATAATTCATATCGACTATAATTTGATGAAATGTTCTGCGCACTTTGTATCAAAATAATAAGTTATAATAGAAGAATAAAACTACGTTAACCCGTTATTCTTTTCAATTCAAAATAAAATATCGATAAATAAAAGATTTCCTAAAAATAAAAACCTCTGACTGTAAGCGTAATGTGTTGCAGAATCCAGTACTTATTCTGTGCCCTACAATATCAATTAAAGGTTTATTATCAGCTTTTAAAAATTAATGAAACTTATAAATCAAACTTGATAACCACTTTTGTGAAGAAAATTCCAACTTATCGAATCGAGGTACAAAGTTAAATCATCCTGAGATATCGATAGTGCGCCAGAACCTTCCCTCTATATTTGGCATCGAGAAAAATAATTTTCATATTTAATACATTTATACAGGGTATATCAAGACTGCTACCGAAAACGAAGCCGGGTGGTAGTTTAAGCGACTTCAGACACTAATGCAACAGGAAAAGTTACAAAAAAAAGCGACCTTTTTTTTTGTTATTTTTTTCCTATGACCATATTTGGGTGGTAAATACATTTTTTCCTAAAATAATAGTGTATACCCTTTTATTTATAAGTAATCTAAGGTATAAAAGAGTTTAAATTATTATTTTAGCAAAAACTATGGATTTACCACCCAAAAATTACGATATTTAAAAAATCATAAAAAATAATTGTCGCGTTTCTATGCGAAATTTTTAATTGCATTGTGTTTGTAGCCACTAAAACTACCACCCGGCTTCGTTTTCGGTAGCAGTCTTGAGATACCCAGTATATTCTCTCTCTATATAGTAAACACTATACGTAGTTCTATATCTTCACAATTGTACGTCGAGCAGGTACGCGTGTAAGTACAACGGAACCGTACAAAAATAACTGCATTGACTATATTAATAGATAAAAATAGTTTTTTTTATTTATATTATTTACTTATTCAGAAGCTATGGCATGCAATATTCAAGAGAGTGATTGCTCGTGTGATGGTTTGATATGCAAATTAAATATTGGTCTTTTGTCGATAATTTCACAATGTTATCGATATCAAGTAACTATTTCACGTAATATTATTTGCCTTAAATCTTCCTGTATATAATGTCACTTTATTCCAATCTGTTTTACAGCAATGCTTTATCTCACATTGAAACAGCCAGCATTCACATAATCAAATCGAAGCAATAAGTTTCAACATTATATATTTTTATCTTCTTTTTTATACTAGGATATCTAACCATCACACGCACTTTTATCTGATATGCAATTAGAATTAGTCGGTAACTTTGACACAATTATAATTCGATGATGCAAGACTATCAATATATCGATAACACCAACACGATAATATCGATTGAAAAAACGACGACATATTGAATCGAAAACAAGTTTAGCTACTTGAGATTTTATTCAATTCACAATATTGCCATGGCGGTGTTTATCGATATTTTGATAACCACTATATCGATATAATTATGAACCAAAGCGCCGAATTGAACACTTAATGAAAAGCGAAAGAGATTAGATCCCGTGATATAGTATATAATATATAATCTATTTATAAGAAAAGTTACTGCAAAGAGCTTACAAACTACTCTATTATTCGCTGCTCAGAAATCTATCGAAGAATAAATAGAAGTTTAAAGTGTTCGCTGCCATATTAAGTAGTCAAGAAGGTACTATGCGAATCATTTCAAAGCTAGTTTAACTTGTAGATTTTACCCCGGAAAATAAAATACACGTATTGTAGTTCTTATTAAATAACAATATAGGCATAATGCTGGATTATTAATTAAATAAAATTAAAATATATAGGAACAACATATTTGAAGAGAAAATATATTTTACATATTGACTAGAATTTCTTGTTAGTAACTCACAATCTATCGAAATCGTTGTAGGTCGCTCGGTATAGAAACACCCGTTTTTAAATAATTTCCATCCGATGTTATATAGAAATATTAATCGTATACATGTAGAAATTTAATTCAGAAGTAGTATAATAATAATTTCTACAACGTGTTTGATACAATTTATGTTACGAGAGAAAAGCTGCGTGAAATCGCACAATAAGTTATTTTTTATTCTAGAAATATATAATATCCTATAGACTTAAATCTATTTGACATTAAGTATCCTACAATATCAAATGGATAAAAATATTTCTTAATTTTCTCTCTACTACGTATATAAATCTATGAACAAACAAAAAAACGGGCGCTTCCACCAAGTTTTTTGAACTTTTTGAATACCGGGTATCTCAAGACTGCTACCGAAAACGAAGCCGGGTGGTAGTTTTAGTGACTACAAACACAATGCAACTAAAATTTTCGCAAAAAACGCGACAATTTTTTTAATGATTTTTTAAATATCGTAATTTTTGGGTGGTAAATCCATAGTTTTTGCTAAAATAATAATTTAAACTCTTTTATACCTTAGAGTCCTTATAAATAAGAGGTTATACACTATTATTTTAGGAAAAAAATGAATTTACCATCCAAATACGACCATAGGAAAAAATAAAAAATTCGTCGCTTTTTTTTTTTCAACCTTTTCTGTTGCAATGTGTCTGAAGTCACTAAAACTACCACCCGGCTTCGTTTTCGGTAGCAGTCTTGAGATACCCTGTATGTTCTACAATTCTATACGTTAAATATGTGTGCGTATTATCCAACTGGTTATCTACAAATAAATACATACAGAGCAATCTATAGATCTAATAGATTGTTGTCGCTAATCATATGTCTCTATACATCAAAATAGAGAAATAAAATATTTATTTTTACATTGTTGAATTCTTGCCTTTGCAAAGGCACTCAGCGAATTTTAAGAATAGCACAAACGAGTCACAAAACGAGAACATTATTTATACAACTACAGAGTTTAATGGGTTTAGTGAACAAATTCGCTAATGAAATTATTTAATACATGTAAGAAACTTAACTACATCTTGCTACGTTTTAAAGAAATTCCTAGTTTTTGTGATTATGCCCATTCAAATTTCTAAAACCTTTGTATTGTATTTATATTCAAAAAGTAACTAACAGTAACACAAACTACCATTATCTAGATAACATATATTAGCCTATCCCCTTTATACACTATCTACATTTAATACCTAAAACAAATATTAGCAATTCCTCAATTCTGCCTTTTGCAACTCGTCCACACGATTCTTTAGTCTTATTCTTAAATTCTATACAATATTTTTAATCTATATTATTATCACAATACGTCTCCTACGATACGTTTTATCGACATAATTCATATAAATATTTGAGCCATCGATTGGACAAAATCGTCTGAACACATTGGAGCCCTGTGTTCATTATAATTCTCTACAAACGCCTCGTTTCGAATATAAACTCGAACCAACGTCGAGGAGGGCCGTTCTAAACATCGATATCAATAAGTCGATAAAAAAGTATCGATAAAATTGGAAGACAAAGGAGTTTGCGCGAGTGACTAGATAGACTTGGGACATAAATGCAGTTTAGGCCGCAATCGAATGCAATTTATATATTTTTGCATAATTATATTATATTGATTATATTTTTGGTCTTTGCCTCTATCAAGCTTGTTAATTAAATAGCACGCATTTATAGCTTATATTGAATAATCGAATTTGTAAACAGGCTAAATAAATGTCGATAGAAAAATCTTAACGTATACCGTAAATTACTTAGATTTGTAACACATCGGAGTACAGAACGGACCTCCTCGACGCTGAAAACTCCACATCGAACATCTTGACGAATATTTACATTTAATCAAGTTATATAGCATTTTTTGATATTCAAAGTAATAAATCGCCCGTAATTACATAGTACAGCCAGGTAACAAAACCGATGGAGCATAAGCAAATAATTTTCTGAATGTATTGGCACAGGCATTGACATATTAGAGGGGGCGTCGCGAACAAAATATTTGCAACAATTATTGGTACAATATAACTATATTTGTCTCTGTCTGACGCACAGTCTTTCTTCCCGCTGCTTTCCTGTATGCCCGGTGCTACGATGTCCAAAACGACTAGATATTATACTCGAGGAGCCATAGTTATTTATATCTCTGTCATTTGTATGCAGAAGTACTATCTTTCACGCTCCACTGGTACCTTCTGCCTGATTGATTCCTGCGTTAATTTAGGTCATGTAATATCGAGTACAATACCTCACTTCCCAGCTGATCGTCTTTAATCCATATCCCAAGCGTACAGGTATCTGAACATGTTGACGAGGCTGTGCAGTGCTGGTGGGTAGGGCGCCCCACGCGGGGGTGGGGCGGGGGGCGCGCGCTAGTGGAGGGGCGGCACGCCGTGCATGAGCAGGAAGGCGTGCAGGTCGCGCGGCACTTGTTCGGGGCTGAAGCGAGCGCCGTGGAGGGCCAGCGCGGCGGCCGCGAGGCAGGCCAGACGTGGTCGGAGGGCGCTGCGGACTAGAGACTCCGCTGGACCTGCAAGTAGTATTCTATCAAGCAGTGTAATAATAAATATAAATAATAATGTGCAGCTATGCAAGTAATATTATATTCTAGACTGTTACTTATTTCATTTTCTCATATCCATCTAAAGGTTGTCTGTAAGAAATCGCCTAGAACGATAAGAACTCCATATGTACTTTTTGAATTGATAAATAATTAATTACAATAATTTATTTGCATCTCAATCAATGTTTTAGGTTAAAGTGACTTGCTTGACGGTATCTCAAATGTTTTGAACTATTTTTGCTCTAACAAAAATTAGAGTAATTGTTAACCACTTGGTAGACAGCTTGGCTGTGCCCCTAAAACTGCCAAAAGTATCGAAGATGCTGGTCTCTTACCGTTATAGCGACCTGATAGTTTATCGTTTTTTTTTCATCTTGAACAAATCATAGTAATGACTCATTCTAGTAAACTCTTTTCTAAAACCAACTATCATGTCAGACCGAACGAAAAGTATCGAGTCAATAAATACTAGTATACGATAAAAACTTCACAATATTTTTGGTATTTGTGTTTTTTCATTAAAAGTATTAGAAGAATAAAGAAATAATTAACCTCCAATAGACGCTACGAGTGGCGTGATGCCGTCGACATCCATGGCATCGACGTGCGCGCCTCTACTGAGCAGCTCACACACCACACCACACAGCGCCTCATTCCACTGGTCTCTGTCGTCTAAAATAAAAAACAATAAAAAAATACACATACATGTTGGCAGCGATTTATAAAATTTTCTATGGTATGTAAGTCCGCCAACCCGCACTAGGCCAGCATGGTGGACTATATGGCCTAACCACTCTCAATCGCACTGTCGATTGTAGAGTAGGCCCGTGCCCTGCAGTGGGACCTATATGGGCTGATCCAGATAATTTTTTTATCGGTAAATAACAAGAATATTGTGATAGAAGCTGTTCAACTTGTCTATGTGTTGAAATATCATATTTTTACTAATGTCAAAGTTTCAAATGTTTTTTCCTGAAAAGTTGTTTTTTTGCAAAAGTGACATTGTTGCAAGATGTCAGCATAATAGTTAACCCCTCGACTGTCTCACGAGCCACAATACCGCTTTTCGGCTTTCAAGCAATAAAGCAGCCTAATTTCATTGAAATAGGGCCTAATTTAAATCAAGACCACAAAATGGCGCTTGTGACAGTCGCAGGTGTGTGTACATACCGGTGGCTAGTTGGTACGCGAGCAGCGCGACGTGCAGCGGGCTGCGCCTGTGCGCGTCGTGCGCGTCCACGCTCGCGCCGCACTGCGCCAGCAGCCGCGCCGTGCGCGCGCACGGGAACCTGGCGATATGTGCACGTTACATATACATATTATACAGGGTCATTGAGATAATACTAGAGGAGACACTGCAAACAGAATGTTTGTCTTTAGTTTGTTTTTCTCTGTCACGCCTACGAAGTAACATATCTTCCCTCTCGCTTCAATGTGTATCCGTGTGCACGCACCATACGCAGAGATTTTGTTCGCGATGTCCGCTCTAGTATAATACCTCAATGATACAGGTTGAGTATTTCAAGTGGGCGTCGATGGCCAAATCCGAAACTATGACGAATAACGAAAAATGTTCAAAGGACTTACGAGCCCGATTTTGATGAAAATTAAAACTGCATACTTAGATTTTTGATAAATCAATATGCCTAGCTAGGAATCAAACCCAATGATATTGTTAAAAGAAACACTTGCTGTATTATTACACCATTCGATAATGTTGCTAATAGGGATAAAATTCTGGAAAGTAATGACATACGTCAAATAAAAGGAATGATGTCATTCTAAGCAAAATTTAAATTTTTCTTCAGTCTCCTTAACACCTGGTCGTCAACGTGGGGCGTTGGTAGAGGAATTTTATAATTTTTTAGACCACGCCCACTTGAAAACTCATTCTGTATACATATTAAATATACAATTAAATATACATGTTAAATATACATAAAAATAAGTTAATACGTCAATATCGCATTAGATTTTACCTGTAAGATATTCTACTGTTGAAAATAAATAACATTGCGGTATAAGAACCTTTTCAATTACACTTTTTCTCCCACCAAACAGCAGTATAAATGTAATTTTATGTTTGGGACTGAAGGACATTTTAGCCAACTACTGGACATATTGAGACTTAACAAAATGGAGGCTCCACAAAATTAGCAAATCTTTTAAGGGTTACTGTATACATTTCTATAATAAAGTTCCCACTAACATAAAAGCCTTAACTATAAATAAATTTAAATCTATTATAAAACGACAGTTATGTAATAAGGCATACTATACAATTTCAGAATACTTAGAAGATAGTAAGGCTTGGGAATGAAACATAACACTCAGCCGTACAGTAAAATTATAAATTATTATTGAACTGCTCTGAATTGCAAATCCTGTATAATCACTGTATTGTAAACTTGTTTTGAAAAGAGCAACGCTAGAATTTCTTGCCCGTTCTTCTCTGGCGAAAACAGCCTAGTGAACCACTACCACCCGGTAGTGAAAAAAAAAAGTGACTGAATCTAAACAATGTATGACATTTTATGGATTCAATAAATATTTTCATTTCATTTCATAACATCTTTATATCTCATGGCGGCGAGCATAGTTGAATGACAAGCATTGCTTTGTAATTCAAGGTGTTGTTTAGTTTTGCTACTGTTCATGAGCTGTCGTATACCATCAGGCGAACGGCATGCTAGTCGCACCATTCAAAGCAATAAATAAAAACACTTTCAATAGATATGCACTACAAATGCCTCAGTTCGTATCAATTTTAGAATCACTCATAAACTAATACTTATGTGCGATTGCATCAAGTACCTTTGACCCTGACGATAATGTGATTATACATTTGGCATACCGCATTTAAAGGGCGTGGCTATAGCGTGTATTCAAATAAATAATGGCTACACGTTCCTTTGCTGAAGTGATGTGCACTTTATATTAAAAAAATATTTTAATCAAATCCACATAGCTCTCGTTAATTTAACAAAAATATTATCAATATAATGAACTGACTGGCACACATCACTCGTATGGAAGTCGTCGACAGGCGTCCTCCTGTCGGCTGCCATGTGCAGCAGGGTCTGTCCGGTGCGCAAGCGCACATTCCGCAGCCTGAATACAGCGCGTCGAATCGCACACGCCGTGTCTTGCTGCAATAAACAAACACAACTTAGATAGATAGATAACACTTTATTGTTCGCCTCATATTACATACAAGTACACAGTTTACATTCTGTTGAAATAGTGTAACAACTGGCGGTCTTATCGCTTATAGCGATCTCTTCCAGACAACCAAAATACTTACATACCGGGTATCTCAAGACTGCTACCGAAAACGAAGCCGGGTGGTAGTTTTAGTGACTACAAACACAATGCAACTAAAAATTTCGAAAAGAAACGCGACAATTATTTTTTATGATTTTTTAAATATCTTCATTTTTGGGTGGTAAATCCATAGTTTTTGCTAAAATAATAATTTAAACACTTTTATACCTTAGATTATTTATGAATAAAAGGGTATACACTATTATTTTAGGAAAAAATGTATTTACCACCCAAATATGCTCATAAGAAAAAAATAACAAAAAAAAAATTGTCGCTATTTTTTGCAACTTTTTCTGTTGCATTGTGTTTGAAGTCGCTTAAACTACCACCCGGCTTTGTTTTCGGTAGCAGTCTTGATATACCCTGTATATACCGGGTATATCAAGAGTGCTACCGAAAACGAAGCCGGGTGGTAGTTTTAGTGACTAAAAACACAATGCAACTAAAAATTTCGCAAAGAAACGCGACAATTCTTTTTATATATTTTTATATATCGTCGAGTTTTGGTGGTAAATCCATAGTTTAAAAATAAAAGGGTGTACACTATTATTTAAGAAAAAACTATGTATTTACCATCCTAATACGACGATAGAAAAAAATCACAAATTTTTGGTGCATTGTGTCTGAAGTCACTAAAACTACTACCCAGCTTCGTTTTCGGTAGCAGTCTTGATATACCCTGTATTAACGACCTTATTCATCGACAGTTTTAAAACCTTTTTACCTGTCGAATGTTTTATCCTGTTCGAACGAGTTTGTAATTCAGTTTGAAGGAAGGAGACAAAACATAAGCGGTAGAGCTGCTTTGCAGTTACTTTGGATTACCACTACTTAGGGTGGTTCCCTGTCTGATACAAAACTAACGTGAAGCGGTGGCTTTGTTGCCATGTTTCATTCGGTTAGGGAGATTGCCAGAGGAATTGGAATTGCCGTCACCTTCCTTTCCAATTTTAAAGTACCGACAATTTTACGATCCAAATATCCTAGATGTTAATAGGAAGCAGTAATTACTTAGCGTCAAATGAGCCGTATCTAAGCAATAAAATCATATACATACCTCACTATTGGTGGCGTTATCGAGAAGCCTGGCAGCAACAGCGACTAGGTACAGCGCTGTTCGAACGTTGCTTTCGTACTCCTCCTGCAACACCATCGTGCACGCCAACCTCTACGCCCACAGTACACGTCACCATACACTACTGGGTATCACTGATGCATATGGTGACGTGAACTTGACTTGCCTATTATCTATACTCTACTGTATCAGCCCATTTACATCCCTCTGCAGGGCACGGGCCTTCTCTACAATCGAGAGTACGTTTGACAGTGGTTAGGAAACATAGCGTACTATATAAATATGCCATACCATACCATAGAAATTCTTGTAAATCGCTATGGTATAAAGGTTTCCTCACGATGTTTTCCTTCGCCGTTTTAATCTCCACCTTAATTTATTCGTATTATACATGATAGCAATCTATTTGCGAATAGACAATCGATAACAATCTCGAAACGGGATAAAACCGACTCAAAAATTCGGTTTAATTTGATATCGATAATTCGTTTACCATCTCTATTGTATTTCGAATTGGCATCTGTTCTCGGTGTTCCTTTGGAATACATAACCAAGTACGGTGTCGCTAACGTGAAATATAAATTAAGTATGTACGGCTTTATACATATAACTACTGCAATTTCCTAAAATGAATATTTGAATAACTATCGACGAAAGAAATTATGACATCACAACTACATTAAAATCATGCCTACATTTTCCCATAACAAAACAAAACATTTCACAAAACTAAAACATTACAATGAAAACTAAATAACTAGAATACTCTATAGAGAAAATTCAATAATGGTCGATGAGATGGATCATGAGTAACACAGATGTCGATAACATACCACTAGTGTGTCCGGGTCGTGTATTATTTGCGGCTTTTCCATCCTTTTCAATCCTCGCCTGAGCTCTTCTGCGCACGCTTCCAGCACGTAACATACCTGTAATCGAATTAACAAGATATGGATATAATTGCACATAAGAATTATCGACTTTGTTTTTATCGATATCAATATATCACGCTATTTTCCGGTGCTGTATAAATATTTGTCTATATATTAACTTAAAGCATACATAAATAATAATACAATTGACTGCTGTACGATTATTGTTCAATATTACAGTTGACAAAAAAGCAATCTTAATTTGTTATCGATAATTCTTAACAAAACCAACATGAAAAATCATAGTGGCTCGGAATGGTCCAAGAGAACTTATAAAATACTTTACTTACTTGACCTAAAGGTAGTTCTATTCCAATGTGTATCATCTGTGAGAAGACTTGAGCAAATCTGAGAAGGTCTTTTACCACAGACACCTGTAATAATTACAAAAAAAATGATGTATATTCAATATGGCCAATATGAAAGAGGTTGATGTAGGCACACCATGTGTTGTATCGTTATTACAAATACAAGTAAAGGGCAATGCGAAATAAAAATGCCTACATGTGAATGTAGTCCAGTTATGTCATGTGTGATGAACTATGTATCACACATTACTCCTTTATCTACAGATACAGACATTAGCTCGTATCGTTTAATATAAATTAATATCCTTGGTTCACCAATTCATCCTGATCGTTTACATTTCCATTTCGTTATGGGTTACATTCATGTAAGTAGCCTTCAGAGACCCGCCGAGCTTCAGTGCGTGGTATGAAGAATATGATGCGGTAAAAATTGATCTTATAAAATTATTCAGGGCATAGTTGTGTAATTTTTAAATAGTGTTGTAATTATTTTTCTTTAATTCCAGTCGTCACCCCATCTTACTTTTTTTTTGCCGAGTCATACATTTTACGTCGTAGCAAATCTAGTTGCCACATTAATATGACATGAAATCGAAGCGCCCTCATTAAATCTATAATCTTTTCTTGCGAGTTTATTTTATTTATTCATTGTTGTGTTATCGATATATGGATTATAGGGCCTTACCACTTTCAATCGTACTATCGATTGTAGAGTAAGCCCGTGCCTTGCAGTGGGATGTATATGGGCTGATACAATGTTATCGATAATGATGTGTACACTGTACTAGTAATGGGAATTATTGCTATTTCAAATTAACATCACCTCCAGTTAATTTGGAAGCTTTAGCATGCTCGATATTTCTGCTATTACCTTATTGCCCCCCACAGAATTTGTGAACAAGTAAACTAACCATATATTATAACTATTATTATTTGGATTTCTAAAATAACACACCCAATATTAACTGTTCAATTTATTCTATAATTAGGCTCGTAAAAAGACTCACTTCTTTATAGGTTTAACACAAGATCATATATTATATAAGCCAATCGGCATTATTAATCACACTTACAAATCCCAAAATTTAGCTTATTTATATTGTGAAATGTTATTATCGACTTCACTTGCTATTTGTGATGGCTATAGTTATTGCAATTTATAATATTATTGCTATGACTTATGCTATTGCTAATGCTTTTGCTAGTGCTATTGCTAAATGCTATTGCTATATGCTATTTTAACCAATACCACTATAAAATACCTCGTTCTGATGCCTGAGATGCAGCGCATGCCTCCACAGCGCCAGACATCTATCGAACCGCGCCTCGTCAGCGAACACGGCGCCTCGGAACACGATCGGGTGCGGCAGGTCGGGGCACGCGCGGCCCAGCACGCGCTCGCGCACGCACAGGCCCTCCATGTGGAGCGCGTGCGCGTTGCCGCCGAGACGCTCCACCTCCTGACACACAAATACATTACACCTTCACAATTAAAGTGCAAAATTTAAAAAAACATGTTTTTTTCACTAGTGGTCACACAAATACATCTCAGCTTTACCATTTAAGTCAAAAAACTAAAAAAATGGTTTTTCACTAGTGATCACAGAAATACATCACACCTTTACTATTAAAGTACAAAAAATTAAAAAAATGGTTTTTCACTAGTAGTAGGTCTATCGTACGTGAGAGGTCGCCTGGATACCACCGCATTGTCTATTTTTCCCGTCAAATAGCAGTGTAAATGTACTATTGTGTTTCGGATTGAAGGACATTGTAACCTGCAGCGTGCATACACGCACGTACGTACGCGCACGTGATCACACTTAACCGGTGCTGTACAAACTATATATATATTTTTTTGCAATAAATGGCGTGACGAGCATTCCATTCACCTGGTGGTCAGCGATACGACTGCTCATGAACAGTAGCAAAACTAAAACAGCACCTTGAATTACAAAGCAATGCTTGATGTATTAATGCTTATGCTTAATGCTTGATTTACTGCGCTCGCCATGCTGGGAGATAAGATGTTAAGTCTGAATATATCAAATAGTTACGTTTGATTACTTGTAAATATCTATATCTTACTGTTAACAGGTTGTAGAGCTCTCACATGTGACAACAATGCTCTTAAAACCGAAACACAACAGTGCATTTATACTAGTTTTTGGAGGCTTATCATCAGACGAATAGAATGTTCATCTGTGATTGAAATATAAAAAAATACGCTTACGTATGCGAATACTTACGCTTACGCACATACCTATCCGTAAGAACACGGGCACGCTCACAAACACTTGTTCTAAAGTAATTTTAAGCATTGTGTAAACTTGCTAAAACTCTTTCTATGACCAATTTCAACTACTACATGAATAATCTGAAGCTACGAAAGCGTTGCCACCATCTTAAAAAATAAAGTCAAATCCAGGGATGCTGCCACTTCATCTAGTGAAGGAATTTTTAGAAATTCTACGATGCTACGTTTCTGAATACCATACCTCTAACGTGGTAGTCTCCCTCCAATTATCATACGCTGGTATTGGATCCGCAGGCTTCTTTAACAACAGTCCGTATCTCGTGTCATAGCGCATCGCCATCGCTCTATGCAAGTACTGGTACGCCATCTGTAGGAAACAAACAGCATTTAATACAAAATAAGACATAAGTAACAAACTGAAGACTCGTGCCGCCTAATAATTAAAAAGCGTGAAAATTAAATTCAGTGATTACAATTTTTCAGAATGGTATATGTTTTGTACAAAAAATAATTGGGTGATCTGATGTGATAATTGATGAAGGTCCTTCTAAAATTCATAACTTAAATAAAATAAAGTATATCAAAGTCATTTAACCTTTCCAAAGTCCTCATTACCATGATCACAATAGCGCTAAGATTCCATTATTTACAAGCATATTATTGGCGGCATTTGCTCTATTATAATCTGTATCTGTATCAGCCCATATACGTCCCACTGCAGGGCACGGGCCTACTCTACAATCGACAGTACGATTGCGAGTGGTTAGGCCATGTAATAATATCGGAATAGTGTTTACCAATGTTGGCCCAAAGTTAATCTGATTAACGATTAAAAATTAATGATTGAAAATCATAATCAAAATTTTTTATTAAGATTAATTAATCATAATCAAATTAAAAATGATTAAGATTACTAATCATAATCTTTAATCGTGAATTTGATTATTTGATTAACTATTAACTACTTATTTATTTAAAAAGATTTATTTTATTTAAAAAGAAGTGTATAAACATTTTTAAATCAGTCGTAAAGAAGAAAATATCATAAATCCCAGAGCTTTTAACAGTCAAAACTGCAGCCAATAACACACGCCACCAAGAAAACGAGTTTTTTTTTGTTTTAATTCCGACTCTGGCAGTGAAGCGGAATCAGTTGATACTAAAAAGAGAGCGGATAGGATCATTTAATTTTTTTTTGCCGAGTGTAGCCAAGAACGAGGGCTTCTACAAAGTTATCCTGTCATAGGCAAAGTATTTATTAAGAACAATACACCAATGCCGTCCTCTGGCTCGGTAGAAAGAATGTTTTCTTTTGGAACTATGCTAAATACTTGTGGTACTGGTGGTAGGTCTCTCATATGTGAGCGGCCGCCTGGGTAGGTACCACCGCGTTGTCTTTTTCTACCGTCAAACAGCAGTGTTAATGCACTGTTGTGATTCGGATTGAAGGACATTGTAGCCAGAGTAACTACTGAACATATTGAGACTTAACATCTTATGTCTCAGGATGGCGGGCGCAGTGGAATGCCAAGCATTGCTTTGTAATTCAAGGTGTTGTTTGGTTCTGCTACTGTTTATAAGCGGTCGTATCGCTTAACATCAGGCGAACGGCATGCTCGTCTCGCCATTCATAGCAATAAAAAGAAACCTAGGACACACAAATTATCTGACAACTTATTTAAAAAAAAAAGTTATTAAATGTAACTTGAACATCAAGAAATCAGAAATGTAAAGATCGGAGGTTAGTTGATTGAAAATATTCTTCAAAATTAGAATTCAGTGTATTTGAACGTTAGAATTTTTTTTTTATCTTTCAATAATTAATAAAAATATTTTAAGAAAAGTGTGTCATTATTTTCCATCATTTCTTTTATATGGAATTAATAACATTGATGGATGTATTACTTTATAATCAAGTTAATGATTAGTGATTAATGATTAACGTCAATAATCATGATTAAGATTACTTTTTTAATCATGATTATTCTAATCATGATTAATGTAATCAGATTGAAATTAAACAAATTAATTAATTATTAAAAAAATTAATTGATTATTGCCAACAGTGGTGTTTACCCTCAAGCAGTAATACTCCTTGTCGTTAGCGAAGGAGGCTCCCAACAGTTCGAACGCCTCGATGGCCTGCGCGCGCGCCACGTCTGGCCGCGCCGCCAGTATCTCCACCACCGACGCACGCGCACGCTCCGCCGCGCACTGTAGTGGCGTCATACCTACACACATACAAACATAGAGACACGTGAGTTATCTATTTTATTATTTTCTTGCAATGAATGGCGAGACGAGCATGCCGTTCAGGTCTTGGTAAGACACGACCGCTCATGAACAGTAGCAAAACCAAACACTGCGCTCGCCATCCTGAGTCATGAGATGGCTAAGTCTTAATATGTCCCGCAGTTACTCTGGCTACAATGTACAACCGGGATACAACCTTCCATTTACACCGCTGTTTGGCGGGAAAATACGCATTGTGGACCACCACAATGCGTATTTTCGTAGCTACCAAGCTACCCATGCTATACATTATTGTATAGTAGTTATATACATTATTGTTAATCCTGCCAGCCTACTTTAAAGTATTACGACATCGATTTACGATGTGCCGTTTGATGCCATAGATATGTTGTGAAAATATTTAAACTTTAGACTCTTTAAAAGACACCTGTATTCAGAAAGTCTTCTGTGGCCGACATTAAATAGGCGCTAATGTAAAATGTTCCTTTTTTGGCAGCCTCTCAAAACAAGTCGAGAAAGACAAAGAAGAAAAAGGTGTATGATGTGAGAAAATAAAACGAGAAACTACGTGATGTCTTCTCAGTCCAAAATATCTCGGTGCCTTAAATCGGAAGTCTTCGATAGTTGTGTATTGTCAGTGATGACTTACGGCACCGAGACGTGCCTCTCACTATGGGCCTTATTAGGAAGCTCAGTCACTCAACGAGCTATGGAAAGGGCTATGCTCGGGGTTTCCCAACGAGATCGAATCAAAAATGAGGAGATACTGAGTAGGAGAACTAAAGTAACCGACATAACCCATCGGATTAGTAAGTTGAAGTGGCAATGGCCGGGACATATAGCGCGGAGAACTTAGGGCCAATGGGGCCAAAAAGTTCTCGAATGGAGGTCACGTAGCGGAAAGCGCAGCGTAGGACGTCCACCCACAAGGTGGTCAGACGACCTGGTAAACTGGGACGTCGCTGGATGCAGGCTGCCTCCAACAGATCACTGGCATGGCTGGATGGAACAGGCAGATGGATGGTATGAGAAAATACGTAACAACTCACCATTTTCATTAGTGAGTATCTTGGCGTTGTGGTCTAGCAGCGCGCACACCACCGCGGCGTGCCCGCACTCGGCCGCGAAGTGCAGCGCCGTCGCGCCGCACAGTGCGCGCTCGTCCACGCGCGCGCCGCTGTCTAGTAGAAACTGCACCTGTAGGACAACACACAGATTGTGTTTACTTGTGTATATGCTCTAGGAATATAGGTCCGGCCCGCCACCGCCCGGGTGCAAATACACTTGCAAAATGGCGGCCAAAGGTTATCAATTCCCTTGTCAATTCCGACTATTAATTTAGTATATGGGAACAAAGGATCTCTTAAATATCGATTTTGAGATCAATCAGAACACGAAAAACTAATAAAATTTCGTCGGTTTTGCTAGATTTTTCACAACTACTTCCCTCCTATAGGTCATAGAAAAAATCAAACAAAACTCTTCAGTTTTATATGTATATTCGTATAGATTAAAAACGCCAATAAATAAATACTCCCAACAGTCACATACATAATACTGACCCCACATTAAGATCATTTAAGTCTTGTGTATCAGAAAGTACGAGAGACTTTTCGGTCTCACAGACACCCAACCCAGGGCAAATACTTGTGGGCCATACAAACTTTTGTCTCGGTGCGGGGATCAAACCCACGGGCTCACGTTTCACAGCCGGCGTCTAACCAACTACACCCAGGAGGCTGTCAAACTGAATGTCTTAAATAAACAGAATTGACTAAATGACTTCACTATAATCAAGAATAAAGTTTACTCACCACATCCAAATGTCCCTTATACGAAGCGATCATCAGACAAGTATTATTATACTTGTTAGTCTTGTGAATATCAGCTCCGTGCCTGACCAGGTATTTCACTATATCCAGCCGTCCATCGAAGCAGGCCGCTCGCAGCGGTGTGCTGAGTGTCTTGGTGGCGTGGTTCACATTGGCCCCCGCCCGGACCAGCCTCTTCACTATGCTAAGGTGGCCTGCACCTGCCGCGCACCACAGCGCCGTCGCCCCTAGCGAATACAGAAAGTAGTTTTCTATACACACTTTTATGCTATGAAATTTATACGGGCGGAGGCGGGATACGCTATGAAAAACTTGGAAATTTTCTGCATTTTTCGAAGCATTTAAAAAGGTATTTTAATTCGTATTTCTTACAAAGAATAAATCTTAGTTTTTGAGCTGTAATAAACATTCAGTAAACATTTTAAACTTTATCGTCATCATGAAAAAAAAGATAAATTAAAACATTAATTAATAAAGTCCAAATAGTTAAAGTAAAATTAACAATTGAATACGAATGATAACAATATAAAACTTATTTACGCAATCTCATTGCCCTAATTGTAAATAAGTAACCGAGAATGCTGACAACAATAGTCATCGTTACGATGTCTTTAAACAACATTTAAAGCTCATTTTCTAGGTTAAAACATGACACAAATCCGTAAAACACCGAAATAAAACCTGAATCATTGACACGTGTTTGCACGCTTATAAAGTTCCGAATAATCATATGACTATCGATTTCTGCAGAATCATGTTGACAATTGTATAAATACCTCTGTACATGATTCAATATATTAAAAAAGTGAGTCGCGCGCAGCGGCTGGTCGGCGAATGCACGCGTGCATACGCGTGTCGCATTAATTGTGATAAATCATAAGTTTTGAAAACAAAGAAATGTCTGGCGTGCGGCCAGAGATTCATTGAAATGTTTCAAGAGTTTTCCGCTCCTTTGTGTGGGAATCGCTTTCCCGTATTAATATCTAAATATAGACTGCCACGCGCTCGCGCACGCTTTGTGAAAAAGTCAACGTTCGCGCGGCGAAAAACGCTCCTTTTAGACGCAACGCAGTACGCTTGTTTTGGTTCTTTGTCCCCAATCAAGTGGTTTCTTTGTATAAAACATCGGCTGTTTATACCGTGAGATGCAGTTTTGATCGCGAACGTCTTTATATACAAATACTACCGTTTGCTAATGTTTATTTTATCTGCATGTAAACATTTGCGAATCTATATAAAGTATAAACTGCTAGCTTGTACGATAAATTCTAATTATCTGATCAAATATATTATTACAACAATAACAGTACCGTTGAAAGGACATTATAGCACTTGTATTCTATAACATAATGCTCCAGAATTCTTGTAAATACGCACTACAAATAAAAATTACTTAAAGGACAATGGCAGATTTCCATACATGATTTTAGTTGATGTAAATTTAGAGCGTTTATTGGTGAAAAAAATATAAGTGAATTCCGCTGCCGTTCCTAAACAATAATGTGTTGAGAAATACTGATGAAAAAGTCTACATTACTTACTAAACGTTTTTAATTTATAGATATTGAGGTTATGTTCTATTTGTCATTTTCAATTGAAATATTATTATTTTCTTAAAAATGTTATTTGGTGAACTAGGGCTATGATATAAATCTTTACCGCACTTGTTTTACCAAATAAAGCAATTTTTTATAAAAGATTTTGCGAGATTCAATTAAAAATATTTTTTGTCGGCTTAAAAGACCTTACGCCATTGCTGAAAAAAATCTCACTCCCATACAAAATAGTCAATAAAGCTTTTTATTTTATTGTGAAACTTAAACATCGTTACACAACTATAATTAGTATGCTGAAAAGTCACGAAAAATAATAATATTATTATTAGCAAGTATGACATTTCTAAACGCGTTGTTCATGGAAATACGATTTCGCCATTGTCCTTTTCACAAAGGTTCAAATCGCCGGCTCAATTACAATAGTTTTTTACTGAGATCAATTGAGTGCGGCATATTTTTGGGTCGTTTCTTTTGCCAATTATATTCTAAAACATATTATTTTTGTTAATATATCTACTGTGTTTATTTGGTACAATTTGCCCTAGTTGGCACATCTGAGAAATGTTTTTTAAGCAAACATTTCCTTGTGTTTTTCAACAATATTGTGTAAACATAGCATTTAACAGTTCCTTTTACAATCTACGTAATTAAAGATTATCAATGTAGATCTAAGTGAATGCCCAACCAACATTATTAGCATTAGTTGAGTAATATTATGTGCAATTAGCCAAGTTTGCTCTGCGCGCAATTGTTGGCACGACCTACATTCAACTCATGAATAAAAACTAACTTAATAAATGAAGACAACCGTATTATTAAATAACTGAAACTGCATTACGTCGCAGGGAAAATGGTCTTCATTAGTCTATACGGTATCTTAACAATGAACCTTTTACCATCAGGTATTTGAGGTATCATTTACATACTGCTAAAGAGGAAAGGCGGAGTCTACGGATCTCCATTTTGCTCTATTCTCCTATACTATTTTCCTTTTGACCACATTTATTATTCTTCATTCATATATATCAGTTTTGCCAGTGTAAGAAAAACCTTTATAAAGTTTATATAGATAGCCTAGGTCACGGCTAAAGTCCAGTATAAGATATAAATACTATTTCAATACAAAATATTTATTTCTACGCACCTTACAGAACTACAATAAAGAGTTTATTAGATTTTTTTAAACTAACACGGCATTGAATGCAATTCCATCCAGAATAGTTACCGAATTCCTATTGGAAGCTTTATTTTTAAAAAATCACTATCTATATCAAGACTACATTTGACAAAATCATTAACACGTTGAAGTATTTCTAACTAGGTATATCTACATATACATTTGAACCCCATAATATATAACCCCGACACCCACCTTCTATGACATACTCGTCGAATTTGACCGTGCCTTCAGTCTCGAGTCTCACTGGCGGCCTGAATTTCTCCAGGAGTATTCTGACAGCTCCCTCGCGTCCGTGCCGCGCCGCCGCTATCAACGGCGTGCATTTCACTCCGTCGGAACATACGTCCTGAAAAACATAAATAATAAATAAATACACAGAACAGTCACATACATAGTCCCGACCTCACAATAAGATACAGATAGTATAAAAGTCTCACGTAGTTTCTGATGCCCACGACACAAGATTCGATCTTGTTTTTTTTATATTTTTATTGATATGAAAGGCAAGACTAGCATACCATTCGCTTGATGGTAAGCGATACGACCGCACATGGACTGGAAAAACCAAACAACACATGATTATGATTGACATGATTTACAAAGCAATGCTTGGCATTTAGACATTGCGGTGTTACTCACACATGAGAGACCTACCACTAGTGAGAGACTGCTTAAAAGTCCTTTGTATGCGCTAGGATTCGAACCCGCAATCATCACCTCGGCGGCCACGCCAGGTCAGTTACCAACAGCAGATCACGCACATTTCCGTTTAGGTTTAAAAGTTTTAAAGATTATTCCGCCCACACTCGCCCTTAAGCTTAATACAACAGTAGCGCATAATTTCTACACCACGAACTGAAACTCGGCGTGCCTCTGGGAATTTGCAACTAGTCTTTATCACCCAAGAAAATGAATTAAATAGGAAAATGAAGTCACAAAGCGGAAGACAAAATTATAAACGAGTAGTAATCAAAAGACCGAATAAAAATTACAACCTGGAAAGGTCAGCTATAAAGTACTGTAGGTTAAATTAAACGTATGTCTGCTCATTTATTGTTGAAATATCAGGACCGCATAAGTGATAAGAAACAGTAGAAAATGTATAACTAAATTAACTCAGTTTTAACCGTAACATTATCATAAAATTGTTCATATCAATTGTTAGATAGACTATCTCTGCCACACACCCAACACTGTAACACAAACCACAATCAAAATGCACCGCAAATGTCACCGGATTTTAAAACTAAGGATAGACCCTTCAGTATATTTGGACTTTCAAAAAGATGACCGGGAAAATAGTATTAGAATAAATATTAAATTAACTTGATTTACTCGTAATACAATTTTGTCTAAACAGTGGTAAAAGAATATGTTCATTTTTATTAAACTTTCTGCCACAATACAAGCAATCATTTTCAAAATCGTTGCGAGCGACGATAAATTTCAGTAACGCTTCACTAGAGATGCACTGGTGCGCGCCCACCACTTACGTAGGAACACTACGCGCATTCCGCCCTATCCATATACCGGGTATCTCAAGACTGCTACCGAAAACGAAGCCGGGTGGTAGTTTTAGTGGCTACAAACACAATGCAATTAAAAATTTCGCTTAGAAACGCGACAATTATTTTTTATGATTTTTTAAATATCGTCATTTTTGGGTGGTAAATCCATAGATTTTGCTAAAATAATAATTTAAACTCTCTTATATCTTAGAGTATTTATAAATTAAAGGGTATACACTATTATTTTAGGAAAAAATGTATTTACCACCAAAATATGGCAATAGGAAAAAATTACAAAAAAAAAATTGTCGCTTTTTTTTGCAACTTTTTCTGTTGCATTGTGTGTGAAGTCGCTTAAACTACCACCCGGCTTCGTTTTCGGTAGCAGTCTTGATATTCCCTGTATTTATGTCACCAGTCATCGATATTCACAGAGTACTACTCGCGACAAAATTAATCTGTATCTGTATCAGCCCTTATACGTCCCACTGCAGGGCACGGACCTCCTCTACAATCGAGAGTACGATTGAGAGTGGTTAGGCCATATAGTCCACCACGCTGGCCTAGTGCGGGTTGGCGGACTTACATACCATAGAAATTTTATAAATCGCTATGGTATGCAGGTTTCCTCACGATGTTTTCCTTCACCGTTTTAGTGCGTGGTGATTGACTATCAATACACACATGACTCCGAAAAGTCGAGAGGTGTGCCCTGGGATTCGAACCCACGACCACCGTGAACATGTTGGCAGTCGCGTCTAGTCCGTTTATCAACAGGCCACCACGTACTTACAACAAACAAAATTAATCAGAGTTAAAATAAAGAGGATGAGTAAGAAGACAGAAATTCCCACGGCAAAACGGGAGATAACAATATTGTACTGTACTGAATCAGCTCTTGGCAAAGTTTTTTTAAGAGTTAAAAGTTTTTTCTGGCGTTTCATTGAGACTGTGTGGTGCCATAGTGCTGGTGGACGAAGTTCACATAGCATAGATTCTTATAAAGATCTATCGTATCCAGGATTCTTCATGATGTTTACTTTCATCTTAGTGCTTGATAACTAACATTTCAGACTCTGAAAATTCAGAGCCAAAGTACAATTTTCGTCAGTACAAAAAAGAATTGGACCCATTTTAATTTCAAAACGCACAAATGCTGCCCTTAAAATATTTGTATGCATAATTTCTTACCCTATTTTTCTTCGACATTTTTTCTAAGTTTATAAATAAGCATTAGACACCCATACACACTAATTTAAAATTCAGTATGTAGTGTCTGATTCGAACCCAGACTACCCGTTCCGTTCTAGACTAGGCTATCACTAACTTAACAGCCTATGAATAATATGATTGATTAGAAAAATCCATTACAAATCCGTCTACAAATGGAGATACGTTATCAACAGAAAGCACAATCTCAATAGAAATAAAGATAATCAACGCATCCATCAGTCTTATGGTTTGGATTATGAGGCTTATTGAGAAAAAGAAAACTATTATAATCAATTCATTTGTCTATTTACATTTATTATCATAGGGGAGGCTTGATAAATTTGAAAGTGTCCAACGAGGCAACAAAAAAAATTTACATATTTTTTAATGGCAATAAGTGACGAGACGAGCTTGTCGTTCGCCTGATGATAAGCGATACGACCGCTCAAGAACAGAAGTAAAACCAAACAACAAAACCAATTCCTCTACAATAGGTATTTCCGATTTAGACTTTAGACCACTACTCTAGCCTTTGGCAAGTTTGCATGCCTTACATTCTTGGAAATAATCAAACATAAGCCGTTTGTAATAAGTCTTGAGAAGGGCAGAAATCTTTTGCAAGCACCATTTCTAACTGCATTGGTAACTACTGAAAAAAACTAGTCCAAGTCATCAAATGTTTTAAAGAGCTGAAACAATCCCGCTCTCAAGCTCACCGATGTATATCCTGTAAGCCGAGAACAACAGGAGTACGCCAATAATCGAGCATCAAACCAAAAACCAACACCCAAACCTGTATTTGTATTTAAGCCGAAACGAAAAGAATCAGTAAAGAAACCAATAGATATTGATGAATATACAAATTATCCACATTCCTAAAACGCAAAACAGTTGATAAAATATGGGTTTAAAAGGTCTTATTAGAACCCAGTGTTCAAGAAGCGAATGAATTCCACCACGAGATCCTATGCCTATCGACCGAGGAGTTTTATAAGCGTCGACAGATTCATTGGGTGCTCCTAGAGATAGCGACTACGATGACATGGCCTGAACTCTGGTGTTGTATCTATCATGGAAACACATAAAAATACCTATAGCTCAATCGGTCGTCCAAACAAGGGAAGTTACTCTATAAAAACAAAAAGAATTTCGAATGTTCGGACGCCGTACGTATAACTTCACTAATGTGCCTAGATACTCCACAAAATGTTGAATTCCTCTATCGTACGTGGCAACCATAGACTAAGCTCGGAGAAAATAATAAGTATAATAGGGAATAGTATTTATTCTTAGAAGTGGAAATCTTAAACCTTACTCCGGACGTCGAACATCCGAACATTCGAAGTTCGTATCGTTTTTAATTTTTATTGAGTAACCCCCAAGATTCGTGTCTCCCGACTATCGCGAAATGAATGCTGCTGCGCCGGGCAGTCACGTGGATGGAAATCAGGAGGCTTATTGTTGAGGCGTGAGAATCCATTGCCATTGCCATTGCCATTGCCTCTCACCATGCACCTGATAGCCACCAGGGGGCTTCAGACAATATGTATACTGGCGTCGAAATTGTTAGGGGTTCAGCCCCGCGGTAATATCCCAGAGCATACTGAGCTGGAAGTTCAGAATCACAGGCACACTCATTTTGACATGCCAAGAGGTAGAAAGGGCACAACACGATACAGAAGCTTTACAGCGTTTAAAAAACATATTTTCTTTCGATGAAAAAATACATACTACGGGAGAAACCAGATGTAGAAGTTATAACATAGATGTTTACGCATGTGAAACTGTTTATTTCTCGACACAAGACCAATAAAATCTAACGAGTTAGGTACAGTCTACAGTTCTGTTGCATAACAGCTTATCCAACTGCCTTCATGTGCTTTGGCGTTATATAAGTATATAGACTAGCAACTCGCCCCCGCACTACGAACTGTGCAAGTGACACGTTTAACTTTATATCTTCCTGCGATAAAATGTATTTCTATTCCTCAGTTGACCAGCAAGTAATGAATTTAAATTGAGTTTATAGACCTGTTTCTATGTCGCGATACATAATTGTCAGCGGATTTTAAACTACGTTCTTTTGTATTTAATTATTTCTTACATTACATGAAATAGCGATATCAGGTTATTGCGCATTTTAATATAGTGCTAGAAATAAAAGTCTATCTATTCTTGTTACCTTTCAGATATGTTTTGATTAAAAATAAGAAAGGTTTCTTTGTATAAATTTTGCGTAGGGCATCATACAAACCTCGCTAATGGCGCCAGTATAGATCTAGAACCTACACCGATTGATCCAGGATATAAATTGACTTTACGTAAGTCTGTGTGTACCAAAGAAGTTAATCGGAACGACACAAACATTTAATGTTACCACCGGATCTAACGCAGTCGTGACTGAGAAAACCCGGCCAAACAAACTCAGTGGGCTTACATTACTGCTGGAACTATGCGGCGCAACCTAGTTCTGAGTAGATCCAACCAATCAGACGGATTTTTGGACTGGCTTTTAAGAAATGATCATGAGTATTTCTGAAATTCGCGTGATTTAAGACCTAATGTTGGGTCTAACGGGGCTCTTTCTAAAAAAGCAGGGGAAAAAACATGTAACCGCACAAATAACATGAACATAAAAAATACAATATGATTGAAATCTAGCTTAATGACCCAAAAAATATGTTGAAATTAGGGCCTAGTCTATGTTTAAACCATTTTCGACCAAACCAGCATAATAGTCACAGAGTATGTGGTTATTTAGGAAATCATTGTATTGATAGAAAAAATATATTACTATCTCTTATTGGTTGATAACCCATCTGAATTTTACTGCACTTAATTGCAATATAGTGACTTTGTCAGTGCCAGTAAAAAAGTTGATAAGAAAAGCTATTATGTATGCGATTTTTTTTATATCACAGTTCTAGCAAACGAACATACAGATCACATTATGGTAAGTGATCACATTTCTTCCTGGAATGTCCAGTGCCGCCACAATGCGTGTATTGTTAGGGACCCAGTTTGGCGACAACAAGAAAAAGAGAAGAGAGAAAGGAGAGTTTAATAGCTGTACCTCTTGAACAAAAAAAGGCACTGCCAAAAATCAGCAATGCTTGGATCTTGGATGTATTACTGGCCTATCAGATCGAAAGGGGAGTAGACGAGCCTGCCCGTTCATGCCAAGTAATTACTGACAACAGTGTGACTCCACCACTTTGAAATATTATAATACTTTATACTACTTAATTAAATAGGCATAACCTTTATCAAACTTTGTAATTGTTGGTAAAAAGCTATAAACTGACAAATGTTTCATCAAATAATTGGAAATATTAGTGATGCAATATTAGTTACGCTAGTATCTTTTGTGATAATCTAATGCAAATCAATCATATTATATTGTATTTAAAAAAATGTGGTTTTAAAGATAAAGATATAATATTTTACTATGTATATAGGAACAAAGTCGGAACTGTTTAATAAAAGTAACATTTATTCGTAACAATAAACAGCTCACCCACTTGACTTTATAAATAAACAAGTTCATTGACATGCTGTTTACCTCCATCTTTAAACTATTCAAAGCTGTTCATATCTTTTATGTGGAACCTTTTTGTGTGATTAAATTGTTTTTGTTGATAATGTTTACTGAATGAAACAACTAATGATGAGACAATACAAAAAAGGAACGGAAAGTAGCGAGATGAAAATCTATACAAAATAATTGATACCATGCAATATGTAGAAACCTGCCTAATATTTACCATAGGATTTGTGAGTGGGAAGTATTTTCTAGTTCTACACTATTCATTTCAATATAATTGGTAATTAGCAACCACTTTCATATATCATCATCATCATCATCATCATATCAGCCACAGGAAGTCCACTGCTGAACATAGGCCTCCCCCAAGGATCTCCACAATGACCTGTTGGAAGCGGCCTGCATCCAGCGACTTCCTGCGACCTTAGTCAGATCGTCCGTCCACCTTGTAGGCGGGCGTCCGACACTTCGCTTGCCTGTACGTGGCCTCCACTCGAGAACCTTTCGGCCCCAACAGCCATGGGTTCTACGAGCTATGTGCCCGGCCCACTGCCACTTCAACTTGCCAATCCTATGGGCTATGTCGGTAACCTTGGTTCTCCTACGGATCTCCTCATTTCTGATTCGACATTCATATATGCAATCCACAAAACACAAACTTGAAGCTAATGAGTTATGATTTAGAGATCAGTATCATCATCAGTAGCTGGCTTAAGAGTAATTTTATGCTAAAACTTTATCATCTATTAAGTACAGTTGTCACTCGCCGTGGCGCAGTTGGTTAGACGCCGACTGTGAAACGAGAGGCCGCGGGTTCAATTCCCGGACTGCGACAAATATTTGTGAGGCCCGCGAATGTTTGTCTCACATCTTGAGGTTTGTGAGACTGAAAAGTTTCTTGTAATTTCTGAATTCTGATACCGACAACAGAAAACTTAATTGATCTTAATGTGGGGTCTATGATTGTAGGGTGTATTTATTTATATAAGGACAGAAATAATTTGAGATAGCAATATACTAAGGTCCTAAAACAAACGGTTTATTTTTCATCTCATTCCATTGTTGAATAAAATGTTTTCTTTATTGAATGAAAATGCATTTTTTCTTTGTTACTTCAAGACTGTAATTCCATCACTAATTTAAAACACCAACAGAAACATTCCCGATGCATTTATCTTCACTATTAGTATCCGTAAACATGGAGCTATTTATAAATAACTTTATGTAAACAGCATTACTAAATGCCAATGGCTTCTTTTGTGTAAGAACATTGTACTGTGTTTAATGCAACTGTTATTTATGTCTCAGGAAGGATTTTAACAAAGGATACACAACCGGACCATATTCAGTTTTGTTTTTGTTACTCTTAGTTGTTATCATTAATATAATATTGTTAAGATGTATTGTCATTAAGACATGCAATAAACAGTATCAACAAGGGAATACATAATCTTTCTTATAATACAACAAACACTAATTAGGCAATTTACTGTGCGTATTTCATTACTGAATATAAAAACAATATTTTTATCACTTAATATATACATTGTTTAAGTGAGTGTCATTGCTTGTTATAGTAAAAGCAAACACTCTTAGGAAATAAACATATCTTAGAGCAGTGGCTAGTCACAGTGGTTATAACCTTGTTAATTTTGTTTTTCCCTTTGTTAAATATTTGTAAAGATGATTAAGTCTATAAAAATTTTGCTATTATGATATAAAGTTACTAGATAAACTTGTTAAGTTATGACAATAAAGAAATTTCAAAATAAAAAATATAGTGGCTAGTCACAAAGTCTTAATCCAAATTTTCTATCATATGCCCAAAAAAATATTTTTTGTAAGCTCCACAAAGTGGATGATAAAGACAGATGAAAGAAGTATTATGTTGAGTACCTTTACTTTAGAAGGCACAAAGATAATACAATCTATATGGGATTTTTATCAGTTTAAACATTCCTAAATTACAGTGCGAACAATCTTGTAGTTTATGAAAACAAGGAAGTATACAAAATAAAAAAAGAATAACAACCAATATGTTCGAGTGCTTCGTAAACACATCCCAATTTAAGTTCAGTGATTACACTATGATATAGAATAAAAATTGAGCTGCAAAAGATTATTAATTACTATCTACCATTAAGTAAGTAGGTAAACAAATAAGTAAAAATATGCTAAGCTTATTGAAATCCTCAAAAATACTTTTTAATATACTAATAAACTATTTATTGAGTGTATTCAAACCACATTCATAGAGGCAACTTGTTAGTTTTTTATTGACATATTGACCTATATTCCATTGAGCTTATTGGAATTTACCACTTTCCTATCCCACAAGAGCATTCATAAATATATTTTTTTATGAATGAAATGTATAAAAACAAACAACACAATACATATTTAATGTATTTGATTAGTTGCAAAAACAAAAATGATGAAAATATATCATGTTGTACCTATATTAATATTATTACTTAATTGTTGAAATATTTCAACACATTGCATTTGCAAAAAATAAAGTAATTTTATGTTCTACTTAAATACAAGTTCATGGTCAATGTCTAAAAATCCATATTTAAAAAAATATAGAATAATTTCTAAGTAATTGTGGAAAATTTATAGAAGTATTAAGCATGCACATATAACATTATAAATGCTTGTTATTTTTTTAAACAATTGAATCTAAAAAATTCAATCGGTTTCTAAAGAAATGTTTGAATGCGTCCTATTTTTTATGTTATATATATATTTACAACAATCTCACGATCATATTCAACAGATACATTCAATCTAAAGAGCAAAGTCGCGGACGTTAACTAGCACGAGATAAACATACAAATGCTCCACTACAGACCGCAGGACACTTATCTAACGATATCCTTACGTCACAGATCATTCATCCACGAAAATTAATGCGATATCATTGTGTTATCAATTGGTATAAACTTGACCTTACGGACGGCTATGTTTATTTGTTTAACATCGTCCTAGCAAAGATCGGGATCGCACCAAGGTTGCCCCATTTATAAAGCGAGATTGCGGCGTAAATACTCAAGAGCGACGCACAAAAAATAATTAATAACAGCGCGTTCGCATTAGCCGCGCAGAAGGTAACGCTCCGTATGATTTGCTAGGTAAAAATAGAATGATAACGTGACTGCTCGCGAAAAAATTGATAGATGACAGTATCCAAATGGTAGTAGGAAATCTAACAGTTTAAAATTAGGATACACAAGGTTTTAGTGACAGAAAATCTCCGTAAATACTCACGCTGTTCAATAAGTCGTCTATTTCATCAGTGCTCTTCTCATAAAGCAAAGCGTAAAGAGTTAAAGACATCCCATCTCTGGCAGCGAAGAAAACCCGTTCTCGCAAATTGCTCGTCAAGTCATCCAACATTAATTTATCCTCCATTATACACTTATGAGTCTTTGTGAACACAATTTAATTTTTAACACGACACACAGGCACGTAGTTTTCTTTTTATTGAAGTTTACAACAACCCAACAACATTTCACAATATTCACAAAAGAGAAAACTGATTGGAGACCGGATACTAGATATGAAATGATACTAATTACATACGAATTATGTTCAACATATCACTCGATATTATAATGTATTAAACTAAAATCGACTATTCGCAATCAAATTATCGTGATTTTGGATTGAACGTATCTCTATTACATTAAAAAAATCGCATTGCACAATTTATCATACCACAGACAAGCTGCGATATTCTTGTCGTAACATTTGAATTTTAAAATAACAATAATTTAATAAAATTATGGAATGAGAAGAAAAAATTAAAATAATTATAAGTATCTGTTAATTCAAAGATACATTAATGTATTTTTTTAAGAATCGACGATCTATTTTTTTAATCATCTTTTATAAATTAAACGCAACGGAATGAAGTTCCTGTGCCACGTTTTGTCCAAGGTGGAATTAATTGACCAATCACAATAGAGCTTACAATTCTCTTTTTTTTCGAACGTGTTCCGTAGTCAACGCTACGTGAAAACCAAGTAATTTAGCATTGTAATATATTTTTATCCTTTTTATCATAAACAATTTGCATATATTTCTCGCATCCAGTTATCCGTGGAAGTGATACTGATCTTCCGTTTTGTATTTATTTGATGTTTGATTTTGACGTGTAACCTATCGCTTTCTCTTTATTTACAAAAAAATATTTAACTAAAATCTCTTAATAATCTCATTAAATATGTCGAGCGGTCAATGGGAAGTTGTTGGAAAAAATAAGAAATCTCAAAATGGTAAAATAAAAAATAAGGAAGATGAGAAGAAAGTTAAAAATGGCCCGAAATTGGAGGATGTTGGTAGGTTATCCTATTATTTTTATGTTTTATGCATGTTAATTGTTTTAATTGATACTATTTTATTTGTTTTTCACAGTTCCACACTCCCAAATAAAATCATTTTACGCCGGAATGGAGATTGATAGCGAAAAAAAAGCCGGCTAAAGACAAAAAGAAAGACGGCGATAAAAAGGGAAAGAAACAAGACAAAAAAGTAGAACCACCAAAGCCTAAACCTCCTAAAAACCTAGAAGAGTCTCTGGAGGCTGTGAGTATGAAATCTGTTGTAATAACTCATTTAGGAAAAAAATAGTTCTTAATTTGATTGCACTCAACCATCTGGCCATGAAATAACACAAAAAATATAATACATATAACTCAGCCTTACTAAATATTGCTTTTGGAACCAAATAAGTTATAGTTTTCAATAAAATAAATTCTAATAAGATAAGTGGATCTAACTTTTTCAAAGTTATTCTAAAGTTTTGAAGTATTATAGTTTCACATGGCTTAAATGATTAAAAGCTTCAGGAAAGTTGATTTCTATTAGTAGATTTTGTTTATAAAACAACATTACTTTGAAGGGTAATATGTTTTTTTCCCTTGGATGTAAATAAAAGAACATATGTTTGCACAATATTAAATTATAATGAAGAAAATTCAAATTATATTACTTTTAAACCATTTAAAATTATGAGGTCTTATTCCTTTTATTAATAGAATTGGAACAAATTTGGTGGGTTATACCAAAAATATCCCAAATTAAGTCAGACTAGTTGGATAACTATTATTAATATTAACAACAATATGATAAGTTTAAAAAAGTTGAAAAAGCACTTTCAAAAACAAATTATAACATTGTTACTTTCTTTTTAGATTGATGTGTCTGCACTGGCCACTATAATAGCAACAAATAAAATTCGTTTCTCAAACGCACCACTGGTTTGGTTGAAGGATGTTGCCAATTTCCTCAACACTAAGATACAGATAGAAGTTGACGATCCCACATTCTCCCAGTACCCCACATCATATCCGGTGTCTATTGTCCCTGCCGAGTTGAAGAGTGTATTGGAGACAGTCCTGCAAGATGCTGGAAAGGCCAATATGCAATTATTCTTTGATAGCACCCTTACTGCCTTAGCCAATGACATGATTAGAGGTAATAACCAAAAATATTATATACTTTCTCATATATTTAATGATTTGGTTAATACATTTGAATTTAGTTGGAGAAAGGAACAATCTGATATAACAAAAACAGTTGCTCATAATAAATTTTAATATTTTGAAAGAAAGATACAATTTGTTAAAAACATGAGAAATTTATAGTCATCAAATATACTGCTGGTATAATATAATCCAGGGTGAAGGTACTTACTTCCAATGCCTGGAAAATTAAAATAGCTTTAACAAAAATCTGTTGTAGGTCCATTCGTCAACGGACACAGAATATTGCTGCAGATGATAGCTCAAGAATATCCAGATTTTTGTGTTGCCTCCATTCAAAAATATGCTACACTAAGAAATTCTTACCAAAACAGACCACCCATTGGATTATCTTTGCTTTGGGCCTTTGGGCAAGGTGGACTCAGTGATTTTGCTGTTGGGATGAAAGGTAAGTCAAGTTCAATCAATTGTTTTATAAAACTGCATATATGTGGACATAAATAGAATTTTATAATATAAATATGATTCAATGAAAATATTTTTGTTTAGACAATTTAAATTCTATTGTTTTCCAAGTCACCTCTAACAATTAGTGTATTCTGAATGTTGAGTCATCATCTCAGAATATATAACTTAGGCACAATGTGGGATGATACTCAAATATTTACTTGCACTATTCACAAAGCCAAGGAAAAAGAAAAATATAAGTTTATTGTACCCAGCTTCGATCAAATATACACTAGATACACCCCTATAAAAGTTCTGTTAAAAAGTGGCACCAATGCATGACATGAAAAAAAGTAAACAAAAAGATCACATATTTCAAATATATTAACACAAATTCCACCTTATTCCTGGAGCTTAAAGTAGCTTTTCACATAATATTGTCTAAAGTTCTATGACGTTTTAGAAGCAACGGTCGGTGCGTGACTGAAGGCAAAAGAGTGCTTAAAGCACTCTTTTTTGGTGCCATTTTCTAAGCACTCATGTTGTATCTAGTGTATATTTGATCGAAGGTACCCAGGTAAAAAGCATTGAGACTATGTTCTAAAATAAAAAAAATGTTTTATTTTTTTCATTTAAGAAGTTATGGCAATATTAAAAAATGGGTTGTCATTTCAGAACTAATATTTGAAAGAATAATTATTGGAGAATATAAAATTGTTTACTATACATATATAAAATTTATTTTGTATTACATCACAGATTGATAAAAATATATCCAAATCATTTAATAAAAATCATTATAAAATTAGCTTTAAATAGCTTAATTTTATGGAGTGTAATAAAAATAATATAAAAGTATTTCAAATAATTGCTTACGAAACATCGATATAACATCGATAAATTTTGTACATTATCTCTTTATTGTGAAACAAAGTAATCTTTAATAAACAGAGTACATTATTATTAAACAAAATGTTTTTATCGGTTTATCAGGGCTATATGTTACTATGTTTTGTACACATGTGCGCCTATGACCTCATTATCGTGCATATAGCAGATAAATACTTTCTATAGTTTTTTTAAACGAAACTGGATTTTATCAATATGTACTGCATGAAAAAAATATTTGTGCGGTTTTACTTGCGCAAGTAAATTTTAATTTCGGCCTGTAAATGTACCCACATTCAAAATTAACACTGACTGCGGTGCCACACACATTATGTGCTTGGTGTTAAAACCAACGCAGACCCAAAATAGGGATTCAATTTTTTACAAAAGGATATTTAAACTTTTCTGGAAGGAATACGACATAATATCCATTGTTTTAAATTGATGTTGCAGCATAGAGAAATGCCTTTAGAGTTTATGTTATATTATCAAATGATAAGTTTGAATATCTTTTGGTAAAAAATATATTTATCCCTTGCCATTCCATATCGGTTTACGCTGGCCCTGATCTCAACGCGTATGCAAAATACACATGCATTCGTGTTATTACGTACGTTATTATGTACGGACAAAACGCTTGACGCAGTGTGAGCCAGTGTGAATAATTGTACTGGCTCTTTATTATTGTGTTAAAAACAATGGAACACAACTATTTCAGACAATTTGTGAAATAGGTTAGACAAAGAGGAAATGTAAAAGCCTGTAGCGTTCGACCCCATCGGACTTACCTCAATCAGATCGATGGCAAATTATGCAAGGGCCAAGTTAAAAGTACAATGAACCGACGAGAATGCATGAAGATATTGATGAAAGTAGACGAAGCGAAAGTAGTATGTCAAATCTGAGCAAAGTGGGATACAGGTGTTAGGTTTATGTAACGAAACATTAAAGTCGCATATATGCCTTATCATAAATACCATAGTTATTTGTTCTCAATGACTTTACTCGACATATTTGTTAAAAGATAATTTATGAATATAATTAAGTTTAATTACCTATGTAATTATTATGTTATCAACATATCGTCACACGCTCTTGACGTCTCGTGTGTGCAATATCTGCAGGCCACGATAACCGCCCACCTTTGGACCGACCGGGACATCTCACCATCCCTACATAATAAAGGATAAAATCTATATAAGATTGTTGCTAATATCATATTCGTATCACGTACAAATCCAAAAAACAAAAAGAAAATCTATTGCATTAAGTTAATGTAACATATTTTTTTGACGTAGTTATGAGAAATTTAATAGATTTCCTAGGCCATCATATTGATACACCAAACGTACTGAAGGGTCTCCTGTCCTTACTTTTTAAATTGATGAAACGATTCTATAATTTATTTATCCAAAATCAAACCCGCCTAGGTCACCGATTTTAGTGCTACACTCAATTACTTATTCATTGTAGCAATTCTTCGAATCATGAAATATTTACACCATATTTAGCTGACTCAAAGTGAACTGAATACTAAAACAATGAAAATAGGTAAAAATAGTATATTACGACGGCACAAAAAAACTTTTATGTTACTTTCACCCACATCTCAATGCCAAGTATGAGTCATGCGTATCAAAAATGGATTTAATACACATCAAAAATGGATATAAATGAATCATACAATACGCCGCATAAATGGTATGAAACATCCAAGGATTGTATGAGTTAGTCACTCCTAACAGAAGATGCCAAAATCTGGATGAAGTAAGAAAAACTCTAAGTTAGTCATTGCAAATGGGCCAGTTTCTAGTAGTAACTCCTGTCAATTTGGCAATGAAATTATTTGCCATAAGCTTCGAGTCCCACATTACCTGGTACTGTATCAGCCCATGTACGCCCTACTGCAGGGCACGGGCATCCTCTACTATTGAGAGCACGATTGGGAGTGTTTGGTCATATAGTTCACCACCCTGGCCTAGTTCGGGTTGGGAAACTGTCAATATCATAGAAATTCTTACTAATCTCTATGATGGGCACGCTTAGCTTACCTAGCGCTGATGAGAATTTCAGCTACTAGCCCACTGACTATACCTATTAGAAGCAAAGATACAGTAATGTTGCCTTCAACCCGAAATAAAGGAGCGTCGAAAGCCTTCTCTATTGCATTTTGTTGATTTTTGAATGATAGATAGTACACGTCATAGAAATCCTGAAATGAGAGCTATAGTGAGTATATTAATATCATCAAAACCCATAGTATCTAACTAACGTCCCTATATCGGATAACATCATTGACTTATATTCTACCAATGATGTTTTAATAAAGATGACGCATATCCATATTGCGTGACGTTTAAAAACTGTACTGCTATGCATATACATACTCATTTGTTAATACTTTATGACAATTTTAGTGAATGAAACAGATTATACAGAAAGTACGAGACGAAAAGAGATAGCATTGCGCTATCCAAACATAGAATCGAAGCGGTAAAAACAGAAGGGTGACGATAAATAAAACTACCTATTTGGTTTTATAAGTATATAATATATTAACTTTGAGGTTGCTACATAAGTATATATGTGGTACGCCATCCTGAAACAAATATATTTTTATTTGCTTACAAACTTGAAAAAATAAAAAAATAAATTGCCGTTTTTTATATTAGTTTATGGTAAGCAGGCACTGAAAAATAGATCTCTTAATAATATTATTATTTGTTGTAATGATGACAAGTGATATGACCGCTCGTGGACATAAGCGAAACCAAGACACCTTAAATTACAAAGCAATGCTTGGCTTTCACTGCGCTCGCCATCCCGAGACATAAGATCTTAAGTATAAGTACAGCGATTACTCGGGCGAGAATGTCCTTTGAACCGGAACATAACATGGCATTTAAACTGCCGTGTGGCGGGGGAAATAGACATTGCGGTGGTACCTACACATGGTGGTAACGTATGAGCAACCTGCCACTGGTAAACAACCGATACTGCAACCGATGGTGCAGGTTTTGTTAGGTGGATATATATATATTTTCGTAGTTGTATATTTTTAATCAAAATTAAATGTGCTAAACCAATATTAATCAGTTTTAAAGGCATCCAGTTACGATCCCCTCTTTTTGTCCGAGCTGTGCTTAGTGCATATCCATTTACGTCTCGAAAGCTCATCACGTGGAAATCTGGAAACATTCAATGATATATGTAAATATTGTCATTCAAAATATATGGGGAAGCTAATGTATTTTGTAATGTTCGTGGTTGGATTAAGTTATTTATTATGAAAATAATTCATAACAAATAACTTAATCGTATTAAATATGATTGAATTAGAAACAAATATACAATTATCCAAATCCATTCCAACTTTCATCGTCAATTTTCTGTATGATCGGTTTCGCTTCTGACTTGTTAATCTATGACGTACGCTTTTTGTCCCTATCGCACTTCACAATCGTTGTATTAGGCGATCCTTCTTACACAATTGAAGGCGGTATTTGCTAATTTAAAATAAAAATTAAATTTTATGTGGTTTTTATATACTTACGTATGGTGTGTTGGTTCAATTTAGTTTCATATTTTTGCACCATTGTTATAACACTTTTAAAACACACAATTCGACACTTTAGACAATATTTTCGAAATAAATTATGTTGACAGCACTGAGGTCTTCCCTCTGTCGCCGTTGCTATGCGACTAGATGAAATTACACCAATTGCCCGAATTTGAACGCCTCACTTTTGAAGTGCTAGTGCGATATCTACGTCGTATGTGTATAATATATCATTGTATTCTACTGATAGATGAGGCGCGTCATAGAAACTATTTGTCCCGTATTTGTCAAAAGCTCAGTAGCGACATCTAGTACGTTTACTTGAATATTACAAATTATTATCAAAGATTATTAGACAGACAAGACAGTTCATGTCAATAATAGCTTTTTCTAATATACTGCCTAAGTATCAATACCGTCATAGCAATAATATATTTTGTAATGTTTTTTAAGTTACGTGAATAATTCATGGAAATGATGTAAATGAAACAAAATACTCTTAAAAGTGTACAAGTCTGACAATCAGTCAATCAGTGTACAATCAGTCTTTCATTTCTTATAATAACATTTATGAATTTTTAACAAGCTGATAAACCTTTTTCGGGACTACTAGACAGAAGGAATAGTACAACAGAAGTTTTCAAAAATGACTACCGCATTTGGAATACCTGAAATCTTCGGGTCGAAAATTAATTGAAAATATAGATATTTTCTGATGGTAGCCACTTATATCCGTTCTAATAATTCTGGACAAATATTATAGAGGTCTCCTTTTTTCGTAACCGACGCGTAAGAATATAAAACAATTTTAAATGATATTAGTCATAACAATAAATGTGTTCGAATAGTCCATTAAGTAATTCATATTAAGAAATGATAATACTATCCACTGTTTCAAAACATACATACAACACACATATTTTGTGTTATTAATTAACAACATAATATAATTAAAATACCAACCCGCACTAGGCCAGCGTGGTGGACTATATGGCCTAACCACTCTCAATCGGTAGTCGATTGTAGAGGAGGCCCGTGCCCTGCAGTGGGACGTATATGGGCTGATACAGAATTAAAATAAAATACTGAAATCAATTTGCAACTACATTTTTCCTACAAATGTATTTGTATTTGTAATGTATTCGAATAGTTTATGTCTATTTAGTCGACTAATATGAATGTCCCTTGAATAATCTATATCTAATATAGTTCGTCTCTCTCACTCGACGGGCAATTTCTATGTGCGGAAATGAAACATACGATTAAGGAGCTCACCTTGTATTTTAACGAGCTCTAAAATATATTTAATCCAATAATAAATAAAAGATCTGCATTATTCTACAATATCATATCACTTACACTTAGTCACTTAGTCATGCGCAAAATGAATCACTGTAAAGAAAAGAGAGATATATATCTTTTAAGTCAAAAGATATCTATCACTCTTTTATATCTTTATATCTCTATCTCATAATGATCGATGAGCTAAAGGATGAGTTGATTAAAATTGAGTTATGAGTCTTTCTTTATATCTATATCTAAGATTGACATTTTGGTGGAGTATATCTTTATATCTCAGATCTCTATCTCTTAATGATTCATGAGCTAAAAGATGAGTTTAAATTAGTTGATTAGAAATTTAGTTATGAGTCTTCCACAATATCTACATCTAATATTAACATTTGGGTGGACGTTCAAGTGGCTATATTTGAGTAAAAATTGCTTTGTGGTTTAGATATAGTCACAGGATATAGTATTGTTACAGTGAGATAAAGAGATTAATTATTTTCTGCTGATATCTACATCAACAGAAAAAATTGTGTTTAGAAATATAAATAAGGAGTAGTGAAATATGTAAAAATTCGTGGACATTTAAACATTGCATAAACTGGATATTTTTGTAATTAAAACTTTTGTGCTATGGTCACCACTGGTACAAGATATTTCACGGAACCAAAATACAAATCCGATAAAAAAAATGAATACAATATATCTTTGCTAATTTGAAAACATTCTAGCGAAATTAGGCCTTAAGACATTGTAAATAGCTTTGTTTTTGCTTACACTCCATTTACTACTGTGATCGTATTCCACGATCGTACGCATGGCGCATGCATTACATTGTGAACATAAACATTCTCTTTTCCGCTCACACAAATGTAAAAGTCTCTGATTCTTTCTAATCTTCGCAGTGAAATTGAACCAAAAATGATCTTTACGCGTACGGATAAAATGAGTTAGTTTGAGTGCTAGGGATATAAAGATATAATCACTCCGTACGTCGGATATATATCTTTTTAGTAAATCACTCCTGAGTTACACATGTCTACACCGCACTTGGGTGGGACACATTTGTCACAAAGAACGTCTAATCTAGTGTAACATTGATATCGATGGATAGCATGGATTTTCTTACCACGTGGCATGTACTGTCTGTAAGATAAAAAACGTTATTCACCCGCTTTTAGTACCATAGCTACCACATAAACGAATCTTACTTTAGTTGCATAAATTAGTCTTGAGAAATCTGCATTAGAAATAAGTTTCCCAACTTCACTTGCAATGAGATGATTGTCTCTTGAATGCATACGCTCCGTTGCATTGGTGTAAAAGTATTACTTATGGACAAATACCATCCGAATGCGGTTGAAGGTGATTGTACGTGAAAGGAACTGAAACAAGTTATTGAAACGTGGACGCAACTTGGCACCGGCTGTTTCTTGTTTTTAACCGAAACCTCTTAACGTAATTTTATCGATTTCGATGGCTATTAGCGCTAGTTTTAATGGCATCGATTTGGAGGACGAGTGGGGATAGTGCATTTAACTGTAATTTAAACTACGGTTGGTTTATAGATTTTGATCACTTGAAGATAAAAATAGATATTATAACAACCGAAATGTCAGTATAGTAGTCCAGTCATAAAGGTTTTAGATACAATATTTTACATTACAGATTATTTATAACAAGTTTTAAAACATATCTTAGCTATCGAATATTTTATCACTTTCAACCGAATTTTGAATTCAGTTTGAGCGAAGAAGACAAAACATTAGATAACTAAATAAGGTTTATAAACTGTTTATGAATAACTTCGATAGGCTAAAGTACATTCGAGATACAGTCCCTTGTAGTGATGGAAGCGGAAACCGCAAACAAGAATAAATAATGCTCTATATTTATATTTACAAGCTACATGCGCATCTATCCCTTCAGATTCAGTATTATCCCCTCGGCTACCTGGGTTGTATATTTCGTCGCGATTACATGTAAAATGTTAAATAGCACCTCATTTTGCACGGCGGCCATCGTTCTCTGAGATAGCTTATCAGTTATCGTTTTGACACCTCTCAAGGTAGGCCAGAACGATAACCCGAAATTCATCAGTTTTTTCTATAGTACTTTGAATTTAAATTATGTTGTTGCGTGCGGTTTTTATAAGGTGAGGTATTTTTTAGTAAATTTGTGTTAAAACTATTTAGCCATACCCCGGATAAAAGCATACTTCTACATTTAATAATTTATTTAAATCTGTGCTATTTTCAAAACTGATAAAAGTGATAAACTGCACTTCGCTTGAAAGTAAACGGAAGCGTTTTCCAAAAATAGAGTCATCGAAGATTAAAGAGATATCCCGAAGGAGCCGTTATACAGACGTTGTATTAAATTAGGTTTTCAACCGCATCTTGAAACCATATTTTATCCAACATATTATGATATCATGTTGTCTATACCGTTATATTAAATTTTAAAAGCGAGTGATGCCTATTGTTTGTTAAAATTATTATTTTGATTACAAATCGCTTCGCTTTTTTTAATTCTAATTATAAAGCAGTGTTATTGACCTCTAACCCATAAATTCTGGTTTTTGTTGCGTTTAACCGAAATTTTAAATAGCTAGCTATAAACACATACACACAGCCTTACACAGTTATTTGTATAAATCTAAGTCTGAATTGTAGCTTTACCTAATACCTATTACCTTATATTTTTTATAACCATGCAATTCATTTATATTTTAATGCAGATCCATAATGTCTCTTTTAGCTAGCAAAAAATAACAAAGCACTTTCTTTCAGCCTGGCAAGAACTATTTCTACCCTTGATAGAACTTAAGAACTATTCGAAGTACGTGGTAGGTTATCTGTCAATGCTGCTGGAGCTACACGAAGGCATGGACGAGACCAAAGTGAGCCAGGACCAGCTGTTCGCGATGATCGACACTGTGAATACGAAGAAGAACGGCCTGTCGAAAGAACTCTCAAGTGACCTTATCAAGCAATTAAGTAAATATAAGGTAAGCCTATAAAGTAGGGATTTGTAAAAATTTATAAGGTGTCTTAAATCGGCAACCCGCACTAGGCCAGCAAGGTAGACTATATGGCCTGAACCCTTAATCGTACTCTCGATTGTAGAGCAGACCCGTCCCCTGCCGTGGGACGTATATCTGTTGATCTAAAAGTAAGTTTAGATAAAATTGTGACTGAGGTTGTTAGTTGCTTGATGCATGTCGCTTCCGATAGGTCTCTACTCTATACGGAGGTCTTTGCAGTAAATATGCTGTGGCTTATTATGATAGGTATAAAATGATAAAATACGGCAGTTTCAGACCGAGCTACATTTTATGAATATCTGATAACGTATTTTTTTTGTACTTTTAAAGAAAGTAATTAGTCTTGTCGTCGTTGTGTACTCCTAATCAATATTATAATAATTAAAAATTGCAATCGGTTTTCATCACATAGTTGTCCACCTTAACAACAAACAGAAAAGAAAAAAGGAAACAATTTATCATCATGCAATATCTAGCATTCTAATATCAACTTATTTAACAGCAACTGAGGTTTCTAGGTTGTCCTAGATACTCATGTCTGAACTCAATTTCATTGCAAGTAAAAGTAAACTGAGATTCATGCGCATTTTTATTATTGCATTAGGACATTATCAAACCCAGATAAAAAAAATACGAAACACTTAGGGCGGAATTTAGTAAAGAAATATTATTAAGTCAGCTTGTTGACCGCAATGATTTCTGGTCTGTCGTTACGTTGCAGTGGGAAAAAATAAAAACCAACTCCCAGGTAAAATAACAACACGCACGCGTAACAATAAGTAATAGCACAAGTAAGAAGTGTTTTTTTTTGTACCAGCCATAACAATTTCTGTATCTCTTAAATACTCATTATTCAGCTGTTAACCAACACCGGAGTTTACTGATCATACCTCTACTCCAAACTTCCAAACAGCGCAATAACCAAGTGAATTCCCTTCCAGGATGTATATTTCAGTAAATGCAGCAATAAACTCCAAGTGACCTTCAACCAGCTGATGAAGAAGCTGCCGAACCAGTACCTCAGTGGTTCTGGACTCGATGCGTACAACAGGGTGCTCGTGGACTGCTTGGTGGATTGTCTGGTGCGAGACGACTCTTGTAATGCTACGTGGAGACAGCTGTTCCATAGGTGCAGCAAGCAATCCGCTACTTTGCTTGAATATATCGGTGAGTAAAAAAACAGAGATATATTGTGTTATTATAGGAGTTTAGGAAGCGTTCGGTAAACTTCGCGACGTCTTCTCGTCCAAAATACCTCAGTGCCTAAAATCGAAAGTCTTCGATAGTTGTGTGTTACCAGTGATCACATACGGCACCGAGACGTGGCCTCTCACTGTGGGCCTCATTAAAAGGCTCAATGTCAATCAACGAGCCATGGAGCGGGCTATGCTCGGTGTTTCCCTACGAGATCGAATCAGAAATGAGGAGATCCGTAGGAGAACCAAAGTTACCGACATAGCCCATAGGATTGGCAAGTTGAAGTGGCAGTGCGCCGGGCACATAGCTTGTAGAACCAATGGCCGTTGGGGCCGAAAGGTTCTTGAGTGGAGGCCACGTACAGGCAAGCGAAATGTCGGACGCCCACCTACAAGGTGGACGGACGATCTGACTAAGGTTGCAGGAAGTCGCTGGATGCAGGCCGCTTCCAACAGGTCATTGTGGAGATCCTTGGGGGAGGCCTATGTTCAGCAGTGAACTTCCTGTGGCTGATATGATGATGATGATGATTATAGGAGTTTTTATTTAACAGTTGTATCAGTCTATAGCTGTGGTGGTCTTAATGACTCAAGAGGTGTCGTAAAATATTGTTTGAATGTAGATTTTGCCTTAGTTAAAGTTGATATCAAGTTATTAGATTATCTGACTGTTGTCGCATTAGTTTCATAATATTGTAATGTCTCACAAACGGTTCCTGATGGTAAATAATCGGCGCGGCGGTTTTCGAAAAAGCAATACCTACATAATTGAGTTTTGGAGATGTGTTACCAATTTATGAAAAAGGATTTTTAAAGTATTACTTATGGGGAAAAGATACAAAGAGGCAGAAAGAGAGTTAACCGTCCAGACATCATATTTTTATGTTACTGTCTACGGTTTTTCAGAATTTGTTTAAACAGTTTATTAAATGCAGTAATAGTTAATATTCACACTTATTCATATGTTTTTCGTACACACGCTATCTTAGAAACTACATTATATTTAAAAAATCAAACGTCAAAATGTTTTCTTTAGAAACTTGGCGTTCAAAATGTAGTACCAATTTTTGTATCTATCTCAGTAGGGGTTTTACAGCCAAGATTTAATTTTGAACTATCCTTAATGATTTTTTATTGCTGTTTCGTTATTTCCATATCTACTATACTTTATCAATCTTTATTTCTAAAATATATATGGTCAAGTTCATTGCCAACGGTCGTAAGTAAATGACACCCGATAAATTGATTTTAAACTTGTTAATCTGAATATGGTAATTACCTCGCTAATGAAACTGCTTGAAGCATAGAAATAGATTTTATCCACAAGAAAAACAAACATGTGTTTTGATGAGGAATCTCATTAAAAGAATGAGAATTTAGTATTAAAATGGGACCATGAGGCCATCCCTTTAAAGAAGTAATATTGCGTAATATTTTTTTGAAATGAAATGTAATGTATTTATTGGTCACGTAGGCAATTTAAAAGCTCTTATGACAAGTCAATACACATAGAACTTAATCTCTATAAACAATATATTTCCTATACTTAGTATTACTTATTACCATTACCTTACTTTTAACCATATTAATATCTACGGCTTCGTGACTTTCACTGGTCCCGTCGCCAAAAAGTAAAAGTAAACCTCATAAGTTGTCACCTACCCAAAGGCCTTCTCTCTCAGGTTCTTTATTTCTTGTTTTTATTCATTATGACTTTATTGTACACAATGAAAAACAACCTAAATATGTAAATATCTCATCTATCAATTACCGCTTGTTTAAGTGGTTCAAGTACTTAGTTCTTCGCTAACAGTGGCGATCTCTTCCAGACAATCTTAAGATGGAGTGGAATGAATACTAGATAGATGTACTTAATTACCATTTTAATATTTTTCTCATAGTTTCCGTGGTATATTGACGACAAATATTTTACACAGATACAAACTGGACCGAAATCAGTCCAAGATTGAAATTAAAGTCGATGAAGGCCACGGTGCTCCAGTACAAGGAAGTCAGTGGGGAAGCTCTAAAAGGCAAAAAGAAAGATGAAACTGTCGTCAAAACCAGTAAGATCTGCCAGGTAAGTTAATTGTAACATCTAAACATTACTTGAGAAATCGTTATGCTTTTAAATATATCATTACAGAACAGGATTTGTAGAACACGAAATATTATATGATTTTTTTGTCCAGTCAAAATATCTCATAACCTGTTTAAAACCGGCTCTTAGAAAAGACAGACTGGTGTATCTCCACGATTTTCATAACATAGTTGCTCACGTCCGTGATTGAACAACATCTTCGTTAAAAGTTCATATAAATAGGTAAAAAAATGGTTAATTATTTTTAAAACATGATATTTTTTATATCAAATTAATTCCGAATAGTTTAAAAATGTTGTTATTTTTCGGAATCATATTCGCCGGAATCCTTTTGTCACATTACTGGTCACACCGAATTAAATTGTCACAAATTGTCAAAGGAAGATTTGTGGGCGTCTTAATTTAAATTATCGAATAAAACTAAATAGTGTGTAATCGCGAAACAGGAATAAGGTAAATAAGAGAATTAATTTTGTACATTTGTAATATGTGGACGTCGTAATAATAAGCGCGTACCCGATTACGTATTTTCCGCGAGGTGATCTCGTAAATGAAATTGAATTGTTGAAACGCGCACTCGTTTGTTGAATGGGAGTGGAGAAACTGCTTTTTTTCTATCGCGGTGAGTCGCATATCCGCGCTAACAGTAAATAGATGTGTTACGTCCGTTAGTTCGCGGGAGTCGCATGCTCGATCGTGGCTTACTCGGCTCGCATGCCCCCTCGCTGTCTAACCACCTGCTGTGATATCATTTTTGTGTGAATTTGTGCTGTGAGTGGTGTTGAAACTGTTATTTGTATGTTGCTATGTGTTACTCCCCAGATAATTATCAGTACCATCGGTCATTAAGGTTGCAGTTAACGTTTTTACCTTTATTACCATGTGGTGACGTTATTGGTCCTAATATGTGTATATCATCAGTTGATCGCAGTAAAGAATTGATGTAATTTAACATACAATCTGTTCATTTTTTTTTTATATTTTTTAAGAGGTTAACCTCACATTGGAAGGTCAAACTAATCTCTTACTCAGTCAGTGACATAAAATCGTTAATGTAAATTTAAATAAAGTAGACTATAATTACAAGATAAATTGTCATTGTTATCAAGAGAATATTTGGAGCTTTGTCAAGAATGTTTATAAAAGAATTTGGTGGCATCAATGAGAATTGTGTTCAAGTTTTAGTAGCTTATGTAGGAGGAATCTATAATCCGTTTTGTACAAACCATATAATAGTAATGTTTGTCTACATACAAATTAAATAAGTTGGTGAATTCCAACATTTTCTCACATTCCAAAATTTTAATGAAAATTGCATAGCAACCAACAATATGTTCCTTTAGTTAAGTGCACCCAATATCAGGAATTTCCAACACAATTTTATCAAATTTGTTATCTATTTGTACATTTGTGAAACAGGCTTATGTGTGTGTCAATGTTTAATTTGAATTGTAAGCTTGGCTAACAAGTTTCTATTTTATCCTCCAGAAAAGAAATGGTGCTATGAATATTTAATTGAATCAATTTGCACATTTTATGTTAAGTTGAAACCTTTAAGACTTTACATAAATGATTCACAAATACTATGCAGCAACTGATCTAATCGGACAACTTGACCCTTCATTCAACTTGTGAGTTGCTGTAATATGTAAAATAGTTGCCAAAATGTTATTTGTTCTGTGAACCCAGTGTCTTATTGAAAAACATTATTTATTACTCCAATTATAACATATTGTGTTGATCTCAAAAGTAAAAGCTTTTAGTAATAAACATAATTATCATCCATAATGTTACACAATAAAAGCAAAAACAAAATGTTATATGCAATCTTCATTATATTTATCTTAGTGAAAAGTTTTTCTCAATAGGTTTAAAAGCTGCTTCTTATAAGAATTTCTCTTAAATACTATGAAGATCTTTGCAAGTTCCTGCAACAAATGTTAACCTATTAACTACATTATAGAATGGTGTACACAAAGAATATAAATACTTGCCATGTATTTATTTACAGCATGGAAAACTTACAACTAATATATAAATTAAGAATAGCAACAATGTAGGTGTCAAAAAGCCAAGAACAAAAAAAATACTTTGCCATTAGTAACAAAGATAAAAATGTAAGGCTATGAAGAAACAAAGAACTACACTTCTAAACAGCAATAAAATCAAATTCCAAGATTAACATAACATTGTAATCACATTAGTTCAGCAATTTATATCAGAAGATTGAATCTTTGATTTCCATTTAATTAAACATCTTTCATGTAATAATAGGATTTAAGAATTAATAAGAATTTTACAGGGTTTCCATACTATAGCTATGTTTGTCATAATTTTGTCTTGTTAAACAAACAGGATATTAAGATGCTATTTATCCTTTCAAATAACTGAAGTAACATTAATTGTACCATATAAAGTTTTGTTTTGTATTCATATCTAATTAAGTTAAACTGTCTTGATTAGATAGTTAAATATAACTCACTCTCAATTGTAGAGGAGGCCCATACCCTACAATGGGACATATAGGTACAGTCTGATACAGTACAGATCAGATAATTAAATGATAATGTTAACAAATGCAGAAATCATTGTTTCTATAGACATTTTGCATGAGAAGCTTGCTAGATATCAATCTATAAGGTGGACAAACAACCTTACAAAAAGAGCAGGAGGTCTCGGAATACAGGTTTTTTCCATGTTGCCCATGTTCAGTAGCAGACTGGTTGTAGCCAAGATTATGAAGATTAGAATTTATTAATAACTAATTCAGAGCATTATTCCATTTTCATACTTTATTTAGATTAATTTACATTAAAAAAACGTCACAATTTTTAATAAGAGTATTAAATAATATTGTTTAAGACTACAAATTTTACAAAAATATTATGTTGACACTAACTTGTTTTGTTCTCCTAACAGGATATTCTAGACAGAATGACAAGCACTAGAAGGTTCCCTTGGCTTTGGGCTAGCTTCTTCCTCATCTGCGCCATTGCTGGACTTGTGGCATATGATGTGTCCAGAGTGGGCGGCAACTTCCCTAGTAAGTCACCCTTTTGTTTATCTAGACTTGGGTCTTAGTTACATTATACATTTGTTGTGAAGCAGTACAATCTTTGTTCATGAAATGTGCAGAAAGTAAGTTTAGTAGATAAAATTTTAATGGCTTCATTTTTCAAAATATATGTTGAATATCTTTCAAAATTATGACATTAAAATAGTATATGACGTGTAGTATACACACGATAATCTTATGATCATACAACATATTTCCTTATAATATAATTATGTATGTATTCATAATACTGACAGCAAAAACACGAAAACGGAGTCAAAAACAAGAAAACCACATGCATTACATAAGAATTTAATCAGAAAGAAAAAACTAGCTGCTGTGGTATTCAATGTATGTAGCCTGTAGGTCTCTGATAATGTAGCACACTTTGATCTTAAAATATCAACTTCAAGCAAAACTTGTTGATAAGGTATTGTTTTGGAAAGTCTGAGTAGGTATGTTTTGAATTAATATACAGTAGTACATTCGCATTTATTATTCAAGATCAAACATCGAAAATAATATCCTTAGTTTTACATAATTATCATATTCAGAATTACGTATCGATAAGTTTTTAATGCCAAAAGTAACTACGCAAGACAACAATTGACTAGAAAATTTGCAACATGACATACTCCTTGCATACAATTTTTTTCTCTGTTTTTATTAAATTGAGTAATTTATGTTATAGATAGAGTGCTATCATACATTTGCGTCTTCAAAAACGTAGATATTCGTCAGTTTTAGTGTGTAGTGCGCTTTAGTGAAAATTTAGCTAATTATTTAACAACAAATTAGTATAAATTCCGTTGATAATCACCGAAAGTATATTTAGCTATCGTCGTCTGTCTAAAACGAAACGGGTGGAGTTCAATAGCGCAAAAAAAAAATATTTTTCTTCTGCAAATAATTCTTATATGTTGGACAACCTGTTGAGTGTCAGCCAATAGGATGGCAGAAAAAGGTGGCCACCACCATTTTTTCTACGTTTTTGAAGTAGCAACGCTCTATTATATAATTATTCTAAGGGTAACTAATACGGCTAATCTGGCAACACAGCTAGATTATCTGGGTCTAGTGCATGTCCGTATCTGATTACCACAGTAAGCGTGGCGAAGGTCTGCTTACGACCTTCACCTTCAATTGCGTTGTACACAAACACCGATCTACTGAGGTACTATAGATGGACATTGCATTAGTTTATTTCCATATTCGATCACACAACGACCATATCGCTTGCACATCCTACAATTGCATTTTAAAGTCTTTTTGCAAATACGTTAATCTATATGGAAATTTTAATCAGTATTTATCGTTATGAGGTAGAAATAAGCGATGTATATAAATATAAATGTATAAGTACTATAAAGTATAAATATTTGAATTGAAAATTGAATAAAATGATGGTACATTAAAACAACTTACTATTCCAACATACTTCCTTATATTAAAACAAGCAAACATCCTTAATTACATCAATCAATTATCCTTTAGCAACCAAGGAAACTTATTTCCTAATAATTTTAATGTACAATTACAGAGAGCGCAACGGGAAAACTGTTCAAAGACCTCGGTATACTGGAACAGAGCCAACGAGCGTGGCAGAAAACTTTATCGACGTCTGCACGCGGGTACCTATGGGTGGAGACCAACGCACCAGTCTATTATGACCAAACTATTCAAGCTTGCAAACCATACGCCCAACTATCCAAGGATGCATACGTTGTGGCAATAAAGAGAGCTGAAGTACTTTACGGGAATGTCAGAGATTATGTCTACGAGAAAACTCCTGTTGTAGTGGCCTTCATTGAACAATACGCGCCAGGATTGGTGGAGAATGTTCAGAAGCAATTCGCTAAGGTCATTGCTATTGTGGTGAACTACAGTACCGAGTATTACCAGGCGACTGCCAACTTCTTCAAGACTCAGGTGTTTATGTAAGTATTTTCGCATTGGTTCACTAGGAAGAAATAAATATTAAGTATCCTATAACTGTTTTTTTTAGTTTATGCATTATATTGCAATTAATGGCGAGATGAGCATTCCGTTCGCCTACGCGATATTTGAATTACAAAGCAATGCTTGGCATTCCATTGCGCTCGCCAACTTGAGACATAAGATGTTAAGTCTCAATATGTTCAGTAGTTACTCTAGTTACAATGTCCATCAATCCAAAACATAACAGTGCATTTAATCTGCTGTTTGGTGGGAGAAACGGTCATCGCGGTGGTATCTACCCAGGCGGCCTCTTTAATATCAAAGACCTACCACCAGTAATGTTCATAGAACCATTTAAAAAGATAGTTTTGTTTTAAAATATTTGGTTTAGTAAATTAAAATTGTCGCAATGTCCTTACAGTATATTGACAATATTAAAATAAATACACTAACAGTCACATACATAGTTCCAAACTAAGTTCGAGTCTTGTGTCGTGGGTATCAGGAACTACGAGAGACTTTTCGGTCTCACAAACACCCAGACCCGAAACAAATACCCGTGGATCACACAAATATTTGTTTCGGTGCCGGGATCGAACCTGCACATCGCGTTTCACTACCGGCGTCTAACCAACTGCGTCACGGAGGCTGTTAAAATGATAATAATTTGCCAATGATTCGTCATTAATTCAATCACTTTACTTTTTTCCAGAGGTGAATGGGCGCCAGAGATACTTCAAAACAAAACTCAGTCGGCTCTAAACGTGACCAGATTCCACATGAGTTCATACTTCCATTGGTTCAGGGAACAAGTCAATATCTACTCCGAGATACCCTGAACAAGGAGCTGTAGTATACTTTAGTGATAATTGTACAACTCAAATGCGGATAGAGGAATGTACGATGTGTTGAGTTTTTGAAATTATTTATTTAATTTTTTGTCAATTGATTTATGTTCAGCCATCTTTATTGAGATACTCGATGTTTTAGAATCTACCATAATTTTAGTCATTTTATCATGCTAGCAATACTGATGTTTTATGTTTTTCAAAATGGATTGGTTATTTGGTTATGTAATTTTTATTGTAGGTTTTTAAACATTGCATAAATATTGAAGGTGCACAATGAAGTGAAATTAAGTTCCTAGTTTATAGATAGCTGGACTATCAGACGCATCGCAGTCCTCCGTCCGCACATGTCACTTTATTTTATTTCCATCAAACCTAATTCAATGCTATAATAAAATTCTAAATACAACCACGAAACTGCTGTTAACTTCAAATTGATTACTCGAATTCGTCAATGCAATAATTTTCCATATGAGATTCTATCCATGACAAATTCCTAGTATTCCAAATTCAGTATTCGTGAACATTCCCGATGATGCATTTACGGAATCAACGACTGATAACATTTCATCCCCACATATTGTTAGTTACCTTTGATCGTCATCCAAATACAAATCATTGTAAATCTAACGAGTTAGACCTTATAGGCGTAAGATTTTTTTAGTATATTTATTTGTGTTGATGAGAGATCGTGTGTTTTAAATATACAATGTGAAGGAGGAATGATTAAAAAAATATTTTGTTTGCTTGTATTTTTTTTGTAATATATTTTTTATTTTAATATGAAATCTCAAGTAATTATCAGTAATTAAATGTAATACAGGAGTTGTCATCGCAGTTTCAGAAATTATAGATAATTCAAAATGTTTGTGAACTCTGGAGAATGCTACCAATTTTAGTTTTCAACATTACACCATCATTCCTCTGGATAATGTCAATGTTGTGTTGTACGAAATAAATATAAGATTTCACAATGAAATATTGTTAGTGATTTCATTTTGTAGTTTTATTTATGCCTTGGTGGGCCTAGAGCCGTAGTTCCTAACATTTTTAGGTCCGTTACCCCTATGTTCTAACTAGGGTGACCGATTTTACCCCTCCTCCCAAGTATAAGTTTGTTAATATTAGATTTTGTTTCACTTAAGACAAAAACAAGATCATTGTTACCCACGCAAAATACTACTTTTACCCCCAGGTTAGGAACCACGAGCCTAGAGGCTCTGCTGTTGCGGATAGGATATCCGGATATATAATGACAGGTAGCACAGAAAGACAATTATGAACAATACGCGATAGCGCTAGGCTTGTGACCGCCAGACCTTTGTCATTTCATAAAAGCTGAGTTTGTATACGTATGGCTCTCACGTGGGCATCGCACGGTCGGCATTATGAAATTAGGATCGTGGTGGCTTTGGAAATAATCAGCTTCAATGTGTCTGACACGCTTAATAAATCGTCGAAAGTGTCCAACTGCTAAGGAAGTTACCCTTTGATAGTTTTCTACGAAACACAAATAAATTCAGCTCTTAAAAGTATTAGGGCGACAAAGAATAAAAGGAATTACTGTAGATATAATTGTAAATTGTAGAGTTTTAACCACAGTACGACGCCTTCACTATGCATGTTGAATTTTTCAAATGGGCGTGGATGGCTAAATCTCAAGCTATAAGGTATAGCTAGAGCCCGTTTTGATGAAAACGAAAACTAAAGACTACTACTGAAATCTGAAAAAAGTAGCATTCTGTTAAGCAATAATAAATTAAAATTTAATCAAGTACCGCAAAGACGAACGTTCCTAGGTCCGTAAAACGACTTAAATCTGGGGACACGGCCGTGCTCCCTCCAAGTCGAGCTAAAAAGCGGCACGGTCGTTCCATCCTCTTGAATCAATTCAGACCATTTTCTACCCCCTATAACTTTGTTGAGGTTAAAGCCTGAATTTTCAGTTACTAAGCAGGCATTGCGTAAACACGGTGTATTTAAAATTTCATTCAATTTGAACCAGAAGTTCACAGACCAATAAGAAACAGTAGTTTAAGAATTGTAACTTCTCCAACTTTCTTAATTTTGTCACTCACTGACTGACCGATCATTAAAAGTCTAAGGTACTTCTAGCAGTCATAGAACCTTCAAATTTAGAATACAATTAGTGTTTAGTATCAAAGGAAAACTTAAACATTTCCTAATTTCTGTCTAATTATCTAGATACACCAAACAATTTTATTGCAGTAAATTATTCACTTTAGACTGGCATGCCGTTCGCCTGATGGTAAGCTATAAGACCGCTCATGAACAGCAGCAAAACCAAACAACACCTTGAGTTACAAAGCAATGCTTGGCATTCCATTGCGCTCGCCATCCTGAGACATAAGATGTTAAGTCTCAATATGTCCAGTAATTACTCTGGCTGCATTGCCCTTCAATCCGAAACACAGCAGTGCATTTAAACTGCTGTTTGACGGGAGGAATAATAGCGGTGGAACCCACCCAGGCAGCCTCACAAATGAAATATCTACCACCAGAACTGATGAAAAACTTTGTAATTCCATATAAATGAATATAAAGTTACTTTGTTATATAGGAATATTAGAGGCTTTATTTAATGGTTTTTTTAGGGAAACAGATTTAATGGCGCCATCTGGTTTGAGAAACAGGCGACTTTTTTGTTATCTGTAGACGTAGATATGCGTTTATAGATGGCGGGCGGCATGGAGTCATTTTTGCCGGTTGTTATTGTTAATTGATTTATGTATATTCAGTCTATTTCTAGTTCTGGTAATTCATTAAATGTGCTGTGTATGAAGTGCTCCATATTTTGTGTTTGTAACTGTGTTAACATGTGATTGGTGTTCTGTTTTTATTCTGTATTGTATTTTATAACACTGTATGTAAAATAAATAATAATAATAATGATAGAGCAGGATGCAGCTATTGTTTAATGAAATTTGATCCATCGGACAAACGACGCGACGGCGCGCGCGGCGTTACATCAAAAGGTTATAGGGATGCGCCGCGAAAAAAATTACTCCCGGGATTTGCAAGACCGGGCTATCCAAATCCCGCGCAATACATGCACTTAAATGAAACAAATTAAATTGTAACAAAAACACTATGAAATGAAACAACAAGTAGGTATTTCTATGAAAAATAATTTCGCGGAACGTTAAAATGGTGATTAAATTCGGTTTATAATTTTGCTACAATGTATGCGGAATCCCGGTGTGTCGGATATCCCGTTATTGCAATCCCTAAATGGGCATTGGGCACCGACAATGTGAAAAAAATCTAGTCGTGCACCGCAGTTATCTGTGTCTACTTGTGTTTAAGTGTTAAGTAGATATTTCGACAACTTTCGCGCGCGATGTCTTTTCGGTATTCGAATATTGAATACACTGAAATGGTGAGAACTTCCGCACTCTGTGGTGATAATGTATCATTGACATGCAGGACATTTAACAACAGGCACGGCACCAGTGTAGTGTCTGACAGTATCTCGATGCTGAGTTCGGAGAGCGCTGGATAGGTCGCGGCGAACCTGTGCAATGGCCTCCTAGGTCACCTGACTTGACGCCTCTTGACTTTTTTTGTGGGGACGTAATAAATCTCTATCGGTATACTTCAGTGAAAGTACTAATGTGGAGGAACTAAAAAGTAGAATAGTGGTAGCCTTCCTAAAAGTGAAAAGTGACACTGAAGTTTTACATAAATTACGTGAACAATTATGCAAATGTGCATCAAAGTGTATGAAGGTGGTGGACATTTTAGTGATGGGTACCTCATACATGAAGCACCTCAAATGTCCCACACAAAGGAATAAATTGTCCCATGACTGCAAACACAAATTTTGTACCAGCTCAAATAGTTGAGTAGGTATGAGGTACGTAGTGAAAATGTGGCTGTCTCGCAATTGTAATGGTCGCTACCTCTTGCAAGAATGAGTGAGCGAACGTATGCGTAGTATTTTGAAGTCAGTCTCGCTCAATCTTCGTATGCTTAACAACAAGGAAATTGAAGTGAATGTATTATGGAACGACATTCGTAACATTTGACGTCTGCTTTAATTGGCTTTAATTAAACTGTTGAAGTAAACTTCGTTACGTACATTACTTTTGTTTATTATTGCTTAGTTAATTGATTTTGTTGTTTTATATTTTGTTAATATTATATTAATTCTGTTGTTATTATTATACACAGTTTTTAATATATAATATTTTAATAAGTGCACCATTGTATTCCTGTTGTTGGTAAGTAATTATGAGGATGAACATTTTTTTATTAAGAACTTAAATAACTTTATATGGGTCCTACAGTTCGTGAATTTGTGTTTTATTTATATCTGTTGTGTGTGATGGGTATTTGTTATGAATGCTTAGCAAAGGCTATTAAATGTTTACTCAAACTTCGTCTAATCTAATAGGTACGATTTAACATTTCATATTTTTCAAGTCGAAACAACATTGACAGCGTTGACATAAATATATGGACAGGACTAAAAGCGCTCAAAGTGTTCCGATGTAAGTGGTGCGCGCGCTCCAGTGCGTCCCTATTAGAGCGTTACCGAAATTAGTGATTACTGACGAGTTTGAAAATATTGACTTGTATTATTATGACAGGACCTCTAACAAATGAAAGATAATTATTTTTATCACCCTTAGGACATTTTTATTTCGATATCCGTTTGAATGGTGGCGCGAAAAAAAAGGTGCCTATCCGCGACTTTATGCCATCATGAAAAAAAGGCTTTGCATAAGCGCTACATCTGTCCCATCTGAACGCATTTTCTCGAAATCAGGCCAAATGATATCGGAACGAAGAAAGCGCCTTGATGGGGAAAAAGCTAATATGTTGCTATTTTTAAATTATAATATGTAAATTTGCTTATAATAAATACTTTATTATTTTAAAACATTTTTTCTTTTTTTTTACATTATTATGTCACACTCGAGTAACAGAAACTTGCATCTTCAAGCTTAAGTCTCAGTTCATTATTTTTGCTATGTACTAATACAAACCTCATCTACCTCAAATTTCAGAAAAGACCTCATTACTTATTTTGTACATACTACTCATTCACTTGAGGATCCCCTCAAATGAGGTGGTACATTGTCCCACCTCATTTGACATAATGAGTAACTCATACAAACTCAATTTTTTGACATGTTCTACCCATCACTAGGACATTTCGAACATATTTTAAAAAGAAATCGCTGCATGAGTGCCATGTAACACGTAAGTTAATTTTTTTGTATTTTTTGTGTTGTGATTCCCAATCTAGTCTCGTTGTTAGATATTGCGTTATCTTATTATCTTATTCATTAGTAATGCAAAATAAATGACGCCCGTATCCTGCCGGCCTGTAGGAACTAAGTTTAGCGGAAGTGAAATTAATAATATTTTATAGCCGATTCATGCAAAATATTGTCTTATGTTGAGTTCGTACGCATTATATCTTGTAAGTAAAATATTTAGATTTTATAGTCAAAACACAAATGTTATGCTTACATATTAAATTAATAATAATTTGTTTACCAAGCCACCAAGTAATCAGTTACATACGTAATTTGTATTTCGTTTATTGTCAGCTGTTTCTGCCGGCGGCGCGGCGCAGCGTTCGACGTTAGGTACTCGTGTGAATGGGTCTTGTGTACATGTGTGCGTGTCCGCGAGCGTGTGTAGTAGTGCACTCTTATTTGTAACTCGTAAGGTAACCATGTTAAGTGCCTACATTTGGTATAACTAATTTCATAAATAAAAGATTTTGTAATTATGGTAGTACGATTTCAAAGCATAAACTATGATTGCAATAATATTTTAAAGTTGGGGTGTCTGAGGTTGTGAATTAATCCTGTTACACGTTGTATATATAGAGGGAGCGCTGGTACTTCAAAAACGTAGATAAAAATGGTAGTGCCGGGCCACCTTTTTCTGCCTTCCTATTGGCTAATATTGGAACAGGTTGTGCAACATACAAAAATGTATTGAAAACAAATTTAATAATAAATAGTTTAGGTATATTTCATTTCACTCAAACTCGTTTTAAAAGGATAATAGCTAAATACTGGGTGGAATCGCTTAACGTCACGAAAAAAATTGTGCATGGCAAGTACATGATTTAGAACCCTTTGGCATACTTATTTTAATTTTTTTTGTTTTTGTTTATGTTGTGTCAAATTAATTTACCACTACTAGTTACTAATTTAGAATAAGTTATTCATAAAAAAACGTTGTTTAGAGAAAGATGATATAAATGAAAAAAATCTTCATAAATACACATAATTGTTACCCTACTTTATACAATATGAATTCGAGTAGAAACTTGTAAATCTAGGTAATAAAATCCTTTGATGAAGCCGCCCTCGCCGCCGCGCCGCCGCAAGCGCAAGTACAAAGCGTGCCGCCGCGCCGCGCCGCGCCGCGCCGCCTCCTCCCGCGCCGCCGACGCCTTCCAGTGACGTTGTTACTTTCTCAGTCGCGCGAAATGCGGTACCGAGTGACGTTGTACGAAATTATTTTGGTTATTGGTTAGTTTCTTGCGGTCAAAATGTGTGATTACACGAACAGTGAGTATGTGGCAATGATGACATGCTATGTCCGATCCAATGAAAACTTGGGTCATGCAAGAAGGATGTATGCAGATCCAGAACATCTGCAGTCTTTGCGTAGGAATGGTATCATGAATGATGAATCCACGAGTTCCCAGCACAAGAACTATTTTAAAGACTTGTCCGAGGCTACTCGATCATGGTAAGTTCAGACTTCCTAATCATGCAACAATCCGTGACCTTCCACAGCAAAGTCGTCTATTCTCAACTTTGATAAAAGGTTTAAATAAAAACATATGCAGCTTTTTCTAAGATATTAGGAACGTTATGAAAATAATATGTTCAATTAAAATGTAAATCTTAACAAATTACCAACATCTACATTTACTTAAATGATCCTAACACACTAAAATTCTAAATAAATCAAAATGTTATATGGTACTATTTAGAGTAATAATACCGATAAATAGGCGCAAAGTAAGTTCAAGGTCGATGGTAGATAGATAGCTGTGGCGTGGCGTGACTCATACAAGCGCGCGTCTGTGTATTGAGTATTGACATGTCGTTGCACTTTTCATTGTAGGGTGATTTAGATAATATGTGTTTTGGGGATATCTTGTAATGATATTGTTTATGGGATAGTTTGTAGTTTTTAATGATCAATATTGTATATAACGTTAATTTCACATACACAATACACTATGAAATTTTCAGGACGATAAGCGATTCCACCCAGTATAATTTCGGCTATCTAAGGAATTTATAGCAATTTATTGCTAAATAATTAATTCAATTTTCACAAGAAAATATCTACGTTTTTTAAAACGCGAATGTATGACAGCGCTCCTTCTATATATAAATACTCTAAGATCAAAGCATAGATTAGAATTATATACAGTATCAAAGTACTCTGTGCTGTTCGATAGCTTATATCTTTGTTGCCGGTTTATACCACTAAATTTATCACTAGGATAAAAACTTAATATGTATGTTTATTAAAAGTTTACGAACATTATTTTAATTTAAATTTGTGACTATCGTAAAGATTTATTATAAATATATGTATATATATATATATATATATATATATATATATATATATATACAGGGTATATCAAGACTGCTACCGAAAACGAAGCCGGGTGGTAGTTTAAGCGACTTCAGACACAATGCAATAGAAAAAGTTGCAAAAAAAAGCGACAATTTTATTTTAAATATTTTTTTCCTATGACCATATTTGGGTGGTAAATACATTTTTCCCTAAAATAATAGTGTATACCCTTTTATTTTTAAATAATCTAAGGTATAAAAGAGTTTAAATTATTATTTTAGCAAAAGCTATGGATTTACCACCCAAAAATGACGATATTTAAAAAATCATAAAACATAATTGTCGCATTTCTTTGCGAAATTTTTAGTTGCATTGTGTTTGTACTCACTAAAACTACCACCCGACTTTGTTTTCGGTAGCAGTCTTGAGATACCTAGTATATATATTACGACTTTATTTATTAGATTCCCGTATTTCGTATACGCCGTCTAGCGACATCTATGTTTTTATGCCAGAAGCACATAAATTACAACTAAACTAAGAAGCCCCCACGATTACACAGTAAAATGTTCTACGATTGAACAGTCGATATAAGCTATCGGATAGATATAAACTCATGCCAAATGTCGCGTATTCAGTGTCATCCTAGTAGTGGAACCGCGCATATCGTCGAGCGTTGGCACACATTACATTTTGGGAACATAATATTAATATATTAAAAAATGACTTGCGCAATAAAATGGTGTGGAAAAAACTCGAAAAATTCAAGTATTCAAAACAACGGAATAACTTTTCATCGGTAAATATTATTCTTTATATGAATTTGGTCCTGAGCGAGTTCAATCCATACTGGATAATGCATCGATGTCAAACAGTCGACTTTGAATCGAAAATCAGCCGTATTTTTTTCGCATAGCAGGTAGCCGTAATAAGCCATATTTCTTGTGAAATCGTGCGCGTTCTTCTAGTGTTTAACGTATATTAATAATAAAATTCCCAGCAATATAGACATTTTAAATGAATAATGTTAATTATTATTTTATTTAATGACAATGTCACAAAATATATGATTGGCTGATATATATAAAAATTGCAAATCATCATGTCGTTAATTTAATGAAATTTTAAAAAGGTCAAGTTTTTATAAGGTACTTATCCAATAATTATACTTTACCGTTTCTTCTTGCTTCGCTATCGTCGCGTCGGGTAAAAACTGTGGGTAAGCATGTAATATTATGTTTGAACAAAACCATTTTTATTTTAGATTCCCCACATGTCCCGAAAGAAAAAAAATATGGATAGATGCAACATGTCGAGGTGATGACTGGTGGCCTACGAAAAATAGCGTAATTTGTTCACGACATTTTACCCAAGAAAGTTTTTTCCCAATGAAAAATCGGCGTCGTCTAATGGATACTTCCGTACCGACAGAATATTTACCAATTCTGGTACATTTTTATTTATTTAAAAATTATATTTTTGTAGTTTTGTGTGATAGAATAATATTAATATCAAATAATACAATATAATTATATTGATTTTGTCCAGCATCCAAGACTAACATTTATAGCCTTGAGATGAAGCTCGTTTAAGCGTATTCGTCTGATGGTATTTCAGATCCTATTTTTCTAATCAAGTATCTACTTTGTGGAAGACTCATTTAGCATCAAACTCAATTCGCGGCCTCTCGGGTCGGGTAAAGTGATATTAGGATTTTCTGCTTACTATGAACGTAATGTTAGAAATTCGTGCTTCACGTGTGTTAGAACCGCCTTCTTTCAATATTTTAAGTGTACTAAATTTATTGAGAATCAGTAGTACATGCCATTGTACTAATTTTAATATACGTTGTTTAACATCCCAAAAACATTCATAATTCGGCAAATGGGTTTCATTGTCACTTGCCGACTTGTTTATTAGTCTGTGCTTGCCGATATTACCATCTACTACATCCGCCAGTCGGATACAAGCACAGACCAAGGAGTACTAGATACAAGAAACGGAATAAGTTATTGTAACTCTACGGCGTGAGGTTTAATTATTTAATACTTGAATCTGATTATATTTTATCTGATCTTGTCTACCAACACTTAATTCGGGTGTTTCGGCATTATGGTATACAAAAATACACGGCGAATAATGGAAATAAAACCATTACATACTAAAGTATAAATCTTAATCCTACTTTATTCGTAGTTAATGGTTTGTTATAATTTATTAGATCAGGCTGGTCAAAAAATATTATGAAATATTTTGCGTTGGCAATGAAATTTTAGAAGCGGTTATACCACATGTACTTACTGGCAAATCGAACTATCGATACTTTTTTATTTATCGACTTATGCCCATCTCTCCAGTGAAGTCCACGTGACATTGCGGTCTGCATTCTGCAACTCGCCCACCCCCGTGCAGTACCCTGCGTTCTATGCCTGTGTTGGTGTTTTCATTTCAAAACAAAACTGTCGTAATGCGGTAGCTATTGGGAGTGATCAGTGATAATCAATCACTTTTGATATGTATGTCCATAGTGTGAAGAAGCATCTTAGCAGGCCGGCATAATTGTATCTATTGGCATAGGACTGCCGTCTCATGCCAATGGATACTCTGCATGGGCGGCATTTGCGCTCACCATCAGGTGCAATGAAGACAATATGCCAGGCCAGAATAAAAAAAATCTATAGAACCACATAAATATAAAGCAAATTGTTTTTTCTAAAGTATTTCATTATTACCCCACCGGGGAAAGATTGAAGTAGAGATTCTCAAACTTTCTGCCTTAGTTACTAAATGTTAATTTGAAAATAAAATGTCACTGTCAATAATACATATTTTACTGTGCCAGGGTATAATCAACATCATGCCACATTCTCATGCGTGTAGAGGTGTAACTTGTACTTAGATATTTCCAGACATAGTTACGTTGAATGACAATTCTTTAGTAAGGAATAAAGGTCATCAATAATTGAATAACTCCTAAACGGCATTTACAATAATAATATTTGAACTCGGAGCGAAAAATTTATTAAATAAATTAGGTAACCTGCTGAAATAGTGCCGTTGACAGCGACAGATGTATCGTACATTGGTTGTTACAATAGCCAAAACAAAATAAAAACATTGCACTGAGTAAATATTTTAAAGACATTATTTTGCAAAAAAAATGTGTTTAATTAAGTATTTAAATATTGCACTAACCATAATATTATTGTTGGAAACCATAATCACAGATAAACCCACAGAAAGTTCATTTATAAGTATATTTCATACTTAAGTAGTAGACAAAGTTTGAGAACATCTGGCTTGTAATATGAGTCTTGGCAACGGGGTAAGGGAGAAATTTTTAAATGTTTATCTTACCCCGGAAAATTGATTTGATGGGGGAAGATAAAAAGTTGTAATAATTATTTAAATTCTAAGAGTATGTATGTATGGCTACATACATTGATAACATGACAAATCTAAGACTAAACAATATTAAGGAAATATTCCAATAAAAAAATTGTGTCTACTTTGGAATTAATGCTACAGACCGGAGTAAGATAAAAACACTCGAAGCAGCTTGCGAAAACATCACTAGTTGGTAATTTGCTTACATCAGACAATTACATACTTTAATCGCTCAAAGTTGATTGAGGTATGAGACCTAACAGAATAGGGGTCTTAACAATGTTGTCCGCCAGTCAAAATATGCGCTAAGACTGATGTTATGGACTAACTTGTGTTAACAATATTGCCCCCAGTTACCCTATAAATTTTCATCAGTACGAATTATTTTATATTGTTTAATGTCTCATATAGTTATGTATGGGATACAAAAAATCATGCTCGTAAATATGTGTCCTTTGCGCATATCCAGGTCGGGGTGTTTGTGAGTTAAAAAGTCTCTCGTAGTTCCTGATACCCACAACACAAGATTCAATCTTAATTAGGGGCCAGGATTATATACATACATATGTGACTGTTGGGTGTATTTATCTATTTATAATTTAAACATTTATATTGACTGAAAAGATAAACTGTCAATAATCTGTAAATTATTTTTATGAATATATTTATTATAACTAGGTACTTAATGACTTATCATTTTCAGACGCCAAGTACAAAAGAACAAAAAAATTCTGAAATCAAATCTGAAATTCCTGAATCTGATATGGAAATGGTAAGGTTCACTAAAATATTATTTTATTGAGCCCGATGCACACCAGGATGGAATGGCAAGGGATTTTGCCACTGGCCAGGTGCTTACTTACTGTAGTATTTCGACAGCCTACCACGTCATCCTGTAACGCGACGTGGGCGCCCTCTCCGATGCCTTCTCAAGAAATTCTTTTCGATACCACAACATCAATTTAAAACATTTAAATTTATGTCGTATTTCTACCAAATAAATTATGTCTGTTGTATTTACACAAAATCCCTTGCCATTCCGTCCTGTTGTGCGCTGGCCATTGACATTCCTATTATTATTATTATTAAATTAATTATTAATTATTAAATCTGTCAATCTGTAAACAAATCTGCACAATCAAAGAATAAATTTTATAGGTAATTATGTTTTTTAAATACTATGACAGCCTCTGCGGCGCAGTCGGTTACACGTCGGCTGTGAAACAAGAGGCCGCGGGTTCGATTTCCGCACCGATACAAATATTTGTTTGGGGTCCTGGTATTTGTGAAACCAAATAGTCTCTCGTAGTTTCTGATACCCACGATACAAGACTCAATCTTAGTGACAGGAACATTAGTTAACTAAGTTGTTTGTCACTTGTGACGGATCTATTTATATTTTATTAATATTTATTACTTTGTATATTTTCAGATCCCTAGCTCGCCAAAATCAACAAATTTAACTCCAATGACAGTACAAACTACAACAACAAAAAGAAAAATAATTCCTCGTCCAGATTCACCATCAGCTTATAAAAGTCTAACCAGCAAGCGCCTCTGCAGAAGAATTATTGAGTTAAAAAATGAAGTATTAAGAAAAAATAAAACTATAAAAAGCTTACGTGATTCTAATAGAAGATTGAAAAATAAAATTACTTCATTAAATGCATTAGTAGGTGAAAAAGAAAGAAAAAAAAGTTTGTGTGTTTGTGTTCTAACAACACCGCCGAAGTGAAACTTCAAAAAAATTGTCTACTAGATAATGAGATATAATAAATATTATTTTTTGCTTTGCGGTGGTTTTATTATTACTTTATTTTTTTGGTGGATTTTGTTTTGAAGTTGGTTTTAATTTTTTGCTTAAATACTTGTATTTTATTTATTTGTATCTTTTAGTGTCGATAGGCATTTAAAAGAAGAAAAGGTGGTGAGCGGTCGAATCGCTTACCATTAAGCGAACGGCATGCTCGTTTCGCTACTCAAGGCAATAAAAAAACAATGAATATGTCCGCTCCGATGAAAAAACAAATCCCTAAAATCGGTTAGAGGCAGTTAAAGATATTGATATAAACATATGTTTATTAATTTTCTCACTCGAACTACTTAATTAGCTAGGAATGCTGTAGGCTATGTCTCACGCTATGGCTACTAGGGGAAGCATTAGTGCAAAAGTCACAAAAACGGGGAATGTTATTAATTAGTTTTTAGTAAATGTTACGTATGGTATTGGTAGTTACTGGTGGTAGGTCAGAGGTCGATCATATGTGAGAGGCCGCCTGGGTAAGTAGCACGGCAATGTTTATTTCTCGCAGCAAATAACAGTGTAAATGCACTGTTATGTTTCGGATTAAAGAATATTGTAGCAAGAGTAACTACTGGACATATTAAATCTTAACATGTCTCAGGACAGCGAGCGCTGTGGCATGTTAAGCAATGCTTTGTAATTCAAGGTGTTGTTTGGTTTTGCTCTCAATGCTTTGTAATTCAAGGTGTTGTTTGGTTTTGCTCTCAATGGTTTATGAGTTACTATATCTACTTTTTATGAGCGCCGGCCGTATCGCTTACCATCAGGCGAACATCATGCTCATCTTAATAAATCCTCCAGGTTTATAAGACGTTTCAAATAAGAATAGGAATGTCAGTGATCCTTAGCTGTCAAATATCACATAAAAAGTAAAGTAAAGCACCAAAAAATATATAGTTTAAAAAACTAGAAAAACACGCTTGCATAAAAGATCCAACTAAAAACTAAAAAATAATTCATAATGAGTTTAAGATTCGAAAGAAAATGGAGTAACATACATGCATTTTATTTTTACAGAGCGTGAGGTGTTTATATCAATTACTTATCCTACAGCATACATACATATTACATACAAACATACAGGTGAAGCTAATATAGTCATATTCCTAAACTTAAATTAGCTAAATAAATTGAAACAATTACAACATGTTATATGGAAAAATAGACAAGAATGTTTAGTAATAAACAGAAAAATACAACTTCTTAATTTTTTATTTACTTTATGGGCAATAATTCGGCTGAAGGTAACTAACTATAGATTGACATTATTCATTCATAATTTTTTTATGAAATATTATTTACATTCAAAATAACATTTTATGAAATGTTATTTTTCTCACACTATACCATTTCTAATTCAAAAAGTTCCATTTGACATTTCATACTTTTATCATAAATAACTTTGTGCAGACGTAACTCACACAATTTCAATAAAACTTTCCGTAAAACCATGGAATTATGAAGCTATTCTTATTTTATCACAGGTTTTACAATCCATAATAACTAAATTTAAATCCTTTAAATAAAGCAAAACAACCGTTTTAAACAACATTGAACAACATACTTTTTTACTATATACGTTATTACAAAGTCACGTCGTTAGGTCTTCCATGTGTAGAGTTGAGACTATGCAAACGGATTTGTATACGCATAATCGGTAAAAATATAGAAATAATCGAGCAGTTTAAATCCAGTTGTTTTCTAATTTTAAAAAGTACTGAATTATCAGCTAATAACAAGCATACTATCAACGAACAACCACCAATAAATAATGTAATAATAATGTTAATAAAAGGCAATAATTTAATAATTTCACAATAATTTTGTGTATGTGGTGGCCTGTTGGTAAACGGACTGCTGAGACGCGGCTGCCCACATGTTCACGGTGGTCGCGGGTTCGAATCCCAGGGCAGACCTCTGACTTTTCGGAGTCATGTGTGTATTGATAATCAATCACCACGCACTAAAACGGTGAAGGAAAATATCGTGAGGAAACCTGCATACCATAGCGATTTATAAGAATTTCTATGGTATGAAAGTCCGCCAACCAGCACTAGGCCAGCGTCGTTCCATACACTGCTGATAAAGCGTTGGCGCTATTTATTTCTCATTTGTTGAAGTTACAATATATAAACCTAAGAGAATCAGCAAGCGAAAAAGGCTTTCAATTTTATCCTTCGTATTATAAATCTGGCACGGTACATATACAAGTTTTCCTTGGTATTTGTTAATTTATTGGATTAATTTATTTTATTTGTGTCAAATTTACTGAAGATAATCGTAAAAAGAGTTTTGGGATATATTGATTATTATCTTTTCTTTCGAACTGCATAACTGAAAATAAATAATAGTTAAAAAAAACTAAAATACACGCTTTAATAAGATATACAACTAAAAAAGTAAAAATAATTGATACTGAATTTAAGATAAGAAAATGGAGTAAAATACATATATTTTATTGTTACAAAGCGTGGGGTGCAGGAGGATAAGTAATTGTTGTAAACACCCCACGCTTTGTAACAATAAAATATATGTATTTTACTCCATTTTCTTATCTTAAATTCAGTATCAATTATTTTTACTTTTTTAGTTGTATATCTTATTAAAGCGTGTATTTTAGTTTTTTTTAGCTATTATTTAATTGTTTTGACTAAAAACAACCATCTACGGCTGTATTTCCAATCATCATCTTCATCGGTCTTTGACAGGTGTGCAAAATTTGAATGAAATCTGACCGTTTAAAGTGGGTCAAAATCGCGCCCAAAGAAGTCGGTTACAAACAAACATACAAGTGAAGCTAATATAAAGCGTGTAAAAATGCAGGTCGATACAGACGTTCGAAGTATACAAGTATAGCCCTGGTCTGTCGAAGCTACGCACAGCGTTGCGTTGCGCGGAATGCGGTGTCAAACTCGGTTTTGTATGAAAAACATTGACATTGACATGACGTTCCGCCGCAGTATGCGTCAGCCAGCGTCTGCGGTGAGGGGTCAACCGGGTGACGGTAAGACTGGTCTTTTGTACTGTCACAATATGCGTCGGTGTAGAGGGGCAAGTGCGGTGAAGCGCGGGGCGGATACGCCGCACAACGTGCCGTCATTCTCATCATTTCGTCGCGGTAAGCGTATTTGCGCAATGGATTTATTTGAGGACAATATTTTTATCAATTTTCGTTTGGTTTAAAAATTTGTTTAGGCTGTGGCGCGTATATCGACTATGTGCTGCCGCACAGTACGTTTAATACAGTTCACGTACGTTCCCAATGACAATGGCGCAATATTACACCACGTAGGAATAAAACTTTAAAACCTTGCTTTGGTAAAAAAGATACAATTAAAAAGCAAAATTAATTAATATTTAATAAGTACAAGATTATAAAATGGGGTCAATTACATTTATTTTATTGTTATAAAAATGGCGAACGGAATTGTATTTTAATTGTTCCAAGTACCTAGTACCCCATGCTTTTTAACAAAATATAGCAACGGATTTAGTTCCCAACTGATCACGGTACAATTGGAGACGATTTATTTACGGTTAATATGTGTAACATTGTAGTAGAATACAATTATTAATATTTATCGGCTCGTTTGCTATACACCACGTCTTTACCCCCCGTTCCGTCCTCCACGTCTATGATCTATCTCACTCACCCTTGGTTCGCGTAGTGTATAGTTCGAGACGACAGATGCTAAGAGTATGAATTTATCAATACACTACAGTATCTATATACAATCAGTTTTTATCCCTATTCGCAGGGCACTTTATCAGCCCATATACGTCCCACTGCAGAGCACTGGTCTCCTCTACAATCGAGAATACGATTAAGAGTGGTTAGGCCATACTATAGTCCACCACGCTAGGTGGCTTTATCCCTATAGGTGCATAGAAAGAAATATAAACAACAAACCCAATAAAAACATCAATCGTTTAAGTGCACCCGCTTTTTATATGAGCCCGAAAAAATAGCTACAAAGAATCTTATGATGAGTTTTGTATCAGCATATATACATACATTCGTTGTATAATGGTTGTATATTATCGTCGTAGTTATTTACAAAATCCACCTACAATATATAATAAACTATCGCCGTTCGACACAAGTAGCACCACTCTCCTAGCACCTGGAGTGCATCATGTGACGACATGGTGCAATCTTAAATATGTAATTCCTCAACTTAGTATCAAGTTCTGTGTTTTCCCCTTTTTTCCATTCCCATTCCATTAAAACCCCCTCTATATGTATTGTAATTTGCGCTACTTACACCTACGCATATATATTTTGAGCTCTGTGTTATGAATTCTGTTAAATACTAAAATAAAATTATTATTGTAAAAAGTGTCCATCAGTATTGTTCCAGGTTTTGCTTGTGACAATTTTATAGGAAAATAATTTAATCGTTATGGAATTTACTTTTACCCAATTACGGTACGATCGATAACGATAATGTAAGAAAGGATATCTACATAAATCCAGTGAAATTTAATTTGTTCTGACAATAAGTTGTTTAGCCGAAAAAGGATGTATACAGCACACGTGTATTTCATTAGAATGATACGAACCACTTTTATCACGTATCAATATTGCGAAAATTGTCTCGTAAACATATATACCCAGTTTATTTAAAATGACGCACAAACATTTTTTTAAATAAATTATATATGTTTTCGAACATAAATTATTGTTATTTGTTGTCATGGACATTCAAGTAAACTTCAATGCGAAATTGTCATAGTAACGTTGGTTGTCAATGAACGGTTCTCCCATTGGTCAACGGTTTTACGCTCAGAGTAAAACCTATACGTGGACCACCTTTTTTGTTGTTATGTGAACTACGTTGCATGACGTCATTACGTTGCCGCTTACCGCAGTGCCGCGCGTATCCTTCGACAGACCAGGCCTTATAGTAGAACAGACCAAGATTCAGAAAAATAAGGTTTCAACGCAGGATCTAGCACGATTTCGTAGAAACTTAGGGTTTTATAGTGCGTTCCATACACCAAAAATCTAAAATATTTTTTTTAGCCAAAATAATAGGGTTAAACAAAAATGTACAAAGAATGAATATTGTAAGGAATGATAATATCGAACCGTTGGCGTCAAAATAAATTGGAAATTCCGAAAAAAAAAACGTGTTACAAAAAATTGCCATTTCGACTTAGTGGGCCGGGCCGCTAGTAATAAAGCAATCATTGCTTATGTTCCTTATTACTAAAGTGACTTCTGCAATTGTGGATGTCTCATTAGGATAAAGATGTACATAAAAAAAACGAAATAATGTAAACTAAAAATATAAAGTGTAATCGATTAAGAAATACAAACAAATGGTATCGATATGTCGTTAATAATCGGATACTAACCGATTTATTTGACATCATCCCTATTTCACAATTTTGAGATATGTCAAATGGAACTTTTAGAATTTAAAATCAAATGGTCTAAATGCTGGCACTAAATTGTGCGATTTGACACTTTATACTTTCAAAAACCCAATTTACTACTCTCACGTTCCGACCGATCCGATTCTAACATTTCTGTTTCTGACAGTTTTGACAGTTGACGTTTGTCAAATTCAATTTGATAATTACAAATAGGGTTTTTAAAAATTTGAAATTTGACATTGAAAGTGGACGTACAGGTAGTTATTTATTGATACAAATTTTCAGTACCATTAAACGTTTTATTTTAATAAAAATGAAATGATGAGCATCGCAATAATATTGAACAGTATAAACTGACTCCGAGTTTTTTCATACGTCGCATAGATAGCACTGTTAATAAAAATCGATTTTTTACGGATAATTTATATAATCGATTTATAAAAATCGATTAATATTATTTTAAAAATCGATTATAAGAAAATAATAATCGATTAAAATAAAAATCGATTATTTTTTAACATCTCTACTTGACAGTTAGAATCTCTATAATGAACCAATATGGCGCGGCGCCAGGTCACGGTCAGTCCCAGTCAATTCTATTCTTTTTTGTATCGCATTTGTTGCGCGGTGGCTTTAATTTTTTAATTTATCTTGGGTCTTCTCTACCCCGAAATCAGGGACTGAAACCGGTATCAAAAATACCGGTATTTCTTGGTTAGAACTGAACATTAAAAACCGGTATTTTCTAAGGTAACCCTTATACACGAATTATTATTAGTTTCCTCGTATATAATCGGTATGAAAGCGCGGGCAGTGCCTGTGTGTGTATATCGCCGTGCGTCGACCAAACACGAATTGAAGGCCGTCGCGTCGCCCCGGCTAGGCTGGTGCATGACGCATGTTCAATATTGCAACGTACACAAATACGACGCGGACGCGTTCTTTGCGATTTTTGTCTTTCCTAATTGATATTTCATTCAGTACGCACGAAAGTGTTGAATTTTTTGGTTAGTTTGGAAACGTATTACTTTCGAAATGGGACGAAAGCGCAAAAATCATGTTTATGCATATTTTGCATACCAAAAAGAAACAAATTCATCTAAATGTAATGTAGAAGGGTGCAATAAAGTTATTAAGGTGAGTGAAATGCCCAATATTTTTTATATTGACACTAATTACATAAATGTAAGAGTAATCACCACTTATCCATGTTTAGTTTAAAATACGATGTCTGTGCCCTGTGGTAGGTAATCACTAATCACATTATTTATATTTATTATTGTCTGCCTCTACGGCGCAGTTAGTTAAATCTATGGTTAAATCATAAATGCTAGCTGTAAAACTAATTACGTATCGCATGATTCCATGATTCGGGTCGAACTGACAGATAATAATAATTTATAATAGTAATACAGGCATATAAATACATCATAATTTACAGGGTCAACATGGAACTAATCTTCTTCGTCATCTCTCTTCAAAACACTTAGATGAATATAATATGGTCATAAAATATAACCTTCTAGCCAGTGAGATTGAAGACAACGAAAATTGTGGTGAAGGGAGTTCTAAAAACGAGCCTAAATCAATAAAACAGTACATTTTGCAAGAATGTCTAAACCTTGTGACATTTCATGGTCGTCCCATTGAATTATTAGATGACGCCGCATTCCGAAATATAATAGAACTTATACCAATGGATGTAATAGACCACCAGTCATTTAATTCTCATAATATAAAATTATTGTTGCGCAATAAAGCCGAAGCAGTTAGATACTCCATACAACAGGAATTAAAAAATAGACTGCTTTGTTTAAAGTAGATTATGTGACATGTTTTGACCGCACCTTTTTTGGCATTAACGTCCATTTTTTTAAAGATGCGAAAATAGCCATTAGGCATTTAGGTGTCACGGAGATGGATACACGCAGGCCTGCCGATTTTTTAAGAGAGAAAATCTTATGCGTCCTGCGCAAATATCGTTTAGACATTATTCAAATATTTACTATGACCACCGACAATGGGTCTAATATGGCCAAGTTGGCTAAACTAATAAACCAACAAACAGACACAGTAGAACAATTAAATGAAGACCTAGATGAAAGTGATAGTGAGGATGAAGGAGATTGGACAGATTTCTCTCCACCATTTACACCCTTTTCCACAGAAGAGGGTCCATCATATACAGTATCACCTGTTATATGTGCCGCTCACACATTACAACTGGCTATAAAGGATGTTTTAGACGAGGATAGCAACTCTTTGGCAGTTATCAGGGAAGCACGAGGAGTTGTACGAATTTTAAGAACTCCCATATTTCTTAATATTCTGCGAACGGCCCAAAAAAGAAAACCTACTTTGGATTGCAGCACTCGCTGGCATTCAACTCTTGATATGTTGGAAAACCTTTGGAATTTAAAAGATTGTTGCTCCACCGATCCTAATAACAGTCTATATATAAGTGAAGCCACTTGGGAGTCTATTGAAGATATTATAAAATCTTTACTTCCTGCTCGAAACCTTGCTAAGCATTTACAACGCGAACAACTTACATTCACAGATTTTTATTGCGAATGGATGAAATGCATTATTGAGACCGAAAAAGTATTGACACCTTTGGCAACACATTTATCAATTGCTATGAAAACAAGGCAAAACATTCTCATGAAAAATAAAGCATTTCTAATGGCTATGTTTCTTGACGGACGAGTAAATGTAGTTCTTTCCTCTGCTGAAGCAGAAGAAGCTATACAGCATTTACGGAATTTGTGGAAACAAATCCAAAGCGTGTGCAAGACAGATATTGATGCCACCAATCAAAGTTGTGTACAAAATTACCAAGATGTGAAAACAGAATATGGAGATGATTTTGAAGCTTTCTTGCAACAGTCTAGTATTATGAAACAAAGGTCTATTCAAGATTATGAAAACGAAGATATTGAAAGTATTTTAAGAGCTTTTTCAAAGGAACCTCGTATTCCATATTCACAAAATATTTTGGAATATTGGGAGAGCAAAAAAAGAGTTTGCCCTACATTGCATACCTTAGCCAAAGTAGTACTAGCAGTCCCTGCTTCACAAGTTAGTGTGGAGAGATTATTTTCCTCCTTACGGTTTGTTAAAGAACAACTACGATACAATCTTAATGACCCCATTGTCGATAATATTTTGGTAATACGAAATAATGATGTTGAAAACTAGCGCTTTCATTGAGTGTAATCAACTTATATATTCAACTTGGGTTTATTCTGTACATAACATTGACATTGTAAAAATCATCACGCAATATCTAAGATGTTTATAAAGCATAGATGCGTTGTCCGAGCTTTATAATGGCAAGACGTTTGAATGATTTAAAATAATGTACAAATGATTCTGAAACTGTGAAACAAAAAAAATATTTTATTTAGTGCGCAAGTACACACTAATTTAATTTTTTATTAAATAAAATTAATACATTCGCTCTCAAAGCGACGTTTGACAGCTCTCGCCACGTCATCCCGTACTTCATGCTTGGTGCTACGTCACACGCGCTTTGGCCAATAACCGTGCGGCACTTATTGTTACGTAACTACCGATGTCTATTCATCTTCTTCTAACATATGATTCTTGCTTTTTTACACTTTCTTCGAACCAATTTGAAATTACAATACGCATCGCGCCATTTTTTTGTGCCATTATGTTAGTGTATGACGTGTCTATTTGTAAAACGTCATTGCGCAATATGTATATTAGTCACAATATTAGTGAACACTCATAAACGCACACAAACACACGCTGTTAAAATTTACTGTCGAAAATAAGTGTCTTATAGCTCTTTGTATTCCAAATTATATACGAGCCCCTGGCCGCCAGACTTCCGTGATTCTATAAAAAGTGAAAGTTTGTCTGGTCATGCCTTGATGTTCTGTTACTATTAAGCTACTATTAGCTTTAGAAGTCATCAACTTCAATGTGTGATAACTTCCGAAGATTATTTAAACACGCGCAGAAGAACTTTCAGCTTTTATAAAATGGTGAAAATCGCGACCACGGGCTCTTGGTCTATTTCAAACCTCATATTGATCTCCAAATTAGAAATGTACGTAGGTACCTATCTCTTGAAACGTTATTAAATTTGTTAGATTTTATTTTTGGTTTCTGCTTTTAATTTATACCCTACAGGTTTCATATTATTAGTGGTAATAAATGTCCCATTTCCACATAAAAAATATATTTAAAAATCAAAATTATAGTTTTGCTAAAATAATTATTTAAACCCTTGCAAAACATAATATTAAAAAAAATTGTGTACATTATTACCTATTTTATATAGATAAAATATGAATTTACCTCCTAAATACGTCGACAGAAATTAAAACTTTAGTAGAAGAATGGATCGTTTTCTTTCGCAGTATAGGTCTTTTATAGGCTACTATTTATAAGGGTAACCTTTATAATTTGTATTGGTTACCGTTATAGCGGTTACCTAAATCTTATAGGTAACCGAAATTCGTCGATACCGGTACCGTAATATATAAGTAGCGGTTTTCGGTTCCTGCCGGAAATTACCCATCTCATCGTGGTTCCTAACTATGTATTAATTCAACGAATTCAACTGAATTCAACTATGCAGTTTTAGTTTTCATCAAAGTCGGGCTCGAGACTCCTTTCACTTTTCAGTATTTTTAACAGACTTCGAAAAAATTAGGTCTCAATTAGACTGTTTCTTTTTCGCTGTGCTTCATAGATTCGGATTCACTTATCCACGTTCTTTTAAAAAATTACCTGAGCATTTATGTTTACTCACAATTCAATATCGCACACAATTTTTTCGTTAATTCAGAGAATTTAAGATGAGGCGATTCCAACTATCAATGGACTAAAAGTTAAAGTACAAAATATTTTTGACCCGGGTTAAAATATTATAGCTAACTACTCTTTATTTATCTCATTCTCTCGTAGATCTCTTTTTTTTTATATACATCCATAAACCAAAGCTGGTTAATAAAATTAAAGAAGTTAAATTTTATTTATAATTCCGCAAGACCCTGGGGTCCCCCAGGAATCAATTCTTGGTCCTCTATTATTTATAATATATAGCGCAGATATAATTAAAAGTATAACATTGCCGGTATCATCTATATGCCGATGATCTTCAGTTATACATATCGGGACCGCCCCAAAAGTTAAATGAATCTATAATTAAAATAAATGAAGATCTCAAAAATGTGTCTTCATGGGCAGATAGGAATTGCTTGGTTCTTAATCCGAGTAAATCAAAATTTATGATCCTCGGTTCTAAGGTGCAGATATTAAAGACCCTGGCAAACAATCCGGTTATCAAAATTGGTAATGAATGTATTGAACGGGTGAACGAGGCTAGAAATTTGGGTATTTTGTTTGATAGTCAGTTGCGTTTCGAAAATCATATAATAAACTTGGTGAGATCGTGTTTTTATCGTCTTAAGATTTTATACCAAATAAGGAATCTGCTTAGTGAGAAGGTGCGTATTACACTTTGTGAATCATTAATTCTTTCTAAACTGAACTACGGAGACCTAATATATGGACCACGCTTAATATCTAAAACACGTCGACTTGTGCAACGTGTCCAAAATGCATGTAGTCGGTTTTGTTACAATATACCACCAAGAACACACATCTCTCCACACCTAAACCAAGCTTCAGTATTAAACATGAGTTCTCGTAGACACCTCCACTTGGCATGCCTGTTGTTCGACGTCATGAAATACAAGAAACCGGAATACTTATTCTGTAAGCTACGATTTTCAAGTTTTCACCTTAGATACGGCTCTAGAGATGCGCGTGGCACTTTAGAGTCACATCCTCATAGAACTACGGCGTTTACCGGTAGTTTCCGCTATCTCTCAACCAAATGTTGGAATAATATTCCTCCACCTTTAAAACATATAAAATCGAAGTACTCATTTAAAAAGCATGTTAAAACCATGCTTCTAGAGAGGCAAAAATCAAATGTACCTAGTGGTTGGTTGTTAGCGGATTTTGCTGTGTGATTCACTCTAATTTGTACTTATGATCATTTCCAAAATAAATGTCTTGTATTGTTTTGTTATTGAGAGGTTTCTGTGGTGTATTGTGTGGTTTTATTTACATATTTCTTTTATTATTATAAATTATAATTATTATTCATATTAATATTACTACCAAGAAATCATAACATGTTTTTGTTTACGTGTGCATAGGTAGTTTGTGTGTCATTTTTGTAGTGTGTACTTCTTAAATTGAATTGCGTCTCAGACTAATGAATTCATTACTCCGCCACTATTCTCCAGCCGGGTAATGGCAGAATATCAGTGTTTGCTCGTGTGAGTGAACGTATGCTGAGTCATCACCTTTTGTTCTGCTGCAACACATATGCTGCTACATTTTTTTTTTTTTATTAGATATTTGTAATATTAGTATTTGTAATAGATTTGTATTTTAGTTTTGTATCAGTGTATGTGTATTTTAATGAACAAATAAAGGTTTTTCTATTCTATTCTATTCTATTCTATTCTATTCTATTCTAAAAAAGAGCTTATTTGTGTTCTCGTATATAGCAGCCGCCAAGTCATCAGCGTTTTCTTTCCGTACTGCGGCCAAAATCTCCAGAACATGTCTGAAAAAATTACATTATCACATATTATTTTATTGCGATGAATAGCAATGCTTGTCATTCCACAGCGCTCGCCATCCTGAGGCATAAGATGTTAAGTCTCAATATGTCCAGTAGTTACTCTGGCTACAATGTCCTTCAAACTGAAATACAACAGTGCATATACACTGCTGTTTCACGGGAGAAATAGACATTGCGGTGGTACCTACCCAGATGATCTCTCACATATGAGAGACCTATGCAAGTACCTGAAGTTAATTATTTAACTTGGTCTCTCGTTATCACTTATCATCATCATAATAGTAGAGAGACAGGAAGTAGTTCATATGGGCCGTTTGGCAGGCAGGTTTGCATGCGCAATACGTAGTTTTATGCGCTGATGACACTGCTTCCTGTCATCAGATTGTTATTTGACTATTGACTAGTAAGGCGTACAGAGAACAGGCGTAGTTCTTTTGGATAACTGAAGGTATTGGGTTGAGAGATTAAAAAACCAGCAGCTGGCATCATCTCTTTAGCCACAAAAATACCATTACTGAATGTGGTGCCATTGTTTCCTCAGTGACTCAGTGAAGTGAGTTGTATCCAACGAGCTTCTAGAATAGCAAACTAACTGTAACTTACACAATATTGACAGGCTCGTTCCGTCCTTTCACTTGATTGTTTGAGCCTGGGCTGTACTTCTCTTTCTTGACGGAGGGGAACTTGGTAGCGACGTGGCAGTATCCTGGGTGGGTCGGCTTCACTTCGCACCACTGGACAATCAGTTTCAATCATGAGCCTGTCTGTCGGTATCTTTGATGCCACATCCAAGTTTTCTTTTGTCCGCAGTGAACTAAAAATACACACTCATGCATTTGAATTTACCTTGTGGTTTGGCCAGATTATATTTTATATTCACATGTTACTTATCCAATAAGCAAAGCGTATTGGTCTAGTATCTAGATCATATCATTATTAATCGCACATGATGTACCCAGTGACAACCACTTGCAAAAATCAATTTTAAATCAGTACTACCAGTCTATTCTCATTAAAAAACATTTTTTGAATAAGCTAATGGAATATTTGAAGACATATAAATATACACTTCCAATACAATAAACTGACCATCCGTTTATACCTATGTACAATCCAAGAGCCAATATCTTCTGTAATGCTTCCTCAGAGCCATCAAACGAGTGGACCACACCACCAACAACTTTATCTTTGTTCCTGGTTAGGATTTCTACAAGATCGTCTGCTGCAGCACGACAGTGCAGGAATAATGGTAGGTTGAACTCGCGACTCAGTTGCAGTTGAAACTCAAAGTACCTAGAAATTAGAGTAAAATTGGTCAAATAAATCCTTTTGACGTATAAAAGCAATTTGTTGCTTTTATTAACCGTTCAGCCCATATAGGTCCCACTGCAAGGCACGGGCCTCCTCTACAATCGAGAATACGGTTGAGAGTGGTTAAGCTTACCCCACTGGCCTAATGCGGGTTGGTGAACTTTGCATACCATCGAAATTCTTATAACATTGCTATGTTGTGCAGATTTCCTCACGATGTTTTTCTTCACCGTTTTAGCGCATGGTGATTGAATATCAACGCACACATGACTTCGAAAAGTCACAGATGTGCCCTGGGATTCGAACCCAGAACCACCATTAACATGTTGGCAGTTGCGTCTGGTATGTTCACCAACAGGCCACCACACACTTCACATTCTAATTCTCATTTTCATTTTTTTCTATGTTGTTTATAAGCATTTATTTATAAGTTATATTGTTCCTATCTGGAGTTAAGTGCTGTTAAATATGACACAGTTAGTTAAACTAAATAATACAGTTAGTAATTTTCTATTGTACTATTTTCATTTGTGTTTTTGTGCCTAATAAACATTTATAATAATTATTATTATTTTAAGGGATTCAATTGTATTGTCAGGCATATGGATAGGCCAGCGTAATAGAATACACAGTCTCAAAATTCCAACTCGTAATGAAAAACTACACAATGGGGGGACAATACAAAATATAACTGTAAATGAAATACAAATTATACAGAAATAAATGTAATCTTTAGAGAAAGGATTTATTCTAAATTTGGAATTTGCACAAAGTGACTGTACTTACTTCAGCTGAACATCCTTTTCACAGAAGTGTAATCTTTCATTATCAAGTCCACACTCCCCAACAGCCACAACTTTGTCCTTGTTCTGACTTATTAGATCTCTGAGACCATTTAAGTACTTTTCTGGATCGCCCACAAAATCATTACATCTTGTTGGATGACATCCAACAGTGGAAAATAGTCTTGCTGGAAAAAATATTTGTGTATGGACAAAAAGAGCTGGGTAGTGACAATGGAAATCACACAATTTGCTTGAGGAAATTAATTAAATGAAGGAGTTACCATATTACTTTCGTCTTTTATCAAAACATGTCAATTATTTTACAAACAAGCATTTCACTTATTATTCCCTAATTCATGATACTAATAGCATCCTACTAAGCAGAACAAGTTTTAATTTATTATACCATCTGTTCTAGATAAGTCAATAGCCTTTTTGCTGTCTTCTAAACTGCCGCCAGTTATGATCATCTTGTCCATACCAGCAGACCAAGCTCGGTTCAATACTATCTCTAGATCAGGCTCATGTTTTTTAGACCCGTGGTATAGTCCTTGATACATATCATCAGTAAGATTAGCGCCTATATCTGCAAGAATAATTATTTATTTAATGTTTTATTACAACAATTAATTATGAGTTGACTACCTAGCAAGTGAAATGTCGGCCACTTGCCAACAAGGTGGACAAATGACCTGGCTGACGTTGCAGGTAGCCACTGTATGCAGGCCACTTTCAACAGGTTGATGTGGAGGTCCTTGAGGCAGGCCTATGTCCAGCTGTAGACTTTCTGTGGCTGAGATGATGATGATGAGACAACATAACAGAAAAAGAATATGAGAAAGTGGCAGTATAATTGCTCGAAGTAATTTCTGCCAAAAAATACCACCAAGTGCAGTGAGGTCACTATCCCGGGCCAGTATAAAAAAAAACACTGCGTACAGTAAAGAGCTTTCTGGAGATAGGTTTTGTATACGAATTGGTGATAAGCTCACTTCCCATTACAAAATCAACTCGGCCGTAATGTGTACAGGTATGTTGACTAGTGACAAGTCTGCAACCTGCGTACCCATTCGGGGATACAGACATCAGTATATGAATGAAAATTAATGTTAGTGTATAAAAAATATTGTTTAACAATGCATGGACAGATGTGCGTGTTCGATAGAAAAGTGGCCGGTAATTATTAGTGTAACAATTTTACATTAAAGTGTTTTATGCACTTTAAAATCTAACTTACCGATATATTTTCTCAAGGAACTCATCCTTCTCATTGGAAATATAGCAGCTTTAATTGAAATAATGAAAGAATCAGCTCAAATAATAATTAGCTGATTTCACAGCTGATTTATTATTTATTTTCAACTTTTAGGTTATAATTTAAATGTCAGACAGCTGGCAAATGGCATAGAGAATGGCATTTGACATCATCGATAATCGATTGATGGTCGATGCCAATAATCAATCGAAAAAATTAGATTGAAGTCAATCTGGATTGATTTCTACTTTTCGATTTGTCATTTACCATGTTGCCATAGTTTTCTCACTACTGAGATTGATTATTGGCAATATAATATCAGAAAAAAGATTGAGCTGTCAATCTTAAACGGCAAATTTTGGATTGGGATTGTTTATCGGCAGCGGCTGATAATGCATACCGAGCAGAGCAATGTTAAAAATCGGTGAGTGTATAAAATAATTCCGAACCCTAGTCTGGAAAAACAACTTATGCGAAATATTCATAAATCGATACAAATCCATTAAACAATAAATGAATAATAATATTAGGAATGGCAGAAAAAATAAAACCGAGGTATTGTAAGGTAGACTGAGGTTAACTCTTACCCGATCAGGGTAGAAATAACTGTAACAAATTCTTGCCTTAGGAAAAAGTAGATACGATTCCAATCGCTTTGAATTTTCTGGGCAGTGATCACCAGTGTTTATCAATTAACTAGTGTTGAGTAGGACATGACTTGAAAAAGAGTTTGTAAGAGTAGGCTCATTTTTGTACTGAGCCAGTACAATGTCCCACTTCAATTGAAGTGAGGCGTACTGACGCTTATTTGTGGGTCATAACTTTGCCTCACGGCTCACGCCAATGAAATGACATTACAGACCAAGTAGTACACCAAATATGAAGTAGTACACATTAAAAAGTTGAGCCGCTCTTACATTTTGACGTCATGTACGGGACAAATGTACTTCCTCTTGTATGTCCTACTCAACACTACAATTAACTGAGTGATTAGTGAGGTATGGGAAGGTACAATACCAATTAAACATTTATGGATTAAAGAAAAAAAAAGGAATCTGAAGCTAATTATTACATAATTTATTGCATCACACAAATAAATCAAATTTTTAACATTGAATACTATTCATTCAATCAACCGACATCTTCGCGCCAAAATAAATACGAACTATTATTACATAATATGTCTTTTGCGTTTTATTTTAGACATAGAAAACGAATCAAGAATTAGCCTTGTATTTACCATTTACTAGAAAAATAAAGACTGACCAGGTTATAGATTTCAAGCTTCATCTATGAAGCAAAGAACATATCACTATTTCAGTAAACATTATAAGCAAAATTCTACAGACAATTTTTAGTCAAACGATTATGAATTGGCTCTCTCTAAGACTTCATTCAATTTCTATGTCTATATCATACATGTATTAACTTGAATATATCTTAGGACAAAGGGCTACATGAAAAATTACAAAAATATTAAATATTTTAAAAAGTTAAATGTATAAAGATTGGAGCGCCTCTAGCGGTAATAATGTGAAACTATTAGACAGTTTAAAATGCTTTTACCTGACATTTTTTTCAAATCGTACCGCTGGAGGCTCATTTTTGCGTTCTAAATATTAATAACGCATTTATTTAATTCTAAAAACTTCTACACTGCATATTCGCGTCATATTGATCCAGTCTTGTACCGGCACAGACCAGCCGATTAAAAGAAGCTATTAAAAATATATTCTAAGAAATGCTTAAGCGTTGAAAGTACAAATAATTATCGCGAATATGGTATTGGGATTAAGCAATTTTTATATGAGTAATAAGAAAGCCGAAGAAATAAACTTACTTTAACAATCGTGAATTTAAAATTGCAATATCTTTCAGCATTAATTATCATAAGTTGAAGAAAGTTCTGAAATGTGATGTCTACCCTCTATTACCATACAGCGAACAAAGGAGGTGGGCTAGTCTTCGATAACTTATAACCCCTCCAAGTTTTAATACAGATACATGTCCAGAATTCGGACATATCAATCCTATCGAAATGTTAATAATTTGCTATTTTTGTTACATTAAACATTTTTCTAAATATTTCCTTGCTAGATTTAGATAAATAGTGAACATTAATATACAAACAAAATTGTTTGTATTACCATATTAGGAAAAAATTGTATGTAAGAAGTACTTAATATTTAAATATGTACGAATTCGTTAACAGCTAATTGTTCGCACGTCGAACATTCGAACTTCGTATAGGATCATAGGAGTAACCCCCCTGGTAAAAAGTATCGCTTATAAAAACATGAATTTGAAATAATTATGCATAACGATATAAGCAATGATAAAAATGGATAACACTAACTTATAACTCGACTTGTTTATGAAAGAAGTCTACAAACAGAAATATGTATTTTTTAGGGATCTCTATAAGAGTTTTAATGTTATCTTAACTAGAGAAGATATCCGATACCTAACAGTGTTTCACTTATTTTATAAGGCTGACATTTTATCACAATATATTATTTAGTTTCACCACTAGGTATTTTTCACTAATATTATGAATTGGAATGATTTGATTGTACTCTAATTTACCTTTAGGATGTTACATTATAGCTGATGAACATATGTGATAGAATATTTTTAGATCATTAGTTAGTTTAGTTTTTTTAATAAAGAAAGTGGAAAAGAAAGCCCCCAAAGAGACAGCTGTTAACGAATTCGTCGATTCTTAATCTACTTTAAACTACAATATTGCTTTTAAGCGCTATTTTAACCGCCAAATAGAATATATAAATTAAATCACAATAAAGTTATAAATCACACACTATATTTAGAAAATGCTTATTTCTGTAACTTATGTAAGGAGTTGATAGAATAACAAAAAAATAACAATGAAATTAAAATTTAATTAGAACCGAAATTCATCCACAGCCGAAATAAATTTACTGAATTAACAAGATTTTTTTAAAATAAGAATTATAATATGTATATGTATGATTCGATTTTCGAACCATAACTAATAAAATAAAACGAATAGTAAATGTGTTGTCTTCTGTGAACTTTGAGATATTTTTCACTTTATCACGGATAAAAGAAATTTACTCACTGAATTCATTTATATTGTGATAGTAAGGAATTAAAACCTTTTTTATTGATGTTCTGTAGATAGCAATTATAATTGTAAATAACTAAAATAAAAGTGTTAATTATCTTATAAACGAACGGTCCCATTATTATTATTATTATTTTTATGTGCTAATAGCAGATAATGTACAAAGGTGTGATATAAAGGCCCAGTTCAAAATTTAATAGTAAAGTATACAAAAAATTAAAAATATTTTTAACGAAATAAGCTCGTCCCAAAAACTAACAAAACATATAATTTTAATTTCAATTGAAATTCCTAATAATTAAGATTTTAAATAAAGATAAAGATGGATGAGGGGAGAGGGTAGTTTAGAGCACACGCAAGTACAAAGTATCTTTTATGTCACGACCACCATTCCCTTTATTTTAATTAAAATGCGCTCGAAGAAATATCAACGAAAATTTGATTCGAAAACGTTAAATATTAACAAGTCTTTAATATCCTATTGCTTTATTTATTTCGAGACAACCAAAGCGTTTTAATCTGTATCAGCCCATTTGTGTCCTATTACAGGGCACGGGCCTCCTCTACAATCGAGAAGGCGATTGAGAGTAGTTAGGCCATATAGTCAACCACGCTAGCCTAGTGCGAGTTGGCGGACTTTACACGCGAAAGAAATTGCGTTTTAATACTTGGTAGAAATTAGATTCATTTTATCTAATTTCTACCAATATTACGAAAAACCCGCCAGAATAGACAATTTGACTGTCATGATGACGTCACAAGACAGTAAGCGTTTTGATGGCAATATTATTGACATTCGTGATTTGACATTCATTCCACGTCGTATGACATCACAAAACAGCATAACGCCATTATGATTACTTATTTTTTTCGTTTTTCTACATCGTAGTTATAATACAATACGAAGATTGAATATGTAGGTTTAGTAATGAATTAGGTAAAATAGTGAGCAAAAACCAATCAAATAGTCTATTCAAAGAAATGAAGGACCTGAGCACATTTTTTTACTATTAAATAGTCGTCGTCGAAATATACATATTATAAAAAACATATAAACATACGGCTTTATAGGCACATGTTCGGTGTAATATTGCTTGACGAATTTGCTACATTACAAGTTACAACTACGATTGAAGCGCAGATTTATGAGACCAAAACTTATTCTAAGCGGTCGGAATTCCTGTTATAACATGACGCATAAATAAAATTTTGCTTATGTAATATTGTGCCAAATATATTTTTTTAAATTTACATTTACTCTTATTGAGACGATAAACAGTGAACCGTACGTGTCGGGCATCGTTTGTATCTGCAGACACTAAAACATTTTTCACAATTTACGAAAATGTCTAATAAATTATTTAACTCCTTCATACTTGAAATGTCTTCACTATGCAGCGACGTAGATATATCCTAGAGTGGAAACCCCGTGACAATAATAAAATTAAATGCATTTGTAGTCCATCCATGTATAATCGGGCACGCTGGTCTCTTATAAAATACTCAATATGAAATGTAAAGGAATATAACGTCATTACCATGTCTGCAGACACAACACGTCATACCCAGGAACGCGTCATGCTCGTTGCAGTAAGGCACTATGTGGCGGTCTCGACGGAGCAGAGTATCTCGAGCGCGCACACCTTCGCGTCGAGCGACTGGCGGAACAGCTGCGCGTGCTGCCATGCCACCTCGCCGATGCCACCCGATAAGGTCGCCATTATCTCCGCTGACTTGAACTTGCGACGGTATTTTGTTGGCTCTTCTGTTGGGTGGAATAATGATTAAATGCTTTAATTGTGGAGTTCATTAAGGTAGTAAACAAGCAGCAGTGTAAATACACTGTTGTGTTTCGGTTTGAACGACATTGTAGCCACAGGAACTACCGAAAATTTTGAGTGGTCGATTGCTTACCATCAAGCGAATGGCATGCTCGCCTCGCCATTTATAGCAACAAAAAAAGGAGCGTTATATAGGTAAGTAACGCGTCTGTGGGCTTTCAATAGCCGTGCTGTTGCAAATAAGAAATATATTTGTGCGTCGCATACAACGTGTTAACGCACGCACCTGACACATACATAATGTAACCTGGGGCCTTTAAATATGCCTATGGCATGAGTATTTGAAAATACTAAATGACGTTACGTTAGTTACGATACAACAATAAAAATCGATGATAACTAACTTGGCTAAACATCTTTATCAACTTAATTCCCTATTAAGAACAATATTTCCTAAGCACTCAGTGGCGCCACCTACAATCATACGCAAGAACGTTCTCACGCACCTCCGAGCCTGGCCGGCTGCGGTTCCTCGTCGTCGAAGCGCACGGTCCAGTCGACGTGTCCGTTCTCGTACAGCGCCGTGCTAAGCGTCACGCACAGGAACGTGCACTGAAGTGACTCGCCCGCCGACAGCTTCCAGCATATCGTGCCGGGCGCCTCGCCGTCTGGAAAACGAGGTTGTTAACGCTAGATTGTTTGTAACAAGATTTTGTAAAGCAATAACGCGGCAATCCACACTGTCAATCATATCGGATATCGAGAATATCCGGCTGGTTTATATTTTCAAACGAATATAACCTTTTTGACCACAGGCCGGCTCCGAAACTTCGATTAAAACTAAGAAAGACTTTTAGGCTGCTGCGTTATTCCTTTTATTGACTTGTACTAGAACGTAGCGATTGTTCCCTAAGTTCTATTGGACCTTGAATAGTCCCGTGACGGAAATAAAGCATAACAGGCGTATTTTTGAAATATTTTCATCCGTTTTACCTTAGGTACTCTAACCTCCCGGTCTCTTTAGAGACTTGTCTATGGAATGTCAGTTTAATAAGGTATATTTTGACAACCTTATGTTAATAGAAATAGGGGTCGATACGTTTGAGTGGTTAGAAATGAACGCTTGTTTGACAACTTGCAGTTAAAATGAATGAGTAAGGCAGTTATTCCCAATCTTTCAGTCAAAAACTTCATAGACATTATATAAATAGACCCAATAGTCATGCATAGTCCTGACTCCAAATTAAGATGAATTAAGCCTAAAAGTAGCTTTTGTTTGCATTTTTTTTAGTTTCTTTGTGTCTGAAGTCACTTAAACTAGCACCCGGCTTCCTTTTCGGTAGCGGTCTTGATATACCCTGTATAAAATAACATTCAACCCACCTTCCCTCGCCAGATACACTTTCTGCCAATCAGTCTCAGTCTTCCTGAACATATTAGTATAGTTGTACACCGCTGTTGTCCAGTTGGGTATATGCTGCAGGTCCTGGCTGCCTCGCGTGTACCGGTACTTGTCCAGGGCGGGGTAGTACCGGATGGAGTAGTCCCCGGGCTGCGGCATCTCGAACACGAAGCCCTTGGCCTCCGGGCTGATCTCCCCGCGCTCCATGCGCCATTGTTTAGACCCGGATATGCGCCCGTGAGATTCGTAGTCTTGAGGTTTTCTTGTAAGAAAGACATATAAATATATCGCATCTTTAAAATTATAGAGACTTAATAAAATCTTTTTTTTTTGGGTAACGTTCATTACAGATTTGTAACATAAGAAATTTTGTACTTATGGAAGATACATTTAGAAGACCGAAGTATACATCTTTCTATCTTTCATGCGTCGATAGGTCCTTCTTTAACAACGGGTGGATGGGTCATTTTAAAGCTAAAATGTATTTTTTTAGATTAGGTTCACCTAAGCGAAATACCAATATATAAAACTGAAGATGTTGTTTCTTTTTGTATATGATAATCGCAGAAACAACTGGTTGTAATTGAAAATTTATTTTGGTGTTAGACGACGCATTTATCGAGGAACGCTATGTAACGTCACGCTTTGGTCATCGTTATGCTTGTTTGCATGGATTGATCTGATAGTGTTCAATTTAATAAAACACTAGTCCAGTCACGTAGCTATGAATTTCCAATCTGACAATCCAGTGTTCAGCTCTAAACATAGTATTAGAAAACTAATATAATGTTGCCATTATAAAAGTCAGTAGGGGCGGAACATTTATTAATTATTTTGCAAAAATAGTTTCCCGGTCAATAAGCTTCTGCACCCAGACGAGTCCGGATCGAGACGTTAGTTTAAAAGATTATTTATTTTTATTCTATGGTTATCGTTATTTTGCTGACGAGTTATCTAACTGACTTTCGCCGTCAGCAACGGTACCTATAGCATCTGGTACATACCTCTCGACCATGAGCTGCACGAGTTCCTCCAGCGCTCGCTTGGTGAGGTACTTGCGACGCGCCTCCGACACCTGCCGGTAGCGGTGCTCACGTAGAGTCAGGATGCTGGACCTCAGCTCCCACTCCTCACATAGAAGACGACGCTTTAGCACCTATGAAATAATATTTAGATTTAGAGAATTTTAGGTATACGCTAATAAAATTAATTCTCAAACAATACTCGCAAAATTTGAATCTATTCACTAATAAAATTATATCTGATATTTTTTACTAGAAAATGTTTCATAGCCCTGATATTATGTTATTTTTACAGTGACATTTGTTGTTGAATTTTTAATCTCGGATTCCATTTCCGAGTATAGTTTATTTTAGGTAGGTCTCTCATATGTGAGATACCATCTGGGTATGTACCACCGCAATGTCCATTTCTCCCGACAAACAGCAGTGAATGCACTGTTGTGTTTCGGATTGAAAGACATAGTGGCCAGAGTAACAATTGGACATATGGAGACTTAAAATGTTATGTCTCAGGATGGCGAGCGCAGTGGAATGCCAAGCATTTCTTTGTAGTTCAAGGTGTTGTTTGGTTTTACTATTGGTTATGAGCGGTCGTATCGCTTACCATCAGGCGAAGGGCTAGTTCATCTCGCTATTCATTTAAAAAAATTATAATAATAAGAGATGCTGACTCAGTATGCACTTCTCCTGTTTTAGCATCTTGACCAAACTGTGGCAAAAATTCCCGACCTATTTACTTTATTAATGGTATTTTGGTTTCCTTTCACGCTACATATCTGTAGATACATTGATCAATGGACTCTCTAAGATCGAGGTTGATGATAATTTTGATTGACTATCTATTGATATGATACGTATCAAGCATTAATAAGTTTTTTTCAGATGCAGATAATGAATATATCAATACACTACAGGTGTACCTCCTTGTGATTGGTGGTGTATCTCCAGGTGACGTCCTGCAGGTCGTCCCGGGACACGGCGATGACGTAACAAAGCTGCTTGTTCCATCCGTGGCAGTACATGAGCGGCGCGTTGAGTTTCGCCTCGCACGGGTCCGCGTGCAACCACGTGTTTGAATCGTAGTCGAATATCTGGTGATAAAGATTTATTGCTTTGGAGGCTTAATGAGGAGAAAGTAATAAACATTATTATAAACATTACGAAATTTTTAGTTGTCCACTAAGCTAAAATCGTAACTCTCCAACGGGAATTAATAAATGATCTTGTTCCTTATTTAAAAATTGATACAGAAAATTGACCAATCGGATGAAAGATTTATATTGGAAATTATTTGATTGGTATATTTCTGGGATATCTTATTAATTTCAGTCTTTGTAGATCAGTGGCGAAGCGTTGTAATCCGATTTCTAGCGGCTTCTCTTTTTAGAAATATGCATTCTAAAAATTGTATTTTTATTTATTTTTGACTTACCTCGCACCACACATGATCAGTAGTATCATACACGTATCTAGTATCATATCCGAGTGCTCGGCACAATAGTACGAAGCAGTTGGCCCACTCGCCGCAGCGGCCGCGCCTGGTACGCAGCAGCGTGGCCGGGTCATTGTGTCGCGGGAACTTCGCGCGACCCGTCTTGCACTCCGTACACCGGAACAACTGACATAACAAGAAAGAAATAAAGAAAAATGCATTTATTATCGCGCAAATAAGCCGCATACAACACAGTACAATCATTATAACAATGTAACAATACAAAGTAAGTTACAAAAATTTCGCATAGAAACGCGACAATTATTTTTTATGTTTTTTTAAATATCGTCATTTTTGGGTGGTATAACCATAGTTTTTGCTAAAATAATAATTTAAACTCTTTTATACCTTAGAGTATTTATAAATAAAAGGGTATACACTATTATTTTAGGAAAAAAATGTATTTACCACCCAAATAGGGCTATAGGAAAAAAAATAACAAAAAAAAATGTCGCTTTTTTCTGCAACTCTTTCTGTTGCCTTGTGTCTGAAGTCGCTTAAACTACCACCCGGCTTCGTTTTCGGTAGCAGTCTTGATATACCCTGTATATATATAAAAGAAATAATGTATATTTTACAGCCGTTCTCTATAATCTATCTATCTTTAACAAGAGATTTCATTAGATATTTTGATCCATTTTACGTTTTTTTTTTATTGTCTGTGTAAGCAGATGAGCAGAAGGACAGGTCAAAGCGCTCAGAAAATATTTTTCACTTTCAGTTTTGACAGCCTCTGTGGCGCGGGCAGTTACACGTCGCCTGTGAAACGAGAGTTCACTCCCCGCAACGAGATAAATATTTGTGCAACCTACAAATATTTCTCTCGGGTCTGGGTGTTTGTAAGACCGAAATGTCTCCCTAAATTTACCCACAACACAAGACTCGATTTTAGTGTGGATCTTAGTGTATACCTCGTAAGGAAACCTGTAATAGAGATATGTCTAAGCATTTCTATGGTATGTGAAGACCGCCAACCCACACTAGGCTAGCGTGGTGGATTATTTTCTATTGATACATGAGCTTGTAGTCTGCACATATTCATTTCGATTATTGAAAAAAAACACTTCTAAATGAAATAAATGAAGTGCGTGGTGGCCTGTTGGTAAACGGAGTAGACGCGGCTGCCAACATATTCACGGTGGTCGCGGGTTCGAATCCCAGGGCACACCTCTGACTTTTCGGGGTCATGTGTGTATTGATAGTCAGTCACCACGCACTAAAACGGTGAAGGAAAACATCGTGAGGAAACCTGCATACCATATCGATTTATAAAAAAAAATCTATGGTATGTAAGTCCGCCAACCCGCACTACGCCAGCGTGGTGGACTATATAGCCTAACCACTCTTAATCGTACTCTCGATTGCAGAGTAGGCCCGTGTCCTGCAGCGAGGTGACGGTGAGTGCAGGGACGTATATGGGCTGATACAGATACAGAAGATAAATGACAACCAACCTCAACTCGGCAGGTCTCCTGGTTGACCTCGGCGGTGGTGGTCTTGAAGTACTGAGTGTCGCCGCCGCACTGCTCGCACGGCGGCCGGTCCACCCACGAGAAGAACTTGTGCTTGAACCAACCCATCAGCTCCATTAGGAGTGCTACGTCGAATGACAGGTCCCGGTCTTTGGTCTCGCCTGGAACAAAGTTATTTTGTGCTACCCTTATGAACCTCTTCAGGAATACACCTATACACCCAATACACCCAACAGTCAGACACATAGTCCTGACCCCAAAATAAGATATAGTCTTGTGTCGTGGGTATCAGGAACTACGAGAGACTTTTCGGTCTCACAATAAAACAATGAAAGTGTTTATATATGTTGAAATATTATATAATTATTGGTATTTGCATATACATATGTTGAAGATGGCAAGAAGAATTACTAATATACTTTCAGAATTTTAACTGCATCCAATCTTTATCTCTATGGGCCTCATTAATAAACTCGGATGAGCGAAGGATTAACTTTAGGCATTGGGCTAGAAAATTCAATCTATTATTATGAATAGCTAGTAGTTCAGTCAATATGTAAGGAATAATTATTTGCCCTCCGAATAAAGACCTACCCTTATTTAACATAATGAATCGTTAGGGGGACATGTCAAGAGGTCACAGAAAAATTAAAAAGATCGCGCTGTTTGCTGATTTTGAGAAATTAAAAAATTAATAAAAAAAAATTTATGCTTTTTTCTTGGAAACTATTGGTTTTAGGCAAAAGTTTTTTAAATAAAAAATGTAGAGGGCATTGCGAACTACATTTTTCTCATTGGAGTGACGTCTTCCGACTTGAAATAATGTGATGCAAAACATAGATAAATTCACCTAAGTTCAAATTTTTGCTGAACAAAAGTTCAAATTTTTTGATAACAAAATCAGAAAACAATTACTGCTATTTCATTTGAATTAATAAAAAGATAAAAACTGAATGGCATGAGTAATGTGCAACGGCATAATGTACAATTTGTACACTTCGACAAGTTCCAGCTCGAAAACGGTAAGTTTTATAAAAATTTTGTTCAAATAAAAGTTGTAGATAATTTTGTGACGAATAGCTTTCTAATTTACACTATTATAAAAAAAATATTTTTCCTACCGAAACTAGCGTTGGAACACTTTTTTTTATCATTTAGCGCCCTCTAGTTTTTGTATTTCAAGTCGGATGACGTCACTCCAACGACAAAAAATGTAGTTCGCAATGCCCTCTACATTTTTTATTGAAAAAACTTTTTCCTAAAACCAATAGTTTCCAAGAAAAAAGCGTTTTTAAATATTTTTTTATAAATTTTTTGAATTTCTCAAAATCAGCAAACAGCGCAACCTTTTTAATTTTTCTGTGACCTCTTGACATGCCCTCCTAACGATTCATTATGTTTAATAACTGTAGGTCTTTATTCGGAGGGCAATTTACATATTGACTGAACTATAGATAGAAATGACTATATTAATAAAAAAATCTATATTCTTCAGCCTAACATGATAATCCTGTTATGATAATCCACTGATTTTAAAAGTAAAAAGAATGGTCAAAATAAATTAGCCAATTTTAAAGTTTTGGGCTAAAATTTAAACCCTCGCTCATCCAAGTTTATTAATAAGGCCCTAGGTGTTGCAAGATTAAAGTCAACATGGAGATTAGATTCCGGATTTTTTTTTCTATTTTGTTTGAAACCCTTGATACTGGTATAATTCCGGTAGTGATATCACAAAGGCCATAAAAATGAGAACTGATTGGAAAATAACCACCCGATACATTATGCTCACTTTATTATAACTTTAATATGTGAAGTAGTATGCATTTTGCCAAAACTTTCCTTTGCTTGTAACTCACCTGATTTGATCTTTTTCTGTTGTTCCCTCATCCTGTCCAAAGCCATCAGCTGCAGCGTCACCAATGGTATCTGCTCCCGAGCCATTGCCTGCAGGTTCTCATTCTCATAGATCAACATGTTGTTGAATAAATGCTCAATCTCCTTCAGAAATTCGTTGTGAGTTTCCTGGAATATTACATCTTTTACTTAGAAATATTTTATTTGCAATTTAACCTTTGAAACACTAACAAATAAATGTGTTTAATTTATTGGATGTTTTATATTCTAAATCTCTTTTTATGGAAAAGGACTGGTTATTGGAAGTAAGTGGATACATGTAAATTAATTGATTCGAGCTAGGCATGGAATAGACTAACAGTCTTGTAGTTGCTAGTTGTGACTATATGAAAAAGATAATTTATTTGTGTTTATTTTCATTGACAAAAAGAGTCTACACCAGAGATCAATATCTCTTGAACATATTTTTTATGTGCATAAGCTATATATGCCACTTACCAACACATGTATAGGGGTAAGTTTATTCTTAGTCTGCAAGGTGCGGCTATGTCTAGTTCCCAATGACATTTTATTATTCAGAGTGCCGTAGCAGAAGTTAATCTTCCTCTCGATTGCAAACTGCGCCATCCTCAAACTACTTAATGTCAACTCTTTAGGGTAAATGAAATCATTGTTCACCTGTAACAGGAAAAAAATACTTAGGTCTTTAATATCCTTAATAAATGTTATGGTATAATAATAATATGTGTATCCTTATATGGGAAAATGAGGGAATGAATAAATATGGCCTATTTTGTTTTAATTTGTCAATTTTTGTTAAATATTCAGTTCATATTTTAGTGTTGATATCTAGCCTAATATTTGTAGTTTAGAAAAATATTACAGTTCAAGAGTTTAATTTAATTAATTTTTCAAAAGCACTAAGTATTGAGGATAGCCCATTGAATTAATTAATACCATATTTAATACTTAATAATAATTTTACAGCTTCTCAAAATATATTAGTAAAGCAACATATCCATTTGTTTGTTAAATATTATTGACTGTTTTATTAATATTTAAGTATTTGATTTTGGATTGGTAGTCTTACTCAATTGAGACACTGTTTGAAGAAGATTATCTTAAAATATTCTTTTTAATTTTATACCAACAAGACTGCAGTTAGAATTAGGTGGGAATTCAGTAATGTAGTTTTTTTTAATATTTTGGTTTCACTACTAAGAAAGCAAACATTTTTTAAACATTTTATAAATTTCAATATAGGTAATTTCGAATTACTTTTATGGCTATTTATTTTTACAGTGTACTCGGATTCTTCCCAGCTGTCGGCATCAAAAACATGTTCTACATAATTTTAATACCAAATTGAAACAATATTGTATATTATATTTTTTAGCGTACCGTCTTAAATCCCAAGTATTTTATGTAGTCGCTGAATGCGTCATGTTTCAGCACATCTTTCAGTATATTGCTCCTGATTGTTCTCAAATCGTAGTCATGAGGATTTTCTAAGATATGACTGATATGGTGTAACAGCTCGTAAAGGATTTTACTGAATGTATCCACGTCTCTTACGCTCTGTTCGACCAGAGCAAGCCTCGCCATGTCCTCCATTTTTATTAAATATGTATTTCCAAGTAGATAATACGAAATTCGCAATTTTATTTATTTATCACTGTATCGAACACTGTTTCGCTAAAGTCACTTGTCAAATTTTGATAAGTCATTACCGTGCGGAAATGTATTGAAAGATTGTTTGACACATTGTTTGACGTCAAAAAATATGAACAGTTCAGTTAAATAATTAATCGTAAATTAATGCACCACAGAACAAAATATGAGATATTTTATCATTATCAATAATAAAAAAATAACAAACAAAACATGAAATTACGGGAAAACAATTTGATTTTAAAAATAATAAGCATTTTAGTTTCAGTATGACCTATGCGTAGGCGCATAATTATTTTAAATAGATCAAAACAACTAATACATCACTGGAAATAATATGGCAAACATAGATAATAAGTAATAATATTTCAATCCTGAGGACACAACATCGGTTACTATGAGACCTATTAATACAGACAATAAACGTATAGAATCAAGAAACATGAGAAAATACTCACTAGGTGATAATTTATCTGAAAATGGTACATATCTACTTAAAAAAAAATATATATAAATATATTCAAAGTCTAAAAAACCCTAGAAAATTGGCATAACAATTTTTACTAATGAAACATTTAATTAACAAACCATATTAATTTACATACTCGTACCTGAAAGAAACGCAGGGACTTTCATAATGCTATTGTTTTTCTAGTGTTGGATCGAGGTTCCAGAAACTGGCTGCTACACGCTCGTTATGTGAGAGGAGAACATTCTCTGTGCCTTGATTTGGTGGATGAATTGCAAAAACAATACGAAAATAAACACAGATATGCGCACTACATAAAGGTAGTATTTTTTTTAAAATTAAACACTATTGTACATCTCTTCAAGATCAACTTCTGGAAATAATTTTGATATACACTACATAACATTGGTACTCAGTATCTTTTGTGATGATCAGCAGCAGACTTCCTGCGGCGGAAGACGATGATGTTGATGAGTACCTAATAAGACAAAACATCTTTCACTGTGAATGTCTGTCGCTGTCTGAAGAAACGAGAGTTAAGCGTTCACCTTAGGTGGACTACGAATACAATAATTCTGCCGAATATAATAATCTGATCATAATTAAGTAGGTAGCGGAAGTTCAGTAAGCTCATTCGTTTTTCTATTCGTTTTTTTCCAAGGGGTCTGTGTTGGCCGATGCCGGTCGCATACAAGAAGCTTTGGAGAAGTTCCACAGCTGTCTCCGATTGAAGCCACAAGATCCTGAACCATTAAAACAAGTTGCAAAATGTCTGTGAGTTGCCTAAATTGCTGTTTACCTGATTATTTTATTTTGTTCACAAATTAGAAGCTTCGAGTGATGGTGTTGAACCAACATTGTGGTCTAGTCTGTAGACAAACATGAATTTTATCTGCAAATCATTAGTAATGCTTGCTTTTTACAGTTTTCGACAGGGTCGGTATCAACTGGCTCTCGAAGCCTACCTAGAAGCTGATAAACTGACTAAACATCCTGATGCTGACATATATTGCGCTTTGGGTAAGTCGGTTCCTATTTCAATATGTAATACAAGGTTATGCAAATCCAAGTTATCAAGTTCTTAGATTTTTCAATTCATTCACAAACGCCGGCACCGCGTTTCGGTGACCCATATATATGTATAAAAAAAACGCTTATGACCGATGGTGGTTTAATACCATCAGATGAGCTATGACTATGGATATTATCGTATCTGGAAACATTATAATTACCTAGTATAATATTGTAATAAACATTTCAGCCTCCATAGCGCGGTCGGTTAGACGCCGGCTGTGAAACGAGAGTCCACGGGTTCGAACCCTGCACCGAGATAAATGTTTGTGCGTCCCACAAATATTCCTTTCGGGTCTAGTATTTGTGAGAACGAAAAGTAACTCGTAGTTCCCGATACCCACGACACAAGACTCGATCTTAGTATAGGGTCAGGGCTAGGTATGAGACTGTTGTGTGTTATTTATTTATTGTGGTTATAGCGGAGTGTGCGTGGAACCTGGGCGACACAGAGCACGGTGTGGAATGGGCGCGCTCTGCTGTCCAGGCTGGCGGGGGAGAGAGGGCTGGAGCATTGTTAGCAAGACTTCTGCTCGCGTCTGATAATATCCACGGCGCTTTAGCTGCCTACGACGAAGCTTTGACGTACGTCTATCCCATTACATTCAGCTTTCCCAGCAAAGTTGGTGTTTTTAATATGTATATCTAGTAATGACAAATAAGATTTTAAAACTCGTACTATCCGCGCACACATCGTAGGTACTGCCTCCAAAGAGATACGACGTTAGAATTGTCTACCTACTCCTAAGTGTGTTTTATTGTCGATCTTAACTTACTTACCATTTCTGTCCATCCAAAAGTTGCCTGATAGAAATCGCTATTAGTGATAAGGCCGCTCATTGTACAGAACTGGTAAAATGATTATCCTCAGCATATTTATATTTGTACTTACTAAATAGCTACCATTTAACTTTTAAAAGTGCGTGGTGGCCTGTTGGTAAACGGACTAAACGCGACTGCCAACATGTTAACGGTGGTCGCGGGTTCGAATCCCAGCGCACACCTCTGACTTTTCGAAGTCATGTGTGTAGTGGGACGTATATGGGCTGATAAAGAAAGAAGAAGAACTTTAAAAGGCAATCTTCAATTTGACCTTTGCAATGTACATATTGCTCAGTTCACACGCCTGCGGAGCCGACACCCTGGCAGCGGCCGGCGCCCTCCGTCTCCGAGCCGGTGATCCTCGGCGCGCCTTCCAACTGCTGGGCGCGGCGCTGGCCCAGCAGCCCACGCAGCACGCCGCCGCGCTCGCCCTCGCCGCCATGATGCTGCAGCACAAAGACCTCGACGCGGCACTCGCCAGGCTCAAGACTGCTTTATCAGCGCATCCTACTTGCGTGGCCGCTCATGCCAATCTTGGTTTGGCTTTGTTGGCCAAGAAGAAGTTTGTTGCCGTGAGTTTTTTATTGTGAATCTGCTTTTTAAGAGAGTAGTATGTATTATGTATTCATCAAAACGAAATAATGGTAGGAAAGTTACTCTGTAGGTGAAGAGAAAAAAAGAGGCAATGACATTTTACTCTCGATAAGTACATCGCAGGGTTTGCTGTCTGATTATAAATGACTACGATTCCTACTAAGTGTAGGCTTAAGTTTATTACTAATTGAATAAAACTACGTTTACAGGCTTTAACGTGTCTCCAACGAGCGGTGTGGGCGGCGCCGCTGAGTTCCCGAGCCTCTCATGATCTGGGCTTGGCGCTGCTCATCTGCAAAAGACCCACCTCAGCGTTTTGCAGACTCGCCACTGCAGCAGCTTTGGAGCCTTCGCAACCATATACCGTAAATTATATCATCTTTCTAAGATATACCAGTTTGCTGACATTTAAACTTAATATTTTACCATAGACCAAATTGAGTGATGGGTATACAAGTTCCGAAGCAATGTAATTCGCGTCTTTTCGGACTCTCTTATAGTAGAATTTTGATATTTGAGAAGTGAGCTGATTAATCTACAGCTCCTTACTAATAATTATAATTTCAGTAAATAAATACAGAATCTTCAAAAACTATGTACAATAACTATGAAGAAAAACATCGTGATGAATCTACTTACCGTAGCGATTTTGTATGAAATTTTATCGTATATAAAATCGCCAACTCGCACTAGGCCAGCGTGGAATACAGCCCTCGATCATACTTTTGACTGTAGGTAGAGGAGGCTCGTGCCTTGCAGTGGGACGTATATGGGATGATACAGTAAAGCTACTACAGTACGGAGAACTGAATGTTTCTTCTATGAATGAATCACTATAATTACAGGTTTTATTAATAGCAATAGCGTTAGAGCGTCTAGAAGACCCGAGAGCGGACGCGGCATTTGCCCGGGCGGCGCGGCTCGCTCCGGACAACGCTCTCATCCGGCTCAACCTGGCGGGCCGACACGCGCGGTGCGGCCGCGTCGCACAGGCCGTGGAAGAAGCCTCCATCACTGCGCAACTATTGCAGAGGGATGAGAAACCTGACGCACATGTATTTATTTATTTATTATTTATTTAAATCTTTATTGTACACATAAAAAACAATACAATATTCAGAAACTAAAAAAAAAAAGAGTACAAATGGCGGTCTTATCGCTTAAAGCAATGTATGAACTTTTAATGACTTTTTTGACTATGAATAGCGAGACAAGCATCCCATACGCCTGATAGTTGGAGACTGTCCCGCTCTCACATCCACCACTGTAACTCTTGTGAGCTAGGATTAACAGTGGCACGCAAAGTAATGACACCGAGCATTGAAGCTCGGCGAGTCTGCGGGAATTGTCTTTAACTTGTCTTTAACCCGCAACGAAATCAATCAGAAAGTTAAATTAATAGGAGGAGTTGGAAATAACGCCTGGTGGTTAACGATGCGATCTATGGAGAGTAGCAATGCTTGGCATTCCACTGCGCTCGCTATCCTGAGACATAAGATGTTAAGTCTCAATATGTCCAGTAGTTAATCTAGCTACAATGTCCTTCAGACCGGAACACAACAACACTGCTCTTTGAAATATTTAAAAAAGAACATGGTTCTAGACTCACTGCAGTTGCCGTAGTCTGTTCGTAGAATTTAATTTAAGGCAATTGGGTGACTCAATAAAGTCAGTTCTACCCACCAGCAATATGTACAAGTTTTAAGAGATAATATTGTATTGCTGCAGTTAGCGAGCTCGCTGGCATCATTCCTGGCTTTGTTGAGGGACGCCGGAGTAAGGCTGTCGGAGTTGCCTGCAAGCGTGCCTGATGCAGACCAACCCGTTCCCGCCATACAAGAATCAAATATGGCCGACGACAATATGGCGCCCGATGAAGTTTAATGTGTAGGAATAATTAGTTATGTCTTTAATAATATAACTGGAGTAATAAAGGTTAAGGTTTTGCCAGACTCCGTGGCGCAGTTGGTTAGACGCTGTGAAACGAGAGGTCAAGGATTCGATTCTCGCATCGAGACAAATGTTTGTGTGAACCACAGGTATTTGTATCGGGTCTCGGTATTTGTGAGACACGAAAAGTCTCTCGTACTTCATGATACCCACGATACAAGGCTCGATCTTAGTGTGGGATCAGGACTATGTACATAATATGTGACTATTGGGTGTATTTATTTCTTTAAATTCATCAATATCAGTGGTAGTAGTAGTTATCATAATGTCTTATTTCAAATGTAAGCCCAGTAACGAAACTGATAATCATAAACATTGTACGAAATTGAAAAAAAAAATATGGAAAAATCTTTTTATTTTATTTTAGTGACCAGTCCTCTATACCGAACAAGATCATAAAATACATTTTATGTTTATCCGTATAATAAATATTTCGTATTTTTACTGAACGCGATAAGCATGTAAGCATGTAACAATGAAGTTATTTTTGGTTATTCTGATTTCTTTTGTAACCGCGTTTTATGTTGCTAAGGTCGGTTGAATTTTTCCATTTATAAAAAAAAACCCTTCGGGCCATACTTCGGGAAACAAGCATTTGTAGTGAATACTGAAGGGTTTGCGGTTTTACCATTATTAAAAAGTTCATCCTTTCTCATTTTTCCTATTATTTAAATCAATACAAAAGTTGCCAGGAAGAAATTACCTAGTATGATTAGGCCGCCGCTTATATTATTTTAATTATGTCACTTCTTTCCTGTAATTGATTTCTATATAGTGCAATAATTAAGTATGTTATACTGCGGTGGACGTAGCAAACAATATTTGCGTGCACAAAATTAATCACTAAAACATTTTTTTTAGTGTGAAAATAAAACCAGAATTGCAAGTTTAGTGGTGTTGCCGCCTTTGGTATTGGGTTACGATGAGTTGTATGAAGAAGATTATAACAGAAAAGAGGAAAGTGCTCGTAAGCAATCACACAACATGAATCAATCTTTGGAGGTTGCCATTTTATAACAATGTTAAGCTAAAAATAAAATGATTCCACTTGGAATGAAAATAATACAGAAAATAACAATGTTCGGAAACGACAAAAACGTTAATAAAATATTGTAAATCATTATACGGTGAACAATTGAGTGACCCGCAACCGGTTTTCTTTTGTAATACATCGAGTTCATGAAATAAATAACTACTTAAAAATAACCTGTTATAATAATGGTTATAATACTTTAAAAAAGTAAGTAGATAGAAATTATCAAAAATTAAAACAATATAATATAAATTATCATTTATTTTCTATCAGTAGTTGACCTATCGTAATAGCACAGCATTATTGTCAGTCACTTTTACTGAATAGGTAGATATATCGATACTAAGTACATCTAGATAGCTTATCTTCACTTTATATAAAATATCAGTTTTGACAAAACACAGGTCATAATAGCTCGTTTTCTAGTTTATGTGTGTTAAGCGCTATGTGGACGAATAGGAGAGCTAAGAGTTTAACAGATAATCAATTGACCATTTGCTGTATCATGGCATAATAAGATCTGTTACTTATTTTTATAAATATAATACATTGAGCAGTGCATGTTCTTTAAACCCTATTATATTATTTAAAAGTGTTAATATTACTCTTGGGTGTATTGCCCGGTAAAAATAGGCATGTCACGGAAAGTTATTGCAAAATAAAACGGATTTTCAACCTTAGATTCATTGGCGATGGCCGGTGTCTCTGCTGATGCAGAATATATATCTGTAACAAAAAAAATATTACACTCATACATAAACTCACGCCTTTTTCTCCGAAGGGGTAAGCAGAGCTGCTGTAAAGACACCCAATATTCGCCTTGTGTGTTCCATCTCACGAAGTGATAGGGGTCACCTCCTACATCCTATTGCCATGTAGCGCATAAACTCCTGACTCCGGGTTGATAAGGAATACAAAAATCCAATAAATATCACTTTGCTCGACCCGGTAATGGAACCCAGAAATTACCAAGCGGCAAGGCGCGGTTTTATCTTGCTCCATCATCCACCATCGTGAACGTTGGCCCACGTGGTCGCTTCGACAGGTAATCTAAATATTCTACGACCAGCTTTTGGTTTTGTCCAATGCAAACTGAAGTCCTGATAATTATAGTTATGTATATGTTATCCTTCCCATCACTTCTTTTTTTGCATGAGCCTACGATTTCTCATGTCTGCCTATTGAAGGGAGTTCACACCAACCGACTCCTTGCTTCTCCAATTCCGAAGCAGTTCAAATTGACGGAAAAGCCTGTACAAAGTTCTAATGGGTTTAGATTAAATACTTACTAGTTAAAACTTCGACTTGAGCACCTTCGGCGTTTATTTTCGCTGTTGCGTACTGAATTGCTGTCTTACCGATGACGTCATTAATATTCTGCAACAATAAAAAGGTAAATTTTACTTCTACAATATTTACGGTTCAAAGTGCGTGGTGGCGTGTTGGTAACTGGAATAGAAGTGGCTGCCAATTTGTTCATCGTGGTCACGGGTTCGAATCCCAGGGCACATATCTGACTATTCGGAGTCATGTGTGTATTGATAATCAATCACCATGTACTATAAAGATAAAAAAAATGTGAGGAAACCTGCATACCATAGCGATTTGTGAGGATTTCTATTGTTTGCAAAGTCCGCCAACCCGCACTAGGTCAGCGTGGTTGATTAAAGGCCTAACCATTTGCAGTCGTACTCTCGATGGTAAAGGAAGCCCGTGCCCTCCAGTAAGACGTACAAAAGCTGATACAATATTTTCATTTGAAAACGAAACTGATGTCCACTATGGCATGATTTTGTGTTCTGCGTAGCAGACATATAGAACGTTATTTCCAGAAAAATGTAGAGACAGAATACTATGTTATGATAAACAAATTCGCCTATCTTATCTTTAGGGGCTCAAACAATCACAAAAGCACTTGACCAAACATTAACATGGTCTTTAAGCTAAAATATATGCTATTTGAGCTATCAAGCCGGGGGGGTCTACATATATGACCCCCCCCCCCGGTCATATACAGGGTATATCAAGACTGCTACCGAAAACGAAGCCGGGTGGTAGTTTAAGCGACTTCAGACACAATGCAACAGAAAAAGTTGCAAAAAAAGCGACAATTTATTTTTTGTTATTTTTTTTCTACGGCCATATTTGGGTGGTAAATACATTTTTTCCTAAAATAATAGTATATACCCTTTTATTTATAAATACTCTAAGGTATAAAAGAGTTTAAATTATTATTTAAGCAAAAACTATGGATTTACCACCCAAAAATAACGATATTTAAAAAATCATAAAAAAAAATGTCCCGTTTCTAGGCGAAATTTTTAATTGCATTGTGTTTGTAGCCACTAAAACTACCACCTGGCTTCGTTTTCGGTAGCAGTCTTGAGATACCCGGTATGTAGTTCTTGTCAGAACACTAGGTACATTTTCAATACTCGAATCCGAAATAATGAGTTTTTAAAGTGTTTTACAGTCGTGATTTGTGAACACATACACACTTTATTACTTTATTTATCGACATACAAATAATTTATTGTACTTATAAATTTTATCAACAAGACAATAAGTAAATTCTGCCCAGGCATTGGAATATGGCGCAAGTATAATGGGACGTAAGATTAACGACTGGTATAGAACGAAGTTTATGTAAAAGAGATGACGAATGAAATTACTGAAAATGGAAAGAGTAAGGTTGAATGATTAAGATGTTGAAGTACGAAACAACAAGTAACAAGTAGAATAACAACGATCTGCATGAAAGAAGTTGACGACGATAGACGAGACGCTTTTAAGACGAAATAAAGAAGAAGATTTTATACCGAAATTTATTAAACCACAAATCTCGGGTCATATTAAACAAAGATTTTGTTTGATATGATCCGAGATGAAACTTTTCCCACAATAATAACAATGCGTTTTGTTACCTCACATTTCAGACCAATTTTAGACACAATATCAATGTCAGGTGTACTGAGTTCAGACGTAGCGGTGAATAAAGGTTGGACACTATTCACAGCTGCTGTTAATCCTTCAGTGGTGAGCCGTTCGAAAAGCTTGTGTAACATGTCAGCTTCGTTGGGCAATATTATCGCTAATTTAAAATCAGAATCTTGAATAGGAAGCTCTATGATCTGGAAAAATATTAATTATATCAACATATTAATTACAATTAGCGATGTCGGTCGAGCCATAATTATATTCAAGTTTTGAAATAAAATTGATCCTTCGAGCCGGATAACAATCAATTAAATTTATTTATAACGAAATCTTGCATCTAAACTCTATTCAATGACAAAAAAAAAAAAACAAACTTGAGGCTTCTCTAACACATGGAACAAAATAGTTTCGCAATAAATGTTTATAAGAACATGATTAAGATGTGAACTCACCCTTGCTTCATATTTAACATCTTGTGTATAATTAAATGAATTATAAACCTTCATAAGAGGTCCAGCAGCAACTTCAGGCAAGCTCCATGATCCCTGTTAAAGAATAAATAAAAGTACGTAGTTTTATTTAAAAACTCTGGATGCAAAATTCTTGGAAATATTTTAATGCTTAAGATTTGTTTAGATTACTTACCTTAAAATAAGTGATGTTTGATAAGATTAAATTGGAAGCAGTAGGAAATTTATCATCAATATTATTATCATTTAGTTTTAAATTTTCATCAACCTGCAATTATTAAAAATAAAGACACTATAATCTTGAACATGGTTGGAACCGTCAAACAAATATATTGTTTTATGGTCTTTCTGGGCCAGAACACGGTGTTCTAAAAAATTGGACATGAACACATACTCGTGGAGGATTCATTCAAAGCCCTTTTCAGTCTACTTCTGAAGTTCTGACCCAAAGCATAGAAATAAAAAAATATTTAGGTAAATTGAATAGAAATATAAAAGTAATTTTTATATAAAAATGTCCTAAAGGATTTTTTGAATATAATGGAAACATGCTTTTAGTAAAATACAAAAGTATATTTGTCAAAACAATCAATTGGCAAAGAACTTGAAACATGTTTGATAAAAGTTTAGAGTATTATGAACATGATATTTACCCAATTGTAAAATGTGTTTAAGTTCCTTGTTTCTGTAATATCCGTACTTAGATAAGATTTCTTTAGAATCTGTTCTGATTTAAAACATGGGGAATGGTATAATATGCTACCTGATTTAATTTTTTTCTTGTCTTTTTGTAGCTTATAAATCTGAAACATAAGTAAAAATGTAGTGAGCTATGGACACAATGAATACAAAAGAATTGGTAATTGCTACGAGTCAGTCAAAATCCTATAAAGTTGTGATATGGGTGTTGCATTAAAGTGATTTCTTGTTTTTAAAGAAAGGAGATAAATGAGTATAGGTATGTGTTGTTTTTTTTGTTTGGAATATTCATTTTTTAACTACTAAAATATATACAACAACTTTTTTCAGTCAAACTTATTATCAAAAATATATTTTCATTTCTGCATCACCATAGGTTTGACTAGTAGATTTTGCTTCAGGCATTAAGTGCATGGTTTCAAGATAATTTGTATAAAGTGTAAATAAATAATCATCCATCCATCCATCCATCAGCCAAAGAAGTCCACTGCTGAACATAGGCCTCCCCCAATGATTTCCACAGAGACCTGTTGGAGGCAGCCTGCATCCAGCGATATTAAATAATACGGTGGCGTAAATCGTTGTAATATAGCAAGATGCCGGTACCTGTACATATTTGTTGATTCTAGCGCTGGTTCCTCCGCAAATAGCCAGCAGTATGTTTATCCCGAGGGGCGAAGACACCCATCGTCGCGGCGCCTGTCACCACCGTGATAGCGTAACCAATTCAGAACATTCTTTTGCAAAAGCAATTCTTTTTATTATGTTTTTATATTCTCGCCTATAAAAAACACACTACACATTCAGTTAGGCCCTATACGCACCTGAGATATCATTTTTGTTCATAACAAGTGGTATGTTTAAATCTGTTGTTTGACCTTTCGCAACAATAACAAAAATCAGGTGTTTTTGACATGTTTTGACAGTTTGCTCAAAGTGTTCAAAGTGCGTTGTTTGTTTTGTTTTTAGCGCCATCTTTTAACATCCATCATCCATCCATCCATCAGCCAAAGGAAGTCCACTGCTGAACATAGGCCTCCCCCAATGATTTCCACAGAGACCTGTTGGAGGCAGCCTGTGTCCAGCGACGTCCCGCGAGGTCGTCGGACCATCTTGTTGGTGGACGTCCTACGCTGCGCTTTCCGCTACGCGGCCTCCATTCGAGTACTTTCCGATCCCATCGGTCATCAGATCTCCGCGCTATGTGCCCGGCCCATTGCCACTTCAACTTGCTAATCCGGTGGGCTATGTCGGTTATTTTAGTTCTCCTACGGATCTCCTCATTTGTGATTCGATCTCGTAGGGAAACCCCGAGCATAGCCCTCTCCATAGCTCGTTGAGTGACTTTGAGCTTCCTAATAAGGCCCATAGTGAGAGGCCACGTCTCGGTGCCGTAAGTCATCACTGGCAACACACAACTATCGAAGACTTTCGATTTAAGGCACTGAGGTATTTTGGACGAGAAGACGTCGCGTAGTTTCCCGAACGCTGCCCAACCGAGTTGGATTCGACGATCTTTCATCATCTTTTAGCGATGTTTGTAAATTATTTCTAATTCAAACAATAGATGTCGGTAATGATTAGGGACCTAAAACCAACATTTTGACTAGCATTTAGGAAATTCTAACAATAATTATCTTCTTTGGGTTATTTTAATTATATCAATGACGATTTTATAGTCATGAATCATACCTACATAATTGACATGCATGTATTTCATGGGGTTTGGCAGAGAGTATAGATCGGTCTATAGATCTGATAGAATGTGCTAGACAGCTATATCATGAATTCCTGACATAGGATCTTAACTTAAAATTGTTGTTTTGATAAAGTAATGCACTGTAGTATTGGATTAAGGGGATACCTCGAAAAATTTGGCTTTTTAAAAGCCTACATATCATAAATTACTAAGATTAGGTAGTCCATTTTCAGATATGTTTTAATTGATGATATAATTAACAATTTTATGAATCAAAATACATGATTACGCCACTTTGCCTTAACAAAAATACAGTCCAAAGTAGCAGCTGTTAAGTTTTTTAAGAACTCAGAACTCCTAACTTACCCCGTGTAGAAACTCAAGATTAATTTGACATAAACATATTTTTAAATATTATTTTTTCGCGAGAAAAAATCAAGAAAAAAGTAAATAGTACGATGACAATAAAATAAAATATGGTTTGGCGCTTATGTTGTTTTATTTTGAGAAGCGCATGGGCCATCCTATCCCATTCTTGTACGTTACGGCCATATAAGCTATCTCATTGGGGGCGTTCCCGTCAGACGGCCGCGGGCCTTGGTGGACGACGGATCTGCGCTCGACGTTTCGAAATTCTAGCCCGCCGATTATTTTTTTACGTAATTTCAAATTTACGTAATTCTTATTATTTTAGGTGGTACTCTTTTTTGTATGTACATTTTAATTTTTTTACATATATTTAAAAAATAAATAGCAGTATATATTAATTTTTAAGTTCATTTTTGACTAGCTAAGTTACCAAAATAAAAGAGAAAGGTCATTGACTTACGTATAAGCGCTCAACGAAATTAGTCGAAGGGAGCGTAACATTTTATACATTTTTGCCTCGTAATATAATTACGACGCTGAAGTCTCGGGTTCGAAACCGGGTCATTTTACTTTTTGTTTTTTTTTTATTTATCCGAATGGTTCTAAATCGATATTTGAAAGAACCATCGTTCCGAAAAAATTAAAATATTCTCAGAAAAAAAACATGTGGTCCGCATTTTGATTGATTTTTTTGTTATTGTTCGCGTGAAATTTTATTCATTTTGCCTCATAATATGATTACGACGCTGAAGTCTCGGGTTCGAGTCCCGGTCATTTTAATTTTTGTTTTTTGTTATTTATCCGAAATGTTCCTAATCGATATTTGAAAGAACCATCGTTCCGAAAAAATGTAAATATTCTCAGAAAAAGAATGTGATCCGCATTTTCATTGATTTTTTTGTTATTATTCCCGTGAAATTTTATACATTTTTGCCTCATAATATGATTACGACGCTGAAGTCTCGGGTTCGAGTCCAGCTCATTTTAATTTTGTTTTTTTGTTATTTATCCGAATGATTCCAAATCGATATTTGAAAGAACCTTCGTTCATGAAAACATGAAAATATTCTCAGAAAAAAAATGTGGTCAGCATTTTTATTGATTTTTTTTTGTTATTGTTCTGATTGGTTTGTAATTCGATATCTGAGAGACTCTTCATTTCCATAAACTAAATTCAAGGTCAGAATTGGTAAGTCTGTGTCAGCCCATATATGTCCCACTGCAGGGCACGGGCCTCCTCTACAATCGAGAGTACAATTGAGAGTAGTTAGGCCACCACGCACTTGAATTGACAATTGGCCGATTAATTTCAACTTTCAACTATTACCTGAGCTTGTAGATCCACGACTTGTAGACTGCCTCAGTGGCGTAGTTGTACTAAGGTACGGTTACAAAGGTGAGGCCTCGGGTTCGAATCCCGGGTAGGGCAAAGTGATATTGGATTTTTCTATTCATTATCAGCCCAGAGTCAGGAATTTGTGCCCGATATGGCGATAGGCTCGCCACCTATCACATCGTGGGACGGAACATACATGGCGAAATGTGGGTCTTGGCACCTCTGCCTACCCCTTCTGGGAAAAAGGCGTGAGTTTATGTATGTATGTATGTAGATCCACGACATACGAGAAATATGAAAATAAGGGATCCAACGTAATCCCTATGATATGGAAATTGCGATCATTGTCATCGAATTAATTCGGTTAAAATAAATTCATTTCTCGTTGTATTGTTCTTTCAGTATATATTATCATTATTTTTCATCAAAAATATTTTCATCTGATATCACAATATTTCTTGTTGCTAGCTCCTATAATATGAAGGCTACGCGATATTCCCACCAAGGTCGCACCAACTTTTATTATCAATTGAATTTACTTATAACTTTTAATCGGGTTTTGCCCAATAAATATATTAATAGTGAATTAAATAGAAAAACCTTTTTACCATATTATTCCGTTTCACTAAATTCAAAGTCAGAATTGAAAATTATGGTCGCCATTATGAACTTTTTTACTTTTGATTCGATTGATATCTAAATCGATATCTAATGGTTCCTTCATTTGAATGAGTAAGTCAGAATTGATAGTTGAGGCCGCCATTTTGAACTGTTTTGTGTCTGGTCATGAACTGGCCATCATAATATTGTGATATTTTTCAAAACCATCCAGTATAATACCATTAGAAAAATAGTACCTTTCGGGAGCACCTCTATCAATAGACAGATGAAGACACAATCCCATCAAAAACATCCTGTAAAAAAAATCCAAGTCTCGCAGCTCAGGGTTTCTACCTAAAAAAATTGTGAGATGCTACATGCATATACCGATACCAAGTCGATTAATTTATTTAGTCCTTGCGTAAGGGACCTTCTGTATAAAGTTATTACGTAAGCTATTATCATATACATATTAAAAATTCTTTACGTTATATTAAATGGATCGCCTTGGCCATCGCATGAAACCATAATGTATCGTACAATTCATACATAATGCTGCTGGATGGCTGAATTTTTTTACAGGATGTTTTTGATGGGATCTCACGTCTTTTTTTAGAGTCCTACTTTTTGACGTGACAACGTCTTAAATTAGGTTGCGGCTGGGAGTCACTTATGAAAAAGTGTAACGCCCGGTAACGTAACGGTGCGCGCGCAGCACTAGAGAATTATTTTTCAGTTTCACCCACTTTTTCCAAAATTGTCCCATAGCCCCCCCCCCCCCCCTGCCTTCCCCCACCCTTATTCCGAAATAGTGCCTATTAGCCTCCCCACGAAACCTACCCCCCCCCCCCCTCCCCTACCCCCACCCCGAAAATTTACCTCACCCCCCAATCCTATCTCGGCCAACATAGGTCGTAGACCCACCGAGTTTGGTATCCTCGGAACCGTCTTGGTGAGGGCTACAAATTGACCCCGCCAGAAATCCCAAATTACGCAAAAAATTACCCCCCCAAAAAAAAATATTTTACCTCCAAAAAATTAATTTAAGTTAGCCTCCCCACGAAACCTTCCTCCCCCCCCCCTCCCTTACCCCCACCCCGAAAATTTACCTCACCCCCCAATCCTATCTCGGCCAATATAGATCGTAGACCCACCGAGTTTGGTATCTTTGGAACCGGCTCGGTGAGCTCTACAGATTGGCCCCAACCAAATCCCCAAATTCCTCCCTCTCTCCCCTAAAATATTTGTCCAGGCATAACTCCGTCATTTCTTAAAGTAAACCCCCGTGTTTGGAGTCAGAGGAATCGTCTTGACGAGCTCGACAATCGAGAGCAGGCAAAATACGATTTTTCTTATTGACGTGACAACGTCTTAAATTAGGTTGCGGCTGGGAGTCACTTATGAAAAAGTGTAACGCCCGGTAACGTAACGGTGCGCGCGCAGCACTAGAGAATTAGGCGCATTGAATCGGCGCATGCTTGTGTCTCTGTCTTTGTCTTTCTCGAACGTTCTTGGCGTTGGAAAAACAAGAAAGCGTCACAATACAAGTTCACACGTGTGGTTAAAGTATCGTCAGCTGTGTCTGTAGTGAAAATATGGAGTGCTTAGATTCGTCATTACATGTACAATGTTTTAGTAAACAAAATATATTTCTATAGTTAAAATTTGTGCAATTCTTATTTTTCTTTTCGGTACTTTTTACTTCTAGAATATCACCAACAATTTTTCATAAAGTCTTATGGTTTTTTCTTATTTTTGTAGGTGTCAATTTATCAAAAATATCACGGATTTGATTATTAGTATTCTTTCTTTTATGGTAATTGATATTTTGGAGCTATTTAGTCTATTTATTTGCAAGTTTTTCTTCGTTATGTCTTTCTAGAGGAATTTACAGTTTCATGGGCTGAATACACCCTTTCCCTCTCAATACCCTCTCCTGTTATGCCTTTTATATACTAGGTATCTCAAGACTGCTACCGAAAACAAAGTCGGGTGGTAGTTTTAGTGAGTACAAACACAATGCAACTAAAAATTTCGCAAAGAAATGCGACAATTATGTTTTATGATTTTTAAATATCGTCATTTCTGGGTGGTAAATCCATGGCTTTTGCTAAAATAATAATTTAAACGCTTTTATACCTTAGATTACTTATAAATAAAAGGGTATACACTATTATTTTAGGAAAAAATGCATTTACCACCCAAATATTTATTTATTTATTTATTTAATTCTTTATTGTACACAATAAAAAGGAATAACAGTTTAGAGATAATACAAAACAACAAAGTACAAATGGCGGTCTTATCGCTCTAAGGCAATTTCTACCAGACAACCATGGGATGGATATATGAGCAGGAAAAAAGATAGGGTGTAAAATAAAGATAACGAAAGCATGGAGACAAATAAAATCATAAAAAACATATAAATACATTATATATATACATACCACATATACATACATATTATACCGGGTATCTCAAGACTGCTACCGAAAACGAAGCCGGGTGGTAGTTTTAGTGAATACAAACACATTGCAACTAAAATTTCGCAAAGAAACGCGACAAATATTTTTTATAATTTTTTAAATATCGTCATTTTTGGGTGGTAAATCCATAGTTTTTGCTAAAATAATGATTTAAACACTTTTGTACCTTAGATTATTTATAATTAAAACGGTATACACTATTATTTTAGGAAAAAATGTATTTACCACCCAAATATGGTCATAGGAAAAAAAACAAAAAAAATTGTCGCTTTTTTTGCAACTTTTTTTGTTGCATTGTGTCTGAAGTCGCTTAAACTACCACCCGGCTTCGTTTTCGGTAGCAGTCTTGATATACCCTGTATACACATACATAAGTATTTTACATATACATACTTATATACATTTATATAAGTATATATACCACAAATACGGTCATAGGAAAAAATTTTTAAAAAAAAATTGACGCTTTTTTTTGCAACTTTTTTTGTTGCATTGTGTCTGAAATCGCTTAAACTACCACCCGGCTTAGTTTTCGGTAGCAGTCTTGATATACCCTTTATAGACTAGCGACTCGGCCCAGCTTCGCCCGGGTACAAATAGATTTCTGTACAAAAATATGTACGTATTATTATTATACATATAAACCTTTCTACTCAGGCACGCTACTGCCGCCCTGGCCGGCCAGTACCGCCGCAAGCGCTACGTCCCGCAATTTTAAATCTGTAATATCTTCGAAAATATTCATTTAAAGGACAAGGTAAAGGACCATATAGATCTATATTAAACCAACAATGTATTTAAGCTTTTTAATTGGAGAAGGATTAATGCTGTATTTTTCGTAAAAAGTAAATGACAAAAAACTGTTATTGTGGGATATCCATAAGAGATGGACATATACCATCGCGGAGTTTTCTGTAGACCTTTTCAATGTGTACAAATAATTACTACATTATTTTGATAAATCTCGTAGGGTTTAGCCTGCGTTTGCAATGTAAGCGGAAAAAATTGATAATTAACGACATCACATTAGAAACCTCAAATATAACAGTATTTCTCCACTATTTAATGGATGTTATTATACAGGTAAACCTTTCTATTGAATCACTCTATCTACTAAAAAAACCGCATCAAAATCCGTTGCGTTGTTTTAAAGATTTAAGCACACAAGGAGACAGAGAAAGCGACTTTGTTTTATACTATGTAGTGATACCTATCTAGAACTATTATTCCATTATATACGGGTACAATTATTCATTAACTGCAAATGTAACTTTGTAATCCTATACATTTATATGGGATTACAAAGTTATTCACGCAGTTGGTGTATCTAGAACACTAGGCAGAAATTACGAAATGTTTAAATTTTTCCCTACTTAAGACACTAAACACTAATCTATACATACAGGGTATATCAAGACTGCTACCGAAAACGAAGCCGGGTGGTAGTTTAAGCGACTTCAGACACAATGCAACAGAAAAAGTTGTAAAAAAAAGCGACAATTTTTTTTTGTTATTTTTTTCCTATGGCCATATTTGGGTGGTAAATATTTTTTTTCCTAAATAATAGTATATACCCTTTTATTTATAAATACTCTAAGGTATAAAAGAGTTTAAATTATTATTTTAGCAAAAACTATGGATTTACCACCCAAAAATGACGATATTTAAAAAATCATAAAAAAAATTGTCGCGTTTCTAGGCGAAATTTTTAATTGCATTGTGTTTGTAGCCACTAAAACTACCACCCGGCTTCGTTTCGGTAGCAGTCTTGAGATACCCGGTATAAATAAAATTGAAGTGTCTGTTTTAAGAGTGAAAATAAAAAAAAATGTCCTACTACATATCGTTATATACACGATACCTGTGCCGAAAATGATATTTAAAATTTTTTGTCTGTCTGTCTGTCTGTCTGTTTGTTCCGGCTAATCTCTGAAATGGCTGGACCGATTTTGACGGGACTTTTTTTTTCAGGTAGCTGATATAAGAAGGAGTAACTTAGGCTACATTTATTTTAGAAAAGTTATTTTCTGTCTGTTTGTTCCGGCTAATCTCTGAAATGGCTGGACCGATTTTGACGGGACTTTTTTTGTCAGGTAGCTGATATAATAAGGAGTAACTTAGGCTACATTTATTATAAAAAAGTTCTTTTATTTAGAAAAATAAAGTTTTTGTTAAATTCCACGCGGACGAAGTCGCGGGCACAGCTAGTTATATTCTAAATTTAAAGGTTCTATGTCTGCTAGAAGTGCCTTAGACTTTTGATGATCGGTCAGTCAGTTAGTGAGTGACAAAATTAAGAAAGTTTGACTAGTTACAATTCTTAAACTAGTGGTTCAAATTGAATGAAATTTTAAACATACCGTGTTTACACAATGCCTGCTTAGTAACTGAAAATTCAGGTTTCTTGCTTCGTTTAACCACAACGAAGTTATCCATCCATCCATCCATCAGCCAAAGGAAGTCCACTGCTGAACATAGGCCTCCCCCAATGATTTCCACAGAGACCTGTTGGAGGCAGCCTGTGTCCAGCGACGTCCCGCGACCTTTACCAGGTCGTCGGACCATCTTGTTGGTGGACGTCCTACGCTGCGCTTTCCGCTACGCGGCCTCCATTCGAGTACTTTCCGACCACCGTTTTCTTTACCAACGAAGTTATGGGGGGTTTAAAATGATCTGAATTGCTTCTAGAAAAGGATGGTACGACTGTGCCACTTTTTAGCTCGACTTGGTGGGGGCATTGCCGTGCCCCCAGATTTAGAATATTTTTTATACGAATCTATTTTATATGTCACTGAAAGTCTATATCTATACTAATATTATAAAGCTGCAGAGTTTGTTTGTTTGTTTGAACGCGCTACTCTCGGGAACTACTGGTCCGATTTGAATGATTCTTTCAGTTTTGGGTAGTTCTTTTACCGAGGAAGGCTATAGGCTATACAGGGTATATCAAGACTGCTACCGAAAACGAAGCCGGGTGGTAGTTTAAGCGACTTCAGACACAATGCAACAGAAAAAGAGGCAATAAAAAGCGACAATTTTTTTTTGTTATTTTTTTTCTATGGCCATATTTGGGTGGTAAATACGTTTTTTCCTAAAATAATAGTGTATACCCTTTTATTTATAAATACTCTAAGGTATCAAAGAGTTTAAATTATTATTTTAGCAAAAACTAAGGATTTACCACCCAAAAATGACGATATTTAAAAAATCATAAAATATTTTTTTTGGGGGGGTAATTTTTTGCGTAATTTGGGATTTCTGGCGGGGTCAATTTGTAGCCCTCACCAAGACGGTTCCGAGGATACCAAACTCGGTGGGTCTACGACCTATGTTGGCCGAGATAGGATTGGGGGGGGTGAGGTAAATTTTCGGGGTGGGGGTAGGGGAGGGGGGGGGGTTAGGTTTCGTGGGGAGGCTAATAGGCACTATTTCGGAATAAGGGTGGGGGAAGGCAGGGGGCAGGGCTATGGACAATTTTGGAAAAAGTGGGTGAAACTGAAAAATAATTCTCTAGTGCTGCGCGCGCACCGTTACGTTACCGGGCGTTACACTTTTTCATAAGTGACTCCCAGCCGCAACCTAATTTAAGACGTTGTCACGTCAAAAATAATTGTCGCGTTTCTATGCGAAATTTTTAATTGCATTGTGTTTGTAGCCACTAAAACTACCACCCGGCTTCGTTTTCGGTAGCAGTCTTGAGATACCCGGTATATCATCACGCTATGACCAATAGGAGGAAAGCAGTAGTGATATTTCTAGCAAATACGAGGATATTTTGTTCGTTTTCTTGGTCCGATTGGTCGATATTCTAAACTGATAGTCAGAATTAAACATTTTGACCGCCATTTTTAAACGTGTATGCACCCGGGCGGACCCGGGCCCGATCGCTAGTATTACTATAAAATTAATATTTACAATGCTTTTCATATAACAAAAGCAAAATAATTGTAATTGATATCAATTAATTTCGCCGAAAAATTTGTCTAGCGTAAATAAAAGAAACATTGTTAAACAAAATTATCCCTATTTGGTTGTAAAGAAGGTTCAAACTGGAACGGGCGGGTGTGATCGCCGTCATTCTCGCGCCAAGCGCATAGCAGTAATAATAAGAGCGTGAGCGCCGGTGTGACCGCACAGTTCGAAAATCAATAATAATTATTTTATGTGGAATTTAAACAATAATCTAATGTAATTACTTATCGTTTCCGCTCTGTGTACATACTTCAGGAATACCTAGTCAGTTTAGTTTGGTTGTTATTACAAAATTCAAATTTATTTCACACATTTTTGTTAAATTTACAGTTGTATCGTAAGTCAAAAATCACAAAACAGCAGAACTAAGAATGACATTCTTTTATAGGCGAAAGTCAGTGGTCAAATCACAGGTCAAATGAAGTAGAAACAAATAAATCATCGCTAGGCGCAATGCCTTTGGCGGCATTTATCAAAGGGCGCCTAGGCGATTAGCGCTTCACACTAGTAGAGTGAGTGACCGGCAAAACAATTGGTACCTATCTTGTATTTATACAGATATTATTGTAAATGTTTTTGAGGTTTTCGTAAAGTAATAGTTTAAAGTTCGTGTTTTAACACTTAGATTATAATAGATTTTTTATCAATACAAAAGTATGATAAACAATATATAGGCACATTGTCAGAATCATACGGATTATAAATATACATAGGTCTACATTAATTTGTTATTACTAATGTTAATAATACCAGTAGATAATATTAATCGGGGAATGTGCGCCAGTAGCGCAGTGCCGCGGCGTGATGCGGCAACTTTCGTTAACCACGCCCCAGAATGCTGCGAATATTTTTCGAGGTAGGCTCTTAACGGAATCAATTATCCGCTACGAATTAATAACCATTAGTGTGAAATACAGTTTTTAGAAATGTAATTAGTTTGATGCAGCGATTTGCATAATGATGCAGTAAGACTAACCATTTGAATGCTGTTCTACTATTTGGGAATAGTACTTGAAATTTAAAATATTAGTATTTTTGGATATTACTTAGGATTGTTAGCTGCATAAAATATTTGTTTCAAATATGATTCTAAGTATTCAATTTATATGCGTTTGTATCTGCTTATATACGTCCCACTGCAGGGCACGGGCCTCCACCACAATCGAGAGTACGATAGGCATTGAGTTACACAGCATTGAGTTGTAATACCTCAATGACGATAGGCCAAATCCATGTATTCAATAGGTAAACATATTTTATATTCAATTGACTGTGGTGAAGAGAATATAAGGTTTTGAGAGAAATAAAAGCATAATACTTTTTCAATTATTTATATTGAAATTATCACCTTCTTAATACCAGCACTGAAGGGTGTCCACGTTTAACGTACAACACAATTACAAATTATAACCACTGACATTGTTACTGTTAAAATAATAACCAAAGTAATTAGAGCCGGTCTGACATTAATTTGGACTCGCCTGAAGGCACTTGAGGTCAAATATTATTTGCTTGTCGTTTAATTTGGCAAGTCATAGTCTAATCTTTTACATTTATTTTCAAACACACCACTATATTAATTATTGCGATTTCAGAATATACTGCAATGTAGCAGTATTTCTGGATATTTAATAAAATTATGTTTATATTAAGTGTGTTTCAAAATAACTGTACAAGATTCCAATATTCTAAATTTACATTAAAATCAATCACACAGAATTACCACAGACCGGCCGAAGGCTAAATTATTGCTTGTGATCAAATTTGCGTATGAATCAACATCATTCAACAAAACTCATCTACACATATTCACAGGCTGCGTTCAGACTGAACTATTTCAAGTTAGAGATAATATTATCTATAACTTATATTTTCTAAACGGAATGCAAATTACAAATGTTTTTTTAATAAAATATTTCAGCCCAAGCTTCGCCACTTTCTAACTGTGTATTCGTTAAAGCAGTGTTATAACATACAAATATTAGGTTGTTACTGTACTGTCGCATGACTTCCTAAGTACTTTAGTAATCTCTGGCAAGGAAGATGTTGGTAGTTTCTACGGACTCTCGTCGCTCTAACTAATATTTATATAAATATTTACATTCTATCCCAACAGAGTATGAGATGCAATGTCTTGTTTATTGTTTAATATTTTACAATTTGACACACATAAGGGTTGGCAAAAATTATTATCCATACTGTGCCAATAATAATCCAACAGACATAATCGTAAGTGAAAAGCGATAGGATAAGGCCCGTTTATAATATTCAATGCGAAATTTATTCACAATGATCTACTTTGCATTACAAATCATATAAAAATAAATTTACATACAATTTTCAGCCCATATCTGATACTCCTGTATAATCCCAGTAGCCAGTTGGAATATTATCATCACAATGCAATATTAAAATTCCAGTTAATGTATTCAGAATAAAATTTTCTCGTATAATAATGGCAAGACAGTTGATTTGTGTATTTCTGCACAACCCTTTCACACAAACAGTACAAAATTCATTCATAGCAAGTCTTTTTTATTCCTAATTACAGATTCACCTAAACTCTGAACACTATCCAACCCAATGTCGCCTCTATTAAATATTCTATTTAAATGCACTTCATTTTAAAATTTTACATTCTAACCTAAACAAATCAACGAAGATTTTGTGTATCAACCAATCACATTATGGCGTAAGATTAAACATACATCCAAATAATTGTAATTTGTAAGAGATTGAGTGTTTAGTGCCCGTAAATGTATGTGTGATAATATATATCTTCAAGTAATTGAGTAAACAAAAAATTAAAGAACATTGTTTTTGAAAGCAATTTGTAACAAATAAAATATCATATTCCTGAATTTCATCAATCTATGCATAAAACTGTTTCAGTCCAATATTTTTAAAATTAAAAAATACAATGTTTTTTCTTTAATTTGATGCATACATTGAACGCATAAGCGACACAGACGGGCTTACATATACGATGTGGAAATACAACGAAATTAAACAATAACTAAGGTACAGCATACAACTAAAGTTACTGAATACTCAAGAATACTGAAACAATGATGGCATTGCTTAACTCACGTCTGGACTTACGATAATATTTCTTTGGTGTTATGTCATTTAATATTTTCCATTGCTATTGGACGCTATATGAATGGCGAGCTATGTGTCTACCGCCGCCACCTGTACTGTCACTACCGATCAAAAGGAATAAAATGTGAGGCAAGGACAGCACAAACCGCGGCCAAACTACTTACATTGTCTAGTTTCTCAGTACTAAACTTACATTAATATTTACACCTCTTACATCTATTTACACATATGGAATCATTGAGATCAATACACATTATTACTTACATATAAAAAACGACGTTACGAGGTCAGGTATATTTTTTCCCTTTTAAATAAAAAATAATACTTTATTTAGAGTAGACTGGTTTGGTACACGACCGGTACACAACGTACCATACATGAGGTAATCGTTTTACCGAACTTAGCGTCCGTACAGACGTCGCTAATTGTGAATAACTTTATTTACATGCTTACTTATTGCACGTATCGAGGCCAAAAAATATAAAAACATAAAACAATGACAACTCAATTGCACTAATTTAAAAAGTAACTTGAACAACAACTCAGAAGTTTCTACAAATATAGTCGGTTTTTTACATTTAGCATCGTGTGTGTATTCAACGATATTAAATACTGTTTAAAGTAAACAGAGAACGCTGTAGATAAATGAAACTATCGGCGTGTAAATAAGAATAAATACATAATATTTGTAACAGATAGTCGCGAGTTCAACCAAACCGTTCTTTGACGAGGAACATGAGTTTCTTCTTGCCTTTGTATTTGAGTTTGATTTCTTGGAGCAGTGCAGCGAACTGGTGCGGGCCGTCGTGCGCCAGGGCGAAAGTGTCGCGAGCCTTACCTGTACAACAATACCATAATAATACCTGTATTAATTGTAATGAACTTGTGATTTATAGTTTAATAATTCCAATATTTTTGATATCAACTGTAAGTGATAGTGTAGTCTGGCAAAAACGTATTTTTTAACGAAACTAGTTTCATATACAACGGAATATAATAGAGTTTAAAGTTTTATTAACATTTGTATGTTCATTATCTTTAATTTACGACGGCTAACAGTTTATAAAAATATTCAATCAAATACAAAACGATGACATTGTAATCTTAATTCAAGCACGTAATTATTTTTCTCCTATATTGGGACAAGGTTCTCTTATGGCACGCCATTGGGATCGATCTGAATGCGAAAGATTTGGAAAGCAAGGAAGAAAGGCTGATGATGATGATGATGATGATGATGATGATGATGATGATGATGATGATGATGATGGTGGTGGTGATGATGGTGATGATGATGATGGTGAAGGTGATGATGAAGATGCTGGTGAAGATGATGATGATGTGTCAAGGTTTATTTTGGTTTACTTTGTTGAAGTACATACCGAGGAAGTCGACGAAGTCCGCGTAGTGTCTCGGCGAGATGTGCGCGAGTCTCGCGTGCGTGGTGGACGCGTAGGCCCGCAGCGCCGCCTCCAGCAGCGGGCGCAGCGGCGTGGGCGGGCGCGGGGGCGGCGGCCGCGCGCGCGAGCACCCCGCCGCCGCCACGCAGCAGCGACGCAGCACGTCCGACTAGAACAACATACATAATTATTATTACATATAACAGAAAGCAATCTTGTACTTTAACCTCCAATTACTGGAACGCCATTCAAATAATAAGTTGCTCTTAACAGCGCATGGCCCACTTAGCCAGTACATTAAAGCAGAATTAACGTAGTTAAGCGCAACTTATATTTAAGTTACCTTCCAGTATTCGGGCGTAACTCGTACAAATTACAAGCAAAATGCAATTTTACACCAGAACCAAAACAAAACCAGAATATTTAAAAAATGAATAACCTCTCAACTAGAATTAGGGATTTTTTTTTAGTAATAACATTTTAAATATAATCTTACATTTTCACGAGGAAATTCAATGCGTTAATTTTTTCTGAATTAAAAAATATTTAAGACGCATATACGCATTTTTGGAGTCGATATTATAACAACATACAGGGTATATCAAGACTGCTACCGAAAACGAAGCCGGGTGGTAGTTTAAGCGACTTCAGACACAATGCAACAGAAAAAGTTGCAAAAAAAAGCGACAATTTTTTTTTTGTTATTTTTTTCCTATGGCCATATTTGGGTGGTAAATACATTTTTTCCTAAAATAATAGTATATACCCTTTTATTTATGAATACTCTAAGGTATAAAAGAGTTTAAATTATTATTTTAGCAAAAACTATGGATTTACCACCCAAAAATGACGATATTTAAAAAATCATAAAAAAAAATTGTCGCGTTTCTAGGCGAAATTTTTAATTACATTGTGTTTGTAGCCACTAAAACTACCACCCGGCTTCGTTTTCGGTAGCAGTCTTGAGATACCCGGTATAACACTGGTGGTAGGTCTCTCATATGTGAGAGGCTGCCTGGATGGGTACCACCGCAATGTCTATTTCTCCCGTCAAATAGCAGTTTAAATGCACTGTTGTATTTCGGTTTGAAGGACATTGTAGCCAGAGTAACTACTGGACATATTGAGACTTAACATCTTGTGTCTCAAGATGGCGAGCGCAGTGGAATGCCAAGCATTGCTTTGTAATTCAAGGTGTTGTTTGGTTTTGCTACTGTTCATGAGCGGTCGCATCGCTTACCATCAGGCGAACGGCATGCTCGTCTCGCCATTCAATGCAAAAAAAAAAATAGGCGTATCATAGGCGGTCTTATAAACATATCTTCTATACTCTATAAAAATCTAACTGATATTATAAGTATGTGCCATTGCAAGGCCACTCTTATTAAGAAAGGGTGGGCCATTATTTTTTATGTGCAAGTCTTTTGAATAGGTTATAGAAAAGGTTGGAAAAGATCTTTCTTCAGCAATGGAAGTTTTGTGGCCGAAGATAGCGATGTGATGAAACAATATAATTGTGATGAATCTTTAGTCAAATTACAAGATATTTTTTAATTTATAATATCTGCCGCTGAGTAACTAAGTGATTTAATATTAACTAAAATTAGTTGACATTATTTAGTAAATCTAATTAAACTTTGATAAGTAATAAGGAAACTCACCAAGACAGGCGCGCATTGGACATTTTTGACCAACAACGGCAGCATGGCCTGCAACTCGGCGCGGCCCAGCGAGTGGGCTAACGCCACCGCCCAGTGGATGTCTGCTATCGCTGGGTGACTGTCCTGTAAAAACAATGTTGTGTGTTAATAAGTTACAAAGTTTTCGGTCACGGTTAATAGATGGCGCTAGGGTCTGTTATTAATCAATGATCTTGATGTCTGTCAATGGATCACCTAATCTTGGGATAGACCAATCAACCAACCAGTGCAGCGGTTTATCGACTTACTTGAATATTATTGATTATTTCAATACCAGGTCCAACCCTTACTAGGCCAGCGTGGTGGACTATATGGCCTAACCACTCTCAATTGTACTGTCGATTGTAGAGGAGGCTCGTGCCCTGCAGTGGGACGTATATGGGCTGAAATACAGATACTAACCAGGATTGCTTATTAATTCGATTGTTTATGTACATCTTATTTTTTTGGATTGATTTTTTGTAAGTACTGACATAAATTTTTGTGTTCCCTTTGGATTCCTATCATTGAGCCCTCTTACTGCAATACGGCAATTGTCCCCAAAGTGAACATAGATCTATGTTGATGATGATTTTTTTTAAGTCGTGTTTAAATAAAATAAATAAAAAATACACAGTTCTGATCTCACATTTAAATCAATTAAAGCAAAAAAAAAGACGGGTTGCACTCCGGGAGTGCCGGCAGAAGTGAAAACTTGATTATTAACGTTGAGCATGTTTGATATTTTGGAATGGTTAGGGAATAATTTTGCACCAATTGCTTTATCAGTATAAAAGTACTATCATTTATGTGGTAGAATACAATATTCATTTATTGCGCTATCGTACACAAACATGACAATTTATATTACATTAAAAATTTAACACTTTAAAACTATTACAATTATTTTACATTAAAAAGTTTATCTCTCCGAAAAATCAACTTTTATCCATAATTTCAACGACTTTTTCACCATCATCATTACCAGAACTATCATCGCCAATCTCTAAAACTGATACGATAGGTTTATGGTAGCTGAAGTAAGAAACGAACAGTTTTGATTCGAACCTATTTAAATGTCTAATAAAGACCGCATCAATAGTAGTTTTGTATTTCGTTGTGCTAAGATTGCGATCATTCGACATAGTTAAACCAAATTCATTATTTAAACATTCAATTAATAGTTGATTTTTATCGTCTGCGAAGTTTATGTTGAAATCTCCACTCAAAATCATTGACAATTCATCAAAGCTTTATAAACTGACAGCTAACTGACAGCTGTCTACTCTCCATCCGTCTTACGCTTTTTCGATCAGGTCACGTGTCCTGACGCGAGTTTAAGATTTTATACCCATTACAGAAAAAGTGCTCAACGCCGCTAAAGAAGTTTTCACTTCAAAAAAAAAAATTGGGTAAATACTAAATAGTATAGTTTGGTGTGTATACCTGGTTATAATGCAGATGCAGGTTCCTCATAGCGAGCGTGGCGAGTCGCATGGCGCGCGCGGGCTGTCCGCGCTGCTCCATGTACCGCGCCACCGCGAACAGCTGCGAGGACGCCAGCGCGCCGCGCGCCGCCGCGCCGCCCACCGCCGCGCACGCCGCCTCGAACGCGCCCGCGGAGCCTTCGCATACTGATAGCGCGGATAGGGCGCAGCCCGGCGGATCCTGTGATGTATATTAACACATATATTTCAAATGCTTAATAATTTTGTTAAAAATGATTCTGCATGTTGGACACAATCCTACGTACATTCGAACATATTATGCATCAATAACTGAGGTATTAAGGTTGTGCTATAGCAGCGAAATTATTTCCTTATACCAGAAAATAATATAGTCCCAATCGTCTATTTACCCATAAAAGATTTGTGATACTAAAATTTAAGAATATTTACGCCCGAATACTGGAACGCCATTCAAATAATAAGTTGCTCTTAACAGCGCACGGCCCACTTAGCCAGTACATTTAATCGGGATTAGCGTAGTTAAGCGCCATTTATAATTAAGTGCGTTCCAGTATTTGGGCGCTAGACACTTAAATTGGTGTTACGAATTATCTGTTTCAATCACCACACACTGAAACGGCGAAGAAAAACATAGTGAAAAAACCTGGATACCAAAGCGATTTATAAAAAAACACTATAGTATGTAAATCCACCAATCTGCGTTAGGCCAGCGTGGTGGACTATATGACCTAACCACTCTCAATTGTACTCTCGATTGTAGAGAAAGTGCCCTGCAGTGGGATGTATATGGGCTGATACAGATGTTAAGCTGTTTTAGTTGGCTTAATGTCATAAAAAGTGTAGGTAAGGAAGCTCTACATACCTTAGCAGCGCACTGCAGCGCTAGTGTCCTGGCGCACGCGCTGAGTTTCTCTTGCTGCTCGAACGTGAGGCCCAGCCGCAGCGCCGTCGCGTGCGACATGGCCGCCGCCGCCACCGGGCCGGTCGCCTCCGTCGGTGTGAACAACTCGTACCTACATCACATACATTTATTTATACTCTATTGTATGTCTTAACTATAATAATAAATTAATACATCAAAATACGGTACAAAGGGAGACAACATTTGTATTTTAATTAGTCCACTGCGGCGTACACATACGTCGCGTGCGGAACGCATGTGCGCACGCATACGCTAGATGTTATTGGCAGACGTAATACGGTTGAACAGTTAAGTCTGTTAGGAATATTGTAACGGGATAATTACTAGCCCGAATTTGTAGTTTATAGTTTATACTAATCAGTTTAAAAAAATCCGAGCGTGACTTTTGTGTTTGTATAACTAACGCACGAAGTATGAAGTATTGAGTGTTAAATGTAGTAGAAATGTAAGTAATAGTTTGTAATACGTACCAGTTTTGCATAATAGAGAGCAGCGCGTCGAGTCCGAGCTCGGTGGCGCAGGTGACCAGCCAGCGGACCATCTCGCGTCGCCGCCAGTTTACGGAAGACAGCGTCATCCTTAACACCTGCAGAAGCAATTGAAAAATTAATTTTGCGCTTATTTTTTTCACCATATTCGACAGTAATTTAATGTTCTCCGTGCTCGATGACAGTGATTTAATGTTATTTTTCTACTTTTTACAGAATTGAGCAACCAGGATCCTATATTAATTCCTATTATGTTGTAAATACTAGTACAGACAATGCGATCAAAGTTTGTTACGGGGTATGTGAAAAAACCAAAGAGTTAGGGTGAAGATAGTATTATTGCTTATTAGTGAGTAGGATACATAGAATTTGTTTGTACGAAACATTTAGTTTCATCATCATCATCATCTTAGTCTCAGGAAGTTTACTGCTTAACATAGTCCTCCCTCAATGATCTCCACATCGACTTGTTAGAAATGGTCTGCTATCAACGAACATAACATATAAACATTTAATTTGTGGTATTTTTCATCCAAGGATGTCTATTTAGACCTGTCGGAAGTGGTCCCCAGCAAAAATAAACATTTAGTTTGCGGTATATTATCTACTATTGTGATATGTGTTCAATGAGTGAGTATAGGGGTATATGCACGGTGGTTTAACTTAGAACAAACAACGACGAATTATAATCATCGTTTTTACTAACTTAACACCAGAGGGCGAAAAAATCGTTGGTTTGTACGGGTTTCTCCATTTTACGTAGATTGTATTTTACGCGGATATTATTGGCCCTAAATTACTTTTAACAGCATTGATTAGCTTATTTGCTGATAAGTTAATTTTAAAACAATTATTAAATTTATTAAAATGCATACACATGCGGAAATGAGAATTGTTATGTTCACATTTCTATACAGAATAATTTGTTTCAAATAGAAAAAATTCAAATCGATTCTGTTAGATCTTATTCAGGTCCAAACCTCCCTAAATCTTTTCTTTTCGTATATAAAAGTAATGAAAGTAAGTATAGATATATTACTGGATTGTTTTTCTTACTTAACGCCAGAGGGCGCCTTGAATTGATTGAGTGACGTCTCTATCTTAGTATGTAAAATGTACTCTGTGGGTATATGTATATATATATATATCCCTATATGCGTTATGTGTACATGTGTATAGTAATGACCTGCAATCCAAGTTCAAACGCGGCAGCAAGCAGATCCCTGTGATGATGCGGCGCGTCGGGCGGCGCGGCGTGTCTCAGCGCGTCCTGTGCCAGCCTGAACAGCTGCGCGGCGGAGCGCACGTGCCGCTGCGCCGCCGCGAGCGCCGCGCGCAGCCGCGCCGCCGAGCCCCGCGCCGCGCCCAGCAGCGCGCTCGCCAGCGCCGCCTGCTGCTGCTCCGCGTGCTGCAGCGTGTGCCACGCGCCGGTGCTGCCCGCGCTGCTCGCAGACCCGGTGTCTAGGGTGTATGCTTCTTCTACCATTGGTAATCTGGTGGGAATATTTCATGTTTATTTACAATATTCACACTATATAAATATATAATAATAAAGTGAATTTAAACCTGTTTTATTATCTGTACAAATCATTGGTAGTCATATATTGACATCATGTCAACTTTAAAAATATCCATAAATGTTCAATTTAAACTCAATTAGCAATGCTCGAGAATAACGAACGTTTAATGCACATCGGATAATACAAGATTTATTTTTTTAAACTGACTACATTCAAGAAGCGACATGATTTTAACACTAGCTGACATTGTGCGAGGTCGAAAATTTCCAATATTACAAACAGTTGCAAAATATTACACACATACTTTACACAATATTTAATTAAACATCTAATTAATTTGAGTAGCTAACCTCATAGCCCTCAACCCGACTCGATACGCCAGATCGGCATCAGAAGGCAGCAGCGTGAGGAACAGGTACCGCGCGAAAGTGTGCGCGGGCGCGGCGCGCGGGTGCACGCGTGCGCCGAGGCAGGACGCCGGCCCGCCCGCCAGCAGCGCCCGCGCCACGCGCGCGCACACGCCGCCCGCCGCCTCGCCCTCCACGCGCTGCAGCTGGCTGATCAGCCGCTCCTCCTTTACACGTACATACATATATTTTACTAGCGGCCCGGCCCAGCTTCGCCCGGGTGCAAATAGATTTCTGTACAATAATATGTACGTATTATACATATAAACCTTCCTCTCGAATCACTCTATCTATTAATAAAAACCGCATCAAAATCCGTTGCGTAGTTTTAAAGATTTAAGCATACAAAGGGACATAAGGATAGATTAGCAAGCTTATAACGGCTTTCACACACATACACACCTTGTGTATTTTAACCCTTATATAAGCGGCTATCACTATAAATGTGATCACGAAGTCTGTTATTTTATCACGCCAATAAAAAGGAAAAAAACAGCAATTATATTAAAATCACACCATTCATAAGGATTTTGTTTTGATATGAAACGATCATTGTATTTTGTGAGAGAATACATTTTGCAACGCCATGCTTACGTTAAGATTTTCTGTTAGACATATTATTATAACTGGCGATGTAAAACTAACCTGTTTGCAGTACCGCTCCTGTGCGTACAGACCGCTGGGCAGCATGCGCTGGACGCCAAGCCCTAGAAGGGCAGCTTCCAGGGCTAACGCGAGGTACGTCTCCTCGGGGTTTTTACTACCAGCTACAGGCACGTGTTGGTATCTGTGGACGAATAAAATTATTAGCTTTAGATAAAGGTTGAGTTTTTTTCCTGGGACTATTTATTATGATAATTTTTTTTAATAAAATCTATTTATATTTATTGTATATATGCTCAGACTCTTTAATGTCACATCGTTAATTTCAGTTTACATAAATCTTATTCGAACCTCACTATATATCAAACTGGATATTTTGATCCTTCGAGCCGGACATTTAAAGCAATTCTTACCTTGGAGGTAGTCCGGTATTGGGTTCTTCATCTAAATAGGCAGTGTGCAGTCTGGGCGAGGCTCGCTGGTCGTCGGGCGCGAGACACGCGTCCGCCAGGCACTCGTATACACACCAGATCGCTTCCAGCGTCCAGCCCGTCCAACATCTACTGTCTGGGGATAGAAAAATTACATTAAGTATTATAGGTTAAGATAGTGTGAAAATAGTACTACTCGTATACTACGACACAAGTCTATTCCCTAAATATGATAGTATACAAAAGATCTCGAAGGACTGTAGTACTGTACTTATTCGATGCAGCCGAATGTATCTGCCGAGCTAGCAACCAACCTATCTAGTACGCATTCTATAGGTAATCCATGTACTCGTGTAAAAATATAATTAATTTATCTAAGCAATTGTCGTTTCATTACTCACTACCGAGGTCACGATCCATACAGTACTGTAACTATAGCCAATGGCGCCGGGTACGCGCGAGTAATGTTTCCGATAAAGAGTATATCGCACCTCCGGTGCAACAAAGTCATTTATGCAAAAATTGCAAGGTATAAAGAAGATATAAAGAAATAATTTTATATTATTAAAAATATTACATGGTCATAACATTTTTAACGGTTTTTTAACGGTAAATTCAGAGTTGATATTGTGATAGAAGCTGTTCAACTTGTCTATGTCTTGAAATATCATATTTTTATACGATGTCAAAGATTCAAATGTATTTCCTGAAAAGTTGAATTTTTGCAAAAGTCACATTGTTGCACCGGGGGTGTGATATGTTGCATCCCTGTCCCTCACCTCGTCCGATACACCGGTGCGAGTGAGACAGCGCGCACGTGGCGGCGCTGGAGAGGCACGCGCCGCTGTCCATGTGCGCGCACACGAGCGACAGTTTGACTCGCTCGCCGCACGCGCCGCCGCACGTGTCGGGCCCCGCGCACGCGCGCGCGACGTCGCCGCTGGAGGACGCCTCGCCCGCGCCAACCTCCTCCCAACGCTGTTGTGCCACTTCCTAGGAGAAGGGGGTAGTTGGCATTAGTCAGGTAGCGAGAGAATTCTATCATGGAATTCAAGAAGGGGGTATTAGACATTAGCAAGGTATTAAGAGAACTTCAACATGGTTTTCAGTTAGTAAAAACATCTAGATGCGCAGTGGAAAGATGCACTTAATTCAATAGCGTTTTCGACAGACATACACGTTGTGCTATTTCCTATAAAAAGATGGGGGTATAAGCATTACTGTAAAAGTTACATCAAATAATTCAGAAACAGTAAAGTCGTCTGCATGCCCTGCGGAAAGATGTGCATGAGTCAATAGCGATTTCGATATGAACGACAGAACGCGTAGTCTAGTGCGTCGTAGATGTCTATTAAATAATACGCAGGTTTCCATATAGGTACAACAGAAAGTAGGTAAGAGATGAGTTTCTTCAACTTGAAAGACCAGTTCTGGATTCACGGCCATCACGGAGTAGAAATGAAAAACATACATCGAGCATTTATATGAGCCGTACCTGTCGGTGCCTCATGGCCCTGGCGGCGCTGACGGCCAGCCTGAGAGCGGCCGGGGCTCGGCCATGCGCCCGCAGCGCCTCTATACGAGCGCCTACTACGGGCAAATGCTCTGTAACAAACAATCATTTCCTTTAACAACATCACTCGATATTTTTATAAATAAAATTTCTCTATCAGCCTGTAATATTATACAGCAGGTCAAGGTGGAATTCAAGGTGGTTCACGGGTCACTTCAATACAGCCAAAAACATATTTATTTATTTATAACAAATATCACGTCCAGCCAAGGCCAACGCGATGCTACATTAATATAAACTAGATCCAAAATAGAATTAACAATTCGAACAAAAAATGAATTACAAAAACTACCATAATTCTTCTATGATTCGTGACATTTTAAAACATTTTTGAGGCACCTCCGTGGATTTCGGATATTCTATTTACTCACCGTGCCACAGCGGTTGTCCCAGCTCGTTGAACTTGGGGTATGGCTGCAGCGTGGCGGCGCTGGACCCGCTGGCCTTCTCCGGCTTCTCAGGGTCGCAGTACTCGTCGCTGCCCAGGATGTTCTTCAGGTGTTCGTTCTCCCACGATATGTCCACCGCGTCTAGAGCTCTGAGATAATGGAAAGGTATTCATTAGCTAGAAGTGACAATTAAAATTAAAGGAGAACGCCTTTGATCAAATATACACTACAGTATAAGAGCCTGAAAAATTTAACTTACTTATGGAAGACTGTCCGGGGAGTTAACTGCGTGGTCGTCCTTTGGTTGTGCAGTCTTAATCTCTTACTTGCTCTCCTGTACTCTCTTTCATAACTGTGAATAAAAAAATAATAAATAGATTAACAAAAACGCCATTTAGCTTCCGTTGCGCAGTCGGTTAGACGCCGCCTGTGAATCGGGAGGCCGCGGGTTCGGTCCCCGCACCGAGAGAAATGTTTGTGCGGCCCACAAATATTTCTTTCGGGTCTGGGTGTTTGTGAGACCGACAAGTCTCTCGCATTTCCTGATACCCACGACACAAGACTTCGATCTTAATATGGGGTCAGGACTATATATATGTAGGTTATGGGTGTTATTTATTTCAGTGTTAAATCGATTCTACTTGTCAAGACGTTGAACCCTTGTTTTTCTGTGGTCAAAATATACATAAAAGGACTGTATATTTGTAATCATATATTTAATGCAACATTTTCTATTCAACTTTACAAACCCTAAAGGCTGTTTAAAATGGTTGACTTACTTGTTAGGTCTAGATTCTTCATCAGAACTCTCTGAATGAGAGTGCATCTCCCTCCTCTGTCTCTCCCTGTCTCTATGTCTTTCTCTGGAGTTCGCAGATCTATTATACAATAGAATAACTGCTGTTAAAACAATTACTTTGAATTGAAAACTTAAAGCACATATGAACATTAATTACAGGATATTATACTTTACTAAATATAAGAAAAATACATTGTAAATAACAGGATAATTATGTATTTAATTAACCTACTACATATTTCAAAGTATACTTAAAAACATTTTTAACTGACTTCAAAAAAAGAGAAGGTCCTCAATTCGACTGTATGTATTTTTTTATGTTTGTTATTCTACAATCATATCGTGATTAAACATAAGACAAGTTAATTACATACTGCGTTACACTCTTTTCAAGGAGTACCTCAAAATTTCAAATTAAATAACATACGGCTTGGAGCAACATATACCTATCTCTCTCTTCACGCTCCCGAAGCCTCTCTCTGTCCCTGTCTTCCCTGTCTCTATGCCTTTCTCTGTCTCTGTCTCTGTGGTCCCTGTCGCGATCTCTCTCGTTACGTTCCCGTTCCCTTGCGTACTGGAATAGAAAAAAACATGTTTATTATCTTATTGAAGGTGATTATTTTGAAAACATGTACATATACAGTATACAGGGTTTTGGAACTTATTAGACAATGTTTCGGCGTATGAGAAATTGTATCCTCATTAAGAATTCTTCAGCTTATTTTTTTAAATGTGTAATTATAAATGAAGGCCTTTCAGACCTTCGATCAAATACACAGATCGAAGCATCAGAATTGTGTGATTAAATTTCAGGTGAAATATTGATTTTACCTAGAATATTTAGATGTTAACTTCATTATAACAGCATGAGTCTTTGAATTTTTGTCATGAGGTTATATGTATTTGAAAATCCCAAAAGCTTAACTGTATCTGTGGAGTCAAACTGTTTAATCAGATTTCTTTATATGAATAAAATGTATTTCCCGATTCAAATAAAAATCTATTTAAACTTCACTCACCAAAGGAAACGATCTGTAATCAGGATCTTCAGTAGGACAGACCTCGACAGCGGACCACTTCTCTAGCAAATGCCTCCACTGCATCCTATGGTGTTTGTTACTGCCTGGGTCTAGTACTATGCTGACCCACAGGGCTCCTAGCTGCTCCCACAACTGCCTGCACTTCTCAGTCATGGGCGTGTTTTGGTTTCGCCACAGGAGTAGCCTAGGGTCGGAGAGAAATTGCTCTGTCATCAGCATTAGCATGCGTGGACCGTTTGAGTCTTGCGCCCTGAGCATCTCACGAACCTGTCAATTGTAATTGTTGCTTTAATTTGATAAAGTGAAGTATTTGTTGATGGAGTAGGGGGTGGTAGTTAAATTATAAGAGGTATGACAAGGATTTCCTAGTCATATTACCGTTAGTTGTACCTATTTTTTCATATCCAAAAATAAATAAGTATACGAATGTAATTATTGATTAGTATACAATAAAAACACTTTTCATATTCTTTAAAATATTTTTAGGGAGGAAATGATATATTTATTTATTTGATTGGGGACTGGGGTGTTAAAATAATATTATAATCTTACCTTAGAAAATAATGAATTTAACTGCTTATTTGCATTGTAGTAGGTCCCCTGTAATAGATACGCTCGCACTTGTTCGCAGACCTAGAACAAAATTAACATCCATTAGTAAAGTACAAACATAGTTCTCATTATACTGATTTTAACTAGCATACTAAAATACGTTAAGGACAGATGATGAAAACTATATCTTTGCAAAGATTTTTTTATTTGCAATGTACGGCGGGCCGAACATGCCAGTCTCCTGATTGTAAGCGCTACAACTATTAATGGACAGTAGCATAACCAAAAAACACCATAAATTACAAAGCAATGCTGGCATTCCATCGCACTCGCCATCTTGAGTCATAAATTGTCTTTTGATACTCTTAACAACAAGAAGAAATTATCCAAAATATATTGCTTAATCAAGTCCACCAAGCTCATCTAAAGGAGAATGTCCATTCACAGTATCGGTAAAAAATATCAATGATCACGATATTGACATTGCTTAAAACTAATTATAAAATTTTTTATGCTTTGGCCTAAAACATTTTCTTGCTTTATACCGTGTGACAGATTTTAATTAAATTAACTATCATTAAAGGAGAATGCCCATTGTACTATGAAACTTATGAAGGTCGTCCTTAACCGTTTTTCTGTTCTATCCCGAACAACAGACTTATAAAATGAAGTAATTATCATCAAGATTATCGTCCTCACTTGCTGTTCATCCAGGTGCCAGGCGTGGTGGGCGTCTGGCGGCGGGCCAGCGGTGGGGTCTGGCGCTCCGCATATCCTGTTGATGGCTGAGCGCGCCTGCAGCACCTCGTCGGCCAGCCTCTGCGCAGTCGGCAGGACCTCCGTGTGGTGCTCCGCTATCAAGTACTGCACGAACTTCTGCAGCTGCTGACGGTCCATCTGTAGTAGCGTCTCTGGAATTGAAATAATAATAATAATAAGTTCATTGTTAATTTTTAACAAAAGGTACAAAGATATAGATAAAAAGCACTAGACCCCACACTAGGATTCCCTTTGTAGTCATTCGTCCAATACAGAATAATAATACGCCTGATGAAAAACTTAGAGCAATCTTTATTGGATTGTCGTAGACACTTGATCTGACATCTTCATTGAATGCCTCCGGCGCAGTTGGTTAGGCGCCGACTGTGAAACGAGAGCCTGCGGGTTCGATCTCCGAACCAACACATATGTTTGTGAGACCGAAAAGTCTCTCGTAGTTTCCGATACCCACGAATCAAGACTTATTGATTTTAATATCGATGACTATGCATGTGACACGGCTGGGTGTATTCATTTATCAGAGTGTTTAAAAAAGAGGACGTCAACAAAGACTTTTTAGTTATATGTAGACTCCCTTTCCGTAAGTTACTTTAGCTGCCTTGATTTGACACTCGATTTCACTTAGTTCCAAGATTAATGAACTGGCAAAAGATGTCAACTAAATGCCGCAAAATAAAGTAAAACGGAAACGTTTATTATTAGCAAAAACACATCGAAAAACAGATGAAATCAAGTATCGAGGAGTCAATCAACAGATTCATACAAAACCAAAGTTGAAGGTCTTACTAGTAAATTGTATGATCCTAATCACAGCAAACTTGAACATTCTGTTATACCAATGATTTATAATTTCATGTTGTTTTAGTATGTACTGACCTGATATGGGCACCCGCAAACGGACGGAGTCTGCGTTTCTGATGCGGTACAGCGCCAGTGCCACCACATGCTGGCACCAAAATATGTCCCGCGCCTCGCAGCTGCATGTCACGCCTGTTATCTTGCATCTGTACACGTAAATATGTTCTTAGATAATTTATATCTAAATACAAAGCTATAATACAAGACTGCCTTGGTGGCCAAGTTGTACTAGGGTACAGTTACAAAGCTAAGGTCTCGGTTTAAAATCCGGGGTTGGGAAAAGTGATATTGGACTTTTCTATTCATTATCAGCCCAGGTCAGGTATTTTTGCCCGATATGGCGATAGGCTTGCCACATATCACAACGTAGCTGCCCTTAAATTGAAATCTACATTTGAATAACTACATACGTATAGCGGGTATGAGATATCAGTATGGATATTGCTTGTTAAATAACATTAATTACGATGATCGTCTTCGCAACGAACTCAATTCATATCTTCCGAACTGGCAGCAACTAGCATCTGACCGGGATAAATGAAAGGAAAGGACAGATACCATAATATTGGATTGGAAATAGCTTACGAATAACATAATAATCGCTTATCACCACCAGTGATGAATGAAACCCATAAGCACTCAATACAAAGTTATAATACAAAATATCTGTTTGTTCTTTTGATCTGTAACAAGACTTTTGTTGAAAGGGTATTTAAATTATTTTTTTAAACGGAACATCAGCGTCACATATTATAATTTACACATATTGTGTACTACAATTGAAGTAGTTATCAATAAATTACTAGTCAAGTTCATTGTCACTTGCGATAGGTTAACGTCGCCTAATGCAACTATACAAAGCTATTGTTCTACGAACACAGACATTTAGTGACGTGTTAATAAATATCGATAAAGAATACATACAACTTGTTCTAATGACTGCTAATAACGAGATCCGTGTTAGACCAGAACTCTGACATTATGCAACACACATCCTTGTGAACGATCTATTAGTTATACAGGGTATATCAAGACTGCTACCGAAAACGAAGCTGGGTGGTAGTTTAAGCGACTTCAGACACAATGCAACAGAAAAAGTTGCAAAAAAAAGCGACAAATTTTTTTTTGTTATTTTTTTCCTATGGCCATATTTGGGTGGTAAATACATTTTTTCCTTAAAATAATAGTATATACCCTTTTATTTATAAATACTCTAAGGTATAAAAGAGTTTAAATTATTATTTTAGCAAAAACTATGGATTTACCACCCAAAAATGACGATATTTAAAAAATCATAAAAAAATATTGTCGCGTTTCTAGGCGAAATTTTTAATTGCATTGTGTTTGTAGCCACTAAAACTACCACCCGGCTTCGTTTTCGGTAGCAGTCTTGAGATACCCGGTATATACGTATACTAACATTTTCTATTAACATCATCATCTTCAGTATCTCTTTTACCAAAAACAATATGTAGAAGTCTTTAAAGGAAGAATCTTTGTGGATGTTTTTGGTTCATATAGTTTGTGATTATATTATGTGATTCCCAGTTGGGATAGTAAGGGTCAGCGCAGACTGGGACAGCATGGCAAAGGATTTAATATTTACCAAAGGATATTAAAACTTATCTGGTGGGATTACGACACGAATTTCATAGTTTTAAATTTATGCAGTGGCATCAAATGGCATTTCTCGATGCCGTGATATCAATTTAGAAAAAAGAAATGTATGTCATATTTCCACTGGATAAGCTTGAATATCCTTTGGCATTTCCATGGCATCTTGTTTTGCGCTAGCTTTGATAGTACTTTAGTTTCTAAAGATACCAGTAGACGACTCAAGCTATGTTTGATAATTATCGAAAGGAATGACATCTAATTGATAGATATGAATGTAAAATAATAAATTATCATTCTTTCCACGCGTAAAATTGATATTTCGGAGATAAAATTCACGCTAGATTCTCATAGCTATTCTCTATTATCGCTGTCCAAACGGAACCGACTACAATTTAAATATAGCCAAACTTTATAAAGTAAATACTGCGTAGCCAGACGTGAAATTACTTTCCTTTTAAAAGAAATATCCTTGGCGAGTCTTGAGCCGAATCAGATGATTGTGGCCTTTTCATAGGAACGACAAAGTTATAACAAAAGCTATTGTTAGCACATCGGAGTAAAAATACCTTGCGCACACAATAGGAGCGCGATGGTGAACCCTGCATCTGTTTTTTGATTATTCTGGTGTTTACTGAGCCGAAGGGGTGAACCGTGAATGATGCACGTTTTAGTAGTGTCGGTTATGTCCGGGGTTCGGTGGCAATGTATTGATTGTTATCAGTCTCGTTTTGATTTCAATGACTGATGATTCGGATGCTTTTCCAGTCTTGATTTGTATCTAAATCCATGAAAATCTATTTGAGATCATGATAATTCATCAATTTTGAATTTATTTCTTGGCACTAAATAACTATTTTCCCGAATATGTATTTGTAGTTTTGTATAATTAAACTAAAATACTAAACTGTAAAACACTGTACTGTGAAAAAACCTGCCTACAAATATAAAGTACTATTTTGGATGGTAAAAAGTTTAAGACCTGCAATATAAACTACCAAACCAATTGTCGTAGAAATAATGAATGTATATGATGTACAAAGTATAGTGATTAATATTTACCTGTCAAAAGATACAGTGACCCTGTACAGTCTCTCCGGTTCGGAGCAGGGCGGCACGGCGGCCGGCGCGCGAACCACACCGCTCAAGTGAAAACCTGAAGCAAAAACATATTGTGTTAATATAATGAATTGAATGCTGTAGTAACAGCATCAAAAAGCACAATATTACTTGTTCTCGATAAATACAGAATTATCCAGTAGCTGATTAAGGAACAGACTGAACCAACTATCATGACATTCGTCAAAATTCTAGTGCTTTTGGTGTATTGAGTTTTTTTAGACAAAATTAAGAAACATAGTACATATGTGTATTCTATAGAATAATATAACTTATTAGTTTTATCAATGTTTGGCTCGCATGAGAAAAAAACAATCAACAACATGAAATGAACAAGTCCGTTTAATTTATCTAAATTAACGGACTTCTAGGTTCGAATAATGGCGCTGGATAATTTCAAAGTAGATCTGAATTGTAATTAGTTTCGATTAAACCACACAATGAAATTTTTCTATCTGTCAGTCCAATACAGGGCAACTCCACGGTTGAACTATTTTAGTTCACACTGGCTAATGCGATTTGGAAAGCTTTATATACTTTTGCATTTTTGTAGGAGTCTCGTTGTGATTCTTTCTTTCAACATTTAAGCGGCCATAACTAAGTGTCAATGCATATTGTATAATTAAATTCGAGAATTCAGAGGAGTGCACGGCTCCATCCTGCAACTCACATCTAGATTCTAGGTTCTAGGCAATTACGCAGGCAATTCCATTCGTTCCCATAAAGTAAAATAATGTAAGCAAATTAAAACGCCTTCTGGACAGACCAGATTACCAGATAGCCTCTTTTCTCACATCAATTTGCATGACTACTTAATTCAGTTGTGTTAAACCTCATTAAAACTTTCGAAAATCGATTGCAGAGCGGATAAAGGAAGCGAATTAAAGAGCCTTAGTGACAGATATTAAAACTCCTTTCTCACGGTGTGCATGATCACGACATAATTTGAATTCTGGTAGGGTCGACAGACAGCATAAAAGATTGTATTACTATTCACAATTTATTTAATGTAGTGTACGGTTTTGAAAGCGGTGACACAGCGGGTATCGAATCGCGGATTCGGTTACCAAATCATAACATTATTTTGGGATTCAGATTTATGTTTTCAAGTCTGAGCGTTGTAAAAACAATAATCTTAAAATTATTCCAAACTCGTAAAATAAACTTGTTGTGGTATCAGAAATAAATGTTGGAGAAATAGTAATTTTAGTCCATAAACTGAAAATAAAACATTTTGAAGTAATTTATAAAACAGGAAAGTCTATATCGGTATTCAAACATAAAGCGCAAACATCGACGTGTGTATATCAATAAATTTTAACGACTCCAAACTGTTAATATTTGAAAATAAACCAGTACAAACATAGCAGTTTACAAAATGATTACTAAGTTTACTGTTTCACGTTAGACGTTCAACGTGGACTGTGATATTTTTGAATCTAATACGTTATTTTTTTAAATATAACAGAACAATGCTAGTAGCTAGTGATTTTTAGGCCCAGGATAAATACGGGTGGCGTTGACGTCAATCTCAAAAGCGACGTACTGCACTCATAAACCTGTCAAGCGTGGCGAATATTGCCAAAATCTCCGATACGAATTCAGAAATCCTTGGGAGGTTATTAAGGTCATAAAGGACTTATTGTGACTGAAAATGATGATAAATTATCTCTCGACAAGGACAGAATTATAGTTTTCCCTTTTTTATCTCCCGCAACTGTCATGTGTCTTACAGAGCATAGTAAAACCCAGAGAGAGTAATGAGTATCAACAAACAAGAGACGATTAAATATCTGTCGTTATTTCCCATTTTCATGTAAGTGTAATTCCTCTTTCACGCCCACTTTAAAGAACAACAAGATTATATGAAGCAGAAAACGTGTGGGCGGTCGTTTCACAGCCTAATGGCGCGGCAGATATACGAAAATCTGTTCCAAGAATAGACAATTTCGTGAGAATATTGTGTAATCTACAATAGTACAAGAGGTACCCACGTTCAGTGAATTCTAAGTATTAAACTATAATCTTAACTCTATTTGAAGGAAAATGTTTTAAGGTTACGTTGGGTGAATTTCTTGGAAATTATTATGAGGGCTTTAATTTGGAGTTCTGCATAGATTTGTATCCTTGAACTAATTAAAGGTTTACGGGTATTTGTTTTCACCAAGGAAAACTTTGTGTAGTTAACAACATTCCTTATTTCATTTCCATTACAATTCTAGGAAATGGAATTGTGAATAGCTGCCTTGAATAATACATATAGTTTTATTATAGTATTCTTTATTTTGCATGTAACAAAGCATCAACGCCCTTACGGAAGTAAATTGCTGTTGATGAACGATTATGACAATTTAATATCAGTCTGCTTTGTATATCTTTGAAGCGCAACACCTTAAAAAAGATTCCAAAATTAGAAAATTCCCAAGAAACGAATTGATTAAAACATAGATCCATTCAATACGCCAACAATAGGGCATTTAAAAAGTGCAGAATGATTTGGACACGTCATTTCACGACCTCACGAACACGAAAGAGGTTCCAGGTTTCTCAAAGCGTTCTTACAATAACACGCACCCCAGTTTTTGGTACGGTCACAGAATGTTCACGCCGTTCTCTACGAGACTCGAAAGCAATCGATTCCGATTCGTCAAGCTTTGAAATACGAACTGGATGATTTTGTGCGCACGGTGCGTTTTTTTTTCTAATTTGTTTTTATTGGCAAAAAGAATGCTGCCAGTTTTTTATTTGCAGACTGCGAAAAAGATCGACATAGCGAAAATCGAATGTAATTCGTTTCGAAACCGTTGAAATGCTTATTAAAATATTACTAAACTCACATTGAATGTTCAGGTTTGTAATAAGACGCATGTCCAATCGCAACACAAAACAATTTGAAACCAATTTATTTACATTTCTAACGTGGCCAAACGGTGTAAAAATGGAGAAAAAAGAAATAATTATCGATTATCGGGCACGGAGAACGAATTCGCTTTTTATGCCGCGCACTATCAATCAATTACTCAACTTTACAAAACTATTCGGTGCGATAAATCGAAGCGTACCGACGGCAAATTTCGATTGTGCGACGAAAATAACGAGCGTTGGCCATTGTGACGCAAAAAGTGCGATTTAAAGTTGCCGCAATAATGGTTGTACTTTGCGAGCAACCTCCAATTTATATTACAATCGTTATTCCCAAGAATTAAAAATCAATTTTGCACGAAAATTATAGGTAAGGTCAAGTAAACCTCCTTTGATAGTGATTACAGAAACTGGCAGTCAAGGAAAGAATAGACTTTTGCTTTTTTTTATTTTGAAAAAGGAATAGTTGTACAGCTGCAGACGAGAGATGGATTCCAAGGCCCATTAGTTAACATGAGTTTTGTTAGTGTTGTGTTACGTATTGTTACGGCCAATAGATTGGATGTTTTCTCAGCTGCGTCGTGCTTGTTTTGATCTTTATCTTTCAACGCATTAGTTTAGTTGGACCAAAATCTAACGTGCTCGTATCGTATTCTTTAAGAATTAAATGCGTATACAGAGCAAATACATTTTGACACAAAAACGCGATTCTAATACCAGACTTATTATTCAAATCGCCAAGGCTTTCAAGGAATATTAATGAAAAAAAAACCATAATTGAAATAATGCGATTATTTTCATATTAATTAATTAATTACAGATTTAAATAAAGCATAGATAGTTAAATGCACGCAAATATTTGTAGATCTAGAGACGTCTCTGCTAACTACAGCTGATAAAATCTTGGGAAAAGTGCGGTGCAAACCACGCTAACTGCGAGACAAAAACCTTTTATGTGTAAATTGTAAGGGACAACATATGGCTCTTTCAAAATTTGTCCCCTATATATTAAAGAAAGACGAATCCGGGAGATCATGGCAGAATTCAACTGTACATATAAAAAGGCCTTGACAGTTTATGTCCCACCTTCACCCACCCCTCGTAACGTACCATATAAGCCATCGACATCATTTATAAGCCAACATACACCCACATTTGCGAAGATCATCTCAAATACAAAGGAACACATTTATGAAAATCAAGAAAATAATACGCCTCCAACCAGACAAATTAAACACCCGAAAAAGAAACAACGCAATTTAAAAGACATCATAACTGAATGGCAATCAAATATTGAAGAAGAAGTGGAGACACCGCAATGTAATGAAGACCCAACTTACCAGTGCTCTCAAGTGAGCAGACAAATAGGAAACAGCAGAAACGAAGGTTACTTGTAAAGAACTGTTATATCGTTTAAAAGACGTAATTTTTCTTAAAAACTGTTCTTTTGAAGTCAAATTTAGAAAAATATTGAAATTGTGTATCGAATGGATTATACTTTTAGTAGTGGATAATATTTCTGATTTCCCAATGTTGCAAATGATTGTTAACTTCTTTGATGGCTAATAACGAAACGTGAAAGTTAATATAATTCACTGGAATGCCCAAAGCCTCAAACCTAAATTATTGGAATTCTCGCAATTGTTAAACATGAATAAAATACACATAGCAGCTATTTCCGAAACTTGGCTAGAACCTGATAGCCCTCTTAAAATAAGCCAATACAGTATATTTCGTAACGACAGAGACGATTCGTATGGTGGCGTAGCTATTATAGTTCACAAGTCTATTAAAACTCAGCTTGTAACTCTTCGGACTTCTAATCCTAGTATAGAAGTACTCTGTGTTAAATTTTTTAATTACCCTTTATTAGATAACGTAATTTCAGTTTATTGTTCTCCATCGGCTAGAACTAGCCAAGCGGCAATCCGCGGACTGTTTATTTTCTTTATTTAGTAAGAAAACAATAATACTAGGTGACTTTAACGCCCACCATACGAATTGGTCTCATAAATTGGACACTAGAGGCTTACAATTTTTGACTCTCTTATAGATAGTAGTTATATAGTATTGAATGATGGCAGCAAAACACGTGTAAAATTAGTAAATAATGTCCTGCAGGAATCTTCACCGGATTTGTCCTTGGTCACATCGGATATTGCACTTAACTTTAACTGGAAAGTATTAAACGAATCTCTAGGAAGTGATCATTTGATCATACAGTTGTCTTCCGAATGTTGTATGGATAGAAACACCGCTGTTAAAAGAAATTTTAAAAAAGCTGACTGGGTCTCCTATAAACTATGTCTAGAAGAAATGTTCTCAAACCTTATCCTTCCTGAAGATCCTCAAAAAGCATACGATGTTTTTGTTGACTATTTAAATTTAGCGGTGGATATACATATACCTTTTATAAAAATATCGCAAAATCCAAATTCAAAATTTAGACCTAAATCATACTGGAATGCTGAAATATCAAAGGCAGTGGCACTTAGGAGATTAGCTTTGACTAATTTTCGCAAAAATCCAACTCCTTCAAATTGGGATCTTTTACAAAATAAAATTAAAGTTGCTAAAAAATTAATAAGGCAAGCCAAGTCTGCTGAGTGGATGGAGTTTTGTTCCTCAATTGACCGTTCAACATCTGCTGCCCAATTGTGGCATAAAATGAAATGGATAAAAGGATACAAATTACATATAAATGTTATAGATTCGACAAAGCAAATGGCTTACTACATAGTCTTACTCCTGATTTCGTTGAACCTAATCAACCGCAATTTTCTTTACCCAACCATACCTTGGAGAAGAAAATCTCTATGCAGGAGTTAATTAAATGTATTAAAACGAAGGATACATCTCCTGGATTCGATGGTATTTCTTACTCCATGTTAAAATCCCTACCAGATAACGGCAAAGAAATTCTCCTTTTAATTTTTAACAAATGCTTGTTGTTTGGTTTTGTACCTAATCAATGGCGGGAAATTTACGTGATAGCAATCCCTAAACCGGGGAGAAAACCTGAGTTGATCTCGTCACTAAGACCAATCTCGTTGTTATCGTGTCTTTGTAAGGTATTTCACTTGATTATTAACAGAAGGCTTGAATGGTGGTGCGAAAAGCATAATATGTTTTCACCAAATGTTGTAGGATTTAGGAAATCAAAAGGTTGTTTAGATAGTTTAGCTAGTTTAGTATGTCGCATTCAAAGGGGATTTTCAGAAAGGTTACAAACGGTCACTTGTTTTTTTGGACATTGATAATGCCTACAACAATATAGATATCGTAGCTTTACTATCAATTTTAGACAAAATTAATGCCGGTTCAAAAATATGTCAATATCTCTGGAATTTTTTTTGAAATTAAGGTACCTTAAGATAAAATCTGTTGATGGTTATTTGACTAGAAATACGTGTCGGGGTCTTGCGCAGGGGACCCTCTGTCCCCGTTATTGTTCAATGTGGCAACAATAAACGTTTGTAAAAATATTGAAAAGGATGTATTTATATCGCAATATGCAGATGACTTGGTTTTGTACCATACCAGTCAGTCTGTTTTAGTGAGTACCAGAATATTACAAAATTCCTTAAATAATCTAAATTATTTATTAACTAATTTAGGACTAACGATATCTCCAAATAAAAGTAAAGTATGTATCTTTAGAACTGGTTATAATAACGAATATGCAAATTTAGTAGTAAATGAAATGGCGCTAGAAAATATTAAATATTTCAAATATCTGGGAGTATGGATTGATCGGAACTTAAGATGGATAAAACATATAAATGAAATTAGAGAAACATCATTGAAATTTTTAAATATATTTAAAGTACTTGCTGGATCCAATTGGGGTGTACATCCTTTACACTTACGACATTTATACATTTCTATCGTTAGAAGTAGAATTGACTATGCAAGCTTTCTCTATGACACTAGCTATACATGTAATTCTGTAAAGCTAGATAAAGTTCAAAATCAGTTCATGCGGATTATTGGTGGTTTTGTAAAAAGTTCGCCTATACACGTAATGGAGTCGGAATTACTACTTCAACCCTTGCATGTACGTCGCACTTTTCTAGCAGGTAAATTCTGGCTTAAAACAAAATCACTCAACAGTAACGAATTAATATATTTATTAGATGATCTCAGTAACTTATGTAATAACATGTATTGGCGTCGCAAGAAAAAACCTCTACTAGTGACTCTAAATGATACATTTAAAACATTACCTATACATGTTAGCAAACAACTTGACATGTTTAATTTAGATACCTGGATGTGCAGTTTAGACACAGATAGTTTCATACGTTGTAATATTCCTAATGTAGATAAGCCTAAGTGCCAGTATGACAAAAACGTATTACTTTTATCATGTAGTCAGTGGTTAAATAGAGAATATTTTAATTTTTATAAAGTATATTCGGATGCATCTAAGGACAAGTTCGGAGGGGGTTCGGCATTTTTAGATATAGAAGCAAACATCAACATGAAATTCAAAATATGTAATTCTTATATATCAATTATGCATGCTGAACTTATAGCCATTGCAGAAGCATTGTCATACATACGTTCAGTTTCACATAATCACTTTGTAATATTCACAGATGCTAAAAGTGCACTTCAACATTTAGTTAAATGTACATCTGCGGTTAGGGGAATCCCTTTAGCTTATGATATTTTAAAAGATTTACAGGAGCATAATTCAGGCAATAGGAAAGTTATTCTTCAGTGGATTCCCTCCCATATCGGATTGGTAGGTAATGAAGCGGTCGACAAATTAGCAAAAGAAGCTGTAGTTGATGGCGTTCGTTTTGAGTGTTTACCTTACTACACAAACCTAGTCGGCAATATTAAAGAAAACTGCTTCAAAATTTGGTCTGAATATTTTGATAAAAGATCACTTACGAAAGGCATTTGGTACAGAACTGTACAACCGAGTTTACCTCGTTTTCTCTGGTTTGACCAATCTGATATGGGAAGGCTTAGCACTGTTACATGCTTTAGACTTCGCTCAGGACACATTCCGTTAAATAAATTTGCGTTTTTAATGCGAAAAATAAATTCCCCGAACTGTTCTGAATGCGATGTGGTAGAGGACGTATATCATATTATAGCGGAGTGTGTTCGAAACGAAGAATACCGAAAAACCTTTTTAGAAATCAAATTAATCTTAATCCTCTAAATGTTGGTTGGTGTAATAGTATTTTGTCTTTCCCTCTTTCTGTAGAAGCTAAGTTATTATACAAATTAACTCATATAGGTTTAAAAAATAGATTAAGCACTTAAGTTAATCAACTATTTGATTAGTTTATATGGTTGTAATAATTTTTATGGGGGTGCCATGTTCAGTTTTGAACAAAACCTCCTTAATTAAATAAAGATTAAAAAAAAAAAAAAAAAATCTTGGGAAAACAATATATGGCAGCCATTATGGAAAATGTTTAAGGCTGCATAAACACGCGAAGAACATAAATTATTCTCATAATTCGCAGAAATTGCGAAATATTTAGCTAAATTACGATATTATTTCGGAGTGAGAACGAACTGATTTTAAAAAGAAAACGGCATTTGAAAGACATTTTAAACATTTTCGTCTCTACAATTTTGCTTAGGAACCCAACAAAGCTAGTGGTAAGTATAGTATTGTCTAGACATAATACTGAATTGACACATACGATTATCACGCATCATTCGACGTTTTGCCGGCCTACTGAATTGCTTCTTCACGCCTAAACGACTATAGGTAGGAGGGAAAGATTGTGGCAATAAATAGTTTCACAACTTGCTCGAAATACGAAAACTAATATACTGATTTTAAAACCGTATATATTTTTTAAAGTTTAAAATAATATTTTCTTAAAGCCATCGATTATTTTAATGAAATACATTTGTTTATCGAGTATTGGCTGGGCGCAAATATTGGTTGAACTCGAGACGTCTGTGCAAACTACGCTCGATTTGCTTTCGTCCTCGAAGGTTTATGCCATTGCAGCTGCTATTAAGGAAAATCTAATTTAATAGCTTTATAGCCGAATTGGTAATTGGTGCACTATTGGCTAAATCTATAAAAAATGTTATAAATGCTGAACTAGCTGTCTGTTGCTAGTATGTCACTGCTAACTTTCAAACTAATTGTATTGAAATTTCGCAAACACAGTCTAAACACCTCGAGAACCAGATATGGACTAAGTTATATTCACAAAAAGAAGACCTAAAAGAAAATGTTTTGTCAGATTTTTCTAAAGTTACATACATACATACACAGATTTTTCAGGAGCACAAAACATTTGCGACAAAGTCGCTGCGTTTTGAATCCGTTTATTTAAAAAAAATGCACATTTAAATAACACCAGTGGTTTAAATATCGCAGTTTCAGGTACATTAACATTGTAAGAGCGTGTAAAAACACGTTGCGCTTTTGACCTGGTATTGTGTGAAACTTGACAAACCAGACGCTCGGCTTACTGCTCGCTTGGCGAGGTTTATGTTCGCATCGAGGTGGATTCGTGATGTATGTTTAACATCATAACTTCAGTCAAGGAAGTTGCTCAGCTATAGTCACCACACATCACGGATATATTAGTTATAGCTGATGCAATTGCAATCAATGTAAAGAGAAAGAAAGTAACGTATGCCTGATAAATAATAACAGGTTACAGATTACGGGAAGAGTTCAGTTATTCTGTGGCTGAGTTTTCAAGATTGTCATGGCATTGTGCATCGAGAATTGGTTCGCTGCCACTCCTGAACATCAACACTTACGTAGCTGGCATTCCAAAATGGGTACGGCAAGGAAAAGAAAAATTAAAGAGGGAGGAAGGGCGCATTGTACCCCCGGCAATGTCTCTCAATGAACAAAACATAATAGCAAAGCCGTCACTAAACATGGGTTCCTGAGATAATGTTAACATTCAAGATTTGCTCTCCCACTCCTAGGTAACAATGTTCAAAGAAAAAATACAACAAAATATACGAATTCAATGAATTATAAATATAACCTAGTAATCCACACACACAAACAGAACAGCTGATTAGAGCTCCGTGGATATGCAACAATACGCCTTGACCCCGCCAGTGACCCGGTTACAGCGGGTCAAATTACATCACCTCACAATCTATGTACTGTGTGCACGATAGAGTTACGATATCGTGGTAAAGAGTTTTGATGCGTAGTTTATGTTGTAATATTATAATTAATAAAAAAAGCATATGAAGAAATTTTCTTAGAATTTCTAAACGTATATTATCGTTTATTAATTCCGGAATTCTCGGAAGATACTTCGATTTTGGGAAGTGAAACATGTAATAAATTGAATCTTCAAACTGCCCTTTCTTCATTCGGTATGCTAAAGACCGGACGAAATCGCCAAGATTGAGCAGGAAAGCAGACCAATTGGAATAGGTAATGTTAAGAAGAAAAACAAGAAAGTACATTGCTTTTTGACCTCAATCAGTAAAAAAGAAACGTAAAGGAAATCCCTTTAGGGTGAATCATGGCACAGAGGCTGGCAACTGTGGATATAACTGGATTGACTTCCGCAATCGCATCTGGCATCCGCGCCAATGCCCGTTTACTTTCATTGTAGCTATAAGCCAACAAATGTTACTGATCTGCAATTTCATCTGCATCCTGCAGGTGCCTCCAGCTGCATTTTGTACTGAAATATCAATATTAAACAAGTAACGTTAAGTATTTGGATAGGTATGGTGGCAATAAAAAAGCATATTTGAAATCTAAAATATCTCCCAGCATTGACGATATTTATATGTAGCTATAGACTTCTTTAAGCTTATTTTCTTCCTTTCGATCCTAGCCCGCACTCAAATAATCTCGGTAATTTTTTTCATGAATTGCAGATTCATTTTCTCAGTGAAATATTTCAGCCAATGCAGAATGATTTTTCTTGTAATTCTTGTCTAATATTAACCTTTTCGAAATTCTGGGCAAATATGATGGCCTGAGGCGGTAGGTAGACTTTACACATGGCCTTGGGGACAACTTTCAGTTACTGCAGATAATTAAAAGTGCAGAGCAGTCCAAATTATAATATACAATACAAGAGTGCTTTATTGTAACAAAATCAATTAAAAATCTATATCAAAATTCATCAATGAGCTGTCTTATTGTTTAAATCGACATCCTTCAGACAACCGTGGGATGTACAATACTGGGAGTTGTGGTTGATAGCGGTCGGTAATAAAGAAAAAAAAAGAAATATGTCATGTACAAAATATGAGTGTCGAGACGATACTAATAAAATCCCACGAATCAATGTAATCAAGACCTAATTATTTGCCCCTTGTATTTCGGTTCGAAATATTTGCGCCTTAGGCTAATAGCGACCCTCTTCCCGCACAATTAACCTTAGAAAAAAACACAATTAGGGGCGCGTGAAATTTAGCGGGGGTGGCGGATAAGTAATAGGAATAGGGTGGCGGTAGATTGGCGATCTCTAATATTTTGCACCCTGGGCATTACCTTGCACCGTACGCATTGTCGCATTTGACGTGCTGTACTTCTATGCACTATTTTATTACAACTCACTTAAATGATTGGATTTGCAGTGGCTTATGTAAGGACGAGGCAATTAAAAAGAAAAGATCATTAGACATTTCTTGGGAATTTAAACGACCAAATGAAAGTTGCAGAAGATCTTAGGATGTAGGAAAGTGGAAGCAGCTTCAGCAATTTACAGTGGGAAGTCTTAGGTTTCCCATACCTAGGTTCATTGGTTAAATTTACCTATAGAGATTAGTTAAGCTGTGTTTTGTTTATATACCCAGGCTACATCTTTGCTGTCATTACAATTGGTTAAAAGGGTTTTATCCAACAAAAACAGTTCCTATCACTTTTACAAAAAATACATCATGAATGGTGTTACCATTTTTTAATGCAAAGCGGTCGAATTACATCAGTCCTTTTGAAGGAAATATGATATAAAAACTCGTACGAAAGGAAGTTCCTTGGCGACATCGTGAAAGTGGTATTTATACAACTTTCTAAACCACGCTTTTACAATGTTCGGCAACGCCTTGCTGTTACGTGACCTTTCATCGATATGGAGTTATGGGGCTGCGTAATAGTGACTTATGGGTTTAGAATTAGGGTCCAATACAACATATACTATAACTATTATATTACATAGATCCTTAGGCAAGGCATAAAAGATAAAGGCGCTGCATTGTATTGCTTTGGTTTTGGGAAAACTACTCATCTATTACGTAAAAATCTAATGTTAACAAAGACTGAATTTATTGTGTTGAGGACGAAATTATTTTTTGAAAACATGTACCTAAGGAAGATGGAGGAAGCTTTATTTAGTACTTTGTAATTATTGAAGTTACCGCTTTAAAGCAATGAGTCTGAATCTTGCTTCAAGAGTATTACTTGCTGGAACAAACGGGTCTTAACAGTATTAAAAATTAATCTCCATTCTCCACGGTTCGAAGCACAAAAACCGATGAGTGCCCAGTAAATCTGTCTCAATTGTCTATCGCGGTAAAAAATACAGGAAGAGCTAATGCCAAAACTGGCTCGAATGCAGGTATCCGCTCGTAAACTGGTTGAAACTGGTAATTTTTGGGTGAATGCAATAAATTACTGTGTAATAACCGAACGCGCCGCCCGCCAGCCATTCGCTTTTATTTACGACTGTACTTGTTTCACATCCAGGCGCAGTTGTAACTTTTGTGCGCGACTGTATTGTGATTTTTATTTTAATTTCCATATCTGGCCGCTTTATTGCCCTTTGTTTTTGAATGTTTGAATTATTGTACGCAGACAATTTGCGATTACAATATTTTTTTCGATGAAAATGAACAAGTTTTCATGTTAATTTACTCAGTTCGTGTTTTTAATAAGCATAAATGACATCCAGTAATTGTTTGGGTGATTTTTTGATTCTTCGCATCGGTCCCACACTCAGTTTTTTATACGGGCAGGTGGCTATAGTGTATCGAATGACAAGGACATATCAGCTCTTCTTGGTGGACGCAGTCCTGTGATACAAACGACTTGCGAGAGCTTGCAGATTTTAAACCTAGTGTTCAGTGGTCGTCATCGGGGCAATACGAATGTTACCTCTAGGCTATATCTATCCCTAGAAATACACAGAAGATGACATATCGACACAATTATTATTGTGTTATTAATTAAGATGTATGTTGGCCTTATTCAGACAGATTTAAAACTATTTTAGCTATAGAATGTTTTGTCCCTTTCATACGACTCTTAAATTCAGTTTAAACGAAGAAGAAAAAAAATCGACAGCTTAAATAGATTTTAAAACTGTAAATGAACAAGCCCGATAGACTTTAAGCGCCATTCAAATATTTCACACTGCCATAGAGCAAGCACATTACATAACCCGGCCAAATATAACACGCAGACATTCATTCTAAAAAGATTACATCACGAGCCAATTTTAATTCGACACCATAATACACAATCGGCTTATCAAAAATAGAACAGTACACTTATGTATATAATTAGATAATACGTATATACATGGGACGCGATCCAGATGGCCCAGTTTCTGGGCGCGGTGTGCGCGAGTGTACCGACTGTGCACGGTACACTGCCGACCGGTTTTGTTTACATTAATATCCGAAGGCCGCGCTAGTGTGCATGACCGCGCGCCTGTGTGCGTCACGTCGCTACGTCACTTTGTTTACATCCGCGCTAGTGTGCACTTTTATGTTATATTACATCGTACTGGTGTGTGTGAGGCATTATCTGGGATGCCAGGTACAATGATTATGATTTTTTTGTTTGTTTTACAATTAGATAAACAGGTATGTTCTTTTATGTGTATTTAATTGTTAAATAATGTGTTGAAGTATTAAGGGGCCACGCCTGTGGTACTTCTATCGTTAACCACAATTGTTAATTTTTTTATATAAATATACCTATATTATTAGAATAGAATAGAATAGAAAAACCTTTATTTGTTCATTAAAGTACACATACACTGATACAAAACTAAAATACAAATCTATTACAAATACTAATATTACAAATATCTAATAAAAAAAAAGTGTAGCAGCATATGTGTTGCAGCAGAACACAAGGGTGATGACTCAGCATACGTTCACTCACACGAGCAAACACTGATATTCTGCCATTACCCGGCTGGAGAATAGTGGCGGAGTATTAAAGAAATGTTAGAATTTGGGCTCAGTATTTTTTTTTGTATTATTTGCCGTAGAATCGAAATTTCATTTCATGATACTAACAAACATGATTCACCAATATCTTAAGTACGATCAATTTAATGGCTTATTTAGCTTACGTGTGTGTGCCTGCTGTTTAAAGTGGAGTGACCGAGACTGCAGGTTTCGCCGGTATATGTCCGGATTTTTACAAACAAGCATAATTACTGGTGGTAGGTCTCTCATATGTGAGAGGCCATCTGGGTAGGTACCACCGCAATGTCTATTTCTCCCGTGAAATAACACTGCGTAAATGCACTGTTGTGTTTCGGATTGAAGGACATTGTAGCCAGAGTAACTACTGGACATATTGAGACTTAACATCTTATGTTTCAGGATGACGAGCGCAGTGGAATGTTGCTAACTGTTTATGAGCGGTCGTACCGCTTACTATCAGGCGAACGGCTTGCTCGTCTCGTCATTCATTGCAATAAAAAAAAAAAAAATCGCGTCGCCTGGTGAGAGGTAGTCATAAATGTTTCTCGCCAGTCGACTGTCAATTAGTTTGATTTCACTATACAGGGTATATCAAGACTGCTACCGAAAACAAAGCCGGGTGGTAGTTTAAGCGACTTCAGACACAATGCAACAGAAAAAGTTGCACAAAAAAGCGTCAATTTTTTTTTGTTATTTTTTTTCCTATGGCCATATTTGGGTGGTAAATACATTTTTTCCTAAAATAATAGTGTATGCCCTTTTATTTATAAGTACTCTAAGGTATAAAAGAGTTTAAATTATTATTTTAGCAAAAACTATGGATTTACCACCCAAAAACGACGATATTTAAAAAATCATAAAAAATAATTATCGCGTTTCTATGCGAAATTTTTAAATGCATTGTGTTTGTAGCCACTAAAACTACCACCCGGCTTCGTTTTCGGTAGCAGTCTTGATATACCCGGTATTTAACGTCAATGTCAGTACGGGCAGTTTATTATTTTGCCGTGACAAAATAATAAGAAAATATCGACCAGACAAAATTAAGGAATTTTAACATACAGTACATCAATAATTACAATAAATTCGGTATTATCTACTAGTCTGGTAACCCGGCATACGTCATAGCGATGCTTGGCGGGCGGCACGTGAGCGTGTGGGTGTGTTCGCGTGCTGCGCGTGACGTCACGCGGCGTGTCGTCACGCGCGCGCCGCTGTGTGCGCCCGCTACCGTGCGTGCATCGACTCAGTCGCGCGTCGGTGTGCGCGCCGAGAAGTCGTCTGAACCTCGTTGTCTGTACATTTTGTGACCTTAACCGTCAGACTTACATTCCGTCTTTTACATAATTATCTAATGCACATTGTAAACATATTTGTTCGACTAGTTATGCTTGCAACATTGTTGTAGTCATATTGATTAATGTCTTATGTACATCTTCGGACATTCATCTCAACGTCGCGTAGGGTAGGCGAAAAATAAATCAACAACATAGCATGGCCAAGACGTATAAACCCTTGAGAAATCATCAAATGACCAATAGATTGAATCTTTGAATGGCAAAGGTCGTTAGAGTTTAATTGCACGCTAAGAACATCATGTAAGATTACAGTTCTTTTACATTGACATTAACCAATGAGACGAATCGCTACAGCACTTTTTCACTTAGATTATATACTCGTCTAGATGACACATCACACCTCACCACGCGGCTCAAATAAAGTCAGTGTCATTTGAACTACATATGGATAACGTGCTCCCGAAAAATAAATGTGCCGGTTTGTGCTGTCGAATTGTATCGCAATTGTGTGGGAAAACTGTATAATTATACCATTATCACTTTCTATCGGTTATTGTTAAACCACTATTATTTTAAGAAAACATGAACTTTTAATTCATTATTTTGAAGATGAGTTTCATTGGCCAGTGTTGTCAATTTATTACTAGGAAGATTTGTTGAAACTATGGGAGAAACTATAAAACACAAATATCATTACATAATATTTCGATCAGAATAACAACAAGAAGAATGACATTATTTATTTAATGAGTAAATAATACTTACCTACACGATATTAATGAAACCCACGACGACATGCACTTCATAGTAATTTTATTAATTCTTTGAGTTGCATGTGTATTACCATTCAAAATTTCACAAACGGGGTACTGCTATTGTCATCTTTAAAGAAACAGCGAGAACTTATTCAAGGTCCTAATAATATTTTTAGACTTCCTACGGATTCCGTACTAGCAAATTGCTGGAGAGACATTACATAGCGGAAACGAAAAGAAGACCATTCGTAGCCTCACATGACTTCAGTTGTGTGTTCCGAACATTTTACTTAGATTGATTTATATTTTACATAAATACAGAAATCAGATAACAGCCCAGGCAATAAATCCATAGAGTTAATTCTATTCGGAAACAAACACTACGAGATGAGTTTAGATCTTTATTGTTTTTACTAAAATGCGTTATAAATATTATAATTAATAGTATGATTACTTTAAATAAAGAAAAAATATTTTATTTAACCTATTTGGTATATCAAATATAATGGGGATAATATAATACAATGGGGAAAAGTTAAGTTAATAATCTGGAGTAGGCATCCCTAAACACACACACCTTGACAGTTGGATTACAATAATTACACGACCGGTACTCACACATATCATCGAAAGTGAGGACACTTTTAGCGCATCGTTTGTTGACATTGCTCAATCTAGACGAGTATATAATCTAAGACTTTTTCACTTCCAAATTGTTTCTTGCAACAATTAATTCACTCTAATAAATAGGCTCTACGTCTCTATCCAAGACCAACCAAAATACGACTACTGAGTCCTAGCCCACGACTTGATATTAGTTAAGCATTGAGTTTCGCGGAATCGAGGCACTCATAAAAGCCCGACCTTCGTTCACGAGCCAAATTTCTTGGAAATCAATCGAGACGTCCGCTGCAGTGATCAATCATATTTGTTATACTCCGAAACCAATTCAACACACTTCTTCATACTGGCGAGCTTTAAAAGGAATTTAACAGACATTGAACTGCTAACATTCAACAACAAAATTGCTTTAAAAATAGCTGAATTGAACTGGACAAAGTAGACAGATGACGTTATAAATGCTGAATTGATAATTCTAAGGAAGTCCATAGTGGAGGCCTATGTTTAGTAGTAGAATTCATGTAACTGAAGACTGAGAATTAAACTGAGTGGTAACTGTTACCCATCAACATTTTCCGAATTTAGAATTGCTCGTGGTGCACCATAATAACCAAAGGTAGATGAAGCTCTGATGATGGACTAATGGAACAACGCAAAATAACATAGTCTTTGACTTACAATAACACGTTAAATTGAAATATAAGTAACATTGATCATGATAATAAATAACATCACATGGAAGTCATCGAATTGAAGAACATAGTTGTATATCGAGATTTTTTTCAACACAATAACAATATGTATTATTTATTATCCTTTATTGCACCATACAAAGAACTAATAACAAAGAGGTAATACCATAAAAAGTACAAAAGGCGGCCTTGTCGCACTGGGTAATTTCTTCTAGGCAACCTTGGGATGGATATAATAATTCAATACCTATCATATAGTCTGTAAAATAAAGCCATTTGTCATGAGCTAACAAGTATATCAGTGAAGAGCGGCGCGGAGTCGGCGGGTGGTAAGTTGATATATAGGAGAAACGTGCGTTATCACGGGGGCCATCTGCTTTGCTAATTGATTACTATACATTTGCACTACAAGGACTTTAATTCCATTATTACATGTACTAATTTTACTGAATTTATTCTTGTCTACCGTGCTATAAAGTTGACTTTTGGAACATAATTTTCGGATTCCGAAAAAAAGCGAAACAATTTTCACTTGCAAAACAGAACGAAAAATAGTGCGTCGGGAATTATTGAAATCACTCGTGACTGAATACCCTAATATGGTACAGGATTTACTTTATATTTATGTGTAAAATCCTTATGGTATAATCTTATTATGTGAGACAGAAGACGTTTTGAAAGCCAGAAAATTTATTTAAAAATTCTCCCTAAACAGAAGACATACCATACCTACATTTGTACATGCATAATTACCATGGACGTAGTATCAAATGGACTCGACATTCGAGTTCCACCGTAAGGGACAGACATAAAGTAAAAAAAAAGCATTTTTATTTTTTATGCAAATATAATCCTATTTTTCAATGTATTCTATGAAATACTAATTGCAGATGTTAGTAATAATGAACGTCAACATTTATTTTTACCAATATACTAAATAAAATGCACTTACCAGTGAGAGGTTATATTTTCATATTATCGTTTAGATCGGCTATCACAGCCAATAATAAAGCAGCACACCATACCTTTTGTCTTATAATCAGTTTCAACACTCTTTTACATACATTTTTGACCGCAAATATTCGTAAAATACTCAGTAATTCAAGTTTATAACAAACCGCACGTCTTATTTGTTTGGGTACACGCAGTGTTGCCCTACAAAATTATGTGAAACTATGACAAGGACCGCAAATTATGTTTTGTCACTTTCATTTTTTAAGGTTTATGCATAAGTCTAAGTGAGATGGACTATATATGTCAAATGCATGTCAAGTCTATTGATACTGCGTCTATGATAATTACAAATACAACACCTACTGAAAGACGAGTGTCAGCTGTCACACAGGTGTGGGTAGATCAACGCGTGCGGGTACTACGTGCTCATCGCCAGTCATATCGCACAAAACGCGCACACCTAAGGCGCACACCACGCGGCCATCTTGGTTTTCTAACTTCAGAACGAAATATTCCATAACTTATTGGTTATTAGGGTGTATTTTTCGGACTTTACTCGGTTGTTTTTAGAACTATGTTCGTCAGTAAGCGGACAATCAGATTTTTAAAACACTTAACAATTCCGAAGATTTTCCTAAATATTTTTTTGGTAACGTACAAATTAAGCCTGCGACTGTCTCGGAAGCCGTACTGTGGCTTTTCGGCTTTCAAACAATAAAGCAGCCTAATGTCATTGAAATAGGGCCTATTTTAAATCAAGCCCACAATATGGCGCTTATGAAAGTCGAGGGGTTAAACAACAAATCCTACACAAGAAACGCGAATCTATGTACATGGTGCGGGTAGATATCACCAAGTGCAGATATACCATACACATATCTCCATCTTAATTTACCTTTATTAGTAAATTTTTAAAAGGAAGTTTTTTTTTTACTTTAAGTCCCGTTGAAGATTATGATAGCGTAGGTAAATGATTGACTTGTTTTAATAAATTGTTCCCGTTCGTCTCTAGTGAAAACCGCTTTCCGAACCGGGTGGTAGATAAAAAAATGACTGAATCTAAATGATGTTGAACATTTTAATGGATTCAATAAATTATTTTCATTTTTCATTTTTCAAAAACTTGTTTGATAAAACAGTTTGCCCTCTATTGGCAGATAATAATGAAGAAGACATCAAATAATTCAACAGTTATGCCATACATTTCCACAATCAATCACCTACTGAATGCTATCAGCTGTCCACACAGGTGTGGGAAGATCTATCAAAGCGTGCTCATTCACGACCAATTCACGATGCACAGCACCTTCTTTCCTAAATAAACTCATTTGCAAAAAAAACGGGCACCTAAGCAATGAACAATTTCAAATGTTACTATTGGTTTGTTTGATAATTATAGGTAGTTTTACTTTCACAATTTTGTAAATTAATAAGCAAATAATCGTTTTCGTCAGTATTCTCATACAATTTTGATAAAATTTATGGGTTTTAATGCTAAAGTTTACTAGTAGTGTATGCTCGCTAGTAGTGCATATGCTCGTGAAGTAAAAGTTAACAGAGATTTTTGTTTGTTTTTTCTTTAATAAAGTAAAAGCAGATAAATGTTTAGTATCGAGTGTGACCCCCTCTAGCTGAAATCACAGCTTGAATTCCTCTGGGTATGCTAGCGAGGATATCCCGGATACTTGCTTGCGGAATACGTTCCCACTCCGCGGTAATCACATTCTTCAGCTCTCTGATGGTCTGCGGAGCCGGTTGTACTGATCTCACGCGTCGTTTCAGAACGTCCCAGACATGCTCTATAGGATTGAGGTCGGGACTTCGAGCTGGCCAATCCAAACGACGAATGCCGACCTCTTGCACATACGCTTCCATATCGCCAGACCGGTGGGCGCGAGCGTTGTCGTCCATAAAAATTGAGTCTTCGCCTAAAGCGGCCAATGCGGGTTGTGCATGAGGAATGAGAACTTCCGTTATGTATCGATGTCCAGTCAGTGAGCCGTTTTCAATGAAGACTAATTCTGTACGATCCATTGAATTTATTCCTGCCCAAAACATAACAGAGCCCCCACCATAAGGTGTGATTTCTTCAAAACAAGCCTCTGCAAAGCGTTCTCCTCGTCTTCGTAGCACTCGCCGACGTCGATCTTCACCGAACAGAGATATCCTGGCTTCATCGGAGAACAATACCCTATTCCAGTCTTCTTGAACCTAAGCCTGGCAACTCTGTGCTCACGGAGTAACTTAGGGCCGCGGGCCGGGCGATGACTGCGTATATTGGCCGCGAGAAGCCTCCTCCTGACCGTCCATAGACTAATATGCACATTTCTTACGTCTTCGAGGTTGTTCTTAAGGTCCACATGCGAAGACTTGCGATTTCTCAATGCGCGACTCACAAGAAAACGATCATCCCGTGGTTGGATACATGGTTTTCTTCCAGAACCAGGCTTTCTCTCGACGGAACCAGTGTCTTGATACCGCTGCCAGGTCCTTTGAACCGTCGAGCGACTCACACTTAGCCTCTGAGCCACGAAGCATTGGCTGCAACCCTCTTCGAGCAGCGCAATAATTTTGGTAGCTTTTACCACTTTCTCTAACATTATTGAGACAGCTAAACAGCAATAAATGAAGCTTTGACAATTAAGAATATGAAATAAATTCATAAAAATTGACTAAAAGTTATGAAAACCGATATTATCTTTTGGAAGTTCGCACCAAAAATGTAGAATAAAAAGTGGTTTTCTGTAAAAACGAGCATCAAACGAAAATTTGAATTTAGAACGTACTGTTTTAAACACCACGGCATTTTTAAAACCGGCCAGTAACATGTACAAATGATTGAAATCATTTTGGTACCGTATTTTTTTAAAGAAGAGTTAAAATCAAAACCGCCCGTTTTTTTTGCAAATGAGTGTATTTGATAACTGTTATTGGTTTCTGGAAAGGATATCGTTTTTGTTTGCTTTGATGTAATAACTGTGTGTGTTGGTGTTCATTAATTGTTCAAATTTAAAATAATAGTAATACTCACGTCATTCAAAAAATTTTAAAAGACTATTTGAGTAGAATTTTGAATTGGTTTATGAAGGTAATATTGTCTATAGTTTTTATGGAAATATGAATTCTTATAAATAAAAAAAGAAACATCATAGCTTTATCCTTACTTTTATCCTTACCTTTACTTAATTTAGGTGCCGCCATATTTGACATTATGTGTCTATCTATAAAACAGCAGAAAATCCACTTACAAACCCTGATTCCCTTTCTTTGTTGGTAGGAAGGATTCGTGACGTAACGGAAGGCTTCAAACGCCCCTCAGACCGGTACACATCTGTCACTGCACAGGCGCGCACTCATTACGGATGCGATGCAAATGACCCCCACATTATCGCGCGCAAATAATATCCGGAATGGCGCGAATTTATCGCCGACATCACCTGAGTGCATTTTATTCCACCGCTGAGTGAATTTGCCGGTTACTGTTTTTGTTTTTGGTTCGAATAAACACAAATGATTAGTGTGTTGTACTCCATGTAACTACTAATATAATAAAGTATATTTTTCTTTGTGAATACATAAAACTTTTGTTTAAAGTTGTAAAGAACAATGATTGATGTCTGTTGTGAATATATTTTGATTTTCATAGTGATATATCATGTAATAACACGAACAAAAGATTTAATGCATTAAATAATATATTATTCATCTTGTACATTGACTTCGGCGAAATAAAAATGTATTATTTAAGTTACGTAAACAAGAATTGAAAATATATTTTCATTCGGCAATTGTAACTGAATAGAACATATAAGCGTCATTTGCCTATCTATGTATCAATCAATTACACGAATTATTATCAATTACAAGCGGCCTGTTCTAGCTTTGCCTGTGTGCAGATGTTTTTTGATTCCACTCCACAAAAGATACACATAATTTTTCTTACAAACTGTGACACCCATGCCTATGCAATTATACATAATTAACTTCCCTTTTAAATCTATCTTTTAAAAAAAACCGCATCTAAATCCGTTGCTTAGTCTTATACACCGAAGCATACATAGAGACAGACAGACGGGAAGGGACTTTATTGTAAACTATGTAGTGATGAGTTTTTAATTAAAAATACCTATTACAAAATATGTAAATCCCTTATCCAACGTTCTTAGAAACAAACCATCAATATGCAGGTGTACATTGTACAACTAACAAGGTAAGCCATTTGCACTCCATCACTCATTGCAACTCATAAATTACACGTAAGAAGCTTACAAAGAAATGGCCCCCCACTCTACGTTTCAACGAAATGTATTAACTGTTGAATTATGTACCCGTGTACGACTTCCTTCCGGCCCTGCGATGCGTACGGGCCAGATGTCCACTTGGACGCTATCTGCATATCTTTTGACATTATTTATTTAAAGGATTATTTGATATTACTATTTAAATGTAACGGAAATTAATGATTTTTGACGTTATATACGCAACTTAATTAAAATTAAGAAATAGTTAAAAAATAACAAAAAAAGATAAATACATTGTACTAGTAGGTCTTTCATATGTGAGAGATCACCTGACCACCACAGAAATATCTATTCCTCTCGCCAAACAGCAGTGTAAATGCGCTCCAGTGTTCCAGTTTGAAGGACATTGCAGCCAGAGTAACTACTGGACATATTGAGACTTACCATCTCATGTCTCATGGCGAGCGCAAAGGAATGCCAAGCATAGCTTTGTAATTCAAGGCATCGCGTTGTTTGGTTTTGCTACTGTTCATGAGCGGTCGTATCGCTTACCATCAGGCAAACGGAATGCACGTCTCGTCATTCGTTGCATTAAAAAAAATGCAGAACCAACCTCAATGGTACTACTATATATTTATTAACCTTTACTATTATTAGTTAATTAACAGCCTTTGACAAAATTTCCTTGACATAATGGAAACATAAATAAACATTTTTAACTGACTTTGAAAAAGAGGTTGATAAGTCCCTTCCCGTCTTGTACGAGTATGTTGGCAGTTGACACATACATGCCATATGGGCAGGACTAAGGCAACGGAAGACGGGGGACAACTGATATTATCTGTTCTACGGGTGTTTGAGTATTTCAACTCTTCAACGTATCCTGTATTAATTATACCTGTATTTGTTGAGTCTTCGTATTTTATTGTTTTGGCGCCGAGTACAATTAAAATGTACATTAACGGACTTTAAATTACCAAAAAGGGACACATTATAAAGCCGCTCGTAAAATTTATTATCCAAATCATTATACATGAATTGAAAAGTAAGCTGACTTCAGGTAAACAGGAGATAAAGTTTCCTTACACATAAGTAACTCTCTTCCCGTCCATCTGAATTATTTGAAAAATTCCATTTTCAAAATATTCTCCCCTGTCCATTACATTATATTTACATTAAAGGGTCCACTGGTCTCCCGCCGTACAATGTATAAAGCTGATCAAAAGCTTAAGCCTTGATCCTTTAATAAAAAAAGCAATTGTGTCACGTATAACCAAGAACGCTGAAGATTGAGCAAAATGGAGATTATTTAGGACAGCGGTTTTTGTTGTTATTGACCAAGCAAGCTAAGGAGAAGTGAGAACGTATGCAGCAATAATGCATTTTTCGACAGATCTTTGTAAAAATCCTTGTGACAGTCCTATTTTTGCACTAGACTTGTGGCTATAGAGAGAGACAGAGAGATATTATCTACGCCATATTCCCAAACATTAAGCGCGTCTAACCCAACGCTATCTAAATTAATCTCCCCAAACGACTTTATTAACATAGTTTTAATACACCCATTAATTACTCATAAGGATGGTCGTTAACCTCTTCTCAATTTTAATATTACCACATCCGCTTCAAACACATTGACTTATTTACAAATATTAGTTGCAGGTCAATTTAGCGGCGAACAATAAAACGTCATCGCTATCAGATATGGTCAACAAGGTTTCTCATTAAAGGAAACATGTATTTATTATTATTGTTTGGCTAGTATGTACATAGTTTATTCAAAGGCCCAATTGCACAGACTAAATGGCTTTGAAAATTTCAATCCCATACATAAGCAATATAAAACTGTACGAACGCATACCTAGATGATACCACACAAAATGTTAGAATCCTCTATAGTACGAAAAAATTATAAATATCATAGAGAATAGTATTGATTTTTAGAAGTGGAAAACTATATCTCTTCGGACGTGGAACATCCGCACATTCGAATTTCGTTTCGGATCATAGAGTCAACTCCCACCCGTCCTGCCATAGCTTGAGTTCCCTAATAACTTGCGCCCTACTATATAAATCCGAAATTCGAATCTTCGTGACGTTTTTCGTTTCGAAACCTACTCTGTAACACGAAATTTGAAAATGAATGAATCGAATATATCGGCAATCCGAACATTTACAGAGTAGCTACATTCGTATCGTCACAAACTTCGTTCGTCCGAAGTTTCGAACTTCGTTTCGGATGAATATAGTAGGGCCCCTTATGCCACTATTCGTATCGATAATGCCCTATTTCATCCCGTGGGCCATCCAGGACATCTTTCCATCCCAGTTAATCGCCAAGAACGCCCGACAATTATTCCATATCACTTTTTATAAGTGAAGTAACTCGAGTGAATACCCGCGAGGTGTTATTACACTTTATTCATGATACAATGAACTTACCTCGTGTTTTTATATATGTGTTTGACGAGGAAAACATGCCGTTTATTTCTGCTATAGTCAATCCTTTCCTTTGTATGTTTTGTTTTGTTATATTATGAGTTATCGCTGATTGAAGGTAATTGATTTACAATACATTTATTGCATATAGAGATACCAATATAGATTATGTTTAACTAGTGGGGCGGCCTCCGCCTGGGTGCAGATACACTTTTTAGAAAATATTTTAACGCCTTTGTTTATCAGGGATTTTGTAGGACTCTAATGGTAAAGCATATTTTAAACCGGGCCATTAGTTTCAGAGCCTATTGCAAACAAACGATCAAAGTCCCAATATGTCCATTAGTTACTTTGGTTACAATGTCCTTTAATCCGAAACACAACAATACACTTACACTGCTGTTTGGCGGGAGATATAAAGGTACATTGCTGTGGTACCTACCCGGGTCAGGCCGGTGAGAACCACCAGTTAAAACTAATTTAATACAAATACCAAATAAGATCACAAAAACTGTTCTTATCACTTCATATACCACCTCTTTTATAAGTTTTGGTTCTTTATCGCTCACGTTGGCACAATGCTGGTCAGCAGTTGGATTCACACAACAGAGTCATGTATGTGAATCTCAGTGAACCATTGTATTTATGACTCAAGGTGTCACATTCTAGAGCTCGTTTAAGATATCACATGTTTATTGGAGTCATGAATAAGATAAAACTATTTAATATTTGTCTTAGAGCATATACATACAGGGTATCTCAAGACTGCTACCGAAAACAAAGCCGGGTGGTAGTTTTAGTGGCTACAAACACAATGCAATTAAAATTTTCGCCTAGAAACGCGACAATTTTTTTTATGATTTTTTAAATATCGTCATTTTTGGGTGGTAAATCCATAGTTTTTGCTAAAATAATAATTTAAACTCTTTTATACCTTAGATTATTTATAAATAAAAGGGTATATACTATTATTTTAGGAAAAAATGTATTTACCACCCAAATATGGCCATAGGAAAAAAATAACAAAAAAAAAATTGTCGCTTTTTTTGCATTTTTTTCTGTTGCATAGTGTCTGAAGTCGCTTAAACTACCACCCGGCTTCGTTTTCGGTAGCAGTCTTGATATACCCTGTATATAATATAGAGGGAGCGCTATAAGTATGTTATATAATATAGCGAAAAAGGAAATAAAAGTTGTTGGATTTTTTCTTGGCTACACCATGTCTATTCAGTGGTTCAGGTAATTAAAATGTTGGAATTCTGAAATCATACTTTAGGATTCATATCATACTTATCAAATCATACTTTAGGACGTAAAAAATCACACGATTTACGTAGAACAGTAGTACTTTTGAAACTTTTGTTCTAGGGTGTGGACGTGTTAAATTACGTGTAAATAAGTTAATATAATATGTAAATAGCCCACATGGTCGCATAGTCACAGGCTTGTTTGCGCCGGGCGCGACAGCTGGCCTACGCTATCGAGACAACTAATCAACTATTATAATTATTTCCGAAACCATGCGGGCTTCCTTGGGTTTGCTCAACACTTCTAGTTTTTAACACCGGATGCGTTGGGAATATAACATGAGAAAGTTGCAATAATTTTATTTTTATTTTTGATATTGTACATCCTTCCATAGTCATTTTTGTTGTAAGTGATCAGTGCAAGAAATATGTGCAGTAGTTGATGATCTAAGATGTTAATGCAAGATAGTTAAGTAAGATGATTTTTATGTGGAAAACTTATAACTTATTTTAGACGTCGAACGTTTGAAAATAGAGTAAGCCCCCTGATGCGATTTCGCGATCTAAGTAGTCCATACTCTCTTCTGCACAAAATCAAATCGCACATAAAAAAACTATCTCTAAAGCACGATAGTAATGACTATGTTATGCGAACTGGTTTTTATAGTAGTGGGTCAGGAACGTGACGTCATCGTGCCAGTCTGTACTACCGGGACGCACTTGTAATTACGCGCTGGGGGCTTTGACCTATGGCAAAAAATCGCGTAAGATGGAGGCGGATTTAAATAGATGGTGTATTTTGACCTTTGGGGACAAAAAATGATTGCTTTTCACACTAAGATAGTGAACGTTAGTTGAGCAAAAATAGCTTGTGGTGTTTTTAAGACACAGCAATCAGCATATTAGTCATAATATGACGTCTAGTGGATTTGAAAGAATTCTATAACTATTTACCATAAATTTTTACGTCGTTATTCCTTTGTTTTTAATACTTTTAAATTAATGCCAAAAGGCCTATTTTCAGCATGTCAAAACAAAAGAAAAAATCATACTGTACTTAATATCTGCAGTTAGAAGTTACTGCCCTTATACCATACGCTGTAAACTCGTGGTCGTTGACGCTTGTTCAATTTCCGCTTTGTACATACCTGAAACAATAAAAAATATTATTATTAATTTATTCGGATGACAAAAAAAAAACAAATTAAACAATTAAATTTGAAACCAAGTAAGAGGATTTTCCTGAAGAAACTATGTGAAATAATATAAAAATTATATCGATGGCAATGTTTTGATAGCTATGCTGGTAGCTTGCGGTCGCTGTTCGAGGGACGTGGGTTCGAACCCGGATGTGAAGCGACCACATTTGTGGTAATATTCTTGATTCCCTTTTTACTTTGGTAAAAGTTAACGCTTAAGTCGACGACCTCAGTTGTCAATGAACCGATGGTAAAGTCAATACAGAAATAATAATAATGTATTCTGATACTATTCTGGGCACATTTCTAATCATTTCTAGTTATTAGTGTATACAGGGTGAAATGAAGAAATTTGGAGGCTGCTGATGATGATACTTATTGCAAATGTTAAACTACTATAGAAAAGATTTAGAAAATTCTGTGATAACATTGGAATTATCCGTCAAAAGCAATCAATTTGTGTATCTGAGAAAATGTGAAAAAATATATTCCAGTAGATTTTGTTCTAATTTTGATAGGAGTAAAAATAAATAATAATTTAGAAATCGTAGATGCTTATCACAATTTTTAGATATCACAAATGAGAACATACTATTAACCATTGACTCTTCACATAAATAAAACGCAATCCGATTATTTCACATCACCTCTCAAGACAGTACCAAACCAGTCGAGCTGACCCATTCAAACATAAACTGCAATATGTACAATTCGGGAAACATGCTGCAGTGACTCGTGTTATGTAGTTAACATAACGGGATGAATTTCGACTAATAAATAGTGAGTTGCCGCCACAGACCTGCCACCGTGAGAAAACATCTCGCGGTGATAGGGCTGGCAGTGTCAGATTTTTTTTATGTTATAAGGGGCAAACGAGCATGTGGTTCTCCTCAAGGATCACCGCCGTCTATGGACATCTGCAACACCATAGGGCATGGAGATGCGTTACCGGCCTTTAAGGTAGGAATACGCTCGCTTTTTGAAGGTTGCGAGGTCGTATTTGTCCGGAAATGCTGCCACTGGCAGCTAGTTCCATAGATTTGTATTTTAGTGGAAATGCTTTCTTTCTACATGTTTTTATATGAAAAGTGTTGATGTTTTGCTGTTCGCTCTAATACTGACTGTATTAAATCGAGCTAGAGTAGGTAAATGAGGAGGCTTTTAAATTATCTAGGCCGAATGACTTATTATTTACTGATTTTGACGACAAATCATATACACAAAAATAAAATTATAATTAGAGTAAGATAAGATTTTTTAAATAAACCTAATAGTATTAACTGAAATATTTTACGTCAAAATAGGTAATCAAAACTATTTTAATACAATCATGTAAGTTATTGCATGATACATATCTTAGTTCATTACATCGAGTTTACAATCAACATTCGTAAATTGTTCGATAATGATCTACAGTTGAATGTTGTGTCAACCCTAATTACCTACGTAGTGGGCCGTTACACTGGCCGTCAGTCGTCACCGCGCGAGCTTACGGAAAACGTCACGCTACATGTCGCATACGGCTGACATCGAATATCTTTATGTAGTACTAGCGGTCCGGCCCGGCTTCGCCCGGGTGCAGATACTTTTTGAGTCCAGTCCACTTTAGAAACACAGGAACTATGTCTCGTGATATATATTTAAAACTAACTTTCATCCCCTATTTTATCCTCTTATGGATGGAATTTATCAAAATCCTTTCTTAGCGGATGCCTACGTCATAACATCTACATGCATGCCAAATTTCAGCCCGATCCGTCCAGTGGTTTGGGTTGTGCGTTGATAGATCACTATGTCAGTCAGTCAGTAGTTAGTACCTTTGAGTTATATATATTTAGATTTTAACCGTAGAATAAACTGCATCAGCCTACTGTCTAACTTCTAAAATCAAGACTGATTGAGGATGGTGGGACGACTTGCACAAGAAGGCCGGCTGCGCCTGGATGCATAAAGCGGCAGAGCAGGCTCTATGGCGTACCTTGGGAGAGGCCTATGTGGACTAGAGAAGGCTAAGGGCATAGTCCACCACAATAGACTATTGCGGGATGGCGGGATACCCCATAAAATACTTTGTAAGATCTACGATTTTATGCATAAAAAGAAGAATTCATCGTATGGAATTTTCCCCACCATCAAAATGCATTAGTAAGTTTACACCCAAGAGACAAATATGGCCTTACGGTATACGCCACTAACCCTTCTCAATCGTATTCTCGATTGTAGAGTTCGATAGATTGGAGGTCCGAGCCCTGCAGCGAAGTAATAAATACATTTCATTTCATTTCATTTCATTAAATAACCACTAGTGGAACTTCTTTCTATCCCAACAAAGTTGCATGTTTGACCGCGACATGTATAAGTAGATAAATATTTGTTAGGCGCTTGAAGGAAATATAACTAGGAATATCAACCTAGTTCGATAATTGATCATTATGGCATTAAATAGATATAATAATTTAAAAATAAGAAACTTACCGTTTTAATAAAATATTTTGCATAAATACGTACTTTTGTCAACATTAAAGAATTTTAAACATTAAATTTTAGTTATAATAATATCCTTATATACAATGTACTCTGTGAATTAATTCCTTATTTATATAATTAAGTTTTTTGTAAATGTTTACAATTTAATTTTTTTTATGTTTTGACGTTTGATCGTTGATACTTGTTGTTTTATTTACATTTAACCTAAAGGCAAAAGTCCCAGCCGTACAGCCTAGGGTAATATATTGAAATTCTTCAAGTTCTTTTATTAGGAAGTAAAAACCGTGGGCTCGCCCATGTCATGCTTTAAATAATTTAGTAGCTTTAAATAACTTCACCTAACGAAATACAAATGAAGTGTGGTATCAAAACTATGAGAGACTCTTCAACGGCACAAACAGCCAGACCCGATAATGTTTTAATATGTAGTTTTTACCCGTCAAAAACTTTATTAGCCTATTGTCACTTTATTGCTAAGCAAAGATCTCTAAAATCAACAGTTCGATTGCGTGGCTTAAAAAATAATCGACCACGCTAGCCTAGTGCGGGTTGGCGGACTTCACATACCATAGAAATGCTTAGACATATCTCTATGCACTATGCAGGTTTCCTTGTGAGGTATTCTTCAACCGCAGAAGTCATCATATCATAATAAATACACCTAACAGTCACATACATACATAGTCTTGACCCCGCACTAAGATCTAGTCTTGTGTCGTGGGTATCAGAAGCTACAGGGTACAAGAGACTTAAAGTTAAACTTACAGTTATTTAAACTGTGGGTCACACAAATATTTGTCACGATGCGGGGATCGAATACGTTTTACAGCCAGCATCTAACCAACTGCGCCACAGAGGCTGTTGTGCGAGATAAATGACAGCAAGAGTCATAAGTGTGAAACCGATCATAATGACTCATACAGTCTGTCGCATTTCAGGTTTAGCCTGAGGACATGAGAGCGGGTACAATTTTATTGACAGGCGAAAAATAGTGTTTTTCGTTTTGACCTTTTTACAATGTATGGCGAGACTATGACATTCCACTGATGGTAAGCGATACAACCGCTCAAGGACATTAGCATTAGCATTAACTAAACAATACCATAAATTATAACAAAGAACACTTGGCATTCCACTATGCTCGCCATCCTGAGACATAAGAAGCCTCAATATGTCTAGTAGTCACTGTGGCAACAATGTCCTTTAAACAGGAACACAACAGTGCATTTACATTGCTATTTGGCGGGAGAAATAGACATTTTAACTCACACTGCATTTACACTTACACAGGTGCATTGTGACGACAGTCGAGCATAGTCCACGTGCTTATCCCTCGAATCCTAGTTACATGGAGCGATAGTGAATCGTCTCTCAGTCACGTATACCTCAGTGGATGCGATGTGCCACGTCTGTTTGCTCCCACGACGCCGCTTAAGACACGTTTCCTGCATGTTCGTCTAGTTTGTTTAGAAAAAATGTTGCCCAGGTGTTGGATTTTTGTTGTGTTGATATGGATGCTACTTAGGAACTTTGTCATTGGGTAGTGTTAGCAGATATTTACTCGTGTCAACTATATAGGTGATGGTAAATTTTGAACTAATAACTAGTAATTATGCTAGTCTAATTAACTGCGCCCAATATACTCGTACAAATCGGCGTCTGAACATAACTTATTTAAATCTAGCGTCCTTCCCCAGCTTCACACCGGTACAATGCTTTTGTAAATCACATTAGAAACCTCTAAAACTATCGGTGTTTTTCTCCTATACTATGCATGTATTATACATATAAACATTCCTCTTGCGTCACTCTATCTATTAAATAAAACCACATCACAATGAGTCGCGTAGTTTTAAAGATCTAAGAATACATGAGGAGAGACAGTGGGAAGCGACTTTGTTTTATACTATTTTAATATGGGATCAGTCTTACGTAACAGTAAGATATAGAACATATCAGTATACTCGTACTACGCACACCCACATTGTATTTCGCGATATCTACACACAAAACACCAAATACCGCAGATGCATGCCGGGACAGGGCCGGGCGCAGTCCGGCGATTGATCAGCGGGGTCGGCGACCGCTCTCCCCCTAATTTGAATTCGCGGCGTTATCGCGCGGGGCCGTAATTGGATAACGATGAGGGCGCCGGGCCCCCGCTTGGCGCCAGGGGATGCCGGGGCTATTAGCGCTATTGTCTCTAAGATAAATAGGTCAACTTTACACTTTGTCTAAACTATATCAGTTGTCATGGAGGTTCTAGGAAGGGTGATGTTACGAAAATGATCCATGCGGTGTGGTCACATATGCTTATACAACCTACTTTGCGTTTTGAGGCTAAACATGGTTTAAAATTTCTTTGCTGGAGCCTGCCAAGGAACAATAACATTAAATAACATTCAATACATTTACAATTGATGACGTCAACATTAATGCGAAGTGAATAGTGCAGCGAATGAAGTCCTTTCAATATCTACAGCAAAACATGACTATCAAATCTGTAAGCTCATATCTTCACTTAACTCAAGTGTAAGTAACCAGTCAATCTCAGTGCTCGATAGACTGTCTGATGCAATTAGGAGGAGGCTGGTGGGTAGGCAGAACCCCATGCGTAACTCGGTTAGTCGCAGACATGCCTACATGCTTACGCGATTAGGAGTCGGGATGGCTTTTGGAGGAAAAAAGTAGACATAGGATGTCTAGGAGGAAATTAACGGGATGAAAGGATTATTTGCGGGTATATTTCGATATTTATGGAGCAGTGCGTATCGAATATAATATAGAATGGTCTTAAGTAACTTACTTTCTTCATTTTTTTTTATATTAATACTATCTACCATAAAAAAATGTTAGCAGACCTTGCTTGGTTGTGTTATTCTTATAGATTAATTTATAAATATTCTTATTATCGTGCATTTAAAAAAAAGCTCAACCAATCTTGAGGAAAATCTCACAAAACATCGATAAAAAATTGCATATCGACCTATCATACATTAAACACGTGTAATATATCCTAAATAAAGATCTCTGATTACGTCCTTCAGGTGCCTTTAAATGTAGAACTGTTCAAAAGTACAGTCATCGCATTAAAGCGTTGTCAAGTTGATTATTGTCATAAGGCTCATGGCACTGCGCATGCGTACACTTAACATCGTTAGATGCCCACTAAAGTAGACAAGAGGTGGCCGGAGCGATGCAGGGGGAAGGGGGCAGAATTCTATTACGCGTTTTATACGCTTCCCGTGCCTTAATAAGGGGGGGTGTTATAAACCCAGCCGTTATAAGAAGACACCACGGTATAAACAGTTTGTGAAGGTAGGTGGGTCTATGTAAAGTAGTGTCTCGTGTGTGGAAGGGACTGGCTGATTCGTTTCGCGCAGTTTATTTTAAATTATAACAGACGGCAAGGGTGGTGTAATCTGCGCAGCGGCAGATGACTGTTGACAAATTGATTTTATTATTTTTATATGAAATGTTCGTTGGGTGGGGTATTGTTTCAGAATCAATTTATTGTGTATTTCTCTTAAAATCTTCTACAGAACTGGCTTATTTCGAGTCGGAACACGATATGTTGAAATTTTCGACATATTGTAGTTGAACAATTGAGTATTGATTATTTTATTCTTGTTAACCAAAATATTTTAACTGTATTATCAAAATTTGTATTCACACGAGGATGAAGAGCGCAATGACTGAAACTTAGATTATATACTCGTCTAGATTGAGCAATGTCAACAAACGATGCGCTAAAAGTGTCCTCACTTTCGTTGATATGTGTGAGTACCGGTCGTGTAATTATTGTAATCCAACTGTCAAGGTGTGTGTGTTTAGGGATGCCTACTCCAGATTATTAACTTAACTTTTCCCCATTATTTGATATACAAAATAGGTTAAATAAAATATTTTTTCTTTATTTAAAGTAATTATACTATTAATTATATTTATAACGCATTTTAGTAAAAACAATAAAGATCTCAACCCATCTCCTAGTGTTTGTTTCCGAATAGAATTAACTCTTTGGATTTATTGCCTGGGCTGTTATCTGATTTCTGTATTTATGTAAAATATAAATCATCATAAGTAAAATGTTCGGAACACACAACTGAAGTCATGTGAGGCTACGAATGGTCTTCTTTTCGTTTCCGCTGTGTAATGTCTCTCCAGCAATTTGCTAGTACGGAATCCGTAGTCTAAAAATATTATTAGGACCTTGAATAAGTTCTCGCTGTTTCTTCAAAGATGATAGTAGCAGTACCCCGTTTGTGAAATTTTGAATGGTAATACACATGCAAGGCAAAGAATTAATAAAATTACTATGAAGTGCATGTCGTCGTGGGTTTCATTAATATCGTGTAGGTAAGTATTATTTACTCATTAAATAAATAACACCATTCTTCTTGTTGTTATTCTGATCGAAATATTATGTAATGATATTTGTGTTTTATAGTTTCTCCCATAGTTTCAACAAATCTTCCTAGTAATAAATTGACAACACTGGCCAATGAAACTCATCTTCAAAATAATGAATTAAAAGTTCATGTTTTCTTCAAATAATAGTGGTTTAACAATAATGTTACCGATAGAAAGTGATATTGGTATTATTATACAGTTTTCCCACACAATTGCGATACAATTCGACAGCACAAACCGGCATAATTAATTATTTTTCGGGAGCACGTTATCCATATGTAGTTCAAATGACACTGACGTACGTGAGAAGCGAGTCTACCAAATTTGGTAGACTTTTTTTGAGCCGTGCGGTGAGGTGTGATGTGTCATCTAGACGAGTATATAATCTAAGGACTGAAATTTATCCATAAAAAAGGTAATTAATTGTTTCATATTAATAAATTATTCTTCATAATTTTTCCCCTGATTTATTACCTCTGCAAAAACGCTGACGCTACTCTTTTGCCGCAGGGTTGTCGAATCGCCAATTCAATATAAAGTATTTTTATTTCAATTATTCAAATACAGATATAAATATCAATTTTAGAACATGTTTGAAACCTTAATGTCATAATAACACACAACTTTAAAATTTCGAATGCTTACATTATCTTCCGACATAATATGTAAGTACACAGTCAGGTCATAATTATTGTCACACAGTAAAAACTTTTCTTTTAGAATGCTGGCCACAAAAAAGCTTATTGAATTCGAGTTTCGAATTGTTCATGAAAATAAAAATGTATACTTTTTAGAGTTTTACTCATTTTTAAATATGGAGTGGACGCTTAAAGAAGACCGTGTTGCAGTTATTGCGTTGCATCGTTGCGATTACGCGCCAATTCAAATTTTTGACATACTGAAAAATTTGAATATAATCAAAAGATTTGTTTATCGTACCATCAAACGATACAATGAAGACTCTAGTGTAGATGACAGGTCAAGAAGTGGTCGCCCTCGGTCTGTTAGGACTCCAGCAGTGATAAAAGCTGTGAAGGCGCGAATTCAAAGAAATCCCAAACGTAAGCAGAAACTGTTGGCCCTTCAGATTGGGTGAAGCAGAACCACGGTGAAAAGGGTGTTAAATAAAGACTTAGGGCTTCGGGCATATCGAAGAAAAACAGGACATCGTTTGAATGCTCGTCTAATGGACCTGAGACTGAAGAGATGCCGCGCTTTGTTAAAGCGGTACGCGGGAAAAAAATATCGGGATATTCTTTTTTCAGATGAAAAAATTTTTACCGTAGAAGAGAGCTACAACAAATAAAATGATAAGGTGTACGCACACAGTAGTGAAGAAGCGAGCAACCATATTCCGCGTGTCCAACTAGGTCATTTTCCATCCTCGCTCATGGTATGGTTGGGAGTTTCTTATTGGGGCTTAACAGAGGTACCTAAATTTTTGTGAGAAAGGTGTAAAAACGAATACAGTTGTGTATCAAAATACAGTCCTGACGAACCTTGTGGAACCTCGTTTCTCATACCATGTTCAATAACAGGGACTAGGTATTCCAACAAGATTCGGCGCCAGCTCATAGAGCGAAGAGCACACAAGACTGGCTGGCGGCGCGTGAAATAGACTTCATCCGGCACGAAGACTGGCCCTCCTCCAGTCCAGATTTGAATCAGTTAGATTAAAAGATATGGCAACACTTGGAGGAAAAGGCGTGCTCAAGGCTCATCCCAATTTGGAGTCACTCAAGACATCCTTGATTAACGCAGCCGCCGATATTGACATGGAACTCGTTCGTGCTGCGATAGACAACTGGCCGCGCAGATTGAAGGCCTGTATTCAAAATCAGTTTGAATAAACTTTAGTGTCATAAGAATCTATGTTTTGTTAAGTTCATTTTGGTGTATAAATGGTTACATAGTGAATAAACTTGTTTCAATTTTTATATTAAACATGTGACAGAATTTATGACCTGACTAGGTACTTAGTGGACACTTCGACATGCAAGGATAAAAATTCTGGAAGTGGAAGCGCAAATATGATCATCATTCATCATCTTGTATTCATCTACGGTAGGACATTAGTTTTAAGATTATTCATTGAGCGTTACACACGTATAAATTGAATTGTGTGAAAGTAAATAGTTGAATAAAGAACAAGGGACAATTAGTGCGGCCGGCACAGCAAACATCGGGATGTGACGAGGCGTAGACTGCGGGGACCACACATAAATAAGGACAATTCTACGTGATATAATATAATTTGTGCATTACATTGATTCTATAACTAAGCAGTGCTGTTTATTTTCAAATGCAAAAAAATATTTCTTATTTACATAAAATGTTGTGTTAGTCGACGACCTAAGCCTTGGATTTCAGAATTTCGAGTACAGCTTTATGAGTCAACAGTTAAACAATTAAAATACATACTAATATTTTTCTTAAAACTACAATTTAGAAACTTATTTTGCCAAAGTATTAGTCCCAAAATTCATTTTACAATATAGCCAGAGACATATCCTGTCACATTCGGTAGTATGGGAATCCTACATAATACGTGCACCATTACGTTTACGTGCCCGTTGGGCTCGGTCCATATTTACTAAAAGTCTTAAAAAGATGAGCCGCAGATAAAGACAACAGAAGGTTTTTTTTTCATAAGTAAATATATATCGTTAATGTATTTTACTTACTAGATCTCTTGTATACTGTATTATTACTAATATTAATCTTCTATTTTGCGTATAACTAATAACAACTTAAATCAAATTCGTAAATAAATTCTGATGGCAATGGTTTCTGCTACAAATGACGCTCTCTTTTTCACCTTACTGAGTAAAAACTATTGAATCAGCATTTTTTTAAAACAGATGCATAGCAGTAACTTTTACGTTTCAAATGGATTTAAAAGGGTACTATAATTATAAAAATATATGTAATAAAATCAATAAATTATTAAATATAAAAGGTTTATTGGAAATTTGAATGTGGAAAACTTTATAAGTTAACTAGCGGCCCGACCCAGCTTCGCCTGGGTGCATATATTTTTTGATTCCACTCCACACCAAATACATGTTGTTTTTCGTATAAACTCTTGTATGCCTAAACTTGACGTAGCTATCCTACTGTCCGGCTCAATCCCGTCTCATCCGCCTGTTCAGTCTCTTCCCAATCCGTCCCGTCCCTTCTCTTTATTATCCATCCCGTTTTATAACGTGCATTTACAGTTCGTCCTAACAAATCTGTCATCTATCCCAGCCCTCTCCCGTACCTTCGATTCTATTTTACTTTATGTCCCTTCTCTCCATAAACATCCATATCCATCTTATATATAAAATAGGAATTATTAAAATTTAATATGAGAGTTACACTGAGATAGCAAAATAATAATTGTCAACGTTACTACTACACTTGATGCATAAACAATAATCGTATTGTGTGAGAGAAACAGGAGACCGGCTTCGTTCTCATCCCTACTCCGTGCTGTTTACTTGGTCAGAAGTGACACCTGTAGACATCTGGCGGGGATAACTAATTAAATGACGAGTGATCAGTTTTCGACCGGAGAGGAAAAATGATTAAATTACTAAAATGGCTATTAAAAAATAAGGGTTGATCGTAGAAGGGTGAAAATTGAGGATTGTATGTATTTTTGTATGTTGTATCATAAAAAAATTGAAATTAAAAATTTTGTCTAAAAAATAAAATAAAAAATTTAGGGGTGGACTACCCCTAACATTTAGGGGGATGAAAAATAGATGTTGGCCGATTCTCAGACCTACTCAATATGCTCACAAAATTTCATGAGAATCGGTCAAGCCGTTTCGGAGGAGTTCGATTACGCACCCCGTGACAGAAGAATTTTATATATTAGATTAACAATCCCAAATTCAAATTTAGAATTGAATTTGGAATGGTTTTTAAAAGCAGATGATTCCAAATTCAAATCTTCAATTCTCTGGGACATATCCCGCGCCGCTCCGGTATAGATGGGTGTCGTACAGTACGTGCCGGGCGGCGGCGGCCATTCCGCGATGGATTAGCCGAGTTATGCCGCGCCACGGAGCATTATGCTACGGCATGATCGAACAACACATTGATTCTGTATAGTTACTTGTAAGGGCTTTGATGTACGGGCAATACCTAGAGATTTAAAAAAGTAATTAAGTTGGGATAATGTTATGAGCAAGAGCTAAGGATTTTTTTAAATAAAATTATTCGTTGTATTTATTTGTATCGTATTGTGCCATGCTATGATAAACAATTCTTAGGATTAAAGAAAGGAATTATGTAAATAAACTAATCATAATAGATCCACTTCCAAACAAGTTTAAGTTGTGAAAATTCTCTGCATGGTTAGTTAAGGTAAGTTTTTTGTAAATATTTTTTAAAATGTAAAGTAAAATTTTATTTTCAACTACAATTTCAACTGTTAGAATATCATAAAGTAAAATTGTAACCAACACCTAACAGACGTAATTCCATTAAGCACGAAGCCGCAAGCCTCTACGGCATCTAACCTCAACAGTACTGCAGAGCTAATTCCACGCATGAGTCTACCTGCGATGACCATCCCCCGGGCGTCATTACCACCCCCCATTACAGCTAATCACGAATTATGCCCATACCAGGCCAACTTCGCAGCATTTTAACGTATATTATCATTTGAAAAATACAGAGTTACGTACTTTTAAAAGGTTCGCCAACATTACTGCGAAGTGTAAAACACACTTAAAATAATTTACTACGCATTTTAATTAAAATATATTTAAATATCAAAGCAAAGACTCGACAAATAATTAATTGGAATAACAAGGCTGTATGTGTTATAGTCCCTTCGCCCATTTCTTTCCATAAAAAATAAATGGACAAAAATGTTGTTTATTTTGTTTTACGAGCAAAAGCGTTGACCCCGCACATAAGTCTTAGTAATCTTTCGAACAAACAAAGGGTGCAATTTGCATTAGTTTTTGTGGGATGGGTTTCAATAATGGTTTGACATTTCCTCTTCTATTGTACGCTGGACTCCGTTATAAATAAAATAGGTTATTGTGTTATGAAAAGAGGATATTCTTAACTCTTTTTTCTGGTATTACACACAAAAAAATAACCATCCAAAGAGCTTAGGTCAAAAATAGTTATAGATGTTATGAAGTTTTCAAACAATAAATCGCGTGAGGATTATGTTTAGATTACCCAATAAAATAATTCCACGATGCGTAGAATAAATCGAACGCGCATTTCGAACTGGCAACATTCTATCCGGTTATCATTATCACGTTTGAAAATAGAACGCACGCGAGGCAGGCAACCGAGTAATCGGGCAAAAGCTTTTATACGCCGACCAACGGATCGTGAGCCCTCAGTTTATGCGCCTATTTCCTTCTATGGTCTGTTTTATTACTAACGGCGGGGAGGCGATGGGGGCCTATTTATGATGGCATAAGTTTGAAGGCCCCAAGGCACGAGCTCACATGTGCCCGAACAGATAAGCGGAGGCATCCCCACTCCAAAACTTGTTTAGTCGGACCCGATAACTTTGTATTGTCTGCGGGGGACGGCTCCGAAGCCCCGAGCTGTTTGCTTTGCACGACTAGTGTCTGACCATATTTCAAATTAAAAAACTTATGAAAAATCATGACAAGGAAAAATTATAATGATCGTTGTATAGATTATAAATATACATAGACATTATATAGCTGGGCTCGTTGGGTGCGTATTATAAATAGTTTACTACACGTTCCAACTGAATTACGCAAAGTACTGAGCCGAAAACGTCAAATCAATTTCTCTAACTTCCAAATCTGTTGCCGTCAAAGTTTAAGCCAGCACGCTGTATCCCTTGGCTATAAGGCCGTAACATAAATTCGCCCTAATTCAGCTAAGACCCAGGGGAGAAAACAAAGATCGATATCAAGTGCCCATGGCGCCAATGCGAGAGGCCCCTACGTCGAACGCCATTTTATATAGATCTTTAAATCCTCTTACTAATTCCCCTTTAGGTTCCGTGCGTAAAGGAAGGGGATGCGGGGTGGAGCTCAAGTTATATCAGTAAGCAGCGGGGTGCGTTCCGTTTATGGCGAAAGCATCGTGACGCATCTGTTACGTTGCATAAAATATTCGAAATTTAAAAACAATGGGCTACGCGCACGAGTGAAACGGGGTGTTTGAATATAGAATACAAGTTTTTGTTACCAACCAGTATTAGGTGGCTCGTAAAGGACCTTTTCTTTGAATCCTTCTCCCTGCGGGGTTCGAGTCACAGGGTTGTCAATTGTACTAAATAAAATATGTAGGTAGTATCGCGCTATATTTTGGGCCATACTATGTAGTGTCGAAGAATTATATTTACACAGGAACAATATGTATTTTGTCTCCTTGGAAGGGATAAATTGACATTAGTTGAGTTACGGGTAAAAAACAATAAAAACCTTAAAAAAAAAACAAATCAGAAATGGGGACAAGAAGAGGCTTAGACCCGACATTCATTTGCAAAACGTTTTATTTGCCTGAAAAAAGTAGGCAACCCTATCGGCATATAACAGTTTATATAAAAAAAAATACCGTAAAATACATTTTTTACACCGCTGACGGAGGTTCGGTTATTTAAACTTTTTGCTACTGGCAAGTTAACTAGTGTAGTTTAAAAAAATATCACGTGCCGTGTCATTTTGTATTTGAAAAACGAACCACGATCCCGTTTGGTGCTTTGTCATTCGGCCATGTTGGAATGGTAAAAGGTTTTTTATAAACATACTACGTTCAGATGATAATTCATTCCCAAAATAAGCAATTGCTGTTTTTTATATATTTTTTGCAATAAATTAAATCAATTTCATATTGATTCAGAAATTAGAATCATAGTCTTATAGCAGGGCCTACACCTAAGGCCTACACATTCCTATTAATAAATAAAATCTAGCGTGGATCTAAGATAAAACGAACGTGTGGTTAAAACTTCTTGCTGTATTAACTATACCACCCTTTGCCTTATTCTACAGTATTTATACCTATGCAATATAGCATGCATTCCCTAACGCATTTCCTCCCACATAATTATTCATAATAATAGAACTGTCTACCAAAAATCTACCAAGAAGTACAAGTCACAAAAACTCCTGATCAATCGATCGAATCAATTCCCATCGGGCCACTTGCACATGGGCACTAGGGCCTCTCAGCGTCGAGAGGCGCAGGAAGTAGGCCACTTAAGAACAGGCGGCTCCTCTATCTAATATTTAATAGACGCCACCCATTTAAGTGCTGTTAGCTTGTTCTACCATGTGGAGACGAATTGTGTGAAATTTTCGGTAATTGCCACTTGGAAGAATTTATAAAAGCTCAGTTATATCGCAGTGCTATGCACAAGCCTTTGATAGTTTTTTTTATTGTAATGAATGTCGAAGCTTGCTGTTCGCCTGATGGTAAGCGATACGACCGCTCATGAACAGTAGCAAAACCAAACAACAGCTTGAATTGCAAAGCAATTCTTGGTATTTCATTGCGATCGCTATACTATGACATAAGATGCTAAATCTCAGTATGACCAGTAGATTCTCTGGATACGATTTGCTTCAAAACGGAGCACACGGTGCATTAACACGGTTGTTTGGTGGAAGAAATAGACGTGACCCTGGCGACCTTATACGTGTGAGAGACCTACCACCAGTAAAAAGCAGTATATTTAGAATTTAGATCTAAGTCAAATTTTTCTTTCCTATGCCATCATGTCAGTCAGTAAAATACAAAAATTATGAACTAAAAACAGGGGAGGCCAGCATACTCCCAACTCGTAAGACATATTTTAGTTATTCAGTTCTAAGAGTTGTTTCACAGTCCGAGCATAGGAAATGCAGTTGGGTTTAGTTGTGGCTATTTGCGACGTCGATTCCCGGAGTCGCCAACCTGGTAACGTTCGTTGCAAACTTCGCAGACGTATACTTCAAACGTTATATACGTATTACTGATCCGCATTGGGTCGGTTTAGTGGGATAAATAATCAATTTGCTAATGGATATAGTTGTAGGCTGATGTGTAATTAAAATATGTAACAACTAGCAGCTTTTATTCGTAAATATAGGCTTTCATTTTATTTTATCAAAATCCTGATTTATCGAGATATTAATATGAATAAACAGTCGCCATACAAAATATTTCAATGATACTTGTTCCTTTCATTACCGCTTGTAAGGACAGCACTACCTGAAGTGATGATCATTCTATCCAACATATACAATACAAACAGACATACAGCCGCTGCCAATAAACAATCCCAATCCAAAATTTGCCGTTTTAGATTGACAGCTCAATCTTTTTTCTGATACTATATTGCCAATAATCAATCTCAGTAGTGACAAAAGCATGGCAACATGACAAGAGACCAATCGAAAAGTAGAAAACAATCCAGATTGACTTCAATCTAATTTTTTCGATTGATTATTGGCATCGGCCGTTAGACATTAATACTACAATTTCAACAACACTAATAAAGCTAACGTTAATCCCGTAACCCAAATCCAAATACCTTAATGCAGAACCGTACTTGTAAGGCGAGCCTGTACCAATTTTAATCAAGCCAGTCTCAGAACACTCAAAACCGTAAGATCGAGCGCGGAGGGCGACGGGAGGGCTGTTACCTCCCACGCGTGCCAAATTAACTTGTACTCAGTTCGCTCGTATGACAATGCTGACGCAGTTATTCCCTCTGTTCAAACACGTTTTCCTCCTCCCCTCTTTTCCTCCCATTTTCAAACGCAATTTTGAGTATTGAGGGTGTTTATCAGGTGATGCTTCCTCATTTATGGGACCTGTACCTTTAACACTATTGAGTATTAGGATTCAATCTAATTCCTTCAAAATCGATAACCTTCAAAATCCTTCGAGACACCTAGGCAATAAGAGTGATTTTTATCCATATCTCACCTAGAGGTTATAATACCTTCAGTGTTGCACAGTTTCAGTTTTGGATTGGACGAAATGTAAACTACCAGATAACACGCTGCGTGTCCTGGAGATAATTTTATTATTAGCTATTTTCAATCCCGTTATTTAAGCCTTCCGAGTTTAACCGTAGAATATTTTTGCAGTACGAATTGAAACTTTTGAAATGGCATTTAACCCGTATTTCGACTCCCAAAAGTCTCGTACATCATATTAGTTCCTACTATAATCAGATGGTAGCGTTATCTAACTGAACAAGAACTTCTAGAATTTAAACATTTAAGCATTATTTCGCATCCAACCATATAACAGAAATCGGGTGGAATTAAATTAGGCGAGGCTCGAACCCCTCTAGCATTAGATTAACCAGATTAGTTTTGAGTAGACCCTTGCACAATCCTAGGGTTAAGTATAATAAAACTGTATATATGTATGTACAGTATTAGAGGAACTTAATACGGACGTAAATTCTAGTGGACGAACAGTTAGTACTGATTTAAGAGTCAAATATAGCATATCTTCTTACAGCCTTATTCATATACAGTTTAAAAACCTATTTTAGTGTTGTCGAATGTTTTGTCTTTTTCGCTCAAACTGAATTCACAAGTTGTTAGAAAGGGATAGAACATTCGATAGCTAAAATAATTTTAGAACTGTCTCTGGATAAGGCTGTTAGAAGCAACACTTACTTGATATACTACTTATGAGTGTTTATGTAATTCTTCTACAATATCTTGCTTTTTGACAAAATTTCAAAATAATTTCAAAAATATCGGTTCAATGCCACGAAGACCTTATAAAATTAATTATAAGCCATACAAAATTACTGTGTGTTTAATCGACTTGAGAATATTTTCCGTATAGTAATTCAGATATTCGTTATACCGGGTATATCAAGACTGCTACCGAAAACGAAGCCTGGTGGTAGTTTAAGCGACTTCAAACACATTGCAACAGAAAATGTTGCAAAAAAAAAGCGACAATTATGTTTGGTTATTTTTTTCCTATGATCGTATTTGGGCGGTAAATACATTTTTGCCCTAAATAATAGTGAATACCCTTTTATTTATAAATAATCTAAGGTATAAAAGAGTTTAAATTATTATTTTAGCAAAAAATATGGATTTGCTACCCAAAAATGATGATATTTAAAAAATCATTAAAAATAATTGTCACTTTTCTTTGCCAAATTTTTTGTTGCATTGTGTTTGTAGTCACTAAATCTACCACCCGGCTTCGTTTTCGGTAGCAGTCTTGATATACCCGGTATGTTAAAGGAAATAGAAATTGAAACCCTTTTGGGCCCTTAATTAGATCCAAGTTTAGACTCTAGCATCTAGAGTTATTAACCGTCAATTTTTATTTTCGTTTCCAACAAAAACAAAAGCGTGTTCCACATTTTATCGACTCTCAATTTTAACGCTCGACTTATTCTGATAGGAAAAACTAATTTCATCAAAAATATCATTAAGCTGCAACAAAAATAACAAAGCATTACATTGTGGTAAAAACCCGAGTTGACGTAAGTTGGTCGAGCGGTTTTTGCTAGGGACTTGTCCGAGCGGGGATCCGGAAATGCTTCGGGTATCAGCGCTGCCATCCAAACGTGTTTTTAGACTGTTGATTATCGGGCGACAGGTGTGTTTGAAATTGAAGATAATAACGTCATTTATAGTCCTATGTAAATTATAGGTCTGCTGTGTTGTTTTGATAATTCATCGCAGTTACGACATAAAATTTAAATATATATAAATTTACCATTAAATCGTTTCGGTATGTTTAACGTTTTTACAGTAAAATGATGAATGTTTTAAAAATAAAAGAGAAAAGTGCCCAGAAAATTTAAATTTGTTTGTTGACTTACACATTACAATCCATTTCAATGTTCACGCAGAAGACAGTCGTAAACCGATAAATTGTTCAATATTTATTTTGAAACATTAAATCAACGCCATTTTGGTATTCCACGCAACATGGCGGCTATTTGACCAAGGCCTATGCAATCAATTTACGAATTTAAGTCAGGCATTAAGCCAAACTTTTGTGATGCCAACTTTCAACAAATAAAATAATTTTATAGTTGTTTTAAAACTGTTTATTTACGACTGTTAATCAGAAAGTGAATATTTTTCGTTTCAATATTTGCCTTATAATTTTATAACTTTATGAAATAAGCGTCCATTTTAGAATTGATACATTGCAACATTGATTGTGTGTTATTTAAGCCTTTTTAAAAGGAAACAAACTATAAAATATTTTATTTTAATTAAAATACTAATTTTCCTATAAGTGTTTCCTTACTATGAATTTATAAATATTATTTTAAACCATAATCCCTAAAAAACATCCGCTATTTTGTAACCATTCCAATATGGCGGCCAGTTTTTGTTATGTAAAGCGTGTGTGTTTAGTAAAACGCGTATTTACACTCAGAATTAAAATTTATATTAGCATGCGTGAAATTAATGGAATCCAAACATCCAGTGGAGTTATATCGGAGTGTCAACGGCAGTGCTCGGAGGGTTGTTCGCGGCAATTTGTTGACGACGGAGGTCCTTTCAAATGCAAAACGGTGTACTGATACTGGTACAGACTTTTTGTATGCCGCTTTCGACTTTAGCCGATTGAAAAAATGTTTGTCAGGAATTATGACGGTGTTGTTCGTTGTTTTGTGGCGTGGTTAAAGTTTGATGCTGAATTATTTGCTTATATAAGTTGACTTCGGCTCCGGGAGAAATTCTGTTTTATTAATAACAACTAAAACTTTTTTTAGCAGTTCTAAAGTAATTCTGTTTAATTCTATTTTATCTATAGTTTATAAGTCAAATACATTATCCAATGTTTATTAGCTTTTATGAAATTTTATTTTCATCGTACAAAACTCCACTTTCTTATTACTGCAAAAAAAGGGGGTTTGTTTACGTTATGAAGACAAATGAACATATTGTTTACATACGGATACAATAAACAAACAGCTATGCGTTAAAATAAATTTACTTAATTTCGTATCGTTAATATTTTAAATGTTTCTCTTTATTTCATCTAGAAAATGCCTTGGAAAGGCTTATTTGGTCTATCATATTTAATTTTTTTCAGTGTGCAAAATAGTATGTTTGTTCTCGAATTTTATATTTTTAAGTGGTGCGACGCTCCATTGCATCCACAGTGGAGCGTTAACGAAATTAGTTGTCCCTTACAACGACATTAAAAATGCTAACTTGCATTAAAAAAATATAGCACTTCTTAGACCCGTTGAATAAAATCACATTTTTTTAAATATCTGCTTTAGCGTGATTTTCAAGGCCATCTTTTTGATAGCCCAAATCTGTGGAGCATATCTTTTTAAATATTAATCAATGGTTTTATTCAAATATTTTGCTATAATAATATTAGTAAGGATAGCATCCCCGTTTATTATTGAAATGAAGTACATAATTGGGATTTTCCACAGTATTTGCTACATAATAATTTGTTCCTGAAGTTAATTATTAATTATAACAGTGCTAGGTAGATATCTTAATTGAGTGATACCTGTTTTCCTTGTGGAAAAATGTTTTTGTCGAAATTAATGCGATCTATCATTGCCAAAATAATAGCATTAAAATTAAAGTTAAGTATACTTTTGTATTGTTATAAATTTTACTGCAAATAGCCGTATTAATTGGTGATACTTGTGATAACGAATAATACAGATTAAAAATCGAATTAAATTATAATAACGAGTCCATTATTCTGGGCGTTTGTGAGACCGAAAAGTCTCTCGTAGTTCCTGATACCCACGACATAAGATTCGATCTTAATGTGGGTTCAGGACATGATGTTCATATGTATGTGACTATTGGGTGTATTTATTTATTAGTTTTCTAGTTTAGATATTTTACGTGCTTTCAATAGTACTAAAGAGTAGAATGAAAAAAGATAAAAAGTCCAAATAATTTGTGTATGACAAACAAAATTAGATATGTGTTTGTGGTCGTAGTCGTAAAAGGAGACATCAAGCAAAAATTGTATTTGATTTGTGATTATTTTTTTACCACAGAATATTTAATTATGGCCCCAAAGTTTATAAATTTATATTAAAAAAATATATATTCTTTTACCCATCACAATTAAAACATCTGTCGGTGACTGGCCTTTACAAAACCCCAGAAACACGAAAAATAACCACTTAAACGGTCTAGCGTTGTCCCGGAAGGTCCAAGAATCCACATATTGCGAGCATCCGCGTCTGAAAAAAGACCTCCCATCGATACAACCAAAACTGGACCAACTGGTCCTAACACCATCATACCTAACCCCTCACATAGGCAGTATTCCTAGCGAATAAGGTTTATTTTCACTTGATTGAATGTCTAAGAAATTTGTACAGTGCGGCGTGATGTAGTTTTCTCGTGTTGTGATTGAAATGTATTTATTGTGCATATAAACAATGATAGAAATTAATTCGATAAATCATACTTGCTGGGTTCGCAACTTAGACGTAACTGGTTCAAACGAGTTATGCTTAAACAATCACTGATATTGCATGATAAATCAAGCAACAACCTTTACATATACACAAACTCACGCCTTTTTCCCCGAAGGGGTAGGCACAGGTGCCAGGACAACCACATTTCGCCAATATGTTCCGTCCCACGATGTGAGATAACCGAGCCTATCGTCATATCGGGCACAAATTCCTGCCTTCGAGCTGACACTGAATAGAAAAATCCAATATCACTTTGCCCGACCTGGGATTCGAACCCGAGATCACAGCTTTGTAACCGCACCATAGTACAACTACGCCACCGAGGCAGTCAATATGTATGCAACCTTTACATACATGTGAAAAATCCTTTTATGTTATTTCCAAGAATCACCCGTTTCGTGAAATATCAGTCAGTTTATACAAACACCATATCGCACTTTATTCGCAGCAAATACCAAAAATTGTATGATAATTGGGCATTGCAAATGGCAAATCATTTCTTGCATAAAAAAAATAAAAAGGGAAATTTCATCTCGTACAGAGTTTCATCAAATTATATCCTTATGTCTAGATCTATTTTAGATTTATTATTTTTAAAACGCGTATAACAATGCGGAAAACGGATGAGTAATTTATTACGATACTGTCATAGTTGTTTATACAAATCTGCTCTCCGCAGTAATTACCATAAACAGATGTACTCAAAGACTAACGTATAAAGACAAACACTAAACAATATTTGAGCTTAAAGTATTGTGTATTTTGGCACCAAATCTCTTTCTGTCCCTGTATATCTTCGCATAATATGTAAGGATAAAATATTTTCACGCTATATATCTAACTTAAGTATACTTACATGTATAATCCATATTTTATACTCCTGATTTTTCGGAGTCTAGTGTGTATTGATAGTCAGTCAATACGCACTATAACGATGAAGGAAACATCGTGAGGAAACCTGTATACCATAGCGATTTGTAAGAATTTCTTTGGTTTGTAAATTCCTCCATTCCGCGCTAGGCCAGGTTGGTGGATTATATGGCCTAAGCTCTCTCAATCGTTTTCTTCATTGTAGAGGAGGCGCAGGCCCTGCAGTGGCACGCATATGAGCTGATAAATATATAGATATTGTATTTAAATTTCATCATACTCTTGATTTGTTCAACGAGAGAACAGACTAGCAGGAGATAATAAATCTAACGCCAGTATTTTCTATTTAAAAAAATGTGCGATATAATAAAATAAATAGTGTTAGAAATACGAGTATGTTCGTAAGGCCTGAATTCCATTAAGCAATAACTATAAATTGTAGGTATTTTTTCCCCTCAAACCTATACCCGTCTCCGTCAATTTCCGTCCGCATCAGATAACTCATTGTCGATAGGTTCTCGTCGAGTCCGCAATAAATGCGTTGCACAATAACCAAGCATTGTTGCAGCAGCCCACCACGTGGCGTTGCCGCATCTGTACTCGGCCACGCCACACTTTTTGTCCACACAGCAGGTAGGAGCGGTCCACAGAAAAAACGCATGAAAAAGCCTTTCTCTCCCGGGGTTTATAAAATATCGATCAGCATTAACAAACAAAAATACTCTTTACTCCCTGCACGAAAGGTCCCTTATCTATTAGCTCCCAGTTTCAATTCAACACTGGCGCAGCCAGCCGGGGGTCATAATGACACGCGAGATTTTTTCTACGACTTTTTTAGAGTTCGGTTAATTAGAGTTGAAGTTCACGTTTCTGTGTTTTCACTAATTCTGTTTTAATTGGTAACGTTGTGGAAACATTTTGAGAGGCGCCTCGCTTTAACTCCTCGTTTCGAACGCGGTCTTGATGACCGTCTGCGGTTTTGGAATTTGTGTGGAGTTTTTAAAGCTTTTTAATGTGGGCTTTCAACATGCTGGTAGAAACCGCATGTATTGTATTACGAACAAAACGTTTCGCATTCAAATATTTCATATCATCGTGCGCACGTTTGGTATTCGCTCCAATCTTCATGAATGTCATAAAGCCATGTATAAAAAGCATAAATAGTTATAGAAGGTGTCCGCATCCGTTGGCCTGCCAAATTTGCCGGCGGAGCGAGAGGCGCACATTGGCAGCGGAATTAAGGGCGACGCCAAGATTGCCAAGTGGCATCGACCGGCCGCTGTTTGCCAGGTAGTCTGCCAACTGCTAAATCTCTAGATTTTTTCCATTGATTCGAAAACGAAGCCTATTTCGGATTCAGGCAATACCGACTGAGCCAATATTGGTTCAGAGCTTTCAATGAATAATTCCTTAGGTTTTTTGCCAAAGTAAATTATGTAGGTAGTTCAAATTTTGGACCAAGGCACGGGCACGCGGCCAATGTTATTAAATAAAATACAATGTACTAAAGTAATATTGGGACACCACAGTAAACATTTTTATTTTTATATTGTGCCTTATATTATTTTACGGGCTAATTTCCTTCATCATTAACTATGTTTTTAATATCACATATTTAGTTCACGGAGGTCACTTACATGGGATAGGAACAATGTAAATATACAAAGTTTTAATGTAAACCTTGGGTACTTTATATTGTATAATTTTATTATTAAATGCATTAGCATACAAGTATGGTAAGTATAAACATAGACATAATCGTGCATATTTAACTCGTATATTGAACTTAGGCACAAAAAAAGTAATTGTCAATACAATTGAATTGAAACAAAGAATATAACGTTCGAGAAAACACTGGTCAGGCAAACTCATTGAATAACATCCGAAATTCTCAGCGGTACGTAAAGACAATACGCCGCATCGAGTTTGAGCCAGGTGAATTGTAAATAAAGACTTATCTTTGACCTCCCGCCCCTCCCGGGTGGCGCGGCGTGGGACGTGGGAGGGAGGCATTCAACTTTTTAAGGTTTACTGCGGCCGAGTTATGATGACTTAGGCCCGGCCGGCCCCCACTGCCTGCTCGCGACTTCTGCTTTCATAGAATTATAGGGTTATTGTTAAATTAATACGTTTTTACATTGTTGTTTATTGCGGCGCGTGTGATTGCTTTACGGTTACGGCTGCTATATTCTGTTTTGATTGATTTACCGAGCCTTATTTTGTATTCTTGGTCGCTGCAGTCGACGTGTGCTCGTATGGGTGCGCCATTTTATAAGCGACGCGTGCTATTACTTTACCGTTTGAACTGTGCTTAGCGTTTCAAATGATATTTCTAGTGCCATGCGTGTTTACGCTTGATATGTTCGTTGTTTGGACGAGGCGCGGTCTTTTGAAATACATTTATAGGACAACATTCATTTTTAATTTTATATATTTTTATGCAATGAAAAGAGATAAAAATTGCGACTTATAAAAGTACTATTTTTTAGAATCGAAGTCTCTCTAAATAACGAACACGTTATCAAGAATTGATTAAAATTACAATAATAGCCTCGCGCCGACCCAAAAGGGCAGGTACGTGTAATTTATTTTATTATTGATACAATGTTATTGTTCCAAATTACACATGATTGGCGTGGTACGTGAGTTCGGGCCGGATTAGCCCTCGGTCGCGCTCGGGGGTTATTTATACGTTTGATTGCTTACGCACCGACAAAGGAAAATTGTGGTTTTTACGACCTCTACTGATACTGTGCTGCCAAATTTAAAACATCACGTACTATTTAAAGTCATGTTTCTGACTTAGTGGTCGGGGACCTCCCATAACGTTGACAGTTTGACATCGGTTTTAGGCACTGCATATGCGTGGAAAAAATTTATAGTTGTATGAAAATGGCAGCCAAACTTGTTTTATTAACACGTGTATGTTTATTATTTTAATGTCAGGGAGGGAAGAAAAATAGAAGAGAGCTATTATGTACTTTGATTATTGATGATACACAATGGTCCCTTTTTATAAATTTTATCATTATAACCGTGAGTGAATAATAGAAATTAGAACACAAAAGAAAGTACTAAAGCTTGCAGTATGTGAGTGTTTCAAAAATGTGTGAATCTAATAAACTTATCAATAATTATGTTGTATTACTGTAATATTTTAATTCAAGTTATGATTTTATACGCCATTTTTAATGCGATATTTTTTCGATTTCCTTCGCATAAAATGAGTTCCCGTTAAGAACATTATTGTACATTCCATATTTAAGTTAAATGTGGAATGTACAATAATGTAATGTAAAGATTCCAAGTCACGCAAATACATCAAAAAGTAAACTTTAAAAACTACGATTTATGCTTTACAGTTTATTTACTTAGGATGGAGAGATAAAAAAGAACACGTACAAATTCGTCCACCTGAGTTAGTTGAAAGGCTCTTAATCCTACTAACATATTTCTAAGTCTTCTTACCTTTTGTTTAGACAACAATCACGAAAAAAGTATTTTATGGGGGGAGAATAAGCGACGGATCCTTTTTTGAACTTCTCGGTTATTTATCCAAAGTTTAATATAGTTGATTACAATTTTCTCACAACGATGCATCTACAGAGTAAACAATATTTTGGCATTAAAAAAAAGTAAAAATCATTGGAAATCTCAGAACAATGAGTAACATAGAAGTAGCACTATTGACATTTCAACGTACACTCTAATTTGGAAAACAAGAAATAATTGTGCTGTGATCTCTTCTGATAGTTTATCGATGTCGATAGATGAACTTTATTTATAGCAAATACGTAGACAGTGGTAGATATTGAAAGAAAAATAAAGACTATAATATGCAGTCAATTCGATTGGTAAAACTATATGGCCTACTTTTATGCTTATTTGGGATATGATTATCTCTCTTTCATTCTCTCTCTTCAATCTTAAGCAAATACGGTGTTGTTTTTCCCATTGGAAATTTGTACGCGCAACAGCATGAATCTAATTTTGCCTAATGTCGTCATCTGTAGAGAATCTGCAATGAAGGCATTTTAATATGAAACAGAAGTTTATATCATATGGCATCATATACCACAGCCCTCGCGCAGTGGCCGAGTGCTTTTTACCACTACACTATCGGGTAGGTATTTTAAAGTACAAGCCAATTTATGTAACATGGCTAGTAAACTAAAATATACATTATTTATATTATCGATAAAATGTGCAGCAAATCGCTATTGAATATGTCGTAACTAAATTGTGTCGGCGCTTTGGCCGTTTCTAACATTTGACATAACTGCACTTTTTAATTCGGTCGCGTAATCATACCCAACATAGCAATTTGACGTTTCATCAGTGAACATGAGCCGTCCTTAGCACATATTATTTGTCTCATTCTCTCCCATATATTGGCCCATTGGAAAAAACAGTATAAGTATATGAGTATGTTTCACGCTCATTCTATGTTATTCATTGTTCTGAGTTGGAAATGTCGAAATATATATTCACCTTACAAATGTTATATTCTCTGATAAAATAAAACGATTATTTAAAGCTGTAATTATGGGGAAATATATACATCGTATTTTTAATGAAAGATGCAGTGGTATATGTATACTGGTGGTAGGTCTCTCATATGTGAGAGGCCATCTGGGTAGGTACCACCGCAATGTCTATTTCTCCCGTGAAACAACACTGAGTAAATGCACTGTTGTGTTTCGGATTGAAGGACATTGTAGCCAGAGTAATTACTGGACATATTGAGACTTAACATCTTATGTCTCAGGATGGCGAGCGCAGTGGAATGTTGCTACTGTTTATGAGCGGTCGTATCGCTTACCATCAGGCGAACGGCTTGCTCGTCTCGTCATTCATAGCAATAAAAAAAAAGTATAAATAACGCTCAAGATCGTTTAATACCGGAAACATGATCCGTGAACGATGCAAGTTCAAAACCCGATTCACAGCGCCTCGTCTAACAATGAGAAAAAACTAAATTACATACTAACACAATGATATCGTTCCGGGGTTGCACTCGGCAGTACAGACTATAAAACTAAGTATTTTGCATGTTATGCTTTGAATTTTTTTCATTGTCCTGTCTTGGTAAACCTACAGTTACTAGTTTATACGTCAATCGGTCTATATTTTACAAATCGCATATTTTAAAAATATAATGAAGGTAAATGCAAATACTATATTGAAGCCATATAATGCCATACATTATTTAGATTCCGTCACTTTTTTCACTACCACCCGGTTATCAACACTGTTTTCGCCAAAGACCGGCCAAGAACCTCTAGCGTTGCACTTTTCAAAACAAATTTACAGTACAGTGATCACTCTACCTGTATGATCATACAGGAGTCGCAGCTTATTTGAATTGAGGGTAGTTTATAAATAAGAATAATGTTGGTTTACTAATTTTCTACAGCAGAGAAGAATTGTGCTGCTGTCTAAATTGGAAATCGAATACAGGGCTTCAATAGCTAGCAATCAATGAAGGCTGTTGTTATACCAATAAAGCAATGACAGCGTCGAAGATGACGATATTCTCTAGCCACTGTACTCTGTTATACCGACTTGCTCATGTCCTTAAAGGACCTTAGATAACAGGAAGAAAGAAGCACTAGATAAAAGGATAATCAGTAGCTCAAGACTCCAAAATTCCACTTGAAGGTACCCATGTTCAACCAGCCACAATTATTACTACGCATCAACCAAGTCAATTCGTAGTTGGTAACCCAAGTAGCTTTAAAATAACACTGGCCACTTGAAGGGTACTTAATGTTTTTGTCCCCATATTCTAAATCGGCAGTGGCAACAACACTTTTTGCAGTAGCATCCGGGTATTTAAGTGATCACATTATAAATATTGCATTTCTTTGCAAAAACAGGATTTAGCATATTTTTGCTTCACTTCACAAAACGCTTTCTTAGCTCCAATTGGAAGCAAATGTTTTCTATATTTGAAAGACTTAGGATTTTTACTTAACGAAATTATTGCATGAATAAAGTTATTTCAAGATCTGCTGCCTTTATATGTTACTGTATTCACGACGGCCACCACAAGGTTTTGTGAAGTCGTAGTAAGAAACCTTTGGGAAAGCATATGTTCAGCCATGGCTGACGAGGAATACCGATATGAATTCACTTACGTTAAATTTGATGTGATACATATTTGTAATACAGGTTTAACGTAAATCAAAGATAGCAGTGATCTGGCTTCTTCCGTGCTTTTCAAAACCTTTCTTGGAGGACGGCCAAGATGCATGGCGTGTACAAGCTTTATTTGAGTATTATGCAAATGCAAATCATGTTTCGCATTATGACAATATGACAAAGCGTACAGAAGGATACTCAAGTATATGAAACTCGACCAACAATAATAATGAACATCAATCTAACGGCTTGATTAGTCCACCACTTCGATTTGATTTTTTCAATATTTTTCATATTCTTCAATTTGTTTGACAATCCCGGATTTATATGTTTGTTTGAATATTACTCTTTATGACTAAAAAGAGTCAATGTCTAAAAATACGTGTCTTTTAAATCTGATAGTGTTATTTCAAACTCAGATGCTACTATAAAGTATCCGTAAAAAAAAGGACTATAATTTTTTGCCTAAATAGTATAACAATGGAACGCGTTCATTTCGCAGATATATTAGCGGTGTGACCTGACCGCTACCATTGTTTCAAACAAGGTATCTTGGGAGGCGTTTACACTTCTTAACGATGCTTACTTCCTTCGCTATTCGCTTACTACGGTTAACTGCAAACTTGGACGTGGTTCAAGGACTTCAAAGCAGAGTAAAGGTTTTTTTTTAATAATTACATGAAAATGTATATTCCGTATAAAGCTTTTTTATCTTTCAACGATATATTTTTGGAATAATTATCTTACTTGCTTAAATATATCTGCTTATCTTTTATAATAGATATGTACTCCAAAACACATGATTAAGATGTGTAAGAATGTCAACATCATCGGCCAAAGCGTCCACTGCGGAATATAGACCATTTAAAAAAGAGTGATTTGTTGAAAATGGGCTGCATGCAAAATCCACGTGGGACCTATGTGAATTTAGGTAATTTCACTAGAATAGAACTAATGAGCAACCAAGCAGAAAAGTTCAAGACTGAAGACCACATTGGTACTAAAAATACCAACGTTGGGCAAATAACTATATTATTATCGAGGGGTACTATCAGGAATAGCTTTCTTTTAGGTAAAATTAATGATATTTTAGAAGACGTTCTAATTATTTAATAATTAGATTTATGCCCACCTCAAAAAAACCAAGTGACGTAACCGCAATGTAAACAATGAAGATTCCGACACAGTTGTAGTATCAGCGATAATGTTTTGGGTCAAACGATGTAAACGTAACTTTAAAATCGATATGACAACATATCGATGTGTTGCGAAATGCGATAACTTTGACGTTTGATGCTCTTCAGTGGTTTTCTGTTGGTTGGCTTTCGTGGAAATGTTTTTTTTTGGGTAAGCAGTACAAGGGAATGAGGCTATGGTGCCATGCGGTTTTGTAAGTTATTTATTTGGTCATATCGAGACAACTGTGAATACAGGCTAACAACAATTATGTCTTAGATTTTATCCCTGGCTAGAAATTATTGCTAGTTTTCTAAGATAAAAAAGAAGAATCATTACTTGTTTTTGATAGGATTTGTTTCCAATGGGACTTGATTCTTTTGGAAATAATATCGTCTATATAATTTATATTATTCATAACAAAAACACAACTTTTGTACACGCTTTATAACGACATTTTACTCAATTCTTGACCCGTAAAGATTGATTTAACATTCTTGCTAGACAACAATTTTAATAACCCTCAACAAAGTATCGGAGCGGAGTTTAAATATGTAACGACAAGGTACGGGTACAATAGACCCCGGTGGACGTCAAGCCAGCACAATCATTACATTTGACAATAACAAATGATATGATCTGCATTACAAAACCTCGCTGTCCACCGTCTGATGGATATTGCCAGCCATTGTACCGTACATACACATGTGGACTTAATGGATCCACGTTTTTAAATTATACAAAAAAATATTGCTTGTTTTTTATGTAGTGTTAAAAATAGTTTTGCGTTTTATTAATAGCAAGGTGAATAGATCGGTGATGACATCGCATTAAAATATATCACGATTTCTATGAGTCAATCGTAAAACTTAACCCTATGTGAGGTTTTAGTTGTTGAGTTTTTGTTTTCGCTACCTTGTATACAAAAAAAATAATCCAAATGAGACCGGTTGACACAACAAGTCTATGAAACAGTAAACACAATAATATATTTTAAATCAAGCATAATCGATGGAATAAAATAAAATACAAAAGAGTAAATGTTAAAATATCCATCATCCATTACGTTACTCTTTGGATTCAGATGTTTGTGTACATTTGATATATGTTTGCATTATACAGGTCATTGAATGTTGTATTTTGATTTAAATTCTGCGTTTTTGTTATTTAAATATTTTATTAATTATTATACAATATTTTAAAATATCATGATTGTATGGTGCCTCTTTGGTGAGCTATTGCTCTCCTTACATTTTTATAACGAGAAGATATCTGTCCTGCTCTCTCTTGGTGACCCGGAAAGGTCGAAAGAGATATAACGGTCATAGATCAGCGATCGTAGCAGAGTAGATGTGAATGTGAAGCAAAAGATCGAATTCAGCGCCATGTAATTGGAAACGCCTATACGTTGATATAAGAGTATAAAACATTGCTCTGTATAAAAATATAAGCTGAAATGTACCAATTAAGGATAAAAAGGTATTAAAAAAATATATCTAGCTAAGGCAACAAAAATATACGAAAAAAATATAATTAAAGACATAGCGGGCGGTCAGTGTCAAAGCGTCCCAGTGATAACTTAATTCAGTGTTCCTGCTGTCTGATTGGGGCTAATTGCGTGACCCCCCACCCCCTCGATAATTGGGCCCTGACCTGCGGGCACTTGACTCCCGCGTCCTACGCCGGCGCTGACACGCAGCTGTTCCGCCTTTGCTGTCATACAGCGGTCAAATTATTGCGCGGCATTTTTAGCGATTATTTTAGCAAGTGATGGTGAAGTTTGGAGAGAATGAATATAGATGTAGATTTGAGCCGAAGGTAAATTGATTGTTTAATTAAATGGGTATTTGTGAACCAATTGCTAAAAATAGATGGTAAATAATTTGAGGTTACTTGTGTCATACAGGCAAACCTATATGCTAGACATTACTGTTACGGCCGTATTCATTGACTGTTTTAAAATATATATTAGCTACCTAATGTTTTGTCTCTTTCGAACAACTTTTAAATTCAGTTTGAGCGAAGAAGACAAAGATAAGAAGATAATAGGTTTTAAAACTGTCTATTAATACGGCCGTCACAGATATCTTTAACAGTAGTCGTATACCAAGACCGACCCATAATAGGAAAGCGGTCAGAGCAGAGGACTAAATGTCATATTCCCTCAAAAGGTAGATGTTACTGTTTTACTGGTCCACCAGTCCACTCATATGTGAGGGGCCGCGTGGGAACCACCGCAATTTCTATTTCTCCCGCTAAACAGCAGTGTGAATGTAATATTGTATTTCGGATTGAAGAAGGACATTGTAGCCAGAGTAACTACTGAACATATTGAGACTTAACATCGTATGTCTCAAGATGGCGAGCGCAGTGGAATGCCAAGCATTGTTTCGTAATTCAAAGGGTTATTTGGTTTTGCTACTGTTCATGAGCGGTCGTATCGCTAACCATCAGGCGAACGGCATGATCGTTTCGCCATTCATTGCAATAAAAATGCCAGGCTAGTTTATTGAAAGAATTATGATTCTGCAGAATTATTTGGCTAATAATAATGTTGCGAGGACACGACGTAAGTGCGAGATAAGGCTAAGAAGAAATATTATATTTCTGCTTACTCATTTGTATAGATTTATAAGTAACGCCTCTACAATGACGCCACAAACGTTACAATAGACTTTCATGCTTGAGCCACAGTTTAAATATTTGCAAAGTGCAATATTGTCTACACGATTCTCAGTACAGTTTTATTTACAAAATAAACCATGTTTGTTGTTCGCCATGTGCAAATGTTTGCGATGCGATATTGGTCACGAATAGACATAGCGCAGTTTGCACGCAATCTTATTTATACAACTGCGAATAAATTGGACCAAATATTTGTGAAATATTTCCATAATTTTCTATCAAAAATGTTACGTATTGATAAATTGAACATACAAAAAAAAATGATAAATTGATATAATGACGTATTCATGGGGTCCTTAGGAAACCACAAGAGTACGACGGCTATGTGTGCCTGAGCCTCAATATTCCCGGTCCTCGACCGAGGGTTAGACCAAAAAAGCACTGGCTAGATTTCGAAGGAAGATATTAGGGTCAGTGGCCTTACTATTGAGGACGCCGAAGATCGGACGAAATGGACAAGATTTGCCGCAAGCGGACCCTGGCACCAGCCGGGATAACACCAGGTAGAAGAAAATTAATAAACCGAATCAAGATATGACACAAATGTAAAATAGAGATATTAACTATCCAACTTTAGCTTAATAAGTACTGTCGTTCATCAACACCCACTAGTACTAAGTATCGTAGGTGTTGTTAAACACTTCGAGCTAATGGCGTTATCGTTAAATCAATATAGTTTTCCATCGATTGCATATTTTTAATAACTTGAGCTAAAGTTAAAATGCTATTGTAAACGTAGCAGATAATGTAATGTATTTTGATATTTGTTTTAAGTGATTTCAAAACCTTTGTCCAGCAGGACAGTACAGGTTAAAAAAAACGTTTTCAAATGATATATGATGATAAATTTACGTAAGTCTTTACCGCTATAAGAATAACACAATGAAAGAACTGTACTTAATGTCAGCGGCATGTCAACGCAGAGGTGACACGGAACAATCTTGTTCACATCTCATACCTTCAATAAAACATCTTATGTAACAGTTTAACCCAACTGCTAACTAACACATAGAATATTCGAATGACGTCAATTTCGTCTATATCCGATCCAGACTTGAGGGCCAGAATAACTAAGCAGAGATCGAAATATCGGCCACCGGGAGGCCTCAAGCATAATTTAGATGGCCGCCAATCGATTGTACCAATTCGAAAATACAATTATGTATTCGTCTCGACTAGAATATTTGACCAGCATGTATTTTAACCAACTTCAAAAAAGGAATCTTTTTTTAAAGTTATGTACACTAATTACTCGAAGATGCATGAACCGAATTGGAAAATTCTTTTTTGTTTTAAAAGGTATACTTTCTAAATGATTTTTGCACTTACAATAGTGACTGAGTCGAAATAGCATCGGCAATCGGAACAAACATAAATCTAGGTCGGTCGAAGTGACTGAATTAAGAAGACCCTTTGGCCCCGCCAGTTGTCACGTAGGGAAAGGTCTTCCGCGTTTTGCCGGCATGCACTGTGAACCGCGCCACAATTAACGCGTGTTTACGTTTCTCACACTTGATTTAATCATTTATGTTCGTAAACATGATGGACTTGTTGTCGTTTTGTTTGTTTTAGAACCAAGTTTTACGAAATATTTTGTTGACCATTTTCTTTCTAATATATAGTTCTAATATATTTTTTTCCTCGTGCAAGTATCGAAACTCTTTTGTTTCCTGCTAAAAATAATTGATTAGAAAATATACCACCCGATTCTTTTGCAATAATATTAGGTAAAGCAGTATTTGTGAATTGTAAAGCAATTCATAAATCGCCCGCATTTTGGTATGATTTATTTATTTATTTATAAACTTTATTGTACACCAGAAAAAAATACAATAACAGAAATTAAAACAATATTAAAAATGATAGTTGAATGATTATATGATGTAGTCTATGAGTAATCAAGATGGCGTCCATACAGCAAATGTTATGTAAAGATTGGCTCCAAGCAGTTCCAAAATTCCGCGTACCTCCTCAACAGGCCCTTTATACCTCTAACAATCAACATTTATCCACTGACCATCAAATCAAGCATTCACGACTGTGCACAATCTTGTTTGCCTTCGAGCGCGCTCACATTACCACCATAAACTGGCATCACGGTTATTGCAAAATAACCCTTAAATCTTACGCGCAAAGTGCTCGTGGATGGCAAACATGAAGTTGCAAATGGGCTCTAAAATGTGGCGGTGCTTTCGGAACTTACAAGCGCGTCTTTGTAGATGCGACCAGTCACGCTTGGTCCCCCGCATGGTTCCCGTCCTGCGGGTTTACGAACCGCACAGGTTGGTGGGCGGACTCCAATAGTTTATTTTACGCTGGTTCTCGCTGCGAGGTCGGGCGACAGAAACGGTCTTGTTGTAGACACTATGGAACTCTGTTATTGGACAGAAGAGCATTGAGTTTGTCAGTTTGTTCAGTATATTCTTTGTTGCTATGAATCGCGATTGTATTGACAGATGTTTTTTTTAAGGATACGACGCTTTCTGTGGAAGTTGTAAAAATTCTTGAATTCTATAGGTGTTTAACTTGTTTTATGGATATAAGGTGAGCCACTGTTATGACGTAGTATTATCGGATAAATGAGGCTGTTTTGTACGAGAACTGCAGTAAAATTATATAGGATCGTATTTTGCTTGGAGTTTTTTTTACATGGATATATTTTTTTAGGTGTAGGTCGGTTCAGGTAATGTGCCCAATGTTTCACTGTTAAAAGAGCAATATGATTAATATTGAAAATCGACTAATGAGTTACATATGTGGTTCTATAAGAGAAACTCTTGGACCAGCTAAAGGCAGTACTCATAATGCTTGCGTCGTGACTTATATCTTTAGATGGTTTAAAAGCTTTTAGAACCTATATTAGTTGCTCTTGGATTGTCTTTTCTCCTCGATTCGAAAACTGTTTTCGAATCATATTATACACATATACATATATCCGCTATCCATTAGCAAATCCCCATTTAAATTGATATGTAATTTCATAAATAGAATTATTTAAATTTCACCAACAAAGTCACGATCCGAGTATGCTTTGCAAATTAATAAACGATCCGATACGAGCGTCAGTACCTACGTCGTGCGGCGGCATAAATATGAAATGATGTTAAACCAGATATGAATAATCCATAATCATGACAGACTAATGGACGGAGCATACGAATGACTCGAATCCATTTGAATTGTTCAAAACTGCACGTAATTAAGACATCACGACTCGCCAAGTGTTGGAATGTTCGCGTGTGTTTTTTTGTCTTGGCAATTGTCACTCATCGCGTTTGTAACATGAATTTGTACGATCAGGCATTATAAAGAGTCTATCAGATGTATCGAACTGCTGACCATGGTTCTCCTTTACAATAGAGTTGTGTCCAAGATCTGATTTTGAGCAGTATGTAACGGTAACTAAAAAGTATCGTTTATAAAAAACATGAGCTTGAAAATAGTATTAAAATTGGATGTAAAATGACTGAGATATTAATATTATTAATAGTGCAGTTGGGACACTCGTCTCTTTCGCACGCGTCACCTAATGGAAGATGACGTTACGCCGTGCATATTGCATCCTTTTCTATTACTCCTACCACCAACTTTTACAAATTTGTAACTTGCTTATTATTTAACGGATTTTGAAAATTCTTTCTTGTTATCCATAACGTAGCTTTTCCATATTATAAACAGTAATAAACATTTATTACTCTAGCCAGTTCAGGCCCTGGCCTGCCTCACCATTGGCAGTTGAGGGATTTCAACTTGAATATAAATAAAATGCGCACATTGTTGACATTGCTGCAATTTATTTTACTGAATCATTGATTACGCCGTAGTATTTTTCATAGATAAAAATATAGCAAAGGGTTTCTGATGAATTATGATAATAAAAACGTGTCGACGTCTCAGCTAATAGTAACGGCTTTATTAATACATCGAATGTTTTGTCTTCTTCCTTCAAACTGAATTTAAAAGTCGTTCGAAAAGAACAAACTACATATTCGGTTTTTAAATTGTCTCTGAATAAGTATGTATTAACTATTACGCATGAGCCCATGCTAGGGGTGTATTGAGGTCGATTCAAAGGAAATTTTGTACCTAAATTAAAGGTTATATCAGTAGCATAAATGAAGTACATCATAAACTAAATCTTTTTTAAGTATGAGGTATTTATAATAGTAGTTTAATTGCCCCAGATCATTAGTTTTAACATTAGATTAGAGGTGAGTACAAAGACGTCTGGTGATAACTTAATTCAGTCTTCCTGCCGTCTGATTGGGGCTAATTGCGTGACCCCTCTCACCTCCCTTTGTGATCATAATTGGCCCCTGATCCTATTTATAGAAGGTAACCTTATTTATAATGGAATCGTCTGATCATTCTGTGGTTGGGAATTCAAATACACCGATTCAAAAATGGAACAATTTAGATATATTTGGGTTGATTTATTAATTTATAATTTTACACATTTTACAAAGTATTTTTAGACAGGCAACCCTGTGGCACAGTTGGTAATAAACGCCACCTGTGAAACGGGAAGCCGCAGGTTCGATCCCTGCACCGAAACAAATGTTTATGTGACCCACTGGCATTTATTTCGAGTTTGGGTGTTTATGTCTTAGGAGACCGGTAAGACTCCCGTAGTTTCTGATACTCACGACACAAGACTCGATCTTATTGTGGGGTCAAGGCTATGTATGTGACTCTTGCGTGAATTGGATGTATTATACACTGTTCTGTATCAGTCCATATACATCCCATTGCAGAGCACGGGCCCCCTCTATAATTGAGGGTACATTTGAGGATGACTTGCTATGCAAATGTTAGGTTTTTTTTATTGCAGTGGATGGCGAGGCGAGCATGCCGTTCGCCTGATGGTAGCGATGCAACCGTTGATGAACAGTAGCAAAACCAAACAACACCTTGATTACAAAGCAATGCTTGGCATTCCACTGCGCTCGCCATACTGAGACATAAGATGTTAAGTCTCAATATGTCCAGTAGTTACTCTGACTACAATGTCCTTCAATCCGAAACACAACAGTGCATTTAAACTGCTGTTTGACGGGAGAAATAGACATTGCGGTGGTACCCACTGTAGTGTATTGATAAATTCCTATTCTTAGCATCTGTCGTCTCGAACTATACACTACGCGAACCAAGGGTGAGTGAGATAGATATAGAAGGAGATAGATCATAGACGTGGAGGACGGAACGGGGGTGAAGACGTGTATAGCAACCGAGCCGATAAATATTAATAATTGTATTCTACTACAATGTTACACATATTAACCGTAAATAGTGACTATTACACCCACCCAGGCAACTTCTCACACATAAAAGATCTACCACCAGTAAATAGGTATTTCCTTAATTATCTAAATAATCTTCAGCCACGGGATTTCCTCTGATGAACAGCTTAATAACTAAACTAAATACTGTTTCATAACAACAGGTATACAAAATTCTCGTCAAAACCCCAAGCACTGCATCTAATAGTGAACAAATTGTTTTAAAATTACATGTATAGTTATTTTAACGTGAAGCAGGCAATTTGAGCGATAAGGAATAATTACAACTGTTGACAATAATTGTTTTGTTAGATACGCACGCTGCGCTGCGGAATGAGATAAATGTATAGGGCCTTTAGTCATGAGTAGCAGACATTTAATTCGAACCCCGGGTTGGGTGGTGAGTCATTTTGGATTTTTCTATTCATGATCAGCCCAGAGTCAGGAATTTTTGACGTTTAGGCCTAACCCGTCTAAATAGTACTCGATTGTAGAGGAGGCTCGTGCCCTGCAGTGGGACGTATATGGACTGATACATGGCGATAGACTCGCCCCCGAGCACATCATAGAACGGAACATACAAGGCGAAACTGGATGTCATGGTTACACCTCTGCCTGCCCCTTCTGGGAAAAAAGGCGTGAGTTTTTATATGTATGTAGATATTTATTTGACCTCTAAAATCCATGAGCACTGGTATATTGGTCATACAATAGCAATCGTTTATGTATCAATAACTGCCGGTTTTTTCACCAAAAATACCTCCATGTAAAGTCGATCTGTAACTGCGTCTAATATGGCTGGTTTCTACAATCTATCTATCTATTACTAGAGGTTTCACTAGATATTTTGATGCATTATATATTTCAGTTAACAAAGATAGAGAGATATAGATATGGTGTATATATTTATAGATAACTAGGCAAGATAATGTATCATATACATACCTTTGTTTATTGGCGCATAGAATTGTACACACATAGTAATTGGGGCTATTCTAACCGCTCTTTACAGATACATATGTATAATATAGAAACCGGCCTTAGGAATGGTTTAAATTACGAATATAGTAATTCCAGTTCTTACAATTTATTTCTTAATAGAATTTGTAAAAATTATACATTCAATAATGTTGCTTTACAGGCATTTCCTGTTGGCCATTGCCGTTTTTAGATTGAATAATCAGTCGGACTAAATTTAGTCTTTTAACTCGTTACTTCTACTAATAATGTAGTTTAGTAATTAGTTAAATATACGAAATTGAGACCCGTCATGATGTTAATGCAAAGAATCACGTCACCACAAGTTGGTGTGATTTAATTCTTTTACAAACGCGTTAATGTGCTTTCTATTACTTCAAACGAGAAAACCCTACGACATTATAATCAACATCGTAAATTGTGAATCATTCAAGGAACTTACAAATGACATAAATCCACTCATTTGACCTTTTACACTGAATGACACAATCAATAATCATCGAACAGCAGCAATTGAAGGCACGTAACAATTTGTCGTGTTCTCATCACGCCCTGAGTCGTGACGCATCACTACTGCAAATACGGCAGTGAAGAGTGCTTACAAAGAAATTGCAACTCGTCACTTTACGTAGCGTTAAATATAGGGAAGAACGAGAAATATTACAAATGTAGGATTTGAATGTTATGATGAAAGATGAGTAGAATAGAATGACTCATGAAACGTGGTTTGTGTGAAAGAGATGAATAATGAAAGTACTTAAGATGGAAAGAGTTAGAAGATGAATGATTGAGATGTTAAAATACGGATGGACGGCATAAGAGAGAATAGTCTGGAAGACGACGTAAGACGTGAGGACGGATGAAGACGATTTTAAAGACGAATTTAAAAAGACGATATTATACCGAAGATTGTCTGAACAATCTTTGTTTCATTTGACCCGAGATGGTACTATTCCCACACTGATGATCCAAGAAGCATGTCCTAAGATTCTTTGTATAGCACTATTCAATGGTGGTAGGTCTTTCATTGTGAGGCAGCCTCTCACAGTGTTTTTTCCGTCAAACAACAATGTAAATGCAACGTGTGGTTTTGAAGAACATTGTAGCCAGAGTAACTACTGGACATATTGAGACTTAACATCTTACGTCTCAGGATGGCGAGCGCAGTGGAATACCTATCATTGCTCTAACTCCTGGTGTTGTTTGATTCTGATACTGTCCATGAGTAGTCGTATCGTTTACTATCAGGCGATTCACATGCTCGTCTCACGATTCATGACCATTTTAAAATAGGTTAGTTCCTATTACCCATCTTTCGGTGTTCATTTTAATTCAAGGGTGTCATTCTGATCCTTATTAACAATTTTAGGAACTTTTGGAAAATGAGCTACTGATGACTTGAATCTCTTGCAGCATAAAACACCCAGTAAGTCAAATTGGACCAGTAATATGCTCTACATGACAGTTCTTATCACAAGAATTTGTCATTTCCAGCCAAAAAGCCACTATCGTCTCATAATCTAATTGCACAATTCAAGTCACTTAAAATATAATAAAACACCAACAAGCGGACATTAAGAAGAATTCAACATACGGGAAAGGATATCAGAGATTATCGCATGAATCACGGCGACTTCAAATACTTCTGAGAAACTGTTTATATTATTAGAGTTTATTTATAATTGTACATTACGCATGAGAATTAAATTCCCCTAATATATGACAAGTGCTGTTTGTTTTTGATAGTGTTCGATATTTAGATTTTGTTGCTTTTATTTGTAGGTTTTAAGCTTGTTTTTTGGATTTAATGGTTTTGTGCTGTGGCGTCTCTCACATTATAATACGATTTTGGCTACAACCACCGCTATATTGGAAATGAAATACCTAAATCATTAATTGCAACCGATATTAAAGTATTCACGCGATATCAAGTCCGACCTTGTGTTAAATCTTTGTATTTTACAATTTTATTTATTCATTAATCTCTGGTGTAAATATTTTATATATATTTTAAGAAAACGAATAAACAGTTCACTTTACGAGTCATTCTTCTTAGAACATCATCAAACATGACAATAGTCAATGCGTACATGAATAAGAAGTGAGATGTAAGGTGGAAGGGGTAAGTATGAAGCCTTCGCTAAACCATTTATCACAAGACACCGCGTTAATAATTAAGTATTCATTAAACAAAATGCAAAATTCAATAGGAATTAAACAATCATCCGCTGTTAGCGAACATTTAAAACATGAGTCGAGGGCATTATAATTCCCGATAGAGTGGTCCGGCGCGGCGGCCGGTCGCACCGGTTCACTGCGACCAGCGACCAAAACGAATCCGTATCGAGTTATTAACATTGCTTTATTGTATACCAACTATTGTTACCTGCCAGTTTGCTTGCTATAAATAGATTTTCCGAACATGTAGAGGTCGGAATAAAAGAATGCGACCTCCTTGCAGCTCCATAAATGTAGAACCTTTTTGGCGTACTTTCAATTTTTGAAAATAGAAAAATTGCATTCCCAGCCTGGAGTATGAATTACAGCGCGTTTCTATGCAGCTGTCGAATAAATACTATCGCGAAAGTGCGAGACAACGCGAATATGCGGCCAGTACATTTTGAATTACACATATAGATTTAAAAGGTCTATGAGTAATTAAAATGCAATAAAATGATATTATTGCAATCATATCCTTTTGCGCGTCAAGTTGAAAAAACATTATTTGTTTGATTATAGCCAAGCCTAGGTTTATTCCGGCATTAAAGGGGTTACTGCTTACTTACAGATAATGGTCCGTTATAAACTAGGATTCTATTTATCATATTATAGTATCTTATCTGTTAAGATTATTTAGTTCAAAATAAACACCTAGTATGGATTCAAGTGATGTTAGGAACAAATGTAATCAATGTTCAGTGACAAAGGTGAGAATTGAGATCCTGGATTAATTCGGAATATTACTTAATGTTATAGAAGAAAACTGGGCAACTTTTGCCCCGGTATTTAAGTAATGTACTGTGGCAACACAGGCAGCAAGTTTTACAACTTATGTGACATTTATAGCTTTAATTTAGCCAATTCATTGATAATATTTATAAATGATAGCCCGTGTGATAATTCGATAAATAAGCTACAACACTGTAAAGTTTCACGGGAATCCGTTCAGTAATTTTTGCGTCCATTAGTGACAAATATACAGGTGTTCACACATTTATAATATTAGTAGGATTAAGATATACCATGACATTTATTCCTCCAGTATTAAATATTTCTGACTTATGCAAGAGTGTCGTCAATAGTGCGATAATTTTGGCCGTACGCTCTCTCCATCCCTGTTACACTTCGGCAACTATTTTATTTGACAGCTGGAATGCGTAGCCCGTGCTATATGTCTATATAACTCAAACATTTTAATTTCAGAACGCGCCCATATGCCAACCTAAGCACCACCTGCCGCCTACCAACTGCACAAAATTAAAATATTTACATAGCCTACCTTTTTATTTTTGCATGACAATTAACGCATGCGATACATTAATATGGGGAACATTTTCGGTTGGCTCGTACCTTCAGGGTTGCTGTATTATTCATGCAATCTGGCCATACCCGTTTGGTAGGTTGGCTGTACTGATTTTTAAACTGACATTTTGTTTCTGTCACCGGGTGCTGCAAGTTTTTTAAATAAATAATTGTTGAATCAATCCTGTTTGGATATAAAAAGTAGTTTTTTTTTGTGGTATCTATACAAATATTGGTACATCATGTAGTGCTATAAGACGACAAAAAATGCAAGTATAAATAAAAAGCATTATTTTGTTCATTGAATACAAGTTTTTTCCTATATTTTTTTATGGGTCTTATCATTATTAATTACTTACTTCCTTAAAGAAAGTACTGAAAACTTTGTTGATCGGAATCGACGTACATTAATTAGATGTATCACAATGAATGCCTTATTTTTTATTTATAAAAATATTTTTATTCCTTCTCACTACCAAATCGCAGATTTAAAATGCACCTTTTGTACCACATCGACCTACAAACTAAGGCTTGCAGACAATTCTCGGAACGTACATCAGCGAGTTTTGGAGTAGGCGGTACGACCGTAAATTGTGAGTCAGACATGGGTGTGGGAACTTGGATGAGCTATTAATTTGTGAGATGTGTATCTATTCGGGCTGTTCATTTGTCTTTATAAAATCTAACGTGCTCGATAATAATCTTAAGCTTTTCTTTAAGGAGTAGGCAGAAGGGTAGTATCAACTAGTGCGAATTGGTATACTAAAATTATTTCGGTATCGTAATTTGATGAGCGAGCAGCATTGTAATTATTCATTTGTTTAGATTTCCTTAAAACTGGAGTATCCTATTGATGATAAATAAACATCTAACCTTATTTTTCTATGTTAAGGTGAATATAAATATTTCGTAATTTAAAAATAATATTCGGAGGGGGTTTTAAGATACCAGCGGTATATCCAAGCAGACTTCTCTAAAGACAATTTTCTCAATTGAACATAAGAATTTATGACCCTCCATATAAAGTAATCACCAAATTAACCTATTTAGGGGAAGGGTATTCTAAACTCCTTTTATCACTCCTCCACGTTACATAATGAAATTCTGAACATTTGACTTTCAAACCTACAAACTTAGCTTGTTGCCAGCCAGCCCAGATTTTTATAGATATCTCTGTATTGTCGACTTGTAGACATTGACTACCACCCAATATGGCGTGGGATTATGTTTATATCTGCGCTGCGGAGCCTACCAAACGTGGCCAGTGACCGCGCCGCTATCTGATGCCAGATAAGCGCAAATGAATACGTAACGCTCCTCCCACGGCCATCACTTGACCCCGACTACAAAAACAGGCCTTTTTTACTTTACTTGCATGTACTCGGATTATTTAGGGATATTACTGTTATAGAGGTTTAAGATCCGTGTGGCCGCGTTTTTATTTATATCTGCGATCTACAAAGATAAATGCTCGCTCATGAACATGATTATCTCCATGCATGCACGTTACATCATCAGCAAATCATAATTGATTTTCAATGTAATGAATGTTTAATGGTACCCATTGTTAAATATAAGGAGAATTTCCATTGAACGCAGATAACAAGCAATTGGGGGCCATCGCGGTGTAATGAGCACGCATACGAGTTCCGTCCCTCCCACGGCCGGAGCCGAACCCAATGCAAATAAAAACACTTAATTGTCGATGTGCGTCCGTTAGCAGCCCGCGCCGGCCCGCCTGCGACCCGCGAGCCAAGCCGACAGCGCTCTCCGAAAGAATCCGCTTGTGTAATGCCCTATGTAACGGGACTTCCAGTTATGTTAATCTTAGCCGAATTTCACGCTGCATTTGCATAATATTAATCGGCGGATCTTTAATTAGGCTCTCGATTGATCGCACTACGTGACGTGTGAAATGTGAAAACCGATATAAGGTCGTTTCACACGCGACGTGAACGCGGAACGAGAACGCGCGTGTTAATGGAACGCTGTTAATTATACGCGGCCGAGTCACAGCTCGGGCTTGGCCGGTCGAGAGCTGCATTATGGCACTGGTTCCGAACTGGTATAATCATTCTGAATCGATTAAGAGTGGAAGCGGCGAGCGGCTAGCGGCCAGCGGTCACTCGGAGCCGGTCGCGAGCCGCGAGCTGCGACCCGATATCGGCGTGATAAAGGTTAATCAGCGCTTGTCGCGCCGGGAGGCGCTCCCCGGCGATCTCATCACCGACCCTCGCGGGGCCCTAATCTGCTGAAACTTTTACGAGCCCACGCATGAATAATTCCCGAGAGGAGCAGCTATCGATCGCACACGTCGAGGTTTTTATTTATACGGCGCGCGGGTGGGCGAGGCGCATATTAGTAAACAGGCGCAGGCGCGGCGACGGCGGCGGCGGTGCGGCGTGCGGCGACACTCACCCACTTGCAGCACGCTCTCCACGCAGCCCGCCTCCAGCAGCTTGAGGCCGCGGCAGAACGCGATGTTGCGGTGGTCGTCGGGCGGCGCGCGCGCCAGCGAAGAGTACATGCAGATGTCGCGCTCGTCCCGCGGAAACGACCAGTACACCACGCGCCGCTGCACCGGCTCCGGGATGCGCTCGTACCGCTCCTCGATGCGTTGGAACGGGATCGCGGCGGCCACTATTTTTGCTGTAATGTCGAGCAACGTCGGCGGGGCGCGCGGCCGGCAGCACGCGCGCGGCGCGCACACAGACATGGCGCTCGCTCGGCCGCTCGCCGCGGACTGACACTAGGCGTGAGGCGTATTTATTGTCACAGTTAAAAGTCACAGGTATAACACTTTATCATATAACAACTGTTATTTAAATTGGAAGATTCTGTTATCAAATAACAGTCACAGGACACAGTGTGAGTCACAGTCAGTCAGTAAGTATATACCAAACGAACATAATCATCTCTCTCTGTATCATCACAGCTTTGTCTCTTTCGTACTAACATGATGTAAACGAGGCAAAACAAGATAGACCTATTATTTTGTAGCAAAAGCGAGATAGACTTATTATTTTCTTATGATGTAAAAATAAAATGGTAAGCTGTAGTACGATATTTTGAAAAATATACGTATAATTTTATTTGGTCGCGTAATAATCTATGTATCGTTCAGTTTGGATACAAACAACAAAAAAAGAACGGAAATTAAAAATGTAATAAAATAATATGAATATTGACAATAAATTTGGAACGTGTTTAAATAACTCAAATATTGTTCAGTATATTGTTAAAAAAATTTACGACTTCGTGTAGGTCTATAAAAAGGGTACATTATACTTCGATCAATTATACACTAGATTAAATGTAACAGTCCAAAAAACGAAGAGAAATAAGAGCACAAATGAGCATGTGCTCTTATTTGAATTTAGTATAGTCCAGAAACATAATAAACTTATAATGATGGGAAAAGTAGCTGGTAAAGGAAAGTCGGTCGGAGGAAAAAGTCATGGCTACGAAACATTAGAGTGGACAGAGATTGCGAGCGCCGCAAAACTATTTTGCCTAGCACGAAACAAGCGACAGTATGCTGAGCTGATTTGAGTATGAAGAAGAAGAAAAACGTAATACATCTTAATTTAAAGGTAGCTATAGGGTTTATTGTTACCTGAAGTTAATTATAATAATTAAAGAGTTTTTTGCAACATTTCGTTGTTTTAAATTCAAATGTATAAGTATAAGCAACCTTGGCCACTATTGGCGTGTGATTTTGTTCCATATTCGTATATATTTGATCGAAGACATAATATGAAGTCGCTTGTTTTTTTTTGTAATCTCAAATGTATTAAAATTTGTGCGCGTATCCAATCGACATTTACTGCGTCCCAGAGATTGGTCGAGACGATTGGTAATAATATTAAACCTTAACTCTTCGAAAATAAGGATGACATTTGAATGTAAATATATTACGTATGTATGTATAATGTAAATATAAATTGTAAATAGAACGAAAATGTATAATAATATAAATGTACATAAAATGAATTGAAAACTTTTAAATGCGCCAGTACGCCAAATAAAAATTATTTAAAGTTAATTTTACTGGCAAACTGACAGTCCTAAGCCTGCATAAAAGCATGAAGGAAAGTTTTCATTCATTAATCATTTTAACGCAACAAATAACATGCTGTTATTTAGTAACAGATATCTGGCACTGTTATTTTTGTGTCACAGACACGCCGAGCCCCCCTCGCGGTGACACCCCCGCGCGTGCTCCGCCCCGCACTTACCCCGCGGTCCCCCGGCCGGGGATGCGCGCCCCGGACCGACATACCGCGATAAATTATTCATTTGGCGGGCATAATGTGCGATATATTATTAAAGTTGGCATTTTTGTATTGTTCAGCGTCCGCACAAATAAAATCAATAATGACTTGGAGCCGACACAGCTTAAATTATTAGTCATAACCAATTTTAATGAACCGCATTCGCTACATTGTTTGATACATCTCGATACCCTATGGTATTAGTGCTAAAGCTACAGAAGAAATGTTTTTCGAAAGTTATATAATATGTAATCATAAGTAAAACTACATAATATAATATTTTCAGCACCTTACGTAATATAGTAGAAGTAGAATAATTCAATAGTATTTGTCACAAATTTTAATAGATGATAATTATTTTGGTTGTCGTACCATCCGTGCCTCGGCTCCTCACATTACACAAACGAAGGGGAAAGGCCGGCGGGGTGCGGGGCGGCGGGTACATTAACAGCTGATGGCTGCGGCGTGCGGGGGGCACGGCAACGCGGGCTGGCGGGGTGCGGTGGGGCGGCGGGGGCGCGCGCCGTCGACGTCAGGTGTCCGACCTGCCAGCACAGCTGTGATTCACAGCGGGTGCAGCGCTGCACTGTATCTAGTGCTGCAGCGGCTGCACGGTAAGCCGGAACGTTGACCTTTTTGTTTATTTTTTTTTTGGTAAGCACAAGATTGATGTATTCCTAAATCGGTCGGCGTAACTTATAGAAAGCGACTTGTGAATTTTAAGTCATTCTTCGTACCTGTTTTTATAGGTTAGCTTATATAGGTTAGGTTTAATAGGTTAGTTTTTAGGTTAGGTTATAAGTTACTGTGGCCAATGCGGCACACGTGTTTTGTAATTTGACTAACGAAGAAAAGACATAAGCAATACATACATACATATATTTCATTTTAAAAAAATCCAATTTATTTACTATATCGCGTATGAATCGCATAACTATAATCAATCTATGACACGTACCTAACCTGTATCTGATATTAATAAAGTATTAGAAACATGACATTCCAAAGAGCACTTGGATGATTTAAAAGTACAAAAACTTCAAACAAGAATATACGACTATAAATAAATATGTACATAATATACCGTGAGTTTTATTTCCACACACGAATAAAAGCAATAAAAACAAAAGTCATATAGCGCTTCAAGCGCTGCGCGGTCGGCGCGGGTGTCTCGGACGACAGCCGACAGCGAGGAAATCCCGACACCTACATACCTATAGTAGCGTACTGTGTAAGTGTGTACCTACACTTTGTGTACATAATAATAGCGAATTACGCAATCAATCAGCTGATTCGTAACCGATGCGAAAAACATCCTATATTTATATCGCGGAATTCTTTTGTTTCATTTCTCGTTGATTACGGCACCATGCGTACATATTTATAGATAAGGTGCAAAATATCTATTTTCGTTTCATCAATTGGGCATTAAATTGTCTAGTTGGTAACAAGGATAATCTTAGGTCAACTAATTATTTAATTATTCCTCGTGTTATTAAACTACGTATTAATACAGGAATTACCACGTGTTTATCTAATGAACTTACTGAGTTAAAAGTTAAAATCCAATATAACAAAAGATAAAAATTAAACAAGTAGGTTTCTTTATAAATAAAAATCGAAGGCACATCAACACTTACCTACATCGTACATGATAGTTGACGAATCGTTGCAAAATTCGAATACAGTAATTTTAGGGTAATAACATTTATAAGCATTAGAGACTTAACACCACAGCCTTATTCATAACCAGTTTAAAAACCTATTTTTAATTATAGAATTTTTTGTCCCTTTCGAACGTCATTTGAATTCAGTTTAAGCGAGGAAGACAAAACATTCGATAAATAAAAAAGGTTTTAAAACTATATTTGAATAAGGACCTTAGTGTTGTAAATAGCCCAGTGTGTCCGTCCAGTGCTTATTAGTAAAATACACATAATGAACCGAATGCAAAAAGAACATTGGAATCCTACTCAATTTTGAGAAGTTCTTCTCTCCAGTCCCGAAGTTATTCATCAGATTTTCATCATATTTTTATGGTACCAAACGACAAGCACCAATTTTCAATCAAAAAAGAATAATCAAAATCAGTTTACCTCGTACAGAGTTATGAATTAACAACATAAAAAAAGTCGAATTGAGAACCTCCTCTCTTTTTACACGCTTTATATTAGCTTCACTTGTATGTTTTTTGTTTGTATCTTTGCTTAGAGTATTTATATATAGAGGGAGCGCTGTCATACATTCGCGTTTGGAAAACGTAGATATTTTCTTGTTCGTAATGTTGGTAGCGCTCCTATATTAGTAAAAAATTATTTAATTATTTAGCTATAAATTGCTATAAATTCCTTTGATAGCCGAAATTATATTTAGCTATTATCCTTTTAAAACGAGTTTGAGTGGAATTAAATAGACCTAAACTACTTATTTTTAATTTTTATTTTAAATAATTTATGTATGTTACACAACCTGTTCCAATATTAGCCAATAGGAGGGCAGAAAAAGGTGGCCCGGCACCACCATTTTTATCTACGTTTTTGAAGTACCAGCGCTCCCTCTATATATATAATATACTCTAAGTATCTTTGTTTGAATGTTTGTAACCGACTCCTTAAGACGCGATTTTGACCCACTTTAAATGGACAGATTTCATTCAAATTTTGCACACCTGTCAAAGACCGATGACAATACAAGAAACCAAACTAAAAAGTAGAAAATAAATAATAGTTTAAAAAAACTAAAAAACACGCTTTATATAGAAAACCCAACTAAAAAATAAAAAATAAATTTTAATAATACTGTAACTGTAACTGTGCTTTTTAAGATATTATCAAAATGATAATCCTTCTACTTATATCTGTCGATAAAATAATTATATCTATTGAAAACGTGCACCCCACGCTTTTTTTACAATAAAAAATATTTTTTTCTTATTAATTTTTTACACTATCCTTAATTCAGTATTATTAAAAAATATTTTCTATTTTTTAGTTGGGTTTTCTATATAAAGCGAGTTTTTTAGTTTTTTTAATTTTGAAGTCGGTTAATAATTGAGTTAATAATAATATTCTGAAAAGTGATGCTTACTACTTGACGCAAGCGGCCTATTCATCTCTTTATTGGCACAAAGTTGTCTTGCTGTGCTTTGTCTACGACTGTGCCTTGACTAAAACCACGCTAAAACTGACCAAGTAGTCGCCTTACAGAACAACTCTGTGTTAAAGACATGATAGTTTTCATATTTACCTATAATCCTGTGTCTTTCCGCCATACTGTGAAGAGGCATCTCAGCAGGCCGGCATAATTGTATCGAATGCCATGGGACTGCGTATAAAGCCATTTGATACTTTGCCTAGACGACATTTGCGCTTACCATCAGGCGTAGTGCAGTCATAGTGCCGGAACAGTAAATAATTTTTTATCGCGTTTGGTTACTTCTATCTCCGTGGTTAACCTTTTTAGGTCCGTTACCCCTATGATCTATGGGTGACTGATTTTACCCCTCTCTCCCCTCTAGGGTGACCGATTTACCCCTCCTGCCAAGGATGATCTCAAACAACACGTGTTCATACCTTATACGTAGACTTTATTAAACTTAAAACAATTGCACATAACCAATAATTATGCTTTTGAAATTTTTATTAGTTTAAAATTTTTATACCACCACAGTACCACGAGGTACTGCTTAGCTTTTACAAGTTTGGTAATATTAGGTTTTGTTTCACTCAAGACGATAACCAGCTCATTGTTACCCCCGCAAAATACAGGTTTTACCCCCAGTTTAGGAACCACGGTTCCATCCAAATACTATACCTCTTTTATTGTCAGAAAATGCAGTTGTTAGTATAAGTTATAACCAATTCACATGAAAAGTATTATAAATAAAAACCGACTATGGGCTAACCTCTCTTTATTTTGCTTGGTGGTAGATTTCCTGCGAAACAGCAGTGTAAATGCACTGTGGCATTATGGTTTGAAGGACAAGGTAGCCAGATGAACTACTGGAGAGTTTAAGGCTTACCATCTCATGTCTCAGAATCGCGAGCGCAGTGAAATGCCGAGCATTCCTATGTAATTCATGGTGTTGTTTGGTGAGTGTTGTCCATGAGCGGTCGTATCGCTTAACATCAGGCGAACGGCATGCTCGTCTCGTCACACATTGATCTATGAGAAAAAATAGACTCGTGGCGTGGCATCTCCTGGCGCAGATGCCGGGGAGTGGGCAGTTATTTTGACACTTAAGACTGGAGATTCGATTTCCGTCTGAGACAAAAACTCACGAAAAATTCTTACTTTTCCAAAACCTTCACCACATGAATTCAAAGTTATTAAATCTATGAGAGACTTTTCATATTACAACATCTAGATGTGAAGCAAATATACAATTATATTTTTGCCAATCTTGGCTCGGGGATCGAATTCGTGTCCTCTCGATAAACATACTAAATTATTAACAAATGCGCAAGAATGTCAAAGCAGTTTTAAGTACTAATATTTTAATAAAAATATCTGTATCAGCCCATATAGGTCCCACTGCAGGGCACGGGCCTCCTCTACAATCGAGAGTACGATTGAGAGTGGTTAGGCCAAATTATAGTCCACCACGCTGGCCTAGTGCGGGTTGGCGGACTTACATACCATAGATATTTTTTTTAAATCGCATCGCATGCAGGTTTCCTCACGATGTTTTCCTTCGCCGTTTTAGTGCGTGGTGATTGACTATTAATACACACATGACTCCGAAAAGTCAGAGGTGTGCCCTGGGATTCGAACCCGCGACCACCGTGAACACGTTGGCAGTCGCGTCTAGTCCGTTTACCAACAGGCCACCACGCACTTGCGTAATAAAAATATATGTCGCAATAAAAGCAATTAATATTTACATACATAAAGAAACTCACGCCTTTTTTCTAAAAGGGGTAGGCAGAGGTGCAACCAGGACACCCAAATTTCGCCTTACGATGTGATAGGGAGCTAGACTATGGCCATATTGGGCACAAATTCGTGACTCCGGGCTGAAAATGAACAAGAAATCCAACATAATTTTGCTTGACGAGGCATTCGAACTCGGGACCTCAGCTTTGTAACCGCACCTCCAACTACGCCACCGAGGCAGTAGTTAAACGTGTTTCATTGTATTAAATATTTAGTTATTACAATAAAACACGTTTAACGTGAACCAAACACGTACAGTTAAACTAATGGTATTGTTAATTAGCAATTAATTTGAGCATGTTATTTTTAATGAACTTTGATTTTTGACGAGGTCGCGCCCCAATTGCTAGCGAATAGGCAATTATGACATTCAATATAAAGGGCATTTTATTTAGTTTATTAGTCCCGCCAAACAACAGTGTAAATGTATTGTTGTGTTTCGGGTTAATTATAGCCAGAGGATTGGACATATCTATAGGACATATTGAGAACTAACATGTAATGTTTCAGGATGGTGAGTGCAGTGGCATGCCAAGCATTGCCTTGTTATTCAAGGTGTTTGGTTTTTTACTGTTCACGAGCTGTCGTATCGCTCACAATCAGGTGAACGCCATGATCATCGATCGTCTCGTCATTCAACGCCAAAAGAAACTCAGAAGATTTTTAATTGAATCGTTATGGTCATCAATCTCTGGTCTGGTTCTCCAATCTCTGAACCAATCTTTGACCAACCATATGAGCTTACATACATACATACATAAACTCACGCCTTGTTCCCAGAAGGGGTAGGCAGAGGTGCGAGGGCACCCACATTTCGCCTTGTATGTTCCGTCCCACAATGTGATAGGTGGCGAGCCTATGGCCATATCGGGCACAAATTCCTGACTCTGGGCTGATACTGAATAGAAAAATCCAATATCACTTTGCCCAACCCGGGATTCGAACCCGAGACCTCAGCTTTATAACCGTATCGTAGTACAACTACGCCACCGAGGCAGTCGGTCACCATATGAGCTTGATTTAATTTAATTTAGTGTATAGCTGGGTAGTTTCCCTTATAATTCGTTGACTATACTTTTTTGGACGTAACCTTTTTAATATTTATTTTTGAGACCAGTGTCAAAGATTGCTGAGCCGCGGCGTTTTGCTACCACGGCTTTTCTGTGCGTCACAGATTTTTTTACGGAGTTTACATATCTACTTAAATTATACAAATCATAATGGTTTCTAATATCTTTATGGTAGAATTTTCGCATGCTTGTCTATTCCTCATGTTTATGTTTAATTGAACAATAAAATTAACATGCACAACAAGATTTTATCACAATAACGGTACCTACATAATAAAAGAAAAGAAGCAACAATTGAGTCTTTTTTATAGAATTTAAAACGCCATATAAATGTAATTAAATTAAATATAACTTGTGTTATTATTCAGAATCTTTGTTTCTATCATGCAGGATGTTGAATAGGTTCTATACAGGGTATATCAAGACTGCTACCGAAAACGAAGCCGGGTGGTAGTTTAAGCGACTTCAGACACAATGCAACAGAAAAAGTTGCAAAAAAAAGCGACAATATTTTTTTAAATTTTTTTCCTATTGCCACATTATGGTGGTAAATACATTTTTTCCTAAAATAATAGTGTATACCCTTTAATTTATAAATACTCTAAGATATAAGAGAGTTTAAATTATTATTTTAGCAAAAACTATGGATTTACCACCCAAAAATGACGATATTTAAAAAATCATAAAAAATAATTGTCGCGTTTCTATGCGAAATTTTTAATTGCATTGTGTTTGTAGCCACTAAAACTACCACCCGGCTTCGTTTTCGGTAGCAGTCTTGAGATACCCGGTATATTAAGAATGTGTCGTCGTGGCAAGGGATATTAAATCTATTTTAGCTACGTACCTGTATACAGGATGGTACCAAGTCCTGCTTTCCCACTAAATCTTCCCCATTTTCTCGGTATACCGTATGGCCTGTCTCGGTGATGTAGTTGTACTAGGGTACGGTTACAGAGCTGAGGTCTCGGGTTCAAATCCTGAGTTGGGCAAAGTGATATTGGATTTTTCTATTCATTATCAGCCAGAATCAGGAATTCGTGTCCAATATGGCAATAGGCTCGCCCACATCGTGGGACGGAACATACAAGGCGAAATATGGGTGTCCTGGCATCTCTACCTAAGCCTTCCGGGAAAAAGGCACGAGTTTATGTATGTACCATATGGTATAATACCGCGCTGTTTGGTATAGTATCCTTGATACTTATCTTCTAGAGTTTAGGGTGTGGACTGTGAAATAAACTAACTTTTTTTAGCCTGTTTTTTATATTAATCGATAAGTTAAAATTCCTAAGCACGCAGCATAAAATTCTTGCAAAAATATGAGATATCAATATCTCTTAACTTGGCCAACAGCGGGTTTGGATATTCCATTTACCCGCCATTTACCTAAAGCTCCATTTGTGAAGTGAGTTTCTCGCCTCAAAGATACGATTATTGTAAGGATATAAAAATTTTGATCGTGTTAACATGGCGGTTATGTCAAGCCAAATTCTCTTCGTATAATTTGGTTATTACTGCGGCTGATGATGTTGAAAAACCATGATTTCTCCTACCAGGCTTCGAAATCCACTCCCAGCCAATGGTCAAACAGGGAATAAAACCCTCGGCTTCAGTATTAACAAAATAAATTGCATTTTGTTCCAGCGACCAGCAATCGGCAATCAGCTGGGTAATGCTACCATAAATTCTCGGCCGGATCGATTCGTACGTATTACAAATTAACAGAATGGATGTCCCATGATTCATTCATTTAGTTCCGAATGGGGGGTGTGGTGGAGTGGGGGGTGGGGGTATGCCGGTGCGCTGTAACTGCCACAGTTTACACAAATGGACGATTTACCTGCCGACACAGACAATGTATAACACCGGAATGGTATTCTGTTGTATTGAGTATTGACGAACTTTCCTAACTTATGTCCGAAGCGGAATTTTTGTAATATTTTCTAGGGACGAAATACTTTAAAGAAATCCATTTGCTGGATTCCAAGTTCCCAAGTTTCCAAATTTTAAAATGGAATATTATTTTTGTTATAATAATAATAAACTATTCGAAAATATTTGCAAGTCTTTTTAAGTCCATATCCAATCCAGTGATATACATTAATTTTAAACTGCAATCTAAAATAAGGTAACATGCGAATTTGAAGGATTAAGTTTCGAAAGGGGAAAAAAAAAACAATCTTAAAGTCGTTCTTTTACAAATATCAGAAAATAGTAGGTACTTTAACAAAATGTTAAAGTACCTGCTATTTTCTGATTGGTAGTTCAATTATTATTTTATGTTTTAAGAACCAAGTTTCAGTTCTATGTAAACTTCAATAGCAGTAAACGTTTGGAAGCCCGTCACGAGCACAATGTATGGGCTGATCTAAACTAATTTGGGGCAGATCGCGCAGAATGTCGCATCCAGACTGCGGCCGAGGGGCGATTGGAGCTTTCCAATTTAATCCAATTTGTCCAACGTCCTTTACAATTATTCCATTTTTACCACAAATGTCTCGTCAGGTGGCAAAGTTAGTGGTAAATGTTATCGTTCGGTAATTAATTATTACGTTGACACCATCTTCATAGGTATCTTCTGTTTTAGAGAAAGAAGTATTATTTTAGGTGAAGTTATTCAATGCATTTGTACAAAAATCCCAAAATAAATGCGTTTGGATTCATTGAAATTCAAGCGGATGCTCAAATACGTTTGCCATAACAAGAAATCCCAACATTAAAGCAAATAGCAATGTTTTGGTCCAAACATTCCGAAAGGCCGTTTTGCAAAGTCTCGTTTTGCATACAGCCACATAAAATTTTAGATGTATCCGCAAATCGATAACGCGTACCGAATTTAAACTGCCGTGTCCCCGCCATTTTTGCCGGATCTAATGAACTATTAAACTGCAATTTAGCTGCGCGATGGCTCCTAGATGGCGTTGTGCGCAAGTATTGATCGCGCGATGGGGGCCAAATATCTCGACATCAAGTTCTGCCAAGTCACGGAATGTATTGCTGGCTATTGTGGCGAAAAATGGGAGGGGGGTAGAGATGGGATACTGAATACCACCCAACCGCTTTTGAGTCGGCTGCACTGCACGGGCCGAGCAATTTGAGCGTTTTTTATCCCGACTTGTATGGATGTCGTTGTATGTGCGATTTTGAAGTTGAATTATTACTGAGCTCGCTCGAGTGCTTAATTATTAACAATTATGGACGGTTATAAACTTATGTACGTGTGTTTAAGACACAAATTATTCTGTAGGGGAACGGAATTAGTTTTGTGAATGCTACATTATAGAACAATGTAGTTTCCATTTGAAATAGTGAATCATTAATTTTGTCGTGACGGTGGCTACCTGCTATCAACTGTATTTATACCATAAATAGCAACAAAAATGCTATATTCAACAATACCGAAATCATTGTGTTCAAAAAGAAGAAAAAAATATACTATGTCCAAAATATTATAGTACCTACCATCTGATTAAGAATTCATAATAACGTTACTAAGTAATACATTAATATTGGATATGACAAAAGATTCCCATTTATAAACCTAAATCTACTTTTGACCTCGTTTGTACAAGAACTTGGACGGCGTTGGAATATCGGTGCTTTCATTTTAATGGCCACATCAATCATCAATTTATCATAGATTATTGGATTTCTGTTTTATTTACAGGGGGAGAGCAATGTCTTCTGCATGAAGAATAAATTTGGAACAGCGCCATCTATTAGTTCCTAGTAGATTTAAATCCCTAGAATTTAGATGACGCTAACCTTAAAAAGTAAGTGTATGAACAGAAATTTTACATAATTAAAATAGCACTAATTGTGAAGAATTTAATATAGATTATTGAGTTATTCCCCCAATATCAGTTTTAGAAGTACAAAAAAAGCTAAATACCGCCATCTTTTGGTTTAACAGAAAATTGAATACGACGATGGCTTTCTACTTAGTCTGATATATAATGTGTAGATAACGTCATCCTCGACATTGAATCTTTTTTTTTTCTATAAATTGTGCAGGACATAATGCTTTTTAATTTGGAGACCGCATTAATCATAAATGTATCGCAATTATAGGAGGTTTGTTTTACTAATAAGGAAGAACGATTATTCAAGGATATCAAATAGAGCTTTGCGCCATCTTATGATTTTTTTAAAACTATGTGCTCTGTATGCTTGATGATGTTGATGTAGTCCGATGTAAAATGTATAGATGGCGCCAATTGAACATGTCAAATCATTTTAACTTTCGTAACCATGAGGAAAACATGTCTACTTTATTTATTTTATTCATTAACAAATATTGTACAAAATGATTAAGTTACAATATTATAAGTATTTAAATGCAACATCACATATTTGAGCTCAGATACACGTAAAAGTTTTCTCGTTTATACATATAACTTCTTAATACTCCAGACATAACGACAAATTGTATATCAAATATAATTTCATATATTTGTCTGTAATGTTCAATGCTATGGTCCTGGTAGTTCATTATACCGCACCGGATATGTTAGTTGATTCCCTCGGTCCCAAGAATATAACTCCTGAAAGAAATAACAATCGTTAGGAAGTTTTGTTTTATGCGACGGCAAGAACCTTTCTTTGTTTTTGTATGAATTTACTACGAATTATTACTGAACTACTTATTTTGCTACAACTTTTAGGCGTTAATTTCCATATCCACACAATTCAATACCGCATTCCTAAGCTCTGCATTCAACTCGCGCGCTATCAGTACATTAGTTAGCCCAGTTAGCCCTAAACATGCTTCCTCAAGATACATTATGCGAAATGCAGTCACATAATATATTTTGTCCAGACCCTACCATAAGATCAAGTCTTGTGTTGTGGGTATTACGAACTATATTAACTCGGGTATTATACACTTATAACTATGTGAATTTTCGGCGTCACAAACAGTCAGACCCCAAACAAACATCTGCGAAACACACAAATATTTGTCTCGGAGCGGGGATCGAACCCGCGGCCTTACGTTTCACACTGGCATCCCATGTCGGCCCGGCATCTTACTATGCCACGGATGTAGCACATAAGTCCCTATTCCCCAAACCCTATGCGTGTAGTCGTAGCCTTAAGGCCAGTGCACACCGGGACGGAATTGCATCGAAAATCAGTGCTGCGGCCTGCGACATCAATTTAAAACAATGGAATTCATTGAAATAAACCTATTATTTACGAATTTAAATTCGCGATAAAATACGAAACTAAATTCGCGATAAAATCCGTAAATAATAGTTTTATTTCAATGTGTAACATTCGCGTAAATCTAAGAAACCATAATCGAATTCGTGTCGTTTTCCAACCAGATAAGTTTGAATATCCTTTGTTAAAAGGAGAAGGCCCTATCATAGCATCGATAAAAAATATCGTTGGTTCCGGTATCGATACTGCTTAAAATTCATTATAGCATTTTTTATGGTTTGTCTTTAAATGTTATTTATATAATTATAATAAAGTAATTATCATCACATTTTTCATTTTGTTCGCTGAACCGAAGATAATTTTTCTTTTATTAGACTTCAAATTCACGTCTCTAAGAACTCCGCAAGTATGTTTATATTTATCGAAAATATATGTATATTATTCCCTAAACAAAAAAATAGGTTTCATCGAGGGACAACAATCTTTGCACCGATACTAAGCTCCATAGTAAAATGGGCATTCTCCATTGAATCTTGTGCTTATCATCCCATTCTGTGCTGGCCCTTATTGTTTTATTAGCTTCGTTCGTCAATTGAACGTAATTCTCAACGCATTATTCCATAAAAAAACACAATACAAAAGTCTTCATACCTTATGCGTATGATCATAGCCCAGCTGCGTGGTCTTGCGGAATGGGTTGGTGAACTGCAGCGCGGCCTCGACCGGCTTGCTGAGGTACAGGTCGATGGCGACGGACACCTTGCTCTCGCGCTCCGTGGCCGAGTCCAGCGCGTACAGCACACCGCATACTATGAACATCTCGCCCATCTGTAAGTGTGGTCAGGTGCAGAAGCAGAGGTCTCGAATTATTACTCTATAATAACGAGACGAACTTCGCATGTTCGGATGTTCGACGTCTGGAGTAAGATATAAGATTTTTTTTTGTTTAACCTATTTCATCCTACTGCTGGGCAAAGTTTCCTCCATATCTCTCCACAATTCGCGCTCTAAGGAAATCTCAGGCCACATGGTCTCGAAAACTTCCAGATGTCTCTTTAGGTCTGCCGCGGCGTCGTTGACCATCAGGTATCCATTGGGTGACGATGTAAGAATACTTCTTCTTCTTCTTCTATTTTCCACTTGTAAAAATCAATACTATTCTCTATTATACTTAACATTTTCTTCGAACTTAGTCTATGGTTGCGAAGTACGAAAGATGAATCCATTATGTGGAGTATCTAGGCACATTAGTGAAGTTTTACAGACGGCGCGGCGTCCGAATATTCGAAGTTTTATTTATTTATTTATAAACTTTATTGTACACCAGAAAAAAATAATACAATAACAGAAATTAAAACAATATTAAAAATAAGTACAATCGGCCAGCGGCGTGCACAGAATTATGACACTGGGTATGCGGCGGACTTAGAGTATATACATATAGAGGGAGCGCTGTCATACATTTGTGTTTTAAAAAATGTAGATATTTTCTTGGTCGTAATGTTGGTAGCATTGCTGCATTAGGGTTACCGGTTAACATATTTTCCCCAACTGTATCAAAATTTAATTACTTTTTTAGGTCCCAATAACAATATCGATACATAAAATTTTTAAAGAATTAAACATTGAGGCGTCTATTTTAACACGTTTATCTATAATTCCGAATACGTTTTCACTGCGAATACGAAGTAATTTTACCTATGCGTTATTATACAATAGCATTGCAATATTGAAAATGCTTGGTGGTGAAATGGTAAATGTTTTAGTCCCTATGCTTCGATAGCCGAGCTTCGTTCGTATTCGGTATTGAAAATCGTGGCCGCCATTTTGAAGTTTTTACTTATTGTACCGATTTATCTCAGAATCAGTATCTAAGAGTATCTCGGCACCAATATGGCAAATTTACAGTAAGGTTTAAAAAAACTGTGGCCGCCATTTTGAACTTTTTATGTATTGAACCAATTGCTCTAAAAATCAACATCTGACGTTATGTCAACACCAATAAGCCAAGTACATAGACAGATTTAAAAAAACTGGCCGCAATTTTCAACTTTTTGTCATTGAATCGATTGCTCTCAAAATCAACATCTGAGGATATCTCGGCAGTCGGCACCAATAAACCAAATTTATAAGTAGATTAAAATACTGTGGTCGCCATTTGGAACTTTTTATTGATTAAACCGATTGCTCTCAAAATTAATATCTGAGGGTTTCTCGGTACCAATAAGCCACATTTATAGGTAAAGTATTGTGGCTGCCATTGCTCTCAGAATTAAAATCTAAGGTTCTCTCTCTGTCTCCCTCTCCCTCTCTCTCTCTCTCTCTTCAGCCATAAAAAGCCATAGGAAGTCCACTGCTGAACATAGGCCTCCCCAAGGATCTCCACATTGACCTGTTGGAAGTGGCCTGCATCCCGCGATTTCCTGAAACCTTAACCAGGTCGACCGTCTAAATTGTTGGTTCACTACGATTTAAAAATTAAGAATGTATTCTCATCATATTAATTATAATAAACATATTTTGTAGCTATCTATAATCTCTAACAGTCTTCTAAACGACTCCTTCTTATAATATTAACGCTTTGTCGTATTATTTTTCGATCCAGGGGTATCCTAAAAAACATTATATAGATTTGGCTGTTTACATATTTTTTACAGATAGATATTGATTTTGAGAGCAATCGGGTTAAAAACATAAAAGTTCAAAATGGTGGCCAAAATATGCAATTCCGTCTATGAATTTAAGTTACCGGTACATGGGGACGGCTGTTAAATATTAAATATATACCTCCTACCAGAAGACGCAATAAGGCTCTAAAATTTAAATAGCGGCCAATATTCTATAATCCGGATTAAATTCAGACAAATTTAAAAATTTTATCCAATTATATAAGATCAGAGAATTACAAAATATTTATATTACAAGTCATATTTAGTCACAAACTTAGTAAATTTTAACTCATTGTCATATTAAATAAATGGTGGCAATAATTTTATTTTGTCGGTTTAATATAACTTCAAATTGTTTTTTTTTTCATATAAATTTATTTATATTAAAAAACAGTGTAAACAATTTACCAGGATAACGAGTTAATAATTTTTTTATAAATTTGCAACACTGAAAAATATGTCTATAGAAAGCGCGCTAATTCTAATTTTTTTTAGTAAAATTCCGTCGATTATTTCTCCCGATATATTAATAAATATGCAATGTTACCTATGGTAGCTAATTATATACTTATTAATTATGCGTTTAGTAGAATTTGGGCACAATTTAATGACGCTAAATGGCATTTTAAGATTTTTCTTTCTAGAAGATTTCATGTGTACCCCACGCTGTCTGAATCCATACTGATTGGCAGGAAAAAAAGGTGGCCCCGGCACACGGTGGGCTGAAAATCGCGTTTCATAGACATTCAAATTTTTTTTCCAATTTGACGGGTTTTTTAATTGGAATCTATTAAAACATGCTTGTTCATGATACCTTTTAAGTATGAAGACATAAATCACAGGAAAAGGTACACTTTCGATTTTTTTTCAACAATGTTGTATGGAGAAAACCATAAAATAAGCTATATCTCGGCTGGCACAGGAATGACCGTTATTTCCTCTCGCATGATTTTTGCTCTATTTTTTTGCAATTTTTTGATGTATCACACCACAGGGGGCAAAGCGCGGCTTTTGAGAAAAAAAATCATATTAAAAAAAAAAAATTCCGTTGCCTTCAATCTTGGTTGGCAAATTTGAACCACATGTCTCTAAAAATAATAAATAGCGGTCACAAAACAACTTTATTGCTGGTTAACCCTCCCAATTTCACAATAATAAATAATACGCGGCTTATATCAAAGACTGACTGACTTGTTTATGACTCACAAATCGGTCTTGGATACTCGAACTTTTCCAAACAATGGATAAATTTTCACCTGCAAGTACTTACCTATTGTTTTGTTCCTAGTTCACTTATTTAAGACCCAATAAATAAAAAAAGGAACTTTTCTCATTGTTATCTACTAACAAAATTCGAATTGCTGTTTCCCTTAATGTTATATATTGCCACTTAGACAACTTTAATGATAAATATAGACCAACTGCTTTCTCCGGTGTAAAAACAGGCTTGGGGCATGATTTTTTGGTAATTGCGTTAAACTTATCAGCAGCTTCTGGATGTTTTATCATATACTCAATAGCAGCAGCTATACCGTCTTGTCTTATTTTTCGCACAGTAGCGTATGCAAGTTCACTGGACTCACATACTATTTGACTTTCAGTCCTTCTCTTCTTTTGCTTCATTTCTAAATCTTGAAATAGTTTTCGTGGCAAACGCTTCTTACTTGTGTGTGCACCGGACGAAGATGTGGAAGGGACTGGACTTTCGAGGGTGATATGAGATTCGGATGTCCCAACATCTGATGTCTTCGGTTCTGCAATGCAACTTGGCCAATCGATATCACACTGAAGCCATTCCTCATAATCTTTCAAAAAATCTTCTAATTTTCGATGAGATCGCTTCCATTTTTTCACAAGGGTATGAGTAAATCTTCTACAGTATAATTTCAACGTAAGACTGTCTTCATCTGAAATATTTAAATTCAAACATGAAACGACATTGTTATATAATGAAAGGAAGTCACTGTACTTACCCGTGTTTTTTAAAATCATAAATAAGTCTAAGTAAGTTGCTAAACTTTCCATTTCCGTGTTTATAATGTGTTCTCTCGGTGCGGGTTCGATCCCTGCACCGAGAGAAATGTTAGTGCGGCCCACAAATATTTCTCTCGGGTCTGGGTGTTTGTGAGACCGAAAAGTCTCTCGTAGTTCCTGATACCCACGACACAAGATTCAATCTTAATGTGGGGTCAGGACTATGTATGTGACTGTTGGGTGTTATTATTATATTATATTATTATTATTATATAATCGATGTTTACACAAGCACAAATCGAGGTAAATTGAAAAATTACAGCAAACAAATGTCTATTTATACTTCTTAAATAAATAACAAAATCATTAGGCACCTGTGCCATTATAATCATCATCATCATCATCATCATCATCATCATCATCATCATCATCATATCAGCCACAGGAAGTCCACTGCTGAACATAGGCCACCCCCAATGATCTCCACAATGACCTGTTGGAAGCGGCCTGCATCCAGCGACTTCCTGCGACCTTAGTCAGATCGTCCGTCCACCTTGTAGGCGGGCGTCCAACATTTCGCTTGCCTGTACGTGGCCTCCACTCGAGAACCTTTCGGCCCCAACGGCCATCGGTTCTACGAGCTATGTGCCCGGCCCACTGCCACTTCAACTTGCCAATCCTATGGGCATGTCGGTAACCTTGGTTCTCCTACGGATCTCCTCATTTCTGATTCGATCTCGTAGGGAAACACCGAACATAGCCATTATAATGACCCATCATAATTACGCAGCTGCCTTTTTTTATTTATTGGGTCTTAAATAAGTGAATTAGGAACAAAACAATAGGTAAGTACTTGCAGGTGAAAATTTATCCATTGTTTGGAAAAGTTCCGAGTATCCAAGACCGATTTGTGTGTCATAAACAAGTCAGATAAAAAAAATTTCTTTGATATAAGCCGCGTATTATTTATTATTGTGAAATTGGGAGGGTTAACCAGCAATAAAGTTGTTTTGTGACCGCTATTTATTATTTTTAGAGACATGTGGTTCAAATTTGCCATTCAAGATTGAAGTCAACGGAAATATTTTTTTTTTAATTTGATTTTTTTTCTGAAAAGCCGCGCTTTGCCCCCTGTGGTGTGATACATCAAAAAATTGCAAAAAAATAGAGCAAAAATCATGCGAGAGGAAATAACGGTCATTCCTGTGCCAGCCGAGATATAGCTTATTTTATGGTTTTCTCCATACAACATTTTTGAAAAAAAAATCGAAAGTGTACCTTTACCTGTGATTTATGTATTCATACTTAAAGGATATCATGAACAAGCATGTTTTAATAGATTCCAATTAAAAAACCCGTCAAATTGGAAAAAAAATTTGAATGTCTATGAAACGCGATTTTCAGCCCACCGTGCGGCACCACCATTTTTATCTACGTTTTTCAAGTACCAGCGCTCCCTCTATACCGGGTATCTCAAGACTGCTACCGAAAACGAAGACGGGTGGTAGTTTTAGTGACTACAAACACATTGCAACTAAAAATTTCGCAAAGAAACGCGACAATTATTTTTTATGATTTTTTAAATATCGTCATTTTTGGGTGGTAAATTCATAGTTTTTGCTAAAATAATAATTTAAACACTTTTATACCTTAGATTGTTTATAAATAAAAGGGTATACACTATTATTTTAGGAAAAAATGTATTTACCACCCAAATATGGTCATAGGAAAAAAATTACAAAAAAAAAATTGTCGCTTTTTTTTGCAATTTTTTCTGTTGCATTGTGTCTGAAGTTGCTTAAACTACCACCCGGCTTCGTTTTCGGTAGCAGTCTTGATATACCCTGTATGTATACCGGGTATCTCAAGACTGCTACCGAAAACGAAGCCGGATGGTAGTTTTAGTGGCTACAAACACAATGCAATTAAAAATTTCGCTTAGAAACGCGACAATTATTTTTATGATTTTTTAAATATCGTCATTTTTGGGTGGTAAATCCATAGATTTTGCTAAAATAATAATTTAAACTCTCTTATATCTTAGAGTATTTATAAATTAAAGGGTATACACTATTATTTTAGGAAAAAATGTATTTACCACCAAAATATGGCAATAGGAAAAAAATTACAAAAAAAAAATTGTCGCTTTTTTTTTGCAACTTTTTCTGTTGCATTGTGTTTGAAGTCGCTTAAACTACCACCCGGCTTCGTTTTCGGTAGCAGTCTTGATATACCCTGTATACTCTAAGGCGGCGGAGTACTCGGTCACAAAAACTTTTTCGTTTATAGTTTTTTAGCATAGCCACAGCCACGCGATCTCTAAGTCGGAAACCATGCCAACATAACAAGTCTTAGATGTACTACTATTCATGTCCATCTTCTACGGCAACGCAGACAAAATAGCGATCGATCGTCGCGGCGGAAGAAATTCTAATAAGTAAAATAAATAAAACTCACCTAGTCAGCTTTCAGTTTTCACATATTCAAGGTTCCGGTTAGTTGAAATTACTATACCTATCCCGATGTAAATAAACGCAAGATTTCGGCCACCTCATTCATTCATTTGATAAACATACATTTTTAATACAAACATCACAATCAAATAACATTTGAAAAAATAAACAAACACACTAGTAAAAGCAAATGACTACAATTAATATCGAAACTTAGTAATAAACTGTTAAATGTACATACTTTCAAATGTTAAAATGAAAATCTTTTAAGAAATCTATTTTTTTTACAAACACTGGTATAAAATAGTAAACAACGCAAAAACACATAAAAAAGTGAAAACTTGATTATTAACGTTGAGCATGTTTGATATTTTGGAATGGTTAGGGAATAATTTTGCACCAATTGCTTTATCAGTATAAAAGTACTATCATTTATGTGGTAGAATACAATATTCATTTATTGCGCTATCGTACACAAACATGACAATTTATATTACATTAAAAATTTAACACTTTAAAACTATTACAATTATTTTACATTAAAAAGTTTATCTCTCCGAAAAATCAACTTTCATCCATAATTTCAACGACTTTTTCACCATCATCATTACCAGAACTATCATCGCCTATCTCTAAAACTGATACGATAGGTTTATGGTAGCTGAAGTAAGAAACGAACAGTTTTGATTCGAACCTATTTAAATGTCTAATAAGGACCGCATCAATAGTAGTTTTGTATTTCGTTGTGCTAAGATTGCGATCATTCGACATAGTTAAACCAAATTCATTATTTAAAAATTCAATTAATAGTTGATTTTTATCGTCTGCGAAGTTTATGTTGAAATCTCCACTCAAAATCATTGGCAATTCATCAAAGCTTTATAAACTGACAGCTAACTGACAGCTGTCTACTCTCCATCCATCTTACGCTTTTCGTCTTACGATCAGGTCACGTGTCCTGACGCGAGTTTAAGATTTTATACCCATTACAGAATAAGTGCTCAACGCCGCTAAAGAAGTTTTCACTTCAAAAAGCAAAATGGCCCCCGCGAAACACAAAGCATTTCTATTTAAACAAATAAAACCTTACTAACCAAAAATGCATAATGTGCATAGGTGATTTATTAGATTCCTGCCTATTAATTTTGCTCGGATTATAGGCAACGAACATTTACGATTACTCCCGACAACTGCCGAACTTCCGAGGCCTGCCGCAGGAGTCGCGGCTTTCAATATTCATGGGTGTGTGCGTTTGCGACTGTGCACGGACACCAAAATTACTACACACATGCAAACAAATGTCATGCAGGACGCGGCGGCATGACTTGGTTGATTAGGTACATTATTTTGCTTTGCAGCGCCGCTTGCTTTTCGACGTGGCAATCATAATGTTTGCGTGATTGCAAATAGGTGCTATTTATAAAATATTAGGCGTTTTAAGTTATTATATTTTGTTTATTCATTTATTTACTATAAATTAAAGTCATCTAAAACGTACGAACGTTATAATAAAATATCTGTGAATGGCAAGTAAAGCACTGCATTTCTGCCTACAAGTAGTGCACGCCCCTGCAATCGGCGGCCTTATTGCACTAGGCAATCTCTTCCAGGCAACCTTTGAATGGAGATAAGGCACAGGAGAGAAAAACGGCAGTCTAAGGTGTATAATGAGAAAAAAAAAGTATATACCAACAAATAAACAAATTAAAAACACAAAATAAAAGTAAAACATTCATATAAATATGTACAACATACATACATATGTCGAAGTTCGTATCGTTTTTATACAGTAATATAAATAAGTACCTCGAATTCCGGGTCGGACAAAGTGATAAATCGCATGAAAACATAATGTATCGTACAATTTATACATAATGCTGCTGGCCAAGTCGATCTATTTATTTAAAACGTAAAGAATGTTTAATATTGATATGGTAATAACTAACGTAATAACTTTATATAGAAGGTCCCTTAAGGACTAAATAAATTAATCGACTTGGTATTACATGCATCTCACAACTTTTTGCGCTAGAAAACCTGAGCTGCGAGACTTGGAATTTTTTTACAGGATGTTTTTGATCGGATCTCACGTCTTTTTTTAGAGTCCTACTTTTTTTCTTTTCGGTACTTCTTACTTCTAGAATATCACTAACGATTTTTCTTAAAGCCTCTGTCTTATGGATTTTTCTTATTTTTGTAGGTATCAATTTATCACAAATATAGCGGATTTGATTATTAATGTTCTTTCTTTCATTGTAATTGATATTTTCGAGCTATTTAGTCTATTTATTTGCAAGTTTTTCTTCGTCATGTTTTTCTAGAGGACACACTTTACAGGATGTTTTTGATGGGATATAGATATCTATCTACAACTATTATTCTATTATATACGGGTACAATGATTCATTAACTGCAAATGTAACTTTGTAATCCTATACATTTATATGGGATTACAAAGTTATTCACGCAGTTAGTCTATCTAGAAAACTAGACACAAATTATGAAATGTTTGAATTTTCCCTTACTTTAGACACTAAACACTAATTATATTCTTAATATAGGTTCTATGTCTGCTAGTAGTGCCTTAGACTTTTGATGATCGGTCAGTCAGACAAAATTAAGAAAGTTTGACTAGTTACAATTATTAAACTACTGGTTCAAATTGAATGAAATTTTAAATATACCGTGTTTAAACAATGCCTGCTTAGTAACTGAAAATTCAGGCTACATGCTACACAAAAACTCGAGTGAGTGCAAAGTTATAAATAATGTAGAAAAAAACATTGTGGAATGCGGCTCACAATCAGCGATAACGCAGGTACATGATATAGTCTCCCATCCGAGGAAGAAATCTTTTGTCGAAATTTTTAACAGCGGCGGAAGGTGGAATACTCTGAAAAATGTGAAGGATGATGAAAACTGGAAGCTAGTACAAAGGAAAAGGTTTCGAAACAGGTTTCACAGCGAAAAGGGTGAGGCGAACGTTGACTCGGAAGCTAACTTCAGGGCAGCGGATATCAAAATACCTCTGTTTATCAACAATGTTTCAAAATGCACCTCGGCGGAAGATATTTCTAGTTATATATATAAAAAGACTCAAGTACAAATCAACTTGGAGAAAATAGCAATGAAAATAGACAGAGAATATGATGCCTACAAAATACTTATACCAAAGAGTAAACTAAAAATATTTATGGATGCTAAACTATGGCCAGATGGCATTTCTTTTAGACGCTTTGTTTACTTTACCAAGCGAAGTGAGTCGGATAATACACATGGTAAATGAAGACGACTTTAGTAACTTTTAATTGTAAATCATTCAAAAGAAGTATAGACGGTGTTCGAGCATTATGTGGGCTGGCGGACATTGTGGCTCTGCAAGAGACTTGGCTTATGCCTTATGACATTCCACTGTTAGGCACAATTGATTCAGACTTCGGTTTTACTGGAACATCGGCGGTGGATACATCGGCGGGGCTTCTGTACGGCAGGCCCTATGGTGGGGTCGCCCTATTGTGGAGGAAAAATGTGTTTCCATCTGTGTCAGTAATTGATTGCAATTGTGCGCGATTGTAGGCAATAAAAATAGAGTTATCTCAAAAATCGATTTTAATATTTAGTGTTTACATGCCCACCAACAGTATTGATAACCTAAGTGAGTTTACCGAGTGCTTAAGTAGAATTAGTGCCATTATTGAGGAACAACAGGTAGAAGCTTGTTTTGTTCTGGGTGATTTTAACTCTCATCCGGGGGAACTTTTTGGCAATGAGTTTGAACAATTTTGTTTAGACCAACGTTGGAAATGTGCTGATATACAGGTGCTAGGTACAAAATGTGAGACTTTTACTTTTGTAAGTGAAGCGCATGGTTGTAAAAGATGGCTGGACCATTGTGTTGTCACTGAATCTGCATGGATGTCGGTTGTAAGTGTAAATGTTAAATATGATGTTTTGTGGTCCGATAATTTTCCTTTATTTATTAACTGTAATTTTAATCATGTTAAACCGAAAATTTCTGTAAATAACGCATATCATAACAAAATTTTGTGGGGCAATAATAGGCAAGCGCGTTGCGGAAAGCGCAGCGTAGGACGTCCACCAACAAGATGGTCCGACGACCTGGTAAAGGTCGCGGGACGTCGCTGGACACAGGCTGCCTCCAACAGGTCTCTGTGGAAATCATTGGGGGAGGCCTATGTTCAGCAGTGGACTTCCTTTGGCTGATGGATGGATGGAATAATAGGCATGTAGAACAATTAGAAAAATATAATAAACTTTGCCATGAGAAATTAAGATATATAGACTTTCCTGACCAGTTTCGCTTCTGTGCTGATCAAAATTGTAACAATTTAGAACATCGCTCTGTTATTGATAATATGTATCACTGTATAATAAATATAATGAGTAAGGCGGCCTCTCAAACTTATATAAGACCTCGGTGTAAGAGAAAAGGAGGCTACATTAAGGGATGGAATAGGCATGTTAGTGCAGCTCACAGGGATGCTTGACTAAGTTTTCGATCTTGGTTAGTGGCTGGTAAGCCTCAGGGTGGCCAGATTTATATATGTATGGTTGATACAAGAAAGGAATTTAAATCCAAATTGAAATGGTGTCAAGAAAATCAAGAGCAAATTATTATGGATAAAATAGCTTGTCTTCATAGTAGTCACAAATTTAAGGACTTTTGGCGTAGTACTAACAGTATAAGCCCTAGGCCGGGCGTTCCTGTGAGCGTTAATGAAGCCACAGATGCAGCTGAAATATCAAATTTATTTAAATACTTTTTTACTGTTAAGTCACCACTTGGTCCATCGACGTCTGGAGAGAGTACTTTTGAGCTAAAGCAGGGTAAACATTTAACAATAAGGTTTTCAGCCAGTATGGTAAAAAATGTTGTAACTCGCATGAAGCGAGGCAAGTCTCCGGGCCATGATGGACTTAGTGTTGAGCATTTAAAATATGCAGGTGCTCACCTTGCCAGAGTCTTGGCTTTATTATTCAACTGTTGTATTTCTCATGCGTATTTACCTATGGAAATGATGAAAACTATTGTAGTACCTATCTTGAAAAACAAAACAAGTGACATTTCTGATATAACGAACTATAGACCAATTTCGTTGGCCACAATTGTTGCTAAAGTTTTCGATTGTTTATTAAATGATCACTTAACGAAAAGCATCAAGCTTCATGATTCGCAACGTGGTTTTAGAGAGGGCTTATCAACTGAAACTGCAATATTATGCCTTAAGAAAGCTGTTAAATATTATACGGATAATAGAACACCCGTTTTTGCCTGTTTTTTGGATTTGTCAAAGGCATTTGATATGGTTTCGTATGACAAGTTATGGTCTAAACTTAGCATAGCAAAGATTCCGTTTGAATTGATACATATTTTTAAATACTGGTATACACGTCAAATTAACTGTGTAAGATGGGCGAATACACTCTCAGATAGTTACACTATGGAGTGTGGTGTAAGACAGGGCGGGTTGAGCTCCCCTTCAATGTTTAACATATATATTAATAACCTGATTGTTGAGCTCAGCAGTGTCCAAGCTGGCTGTTACATAGATAATGTAGCTTTCAATAACATTAGCTACGCCGATGATATGGCGCTGCTGAGCCCATCAATTGCAGGTCTTAAAAAGTTGATAAAAGTTTGTGAGAGTTATGCTGAGGGACATGGTTTGACATACAACACAAAGAAAAGTGAATTGCTTATCTTTAGAGGTGTCAATAAAAGCGTGGAAACATATCCACCGGTCACTTTAAATGGAAATGTCGTAAGCCGTGTACCCCAGTTTAAATATTTGGGCCATATCGTTACGGAGGACTTGAGGGACAATCTGGACGTGGATAGGGAGCGGAGGGCATTGGCGGTGAGGTGTAACATGCTGATCCGTAGGTTTGTACGTTGCACAGATGCAGTTAAAATTACACTCTTTAAGGCGTACTGCCAATGTTTTTATACGTGTAGCCTTTGGACGAATTGTTCTCTGCGAGCCCTCAATGCTCTCCGCGTCCAATATAATAATGCGTTCAGAATGCTGTTGGGGTTGCCACGTTTTTGTAGCGCGTCAGGTATGTTAACAGACGCACATACTGATGGTTTTGCAGCCATAAGACGTAAACGAGCGGCGTCGTTGTTGCTCAGGGTGCGTGGCAGCAACAACAGCCTTCTGCGTGTTCTTGCGGGCAGACTGGATTGCCCCATTATGTATAGATTGATTTCACTGCATGTGCGTATTTCTAACATAGGTATATAAGCTAATTGTAATACTAACACTTAATGTATATGAGATATTTCTCGAAATAAATGTATTATTATTTAGCCACAACGAAGTTATAGGGGGTTGAAAATGATCTGAATTGCTTCGAGAAAAGGATGTTACGGCCTATAGCTCGACTTGGAGGGGGCTCGGCCGCGCCCCCAGATAGGCTCCCAATAGGAAGGAGCATACAAGGCGAAACGTAGGTGTCCTGGTAGCATCTTTATCTATCCTTACTAGGGAAAAGACGATTGATAATGATAAGATATGGCGCTTCTTGTCTAGTGATCCCATCGGCGTGTTATTAGGCAAAAGGAAGTCCTATGTGTAGTTTTTGGTTACTACTCCGGTGTAAAACTTATTACAGATATGATTACACGATCGACTGGATAGTAAAATATTTCCCGCTTTTTCTGTTGATTCGTTAAAATGTGAGCACGATCAACGCTCCCGTTTCTTCCATGTAATGGTAAGTCGTTTTAAAAAATAAATTGCATATGGCGTGTTGTACTCACTTGTTTATGATTGAGCGATATATTCCAGATGTAGTCGATGTTCAAACTGTCTTTGTTTGGATCGAAGCTTAGCTGTAAACAAAATTAATTCTTAAGAAATTGCCACATTAATTTCATCTATAACTAACAAATACAAAATCTCTGTATCATTTTGAAAATACACAAAAAATAATATTTACTATAATTTATAACAATTTATTAAATTACCTTAGCAACTGCCGTGTTGTTGGAGTTTTCGATGGAATAAATAGCCCACAGACCGTTGTCGTCTGCGCTGAAATCGACCTTCAATAAAAAATTGGCAATTTAGACATTTCTCTCTTTCTCTCTCTTCAAGCTCTGGATGTCCACTGCTGAACATAGGCCTCCCCCAATGATCACCACATAGACCTGTAGCAGTGTGGTAGTGGTTTGCATCCAGCGACTTCCTGGTATGGTAGACGTTACGAGCAACTTAGAGTCGCTACAACTGCGGAGGGATGTCTCCTTTCTAAGCGTGTTCTACCGTCTGTATCACGGTGAATGCTCTGAAGATTTGTTTAATTTAATCCCCTCCTCTCCATTCCTAAACAGTGCGCGTGCTGGCTTGCGAAGTCATAGCTTGATGGTCCAAACCATCTCAGCACGAAACAAATGATTTGCAAATTCTTTTATGTGCCGCACCATCAAGCTTTGGAATTGTTTGCCGTCACGCGTGTTCCCTCCTTCCTATGATCCCGGGTCCTTCCGCCGTGGAGTAAAGAGGCATCTCAGCAGGCATAAGTGTATTGAATGTCTTGGGACTGTCGTCTGATGCCATTCGATACTCTGCCTGGACAGCATTTTCGTTTACCATCAGGAGCAGTGTAGTCACTAAGGCCAGTTAAAAAAAAATAATTTCAAGTCGTCCGTCTACCTCGTGGGTGGGCGTCCGAAAATTCGCTTGCTTGTGCGTTGTTTCCACTCTAGAACATTGCGGCCCCACCGGCCATCAGTTCTAAGTGCTATGTGCCCGGCCAACAGTCACTTCAACTTGCTTATCCCAAGGGATACGTCTTAGAAGTGGTGTATATGTATATCGAAATTTAGATTTAGCGTATTTCCACCTTAAAGAATGTCAACGCATCTCCATGCCCTAAGGTGTTGCAGATGTTTATGGGCGGCGGTTATTACTTAACATAAGGTGAACCGCATGATCGTTTTCCTCGTATAAAAAATTGCTACACACAAAATATAAAGTGTAAATGTAATAAATAATTACCAGAATTTTCGTCTCACCTGGTTATGCTGAGCGGTATAGAGTCTGCCATCAGCATACGGAAGGTGTACGGACTTGATCCTGCTCTGCGTGAGGTCGTACCGGATGATCTCGCCGGGGTTGCCCGACTCGTTGGCTTGGTAGAAGAACGAACCGCTGTACACTATGTGCCCGTTACCCTGGGGGAATAGCAGATTGTGTGTAGCTTTAAGCATCAGTAACTTCTTCAGCTGGAGCGACTGCTTGTAAAACCAGCTCAGTACATAAAATAACTGTTACATAACATAATATGTGTCTTATATTGCGTTGGATTTTGTAATATTCCACTGCAATAATGCTGAGCCTGTTTTCTTTAATACACTTAGTTTTTATTAAAATTTTCTCAATTATATTTTGGGATGCGCGATGAGTGATATTCGCATCTTTAGCAAACACTACAATAGGAATCAGAAAGTTAGGACTGTTGTCTCAAAGATTGTTTACAGTTGAATTTTTTAAATTAAACTTATTTAATTGTTGATATCGTAGGTTATTCTTTAACTTAATTAACTTAACGGAAAAGTTCCGAAACTTATTTCAGGTCTAAGATGTAATAAGGGACAAAGACTACTAGACCCTGCCTAAATTCTTATCTTAGTAAATTTATAGCAAATTAATCTACATACACGTTAACAATAGTTCAATAAAATTTTATATTATTAGTTTATGTTGCTTTGTGTGTATTGATAGTCAATCACCACACACTAAAACGGTGAAGGAAAACATCGTGAGGAAACCTGCATACCATAGCGATTTATAAGAATTTCTATGGTATGTAAGTCCGCCAACCCGCACTAGGCCAGCGTGGTGGAGTATATGGCTTAACCACTCTCAATCGTACTCTCGATTGTAGAGTAGGCCCGTGCCCTGCAGTGGGACGTATATGGGCTGATACATTACATTGCATTAAATTACAATGTTGCTTTATAAATATGCACTTAATGAACATATTTTAATTGTTTTTTTTTGTATCAAAATTATAGGATCTACAACACTTACAAAGAATGGTTTTTGCAGTTTGTGGAATTCGTCCACAATATCCGTCTTGAAGCTCGCTTTGTTCCGATACTCTCTTAACCTCTCGACGTCGTTCTCTTGTGTGGTCCATAGCTTCTCCCTCTATAACATATTTCATAGCTTACAAAGTTGCACTTCCATTTAAAAAGGAAAAGATGACTTAGTAAAAGAAAGGGAGGTTCTGGCTATAGGCCACTTCCAAGTAGTCGTTGTAAAAAGCTTGGACGAAGACCTTTATTCAGCCCAAATCAAATCAAAACATTTCTTAGTCTAATAGTCTTTCACAAGATCTTTTGAATCGTTAATTCATGCTACCACCGCTTCGGAAGGTGTTATAGCTGTTACGAAGAAACGGCGCAAGAAAATTCCTCAGCAATAGGAACTGTCTATTTTAATTATTTTTTTAACCCATGTATAGTTTCTTTTATTGTTTATTTCTTATGTCACTATAATGTCGGTGTATAACATTATTATGTCAACTACTGTAATATGGAAGAAATTGAGCAATTAATTCCAAATCAATTTTGTCTTCCATATAATCAGTGACTCTATATTATGCTTTTGTACACAGCTTAACTTTAATTACATTTTTGCAGCCGTGGATAAAGTGGACCTCGAATCTCGAAGGAAATAAGAGATGATGTAATAATAGTGGTAAAATATCCAACCTGCGTGTCAGTCGCGTTAGAATCTCTCAGCCAGGCTCCGAATAACTCTTCTTTATATCGATGATACACAGGTTTCCCGATGGCATACAGTTGACAATCTGAAATTATTTAATCTTTTTGTATAGCCTTACCAGTATCCTTCATCTTAAAGCTATCTTCATTCTCTTTAGCCCTAATACTGTTCATATTTTTGAAGATCAACCTTTTTTATCAGCGATGGCGATCACTTGTAGTACATGGTGTGCAAAGATGGACTTTATATCGTAGATATTCTCTTCTTGTCAACCTAAATCTACAAGAATACAATGAGATTCTTAAGTAGAGGTCCCTGCTTGGTCAATTGGTTTATACATATAACTGTACTTGCTTAAGCTCATTGTCTTTTATTTGCCATTGGTATATACTGGTCATATCAACTTCGATACTAAACAGAGCCAGTTTTTCTTAAGGATTTTACAGCCCAAGCTATTCGATCCGAATACACCCAACCTTCTTTTTTGTATCAACATTTTAACTTATACAACCCTGACCCCACATTAAGGCTTGTGTGACTTTTCGACCACACAAACACCAGATCCGAAACAAATCCCTGTGGATTACACAAAATTTCTTCTCACTGCGGGGATCGAAAGTCCAGCTTTTGGTTTTACAGCTGACGTCTCACCAACACGGAGGTCGTTGTGCTAGGATATTTTCATATTCTTACTAGTATTCCTCCTAGGCTTGTATCCACTGGTAGCGTTCATGGTGGATATGAGTAGTTGTGCTCTGTCGCAGCGCGGACACGTGGGGCAGCGCTGCACCTGGCACAGCTCCTCGTATGACGTCAGCGTGGGCGGCCGCGAGCCGAACTCCATGGGCTGTTGCACCGGCACGTGCTGGTTGTCGCCGGGGTCTGGATGGGAATTAAAAAAAAAGATAGTACTAGGTTATTTAGGTTATTGTGTGTTGAGGCAACCGCCATGTACTAAAATGGTGAAGGAAAATATCGAGAGGAATATCATAACTTATAAAAAAATCTATGGTATGTAAGTCCGCCAACCCGCACTAGGCCAGCGTCGTGAACTATATAACCTAACCACTCTCAATCGTATTGTGGATTGTAGAGGAGGACCGTGCCCTGTAGTGGACGTATATGGGCTGATACAGTGATCAGTAACTTATGGATTGGCAACGTTAAGGAGTATATGATATCCAATAGTAGTAATATAATCTTACGATTTCTGATGTGGATTTAATAGAGCAGCGCATTCTAGAACAAACTGAGATATCGTTAGGCAGCAAGAAAATATGAACCACGTTATAGTTGATGGAAAGATTTAACTAAAACTAATTGATGGAGTATTGTTTTTCTATTCATTATTCTCAAATATTGCTATGCTATTGTGCTTAAAACTCTTCAGATATTATAAATGATACCAATATCCACAAAAACCTTTACAATTCCCCAATTATCGGGGTTATTGGCGTTCGTGATCACTTTCCTTCAGACAAATGGCACATCTATTAACCGGTTAAATACTACAAAAATCAACTCACACATCAAGTGAATATCGCCCTTAATGGTTTGATTATTAAGCTCATTCTTGGCCACGCAGCTGTACTTCCTGAGGTCGTGCTCTCTGATGCCGGGTATCTCTAGTCTCATGATCCAGCGCCACCTGTCGCCCGTGGTGGACACTTCTGTCTTGTACCGGGAGCCCTCGAGCGTGACGCCGTCCACTTCCCATGCTAGGACTGGTTCGGGCCAGGCTTGCACCTGGGATGGATAGATTTTGTAGTGGATTGCAAGGAACTTATACACTACTTATATTTATTTACAAGCTTTATTTTCCACCAGCGACAAAAAATAATAACATAAACAAAGTTTTATAAAAAAGAAAAGAGTACAATAGCGGTCTTTTTGCTCGAGGCGATCTCTTTCAGACAACCAACATTATACTATGTTGTGAGCATTCCAGTTGGAGCATAAGTTCCTTGGTGGGCTGGGAAAGTTGTCTGTATTGGTTAGTTTGGTGTAGAGTGACCCCCAAATACTCAAACGCGACTTAAATATTATGTTCTACGCAAATCCCCCTTAAATGTACTGGCTAAATGGGCCGTGCGCTGTTAAGAGAAACTTATTATTTGAATGGCGTTTGAGTATTCAAGTGTGAATGTCATTGAGTGTTAATTGTCTCTTAGGCAACAAGGACCAGCGCAGAACGGGCCAGCGTGGCTAGGTATTTAATTATTTACCAAAGGATATTCAAACTTATCTGGTCGGAACATGACATAAATTCCAATGTTTTAAATGTATGCCGTGGCATCAAAGGTATTTCTCTATGCCTCTGGTAGCACCTCTGCCTACCCTTCTGGGATAAAGACGTTAGCTTATGTATGTGTGATGTTTGAGTTGATGTTATTTTTAACCGACTTAAAAAAAAGGAGGAGGTTCTCAATTCGACTGCATGTTGCTTTTTTTTTTTTTATGTTTGTTACCTCGTTTCTCTGTACTGTGTGAACCGATTTCGATCATTCTTTCTTTGATTGAAAGCTGGTGCTTGTCGTTTGGTCCCATAACAATATCGTGAAGATCTGATGAATATCTTCGGACCTGGAGAGGGGAACTCCTTAATATGAAGGAGAATTGCAATGATTCTTTTTGCGTTACGTTTATTAGAAAAGTTAAGTTATAGTGAGAGAGGGAAAAAGGGGTGGGGGTGAGAGGGGGTGGGTGATAAAATTAAAATACACGTAAATTCTAATATCTTCGGCAGCTTTCAACCGATTTTAGTGATTTTGTTTTCATTAGAAAAAACGTATTGACAGGTTGATCCCATGAATACAACATGAATATGTGATGATTATGTTCGGACCTGGAGAATATAACTCTTCAAAATTTAGTAGGATTCCAATGGTTCTTTTTGCATTAGGTTTATTATAAAACTTAAGTTACAGTGAGGGAGGGAAAAAGGGGTAGGGGTGAGGGGGGGTTGATAAAATTAAAATACACGTAAATACTAATATCTTGAGCAGCTTATAACCGATTTTAGTGATTTATTTTTCATTAGAAAGAACGTATTAACAGGTTGGTCCCAGGAACATAACATTAAGATCTGATTATCATGTTCGGACCTGGAGAGTAGAACCCCTCAAAATTTAATAGGATTTCAACGGTTCTTTTTGCATTGGCTTCAGTATAAAAGCTAAGCTACAGTGGTTGAGGGAAAAAGAGGTAGGCGCGAAGGGATGGGGGGTGGGGGGGAGAAAAATATTAAACATGTGAATTTTCCAATATCTTTGGCAGCTTTTAGCCGATTTTAGCGATTTCATTGTCATCGGAAAGAACACATTCCTTGTGGGGACCAAATCTTCTTAATTTAAATGCCTATCAACACTAAAAAGATAAAATAACAAATTTTTAATAAAAAAAATAAAAACCGTCTTCAAAACAAAAATCCACTAAAAACCAAAAAATAATAATATTTATTTCATGGAAATCGTGCATGTTGATTAATTTGCTTAATGACTTGACTAGCCAACAAATCAAAATATATGCGTAACATATTGAAGGCGGGCCGCCAAGTACCAAACATATAGATATTTAAATTAATATAAGGCATACGTCCTACATGTTTGGTACTTGGCGGCCCGTCTTCAATATGTTACGCATATATTTTGATTTGTTGGCTAGTCAAGTCATTAAGCAAATTAATCAACATGCACGAGTTCCACGAAACAAATATTTTTTTTTTGCTTTGGAGTGGTATTTATTATTTTTTGGTTTTTAGTGGATTTTTGTTTTGAAGTCGGTTTTTATTTTGTTTTACTTACCTCGCATTCGATTTTAGCAGTTTTATTGGTGACATACACGATATTGTTTGGCACACGAATGAATGGACTAACTGGAAATAAAAGTTACATTTATGTATTACTTATTTATTTTATGTTATATAATTTTAAGAAAATAAAAACTAAAGATGACGCATAGAAGTGCACCAGATTGCTAAAAAGCCGTTCCTAGATTTAACTTTATGCCGTTAACTAACCAAAGTTAGGTGGTTAATGGTTATTCATAGTAATTAAGTAAAATGAAAACTTTGGGGGAAAATTTCAAATGGCACGAATCTTCACAATCATTTCAAAGGTTTTAAAGTGGAAACCGCACCAGGCCAGCATCCAAGATTAATTTTGGGAGCAAACTGACATCACTTTTTTTAAATACTATTTTATTATATGAGGAGAACGGAATTGAGGCTATTCAATTCCGTTCTCCTCGAGGGCTCAACGCCAGAGGCATGGAGCAGGAGCGTGGTGGTACTGTTCTTCAAAAAAAGGTGATAACACCTTGCTGAAGAACTACAGGCCCATCTCGCTCCTGAGCCATGTCTATAAGTTGTTTTCGAGGGTCATCACAAATCGTCTCGAACGCAGGTTGGATGACTTCCAGCCTCTCGAACAAGCCGGTTTCCGAAAAGGCTATACCATATGTACCATAGACCATATTCATACGCTACGGCAGGTTATACAAAAAACCGAGGAATATAACTTGCCGCTTTGTTTAGCGTTTGTGGACTATGAGAAAGCCTTTGATTCGATCGAGACCTAGGCTGCGCTACAGTCTCTTCAGCGGTGCCACATAGACTATCGGTACATCGAAGTGCTGAAGTGTATATACAACAACGCCATCATGTCGGTCCGACTACAGATCGATCAGAGCACGAAGGCTATTCCACTACAGAGAGGCGTGAGACAGGGAGATGTCATATCTCCGAAACTGTTCACTGCCGCGCTGGAAAACGCCTTCAAGCTCTTGCAGTGGAAAGGATTCGGCATCAACATCAACGGCGAGTATATTACTCACCTTCGATTTGCCGACGATATTGTAGTCTTGGCAGAATCGCTGGAAGACCTTAGCACTATGCTCGAAGACCTTAATCGAGTTTCCCAACAGGTGGGTCTTAAAATGAACATGGATAAAACGAAGATCATGTCGAATATCCATGTTGTGCCCACCCCCATTGGAGTTGGGGGCTCGACTCTCGAAGTTGTAGACGAGAGAGAGGTCAATCGTCGAATCCAACTCGGTTGGGCAGCGTTCGGGAAACTTCGCGACGTCTTCTCGTCCAAATACCTCAGTGCCTAAAATCGAAAGTTTTCGATAGTTGTGTGTTACCAGTGATGACATACGGCACCGAGACGTGGCCTCTCACTGTGGGCCTCATTAAAAGGCTCAAAGTCACTCAACGAGCCATGGAGCGGGCTATGCTCGGAGTTTCCCTACGAGATCGAATCAGAAATGAGGAGATCCGTAGGAGAACCAAGGTTACCGACATAGCCCATAGGATTGGCAAGTTGAAGTGGCAGTGGGCCGGGCACATAGCTCGTAGAACCGATGGCCGTTGGGGCCGAAAGGTTCTCGAGTGGAGGCCACGTACAGGCAAGCGAAATGTCGGACGCCCGCCTACAAGGTGGACGGACGATCTGACTAAGGTCGCAGGAAGTCGCTGGATGCAGGCCGCTTCCAACAGGTCATTGTGGAGATCATTGGGGGAGGCCTATGTTCAGCAGTGGACTTCCTGTGGCTGATATGATGATGATGATGATGTACATATTTATATGAATGTTTTACTTTTATTTTGTGTTTTTAATTTGTTTATTTGTTGGTATATACTTTTTTTATATCCACAATTGTAAAATATCAAAATCAAAATGTGAACAACTGTGACAAGGAAGACGGAGGCTCCAAAAAATCATAAAATTCTGGTGACGTAATTTATCGATGTCCCCTTACGTTAAATTTTACTTTAGTTTAAGATTTATTTGATGTACAAAAATAATAAAAATAAATAGAGTATATACTAACAATGCACTTCGACATCAGTGGTCTGATTGGCTGGGGGCAGCATGCCGTTATTGGCGAGACACACATACTTGCCCGTGTGCCAGCGAGACACGTTCGGGATGTTCAGCACGTGCCCGCTGACTGAGGCGTCGCGCCAGGAACCCTGGGGAATAATATAAGTAATTAAGTAAATGATGTTGGAGGTAGGTTTACTGGTGGTAGGTCTCTCATATATGAGAGGCCATCTGGGTAGGTACCACCGCAATGTCTATTTCTCCGGTGAAACAACACTGCGTAAATGCACTATTGTGTTACGGATTGAAGGACAGAGTAACTACTGGACATATTGAGACTTAACGTCTTATGTCTCAGGATGGCGAGCGCAGTGGATTTTTGGCTACTGTTTATGAGCGGTCATATCGCTTACCATCAGGCGATAGCTTGCCCGTCTCGCCTTTCAATGCAATAAAAAAAAATGGTGCTGGAGGTTTTGCAGGCTGCTGGTAATGGGTTACTGTGGAAATTCTTTAGGCCTGTGTTTATTTTTTTATTGCTATGAATGGCGAGACGATCGGTAGTTCTCCTGATGGTAAGCGATACGATCGCTCATGAACAGTTGCAAAACCAAACAATGCCTTGAATTACAAAGCAATGCTTGGCATTCCATTGCGCTCGCCACCCTGAGAGATACGATGTTAAGTCTCAATATGTCCAGTAGTTACTCTGGCTACAATGTCTGTCAATCCGAAACTCAACAGTGCATTTACATTGCTGTTTGACGGGAGAAATAGACATTGTGGTGGTACCTATCCAGGCGCCCTCTCACATATGAGACACCTACCACCAGTTTAGCAGTGGTTTTGCTGTCGTGAAAGAAATGAAAATGAAAATACTTTATTGAATCTTTGAAACGTTATACGACTACATGATTAGGATTCGGTTTTTTTTCCCATCACACAAGGTTCACAAGGCTGTTTTTGCCAGAAAAGAACGGTTAAGAAACTCTAGCGTTGCTCTTTTCAAAACGAGCTTAGAATACAGTGATTATTTAGGAGTCACAGTTTACTTGAAGTCAGAGCTGTTACTAAATATAATAAATAAATTTGTTGGTTAAGATTTTTTTATGACCGTAGATAATTTGTAATCGGTTTAGAAATTGTATGCAGGCAAGTGCGTGGGTAGTAGGTGATAAAGTTAATGGAAGACTCTGTGAAGGTATTATATATTATTATCATACTTGTAAACACTTTCAGCCAAATTTAGGATAGGCAGGAGGAAAAAATAACGAATAGGCATCACCGAAATAGAGAATCAAGCATGAAACCGATTCGATAGCGATTTATCTAGGAATGAAAGCAGCCCGATATACCTTTCAGCTATCGCTGAAAAGGTAGAAAGTAAATATTTCACTCCGATATTTTTTTTTATTGCAATGAATGGCGAGACGAGCAAGCCGTTCGCCTGATGGTAAGCGATACGACCGCTCATAAACAGTAGCAACATTCCACTGCGCTCGCCATCCTGAGACATAAGACGTTAAGTCTCAATATGTCCAGTAGTTACTCTGGCTACAATGTTCTTCAATCCGAAACACAACAGTGCATTTACGCAGTGTTGTTTCACGGTAGAAATAGACATTGCGGTGTTACCTACCCAGATGGCCTCTCACATATGAGAGACCTACCACCAGTAAAGATATGTTACGTAACATAGTGAAAAAATACAATTTTACGCTAATATAGATATTTCTCCTATAGAAACTGGTGTGCCAAGCGTGGAGTGTGTAAATACAACGATATTTTGCTAGACTCGTGTAAACATGCTTATGTGGGTTACCTAGTTCCCCCGGCGCGACTGAGGCGACACTTTCATGTAAGAATATTCATATCACATCGTGTTTACTGATTCAGAACATTACACATTTATTTATTGAAATTTTTTATAACTCGACTGCCTCGGTAGCATGATTACGATCGGTATGATTACAAAGCTAAAGTCTCGGGAAGGGATCGAGAAAAAATGGAATTTTCTATTCATTATCAGCTCGGAGTCAGGAATTTGTGCCCAAAATGACGATATAACACAAGTAGAAAAGTGGGTGTTCTAGTAGCACAAGTGGACCTTAGCATTGCCACGCGCCCAGGTCCACCCAGGGTTAGAAATAATTGAAATATTGATAGTTCTATTTTCTAAACTGTGTATATGGAAATGAACCTTCAATTCGCGCTGTAAATCTCCCTGGGCAGAAAGCCAAGGCAGGTCAAAGAGATCGAAACCGCTCTCTGTAAAGCATGCGAGGAATTCATCTAACCAAATTCCAGAATGTTCTAACATAGTGACCAAATAAGAGTATGGAAGTCCAAGAAGAGCCAACAGTCACACGTTTACTCCCCCAAAATAACAAATAAGTAGGGTCGATAGTATCAGAAACTACGCCAGGCTTTTCAAACTAACAGTAGTTAGATACAAAACAAATATTTGTGCGTCGCAAAAATATTTCTCTTGATGCGGAGTCCGAACCTGGTATCTCTCTCACACAACAGGCTTATGCTCTACGTTTGCTTTCTTGTGTGACGCTTTAATGATATTGAAAATGCGGTATATCTAATTCTTCCGTGTTAAAGTTGTGGGATGTAAAAAAAAAGATCGATATTGGGGCTCTTGTTGGCAGTAAAACATACTATAGGAGCTGACAAATTTAGAACTTAAATCAAAATATATGGGTAACATATTGAAGGTGGGTCGCCAAGTACCAAACATGTAGAAATTCAAATTATTGCATTTAATGGTGTTCTTTTTTGTTTTGAAGTCGGTTTTTAAAATCTATTAAAAACTTTAGCTATTATACTCGTAGAAGGCCAACGACTAATGAGTCTTCTGACTGTTTCAGCAGCGATATGGGACGAGATTGTCGCCATATCGGTCAGAAATTCTTGACTCTAGGGTGATAATTAATTGAAAAATTCAATATCGCTTTGCCCGACCCGGGATCAATCACGGAATCAATCAGATTCAAATCTGCGACCACAGCCTTGTAATTGTACCGTAGTACAACTACGCCACCGAGGCAGTCGTGTTTTTTCTACCTGATTAATGATTAATAATTATAGCATTAGCAAGACACGAGCGAAAAAGTAGCAATGAAGTAAAAACCGATCGCTGTGACCGTCCTCTACAAAAATATGTGGGTAGAAACTCGATAGACATAATAAAATAGTATTTATTTTTACTGGTGGTAGGTCTCTCATATGTGAGAGGCAGCCTGGTACCATCACAATGTTTATTTCTCCCGCCTCACTGTAGTGTAAATGCACTGTTGTGTTTCGGTTTGAAGAACATTAGAGCCAGAGTAACTACTGTACATATTGAGACTTAATATCTCATGTCTTAGGATTGCGAGCGTTGTGGAATTCCAAGCATTGCTTTGTAATTCAAGGCGTTCTTTGGTTTTGCTACTGTCCAATAATCCATGAGCGGTCGTATCGCTTACCATCAGACAAACGGCATGCTCGTCTCACCATTAATTGCAATAAAAAATATACATATTACTTACATAGTTATAAGAAGCTTAATTAATTGATTCGCTCTAACACTTTTTCTATTCTGAAATAAAAAATGATTTGTTTCGATTTGAAAAAAAAAAGTCCATCCAAGTCCAAAGATTACCATGATACTAGTAGTCAACGCTTCTTGAATGCATGAAAGTGTCAAATTATCAAGTAGTTGTATACCTGTATGACAGCAGTGCCATCTGCTCTCCGCCACTCCACGGTGGGTTCGGGTCGACCCATCGGGTTGCAGCTGATGCGCAGTGTGTCACTCTCACGAACTATCACACGAGTTTGGTCCTCTGAAACAAAATTATAATGATTGAATGTATAACGGAAAATTAATTGACATGAGGAACACCTTCAGACGGTATTTCAACAAAATATAAATTACATTCGACAGCCTCCGTGGTGCAGTTGCTTAGACACTAGCTGTAAAACATGATGCCGTGAGTTCAATCCCCGCACCGAAACAAATATTTGTTGATCCATAGGTATTTGTTTCGGGTCTGGGCGTTTGTGAGACCGAAAAGTCTCTCGTAGTTCCTGATACCCACGACACAAGACTCGATCTTAGTGTGAGGTCAGGACCATGTATGTGACTGTTGGGTGCATTTATTTCTTTAATTAATCAGATTTTTAATGCAGGAAGTGATGTTGCCTCACCTTTTTCATAGACTCGAGTTTTTTCTGTGCCCATCCGAGCGACATCATATTCGATAAGCAAGAATCATACTTATTTAAACTTAGGTACATGGTGAAATGTAAATCTCAATCGTATTCTTGATTGTAGAGTAGGCCCGTGCCCTGCAGTGGGACGTATATGGGCTGATACAGACATAGTGAAAAATAAAATCGTAAGTTCATGACAAGAAGTTACTATTAGCTGTAGGTTCACGCTCTCTTATATTTTCAATCAAATATAGGTAAGGCAATAGGCATGTAAAAGACCGCTTCCAAGCCAAATTGTTTCTTATATTTTCGCAAATGTTTATGAAAGAAAACTAATTCTTACGGTTTAACGGTGGAACCCATTAGACCAACTGCCAGACAGAGTAAGCTTCTTTTGGGTAAATCAGATTGCAAAAACCAGTAAACTTTTTAATTTCACAATTGAGAAATAGGGGTAGGTGGTAAAATTGTAACGGTCATTGAGCGGATGACTAATATAATACCCTAGCCGGCGTCGTAACCATGAAAGGTATATAGTAATCGAAACGTCAGGAATGTAAAAATTAAACCAAAAACGCGATAAATTCCATAAAAATATTTCAAACTATTTCCTATATTGTTATCAATAGTATGCAGGTATTTTTGAAAATCACGCTTACGGGCAAAAGTAGGCGGTATAAACAGCTCCTTTTCCAATGTGTTGTTGTAGATGGAAAGCCCGGGTCGGCCTGGTGCGCCGTCTTTACCATCATTCCCGCGCTGGCCTTTGGGTCCCACGTTGCCACGGTCGCCTTTAGGACCTCTGATGCCTGGTGGCCCTGGAGCACCGGGTCTACCTGCATATAAATAGGGTTGTGTTGTAATGGTTATATTTCTTCTTCCACCTCTACCTGGCATTATGCCGGCAGATGCCAGGGTCCGCCTTCCGGCAAATCATTCTACATTTCGCCCGATCTTCGGTTATGGTTATATTTATATGTATTAAATCGCGCTGTATGCTTGTGGGACAAAAAGTCAAAGATGTTACCAAATATGCTTTGTAAAAAGAGATTAAGTACTATGTATAATGAGTAGCCATAAGTGCATTTTAATTTTAAATTCTTTAATAACCAATAAAGCAATTTCATTTCATAATTCATGCAATGAATTCTCGATTTAACCAGTACAATATCTAGTGGATGAGTATATGGTAGTAGAGCATTTAATGTCAATACTCATATAGGTTATATCGTGAAGTTGTTCTAGATACTCTTCCAGAAGTAAATAGCAACACGTCTACGTTCCTAAATTGTGTTCCTTACCGTCTTTCCCATCCTTTCCATTTTTCCCGGGGCTACCGTCCTTGCCGGGCATGCCATCACGCCCATCTTTGCCCGGAGCTCCATCAGCGCCGTTTCTTCCAGACATACCATCCAAACCAGGCTCCCCTGGTACACCGTCTCTGCCGTCCAGACCAGGATTACCGGGGAACCCTCGCTCTCCTAAATAATTATAATTAAAAATTTTAACTGTTATCATCCTGAAATAAAACTATTATTTAAAGATTATTATAATATTAAGGAATATATTGAGGATAAAAAAGCCTGGGATTAGGTGTTCTCTTGCACATTGCGACCTCCTGGGGCCCTGAACTATTCGCTTATTACACCACCTAATTTAAATAATTAAAAATATCTAAAATTGTGAACTCAAAAATTAAGCTATATACAATCAAATAGATCAATTAAATTATATGACGACCGATCGAAAAAATCATATAAAAATAATAATTAATATGGCAAATCCTTGTAAGACAAGTCACAAATACTTATTTTAGTAAATTGACCAAAACCAAGCCCACTGAGTTAGACTCGCTGGATCTACTCAGAAATGGGTCGCGCCGCGTAGTATCCAGTGGTAAAGTAAAGCCCGCTGAGTTTGTTCGCCGGGTCTTCTCAGTCAGGGCCGCGTTGGATCCGGCAGTAAGCCTAAACATACGGGACGTATCGGAAATACTTATGGTCGTTGTCTTAAGTTGGACCCAAAACAAGCCCACTGAGTCTTAGTCGCTGGATATACTCAGGACTGGGTCGCGTCGCGTAGTTCCAGTGGTAGTGTAAGCCCACTGAGTTTGTTTCGCCGGGTCTTCTCAGGAAGGGCCGCGTTGGATCCGGTGGTAACTATAAACCGCTACGCACCGTTGTAATATTTATGGTCCACAAATAATATAATTTAATTTGACTAACGTAAATAATGTATTTCTTTGACAAATAAATTACTATAAAGTAAAAACTAATACTTTAAATAAACTATTAATAAAAACTAAATAAATAAATAAAACTAATTATAAATAAAAATAAAATTAATTTAAAAATAAATAAAATTAATAAAAAAAATTGATAAAAGCAAGAAATTAAAATAAGAAATAATAAGTATAGGAAATACCGGGTATCTCAAGACTGCTACCGAAAACGAAGCCGGGTGGTAGTTTTAGTGACTACAAACACAATGCAATTAAAAATTTCGCCTAGAAACGCGACAATTTTTTTTTATGATTTTTTAAATATCGTCATTTTTGGGTGGTAAATCCATAGTTTTTGCTAAAATAATAATTTAAACTCTTTTATACCTTAGAGTATTTATAAATAAAAGGGTATATACTATTATTTTAGGAAAAAATGTATTTACCACCCAAAATTGGCCATAGGAAAAAAATAACAAAAAGAAATTGACGCTTTTTTTTGCTACTTTTTCTGTTGCATTGTGTCTGAAGTCGCTTAAACTACCACCCGGCTTCGTTTTCGGTAGCAGTCTTGATATACCCTGTATATTGTAAATAGAGATTAAGTTCTAAGTGTATTGACTTGTCATAAGACCTCCTTAATTGCCTACGTGATCAATAAAAAAAAAAAAAAAAAGATTTTCTTGCGGATCGGTTTAATTTTTATATTTCTCCGTCCGCTGCGATAAATTCCGCAAATCAAAGTTTTATTTCAATGTGTAACATCCGCGTAAATCAAAGAAACCAGTTATCATCCTGTTTATATTCAGTATCACACATTATTCTAATATCCCAGTTCCCGCATAACACTACAGGGAGATAGTATTAAGTTGTCGATCACTATAAGCTGAGCAATTTCCTATTGCACTATTGTATCTGTTTCAGCTCGTATACGCTCCACTGCAGGGTATAGACTTCCACTACATTCGCGCGTACGATTGAAAGTGATTAGGCCCTATAGTCCACCACGTTAGCCTAGTGCGTGTTGGCGGTCTTTACATACTACTTTAGCTATGGTATGCAGGTTTCCTTAAGATGTATTCCTTCTCCATTATAATACATACATGGTGATTGACAGAAGTGTGACTTAGGATTCGAATCCGCGACCACCGTGAACATGGCAGCCGCGTCTGATTTTCTCAGTTTACCAACAGGCCATCACATTTTTGCCTTTGTAACTAATTCGAAGCGATAAAATGTTTTTTATTTCATTTAATTTTATTAAATAGACCAGTTTTTAAATCCTCCAATTCTTGTTAATCAAAAAGGTGTCAGGAAAATAACTCCATGTGATATGGCAATCCATTGAACCATAATTTAATTAAGAGTATAAATAAAAATAAATACCAGCAAATTAATCGCGCATAGTAATTGCACGAGTGGCTTATCATTGCACGAGTTTTAAAATGTAAATAAAATTAATTGGATACTGCCATGGTTTAATTATTACCTGTTATAGAAAAACAAAATGCAGGAAATATGGAACTGTTTATGTACAAAATTGAAATATTCGTGTTAATGTTCACCTCAAACGGTTCGTTGTCACGCTATTCATGCATTTACATATAAAATAATAATGATTAATTTTTAATTTCCCTTCTTCTGCCCTTTCCATATATTATATACAAAGCCTGGCGATTGAACTATAGATGAACCATGATAACTTCATGCTGTCATCTAATTTATTTGCTGATTTACCATTCCTATGCTCTAAATCAGTGGTTTTTAATCACGACCTTTTAGTCACGACCATTAAACAACATTTTTGTTTAGCCATTGACCTTGTTGACCAACTAATTTGTTTGTTAATACAGGAACAAAATGTAAATAAATATAGGGTCTTTCTGTCTATTTATAAAATATACTAAATATATATAAAAATACTAAAATTATTTTCTGAATGGTCTTAGGTTTCCCACCACTGCTTCGAGGATCCACTAGTGGTCCAGAGACCAGCGGTTAAGATCCATTGCTCTAATCAATAGTAATCAACTCCTTACCTTTGGGTCCTGGCGGGCCAACAGGTCCCCGTGCTCCCCCATGTCCCGGCGTCCCGGGGGCGCCAGCCTCGCCTCTCTCTCCCTTAGGACCGGGCATGCCAGTCGGTCCTTTTGGTCCTTGAACGCCGGGCGGGCAGTAGTCCTGAGTGGCTTTGCAGAAACCTTGGACAACTTTATACTGAAACATTTGAATGACAAGAGAAATTTGAGCAGCTGAGGAACTACTGGACATAATGAGACTTAATATCTTATGTATCAGGATGGTGAGTGCAGTGGAATGCTAAACATTGGTTTATAATTTATGGTGTGGTTTTGCTACTGTCCATGAGCGGCTTGTAGTATCGCCTACCATCAGGTGAATGACACCCTCATCTCGCCATTTATAAAAAAAAAAAACTTGCGTGTGATAATGGACGAAGAGTTAGCTGTGATACCAGAGTTCGTGAGTTGTGTATAAGAGACAAAAATGTATTTAAGGTCGTTCAGGTAACCATGATATGTTCCAGGTCTGAATGTTGCAAAATCATTATCATTTATTTATAAGTTGTGATATCGAAAACATAAGATGCTACAGAGTTGTAATTAGTTCTTTGGCCAAACAGTTCTTCAGCCCATATACGTTCCATTAAAGGGCACGGCCTCCTTTACAATCAAGAGTATAATTAACAGTGGTTAGGCTATAAAGACCACCACGCTGACCTAGTGCGTGTTGGCGATCTTTACATACCGTAGAAATTTTTACAAATCGTTATGGAATACAGGTTTCTTCACGATGTTTTCCTTCATTGTTATAGTCCGTGGTGACTGACTATCAATACACACGTTAGACGTTCCCGGACACTCATCGTGGTTCAATGCCCGGTGTCATTACAATTCGTGCCACTGTTGATCCTGACTTACAGGAGTTACAGTGGTGGGTGTGAGAGAGGGACAGTCTAAAAGGTGTGCCCTGGGATTCGAAGTCCCGACTACCATGATTATGTTGGTAGCCACGTCTGGTTCATCAACGCCACCACGTACTTCACTTCTATTTCTTCTAACTTCATTTTTATAACAATTAATTCAGACATTACTCACAGGTACCCTGGAGTAGCTAGTCAGCCAGACCCAAGTGTCACCGCCAGGTGCGGGGCCCTTCGCCCCAGTCCGCCGCATCTCTATCGCGTCCTTCTCTTCCAGCTCCGAACGCATCTTCGGGTTGAAGAACTCCACGTGAGGCGTCACTGTGTTGTCCTCTTGGATCGCTGAGGGTTTCTGTATATTTTTAGGTATATGACATGCTTCGATCAAATCACACTAGATTATAAGTAACGGCCTAAAAAACGACAAAAGAAATGACAGCACAAATAAGAAGAAGTATTTAAAGAATCTGCAAGAAAATCAATCAAACCAAACATTAATTCATCTGTTGAGTCAACCTTCTTGGTTCTTCTATGAGTCAAAGATGTATTTTTTCAATAAAAATATATTCTTGTTTTGTTTTCCATTGTAATTGGAAATATAACAATATTAATTACAGATATTGATTTTCTCTTTTATAACAAAGTGCAGTGTTTTTTAATAGAATATAGAGGTTAAAACTTACCAACATTGCTTCCCTTTTCAACCTCCGTGATGTAGTACCAGTAATTTCCGACAGATATTGATCGATCCTCTTGTCTAACTTATCTTCTAGAACATTCTTTACTAAATCACTATTTCCTATATCTAGGTCATATTTGTATCCCCTATCCGCATAATTATACGCGTTGAAAAGTAGTGAGACTATTGCGCATGCGCAGGCAAAGATCGACAGTCTTCTACAGCAGGAAGGTTCACCACTCACTTCACAAGACAGTTTCCTTTTAACATTTTTCATTTTGAAATTGGAATTTCACATTTTACACTTCACTTTTTAAACACTAAACAAAAAAGGTTTAATCCAGCCAGTCTCGTAAACTAATTTATTTTTTCAAATTATAACTGGTTGAAAGACTGTGTTCCAACTTTGACAAAAAGAAAGTAATTCTAAATTCAAATCCACGTTATTGTAAATTGGTCAGTCGGTGCCGAAAACACATGCGGCGCGGACGAGCTATCGGCTTATAATCCGACCCAACCCGGAGCTTCCTGTACGATACGAGTAGTTGCACAACTACGTCCCGAGAACTGATAAACTGACAATTGAGACGGAGGTCTATTAAACCGGCTGACTCAATCACACAATCGACAGTGTTAAGGTCCGGGCACGAAAAAAGAAATGATTGGTAGAACGGAGATAATTATCGTTGAAGTCAACTTCTGAAATATAATAAATTTATGCAATAATTTCATTCATGGTTTTGACTCTACCTTGAGGTGCCAAGTTTAGTGTTCTGATAATAAGAAACAAAAAACTTTTCTTGTGTGTGTGTGTATACCCAGACTCAAACATAATATTTGTATCGCAGAAGTATTAGACCCAGAGCGTTGATCGAACAGCCGACTCCTTATTTTAAATCCACGGCTTAAACTATTGTGCTAGCTAGTATTTGATATAAAAAGGGTGGCTTCTAGAATAAAGACACCTATGATGAGAAAAGCTTGATATGAATAGAACAACCATATAATATCTGGACCGATCGTTGGGACCGAAAGGTTCTAAAGTGAAAGCCACATACAGGCAAGCAAAATGATGGACGCCCGCCTACAAGGCGTATGGACGACTTCAAGTTTGCAGGAAGATGCTGGATGCAGGCCGCTTCCAACATGTCGATGTGAAGCTCCTTAGGGTAGGTCTATGTTTAGTAGTGGACTTCTGATAGCTGCTATAATGATTATGATGAAGCATATAATTATTTAATTGCAGATGTAATTGTGAGAAACAAATCAGTCCTCTCTTAGTCTAGAGACTTGCCCAGAGGCGAGGCACATATTTTTGTGTACGTGTATCACAGATAAAATTCGCAATATGATTTTATGCCGGCCGGCGGCTGCTGTTTGATATTAATTTGTCCAGACACGGTAAACAAGAAGTTACGCAAACAAATGGAAGCTTTAGTCATAATCTAACAGTTATTTACACTATTTCGTGCATAAAAACCCACGCATTTAAACCATCTTACTAAAGGAAAATGATTAAGTATTTGTTTTTTCATATTAATAAACGAGCAAAAAATATGTAGTCAATTTTTTTGACATTGTGTTAAATAATATGATATTATTCTGTGTAGACAAAGTCGCGGATTATAAATAATAATAAACAGATAATATAATATATCTGTTTAGCTTGCAATATATTTTCTAAACATTATCCATCTGTCCTAGACATAATGATAGAACTCCTTTATTGCACACTATTATGGACTTATAGTTATCATTATAATAAGTCAATAAATACCCAATCACATACCTTAACTTGACCGTACATTAAGACATAAGTTTTGTATCCTAATTAACAAAACTTCGCGAGACTTTCGCCTACATCCCAGATGTGAAACAAATATTTGGAATTTTACATTTGAATTTATAAAATACAAGAATTCTAAATACCACTCCAATGAATACCCATCAGCATTGACATGCGAAAGGAGAAATTTCCTTAACAATGGGCCCTTTGAAGTTCCCACGTAGATTTCCGCGCATGCGCCAATATCTATGTCAGGGACTTGATCTGAGAGCCCAAGGTCGCTCGTGTTTGCAACCACTGTCATTGCTTCCACAGCCGCTGCCAACGAAAGTCTATCGAAATGGACCTAGTGCCACCCCTAGCTGCTGTCCAAGGTATGTTCCACTGCTGTGGTTTTTTAATTGCAGTGATATTAGGGCTGTGCATCGTGGAATTACGTCTTCCAATTAGATGTTACTACACAGTGTTAATTGGACTCAGCTGATTTTCATAGTATTTGTGTGCCAGTGTTTTGTGTCGAGTGTTCTGGCTATTGTGAATTTTTAATTTGAAATTATTGTTACTAAGGTACTACAGAATGTGTGCTGTAAATATTTAATACGTACGGCGCAAAGTGACCCAATTTCCTTGTTGCTAATCGTCCCGTTAAATAACCTAAGTGAGTTTAATCCAATATTTATCAAAGTTGGTTGGTTTGACCTCGTCCCAGCTCATAAACTTTGGACGAATGAACACATTATAATATTAATCGAAGTAACAATTGTTTATTTGGTTACTTAATATGTCAATTGTTTTTAAATTGCATATACAAAGTGTTTTCATTGCTATGCATAACTATGTTTTCTTTGTTGTTGCTATGTATCATTTATGAGGTTATATGAGTGATAAACTAGCAGATAATTTAATAGTCTAAGGAAATGGCTCTCGTTTCCCTAATTAAAATGTAGATATAGTTAGTAAAAAAATATTGACAGTAAGGAGTAAAATATCTGAACTCTACACCTACCACTTAGAGTATTTATATAGAGGGAGCGCTGTCATACATTCGCGATTTGAAAAACGTAGATATTTTCTTGTTCGTAATGTTGGTAGCGCACCTACATAAATCAAATTATTTATGTAATTTGCAAAACCTGTTCCAATATTAGCCAATAGGAGGGCATTAAAGGTGGCCCGGCACCACCATTTTTATCTACGTTTTTGAAGTACCAGCGCTCCCTCTATATACCGGGTATATCAAGACTGCTACCGAAAACGAAGCCGGGTAGTAGTTTTAGTGACTACAAATACAATGCAACTAAAAATTTCCCTAAGAAACGAGACAATTTATTTTTATTATTTTTTAAAATGTCATCGAGTTTAGGTAGTAAATCCATAGTTTTTGCTAAAATAATAATTTAAACTCTTTTATAACTTAGAGTATTTATAAATAAAAGGGTATGCACTATTATTTTAAGAAAAAAAAATGTATTTACAACCCAAATACGACCATACGAAAAAAAGAACAAAAAAAAATCGTCGGTTTTTGTAGCAACATTTTCTGTTGCATTGTGTCTGAAGTCGCTTAAACTATCACCCTGCTTCGTTTTCGGTAGCAGTCTTGATATACCCTGTATGTATATATACTCTAAGACCTACCATTATGTATCATGTTGTCTTGTTTACGAGATTTTTTTGCAAACATCAACTATAAAACATAATTAGTCATTTATAAATGACTAAGATTCATAATAATTTTACATATTGTCACAAGATCATATATAGATATGCTAACAATAATAAAATGTAGAGATGTTTTGAGTGTTTTTTCTTTGAAGCCCTTAAAAATTAAATGCCTTACATCAGGCATAACAGTGTTGTGGTAAAAAAATATATAGACGTATACCTATTTCAAAATTAGAACAACAAAAGAAAGAGCTACACATGCTCACTTTTAAAAATAGAAACAATAAGTTCAAGTGGTCAAATGTTATCATTAATTTGTAATCTAAATAAACTTTGAATTAAAACTAACGGCTCAGTGAATGTGAAATGGCGTGCCAAACAAAACATCGGAATGCTCGGTAAATACTTTTGCTAATTTAGCTTTATAAATGTTTATTATTGCTTTGTTCGTAGAATTTTAAAATTGATTTTTTTTATTACTTTATCATTCTCAATAATATAAATACAATATTTGATATAGTGATATAAAGTCAATTTTTATACATACATAAACACATGCCTATCTCCAGAAGGGTTAGGCAGCGATGCTGTGCTACGATACCCAAGTTTCACCTTACGTGTTCCGTCTCTAGATGTTATATAGGGGGCAAGTCTAATAGCCTTTGCGGGCACAAATTCCGGACTATACCACAAATACCGCACAAATACGGCACAAATACCGGCCCGACCTGGGATTTAAACCCGAGACTTCAGTACAGTTCTGTTTTATCTGTACTCTTTGAATACCACTGGGCCACCCCCATCAACACATTTAAATTTTTCCTAAATATTTTGGATTGCCATTTTACAAAAGGCTACTTATAAAATAAAATTTAAACCAGAGCAACTTAATATTTACCAACACTAATAATAATGCGCACTGGGATCTGGGACCCAAACTTAGTTAAGTAATTATAATTTTAAAGTGAACATTACCCAAACAGACTATTTTGGTCTACATACAGATACTCTCATATGTTAGAGACCGCCTGGATAGGTACCACCGCAATTTCTAAGTCTCCCGCCAAACAACAGTGTAAAGTGCACTGTTATGTTACGTTTTAAAGGACATTGTAGCCAGAGTTACTATTGGACATAATGAGACTTCTTATATCTCAGGATGGCGAACGTGGTGGAATGCCAAGACTGCTTTGTAATCCATGGTATTTGGTGTAGTTACTGTCCTAATGGTAAGCTAGTATCGCGATTCAAAGATTTTTTAAAATTGTAGTAATACATGTGCTGGCAGGTGTGATAATAAAAAAAAATCAACTAACAACAGTCGTTTAGCTCTACTGACTACTATCGACTTTAATCGATACTTGGATCGAGACGCAAACTAGGTTTTAATTGCTTTTTCTCGTTATTTTCTTTCTCATAAATGATAAATGTTTCCAGGCATCATAACAACTTTATATTCAATTTTAAATAATTCATCATCATGATCATCATATCAGCCACAGGAAGTCCACTGCTGAACATAGGCCTCCCCCAATGATCTCCACAATGACCTGTTGGAAGCGGCCTGCATCCAGCGACTTCCTGCGACCTTAGTCAGATCGTCCGTCCACCTTGTAGGCGGGCGTCCAACACTTCGCTTGCCTGTACGTGGCCTCCACTCGAGAACCTTTCGGCCCCAACGGCCATCGGTTCTACGAGCTATGTGCCCGGCCCACTGCCACTTCAACTTGCCAATCCTATGGGCTATGTCGGTAACCTTGGTTCTCCTACGGATCTCCTCATTTCTGATTCGATCTCGTAGGGAAACACCGAGCATAGCCCGCTCCATGGCTCGTTGAGTGACTTTGAGCCTTTTAATGAGGCCCACAGTGAGAGGCCACGTCTCGGTGCCGTATGTCATCACTGGTAACACACAACTATCGAAGACTTTCGATTTTAGGCACTGAGGTATTTTGGACGAGAAGACGTCGTGAAGTTTCCCGAACGCTGCCCAACCGAGTTGGATTCGCCGATTGACCTCTCTCTCGAAGTTGGACCTGCCTAACCGGACCACTTGTCCTAAATAGACATATTCGTCTACAACTTCGAGAGTCGAGCCCCCAACTCCAATGGGGGTGGGCACAACATGGATATTCGACATGATCTTCGTTTTATCCATGTTCATTTTAAGACTCACCTGTTGGGAAACTCGATTAAGGTCTTTGAGCATAGTGCTAAGGTCTTCCAGCGATTCTGCCAAGACTACAATATCGTCGGCAAATCGAAGGTGAGTAATATACTCGCCGTTGATGTTGATGCCGAATCCTTTCCACTGCAAGAGCTTGAAGGCATTTTCCAGCGCGGCAGTGAACAGTTTCGGAGATATGACATCTCCCTGTCTCACGCCTCTCTGTAGTGGAATAGCCTTCGTGCTCTGATCCTGTACTCGGACCGACATGGTGGCGTTGTTGTATATACACCTCAACACTTCGATGTACCGATAGTCTATGTGGCACCGCTGAAGAGACTGTAGCACAGCCCAGGTCTCGATCGAATCAAAGGCTTTCTCATAGTCCACAAACGCTAAACAAAGCGGCAAGTTATACTCCTCGGTTTTTTGTATAACCTGCCGTAGCGTATGAATATGGTCTATGGTACTAAAGCCTTTTCGGAAACCGGCTTGTTCGGGAGGCTGGAAGTCATCAAACCTGCCTTCGAGACGATTTGTGATGACCCTTGAAAACAACTTATAGACATGGCTCAGGAGCGAGATGGGCCTGTAGTTCTTCAGCAAAGTGTTATCACCTTTTTGAAGAACAGTACCACCACGCTCCTGCTCCATGCCTCCGGCGTTGAGCCCTCGAGGAGAACGGAATTGAAGAGCCTCTGAAGGACTTTCAGTACCGGCGTTCCGCCCGCTTTCAGAAGCTCTGAAGTGATTCCGTCCTCACCCGGCGTCTTGTTGTTTTTAAGTTGTTTGAGGGCCATCTCAATCTTAAATATACTGATATTGGACGTTGATATTCAATGTGCCCCTAACCATTCGATGATCACTACCGGTTTTCACCCTGTTGATCACAGAGACATCACTGAACATCCTTCTATTCGTCGTCAAGATGAAATCTATCTCATTTCTCGTAGAACCGTCAGGACTCAACCAGGTCCATTTCCTGTGAGGCGACTTCTGGAAAAAAGAGTTCATCGCGAAGAGTCCCTCTTTTTCCAGAAAGTCGGCCAGCCTCTGACCCCTGAGGTTCCGTTGCCCATGTCCAAATTGCCCCACTTTCAACTCTGCATCGCTTCTCTTGCCCAACTTTGCGTTGAAGTCCCCCATAACAACATTGAAGTAGGTTTTGGAAGTATGTATGGCCCGACTAATGTCCTCATACATCTCCTCTACTTCTTCATCTGGGTGTGTCGAGGTCGGCGCGTATACCTGTATGACCTTCAACGAATATCTTTTGGATATTCTGAGTATAAGGTATACTACCCTGCTCGACACACTTTCGATGGATACGATGTTGTTGATGAGAGACCTGTGGACGAGAAATCCGACACCTCCTCGGGACTGTTGGTCGTCCCCCCGGTAGAAGAGCAGGTTACCAGACTTCAGGGTTATCGTATCCTCCCCGATTCTTCGGACTTCCGATAACCCCAGAATATCCCAGTGTAACCCGCTCAATTCTTCTTCCAGTTCGACAATCTTCTCGTCTGTCCTCAAAGTGCGTATGTTGTGTGTTACCAGGGCCAGTCGTCGTCGGGGGTGGTAGCCGGGGCCAACCCGGGGATTCTTAGCACCCCCTGCCCCACCGTAACCATGGCTGCTACCATCGCCAGGAATAGTGGGGCTGCCGGGGACTGGGGGCCTGGTCAATTTTTGTGTCGCCATTGAGGGGTATTTGCCAATACTCGCCACACTTGGCAGGCGGGTTGGCGAGCGCAGGAGGGGACTCGCGCTGACGACGCTGCTGCCCATCATCAGCGGGGGAAAGGAAATAGGGTTTGTGAGTAGAGGATATAATGGGAAAGGAGAGTATGGCCTGTAGGAGTGGATACTGCAGTCATGGAAGGGAATGTTTGTAGTGACTGCAGTAGCTCGGGGGGCCGAGGTCGCGTACTCGTAGCACCTATTCTAGGACAAGCCATGACCACTAGATAGGAGCACCCCTTACCTAAATAATTAACTCTCATGTTTTTCACTCATCATAAACTCGTCCTAGTTTGTGAACCCTCATTACTAGTTCGTTATAATTAGCCTGGGAAGGTACTTTATTCTTCTTCTTCTTTATGTCTGCTCTTCAGCTACAGAAAGTCCACTGGTGAACATTTTCTCCCCCAAGGATCTCCACATCGACCTTTTAAATACGGCCTGCAACAAATAACTTCCTGCAACCTTAGTAAAGTCGTCCATCCACCTTGTGGGTGGGTTTCTGACATTTCACTTGCCTGTACGTTGCCTGCGCTTCACTACTATCTAACAAACTCTTTCCAGCGTGCAGCGTCCAGCCGCTCGACGAGTACGACGCGCCGCGCGCTCCCCTCATCCGCCAAGTATCCCTAGACGAGGAGCGGCTTGACGACTGCCAGGGCCACTGGCGAGGCCCGCACGTCCAGGGCGATGAAGAGGAGAAAGGGGTGCGGCTTTTCAGAGCGTTATTACTACAGCATCTGAGGCTTGAGGAGCTCCGGCCGCCGCCTTGTATGCTGGTTTCGGCGAAACCTGATCCTAAGTGAGTAACATGAATTATGAAACGAGGCCTCTCACGCCGTGGCTGTGATAATTAGCCAAGCCATCCTAGGCCAGCGTGTTGAATTAAAGAGTAAGTCCCGAATGGGTGGGTAGGAAATTTTAATGATACGTGGATAGAATGTTTGGGGATGATAATAAAAGGTACAGGAAACTTCCACGCATCGAGGTATCTCGATGTCAATTTCTTGTACTTATCAAATTTTATTGGTATTACTTACGATATTTTTTCTTTTATTTACAAATTTAATCCTCACAGTTATTGAATGTAAATCTATTTATTGTCTTCAGCTTCACAGTTCATATTCTACAAAACAAGTCAATATTCTATCGATGCGCGTAGTTTATAGCCGGCATGTATAGAACACCTAAATGTACATAACAAACCTATTTACCTGAGTGTATTTAGATTGTTTCGTCTAGGTCGGTGGCTCGAGGAAGTTAAGTAATTAAATTAGCAACTACTAAAGGCTTTCTAAACAATACAGTGCAATTCGTTCAAGAAAGTTAGCGTATTTTGTGAGTAAGAATAAAAAATGGCTATCATAGTATCATACTTTGCCGTGACAAAGCGGCATTAAATTAGGAACAAATTACGACTTTTATTACGTTCGTGTATTTACATTCAAAAGCAAGCCACGCGAGGAAATGCCGGTAAAATATTTTATGTGGCGTTTGAAAAGAAATTCAAGAAAGCCGTGTCCTTTTTAATATACTTATAATTTGGTTAATTCTTTTGACGGACGCTCTTTTATTCATAAAATTTTATTTTCTGACACGAAATGGAAATTTCCCACGAATCTGATTCTGGAAAAAATGAATTTGAATATTAGTAGGAATTCTACAAACTCGACTCACTAAGACCTGCTAGAAGATTGAAGATCTCTCATTTAGGCGCATACTGGCATACTGGCAGACCCAGGGCCATAAAATATAAAACAATACCAATAATAATTATTTTTTCCAAAGAAAACAGGCATAATCCTTAAAACAAATTGGTCATGTTTGATAAAACAATGGATGGTCTTACCTCTTCACAGTACCTTTTATAGCGATTTCTACAAGACATCTTTAGGATGGATAGAATCGGAAATATTGGTAGAATAAAGTAATATATAGACCAGGTATTCTGCTTTCAGAGGCTGGTGGATGTACTGGCGTGACTGGAGATCCTTGGAGCGTGCCGCCAGAAGGTTCAGGGATACTAAAGCGCGGGCTAGGCTCGCTGCGCAGGCGGAACATATTCCACTGCTAAGTCTAGATGAAGTCGAGTTTGAAGATATTATGCAGGAGGTTTGTCAGGTAAATATTAGATGGTAATTTAATCCTCTTTTTATGGGCTGTTGGGCAAAAAAGAGTCTCTGTGAACGAAAGAAACGCTACCACAAGCCTAAACTTTTTTATTGCAATGAAGGGCGAGATGAGCATGCCGTTCGCTTGATGGTAAGCGTTACGACTTCTCATGAACAGTAGCTAAACAACACCATGAATAACAAAACAATGCTTGGCATTCCACTGCGTTCGGCACCGTGAGACATAAGATGTTAAGTCTCAATATGTCCAGTAGTTACTATCGCTAAATTTTCTTCAAATCGAAACACAACAGTGTACATATGTATATACACTGCTGTTTGGCGGAAGAAATTGACATTGTGGTGGTGCCTACCTAGGCGGCCTCTCACATATGAGAGATCTATCACCAAGTTGGTAAATTAAATAATTACTAAGTTCAGTTCAAGTCACAGAGTACATTTTACATACTAAGATAGAGACGTCACTCAATCAATTCAAGGCGCCCTCTGGCGTTAAGTAAGAAAAACAATCCAGTAATATATCTACTTACTTTCATTACGTTTATATACGAAAAGAAAAGATTTAGGGAGGTTTGGACCTTAATAAGGTCTAACAGAATTGATTTGAATGTTGTCTATTTGAAACAAATTATTCTGTATAGAAATGTGAACATAACAATTCTCATTTCCGCATGAGTATGCATTTTAATAAATTTAATAATTGTTTTAAAATTAACTCATCAGCAAATAAGCTAATCAATGCTGTTAAAAGTAATTTAGGGCCAATAATATCCGCGTATAATACAATCTACGTAAAATAGAGAAATCCGTACGAACCAACGATTTTTTCGCCCTCTGGTGTTAAGTTAGTCAAAACGATGATTATAATTCGTCGTTGTTTGTTCTAAGTTAAACCACCGTGGTTCAAGTATTCTGTATCAAATTGTAATTAAGGATTTTTTCAGGCCTGGATTAGTTTGGATATATATTCATGAATTTATTGCTTTACAACCTTAGTCTTATAAAAAACTAAGTAAGCTGTATATAACAGATTACTGTAGAATGGACTTAATTAGTCTTTAAAAAACCGTATTCATCATCATCCCGTTGCAGTCTAATGTCAGACATAGTTCCAGCCCAGTCTGCTACTTATGCTTATCCTGCTTATGCTTATGCTACTCATGATGATGCTAATTGTTTGTCACAGGCGTGTGTCCACATAGAACAGCGAGCGCTGGTGGTGCTCGCGTTTCTGTGCGAGGTGTGTGCTCGCGCGGTGAGGGTTGGCGGCTGGTGCAGAGCAGCTGACTGGGCGGCCAAGCATGTGGCCCAGTGCGCTACACCTTGGGCTATCAAGCATGGCGGATGGGTGAGCCTTTAAATTGCTGTTTGGCGGGAGAAATAGGCTTTGTGTTGGTACCTACCCAGGCAGCCTCTCACACGTGAGAGACCTACCACCGGTAGTATCATGTTTTAAAATATGATTAAAAACTTAACCCGTTTCATCATTGGTTTCATCGCATTTCCATTGACCGTGGTCTCTGCTAAACTCTGAGTATGTGAGTAGCTTTGATTATGTCGACATAAAACATGTGATTGCCGTGATTTAGTAAAATATACATAAATATCTCACTACGACGGACGGATATATCTGTATCACGTGGGAAGAAACATAAACAAAGCGAAACGTGGGTGTTCTCTGCCTCTGTTACATCTGCCTACCCCTTACGGGAAAAAGTTGTGAGCTTATGTATTTATGTAAATCTAAAGAAATATTACCCATTAGCAATACAGACGACGAACTGACTATCATATTCCATGTATGAATAATTTTTAAGAATAATTTCTTAGTACTCACCTGCCTTACAGGAGAACTCATCTGCAAAATTTCATGCCTCTTTGATTCACTGGCTCAATTGATGTATTGTCCCACAGTTAATATTTGTCGTTATATTCTCACATATGATTCACAGAGTGCAGTAGTAGAACGCGCGAGCGGTACGCGTCGGGACGAGGCGACACTACTGGCCGGCGCGGCGGTCGCGGCGCTACTGGCATTCCTGCTCTTCTGCCGCACGCGACTCCGCCAAGCGCTGCTTTAAAACTACCCGCATTTATTCATGGTTGGATGACATGTCACCGGTTATAACCGGTTTGGAAAGTCTGCTGTTATACTTTAGTAAGGTACTTGAGATGAGAGGTATATACCGGGTATCTCAAGACTGCTACCGAAAACGAAGCCGGGTGGTAGTTTTAGTGGCTACAAACACAATGCAACTAAAATTTTCGCATAGAAACGTGACAATTATTTTTTATGATTTTTTAAATATCGTCATTTTTGGGTGGTAAATCCATAGTTTTTGCTAAAATAATAATTTAAACTCTCTTATATCTTAGAGTATTTATAAATTAAAGGGTATACACTATTATTTTAGGAAAAAAATTATTTACCACCAAAATATGGCAATAGGAAAAAAATTTCAAAAAAAAAATTTGTCGCTTATTTTTGCAACTTTTTCTGTTGCATTGTGTCTGAAGTCGCTTAAACTACCACCCGGCTTTGTTTTCGGTAGCAGTCTTGATATACCCTGTATGTATGTCCTACATACTTAATCTCGATGGGGTTGCCTTCTTAAGGTCGGTCGGTGGTGGTAATATATTTGACATAGATTTTAATTTTTATATTTGTGTCTATGTCTATCACTTTGATAAAATAATCATAATTTGTTTAAATAGTATACCTAAATGTCTGAATTTCGTTAGTGTATATTTTGTTGTATGTTGAGTTGAGGAAACCTGCATACCATACCGATTAATAAAAATTATATGGTATGTAAGTCCACCAACCCGCACTAGGCCAGCGTGGTGGACTATATGGCCTAACCACTCTCAATCGGTTGTCGATTGTAGAGGAGGCCCGTGCCCTGCAGTGGGACGTATATGGGCTGATACAGATATTTTGTTGTATAGACTGTTGTATACTGTATAGACTTGCCCCTTACTATATTTGGGAGGATGTAAATTCAGTGAAGTATCGGTGGCTCGGGTTTCACCTCTACTTGCCCGTTGTATGTTGCAGGTTTATATTTTATAAAAATAATTTGATTATTGTTTAATATTTGTTCGATATGTATTCAAAGTTGACTCGGCATGGACTCACAGAAAATAATCGCTGCTTTAATTAATACATTTTTGTGTTTAATTTGTTCTATAATTTGAAAATCCTAAATAATATGTAACAAACAATAACAATCCTAACAATAATTATGTGTTTCTTACTTCCATAATCGAAGAGCCAATAAATATATGTTTTAATGAAATGAAAATTGTGAATAAATTAAAATCGGCAGAAAAATTTAAAAAAAACAAGAAAAGTTTTCTTGTTGCCAGATTTTTGCAGTCCTATTAAAGGTTAAATAATATGTTTTAATACGTTCCTGATAGAAATAATTGCCATTTCTAGTAACCATAGCTCTCAATGTATATTCCAGCCATTTTTACAAAACAAATAATAGATAATACTGAAAATAAAAGACAAAGTTGGAAAAAAATGTAAATAAATGGTTATAGACTAATTTAAAGTGTAGAAAAATAAAATTATCAGAGTTTATTAAAAGTACTATACATTTTATTCAAAATTTGCTATGTATTGTGTATTTTCCTTTTACGTGCTGTGTGTGAATTTATTTTTCATTAATAAATTATTATAAATGTGACATGCACAAACGCAAAAAAAGCAATGCATAAAAAGGGAATCAGGTTTTCATGTGAGAAGTTCCCAGTTTCCCAATATTTCTTATGAAATATGTATTTTTTTGCTATAATTCCAGATAATTAAATCTCTACGTGTTGTTATACTAATAAAATATTTTTATATTAATAATGAGTAGTAAGTTAAGTGCATTGTATGTTCATTTACATATAAGTAAAGATTTTAATACACTATTTATTCAAACAGGGTGATGTTAATAATTATTATCAGTTTAAAGGATACATAAAGCCAAAAATAATATAACTTCTTTAAAATATTTTAAGTTACATTTAAACCAAAGCATTATTTAAAAATGTAATTCATAATGAGTTTTTTTTTATATTTTGGCGATAAAAAAATCATATAGGTATAATGGGTTAGCGTTCTATATTTAAACAATTGTAAAATAAATGGTAATTTCTACCATTTTGCCTTGGAGGCGCAGTTTTACTTCGGCATGATTGCAAAGCTGTGGTCTCGTGTTCGAATCCCGGATTGGGAAAATTGATATTGGATTTTTATGCCTATCACATCGTGGGACAGAAAATACAAGGCGAAAAGTGGGTGTCCTCTGCCTACCTGGTAAAAAGGCGTGAGTTTATGAATGTATGTAAAATAAATAAATATATAATTTACAAAAAAATATTTATGTATTAACAATAATTATTTAGTAATCAAAGCTTTATTGTCTTTTATAATAAATTTAGTAAAATTAGAATTTCTATGGAAGTGTGTAATTTGAATCTTAGAAATATATTTATGATTGTAAAATCTGGAGATTTTATTCATGCATAATTACAACCTAAGGGGCTACCGTCTTATTTCATAGCAGTCTCTAATTCACTATGCAAGCGTATTCGTGTATCGTATATTTGTGAATTTCGGAAACAACATTTTTTTTTACACTGGGCCATCATAATGACTACACTGCGCCTGATGGTAAGCGCAAATGCCGTCCAGGCAGAGTATCGACTAGCATCAGACGGTAGTCCCAGGCCATTCGATACAATTATGCCGGTCTGCTAATATGCCTCTTCATACTACGGCGGAAGAAACCAGGATTATAGGAAGGAGGGCAACATAACTCGTAAACGCGTTATGTAATGGATAATATTTCATTTCATTCATTCATTCATTTCATTTCATTCATAAATACAAATTCTTGTAGAAAATTAACTGCTCTAAAAAAATGAAAATGTTATGTTTATTCGATTTAATTAAGCGTTTCAAAGAGCATCAAACTTTGGTGAGTATTGATATTTAGTTTTTAATGCAAGATTCAGTAAATTGCAATTGACTTTATAAATTCCGAAGAAAATAACCTGCTTGTCTTGTCATTCTTCGTAAAAATGATTAAACAGTCATTTACATAGTTCTGACTCAACACTAATTCCGAGTCTTGTTTCCTAAGTATCAGAAGCTACGAAAGACTTTTCGGTCTCACAAACACCCAGACCTTTACTTTTTAGTCCGTGTCCAGTTTGTCCACACGAAACAAGTATCTGTGAATCATACAAATATTTATCTAGGTGCGGAGACCGAACCCGCAGTCTCCAGTTTCAGAGGCGGCAGTTACTACGGCGGTAGCCTAGCAATTGTTTACAGCTTAGTAATACAAATAAAAATCACATATTTACTCACTATTTTATTATTTTTATTGTAATTTTTCATAATACCGTCGCCGGATGCGCGGGCACACCGTAGCTCTTTTCGACAAAATTATCAAAATTAATTGTTTTCAACTTACGTAAACATTCTGCATTTAAACTAGGGAACGTTAAAACTATCACAACGATACATTTTCAACAATTATTAAAAGCTTTTATACTGGCAACATTTACGTAGTCTATGGTAATATTCAACATATTTGCGAACAAAATCTAATTATTAACCATAGATGGACCATGAACTGTGGTAGTTTCACAAATTAATATTAGAGAGATAATCTGGTTGTGCTGTCAACATGAGTTTATTTATTATTTATTTATTTTATTTATGCTTTATATACATAGTTGTATACAGGCGGACTTAATGCCCGAGGCATTCTCTACCAGTCGACCTTTGGATGGTGCAGAGAGTGAAATAGTAGGCGCATAAATTCAAGTATATAGCATTTTGAAAATGAACGATAGAATAATATATATATAATAAATAAATAAATATATAGTTTACTGCATGTTTTCTTTGTTACTCTCACTTCTGTGTCAGTTTATTATTTAACCCTTTAAGACCTTAATCTTATATTGATGAAACTACATTTTAGGGTTAATTTTGACTAAAATTAGTTTGCAAAACATACAAAATTTTTATTTAAAAAAAAAAATTAAAAATAAGGACATTCATCCTAAACGTCGGTAATAAATTATGTATTTTAAATGCCAAATCTGAAAGGGTTAAATCAGGATATTATTGCACAGTCCATGTTCTTTATCTATGTAAACAACTATAATACTGTTAAAATATTGTTAAACCCACAATAGAAAATTAAACCTCTTAAGAGCTTCTCACCCTCCACGTCACAACATGATGGATTCTAAAATCTTATCTACGGCTTTTTTTCAAATTAATAACATTTTTTTTCTTATTTGTAATATCACTATTAACAACCTACGCTGTCATCTCGATTTCGGCGATGTTTCAATCGATCGATTCATGCAGGACCAATTTTTAAGATTAACTGACATTATAAGGCAGATTTCATTTTTAAATTTGAAAAAGGATTCCTTGGAATTATTTTGTTTTTGTTTTAATCACTCGGAATCGAGACATGTCAGCTAGAAACAGAATTGTTGACTAAAAAACGTTGCACTTTTCTCGACGCAGCAATATAGGTAAAGAATAGAGAAGAGATAACTCGAAATCACTTATCATAAATTGTCCACATGGTGTTCACGTCACGCACACACCGAAAAAAGTGCAGCGAAAAAATGTACTTGCCATAATTTTTCATTAATATTTTTATATATAAAAACCATCACTCTAATAACAATGTCTACCTGGATATCATAGTATTTCAATTTTTTTGTTAATAAACATTTTTAATATTAATGATAGCATTAAAGCCTAATCTTAAACTACCAAGAAGTTAAGGATATTCTGTTAGTCGGTACATAATAGTAGATGTACCGATGGAATAAGTATATAACTCTTACATAGTCTAATAATAACAAATCTTTGGAAGTATTTTTAATGGAAACTAGCTCGGCTTGTGCTATTTGGTACTGAACAAATGCAATTTTTAATGTGTCTACGTGTCATGACATGCGCATCGTATGTGCGATAACAGCAGTTTAGACACCCCTTTATCGATACTTGCCCTTCGTCTAAGTATCTACAATGTATAAAGTACCCCATCTACAATGACATTAGCACATAAAAAATGCTCTAATTTTACTGTAGAAAAAGTATTCAATGCAAAGTACTAGCGCTTTGTCTAAGTCTACATAGGCACGGACTTGTGCGTCATCTACATTCGTAGCTTAGAGTATTTATATATAGAGGGAGCGCTGTCATACATTCGCGTTTTGAAAAACGTAGATATTTTCTTGTTCGTAATGTTGGTAGCGCTCCTATATTAGTAAAAATTGAATTCATTATTTAGCAATAAATTGCTATAAATTCCTTTGATAGCCGAAATTATATTTAGCTATTATCCTTTTAAAACGAGTTTGAGTGGAATTAAATAGACCTAAACTACTTATTTTTATTTATTTTTTCAAATAATTTATGTATGTTGCACAACCTGTTCAAATATTTAGCCACTAGGAGGGCAGAAAAAGGTGGCCCGGCACCACCATTTTTATCTACGTTTTTGAAGTACCAGCTCTCCCTCTATATACCGGGTATCTCAAGACTGCTACCGAAAACGAAGCCGGGTGGTAGTTTTAGTGGCTACAAACACAATGCAATTAAAAATTTCGCATAGAAACGCGACAATTATTTTTTATGATTTTTTAAATAACGTCATTTTTGGGTGGTAAATCCATAGTTTTTGCTAAAATAATAATTTAAACTCTTTTATACCCTAGAGTATTTATAAATAAAAGGGTATACACTATTATTTTAGGAAAAAATGTATTTACCACCCAAATATGGCCCATTGTGTTTGTAGTCACTAAAACTACCACCCGGCTTCGTTTTCGGTAGCAGTCTTGAGATACCCGGTATATACTCTAAGATTCGTAGATACTTGTGCCTTGCCTATACACTGCTGTCGCACATACTGACGACCGTGATATGATAGTCATTAGAAATATCGTGATACAGGACGCCGTGCCGTCAGTGCGTTGTATATAAGACAATTTAAATTTGTTCGACTATAATACTTGTACCATCTAGTCAATAAGGCGCGTTTTACAGTATACTACGTTTACAAGTTTTTTATTTTTTTGTATATCCTCAAATACTTAATTGAAGCCAAAAACGACACGACGTTTCGTATCACGCATAAAAACTGAATATAATACAGGCGTGGATTCAGAGGAGGTTTGGAGGGATACGAGCCTCCGTGGTTCGACCCTGAATCCATCCCCGCTTACCCTAATAGAATATCTAGAAACATCACCATGGAAGGATGATAATTTACAAAGTCTACATACATTCAAGAGTTAAGAAATATCTAGTTAATAGTATAATTAGCATACAGATTAGCGATATAGGCAATGCGTAAGTAAACGTATGTAATTGGTGCTTCCGTTACACTACTTCGATATAATTTCCTATATTGTATTAAAATCAAATGAATATTCCGAACAGTATTTAAAGAGGTACGATCCAATTCGTTAAGAGATAATTATTTTATTATATAGAAACCGTTATAGAAAACTTTTGGATTCCAAGGCTTTTTTGTAAATCAATAAGCTGACGTTTTGGCGTGCCATTTTTGAAGTCTCTAACAAGACAGTGACATTTGCAATGACATATGTCAACTGTCAAAATTGGCACGCCAAGTCATCGATAGTTGATCGCTATGAAAACTACAGATTTCATCAAATCCAAGCTTATGTACAGAAGACATGAAATTTATTGTTTTCTGCTCTCACTAGACCTAATTGTTTATTGTATTTTTTCTCTCTTTCACTCACAATGTAATAGAAAAGGGAAGATAAATGCGAATAGATTTAGAGATCGCAATAACAATATTGATGTTTGAATATATTATAAATATGTCATAAGCATGCCCTTATCACAGATTACGATCTAACATGTGCCGAATCTACGAGATATGTCCTTTTTTGTCTTCTCTACTGTCTCCACTTCAGAAACAACTCCGCGTGATGATATTCTGATGACTTGCAAAGTATAAATAAACGTACTTCGTATTTCTTCTTCAATTTTAATTTTTATATAGATATAAATGAAGTGAATTGAATTTTAAAACCAAGTTTAAAAGTTGCTATAACAACTGCCCGTTACTTTATAAAAAAAATAACCGTTAAAGTGGTACTAAACTAACTCAAATCACAAGCGACAAAGAACCTTTCTGGAAGTCTATTTGTTAATGTAATTATAACATCACCTGAAGCAAATAACTAAGTCAATTATATTTCTAACTCTCAAAATCTATCCGTATATTTTTGCCGTACGTACATCACTTGAAGTTGTTTCATCAGGGTCGATATGCGCTTGCGAATGTTCACAAATGATTCTCCCATGATTTACAGTAAAGCATCTTCATATTCTTGGAATCGTGTTTGTGCGCGTTCGACAAATGCTGCTTTTGAATTCACTGCCACAACTGTGTCACTCAACGTGGAACGTCCATTAAAGCTTAACTTTTATAAATATTTTTACTATCTATGTCTACTCTATTTATTGCTATGTTAAATAGGCGGGTTGTAAATGTAAAAATTTTGGGATAATAACATTTGAATCTAACTTCAATATTTGTTGAAATGGTGGTGACGCGTAAGCTGTTGATAACAACGAAAATTAGGCCAGTGGCGGCAACACTTGGTCTCTACCGGCCCCCAGGGATGGGCCCGCGGGTTATAGCACCTTACTAAATAGGATTACATTAAGTTTATTAAGACAAATGGAAGTCATTTTATTTTGGATAGACGATTCTCTAACTTTACAAGACTTGAATCTAATTGCCAGGGGCTTTGTCCCGGCGGCCCAGTCTCTACTCGGCAGGCGTGCAAGTACGCCACTGTCATGGACGGTTATCGAGATGTTACTTCACATTTGTTAACGTTATTGAATTTGTATCAACCGTGCCTTTGTGTTACGTGAAACGATACACAACTTTACATTAAGAATTGACTATTTATGATAAATTCAATGATTATAGAACAGGAAGATTTATATTTTTTTCATATCACGAAACGAACGGTTATATTTATATTATAAATGTTTAATTGTCCTACAGTTGAGCGAGACATGCGCGGAATAAATAGTAACACTTCAATCCTTTGCCCTAAACTGAAGCAATACTTCAATTATTGTATCTCAAAAATATTCTATTGACCAGCAACTCTAAGCAATTATTTTAGATTACCATCACCCATTGATAATGAATTTCAGTAAACAAACTAGAAGCCGCTTTAACAGTTCCTATTCCGTTGTAAACTTTTACTATATTAGACATTGCAATTACATACTTGTTTCGGACTTCCTACATCTTTATATTCCGCTCATGTTTCGTCCAATTTATGACCTTACCACCCTACCTGTGTATTTACAACACAATTACAATTAACCGTTTGTGCAATGACAACAACATCGGCAACATCGATCATCGATCCACCACATCTAGTAAAACATACACAAGAAAATGAACAACCAACAAAATCTATTGGATTATGTACAACATTCAACCGACCCGTATTTATAAAAAATCACATCAGAACTTAGCATATAAGCGCCATCGTAAAGAACAACTAACATTCATATATCTACGTCTAAGTGATGGCTAAACATTTAAATATTATGATACAAATGTACCATGTTTTACAAAACGCGAATACTATAGCGTTCCGTCAAACTTAAGGACATCGAGGACAATCACAGCTACTAATCGACCGATCTCAAATAGTTTAATATAGGCACATGCTTTCAAATATCCAAGGTGGGGTTTTGATCACCTATCCATCCTTGACTTCACACAGTTAATGTTTTTAGTCAAATTCATCCAGGATCAAAATTCATACCGCTACACTTTACAGATTGGCTTCGGCAGCCGTCGCTCGGCTAACGCAAATCATTCTAATATACAACACGTCCAGGATTCCTTAAATTTGCCTAAACGCATACCAAACTAAACGACTCAAGTTTTAAACGACGTACGAATGACATCAAAATATCAGTGTTGTATCGACATGACTTCTATTACAAGCGTACACCTAAATTTATCTACGTAGCAAATGAATCACAACATAAATCAGTTTTGAGCAATCATTATAACTGTCTGTGCTAGGACATTAAACCGAATTAAAAATTCACAAATAAAACGATTAACGATACCACTAAAATTATTCTACACTTTAAATTTATTAATTACACTTATATATGACATCTGTTACGAGGCTTGGTATTGCTAGATTATTGATTTGAACATATTCCACATCACGTTGACTAGTTATTTTAAGGATTTTCTGTTTATTTCGTTGTATCTCAATGAAAGCTCATCTTTCCTTTAAACCAGCACTGTTTTGTACGATTGTTGTGCGCTCGACGCCTAAAATAAAAAGTCAACACAACTGAACTCATGACACCGTGTAGATTGTCCATTTGTTTGATTCTGTTCGGTACATGGACGATTCTATTCGCTTGGACAATGTAGATAGCCGTACTCGAGGCCTAAGCTGACGGCGACGAAGACAAAGTACAGCAGGAACATGGTGAAGCCGAGGCCCTTGTTCATTTTCCACCTAAAACAGGCTATGCTGAGGATGACAAAGAGCAGCATGGCGAACAGCAGCACGATGCTGCAAACCATGCCCTTGGAGTTCACCTGCACCGGCTCGCCGTTTATCAGACCGTACAGAAGCCACGGGAGAGGCAACCTGAAACAGTTTATCAGCACTGAATTAGAAAAAAGATCAGTGTTTATCATTGAATTAAATATTGTGATAATGACCTCTGATTGTACACTGAACAGTTCCTGTATGCTTTTATTAGTTTAGTTGTGTATATCAAGTGCTGAATTTTAGTTATCGTTTAAAGATATTAAATAAAGAAGATATTGTCCTTTTCTCTTAAATCCATCAAATGGATGTCTGTCAGAAATTGCCTTGTGCGATAAGACCGCCAAATGTTATTTTTTCTTATGAAATTTATTTGCTTCTTATTTTATTTCTGGTGTACGATAAAGTTTAAATGAATAAACAAATATAGATTTAGGAGAAAAGTCGGAAGACTCGAAAGAACTGCAGCAATATTAAACCAAAAGGATGACGAAGTCTCATCTATCTAAATTAAACTTTCATAGAAGAAAGCCACCGAATGCGGAACAGCCGTGCATATGAAAATTGCGCTATACAGAATTACAGCAGCTCATAAAAGAATCAATTATAAGAATCGTAAAACTTAGTGTACGGCATATTAATATTTTTATGTTGGCATTAATTTGACCCAATATTAGGGTCGAGGCCTTACGCCAAATTATAGCGATAAATATCAAAGAGTTTTTTATCGGTAGTTCGCACCCCTTCCCGGCAGGGTTAACGAATTTAAGAGAAGGTCGTGCGATAAGTAACTGGGTTACCCCAACATCAAGTCATGGCTTCTTACAGATTCTTATCGGCTATAATTAAATATGTTTGAACACGAACTGCGTTTAAAATCATAATTTACGTGGTTTTTTAGAGGTTTTGTTTTGTTTGGCAAGGTGAGCTTAGATTGTTAATCTTTCTGCTGTGAATTTGTGTAGTTGCGGCTATTTCACGCAATGTTAAAAAGTCCAACTATTTATTGAAATCTATAAAGTTATGCTACCGATTCTTGGAAATATATAGCAGAAAGAAACCAGCGAAATAACTCCTGTAGCATCCAAACAACACAGCGGTCTGACTGGCGTTCCGATATATTAATAAATTGAACTTTCTGTTTGGATATTCCCTCTAAACTCAGATTTACGTAACATTCTGTCTGAATTCGCAAAAGTTAAATTCCTTCAGCGGGCAGCAAACCAGAACTATTGTGTTTTGAACAAATATCTTCAAATCTTATTGCTGAGGCTTATATCAAAATCTTCGCTGGTTTAACGATAAAGTTTTGAGCCGAACTACGACGTGCGCCAAACGATTTTCAACTCAATCCCAGTGGAGTAAAGTTGTTTTCTTTAGTGGTTCAGTTATCGATCGCGTTGCACCTGCGGAACGCAAGACAATGCCAGGCAAAACCTGAATAAGGTGAGAAAAAGCTTATGTTTTGTATCTTTTATGAAGGAAACTACAAAATTCTTATCTTTTATGTGTTTTATGAAATAGTTTGCGAAATTGTATTAGATTTGGTACAATTTTCAGTTGAATTTCTTGGTCTGTGTCATAAATTTATATTGAATTTTGTTTGTGGATGACATGAAATTTTTGTGTTGGCTGTTCTCGACTAGATGTATTGGAACTTTATGGTAATCTGTACATATCAGCTGAGTTAATGTTTAAGACTTATTTTTTTTTATGTAAATATTCCTCCTACCCTTATCTCTGCGATATCCGTGAAACCTGATTTAGTATTCAAATAATGTTTTAGAATAATAATTTTATCACTAATCTCTATTTGAGTATCAAGACATTATTATTAGCTAGTTTCAAGAAGTAGATAATAGGGAAGAATATGAAACCGCAGTCTCTTCTTGGGGCTAGAAATGAAAAGCCTAAGCACTTCCTAATTCAGAAGCTACTGTAGAATCAGATCATATTTAAAAGCAAAATAAAGAGAAATAACACGCAATTTAATTTGGAATTCAATATAATACTTAATTTCAACCTTAATAATGAATTCAACAGCGCATATATCCTCAGAATCAAGATAAATACCTACAAAATCACAAAACTCAACTGCTATTTTCAAGGAACTTATGTATATCATAAGATTTGTTACAGAGAAATTCGTTCCATTTCAGAGACATTAAAGTTAATACCGTCTTCAATGATACTCTAATGACAAGAGCAAACATTATAGCAAGACATACAACAAAGACTAAAACCCAGCGATTTTACAAACAAAACGTATAAAGTTTTATTTCCTTTATTCCCATGATATATTGTTGCTATCAAAACGGGCTGCAGAAATAACGACTTTATATCTTGAAACATAAGATATGTTGTCGTGCGCACGTGTACGCATCCAAAACACGTTTCTCCAGATTTATGACGTAGTTTGTTACACAGCCTTTGAAAATACAAGTAAAATTCGAGTTGGGAACATAAAATATGAAGAAATATATTATGAATATTTTGTCATCACTTCAACCAACTAGAATATATATTATGTAGGACCAACTAGTCTTGACAACGCATATATATTTTCATATTTGAGCCTCACTAAGGTAAGTTCTTAGAGAAACGACCAGTGTATTAGTACAAGTGTTGTTTTATTGTTATGAAAATAATTTGCATTAAACGTAGAAGATTAACATAATAAAAGCTTTTGTAGAAGGCAAATCGTATTTTTCTTTTAGTTAGCACTGATACAGTGAGATTTTAATGTACTTGTTTTGCTTTTTACAATACTTTGCCTTTTTTAAGACTGTTGAATCTACAAATATTCCATACGGTAGGAAATAGTAGAATTGTTCACTCACGCCAATATTTTTTGAGATACTCATAACATTGGAGAATTCATTTAAAATGTACTTTTATGCAACTGAATCATTTTCAAATGTCGAATACTAATTTCTAGGTGATAAACGTAGCTTTACACAATAATAAAAAAAATGTTAACGAATAAATTATTAGATAAACGCCTCACCCAGCAATCTAGATAAAACTTCTAAAACCATAATTAACTACTCTGTAGACTAAATCACATCTCATTTTAATATCTTGGACGAAATGCAAAATGCTGTTTAAGAAAATGTTGGTTGAAGGCATATTGAGGAGCGTTCCACTGCAATCACCGCCCCTAGCGATATTCAAAGAAGACGCTGCAGTTACGCTTTTTGGCCGAGGTCCAAAAAAGGCTACGAGACCCGTGTTTTAAAGTCACTCTTGTGTCTATACGCTTCTACTCGTATGTGCTTAGACGTTATACCAAAAAATTTGCCATTTATCCGTTCTTTTTATTTATTCATTATTTGTGTTGTTTTGATAGATTCGTAGTATTGTTTTATTCCAACTCCTATTTGTTTTCCATCCTTATAATTTTGTTGAGGGTTAAAGAATAATGAATATGCCTACTGTCTTAGAACATGCTCGATATCTAGGTAATCTTTGCATGCTATTCTCGATCTTGGCTAATAGGAGTTGTAGTGGTTCGTAGAAGATAAGGATTGTCTCAAGAAAAATTGCTACAATTACTGCCTTTGTGAAATTGCATACCGAGTGGATACAAAAACCTGATAAAATAAATAAATAAATACACCCAACAGTCACATACATAGTCCTGACCCCACACTAAGATCGAGTCTTGTGTCGTGGGTATCAGGAACTACGAGAGACTTTTCGGTCTCACAAACACCCAGACCCGGAAGAAATATTTGTGGGCCGCACAAACATTTCTCTCGGTGCGGGGATCGAACCCGCGGCCTCTCGTTTCACAAGCGGCGTCTAACCAACTGCGCTACGGAGGCTGTCAAAAAACAATCTTGTCTGATAGTTTAGATATACTAATAAATATTTGTTTCAGGTTCAGTGCAGTTAGAAAACAAAGGCTTCTGTAACTTCCAACAGGACATTCATATTATCGTTAAATGTCGGTTTTCTATTTTATGATTTATCTGTCTCAAGACGGCAAATCTCATTTATCATCTATCTAATGTTGTGAGTCTAAAAAATTTTTCAATATCTGCGTTCGCTGCTCGTTTCCTCGGTTCCACGCAGTGATAGGCACCAAGGGGGATAGCTATCTGTGCGGCCAGCACGCTATAACTATGTTCAGTTTCATCGTTAATGTGATAAAACTTTTCGATGCATAATATTTAGAGTTAACATGTGTTTTTGAAAGTTTTGTAAAATAAATGTACGACAGAATGTTATTATCGGAAAATGTCTGATAGTTCAGTTAAAGGTTGTCTGGACTGTTGTGTTTCGGATTGAAGGACATTGTAGTTAGAGTAACTACTGGACATATTGAGACTTAACATCTTTTGTCTCAGGTTGGCGAGCGCCAAGCATTGCTTTGTAATTCTAGGTGTTATTTGGTTTTGCGACTCTTCATGAGCGGTCGTATCGCGTCTTGCCGTTCATTGCAATAATAAAAATAAAAAGAAACTTGTTAATTATAAAAATCATAGGACAATTTGCGCTATACGTTATCAATAGATATGGAAGTACCTTAGTCCTGTTTCTAGACAGTAAGTAGATTCTATAAGTTGTTTTCTTATATTGGCTTTCTGTCAAACGAACTAGAGAGGTACCTACCTCTCTAGTTTACCTAGCCTTTTATATGATAGCCTAAACTGGCTACACCAAGTATTATGGTTCATTATATTGGTTGATAGGGTTCGATTGTGGGGCAAAGGCGATATCTAATTATAATAAGTTGACTTGTATCCATATCTGTTTATGCATGTGGAAACCATTTACATTAGTCGATGCAACCCGCTTGAGAGGCGCGGGAAATGTTCTATTTCTATGAAATTGTGTCATTTCTATAACCTCCCCTAGTATTGATATGTTTTTTTCATTAGAAGTTATGCCTGAATTAAGTTATCAACGTTGTAAATCAACGGTTTTATGCAAAGCAAATGAACCATTAAAACTTCGCCATACAACTTTGATCTGATTTTTACAAAGGTCGAAACACGAAATTCACTTAGTACATTTTAGTATTACAAAAGAGCTATTATGCTAGCTGAAACAAAATAGCTTGTAGTGAAGCCGAGGTGGCAGGTGTTCAAAGGTCGAGCGAACCCTGAAGGTCACGACTGAAAGGGTCGTTGTTTAGATTGGTTATTGGGTCGTGAATATGATGAAACGTATTATGTTTAGATATAGGAGCTTGTTGTGTGATTATTAGATTAGAATGGACAGCAAGTACGAGCTGGGAGTCTTTGTAAATAAATACATCTAACAGTCACATACATAGTCTTGACTCCATACTAAAATCAAGTCTTGTGTCGTAGGTATCAGAAACTATAAGATACTTTTCGGTCTCTCAAAAACTCAAACCCGTTTAAACATCTGTGGATTACACAAATGTCTTTTTTAGGATGGAAACTGTGGCGTCTTGTTTTCAGCCGGGGCCAATTGCGTCACGGAGACTGTCAGGGGTTTTAAGCTTCGATCAAATATACACTAGATACAACATGAGCGCTTAGAAAATGGCAGCAAAAAGAAGTGCTTTAAGCACTCTTTCGCCTTCAGTCACGCACCGATCGTTGCTTCTAAAAAGTCGCAGAACTTTAGACAATATTATGTGAAAAGCTAATTTAAGCTCCAGGAATAAGTTGGAATTTGTGTTAGTATATTTGAAATATGTGATCTTTTTGTTTACTTTTTTTGTTTCAATGCATCGGTGCCACTTTTAACAGAACATTTACAAGGAACTGTGTATCTATTGTATATTTGATCGAAGGTTTTAAGATCTAAGTTCAATAGTAAAAATAATAAGCCGGGAATGCATTTGGTCACTGATCACCTTTTTGTAGAGGGCTCTACCATTTGACGTTGAGTATCAATTTAGCTCTTGTATTATTTTCGTTTTATAAAGTCACTGGATGCAGGTCGGTTCCAACGGGTTGATTTGGGGATTCTTGGGGGAGGCTTATGTTCAGCAGTGGACTTCTTGTGGCTGAGATGATGATGATTATTATTTCGTTCCTGCTCGATATCCCGCAATCCCTTACCCTTCTATCCATCTCTTATTTATTTTAAATTTTGAAAGGCACCTTGTTTAAGATTCTGTATATGTTAACAACAAGTTTCATTTATTCAGTGTAACAAAAAACACAAAAACAAGAGTCTTATCATGGTTTTGCTCTATCAGTTTCCCAACAAAAATACAGTAAAGTCAACTCACCCAACAGTAACATCGAAGATATTGCTGCCAACCGAGCTGGAGACAGCCATGTCTCCAAACCCTTTCCTGGCGACAATCACTGAGGTGATGAGGTCGGGCACTGAGGTCCCCGCGGCGAGCAGCGTCAGCCCCATCACCTCGGGGGGCACGTGCGCCGTCGCCCCTGCCACGTTCGCCCACCACACCATCAAGTACGAGAAAAACGCTATCCAAACTATCGACCCTATAAATGTTATAGGGAATAGACCTTTCCCTGAAAATGAAAAGGATTTATTTAGTACAATTTTTGTTTGAGCAGTTAGGATATTTGTATTTGTGGACATGGGTAATAGTTATGGAACTGTAAATATGGATTATTATACTATTTGGATGGCAGTGTCTTTACCTGTTTAACCAAAGCTGTTAAAAAGGCCTATTGTTTATAAATAAGACAAAACCTGTTTGGTATTTCATTAAAAAAAAATATCCTGATCTGCCATTTCTTCTCGTCCCGTGATTTGTTTTCACTTTCTCTAATAAGCTATACTAGCTATACAAGAAATTTCAAATGAAATTGGGTTTACCTGCTACAAATTACTAAAGAAGAAAAACGTTGTAAGGGAAAGTCATGAACCTTATTACTGAAAATTTTCTTTACCTTATCGACGGCCATGAATCAACTTTTAGGGAGGAATTAATGAAATAGTAAACTATCTGTCTATCTGTCTGTATCTATGTCAGCCCATATACGTCCCACTGCCGGGCACGGGCCTCCTCTACAATCGACAATACTATTGAGAGCGGTTGGGCCATATAGTCCACCACGCCACACGATATGGTATGCTGTATTCTTAATCCCGGGTTTCTTACCTCTCGGAGTCCTGGTGTCCGGGAGGGTGATCCATAATGGGAAGACTATGGGTGCGACCAACAGGTACGTCAGTCGCTTGCGGAACCCTGAGGGCCACGACATGTCCAGCGGAGTCGTGTCGTCCTCCAGGTCCCCTATCTGCAAACATTAGAATTAGTTGAAGACTCAAACGGTAGGTGATAGGTATTATATGCATGTTTATTCAAGATCATTCTACAGCATAATTATGATAAATTAATGAAAACTCTTTATTTATTGCACCACAAACAGGAGATTAATTAATTATAAGCTAAACCTTACAATCGGCGATCGTATAGCAAAGAGCTCCTGACCCCTGTGTCTGAAGACATTCGGAATATGAAATCGTATTAGGCTCATTTATAAGGTTTTTTGACTCGAATATATCGGTCGAGGGAATCATCATGAGGAAACCGGTATACCATATTGATTTGTAAGAATTTCTATGTATCTGTACATATAGTCTTGAAGTGTGTCATTTGTAAAGCTGGCTGTTAGATTTGTACACAAACATGACCTCTCTTGAGGTGAGTTATGTAAACAAAGATTCTAACCCTCACAATTTACGAAAATATCAATGAATCTTGAATACTTAAGCGTATCTCCAAACGTACAAGAGATCTTTGTAAACAACGTTTCCAAAAAATAAATCTATCATTATTTTCTATAGTTTTTATGATTCAATACTGAATGAATAGAATGAAAGATTCACTTTGGGAGAGAGAGTTTATAAGTCAGGATTATTCAAACTAAATAAATAAAACTCAACATATGCAAACATATTCCAGACCTCACATTAAGATCGAGTCTTGTGTCGCGCCTATACAACTGCAATCTAATCCAAATGTGGATATGAACAGTTTTAGATGTATCTAAAAATCGTATTCAAAATATGATTTGGTTGTCGTAACTTAGAAACAACATTACAAAGTGTACAAATTGCGTGACGGAATAACAAATGGCGACCGTAATGCTTCACGTCAATAAAATATGGCTTAAGGGGTTAGGGATGCTCAGAGAATTTGAAAGATGAGAGATTTTGAAAAAAAGAAAATACCTTCGATCAGGCCCGAGTTTATTATGTATTTTAAAAGCTGTATAAATTTCATTAAAATCTACTGAGCGGTTTTCGAGTTACAGTTGGTTACAGATATTTTTAAGATTACACTTAACGAAAATGCAAAAAAAAGAAAATGGATTTTTTGAAAATTCTGACTACCCCTAACCCTTTAAAGCACAAGGCATGTGGTTTATAAACCACAATGTTATGTCTATCGAAAAAATCCAACCACAAATACTTACACGTATATATTTGGAAAGACAGATCGCTAATGATCGAAATCTAAATATATCAACTTGTGAAAGAAAAAATTGCGTTTGTACTACCATTCAAATGTTCGGAATAAAAGTTTTTTCATTGTTGAGGGGTTTTGAAAATAAGCTTTAGTTTATATAATTGTATCTATATACTATTTTTAATAGCAGTGAATATACAAATACGAATACCAATAAGATAGTGAATAGACGAGTGTATGTTTAGGTGATTTTTCATTTCTTTTTTATTGCAATGAATGTATAATACAGTAAATAGTATACACAAATAAGGAAACATTATACCGGGTATATCAAGACTGCTACCGATAACGAAGCCGGGTGGTAGTTTTAGTGACTACAAACACAATGCAACTTAAAATTTCGCAAAGAAACGCGACAATTATTTTTTATGATTTTTTAAATATCGTCATTTTTGGGTGGTAAATCCATAGTTTAGCTAAAATAATAACTTTTAACTCTTTTATACCTTAGATTATTTATAAATAAAAGGGTATACACGATTATTTTAGGAAAAAATGTATTTATCACCCAAATATGGTCATAGGAAAAAAAAATCGTCGCTTTTTTTTTTCAAAATTTTCTGTTGCAATGTGTCTGAAGTTACTAAAACTACCACCAGGCTTCGTTTTCGGTAGCAGTCTTGAGATACCCTGTATATAAAAGTATCATCTACATAGGATCATTCATAAATCGAAATATAATTGAGTTTATACCAAATATTTTTGTTGTCAGCGTATGTATTTATAAACGTAAATTATTGTGTATTTAAATGAATCTTCACGAAAAAAATATACAAGACTCATAAGAATACGTTGACACAACTGAGGATTCGTATCCTTTTCTGCAGTGTTCATTGATTCGACACTGATTCCGAAGTCTCAACGAGCTTGTATGACAACTGACAAGGGTGCTACGCTGTCCTCAGTGTCAAACACATTTAAGATAAAAATACCTTCTGTATTGTATATTTTAGATGTTGATGTTTACTGCTTTTATATATAAAAGACACTTTAGATATGCATCGATTGCAAACAAAAACATATTTTGGAATTTATCGGTTTTCGAATTTATTAGGGCCTCTTTCACCATCTTCAAGTAAACCGTTGATTAGTTACTTTTTGATTAACGTTAAGTTGCCAAGTAAAAGTATCGAGTATTTCCGTCGATTTCACAAGTGAAAACGAACTATCGAGTAACTAAGTGCTGATTAAGTGAATGACACGTAGAGTCATCAAGTGAATATCACGCCATGATATTACGTCGAAAGTGAAAGAAAGTATTGATTTATAATAATTCCACGGTTAAATGTCTCCCGGCCTATCTCCCGCTGATGAATATTTTTTAATTAAAAAAAGAGTCGAATTTCTCAAATCTTGTAGATTCGCGATACTAATGCTAACGTAGCGTTACAAGAAGTAATTTGTATGTCGATACGTCAGAACGGTTCAGCTGTCGAAACAAAATTGGATTCTTTTCGAGGCAATTACTCAAAGTCTTGTAGATCGGGGCGGAACTTTTTTGTGTCGTTTTCGACTCGAAATCACAGTAACGGACATTTGTTAGTAATGTAAATTTGTAGGTTATATTTTTTTGGATTCATCATTAATCACCTGGTCATTTACCTATCGTATTTTATAGAACTTGTTATTTGTGGATTTTTCAGTGTCAGACCCTGTTTAATAAATTATATAATTTTGATTTTTTATTTTGATATCGTGACAAGAATTACGATTAATCATCATTTAGTCATTGTCATTTAGTTAATTTAAACAACAGGAATCTATTTATATCTTTGAGGACTTTTGTCTTATCTTTACAAACATCTGATAAGCTTTTGTTTTATTATCCCTATTCTATTTCTTTTCATTGTGATACAACTTATTATTTTGCGACTGTCATAAATTGTTGTCTATTTTACGATTGTCTATATACATTGCATCAGGTTAAAAAAAAAAGATTATTAAGATATATAATAGATATTTCGTGTTAAACCTAAAGATTCAAACTTAGTAGATGCATGTCTAAATATTATCACACATCTTAATTACCTTCAAATTCACTTATTTTCCACCCAAATATAAAGTAACAAGCTATTCCCAAGAAATCAAAATAGCACCAACATCAAGAATAAAACTAACATTGTTAATGAAAGTAAGACAAAGATTAATCAACATTACTGAACGGGTTCCAGATATAAGTACAAATAATGGTTTCCTGAGTCATTCTGAGTGTTATCGCGATCTCTATTCAAGCGTTGTCATCAATCACTCGGTGGCACTCTTCGCTTCCCATACTGAACAAAGGTTTTCCAGGCATAACGTTACACAAAGGTCAGGCAGCAGGCTATCGACTCCGCTGAGAGCTCTTAGCACACGTTTTGGGTCATCCATATTTTGATTTTAATTTTTGTAGGTGCCTAGCCTAATTTATCATGACGTTAAGATTCTATAAAGTTTTGGTCCGTAATCATTAAGTTTCAACCCTAAGTGAATAAATAAACAACCGCAACCAATACGGAATATATTTAATAAACTTTGTTTATGTTTGATATAAAACAAGACCTTAAATGATGCCTTCTAATAATGACATAATTTCTATAATGTGGGATGTAAGACATATCAATCAGCTATGAGTGCATGAATTTGAAACAACTTTATTAACTATCATTCCCAAAGTATCATCTGTAGTTTTGTCTACTACACCGTACATAGTAGTTATATCTATGATACTCACCTCTTCTATAGCATCTAACTGGACATCCGCCAGCCCACCGTTGGGTAGGTCCAGCGGCGTCTCCTTAGCCTGTGTGGCGGCAGCAGCGGAGTGCCTTGCAGCAGCCGCGCCCGCGCCGCCCGCTGTCGGCCTCGTCGCCTCTAGCAGCACCTTCAGCGACGCGATTGCGTGCAGTTGCGTCGCCTTCTCGTCCACCTTACCTGCAGACAAGTTGCTGGGGCTAGATATTGATAAAGACTCTCGTAGTATCATTATTTGGGAAGTTTCACTGGTGGTAGGTGTGTCATATGTGATGTCTTCTGGGTGCGTACCACCGAAATATCTATTTCAACTCCACTGTTGTGTTTCGAATTGAAGTACATTGTAGTCAAAGTAACTACTGGACATATGGAGACTTAACATCTCGTCTCAGGTTGGCGAGCGCAGTGGAATGTCATGCATTGCTTTGTAATTCAAGTGCTGTGTAGTTTTCTCACTGTTCATGAGTGGTCATATCGGTTACCATCAGGTTAACGGCATGCTCGTCTTGCCATACGTTTTTTGAAGTTTTTGTATAAGGTTGAAGTAAGTGCTCAAGGCTTGGAAGTGTCGCTCTAATAATTTTTCCTTCTGCTGCACATTAGTAAACATTAATTGCAGACGGGTTGGTGGGGTTAGATATTGATAAAGACAGTTTAAATTTTCCATTCGAAATGATTAAAGAAGTGCTGGAAGCGTGGAAGCGTCCCTCGTAATAGTTTTGACTCCTACTGCATACGTGTTGCTATTTCTCATTTCGGCCGTAGAAACATTTAAGGCTATGTGCGAAATGCAAGAACTGATAAAGGATTATATTTCCAGAGACGTGTATCTTGCATAAAATAGTTTAATGAAGAAGAATTCCATACAATCTCTATTAATATGATAATGCCGAGGTTGTGAATGGAGATGCTGCATATCATTCTAACAGCTGAATAGATTATTAAAACTGGGCTAGTTTTTATATGCTTTCGTGCACTTTATTCATAAGTTTTCCAGTAGAAAATTAGCAGTAGGTATTCAAGATTGACAAAATTATGTCAGTTATGGGTTCAAACTTTCTTATCTTTTTGCCGTCCTTATTTCTACTATTAACCTCGCAACATTTCTTTCAAATTCATTTGGTTGGGAATTGAAACCGTTGCTCCCACCGTCATATAATTTAGCTCCATTCCGAAAACGGTCGTGTTTCTTCCGGCCCAGCTGAAATACAGATAATTGCGCTCGAAATCTCCACTTTCATTTCACTAGCCAACGTTAAGTACGTACTTGTTGCACTGCAGTAGTAAAAATAGGTCAACACAACGAGCAAACTTTGTTTTTGTTGAACAATGCACAAATGTTTGTTGCCCACTCCGTGAAGTTCGGACACACGTCTGTTTACGGCACATAACAGATCCCCGAATGAGATTAACAAATGCCACGTTTAGTTGTCAAGTTGTGATGAGTTTTGCGCCGCGTGTGCGGAACGAGAGCAGTTTAAACTGTTTCGTATTGAGGGATTTGATGAAGTAAGTTCAGTGTGGGACAGCTGCACAGCTGGCGTCTGGTGCAGCAGAATGCATTCTAACTCCTATGTTTATACATCAGCATGGTCAATGTAAGCAATATAAAACAATGTTGAATTTATGATGTGAGATCAGATTAAGTTATACGTATTTATTAATGAATTTTTATTCTGTATTATACATTAGAAGAGAAAAAAAATGAGCAAAATCGGTGGCCTTATTGTACAAGGAAATCTCTTAAAGGCAACCTTTGAATGGAGATAAGTAAAAGGAGAGATATAGGGCAGTCTACCGTGCATAGAGAGTGAGACACAACGAAGCCAGGAGATAGTTTTAGTGACTTCAACATGATGCAAAAAAAAAACCGACAATAGATTTTTATAATGCATTTCCTATCGTCGTATTACGGGGCGGTAATTATCCTTTATTTTTCAAGACTCTATAGTACGCAAGGATTGCAATTATTATTTTAGTAAAAATTATCCCATCAAAAACATCCTGTAAAAAAATTCCAAGTCTCGCAGCTCAGTTTTTCTACCGCAAAAAGTTGTGAGATCCATGTAATACCAAGTCGATTAATTTATTTAGTCCTTGATTGAGGGAAGTTCTGTATAAAGTTATTACGTAAGTTATTATCATATCAATATTAAAAATTCTTTACGTTTTAGATAAATAGATCGACTTGGCCAGTAGCATTATTCATAAATTGTACGATACATTATGTTTTCATGCGATGGATTCCTTTTCGGTACTTTTTATTTTTAGAATATATACTGGGTATCTCAAGACTGCTACCGAAAATGAAGCCGGGTGGTAGTTTTAGTGAATACAAACACAATGCAACTAAAAATTTCGGAAAGAAACGCGACAATTATTTTTTATGATTTTTTTTAAATATCGTCATTTTTGGGTGGTAAATCCATAGTTTTTTTCTAAAATAATAATTTAAACTCTTATACCTTAGAGTATTTATAAATAAAAGGGTATACAGTATTATTTTAGGAAAAAAATGTATTTACCACCCAAACATGGCCTTAGGAAAAAAATTACAAAAAAAAAATTGTCGCTTTTTTTTGCAACTTTTTCTATTGCATCGTGTCTGAAGTCGCTTAAACTCCCACCCGGCTTCGTTTTCGGTAGCAGTCTTGATATACCCTGTATAATGATTTTTCTTAAAGCCTCTGTCTTACGGTTTTTTCTTATTTTTGTAGGTATCAATTTATCACAAATATAGCGGATTTGATTATTAGTGTTCTTTCTTTCATGGTGATTGTTTTGGAGCTATTTAGTCTATTTATTTGCAAGGTTATCTTTGTCATGTTTTTCTAGAGGAATGTTGTACAGTTGAATGGGCTGAATACACCCTTTCCCTCTTTATACCCCCCTCCTGTTATGCCTCATATATAATATACAGGGTATATCAAGACTGCTACCGAAAACGAAGCCGGGTGGTAGTTTAAGCGACTTCAGACACAATGCAACAGAAAAAGTTGCAAAAATAAGCGACAATTTTTTTTTTGAAATTTTTTTCCTATTGCCATATTTTGGTGGTAAATAATTTTTTTCCTAAAATAATAGTGTATACCCTTTAATTTATAAATACTCTAAGATATAAGAGAGTTTAAATAATTATTTTAGCAAAAACTATGGATTTACCACCCAAAAATGACGATATTTAAAAAATCATAAAAATAATTGTCGCGTTTCTATGCGAAAATTTTAGTTGCATTGTGTTTGTAGCCACTAAAACTACCACCCGGCTTCGTTTTCGGTAGCAGTCTTGAGATACCCGGTATATAGATACCAATCTACAACTATTATTCCATTATATACGGGTACAACGAATCATTAACTGCAAATGTATCTTTGTAATCCTATACATTTATATGAGATTACAAAGTTATTCACGCAGTTGGTGTATCTAGAAAACTAGACAAAAATTATGAAATGTTTGAATTTTTCCTTACTTTAGACACTAAACACTAATTATATTCTAAATTTGAAGGCTGTATGTCTGCTAGAAGTGCCTTAGACTTTTGATGATCGGTCAGTCAGTCAGTGAGTGACAAAATTGCGAAAGTTTGACAAGTTATAATTCTTAAACTACTGGTTCAAATTGAATGAAATTTTAAATATACCGTGTTTACACCATGCCTAATTAGTAACTGAAAATTCAGGCTTCTTACTTTAACCACAACGAAGTTATGGGGGGTTAAAAATGGTCTGAAGTGCTTCGAGAAAAGGATAGTACGGCTGTGCCGCTTTTTAGCTCGACTTGGAGGGGGCACTGCCGTGCCCCCAGATGGATTTACCACCCTAAAACATCACAAAAACAAATTATCGACTTTTTTTTCCGATATATTTAGTTGCATTTTATTTGTAGTTACTAAAACTACGACTCGGCTTTGTTTTCGGTCGCAGTGTTGATATATCCTGTATTTCGATAGAAAGAGCAACGCGGAATATACTTTCCCAATAAGATTGAAACCTCTATTTATAATCAAGAATATTCTATAGACAACTTTCAATATAATCTCGTCCCCCCATTTACAATAAGTAACAATGACAGAAGTTCCGTATAATAAAAAGCGAGGTTTATTTGTTTGTTTGCGCGATGTCCTGTTCAAACTAATTTCGGATCTGCGTTCAATTGTGGCATTACAATAGATTAGCAGACGGCGCGCTTGGTTACCAACTTCTGATGAGTTTTGTGATGTGTTACTAGTGTAGTGTTAGTTTTAATCCAGTGTGTTATTATATTAAAGCGTCACTTTATCCTAGCATTACTTATTATACAGGGTGTATCAAGACTGTGATCGCAAACAATGGATGGTAGTTTTAGTGACTACAGATACAATGGAACAAAATATTTCGATTTTTTTGTGACTTTTAAATATTCATGTGTTTGGGTGTTAAATCCAGGGTTTTTGCTAAAATAATAATTTAACCCTTGCATACCATAGCGTCTAAAAACAGGTGTACATTTGTTTAGGAAAAACTATGTATGTATCTAACAGACAAAAAACGGGAGAAAAAAGGCCAAAACAACTAGGTCAGCGTGGTGGACTACAATATGGTTTAAACCCTCTTAATAGAATTTAGTAGAAGAGGCTCGTGTCCTGTTGTAGGAATTATATGGGCTGATACAGTACAGCGAATTATTTGGGATTTTAAGCGACTGAAAGGCATGCAGGCAGAATGGAATGTTCGGTTCGCCATTTATATCAAAAATGAATAGTAAAAATTTAAAGTTCTTTCAAAACTCAAAAATAATTTCGAAATATTATTACATTGTAGCTATATTATTATTAAATAAAACCATTAAGTATATTACACATAAGCGGCTGGTCCAATGTTCCTTTTAAGCTTCAATTAAACAAAATAAAATAAGCGTGTTATGCGGAAACATTGTTGAAACAAAGGCAGTTCATATACATTTTATGGCGGTTGTAAAAAACTAAACGAACTTTCTTCATTATTAGTGGAGCGATTCTAGCTATGCTGTGCCGATAACATTTTTAGAATTTGTTATGAATTTCATATGGTTTACTTAATTGGCTTAAAATAGGAATTTTATATTAGTATTTGTAATATAATTACATACAATTAATTAAATATTTATAGGTTGAAGTAATTGTACCTTAATCTAACTGATATTAAACTTGAAGTTTGATATTATATAATCGGGAATTCCTGGTAAAATAACAGATAAGGAAGGCTTGTAGTGCTCACTAGATAGTTATAGGTTAGGCCACCATACGATCTTATTGCGGATTGCTTGATTTCAAATCATCATCATTATCATCGTCAGCCTATACAGCTGTCCACTGCTGGACATAGGCCTCCACCAAAATGCGCAATTTCACCTTGTCTCCGGCTTGTCGCATCCAGAATCTGCCAACAACTTTTCGGAATCGTCACTCCACCTGGCTGGAGGGCGTCCTACACTACGCTTGCCAAGACGCGGTCTCCACTCAAACTTGATTTCAAATAACATTGCAATTTTCGTAGGGGAATTACTCAAATACCTAAGTTTTTAAACCATAATATCCTTAACCATAAAATGGCCGAGGGGAAGAAAGAAAAATAAAAACAGCCTCTGTGGCGCTTTGGTTAGATGCCGAGTATAAAACGACAGGCCGTAAGTTCGATTCCGCACTGAGACAAATGTTTGTGATGCCCACAAATATATTCGTTAGTGAGACCTAAAAGTCTCTAATAGTTTATAATACCCACGATAAAAGACTTAATTGATCTCAATGTGGGGTCAGCACTATGTATGTCACTGTTGGGTGTATATATGTGTATTTTATCTGAACTTCAAAATGTTATAACAGTACTGCACTCGAAGCGACTATCTCAATAGTTAGCTATTACACATAGAATAGTCGCTTTACATAGGCTTGTTCTTCGAAGACAATATCAAAGAGATATTGTAACAGAGGGGCCACGATAAGCCGACGAAACAATTGAACAATAAGCCGGGCTTGCGATGTCTTGTGCTGACGGCAAATTATTATCTATTATGTAGTCTAATCAAACTATTATTGTATTGTAGTTATAGAACCGTATTGGTGTTATTAAAAGCCTCTGAGAAACTGGCTTTAAACTACTTAAAATTATCAGTTTGTTTATTAGACAGACTGCGACATATTTTGTTACAAATGTGAAGAATAAGCCCAATATTTCTAAGTTTAATTTTCTTTATGGTTGTAATCATTTGTTTTCATTTGTATTTGTGCTTATTTTAATTATATTTTTTAAATAAGTGTACTTGGTGCATGACATTGTAACTAAATAAATAAATAAATTAGAACGAAATAGATGTTTGTGAGTACAAACAAATACTTTTTACGTGTCTAGGCGTTCTCATATTGAAAAGCCTCTCGTAGTTTTTGATATCCGGATAGAAAATCGTATCTTTTGATGCAGATGTAGAAGAGGCGGGAATATCTGTGTGAATATGTGAGTATTTGTTTATTAATCTCGTGGTTGAGAAATAAAAATCTAAAATTTCAATCCCGACTGTTGTGCTGTAGACTTAGGTTTATTGGGATGATTTTCTTAGCTTAAGAGGTTTTTTTAGACAAATAAATAACTACGATAAATATGTATGTATACATATGTAAATGTGTGTAAAGGGAAATGACGATGTGACAACCCCAAAATAGTTAAACTTAAAGAGCAAATAAAAACTACAAGAAGCATGGTTGTCCTGGTAACCAAAGGAAATATTGTTTTTGGTTACAATCAATACTTGGGGTCAAGGGAGGGTCGTTACAGCTTGGCCTAAATTCACGCGGAGCGCAACTGCGTCGAACAATCTTAAAGGAGGCGTTCAGGAAGCTATTTCCAAGATTCGCGCGTTTATTTAAAACAATTCGTATCATTACGTAAATAAATTATGATTAGGATCGTAATTTTAACTTGGTGGAATTTGTAAAGCCAAACTTATAATAAGGCTATTTCACTTATACCCGAAAAATATAAATATAAATAATTTCTGTTTTACAATCGTTGCTCTTACACTCATTTAAGAACACAGAGTTTAGTTTTGAACATATATCTTATTATTTATTTAGATCTTTAGTGTACACAAATATCAACAAAAACAATGATAAAAAATAATGAAAAAGTACAAACGGCGATTTTAACGCAAAACAGTCTTGCAGACATCTTATGTTTTTGTTTATATTCTTACAAAAATGTATTTCTACATTCACAATTCAAGTAAATATTATGTCTTTTCACGATATTGGTATGGGTATACGAGTATTATCCAAATTAATTCGCACTGTACGGCCCATAGACGTCTCACTGCAGGGTACGAGCCTGTTCTACAATCGAAAGTACGATTGAGAGTTGTTAGACCATATAGTCTACCACGCTGGTCTAATGCGGACCGGACTCAAAATTTACTTAAATTTAAATTTATTCGGAAATTACTATATAAGATTTAAATAAATACGAATCCATTATGACTAAAATTTACCACAATAATCCGATGTCTTCTGTTTCTTCGACAAGCGATGATACGACAACCGCGGGGTTTAGTAACAAAAAGTACATCATAATGGAAATATTTAGTACTTTATATTACTAATACCCGAAATTGACAAACTTCTTTCTTCTATTCTGGTTCCTTCCCACTTTTGCTCCTATGTATTCTTCTAATTTATCCACACTTTCATATTTGCCGCTTGTTTTATCAATGACAATTACTTATTGGTATTGCCAGAGTCGAAAAAAAAACTTCTTAAAGAACATTGAAATAAAACTATTATTTACGGATTTTATCGCGAATTTAGTTTAATTTTTTGTGGTCACGGGGCGGACCACGAAAGCTGTAAAGTGATCGAAACGTCGGGAAGTTAAAAATATAAAAAAAAAAAAAAAATTAAACTAAATTCGCGATAAAATCCGTAAATAATAGTTTTACTTCTTAAAGAACTTATTGCAATGCAAATACATTATGAACATTATTATTGTTTGAATTGTTTAATAATAACGAACGTAGGTATTGAATTTTAAATAAGAATTAAAAATGAATAATCAGTATTTTTCATGAAAGTATTTACATGTAACAAAGCTGGTAATACCCATATGTAGTGAAATAATGTGCAGGTTAAGCAATTTCGTTGTTAAGTTAATACTGCCGTTAGCTTTAACATTAGGTTAATGACTTGAAATACCTGACAGTATCCGCATTAGCACTCATTAACTCACTTAACGCGGTAAAGTGTTTCCATACAAAACGTAACATATTAAAATAAATATTAAATATTATAAAAGAAGGAGAGGAATAATTTCCATAAATATTTCGAATCTATGCTAAGAGTATAAATTAACAAAATAGTTGCGTGGATAAGATTAGCGTGGTGGACAAAATTAGCAAATGATTCTATTTGCTATCTAAGGATCAGTTAACAAATCAAAACAAGTTAAACGTGGACGTGTGCAATACTCTTTCACTTCTTTTTTTTGTCAATCTTCGAGATTGTTAAGTAAATAATAAATACCTAGTCAGGTCATAAATTCTGTCACATGTTTAATATAAAATAATTGAAACAAGTTTAATCATTATGTAACCATTTATATACCAAAATGAACTTAACAAAACATAGATTCCTATGACACTAAAGTTTATTCAAAATGACCTCCGTGATTTTGAATACAGGCCTTCAATCTGCGTGGCCAGTTGTCTATCGCAGCACGAACGAGGTCCATGTTAACATCGGCGGCTGCCTTAATCAAGGATGTCTTGAGTAACTCCAAATTGGGATGAGGCTTTGAACACGCCTTTTTCTCCAAGTATTGTCATATCTTGTAATCTAACGGATTCAAATCTGGACTGGAGGAGGGCCAGTCTTCGTGCCGGATAAAGTCGATTTCACGCGCCGCCAGCCAGTCTTGTGTGTTCTTCACTCTATGAGCTGGCGCCGAATCTTGTTGGAATACCCAGTGCCTGTTATTGAACATGGTATGAGAAACAGGTTCCACAAGGTTCGTCAGGACTGTATTTTGATACACAACTGCTTTCGTTTTTACACCTTTCTAAACAAAAATGTACCTCTGTTAAGCCCCAATAAGAAACTCCCAACCATCCATGGAGCGAGGATGGAAAATGACCTCGTTGGACACGCGGAATACGGTTGCTCGCTTCTTCACTACTGTGTGCGTGTACCTTATCATTTTGTTTGTTGTAGCTCTCTTCTATGGTAATTTTTTTTTCATCTGAATAAAGGATTTCCCGATATTTTTTTCCCGCGTACCGCTTCAACAAAGCGCGGCATCTCTTCAGTCTCAGGTCCATTAGACGAACATTCAAACGATGTCCTGTTTTTCTTCGATATGCCCGAAGCCCTAAGTCTTCATTAAACACCCTTTTCACCGTGGTTCTGCTTAACCCCATCTGAAGGGCCAACAGTTTCTGCTTACGTTTGGGATTTCTTTGAATTCGCGCCTTCACAGCTTTTATCACTGCTGGAGTCCTAATAGACCGAGAGCGACCACTTCTTGACCTGTCATCTACACTAGAGTCTTCATTGTATCGTTTGATGGTACGATAAACGAATCTTTTGGTTATATTCAAATTTTTCAGTATGTCAAAAATTTGAATTGGCGCGTAACCGCAACGATGCAACGCAATAACTGCAACACGGTCTTCTTTAAGCGTCCACTCCATATTAAAAAATGAGTAAAATTCTAAAAAGTATACATTTTTATTGTCATGAACAATTCGAAATTCGAATTCAATAAGCTTTTTTGTGGCCAGCATTCTAAAAGAAAAGTTTTTACTGCGTGACAATACTTATGACCTGACTGTGTACATACTAAAACAGTCACATACATAGTCCTGAGCCTACACTAAGATCAAGCCTTGTGTTGTAGTTATCAGAAACTACGAGAGACTTTTCAGTCTCAAATGTCCAAACCCGAAAGAAATACCTGTGAATCATACAAACATTTGTCGAAACTATCGAATGTGAACCAATCCTTAGATATAAATCAAGATTAATTTAATTACCATTTACCATCAATCACGTGTATTTCCGAAATGATTGACGTGAGACAATCAGTCGAGTTTTGTTTGTTTAAATTGTATCTAGTGCATTCACGTTAATTAAATTTGACTGATATTGAAAAGTGTTTTGGAATTCGAAAAGATCATTAAAACAACAATACTGTTACTTCACAATTCCTATCATTAGTCTTCAAGCTCTCAATCCAGTAACCACGCTCTTAATACCATTAGTAATTCTAGAACGATGTTTCAATTAATTAACGTTTTTGCTTTTGTTCTCAGTCTGAAAAATCGTTGTCTCACAATAACACATTTAAATGTCTTCGAGATTTTGTTTCAGGAAACATGCTTTTAAAACGATTAGTGTCAATTCTAGAACAACATTTCAGTTAATTAACATATTTTCTTTTGTTTCTTTCTGAAAATTGGTGTCTCTTCCAAATTTAAATGTCTGTTATTATGATAATACCAAGCTGCAAAGTCAAACAAATGGCGAAATTTTTGTCTTTGTTATTACAGCTGAGTCTGTAAGCTTTCCTATTTATATGAAATAATTTCGCAGAAGCCAATGTGGTCTTGCTTTTGTAATCCTCGGTTTACTGTTGTTTTTGTTTCTCCAATTTGTAAATAAGTATCGTGTGTATGTTCAGTAGGTTTAGTGTGATTTAAGTTGTAATATTATAAGAGGAAAAAATTCAAAATAAATGTTATACAACGAAGGCACATCCAAATTGCGTGCTGGACGAGGCTAGGTATAAAAAACTGATTTCGTTTTCCCATGTTATAATGGAACTCATTCATTATCTCGTTTCTTTTGCAACTAATATAAGCTTTTGGTTTTAAAATTATGTTTCTATTAGACGAAAAGAGAGATAAAAATTTAGTCTTACTACAATGGAACTCATTATAGCGACAGCTTGCAGCAAATGTCAAAACTATTTTCGAAGGTATTCCGAGCGCCTTTTTACCATTAAAGGTGTAATTTTAAAAATATGTTTGTCTATGATTTTTATTTATTTACAATATTAATGCATGAAATAAGTAACCTTTAAAGATATTTAATAAAGAACGAAGTCTTATAGCATGGTAGCCACAGCGACATTGATATATAAAAAAAAAAACACTTACCTTTGCTGAATTGAATAGCAGTAGTGGCGAAGGCTCTGATTGGCGTGCCAATTGCCAGGTTATGCGAATGAGTCACTGCCAAGTAAGAGCGACAAGGCTAGTGCTAGTTGCCAGCCCATGGACCAGTGCCAACGCTGCCAGGCTTCGGCTAGAAGCCTCCACCCTTCGCGAGATGAGCGCAGTTGGAGAGCACGGCAACTCGGTTCTAGTGCTTTCGATCTTTGAGTTGAGTGGGTCCTCATTAATTTGTGTTTAAATTGGAAGATAGTAACGGGATGGAATTGATAGGCACAGGGGTTTTTGGAGCAAAACAAAACTAAACGTTTAATCTATCTTAATAATGTGATCTCAAGTTTTAAATAATTATAAATAATCAAAATATTATAATAAATTTTGATTATTATTTTATAAAATTCAATTTATGAAATAATCAAAATGTATTTCTTTAAAAGATAAACAGGTAGTTTAGAAATTGTTAATGGACTATATTAATGCAAGTAATCAGCAGTTCGTGAAAAAATCGTATCTGGCCGATGAGAACGGTAAACAATGATAAAAATATACGAAAGTTTAAATTTAGGACGTAGCCTAGGTAAATCCGTTTTGGACCATAAAAAATATGACCTGATATGGCCTAATGGGACGTAGGTTTGAGATTCACAGGTACAGGACAGCACTAGAACAAAGTAACCCCACAATCCAACCGGAGATAAGTGAGGCAAAGCGCGGTGCGTACCTAACTCACCGTCATGCATCGGATCGATGGTATGTATCATGAGTTGCAGCAGACCGTGCCGGAACTTGGCGGCCGGCGGCGGCGCCTTGCTGGGTCCAGCTGTCGACGCCGCTGCGGTTGCCGTGTTCGTCCCCACTGACGTTTCGCTTGATGTGGTCGCGTTGCCGTGCTGTGGATGTTTTGTTGGTTAGTGTTTTGTTTATATGAATACAAGGTGTAATTATTATTGATTAAGTTGTATTACAGCTTATGGAGAATATTCCAAGCATGATATTTAATATTATTTAGATATTTGCTGATGGATTGGGATTGCGATCTCTGTACATGGTTGGGACCTGTGGTGCTTCATATCGCGTTTCGGGTTCATTTCGTGTATCAAGAATATAATTTCTATGGGAAAATTTGCATTTACTTTTGAGAGATAAACATCGGTGGGTGCACTTACTATCAGCTGCAATACCTATAGTGACTACTGGACATTTTAAACCTTATCATTTTATGTCTCAGGATTACGAGCGCAGTGGAATGTCAAGAGTTGCTTTGTAATTCGTGGCATTCTTTAATTTTGCTACTGTCAATGAGCGGTCGTATCTCTTACCATCAAGCGAATGGCGTGCTTGTCTTGTCATTTATTGCAATAAAAAAACTCACAATGTCGTAAAAATATGTATTGCTTAGATCGTAATTATGCAGCAGAATATTCCATTCAAAAATGGCGTATAAGTAAACATTTTCTGACGAAAACATGAATTTTGTTAGGTACAGTTTTTTATTAAATATCAAATACTGCATTTTTTTGTATGTACGCTTTATGAATTTCACTTTTAATTAGTTTAGTTGTCTTCAGAAAGTTATTAGAGATTATAGCTTATCTACTATGTCTGCCTAAACCTCAAAATACAGAGCAACGACCTCGGACTGAAAATGTCCGTTTAGCGTGATATCTTCAGAGATAACACTCACAAGTTTGTTTGTAAAGTCCTAATGCGACTTTCCATGCCTGGGCTAACTTTTAGAATCATATTAAAACTAATCATGGTTTTATTTTGTCGATTTAAAGTTTTGAATGATTAACATTTCACGAATAATACTTGAAATGAAAAGTGTTAGGAATGAGAGGCACCTACGTTGCAATCAAATTCTAAGATGTATTCAGTCTGTGAATAGCAAAAAAAAGTTAAAAGGTTCTGTAATGTATCGGCTCAGATACGTCCCACTGCAGGGCAAGGGCCTCCTTTACTATCGAGAGTATGAGTGAAAGGGGTTAGGCCATATAGTCCATCACGTTGGCCTAATGCGGGTTGGCAAGTAATAAGGTAAAAAAATAAACAAACAAACGTAGTAGTAACTATGCCATGGGAATAATTGTTACCATTGTCTATTTCAGGTTCGTTGTATAGTCAGCAACATAAGTCGCTACACATTTATGAAATTTCGAATGGTCTTATCATCCAAAATAATAATAATTCCCAATATCGTATAGCACTTATCGACAAAGAAAATATTACTTGATTATACTTTCCGACTACACACTAGTAATTAGAAATTTTAACTCATCAAAGGTTTATCAAAAAATGTGAAGTGTGTAGCGACTTATTTTGCTGACTGTACATGTTTTTAGGGTTAACGACAGATCTGCATTGAAGATGTTTTTATTTCATGGGTTAAACAGACCCTAAATCTGTTAGCTACTTTTATGGTACACTTGAGGGTTATTACTACTTGGTAATCACTACCCTACTGGTGTACTGTATCAGCCTATATACGTCCGTAAAATATGTACGTAAATGTTGCGGAATCGCCGGTCATGTACAATTTCTGATACCGAAAACAAAAGATAAACAAAATAAATATAAATAGATGTAGGATTTGAATGTTATGATGAAAGATGAGTAGAATGGAACGTTGACGTATGACTGATATGGAACGTGGTTTGTGTGAAAGAGATGACTAATGAAAGTATTTAAGATGGAAAGAGTAAGAGGATGAATGATATAGATGTTGAAGTATGCAAGGACGGAATAGAAGAGAACAGTCTGAAAGACGACGGAAGACGTGAAAGACGTAGAAGACGTGAAGTGAAGACGAATTTATTTAACAGAAAATATATTGAATATTACCAAGACGATCCTAGTTTGATTTGACCCGAGGCGGAACTATTCCCACATAAATAACACCCAACAGTCACATACATAGTCCTGACCCCACACTAAAATCGAGTCTTGTGTCGTGGGTATCAGGAACTACGAGAGACTTTTCGGTCTCACAAACACCCAGACCCGGAAGAAATATTTGTGGGCCGCACAAACATTTCTCTCAGTGCGGGGATCGAACCCGCGGCCTCTCGTTTCACAGGCAGCGTCCAACCAACTGCGCCACGGAGGCTGTCGAAAACAAAAGATACCGTACTAAATGCTATAGAGTTTGAAGTATGAGCGTACTTGTTGGATTATTTCTGATATTTAAAATTAGGAAAACCTTTGATATCATTTTCACTGTATTTTGAATCACTACAATTTTCATTACTCATTTTTATCTGTTCTGGCCCATATACGTCCCACTGCAGGGAACGGGTCTGCTCTACAATAATTATAACAATTATTGTGAGTTCAATTGAAAATAGAATTGTATTTAAAGGAAACGAAACATTGGAAATTTTGATCAGCTGAAATGATATTTGAGGTAAAAATTCGCATTCTTTACGCCCAATTTGAATGTTGGATATATGTGTTATGTTGGATATATGTGTAATACTTTTTTTAAAAGAAACTTTATTGCAAATTAGATTGGAGAACATGAGTCTAGTGAACGTATAAAACCCCATGTGATTAATTAATGATGGCTAACCTAAATAGTGTACGGCTGCAGCTAGTTCTGAAATCGCTTTTCCGGCTTTTTCCGGCGGCGGAAAATGCTGATGTCGCTTGTCAACATTAAGCGAGAGGGTCTCATAAAAAGTAATAGTTTTTTAAATGCTTTTCGCTTGAAATGCACGTCCTATGTTTTAGATTTATTTATTTATGTATAAAGGGCTTTTTGAGCTGAAAGTTCTGAAATTATTGAAGCCCTATAGTTAATTAAGAATTAATTTAATTTTGATAAAATAATATAATTATTTCGAATTTTACTTTACCGAAATGTGCCTTAAAACTAAGATGTTTATAAAGCATAGATGCGTTGTCCGAGCTTTATAATGGCAAGACGTTTGGAAGGTAATTGGCTCCCTTGCAATTAGTCACGCTTCAACCAGTGTCGCGGATACACGTTTCTCTGACTATCTGTATTCTCGAAACCAAATGCGTAAGAATAGATTAGAGTGATTTAAAAAAAAGTACAAATGATTCTGAAACTATGAAACAAAAAAATATTTTATTTAGTGCGCAAGTAAACACTAATTTAATTTTTTATTAAATAAAATTAATAAATTCGCTCTCATGGCAACGTTTGACAGCTCCCGCCACATCATCCCGTACTTCATGCTTGGTGCTACGTCACACGCGCTTTGGCCAATAACCGTGCGGCACTTATTGTTACGCAACTAGCGATGTCTATTCATCTTCTTCTAACTTATGTTTCTTGCTTTTTTACTCTTTCTTCGAACCAATTTGAAATTACAATACGCATCGCGCCATTTTTTTGTGCCGATATGTTAGTGTATAACGTGTCTATTTGTAAAAGGTCATTGCCTTAAAACCTGTTTTCCTTTCATTGTTACTTATCCCAAATCTTCATGATCTGTTTGTACATTTGTCTGTACATGAAATGTTTTTTCTTTCTTTATTTTAAGACATTGCCTAAACTCGAAAAATTAACGTTTCTCAAATGAAAACACTAAAACACTTATACCACGAGACTTTAAAAATTAAGCTCTTATTATTCATAGCCCATGCATTTACCTTCTCAGTATGTACAATGTACTCTGTAGTACGCATGTGTCAGCCTTATATAAAATCTCAACGAGTCCACTACACCGTGCTCGAAAACACCCACGATATGAAAAAACAACCTACCCATCAATAATATCAATATTAAACCAACGAAATAATAATATTTTTCCAGTAAAAAAACCCAAACCGTCTGCCAATTGAAACGCACTTATAAAATGGACCGTGAAAATGCTTCGAAAGCAATCTCTTTGCGACTGTTCGGGGCCGGAGCGAGGTGAAGTGGGGTGGCCGGGGCCCCTGGTTCGGCGGTATTTTATTAATATTATATGCGTCAATAGACTGCCCGCAGATTTGCTTGTGTGATCAGGTTTATGTTGTTTTGATGTGAAAGTTATAACATTGTAAAGGTCCATCGAAATCTGTGTATTTTATTACTTATACATTAGTATTAATGAAAAAAAGTCACATCAATTGAATTTAATTATTATGTTATCTTTGTTCATTTATAATTTATATACACTTTATTATACACCAAAAATACGATAAAAAATCAACAAAAATTAAAAGTACAATTGGAGGTCTCATTGCTCATAGGAAATGTCTGACAAAGACAAAGAACCATTGGATGGATATTATAAAAGGATAAAGGATAAACTTTGTTGTTGTTTTACTATAAATTACTACTTTAAAATCTCCATAACAATTGACGTGACTGTTCTGAAACTTAATTTACAAACTTATTAAAATAATTTTGAATTGTCCCCTGTCTGTACTACCAAATCCACGTCCCCATAATGTGAAGCACTGCGAAATACCGAAACCAATAACTCAAAACGTCGTTAATGGCATTCGCGCATACAGCCGAAATTGTTTTGCAAGTACGCACACCTTTTAATTGATTCGGCGTCGAAATACGAGTAATTTTATGGACGTCTATAATTTCGCATTAAAACCTTTGCATCTGATTCGTTTTAATGAAATGAGCTGTGAGCTTATATTAATTAATTAACTTATATTTCAAAAGTGGTCGTTTCGCTGTAACACATGAATCAGCATGGATGGGTAGGATCGTTCGGGATCGTACCACTGTACCACAGGAGATCGACGTGAAGCGACACCTTTGCTGTCGCGTTTCGTTCGGTGAGTGACATTACTCTGTCTCTGGGTGGCAGTGATCACTTACCATATGGTGACCTTTTGCTGAACCCATGCAATAATAAACGAAAAATAACTATTCGAACCCCTGTAACTTTCTTTCACCTCTTTTCTCACCTTTACTGCATTTAGCACAAAAAAACTGGGACTGTCACTATGATTATCCATATGACTGCCTCGATGGCTTAGTAGATATTTAATTAGATTTATTTATGAGATATGAACCAGATTAATCAAAGATTTTGAAAACTATTTTTATGATTTTATATAAGGTTGATAATATTCAGTCAGTTTGAAGAACTCAAAATTCTGTATTTTTTCAGCAGGATAGGAGGTTGTATGAAGGCAAAGTCATTAAGACATTGTAGAATCTGGAATAGGGTAATTTCCACAGTCTTTCACCGGCGCTATTACTATTATTCTTCGAACAGGTTATAAAGGAAAGCCTAGTACTGAAATCTTTGATTTCTGTCGTATTGTAGTATAGAAATCACCATCATTGTATCTGTAGCATATTGGAAATGTAATCGACTGAAATGTTAATTTATAAAATCACTAGGTGATAACATTGCAATAACATTTTCCTTGAATGTTTTTATCAAAAACAATCGACGGCGGAGAAACTATCCAAATACGGACTTTTTGCCAAATAAAAAATTAATAATAGCACAGACAAAGCGTTCATGAACCGCTGACTGTCCAATGCCGACATAAAATCTCAATGTAGCTCGTATTATCTATATAGTAACAATATGACGTGGCGGTGGACTATTGTTTCACTCATAATGGGAACAATGGACGCCCATTTCGGCACTGTCAGGCGGCCACTATCAGCCACTATCTTTGTTATACATGTGCAAGCTCATTACGCTTTGTGGTTGTTTTTGGACCTTTTCAATTTAGAAAGAGTTTTTAGTTGACCAATACTAATATTCTAAACCAATAGTATTAGTTGAGTTTGTTTGTACGCGTTTATCTCGAGAGCTACTAGTCGGATTTCGAAATTCATTTTTGTATTTGATAGCCCAATTCATAAGTAACGTTTAAGATTAATAACATTATGCTATGAAGCTTAGGAACAAAGAAAGAAATGTATAAGAAATGTATTCGTTTGAAGATTTACATTCCAAATCCAAATTTATCTTCAAAATTCTTTTTTCAAATCACGTTTAACTGAATTCACCAAACTCTTGGATGGGGACAAGTAAAAGCGAATATAATAATCCATTAAACAAAGCTATTTAAATGCATATTTTCAGTTCTATTTTGCTCTGTCAAAAGATAATTTATTTATGACTTCCTCGATTTCATGATCGATGCAATTTAGACCCGTCCTAGATTAGACGCGGTGCCTAGTACCAGAGGTATCTAATCGTACTAGAAGTTGCTTCATAAGTATTGAAGAGCTTTGTACAAGGTCAATGAAATTCTTACTTGCATTTTGCGTACTTTTTTGTCTGTGCACTTACGGAGAACCCTGAAATGGATCTAGCCAGAGAATTGTTTCTAGATCCCATGAATAGATTGCAACAATTGGCACCGATTAAGAAATAAGGGTAGATAAAAGGAAATAAAAAGGTTGAACTATGAGAAGAAATAAATTCACATATGATTCCGATAACAAAAAAAAAAGTAAAAGACGCGGATAGATTGATACTCGTAATCATAATACTATCTTTTAAGAATCATTAGAATTTTATAGCAACGTAAAATATTTATACATTCAGTTTTTGGTATCTTTAGACGCACAGAAGAGCATATTTGATTTGTGCAATTTCAGTGACAAAATGCAGGTTAACTAACAGTGTATTGAAAAGCCAGTGCAAGTGCTACAAGCTGTGCCAATGATTCGAATCTTTTCCCAATTCGCTTTTACAGTGCAGAAGCTCTGACAAGCTAGTGAATCCTATCTCAGGAATCATGAATATGTTGCGTGTCCTACTTCCTTTTTTTCTTCTTAGGGAAAGGGGGAATAAGTGTTATACAGGGTATATCAAGACTGCTACCGAAAACGAAGCTGGGTGGTAGTTTTAGTGACGTCAGACACAATGCAACTAAATTTTGTGCAAAAAATTGTGACAATTTTTTTTTTGTTATTTTTTTTTATCGTCGTATTAGGGTGATAAATATGTACATAGTTTTTTTTTCTTAAATAATAGTGTACACCCTTTTATTTTTAAAGACGCTATGGTACGCATGGCTTTAAATTATTATTTTAGCAAAAACTATGAATTTACCACCCAAAGTCGACGATATTTAAAAAATAATAAAAAAAATTGTCCTCGTCTGCGTTCCTTTGCGAATTTATAAGTAACATTGTGTTTGTAGTTACTAAAACTACCACCCGGCTTCGTTTTCGGTAGCAGTCTTGATATACCCGGTATCATTTCTAGATTCATTCCATTCAAGACAAGTGCAGTTGGTCCAATTGCATCGTGTTTGAGTTGGGAACAGTGACTTCGTGAATTGAGAACAGTGTGCTTGGGGAATCCTATTTAAAAGTCTTAGGAATTGTAGCCGTATCATATAGGGTATCTCCAAATTGCGTCAGAAAACTAAGCCAGGTAGAAATTTTATTCACATCAGACACAATTTAATTAAAAATGTCACAAAACGCGCCAACTTTCTTTGCATTGTTGTAATTGTTACTTTTATCATTTTCAATTAAAATACAAGTACTTTTATTAAAGTATACCTTTTACAGCTTTGTCTGGATACTAGGATACTCTTGGGTATTATTAATATAAACGTATAATATAACTAACATCGTATTTGGGTGGTAGTTCTGCTAAAATAATAATTAAAACCTTGTATACCATTGCGTCGCTAAAAATAAATGGGTGTACATTATTATTTTAGGCCTGACTACGTATTTAGCACTCCAACATGACGATATGACGATAGTATTTTTTTTTACTAAAAACTTCATCGGTTTCTTTTGCAATTTTTGGTTAGACTGTATTTGAAGCCACTAAAACTACTACCTGGCTTGGTTTTCGGTCACTATCTAGAAATACACGGTATTATTGGGACGAGAAACCACTTTAAATGAATTTAGGTTTCCATAGATGGGAGTGCTGCCGAATACTTCGGAATTTGAATATCGGTATGATTGTATTAGAACCGACGGCGGCAAACTCATATTGATATGGATTTTATTTATCCAGAATAGTCAAAATGTTAATAGCAAAGAAGATAAAGCAACGTGATTAGAAAAGATAGTTAATGAGTTACCACAATAAGAAATAGGTAAAGGTGAAGCGAAAAGAAGAATCATAGACACTAACCATGGTTTTTTAGCTTGAAGGTACCAGCACATTTATCCATAGTTTTTGCTGTTTAGTGTTGAAATAAATGTTATCTATGTGATGCTTAATATATGCCTCTTGTTCTTGGTGAAGATTTAATACTATTAGGAAATTCCTGATTTAATAGTCTAAACTGATAGTTGAAATTTATTTAAGACCTTCGTAGCTTATGCTGTAAGATTTTTATCTGTAATGTCTTCAAAATTATAAAGAACCTGATCAATTAAGCAATTACTAGCATTTGTAAAGCTGATTTCAATTTGTTTAAATATATGTTCAAAATACATTTGGTCTATATGGAAATGTCTAACTACCCATGTCCGTGATCAAACTGTCATCTGTGAGATTACACTTGTCACTGTAAAATTATTTGATATAGTTTCTGCTATTTTATTAACCGACTTCAAATAAAGAAGGTTATCAATACATCGGACTCTTTTTGTATGTATCTATGTACACCTATTACTCAAAGACGCATAAACCGATTTGCAAAATTATTTTACTGTTTAAAAAGGTATTTTTGTGTGTAATACAATAATATGTTATTAACTATCAATGTGAGTAAATTAAGTAGAATTGAATAGTTAAAATAACAGTCGCAATCGCAGTCTTCACGACGTGTCCACCTGTGTAAATGTTATTTACTAAATTAACAATATAAATAACAGTCAGCTCGCCCGCCATAGGATATCTAGCACTAATGTTTATGTTGTCTATGTCATGCTCTATGTCTAATAGTCTATGATGGGACGTTTCAGATGCATCGGGTATGAGATACTTAGGCTGAGTTGCACAAACTAACTTAGCCAATACCTTTGCCTTTGAAAATGTAATTGCCATACATTTGAGACGTATTTGACCTTGCTAATGTATGGGATTGACATTTGCAAGGTCAAAGGTATTGACAAAGTGAGTTTGTGCAAGTGAGCCTTAGGGTCGTTACACATCGGAAAGAAAATGCGCCACGTATTATCGGCCGTGTAATGCCAGAACAGACAATTGTATAAAGCATTAAACTTTTCACACTCAACCGATAATGCGTTAGTGCGTCGACCATACAGCGTCTTTTCCGTTTCGGTCAATGTATTGTTTGACGTAAGAAAGGCAATATAGCACCACGTGTACTTTGTATGATTAATTTATAATAGGCGTATTATACGCGTAATGTGGGTTATCGTATTTGTTACCACCCGTACTTTATAAAGTATTACTTTATTTATTACTTTATTAGTACGTTAATTCAGGTAATTGTACTTTATAATTTTTGTGAACAATAAAGTACACGAAAATACTTTATTTGGCTTGATTCGGTTTCTTTAGGATTTTGAAAAGTTTTGTGATATGTATTTTTTCGTTAAGTAAAATACATTGATTCAATTAACGTCGCCACTTATTTATTTACTTTATTTTTACTTATGTATGTTAATTTAAATGAAGACCGTAAAAATGCTGTGTTATTGCTTAATAGACACTAATAAGAAACAGATCGTACAAAAAAAGTGTTTTATTTAATTCATATGTACTTTTACTTTTCTACCTATAATACCCAATGTAATTTACGCATTTGTAATTGACGCAATTTCCGTCAGATGTGTACCGACCCTTATAAAATTTGATGTTAGGTTAGTTGGTTTGATGATGTCTATGTGTAACTAACATTAAAGTGTAGAAGTGTTAAGTAAATAATTTGTATATTGAATATCAGAAATATATATAGATACATACATAGGTCATAAATTGTGAGGTTCAATGTTACATTTGGTAATGTTAACTTGTTTTTGGCTTTAGAGAATATGTTATATATACAGGATGTATCGAGACTGCGATCGAAAACGAAGAACATAGTTTTAAAGATAAAAAACACAATGCAACTAAAAAACTCGAAAAAATAAAATATTTTAAACATCATCGTATTTGGGTGGTAAATTCATAGTTGTTGCTAAAATAATAATTGAAGCCCTATAGTGTATATTATTATTTTTGAAAAACTATGTATTTATCACCCAAACACGACAGCAGGAATAATATTTCAAAAAATATTGATCGTACTTGTTTTTGCAAATTCGTCACTAAAACTACAATCTGGCTTCGTTTTTGGTCGCATTCTGGATACACCCTGTATAATATGGAGATCATCAACATGTGGGTAATCCTTGGAAAGGCTGGAAAATAGGGGAAGAAGAGGTTCAGTAGGTTAGGATGGTTTTATCCAATTTGCAGTTTAATCCAGTGTTCTTATTAAACGGAAACGCGGAAGCGGAGTTCTTAAGTTCTTAAAGGATTTCAATAAAACTGTAGTGCCATCGTAGTTGAACCGGTTCATTTCTACTCTAGTCTATACAGGCTACAGCTTTAATCTACCACTTTAAACTACGAGAATTGAATACTTCCGTACTGCAAAGAGGCATGCGGAATAATACTCCGACGTCCATGTTTGTGTAGATAGTAATTTAGTATTTGTTTTGGGTTCAATTCTGGCCCTGTCTCTGATAATTCTGTTATTCGTGTCGCTTAATGCTAAGTTTCGTTTTAATGCGATTTGTTGTTTTTTTTATTTATTCGCGCAATTAATAGACATAACCTTGGTTTATGGTAAATACATAAATAAACCCAACAGTCACATTAATAGTCCTGACTAACTAAGATTGAGTCTTGCGTAGAGGGTTTTATACGAAATTTAATGTCGGAAAAATGTTCGAATTCTGCTGCAGTTCTACTAGAACAAACTACCATTTCACAATTAATACTCCTTTTTATTTCTCAGTTCATACCTCGAAGCGGTAACATTCAAACAGTCAAAGTTAATAAAACGTTTTTGCTCGTCGAAAGTTCGCGAATATCCTTTATGGGCGTCGCTTAAGTCATGAGTCCCCTGGGACTCGCCAACTTAGACGTGTGAGGCTATTACTCCTACGGGAGACCGTAAAGGCTTTTGGCTCTAAAGGAAATTTTGCTTAATTGCGGATTTGAGAGGGAAATCATTTATCATACGTTTATGAGGTGACATTGTAAAGTTATTAAAGCAGTTTGTCGATTGTAAGGACTCTGAGTTAAAAATATTTTTTGATCAATTCGCTCGAGTTTGAATCAATTTTCAACGTGATCGAGTCTTGGATAATTTTTAAACATCAAATATGTAACAAAATTACGGTACCCAATGGTCTAGTGCTGGTTGGCGGAATTAACATAAAACATAAATTCACGCCTTTTTCCCAGAAAGGGTAGGCAAAAGTGCTGCAAGGAAACCCATATTACGCCTGTGCGTTCCATCCTTCTTTCTATCTATGTCATAGGAAATTTTATTTAGGCCTCTATGACATGGTTCCAATATATTTCCCTTCATCGTGAAAGTACGTCATGATTCACAACTCACATGACTCCAAACAGTCAGAGGTGCATGTTTCCTCACGATGTTTTCCTTGACTCCGAAAAGTCAGAGATGTGCTCTGAGATAGGAATCTGCAACCATCGTCTAGGCATCCGCGTCCTACAATTCGCTCAATATTTGTCTCTTTATTTGTATTTACTTCACTGGTGGGTCTTTCATATGTGAGAAGCCGCCTAGGTAGGTACCACCGTAATGTCTATTTTTTCCAGCAAACAGCAGTGTAAACTGTAACTGCACTGTTGTATTTCGGATTGAACGACATTGTAGCCAGAGTATTTACACTTGAAACTTAACATCTTATGTCTCAGGATGGTGAGCGCATTAGAATGCCAAGCATTGCATTTGCTGGTTCTGCTACTGTTCATGAGCTGTCGTATCGCTTACCATCAGGCAAACGGCATGGTTGACGGTTGTCTCGCCATTCATTGCTATAAAAGAAATATTATTTAACTATTTCTTGCAATACTGTTGCATGGTATAATGACTGTTTTTGCAGCAATATTCTTTTATTTTAAAACTATCGTGTCTGCATCCGGGACAATTATAGAGGCGGTGTTTCGTCTTTTTACTCTTTCCTCATTAAACTGAAGCAACTCGTTTGTGCATGACTTAGCTCCTTCGCTTTTTCTTTTGGTTTATTTATTTGTATAGCTTTCAAGTGTTTGTGTAATGTTTGATGTTGGGTACAAATGTTTTGCAAATGTATTTCAATTTTTACAAAGAATTAATTAGGGAAGCTATTTACTATAGACGTCCGTGATTACCTATGAATTCGATAATGAAATCATAAACATCACGTTTTCTTGGAATCGGAATCAGTCGTTGATATAACTAAGGAATCTTTTGTCGTGTTTGTTTTTCTAAAACTATTATTTTCAGCTAAGAATAGAAATCCTATATCGCGTGATACGTGTTTCGTGAGTAAATATTCTTAAATATTAATAAAATGTATACCTATCAGTTGCACTAGTGAACTGATAAATCGAAAACTATTGGTCTAAATTATATAGTTATTTTTCAGTTTAGTAAAACGCTATCGAACAATGTTATGGAATTGATTTTTGGGGCAAGAAAGGTCTATATTTATACACATACATACGTAAATTCACGCCTTTTTTCAGAAGGCGTAGGTAACCAGTACACCCGCGTTTCACTTTGTATTTTCCGTCCCACACTGTGATATGCGAACTTATGGCCATAACGGACACAAATTCCTTACTCCGGGCTGATAATGAATAAAAAGCCCAATGTCACTTTGACCGACCCTGGATTCGTACCCGAGACCACCATGTGAATTCTGGCTCTAGAAACTTTCCGCGCACACACCCGCCACTGAAACTCCTGTCAGGATCAACAGTGGCACGCAAAGAATTGACACCAAGCTCCGGAGCTCGGCGAGTCTCTAGACACTAGCTTGTCTATAACCCGTATCGAAATTAACCAGAAAGAAAAAAACTAACAGTTTAGTTTGAAACAAATAATTGTCCAATAAATATTTATTAATAATAATAATTTTAGTTGTGCTTGGTCGGCTTACGATGGCAACGTGTGGCAAAATAAAATGCTGCTAACCACATAGTAATATGCTTCCAGAGCTGTAGGCGCAACTTAATAAAGAGACAAAAAATCCGAGATTTTTAAACATTCAAAACACCAAACTCTTACAGGCAAAATAGATTTTTCCAGGTCGAATAGTCATCCAAAGCGTGCCCCGGTATTTTTTTAAATTTCACTGCGACCTAATTCGGAAAGTTTCGAGTGCCGCCGAATCCTCGTTTCAATTGGGCGTCGTCGCGCTGCCATCGTAATTTCAACCTTATCTTGAGGGGTATAAAATGTAATTTGGCGTCGGGGAGGAAATTACATCATTGTTCGAAGGTATTCGAGCCATTTGGGCGGAGCGTCTGAAGCCAGTTATCGACTTGCGACGCGGAGTCTTCATATTCCGCTTTATGTCTCAAAAAGACTCGGTGTTTGTGGAAATGTTATTCGGTTTTCGTGCTAAGACTGTGTACATCGATTAGTATTATATACAGAGATAGATGGACAACTCTACTTTATTTTTTATATTTCACCATCAGATAAATTTTCAATTTGCTAAATCAATGTTTCAAAATTTGTATCTTTGATATCCTCCTGGTCTTTAATCAAGTTGACATTGGTTAAATTTATAGAAGTTTATAATATGAACATACAAAACATATTACAGCATGTATTTTAATATAAAGTGGTATTCAGTGTTGCTATAGTGGTATTCATTTAAAAATATACTACACATGTTAGAATTTCGAGCGTCCATTCATAACCGTATCTAGAGCACAAATGTGGGTAAGTCGCTTGAGGCAAAATAAACAAGACACTCGTCACTTTCATACATCTCATTAAAGTGTTCTTAAGCGTGGCTTAAGCTTCGACGAGACGGGGCTTAAAAGACTACCGAGATAAACTATTACACTGCCAGATTTCAGTATTAATCAGACTCGACTTCGAGACATTTGTGGCGTAATATTACTTCAGATGGTGGAGTCCATGTACTTTTAATTCAAGTACTTACTAATTATTTTTTTAAAATTAAAGAGTGTTTAGTATATGCTTTATGTTTTATTGAGAATATATTATTTTTCACTAAATTACTAAAAGTTCTGTGAGTTAGGAGCTATGGTGATACGTAAAGGATCTTTACGAATGACTTAGTAATAAGTTTGTCCGTAAACCGCAACAAAATTAAAGGCTTTAGGCTCCAGCACATAGTTGGTTTTACAAAATGAGAGTAACCAACCAAGTATGGCTGTAAAAGGAGATACCTCAGGTTCAATCCTGGAATCGCGAGAAATGTTTGCATGATCGACACGTTTTTCTTTCAGGTCTGGGTGTTTATGAGACCTAAAAAATACACCCAACAGTCCCATACATAGTTCTGACTCCACATTAAGAGTACTGAAGTCTTGTATCGTGGGAGTCAGTATGAGGGGCTTTTGGGTCTCCAAACACACAGACCCCAGACAAATAATTGTGTGCCTCAATGCATGACTATTTAAGTGTATGTACGTGACTATAAAATATTTGTTTGGCTGAAATATAGGTACCTACGCACCCACATATTAGTAATCTTAGCGCAAGGAAATATTAAAAAAAGGGAGTTCATTGTAAGAACCTCGAGAGGGCAGAGGGCAGACCGACCGCAAATGACAGCCCTCGGCAAATTACATTCTCGTTGGATCCATCCCGACACAAGCCAATCTCAATCTTCGATACAAAAGGTTATGTAGGTCATTTTAATAACGGGTGATTTTACGCACAAAGATTTTCTGCTTTACAAAAATATTGTAATCAAAATTTTTCATACGTTTTTGTTACTTCTTTTTAATACTTTTTATGTTTGATTTTTTTATTGCTATAAATGGCGAGACGAGAATGCAGTTCACCTGATGGTGAGCGGTTCACTCATGAACAGTAGTAAAACCAAACACTTTGAAATACAAAGCAATGCTTGGCATTCCATTGCGCTCGCCATCCTGAGACATAAGGTGTTAAGTATCAAAATGTCCAGTAGTTACTTTGGCTACATCACCATCATTATCAGCAGCCAATACTGTTGTCCACTGCTACAAATTGCGCCATTTTAACCTGTCTTCGGCTTGTCGCATCCAGCATCTGCCAGCGACCTTTCGCAAATCGTCATTCCACCTGCAGCTGGTGGGCGTCCTACTCTGGCTACAATTTCCTTTAAACCGGAACACAAAAGTGCATTTGCACTGCTGTTTGGCGGCGAAATAGACATTGCGGTGGTACCCCTCACTTATGAGAGACCTACCAGCAGTAACTTCTCATTATCAAAATGGCTTAAATTTAAGACGTTTTCGATACTTGTCTAATATTAATACCTAGAATACTCAAACAACAGGATGTAGTGACGAGAATTGAGAAAGGAATGTTACGATGGTTTGGTCATGTAGAGAGGATGGATGAAAGGAGAATTACGAAACAAATACATAATGCGAGTGTGGATGGAAGAGTCGGTAGGGGTCGACCTCACCGAACATACACCATCCAAATCGGTGATACCCTCAACAAGGGTCAGGTTAAAAGTACCCTGAACCGACGAGAATGCATGAAGACGTTGATGAAAGTGGATGAAGCGAAAGTAGTATGTCAGGATCGAGCAAAGTGGCGGTCTATAGTCTCTGCCTACCCCTATGGGATACAGGCGTGACGATTATCTATGTAGAATACTCAAAGTTACATTAGCTGTTTTAATCGAGAACATCGCAGTGTGAAATTGAAAGAAGTTTTATGTCCTTTGAGCCCTTTTATGATGTGAAAAAACCTGCCCAACAGTTATTTTGGGTCAGGTTTAGAATATTATAACACGAAATGGGGTTTGGGGGGGAGGGGGAAGGAGGGGGAGGGTATACCCTGTCCCCTGGTACCACTCCCATGAAAAGATAAGGCATAATTCTGAGAACCTAATTAAAGTAACCTAACCTCAAAATGTCAAAACAAAAGTTGCTTCTGCAACGTTTCCGGCGCTGCGGGAAGTACAGCCCCTTCGCCCTTGCGTAACAAAGGATAGGCACCCAAGCTCGCCTCCGCAGCTTCGGCTTACTGGTCGCCTCCGGCGACCAGCCTCAGCCGCTACGGCTCGCGCGGTTACCTATCCTTCGTTACAGCGGGCGGGGGCTGCTCTCCCTCCGCGCCTCCGGCTTTTTATATACACTCTAGGGGTGGTAGCCAAAAGTCTACGTGAAGTCGGGGTAGCCCGTGTCGGTTTTGGGGTACAGTCGACCTAACTGGTCCATAAAGTGGGTACACTAACTTCCTTCTGAACATCTAGGACGTTATAAAACAACAAAACATAAGCAAAATCAATTCAATCTTCGTAATTTATGGGTCTATCGCATGCGACAACTCCACCAAAAAACAACAAAAACATCAAAAAACATTCCTAAATTTTTTTGTTGACACTGACACATGACTGAAACGCGTAGTTTTTACGTTCCATTTCACCGATTTCTCTCGACATTTTACACCATAGACTATTTATTTGAAATATTACTAACGATTTGTTTGTCAATCGCTCATAATAACGTTCCGTTTTGCCTAATATGTGATTTGAGGTTAGTAACTATTATAATTAATTTTTCGAAAACTATGCATTATCTTTTTTAATAAGAGTGATAAACATATAATCTGGGATCCAATCCCTACCACCTCTAATAATTTTTATCCCTCAAATCGTGCTATAATAAACTAGACCCCGACCGTTATTTTAAAACCACGGAAGTTTAAAACAGTTACACCTTGTTCTAACCTTAGACTATGATAGTAATGTTATGTCGAGGGTATTAGAAACTGCAAGAGTTTTTCGGTCTTACAAACAACTAGAACCGCAGGAAATATTTGTGTAGAACTATAATTTTATCTTAGTGCGTCTATCGCAGAATAGATAATTTACATACATAAACTCACGCCTATAACCCAGAACGGGTAGGCAGAGGTGCCAGGACACCCACATTTCGCCTTGTATGTTCCGCCCCATGATGTGATAGGTGGCGAGCCTATCGCCATATCGGGCACAAATTCCTGACTCTGGGCTGATAATAGAAAAATCCAATATCACTTTGCTTAACCCGGGATTCGAACCCGAGACCTCAGCTTTTTAACCGTATCGTAGTACAACTACGCCACCGAGGCAGTCACAGCAGCAGCACAGGCACAGCTAATAATATCACAATAAACTTGTAACCAAACATAAAAAACACAAAGAGAATCCTTATTACCATGATAGCTACCTTTACACCCCGGACCCCTATTGGAGGGTTGAAAATTCGATATCAGATTGGCCATTAGTCTAATAAGATTAATCCGTCCGCGACCCCCTCTTACAACCCCTAGTGAGGGGTAGCTGTAGGTGTTTCACGATTATATTTACCGAACGTCATATGCTGTTTTGGCTAGATATTGTTATTGATCTTTGGTGTCATGGTGACTGGTTATGGGGGAAAGTACTGGGGAGGAATATTTGATATTTTGCAATAAGGGTATTGCAGGTATTTGGCTATATCATATTGTATGGTTGTCTGGCAGAAATTGTTTTAATTTTTTGATTTTTTTTAACATCTGTCAACTTTTTTGTTTTTGGTGTTAAAATAAATAAATGAATATATATGCTGCGATTGTCCCGGACAATCAGTTGTACTACGGTTTAATTGCAAAGCTGTTGTCTCGGGTTCGAATCCTGAGCCGGGCAAAGTGATATTGGACTTTTCTATTTATTATCGGCCTAGAGTCAGGAATTTCTGCCCAGTATGGCGATAGGTTCGCCCTCTATCACATCGTGGGTCGGTAAATACAAGGCGAAACGAGGGTGTCCTGGTTGCACCTCTACCTACCCTTTTCGGGAAAAAGGCGTGAATTTATGTAAGTATGTTATGTATATTTTGTCCCTTTCGAAAGAATTATGAATTCAGTTTGAGCGAAGAAGACAAAATATTCGATAAATAAAATAGATGTTGAAAGGGTCTATGAGTAAGGCCGTTTGTAGGAATCAGATCTGTTTACAAAAAAATACAATAGCTTTGACTGTGGGGTATTTATATTTAAAGTAATTTATTGCCTTTTTCTTTATATTTAAACCTAAGAAAAGGGACACAAAATATAGGCTACTTTCGTCGCCAAAGGGCAAAAAAAGCATTACGCGAGCGTTGATAAAAAATCATATCACTATAAAAGAATAGTTTGCGTAAAATATTTTGAGAATCTTCATACAAATGAGCAAAGGGTTGTCACTGACGAGTTATCGCGGCCCATACATCGCAACGTCCGACAAACTTCAATAGAAAGGACGATGGATAGGGGCACATTTGGCAATCACGTATTGAATTTTGTTACAGAGTTTGGGTAGGGAAATGGGCTGATATTGATTTTAGAGTGATGATAAACGTCTGGATTTTTCTATCGATAATCTTAGCCATATGCAAGATGTGATTGCTCATATATAATGTGAATAGTTATACGCCCAATAACATACATATATATGTAATTTCGCGTCTCTCTGTCCCTTCCTCTTCAGGTACAGAAGTCCACTACAGAACATAGGCATTCCCAATCCCCTCATGTCACATATTTCAGACAAATGCATTAGTAGATCATTAAGTAATAAACTTTGACTATTGTTTATAAAAACCCACAAAGCAAACTGTTGCGGGTATATCATATTAAAAGTACCCTAAGGGAAATATTCAGTTCAGATCTCACGAAACAAAATCACCAAAATAACTACTTGGCTATCTAAGCATTATGTCTGAAGATAGGCAAGAAAATAATGCCCTTGATACACAAACATAAGATGTCCCACAAGTGTGTAATGTTGGCAGCCCTGGAACGCTCGCCCCTTATCCGCGCGTCTTTATTTTACGGCCCTCTCTCGCATTCATTGCTAAACGCCCTTCAGAGAATTGTTTTCTTTTGTTCATACATTTTACACGTTTTTGTATCGCACATATTTTGTTTATTAGTGTTTCAACCAAAAGTGTGGTTTGTGGTCAAAATTAGATCGCCTTTGTAGAGGATAAGTGTCTATTTTACTACATTTTATTTTACCTAGGTAAAAAAGTATAAAATAAATTAAAGCTATAACTAAAAAGCAAATACTAGTCTATTCTGAATATGTGACAAACGAAATATATTTTTATCTTTTACCGATAATTATTGACCATATTGTATATATACTCTTCTATTTACCATCACGTCTAATATAGACTATAGAGACAGATTATATTATGTATTCATATAGTTGAAAGGTTTGACTTTCATTTTCACAGTCGGCAATTGGTTGTTGTCAGATCTTTCGGTAAATAGGGTAACAGGTTAAGCATCTTGGTAAAATCTACGTACTTTAGTTATTGATATGCACGCTTAACTAAAAATAGCTTAAAGCACTCGACTCGACCTATGAACCTACGATCTCCCCAGTAATTTATACTGCCATGTCCCATGTCACGAGGCAAACCAAACCAGGCCCAAAAAATTGAAAGAGCAATCACACAGCAAAACGAAAACATCTCTCCAAGAACGCGCTTCTTGCAACTCGTTGTAGCGCAGGTGGTTTTTGGGTCAGGTTGCACCTTACCTCCCCCTCCTCCCATATTTCACCTCCCTCTCCCCACTCCTCGTCCCATTTGCCAACAATGAAACGTGTGGAAACAGCCAACTAGATTTTTACACGTGCACCGTACGATACACGAAACGTCTGCTCTGTAATGTGGAGGTTTGCCTGTTGAAATGTGTAATTGTGTCCACCGGTTTGGAATGCTTACCTAATTTCCTCTATTTTGGAAAATTGTAGATGTAAAAATGTCATAGACCAAGTGTGCAGGAGATTTCAATGTGTTTATTGCAATATTATTATATATTTTCTAACTGCACTTCACCTGTACCCATAGTAAGCGCAAATGCCGTCCAGGCAGATTATTGAATGGCATCAGACGGCAGTCCTATGCCATCGATACACTAGTGCCAGCCTGTTAAAGTGCCTTTTCACACTACGTTGGAGAAACTCAGCATTATAGGAATGAGGGAACACGCGTGGTGCGTAATAATTCGTTATCAGGCTAAGTAACTGCACTGTCAGCCCATATACGTCCCACTGCAGGGCATTGGTCTCCTCTACAATCGAGAGTACGATTGTGACGCTGAGTAAAGTCTATCAGTATTTGTCAACCCTAATCGCCAAGCTAAAAAAATAAGTAAGCATTAATACTATTTCTGACAGCCCACATCAGCCAATAAAGAACCCGAACAATACGAAAAAACATTTCACATTAGACATACCTTGCGACATGCGATTTGCCAACAAAACACGAAAGGAAATGGTCCAGTAGGCAGTAGTTATATTTCACGCTTTCACATTGTCCCGTCATTCCCGTACAAAGACTTACACTGCGGTTGAAAGTGATTAATTGCTCGGAGTGGGCCGTAGAGACCGATTGTGGCTCCAACGTCCCTCAAGGTTACTGCTAAGAGGCCGTATTAAGGCGTACGAATGGGTGGAAATTGCTTACAATATAAATTGTACGCTAGATATGTGTTTTGAGATATGCTAGGTTATTTTAATTTGCGGGAATGCTGGAATGCTTGGCTTTCAACTGCGCTAGCCATTCTGATATATATGATGTTAATTTTATCATATCCTTCAAACTTAGATATGATGTTAATTTTATCATATCCTTCAAACTTTAAGACAGCTTTTGCATTTACACTCTCACATATGAGAGACCTTCCATCAGTAAAATTATAAGAAACGTATTAGCGTGCCTGTTATTAGAAGCAAAATATCAGAAATGTTTACTAAGTACTGCATGTCTCGGAATTGCGGTCGTCAACTGGATACCATTAATCGCAATAATTCCCTTACTAAAATTTCTAAGGTCCTAGAACGTCTAATCCATTCTCAGCTATATGATTTCCTTTCCAAAAATCAAACTAATAAACTCCTTAATCCTTTCCAATCAGGGTTTCGTCCTGGTCATAGCACCACTACTACTTTGATTCATATTACGGAAGGCATCAGATCTGGCATGGAGGAAGGCAAGCTGACTGTTCTTGCTCTGCTGGACTTCAGTAATGCTTTTAACACCGTTGATTACGATGTGTTACTTTGTATGCTACGTTCTCTTAACATATCTCCAATGGCAGTTGATTGGTTTCATAGTTACCTGTATGGACGTCGGCAACGCATCAGTGTGGAGGAAAGCTTTTCCTCCTGGGTCCCTGAAACTGCTGGCGTTCCTCAGGGCGGCGTGCTATCTCCTCTTCTCTTTGCTCTCTTTATTAACTCTATAACTACTCAACTTCAATCTTCCTACCACCTCTACGCTGATGATCTCCGGATTTACGCTCAGGCTACTTTAGACAAGATGGTTGACGCGATTACAGCAATAAACATTGATATCCAACACATCTGTCAATGGAGTAAAGCTCACGGCTTGAAGATTAATCCCTCGAAAACCCAGATCATTGTTGTTGGCAGCCCCAGGATGTCCTCAAAGCTAGATTGGACTAAACTTCCTCCTGTCTTTTGTGATGGTTACACCATCCCATACAACGACTCCGTTCGCAATCTAGGTCTCCTTATAGACAAGTCCTTCACTTGGGGTCCTCAGCTTCGAGAATTAAGTCGAAGGCTGTTTGCTTCAGCAAGGTCCTTGCGAAGGTTAAGCAATTTTCTACCCGTTGCCACGAAAATTTCGCTTGCGCAAACACTCCTACTCCCCATCCTTGATTATGCCGATGTCAGCTATCTTGATCTCACCGAAGACCAACTTAATAAACTTGAGCGTCTCCAAAATTTTTGCATAATGTTCATATTTGGTTTACGCAAATATGACCATGATTCTGAGTTTCGTCTTAAGCTCAAGTGGTTACCCATACGGCTTCGTCGGAATACTCACACTCTTTCACTTTTATACAATATATTATTTAACCCTCTCACCCCCTCTTATCTCAAAGACCGTTTTATATTTCTTCATGATTCCCATGAAAGATCCCTGAGGTCGTCGGAGAACATGAAACTGAGAATGCCCGTACACACCACGACATTTATGGACAAATCATTCTCCATACTAGCTGTTTGATTGTGGAACTCACTTCCAGATATCGTGAGACGGGCTAGAACATTGTCATCTTTTAAGTCACTAGTCAAGGAACACTATCTCTCTCACTGAATTTACACATTAATGTGCTTTTACTATTTCCATTAGCATTTATTATGTATATATTTATTATATTTTATGTTTATTTTGTATATTATGTATATATGTATGTATGTTGTACATATTCATATGAATGTTTTACTATTATTTTGTATTTTTAATTTGTTTATTTGTTGGTATATACTTTTTTTTTTCTCATTATACACCTTAGACTGCCCTTTCTCTCTCCTGTGTCTTATCTCCATCCAAAGGTTGCCTGGAAGAGATTGCCTAGTGCAATAAGGCCGCCGATTGTACTTATTTTTAATATTGTTTTAATTTCTGTTATTGTATTTTTTTTTCTGGTGTACAATAAAGTTTATAAATAAATAAAAATAAATAAATAAAATAAATACAATAATGCATACACTACTTGACGCAGAAATACCATAAAGAATCATACCTACTCAGTCAGTCCCTTGCATACAAGAACCCTAATTCCTAATATTGGTACCATGGCATGGCATGATTCTGAGTACGATGTTCAAATCGAGAAAATTTGCATGATATTTTTGGATGAAATCATTGAATTGAGGTTTTAGATATTGGGCGAGGATTTATTTATTTCTTAGTCTGTATCGTATACTAAAATAAAACATAATATTTATATAGAAATAACAAAAACATCACAAATGGCGATCTTATTACTCTAGGCACATTGCCTATTAATTAATTAATAATTGCCATAAAGACAACGGGATTGATTTAAAGCAAGGAGAAAGAGAGAGCAGTGTAGAAAATAAATAATTTTCAGAAGATTTCAAATATTAACATATTGTGTTTAAAACTTTACTATGTTATAAATAAAATAAATAACACCCAACATGTTATGGTTGTATTATGTTTCTAATGAAAACCAAATGCAGTTTAAAATAACTTTTAGTAGATAGCATCGATATTAAACTAACGCATTGTAATTCCTTGCTACTCTTTATAAATTCACATCTATCCAATTAGCTAAACGAAACTCTCCTTTAAATATAATTACAAAAATGAAACTCGGATGATATTTTTATTTATATAACTTAGAGCTTGCATCAAAAGAATATTTTATAGTAACAAACCCTCGTTCCGGCGGGAAATGAATGGTGCTAATTAGCGGGCGGCGGACAAAGCGTTGGATAAAACAACTCATGTAGTGCCTTTTGTGTGACCTGTACATATTTTAAATGTAGTTTTGCGTGTTCGTTCGTCTGTTTGGTGAGTTATACGGTGTAGGTATACGGTATACACGGTGATAATGATATATCGCACCTTTAAAATGAAAGTGAACTGAAAAAAAAAAGATTGGCTCCAAATAATATATTGGCTCAAAGGGAAAATCAACCCGTTATTAAAGAAGAACTATTGACGCATGTAAGAAGATGTATACTTTTGTCTTCTAGATGTAGGCCAAAATTTCTTATGTTACAAATCTTTAATGAACGTATCCAAAATAAAAAGGTTTTTTAGTTAGGTCTCTATAATTCTATACGTACGATATGTTAACTGATTTAACCTACATAATTCTCCTTACTCATTAAAATTTGAGATGATTTTTTTGTTAAAACAAACATACAGTCGAATTGAGAACCTCCTCTTTTTTTTGAAGTCGGTTAATAATTGTGATTTTCGTTGGCATGATTATTGGCCAATCAATATTTTTACTGCGAAGCTGAATTTAGGTTCGGTTTAGGAACTTACCTGAGCGGGTAAAACACTCGTACGTATCATATTTTAGAATTATATAAAGAGATAGATGGGCAACTCCACTTTTTTATTTTCCGACGTGATTTCGCCATCAGAGGGCGCGCTAGGCAACACGTGCGAAATTTCATATTTGTTATTTCAATATTTCATAATGTGTATCTTTCGTAACATCTTGTAATTTTAACTAATATCAAGTTGAAATTGTTTTTAATCTTAAAATTCATAATATCAATATACAAAGCAATAAGCAATACTAAGCAGGCCGGCATAATTGTTTCCATTGGCATGGGACTGCCGTCCGATGCCAATGGATACTCTGCCTGGGCGGCATTGGCACTTTCCATCAGGTGCAATGCCGCCACTATGCCAGGCCATTATAAAAAAAAAAAAAACAAAACATATTTCTTTGTTTAGTAGTACACTTCCGGTATTTAACAATTAGATTTGAACCAATTACAAGATAATTTCCCGTTCTCGCCAGTTCGTGGCGCTAGAATCGAAATAATAGTTTTCAATATTTTTCATGTACAAAATCGCACCCCTATGGTACGTATACAGGTTGTTCGTATCATTTCTGTCTTTATTTACAGTTGTTCCCTAAAAACTATATTTCGAACTACATATTTTACAGGTTTCAGGGAGTTCAGTTATCAACATACTTACGATTTCCCAAATTTATTCAAATGAAATTAACTGTAAATACCATTTTAATTTTTTTTTCAATTTTTATTCACGCTGCGGCTGATTGCTAATCAACCACGGTCCCTGGAGGAATACCCTCATTTCCGGGAACGTTAAGTATCCCGGTTTATTAGGTCAAGTCTTAGTTATATTCTGGAGAGAGGATATTGTGTTCTAATTAAAACAAGTAGTATCGGAATCCATATTGAGCAATAGCTTAGTTTGGCGGGGATCGGATTACTAATTTACAGGTCGTGGACTTAAACTTAAAGAACCTTCCATTGTAAAAGTACTAGATTGGTATTTTTGATCCAACTAAAATTTGACAGCCTCCGTGGCTCAGTTTTTTAGACACCGACAGTGAAACGAGAGGCCACGGGTTCGATCCTCGCACCAATACAAATATTTGTGTGATCCACAGGTATGTATTTTGGGTTTGGGGGTTTGTAAGAAAAGTCTCTCGTAGTTTCTGATATCCTCGACACAAGACTTAATTGATATTAATGTGGGGTCAGGACTATGTATCTGACTGCTGGGTGTATTTTATTTAGTTTTACAGAAACACAAACTGCTCTATAGCTCGCAACGGTTATGCTAAACGCATTTGATCCAAGGTTAAACTCGTGCCAGGGTATAGAATTGCAACAACAGATAGCATCTGACCGCAACTCGCGGAGTGAAACAGGTCAATGTCGATTATCAACACAAGAATCCAACGCGCCTGAAACTGCATAAATACATACACTCACGCTTGTATCTAGAGAATAGGCAGGTCATTAGCGACACATGCAGTTAGCAAACTTATTTACATAGCAAGAGATTCTCAAGATAAGATGATGATCTGTGATAGACGAAGAATTGTGAGGCAGAAGTAGTAATAAAGTTAGGTATTAAGAGACGAAGTTATTAGGAGAATGTATTAGGTATTAAGAGAGGAAGGATTAGTTTAACTGACTAGCCCAAATGAGGGTGACAAACATTTGTAATTAAAATCCTCTTTTAAAAAAAGTTCATGTGCGGTCGTATCGCTTACCATCAGGCTCATGAACAGTGGCAAAACCAAACAACACCTTGAATTAGAAAGCAATCCTTGGCATTCCACTGCGCTCGCCATCCTGAGACATAAGATGTTAAGTCTCAATATGTCCAGTAGTTGCTCTTGCTACAATGTCCTTCAATCTGAAACACAACAGTGCACCTACACTACTGTTTGGCAGAAGAAATAGATATTACGGTGGTACCCATCCAGGCAGCCTCTCACATATGGGAGACCTACCACCATTAGAATGTGCAGTGCATCTACGCGCAATCTCAGTATCATCTACTTCTTTGATCAAGTGCCATTGCACAAATAAAATTACTTTTGTTTTGATTGGTTAATATGTTTAAATACGAAAATAATAAATGGGAGTGATCTGTGGTTCATACACCATTGGACCAAGAAGTCCAATAACCAAGAAGGTTAATATATTCTGCCCCTGGCCTGAGGAGTCTGACAAGTTAATATAAGAATGTCCAAGATTATGAAGTACAGTGCGAGCGAGTTGCTCGGTGGAGTCGCCGCCTACTTAAACTTTCACGGCTGGTTTTGTTTGACCTGGTTCTGCGTTTCTCATTACAGTTCTTAAATGTGCATTTTTCACACGTCACCTATTGTTGGAGATTTCTTTTCTAATGTGACTAGTGCGGAATTAGACGAACTAATTTATCAAGGTAAGAATTCTCGGAAACTTCAATATTTTTGGATAAATTGTTAATTGTAAAATTGTACGTACAGAAAAGTATGTATTTCTTAATTTGTTACATTTGAAGCAACCTGTAGAGCTCCTTTATATAAAAAAAGATATTGTGATACCATAATTGTCTCTAGTTTATTATTTTTATTTTGTACTTCTTTTTGTTTAAGATTAAGTTGTTATATCGTAAATTGTAACGTTGTATACACCTATAAGGCCGTTTGTCCACCGTCGCCGTCACCGGACCGTCACTGAGAACGATATGACTGCGCCGATTTAGTGATACATATATTTACTATGGCCATGTGTCCACCGCATGGCCGTCACCCGAGAACCGTCATCCCGGCCGCCGATGTTTCGAGTACTTCGGCGTGACCGCTAGAACCTCGGTACGGTTTAATGACGGCCCGGTATTTTTTTTTGTTTATCATAAAATTTGTATAAAAAATAAATAAAACGATATGTATATATATCGGCGCGGTGGACACACGATCGCCATCACGTCATTTTAAATACGGCCCGAAATAATCTCGTTCTCGGTGACATGACGGTCCGATGACGGTGGCCGTGGACAAACGGCCTAAAGGCTCGTCACCTTGTACAATATTTATAAATGAAATAAAGTGTAATTTTACCGGTGGCACACCGATGGTGCATCGATTTAATAAATAAATAAATAATACTTTTATTTTTTATCTTCTTTTACGATTTTTTTAACAAAAGCAACATGGTCATTTGTAAAGGCAAGTCTATTAAAAATATATTTGACATAGTATAACTTAATTTGTAACCACTCAGATTATATCTTAAGATATCTCCGGGCACTAAATGAGGCGACTTCTGAAGTACTTAATGCCAATGAATATTTGTGTGAGGGTTGGTATAATGAATAAACTATTCAGGTAGTAGTCTTTTACTAATGGATCTCACATAAATAATAGTCATTTTTTTTAGTATAGCAGTATTTGTCATTGCTTCGCTGTTGTAGTACGGTATAACAGCAAAGCTGAGGTTTCAGGTTCAAATCCCGGGTTATCCGACCCGATATTGGACTTTTCTATCAATAATTATCAGGTATATATGGTTGTATCTCTGCCTTTTGTTTCTGTGAAAAAAGAGTGAGTATATGTATGTATTTGTCAATGGTATCCGAATGACAGGAGGTAAGCCCGACCATTCCTAAAAAAATACCCGGTGAATTGATTGGAAGTTACCGATTCTTTAAAATATTCGCTAAAGCGTGCATATAATACTTGGACTTTCTATATTATGATCACTGAAACTAAAACTTAAACGTGCTTAATGTCACCAATAATGTAGTCATTATTCGATGCGATTATAGTAAAAAAGTATAAAATTATGTCGTTAAGGAGAAAAAAGAGAGGGGGATCTTATCTGGCTAAACTTTTACATCAAAAATTCATTTCGAATAAACTCAGAACAAAATATCTCGAGAAAAATCCGTTTCGTATTTTGTGGTATTTCCTTACACTACTACATTTAGAAAATGAGGTAATAAAATACAATAATGTGACAGCTAAAGATATACCCAATACCCATTGATAAATCACTGTATAGAATTTAAGTGAGTTACAATCGAGAGTCTAGTGAGAAACATTAGTAGGAAGCTTTAAATAGGGCTCCAACGCGCTTCGGCCTGCCCGAGCTTCCTGCACTTTGTCAGTAAGAAAATCCTATGATTTTCCCAACACAATCTTACGACGAAATCCTACCTTAGTCCCTGCTCATAAGGCTCAAATTCCTTCAAACACAACCTTTAAAATATACAGATTAAAGGAAAATGAACCTTATAAATGAAATATATAGTTGGAATTGGCACGTTCGAGGCCGTATTTTTTACCTCACGTCTAGACGTATTTTTATCTATAATTAATGAGATCCAAGAACGATACGTACAATGAAAATCTCTTTGGTTGTGAATTACTCGCAATGAAAAGGAAAATGTGTCACATTGAATGTTTATTTTGTCAAATCTGAATATTTGTTTATTGGATTATTTGAATGGAGTCGCGTAAGTACTGAATCTAAATAGATTCTAATCTATTTAATATTGTGAATACAAATACTTAGGGGTAATTTTCCTAATGGTCTTCATAGTTATGTAGTTGCTTAAATTATAAAATCTAAGATCTCGAACGTGGTGAGAACTCCTAATTTCAGCATAATTGTAAATTTATTAAAATTTAACTTAAGGATACGTATGCGCTGATTCATAAATTAGAGGATATTAGAAAATACACACAACTTTTAACTTTCAACGCTCATATACGATACATATATTGGTGATAGGTCCCTTATATGTGAGAGGCCGTACGTATGTGTACGTACCACTGCAACGTCCATTTCTCTCGGCAAAAAGCAATGTAAATACACTGTTGTGTTCCGTTTGAAGGATATTGTAGCCAGAGTAACTACTGGACATACTGAGACCCAGCATTTTATGTGTCAGGATGGCGAGTGCAGTGGAATGCCAGGCTTTGCTTTGTAATGCAAGGAGCTGTTTGGTATTGCTACTGCTCACTACAGTTGTTTCGCCTACCATCAGACGAAAGGCATGCTCGTCTCGCCAATCATAGCAAAAAAATCTTATAGCTCATTGCTCAGTCTTGGAAATATAACTCAAATTGGTATTAAAAAATCTTAACCATATCATAAACATAGTGGAAGTTAAGGCTCGACCCCATAAAGTTACCGCTAATAGTATTAGTGCGAAGTTTATACATTTTCTGTTGTGTTGAGCGCGTGAGACCATTATCTGCAGACGGCACGACATGAACATCTCTGCCCACAGAGTTGGCTAACTATTTTATATTGCTGTGTATGAAAATATTATTATATTCTGTTATAGTATGAATATGATAAACTATAGCGGTTCAAGTTATGGAGTCATCTAAGCTTTTAGTTTTTTAGAAGCTTTGAAGTGTCTTTTGGTTACGGATAAAATCCCTTGTTTATTTGAAATTCTAACCTCAAAATATTTTTTGGTGTGGAACGGTTATACTATAAAATAAATAAATATAATTTATTTCAAATGGAACAATAAAGAAGCCATAAAAATTGTGGGTCCTGATTGCTACCCGGAAATCTTTGCCTACCCCTTCTGGGAAAAATGAGTTTATGTATTTATCTATGTAAACTTAAAAAAATACCTGATAACCGTATCCAAGACTGAACACAGTCTATTGTGTTTTCGTCTTTGTGAAGTCACTCACGTATACATCAATATTATTATTATGTTATGATGGTTTGGTCATGTATAGGTAACGTGACCATTTATTTTTTGTACAAGAGCGGGACATCTGTGTAATGAAATAATAATAATAAAAAAAATATTTAAGAAATATTATGGGAATAAAGAGAAAAAAAATACAAGTTTTTATATAAATGTGAACCTCTGAAGTTTCTGAAAAACTGAATTTTCGAATCAAAATAGCTTTCATTACTGCAACACTCAACTGTGTTTTATCACTTGTCCATATTTTGTTAATGTGAGAAAAAACTCTTTCGATAAGTGCGATGCTTCCAGCCAGACATATAACGTACTCAATAATTGTGGAAAAGTTTTATAAATCAAGATTGTATTTACGAAAGTGCTGGAATAATTTGACCCCACGGTTTTTAGCATTAGTTCGGTAAAGCATTTCGAGCTGGAAATACATTTTAAATTATCGTTTGGTCTGTTTGCAAGAGCGGGACTATGTCAGCCTTGCTGGGGACACTGGGACAGACTTCCTGAAAGCGGGACTGTCCCGCCCAAAGCGGGACGTATGGTCACGTTATGTATAGGGGATGGACAAAGGGAGATTAACCAAATATACAACGCGAGTGTGGATGGAAAAGTCGGTAGAGGTCGACTTTACCGAACATACACTATGCAACTCGGTGACACCCTCAACAAAGACCAGGTCAAAAGTACCCTGAACTGAGGAAAATGCATGAAAAGGCTGATGAAGGTAGCTGAAGCGAAAGTAATATGTCAGGATCGAGCAAATTGGCGGTCCCTGCCTATCCCTATGGGATACAGGCGTGACGATTATATATATCTGTATGTACATATGTGTTATTATATAAACAGCTGTATAATATATACGAAAAAGTGGTGCAGCATTGCGCCTGATAAAATCTACGAATTTTTAAAGGGATACGAATAAGTTGGCAAAGAGTGGAAGTAATGACTATTTGGCACTCTGCCAGTTTTCAGACTCTATATTGAGTGTAACTATTTTTTTAAATGGCATAAAAATCGCTTAATAGATACTCTGCGGCGAAACTTAGAATCAGTTACACAAGTTGAGAATAAGGTTTATTTGGCATTACTTTTTTCCTTCTCTTCTATAGTTATTTGATATGAGTTATTCGTAAAATATAAATCCATCGAAGAGTCATAAACATAAGAAAGGTTTTCGATGCCTCAAAACACATACTTAAAACAAGTATTTTTTTTATTAAAATCTGTAGTCTATACATGTATTTCAGTGTGGAGACTTAATCTCAATTTTCTCGTTTTACATGCGTCTTTTGCCTGCTAAATACATTTTTTAATTTCAATAAAAAAAAAAATTACCTCCTCGAAATTCATATTGAAACATGATACAAATATATTCCCTCGTGTTCCAGTAATTACGTTTATGTATTAGGTTGTCGTAATATCCAGCCTTACGTAGGATTTGCTTCTGACAAGGATATTAGGGGCAACGAAATTGGTTTTCTGTATGCTTGAATAGGTTTAAAAATTATAAGTATACTTATTACTTAATATAAAATTCCGCTTTGACCCAGAGACGGACGAAGTAATAAAGTTTCGTCCGGACATTAATTATGGCTCATTTACCCACAGACTGGTCCTCTACACTGAAGGAAATCAACGGAATTAACTTGGATAATTACTTTCTTCATCAGCGTGATTTCAATCGTGCAGTCTACGTTCACAAAAAGTTTCTTCCTGGCCGAAAAGATATTTCCCTAGATACAAAAGCAAATACCGAAGAAGCACACAAATGTAAATATGACAAAACCCAACAATACAACTTTGAGTTTCAAGATAATATTAAAGAGAAGAAAAATCATAGAGTCGGAATAAACAACGAATCTGTCTTGGAGCAAACTATAAGATTTGCAAAAAATTTAGTGCCTATTGTTATTCCACCCAGCAGAGATAAATCACCCGTATACTACACTGTAAAAACCTCAAAGAAATGTAAAAGGAAATCGAAAACACACGAGGCCGGCCGCGAGCCCGAAGCGACGCATGAAAAAGCGAAATGTAAGAAAATAAAAGAAACGTATCGTAAAGAGAAAGTAAGCCATAGAGAAAGTTTTAGTACCAGAGAGTCCAACAGCCGATCCTCGCGCTGTAACACTTTAGATGACATAAACATGAATCAGTCCCTCAGTTGTACGGTGTCCGAAGTATCAGAGAGAAAGTATAGAAAGAAAGAAGTATCTCACAACCAGAAACACCATGCACCAAAGTTAGTAGTTTCAGAATCTTTTGAAGCGTTAGCCACAGAAACCTTAGCTAGTGATGCGAAAATTAAAATACATCTGATGAAAAATAGAGACACAAATTTGCTAACTGACAGTATTCGAGACCCAGTCATAGATGGTCTTAAGCAATGCTTTCAAGAAATTAGAAGTATTGACGTAACAAACGGAGTCTTAGCTTTACAGAATATAGCTGCGAACAACAAAGACAAGCTTGACTGTATTTTAGAAAAACTTACATGCATTGAGGAAAAATTAGATGCTGCATTCAATGACAGGGCCAATCAAAAAGCGAGAGCGTCTACTCTTGAACAGCTAGGCGAAGATTTGAAAGAAGCGTCTGAAGATGATTCGCAAGATATTAATATTAAAGAGGATGATAAAGTGGTAGAATTTCTATATACAGGAAAGAACATAGCTGAGAGTGGATACGGTGAAGGCGGAATAGAATTAGCCTCAACTGGAATCAAAACTGATCGTTCAAGCAGACATCCTGCTAGATATTGTTGGACTGATGTTACGACCAGAAAGAATTGATATTATATTACCCAATGATCGTAAGTTTGTATTTGTTATTAATTTTATTATTATAGTTATTGGTAAAGTTTTAGTATTAGATTTGTAATAGATAATTTAATTGCTGATTAGTGTTTCATTTCAATTGAATTTCGACATGTGCTTCTCCACATGTGTCCCTGAATAATTTATAATTTTGTCTCATATATTTCCGATAGTTGGTGTTGACTTTGCCTGCTTATTATTATTGCTGGTTTATTATTAAACACTTTAAAAAAAGGAGGAGGTTCTCAATTCTCATTAAACATATTATTTAAGGTTTCAATAATACATTTATGTTTGTAACAAATCGACTTATTATGTACTCGTATAAATTATTTAGTGGGAAACGTTCCCGAAGACATAATACATATTATATAGCAACAAATTAATATTAAGTTAGCGGAACGCAAAGGCTACTATCCGGGTCGTCATTTCCTCCCAGAACGGCGCGTGCCGTGTTGGGCGCGCATAAATCATTCCGAATCAATATTGTTATCCGCACGATTTTCAGCTATGCCAAATATTTAGCGATCGGGGTCATTGGCGCTATCCGCTATTGTAATACTGGTGTTGCGATAAATTATAGAGGATTGGGTGTAAATATAGTCATAATAGTATATATTGGATATTACCACTTACAGCCACATTCATAAACAATTTTAAAACCGATTTTAGTTACCGAATGTTATGGTCCTTTCGAATGACTTATGAATTCAGTTTGAGCGAGGAAGACAAAGCATTCGATAGTTAAAGTAGGTTTCAAAATTGCTTGTGAATAAGCCTATATATACTTTGAGACTTTAATAAACGATAATTCAGCCGTGAAATTAACAGTGCGTTCGGTTCTAGCGCCGAGAGATTTTGTATGGATGTTGATGTTGTAAAACTGAAAAACTTCTCGTAGATTTTCATATTTGGGTCCTAATACTAGATGAAGATAAAGATACGTAGCTATGATATAACGTACTCTAAACAATTAGGCGTATAACGTATTTATTTATTAGAGAAAACTAACAGAATTTGGTACTTTTTGGTAATTTACAAATACATACATGATACAGTTTTTAGCTACTATGATAAAATGTTTGTATTAGTGTTTGATTATACACATATTTTTTTTAGTAAGTAAATAATTCAAGTCGATCTTGCATTCACTCCATTAGGTATCAATAAATAAACATCACAACCAAGGAAACAAAATTTTCAATGACTAAATCACTGCCTCCCGCATTCACATCCCACTACATTGAAAGCGTTATTTCGTTCGTCATTCCCAGCATTTGGCTGCGTGTGGTGAAATGAGATGTTTATGTAGGCCCACAACGTTGGGCTTTACAGCGGACGACAGCTCTAGGCGTTCCACTTTCCATGCATGCAGATCTTTAACATTCGTTTTTTTTTTTATTGCATTGAATGGCGAGACGAGCAAGCCGTTCGCCTGATGGTAAGCGATACGACCGCTCATGAACAGTAGCAATATTCCACTGCGCTCGCCATCCTGAGACATAAGATGTTAAGTCTCAATATGTCCAGTAGTTGCTCTGGCTACAATGTCCTTCAATCCGAAACACAACAGTGCATTTAAGCAGTGTTGTTTCACGGGAGAAATAGACATTGCGGTGGTACCTACCCAGATGGCCTCTCACATATGAGAGACCTACCACCAGTAATTAGTTTATTGAAAATGGTGCCATCAGAATTGGTTTTTATACAACTTATTTTTAATTATTGCAATGAATAGCGAGACGAGCGTGCCGTTCATCTGATACTAAGTGATACGACCGCTCATTAACAGTAGCAAAACCAAACAATGCCTTGATTATGAAGGAATGCTTGGGATTCCACTGTGCTCCCCATCCTGAGACATAAGATGTTAAGTCTCCATAAATGTCCAGTAGTTACTCTGGCTAAAATATCCTCCAAACCGAAGCACATCAGTGCATTTATATACAATGAAGTTTCATCTCTCAAAATAAAGGCCAGCGCAGACCGAGACGGAATGGCAAAGAAAGGCATTTCTCTACGCCATGATAACATAATGGAATTTATGTCTTATTCACACTAGATAAGTTGGAATATCCTTTGGTAAAAATTTAATCCCTAGTCATTTTTTCCTTATCTGCGCTGGCCCTTATAATCCTAAAGCTAATTATGATACCTATACATAGCACTCATCGCGAAATCGCAGCGACGTACTTTTCCAAATTGATCCGTCATCTAACGCCCTTTGTTCGGAGTTTTAATTAGTCTGCCCACCCCTGGAGGGAAGGGGATGGTCATTATCATCGGCCTCTCGGCTCAAAACTTTGAAAATACTCATTTTTAAGTAGGCTTCAAGGTCTTTGCCTGTTGGAGGGGACTGTCAAAAAGTTTTTTCGTTTGTGATGACTGGGATTGAAATGAGTCTTTGGGGTAGGGAGAGTATATTGAATGTGAATCTCGAAGTCTTAGACTCGATATCCAGGTTGGGTAATCTTAGTTTTTTAAACTCTGTATCAGCCCATATACGTCCCACTGCTGGGCACGGGCCTCCTCTATAATCGACAGTACGATTGAGAGTGTTTAGGCCATATAGTCCACCACGCTGGCCTAGTACGGGTTGGCGGACTTACATACCATAGAAATTCTTATAAATCGTTATGGTATGCAGGTTTCCTCGCGATGTTTTCCTTCAGCGTTTTAGTGCGTGGTGATTGACTATCAATACTTATCTAATCGAGTATAGTTTTTTAAACGTGTACCGTATATTTTCAAAAAAGTTGATAGGCTAACTGACGATCAAAGTTAAAATTTTCTCTGATATGAGTAAGGTTATTCTGATTTTTCCGAAAATATTTTTTTTACATCAATCAGTACTTGCAGTTTTAACTATAAATTTGATTTTTTGACTCAGACTAAAATTTTCTTTATTGCTCTTGTAACAGAAAATTCAGGCGCTTAAAAGCCATTCCTTTAAAATGCATTACGGCAGCTGCATCAAACAGACATTTCACCCTAGCTAACATCCCTAAGCCCTAGACTAGTAATAAAATACAGTGAATACCAATCGAACAATAGAACCCTTTCTATTACATGTGTAACAGCCGAGGTTGAACGAACTGCGCCCCCGCCGACTTCAGTTCACAATAAAAAATTCAATAGCAGCCATTATGTAGACGGAAGAATGACGCGGTTTAGTAAGAGTGGTATTACAGCGGGTTCTGTAGTAAATAAAGGGATAAATACAACTTTTATTCGCACATGTGTTGTCTATAAAAGTTGTGAAATCTTTATTTAAACAAGCAGAAATGTATATTTAATAATATTTTCTTAGATTTACGCGAATGTTATGATTGGTTTGATTTATACATTTTTTTCTTCTCTACGCGACGTTTCAATTACATTACAGCTTTCGTGGTCACGGGGGCTGACGTGGGCTAGTATAAATGCATTGTTGTGGTTCGATTTGAAGGATATTGTAGCCAAAGTACTACTAGATATATTGAGAACTAACATCTTATGTCCCAGGATGGCGAGCGCAGTGGAATACCAAGCATTGCATTGTAACTACTGCTCATGAGCGGTCGTATAGCTTACCATCAGGAGAACGGCATGCCCGCCATTTAGGCAATAAAAAAAATAGTTTAACTAAACTTCCAATTTTTTCAAAGTTCCAAGTTTACATTTGCGGAATCTCAAAACACCCCTACGATACCTAGTTTCGTGACATTTCATTGCGGAAGCAGAAAATTACAGTTCACAAACTAATAATTATGGGTCGCATTATCTGTCATTACAATTTGATAGAATAAGTTAGCGGACGACTAACTAGACTCCATTTTAGACCTGTAATTTGATGCGGCATGTAAACTGTTTTAAAATTGTTTGTTTGTAAATGGTTATAATAATTTGTATGAAACCATTTTAATTAGTGGCTATTGATAGTTTGCTCAATGTATTAATAACTTTTTTAAAACGTGATCGGGAGTTTATTGCTGTGACACGTACATAAAAAATTGTCGGGATAAACATTTGATTTTTTCAAAAAATAAATATCTTTGTGATATAATTCCCATTATATCTCCACTTCGTTAGTAATGTTATGAGTGTGATATTGTGGTCGTATGTTCCCATTTCACGCTTTAACCGCTGAACCAATTTTGATCAAATTGATCTTAAAGATATATTAGACTATAGAGACGGACATAGGCTACATTTTGTCCTGAAAAAATGCAGATTTCCTATGGGATGAGCCAGAAATTCAAAATATGTTTAATACTCTTTCAAATTCCTTTAAATTCTAATTCCATTATTTACCCATAAAACTTAAGCAACACCGCAAAACGTATTCAAATTTGCCTTACTAACAAAACCAAACATTCTGTTATATTTCGAAAGTTTATTTAACCAAGTCAAATGAACAAGTCAGCGCAAATTTTACAGTGAAAGCATTATGATGTAAGTCAAATTCAAGTTCCACACAATGGAGCAAGTTGCAAACTCGCGAGTCATCTAGATGCAATTTGTGTCCGAGAACGGGTATGGATTTTCCATTTATCATATTGGGGCGGGTCGCCAAGAAATATATTCGGAGTTTAATTTCAAATTCTGTCGCCGATATCATATTGGAGATTTCATATGCGAGTTAACTAGTTGATAATTTATTTATAATGTTTGTATAATTATTATTTGTTAAATTATGGCGTGGCGTGCCATAGGAGAGGCCTATGTCCCTCAGTGGACGCGAATAAGCTGATGATGATGATGATGAAATTATTCATGGAACGTTAGATAACGTGACATCAAAATAGTAATGAAAACTTACTTCTTATGTATCTTGGCAATTGGCACCGATGTTTAAAGATAGCTATCGGATGTATGAATAAGAAGAAACACTATTTTCTTACACTATTATATTACATTCATATATAAACTCATGAAAATACACGCCACTTCTGGGCACTGCTATTTCCTTGGCTTAGGTGTGAACTCAACGAAATTGTAAATAAAAAAATGTTTACGATGTAGATTACAAGCGAAAGATTTCTAATTTGCCTTGACTTAAAAGTAAAGTTTTAACGATAGTCTAACTTATGGTAAACCGATTAATAAGTCTATTAAAAAAAAAATAGACCTTGCCGAATTAATTTGAACTTATGCACCAAACTCCTTGGGTATTATAGATACTCAATTTTACTTAGAACTATTACTGTTTTAGGTTTAATCATGATTTGTCTGAAAGCCTTGGACGCCTCATACATATTTCTTGAGATATGCACATTCGTATTTAAATATTTATTTAAATTTTCATTTTAATAGACTCGAATATAAAATTGGAAATGTTGGACGTTCCATTTCCTAGATAATGACATTAAAATGTTTACTATCGATATTTTATGTTCTGCCGGAATTTATTTAATACCTACTTATTTTTGGTTGCGTCTTACGAAATTATTGGATTTGCTTTTCATATTCTTTAATCTATGCATACTAAATCTCGCCCTTAGAATATTCTCTTATTAAATGAGCGAAATTTTATTGAATTTTTCTCTATTTCTCATCGTGTACGTGTCGTTATAAGATAATATCGACGCAGGAAAGCGATTTTGTCGTATCTAAAAAAATGCGTATATGCGTTTTGTATATTATTTTATTCATAAATAAAATACCGCATCGAATTTCCTCGTGAAAATGTAAGGCGTTACTTTAAAATGTTATTATTAAAGAAATGGTGTTCCTAAGTATTCTAGTTTAGAGGTTATTCATTTTTTAAATATTTTTTTTGGTTCTGGTGTAAAATTGCTTGTTTCGAGATACGACAAAATCACTTTAATGCTTCGAAATGTTTAGAAATATGAAATTTCCAAATTCGTGTGTTTGTATTAAAATTAACTTTAACTTAAAGAGAATAAATGATTGTAATGAAAACAGCCTTTTTACATCCAGTTAGTATTTAAGACTAATTATAAAACCACTTATTTATTTGAGGAGGTCTGTAGGAGACTAGAGCTGAGCGGTATAGCCCAAAGGATTAGCAAGTTGAAGTGGCAGTAGGCTGGGAACATAGCGCGAAGAACTGATGGCCGTTGGATCCGAAAGGTTTTGGAGTAGAGGCCACTTACATACAAGCGCAGTGTCGGACCCCCGCCTACAAGGTGGACGGACGACCTGATTAAGGTTGCAGGAAGTATCTAGATGCAGACCACTTCCAATAGGTCGATGTGGAGATCTTTCAGAAAGGTCTATGTTCAGCAGCGGACTTTCTGTGACTCAAGAGATATATTACTTTTAAGCGTCATTATTATCATTCGGAATAATAAATACTAAAATTACGTTCAGTAGTATTTTAAACTTTCTAGACCCGAAAAAAAGTAACAAAAGAACAATTTATCCAACATTCCGCTCCACGCTTCCCTATCAATACTTAAACATTTAAAGATACAAATTGGATCGATTATCGAGGACAGCCAATTTAGCAACAATAGTGCAAGAAACGGGAACGATTTGAGTCTCCTCCCCGGGACCACCCAGTCCATTAGTATCCGAGGCCATATTAATCACGATCCAGAATGACTTGCAACACCCATGGCTTGAACGATTACTTGGGCAAGCTTTTAGCGAGCTTTTCAAAGGATTTGTATAGCTCTACATAATAGGTGTCAGGAATTATTTGAAAGGGAGTGGACGAGGAAATAAGAATTAGAAGGAACTTATACTAAGCGAAAGAAACGTGACACAAAATTTTTACTTTATACCGGTTACAGATGATAAAAATTTTCACGGTTCACGGTCGCGGGTTCAAATCCCAGGGCACACCTGTGACTTTTCGGTGTCATGTGTGTATTGATCATCAATCACCACGTATTTAAAGTGAAGGAAAATATTGTGAGGACTCCTGCGAATTTCTAAGGTATGTAATAGTAAAAGTTCGCCATCCCTCACTAGGTCAGGGTGGTAGACTACATGGCCTAATCACGATCAATCGTATTCTTAATTATAGAGTAGGCCTGTGCCCTGCAGTGGGAGGTATATTGGCTGATACAGTACCGGTGATACACTGTCCTGGTTAAGCTGGCAAATTGTTTACCTAAGCAAATTTTTCTTCAATAAATATAAATTTATTAAAATAATTACTTTCGCGTATTAAACGTCCCAAACACATCACCCATGAAGGTCGATTTATAAAAATATTGTCACACAATTTTAACCCCCAAACTGCAAATTGCAATACCTTGCATAGGAACTGCGGGTCTAATAACATGCATTTTTAATATTGACAAACAATAGGCCAGTTCGACAACAGTTGCACAACGCTATGGATTTCATACGAAGGGTGCGTGTGGACTTGTCTGGCTCGTAACCCCTATGGACAGCTGGTTCAACGTACATATTGTTGACTTTCAAAAGTATTGTATGCATTTGTCTTTTGTTAGAATACTGCGCTGTAGAGAAGACAATAAATAACTCGAGAGGTCGATAATTCGCGAGAAATATTTGTGTATTTTTTTGTTTTATTTACAAATAGTATACAGGCGGACTTAATGCCAGAAACATCCTACAGTCTACCTTTGGGTGAAGCAGAAATGGAGCAGAGCAGCATTTCTCATTAAAAAAGAAAAATAAATTGGTACATAGACTATACCGGGTATCTCAAGACTGCTACCGAAAACGAAGCCGGGTGTTAGTTTTAGTGACTACAAACACAATGCAACGAAAAATTTAGCATAGAAACGCGACAATTATTTTTTATGTTTTTTTAAATATCGTCATTTTTGGGTGGTAAATCCATAGTTTGTGCTAAAATAATAATTTAAACTCTTTTATACCTTAGAGTATTTATAAATAAAAGGGTATACACTATTATTTTAGGAAAAAATGTATTTACCACCCAAATATGGTCATAGGAAAAAAATTACAAAAAAAAATTGACACTTTTTTTTTCAACTTTTTCTGTTGTATTGTGTCTGAAGTCGCTTAGACTACCACCCGGCTTCGTTTTCGGTAGCAGTCTTGAGATACCCGGTATACATACATATAAAAATAAACATTTTTATTTCAAGTTTGAACATTATTATTCAAATGTTTACGCGTTTTCATAAACATAACTTGAGTCAATAAGATACCAACAACCGCGCACTTTGTAAATTGTCGCGTTTTTTTTGGCGAAATGCTTTAGTTGCATTGTGTCTAGTCACTAAAACTGCCATTCGAGTTCGTTTTCGGTCACAGTCTGCATATACCCTATAATATATCCATTATCTTCATCTTTAGACCAATTCACTATATTTAACAGAACAAACTAGTGCGGCCACAATAAGGACATCAGCTGAAAGTTTTATTTTTGCTCCAACTAGTCCTGTTTGTAGAATCCAATCTAACTTGCACTGACCTATTTTTCTGAATTAGCTTACAAAAGAGTTATTTCGGAGCCTGTCTCTGACGGCTGGCGTTTAGTAAAATTGTTTATATTGTAATAAAGCTATTATTATATTTTGTTGGATTGTGTTGTGTGAACCACAAGTTTTTGTTTCGGGTCTGGGTGTTTGTTTAACAGAAAAGTCTTTTGTAGTTCCTGATACGCACGACACAAGACTCGATCTTAGTGTGGGGTCAGGACTATATGTCACATTCATGGCCAGGACTTTGTATGTGACTGTTGGGTGTATTTATTTATTTATTTAAACAATTACAGCTTATGAAATTAAATACCTCAAACGGTCCCATATTATTGACTCGTATTAGTACAATAATTCGCAATCAAAATACACAAGAATTATTTTAAAACAAAAAAAAACTCCAGCCAGTAACAAGCAAAAAAAGGCGTTCCATTTTTGTAAAATTTAAATGCTGGTCATATAAACGTAACCATGCAGACCGAATTATTTTTTCCAAGTGTCGGAACACATCCGGCCGCGGTATTGAGATGAAAATTTAATCCCACAGGTTCACACCTTCTCTCCCGGAGCGCTCATTAATCTCTTTATAAAGGGTCAGTTGGTTATTGTTGGGATTTCGCTCGGAAATTCCTGAACAGTATAATCCCATGTGACTGTATGAAGTTGAGTGTTGTGATATTTTGTGATGAATTTGTATCTGAATGTGTGACTGATTTTATTGAAATGTATAATGAATCATGACTTAGTGATTTTTAATTCAGTGGGGATTTATTTATTTATTAAATATTGGTCGCGGTAGGCCTACAAAATATGCCGAAATGAGTTGCACAGGTGGGAAAGATACCAAATAATATTCCCTGTAAGTAACTAATACTCCCTGTATTGAGTTGAACCGGGACGAATGGAAGGGGAGGCTTATGCCCTGCAGTGTCACAGCTGAGGCTGATGTATGCATGTAATATGTATTGGTCAAAGAGTGTGTCAATAAAGATGCAAATAAGGACAAACCTGTGATGTACCTTTATCATTAAATAATAAATTAAATATTATATTATATAATTAATACTTATATAAGATAATAAATAATAATAATAATAAATACACCCAACAGTCACATACATAGTCCTGACCCCACACTAAGATCGAGTCTTGTGTCGTGGGTATCAGGAACTACGAGAGACTTTTCAGTCTCACAAACACCCAGACCCGGAAGAAATATTTGTGGGCCGCACAAACATTTATCTCGGTGCGGGGATCGAACCCGCGGCCTCTCGTTTCACAGGCGGCGTCTAACCAACTGCGCTAAGGAGGTTGTGTGGATACCTTCACTTTAAATGATACGTTTCAGATATTAAGAATAAACAAACATATTTTTATAATTAAAACATTAACCGACTTTAAAAATACAAACCATGTAATTAACTAATACACTTCACGTGTTTTCATATAGAATAATTTTGGTTATATATCTACATTGATGTTACTGTTTAAAAACCTGTAAGTTTAAAGCTGTGGGAGTAATATGATAAATAAATAAAGTTACAATAACGAAATTTACTTTTACTTGCCTACAGATTAATATGAAAATAAGAGCTTCATATTTATATAATATAGTTAATAGTTAGTAATAATATTTGGCCAGCGATAAAACCAAAATCCGTTAGAAAAAGTATCAAATCGACCATGCAGGAAAAGTCTTGCAAAAGCTTTAAAGCGAAGTGCCCGCAGTTGAAAGTGTAAGAGAACAAGTGCTAGATTCATTCACTCACCAATGTCTGAGCGGCAGTCTGGTGCTGAAAAACAGGCTTCAGTCAGTTAAGCCGTCACAGAAGGTACAAGGTTCGAAGTCAAGATTTAGGAAATATTCAAGAGTAAGAATTCAAGAAAGGTACAGGAAAACGAGTGGTTTGCTTTCAAATTGAAATAGATAATGTAAGTTAGTAGTAGTTTTTGTTAGTAAAATTTGTTAAATAAAATTTTGAGAAAAATACAAGATATGTACAACCTTATGTACTTTTAAAAAACTGGCTACTTGTTTAATATGACAAAGTGACATGTTTTTTAAGTATTAATGCAAATGTAAGAATATAAAAAAATAATGTACTATGTATGATCGAGCAGATTTTCTCCAATCAAATAACAACTATGTAAAATGTACTCTGTGATAACAACAAAATGTACCCACCTAAACCTAAACACACATTCAAAATGTAACACAAAATAACAGAAATAATTACTCAAAAATCACCAAAGCACAATTTAAAATGATTTTATAATTTATACAATTTACCGTCGCGCAGCTAAACATCCGACTAGGCACGTTCGCAAGGGGGTTAACAACTGGAGTCGTATTACCGATCGAACCCTAAGTTGCACTCGCCTAGGGCTTACCCTCCCTACAGAACACTAGACGCGAGAGGAAGGGTTGATCAATTATGAATTCCACTTTACCTGGATTATTTGTGATATGGGTATTTGCGACCGGTGTGGTGAGTTTTTGTGTATTTATGTAGGTAGTGTGATTTTGTGTTGCGTATTGAGTGATGTAGTAGTGAAAATATTGAAATTGCAACTACATTAAGGTTATGGCATAAGTATTTGGTTATATTCAATATGGCATATTTACTTTATTGTACACCAAAAAAATATCAAATAACTTTTTACAAGTGGACTTAATAATTGACATATTTGTATATGATACAGTATTTTTATACTTGCTTCTTAATTATTATTTTTTGATTCACAGTATTATTACTTTTAAAATGTTACGATTGTTGCTAAGCTGATCTGGTGTACATATTTGAGCCACTATTTAGAAGTCGGCCTAGTTGGCACCGGTTCGCACTGTTGAAACTGTGGTCCGAGATTTATAATAATTATGGTTGTATGAAGTTACGGGTGTATTTGTATAATATTATACACGCCAATCAGGAATCACTACATATTAATAAAACAAAGTCGCTTTCTCTATCCCTATGTCCCTTTGTATGCTTAAATCTTTAAAACTACGCAACGGATTTTGATGCGTTTTTTTAAATAGATAGAGTGATTGAGTCAAGAGGAAGGTTTATATGTATAATACGTACATATTATTGTACAGAAATCTATTTGTACCCGGGCGAAGCTGGGCCGAGCCGCTAGTATAATTATAAATGCACTGTTGTGTTCCGGTTCGAAGAACGTCTTAGCCAAAGAAACTAACTACTGGACATATTGGATCTTAACATCTTATGTCTCAGGATGGCGATCGCAGAGGAATCCAAGCATTGCTTTCTAATTCATGGTGTTGTTTGTTTGATTTTGCTGTATATGAACAGCTTTACCGCTTACTATCAACTAAACGGTATGCTCGTCTCGCCAAATATAGCAATAAAAAAACCATTAATCATATTTAGGACGAAAATCAGGTTGTAAAGCTATTGACAGCACGAGTGGTACTTTTCCGAACTACACGCATAGCCTTCTTAATTTAAATTAATTATCATAATCTAAGACACAGGAAGTCAACTGCTATACATAGGCCTCCCCAAAGATCTCTACATCGACCTGTTGGAAGCGGCCTGCATCCAGCAACTTCCTTCAACTTTAGCCAGGTTGTCCTTGTAGGCGGGCGACATTTCGCAGGCAAGCAAAATTTCAAAATTGGAATAAGCAAATTGTAAACCTATTCCAACTGGCTAGTTATCGCATTTTGATTTCGCCCTCCATTGACTGTCGGTGCGTCGGCGCGGCTGTCAAAAGCATAAACAGTTCAATAGATAAATTAAACGAGTTGGCCAGACGCCAGTGGCCACTGGAATCTATCTACACATTAAGTTTTACTGATATCTGATCTGTGCTGTACTCTCTGCCTATTTTGATAGGATTTTGATATCGTGTTTCGTGGGTAGATTGCTTGAAACTTTATAGTTTTTTTAATGCTTCCTTCTTTCTACTTTTATCTTTACCATTCCGTTTTGTATATTCGCTTGATAGGGTATACACATATTACAAATAGTGTCCATATAATAAGCCTTCTCAAAATAACATATAGAATAGAATATTCAATATAGATTATCGTAAAATACTTTTTTTTATTGCAATGAATGACAAGACAATCATGCCATTCGCTTGCTGGTAAGCGATACGACCGCATATTGACAGTAGCAAAATTAAAACACCATGAATTACAAAACAATGTTTGGCATTGCACTGCGCTCGCCATCCTGAGACATAAAATGATAAGTCTCAATATATGCAGTAGTTACTCTGGCTTTAATGTAAAATGTCTAAATTGTTAATTCTTGAATATTTTGCCAATAGCAAAGTCATCTTGCATTTTCTACTCCAATGTCCCCATGCTAAGCAAAGGATTCCCCAAACCCTTCAATTACTTTACAAATGCATATAAATGCAGTAATGCACTAAAGAATTTTATTCATGCAATACTCTCAGACCTTCCTTCTCTGTAAAGAAATATTTAAAATACTGATGCTCAAATTTGAATATGTAGATTTGATATTCGGTGCATTTTCATGTTTAACCTTTATGTTTGGACAAAATGGCTCGGTAAATGTTTGATGCAGAGGGTCACGGGATCTGGATTTGGGACAAGGCTATCCAAGATATTTGATTCAAATTCAGGATAAAGAACTTATATTATTCTTAAACTTCGAGATTATTTCGGTTTAAAATGATTATGAGGAATAAAAATTTATACAATGTTATCGCTTTCAAAGACACTAAATTTAGTCATGCTATTTCTTGTAATTTCTAACAGTAGTATAGATAGCAATACAAATGGGAGGGCAAGAATTTAAAAGCCTCACCTCTAATATTTAACTTATTCTTGACAGAACTGGTGGTAGGTCTCTCATATGTGAGAGGCCATCTGGGTAGGTACCACCGCAATGTCTATTTCTCCCGTGAAACAACACTGCTTAAATGCACTGTTGTGTTTCGGATTGAAGGACATTGTAGCCAGAGCAACTACTGGACATATTGAGACTTAACATCTTATGTCTCAGGATGGCGAGCGCAGTGGAATGTTGCTACTGTTCATGAGCAGTCGTATCGTTTACCATCAGGCGAACGGCTTGCTCGTCTCGCCATTCAATGCAATAAAAAAAAAGAACATTTACATTTTTTCTGGTCTCTGTGATAACAATGTATGTAGTGCAATTGTACTACAGTATGATAGACAAACTGAAGTCTCGGGTTTGAATCCCGGGTCGGGCAAAGTGATATTAGACTTTTCTATTCATTATCAGCCCGGAGTCAGGTATTTGTGCCCGCAATGGAAATATGTTTGTCCCCTTTTACATCGTGGGACGGAACACACAAAGTAAAATGTGGGTGTCCTAATATCATCTCTCTCTACCCCTTCTGTGAGAACGGCGTGAGTTTATGTATGTGTGTCTGTGATAAATAAATCCTTTTTCTTTCTAATTCATGCATCCAGCAGCTATCCTTAAACATCGATGCCAATTGCCAAGATACATAAGAAGTAAGTTTCCATTGCTATTTTGATGTCACGTTATCTCCAAACGATAGTCAAGTCATGGTCACAGTAGCCTGGCACCCGGCCAGTGCACAGCAGTCGCCATATTCCAATAATAATTACCGAATGCATGAATTTATTGGCGTCAGCTTAAAAATATAACCGGTGGTATTTTATGAAAGTTATAACCGGGTTGGGCGACTGAACTGGCAAATAAGAGAGGTTGTTAGATAGGGGTTAGAGGGAAAGATATCTTCACAGTTCTTAAAATATTTTTAAGTTGAAAGAAGTTATAAGAAATTGTTGATGTTAAGCCTGCCTTGCCTAAGCGTAGCCTAAGGTACTTCTAACTAACTTCTTGATAGACGATAAAGGTCGGTGGCTTGCAGTAAAACATAGTACGAGTACAAGTATGAAGTCTGTTTTGCAGTCACACCTGTCACTAATGTACCGATGTAGTTCATTAAAGCTATGCAAATCATATAGGACCATAGAAATAAACTCGGATGACCGTGAGATTATCTTTAGCCCAAATGCGAATTCTCTCGATTATTTTCAATAGCTTGGTATTCATGACTTTATTAACAAACACGAATGTACTTCGGTCTAATGCGACAATTATTTTATGGTATTCGACTAACTTTAAGAGTGAAAAGAATGCACAGAATGATTGAGTCAACTTTAAACTCTTGGACTAACGTTAAACCCTCTCTAATCTGAGTTTATCAATAAGACCAAGAATATAATATGATTAACTCAACTAATTTCTATAGTTGTAAGACTAATTTCTAGCGTTATTTTAAGTAATACCTTTGTTGTACAATAAATTCGGATGACGGATGATAATTGTAGATGTACAAAAAAATCTTCTAGTGTATGATACATTATATGGATACTCAAGTATGTTGTCTTTTGGAAATAAAAATAAAGAACCCTTAACTCCTGTTATCCAGGATAGACAGTATGCAATAAAAACCAAACACTAAATCTTCAGTCTCTGGTAATGTCTTATCTTAAAAGATACATAATGCAGGATATTTCATACATTATTTATGACACAGCGCTACGTGTGCGAAGGCCCCTTCAAACCGCTCTGCTTACTTTGATGTATGGTCGGGTCTGAAGATGACACGATAAGCCGACATTGTTCCACTTCTTGGTACATTGATCGCCTTTATATTTTCGGACCGTAATCCGCTACTGGAAAAAAAAATTGTCACTTTTTTTTGCAACTTTTTCTGTTGCTTTATGTCTGAAATCGCTTAAACTACCACCCGGCTTCGTTTTCGGTAGCAGTCTTGATATACCCTGTATACGCGACCTACCACCAGTAAAACTTGTAACTTGTAAACTATTTAAATTTGTAATTTCCAGATACAAAACTATCGTTAACCATTTGTAAGTGGGTGGCAAACGCGGCTGGGCTAGACAAGTAAACCCCCCACCCCCACCCGTGTGGGGTTAACGGCAGCCAATAATTGGTAGGTGAAGCGTCCCGGCGAGACGGACTTGCAGAGATCGGACGCCTGCGACCTGTGCACCGAATGGGCTGAAGAGTTGTTTAGATAGGTTTGAGCAAACGTTCGGATTGATTTAAGAGGAGTTAACGAGTTGAGATGTATTTTGCTGTAGCTGCTTCGTTTACTTAGTAACTAGCGGCCCGACTCGGCTTCACCCGAGTGCACATAGACTGTTTTTAAAATATTAGATAAATAATACACCCAGCAGTGACATACATACAGGTGGTAGGTCTCTCATATGTGAGAGGCCATCTGGGTAGGTACCACCGCAATGTCTATTTCTCCCGTGAAACAACACTGCGTAAATGCACTGTTGTGTTTCGGATTGAAGGACATTGTAGCCAGAGTAACTACTGGACATATTGAGACTTAACATCTTATGTCTCAGGATGGCGAGCGCGGTGGAATGTTCCTACTGTTTATGAGCGGTCGTATCGCTTACCATCAGGCGAACGGCTTGCTTGTCTCGTCATTCATTGCAATAAAAAAAAAAAAACATAGTCCTGACCCCACATTAAGATCTTGTGTCATGGGTATCAGGAACTTCGAGAGACGTTCCAGTGTCATATACATACCGGGTATTTCAAGACTGCTACCGAAAACTAAGCCGGGTGGTAGTTTTAGTGACTACAAACACAATGAAACTAAAAATTTCACAAAGGAACGCGACAATTTTTTTTTATGATTTTTTAAATGTCGTTATTTTTTGGTGGTAAATCCATAGTTTTTGCTAAAAAAATAATTTTAACTCTTTTATAATTTAGAGTATTTAGGAATAAAAGGGTATACACTATTATTTTAGGAAAAAAATGTTTTTACCACCCAAATATGGCCATAGGAAAAAAATTACATAAAAAACTTTTTTTTGCAACTTTTTCTGTTGCATTGTATCTGAAATCATTTAAACTACCACCCGGCTTCGTTTTCAGTAGCAGTCTTGATATACCCTGTATAATATTGTATCGCATTTGTTTATCATGAATAATGTAGGATTGTAAAAGTGATAGAATTTTTCAAATCAGTCCAGTAGTTTCAGAGCCTATTCAATGCAATAAATCACATCTTTCCTCTTTATAATATTAATCAGTATTATATGTGATAGTACAGATATTGAAAAGCGAAGAGATGTGATAATTACAGTTAGTTTATGGAGTCAAAATCGTATATTTTAACGCGATAAATGTTGATGAACTTATCTCAATTCTGTTAGCAATATCTGGAGACTTACTCGTTAATAGATAATTCATGTATACTTGTAAATCTTCATGGTCGACATAAAAACATATTTATGACCATTTCAAACTGATCTATATTTTTTTTATTGCAGTGAATGACGAGACGAGCATGCCGTTCGCCTGATGGTAATAGACTACAGGCCCGTGGCAAAAAGTGATGGGTCAAATGAACCACAAGGAGACCTATTTAGTAAGATACAGGGGCTTAAAATAATAATATTTAGCACTATGCCGTCACTTGTAAGCTGTCCGTCTGGATGCAGATGAGACTTCAAAAGTACAGCGAGAGGGTGTATATTTTGGTCATATATTTTTGTACGGCATTCCTACCATCGATAGATCCATGAAAAATAATAAGAAAACACGTAGTGCCGTACAAAAATAGTGCGCCACAAATTCAGCAGAACGTTAGATATTCCGGAAATTTTCTTGGTAAATTTGGTCACTTGATTTTATACGGCATCGTTTCCATATAATTTCAATACCTCTTCTTATCCATTATTCCGCAACGCCGTACAAAAACTATGCGACAAGGGAGAAAAATTGGCGGTTGCAACCCACTCCCCTTCAGTGGTCCGGGAGGTGATTTGAAAAAGTACGGCATCGGTTTCATAACATTATGTAGCACTCAAAAGAACTATTTAAGAACATGTCGTCAAAAAAATATAGTTCATTTGAATGTATAAAATCAATAATACCTAAATTTATCATAAATCTGACCTTGAAAGCTGTAAGGTCATATTTCCTGTACGGCAACTACTTTTTTAACATTACATTGCTAAATACAATTGTTATACAGGGTGTACAAGAAAACGGCGCACCTGCCAATATACATTATAGTGTATGGTGAAGGCATCTTAATTAAGACGGATTTGCATGGCGCTAGCGAATATTAAGAAAGATGCCGAGAAAAAAAACACTAACGTTACACATGCTACCCCTTAACACATTACGCTAAAGTGATTGAACCTTACAACTGAACGGTAGACACCCAAAAATAAATAAGCAGAGCTCATTATTTACTTATAAGTCGTGCGATTGTTTACATCACGCTCAGGGTACATAAAAAATATATTAAATTAATACTGCCAACAGTCACATACATGGGTACTAACCCCACACTAAGATACAAATCTTGTGTCGCGGGTATTTGAAAAATAATTATGGTTCAGGGATATTATTTGTCTCGGGGCAGGAACCGAACCCGCGGTTCTCATTTCACAGGCGGTTCTTACCAACTGCGCCACGGAGGCCATCGGTGACTCATATGGGCTGGTTAGTTGTCATTAATGACCACAAAAATAGTTAACTGACCTTGTAATGTAAACTGTAATGACCTTGATAGGCAAGGATAGAAGCGCAGGACCCGTCAAACCCCGCACGAAAACACTATCACAATTTGGTAGCACAAATCACTTTCTTTTTTTTTTTACATTTCACATAACACAAGTTACATCAAAAGCTGTCAAATTGGGTAATGTTCAAAGCATAGTGAAATTAATAAAAGTTACTCAAAATAACTGAAAACGATATGCACACGACTAATACATGCACACGCGATCGCAATCCGAATTCAACTAATAAAAAAACCAAAAAATAACAAAATAATATCTAAGTACCACTGCAAAGCAAAAAAATAATATTTGTTTCATGAAACTTGCGCTTGTTGATTCATTTGCTTAATGACTTGACTAGCCAACAAATCAAAATATATGCATAACATATTGAAGGCGGGCCGCCAAGTACCAAACATGTGGGACCTATGCCTTATATTAATTTAAATATCTATATGTTTGGTACTGGGTGACCCGTCTTCAATATGATATGCATATATTTTGATTTGTTGGCTAGTCAAGTCATTAAGCAAATGAATCAACAAGCGCAAGTTCCATGAAACAAATATTATTTTTTTGCTTTGCAGTGGTACTTAGATATTATTTTGTTATTTTTTGGTTTTTTGTTTTGAAGTCGGGTTTTATTTTTTTATTAAAATTTTTGGTTATTTTTATCTTTTTAGTGTTGATAGGAATCAAAATGAAGAAGATTTGGTCCCCACAAGGAATATCGCTAAAATCGGCTAAAAGCTGCCAAAGTATTGGAGTATTCATATGTTTATTATTTTTTCTCCCCCCCCCCCCTCCCTTTGCCCCTACCCCCTTTTCCCTCCACCACTGTAGCTTAGCTTTTATACTGAATCCAATGCAAAAAGAACCATTAGAATCCTACTAAAGTTTGAAGAGTTCTACCCTCCAGGTCAGAAAATGATCATCAGATCTCCATGTTGTGTTCCTGAGATCAACCTGTCAATACATTTTTTTCCAATGAAAAAAAAATCACTAAAATCGGTTAAAAGCTGCCGAAGATATTAGAATTTACGTGTATTTTAATTTTATCACCCCCCACATATACCCCCCCTCACCCCCACCCCTTTTTTCCTCTCTCACTGTAAATTAACTTTTATAATGAACCTAATGCAAAAAGAACCATTGGAATCCTACTTAATTTTAAGGAGTTCCCCTCTCCAGGTCCGAAGATATTGCTCAGATTTTCACCATATTTTTATGGGACCAAATGAAAAGCATCAGCTTTCAATCAAAGAAAGAATGGTCGAAATCGGTTCACACAGTACAGAGAAACGAGGTATCAAACATAAAAAAAAGCAACATACAGTCGAATTGAGAACCTCCTCCTTTTTTTGAAGTCGGTTAAAAATAAATTGTTATTTTGATTTTTGAAAGATAAAGGCCTGTTCACATTAGATACAAAGCTTTCCTATTTGAGTTCATAATAATTCATCTGAACAATTAGTATTTTTTTTTATTATTTGTTTTGAGAAGGCTTACAGACTAATTACATTATATAAATTTACTCAACTAAGTTGTCTAATTGCTAATGACAAGCCACCACATATAAATAATAAACTAATGTCGACATAATTGAAAAACGAAAAAATTAAACAATATAAATAAGGCTAAGAAAAAAAAATATATATATATATTTCTTATATAATATAAATAAGGCTAAGAAATATATATATATATATATATATATATATATATATTTCTTAGCCTTATTTATATTGTTTAATTTTTTCGTTTTTTTTATATATATATAAAATGAACAAGTATATGTAATAAAAAGTTAAAATAAAAAATACAATTATCACAAAAAAGATTGAAGCTGAACAAATAACTATATAGTGTAGGTATTGAGTACAGCTGTGAGTAAATGCCGTTAACTATACTCATTTATCAAAAAAGGTAGGTTAGTACTGTATCAGCCCATATACGTGCCACTGCAGGGCACGGGGTCTCCAGTGTAGTAAATTAGTAGTTAGTGTTTATTGATTTCACTGATTTTATCTCACAGAAGTCTCATATGCAAATTCTATGCTATAATGGTAGACAACATTTCTCTAGGTATAAGAATTTAGAAGAACTTTTACCACTTTAAAGTAACATTATTTTCAAAATACATTAAAGTAATGTTAAATACAATAATAAACAAAGTAAATAGACAATTTGTAACTGTCTGGATCAGTTGATGACATATTTACATAATATTATAATCTCTTGAGCAAATAAGGACCATTCTATCAGTCCGATAAGATCTTTTTTGTTTTACTGTAACTTTTACGTCGGAGTACTTAATCATATTTAGTTATATCAAGTGTGTAGTGTGAGCACACCTCAAGATGTCGGGCTTCTTTTGCAAAATGCTAAAAGTTACCGACAAAGAAATTGCCGCCTTTCGGCTCGCACTCACAATCGGCGGCGGCAACCTCAAAGGAAAAATAATCGAGCCGCGTTGGATCCGACGAACTACACTATGACCGGCGGCTTCCTTTGACTAATAGGGCCAAATTGGGCAATTATTTTAAAAATCTTATTTTTAAGTTATCAGTGTCATCAGATTATTTTTTCAATTAATATTAATTATTTAGATAATTTAAATGTTATGTAGGTATTACCAAAACTTTTCTAATTATAATTAAATTCGCAATCTTACATGATTTAAGCAATATTTAAGCGATGACCAGTGTGATTTCTTGATATCTTTCAGTTTGGATTTGTGACACTAAGGAAAATAATGACAAACAAAATAGTCAATCCATACACGATGCAACTGCACCTAAAGTTATTATGTTGTTAATTTATTGACGCTTAAATCTAAGTACGTCCCTGTTTAACTGATTTATTTATGTGAAATGAAACAAAAAATATCCTTTTTTGAAGTTAGAGAAGGATAAATTATACCGCTAGAGATTTCATGACCTGCACATATGTAAACAACGGTTAAAGCGAAGTTTAAGAAATTTTTGATGCTGTTAAAAATGGTTTTCGTGGTATATTTCGTTAACCGTTCAATTAACAACGAAACGAAAAAATACGTATGTGTTTAAATCTTGTTCTTCACCCATTCCAACTGGTATTATGCGAAAAAGTGGTGATTAAACTTAAAACTTTAAACGGTCATAACTTCAAAACGGATAGGTATTTTCCAAATATTATTTTTTTATTATGACATTAATATTATGCCCTTGTATCCCACTGAATGCTGAAGTGCGCTATTTATTTGCGCTCCCTGTATAACATTGCCATTCAATAAAAAATGTTCTAAAAGAAATTGAGAGGAAAACAAAATATGTCTTTTTTCAAATTATTTGTAAAGTTTAAAACTATCGTAGATTAATGAAATACAGCAACTTTATGAATATTATTGTTGTTTTAAATAGAACCCAGGTAAATGAATGGAGAAAAAATGATGCCGTATATTTTAATGTAGATCATAACTTTTTGCTGATTAAAATGACACTACCATTTCAGGGGTAACTTTATGGTCATCTGATACTGTACGGCATTAAAATATTTTCGAAGAGAACAAGTGTTAATATGTATAAATCATTACGCCGTCTATTTAAAGTGAAACTGAGTGTATATTGTATTCAAAAATTGAAAACTATCGATCTCAGTATTCATATTCTTGAATAATTTTCGATGTAATATACTTTATACATGGACATTTTTTTTAATTAACTTGTATTCTAATGTTTATTGATATATATACAAACATGAAAAACAAATAGGAACCGTCAACTGCCCTAACTTTGATATTTATGCCTTTTAACGGGAAATAAAGTCTAAAATATGATCGACTTTCATGATATTTACACATATTATCGAAAAAGATGCGGCTGCCGACATGTTCACGGTGGTCGCGGGTTCGAATCCCATGGCACACCTCTGACTTTTCGGAGTCATGTGTGTATTGGTAGTCAATCACCACGCACTAAAACGGCGAAGGAAAACATCACGAAGAAACCTGCATACTATAGCGATTTATAAGAATTTCTATGGTATGTAAGTCTTCCAACACACACTAAGCCAGCGTGGTTGACTATATGCCCTAATCACTCTCAACCATTCTCTCGATTGTAGAGAAGGCCCATGCCCTGCAGGGGGACGGAATATGGGCTGATAACGATCATAAAAAATCCCAAAGAATGTTGTAATTTTTAATTATTTTACTCCATTTTTGTGTACATATAGTTATCGGATTTTTTTATAAGTTAGACAAATTCATGATCTCATGTCTGTGACATTACCTTATGCATTTATTCCTTAATAATTAATTAAACTCTTATGCTGACACAATCTAAAATGTACTTTTTTTTATCAAGATAATACGACACAATTTGCGTGATATATTTTGTGACAATTTGAGGAGGTGAAATTTGCTAGGCAATGTCTGGACACTATATTGCACAATTTCAATAAATATTAATAAATGATTAGGGTAGTCTCCTTAGTGACATAAAAAAATGAAACAAAATATGTAACATCTTATTTCTTTTCCAAAGTATGTATAATAAATTAGTAAAAATAGCAACTAATGAACAAATAAAATAATCTTAATATTATAGCAATAGTACGAGTACCAACACGCACTAGGTCGGCATAGTGGACTATACGGCCTAATCACTCTCAATCGCACTCTAGATTCTACAATCGAGATTACTATTACAGGGCACGGGCCTATTCTACAGTAGGCTCGTGCCCTGCAGTGGGAGGTACTCGTATATGGGCTGATACGGAGTACGAGTTTAATAACTTTTCATTAACCCTATTTCATAGCGACCACTTAACAATATATTCCACATCACAACTTTTTATCAATATGAACATTGAGATTTGTACGGTTTTTTTTTTTTTATTGCATTGAATGGCGAGACGAGCAAGCCGTTCGCCTGATGGTAAGCGATACGACCGCTCATGAACAGTAGCAATATTCCACTGCGCTCGCCATTCTGAGACATAAGATGTTAAGTCTCAATATGTCCAGTAGTTGCTCTGGCTACAATGTCCTTCAATCCGAAACACAACAGTGCATTTAAGCAGTGTTGTTTCACGGGAGAAATAGACATTGCGGTGGTACCTACCCAGATGGCTTCTCACATATGAGAGACCTACCACCAGTTAAAAATTGACTTTTTATGGACTATTGCAATAAAAACAAATAAAGAATCTAAATGCCGTCCAAAAATGTTCATACACACGGATTTTCGAGAATGTTTTTCACCCTACAGAAGTTGAAGTTGAGAAAAAAATTTACGGCATGTGAAAAAATGTTAACTATGCCTAAAATACTTTCAAAATAAATTAATTTCATGTTGCGTCTAATCACCCCCCTGACCACTGAAGGGGAGTGGGTTACAACCGCTGATTTTTCTGCCTTGTCGCATGGTTTTTGTACGGCGTTGCGGAATAATGGATTAGAAGAGGTATTGAAATTATAGAAACGATGCTGTATAAAATCAAGTGACCAAATTTACCAAGAAAATTGCCGGAATATCTATCTTATGACCAAAATATACACCCTCTCGCTGTACTTTTGAAGTCTCATCTGCATCCAGACGGACAGCTTACAAGTGACGGCATAGTGCTAAATATTATTATTTTAAGCCCCGGTATCTTACTAAATAGGTCTCCTTGTGGTTCATTTGACCCATCACTTTTTGCCACGGGCCTGTAGTCTATAAGCGATGAGACCGCTCATGAACAGTAGCAAAACCAAACAACACCTTGAATTACAAAGCAATGCTTGGCATTCCACTGCGCTCGCCATCCTGAGACATAAGGTGTTAAGTCTCAATATGTCCAGCAGTTACTCTGGCTACAATGTCCTTTCATCCGAAACACAACAGTGTGTGTGGTACCCACCCAGGCAGCCTCTCACATATGAGAGAACTACTACCAGTTAATATTATATCCCTTTTGTTCCATACATCTAACGTGTATTATTTCACGTTCATTTCAAACTGTCAGCAGTAATTTGTGAATATATTCTCGTTAATATTTTTCTTGGGCAACAATAGTCGCGGCGCTGATTACATTGCAGTCGAAGAAATGGCCCGAACAAAAGGTGTAAGCGCTCTTCACGACCGCAGTAATTATGCTTAATTGCTTCTCCTAGCCAGTAAAGGATTCAGTTTGGAGTCTTTTTTCTAATTTCTGCTGTTGAGAAGTGTGGAAAAAGGGAATGCAGCTTTTTCTATTAGATTGGTTAGGGTAATGAGTAATTTTGATAACCTATTGGTGATTACTCCATGAACCAATGAATGAATCTAAAACCAATTGTTTGGAGCTGCGTTGCACAATTTTCAAATTGGAATGAAAAGGGAAGGCAATAGGAGAAAGAACGGGGTATTGGACTCTTGGTATTCTCAGTCACCGAAGCAATTTGATTTACTAAGCACGGACTTTAAACCAACGATGGATATTTGGATGTATATTTATGGGACGGGAATTCGAAGGCACGGAATGATATAGATGGGATGATATGGGACAGGGGAGGATCAAATGAAACGGAGTTGTAGTCGAGCGTAGTCTGGTCGGAAGGCTAGTTAATATACATTAAATTACGCACGCGACGCGTAAATATGTCGTTAATTTATCACAGCATTTCCAACCTCTAATTTGAGTGGTAGTGGATTTTATCTGAATGAATGTTTTTCGTGTTTATTCCATCTTTCCGTGGCCTGTTTCAATGTTCAGAAATAAATTAAACATACTTTTTACATCTTCACGAGATGGAAAATGTTCAACTGAATTTGTAATTAATATTTGTGTTTGCAATTTAATTATGCTGAGAGAACTTTGAATTTGTAAAATCATTCTAAAATAATTGTCAAGTGTCAAAAAATAGAAATGCGGTGGCAATATATGAGCTAGGCCTGACTAAAGTTTGCCTGACGCTCCGAGGTGGGACTAAAAAGCAGTCTTTATATAGTGAACAATAAGAGCTAATGGTCTTACAATCGAATATGCCAAAGACTAAATTACTCAAATGACAAAGGTTTAGTAGAGAAACGGTCCCTGACACCGGCCAGGAAACAAGGAAATAAAGAATTTCCTTTGATACAGGTCACCATATTCGTGCTACAAGCGCATTAGTGTTTTACTTTGATACAATAAACACGAAAACAAACTAAACTCAGCCCCAAAATGGTTTCCATTTGCTGAAAACACAATGCATCATTTCTAACAGGCGACGTAGCTATTACCGTACAGCTACATCGTAGCAACGTAGCACTGACGTAGCTCGTAGCCTGTGAGGTAAACCTGAATACATAGTTGTGTTTTTGTTTGTGTCTATTTTCACGGTGTTCTATTTTTGGCCTTTAGGAAACACCTGTATTTTGTGTCCATTCCACAACCAAAACCATTTCGACGAAATTAGGAATGTTTTTTAGCTCAATAAAAGTTAAACTATATTACAATTTGGGTAATAATTCTTTAAATTATATTGACCTGCTGAAAATTCAAAGAATGTGTGAACCAAAATTGGTGTTAAAAATTACCGAATATTCGTTCCAAATTGGATTAACTGTTACCGATAAAATAGTTTTAAATTCTCAACCGGTGAATTGGCAAATTAATAGCCAAAACCGGCCGAATTTAATCCATACTTTCACGGAGACCGCAAATTTTTCAATAACACGCCGCGCTTAAACATTATTTTATATATTATAGGCGTATTTACATTCCACTGTCGTTTTCATTGTATACATTCATTGTGCGTCGCATATTTGTGGAAAATCTGAATATTATGCTGATTTGAAAGTTTATTGTCATTTGTGTTGTCGAACTAATTGAGTAAAGATATACCTTGTAATGAAAGTGATTGCTATATATACGGAAATGCATCTTGGAATTGACAGCCTCCGAGTCACAGTTGGTTAGACGCCGTCTATGAAACGTAAAGCCGCGGGTCGACCCCACACTGAAGGAAATGTTTGTGCACCCCACAAAATTTTTTTTTGGTCTGGGTGTTTGTGAGACCGAAAAGTCTCTCGTAGTTCCTGATACCTATGACACATATACGTGTTGGATAGGTTTTTTATTAAAATACCATTGGCTATCACGCTATGACCTATAGGAGTGAAGCAGTAGTGAAAAATCTAGCAAGTAGGAGGAAATTATATTCGTTTTCCTTGGTCCGATTGACTGATATTCTTAATTAATAGTAGGGATTGAAAATTTGGTCGCTATTTTGAAAAGTGACCGCAATAATAAATATAAATAATGTCGATTGATGGAGTCAATCAATCGCTTGAAGAAGTGTCATTGGAATGCTTTTCGCTTATCAGGTAGTTGTAATTTTGTCGTTCTGGGATAAAAATGTATGCGTGACAAGTTTAAAAGGAAGTGGACAAAAATATTTCCAATTCCTATTATTTAGTTCATGATTAATTCCGTTGCGGCTTGAAGACTATTTAGACGTTCCCGGAGACTCGCCGAGCTTCAATGCTCGGAGTCATTACTTTGCGTGCCACTGTTGATCCTGGCTCACAGGAGTTACAGTGGTGGTTGCGACGGCGGGACAGTCTTCAAAGCTTAAATCCTCCAAATCTGAAGAGTTTTGTCATAGCGAGTAATATTTATCTCAGCAGATACAAGAATTTTATTTTTTGCATGTATACCCTTTTACAATTTATTCATTCTCAACGCTATAGAGGCTTAAATACTTAAAATATTTTAATATTTAATTCGAAGGTTACAAACCCAATATAAAACATTCCATGTAACTTTCTAATCATAGTTCTAAATCTACATTACAAAATCCACTGCCATAACAACTTAAATCGATTAGTGTAACCCAAATTCAAATTAATCTTATACCAGTTAACTCAAACGTTGGTTCAAACCTCTCGTCCAACAAAATCGTACGAAACATAAGTAATCGTAAAAATTAACACGTTAACCCAATTCCGTAATATGGCCTAGGCGGCGTACTGCGTAGTGCTCCGTAGCCTCATCGACGTACTGTGCTACGTAATGTAGCGTTCGTAGCGGTCATAGCGTGAGCTGGCGTAGCTTGCCGTAGCGAGGGTGAGTAATGGTAACCTTTGGAGTACGCACGCGGGGCCACACGTGAGCATTATGTAAGTTACGTGATTAATATTTATTATAAAATATTTTTATATCCATTGCTGGTGTTCTTTAGTTTTGATAAAAAATGATTGGTTTAGACAATTGTGGAAGTGGTTTGCGTTACAAATAGTTGATGTCGCTGAATACAAGTAACACTGGCAGCCAAAGACAAAATGAGTAAGAACAAAATATTTTAATTGAATCGTACAGTGCCCTGAACAGTTATAATATTTTAAATCAGTAGCGAAGAATTCATGTTACTCGATTTCTACCGGCTTTCACTTTGTTATTGATGTATTTTAAAATTTATATTTATTAGAATGCCCACAATGCTGATCTAATGCGTTTTGGTATATTTAATATTTCTTTGAAATTCTGGGGAGAACTTCATACACAGTTGTGCTTACTTGTGTTCGTTTACTAATAAATAAAGCCAATAATTAAGTTAATTACCACGCACTATAACGGTGAAGGAAAACATTGTTTGGAAACCTGCATACCATAGTCTGTATCAGCCCATATACGTCCCACTGCAGGGCACGGGCCTCCTCTACAATCGAGAATACGATTGAGAGTGGTTAGGCCATATAGTCCACCACGCTGGCCTAGTGCGGGTTAGCGGACTTACATACCATAGAAATCTTTATAAATCGCTATGGTATGCAGGTTTCCTCACGATGTTTTCCTTCACCGTTTTAGTGCGTGGTGATTGATTATCAATACACACATGACTCCGAAAAGTCAGAGGTGTGCCCTGGGATTCGAACCCGCGACCACCGTGAACATGAAGGCAGCCGCGTCTAGTCCGTTAACCAACAGGCCACCACGCACTTCACACCATACCATAGTGATTTATAAGAATTTATATGGTATTTAAAGTCCGTCAACCCGCAGGAGCGTGGTGGATTATACGGCCTAACCACTCCCGATTATAGAGGAGGTCCATGATCTGCACTGGGACGTAATTGTCTGATAAAGATAACTAAAATCATATTTAGCAAAGAATACAAATGTAACTTCGGTAACTCAAAGGTATTTTAGGTTCAAATCCACTTTTTTTCGACTTGGATGTCCAATTAATCTATCACTCTCTTATAAACTTAAGCAAATATATTTTTAAAAGTTAAGCTGTGCTGAAAGTTAGGCTGAATGCGGCTCACATTTCAAATGCGAATTCAACAATAGCCACTGTGAAGCCTCTTTTCAATGTCCAGCGAAATTAATCTTCGTAACAGGCATGTACAAAAACTTCGTGCGCCTGTCTTCCACAAACGAAAAATTGTTTGAAATTGTTCTGACAGTTTTATTCAGGGTTTATTTTGTTGAAATATATCGCGTAAGTGTCTGCTTCAAGCAATTGTGGTGGAAGCACAATACACTGGCTACTTTTGTTTCTGAGTAGAGTTGTTTTTTTATGTCAGTGAAATTCGGTAGCCAACCCGTATAAGGCCAGCGTGGTGGACTATATGGTCTAACCACTCTCAATCGTACTCTTGATTGTAGAGGAGTCCCGTGACCTACAGTATGGCGTATAGGGACTGATACAGATATTCCAGTAGAGCTTAAATGAGAAGCTGATAAAAGAGAACTGAAGATCGATGGATTGATATGATGGATGAATTACTATGAAATGTGAATATAAATATTAACCAACTTAGTTTTTTGAAACATGAGCTGTTACTACCAATGCTGAACGAGTAAAGGAGAATTGGCATAAGATATACATTCAACATAATAATTATCATAGACAAAACCTCGGCTGTAGGCGAGGTCAATTAATTTTCATGAATGTTCAGTGATGTTTCTGTGATCAACAGGGTGAAAACCGGTAGTGATCACCGAATGGTTAGGGGCACATTGAATATCAACGTCCAATTAGAAAGGCGCCGCTTGATGAAGTCTACGCTCCGACCTACTCGCGCTCATATCCAAAACCCCGAGAGCTTTCAACTCGAGTTGACAAATCGCTTTGATTGTCTAAAAGAAAACCTTGCAGTGGACGAGTTAAACAGCGGTTTGGTAGAAGCTGTCCATACGGTGGGATCTAAGTATTTTAGACCTCGCCGTAGAGATAGACCACAAAAACTCTCGATCCACACTCTTGACCTCATGGCCAAACGTCGATCTTTGACGCTGCAGTCTTCCGTTGACGCCGAAGCATATCGGCGGCTCAATAGACGGGATCTGGAAGTCCTTGCGACACGATGTCCGTGCTCACAATACTGTGAGCATTAAGGAGACAATTGAGCGGAACGGAGGCTCCAAAGTGTTTGCAAGAGACTTGTCTATTGGGCAAAGCCAGTTGTCTAGGCTGAAGACGGAAGACGGCCGCGTGGTATCGACGAGGGCAGAGGTATTAAGGGAGATCGAGAGGTTCTACGGACAGCTTTACACCTCGGTTGCCGAACCTACTGTTAGCTCGGCCGAAGACCCGAGAGCCGAGTTAATCCGACACTTTAGCGATGATATCCCGGACATCAGCCTGTTTGAGATTGAGATGGCCCTCAAACAACTTAAAAACAACAAGGCACCGGGTGAGGACGGAATCACTTCAGAGCTTCTGAAAGCTGGCGGAACGCCGGTACTGAAAGTCCTTCAGAGGCTCTTCAATTCCGTTCTCCTCGAGGGCTCAACGCCGGAGGCATGGAGCAGGAGCGTGGTGGTACTGTTCTTCAAAAAAGGTGATAACACATTGCTGAAGAACTACAGGCCCATCTCGCTCCTGAGCCATGTCTATAAGTTGTTTTCAAGGGTCATCACAAATCGTCTCGAACGCAGGTTTGATGACTTCCAGCCTCCCGAACAAGCCGGTTTCCGAAAAGGCTTTAGTACCATAGACCATATTCATACGCTACGGCAGGTTATACAAAAAACCGAGGAATATAACTTGCTGCTTTGTTTAGCGTTTGTGGACTATGAGAAAGCCTTTGATTCGATCGAGACTTGGGCTGTGCTACAGTCTCTCCAGCGGTGCCATATAGACTATCGGTACATCGAAGTGTTGAAGTGTATATACAACAACGCCACCATGTCGGTCCGAGTACAGGATCAGAGCACGAAGGCTATTCCACTACAGAGAGGCGTGAGACAGGGAGATGTCATATCTCCGAAACTGTTCACTGCCGCGCTGGAAAATGCCTTCAAGCTCTTGCAGTGGAAAGGATTCGGCATCAACATCAACGGCGAGTATATTACTCACCTTCGATTTGCCGACGATATTGTAGTCTTGGCAGAATCGCTGGAAGACCTTAGCACTATGCTCGAAGACCTAAATCGAGTTTCCCAACAGGTGGGTCTTCAAATGAACATGGATAAAACGAAGATCATGTCGAATATCCATGTTGTGCCCACCCCCATTGGAGTTGGGGGCTCGACTCTCGAAGTTGTAGACGAATATGTCTATTTAGGACAAGTGGTCCGGTTAGGCAGGTCCAACTTCGAGAGAGAGGTCAATCGGCGAATCCAACTCGGTTGGGCAGCGTTCGGGAAACTTCGCGACGTCTTCTCGTCCAAAATACCTCAGTGCCTAAAATCGAAAGTCTTCGATAGTTGTGTGTTACCAGTGATGACATACGGCACCGAGACGTGGCCTCTCACTGTGGGCCTCATTAAAAGGCTCAAAGTCACACAACGAGCCATGGAGCGGGCTATGCTCGGTGTTTCCCTACGAGATCGAATCAGAAATGAGGAGATCCGTAGGAGAACCAAGGTTACCGACATAGCCCATAGGATTGGCAAGTTGAAGTGGCAGTGGGCCGGGCACATAGCTCGTAGAACCGATGGCCGTTGGGGCCGAAAGGTTCTCGAGTGGAGGCCACGTACAGGCAAGCGAAGTGTTGGACGCCCGCCTACAAGGTGGATGGACGATCTGACTAAGGTCGCAGGAAGTCGCTGGATGCAGGCCGCTTCCAACAGGTCATTGTGGAGATCCTTGAGGGAGGCCTATGTTCAAGCAGTGGACTTCCTGTGGCTGATATGATGATGATGATGATGAATTAATTTTAGTTAATTTGCCTCCTATTTGCTACCGGGAAAACCTCTGTTCACCCTTTCTGGGATAAAAGAGTAAGTTTATGTACGTATGTAATTTCATTGTTGTTAAAAATAACAATTACAGAATCTCCGCGTGATGATAAAATAAAAATAGCTGCTTATGGGCTGCATACGTAAAAAATATTCAATACTTAGTTAATGTTATTGTTATATTATTTGGGCAAGGCCTTTGTTCAGTAGTGGACTTTCTGAGGCTGAGATGATGATAATTGTAATTACAGAAAATCGTAAATCAACATATCAACATTACTCACATCTTACGCGAGCATGTTAATCCAATATAATTCCTATTGAATTATTTGAAGGCGTCGAGAACGAGCAATTACAGTGTCAATCATAAAACGTTTTATTGCTACAGTCGAATGGGGAACATAAAGTTTTACCTCCTGTCAGTTTAAGAGAACAGTCGTTAACCTATCACAGGACTTTACAGTCTTAGCTTGAGCTGATCTTTGGACTCAATTTTCAAGTAATTTTAGAGGCTTAAGTACCTTTGTGACTTAGTTGATGAGAGACCAGTCGAAGGTAAAAGTCACAAAATACAGAAAATAAAACAAAAGAGATTTACAGATTTGATGAATCAATAGATGGCTATATCGCTAAGTGCGATCTTTTCTAGACAACCATTCTAGTACGAAAAACTAAAATAATAAGATGAATAATAAGTAGAATAAAATAATAAAAAAAAGAATAAATAATAACATTTAGAAAATTATTAATTGTCCATCAGATATTCTAATATTCGAATGTTTCAATCAGCAATACTCTTAAGCTCTGTAAAGTTGTGTGGTCGGTGTTCTACGATTAAATAAGTAATCTCTGGTTATTATGGTTATGGTAACTAAACTGATCTCTAATTACTATTTGAATATTAATTATTCAGTAACTAACTGCAAATTAATGAAACAAATAAAAGACAAAAGAATCTTCTTTATACCTACAACACGTTCCGAAGCGATTATATTTTAAACGATTCCAGAAACGTCAACCAATATTTGAAAAAAGAATATTTTTATTTTAATCGACTTTCAAAAAAGGTAGAGGTTTATTCGGAATATTTTTGAACGACAACAATCAAATCGTCGATCCGTGATGGAACTGTGAGTTTTTTTTGTTTTCGGCAGACACGTTAGTTGGGATGGAGGTAGACGGGATCGATTCGTAGTGCAACGCACCGCGTCGCCTATATCTATAGGTGTATTATAGTTTTTTTTCTCCCGGCAAGGGCCGTCTGGTTGCATCGATTTTGTAGATTTCAACAAATATGAGTACTTTTAGATTGTTATTATTATCGTTTGGATTGCAGAATTATGTATGATACAGAATATAAAATTCAAAGTGGAGTGAAATTAGTGGTATGCTCCCCATCGAAATTCTGCTTTAATAATTCACACTAGTGTTGTTTTTTTATTTCGAATAAATAATTCCGAAACATATTTATTTATAAAAAGCAGATGTAATAAAAATATATACCGTGTCAATATTAAGTTATATTAATTATTTTGTCCTCTGTTTTGGTATGCAGATCAATTATCCAAATTTAAAAGCTTTTTTCATGAGTTTCGGTGGGAAAAATAATTCATTGCACCGAATGGTAAGTGCAGCGTTCTTCATATACATCGGCGAAAGGCGATTATCTAAATTTGACAGTCGTATCGGCATCGATAATAATTGCTTGATTATGCATGGCTCAATGAAGACTCAGAAAAACAGATGATAGAAAAGGATTAACGATTACTTATTTATTTTATAAAATAGATTTGCCAATATCATTTTGAATTCCGTTAGACATAATTTACTACCATATATTTTATATGGAAAAGTATTGAATAATCCGAGTTAATATTTTATAAAATTTAATGTAAATATACAGTCAATGTTTGTCTTATTTTTAGACACAACAATCTAATTAAATGTCTTCTTTGTGGTAAAATGTCTAAATTTCATAAAGTAGTTAAGAACGTATTCTGTTTATATTTAAGATAGGTATCTAAGTTATCCGCAACTCATAAATGACGTGTACATATTTAAATCGGTATATCTTTAATAAGAATCCTTAATTATAAATATTTCAATTTCGAATGTGTATTCAAATACACGTGTCTGTATTAACAATTATTTAAAACCGCCTATTCAATGTCATTGATCCAATTTTTTATATCAAACTAATGAATAATACATTCGATAAAACAGTTATTCAAACTGTGATTAAGTAACCCCATTAAAATGTTTCGTAATCAGCAATCATAGTTAAATTTTTAATTAACTTTTATAACATTATGTATAGATTACTATCGCAATCAAAACTAAACAATCACGCGACAATCACGCGACTGCCGACGCGCCACTACGAGTATGGCGTACTACGATCGGCGTACTCATGGAATTCTACTCAATTATGTAGATACGGCTATTCACTAGGGACAAATATTTCTAATGCACAGACCTACCGTGATCGGGATCTAGCTAGGGTGTCAGATGCATTGTTCGAACATTGTTCATTGTTCATTGGGACTCGATTCAGGAAAATTATTTGGATATGCTACTCTAGACACTACGGTTTGACGCAGATTTGGTGGGTTGAAACTGAAATTAGGCAGTATTATTAGATTTCTTTGTTAGGATTATTGTAGTAAGTAAACAATATTGTTATCAAAACAGATTAGTTAATTAATGTTTATGTCAGCAATGTACCTAAATGGTGAGTGATCGAACAAATCTGCGCCAAGTGTGAGAGCCACATGCAAGGGTTGTGCGGGCGAGCTCACCGTCGGCATCAGCTGGTCAGTGCTCCTGACGCGCGTCACCTTGTTCTTGTAGATGAGCTTCTTGAGCGCGCGCTCCACGGGCTGGTTCCAGCGCATGAACATCACGTACGCGCCGTACAGCGAGAACAGCACCAGCGCCTCCTGCCAGTAGATCTCGCTGTCGCGGAAGCAGTAGATCAGCACCAGCAGGCTGATCGAGTAGAACGTGCAGTCGCGGAACAGCGGCCACCAGGTGAGCGACAGCGTGGTGCGCGAGAACATGGCGCACGCACCGATCACGAACAGAATGTTGAAGACGGCCGAGCCGACGATCGTCCCGATGCCCACGTCGTCGAACGACACGAACACGCCGATGATGGAGGTGAAGAGCTCCGGCGCGGAGCCGCCCGCCGCCATGAACGTGGCGCCGGCCACGTCGTCGCGGATCGCCAGCCGCTCGATGATGACGTCGAGCGCGGGCACGAAGAACTCGTCGCACACGATGGCGAGCGCCACGAACATGTAGCCCATGCCGACCATGTGCAGCAGCACCGCGCCCGAGCGTCGCTGCTCCTCCGTGAACAGGTCCGTGGGGAACAGCGGCGTCTTTTCTTCGGCGTCGGCGGCGGACGGCGTCGAGGAGGCGAGCGCGTCGAGGGCGTCGAGCGCGTCGAGCGCGTCGGTGGTGTTGGGCTCGCCGGCGCGCGCCGCCGCCAGCAGCGCCAGCACCAGCGCGCCACCCATGCCGCGCTCCCGGGGGCTCCGACCACACTGGCGCGTGCCGCCGCGCGCCCGCCCCACCCGCCACCTCCTCCGCCGCCGCCGGCCGCTCGATAGCGCCGCACTGCGCCGCGCCGCCTCTCTAGCCCCTGCCGGCGACGACCCGCGCCCCGCTCACCGTGCCGCACTCGCACATCACCCAAACCGGTCACATTTTCTCTCGCAGTGCATTCACTTAATGTAATTAAAAATACGCCTTCAGTCTACACTATCGACTAACCCAGAAAAAATACTCGCGGCGTTTCACGAACTAAGATAATGTAAACCTGCCCAGTACCCACATCTCAACCTCTAAAACAGAATATATCAAACAGTGTGCACAATTACTGACTATAATTTTATAATATACCGGGTATCTCAAGACTGCTACCGAAAACGAAGCCGGGTGGTAGTTTTAGTGACTACAAACACAATGCAGCTAAAATTTTCACAAAGAAACGCGACAATTATTTTTTATGATTTTTTAAATATCGTCATTTTTGGGAGCTAAATCCATAGTTTTTGCTAAAATAATTATTTAAACTCTTTTATACCTTAGATTATTTATAAATAAAAGGGTATACACTATTATTTTAGGAAAAAATTCATTTACCACCCAAATATGGTCATAAGAAAAAAATAACAAAAAAAATTGACGCTTTTTTTTGCATGTTTTTCTGTTGCATTGTGTCTGAAGTCGCTTAAACTACCACCCGGCTTCGTTTTCGGTAGCAGTCTTGATATACCCTGTATGTTTTACGGTAGATCCTTCCAAAAAGTACATGTTCAAAAAGCCAGACTTATCATCCCGAGCGGCATGGGAAGGTATTGTGTCTGCAAGTCGTAGTAGTGGATGTACATTAGGTAGCTCCCCGTCTGATGTCCGTTCAATTTGCTGAGCGTACTACGGCATTTCCTGGTATACGCACTCCGGTTCGCCGTACTCAAATGCGTAACTATTTTCCGTAAAACATAGCAAACATAAAGACAATGTTTATTTACTGAATTTTCAATTAAACACAAAATTCCATTCAATAGCATACGAGTAAGTATGTTTAACGGCAAATTAAATCATTCAAGTTTCTTTTTTAACCGACTTCAAAAAAAGGAGGAGGTTCTCAATTCGACTGTATGTTGCTTTTTTTTGTTTTTTTATTTTTTTTTATGTTTGTTACCTCGTTTCTCTGTACTGTGTGAACCGATTTCGATCATTCTTTCTTTGATTGAAAGCTGATGCTTGTCGTTTGGTTCCATAAAAATTTGGTGAAGATCTGATGAATATCTTCGGACCTGGAGAGGGGAACTCCTTAAAATTAAGGAGAATTGCAATGGTTCTTTTTGCATTACGTTCACTAGAAAAGTTAAGATACAGTAAGAGAGGGAAAAGGGGGTGGGGGTGAGGGGGGGTGGGTGATAAAATTAAAATACACGTAAATTCTAATATCTTCGGCAGCTTTTAAGCGATTATAGTGATTTCTTTTTCATTGGAAAAAACGTATTGACAGGTTGATCCCAGGAATACGACATGAAGATATGATGATTATGTTCGGACCTGGAGAATAGAACTCTTCAAAATTTAGTAGGATTCCAATGGTTCTTTTTGCATTAAGTTCATTATAAAAGTTAAGCTACATTAAGGGAGGGAAAAAGGGGTATGGGTGAGGGGGGGGGTGATAAAATTAAAATACACGTAAATACTAATATCTTCAGCAGCTTTTAACCGATTTTAGTGATTTCTTTTTCATTGGAAAGAACGTATTAACAGTTTGATCCCAGGAACACAACATTAAGATCTTATTATCATGTTCGGACCTGGAGAGTAGAACTCCTCAAAATTTAATAGGATTTCAACGGTTCTTTTTGCATTGAGTTAAGTGCAGTAGGTATAAAAGCTAGGCTACAGTAGTTGAGGGACAAATAATAAACATGTGAATATTCCAATATCTTTGGTAGCTTTTAGCCGATTTTAGCGATTTTATTGTCATCGGAAAGAACATATTCCTTGTGGAGACCAAATATTTTTCATTTAAATGCCTATCAACACTAAAAAGATAAAAATAACTAAAATTTTTAATAAAAAAAATAAAAACCGACTTCAAAACAAAAATCCACTAAAAACCAAAAATAAATAAAATAATAACTACCACTCCAAAGCAAAAAAATAATATTTATTTCATGGAGCTCGTGCATGTTGATTAATTTGCTTAATGACTTGACTAGCCAACAAATCAAAATATATGCGTAACATATTGAAGGCGGGTCGCCCAGTACCAAACATATAGATATTTAAATTAATATAAGGCATAGGTCCTACAAGTTTGGTACTTGGCGGCCCGCCTTCAATATGTTCTGCATATATTTTGATTTGTTGGCTAGTCAAGTCATTAAGCAAATTAATCAACATGCACGAGCTCCATGAAATAAATATTATTTTTTTGCTTTGGAGTGGTAGTTATTATTTTATTTATTTTTGGTTTTTAGTGGATTTTTGTTTTGAAGTCGGTTTTTATTTTTGAATCTATGTTTGATTTTTATATCTATGGTGGATTGAAAATAAAAAAAGCGCTAACACTTTACTTTTCTTTTGAAAATGCATATTTTCAATAATCCTTCCTTAACTCTCCCAACATTTTCCTACAAATAAACCTTTGAATTCGAATAAAATTCTAATTTTAGTAAAATTAGGATTCGTGAAAAGGATAGCTCTATAATTTTATTTGATAATTAAATAATTACCCTCGTATACAAACGGCTTAGAAACAATATCCTTGAAATTATTTTTTTGCAACTGAATTTATCAAAGACATTTTATCTATCTATGAGAGTATTTATCTATGAGAGTATTTATCTATTTCATATATATCATTTCACACATGGTGTTTTAATTTTGAATCATGATGTTACGAGAAAACAAGACTTATCAAATACACAGCCCCATGTTTGTTATGTCTCTTTTACATTTAGGCTTATATTTATATTTCAACTGTTCGGGCGTAGCCTGGACTAGATGGCTAGGGGTCGCGGGTCGAAACCATAATAAAAGAAACACCAATCACTTAATATTACATGTGTTCGTAACTGTCGCTTGCTTCTTCGTCCGAAGAAAACATTATAAGGAAAATAGATATTAAATTACTCATAGTATTGTTTGAGAAAACGGTTTGAATAGTTCAGAAAATAAATCGTGATTTTGTGTAGAAATATTTGGCTCGCGAATTTTATTGCCACCTGGATGACGTCAATCATATTTTTGGAAAAGGAAGTCGTTAAGTTTCATCTCATTTTGTTTCAACCACTGCACTGAAGCATTTTTTTAATGAAAGAGAAACCATGGCTGCCTATCAGACTAAATCATCCGTTGTTTTTATTGCATTGATTGGCGAGACGAGCATGACGTTCGCCTGATGGTAAGCGATGCGACCGCTCCTGAACACTAGCAAAACCAAACAACACCTTGAGTAGTTACTCTGACTACAATGTCCTTCAATTAGAAACACAACAGTGCATTTAAACAGCTGTTTGACGTTAGAAGTAGACATTGCGGTGGTACCTGCCCAGGCGACCTCTCCCATAATATGAGAGACCTACCACCAGTAAACCGGTCCTTCCGTGGGGCCTGTATTTTACTGAAGATGTTGATGTGAATTAAGAATGCGAATGAAAAAAAGAGTTGAGGTTCACCGATAGGATTAGATTTCGAACTATTGTACAAGAGAAAGCAAGTTTAAATGGGAATAGTTTAATGGTTTACAGCTATTCAGGATCCAATCAGGTGCAGCCAAACTTAGATTGCCGCTCGTATTTAATTGTATTACAGATTTAAAAAAATAGTTTAATGAAAAAGTGAGTGTCACAAATGCATAGATCTATTTCGATTTACTAGTCTTTCTGGTAAAATTAGTGTAAGATAAGCGTATATTATTCTAAGATTTTCATCACTATACACAGTCAGGTCATAAGTATTGTCACACAGTAAAAACTTTTCTTTTAGAATGCTCGCCACAAAAAAGTTTATTGAATTCTAATTTCGAATTGTTCATGAAAATAAAATTCTTTTAAGAATCTTACTTATTTTTAAATATGGAGTGGACGCTTAAAGATTGGGTTAAGCAGAACCACGGTGAAAAGGGTGTTAAATGAAGACTTAGGGCTTCGGGCATATCGAAGAAAAACAGGACATCGTTTGAATGCTCGTCTAATGGACCTGAGACTGAAGAGATGCCGCGCTTTGTTGAAGCGGTACGTGGGAAAAAAAATATCGGGAAATTCTTTTTTCAGATGAAAAAATTGGTTGGGAGTTTCTTATTGGGGCTTAACAGAAATACATTTTTGTGAGAAAGGTGTAAAAACGAATGCAGTTGTGTATCAAAATACAGTCCTGACGAACCTTGTGGACCCTGTTTTTCATACCATGTTCAATAACAGGCACTGGGTATTCCAACAAGATTCGGCGCCAGCTCATAGAGCGAAGAGCACACAAGACTGGCTGGCGGCGCGTTAAATCGACTTCATCCGGCACGAAGACTGGCCCTCCTCCAGTCCAGATTTGAATCCGTTAGATTACAAGATATGGCAACACTTGGAGGAAAAGGCGTGCTCAAAGCCTCATCCCAATTTGGAGTCACTCAAGACATCCTTAATTAAGGCAGCCGCCGATATTGACATTGACTCGTTCGTGCTGCGATAGACAACTGGCCGCGCAAGGCCTGTATTCCAAATCACGGAGGTCATTTTGAATAAACTTTAGTGTCATAAAATCTATGTTTTGTTAAGTTCATTTTGGTATATAAATGGTTACATAATGAATAAACTTGTTTCAATTATTTTATATTAAACATGTGACAGAATTTATGACTTGACTAGGTAAATGGTTACATAATGAAAAAACTTGTTTCAATTATTTTATATTAAACAAGTGACAGAATTTATAACCTGACTAGGTAATAAGAGTGTTTAGGCTATAGTTCACCACGTTATCCACGGGTTGGCGGACTTTACATACCATAAAAATTCTCACAAATCGCTGTGGTATGCAGGTTTCCTGACGATGTTTACTTCACCGTTATAGTGCATGGTGATTGACTCCGAAAAGCGAGAAGTGTGCCCTGGGATTCGAACCATGAGCTCCATGAACATGTTGGATGTCGTGTCTGGTCCATTTACCAATAGGCCACCACGTCCTTATTATCCCTGTCTGTCCCCCAACTATCCCAGTCTGAATCCATTCATAATTCAGAGTTATATGTCCATGTGCAATTACAACGGCGCTAGTATTTACAATATTAACAGCTCTCATTCACCCAGCTTACACAATCTCTTGCTGACCTAAATAAAACAAAACGTCCCGCGCGGTCGCACGCCCATTTCTTTAAAGGAAATAAGTTTGGTGCTTAATCTTGGTATTTAAAACATTTTTAATGCTACTGAATAACCGTATTACGTTGATGATAACTACCAAAGACTGTGAGGAATGATTTACTGCCCTAATTACGTATATATGAAGTGTTTTTAAAGATGGTAAAGTCACGCTGTTATCAGTCATGACTGACAGCATGAATGGGTAGGCTCGTCCGGGTCAGTAGGTACCATTGTCTCACAGGAGATCTACGTGAAGCGACAGCTTTGCTATCGCGTTTTGTTTGGTGAGTGAGATTGCCCGATGCCCAATACCCCTTCCATTTGTCCTATCCTTGTTCCTTCGCGCTCCCCTCTCGATATGATTGGCAACACATCCTCATGGAAGTGTTGCCAATCAATTCAATCTGTATCTGTATCAGCCCATATATGTCCCACTGCAGGGCACGGGCTTACTCTAAAATCGAGAGTAGGATTGAGAGTGGTTAGGCCATATAGTCCACCACGCTGGCCTAATGCGGGTTGGCGGACTTACATACTATAGAAATTCTTATAAATCAATTCAAGCGTTATAAATATTCATGGGCGGCAGTGATCAGTTATCAGGTAACCTGCTTCCTCGTTTGCCGGACCTATACAATAAAAAAACTACGGGGCTTAACGAGGAATTTTTAGCTGTAAACACGTAAAATATCAACAACTAATATAATATTATAATGAAAATTTTATAAATAATACTAAGTTGTAATATAAACGTGTAATATTATGATATCACTTGGCACTGTAAATATAAAACAATGGGATGCTGTACCAGGGTTATTCATAAAACGTATATAAAGCCGAAAGGGGGAAGCTACACTCATCATAATGAACCACTTTTACTATGGGGCCATCTCTAAAATCACGAAAACAAAATCTAATCTAATCTACATCATCTTAATTTATACGTTTTGAATGTAGGGGATCCTACAAGTACACTCTTTCGGCTTTATACTTTCAATTTTATATACTTTATGACAAAATTTATGTATGAAAAAATATAATACACGAAAAATGTCAGACTATAAATAGGTAACTAATGCGAACTGCGTTGTCAATCCATCATTGAAAGCAGTCCAATTTTTATCCGCTCAGTAATAGTTTAAGCTATCATTAAGGATAATATTGGCTTCGTGACAGTACGGCATAAAATTAACTGTAAATAACGCAAAAAATAGAAAAAGACTCGAGATATACATAAATAACTATCTTCTTTTATTCTGGCATGATAAAATAACCAAAATACCTAATGGTAAAAAAAATTGCAATCCAATAGAGCAGTGGTTCAAAAGGTTACCTGGAAAAGATTGCCTTGTGCAAAAAGACTGCCGATTGTACTTTTTTTTAAATTTAGTTGTTTTTATTTTGTGTTTTTCCTGATGTACAATAAAGAATATATATAAGTCCTAAGGCCTCTCACTGTGGGCCTCATTAAAAGGCTCAAAGTCACTCAACGAGCCATGGAGCGGGTTATGCTCGGTGTTTCCCTACAAGATCGAATCAGAAATGAGGAGATCCGTAGGAGAACCAAGGTTACCGACATAGCTCATAGGATTAGCAAGTTGAAGTGGCAGTGAGCCGGGCACATAGCTCGTAGCACCGATGGCCGTTGGGGCCGAAAGGTTCTTGAGTGGAGGCCACGCAAGCGATATGTCGGACGCCCGCCTGCAAGGTGGACGGACGATCTGACTAAGGTTGCAGGAAGTCGCTGGATGCAGGCCGCTTCCAACAGGTCATTGTGGAGATCCTTGGGGGAGGCCTATGTTCAGCAGTGGACTTCCTGTAGCTGATATGAAGTCCTAAGGAAATCACAGGAGTACGCTGGCAAGGTGTGCCTAAACCCTCAATATTCCCTGGCTTCGACCGAGTGGTAGACCAAAGTAGCGCTGGCTACATGCAGGCAAGGAAGATATGAGGGTCAACGGCCTTACTATTGATGTTGAAGATCGACAAATGGCAAGACAAAATAACCAAAATACCTGATAGTAAGAAAATTGTAATGCAATAGAGCAGTGGTTGTCCCAAAGTTGTTTCCAAAAATTGACCCATCTAACAAAACCATCCAAATTCGGGTCTAAATTTTGGCCGTTATTAGGGGGAAAACGTGTTTAGGCCATATAGTCCAGCTAGCTGGCATATGCAGGTTCCCTCACGATGTTTTCCTTCACCGTTATAGTGCGTGGTGATTGACTATCAATACACACAAGTCACCAAATATTCGCTCCCGATCTACCAGTGGATCGTGACCCATAGTTTCGAAAACGCTGCAATAGAGCATACTTTGTTAAAGATACGTAACCTTTGTGTACAGAAGTCGCCATTAGTACCATAATATTATATTATATACCACTAGGCACAAGCTTTAGCCATCAAACCATCGGACGTGTGTCGTCGGCTCGATTGCCAGACCTATGGAAAAAACCTTTGTTCGATCCTGCCGTATTCATTTGATTTCATCCACTTTCACCAACCTTTTCATGCATTCTCGTCGACTCAGAGTGCTTTTGACCTGAGCGTTATTTGTTCAATAATAAATACACCCAATAAATATGGCCAACAGTCAGATACATAGGGGTGACCCACACTAGGATCGCGTCTTATGTCGTACGTATCAGAAACTCCGAGACCCTTTTCGAAACAAATATTTGTGGATCACACAAAAATTTGGTGCAGGGATCAAACCCGCAGCCCCTCACATCACAGCCGGCGTCTAACCAACTGCTGCAACAGACGATAACTGAAGTTGTAAATATATTTAATCATTTTGCTTTGTCTGCATGTGTCACAAAGCTTTCATTTTGAGCCACAATTATGTATATAGACCAAGAATATAGACAGTCCAAACATCAAAATTCCATGTGAATTATATAATAACGATCAAACCTGCTTACCGAGCTATAAACTTGCTAATTGGCATTAGACTTCGTCGAAAGTAGTTTAGAACCTGTGTGCATTGTTAGCGGATTGAAAAAAGCCTTACTAGGCTACGTACTAAACGCTGTTTTGGTAAAATTATTTTGTTGTGACTGACGGCCATTCTCTTTAATCTATCTTTAACAAGAGATTTCATTAGATATTTTGACACATTTTATGTTTCGTTTAACAAAATTAAGAGGTATAGATATGATGCATATATTTATAGACAGCTTGGTAAGATAAATATATACTCATGTATATTTTAATTTAATAAAGCGTGGAATTGTACCCACATAGAAATGGTAGCGATTTAAGCCTTTTGTTTGTTTGCCTGCCTTAAGTAATAATAAAATATATTTGAGATGAGATTAGAAAATTCCCCGAAAATAACTCATTGGTATACTTAAACTAATTTATTATGTTTTTCAAGAAGCAAGTTTAGTATCATGAATATACTTGGAAAAAAGGAGTCTACGTCTTACTTTATTTCGCAAAACCTGTTATGTAATCGCCTTAAACTTGAGTATTCCAGATGTTGAGAGAACTGATTCCTTTGTTTCCAACCACATGATTCTTAAATTAACCACAACCGCTGGAAGTTTACTTACTTTTAGAAATACATTTGATGTTTATTCATGAATGCTGCTTCGTACAGTATATAAGAGCTCGTGAAAAGTGGGCTTAAACAAAGTGCATTTTTTTACATGCATTACCACTACAAGCGTGGCTAAGTAATGTATTAATTTTCACAAGAATGGAGGAAGAAACGGATCAGACGGGGTTGCCTACATGTTTACGATGGTCTTGAGTTCCAACCCCAGGGCTCACCTCAGTCTTTTCGGAGTCATGTGTCATGTGTGCATTGATAGTCAATCTTTCTATATCAAATCATATACAGTCGCACTGCAGGGCACGGACCTCCTCTACAATCGAGAGTACGATGAAGAAGGGTCAAGCCATATGATCCACCACGCTGCAGAGGAGGCCCGTGCCCTGGAGTGGGACGTATGTATATGGTCTTACATAGTCACACAAACTTCAATGTTATAGTATAACAGGGAACTAAAACAGTATAACATATAGTTCAAAAAAGATCTGACTTTTGGCTCGAACCCCTACTGATAGCGAACAAAGGCGTGACAGTTGATATTAATGTCTCACCAGACGTGGAGCTTCCACTAACACTGTCTATCTTTCAAATCAATGACTTAATCTCCATCGACTGCTTATCGACAAAATGCATTGTTATGCAGATAGTACGAGTGATGCAGCATCAGCCAGCGCAGTGCCTCTCGAAGTGTGGATAAAGAAAGTTAGAAAAATATCACAAATAATGTTTATAGTTAAGACATGTCAGGGTATTACGTTAAAAGGAAGCCGGGGCAATACAGCTTGCCAAAATTTTGAGTAAATTGAAATCGTTTTTAAGGAGGACAGCATATTGGCAAATGATAAGTTTAAAATTTCTAAGTGTTCAATCGTTTCTATAATATACTAGAATGTTCCGAGGAATTGTCTAAGTTGATACGCTTATCAGCTCTCTTTTGTACAGACATCATTACAATTCACAGTAGTGATTAGAATCCATCCATAAAATAATTTAAAAGGTTTTCCACCATGCAATCTTATAAGCGAGGATCGTTGACCATGTACTATCAGGTAGATCGGAAGATGTGTAGGTATATAGATTTCGAAACCAAATAAAAAAATGACTTTTAAACTAGCTTTATGGTAGTTTTAGAGTAATTAGCTGGAAGTTCTATTTTTATATTCATTTTCAAGAAAATCTTATTGATTTATAATTAATTTTTATACCTTATAAAAGCCATAAATTAATTATCTCTAGCAAATCTGAAAAAAATCTAAGGTAGGTAACAAGGCTCTACGCTTTCAGTTCCTTTGTTTATTCAATGCAAAAGAACGAATGGAAAAGTAATAGATAAAAATTAAAAAAATAAATGTCATTGACCGAGTTATGAGTATCACACGTAGGGTTTCTTATTGGATTATGTGGTGAAAATTGGTTTTTGTGTTCATTTTGTTAACTAAACATAATCATTAAACATCAAAATGTGGTTGGACGAGGCGGACGGTTTTGCGGAGATATTTAAAGGCTATTTGCCTTATTACCTTCTTGTTGCTCTACCTATTTTTATCATAATGTCTCCAGTGAACCCGGTTGCAGCGTCTCACGAGTTTTCCGTCTATAGAATGCAGCAATATGATCTTCACACCGTGCCCCATGGTAAGATAAATTTGTTTTGAAAGTTTTAATTTATAAAATTGAATTTGGCGACCTATAATTTTGAGGTTATGTTGAATTAAGAATTGTATGTGTTTGGTTTGCGATTAGTGCCTTATCTTTTTACGTTTATAATTAATGTCTCATTTTGTATGGTAAACCATAAACCTCTTCAAAACATTCTGATTAATTTGAAAAATATCCTTGCTATTTCTTTTGAGTGTCAAAGAATAAGGTCTTTCTTTTTCTTTGCATAGATTATTATAAAAATTGTAGCATTTGATATCTATTACATTGTTAAGGAATAGAATATGTTATCATCAGGTAAATGGCATGCTCCTCTCGCAATTTATTGCAATGAAAAATATTGGTCACAGTCTCTTCTTCAATACTATTTTTGTTAATGGTTGGAAATGAGAAAATAATGTTCAATAGACATGAAAATCTCAATGAAATGATTTGTTCTAAGTAGTATGATAATAAAAGTTCAGGATAATAACATGTATGTTAAGAAACAACTTTATAATATAAACATAATACTGCATTACTCACTTCTGTATTAGTATGTATGGCTTGAATTTGAGAATTTGTGTGTCCAACATAGCAGTGAGACCAAAAACGGTTAGGAAGCTACCATCATGATCAATTCTGTACAAATACACCCAACAAGTCACATACATAGTTGACCCCACACTAACATATAGTCTTGTGTTGTAGGCATCAGATAGTGCGGGAGACTTTTCGGTTTTGCATTTGTATCAAGCATTCTAGATTTTATTCATAATATTGGGTGTTACAGCCTTATTTTCTTAAAATTACTATAATTATATTACCTTTATGATTTTACTATTTGTTGGTAACAGCTAGAGTAGATAAGATTAGTCTTCTGTAACAAAGTCCTTAATCTATGCTATACAAAAATCCATTCAGTAAAATCTTTCTCGAATTTACTAGCATACTGATACAATAATGGAATGTTATTATGTTTCTCTAATTGGATTATGGTATTTCTCAAGAAGACTGTTTAAGGTTGTTTCATAACATAACATGTGACTTTGTACATATTTAGATAGCAATGTAATGAAAAAAAAAAAAAGAAATCACACAAATGGCTAATTTTATGGTTGCTAATTTTAAACATCTTAACATCAGAATCATATTGTCTATTAGTTCTCTTTATTATTTCTGGTAAATATTTGAAAACAACACTTAGTTTTAAAATATGATCTTCTACTACTACTAAATTATTGTGCTTATTCTTAAGCAAATCCTTCTTCTTTAGGCTCTTGAGTTTCCTCGGACCATATTTTTACAATTCATTAAATATATGATTGCTTATTCCTGTAAAGTGATAAGACCGCTATTTGTACTCTTTTTTATTATTATTTCTGTATAGTTAAGTTGTTGTTGTGTGTGTAAGTGTGTGCGTGGTGGCCTGTTGGGTGTGCGTGGTGGCCTGTTGGGTGTGCGTGGTGGCCTGTTGGTAAACGGACTAGACGCGGCTGCCAACATGTTCACGGTGGCGGCGGGTTCGAATCCCAGGGTACACCTCTGACTTTTCGGAGTCATGTGTGTATTGATAGTCAATCACCACGCACTAAAACGGTGAAGGAATACATCGTGAGGAAACCTGCATACCATAGCGATTTATAAAATTTCTATGGTTTGTAAGTCCGCCAACCCGCACTAGGCCAGCGTGGTGGACTATATGGCCTAAACACTCTCAATCGTACTCTCGATTGTAGAGGAGGCCTGTGCCCTGCAGTGGGACGTATATCGGCTGATACAGTAAAGTTGTTGTTATGTTTGTGTACATGTTAAGATATAAATAATTAAATAAATAATATTATAAAATTAATTTTCTCATTTGCGAAAGGCCGCCTGGGTAGTTACCACCGCAATGTCTATATCTCCCGCCAAACAGTAGCCAGAGTAACCACTGGACATATTGAGACTTAACATCTTATGTCCCAAGATGGTGAGCGCAGTGGAATGCACAGCACTGCTACTGTCCATGAGCGGTCGTATCGCTTACCATCAGGCAAATGGCGTGCTCGTTTCATCATTCACAGCGATAACAAATTACAAAAGTCCACCCCGTGACCATGAAACTTGTAAAGTAATCGAAACATCGGGAAGTCAAAAATGTAAAAATTAAACCAAATCCGCGATAAAATCCGTAAATAATAGTTTTATTTCAATGAGTAACATTCGCGTACACCTAAGAAATCATCAAAATTACAACAGCCCAATCATATTTTTTCAGGATGCCGCAGTGCCACATTCAATCTGGAAGGTCGTTCCCTGACTTCATGGAGCACTTCTCGCCACTGCGTGGTCGCTCGCATCCAAGACATCACGATAGAGCAGTTCCTGGAGATCCGCAGTAAAGCTGGTGCCTTGCTGCTCGTCTTGCCTCAGAATAATACTGAATTGACTCCTGAGGCTAAAGAGGTGGGTATTATTACGAATATGTAAAGAAATGTAGCCTGTTCTTTAAGCTAAATTCACCATTTCATATAAAATGTTGCTTCTAAATTCTTGGTCAAAAATGCATTTGATATTTTTTAGAACTACCAAAATCCCACCTTGAATAATTACAAAAAAATACATATTAAAAATAAACATCCGATATAAGTACAAGATCAGAGTACGAAGGCTATTCTACTACAGAGAGGCGTGAGACAGGGAGATGTCATATCTCCGAAACTGTTCACTGCCGCGCTGGAAAACGCCTTCAAGCTCTTGCGATGGAAAGGATTCGGCATCAACATCAACGGCGAGTATATCACTCACCTTCGGTTTGCCGACGATATTGTAGTCTTGGCAGAATCGCTGGAAGACCTTAGCACTATGCTCGAAGACCTCAATCGAGTCTCCCAACAGGTGGGTCTTAAAATGAATATGGACAAAACGAAGATCATGTCGAATGTCCATGTTGTGCCCACCCCCATCGGTGTTGGGGGCTCGACTCTTGAAGTTGTTGACGAATATGTCTATTTAGGACAAGTGGTCCGGTTAGGCAGGTCCAACTTCGAGAGAGAGGTCAATCGTCGAATCCAACTCGGTTGGGCAGCGTTCGGGAAACTACGCGACGTCTTCTCGTCCAAAATACCTCAGTGCCTTAAATCGAAAGTCTTCGATAGTTGTGTGTTGCCAGTGATGACTTACGGCACCGAGACGTGGCCTCTCACTATGGGCCTTATTAGGAAGCTTAAAGTCACTCAACGAGCTATGGAGAGGGCTATGCTCAGGGTTTCCCTACGAGATCGAATCAGAAATGAGGAGATCCGTAGGAGAACTAAAATAACCGACATAGCCCACCGGATTAGCAAGTTGAAGTGGCAATGGGCAGGGCACATAGCGCGGAGGTCTGATGACCGATGGGGTCGGAAAGTGCTCGAATGGAGGCCGCGTAGCGGAAAGCGCAGCGTAGGACGTCCACCCACACGATGGTCCGACGACCTGGTAAAGGTCGCGTGACGTCGCTGGATGCAGGCTGCCTCCAACAGGTCTCTGTGGAAATCATTGGGGGAGGCCTATGTTCAGCAGTGGACTTCCTTTGGCTGATGGATGGATGGATGATCCGATATAAGAACTTTTCAAGTATTCCCAATTTAGGCAAACCATATCTCTCTGTTTTCATACAATCGGAATTTCACAGAAGGAGACGGTGACAAATATTAAGAACACACATACTGCTTCTTGCTTTTAATTCACAATTGAATTACTTATGGACTTTTTAGTACTATAATCTATTCACCAACATTAATAAATATTTCAATTCCACCAGCATATTCAGCTGCTAGAAATAGCGATGACACAGCAGGAACTCAACGCTCCAGTGTACTTTGCAAAATGGACTCCTGAGTTTGAAGACATTCTGCGTGACCTCCAGCACAGTTTTATCACTGATGAAAGGTCTGGCACTGCGTTAGAGGCCATGATGAACACCGTGTCGTCCAATGGATATCAGATTGGTGTGTATTGTAAATGGAGCATGACTGATAACAGAAGTTTGAAGATTGTGTTGAGATAAGTTGTGTCTCGCATTATATTGTTTGAAATTTCTCTTTTACCTGAGTTGTAAAGGAAAAAATCGTCAAAGTCCAGCGAAATTGTCTAAGTTCTCAATCGCACTGCCGGTTTTCAAAAATCCTGAATTGAAAAAGAAAATTAAATAAATCCAACATAGTCTTATTTTTTTTACAACATTCTTGACTTTCTTTTTTTCAAAATTTGATAAAGAATTATACTGTGCCAACCTCAAATTTTGAAGGTAAAAGATAAGCCTTCTCAGGCCTACTGGTTTTGTCACAATAATTCTTAATAGATAACATATTCTTCCCTACAGTGGTAGCCGCGTCCACACCCCACAAGTTGGACTCTAAACCAGTGACTCTGCATGGCAAGTTGGTTGGACGATCGGGTTCAGCTCAAACTATTGTTATCGCTGCGCATTATGATTCGGCGAGTATTGTGCCTGTAAGTTAATACCTTTGTTAATATCCTATTTTTAAAAGTTACCAATTATGGCCTACAAAACTTTTAAAATATATTAATGCGGTATTCATTTTATTGTTACTTCAATCAACATGAACGAAGTCGGAAAAGTCGTAGTCGAAAATCGTATTTGGGCTGGCGATGAATCTATACATATAAATAAAATTGAAGTGTCTGTTTTAAGAGTGAAAATAAAAAAAAATGTCCTACTACATATCGTTATATACACGATATATGTGCCGAAAATAGTCTGTCTGTCTGTCTGTTTGTTCCGGCTAATCTCTGAAATGGCTGGACCGATTTTGACGGGACCTTTTTTGTCAGGTAGCTGATATAACAAGGAGTAACTTAGGCTACATTTATTTTAGAAAAGTTATTTTCTGTCTGTTTGTTCCGGCTAATCTCTGAAATGGCTGGACCGATTTTGACGGGACTTTTATTGTCAGGTAGCTGATATAATAAGGAGTAACTTAGGCTACATTTGTTTTAGAAAATTTCATTTATTTAAAAAAATAACTTAAAAAACTAATTAACTTTTTTGTTAAACTCCACGCGGAACGAAGTCGCGGGCACAGCTAGTATAACATAAATAACTTGCGGAGTGCTCCTAGGTATTGTTTGTATATGAAAACTAAAAAAAGGATTTTCGACAAAGTAATAACTCCGGATTATTTTAAATTTATTACCATGGCGCTTGGGAACATAGGGATTAAATGAAAAACCATGTATAAATTTCACCTGGTATACTATTAACTAACCCCCCCCCCTCCCCTTACCCCCTACAGGAGCTATCCCAAGGCGCGGACTCCAATGCCTCAGGCGCGGTGGCACTACTGGAATTAGCGCGCGTGTTCTCTCGCCTGTACTCGAGCGCGGCGACACGCGGGGCGCCATCTTTGTTGTTTGTGCTGACATCTGTCGGACACTCGCTCAACTACTTCGCTACTAAGAAGTGGTTGGAGGAACAGCTGGATTCTACTGACGCTTCTTTGTTGCAGGTTGGTTTTGTATTGTATTATCATTGAACATTGTTTTTGTATCATTAGAGAGGATCCAATGTTTGTTACTCAGGCTACAATGTCCTTCATTCCGAAACACAACAGTGCATTTAAACTGCTGTTTGGCTGGAGAAATAGACATTGCGGTGGTATCTACCCAGGCGGCCGCTCACATATGAGAGACCTACCACCAGTTTTTTTTGAGCGTTGTATTATAGAAATTTTATTGCAGTCTGAAATTATTATTGACACTTCACTAAGGAACAAATTAATTTAAGGAATTCAAGGAATGAAGTCAGCAGAAAATAAAACAAAAATAGATTGTTCCTATCACTTTAATATTTCTACTGCAAGTTTTAATTTTTAAGAGCTTATCTGCTAACTTTTCAAATGAGTTAATAGCCACCAATAAACAATTTCAAGGTAAAATAATTAGTACTAATTTTAGAAAAGGTTGTCATCTAGGGATTTTTTTCCATCATTAAAAGTACAGTACACTTGAACAAAGAAAAACATTTTGTACTTTCTTGTACTATGTCACTCCATATACGACCCACTGCAGTACACGGGTTTCCTCTACAATCGAGACTACGATTGAGAGTGGATAGGCCATGTAGTCCATCACACTGATCCAATGCGGATTGGCACATTGTACTTAAAATAATTTATCTCGAATATATCATTATGTGAACTAAATAGGCGAAATGTGGGTGTCCTGGCACCTCTGCCTACACCTTCTGGGATATAGGCGTGAGTTTATATATGATGTATGTGAACTAAATAACCATTTCCCCCCACAGGACGTATCATTCGTAATGTGCCTAGACTCGGTGTCTTCATCTCCGTCAATAACTATGCACGTATCCAAGCCGCCGAAGCCTGAAGGTGCAGCGCACTCGTTCAAGTCACGTTTGGGTGCTCCCATCAACCACAAGAAGATAAATCTGGCTGACGAGCTGTTGGCGTGGCAACACGAGAGGTTTAGCATACGGAGGATGACTGCATTTACGCTTAGCTCATTACAGGTATTGTAAATCAAAATATTTAAAAATAAAATTTATATATCCAAAGTCACAGACAGAGTCCTGACGTCACACTAAGATCGAGTCTCGTGTCGTAGTTATCAGGATCTACGAGAGACTTTTCGGTTTCACGATATTGTTTTGATTCTTAGGATTTTTAGGTTTCTGTACCTAAAAGTTATAACGGGACCCTATTACTAAGTTCCGCTGTCTGTCAGCAGGCTGTATCTCATAAGCCTTGATAGCTAGAACAACAAATACTAAAAATAAAAATATTAAAGGGGTCCCCATACACTAAACGTGTTTTTTATATTTTTTTGCGCGATATTAATAACCGTAACAGGTAAACGGTTATAATTTTCACAGAATATTCAGTTGTATATTACCTTTCAAAATAAATTAAATATTAAAGAGGGCTTCCATACAACAAACGTAATTTTTAGGGTTACTTTTATAGATGATGGCACAAAACCCTTCGTGCGCAAGTTCGACTCGCACTTCGCCGGTTTTTACCTATTGTTTGTGAAGGTTAAAAAGTGTATTCATACTTTTTTACCCTTCTAAGACCAAGACTAGTGAAGCTAAAATTAATATGTTTTTGTAGAGTCACAAAGACCCAGCACGCAGCACAGTACTGGACGTGCCGACAGACGCCGCTGTCACCAACTTGGCCGCCAATATCGCCACCACAGCCCGCGCCCTGGCATCACACATATACAACCTTACTGATGAAGTCAATGACGAGGACTCGCTGATGTACGATGAAATGTTGGTAAGTGATATAAAATTATTTATTTTATTGAATAATTTAAAAAAAATTAAACGTTTTAAATAATATCCGAGCATAAATGGCGGCTGTTTCGCTCAAGGCTATGTCTTACTGACTACCATGGGATGGAGATAAGGAAAAAGAGATCAGTCTGTAGTGTGCAATTAGAAGAAAAATACCGACATGTAAAGATAGTGCCAAAATCAAAATACTAATATGGACTTCAGCCTATTGGCCTATAACGACGAGCGATATGTCAATTGAATGCTTTCAATGTCAATTGAAAAAAAAAATAAAGCAGTGGAATGCCGAGTATTGCTTTATAATTCATGGTGCTATTTGGTTTTGATACTGTCCATAAGTGGTCGTACCAATTACCATCAGGCGATTGGCATACTAGTGTTGCCATTCATGGTAATAAAAAAGTTATCTATTATTTGATTTGTTTTAGAGCGTGGACGAGGCGGCAGTGAAACATTGGTTCAACTATTTATCGTCGCAGCCAAGAGCGCCACAAATCATAACTACTACTGCGCCTAATGCTGGTAAAATATTTTTTTATTGTAATGCAAATCTGCCATTTACTTGTATCAATTTAGTATTGTAGATCCCACGAGTGGGGCCTTTGAAAAATTACGGCAAATCAATAGTTGAAGAATTTTAGCTGTAGGAGCAATAACAATACGCAAACGGTGCAACATTGTCAGTTATGCATCAATTGTGAAGGTTGGAAAGTTAAAAAAACGTCACTTATATTGGCGGTAGGTCTCTCGTATGTGAGAGGCCGCCTGGGTAGGTACCACCGCAATGTCTATTTTCCCGCCACACTGCAGTTTAAATGCACTGTTGTGTTACGGATTGAAGGACATTGTAGCCAGAATAACTACTGGACATATTGAGACATCTTATGTCTCAGGATGGCGAGCGCAGTAGAATGCCAAGCATTTTTTTTTTTTATTATATAAATCACAAAACTGGTGTACAATCTTACATGTTAAACAAAAGATAACAAAAATAACACCTGATTAGACTGACTAGATGTGAATCCTACATGCATTATTTATAGACACTTTGAATAATTATTTAGATATTACTATTCTGACTATTCTATGTTAAGAAAATTAAGAGTTATTAATACTATTATAAAACAAAAATAAACGAAAGAACCACAAGAAACTGAAAAAACCTAATTAAGTAATTAATTTACTGAGCTTTGACTTTATTGAGGCTACAGAACCAGTAAAAATATCAATATCGTTACGAACATAGTTGGCAAAAGATAACATACGAGAAACGGGTGAGAAATAAACTAAATTTGGTCGACTATAAGGTAGAACAAAAGTTTTTCTATTTGATAAGCGGCTACTAGAACGCGGAATACAAAATCCTATTGATTCTAGGAGTTCTGGGGAATCTGTGAGATTGTTAATTAGTTTTAATAAAAATAACAAATCCAGACTCTTCCTACGGGCCCATAAAGACTTCAATTTATAGTGATTCAAGCGCGATTCATATGAGTTTAGAGAACGACATCTGTTTTCTGTGTAACAAAGTAGATATAAAAGCTGTTTTTGGACACGTTCAATCCTATCTGAATGTACTTGATAACACGGATTCCATACTGTACTACAATATTCCATTATACTTCGTATAATGCTACTATAGATACAAATGGTCAGATCAGGCTCTTTGAAAATCTTCATTTCCCTAACTACAAATCCTGCCAGTTTCATACCTCTTTTGATGATCAAATCATAGTGATCATTTCTTTGTTCAAGCATTTCTTTGTTATTCAAGGTGCTTAGTTTGCATAAACTACTATACATGAGTTTTCATATCGCTTACCATCAGGCGAACGGCAGGCTCGTCTCGCCATTAAAAGCAATTTAAAAAATCCTATAATGTTCAATAGATTTATGATAGTATATTTGCAGGAGTGACGGGCGCGTTGGAGCGAGCGTTGTCCCGCTACATGGAGGTGACGACGAGCGTGCACGTGTTGGACAAACGCGAGCCGGAGTACACGCTCTACTCGCCCACTAGTGCTGTACTATACGTGTATAGGTCAGTTGTTCATAAATCCACACCATATAGGTTACCACAATAAAGGTTGTCTGGAAGAAATAGCCGATAGAAATAGTTAATTTCAAATTGTGTCTGAAAAATGTAATATGTTAAATAATATGTTTATGTAGTATATTATTATATTGATATTATAAGTAGTCTATTTAGGTTTATTAAAAGTTTTTTTTTTTCATTTTTAAATTCTGTTTTGTTTCTTTGTACTCTTTTTCGCTATATCGTGACCACCCATTTCTTCCGTGCTTCCGTTCATTCCAGTCCATCTTAAGGTTGTCTGGAAGAAATCGCTGATAGCGATAAGACCGCCGCTTGTTACACAAATATAAGCGCTTTGTTTTAAAATGTTTTTTAAGTTGTGTGGTGTACAATAAAGTATTAATAAATAAATAAATATCATTTGCTAATAATGAATGCAAGCAGTTGAGTTCGATTCTACCCTTTTACTAGATTGCGGTAGCATTTTATGGAACTACGTAAAAGTTTAAAGTTGTCTATTTTCCCGATCCTTTGCTTTCCCAAAGTCCATTCAAAAACAAACCATATTTTCGTAACACAAAAGCATTTTATCGACTGGCCCTTTACTTTTTCACAATACATCATATTTTTCATAAGAAACATTTTTCCTTCCAGTGTAAAACCAGCAGTATTTGATCTCATACTCACGCTGGCGATCGTCGCCTACCTCACCGTGGTGTACTTCGCGATACAACTGTTCCCGCGGTTCTATGAAGAATACGCCAAGTTCGTCACCGGCAAGGCCAAGGTTCAATAAATTAGGTAAGAACTGTGTGGAGGAAAATAAAAAAATATATATGTATCTTATGATTTGGTTTCCAACTGTCATATCATGTTTGATGGTTTGGTATAAATGTCATAATAATTTCAGAAAATATATAATACAGTCTGCACAGGAAATCTTTCATACAGAAGAAAAAAGGCTTTCGTTATAAAATTACCTGAAAATTGGACAAAAACGCAGAGTTTAAATAGTAAAATGTTACCAATATAACATTAACCTGAATAATTTACAATATGTGTTTTTGAATATAATAGAAAACAAAAAAAGAGTTGTAAAGTATCTTAATGACTTTCCTTCACACAGTGAATATAATAGTTTTAAGATGTTATTGAACAATGGAATATTACTCATCGCTCAGAATAACATGTCCAAATGAAAGAGATAATATTTTACAACATTTCATATACAGGGGGTTGCATTAAAATATAAAATTGTAGTTACTACATGTAGTAAAAAATATTGTTACTGTTTTTTTTATCTTAATAGTAGCTATTGCTGTCCTAAATGAAGATATGTCGTTTTAAAACTATATTGAAGTTTTATAATCACCTGTATATGAGATGAGAAATTTTAAATAAACGAAAAATATAAAGTACTAAATCGTAAATAAGGTTGTAGCGATAAAAGTACGCATTGAAAAGCAATATTTCCATTTTCTAATCTTAAGGGTATGAAATTGTGAAAATTTATTATTTATTGAAAAAAAATTAGACAGAGTGTTTTTGTTGATATTTCGTTTTTAGTATTATTGAGTGATCATACATATGCTGTATTTATTATGGAATGAATAAATAATGTGTATATAATACTGTACACACATATTTATTTATACAATAATATCTTTAGAAATAATTAGTTTTCGGGAAAAAAATGCGAAAGCTCATGTAAATTGCTACTTTATTTGAAGTAAATTGATAAATTGTAACAAAGATTTCTTATCATTTATATAATTATTCATTCGTTACAATTCATTGAATACAAAAAAAATATTATTTAATTCCTTCAAATCATAATTAAAATAATTATAAACATACATAAAGAGCATATTGTCCAACAAAAAAATTACCTCATAAGAAACATACCGTAGAATACAAATAAATATGTGTGAACAGTTGAATTCATTCAAATTGCTGACATTATTCAGAAAAATATTACCTTAAACAGGAAAATAATAATAATAAATTAAATTAGATATTCTTTCAAACTCAAGAGAGAGATGGGAAGTTTAAAGTAGGGCAGTAACGTTGAATCAAAATATTTAAAATAGTTATCACGTTACAATCCTATGCTTCTAAAGTGGACTCAACTATAAAAATGTCGTCTTGAGTTGAGTGATCTTTTGTGAAACGAAATTGATTCTTATTTAATATCTTATTTATGTCAAAATATGCTGGCATTTGGTCAAGCATAATCTTTTCAAAGATTTTGCTAAGAGCCTGTAATAAAGAAACGGGTCTATAATTCGATGGATTATTCGAACAACCTTATTTAAAAATGGGCACATCTTTACTAATTTTCATTAGGTGGGGAAATACACTTATGCCGGAATTAAAAATAGAAGCTAATGTCGGAGAAATACTGACAATAATAGCCTCTACAGCTTTGACAGATAATCCCCATATTTCTTCTGTAGTCTTCATTGTGAGATGTTTGAAAGCTTTATTTGAAGATTAGGTAACGATTGAAAATTAAACTTAGGCATATCACCACTAGTATGCTTATACAGGGCATATCAAGACTGCTACCGAAAACGAAGCTGGGTGGTAGTTTAAGCGATTTTAGACACAATGCAACAGAAAATTTTGCAAAAAAAAAGCGACAATTTTTTTTTGGATTTTTTTTCCTATGGCCATATTTGGGTAGTAAATACATTTTTATCCAAAAATAATAGAGTATACCCTTTTATTTATAAATACTCTAAGGTATAAAACAGTTTAAATTATTATTTTATCAAAAACTATGGATTTACCACCCAAAAAAGACGATATTTAAAAAATCATTAAAAATTAATGTCGCGTTTCTTTGCGAAATTTTTAGTTGCATTGTGTTTGTAGTCACTAAAACTACCACCCGGTTTCGTTTTCGGTAGCAGTCTTGATATACCCGGTATATTGATAAAGTCAGCAATTTGAATGTATATAAAGGTTGCTTAATGAAATCAATATAATAGTAGTTTTGTTGGCCGTCCTCACTCGAAGTTCCTTGAGAGAATTTATCGACAGTTACAAGTGCCCCGACACTGCTTTCTACTTGCGTTTCCACACTCGTGGCCACTTGGTTGGAAATTGTACTCGGTTCGATTCTCTGGTTGAGTAGATAATTAATATAATTTTAAGCCGAATAAAAATACTGTAAATTTTATATTCTACATAGTGTTACAGATGTTTAATGGTAAGATTATGGTACTGAAAATTATGAAGAATTTTGTTGATGAATTAATGGTAAATGTAAACAATTTGTACACCTCTGACTTTTCGGAGTCATGTGTGTATTGATAATCAATCAACTCATCATGAGGAAACCTGCATACCATATATAGATATATGTATGATATGTGAAGTCCGCCAACCCGCACTAGGCCAGCGTGGTGGACTATATGGCCTAACCACTCTCAATCGTACTCTCGATTTTAGAGGAGGCCCGTGCCCTGCAGTGGGACGTATATGTGATATATGGACGTATATGGATACCGAATACTTTATTTAGACACTGCACTTCAATCAGGCGTAAGCCTATTGCGAAGTCAGTATAAATATACCATTACTCTCAAATATTTGTGAAAAGTAACTACTGGACATATTGAGACTTAACATCTTATGTCTCAGGATGGCGAGCGCAGTGGAATGTTGCTACTGTTTATGAGCGGTCGTATCGCTTACCATCAGGCGAACGGCTTGCTCATCTCGCCATTCATAGCAATAAAAAAAAAAAAACCTGCAAATGGCCATATATTTCTTACACATTTATTTTCTTTTGTGATGTATTTAAGCTGTTGATTTTGCCAATAAATATAACAATAAACATCTCGACCTAAATATTAATAAGTTGAAGTATATTTTTCTCAATCAAGTGGTCACGAAGCTATGATACCAAACATGTATGCATATTTAAAATGTAATTTTTATGTATTGCGTTTGTTGTGTTTTTCCATTTATTTTAGTTTAACGTGAATCAGATGTACATAGGTATATGGTGCAAGTTTGCGGTATTGGATGGTGTTTCATAATTTCTGTTACCTTTGGGGGCAAACTCGTATTCCATATTATATGGGATTTTAATAAACTTGGCTGTCGCTCTGTCGTGTCCATAAATGCAATAGTTGGCGAATTATTTTGCTTTAGTGATTAAATTATTGTTATCTTACTGCCGTACTCAAAGACATTTAATGTAAATAAATAAATAAATCGAACAGTCACATACACAGTCCTGACTCCACACTAATATTGAGTCTTGTGTGGCGGGTATCAGGAACTACGAGAGAATTTTCTGTCCCAAAAACACCCAGGCTCGAAATAATTACATGTGGATCACACAAATATTCTCTCAGTCTCTCAGTGCTTAAATTTTATAAAAGTTGGATTTTGAACTTAAAGACTCAGTCATAAAGTCTATTTTGTGTATTTTCATTATTGGGCTATATTAGCCTATAGACCGAGTTTGCCCCGCGTCAGTCAGTAGACTATTGAGAACAAAGCATTGTAGGATATTTGAGTTTGGTGTAAGCATAAATGGTAAACTTTGCATGGAATTGAAAATAAAATTTTGTTTCTAATATTGTGGTTTAATTTTATAATCAGTCATAAAGTTTTCATACCATAGACACTCGAATGTATTTTTTTTTGCTGGCAACATTTTAAACAAGTGCGAAGATGTTTCAAAATGTTGGTAGGTCTCTCATATGTGAGAGGCCGCCTGGGTAGTTACCACCGCAATGTCTATTTCTCCCGTCAAACAGCAGTGTAAATGCACTTGTATTTCGGTTTTAAGGATAATGTAGCCAGAGTAACTACTGGAGATATTGAGACTTAATATATTAAGTCTCAGGATGGCGAGAGCAGTGGAGTGTCAAGCATTACTTTGTGATTCAAGGTGTTTGGTTTTGCCACTGTTTACGAGAAGTCGTATCGCGTATCATCAGGCGAACGGCATGCTTGTCTTGCCATTCATTATTATAAAAAACAAAATACATCTACTTATACCTATGAGTCACATATGTGATGGTTACAATAATGCGTTTGGCCCGACACCACTGAATACCAAAAGAAAATGTTCACAGAATATATACGGGATGAGAACCTGGGACTTCTCTTTCTAGGGCCGGTTTCTTACGCGTTATACCAGATGCCAATGTAAATATTAAATAAAAAAGACATACATACTAAAATAACATTTTATTAAAATACTTTAGAAAATATAAAAAGTATATCTATAAAAGCATGAATGACTTATACGACACAAAATATATCTGGATATACAACAAATGCATTAAAACTAAAATAAGCTACCATTGTGTTTCTAACACGTAAAAGCCACATGTATGGCACACAGTTTTTGAAAAAATAAAAATATTCGACAAAACAGGGTAAATGCTTATAGTTATTGTCCTTCACAATAGGCTAGTTTCATACATTTTTATTTTTATTTATAACGGAAGGTTACGTTACGCATAATAATAATCAGAAAGAATTTTTAAAATCTGTTAAATAATAAGCAAGTTACAAATATATGAAAGTTGGTGGTAGGAGTGATAGAAAAGGATGCAACATGCACGGCGTGACGTCATCTTCTATAAGGTGCACGCGTGCGAAAGAGACAACGAGTGTCCCCACCGTACTTTTAAATGTATTAATATCTCAGTTATTTTACATTCAATTTTGAAGCTGTTTTCAAATTCGTTTGTTTTTATAAACGATGCTTTTAAGGAATGATTACTTGCTGCTCAAATAAAATCTTGGACACAACCCTACTATATATTTTTTAATTGCTCTCAATTTTTAACATTGACATCATGTTAAGATATTTCTAAAGATATTAATTTGACATTGTTTCTAATATCAGCGTGTTTTTTTATGTCAATTTGTGTAAGGGTCAATAACTATACCGTTTACCCTATATTTTAAACTTAGTGACTAAATTCTGTGTAACTTAAATTTATAATATCTTTTGACTTAGCTTTATCTCTTGCATATTTATATTCTATAAATGGTGATTCTGTGTAAATAATATAAAAATAGTATATATAAATAAATAGTGAAGTTTTTATGCTTCCATCACTTCCACACTGGCTGCTCCGTTGATGTCTTTCAGTTCCACCGACTTGAATGTTGCTATGAAGCTAATCTTGCCAACTTTCTGTAAATGAAATACGCAATTATAAGAAACTTATTGTAAAGTGCGTGGTGGCCTGTTGGTAAACGGACTAGACGCGACTGCCAACATGTTCACGGTGGTCGCGGGTTCGAATCCCAGGGCACACCTCTGACTTTTCAGAGTCATGTGTGTATTGATAGTCAATCACCACGCACTAAAACGGTGAAGGAAAACATCGTGAGGAAACCTGCATACCATAGCGATTTTTAAAAAAATCTATGGTATGTAAGTCCGCCAACCCGCACTAGGCCAGCGTGTTGGACTATATTGCCTAACCACTCGTATTGTCGATTGTAGAGGAGGCCCGTGCCCTGCTGTGGGACGTATATAGGCTGATACAGAGATTGTAAAATGCATAGTCCAGAACTAAAATGGAGTCCATAAATTGCTATTTTTAGAAAAGAAATACACGTTATATCAAAACTGCTACCGAAAACGAATCTGGGTGGTAGTTGTAGTGACTATAAGCACAATGCAACTAAAAACTTCGCATATAAGCGTGACGATTTTTTTTAATTTTTTAATTTAGTGTTTGCATATATAGCAATTTTAAATCTTGCGTACCATAGTGTCTTTAAAAATAAAAGAGTGTGCAACACCCACACCCTCAACACCCACATAGTCTTCATATGTTAGAAAATAATGTATCTTGAAAATCAAAAAACTATGGTACTAAAGACTTTTCAAAATCATAACATTCAGAACCAAAACAATTATTTTTATCTAAAGCCGCAGGAAGTCGCTGGGTGCAGGCCGCTTCCAACAGGTCAATGTGGAGATCCTTGGGAGGTCTATGTTCAGCAGTGCACTTCCTGTGACTGAGATGATGATGAGAGACATCAATATTAATACTTACATTAGGCTGCACAGGAATGGTAGTGTTAAGAGTTCCCCTGGGCGGTACATCTTCAGCCTGTACCCGTAACGTCCTGCCCGCTATCCCGGATGACGTCAGCCTGATCTCGCATCCAGTTAGGGTTCGCTCCAGAGGATTTACCAAGGTCAGAGTCACGTTGGCAGTCTCATTCAGGATCAGGTCGTCTGTGATCTGAAAGAATGTTGCGTTGATAAATAAGCAAGCAGTTCGTGTCATTGAGAATGGTTATAGACACTTGAATATTTATAAAAATTGGGGGTTGTAAGTAAAACCATGGATACCGGATCGGAATGTTGGGGAAGCGCACTAAATTGAGAAATTTTTCGTTGAAAAACTTTTGGATCCTCCCGGTGAAGAATGCTGTACACAATGGTGGAAATTAGGATGATTACAAAATGTTTGGTGATCATAGCAAATACTTGCATAATTTTATGCGCTGCAGGTGTATGGTGTCGGTAAATCTGTTGTGCAGACGCCTTACAAGATCACAATTCACAAAAGTGTTTTGGATCCCACAACACCCAAACCACATTTATTTATTTATTTAATCCTTTTTTGCAAAGTACAGAAATACTATGTAGATATTACACAATAAAATAATACAAGTGGTGGCCTTATCACACTAGGTAATTTCTTCCAGGCAACCACGGGATTTGTAACCTGGTTGGCTATTTGTTATTATGTTCCTTTTTAAAATATTTAATGAACTCTAACAGTATGAAATTGATGTTTACCTTTATGTGTATATTGGGTTTGAGGATCTGGAAGTCATCGTCATCTGCCCAGGACTGCTTGGTCTCCTCCACGATGGCCATCGCGGAGATCTTCATGTTGCAGTACTCCACAAGTTTGGGCAGGTAGTCATCGGCTTTCACTACGATGCTGATTAGCTCCTCTGAAATATCAGGGTTGGCTTAGTTTTAACTAACATTTTAACTTTATCTTATAAATGTGGAAAGATCTGAAAACAGGGTAGCCGTTTTTTAAATAAATTAATAAAATGTTAGTCATAAAAGGTATATAAAGTCGAATGGAGGGTGTAATTAACAACTTTTACTTCGGGACCAACCATGAAATCGCGAAAAAAGCTGTTCCATACATTTTGCAAATTGAAATGATTATTTTTGTATGGAACAACTGACTGTTTCCGCAATATCAGTGAAGCGAAGACTTTTATACTTTACAACTGCATCGCCCTGGTTAAATCGATACATTTGTCAGGCACCTTTATATTACCAATTACTTCGCTACCAGCTATTTCTATTCAACATTATGTTTTTACTCACTTTTCTGTGCGCCGACGAAGATCTTTCCCTCGACTTTCTTCACCATGTCTGCTCTGACACCATTGTAGAACACGCTTGTAGCCGATAACGATGCTTTTATGTTGCGGCCCTGGATAAAACATAAAGGTATGCTAAATTATGATTGGATTTTATTGCCGTAATATTATAAAACCTCTTTTATCCAGTGGCAACGTATATGCCGTAAATATTTGCTACCGAACTTTAAAGGCTTTTTCAATAATAAAAAATTATAAATCTTGCCATTCCGCCTGTCGCGTAAATCTAAGAAACCATTATTATGATAAAAGATTCCGACGAATTGAGAACCTCTTTTTTTAAGTCAGTTAAAAATTTTGCATGCGCAAGTGTAGGTTTTGAATCATAATAATTTGTTGGTACATCATCTATTTTCGCAATAATGTAACTGTAGTTTTACTAATCATTATTATTTTTTCCTTTTTAATTTAATTTTTATCCAGTGGAGGGTAGTTTGTTTCTTGTCACTCGCTAGAGACGTCATTTTGTATAGTCTCGTGTGCGCTTCGCGACGCATGGCACGTGCCCCGCGGCCGAGCTGAATACTCGTGTAATTCTTTCGTGTATCTAGTACAAAGCGATTCAAGGTGGATCTCCGGTCTACAGCCACTATTGACTACAACGCCAAACATCTAGCTTCGGGTCTCCGGTAAGTTAGATTGATGTATTTTACTTTTCGGCTTGATTATTGTTTCATTCGCTTTCGTGTTGCGCCTCATTATTTATGTAATCTATATACTAAAGCTGATGAGTTTGTTTGTTTGTTTGTACCCGCTAATTCTTAGGGACTACTGGTTCGAATTGATAAATATTTTTGTGTTGGCTAGGTAATTTATCGAGGAATGCAGCTGTGAAAAATGTCCTATGGTATGTTTGCATATTCCAATTGCGCAGTTTGGAATTTGGATAGTTCCTTTTATCGAGGACGGTTACAGAATTTGTTTAATCCCCGGTAATTATTTATAGTGGGACTCTTATCGCAAAAAACCTTTTCAGATGGGTAAAGTTTAGGCTTTGCTAGATCAATACTACATACATTCGTAACATACATAAACTCACGCCTATTTCCCAGAAAATGTAGGCAGAGGTGCTGGGTACCAATCCACAATTCGCCTTGTGTGTTCCGGTCCACAATGTGATAGGGAGCTTATCGCCATATCGCCACACATTTCTGAGGCTAATTATTAATTGAAAAATACTAAACTAGAAAAAAAAATAGAACATATATGATTCTAACCTCGTCAGAAGTGTTGTGTATATCCACGGTGACCCTGAAGTCCTTGCCGATGGAGACAGTGTCGATCTCACGAAGCTTGAACGTGACGTCACTCGCCAGGCTGCCCACGACCGCATAGTACCTGATGACATCACTCAGTCAGTACTTACGTATTCAACATACATATTCAATGCATTAACACGCTTTGGATTGTTGAGTGAATTAGAATTAGTGCATCTAGATAAATAAACTGCATATAATGTGTATAATTTTACGAATGCATACACCTTAACAAATCGAAGGAAATGTTTTTATTTGGTAACTGCATTTAATGGTAAATGCTAAAATAATAATTTAAACTCTCTTATATCTTAGAGTATTTATAAATTAAAGGGTATACACTATTATTTTAGGAAAAAATGTATTTACCACCAAAATATGGCAATAGAAAAAAAATTACAAAAAAAAAATTGTCGCTTTTTTTTGCAACTTTTTCTGTTGCATTGTGTTTGAAGTCGCTTAAACTACCACCCGGCTTCGTTTTCGGTAGCAGTCTTGATATACCCTGTATATACGGATAGAACATCGATGGATAATAGGCCGTTAGAAATATTTGTTAAATATTTGACTTTAAAAATATCTATAAAACTTGGAGCATACCTCTTAGCTCTCTCAGAAAAGCGTACACCGTTCATAAGTGCGAGTCGTTCGGAGGTGGTGCCCTCTTTGTATTTGTATAGGACAGTGATGTCTTCACGGTCTTCATCACCAACGGGGTCAAAGACGAACGGCTTCTTCGTCAGCACCATGCGTCCGATGCTGGGGAAAACAGGAAAATATTAAATGTCCAGAAATATCTGGTAAGTTAAATGTGCATTCAAACTGCAAGCTTTATTGGTTAAGAGGTTTTCTCAATACGTGAAGGAGATTTGGTTGATTTGACCTTTATTAATTTTGATTAGCTCTCATGCAGCATCGCAAACTTCAACATAGAAATGCGTTCTAACATTACTAGACCATAATTGCATTCCTATATATTCGCACCATGGCACATTATTAAGTTTATGGTGATCCAATAAGGAATTCTCAGCAAACCACGTTTGATAACGTGAAACGATTAGTATGCCTTGGAAACAGACTAGGCCCTAATTTACAAGTCTGACTGAATCTTGACCAAAAAAATAACTTACTGGTAATTATTAGTATCAACCATGGAGTATCCAAGTTCGGCTTCAGGGTCCACTCTCCAGCGCATCAGATCAGCGTTGACTGACGCCAGCATGAACTCGACGTCGTAGCTGAGGCCGATGACTCCTTGCTTGATGGCTTCTACCGGCGCTGGACCGCACTGGTACAAACCCTGGGAGGTCTCTTGAGGAGTCGCGTCTATGGCTTGCCAGCCACCGTAGCCTATTAAAATTGCTTATGTAGACAGTGTGAAAGAACAGTCTATTATAGGAATATTAACCTAAGTACTAATTATTTTACTGGAGTATCAATCCTGATTTCATTACCATTGATTTTATCAGACTGATACTGTTATCAGTGAGCTATGGTGTTGCTGTTTATTGTCACCCAGACATAGTCCTAACTCCTCAATTAATTAACAACTTTTGAAAACACTTCAAGTCTTCAATTTAATTATAGCAAATGATTAACCAAATGGAAAGGAGGAAGTTAAATTAATGTGGAATTTGATGTCCATCCATCAGCAAAAGGAAGTCCACTGCTGAACATAGGCCTTCCCCCAAATTTTCGAATTTGATGTAATAATTCTCGATACCACATACCTGGAGGCAGGTCAGGTCTTGCCATCCAAACGTCATTCCACACGTGGTAATTCCAGATGGAGTCGGGTGTCTTCTCAGGGTTGCTTGGGTCGAAGTCCAGCTCCTCCATCGTCTCCGTGTAGTACTTGTCCACAGTGAGCGTGCTGTTCGCATCGTGGGCGGATACCAGGTTGGAAACCACGCGAGATGGAATGCCCAGAGCGCGGCATACTGTGGACAAAGTTGTGTTGAAAATTGCAAGTGGCATTTGAAAAAATTGTTCTCGGTGTAACATAGGGGTGAATGAGTTGTGTTGATAAATGGAAATATTATTTACTAAGCTATATTTTTAGGTACTTTAATTTGTCTATTTTGTTAATAAATTTAAATAAAAAATATGACGTAATACAGAGTAGTATAGTAACTCAGTGTATTTTTATCTCGTTTAGCTTAAATGTAAAAATGAAGATAACCTATGATAACTCATAACGAGTTTAAGTACTATTGTTATAAAATTACGTTTATCATAATTGCCTCGTCAAGTAACAAGTTATGCTTATGCTAGTTTAAATCCGTGTAGATACTCCGATTGCGGTTTATAAAGATTGTGATGCCAGCTCAACGATAACGGTGCGTTTTAAAAATAATTAGCAAATTCATAAATATGATTTTGTTTGGAAGAATGGCTTTTTGAATATATTCTGAAGTAATTGAAATTAACGATCACAATCTCTACTAAAGGATACATTCTGAAAAGAGACCAATCAATATTTATGGACATATCAAGAATTTGACCTATCCTCATTGGTTTCTTTTCAGCATCTTATATTTTTACGGACCTCTCTTTCGATCCACTTTTGAATTCAGTTTGAGCGAAGAAGACAAAACATTCGATACCTAAAATATACTGTCTTTATACAAGACCGCTAGTGATTACAATCGCTAATTAATTTTAGGCGATTGGTGATTAATACAAAATATCTATTTAGGTAGATTGCGTCAGTGGCGTAGTTGAACCACGGTACAATTACAAAGCTGAGGTCTCGGGTTCAAATCCCAGGTCAGGCAAAGTTATATTGGGTTTTTCTATTCATTATCAGCCCGTAGTCAGGAATTTGTGCCCGATAAGGCGTTAGGCTCGTGCCCTATCACATCGTGGGACGGAACACACAAGACGAAATGTGGGTGTCCTGGCACCTCTGCCTACCCCTTCTGGGAAAAAGGCGTAAGTTTATGTATGTATCTATTTTAGTTGCATCTAAGATAGCTTACAATTTAATTCACGCCAATGTCGCAGACGCATTACGCGTCTTAAGCCATTGTGTCACCAATTCGAATCAATTTATAAGAAATAGTCGTGATAATACTACACGCAGACTACCCACACAATTCCTAGAAGACAATATTGCATATCCACGGAGTCAGATCAATTGTTTTAATATTGTCTCGTGATGAATATGAATTGCTAAGCCACTTCTATATATAACGATCACCGTCATGTATTAGCTTCCGAGTTAGGATTGTCGCAGCTTCCGCGTTGAAGCAGATGACTAACAATACAAAAATACTTTAGATGTAGACTGTGAGTAAATGATAATGAAAACCCTTCGGTATGATGCATTAGTTGAGTAAGCCCTCCTGGATAAGTCCAATATACAAATATTTATTAATCGATGTAATACTTTTGATTCGCATTATGCCAGCGCGGTGGACTATATGGCCTAACCACTCTCAATTGTACTCTCGATTGTAGAGGAGGCGCGTGCCCTGCAGTAGGGCGTATATGGGCTGATATAGAATACTTATCACGGCATTTATCATCAGGTTAAGGCATTTGACAGAGTAAATAAGACAGGATATTTGACGTTGAGCATAAATTGAAGAAAATATGCCATTTTTATATTCTATTAGAATGCAGTATCACATGTTTCTTGGTTTAGCTAAATTACTATTCCGAGCAAGAAAGTTTTTGGCATCCTACCAGTTTTAAATTAGCAACAACTCATAAAAGTACAACTAAATGGAATTAATTCTTAAATTTAAGCTTACTCTCCCTACCAACTTCACATACAGCATTTTGATCTCCTACATCATAAAATTTAAGAAACTTACCAGTAGTAACAACTCCAGCGAATACCCAGCACTGTCCGTAAGGTACTGTCTGCTGCGTCTCCAGAAATTGGCTGAGAATGTCCACAGAGCCAGTCCATTCTGAAGGCGCTGTGCCGTCTTCGTACTGCCCGTCCCAGCGACCAGCCAACACGCCATCGTCATCGTTCGAGTTCACGATCCGAGAGATCACACGAGTCAGTTTGATCGGATCTCCTCGTCTGATGATAAAAAAGAGAAATTAGGAATGAATTATTATTTGTAAAACGAACATCTTGATTTAAATGTTCATTCAATTGGTTGGCAAAGAAAATACAAAAAATCTATAATAAACTGTTTGGTTACCTATTATTTGTCGAGAAAGGAAGTGGAGCAAATTAGGATGATAAACAATTTTGTAGATTATTGTGTATAATTAGACCATAAGCTGAGTCAGCTGTGATGTTTTTTTATAATAAGAATAAGAATGAGAATGATACGCGTCGTTTTTATGACATGATAAGTGGACCACCAGACATTAGTCAATCCGTCTTAAAGTTAAAACCTGCGACATTTGACGAGGCTTGATCCTTTGGTATCAAAAACATATTTGTTTACTGACTGTACCACAGTATTCAATGATGATGGTTATGATACGACGGCACATTTACATGAAAATTATCATGAATTTCTTGTCTATCGATTAAAATATCTATGAAAAACCAAGTTACCACATCGCACGTAAAGAAAACACAAATAAAAGAGCATAAAATTAATTTTAGATCTGACATCCGTGTAGATGTAGGTTTAAAAACAAACAACTGTGTATTTTACACAAAACAAGTAAATCTAGGATCTTTGAATTTTCCTATTTGTTTAATATTCGAGTGCTGTCTTGTGCCCTCACGATCAATGACGCTATCGACATGCTCAAGGCGGTCTTTGCGCATCCGTTTATGTATTTCACACTTTCCTTTTAGAATTTGCTTGTGTACTCTGACCACGGGTTTTTTGAGGGTTAATTGGTAAAATGTGTGATTACATCTTCTTGAAGAGTACCTTGATTAGTTTTTCTAAACAGTACATCGATCGATGCCGCAAGATCGCCAATTTTAGAACCGTCTTGGAAAGACCTGTACAAGCTAGTTTAGGTTTTTTAAATTTCATCTCATTATCCTACAAGCGATGCTTTAGACCATCTGGTTTATTAATATTATGTTCACAAAATGAGAACAGTTGAATTCTGGACTTCCCTAATCACAATTTAAATACATTACTTCCAAAACTTTATTCCAACCTGTGTTCCAACCTTACGGAATAAACAACTACAATAAATATCCAAAATACTCACTGATGGAACGGCATCTCCGCTTTGTCGAGCATGAACATGCAGGCTGGCAGTACTACCGCATCAAACTGACCGTATGCCCAGGGTTTACCCCTGGTGGTCTTGATGGGTCCGACCCACACTTTACCAACGTCGTTCAGGACATACTCTTGGAGGAGTTGGCAGTCTTCCATGTAGGTCTGGTCATCTGGGTGACAGAAAAGTTATTTGAGTATCAATGTTTGCATAAATATCAGTTTTCTAATTTTCCGTTGGACTCTTGGTATCTTTGTTCTACGCTCCTCGATTGATTTTATGAAGTAAGTTTGTCGCATTTCACACTTATCTTGTGTATATCCTGTTTGGTAACCCTTACATTTTGTAATTTGTACTGCCCATAAAATAAACTACGTAGATAATTACAAACATAGCCCTATTCAAAATATAAACTTCGACATACATCCAAAGGCAATTATTTCCTTAGTAGGTATGGTTAGACAATGTGTCAATAATTAACTAGATACATTCTTATTAAGACTGTCCATCTGCTTCAGTTCAAGGTCGTCTCTGCTAACTCCTTCTAAATTGGGGTTTCACACCTAGTTGTCATACGGTCAAATATCGTTACATAATTCTTTGCATCTAATGTTTCGAATTCTTCAATTAATTAACTGGTATAGTTGTAGTTCACATATAGCATGCGACTCACAGACCTTGGGGGTTATTCTATAATCTGACACGACGACGAATATTCAAACATTGTATGTAAAACTGTACGAATACGCCAATATACTTTACAAAATTTTCGGATTATCTTACTTACTTTATCGTACATCGGCACCATAGACTAAGTTCGGAGCGAATGATTCATTTCATAGATAATAGTATTTCAGAAGTGGAAAACATTTATCTTATTTTACGTCGAACGTCCGAATATTCGAAGTTCTTTTGGGAGTATAGAGTACCCCCATTGTCTTTGTTCCAGCAAAAATGTTTAGACTCGTGTATTACCAGGGTTCCAAGGGTTGAAGAGGATGTAGATGTCCTGGTCAAAGTCGTACACCTCTCTTGCAGGGGAGTCCTTTAGTCTGGTGACCACGCGGAGCGCCCACACTCCTACGGGCAGGGTTACTGGAGTCGACACCTGGGGGCAAATTTATTCATTTTAATACATAATTCAACAGCTTCCGTGGCGCAATCGGTTAGACGTCGCCTGTGAAACGAGAGGCCACAGGCTCGATCCCCGCATCAGGAGAAATGTTTACGTGGCCTACAAATATTTCTTTCGGGTCTGGGTGTTTGTGAGACCGAAAAGTCTCTCGTAGTTCCTGATACCTGTGACACAAGACTCAAACTTAGTGTGGGGTCAGGACTATTTATGTGGGGTGTTATTTATTTATTATTTATAATGTCGTACGTTAATATCTTAACAAGTGTCATGCTATGACTCTTGTGTTATCTGAGGTCGCCTCGTCGGTCTTACGGCTATGTGTGTGGGCTTTGAATCAATGGACTTTGTGTAATATTCGACAGGCTTCATAGAGCAGTTAGTTAACCGCTGACTGAAACGTGAGTCTGCGGGGTCGATTCCGCACCGAGACATTTTTAAATATTTTTGTAATCCAAAGATATTACTGAGACCGAAAAGTCTCACTTAGTTTCTGATACCCACGACACAAGACTCGATCTTACTGAGGCGTCTTGACTATTTTTGTGACTGTTAGGTGTATTTACTTTTATTTTATCTAAATGCCTTATTCTTATGACTATTGACTTATGAGAGGTCAATTTGTAGGTCATCCGCCGATGTGTCGCCTGTGAATTGTGAAGTTTTGTATATTCAATTGAAATATCTTAAACACCCCGCGCTACGCCAGCGTGATGGTCTAAATGCCTTAACCACTCTCAATCGTACTTTCGATTGTGGAGGAGGTCCCTGCCCTGTAGTAAGACGTATATGAGCTGATACAGAAACAATTAGATCACAACAAAAAACCTAGGCTAGTCTATTGCGATCCTGTGCGAATAACGATTGTCAACAAAAGAATGTTATTCAAGGTTTTACATAATTATACAAGATTAAATACCTATATTTACAATATTATAGGCGTATTGAAGGCACAATTAAATCGCTTAAAACCGCAAATAACACCTTGGCAGGTCAATAACCTGTCATTGTAAACAGTATAAAACAATGGAACTTAATAAAACCTTCAGTTGAGTATTATCCTTGTAGTGAAATACAAATGAGCAAAAATCCAAAATGGACCATTGTTGTCGCATCCACAAATAACTTGGATAAGCCCGGTACTTGTTTATGAGTATTATGTAGATTATTTGTTACCTACCATGTAATATACATTAATATTTGTAAAAATGGAGCTCTGATGAAAGATGAGTTAGTAACATCCTATCCAATCGGATAGCGCGCACTATAAACTTTTATAACATAGTTCCTACTTATATTAAAGCCTTAACTTTGACAATTTCAAAGGTACTATCAAGTAAACATTGTGTAATAAAGCTTATATTCCATTAAAATAAAATATATATTCCATAATAATATAAAGCTTATATTCTTATATATTATTATATTCCCAAAAAGACAGGCTAGACCTAGTTTGGGAGCCCCTGGCAATGTTATTAGTTTAGAAATGATGTATGTTTTAATTCGTTTTTAAGAAATTGTAACGCAATTTGGTTAATGAATATATGTTTGTATTATTAAAAAAAATCAGAATATCGAGATAATTGGGTGGATCTGCATGTGAAATTCATTTGTCACTAGTGCTTACTGTATGTCAAGCGCACTATACTCAAACTTTAGAGCATTGTAGCCATATTTTAATAGTATAAAACAAATCCTAGCGTGTTCCTGTTATTATTATGTTATTCATGTGTACCTATAATTGAGAATGATGCCGTTTAATGTCAATTAGGATAATTATTACCAAGTACAAAATGGCGGACGTAAGGAAAACTAGTTTGCATTATTTCTCCTTGTATCAAATAGATGCTTGTTATTACGTAAGTCAAACAATCTTTATGTAAGGTTCGGTAAATATTAACAATAATATTACTCGCTTACTGAGAATATGACTGGGTTAGTTAGTCATAAATTCTATTCATAGACAAGCACAGCTAGGGAACAGTCATTCATAAAATCTAGAGTGCATAGTCCGACTTATAATATCTTGTGTAATGAGTATCAGAAATTTAATTAAACGCTTTGTCAAGGTTTCTATTCTTCGTTATTTGTAGAACGGACTAAGTACAATGAATCACATGCAGTATAACTGATGAAATATATATATAAAACTAGCGGCCTGGCCGGACGCCGTCCGGATGCATATACACTTTTTTTTTGAAAATATTGTAATAGTCATCAGAGATAATAAAGAATTATAATGATGAAAGAATTTTTCAAATCAATTTAGTAATATCAGAGCCAACCATCAAATATTTCCTCTTTATAATATTAGTATAGATATACCAGCCAGAGATAAGTAATTAAGAGAGATGAGGTGAAACGTTCACATATAGAGACAGTTATAACCGGTCCCTTGGAAACTGAATTTAAACTAGATAACACAAAAAAAAATCATAATATCCAAAGAGACTATTTGAATCCTGAATCCTTAGTAACTATAAGTACTTTTAAAACCACATATCTGACCTCAGTTGTCCATTAACACATCGTAGTTATGCAGATTATTAAGTTAATTTGTTGTCCACATTCAGTTTTATGTAAAACTATTAAATGCAATTTTATGTCCAATCAAAATGCTATAAAACGAATAGGAATTAGCTTTTGATTTGATTATGCATTGATGTCTAGTGCTAAGTCTAGAATCGTAGTTTTGAAATGAATTTTCTGTATTAGCTGTTCTCTTCGTAGAGATTCGTATTATCCGTGTGCTTTTTTTGCATCGTTATTAGCCTTATTTAAACCCCAATAAAGAGCCATTTACAGGGGGAGAGTTTCTTGCAGCGAGAATCGTATACCTTTATCGCATGACATGTAACGTTAATACAATGCAGCTTATTTTCTTCTTTTTTATTGCATTGATTAGCGAGACGAGTGTGCGTTTCACCTGATGGAGAGCGATACGACCACTCATAGACAGTAGTAAAACCAAACAACACCTTGAATTGCAGAAAGCAATGCTTCTGCTCCAAATCCAGTAGGTTACTCTGGCTATTCTGTCCTTCAAATCGAAACAGTAGTGTAAATGCATTGTTGTCATCATCATCAAACATAATTTATGTCATACAAAATAAAATGCGTAATGCCTTAGTAACATTGCGATTTGCGCATTACCAAAGTATTCAATACAATGCAAAATATATTAAACGAAAATAAACCCAATAAATTCCAACAACGTAGTGACATTTTCACTTAACCTTGATTAACCGCATTTACAATACAAAATAATCATACAATTTACATTCAAACAACGGGATAAGAATATACTCATCGTAGATACAATAATTAAGACCAATATGTCTCGAATACATAACATTTTTAACAAACAATAGTACTTAAGTTATTTTGCGGTCGCCTCTACGAATGCATAAATAAAATTATCTTTGATTGATATGTTCCGGTAATGTATTCTTTAAGATGCTAATGCAAGCCTTATAAGGCTAAGTAATGTTAATAAAATCTTACGAGCGGCAATGTCCTTTGTACTGAGTTTCGGGATTGTAAGCCGAATATCGGTGAATATAAATTACAGTATTATTCATTTTCGGCGTCAAATTCGGCCAGTATTATTGTTTGTATTGTAAGTGAGTTACATAATGTGTTTATTAATGTTTTGTAGTTGTAATTACATGCAAATGTGTGCTTGTTTGTTGATGGCGCAGTGGTTAGGCAACTGGATTCAGGTTTAAGGATTGTGGATTTGATACTAAACAGATAGACACACAGATTTTTGTGTATGTGGAATTCGTGGTAAATATATCATAAAGTTAAACATAAAGATATATTTATTTTGCAAATACAGATATTACAATGTGGTGGAAGCAATGTGGGCCATGGTGACAAATAATATCTTATTTATTCATATTTTATAATAAAATTGCGTAAAACACGATATAAATAGATGTTAAGATAGGTGTTTCTTAGATAGGTTAAAAAAATACTAATATTTTGTGGACACAGAAAATAAAAAGAAATTGTCCGTTCTTAAATCCATCCTAATTTGTTATAAACAGGAAAAACCCATTCGGAAGATAATTTTCGCTCTTTGCCAGCTAGCTAATCACATGGCCATAAGTTATAATGAACTCACTACTTTAATTAATATTCCTAGCTATATACTACGTCAGTTATCATTTTAAACAGCGTAACATTACTTTCAATAATATTAAAAATATATCTATTCGAATGATAAGCCGCTTATCAACTTAATTCACATTTTTAGGCCGTGCGAACTTAAATCTTTAATATCTACGTGGGAATTTTAAATTGATTTAAATTTAAATTTAGATATACACATTTGACATTAGTTAAAAATGTTACACTGGAAATAATTATAAAATAGTTCATAAAGAATATTTTAAGAGTAAAATAGTACAGGCAACGAAGCATTTTTCCCTGCATAATTTGCCAGAGAACCGTCCTTAGCATGATGGGCCTAAAGTGGACGGTTCCGGTGATATGGCTTCAAACGCGTTTTCCAAAATGGCGGCTCTAGCGGACGCCATTTTTGTAAGTATTTTGGGTTTTTAACTTAGTGGGGTCATATGCCACCTCTTCATGAAAACAAAAAACTCCTGGCAAATTATGCATTGCGGACAAGAGTAACTCGTTGCTTCGTTGCCTGTACTAAAACGTGTAATAGTTTATATGAGAGTGTGTATCATATGTTTTAAACTAAATATATTTAACAGTTGCAATCTCGGTCATTAACCCTGAGAAAGATGTACGAGTGATAGTGCCAAAAAAAAAGTAGGGGTGGATGTTTTGTTGGAATTATTACCGATGTTATCAATTACATATTTTTCGTCTCGGTTATTTTAGATTAATCTTTTGAAACCTTTAATAATAATTTATTATAACCTTTAAAAATATTTATTTATGATAAAAAAATACTGGAAATAAAATAAGTGCCTACTTCGATAGGTCTACAATCTACATAACGTGTTTGTTTTTTTTAACATAAAATACAATTCCTTTTCATCTACTATCCCATTTACCTACATCGAAGCTATACTAAATATTGGCCAAATTCATACAGGTGAGTAACATCACATTTAAGTAATTTTATTTTTGGGTTTCGAATCAACAGTCAGTATTTTTTTTTATTAGAAATAAATAAATAACACCCAATAGTCACTTAGTCCTGACCCGACACTATGATCGAGTCGTGTGTCGACTGTCGTGGGTATCAGAAACTACGAGAGACTTTTCAGTCTCACAAACAAAGGAATATTGGTGGGCCGCACAAACATTTCTCTCGGCGCGGGGATTGAACCCGCGGCCTCTCGTTTCTCAGGCGGCGTTTAACCGACTGCGCCACGGAAATCAATACATAGTAATATAGAAAAGCACTGTATGAAAAAAAAAACCTTTTTTATTTATCCTTAATTGCGCTTATCTTATGCACAAATAGAAAAATACTAAAATGCAATTTCTTAAGACGAAATTACAACCAAAAACAACTATTTCACTTAAAGTAATGAATATTCATTCATGTGGTACCTACATTAAATATTTTCCTTAACACATAAAATTTTATTGCATATAATTGCTACTCTTAGTTAAGTAATTTAAAAACACGAATCTAGTAGGTACTTATTTTATTTCGAAGAATTTTGTTACTTAAATGGCAAATAATGATCGTAAACGCCATTCAGAAATTTAGAAGCGTTAAAAATCATTATCTTTATTAAATTTCCAATTGCGAATAACTTTCGTTTTGTTATTTCATTTCATTTTTTTCTGATATAAAATTAATTATTCCTGCTAATATCCTTACTTACCCAGCACCACTGAATATACTACAGCTTGGCTTAATAATGAACTAAAAAACATTTATACCAGATCAGTAGTTCCCGAGTTATCACACAAATAGACAAACAGAAACAGAAAAAAATAGTACATTGGTTTAGCATTAACAATTTGTTATTAAATAGCCAAAAAACGAAATGTATAAGGTTTGTGACACCTAATGTCAAGAAAGTTAATGCTAACATTAATTTGAATGGGGATGAGTTGAGCCTTGTGGATACAACAAAGTTTTTAGGAATTACATTAGATCCCAAACTTCAATGGGGTTCTCACATAGTAGCTCTAGCTAAAAAGCTGAGCGCCGCAGTCTTTGCGGTGGGTAAGATTCGCCAATTGACTGATGTTGATACAGCTCGATTGGTATATTTTGCCTACTTTCATAGTCTGATGAGTTATGGAATTTTACTGTGGGGTGGTGCTGCTGACATTAATACCATCTTTGTTCTCCAAAAGCGAGCTATAAGGTCAATTTATTCGCTTGGGTCCAGATATTCTCTTAGAGAAAAGTTTAAAGAGATAAATATAATGACAGTAGCATCACAGTACATTTTTGAAAATTTAATTTATGTCCATAGAAATAAAGAAAGTTTTCTTAAGATTAGCGATATTCACAACAAAAATACTAGGAATAAGAATAATCTAGCTACTCTTAAGACCAGACTCCACAAGATCAGCAAATCTTTTAAGGGTTACTATATACACTTTTATAACAAAGTTCCCAGTCATATTAAAGCCTTATCTATTACAAAATTCAAAGCTACTATCAAGCAAAAATTATGCAATAAGGCATATTATAAAATTTCGGAATATTTAGACGATAACAAGGCTTGGGAATAGATGTAATAATATTCATATCAAAAATATTTATTGTAAATTTACAACATATTATTATTAAACTGCTCTGATTTAAACCAACTTGTAAATTTTGTAATAATTCACTACATTTGTAAACTGGTTTTGAAAAGAGCAACACTAGAGTTTCTTGCCCGTTCTTCTCTAGTGAAAACCGCTTTCCGAACCGGGTGGTAGATAAAAAAAATATGACTAAATCTAAATGATGTTGAACATTTTAATGGATTCAATAAATTATTTTCATTTCATTTCATTTCAAACATTATGTTTAATATGTCTATAGAATTAAAAGCAATCTTAAATGTGGACCAATCACCAAACTATTTCAAGTTGAAAACAAGTTTGCTACGTGTAAAAAATTGCGACTAACTGCCTACAACATAGTAATTTATATGTAATTGAGGCTACAACTGGATTAACCTTATATGCTAAATAGAAACACGTTTCGTCTGTACACTGATTCGTCTGCGCCGTCTTAAATAACTATGTTAAATCCAGTTCATAATTCAAGTAAACTGGGCAAAAAAGTCTCCGTGATGGAATGTGATGGCGGCAAAAATGTGAGTAATTTAAACGGTTTGAAGATACAATTATTTCTTCTCTTATGTCCGATTCTATCTTTTTATGGTTGTCTAGATGAGGTTGCTTATTGCGATAACACTGTCAATTGTCCACTGAATAAGAACTTGATAAGGTTTTTTTATACCGGGTATCTCAAGACTGCTACCGAAAACGAAGCCGGGTGGTAGTTTTAGTGGCTACAAACACAATGCAATTAAAAATTTCGCATAGAAACGCGACAATTATTTTTTATGACTTTTTAAATATCGTCATTTTTGGGTGGTAAATCCATAGTTTTTGGTAAAATAATAATTTAAACTCTTTTATACCTTAAATTATTTATAAATAAAAGGGTATACACTATTATTTTAGGAAAAAATGCATTTACCAACCAAATAGGGCCATAGGAAAAAAAAATGAAAAAAAATTGTCGCTTTTTTTGCAACTTTTTCTGTTGCATTGTGTCTGAAGTCGCTTAAACTACCACCCGGCTTCATTTTCGGTAGCAGTCTTGATATACCCTGTATATTATGCGGTTTTCAATAAATTGTTGCGTATACGTATTTGTGTCTAGATATTTTAAAGGAACAAACAAAATAAATGCAGAAAGCAAGCTGTGTAAATGTCCTAACCACTCTCAATCGTACTGTCGATTGTAGAGTAGGCCCGTGCCCTGCAGTGGGACGTATATGGGCTGATACAGAAGCTGTGTAAATGAAAGATAAGTCAAAACAATGAATGAAACAACTGTTTCTTGTATGTCAATCCACCAAGCTGCATCAATGTCTCGTTGTAGATGTTACTTATTATCCAAATAGAAACCAAACCTCATTGCCTGATTAAGTATTTTTTTAAACTTTTAATAAGATTGTACAGTCTATGTCGCTGACATAAGTCGTTGAACACTTCACATTTTTTGATAAGCTTTTTATGAATTAAAATTTGTACGTACTACTCTGTAGTCGTAAAATATAACCAAGTAAAGTCATCTATGCCGAGATGTGCCATACGATATTGAAAATAATTATTATTTTGGATGATAAGACAATTCCACATCTCGTGAATGTGTAGCGACTTATGTCGCTGACTGTACAAATGGTCCCAATTTTTTAATAAATCCAATTTATCTAATATCTCGGAAATAGTCCCTATGAATTATCCCGTATCTTGAAAATATTTCACAAGACTCAAAAAAATCTCGATTAGCTAAAATTCGTATCCCATTCAGAATTTGAAATATTTTGATCAGTGACTAATGTTCTCACCTCAAACATCAATGTGTTGTCCTGTACGTCTGTCAGTTTGGCAGTCCATAGGTTCTTGTTCGTCTGGGCGTCGCGACGGAGGTACATCGACCCTTGAGTCTCCATCTGAGGTTTGTCTCCTGCAATAAATGATAAGTTTAGTGTGTTAAATAAATTAAGTGATTAAGAAAAATTAAGATAAATTAAGTGTTGCTAGAATTAGTTTTATAAACGATGATATACAGTTAAAACACGCTTCTATCATTCAACTAACTGTTGTTATTTATAATTAAATTATCGTTTACTGGTATTATTGAGACCTAACATCTCATGTCTCAGGATGGCGAGCGCAGTGGAATGCCAACTATTGCCTTGTAATTCAGGTTTGGTTTTGCTACTGTGCATGAGCGGTCGTATCGCTTACCATCAGGCGAACGGCAAGCTCGTCTCGCCATTCATAACAATAAAACAATCGTATTTATCTCTTATTTATCTATGAGACTTTAAGTTTCAGAAGCGCTGTTCCTTTTACCATAAGTATTAGCTTCACTGCTCTGACAAAACTTCTATTGAGATTATTTTTATCGAACTTATATGAAGTTTAGTATTTAACTTCAGGCTCATAAAAGAGATAACTCTAATACTAACCGAGAGAGAATACCAGTTGCACTAAGTCATTGGACTCATCGTAAGGTCTGTTGAATCGGATCACGCCGTTGAAGGGCTGGCCACGACGAACTATCGTAGTCCTGGGAATCTCGTCGTTTACCACTTCAAACCTGGATAGATTAATAATAAATTAGCATTAAGACAAGTTCCCGGAGATTCGCCGAGCTATAATGCTCGGTGTCGTTATAATAAATTAACACTCAGACAAGTCAGACATTCCCGGAGACTCGCTGAGTTTCAATCCTCGGCTCTATTAAAATGCGTGCCATTGTTGATAGCTTACAGGAGTTGCAGTGACGGGTGTGAGGGCGGGACAGTCTCCAATAAATTAGCATTGAGGTATTATGATATCAATAAAGTTGTATAGTAGTTGAAGCTTATTTCATTGGTCCATATAGTAAGCGTGACATTGAGACTTTAACGTTTAACTGAGATAGGGCAAAATGTTAAAATATTAATATGATAATATTATGCATTCTTCTTCATTTTAATTCTCAAATCACTGAGATAGATTGTTTTTACACTATCAATCAATATTTCAACTTAAACTGATATAACTAGATGCAATATACACGTCTTTAAAAAACGACTGTTGTTAATTGTTGTCGAATATTTAACAATGGCATGTTTAAGATATAGACAATTCAATGAAGAAATTAAGTAACGGATTTATTTAGATGCTGTTTTTTCTAATACTAAGCTTATATGTATATTTAAAGTGTATGCCCCTTAAAGTGTATGCCCCTTAAAGTGTATGCCCCTTAAAGTGTATGTTATCATGGTGTAGAATAAAGTATATTAGTATTACTATTTTTAAGCTTGCATAATGGTTTCTTAGATTTACGCGAATGTTACACATTGAAATAAAACTATTATTTACGGATTTTATAGCGAATTTAGTTTAATTTTTTACATTTTTAACTTCCCGACGTTTCGATCACTTTACAGCTTTCGTGGTCACGGGGCGGACTGAGGTATTAGACTTCCGCTCTGTGACTGTTACAATTCAACTACCCTTATTTTACAATTACTAATTTAAAAAATTAATTTTAAAATATCTAGTCTATGTTTGCGATCCGATCTACGCAGAAGGAGCTCACAGTGTCTTGAGGTCTGGCAGTTGGTCTTTTGGGTTCCGATTTAATTAAATGTAGTATTGGATCCCATGCTTGTGCAAGCTTCAAGCCATCTTCTCTATTGAAATTTGGATGTTTTTTAATTTCAATAGCCTCACGAAACATCCTGGGCAGGAAACGGTGTTCTTTAGCGAGGATTTGGGGCTGATCAAAGCGGAGGTAATGCTTGGAGCCTTCTTCTATATGTTCAGCAACTGCAGACTTCGTTGAGCGTCGATGTTTGACGTCAGCTATGTGTTCTTTCACGCGGATCCCTATGCTTCGTTTTGTTTGACCTATGTAGGAGAGGCCACAGTCGCAATCTATTTTGTATACGCCCGGTTCTTGCAGGGGTATATGGCACTTGACAGGTGGTAGAAATTGACTAATCTTCTTGGGCGGCTTGAAGTAGGTCTTTATAGAAGCACGCTTCAGGATGTAGCCAATTTTGTCTGTGACTCCTTTTATGTAAGGCAAGACAACGGGGACTCGTTCGACTGTGGGTGGCTTCACTCGGTTTCTGTGACGGCGGCGTGGGATTTGGAGCTTGTTGTCTCGCAGTACCTGCTTGACGTGTTGCAGCTCAGTCGCCAGGTGTTTCTCGTCACAGATTCCTCATGCTCTCTGAAACAAGGATTTACCCACGGTAGCTAACTGTTTTGGATGGTGGTGAGAATCGCCGTTCAGATATTTATCTGTATGGGTCTTTTTTCTATACACAGTGTGACTTAAGGACTGATCGGGATTACGGATAACTAAAACATCTAAGAAAGCAAGAGATTTATTATGTTCTAACTCCATAGTAAATTGAATTTTATTGTTGATGGAGTTAAGGTGATTTAAAAATGCAGTTACTTGGTCAGATGGTAAAATTGTGAAAGTATCATCTACGTACCGCTTGTAAAATCTCGGTGAGACTGGGGCTGTACTAAGGGCTGTCTTCTCAAAGTCTTCCATGAAAATATCGGCGACTACTGGAGATACAGGTGAGCCCATAGCGACGCCATCCACTTGTACATAGAATTGATTATTCCACAACATATAGCCAGATGTGAGGCAATATTTGAGTAGTTCTGCATATTCAAGAGGCATGTCTTTCTCTGCTAACTTCTTAGAGACAATTTTGATGCAGTCTTGTACTGGAAGACTTGTAAAAAGTGACTGGACATCAAAACTAACCATTGTTTCATTGTCAGCTAATTGAAGATGTTTAATATCACTGACAAACTGGTATGAATCCTTCACAGATGCTCTAGTGTTACCTCTGAGTGGCGAGAGTACTTGCGCTACGTACTGAGCCAGTCTGTAGGTTGGTGTGTCGATCTGACTCACAATGGGACGTAGTGGAGCATTTTCCTTGTGTATTTTCGGTAATCCATATAATTTCGGAGGTTTTGCACACGATGGGATGAGTGACTTAACGTTCAGATCTAACTTTTCGGAGTATTTGATTATTAAAGCGCTAGTGGACTTTAATATTTTATTAGTCGGGTCTGATTTGACTATTTTATATGTAGTGTCATCCGATAAAAGATGTTCAATTTTCTCGTTATAATCTGAAGTGTCGCATCACTACCGTCGCATTACCTTTATCTGCACGGAGAACAGTTAATTCCTTCCTCGATCGCAAGTTCTTTAAAGCGATAAATAATAACAACGCGCGGTTATTAATCTGTCAAAACAAACATTGGATGAAAACACAGTTCAAGTTTTATCAAGAGGTCTAAATTTTGCCGTAACTCCACGTAGGATACCGTACGAAGATATTATTTGTAACATTGAGAACAGTCTCTTCATTAACAATTTGAAAAGGGAAGATTCGGAGGCGATACGTCAAGATATATCATCTTTATTACGTCGAAACAAAGTGCCCAAACCAAATCTCCCAAAACACTTATTTATCGCTTTAAAGAACCTGCGATCGAGGAAGGAATTAACTGTTCTCCGTGCAGATAAAGGTAATGCGACGGTAGTGATGCGACACTTCAGATTATAACGAGAAAATTGAACATCTTTTATCGGATGACACTACATATAAAATAGTCAAATCAGACCCGACTAATAAAATATTAAAGTCCACTAGCGCTTTAATAATCAAATACTCCGAAAAGTTAGATCTGAACGTTAAGTCACTCATCCCATCGTGTGCAAAACCTCCGAAATTATATGGATTACCGAAAATACACAAGGAAAATGCTCCACTACGTCCCATTGTGAGTCAGATCGACACACCAACCTACAGACTGGCTCAGTACGTAGCGCAAGTACTCTCGCCACTCAGAGGTAACACTAGAGCATCTGTGAAGGATTCATACCAGTTTGTCAGTGATATTAAACATCTTCAATTAGCTGACAATGAAACAATGGTTAGTTTTGATGTCCAGTCACTTTTTACAAGTCTTCCAGTACAAGACTGCATCAAAATTGTCTCTAAGAAGTTAGCAAAGAAAGACATGCCTCTTGAATATGCAGAACTACTCCAACATTGCCTCACATCTGGCTATATGTTGTGGAATAATCAATTCTATGTACAAGTGGATGGCGTCGCTATGGGCTCACCTGTATCTCCAGTAGTCGCCGATATTTTCATGGAAGACTTTGAGAAGACAGCCCTTAGTACAGCCCCAGTCTCACCGAGATTTTACAAGCGGTACGTAGATGATACTTTCACAATTTTACCATCTGACCAAGTAACTGCATTTTTAAATCACCTTAACTCCATCAACAATAAAATTCAATTTACTATGGAGTTAGAACATAATAAATCTCTTGCTTTCTTAGATGTTTTAGTTATCCGTAATCCCGATCAGTCCTTAAGTCACACTGTGTATAGAAAAAAGACCCATACAGATAAATATCTGAACGGCGATTCTCACCACCATCCAAAACAGTTAGCTACCGTGGGTAAATCCTTGTTTCAGAGAGCATGAGGAATCTGTGACGAGAAACACCTGGCGACTGAGCTGCAACACGTCAAGCAGGTACTGCGAGACAACAAGCTCCAAATCCCACGCCGCCGTCACAGAAACCGAGTGAAGCCACCCACAGTCGAACGAGTCCCCGTTGTCTTGCCTTACATAAAAGGAGTCACAGACAAAATTGGCTACATCCTGAAGCGTGCTTCTATAAAGACCTACTTCAAGCCGCCCAAGAAGATTAGTCAATTTCTACCACCTGTCAAGTGCCATATACCCCTGCAAGAACCGGGCGTATACAAAATAGATTGCGACTCTGGCCTCTCCTACATAGGTCAAACAAAACGAAGCATAGGGACCCGCGTGAAAGAACACATAGCTGACGTCAAACATCGACGCTCAACGAAGTCTGCAGTTGCTGAACATATAGAAAAAGGCTCCAAGCATTACCTCCGCTTTGATCAGCCCCAAGTCCTCGCTAAAGAACACCGTTTCCTGCCCAGGATGTTTCGTGAGGCTATTGAAATTAAAAAACATCCAAATTTCAATAGAGAAGATGGCTTGAAGCTTGCACAAGCATGGGATCCAATACTACATTTAATTAAATCGGAACCCAAAAGACCAACTGCCAGACCTCAAGACACTGTGAGCTCCTTCTGCGTAGATCGGATCGCAAACATAGACTAGATATTTAAAAATTAATTTTTTAAATTAATAATTGTAAAATAAGGGTAGTTGAATTGTAACAGTCACAGAGCGGACGTCTAATACCTCAGTCCGCCCCGTGACCACGAAAGCTGTAAAGTGATCGAAACGTCGGGAAGCTAAAAATGTAAAAAATTAAACTAAATTCGCGATAAAATCCGTAAATAATAGTTTTATTTCAATATTTTTAAGCTTCTATCGAATTTAATTACTTAAACTTACTTGACAGTGTTGTGAGGCTGGGCGTTCTCCCTCGGGTAGAAATGCACTACGTCTACTTGCAGCGGATCCATGGTTCTTGTTCAAATTTGATTTCTGTAACAACATCACAACATAATTACAACATCTTTCCCTCTCCTTTCTTTTATGTCCATCCAAATATTGCCTGAAAGATTGTCTTGTGCAATAAGTCCGCCAATTGTATGTATGTATGTATGTGTGTATCAGCTCATATACGTCCCACTGCAGGGCACGGGCCTCCTCTACAATCAAGAGTACGGTTGAGTGTGGTTAGGTCATATAGTCCACCACGCTGGCCCAGTGCCGATTGGCGGACTTATATACCACAGACATTCTTATAAATCGCTAAGGTATGCAGGTTTCCTCACGATATTTTCCTTCACAGTTTAGGGCGTGGTGATTGACTATAAATACACACATGGCTCCGAAAAGTAGGAGGTGTGCCCTGGGATTCGAACGCGCCTGGTCCGTTTACCAACAGGCCACTACGCACTTATTCTAATTTAGTTTTAATATCTGTGTCTTCTTTTGGTGTACAATAAAGAATGTATAAATAAATAAAACATAATTTTAGTAACTTACATTATACAGGGTATATCAAGACTGCTACCGAAAACGAAGCCGGGTGGTAGTTTAAGCGACTTCAGACACAATGCAACAGAAAAAGTTGCAAAAAAAAGCGACCATTTTTTTTTTTATTTTTTTCCTATGGCCATATTTGGGTGGTAAATAATTTTTTTCCTAAAATAATAGTATATACCCTTTTATTTATAAATACTCTAAGGTATAAAACAGTTTAAATTATTATTTTAGCAAAAACTATGGATTTACCACCCAAAAATGACGATATTTAAAAAATCATAAAAAAAAATTGTCGCGATTCTAGGCGAAATTTTAATTGCATTGTGTTTGTAGCCACTAAAACTACCACCCGGCTTCGTTTTCGGTAGCAGTCTTGAGATACCCGGTATATTACTAGAAAGCAAGATATATTTAGTATGTCTTATAATGTAGGTATCAGAAATTACAAACATTTCAGGCAGACAAGACCCACGTCTGAAACATATTGTTGAAATAAACGTTTGGTTCTGCTCAAACTCTTGGTCTTTCCGAAGCTGGCTTCTCCCCAACTATATTTTACAATTAAACTGTTATATACAACACAGTAAATAATTTAACAACCATAAATTCTATTGCAGCAAGAACGATATACGAGACGTTGCATACATTTAGCAAATCTAACAAACAATTCAAATGACTTTGTTGCAAGCAAACTCGCGGTCCAAGGTTAGTGTTCTGAGATCTCAAACTACATCGAAATATCGATGATTTAACAAAGTAAAATTCTGGCTGCACTTCAAAACAATTGCACATCGAGGTATAGTTACAATCGCTAACTTTAGAATTGTATGGGTGAACAAAAATAGACCTTTTTATGATATTATTTTATTGAGTAGCTTTTACTGGTATCACTAAACGATGTAGAAAGTATTTTAAAAGTTTTTCATATACGTCAACACATAAAATAACTTTTACTGATACCTAGCCACCACTTCACAGCGAGTGTGTTTGTTCTAACTATCGACATCTTCCAATAACATGTGTGTTGGAAATTATCATTGGCTGTAACAAGACATATCACACTGTAGCATTTTGTATGAATGTCTATGGTATACAAAATCCTCAACCCGCACTAGGCCGGCGTGGTGGACTATAATATGGCCTAACCATTCTCAATCGTACTCTAGATTGTAGAGGAGTGCCCTGCAGTGGGATCTATATGAGCTGATAGAAACCATGTTTATAAACCTCTTTAGGCCACATTGCAACGGAAACTATAAATCGATATCGAAAGTGGAACACAATGTCTTGATTTTCTCTCCATAAATGTCATCTTATATACATGAGCTTCTCTTCTCACCACATATTCCCAGACGACCAAAAATAAATGGGGCATATTAAAAAGGCAAAATAAGTTGTATTCGCAATTAACTACAAATCATGAGTATAAAACCATGTGTTTTAAAGATGGCGCTATGACCTTTTGTCTCTTCGGAATAACGAGCCCATGCAATGAGAAAAAAAAAAAGATTTATTTATGATTTGTATACAGGACTTTTTTAGAATACGATTTACACATGGGCCAAAAGGTGAAGGATAAAATTATAAAGGACACATTTTACGCACTATTACACATGCGTAAAACTGGATTGATGAAATGGGTCACAATTTAGATGTAAGTATTTAGAGTAACCCATGAATATCTTAAAATACGGACACAAGCCATCCGGCCAGTATTTAATAAGCATGGAAGGAAAGATTTTGGGTATCTCATAATTTTAAAAAATCCATAACCATTTTAATATCGTAGAGACACTAAATATGCACTGACTTAAAGTTAGACATTTTAGTCTCGCTATATTTATTTCTTAGATAAAAGTGGAAAAATAGAAAGAAGAAAAAACATCAATGTAATAATACATTTGCGGAAGCATAAAAAATCATGGTAGAACGCAGCTTTGGTGCTTTCATTAAATAATATTTATAAGGTTTAATTTTGAAGTCATGTTTGTAAATGTATCAATATAACAGGTTTAATATTAATGTAATATTTCTGTATATTGTTATGTAATTTTTTGAGTGTACAATAAAGTGTAGATAAAAAATAAAATATATTAATTATTTTGGATTTAAAAAATATATAATATATAATGATGCAAAAGATTAATTTAAGTATGAAAAAAGCTTGTTTAATTTGTATCGCAAAACCCGCAAATGTGTATACAAAGTCACTGTAGTTATTATTCCTGTTGCCTTGACGGAAATAGAAAGCGAATCGTCACACAGATGACGGAAAATTGCAATTGAAAATTGTTTTGTCGTTTTTTAATGTTATTTTAATTGAAATTGCAACCCAACTGCTGGGGTCCATATGGGATGAGAGCCCTGGGTTGTTACTCAATGCCCAGACTCGAAGTTCGAATGTTTGTACAGTCAGCGACAAAAGTCGTTGAACACATTCAAAACGCCAAAAGTCTTGCACACATGAAGCAACAGAAGTGGTTGAGCAGGGTCGGCCACAAAAATTCGTGAACACCTTAAGGTTACAAAAGTTTCTGAATAACAAAAGCAACAAAATTCCTGAACACGCAAATTGTACATAAGTCAGTAATTTTTTTGATATCTTTGTATTGCGCACGCCCACCGACTTCGATATGAACCAGTTAGCTGTTAACTATCTGGCGAATTTCCGTGACTACTCATAACAATATTCAATGTAATTTCTCAAAATATTCCTAAAGCCACAACGCGTGTTTTATATCAATGGAGACAATTAAAAATAATAATTATTAGTTAGAACGGAAAATACTTTTTCTAAAGTTTCTGAGCGACGAAATACCTGAACACACCAATGGTACATAAGTTTCTGAACACCTATAAAAAGAAAGTTTGACGCAGATGTGTTCAGCTACTTTTGTCGCTTTGTTATGCATTCGTTGTAAAATGTTATTTCATAATTTATATTTTTTGCTTTTCTCTGCATTTACTTATTGTATTCTTCTTCTTTTTTATTGCAATGAGCAGCTAGACGGGCATGCCGTTCGCCTGATGGTAAGCGATACGACCGCTCATAAACAGTAGCAAAACCAAACAACACCTTGAATTACAAAGCAATGCTTGACATTCCACTGCGCTCGCCATCCTGAGACCTAAGATATTAAGTCCCAAAATATCCAGTAATTACTCTGGCTACAATACCGTTCAATCCGCAACATAACAGTGCATTTACACTGCTGTTTAACGGGAGAAAAAGACATTGCGGTGGTACCTACTCAGATGGCCTCTTACATATGAGAGACTTACCAGTGTTACATATGAAATAACATTTATTTATGAGAAGTTTTTAGCATGTTTTATATCAGTGGAGATAATAAATAACAATAATTTTATTAGTCAGAATGAAAATAGTGGCCGCTATTTTGAACTTTTTAGATATTGGGCAATTGGTCTCGAATTTTATTTCACGGTTTATATTTTTGCTTTCCTCTGCATTGACTTATTGTTTTCTGTTTTTGTGAAGTAATATTTATTTATGAGAAGTTTAAATGTCTTGTTCATCTGTTATTGGCACGAGGAATTAAACAATAAATTGTTAAGATTAAAAAAACATTTATCTCAAAAGATTTTTCTAAATTTCACTTCATGAGATATAATAATTGTATAGGTAAAAATATGCTAGTATCGGACAGTACTAATCTATAATTTAATTATGTGGGTAAGACAGTTACAATGTGCTTATATTGGAACAATAACACAGTAAAATACCGACATGTCAATTCACAAACCAAGTCTTGCTGCCAGGGTCGCATTCAAAGCTTTGATTTTTGTTTAAATAATTTAATTTTTGTCTTGCAAATACGGAAGTTATCTTTTTTTTATGATTGTTGGCAAGTCGTTTTACATTTGTGCCCCTTCATATCTAATACTTTTTTCAATGTAATTTGTGCGTGGTGTCGGCATACAAATTTTACTTGAATTTGTAAGTACTCTAAGTCAGAGTTATTTTTTATTTTGAAAGGTTAAATTTGAATTAATTTTATTTACTATTATTTTTCTTATTAAAATGCAGGTGTTGAATTTATGTAAATAATCAATATTTAATATAACATATACTATAAATTATTAAGCTTCTTGAGTTTTTATGTACTCTTGTTTTTATGTGGACCTATTATTGTCTAAATCGTACGTATCGTTTTCCATTGATCTTACAATTTTGAATATCGGAGTAAAGAACCCAGTGGATATTGATTTTGAAACCAATCAGACCAATAACTAAAAAGTAAAAAATGGCGGCTAAAATATTCTATTTTGACTATCAATTTAGAATATCGGAGCGAAGGGTCTCTCAGATATGTATTCTGAACCCAATTGAATCTAAAAAGTTCAAAAATGCTGGCACTATTTACTTTCTGAATCTAATAATAATTATTATTTATTTACGCCACTGATATAAAACACGCTTAAAACTTCTCATAAATAAATATTATTTCACAAAAACAGAAAACAATAAGTCAATGCAGAGAAAAGCAAAAATTATAAATTATGAACATAATATAATAATAACATTTTACAATGAATGCATAACAAAGCGACAAAAGTAGCTGAACACATCTGCGGCAAACTTGCTTTTTATAGGTGTTCAGAAACTTATGTACCATTGGTGTGTTCAAGTATTTTGTCGCTCAGAAACTTTGGAAAAAGTATTTTCCATTCTGACTAATAATTATTTTTAAGTGTCTCCATTGATATAAAACACGCGTTGTGGCTTTAGGAATATTTTGAGAAACTACATTGAATATTGTTATGAGTTGTCACGGAAATTCGCCAGATAGTTAACAGCTAACTGGTTTATATCGAAGTCGGTGGGCGTGCGCAATACAAAGATATCAAAAAAATTACTGACTTATGCACAATTAGCGTGTTCAGGAATTTTGTTGCTTTTGTTGTTCAGAAACTTTACGTGTACGACAACCACGTAAGATAAAAGTTGTAAGTTTCTACAAATCTATACAACTCTCTATGTAACTTAGAGACGACGTACGGTAGATGATTCGAAAATTGTAGAGTAATTAAGCATATTATTATTTACTCGGATGTAGGTATAAAATGGTATTAAATTCGGATTTTCTAATAGCGTAGGTGGTTCGTTGATTTTCTAGTACGCATTTTAGTTTTTTTTTTAATTATATGTTTATAACTATATTACATGGTTCAAATCGTACGTTTATAAGTGTTAATTAAGCTTATTATTGCTACATGTAGATTATAAATTATGTAATAAAACGTGTTGTCTTTCGCACCTTGCCCAATATTACCGCTATTATGTTTTATGTAAAACTAATAGACAGTACGAAATATTATAAATAATGTTAATTCAGTATTACTTGCCAATTAGAAAATGCACATATCTGAAATAATAATAGCGACACAATAAGTTCATCTGATGCATAGTCAATTCGATGAAATAAAACTAGTGTATAAATGCGTTTTTAACGGAAAGCATAACTTTATTTTAAGTATCTAAGTTAGGTCCTAAAAAAGAGAATTCTATTTAAATGCATTTGGTAAATATTGGGTCCAAAAATCCCACATAAAAAGAACCAAACATTATGTTAGTTATTACAACTTAAAATAATGATGTCTCATTAGTCTTCATGACAGCACACATATCGTAAGCTCTCGCAGTGTTTCTAAATATTCCGTCAGGAAACCGACTAATATATCTACAAAACTAAATTAAGTCATAGACTTTCTATTCACCAAACATTTGACTGTTTTTATCACTGATAAGATATAAAATACCGCTTTCTCAGCAATTTCATCACATCCTTGAATTGTTTGCAGATGTTTATGCAATGACATCATAATCTCTGATGGATATGCACTAAACACCTTATTTTTAGCTCGTCTAATGCATTAACTGATTAGCGGATGAAACTGTGCTACATTACATCGTTGGGATTAGATCTCCACAATGGATTGGATTTTGGTCTAGACTCTAGTCTATCGTGGTGGCTTAGAAAGGCTCGTGGACTCTACATCTCTTTGCAGTTCTTATAGAGTATTCCTTTGATTGCGTGTTTTCTTACATTTCCTTCGCCATTAATGTGAGGGTTAATTTACTATAAATTACATATTATATAAATAAATACACCCAACAGTAACGTACATAGTCCTGACCCGACCCTAAGATCAAGTCTTGTACCGTGTATCAAGAACTACGAGAAACTTTTCGGTCTCAGAAACACACAGATCAGAAACAAATACCTGTGGATCACACAAATATTTGTTTCGGTGAGAGGATTGAACCCGCAGCCTCTCGTTTCATAGCCGTCGTATCAATTGCGCCACGGAGGCTGCCAATGTGTCGAATATGTCCCACTGCAGGGGCCCTACTATATAAATCTGAAATTCGAATCTTCGTGACGTTTTTCGTTTCGAAACCTACTCTGTAACACGAAATTCGAATCTTCGGATCGAAGAATGAATGATTCGAATATATCGGCAATCCGAACATTTACAGAGTAGGTACATTCGTATCGTCACAAACTTCATTCGTCCGAAGTTTCGAACTTCGTTTCGGATGAATATAGTAAGGCCCCAGGGCACGTTCTCTACCATCGAGAGGACGATTGAGAGTAGTTAGGTCATGTAGTCCACTAAGCTGGCGTAGTGTGGGTTGGCGGACTACATAGACATTCTTACAAATTGATATGGTATGGTGTGTTGTGTCTCACCAATGTTAATTTCTTACACGCGGCCTAACCACTCTCGATCGTACTGTCGCTTGTAGAGTAGGCCCGTGCCCTGCAGTGGGACGTATATGGGCTGATACAGATACAGATGTTATTGGAAGATTACAACTATGTGAATGACTTGTTCTAGTAAATACAAAAATAATTCATAGATTCCACAAACATATTAATCTTCATTAACATCACGAAACTACTTGGGTATAAAAAACAAATGATTTATTTTATGTGTTACCTTATGATAGGGCCTGTGTTACTAGGAATCACTGGCATTTCGCCAAATCTGTGGTTCCGTCACTCTACTATAGTCACTGGTTAATATATCCTAAATAACTATTCTATTTTAGTATAAACTTTTCTGAGACACCCAAGTTCTGCGGATCTCCTGTGGCTGAAGATGATATCGATCTAATGATTTCTTAGGTTTACGCGAATGTTACTCATTGAAATAAAACTATTATTTACGGATTTTATCGGGAAGTCAAAAATGTAAAAATTAAACCAAATCCGCGATAAAATCCGTAAATACAGTTTTATTTCAATGATATCGATCTATTTTTTAATTGTTGTATTGCTATAAATATTTTATTCAAGATCTTTCATATCGGTTAAGTGATCGATACCGTCTACCAGGTTGCATTTTTATCAGATACAAAATAAAGTTAGCTGTCGTAGGAAATTCTATTAAATAAATTACTATGGGGATGGAGATTTGACACTTTAATTCAAGTGGAAGATAAATTATTGAATTAAAGAAGGATACAACTTGACCCACACTAAAAACTGGAAGGAAAATTGGCCGTACAAACAATTATTATCTGCTCTTACCGATAAAAATAAACTCAAACATCATTATTAGTTAGTACTAATAGTAATTATTTTGTTTGTGCTTTTAAATAATTCAGTTTTATTTTTCTTAACAATAAACTAACAGGTATTTTGTCGATAATGGACAGGCAAGTGTTTTTTAAACTAGCAAATGTCTTATGGGCATAAAAACCACAATCACAAAAAAATATTGGAACATTCAAACAATCTATTTAAAAAAGTAATTTAAATTACATACAAAACGAATTAATAGCCAGTACCAATAATAATTAATCGAAAACACGTCGAATATGAAACCACAGATTAAAAACGATGTTTTCTTTCAGCATTAAACTAAGCGATAATAAATTATGTATACACACGTAACTTTGATAGGTCAATTGTGTAATTTGGGGTTGAACCCGTGACTCCGGTAAGACTGACCGGCTTAGCTGATCCATGGCTGTTGATTTTTTAATGTAATTGAAAATACATAAATAAATAACAGCCTGTATCCTATAGGGGTACGCAGTAAGTTTCCACTTTCACCTCTTCATTAAAATAAATAAATTTAATGAGTATACTTTTTACTTTTTCATTCTTTTTTCTTCTTCTGACTGGACTTATTATTTTTCGTTTCCTTTAATCACTTTTTTGTATTCCCCTTATCATTTATGATTATATGAGAGTGGCATAAGACGACTGTTCAGCAGTGTATTTTTACTTTATATTATTGTGTTACATTAAAATAAAATGATTAACCTACCTTTTAAAAAACTTATAATTCACTTCACAATATCGATCTTCAGTATTCACTAGTTTGAGAAGGGATGTGCTCCCTTGCGCGCGCGCTTCTCGACTGACATAACAGGCGGCCGCAACGAATATATCAATGTATTTTGAACGTGGCGCCGGATTTACTGCGGTGACCATGCTTTTAGTTGAGAATTCGGGCGGCGAAAACAAACATAAGGAAAACTAGGTGATAAATTCATTAAAAAGGGTAATTCAGTTTGACGATTTTTTATAGTGTCACTACACCAATTAGATTCAGGGCAAAGTAAATAGATCATCCAATGATGAAAGGTTGTCCATATAATCCAGATCCAGATCCAGTCCAGATGGACAAAAATAACTACTGCGATGCGATTAATCTATTCGATTGGCTATGAGTTAAACCAGAATTGATCAACAAAGCCAAAGGATTCTTTTGGTTTAAATGTCATTGTATTGTATGGAAGTTCTATCTGAAATAAATATTATTATTATTATTATTAAAGCAATTTATCTAATGACGCCCTTGTAAAAATATAGCAATTATAGAGACGGTAAATTTTAAGTGTTCTCATAAAAGATAAAGCATGGATAAATAACATAAAGTTAATAATTTTAGTTAATTCAGTAACTTTTTACATTACGATAAGTAAAGGTTATTTAAAAGACATCGTGGATGGCGATAACACCGCATTTTGTGTTTTATTTTGTATTATTTCTTAACATGTAGTTGAAACATCATATTTATTCACTTTCTTGTCTCGATTTGGCTTCTAACAGCTTTTAAAATATTTTTTCCCCTTTTTTAAAGTATTTTTTGAAACATGGTAAGCAAGAAAAATGTATTGCTTTACGGAACTTACATCTATAATACTATCAGATATGCTGGCCCTATCCGTAAAACCAGCCTAGTATAGGCTGGTTGACTCTGCATAGTTTATACAAAGGTTAATAAGGTTTGACTATAAATTCATGCCACGCAAAGGAAGTCAAATACATAATAACTCCAATCAAAACTATCCTAATCAAACACACTTCATGGACACACTACATAGGTATTTATCACTCGATTCACGCTAAGTATAAATAGCACGTAAACATATACCCAGAGTTTCCTAAAGGTCATCACTACGTGACTGTGATGATGGCTCCATGGTCGGGTCGTTGTGATGACGAATTATCACTACACGATGTAATGCCATTGGCATCTGACGTCAACATGATTTGATGATTGCTGGGTTTGGGGAGTCATTGTAGATGATTCAGTGTATACATTTTTTGCTTGTTAAAAGTGGCTTGTATCGGATCCTTTCTTATGATAAGGCACACTAACATTGCAACTAATGGACATCTATCTTCTATTGACGTGTGGCGAAATTCGGATTTTTTTATTGCAATTAATGGCGGTACTAACATGCCGTTCGTCTGATGGTAAGCGATACGACCGCTCATAAGCAGTAGCAAAACCAAACAGCGCCTTGAATTACAAAGCAATGCTTGGCATTCCTTTGTAATTCAACAAGTTTGACAGCTTAAACAACACGCATATACAGAGTGAATTTTTCAAGTGGACGTGGATGGCTAGATCCGAAACTATGAGGAATAGTGAAAAATTCTCAAAGGACTTTCGAACCCAATGATTCTGAAAAAAAAAAGAAACACATGCTGTATTATTACAACATTCGATAATGTTGCTAATAGGGATCAAATTCTGGGAAGTAATGACATACGTCAAATAAAAGCATAGATGTCATTTTAAGCAAAATTCAAAATTTTCTGAACTCCTGGTCGCCGTTGGTACAGGAATTTTATAATTTGTCGTATTTCATAAGACCAAATCTGTCATAATTAATCAAAACCATATCGAAATCGTAGAAATAAGATAAGAATTATAAATTATTCAACAAAATACGATAAATTCTAAAATTCCTCTACCAACGCATTTGATGTGTGTCATTACTTCCCAGAATTTGATCCATATTAGCAACATTATCGAAGGGTGTAATAATGCAGCATGTGTTTTAAGCTATTGCATAACTTCTATCGCGGGCTTTGAGCGTGGAGACCGAACCCACAAATTCCGTAATGAAAATAACCTAAGTCCGACCGAAATTTAAATTTAATATTTTTATTTTGATTTAAATATGTGCCAGTACTTTTAAATGCGAATTGCAAAGCTATTGCGTGATTAATTAAATCTAACCTCTTTCGATATTTAGTTTTGCCATCTATCGATGAATAGTAGAACTTTTAATGACTTTTTGAAATATCACGCTTGTCTCTTTAGTTCAGCAACTCGCCTCTAGCTGCCTTTCTCAATAATCTATCTATCTTTAACAAGATATTTCATTACACAATTATATGTATTTTATTATATTTTATATTTCAGTTAACAAAGATACAGAGGTTTATATACCGGGTATCTCAAGACTGCTACCGAAAACGAAGCCGGGTGGTAGTTTTAGTGGCTACAAACACAATGCAATTAAACATTTGGCATAGAAACGCGACAATTAATTTTTATGATTTTTTAAATATCGTCATTTTTGGGTGGTAAATCCATAGTTTTTGCTAAAATAATAATTTAAACTTTTTTATACCTTAGAGTATTTATAAATAAAAGGGTATACACTATTATTTTAGGAAAAAAATTATTTACCACCCAAATATAGGCCATAGGAAAAAAATAACAAAAAAAATTGACGCTTTTTTTTGCAACTTTTTCTGTTGCATTGTGTCTGAAGTCGCTTAGACTACCACCCAGCTTCGTTTTCGGTAGCAGTCTTGATATACCCTGTATGATGCATATATTTATAGATCGCTAGTTAAGATATATTATAAGTCAATCTTTGTTTAATGAAGCATACAACTGTACTGACACAGTTATGGTAGCTACTTTAACTTCTTGTTAGAGATGGATAGAATATAGAGAACGGCTCTAGGTGGCATTGGTTGAATCGGCGTTACTGCGCATGCGTAATCCCCCTCTTCGCCCCGCAATCTGGTGACTCATGCCTGCTTAGAGTTTCGGCGTTAGGGTACCTCCTCTTTGTATTTACTTCATGGTACGACTCTACGAAGCTACGCACGTACAACAGTGAATATCTGTACAATTAATATCAAAGAAAAACAAAGGAAAAAAATACTGCATAAATAAAGAAATAAATAAATAATTATACATAAGTTGATAAAAAATGCTATGCAATAGCTTTACCGCGGCAGTCTCCGAGTGCCACGTGTTTTTTTTTTCAGAGTCATTTCGTTCGATTCCTAACTAGGCATATTGATTTATCAAAAATCTAAGTATGCAGTTTTAGTTTTCATCAAAATCGGGCTCGTAAGTCCTAAGAGCATTTTTCGCTAATCCTCATAGTTTCGGATTTGGCCATCCACGCCCACTTGAAAACTCACCCTGTATACGCGTAATCGAATAATATTAATATGTCCAATATAAATGTGAAGAGAGAAATACTGTTCCTAATATTTTGACAACGATCTATAATCTCATAGCTATCTAAATAAATTGTCTTTCACCGATGGACATAATTATGCAGGCATTGCTCGAAAACGAATATATGACTAATAATATAGCAACACACTTGCGTAGATCCATCCATCCATCAGCCAAAGGAAGTCCACTGCTGAACATAGGCCTCCCCCAATGATTTCCACAGTGACCTGTTGAGGGCAGCCTGCATCCAGCGACGTCCCGCTACCTTTACCTTGCGTAGATCCACGAGATTAATTTTTGACCATCGTGTACGATGTTCGCTATACAGGATATGTCCAGACTACTACTGAAAACGAAGCCAGGTCGTAGTTTTAGTAACTTCAGAGTTCAGACTCAATACAACTAAAAATTTTGCAAATAAAAGGTAAATTTTTTTGTAATTTTTTTTCTATTGTCGTATTTGGGTGATAAATACATAGTTTTTCCTATTCCTATTTTTTGGTTAATTATAACTTAAACCTTTTTGTTTTTATTAACCACCATGGTACGTTGGGATTTAAATTATAATTGTATTAGCAAAAACTATGCATTTACCACCGAAACACGATGATATTTTAAAATAAAACATAAAAATTGACGAAGTTATTCCGAAATTTTTAGTTGCATTGTGTCTGTAGTCTCTAAAACTACCACCCGGCTTCGTTTCCGGTGGTAGTCTTGATAGGTCTTGTATGAGTAAATACGAATAACAGCAGATAAACATATTGATATTCGAACGCAAGGATCAACCAGGATTGTTGGCGTATATCTTAAGGCTCTTCTTGCAAGACCAAGTTAAGAAGTCGATTTCGGTACTTTAAAATTTTAATAAAGTTATATTTGGTCGTAAAAGGATTCACTATTTTAGCTGAGGTTGGAAAATTATGACACCATTTAAATGCATCTGTTCATTATAAGGTTCCACCCAATGATGCTATCTTTAAGCTCATCGACTCAGTGGATTGGATTGTACTACTTAAACGATAATCTTAGTCGCGAAACTCTCTACATAAAACGCGAGGCTAGAGTTGTAAGCCATATAAGCCCATATCAGTCCCATTACAGGGCATATTTTACAATCGAGAGTACGATTGAGACCAGTACGCCATATAGTCCACAACGCGGGCCTAGTGCGGATTGGCGGTCTTTAGTACACAGTAATTCTTACAAATCGCTGTGGTATGCAGATTTCCACATGATATTTTCCTAGACCGTTATAGTATTAAGTATGTGTTGATTGACTATCAATACAAATATGACTTGCTTATGATTTCAACCCGCGACCACCGTGAATATGTAGGCAGCCATGCACTTTTATGTTAGAGTACTTGCATCAAATTATTAAATAAAACACAAACAATGCTTTAAGCAGCTTTTGAGCAGCGAAAACTACTCGTATATTACTCGAGGAGAGTTAATTTCAAGCGATTTATATACAGTAAAAATAATATTACAGTATATGATCTATTTCTATGGCTTCATGCCAAGTTTTTTATTTTGTTTTAGGAAGAACTAAAATAAAATGTGATTTAACATTATGATATCTAATTTGAGAGTGTAATATTGTACCATATACTTTTCATTATAAATTAAGATCTCTAATTTACTCGTCGACCTAAATACACCATGGCATGCCAGGTGAATGCCAAGAAATATAATTTATAACATTTAAATAAATCTCTCTCAAATGGCGGGTGAAAGTTTTTAGAACATGCATATGTAATTACTAATTACCTAGACGAGATAGCTCAGACCGGTTGTTGAACTCAATCTTTTAAAATTTAAATGTATATTTCCATTAAGAAAATTGTCACGTACTAGAGAACAATGATTATTGGAATTAATCAAAGCTCATTACGGTATAATAAATTTTAATTGATTGTTTCATAATATTTTTAAATCTTTTGTATTGACAAGAAAAACAAATTACAATGCATTTAAATAATAAATGGATACATCCAACACTTACGTACGTATAGTCCTGACCCCGTATTAAGATCAATAAATTCTTACAGTCGTGGGTATCAGAAGCTCCGAGACACGTTTCGATCCCACAAACACCAGACCCGAGACAAATACTTGAGGGCTTCACAAACATTTGTCTCGGTGCGGGAATTAAGCCAGCAGCGGCCACTCGTTTCCCAGTCGGCATCTAACCAACTGCGCCACGGAGGTTGTATTTTTTATTGTCTAATTTTATTGTAAGTGCAATAAGGTCCAAATGGAAAATTCACCTGCGAGAGGAAAGTTTTTCCATTCGACCAGACCCGTATTACTGGGTAGGTCTATCACATATGAGATTCCGCCTGGGTAGGTACCACCGCATTGTCTATTTCTCCAGATGAACAGCACTACATAAATACACTGTTATGTTCTGTTTTGAAGGACATTGTAGCTAAGTTAACTACTATTGAGACTTAACATCTTATCTCTCAGGATAGCGAGCGCAGTGGCATACCAAACATTGCTTTGTAATTTAAGATGTTGTTTGCTACTGTTCATGAGGGTTCATATTGCTTACCATCAGGTGAATGGCATCCCCGTCTCGAAGTTCATTGCTATAAAAAAACTGTTTCGATTGACACGAGATAAACATCTCTTGGTCGAAGCTCTACCTTAATGCATGAGATATTTTGACTACCAACACGCATAGTTTTTGATTTATATCAAAAACTATGCCCTTATGGGCAAAAGAGCATACGGTTCACCTGATGGTAAGGGATCATCGACGCCCATGAATATAATTATTAATCAAATGCGACCGAATTTCATAAATAATTTGATCTTTATCCAAGGATTGAATTTAACATAATTTGCGTTTTAATTACTTTAATATTAAGCAAGGATAAAAACAGTACTAATTATCCTGTAAACACGTAATTTACGCATATTTATACGTATAATTGGTTTTCCCTAAACTTCCCCATGCAAATATTTGCAGTTTAGTTGTAACAATAGTCATCAATGACGTGACGTAGCGTACGAGTACAACATTAATGACGTATTAAATATAATACTTATTTATTTATGTATTAATAACTGCATGACGAATAAACAGACTTCATAGACGAGATTTCATAGGCAAGTACTTGTTTATCAGTTCAGGATGATTCAATACTAAATGTAAAGTGCGGTAAATATTATAGACGATCATCATTGTATCTGAATCTGTACGAATATAATTACATTATTTTACTTTATTTTATATTTTCGTTTATTAGTATCTCCAACATTATTACTCATTACTCTCGCCAAGTCCTAGAGTAACGGTCTTTGACAATGAAGGGACGAGAGCAAAATTCAACATAACACTGTTAATCATAACACTTATTCCAAATCGTAGAACCATAGCTTCGACGTGAAATTGCTTTGCTGTCCAGCTTACTGTCTCTTTTCTTTCCTATCTAAAATATACTATTAATACACACATGATTCGAAAATCCAAAGGTGTGCCCTGGTATTTAAACCCGCGTCCAATGCGAATATGTTGGCAGCCGCGTCTAGACACGGATCTCGGATCGGATAGGATCGGTCTAGATATGGACTAGTCCATTACCAACAGGCCACCCCGTACTTACAGCATTCTTCACGGGCATTATAATACAAAACAACTCGAAACTTATTTATACATTTATTTGATATAGGTATTACTATTGCATTTTTGACAGCTTCCGTGGCGCAGTCGTTTAGCCGCCTATGAAACGAAAGGCCGTAGGTTCCATCCCCGCCGAGAGAAATTTTTTTTCGGTTCCAAATACAATATTTCTTTCTAGTCTGGGTGTTTCTGAGACCGAAAAGTCTTTCGTAGTTCTGAATACCCGCGACACAAGACCTGATCTTAGTGTGGGGTCTGGACTATGTATGACTGTTGGGTGTTCTTTATTTATTTATCGTATAGAGCAACAATATCAAGTATATGTAAATATGTGTATAATGAGAGAATTCAACATTTCTAAACGATGGTAATAGCATGCATATTTCAATGCTACGTGACTGATGAAATACCAGGATTTTCCGATTCATAATCGTGCATAAACGGTCACGAGAGAGTTATGATGGTAATACTATTACTTATTGTGCAACTGAGAATGCATCATCAAGAAATATGTGTTGAGAAATGATTTATTTATATGCCAACACCACGCCTCATGATCATTCTAAAGTTTAGAATGGTTTAGAATCTAAACCATTAGTGGAATTACAAAGCAATGCTTGACATTCCTCTGCGTTCGCCATCCTGACACATACGATGTTAAGTCTTAATTATGTCCAGCAGTTACTCTAGCTACAATATCCTTCAAACCAAATCACAACGGTGCATATACACTGTTGTTTGACGGGAGTAATAGACATTGCGGTTGTAACTACCCACGCAGTCTCTCACATATGAGAGACCAAGCGCCACTAAAAAGTGTTCCGGTTTGAAGTACATTGTAGCCAGTGTAACTACTGGACATATTGAGACTCAACTTTTTATGTCTCAGGATGGCAAACGCAGAATGTTATGCATTGCTTGGTAATTCATGTTGTTGTTTGGTTTTGCTACTGTCCATGAGCGGTCGTATCGCGTACCATCTGGCAAAAGGCATGCTCGTTTTGCCATTCATTACATTTTCCTATGAACCTTTTGAAACCCACCTGGCTCCAAAGACTCCTTGATACAGTACCTAAGTCCTCCAGCCATGTTGTACCCCCAATTCGCACAGTTTAAGTCCTTTTTTTTTTAAGTGAAATAGCAGCTGATATTAATTGGAGTAGCAAGCAAGTCATCTGGTATTTTCAAACCGGTATTTTAGGAATTTAAGTGTAAGAGCCGTAAGTTCCTCATATAATGATTAAATGAATAAAAATATTGATTCTTAATAACAATAAATGAACGAGGAAAAACTTTGTTAAAATAATTTAATACACAATCAGTCGAAAAAAAAATTGCTTTGGCCTTAAATAATTGGATCGAAATAAACCAATTTTTACCTTGTTTGTGGCAAATTATGCGGCTAGTGTTATCAGTAAACAACAAAAATAATTCACTAGTTAAGAATATATTTTTAATTAGTATAGTTCAAATGGAACGTACCTTACTGGGTTAAACCGCCTACAAAAGAATTTTCACAATAAGTTATTACCACAAGTTTATCAAGCCCACAACACATGGAATTCGAATTGTCTCATTAATTTTTCTAGTAGAATATTCCTAAATTACATATATATTATATGTACGTATTGTATTTGTTTACACCTAGAAGTAGTATAAAAAATCTACCCACAGCCAATGTTTAATGACGCTACGTTTTATGATAACAACAAATACTTAACTGAACTTGTTTCATTTGAACTATGTTTAAACTATAATTACCTAGTTCTGTACCAGTAAGACAATTCTAGTTGATGTTAAAAACCTCGGATAAAAACGATGATTATTTTTCAAAGAATAGTGTCATTAGCAGAAACGTGTGTGGATTGTGTAGCGTTAAATTATTAGTTTGATTCCCAGATCGAACATTTTTGAAGTATTTTTATATCCAATAACAATTGTACAGTAGTTTAAAGACATTTTTTTCTGCCATAATTGGCAAGTTGCCCCCAAAAACCAGTCCTTGCTGTCTCTTCTTCAAACCGACCGCATATTTCGGTCATTGCTATCGTGTTTTAAGCAACGGGTACATAAATATTTATAGATTCATTTAAATATAAAAGGTAAGAGCGAGTCATACAAGGCTTACAATACGAAAATATATCAAAAATCTGTCAACTATGACATATTTTTAACCGACTTCAAAAAAGGAAGAGGTTTTCAATTCGACTGTATTTTTTTATATTTGTTTCTGTAAATTTAATGCAAGGAGCATTTCGAAATTAAATTGACATGAATGCAGCATTCTTGTTGAAGTTGTAAAAAGCTGTCAACCTCTTTAATACCCTAAGAGAGGCTGGTAGGGTTATGTCAGAGTTAACCGGCCTTCTAGCCGAATGGAAGAGCCTAGGTACTCTGAACCAATAATAAATAATTTTAGAAATTCCTATTCCGAAAAAAAAAGTATATACAAGAAAGTAAAGTAACACAATATAGAACTAAGTTATTGACATTTATCGCATTCGCAAATAATCCCCTAGACACACTAAGCTTCAATGCTCAGAGTAGTAAAAGCATATACTTTTATTTTATACTTTCGCTGTCTATACTGTCCTATGATTCCTAGGAAAGTGTGACATCAAGATAGTCTTTCTTTCAATCCATCAAAACAAATAGGTACCGTGTGACGTTTCATATTTTTCAAGTCAATAAACTTTGTACAGGAGTAGCTCACCCAATTTCTATAACATTTTCCGTAAAACCAAAATTCACTGGTTTTACATTAGATGTTATTGAAATTGTGTGACTTACGGCTGAAAGTTACAAAGTTGAAAACTATGAAACGTGAAATAGTATCTAATCGTTTAGTTGGATATTAGTGGTTGTAACTTTACCTTAAGTTCAAATTAGAGTCAAAATAAATTACTGCGAGACTCTACCGTTTGGCAAAAACAGAATTACATTCAATGTCAGTTCAAAATACATACATACATACATACATAAACTCACGCCTATATCCCAGAAGGGGTAGGCAGAGGTGCCAGGACACCCACATTTCGTCTTGTATGTTCCGTCCCACAATGTGATAGGTGGCGAGCCTATGGCCATATCGGGCACAAATTCCTGACTCTGGGCTGATAATGAATAGAAAAATCCAATATCACTTTGCCCAACCCGGGATTCGAACCCAAAACCTCAGCTTTGTAACCGTACCTTAGTACAACTACGCCACCGAGGCAGTCTCAGTTCAAAATGTTTATACTTTATTATCTATTAATACCTAGAATCACATATTAAATATTGGCAATGCCAATAAACATAGCAGTTTCATTAACCGGTCCTTAATCGACTAAAATAAAACGAGATACGCAAAATCAGGTGCTGACTTGACCAGCCAAAGCAGAAAACGACGCTTTTACAACTAGAAATTCACATTTTATAAATATATCGCCCTTTACTGTTTTTGCGAATTTTTTAATTGATTTATGTCTTAAGTTACTAAAACTACCGCCTGACTTCCTTTTTGGGAACTTTCTGGATATATCCTGCGTAATTGGATAACACTTTAACTTTTAATTTAATACATAAAAAAAGTTAACCTTTATTTTAAAAGAACGGAACAAACGGCAGGCTTATCGATAAAAGCGATCTCTGCTAGACAACCATACCTAGCACCAGTAATATAATAGGATAGATTGTAAAACTAAAATTATGTGCACTTTAAAGCAAAATAAATATTGTTTTCTGTTTACGGTATGGACATAATATGTTATTGGTAGTACCGTTTAGAGTTTGAGGGCATTGCCCTTGTAACTTACACGCAATAACCAAAGCTCTGATTTTCCTTATTTGGCATAACTTCATTTGTTAATCAATTATAATTATACTATTGTTCTTGTTATATTATTATAGGCCTTATGAGTTTTGTTTTTCGTGCTATATTTTAGATTGATTTGTAAGATACGTCATATCATACACAGACTTGTTAAAACTACTAAGAATATTATTAAATATGCATTGTTCCAAATTATGGAATAGTTTTATTATAGCTTAAATATGGATTTTGTATAAATTACATTAGCAGCACACACAAATATTATTATTTTTTAACTGTAATAATTATTATTAAGAAAGTAAAAAAACAGTTAGACCGACTCGGTAACCACAAGGCATGGTCCATTTACAAGGAATCATACTACAAAAACGCATACCTAGGTGTTACCTTCTTGAACTTTGAACATCTATGCAAGACTTCGATGTAAAGTACGTCCTTATTACATCATTGCACGTCATTTTGGTTATTAACCGCACATCTTTTAAGAAAACAGTCATATTTAAGAGCCAGAGGGCTTTAATGATTAATCATCAAATTGATGATTGCACACCCTACGCGGATGTCACGGCAAACACCGGTAAGCGATGACTAACTATGCATAAAATTAAAACTATTAGTAATACATTATTATGCTATTGTTAGGAATAAGAGAAATGCGGGGATAGACTGAAAGCTTAACCACTTTAAAATTTAGAGCCACGCATATTGTCAGTGACAGCATGAATGGGCAGGCTCGCCGCGCCGGGGCGGTGCTATTGTATCACAACAGATCGATGTGAAGCGACAGCTTTTACCTTCACCGCTATAGTGCGTGGCGTTTGACTATAATATATGATATTATAAAATATATATGACTCCGAAAAGTCTGAGATGGGCCCTGAGAAATTAACCCGTGACCATTGTGACATATAGACAACCGCATCTAGTCCGTAATCAACAGGCCACCACGCATTTACTGTTTTAATCGCAGGTACACAAACAATAAACATAATATTAATTAGTACGTAATCCAGATTTTTTTTAATGACCAAAATCACCCATATCTAATATATAAAATTCTTCTGTCACGGGGTGCGTAATCGAACTCCTCCGAAACGGCTTGACCGATTCTCATGAAATTTTGTGAGCATATTGAGTAGGTCTGAAAATCGGCCAACATCTATTTTTCATCCCCCTAAATGTTAGAGGTAGTCCACCCCTAAATTTTTTTTTTTTTAGACAAAATTTTTAATTTCTATTTTTTTATGATACAACATACAAAAATACATACAATCCTCAATTTTCACCCTTCTACGATCAACCCTTATTTTTTAATAGCCATTTTAGTAATTTAATCATTTTTCCTCTCCGGTCGAAAACTGATCAATCGTCATTTAATTAGTTATCCCCGCCAGATGTCTACAGGTGTCACTTCTGACCCAGTAAACAGCACGGAGTAGGGATGAGAACGAAGCCGGTCTCCTGTTTCTCTCACACAATACGATTATTGTTTATGCATTAAGTGTAGTAGTAACGTTGACAATTATTATTTTGCTATCTCAGTGTAACTCTCATATTAAATTTTAATAATTCCTATTTTATATATAAGATGTATATGGATGTTTATGGAGAGAAGGGACATAAAGTAAAATAGAATCGAAGGTACGGGAGAGGGCTGGGATAGATGACAGATTTGTTAGGACGAACTGTACATGCACGTTATAAAACGGGATGGATAATAAAGAGAAGGGACGGGACGGATTGGGAAGAGACTGAACAGGCGGATGAGACGGGATTGAGCCGGACAGTAGGATAGCTACGTCAAGTTTAGGCATACAAGAGTTTATACGAAAAACAACATGTATTTGGTGTGGAGTGGAATCAAAAAATATATGCACCCAGGCGAAGCTGGGTTGGGCCGCTAGTAGTCTATATATTTTTACAAACAGAACATAGCTATATTTAGAGTTCACAGTTGACCGTTGAACTTAAATCCCTTGCTGATCAATTTGTGATTATACTTAACGATCTTTTTTCTTCGATTAATATCCTTAAGACATCCTCGCACATTGTAACCAAAGTGTACACATTTTAATATGTCTTAGTATACATTAATAAAAGTAATTCTTAGTATACATTGAGTACACGGGGAATAAATTAACAACATAAATGAACAAATAAAATAGGTCAAAATACAAAATATTGATATAATTATAAAAACATGTTACCGGGAATAATATGGATTTAACTCGGTATCGTGTGGACGCAAACGACCACGTCCCTGACCCAACAGGATAAAAACAAAAAACTTAACGTCACACAATGTGAATCAGGCATCTCCGCTTCTTCGAAATCAATGAAACTGCGTGTAGTACGCAAAAAACAAACCTGGTATTCAAAATTAAACTTTATAATCTTGTAGTAGGGTTGCCAATTGAGTGGGATGCAGTTTAGGAGTGAGTTAGTGTTTACAAAGTATTTCATTGATGCATTTTATGAGGAAAGGGTATGTGGTTTAGGATCACGTAGATTTAGGAATGACGACGGGTGCAGTGCGTTGCTATGAAATGTATTAGAGGTAGATGGAATAGCAATGATGGCTTTGAAGGAAAAGTCGACATTACCCGAAAGATCCTAGATACCTTAATTTGTCTGTTTCATTGAAACATGGTTCCCTATACTAATACCTATTTCGGGAATCCTAGCACCCATAGCTCATGTAATGTTCAAAGCTTTGTTGCTAAACATTATTTGTTTTTTTATCTATAACATTGATAGACATAACATAAGGCTTAATTTGGTGGATTTAAAAACATAAAATTCTCCACAGTCGTAAGTGGTAAAATACGTGAATTCTAAAAACGATTTGCATAAATTCATGACCTAAATGTGGATAATATAGATTTAAAGACAGTCAAGTCTGAATTTAAAGTGAAAAATACTAAAAGTGAAGTTTTAAAATATTCCGTAAATCCCATGAACTTACCGGCTCCAAAAAAAACCTACGGAACAGCAAAACTAAATATAAGTTCGCGCACAAAATGTTGGTTTATTCCTTTACAAAGTTGTCTTTAAGTATGTCAAGAACTCGATAAATTCACCGATGCATGCATCCCAACATGCTTTAACTATAACTCATTTTACCACATGTAATTATTGACTGAATTTCTCAGAAACTTACGTAACGAGGTGCTTTTGTAGAAATGGTGAGTATTGTTGAAGTCAGGCTTCCAATTATGAAGGAAAACACAAAGAGTATGGAGGCACTTTAATTTTTTTTTTCATTTATTGGATACAAAAGAAAATTATACATAAATCATAACGTGAACAGCATCAATAAAACTACTAAGGTTTATACCAAAGCTGACACGAGTTAACAACAAAAATTACTAGTAGCTAGACCAAATTGCCTAAAGAAGATCGTAGATTTGAGCTCCGGGCGGCGGGCATTACATCACTCACTTTGAAGATACAAGTATCTATATTCGCAGTTGATAACTATCATTTATTTTAACCTAATGAAAACCTGCGTGTATAACATTGAGCATAAGAATTCCAAAGGTACACGTAGTAAACTATTATACATAAAGCACCTATTCATTGGGAGAGATTCTCGCCTCAAAGATACAATTATTGTATAGATATAAAAAAGTTTCATCGTGTACTCATTTGCCCTAAAAATTCAAATGTCACTGGTCTCTCATATGTGAGAGGCCCCTCGATTGGTCTATTTTTTTCGCCAAACAGCACGGTAAATACGCTGTCGTGTTTTGGTTAGAAGGACATTGTAGCTAAAGTAACTACTGGACATATCGAGACAACATCTTATGTCTCAGGATGGCGAGCGTAATGGAATGCCAAGCATTGCTTCGTATGATGTGGTTTGGCATTGCTTCTGTCCATGGGCAGACGTATCGCTTCCCTTTAGACGAATGACATGCGCATCGCGCCATTCATTGCAATGAAAAAGGTTTTCCCGAATGCGAATACAAACATTCTACTACCATCAAAACTTTGGACATCCGCAATCAGTACATAACTATAAATAAACAAATAATAATATTCTTCGCATTTTAAAATTCGTACGTTGTAATCCAAACCGCAGATAACATTCTTATACAATTGTTTATAGCGTGGTTACCGTTTTCCTCGTGTATAGCTAACCGATCAGTATATTTTACCACACACGCTCACATTATTATACTATCGGAAATTGCTTACAAAAATTTTCAATAAATAATACACCCAACAGTTGCATGTTCATTCATTACATACCCCTGACCCCACACTAAGATGGAGTCTTGAATCATGGAAATCAGAAACTACGAGAGACTTTTCACTCTCACAAACACCCAGACCCGAAACAAATACCTGTGGATTACGCAAATATTTGTCTCGGTGTGGGGATCGAACACGCGGCCTCACGTTTCACAGCGTTCAACCACGGAATGGCAAGCACGAAGTTGATAGAGCGGGAAGAAAGATAGTGTGAATGCGTAAGAGGGACAGAGTCAGATTCAGCATTGATCGTACTGTGCCGGTATTTTTTGTTAATTATTATGTGAAAAACAAACATAAAATTTATAAATAACAGAAGATTTATATATATATAGATATTTTTATTTCACGAAATCCGGTAAAGTTTTCACTAAATAATTAACAATAACATTATTTCAAAGAAGAAGAAATAAAGGTAACAAAAATAATATTAAATCTCAATTGAAATAAAACTAAAAAAGAGTATACTGATTCTTTGTTCTGGGCGACTTCACTCAGCCATAGTAATTATAATATAATAATATTCATATCAAAAATATTTATTGTAAAGCAACATATTATTATTAAACTGCTCTGATTTAAACCAACTAGTAAATTTTGTAAAAACTCACTACATTGTAAACTGGTTTTGAAAAGAGCAACACTAGAGTTTCTTGCCCGTTCTTCTCTAGTGAAAACAGCTTTCCGAACCGGGTGGTAGATAAAAAAATGACTGAATCTAAATGATGTTGAACATTTTAATGGATTCAATAAATTATTTTCATTTCATTTCATTTCATTTCATTTCATTTTCATTTCATTTCATTTCATTGGGTTCCGAATTTTGATATCCTTGGTGCGCTTCTGATCTTAAGCAATCATCTTTGCTTCCAACTTCTGTGGAACTTCTTAAGATTCTTGAGGACGGCCTATGTTTAGCATCGACTTCCAGCGGCCGAAGAGAGATAGATTATTTCTTAATAGAAATTAAGATTTATGAACTATATATTAAGTTTTTCTGAAGAAATTAAAATCATGCAGCAAGAATGTGCATGATTAAGCTCATTACCTATTTAGTATTTTTAAAAATAATGTAATATGCAGCATGTAAAATAAATTGCTGTTACCGTCAATCGCGTAATCAATGCAAGGAAATCGAAGACTGAAATAAGTACATTCAATGTTAAAATCCAAGAGGTCAGATCATTCATTGAAATATTAAATTAAGGACACCACGTGATATAAATTATCGGAATATTTCATATTTTTTTTATTGCATTGCATGATGAAACGAGCATACCATTTGTATGATAGTAAGCGATACGACCGCTTATGAACAGAAGAAAAATCTAACAACACCATGGATTACAAAGCAATGCTTGCCATTCCACTGCGCTCGTCAACCTGAGACATAAGATATTAAAACTAAATATGTCCAGTAGCTACTCTGGTTACAATGTCCTTCAAACCGGAATACAACAGTGCATTTACACTGCTGTTTGGCGGGGAAAATAGACATTGCGGTGCTATTACCATAACCATACCCACGTGCCATAACCCAGGCGGTCTCTCCTTATCCACAACCAGTGATATTTACGGATTAATCCATTGACGTCAAAAACAGTCTATGGGAATATCGCTAGATTTTCCCAGTTAGACCTATTATTGGCAATAGTAATGCGAATAATGACAAATGTGTCACCTAAATACCAAAAATTGTTTACATTTTATTGCAAATGACTCTATTATTAGTGCACGTTCTCAGAAGGGCTATTAGATAAAGTAATAAGTATGCGGTGACATGTCTTAATAACGTCAGATGAAACATCAAGTGCGAAGTCCTGGGGTGAAATGCATAACCATTGAAAGTACTGCGACCCAAAACGAAGCCAGGTGGTAGTTTTAGTGATTACAGATACAATGCAACTAAAATTTTTGCAGACGTACGCAACAATTTTTTAAATATTTTTTTAGTGTCGTCTTATTTGGGTGGTAAATATTAAATACATAGTTTTTTCCTTAAATAATAATAAGACGCTATGGTACGCAAGGGTTAAAATATTATTTGATTTGATATTTAAAACATCACGCCTTACTAATAAATTGTTTTGTTTTTTATCATTAACACGAGCTTAATTAGGCTAAAGCAGTCGTATAACGTCTAGTTCAAATCGCCTATGCCCTATAGTATAGGAAAGATAAAGATGATCGTGCACAGCAAGTAACGTATATATATGATATGATCTAGAATGAATAGATACTTAATCCATTATTCAAAGATTCGGATTCATGAGGATAAACAGTCTTGCTTTGACTAAATTATGAATTCGACGTGAAGGTTAACGTAAGTTTAATGTTACATCGTACATGCTTAGAGAAACATATCATTACTGAGGGACTGGTTGGAATTTTTGATTTCTTTCTAAATGTACAAACGAGAACGAAACTGTAAACTTTCTTTCAATTTTATTTTGTTCCAGTTAAAAAATATATTATAGGTATGTAAACTATATGTGTATGTATATTTAATATACAAATGTAAATACCTAATATAATTTATATTTGTATTTTTATGTAAACTAAAGTAAATGAATATGGCCTAACCACTCTCAATCGTACGATTGTAGAGGAGGCCCGAGCCCTGAAGTCGGACGTATATGGGCTGATACAGAAAGTAAATGAGCTATGGGACAATTCTAAATTCAATTCTTACTGTTTTTTATTTAGAGTATATGAAATTCAAAGTTTTTCCTCGTATAACTTCAATAACGCAATATTGTATTGTATGTATTTACTATAATAAAAATTCATAAAATTATAATTTATTTAATGTCAAATCTAAAGTCAAGTACAACATAACATATTACCACGAGGCAGAAAAAATAGATGATGTTATCTTTAGATAGTAAGTGAGCATCATGTCAATTATACGCAGTAGGACATGTTCATTTCGTCATTGCAAGGACATTTATATAAATCCAACTTTTTTATTTATTTTGTCCATTATAAGTTCGTGTTAAATTAAAATAAATTTCACATTATTTTTAAATGATACTTTATGAATATTGGTGTATTTAGAACTGGAATATGTTTACAATGTATTTGTATTTTAGATGTTAGAATATCGATTTATTTTTGCGTCTTATTTTTTTAAGCATAGAATCGTCAAAGGAATATGTATAAATATATAAAGAAAATCTTAAGTTTTGAAATTCACAAAAGTTTTTTCTTTAAACTCAATAAATAGGGAATTTTTAAACTGTAAACCATTTCTACTTTATGTAGTCGCTATATTTAAATACTTTTTGATTGCATGCTGATCGTAATATAACTTACCTTGTACTTTTCCTCAGCAACACCACGTTTTTTTCACTACCAAAAATTACAAATCCTTTACCAAAATAAATATCAACTTGTGTCCCCATCTATACTATCGAGACATTAAGCACAATTTAATATCACTTTCCAAACCCTTACAACATTACATATCTACTGTCTTCTCAGTAATTCAGAAACACGATGAAAATTCTGCTTTTCTTTTGTTTTGTATTTATAGTTTCAACAAAATGTAACAATGTATTGAAAATGATAGCGTCGTTTGCTATACTAGATGATACTCCTACGTCTATTTTGATACCTTATTCCTGCTGGGATTCATGTAAGTACATTCATTTATACTAAGAATAAAAAAACTACAACACATTTGGTGGTACTTACAAAAATACCATATAATATATTCGATAAATGGCGAAGCAGCTAATCCAATAAGTTTATAATTCAATATCCAATACCCCTTTCCACCTTCGTTTTTCCTCCTCCCGAATTGATGAGCCAGCAACATCCACGATCCAAGTATGTTGGTGGTTCATGGGCGCCAGTGATCACTTACAATCAGATGACCTGTATACGTTATCAGAAACCTATGGAATAAAAAAATACCAATTATAAACACAAACATACTTGAACATCACTCAGAAGGCTTCCAAGGGGGACTGTGCACATTCTCAAGGTCAAAAGTAAATTTCATTCAGTTAAAAACAGGCATTATGATGACAAATCATTTTCAGATGAAATAGCAACTCTTGCTAAAATGCTAAAAGATTTTGGAATCAGCACAGCTTCATCTCTTCAGCCTAATCGATCGAAATATTTCCTACAGTACAATTTCATTGTTGCTGATCTCTCATGTGAGGATACCGAAGATTTTCTCGTCAAAGTAAGAGGACATTTTACTCTTTCTACATCAAACACTTACGTTTATCAATACTCAACAGTGTGTAGTACATTTAATTGTAATAGTCAAAGATGGCTATTAGGTATAAATATTTGTTGACCAATGGATATATTCAAAGTAAACTCTAAAATAGAAGATTTTTACACATAAGTTGATTGAACTTGCATAAATGGACGAATGGTAGCTGCTAGTAATTATTTATTTAATTAAATTTTTATACTGTACAGATATAGATAGATGATATTAATAATAGTACATAACAAGGTAATAACATTAACTACATTCTAATCTCTACTCTTGTAACCAAATTGTTTCAACTCTTTAGTGATTTAGCAACTCGAGACAAAGAACTGTTTTTTAATCAATGGCTACTGTACTCATTTCTTTTGTTTTTTATTCAGGCCAATGATGAAGGATATTTCATGTCCCCATACCGTTGGCTGCTTATAAATACAGATAACAACTTGAGCATTTTGAAGAAGTTAGACGCTTTGGTTGATAGTGATGTGGTGGTTGCTTCTGAAACTAATGATCGAGGATTCTTACTTACTGAAGGTAAAGTATTTTGTTTTTCACGGGATGGGATAGTTATTTTTAATTAATTTATTAGTAATGTGATACTCATAGTACATTAAGAATAATTATTAAATACGGGTAAATAAAACTGAGTCATTAACATTAAACATTATGATGAGCTGAGCATAGCTTTATACAGTAAAATCAAATTAAACTAAATATTTGTATAAAATCTTGATATGCAAATTGAATTCGTAGGTAGGTATTCCGTAAAGGTAAAGCATAACAAAAAATATCATTTTTATTCATTATTGAATATCATTTGATTTAATTGTGTATCCAATTATATAAAACTAGATTTTAAAACACACTAAGGACAAATGTAAAAAATATACTGTAACAGCAAAAAATAAATTAAACCCAACCTTGCTGATTTTACCTATTTCCTACTTCAGACAAAAAGGGCATTTGTATTCTTTTTATTGCTATAAATGGCGAGAAATCATGCCATTCGCCTGATAAGCAATACGACTTCTCATGGACAGTTGCAAAGCTTGGCATGCCACTGCGCTCGCCATCCTAAGACATAAGACATCGTTTTCGGTAGCACACTTGATTTACCCTGTAGATACATTATGCTATATGGTGTAAACTTTTTATATGAAAAAAATACCGGAATGAAACAACACGTATAATTTGCTACTTTTTTTATTGCAATGAATGGCGAGACGAGCAAGCCGTTCGCCTAATGGTAAGCGATACGACCGCTCATAAACAATAGCAAAATTCCACTGCGCTCGCCATCCTAAGACATAAGATGTTAAGTCTCAAAATGTCCATCAGTTACTCTGGCTACAATGTCTTTCAAGTCGCAGTCGTGCATAGTTTGTGGGACGGCCCGGGAACAACAGTGGAATATACTATGTATGTAATTAAATAGCCTAGAAGTATTGCATTAATTATAAGGTATTTTAAATATTCCATCGCTATACACGGAATATCAAACCTACGACTGAAAACGTAGCCAGGTGATTGATCATTTTAGTGACTTCAGACACAATGCTACTTAAAATAATGCATAAGAAAGCTTTGATTTTTTTTTTCATATTAACTTATTAGGGTGGTAAATATTTTTAAAGACTCTATGGTAAGGGTCTTAACTATTATTTTGGCAAAAACTATGAATTCACCACGCAAATAAGACGATTATTATAATTAAATAAAAAAATTGCCGCTAATTTTTTTGTTCATTGTGCCAGTAGTCTCTAAACCTACCACCTGGCTTCGTTTTCGGTCGCAATCTGGTTATACCTTGTATAACATTACAACCTATTCGTAAGTAAATGTTCAATTGCACCTAAAAATGGAATAATAATATACATTCTACTAATACATTTTCTGTTCAGAACACTTAAAGGTCGTTTGATTACTTTTTGTACAGGACAAAAAATTTAAGTTTTAAATTATTTCGCGTTATTTCTAATACGTGGAAATAAAATCAAAGATAATTGGACGTGGAGTGAATTCAATTTCAAAACATATTATTGACATATTATTGTACTGAATGTTCGATTTGATAATTTAATATGAATTTCAAGAAATACCTACTATATAGGATCCAGCACAGGGATCCAGTAAGAAGGATCGATGTCTTTGTTCTGTGTATGAATTATATTATTCTAGACAACTATCACCTTTCTAACATAAAATTGCCAATAAAAATATCCTGAAGGCTGAAACCAAGTTTATGATAACTTTAACATCGCGGTAATTAAACATTAAATTAAATAGGTACTATTACAATTAATTATCGCGGTAATTTTAAGATAACAAGTAATCCAGGAATACAAACAATCTTTAACGCGAGAGAACGACTACCGAGGAACATTAATCTTAAAGCACTAAAGAATCCGACTAAAACTTTTATACTTACAGTGAACTAGAAAGCCAGTGCCTCCAACATACCCTTCCAATTCTCTACTCCATAAACCCTCCATGAATCAAAAATATCAACAAAAATATTAATGAAAAGAATTACAACAAATGTTGGTAGCAATTCTGTTGCGCAAATACCTAATAGTGCGCATTATTTGCGCGTTTGATAGATCGTTTTGACCCGTTGCGTCGTCGCCGCTAATCGTAGGATCGCCGTCACGCGTCTACCAATACTAGTTTGTACACGTGTTCTGTATTTTAGAATCTGTAGGAATGTTTTATATTTACTACTCAGTCCATTATTTTACAAGACTAGTTAGATATTTACGGAGATTATCTAAGCTTTAATCGTCGGTGCCATTAACTGTCGATTCTGGCTTGCAGAAGTTGCAGTTGCGAGTGTTATGCGGGTGTAAGGATAAGACAAACAAGTAAAGAAAACTAAAAACCTAGTGGGCTGGATTTATAGTGCAAAGAACTGATGTTCGTTGGGGCCGAAAGGTTCTGGAGTAGAGGCCACGTACAGGCAAGCGCAGTGACGGACGCCCGCCTACAAAGTTGACGGACGACCTGATTAAGGTTGCAGAAAATTGCTGGATGTAGACTCCCAACATATCAATGTGGAGATCCTTGGGGAGGCTTATGTTCAGAAGTGGACTTCCTGTGGCTGAAGATAAGAAGAAAAACCTAGCTTCCTCTGATGTTGTTAATACCATGTTGAGTTTCTATAGTGGATGAATTCTTAATTAATGAGACAGTGAAAGTTGACCCGGGAAAGCAATTCCTTTTCTCACATTTACCAGCCTGTGGCACCAACATGTGTATGTTATGATAGTTTAAAAGCAACTTCTTGGTAAATAAGTCAACTAAGATTCAATGTAGGATGTGATAGGATGACTAGTGCTTTAACTCGTAGAATAAAATAAACAAAACATAAAATTTTATGGGTATTAAATAGTACTCCAAGAGGAAATTACCTTGTACGAACAAATTATTTAATGGGATTGTAATGTTAGTAACTACAGCCATTTAATAAATATCCACAAGGCTCGCAATCTGTTCATCTGTCACTTCATTCTAGGTCCCACGCTGGCTGCATACGTAAAATACATTTAAATATCTAATGTTTTTGTCGCGTCTCATCAATGTGGTTTCCTTAATCCGTTAAAGAGACGAATCGAGAAAAAAACTGTCAATTTTACAAAGAGCTCAAATGCCAGCAATAATACTAACAGAAATCGAAAATGTAAACTACAAACCAATATTCTGAACTTATTCTGATTTTTATATTATAGCATCTGCGGCCTTATCCCTACATAGCATAAAACAAAGTCGCTTTCTCTGTCCCTATGTCCCTTTGTATGCTTAAATCTTTAAAACTACGCAACGGATTTTGATGCGTTTTTTTTAATAGATAGAGTGATTCAAGAGGAAGGTTTATATGTATAAAACGTACATATTATTGTACAGAAATCTATTTGTACCCGAGCGAAGCTGGGCCGGGCTGCTAGTTTATCTTATAAACCTATTTTATTTATCGATTGTTTTATCTAGTTCCCTCAAACTGAATCCAAAAGAAAGGGACAGAACATTCGATAACTTAAATAGTTTAACTGATTGCGAATAAGGTCGTCAATTTGAAAGATACACATAGGTATCATACATAGGATACACATACATTGTTATAGATGACTTCTGGTGGTAGGTCTTTCATAAGGCCGCCTGGGTCCGCAAAATCTATTTCTCAGCAGTTCAAATGCACTGTTGCGTTTCGGATTGAAGGGCATTGTAGCCAGAGTAACTACCCATATTGGGACTTTACATCTTGTATCTCAGGATGGTGAGCACAAAGCAATGCTTTGCAATTCAAGGTTTTGTTTGATTTTGCTACTTTTCATGAGCGGTCGTATCGCTTACCATCAGGCGAACCGAATGCTCGTCTTGCCAACCGAAATAAAAAGAGAGTTATTAATAATAGATTTGTATTTAGGATTTGTATTTAAGATTTGTATTTATTAAAACTCATTACTTTTTAGTCTACAAAATCGCTGCCAACACAGACATTATTTATACCGAAAGAGCTATGTGGAAGGATCACAACTATGACACAAATGAAACTATTACTAAACCTTTAAATATAGAGAATGAAAATGTAACCACAAACTTTACGAAAACCACAAATGACGTAAGAAAAACAAATATAAATGTTAATAAATATGGAGTAATAGAAGACTATCGAATAAGCAAAGTGTTATCGACTAGAAGAAGCGATTTGAGAGGAAATCCATTGACAATGGCGAATGTGATCACTGATAGTAATGAGACCAGAAAACATTTGGACGATAGACTGTAAGTATTCATCTTCTTTTTCAACTGTAAGAAGTCCACTGCTAAAGAAAGGCTTCCTTAAGTTTTTCCTTCCTGTAATATTTACTGTGAGTATTTAACAATTAGTAGTCAGTAGTAGTACAATGCTCGTGTTTATTACTCACCACAATTTTGCGAAGATGTTAAAACGAAGCCAAGTGCCAAGTGGTAGTTTTAATGTCTTCCCACACAATGCAACTAAAAATCTGGAAAAAAGCGACGAGTTTTATCGTGTAATGTGCATATATTAATAATTAACGACAAAATTACGTACGGTTTCACAGCAATAAAAACTATGGTACTTTAAAAATTGCAGAAAAATGTCGTCCCTTTTTGTGCATAATATTAATTGCGTTATGTCTGAAAACACTTAACCTAACACCTGGCTTCGTTTTGGTTTGCAGTCTGAATGTACCTTGTATGTATTGGAATTGTCATCTTCTCCCTCACGTCATGTGGGCTTGTCTAGATATTAGTTTTTTTTATTTCCATTGCGATATTAAATTTAAAAAAATTCAAATGGTGCTCTATTTTAGCAGTCAATTATACCAAAACAGCAATGTTTCGATCTATATTTCCTTTACTGATTCCATATAACAGTGATATATAGGATAAAATACTTCCCAATTTACCGCAAAAAATGTATTGACGTAGAAGCCAAACATGTTTACTATCCGTTCACTAAAAATATATACCAAATATGAATGTTTAATAATATGTTAATGAAAGTATTATGTTATTATTTTACTAATGTTTTTACGTGGATTCTCTTAAAATTTAAGTGCCTACTATTCTTATTAATAAATATTAAAACAGATGAGAGGCAGAAATAAAAGTACCTAATATTTGATAAAATCAAGGAAAGAAGAAAGTTTTTCATTAAAATTTTCATGTTAAGAAATATTTTCCATCTCTATGTATGCATCTTTTAATTCCACTCTTTATTTTACTCATTTGCTTTTTAGAGTGTATACTTTAGTACCAGATTACTCGAACAAACACAACACTAATAGATTTTATATCAATAATATTACTATGAACAATACCTGAAAAACCTGTCGCCAAATTCCAAAACGATATTTACATAATAAAACAAGTTTTATCATAATATACATAATATCAATAAATCTGTCAGGGCATGGAATTCATTAGTTTATACATTCCAATACAAATATGTTAATAAAGATATGATAGAAATTCCAAGTCTTATATTTAGACCATAATTTTGGAACGGTAAGAAATAAATAAATAAGATCGAGCCTTGTGTCGTAGGTATATGAAACTACAACAGGTTTTTCAGTCACACAAATACCCAGACAAAAGAACAAATATGTGTTGCTCACACAAACATTTATTTTGGTGCGGCGATCGAACCTATGGCGAGTCGTTTCACAGCCGGCGTCTAACCAACGGCGTCTCAGAGGCTGACATTATTCTTTTATTTATTTCTGGTGATATTACTGCTAACTACGACTTACATAGCCTCTTTCCATCCCAAATGTAGTAGGGAACCAATTAACACGCGGTGCAGAATTTTCAATATCAAGGAACTCGTATGAAATTTTATTTATATTCACATACAACATTTAAAAGTGGTAGACCCACGCTGTTGTCTGTTATGACTCAACAGGCATGAGGAGGCTCCTCTGGGGTGGTACCACTGTCTCACAGGAGATCGACGTGATGCGACAGTTTTGCTGCTTTTCAGCCTCTTCCCATACTTTGATGCCTTCCCGCTCCTCCCCCGATTTGATGGATGGTAACACATCTGTGATCCAAGCATTGTAGATGTTTATGGGCGGCACTTATCACTTACCATAAGCTGCCCTGATTGCTCGTTGCCCGGGCCTATATAGTAGAAAAAGTATAGAATGAAATACCTATAATATGACTTTGCTATTATTAGTCACAACAAAAAAGTCCGTTTGTTTTTCAGCAATCTCCATCAAGACTCGATAACTAAGATGTCGTACGCAGTGGTGAAGATATGCTTCGAAATGCTGAACGCTACGGAAAGGTTGATGTTCACACATACATGGGGATACAGGGACAAGAACGGCAATTGGCAGGGAATAGTGGACCATCTGATCAAGAAAGAAGCGGATCTAGGTAAATACATTTACACAGACAATTTAGTGAAATGAAAATACTTTATTGAGTCTTTAAAATTATAAATATTGTTTAGATTTTTTTGTATACCACCCGGTTCATAAGATTGTTTTCGGCAGAGAAGAACGGGCAATTATCATTACTTACAGCCGCTGCCAATACACAATCCCAATCCAAAATTTGCCGTTTTAGATTGACAGCTCAATCTTTTTTCTGATACTGTATTGCCAATAATCAATTTCAGTAGTGAAAAACTATGGCAATATGACATAGAGACCAATCGAAAAGTAGAAAACAATCCAGATTGACTTCAATCTAATGTTTTCGATTGATTATTGGTATCGGCCGTTAGTCCATAGGTTTTATTATACCGGGTATATCAAGACTGCTACCGAAAACGAAGCCGGGTGGTAGTTTAGTGTCTACAGACACAATGTGACAAAAAATTTCGCAAAGAAACGCGACATTTTTTTTAAATTATTTTTTAAATATCGTCGAATTTGGGTGGTAACTCCATAGTTTTTGCTAAAATAATAATTTAAAGCCTCGTGGACCATAGCGTCTGTAAAAATAAAAGGGTGTACACTATAATTAAAGAAAAAACGATGTATTTACCACCCTAATTCGATGATAGAAAAAAATTAACAAAAAAAATTCATCACAATTTTTCCACAAAATTTAGTTTCATTGTGTCTGAAATCACTAAAACTACCACCCGGCTTTGTTTTCGGTAGCATTTTTGATATACCCTGTATATATTGCCTTATTACTATTTTTGTCTATTATGACAAATCTCGTTCAATTTTTTTTTTAATCTGTATAATTTGCAAATTTTATAAAATGTGTGTGAACTACTTTTTTCTAATCGATTTAAAAAAGACTCAACACAATTTCCCTTCTAGTTGGCAGTCGCTATCATTTGCTGGTTTACTAACTTTTAATCATAAGTTCAAGTACCTACAACTACTTAACTAAATACTAGCTTTTTTCATCTTGTCAAGTACTACCAGTAAACTAAAAACTAGCTTTGTTTCATTACATCTTGTCCCTGAAGATCGAATAATAAACAACGAAAACAAGGAAGATGCAGGAGCATTTACTATATTTGTTTACCAAGACACAAGACACAAGTCTAACGGAATGTAATATTAAATGATTGCTAGCTTCAGGACGTGTTAAATCAATTAATCACCTCTAATGACCTGTAATGACGCGTGGAATTCATCATCAGCCGGCAACGATTAGATTTGTGTTAATTTTGACAAATTATCTACCGTTCAGTGATATAATCGTTTAGACACGTATCATTAATTTCCCGTACAAATAGATAAGAAGATAATAAATAAAGACGTTACTAATCATTCTTAAAGTATTATCGTAAAAAGTAGTAAAATATTTAAATTAGCTCTTTGCAAATTTTAGACCACCTCTACAACTCTCACTAAGTCATTAATTCAAAGTGCTGGAATGCTTTGTTTTTTTGAGTAGTTTAGCCATATAGCCATCATATGAGTACCTATTGTGTCAGTAATAAAATATAATCTTTATCAAATGTAATACACCTACCAAAGTCCAGCACCATCCTTTCCTTTACAATTTAAGCTACAATTCATCATCATCATCATCTCTCAGCTACAGGAAATCCACTGTTGAACATAGGCTTCCCTACAATTGCCATCGTCATAATTCTCAAACCTCATTCCTTCAGGAACCCTAACAATCTTCACTCAAGAGCGCATGGACGTGGTAGACTACATAGCCATGGTAGGATCAACAGCAGTCAGGTTCGTCTTCCGAGAACCACCACTAGCTTACATCTCGAATATCTTCACCCTTCCATTCGCCGGGACGGTATGGATGGCCATACTGATCTGCGTGATCGGGTGCTCCATATTCCTGTATATAGCTTCCAAGTGGGAAACAACTATGGGAATGGTGAGTTTCATTTTTTGTATACTACTCAATATGCAAACAAGCTTACGACCCGCCTGATGGTAAACTGGTATCACTCGCGGGTTGATGATCCTGTAAGAATCTTTTAACTCCTCTTTTGAAGAATTTTGGGAAATTCTGGGCAAGTAGCTTATACATATCCTGATTGTATGTGGAAGAAGTTTCACGTCAATTATTACTAAAATCTTCTTTACTCTGAAAAGAACTGTTTGAATTCCAGGAATCCTAGTGAAAAAGTCACTTGCCACAGAATCTACAAGAGTATATTAGCATAGTGCCCTGATAGAGCTTTGATTAGGCCCTGAGGTTAACCAAAAAGTTCTTGCTTCATGTCATCAAGAAGATACAAGTGCAATGATCTTACAATTATGATTGGCGAACCCTGGTGCCAGGATAACGATACGTGAAAGTAAAAAGCAAATACATTTTAATAAATAGTCCCCAATTGATTATCAAGTGCTAAAAACTACAATGTTACGAATAATCTAATTATCAGGAATTCTGACATAAAAGTAAACTACGTTGGGAATGACGCCATTGTAAGATTTCTGTGGAAACATGTACATCCCCTTACCGGATGTGTAGATAATTCATACTTTTCGTACAAATTAATCATTATCACTACAAATTAACGTTAAAAACATGTTTACTACTAATGTTTGCAATATCCTGTATATAACACTGGTTTACAAAATTGAGCTTTCGTTGTGCCACACAAACTTTTTTTGTGTTTCTACCATGTATTAAGTATTGTGAATAAAATTACGCAGTTACTTTATTTTCATCACGTATCAATTTTATTTGGTGGAAAAAACGAATTACAAGGAAAATATAAAATAGTTCTGCAGAAGTATGCAAATTATGTGGTTTGTAAAAAAATGTCTATGATTTTCTAGAATATTTTACTTACCGTAAGTCCCTTATGATCGTCCAGTAGTAGTCAGCCAACATCCTTGGTCTCCATCTACCCTGATAACGCTTCTCCATCTTTGAAATATCCTGATAGAACCTTTCTCCATGCTTATCACTTACGAGCCCTAAATTCTCTTAGAAAAAAATACAGATGTGTCTAGAAAATGAATTTTAGGCGACATATTGCAACCTAAAGCTTCATATGACAATAGGAACTCTATAATTAATTCAGTTTGCTTCTCAGTCTTATGGTTACCCAAAAAAATTTCAACCACGTTCTTGAAGGATTACCAAGCTGATTTTTCTAAAACATTTAATTATTCTTTGAATTTCGGATCTTTTATTATATCGAACTGTGTGTTTCGACTTTGTATTTATGCCCTTTATTGGAGCAACAGAAAAATTGTAGTCTGAATCATCTCTAGGCTCAGTCCATATCATGGGAACAGCAAACGGCATATGACGTGATCCTTTCTTCCAATCAGTTAAATTTTTTACACGTGTTATGTAACAAATATGTGGGGCCCAAACTTTGTCATGATGAGCCACTGCGAAACCAAATACTCGTGATAGCACTTCAAAATAAATTTAGTTAAATTTCGCCTTTGTGTTTTGAAAGTCAGCTTACCACAAATATAAAAAAGAGTTAGGATCGTTAACACACTGTCTCGGTATATTCTTTATTTTTTATTTTTTTTTGTATACAGCACGCTTTTCACAGCCGTACATATGTGTTTATCGCTACAATACCGAAAATGAACCTGACCTCATCACAAGAAAACTGAGGGTGATTGAAACAAAGTAAGTGTGTATTCGTTTTCTTTGCTTTTCGCTGATGACATATCAATAGTTATACCCAATCAGGAGCCACTAACCAATCATGAGACTATAACGAATAAAGCTTTATCTGACGTAGTTAAATGGCTGAAACTAAATGACCTACAAGTAAATCTAACCAAAACAAAATTTATTCAATTCTGTAATTATAAAATGACCGTAAGAAATATTTGTATAAAACACTATGACCATGAACTAGAGCAAACTGACCACATGAAATTCTTAGGCATTACCGTAGATAAATTTTGCAACTGGAAGTTACATGTTCTATCCATAAGCAAAAGAATAAATAAATTCATTTTTGTGTTAAGAAATGTACGTAGAGTAGCTTCAGAACATGCAGCACTAGCTGCCTATCACGGTTACGTGGTGTCCATTTTACGATACGGTCTAGTGTTGTGGGGTAACTCAACAATCATCACAAAAGCATTCCTAGCCCAAAAAAAATGTATTAGAGCGATATGTAACGCTGGGCCCTTAGACTCGTGTAAACCACTCTTTACTCGGACAAAAACACTCACACTGACCTGTTTATACATACTTGAAATTGCACTTTTTGTCAGAAATCATCCCGAGTTGTTTGAGAAAATAGGTGATAATAGTATGTACAGCCAAAGAGACCCCACGAAGCTAATAATAAAAAGTTGCAGAACGTCTCTTTGTCACAAAAATTGTCATAGTATGTGTGTTAAAATATATAATAAAATTCCTCAGGTCTTACGTGAGCTACCACAAAGATTGTTCTTGCGAAAACTAAAACAATGGCTAATAGAAAGATGCTTTTACACAATTCAGGAATTTTACAGTTATAATAATTAAAATAAAATATAATTAATGAAAATAGTTAAACTTGCAACATTTGATTTGAATTATTATTAGTATAAAAATGTAGTAAATAGCTGCTACGTATTATTATAATTATTTAAAGTGACATAACATGTAACATAATATTTTTGTAAAACTTATGTTAAATTTGACTGACAGCATGACACAAATTTAAAATTAAAAAAAAACCCTCATTAATCATTCATATATGTACGTTTTATTACTATTACCACAATGTTATATCCCAAATATATTTGCATGTCAAAATTTGACAAAAGTTGCGCCTTACCAATTTGTATTAAGATCTATCCTGTACCAACTTTTAAGCAAATAAAGATTCTTATTCTTATTCTTATTCTTATTCGTAATAAGGGTTGATAGTCAAAACACGATCACCCATCAGAGTTCGTGTGGCATGACCACTGTTGACCAGTGTAATCAGTCATCCTGATTATTTGCATTTATACTACTACTACTCAACTACTACTGCTGAGATGAAGATGTTGTTGGTGTATTGTGTACGCAGTATTAAAGAATCATAATTCATATCTTAATGATAATTTTAATAGTCTTGCAAACTCTCTCGCTCTCTTCAGCCGCAGGAAGTCCATTACTGAACATAGCCCTTCCCCAAGGATCTCCACATCGACCTGTTGGAAGCGGCCTGCATCCAGGGACTTCCTGCAACCTTAGTCAGGTCGTCTGTACACCTTGTAAGCAGGCCTCCGACATTGCGCTTGCCTGTATGTGGCCTCCACTTCAGACTTCAGAAAATATTCCATAATGCATATTTTTATCAAATATTCCAATTAAAAATAATGACATCACTCATATTTCATACAGTAAAATGCTCTGAAAATTAAAACCATGACCGTTTGAAAGATTTATTATTTTGAGTCATTTGTGGCAAGTTCCATTACAACTAAAATATTTTATTATTCGGCCATCCCACGCAGAAAACATATTGTTAAGGATAATACTCATAATATTAAATTGACTAATTAAACATAATTGGTCTTGGAACAAAAATCTGAGGATTTATTAATTCCAATATTGATTCATTCAGCAGTCATTATTAAATTTTATTTCAGTAATAAGTTATTTCATAAAAAATATTTATGAAGATTTAATGGCACATTTTTTGCATATGCTTGTAGTATTAGGGTTTATGAAGATTTCTTGATATTATTTTCAGCATCCTCTACAACTGGACGGAACGTGGGCAGATGTGTTGATTTTAATAATAGGAGCTGTACTACAACAGGGATGCAATCTGGAGCCAAGATATGCTGCAGGTATTGTATATTGAGAAAATAGAGATATTTAAAAAAAGTTTTTTTTTTCTCATAAAATCTTAAATTACTTTTGGAAACCCTTATAATGAATTGTAATGTGCATCGTTATGATGATGATGGATTGGAATTTGTAACGATAACGATATATGACGGTTCTCAGTTCGTAAAATTGTCATTAATACTCATGTACATTGGGAAAACAATTTTCATTTAAAAATCCTTAGAGAATATAAATTAACCACAAATAATTTTTGTAACGCAATCTATCTATGCTTTAAGCAAACAATTAAAAACATTTATTTTCAAAATATTTATCCTCTTATTCGTGTAGTATTAACAGGCTTTGAATATAAACCACCAAATTCTGAATTCAATTTCTAAGTTAAAAATTCAAATCTACCAATTTGCTGATTTTAAAAACAGGATTAACCGGAACTTGGATATTTTTTTATCAAGCATGAATCAGGAACAGAATCTTTCGTCTTAAAATTCGTATTATAATTTATACCCTCGACCCTTCTTAAGACCCCATTCGCACGGGCGCTTAAAAAGTGTTGACTTCGACGGTTTTTTACCGTTTTCAATATTCATATTTATATGAAATGAAAGTTCCAACGCTCAACGTTGAAAATCCGACAGCGCTTGATAAAAAAGCTTCGCGTTTTAAAATCGCCTTCGTGTGAACCACAGATTAGTATTATACAGAATGATGTGAACAAACTTATGGATTTATATTTGTTTCATTGCAACGTCTTTTTTAACGTACGTTGAAATAGCGCTCGTGCGAATGTGGCCTAAGAGTAATTTTGAAGCTATATATTTGAAATTATTTTCAGGCAGATGCGTGACACTAATCCTCTTCGTAGCCCTAACCATACTGTACGCAGCATATTCAGCAAACATCGTAGTGTTACTCAGAGCGCCCAGTTCCTCAGTACGAACTCTGCCTGACCTTCTCAACTCGCCTTTGAAGCTCGGAGCAAGCGATTTTGAATACAACCGCTATTTCTTTAAAGTAAGTAGTTTTGTTGACTGCTCGGTGGTGTAGTTGTACTACGGTACGGTTACAAAGCTGAGGTCTCGGGTTCGAATCCCGGGTTGGGCAAAGTGATATTGGAATTTTCTATTCATTATCAGCCCAGAGTCAGGAATTTGTGCCCGATGTGGCGATAGGCTCGCCACCTATCACAAGGTGGGACGGAACATACAAGGCGAAATGTGGGTGTCCAGGCACCTCTGCCTACCCCTTCTGGGAAAAAGGCGTGAGTTTATGTATGTATGTAAGTAGTTTTGTTAATGAACTACAGGCGAATAAATCCCTTTATTATGCTAATATTTATATCAGTACGTAAGATGACTATTTTTTGTAAAACCCGATTCAATCATCTTAGCATTGATTTAAATGTTTCCAAAAGATGACTGTGAAAATCGCGCTAAAATAAATACTTTATTAACTTAATCTAATATATTTCATCTAAACGGTAATAAAATATATTATTATCTCGACACTCTTAATTTCCGAACTGTGGTTTTATGTACGATATTTAGGGCATATAAAATAATTTTCACGTAGCTTATTCGTGTCAAATGGAATCAATACAATTTTATTAAACTTTTATCACCTCTTTTTATACATGCATAGTTGATTATTTAGATTTTTTCAACGTCTCGGAATTACACAACATTTGGTCACCGATTCTCGCATAATGTTTTTATTTTTTGAGATATCTGTAGTTATGTTTCTGAGCATAATAATTATACACCTTGCAGAAACTAAACGAACCAATCAGAAAAGCTATTTACGACAAGAAGATAGCTCCAAAAGGAAAGAAACCTAATTTCTACACGATGGAGGAAGGAGTGGAAAGAATCAGACAGGTCCGTGATAAATATTTAATTTTATATAAAAATATTAGCTATTTAAATAAATATATATTGAATAGTCTTCATGCTCAAAGATCCATTTGGATTGCATTTTTAGTAGTGAGTTGTAGTCATCTCATCGTGGCAGTGTAAAATAAATCTTTTTAGAATTCCGTACCATTAGGTACAAACGGGACCCTATTACTGAGCCTCCGCTCTCTGTCTCGTCACCAGGCTGTAGGTATCTCATAAGCCGTGATTACTAGAAAGCAGAAATTATCACAAATTATGTATTTCCGTTGTAGCTATAAAATCAAATACTAAAACTGAAAATATTGAGGGTCATCCCCATATTGTTTTTTTTAATATATTTTTTACTCAATATTAATAACGGTAACAGGTAAACGCTTAAAATTTTCACATATTTTTTAGTTGTATATTAGCTTTCAAAATAAATGATTTGGTATAATAAATCAACAAGCTTGATCCCCGCTCTACCGCTCTATATTTCATAATAATGTGGTATAATTTATGTAAGTATATCATTGAAATATTTGTTACCCGGTCTTTCCTTCCTCTATCTCCCGCAAACTTATAAAATAATTTATTTCCCGTATGTACCAACAGTATGTATAATAAGCACAAATTATTAGGCCATGTAAGGAAAAATGTCGTTTAAAATATCCTTGTAAAACACCACATAATTTTGACAAGTGAGCTATATGACGAGGTGGCCGAGAGGTTAAGGCGTTGGACTGCTAATCCAATGTGCTCTGCACGCGTGGGTTCGAATCCCATCCTCGTCGATTAGTTTTTGTAAATTTCCACCGTAAATTTATTTATGTAGAGTATGGTGTTATTAAAAACTAATTCTCATTAAATACTGTTATTTTTTTTTGTTTATTTTTATTTACGCAAAATCTATGAACCTGAACGTTAAAGATAAATTGAAATTGTTGTTTTACAGCTTACTTCGTCGTCGATTTTTTCATTGCATTTTTTTTAAATTGTAATAATTATTATTTAATTCTTGCATTTATGGCTCAATTGAATTCTAACTCTACCCTGAGGTATATTCGTCTTGGAGCGAAAACCAAAGTCATGGCCTCTTATTTCCGCCGTATCTTAATTAAAGGTTTGAATCCGTGGCCTATTTTGTAAGTCTCTAATTTAAAACTAATAAGAAATTATTCTGTAATAAAATATTGTAATAATTTTATGATACACCTGCATACCACAGCGATTTGTAAGAATTTCTATGGCTTGTAAAGTCTCTGAACCCGCAATAGGCCAGCGTGGGTTTTATAATATTATTTCAAAGTACCGGCAAACAAGTAAACAGGTCATACGAGGGTAAGTGATCACTGCCGCCCATGAATATCCACAACGTTCGTATCATGGATGTGTTGCCGGACCATCAAATCTGGAGGGCAACAGGAGGGAAAAATGGATGGGAAGAGGGAAAGGGTACTGGGAATCCGGCAATCTCATTCAAAGAACGAAACGGAACAGCGAAGAATGGCGGTTTACGTCGATTTTCTTTGAGACAGTGGTACCGCCCCGGACAACCCTACTCTTCTATATATATATAAATGAATGTTTGTCTGTATATCATCGATGAACTCAAAAACTACTGGACCGATTTGGCTTATTTTGGTCTTGAAATATTCATGAAAGTCCTGGGAAGATTTTAGGTGTGAGAAAAATTGGAAAATTTCTAAGGAAGATAGTAAAAACCCTTTTTTTTTTGGGTATCGTTCAAGCGTGAATGTCCAGCCAATATAGGATGATCTTTGTTTATTTGACGGGAGACGTAAAAGACGGTCCAACTTCAACTACCATCTAACGTAAAATGATCTATCTTTCCATTGTCTTTCATTGACGGCTGACGAAATAGAACAAAATTCAAAAAATGTAATTTTGTTAAATGTAAAATAAAACGATGTCCATATCTACCAATGAGCTACATTGTTTTTTGAGATTATTGCAACAGTTTTAAACAAGGTATACTCTATCGAAGCGTTTTGCCGGAGTGCACCAAAATATATCTAATTATAATTTTTCGTTTTCATAAACTACATTGTTTTTTGAATTGATACTTTTAGATGCGCTGGGGGACAAATTTAAATTCCGCATTAGTATTTTCAGACTCAAGAATAAAAAAATATTGGTACGTTGATGCCGTATCTAGACATTATAATGAAACGACATGCAGTTTTTATATTTTTAAATATTTGTTTTATTACTTACGTCACCTGGTAAGGAGACTGTCCCACCCTCACACCCACCACTGTAACTCCTGTGAGCCAGGATCAACAGTGGCACGCAATGTAATGACACCGAGCATTGAAGCTCGGCGAGTCTCCGGGAATGTCTAACTTGTCTTTAACCCGTAACGAAATTAATCAGAAAGTTAAATTATTAGGAGGAGTTGGAAATAAATTATTGTCCACTTCCCTCCGTGCAAAGCGGGTGACAAAACATTGAACTGAAGAGGTAAATAACCTCGCAAAAAGACTCACAGCCGGAGAAGCCAGCTGTAAAGCACCACGGATCAAATTATTATTACATTTAAATGGGACCTATTATGTGAACTGTTATGCTTGATTCCAGTAATAGGTATGGCAAAAACGCCGGAAAGCACGGAAATTCTTTCTAGTCTCTACAAGGTCCATGTAGTATACAACTCCAGATGATATTTGCATACTATCTAGCATGGTTTTACGCTCATTATGCCAAAGACTACACTCCCAAAGTATATGATGCGCGGACTGCTCATACTCGCAATTAGGTGTTGAACATGGACACGCAGGCGACGCAACAAGCTTAAAAGAGTATAGTTTAGACTTAAAGTTACCATGGCCCGTGAGAAATTGTGATACGCAATAATCGACATCTAGCCATGTCTTTGTTAAACGATCTCGTACGCAAGGAAAAAATTGGTATAGATGCCGGCCCTTCAAAGATACCTCCCATCTATTTTGCCATTCATCTAATAGTTCGCTATATACCACTGAAACCGGTTTAAATAATCTGTCAACTTTTAAAAGTTCACGTGCGGTGAAAAAACTTTTATCCATATTCTCTCTATTAGAGTAATACATCGCGGCGCGACGTTGCACCTCCAGGTCGACTGGAAGTACACCCGCTAGGACAGGCAAAGCTTCGGTACTAACAGTTCTATATGCCTTGCACAAGAATATCAACGCCAAACGTTGGCTCTGGAGCAGTTTTCTTCGCACAGCACCGATAGTAGCCCTATCAGCCCATACGGGAGATCCATAACAGATACATCCTAAGTAAGTTGCTCCATAGATGATTTTTAGTGTATTGAAAGATAGCCCCCACGTTGATTTTGATACTCTTGTCAAAGCAAAAAAGTTCCTTTTCGACTTTTCCCCGACGTTCTTAATATGTTCAAGAAAGGAAAAATTCCTTTCTAAAGTTAAACCAAGATAACAAACCGATTCCTTTTTTTAACATTGATATTATTAAATTTAATTCGCGGCTGTGATTTTAAAGTTCCTTTCAGAAGTAATTGGAACGTTTTTTGTGGTGCAAAGGTTAAGCGATTTCGATGGCCCCAATCACATATTAGTTTGAAACAAGCGTCCGACATAATTTCTAATCCCGACCTACTATTTGACTCTATAAGCAAGAGGCCGTCGTCCGCATATCCGGTCAAAGAACACCCTGACGGCAAGGGAATTGCAAGAAAATCATCGAACCCTAAGTTCCACAAAAAAGGACTTAAGACCGAACCTTGTGGACAGCCCATCGTAAGTGGTTTCGACACAGCATAATGTCCAAGTTTAAGTTTTGTTGTTCCGTGCGAGAAATACGAGTAAATAAGTGAATATATATTTTTAAAGCAACCTCGTAATTTCAACTTAAGAAGCAGCATTGGCCACCAAGCGTTGTCGAAAGCACCGGATATGTCCAGGAAAATACCGAGTACATATTTGCGCGCCGATGTACTTACAGCTCTTCTAACCGATATTGCCGCGTCGATAGTTGATTTACCCGTCGTAAATCCGAACTGTTTTTCGTGAAACTTTGGTCCACCCGGTAGCAATCGAGGGACGATAAGACGTTCTAAAAGTTTACCTAGAGACGGTAAGAGTGTAATAGGTCTATACGACTTAGGATCATGATACTACTTACTTAGTACTTCATACTGCCTTATCATGTCACCTGGTAAGGCAGTATGAAGGTTTTATTAATTTGTATATGGTAACGTACTAGACCCGACTGCCAACAAGTTTACGATGGTCACGGGTTCAAATCCCAGGGCACACCTCTGACTTTTCGGATTAATTTCTACGTCAAATAAAATCCGCCAACCCGCACTAAGCCAGCGGGGTGGACTATATCTTCTTCTATAATATAAAAATGAATCGCAAAATGTGTTGGTAAGCGCATAACTCAACAACGCCTGGACCAATTTGGCCAATTCTTTTTTTTATGTTTATTATTACTTTATTACTAACAAAAAGTAATGGCGTGCAATATTATTTGGAAAAACAGCATTTTGGTACTGAAATAATTGAAGGAATATTGGATGGACAATAAAAAACGCCAAAGTTTTTAATGTCATAATTTCATAAGGCAATCTTTATATGTACATGTATATGGAGAGACGGGATATAATAGAGTGGAAGGTACGGGAGAGGGCTGGGATAGCTGACAGATTTGATAGGACGAAATGTAAATGCACGGTATAAGACGGGATGGATAATAAAGAGAAAGGACGGGACGGATCGGGAAGAGACTGAACAGACGGATGAGACGGGATTGAGCCGGACAGTAGGACAGCTACGTCAAGTTTAGGTATACAAGAGTTTATACGAAAAATAACATGTATTTGGTGTGGAGTGGAATCAAAAATATATGCACCCAGGCGAAGCTGGGCCGGGCCGCTAGTTATTTATAAATAAATAAATGGAAATCTTTATTTACACCAGTATTTACATTTACAGTTATAATAGGTGAACGTAGGTATGTTTCATCATGTTGAAGTGCGTGGTGGCCTGTTGGTAAACGGACTAGACACGGCTGCCAACATATTCACGGTGGTCGCGGGTTCGAATCCCAGGGCACACCTCTGACTTTTCGGAGTCATGTGTGTATTGACAGTCAATCACCACGCACTAAAACGGTGATGGAAAACATCGTGAAACCTGCATGCCACAGCGATTTATAAAAAAAATCCATGGTATGTAAGTCCGCCAACCCGCACTAGGCCAGCGTGGTGGACTATATGGCCTAACCACTCTCAATCGTACTCTCGATTGTTGAGGAGGCCCTTGCCTTGCAGTGGGACGTATATGGGCTGATACAGACAGGTATGTTTCATAATATTCTAACAAAGCCAAACAGTGTTTATGCAAAGGTGTTGTTTGAATTTATGGCACAATTATGTTAATTATTGTTAGGGGTACGATACGCTGTGCGTAGAAGTCTCTTTAACATAATAGAATTTAAAAATAAAAAGGTGAAAGATAATAGCTGGTGGAGTTAGCACTATGCAGTATGCTACAGCCATCAACGCCCTACCTTCGGTCATTTAGGTTGTTCATGCTGAGTCATGGCTAACATCAGCGTGGCTATATAATTCTGCCAATGTTTTTGCTTCCAGGGTCTCTTCGCCTTCCATATGGAGCTGAACCCTGGTTACAGACTGATTCAGGAGACGTACCGTGAAGACGAGAAATGTGACCTAGTGGAGATAGACTATATTAATGAAATAGATCCCTGGGTACCGGGACAGAAGCGATCGCCTTTCAAAAACCTGTTTAAGATAAAGTAAGCAACGGTTTTAAGGAAAATAATTGTGAAATGTACAAAGCAACTAAAAATTTTGTAAAACAAAGCGACGATATTTTTAGTTATTATATCGTCCTATTTGGGTGGTAAATACACAATTTTTTATAAATAATAGTGAACAACTTTTTATTTTTAACGATGCTATGGTACGCAAGTATTTAAATAATTATTATAGCTAAACACGATGATATTTCAAAAACACACAAAAAACAACGTCGCGTTTCTTTGCATGCGCAAGTTTTAGTTGCATTGTGTTTGTAGTCACTAAAACCATCCGGCTTCGATTTCGGTAGCAGTCTTGATATACCTTTCATCATCATCATCATCATCATCATATCAGCCACAGGAAGTCCACTGCTGAACATAGGCCTCCCCCAATGATCTCGACAATGACCTGTTGGAAGCGGCCTGCATCCAGCGACTTCCTGCGACCTTAGTCAGATCGTCCGTCCACCTTGTAGGCGGGCGTCCGACACTTCGCTTGCCTGTACGTGGCCTCCACTCGAGAACCTTTCGGCCCCAACGGCCATCGGTTCTACGAGCTATGTGCCCGGCCCACTGCCACTTCAACTTGCCAATCCTATGGGCTATGTCGGTAACCTTGGTTCTCCTACGGATCTCCTCATTTCTGATTCGATCTCGTAGGGAAACACCGAGCATAGCCCGCTCCATGGCTCGTTGAGTGACTTTGAGCCTTTTAATGAGGCCCACAGTGAGAGGCCACGTCTCGGTGCCGTATGTCATCACTGGTAACACACAACTATCGAAGACTTTCGATTTTAGGCACTGAAGTATTTTGGACGAGAAGACGTCGCGAAGTTTCCCGAACGCTGCCCAACCGAGTTGGATTCGCCGATTGACCTCTCTCTCGAAGTTGGACCTGCCTAACCGGACCACTTGTCCTAAATAGACATTCGTCTACAACTTCGAGAGTCGAGCCCCCAACTCCAATAGGGGTGGGCACAACATGGATATTCTACATGATCTTCGTTTTATCCATGTTCATTTTAAGACCCACCTGTTGGGAAACTCGATTAAGGTCTTCGAGCATAGTGCTAAGGTTTTCCAGCGATTCTGCCAAGGCTACAATATCGTCGGCAAATCGAAGGTGAGTAATATACTCGCCGTTGATGTTGATGCCGAATCCTTTCCACTGCAAGAGCTTGAAGGCATTTTCCAGCGCGGCAGTGAACAGTTTCGGAGATATGACATCTCCCTGTCTCACGCCTCTCTGTAGTGGAATAGCCTTCGTGCTCTGATCCTGTACTCGGACCGACATGGTGGCGTTGTTGTATATACACCTCAACACTTCGATGTACTGATAGTCTATGTGGCACCGCTGAAGAGACTGTAGCACAGCCCAGGTCTCGATCGAATCAAAGGCTTTCTCATAGTCCACAAACGCTAAACAAAGCGGCAAGTTATACTCCTCGGTTGTTTGTATAACCTGCCGTAGCGTATGAATATGGTCTATGGTACTAAAGCCTTTTCGGAAACCGGCTTGTTCGGGAGGCTGGAAGTCATCAAACCTGCCTTCGAGACGATTTGTGATGACCCTTGAAAACAACTTATAGACATGGCTCAGGAGCGAGATGGGCCTGTAGTTCTTCAGCAATGTGTTATCACCTTTTTTGAAGAACAGTACCACCACGCTCCTGCTCCATGCCTCCGGCGTTGAGCCCTCGAGGAGAACGGAATTGAAGAGCCTCTGAAGGACTTTCAGTACCGGCGTTCCGCCCGCTTTCAGAAGCTCTGAAGTGATTCCGTCCTCACCCGGTGCCTTGTTGTTTTTAAGTTGTTTGAGGGCCATCTCAATCTCAAACAGGCTGATGTCCGGGATATCATCGCTAAAGTGTCGGATTAACTCGGCTCTCGGGTCTTCGGCCGAGCTAACAGTAGGTTCGGCAACCGAGGTGTAAAGCTGTCCGTAGAACCTCTCGATCTCCCTTAATACCTCTGCCCTCGTCGATACCACGCGGCCGTCTTCCGTCTTCAGCCTAGACAACTGGCTTTGCCCAATAGACAAGTCTCTTGCAAACACTTTGGAGCCTCCGTTCCGCTCAATTGTCTCCTTAATGCTCACAGTATTATGAGCACGGACATCGTGTCACAAGGACTTCCAGATCCGTCTATTGAGCCGCCGATATGCTTCGGCGTCAACGGAAGACTGCAGCGTCAAAGATCGACGTTCAGCCATGAGGTCAAGAGTGTGGATCGAGAGTTTTTGTGGTCTATCTCTACGGCGAGGTACTAAAATACTTAGATCCCACCGTATGGACAGCTTCTACCAAACCACTGTTTAACTCGTCCACTGCAAGGTTTTCTTTTAGACAATCAAAGCGATTTGTCAACTCGAGTTGAAAGCTCTCGGGGTTTTGGATATGGGCGCGAGTAGGTCGGAGCGTAGACTTCATCAAGCGGTGCCTTTCTAATTGGACGTTGATATTCAATGTGCCCCTAACCATTCAGTGATCACTACCGGTTTTCACCCTGTTGATCACAGTGACATCACTGAACATCCGTCTATTCGTCGTCAAGATGAAATCTATCTCATTTCTCGTAGAACCGTCAGGACTCAACCAGGTCCATTTCCTATGAGGCGGCTTCTGGAAAAAAGAGTTCATCGCAAAGAGTCCCTCTTTTTCCAGAAAGTCGGCCAGCCTCTGACCCCTGAGGTTCCGTTGCCCATGTCCAAATTGCCCCACTTTCAACTCTGCATCGCTTCTCTTGCCTAACTTTGCGTTGAAGTCCCCCATAACAACATTGAAGTAGGTTTTGGAAGTATGTATGGCCCGACTAATGTTCTCATACATCTCCTCTACTTCTTCATCTGGGTGTGTCGAGGTCGGCGCGTATACCTGTTTGACCTTCAACGAATATCTTTTGGATATTCTGAGTATAAGGTATACTACCCTGCTCGACACACTTTCGATGGATACGATGTTGTTGATGAGAGACCTGTGGACGAGAAATCCGACACCTCCTCGGGACTGTTGGTCGTCCCCCCGGTAGAAGAGCAGGTTACCAGACTTCAGGGTTATCGTATCCTCCCCAATTCTTCGGACTTCCGATAACCCCAGAATATCCCAGTGTAACCCGCTCAATTCTTCTTCCAGTTCGACAATCTTCTCGTCTGTCCTCAAAGTGCGTATGTTGTGTGTTACCAGGGCCAGTCGTCGTCGGGGGTGGTAGCCGGGGCCAACCCGGGGATTCTTAGCACCCCTTGCCCCACCGTAACCATGGCTGCTACCATCGCCAGGAATAGTGGGGCTGCCGGGGACTGGGGGCCTGGTCAATTTTTGTGTCGCCATTGAGGGGATTTGCCAATACTCGCCACGCTTGGCAGGCGGGTTGGCGAGCGCAGGAGGGGACTCGCGCTGACGACGCTGCTGCCCATCATCAGCGGGGGAAAGGAAATAGGGTTTGTGAGTAGAGGATATAATGGGAAAGGAGAGTATGGCCTGTAGGAGTGGATACTGCAGTCATGGAAGGGAATGTTTGTAGTGACTGCAGCAGCTCGGGGGGCCGAGGTCGCGTACTCGTAGCACCTATTCTAGGACAAGCCATGACCACTAGATAGGAGCACCCCTGACCGGACTTACCTTTCATAGCTATGTATTATATACAGTCTATTATTCCCAGTTTCCTCAAAATCCGTGAGTCAGGCATCCAGGCGAACATCCACCACCGGCTGCACGTGCCGAAGCCGAAGTGTTCCGGCACCGTGTCCACCTTCAGCAGTGTTGGTATTACTGACATGTACCCCGCTATATTGGCAACACTGTACGGAATGCTACTGGCTCCAGCTGTGCTATTGGTGGAGATTGCTTATAGGAAATTGTGAGTAGTATTTATAACGATCTCCTATCTCCAGTTCTTAAACATTTATTGTTCACAGGGCGAAGAGTAGGAAATCTATCATCGTTTCTATAGCATTTTGGGTTTCCTATGCATACATATGGATGGATTCAACAGTTCGATGTGAAGATTCTTGAGGGAGGCCTATGTTCAGCAGTGGAATTCCTGTGTCTGAGATGGTGATGATGCATAATATGAATGAATGCATGCTTTCGATATCATAAATTTGCAAAAGTCAAAACCATAACGGGATACAATTAAATGGTCACCGATAAGTCTGAAAATAATCTTAAATACCAAACAATTTTTCAAAGTTTGTAGTTGATTACTGAAACAGACTGTAATAAAAGCGTAATTGATGTTTCTCTTTGCAGAATGATAGTGAGGCAGAAAAAGAAGGTGGCAGCCGAAAGTTTTTACATAACACCTTTTGTGAACTGAAAACCTAAAAACAAGACATCACACTCGTAAATGCACATAGCACTCACACGCACCAAAAATAGTTTAATGTGATTTTGTAAATTAAGTTTAGTTGATTACAAATAAAAAAAGTATTGTAGTATTTCAACATAAAACGCCCCACCCGATAAATAAATCAAACATTTATTAGTCTTTAACATGAGAGATATATGTATCGTCATTAGTGGAATTCAATCTATAGTTTCAGAGGCAGCTTTTCGTCCATTACACCAAGATGTATTGCCTTACGATAATCTTTTGTTGTCTTCTTAATTTAACTATAAATTGTATTGTCTTACGATAAACTTATTCATTTAACTATATTAGAACATCAAAATGATGTAGTAAGCACTAAACAACTAGAAATTATGTATACCACTGAATATAACATACACTCGTCAAAGTTGTTTTATTCATAAACCACTTTCCTTGTCAAAGCTAAGGGATGTCACGACACATTTCTTTTTGAACTGTAACACGTTTATTAAACTCTTAGTTTTGTATGCAAATGACGGTTTTCATGAAACATTCAAATTATGTATTAAACCATCTATGAAAAATGTTCAGTTATATATTGGGTCTGCGTGTTTGTTTGTGTTGTTTTAAAGTACAGAAAGGTGACAAAAACGGAACTTTACCGAACTGTTCCAATAAATACAATCTGAAATCGTATACCTACCAGGCTAAGAAAACTTATGTTGAAAAATGTAGAAGCGTAGGCATTCTGGGTTATTGAATTTACAGTAACTTCATTGAAAAATCGGCAGCTTATCAATAATTCAAAAACAATCATTCTTTTTTGAAACTAGTGATAACTAATAACATTCGAGAGTATATTTTAACACTCACCATATTTAAATTCATATATTATACGATATAGGCATTTTTTATTAATATCGGTAGCAAAAATCACAAGCAGGTTCGAGTTATTGAAATAGTTGTTGTGGTTGAAATGTCCAAAGAACTAGAAATAGGACAGGCAAAGGCACAACAATTACTAACTTCTTTATAAATACATGCAGTAAAACTCTTTTTTCAATCTTTCCGATCATTCGAACCTGGCTCACAAAAATTTAACCAAAATGATTTTGCGGTTAGCTTTAGTATTGTCCATATTCAGTTTAGTGAAAGGAGATGATTTTGATGTAAGGCTTATTACTAGCTTTATTAAGAACGAACAGAAACCAACACTTTTGGTTCATAATGGGTTATGCTGGAGTAAACGTAAGTTTAAGTTTTTGTTTATTGTTTTCTTTATATGGTTTGATTTCCTATAGCATTATCTATTCCTATATTTTTATAGCGAGGCAACGAACATAATCTATTTAGAAAAACCTATTTCGTAATTCTTAGAAAATTTTAATAGTGATTTGAAGGAGCTAAAAGGTTTATAACATTAAACTTAGTATTTTTTTAGGCAAGTAAATGATATTTTTTCATCCCCTTAATAATTAAACATATTTCAGATGAAGAAATAAAACTGATCAAGGAGCTGAATAGGCTAGGAGTGCGGGCGTCTACATCCCTAGAAATGAAGACTAAGTACCACGAAAACGCTGTTATGTTCTTAACTAATCTGGATTGTTTTAAATCTGAAGAAACGTTTGCTATTGTAAGTTAATGAAAAGAATCGACTTTTCTTCTGCCGCAGGAATTCAATTGTTGTGAAAAGGCATCTCTTAAGAATTAAAATGTGATGTCTTATTAGTGACACCGAATATAAAAATTCGGCGAAGCTTAACGCCATAAAAGTCTTTTATTTATTATCTTTTTTAGGGCCTTAGTCACTTTGTGACTATAAGTACTAAGCTGGCCCAGGGGTTTATTAAATCAATATTATTTTTTTAATTTTGAAATGAAATGAACTGAAATGTATTTATTGGTCACGTAGGCAATTTAAAAGCTCTTATGACAAGTCAATACACATATAACTTAATCTCTATAAACAATATATTTTCTATACTTAGTATTATTTGACAGCCTCCGTGGCGCAGTTGGTTAGACGCCGCCTGTGAAACGAGAGGCCGCGGGTTCGATCCCCGCACCGAGAGAAATGTTTGTGCGGCCCACAAATATTTCTTCCGGGTCTGGGTGTTTGTGAGACCGAAAAGTCTCTCCTAGTTCCTGATACCCACGACACAAGACTCGATCTTAGTGTGGGGTCAGGACTATGTATGTGACTGTTGGGTGTTATTTATATTTATTTATTTACTTATTTTAATTTCTTGGTTTAACTAATTTATTTATTTAAAATTATTTTTATTTTTATTTAGAATTAGTTTTATTTATTTGTTTACTTTTTATTCTTATTTTATTTAAAGTATTAGTCATGTCTTTATGGTAATTTATTTTTCAAAGAAATACAATATGTATGTTAGTCAAATTAAATTAATTAGTGGACCATGAATATCATTACAACGGTGCGTAGCGGTTTATTGTTACCACCGGATCCAACGCGGCCCTTCCTGAGAAGACCCGGCGAAACAAACTCAGTGGGCTTACACTACCACTGGAACTACGCGACGCGACCCAGTCCTGAGTATATCCAGCGAATAAGACTCAGTGGGCTTGTTTTGGGTCCAATTTAAGACAACGACCATAAGTATTTCCGAAACGTCCCGTATGTTTAGGCTTACTGCCGGATCCAACGCGGCCCTGACTGAGAAGACCCGGCGAACAAACTCAGCGGGCTTTACTTTACCACTGGATACTACGCGGCGCGACCCATTTCTGAGTAGATCCAGCGATTCAAACTCAGTGGGCTTGGTTTTGGTCAATTTACAAAATAAATATTTGTAACTTGTCTTACAAAGATTTGCCATATTATTATTTTTATTTGTTTTCTCGATCGGTCGTCATATGATTTTAATTGGTATTAATTAATCATTATATATATATAGTTATAATTTAATTGATTAATTTAATTATATATTGATTTACTTTTAAGTTTAAAATTTTTAATTATTTAAATTAGAGAATGTAATGAGTGAATAGTGCAGGGCCCCAGGAGGTCGCAATGTGCAAGAGAACACCTAATCCCAGGCTTTTTTATCCTCAATATATTCCTTAATATTATAATAACCCCTAGTCATAAGTTTGTTTTTAATATGGGCCCTTTTAATAGTTTGTCCGGTAGCTGCGTTATCCTATTGGGAAGTTTATTATGAAATTTAATACAACTACCCAAGAAAGATTTTTTTGACTTTTCTAGTCTAAACGAGGGTATTGCTAGTTTATTTTTATTTCGCGTATTAATAGTGTGGGTATCACTGACCTTATAAAACTTATTAATATTTTTACGAACGTGCATTATATTCTGAAAGATGTATTCAGATGACACGGTTAGTATATTGCTTTCTTTAAAAACAGATCGCAAAGAATCGCGGCTCCCTAGATTATAAATAGCGCGGACTGCTCTTTTTTGTAATATGAATATGGACTCAATATCAGCCGCTGATCCCCACAAAATAATGCCGTATGACATTATACTATGAAAATAAGCAAAATATACCAATCTAGCCGTTGCAACGTCAGTTAGTTGTCTTATTTTTCGGACCGCAAACGCTGCGCTGCTAAGTTTAGCTGATAATCTCTCAATTTGTGGACCCCATCGTAATTTTTTATCTAGAGTGATCCCTAGAAAAATTGTGGAATTAGCTAAATTTAGAATTTCTGAATTTAATTCGATACGCGTGTTTACGCTTGCCACGTTCGGTAAAGCAAAACGGACGCATTTAGTCTTACTAGCATTTAATAGTAGATTATTAGCAGAAAACCAATCCGAAATTAAATTAAGAATATTGTTAGGTGCATCTAGATTATCGTCTTTCCGATTAACTTTAAATATTATAGAGGTGTCGTCAGCGAATAAAACTATGTCTGACCACTTCTGAACCATGCAAGGAAGATCATTTATGTAGACTAGGAATAAAAAGGGGCCCAGAATGGAACCCTGCGGATCTCCAATTTTAACTTTTGATCCTACCGAAGTGAGCCCGTCCAAAGAAACTTTTTGTTCACGACCCGACAAGTAAGACATTACGAGATCAAGTGACGTATCACTGATCCCGTAGTACCTTAGCTTCATAATAAGTGTTTGGTGGTCAACACAGTCGAAAGCCTTGGAGAGATCACAAAAAACTCCTAGAGCATCTTGAGATGCCTCCCAGGCTTCTAAAACCGACGTGATTAGTGATGTCCCGGCATCTTGAGTTGAGCGACCCTTTGTGAAACCAAAATTTAAAATGGCAACCATCATTATTAATTTAAATAAACTTTGTTCAGTTAAAACGTTAACATTTATTAAAGGAATATTTTTATCTAGCATTATTTCCATATTAACCGCATGCGAAAGGAAGCTTACGATGCCAAGGTACATCAATAAAATTTTATCGTTTAAGGCCGCGTCGAGACGATTGTTTGCATTCTCGTACCGTTGGCTGGTCCTTACTTCCTCGGAAAATCCTCGAATGAAGCTTTTGTATGACAGTCCAGTATTAGCGACCAGTGATTTGGTGTTGGCACAGAGAAATGGCGATATCTACACTATGACAGAGTGTAAGTTATGTTAAGTATATGCACCATATCTATATCTCTCCATCTTTGTCAACTGAAACATAAATTGCGACGAAATATCTAATGAAATCTCTTGTTAAAGATAGATAGATTATAGAGAACGGCTGTAGTTTGTCTGCCCAGTTATCTGCAGGAAAGGTTACCGCTCGTTTTAAATTTGAACCATTTCTACCATGCGTAATGAATCCACCCTCGACGATGGAAAGTGAAACGTTAGTTCTTATTAACGGAATATTAGAAGGAGATCTTACCAGCTTTTTAGCTTTTTATTGGTCTTCCGTGAAGCAGTTGGTTAGATGCTTGCTGCCTGTGAAACAAGAAGCCGCTGGTTTAATCCCCGCACCGAGACAAATATTTGTGAGAAACACAGGTGTTTGTTTCGAATCTGAGACCGAAAAGTCGGTCGTAGTTCCTGATATCCACGATACAAGATCCAATTTTAGTGTGGGATCAGGACTATGTATGTGACTGTTGGGTGTATTTATTTATTCATTTCTAAGAACGAAGAAATAAACATGATTTTAATTAATATTTGGGGCCACGATACAAATAAACTACAGACCTCATACTCATAGCTGTTATTACTTTTTAAAAATGAATGATTTCAGAAATTGATCCATTTCAGTACACAAGCCGGCACACAATGGAACAATGATACCGTCTCTTCGCGGGTACTACAATGGCACGCTTTTGGATGTGAGGCCACGCCGGGAATTGTATTGGCGACGCAGAAACCTGATGGGACACCCCCTCACAATGGCCAACGTTATACAAGACAGCAACAGAACTAAATATTACTTGCCCCGGGATGACAGATTGTGAGATTTTCGTATGTTCAAATTAAATAAATGGAGAATGCTCATTCATAGTATCGGTAAAAATATCATTGAACCCGATAGCGATACTGTTTAAAATTAATTATACTATTTTTGATGATTTGTCAATAAACGTTTTCCTGATTATCCCGGGCGACATATGTTATAAGTTGTTGACTTCAAGCCCATTTCTCTAAAAACTCTTGGCCTGGGCCTCAATTCTGTGGATATGTATTGAAAGTATATATTTTTTCCCTCCACAAAAGTAGGTTTCATCATGGCACAACAATTTTCGCACCGATACTAAGATTCATAGTAATATGGGCTTTCTCCTTTTATCTGGCACTGAGTTTCAGGACGACTGTCGTACCACAGTCGTTCTGTACTTAGGTAGTAACTTCATTCTTACATCAAGTTTGTTGGTATAACTGCTTGATGTCGTAGTAGGACTAAGGTAACGATTGCAACGCTGAGATCTTGGGTTCGAATTCGTGTCCGAAGGGTTGGATTTTTATTTTCATTGTGAGCCCGGAGTCAGGAATTTGTGCTCGATAGGGTGATAACCTTAACATCTCTTCCTATCCCTTCTGGGTGGAAAAGGCATGAATCTATGTAAATGCATTTTCATTTACTAGAAAGCTTTACCACTGCCGCTTCCTCCGGTGAACATTTAATTCATAATTAATGTTTACGCTATAGGATAACGCAGAAGGCGGCGAAATAAAAGTTGAACTTCAATGACAGTCGTAAAATAAGTCTCCCTATCTTTATGACAATCACTCGTATTTTTAATGTTGCGCCGATGATCTTTTCTTTGTTCAGTAACAAATTCTTAACCTAAGGACCAGTCTTCTGGTCATTTACAACCACATGATAATTTTTTAACCTCCATCTGTTAAATTATCGTTATTATGTTTTCATATTGCAGTTGCATATTTATATGAATGTTTTACTTTTATTTTGTGTTTTTAATTTGTTTATTTGTTGGTATATACTTTTTTTTCTCATTATACACCTTAGACTGCCCTTTCTCTCTCCTGTGTCTTATCTCCATCCAAAGGTTGCCTGGAAGAGATTGCCTAGTGCAATAAGGCCGCCAATTGTACTTATTTTTAATATTGTTTTAATTTCTGTAATTGTATTTTTTTTCTGGTGTACAATAAAGTTTATAAATAAATAAATAAATAAATAAATGGTGCAATTATGCCATTCGCCTGATGGTAAGTGATATGACCACTCATGGACAGTAGCAAAACCAAACAACATCTTGAATTACAACACTGGTTGCCTGGAAGAAATTACCTAGAGTGATAAGGCCGCCTCTTGTACTATTATCATTGTGTTAATTCTACACAGTATTTTTTCTCTTTTGTGCAACAAAGAATTAACTAAATAAAAAATGTCCACTGGTTATTCTGGCTACAATGTTATGTTATGTTATTTAACTTTGTTTCAGAGAACTACAAAACGATGCCGTAGCAAAAGTGTGTTGGATATTCGCTAAAATTGCATTCGAATTGTTAAACGCAACTCCTCAATACATATTCAGCTACAGATTTGGATACAAAGTTGACGGTAAATGGTCTGGAATGATTCATGACATCGGGGAAAACAGAGCTGATTTAGGTTCGTTTAAATTTAAAATCATATTGAAAAAAAATACCTACACCCAACAGTCACATACATTTAACCCACACTATGATCGAGTCTTGTGTCGTGGTCAGAAAATACGAGAGAGAGACTTTACGATCTCAAACACCCAGACCCGAAACACATACCTATGGTTCACACAAATATTTGTTTTGATGCGGGAATCGAACCCGCGGCCTCTCGTTTCAAAGCCGGCGTCCAACCAACTGCGCCATGGAGGAAATTAAAGGAAATTTAAGGATTTTATCCTGAAATATTTTAACTTATCTTCAAAATCCGCAATTAAATTAATTCAAATTATATCAATGTCTAAATTTAAGAAACCATAATTGATCATCATATTTTGGAACAAACAATGTGTTCTATGCGAACTGTTTATTATCTGTTCATGGGGCTAATTAAAATGTGATAGTGATTGTGTAAAGCTAAACGGGATGTGAATTGTGGTTTTCCTTCCGAGCCGGGTGAATAGCCGATAATAACCCTAAATTCATACCAAGAGGATCTGTGTGGTGTGAATGTTCCTTTGATTAAAACATAAAACGTTATTTCCCATGATGGGTTAAATATATTCGTAATCGCGAGTGAATTCCCATCACTTCTATTCAGGATTTCAAGTATTTTCAATTACGGTTATAATTTGGCTACGAGATCTTATTTACATGGGCTACGGCAAATATTATTTCAATTAATTATTACAAAGGCCACCAACTTTTTCAGCCTTAATCTCTAAAATTCAAAATATCCACCATTTTCGTACTTTCCAGGAACAAATTGCGTGTTATTCAAGGATCGTTTGGAGAAGATCACCTACACAGACCTGGTGGCTCCTATGAGAATGCGCTTCGTTTTCAGACAGCCCCCTCTAGCTTACGTCACCAATATCTTTGCTTTACCGTTCTCATCTGGAGTGTGGGTAGCTATTGCTGTCTGCTCTATGGTTTCTGCAGCTGCTTTGTACCTTGCTAGTAAATGTGAGGTTAAAATCGAGAAGGTATTTGGATTTTGAAATAATAAGATAGTCTAGGGCTATCATCTTTAATTGCGATTACGAAAGTGAAGAAAAACCTATGTGGAAAACTGTATTTTCGAAGGTTTTGTACCCTTAACATTATGATGTAGCTATATTTTTAAATTCATTAGTAGTTATTAGTTCGTATTTATTTTCAAATAATCTGAATATCAAGATTTGTGTTTGTAGAGTCCCACACAACTAGATGGATCCGTAGGAGATGCGTTGCTGCTAACAGTAAGTGCAGTCGCCCAACAGGGATGTTTCATCGAACCAAGAAGAACACCAGGTATTTTAAGTCTGTTATTGCTTTCACGTTCGACTATGGAGTCGAACAGTTGAATCTTCCATTCTATTCTCATTTTGTCTCCCACAACAAACCGCCTTTCATCAGCATGTTTCAATTAACTCCCATTCCTTCCGAAGGCTATATTGTCTACATAAAACAATACCTGAAATCCCTTGCCTGTTCTGCATTTAAAATGAATTATCTAAACTCGAGGCAATGTAGTAAGATTGTACAATAGATAGTTTATTTTTTCTGTTTGTTACGTTTGTCATCTTTAACCTACACATTCAATGTTTGTATGTTTTTCAAAGGTCGTATAATGGAGTGGGTGCTCTTCACGGCTTTGATGGCATTATACGCGGCTTATTCTGCGAACATCGTGGTTCTACTCCAGGCTCCATCAAACTCCATCAAGAACCTGGCACAACTGGCTGCTTCTAAAGTAACCCTGGCAGCGAACGATGTGGATTACAATCGATTTGTTTTTAATGTACATACGTTATATATCCATTATACACTATCTAGCAATGTCAATTGACAACTATGCACCTCATTGTAAGTATGTAGGTACCTGATTATTGTAAGTATGATGGAAATATTATGTTTTCAACCTGCTTGAATTCTGACTAATCGGAATCAATTCGAGTCTTTCAGGGTATGAATGTAACGGATAATCACATTATCACAAATTTATATTTACGACGTATTGTTCCGGCCGCCTGATGTCATCCATCCAGAAAAATAATATGAAAATGAGATAAACCTATATCCCAAATCGATGTTGTAATTATCGAACCTGTATGATGTAAACTAAATAAAGCGATTAACCACCGATGCGATCTATACTGGATATATCAAGACTACTACCGAAAACGAAGCCGGGTGGTATTTTTAGTGACTACAAACACAATGCAACTAAAATATCGCAAAGAAACAATTAGTTTTAATGATTTTTTAAATATCATTTTTGGGTGCTACAACCACAGGCTACAACCATAGTTTTTGCTAAAATAATAATGTAAACTCTTTAATACCTAAGAGTCTTTATAAATAAAAGAGTATACACTATTATTTTAGGATGAAAATTGTATTTGTTGAAAGTTTTTGAAAGTTTTAAAAGACTTGTTAAGGAACATTACTTATCACTACAGTAATCTTTATTCCTGTCATAATTGTATATATGTATGTATGTGTATATATATATATATGTATGTGTATTGTCATCTTCACTGCTTACTTAATATATACAGGGTATATCAAGACTGCTACCGAAAACGAAGCCGGGTGGTAGTTTAAGCGACTTCAGACACAATGCAACAGAAAAAGTGGCAAAAAAAAGCGACAATTTTTTTTTTGTTATTTTTTTCCTTTGACCATATTTGGGTGGTTTGACCATTTTTTCCTAAAATAACAGTGTATACCCTTTTATTTATAAATAATCTAAGGTATAAAAGAGTTTAAATTATTATTTTAGCTAAAACTAGGGATTTACCACCAAAAAATGACGATGTTTAAAAAATCATAAAAAATAACTGTCGCGTTTCTTAGCGAAATTTTTAGTTGCTTTGTGTTTATAGTCACTAAAACTACCACCCGGCTTCGTTTTCGGTAGCAGTCTTGAGATACCCGGTAGTATATTAATATATATATGTATATATTTATAATTTAGGTATATAAGTATGTTATATTTAAAACATAATATATAACGTGTACATCTAGTATAATTTTCTTTTATCTCGTCCTCTGTACTGCCCCATTAGATCTTTATTATATTAATCCAGTCCATCCAAAGGTTTCCTGGAAGAGATCGCAGCTAGCGATAAGGCCGCCAATTGTTACCATGTCTTTAGTTTTAAGTATTTAATCTGTTATTTTTCCTATTTTATGGTGTACAATAAAGTATATATAAATAAAAAAAAAAATATTTGCCACCCAAATATGTAAAAGAAAAAAATGTCGCTTTGTTTTGCAATATTTTCTATTGCATTATGTCCTGAAGTCGCTTAAACTATCACCCGGCTTCGTTTTTGGTAGCAGTCTTGATATACCCTGTATAACTACACTCATATTTTTAATGATTTACCTCCCTTTATCTGTCTTCCATCTACATCATAAGTTACAATTTTCAACAAATGTAGAATACAAGAATCTGAAGTTTAAAAATCCTTTTTGCAACACCAGAATCAAAAATACTACCTCTACCTACCTACCCTACCTCTAGTTAGTACTTAGTGTTATGGGTGAATGTACAATTTCTTATTATTACTTAAGTTATAATACTTATGGGCGATAATACCGATCTGAAGAGAAAGAAAATAATTCAGACATGATCTTTCAATTATTTTTTTTCAGGATAATAGAGATCCCCTGCACATTTCAGTTCATAATATTATAAGCCCGGAACATGGGAAACCACAATTTTATGACATATTTGATGGAGTCGAGAGAATTAGGAAGGTAAGTATAATACCTTTGTATATTAATGATAAAATGTAAATTCAATCGGCCCTTACATAATATGATGTTCGCTTTGTACACTTTTATCAACCTTTTCAAAGATGTGATTTCAAAGAGATGACTACCTTTGCAAAGATTAATTATACAGGGTATATCAAGACTGCTACCGAAAACGAAGCCGAGTGGTAGTTTAAGCGACTTCAGACACAATGCAACAGAAAAAGTGGCAATAAAAAGCGACAATTTTTTTTTGTTGTTTTTTTTCTATGGCCATATTTGGGTGGTAAATACGTTTTTTCCTAAAATAATAGTGTATACCCTTTTATTTATAAATACTCTAAGGTATAAAAGAGTTTAAATTATTATTTTAGCAAAAACTAAGGATTTACCACCCAAAAATGACGATATTTAAAAAATCATAAAAATAATTGTCGCGTTTCTATGCGAAATTTTTAATTGCATTGTGTTTGTAGCCACTAAAACTACCACCCGGCTTCGTTTTCGGTAGCAGTCTTGAGATACCCGGTATGAGAAGAGGTCTTAATATGAAATAAATAACTAACGTTACACCAACCCGCATTATGCCAGCGAGGTGGACTATATGGCCAAACCGTTCTCAGCCGTACTCTCCATTGCAGAGTAAGCCCTTACCGTGCGTTGGAATGTATACGGTTTGATACAATAATAACTAACGATAAATTAAAATAAATAACATTTTTTTCGTTCAGGGTCTCTTTGCGTTCCATTCTATAGTGGAGCCAGTGTACCGTCGCATCGAAGAGACTTTCCTTGAGAGTGAGAAATGCGATCTTACCGAAGTGGATTTTATCAACAGCCTGGACGCATTCACTCCCGTCAAGAAAGATTCTCCGTATCTAGAACTGCTTAGGGTTGTGTAAGTAACATATATACCTACAAGGCATATTTACGATAATAAAAATACGTTAAATCATTGAGATATTATACTAGAGCGGACATCGGGAACAAAATATCTGCGTATTGTGCCTGCACACGGGTACATAGTAAAGCAAGAGCGAAGATGATGTTACTGGGTAGGCGTGACAGAGACAGAAATAGAGGGAGCGGTACATTTTGTTACAAACATTTTGTTTGCAGCGTCCCTATAGTATACTATCTCAATGCGTTAAATTTAAATAAAAATACGCAGTTTAACTACGCAAGGGCTTCTATAGAAGATGTTATCGGGGTTCATCATCATCATCAGCCTATACTGTAGTCCACTGGATACAGGCCTCCTCCAAATTGCGCCATTTCACCTTGTCTTCGTCTTGTCGCATCCAGCATCTGCCAGTGACCTTTCGCAAATCGTCACTCCACCTAGATGGAGGGCGTCCTACACTACGCTGTGCCCTACATTCTTGTATGCACTGCACTGCTCTCCGCTGCTCTCTTATCGGTGTTATTTTGAAAAGAAAACATTTAATGTATTTGTTTCTGTGTGGTACTTTGATTTCATCTTTTCAAAAATAAGTTCAGTTCAGTATATAAATTATACGAATGTTTTCCATGATAATTAAGTATTAACCTTATGAAACTGTTAAATAAGTATAGGTAGTCATCTCACTATGTGATAATATTATAGTATAACTTGGTTCCAAAGATACAGACATGCCAAGTTTGGGACCAATAGAAATAAGTCAACTGTATTTAATTCACTGTTTGGACACAAATAAAAAAATACTCAATTAAATTATATTAGAAACTGCGTAGTAAGTATTTACTGCTTATTGGTTGCACATTGGAACAATCATCAATGAACGATTGAGTGCCAATTGATTGCAAGTGCAGTAAATTATTTATGGTCTAGAAATTACGTTTTAGAAGGTAAAACATCTAAAGATCTGTATTTTGTTTTTCTTTCTGTTTCTTTATACAGGTGTTTTATGTTTGTCGTTTTGTAGTTTGTACAACGTGGGACGTATATTTTTGTTTGATATAACTTAGTAAATGGGTCGAAATATAATATATTAAATATTGCATAATATGCACTGAAGTTTTAATAAATTGGTGCGTGAACTGATGAAATCATTTGGAGCCTGGCAAATAATTCTACGCAATTATGTAACAAGTAAGTTGTTTTGGCGATCCGCCCGGTGACCACAAAAGCTATAATGTAATCGAAACGTCGCAATGTTGAAAAATGTAAACTTTAAACAAAATTCCCTATAAAATCCGCTAAAAATAGTTTTATTTCAGTAATAACTTTTTGCCAAAATAATGCTCTCGGTGATCGGGAAAGCATTTAACCTGATGGTAATTAGTTGCTATTTTCCAAAGAAAAACTTTATGCATCTGCGAATTGCTTTGTCCGTGTGAAACTACCTGCTATTTCACTGCGAACCAATTTATTTTTTCTATAATTATCATCATCATCGTCTTAGCCTAAGGAAGTCTAGTCTAAACATAGGCCTATCCTAAGGATCTGATCATCGACCTGTTGGAAGCGGCCTGCATCCAGTGAATTCCTGCAACCTTAGCCAGATCGTCCGTCCACCTTGTAGGCGTCCAGCTTTTTCTTTAATACCTATATTTTTTCAGATACAAACAAATACGCGAATCAGGTCTCCAAGCGGCTCTAAACAAGCGATTCCAAGTACCGAAGCCGAAGTGTTTAAGCAAGTCAGCGGCATTCAGCAGTGTGGGCCTACTGGATCTCCAACCCGTTTTAATCCTGATGTTGTATGGAGTGGCGCTCTCAGTCGCCATCGCGGTGTGCGAAATTATTATTTTTAAAACGTAAATATAAATTACGTATCTGATAAAAAAAAGTAAATTGTTCTTTGGCCACAGATACCTTATTTCTTACTAGAACTGCCTTGTTTGATGGTAAATAGTCACTGGCCCCAATAAACTTCTTCTTGTTGAGATAGCGACTCAATTGGACGAGTGACTGATTACGGCATATGCTTTTGCTATTTTGTATTTTTATATGATCTTAGTAATTTAGACGTATTTTCATCTTGGATAGTTTAATAACTCAACTATTACAATTGGAATGGTTCGTCATATTATGATTTATATTAGTAGCTTATTCTCTACATGCTTTGGAATTATAGAATTTATTTATTTACCTTACTACTACGTACATATCTACTTGTAAATAACAACAGTTTTTTTTTGTTCACAGAATCAAATGTTGCAGTAAGAAAACAAACAAACAAATTGATTTCAAGCACTGAGAATGATATACCTACATAATAAGTAAACCTGATTTCAAGAACCACATCAAACATTGTTGTAGATTATTGCGACTCAAAAGCTTCTGTTATTAGCTTTTAAAAAATTGAATCTAAATCTAACAAATAAGTAAAATTGTAAACACTGCTTGTAGAATTAAACCATGCTTAATGAATCTCAATTTTATTTTTTTGAGCATGCCTTAGTTTCATTTCAATTAGAAGACCTACAAATTATAATATACACTTCAAAACACCAGTGTTTTCGTTATTGAAACTTAACTCAGGCTGGTATGTTATTGTTTCGTTTTTTATCGAGTCCCTTTTGTGGTCTTAATGTGGTAGCTTTACGGGGAGCCTCGGCTTTTCTCGCACGAGGTGATCGCTTTACTGTCACAGTCCTTGGACTTCCAGGAAAAGCACAAATATTCCCGCCATTACCAGCCTTTTGTCCTTGGAAATTTCTTGATCTCATTTTTCTGGGCAGAGATTGAGGCGCGTTTTTCCTTTTGGGTTTCTGAGGTTCGTCCAAGTAAACAGAGTCATGTATGATCGGAAAGGTCTTCTTTGCATTATATTTTGATTCATTTCTTCCATTCGGAATTGAGATAACATTCATAGATAGATTGTTGACCAAAATCCGGAGATCTGTAAGCGTTTGCCCGTGACTATTAACATCATCCTGCAACTTATCCAGCTTCTTTTCGAATTGGGTAAAAGAAGTCATTATATGTTGCAAAATATCCGCATGGCGAGTTCGCGCTACTGACATGGTGAAAAACTAGAATTTGTATTAATTTTACTCGTTTTAGAACATGAGTGTAATTGAGAATTTTTGCGTTTTCGGATTGAATGACGTATATTGTCAAATTATAATACTATAATAAAAATTGAGTAGCAAAAACTAAACGCTACATTTATGAAATGGCAATTGCGAGGGAGCACATGTCAACTGTCAATTGTCAGTTTGTGAAATTTGGAAGACATCACGATGGGTGACACGGGCGCCGAAAGCATCCAAAACCTAAATATTAACGAAAAGGCAGGGTTTTAACTAATAATATTTATCATAACAGTGTAAATATAGTGTTTGTATCATGTTGAAATTTTTCAACTTCCGTGCGGGATGCGTGGTCCGCTTCAAAGAGGGCTACACGTTTGCCACATGGGTTTGTACTCCGTAGGCATTTCGTCAGCAATAGCCTTGTCAAATAAAACTGTTTAAATACTATAAAATTAAATATTTTACCCCCTTATTGTATGCTTAAATTCTATAAATTCAGAATGCATTATCCGAGATCCAACGTTATATTAAATATTAACTTTCTCTTTGGTTACAGCTGTCCCTTTTCTATTATTTTTTTTGTTGTGGGTTCTAGCATACACATACACGTAAATGAATAACGTATTAGTCATAGTAAATTATTATGTTGTGTTTCATATTTAAAAATTCTCCACAACCTCAAATATCAGCAGATATAGGAAATCCATTGCTGAATTATATTTGCCTCCTTCAAGATTTTCACACCTAATTCTTTATAAAATTCATACCTAATATTTTAGCCTAATATTAGAGTTTATTTATGTATGGTTGCTAAGACAACAAAATTGATTTTTAAAGCCACAAAGCTCACAGAACAAGATTTCACTTAATATAGGTAGGATAATATATTTAAAAAAAAGCATAACTTACATAGTGCACATATTATTAAACAAACTGAACTCACTGTTCGCATCTTTAGTTTGATTTAAAATGTCTGAATTCAGTTATATATTTTCTAAGTACTATGAAAAATCCATTATACAAAATACAATATTTTGATGATAACATATCTCGAATCTCAATATTTGATTATGGCTGTTATTATTTACATCAACTAGATGGGTCATTCATACAATATAAATTATGATTCACACATATAGAAACATGAGTTGGCAAATTAAAGTTGTATGGAACAGTGGCTTTCGTAGACATTTAAAATAACACATAAACAAGTGTCATATCCATGTAACATTAATATTTTAAGTGTAGTTATCACACCATAATATGGAATTATTTCTTAATAATCCTGTGTTGCAGTCCATTATTAATAGTTTTATACTCATTATCTATGATCATGTATATTAATTTTATGTTGTTTTCTATACTCATATTAAAAAGAGTAAATATTTGATTGCTTACATTGATTAGGCTCTGCAACTAGACAGATTTCAAACATTCTTTTACCATTAGAATTCAATAAACATAGTGAATGAATATTTAAAAAAATGTTTGCACCCAGTAGGAACCAGGCCTGAGTGTTATTATTTTATTAAAGTACGAAAACTTACAGCTAGTAACAATATAATTAAGCTTAAAAATAAAAGGACAACTACAAGTTTTCACAAACTACAGTCATTGTTGGTACATTAACTGTGTATCAAAACAACCATTTTCTATAGGAAAATAACATGTCTTTTAATGCATATGCAGCAATCACATACATTGTGTCTGACATAACACATTGTATGTATGTTACAGTTAACATTTCAAATGAGATAAGGGAAGCAACAATTTAAATTAGAATGTTAAGCTAAAATAAGTTTGTAACAAATCAATTTATTAGAATAAAGTTCATCCATGCTTTAGGTATGTTACCTACCAGGAAATATAAAGTGAAAATATATGATCTTACATAATTAATTTTTCTGATGCAATAAACCAAGTAGTTACAGCTTTATTAAACTTGAAATTAATTATGTGTCGCCACTTTTGAACTACTGTAATTTTTAAATGGGTATTAATATAAGCATACATAAAATATTCCAAATATATGCTTATTATAATATTTCTTTAACAGTCAAAAACTAAAGCAATGAAAGAAAAAAAGAAGAAAACTGAAGAATCAGGAGGAGTTTCCGAACTAAACCCATGGCCAGAGTACATTCAGAAACGTATCGCACTCTGGGACACATTCAAAAAGCAGTATGCAGAGGAACTAGCTTCAAAGCCAGAGATGAGCATTGTTGTCACGCTACCTGATGGAAAAACTGTAGAAGCTAAAGCCTGGAGGACAACACCGTATGATGTTGCAAAGGGCATCAGGTAACTCTACATTTATCAATATGTTGAGTCGCTTGGCTAGCTAGTAGTATTTTCAGAGCTAGTTCACTTTTAAATGTCCTATAGACTGGAAGTTCAAGCAACATAGCTTGCTAATTTTATTTTCTCTAATATGAAGGGTTATAAAAAGACAAAAAAATTCAGTGAGATTATTTTTTTAGTTTTCCTATAATTTCTTTAATATTCTTCTGACTTAGGGTTTGACTCAGTGGTAAAAATAAGTTTAATATATCTACTGAGAATATTCGTTGAATGTAAAAAAAATTGGCACATAAGTGTGTAATTGATAATATAAATATATACATGTAAATAAATACTTCAACTGCTATTTTTTTAAACTTATACACCTAACACAAGAAATCGCTAACGAAGCTTTGCATTGTAAAGCACAATGTCACATACCATATAGTAACTAAAGTCCTTATTTGCCTGCTCACCAGCGAGTTTTGGAGTGAATAGTAAGTATTCCTGAGGAATGTCAATATGTGTGGCTGACTGCTTGTGTGAATATCCCTTATAAAACATGTTAAAAAAATATTCCATATAATTGGAACTGCACTATAAACATTTATGTTATTATGTGCTGAATCCACTATGATCTTTGCATGATTATCCTGTCTGCAAGCATCAAAGCTACTATATTTTTGATACTTGATGTTGATATATGTGTACATTGCCCAATATTTATGATAGAATTTAAAGAATATTTAATATAAAATTAAAATAAATGTCTATTTCAGTATTTATTTATAAAAGTGCCTCATATTAGATATTTGTATATTTATACGTAATACAAAGTTATATACCGGGTATCTCAAGACTGCTACCGAAAACGAAGCCCGGTGGTAGTTTTAGTGGCTACAAACATAATGCAATTAAAAATTTCGCATAGAAACGCGACAATTATTTTTTATGATTTTTTAAATATCGTCATTTTTGGGTGGTAAATCCGTAGCTTTTGCTAAAATAATAATTTAAACTCTTTTATACCTTAGAGTATTTATAAATAAAAGGGCATAAACTATTATTTTAGGAAAAAATGTATTTATCACCCAAATATGGAAATAGGAAAAAAATAACAAAAAAAAAATTGTCGCTTTTTTTTGCAACTTTTTCTGTTCCATTGTGTCTGAAGTCGTTTAAACTACCACCCGGCTCCGTTTTCGGTAGCAGTCTTGATATACCCTGTATAATGGTTTAATGTTATCCCTGACAGCTGAATAAATATTGCATGTTTGCTTATATCAGTTGTCGTTTGAAAAATATAATATATCTCATACAAGGGTGATCATGAACAGTATTGCTTTAATTGTTTACACCAATGCTTACTGAAATTAATAAAGGAGTATAGATTACCTCCTGTATACTCACAGAAACACAATTGAGAAGATGACAAGTGCTTACGAAAATAGTCACCAGCACATAAAAATGCTTGATAACAATCCCTATATAAAACATATGATTTTCTAACTTCCTCCTATCAAGTAGAGCATAATATGGGCGTATTAACAACACTTGTTGGAATGCAAACTAATTTCAATAAGAAAATTAACATCTTATGTAAATATAATTTCAGCTGAGTGCCATTAAATTTTTGAAGTGTTCTTTATTCCAAATAAAAAAAATTTTTTTTGTAAAATTCTTGACAAAATTTTAATCTACCTATGCAGTCACACACCAAATTATCCTGTTTTGTAATACATAAATAATTCATATTTAAAAAAATACACTTATACGGCTGCTATCCTTTTCCAATATCCTCAATGAATTAATCTTTGCAGCCAAGGCTTGGCAGATTCCACCATCATCGCCCGAGTGAACAATGAGCTGTGGGACCTGGACAGACCTCTGGAGGGAGACTGCAAGCTGGAACTCCTGCGGTGGGACAACACAGACGCGCAGGCCGTGTTCTGGCATTCATCAGCTCATATGCTCGGCGAAGCTATGGAGAGGGTGAGTCAATGAACTAACTCGGGCTAGTGAACTTATTACCTCAATATACTGCAGAACTTTCAGGGTGAAGGAAAATATTGTAATCTTTATACTATTATTTTTACTGGTGGGGGTAAGTTAACGAATTAACGCAGGCTAGTGAACTTATTACCTCAATATACTGCAGAACTTTAAGGGTGAAGGGAAACAACGTAATCTTTATACTATTATTTTTACTGGTGGTAGATTACTCACATTATATGAAAGGACGCCTGTGTGGTACCACCACAATGTCTAAGAGAGAATAGTACTGGTTTACTGGTGGTAGGTGTAGAGTTCACTATTCAGTATAGGTTATATATAAAGGAAACACAGTTTGATTTCCGACAGACACACTATTCGTACGGCGCACCAGCAGCAAGTGTCCGGTGAGTGCAGGCACTGCACTCACCGCACCCCCACCACTACCGCTCGCCCCACTAGTAGATGTGTCATCATTTACTTATATGTTACATCTACCTTTTACAAAATTTAAAAAAGTAGAATTAGTTTTTATAGTCAAATATTAAAATGTTCAACATCATTTAGATTCAGTCATTCTTTTATCTACCACCCGGTTCGGAAAGCTGTTTTCACTAGAGAAGAACGGGCAAGAAACTCTAGTGTTGCTCTTTTCACAACTCTTTTTTTTTTACAAATTAGTTTATCAAAACAATCATCGAACAATATTAAATTCAAACGCTATGTATGTTATATAATATTAAACACATCGCTTATTTATTTTCGACACTTGCTTCGTCATCGGTGGTGTCGTTATTTGAAGAATTATCATCACCATTTGTGCAGACTACTCACTTTCCTTCAACCCTCTTGGAATGTACTATATTTCTACGTAACCGTTCTTATAATATTTTATTTTATTTTATTCGGAAAACAAACAGTTATATATCTAGGTAATATACAATATTAAAATTACAATTAACAATTAACATGTTTTCACATTTTATAAAGCTTATTACTACTATATGGTCGACAACTTGTTTTTCTTCACTATATATTAAACATATACCTTCTCTCCAATATCAATATTAGATTCCGTTGCTTGCCTCTTTCTATCTGTGTATTCTTTTCCTTGTTTTTCGTTAGAGTATCCCTGTCTCTTGCTTCTAGGTCAGTAAACTAAACATCAACAACGGAAGGCAACTTATCTCTAAACTGACGCCCGTAGTTGTTTCAATATATCACGGTTCTGCTTCTCAACTTTCCCATTTTGTTGAGGCCAATAAGGAATGCTATGGTCCAACCGAATTCCAAATTCTTTGCAACAACTTCAAATTCGGTATGAACAAACTGCCAACTATTGTCAGCGGTAATACCTATGCGAGCCTACACGAGGAAAATCTCTTTATCATGAATCGATGAAGCAGAATCGAGACATACATATATAAACTCATGCCTATTTCCCACAAGGGGTAGGCAGAGGTGCCAGGACACCCACATTTCGCCTTGTATGTTCCTTCCCACAATTTGATAGGTGGCGAGCCTATCGCCATATCGGGCACAAATTCCTGACCTTGGGCTGATAATCAATAGGAAAATCCAATATCACTTTGCCCAACCCAGGATTCGAACCCGAGACCTCAGCCTCGCAACCATACCTTAGTACAACTACGCCGAGGCAGAATCGATGTTCTTAGTAATTTTGATTTCTTTATATCTACTAAGATAATCTATAATAGTAAAACATAATGGCCGATAGGTAAAGGTACGAGATAGTCTATGGCTGTATCAACCCAGGGTTGATTGGCAGTTTTCTTCTGCGCATGAGATTAGGAGAATTTGGAGCGGAAACCAGAGTGCAACCCTTGCAAGCTCATATATAATGTTCAGCATCTCTATCAATTTTGGGCCTAGGCACTTTTAGAACGTAGTCTTATTTTCATAGCTACAATGCCTGGATGGTCTTCATGAGCAGCTGTTAGAAAGTTTGATTCAACATGATGGGATAACAATTTTATTCTCATGTAATAGTAAATTGCTTTGAGAACGAAGTTCCTGCACAAAGACCTTATAAGCGTTAGCACTCTGGTCCCAGCTGTTATATATTCCGTTTCTGACTAACTTTAGCTCTAAAGGCTCCCTCGCAAACTATTCTTGACTCATGCAAGGTAACTCTGCTACAGGTCGATATTGGTCAACAACAAGTTCGAATAATTATTAACATCAAAAGCTGTGGTGACTTATCACCCACAGTCTTGACACAGTATAGACCACTTTGAAATTATTTTTATTTTATTTATTTACCCACTTTGTACAAATTAATAGTACAGGCAGACTTAATGCCTAAGGGCAATATGTAATTATATGACTGTAAGCGCAAAACATTTTTTTGCACACGGCTTAGAGTCAGGTCCAAATATCACCTCTAATCGCTTGTGATCACTGACAAGTTCAAAACTATCTTTCCCAAATAGGTATGTATCAAAATGTTCCACCACCCAAACCAATGCAAGAGCTTTCTCAGTCTGACAATACCGGTTCTCACGGTCTGTCAGATTTTTTATTGCTGTATGCAACAATTTGAGGCCCGTTAGTGCCATTTTGGACGAGCACAGCTCTTAAACCGACTGGACTAGCATTGGCGAAGGCTTGGGTACAGTCAAGCGGATCGTAGTAGCCTAAGGTCTTAATTTGAGTCATAGCGCTTTTCGACCCCTCAAACGCCTATTTTGTTTATTGCGCCAATAAAATGATATTTACACCTTTGCTTTGTTTTAGTCTTTGAAGTTAGCGTAAAGGTTCTGTCCAAGTAGCTAAGTTAGGGATCCATTTTCCTACGTAATTACTTAGCCCTAAAAAGCTTGACACTTCTCCCGTAACTTTTGGTTCTCGAAACAATTCGATTGCCTTTACATATTTGTCTAAAAGGCTTAGGTCCCTCGGAAGATAGCTGATGACCAAGAAAATCTATTTGATTTACTCGAATGCACATTTTGTATCGTTTAACAAAACTTTGTAGTCTTGTGCAAGGCTCGGCCTCATTGCTACCATAAACGACTATATCACCAATAAAGTTGGCGACTCCTGTACAAGGCAACAGGATACTTTCTAATTTATTTATTTTTTATATTTAATATTCGAGACACACGAGTTTCACAAAATGACGCGTTTGTACCTAAACAGGCAGAGATAGTCCCCGGCTACAAGTGAATGTATTTTAGTATATTTGGTACACCAACAGCACAGTATACATAATATTCTTAAGTAAATTAACCATTGGTGTAATACACACGTACACGTGCCAATAACAGGCGAACACAACATTCGTTTAGACATTTATAAAATGTCGTGATATGTCTACTGTCCTTACTTAGCTCTAGCTGGTGGACAGTTATTTTTTTTTTTTTTCAATTTAAGAGAAAATGATAGCATTTCTTAAATTTGGAATAAACTGTTCCATATTGTGCAAGGATAGTTCTCCATAATGATAGCTCTATTTGCTCTACTTATGTCTACGCAGATGCGTACATCACCATCTGCTTTTAAGACCGATACTAAGGGAGAGATCCAGTCAGGCTGGCCATTAATTGGCTTTATAATATCTGACTCAATAAGTTCTTAAGTTTTCTTATTAATTTTAGACTCAACAGGAACAGGGTCTTTACGACAAGGCTGAGCAGCTGATTTGATTGATTTATCTAAAAAGATATGAATCTGAACATCTTTAAATTTTGGAAACTAATCCAACTTTTAGAAAGCCAAAGGACGTGGCAGTATAATATGTTCCTAGCAAATTCCCATGACCATCTTTAACTACATAAAAGGTGGCTTCGGCTCGGGGGTAGTTGCTGCCAATTGTAATGATTCAAAAGATCCTAGTATAATTAAAGTATTACATGCATTAGCATGAATCACTTGTTTGGAGATTTCACTTGATTTTCAACTAGGACCCTATTGTTCTTGAGAACTTGCCATGTAACATCATTAGTAATATTGCATTTACGACCGGAATCTCTTACCATCTCAACTTTGACACCCCCCTAGCGTACATTTAATAGTGTCGTCATAACGTCCACGGGACTCGATATTTCAAGTTTTTTTTTTTTGAACCCACCATTATATTAACCGTTAGGTATTTACTTGATTTCGACAAACCAAAATTATTAATTTGTCGATTCACTCCTCTAGAGCGTTGGTTTCGGAAATAATTTGTCAAGAGTCACATCATCGGTAAGGGTTAGAATTGTTTCCCTTAATTTGGCTGACTTACATTTCTCTGTGACTTGAACAATCACGTGTTCGTTAGGGGCAGTGAATTGACATTTAGAGCTCTGGTGTCTAACTCTATGAGAATATTGTCATTATTTTTCCTCCACTTCCTTATTTGATGAGCCTAAACAAGTGACGCTCATAAATACCACTTTTTTTTTTTTTTTTATTATTATTATTTATTTTATTTTTTGGAGGAAAAGTATCCGTTTAGCTAAACTTTAGCATGTTGACAGCGACGATAAATACATCGTTGTCATTATACTAGTATTATTATTACTAGTAGTTTCTACATATGCACCATATGCACCAGGAATATTATAATATATTTCTTGTAGGGTTGACCCGTCCATATGCAGGAGCAAGGCCTTTGTCCCCTTTTACACTAGTAGTGCACACTCCCATTTTTCCAGCATAGACCAATTGAAGCTGAGTCGCTGTCACAGTCAAAAGACTCCAAAGGTGGTGTTTGCGACATATTTATGGTCTACCCAGAAGGCTGGAGTAATTTCCTTTTAGGTACTGTTCCGAATAAATCGAACTACCTCTTGATCTTATTGTATTTAACTTAAGGCCATTTAGCCTGTTCTTTATACAATGTAAGATCATTTAGGTACTGTTTGCATAAGCAAACTACCTCTGACAACAATGTTAACTTTGATTATTGACAGACTAAAAAGTGTATATTTGAACATCGACATCGAGATAACTAACGAATGCTATCCAATGTTCAACATTTGCGTTTAACCAATAAAAGAAAATGTGGGTAGATAATAATTAATCATAAAAATCGAAGAATATTTCACACTGTATCAAGTCCATTACAATATCTTGATTTAAACATTCTTACAATCATAAATAACAGCTGTTTATAGTTTATTTCCAGAAAATCGTTTTATTGCTTTAAGTTTAAATATATCTTGTTGAGCAAAACCCACATTCTAATCTGTCTTTGCCAATAATCAAAGCATTTAGTCATTGATGTGCTACATATTTAGGTACCAATCAAAGTAACTAAATCAGTTCCGTTTTGCAATAACAAGTGCCTTGTTATAGATGTAATTTAACAACTTAAGTCAGTTACGACGATTCAATGCCCATAAATACTATAAAGATGCTAATAAAACGCAGAAACAATTATGTAGGGCACGAATATTAACAAAACTGATTTGCTACCGATTTACCTCTAAGCTCATGCTTAGTTTTTAAATTGTTTGGCACATACCTTTATAACCTTAATTTGTGGATGGCAGGGTCGCCACATGTAGAGTTCACTATTCAGTATAGGTTATATATAAAGGAAACACAGTTTGATTTCCGACAGACACACTATTCGTACGGCGCACCAGCAGCAAGTGTCCGGTGAGTGCAGGCACTGCACTCACCGCACCCCCACCACTACCGCTCGCCCCACTAGTAGATGTGTCATCATTTACTTATATGTTACAGTAGGCTACATTAGTGTTTTTTTATTGCATTGAATGGCAAGACGAGCAGACGAGACGACTGCTCATGAACAGTAGCAAAACCAAACAATACCTTGAATTACAAAGTAATGTTTGACATACCACAGCGCTTGCCATCCTGAGACATAAGATGTTAAGTCTGAATATATCCAGTAGTTACTCTATGAAATGAAATTAAAACAACTAGCTCTCTTTAGCTATAATGATCTTCAAACCGAAACACAAAAGTGCATTTACATTGATGTTTGGCGGGAGAAATAGACATTGCGGTGGCACCCACCCAGGCGGCTTCTCACATAATATGAGACACCTACCACCAGTAAACACACAGTAGTATGACAATATTAATGTTTTTGAGGGTATTACTGCTTTTGTAACTAGTTCCATGTTAGATAAGCGCGTCAATTTGTTCATCTTTTTCAAATCGTAACGAACATTCGAGAGTAATTCGACTAAGTGAAAGTGTTGCTCTGTGCCGACATAATAAATATCGAGTAAGATCATTTACAATAACCGCTTTTTTAGTATTCAAATTTTTGTAAAAATATTTGAAATGTCCTTGTCATAACGACTGTTTTTAAGACTTTCTCGCCTATACATTTACCACTGCAACTTCTGTCAGGATCAACAGTGGCACGCAAAGAATTGACACTGAGCTCTGGACCTCAGGGAGGCTCTGAGGGACACTGGCTTATCTTTAAGCCGCATTGAAATTAGAAAACAAATAGGAATTGGAAACAAATTCCTAATGACTTAAGGTTTAATAGGGAATAAATAGCAATAGCGTAAAATCGGTAATAACATTACACAAGTTTATTTTGCTAATATTTTATAGCGATCTCGTGTAATATGAAGGAGTGAGTTTTTTTTACGAACCCATTTAAAGAAGAAACTGAACATTCAACTAATGTGTGTGTAATTTTATATGTGAAAAGCGGTTATAATTTACAGTTTTACCTTTACAAATTCTGTGGGGGGAACTAATTTCCCCGACAGAATTTGTAAGAAATCAGTAGTAGCAGAAATATAGAACATGCAAAGGCTCCAAAAATAAATTGGTGATATTCATTTGAAATAGCAATTATTCCCATGACTAGTGTTTAAGTGTGTATATTTGTCTTCGTAGGTGTACGGAGGCTGTTTATGTTACGGACCTCCTATTGAAGAAGGATTTTACTACGACATGTACTATCCTGAGAAAGGGGTGAGTTGAGAAATATCCATAAGTTATTCTTTAGCGAATATTTAATATTCGCCTTATTGGCGAGTCACGTGTGCAAGAATTGTAAGGTCGTTTTGGTTCGATTCCATACGCTGTCAATCCATTTTGTATAAGTTTTTAGATTCGAAGATTTGTGTTGTTCGATACTGGACATTAAGATCGATTCTTTTTTTTCTGCATCTTTGGATGGCGGAAAGCTTTGTGAATGATTTATTTCAGCTTTTGAGCTTATGTAAATCATATAAATCGATGTGGAGATCCTTGAAGGAGGCCTATGTTCAGTGGACTTCCTGTGACTGAGCTGATTATGCTATATTTAAGATTCAACCTTAACTTCGACTCTTTTCCCGCAGATATCCTCAACAGATTTCCACGTACTAGAAGGTTTAATAAAGAAGATAGCGAAGGAGAAGCAGCCGTTCGAAAGGCTAGAGCTAACTAAAGAACAATTACTAGAGATGTTTGACTACAACCCGTTTAAAGTGAGGATATTGAAGGAGAAAGTAAATACCCCTACAACCACGGTGTATAGATGTGGTCCGCTGATAGATTTGTGTAGGGGGCCCCATGTGAGGCATACGGGGAAGGTCAAGGCACTGAAGGTTACTAAGGTAAGAATTAATGCGATTTAAAATTTTTTTTAGAAATATCTCTTAATAAATCTTGGAGCAAAGTGCGTGGTGGCCGTTTGATAAACGGACTAGACACGGCTGTCCAACATGTTCACGGTAGTCGCGGGTTCGAATCCCAGGGCACACCTCTGACTTTTCGGAGTCATGTGTGTATTGATAGTCAATCACTACGCACTAAAACGGTGAGGGAAAACATCAATAAAAATTGCAAAAATATACGACTAATTCACGTGTTTTAATAATCATCTTGTTTACAGAATTCGGCAACATACTGGGAAGGCAAGGCGGAGGCGGAGAGCTTACAGCGAATATACGGAGTATCGTTCCCGGAACCCAAACAACTCAAAGAATGGGAAATTATACAGGAAGAGGCGGCGAAAAGAGACCACAGGAAAATTGGAAAGGTTGGTGTATTCCATTTAAGTAATATACGCACATCGGGAACAAATTCTCTGCGTGTTGTGCGTGCACACGGGTACACAGTGAAGCGAGAGGGAAGATAATGTTACTTCGTAGGCGTGACAGAGACAGAAATAGAAGGAGCGGTACGGTACCGTTCATTTTGTTACCAACATTTTGTTTGCAGTCTCCTCTCTAGTGTATTATCTCAATGGTGCATTCATATATTTATTACAGCTGTACCAGTTTTTGTGGTAGGGAGGAAATATTTTCTCTACTTTTTTATTTATTTGACACTGTATTGTACATGTATTAAATTATAAGTAGACAATGTAACAGACAAAAACCATTTTTTAAGGATTTTATCGCGAATTTGGTTTAATTTTTATATTATTATATTTTTGATTGTTTAATTCACAGTTAAAAGCTAAGGTGTTTTGAACACAATATTGTACTTATTTCAATTGTAATCCGCCACAAGTTTTGAATCTATTTTTTTTGTCCAGGAACAAGAGTTGTTCTTTTTCCACGAGTTGTCTCCTGGCTCGTGTTTCTTCCAGCCTCGCGGTGCGCACATATACAACACACTAGTTAACTTCATTAAGGAACAATACAGGTAACCAATTATAGAATTATATATTTTCATTAAATTATATTAACAGTCCCATCCCAGGGCACACCTCTGACTTATCGGAGTCATGTGTGTATTGATAGTCAATCACCAAGCACTAAAAAAGTGAAGGAAAACATTGTGGGAAAACCTGTATACCATAGCGATTTATAAGAATTTCTATGGTATGTAAATCCACCGACCCGCACTAGACCAGTGTGGTGGATTATTCAAAACTCACAAACATAATTGCGACCCAGGCCTGGGGTTCTTGGAATTTTATTGTCATCGACTCTGTGAACAAAATGTAAAATGTGATGATAAATACTTTATTTTTAAAAATCTTTGGCTTAAGATAAAACAGGAAAATGTTTAAGAACAAACAATAAAAAAACGATAATTCATTTTAAGCAGTATCGGGATCTTAGATATTTTTTACCGATACTATGAATGGGCAATCTCCTTTAATATAAACGACAATATATTTTTTTTGTGCAGGTCTCGTGGTTTCCAAGAAGTAGTGACTCCGAACATGTACAATTCGAAACTGTGGCAGACATCGGGCCACTGGGCTCACTATGCTGAGAACATGTTCTCATTTGATGTGGAGAAGGAAACATTCGCTCTCAAACCCATGAACTGTCCGGGGCATTGGTGAGTGTTTATGGCCAATATTATGTAGTTGTATTGTAATATAGTTTAATTTTATTAAATAAATAACATTCAACAGTCACACACATAGCCCTGACCCCACACTGAAATCGAGTCTTGTGTCGTGGGTATCAGGAACTACGAGAGACTTTTCGGTCTCACAAACACCCAGACCCGAAAGAAATATTTGTGGGCCGCACAAATATTTCTCTCGGTGCAGGAATCGAACCAGCGGCCTCTCGTTTCACAGGCGGCATCTAACTGCGTGTGCCACGGAGGCTATCAAATGTATGTAAATGTGGTTTACTGTTAGGAACCTCATGTGTTGTAACGTTTACAAATAAAGAAATAAATTGTAATAATTTGAAATTATATAGAATACCACATTGTTATAAATATTATAACATATAACACATTTTTCCGCTTTGCAAGCGATTTAAATAAAAACATGTAAAATATGTTGTTTTATATGTTTTTATTTAAATTTATATATTTTTTATTGCAATGTATGGCACGATATGCATGCTGTTCACCTGATGGTAAGCAATACGACCGCTCATGAACAGTAGCAAAACCAAGCAACCAAGCACTCGCCATCCAGAGACATACGATGTTAGGTCTTAAAATGTTCAGTAGTTACTCTGGCTACAATATTCTTCAAACTAAAATACACCAGTGCATTTACACTTCTATTTGGCGGGAGAAATAAACATTGCGGATGTAGGCATGGCGGCCTCTCACATATGAGAGACCCACCACCAGTGATAAAAATTATTAGGTGTGATCTGTTACTTGGGCACTAATTGAAATTGTTGATATTATATGGTATTATTGATTCCTTGAATTCTTTGTAGTTAGTGATGGTTGTGGATAAGATTAGATTAGATGTAAGATAATGAATTGAGTGCTTCAAATGAATGAAAAGATGTATATAATATGGTACTCACTGCTATCGAATTGACATTAGACATACTGGAATTAAAAATAAAAAAAAAGATTTTTCTTTTTTTTCCTATAGTCGTATTTGGGTGGTAAAAATCATAGTAGTTTCTAAAGTATACTGTATACCCTTTTATTTCTAAAGACGCTATGGTTAATGAAGATTTCAATTATTATTTTATCATAAACTCACGATATTTAAAAATAGCCATAAACATAAACGGCTGCATTTCTTTGCGTAATAGTTGCATTGTGTTATCAGTAAAAATAGTCAGTCAAAACCAGCACACCCGGCTTCATTTCCGTCTTAGTCTTGACACACCCTGTATACGTATGTTTACTGATGTAATTTCTGTCAAGTTATTTTTCTCCAGCAGTCTTGACACACCCTGTATATGTTTATTTACTGATGTATTTACCGTCCAGCCTGATGTTCGACGTGCGCAACCGTTCGTGGCGCGAGCTGCCCCTCCGGTTGGCTGACTTTGGAGTCCTACACCGTAACGAACTGAGCGGCGCGCTCACCGGCCTCACGCGCGTGCGCCGCTTCCAGCAGGACGACGCGCATATATTCTGCGCGCCGCAACATATCGAGGATGAAATGGTATGTCACTACTCATCACAATATATACAGTATTACTCAGAACAATGAGTAACATAGAAAGAGCCTGAAAATTACTCATATACTTATCCTTTTTTTTCCAATGGGCCAAATCATGGGAGAGAATGAGACAAATAGTATGTGCTAAGGACGGTTCATGTTCACTCATGAAACGTCAAATTGCTAAGTTGGGTATGATTAAGCGACCGAATAAAAAAGTGCAGTTATGTGAAATGTTACAAACGGCCTAAGCGCCGACACAATTTAGTTACGACATATTCAATAGTTATGTGCTGCACATTTTATCGATAATATAAATAATGTATATTTTAGTTTACTAACCATATTACATAAATTGGCTTGTACTTTAAAATACCTACCCGATAATGTAGTAGTAAAAGCGCTCGGCCACTGCGCGAGGGCTGTGGTGGCTTCATAATTTTCGATATCATCATGTCCATGGCAAAAAAAATCTCTTTAGAGGCTTTGCGTACTAGCAGAGTAACGCAATCACACACACAATCATTTTTAGCTAGAAAACTATGGTATTTATGGTAAACTAGTAAATTGGTTTAAATCATACTTAAAACATCGAGAACAGTATGTAGTTGTTAAAGGTTTTGAGTCTACAAATTACATAGCCAGTTCAGGAGTTCCACAGGGGTCACACTTGGGACCTTGGTTATTCAATTTACTTATAAATGACGTTGTCTCTGAAATAGAACACAGCAATGTCTACCTTTTTGCAGACGATCTTAAATTATGTAAGGTCATAAAAACGCCAGAAGATAGTTTACAACTTCAGAAAGACCTAAATAACCTTGCAAACTGGTGTTCTAGCAACAACCTAACACTAAATAAGACCAAATGTCATCACATAAAATTCACACGTAAACACAACATATTCCCTACTGGTTATAGTATAGACGGTACACCCCTACAGGAATACGATAAAGTAAGAGACCTAGGAATTCTATTAGACACCAAACTCACTTTTTTACCTTATATTGACAATATCATAAGCAAAGCGTCTAAAATGCTTGGATTCGTAATCAGAAATGGCAAAGTATTTAAAAATCATAGAACTAAGATAATACTTTACAATTCATATGTTAGGTCAATTTTAGAATACTGCAGTATTATCTGGGCTCCACATTATACAGTTCATCAACTACGCATAGAACGGATTCAAAAAAGATTTACTAGACACCTTGCCTTCTACAGTAAAGCCCAAAAGACATTAAATTCTTACTCTACACGATTAAAACGCTTTAAAATGAACAGCCTGAGTGACAGAAGGAAACTCCTAGATATGAACTTTCTATACAAAATTTTAAGAAATCAAGTAGATTGTCCACCATTGTTAGACTTAATAAAAATACGTGTTCCTAGTAGATTACCAAGAAAACCCATGGGGTTATTGTGTCCACCTTCCTCGAGAACCAATCTGAAACAAAATTCTACAATAGTCAGATTATGTCGATTTTACAACACTCTCGGCCAAAGCGTTGATGTGTTTAATGACTCACTGAGTACTTTCAAGACTGAAGTTATGAAACTAATAAATGATAAGAAATTGTAGGCATATTAATTATTGTCATAGTATTTACTTATGTTGTTGTTATTTTTTGACTCCTTTGTTATTTCTTTTGACTTCTAATTTTGTTAATATTTCACTTGGTTTAATTTTAATTTTATGATTGTAGATTTCATTGTTTTTTTTTTTTATTTTAATTTGATTCCAGTATTACTTATCAGTTATTTATTATTCAATGCATGTTGTGACGCCTGCAGGTAGTGCATTTAACATGTTACTAAATTGTAAGTGTATTAGATTTAAGAAACAATGTAATTACCATTGGATGTCCTTAAATAAATTAAAAAAATAAAAATAAAATAATGATTCATGTATGAATATCTACCACTGTGTCTACGAATTTGCTATAAATAAAGTTCATGTATCGATATCGATAAACTATCAGAAGAGATCACAGCACAATTATCAAAATTAGAGTGTACGTTGAAATGTCAATAGTGTTACTTCTATGTTACTCATTGTTCTGAGCAGTATTAAAAGAAGAAATTATTTGTTTCGTAATACGGGATTATGAGAATGTGTGTAAGTCATTATTCTATTATTTTTTTATTCTTTTGTGTTTTTTAAATTTATATTCAATTATTATAATCTGGACTGTTATATACAGTGTAATAACTTTTATTTGTTTGCTACCTCTTTGCACAAAAAATATCAGTAGATGCATTCCGAACCAGGTGACGCTCGCGCTCGCACTGGTCTCTATTGGTTTTGAAAATCGTGTCGCTGAACGCTGTCTATATGTGCGTTAATTTATCGCACTTTGTATGGAGCTTGACTTGTATTCTGTTTGTATTCTGTGCTAAGAGGCTAATTGTTAATTACAGGTGGGATGTCTACAATTCCTTGAATGTGTATACTCCACATTCGGCTTTACCTTCCAATTGAAGCTGTCCACCAGGCCAGAGAAATATCTTGGAGACCTCGCCACTTGGGAGCAGGCTGAGAAGGTATGTGTCATTTTACACATATATTACTTTGGACAAAAGTAAAAGTTATAAAAAAGGTTCCATTTCATAAGTCGCTGTAGAAAGCCGGAAGAGAGGTGTCTAAATAGGTATTTACAGCGATAGAAGTGTTGTGAACCCCAGGTCTGCTAAGTGATATTGATTTTTTTATACATTATCAGCTCAGAATCACTCATTCAGTATCACTTAGTGATGGCATATGGCAACGAGACGTGACCTCTTATTATAGGCCTTATTAAGAGGCTCAAAGTCACTCAACGAGCTATAGAGAGGGCTGAGCTCAAGGTTTCCCTATTAGATCGAATCTGAAATGAGGAGATCCGTAGGAGAACTAAAGTAACCGACATAGCCCAGCGGATTAGTAAGTTGAAGTGGCAATGGGCGGGGCACATAGCGCGGAGAATTGATGGGGCCACAAAAGTCCTAGAATAGAAGCTACGTACCGGAAAGCACAGTATAAGACGTCTCCCACAAGGTGGTCAGACGACCTGGTAAACTGGGACGTCGCTGGATGCAGGCTGCCCTCAACAGGTCACTGTGGAAATCATTGGGGGAAGCTTATGTTCAGAAGTGGACTTCCTTTGGCTGATGAATCAATGGATTACTTTGTAATGCGAAATCCCCGTAATCTTGAAATATAAGTGCGGTGAAATGAATTAGTGTAAAATTTAAAGTATTGAGAATTTAGTTTTTTATATAATGCTGACACGACCAGTGCCTATTGTATTATAGCTTAACTTCTATACCATCTTATTTAACTTACGACCAAAGTATCTCACTACTAATGTACTAAAATACATTATTTCCAGGCGCTAGCAGATTCCCTGGAGAAGTTCGGCAAGCCGTGGCAACTGAACCCAGGTGACGGTGCGTTCTACGGACCCAAGATCGATATCACCATACAGGACGCACTGAGGCGCTCGCACCAGTGCGCTACCATACAACTCGACTTCCAGCTGCCAGAGAGATTTAACCTCAATTACGTCAGGTTAGTGGTATGATCCAATCACCACGCACTAAAACGGTGAAGGAAAACATCGTGAGGAAACCTGCATATCATAGCGATTTATCAGAATTTCTATGGTGTGTAAGTCCGACAACCCGCACTAGGCCAGTGTGGTGGACTATATGGCCTAACCACTCTCAATCGTACTGTCGATTGTAGAAGCCCGTGCCCTGCAGTGGGACGTAAATAGGCTGACACAGAAGAAGTGGAGGTATCATCATGATCAGATATTGTTCTAACATCAGTAAGAATATTTTTTTTTTCCTAAATTACAGATTTTATACAATGGAAAATCTTCTTTGTGTTAATGGAACTAAGTTGAAATTTGATCAATCTACAGCGCATAATACTGCCACAGGCGCGTGCAGTCGTGTCACTTCCACTTGTTTCTTCTCTTCCTTGGCATTATACCTGAAGTTGATGTTTAATTAATTTGTATTTTTAGTAACGGTGCATCCAAAATGCAGTTACTTTTTGTTAAGCAACCTTTCCAAATTTTACCACATTGAACACAAATGTTATTTAGCATTATTATTTGGTATTTTCCTATTTCAATATCCATCCAAAGTTTGCCTGGAAGAAATTACCAATAGTGATAAGGCTGCCTTTTGTACTATTATTATTGTGTTATTTCTTCACTGTACTTTTATCTATTTTGTGCCATAAAGGATTCAATAAATATATGTAACTGTGTTATTAAATATTAAGTAATGTTGCCTAACATGTGGTTAAAATCGATAAAATTCTTGCACAACTTTGCCCCACAAAAGGAAACTGCGATCTGAATGCATCATGTCTAAAATATGAGCTAAAATATTTTCCGTTTTTGTGCGTCATGGTTGAATAGATGTTGGTTGTATTCAGGGGGTTTACTCTATACTCCGACACGATGTTCGAATGTTCGGATGTTGAACATCAATATATACATAAGGTAAAAGTTTACCACTTCTAAAAATATATACTAGTTAACTTATTATTCACTTCGAACTTAGTCTAAGGTTACGACGTACGATACAGGATTCGATCATTTTTTAAAGTATTTAGGCATATTCGTAGTTTTACGTGCGACGTTCGAACATTCGTAGTCTGTTGCAGTGCAAAGTAACCCCCAAGTGGTTTTTACAAATTAAGCTACATTTTTTATATTTAAATTTATTTATTGTACAATATACAATAGCTATAGTTAAAAGCGACAAGTGTTACAGTACTTTAGCCATCTTCAGCTACAGGAAGTCCACTGCGGATCATAGGTCTCATTCAAAGACAAAGGATTTTAAAGTATCAACTTCATAGTGAAGTCTGGGTATCGTCGTTTGTTTCACCCGCTTAAGGTAGAAGAAATTTTCAACAGATCTGTGATTTAAGTCATCAAATAAGTTACGATGCAGTTGCAGTTACGTTTCGATCAAAACAGTCCATTTCATACTCTCGTAACACGCCCGCGTCAAGTTCTCTTCTCGCAAGCGCGTTACTGCTACTGCTAGTCTACTGCTGCGCGCTTTGTGCGCGTGGTTCAGATCGGAAATTGATCGGAAAATGACAGTTTAGTCCAATTAACAATGTGCAACACATGTGCAGTTTCGATTTTCATAGTGAGAAAACATCCTACAAATTGTATCAGTATATTAATGTCATGTACATACGTCTGACGCAGCTCACGCGCAGCTAAACAATTACATGAATACCATTTTGCACCAAAACGTAAACTTAATCGCAACCGCACCGCAACTTGATCGGCGCGTCAAGAAATTACGTGAATCGCACTACAGATACTTAAATCTTTTGAGGAGGCGCATGTTCACCAGTAGACTTCCAGACTTCCAGTACCTTGAGTAAATATCTAATATAATTGTTCCAGTGAGAGTGGTGAAAAGAAGCGTCCAGTGATCATCCACCGCGCGATCCTGGGTTCAGTGGAGCGCATGATCGCGATTCTCAGCGAGTCGTACGCCGGCAAGTGGCCGTTCTGGCTCAGTCCGCGGCAGGCGTGCGTCGTGCCCGTCGGTCCCGCGTTCGATGACTACGCCGTGCAGGTATGCAACAATATTAATTTTATTTACTCGACAGCCGACGTGGCGCAGTTGAATGGTTTGAAAGAAGAGGTAATCTCATATGTGAGAGGCCATCTGGATGGAATTTAATCAGTCTGGATCAGTTTAAATGCCAGAGTAACTACTGGACGTATTAACATCTTATGTCTCAGGATGGCGAGCGCAGTGGAAAGCCAAGCATCGCTTTGTAATTCAAGGTGTTGTTTGGTTTTTCTACTTTTCATGAGCGGTCGTATCGCTTACCATTAGGCGAACGGCATGCTAGTCTTGCCATTCTTTGCAATAAAACAAAAAATGATGCCGCGGGTACAAACAAGACTCGATGTAAGCGTGGGTTTAGGACAAGTAACTGTTGGGTGTATTTTTTTTTCTTTAAAGGCTGATACCTAATAAAGGTCTCGTTAGGTTAACAGCAGACGTACTGACGGCGATTCGAAGCGACCTTGTCGTAACGTCGACGGGACGTGAACAAATTACTCGTTAACGTCCCGTCAACGCCGCGTCGCTGTCTCGATCCGTCCGCACTTTGGCGAGACTTTTAAGACAGTTTCTAATAAATCCGATATGAGGCAGGTATAAGTTTAAAGTGTTATTGTACTTTCAGGTGAACCAGAAGCTGTTCGCGGCGGGCTTCATGTCCGAAGTGGACACGGACGCGGGCGACACGCTCAACAAGAAAGTGCGCAACGCACAACTGGCGCAGTTCAACTACATACTGGGTGAGTACAATGTAGCTCTGTGGTAAGAATTCATTAGACCAGCGTAATGGGTTTACGGGCTATAATAGTGGTCTCGCCAAACAGGGAATAGGTTAGACGACTCGATTCTGACGAGTCGTTTGGAAAACAGAGCCGTAGCACCGAACGTGATGGCTGCGCGACGATTTGCAAGATATGTTACACTTACATATCAGCCTAAACAACCTTACAACTCCAAACGACCTGTCAGCGTCGCATCGCCGTCGCGCTCGCCCGCTTTTAGACGAAGACGAGACCCATCGCTCTCGCTGCACAGCGGGCGCGACGGAGCAGCGCCATCCCGTCCCGTCCCGCCCGCTGTTAGACGAGACCCATCGCTCTCGCTGCACAGCGGGCGCGACGGAGCAGCGCCATCCCGTCCCGTCCCGCCCGCTGTTAGACGAGACCCATCGCTCTCGCTGCACAGCGGGCGCGACGGAGCAGCGCCATCCCGTCCCGTCCCGCCCGCTGTTAGACGAGACCCATCGCTCTCGCTGCACAGCGGGCGCGACGGAGCAGCGCCATCCCGTCCCGTCCCGCCCGCTGTTAGACGAGACCCATCGCTCTCGCTGCACAGCGGGCGCGACGGGGCAGCGCCATCCCGTCCCGTCCCGCCCGCTGTTAGACGAGACCCATCGCTCTCGCTGCACAGCGGGCGCGACGGGGCAGCGCCATCCCGTCCCGTCCCGCCCGCTGTTAGACGAGACCCATCGCTCTCGCTGCACAGCGGGCGCGACGGGGCAGCGCCATCCCGTCCCGTCCCGCCCGCTGTTAGACGAGACCCATCGCTCTCGCTGCACAGCGGGCGCGACGGGGCAGCGCCATCCCGTCCCGTCCCGCCCGCTGTTAGACGAGACCCATCGCTCTCGCTGCACAGCGGGCGCGACGGGGCAGCGCCATCCCGTCCCGTCCCGCCCGCTGTTAGACGAGACCCATCGCTCTCGCTGCACAGCGGGCGCGACGGGGCAGCGCCATCCCGTCCCGTCCCGCCCGCTGTTAGACGAGACCCATCGCTCTCGCTGCACAGCGGGCGCGACGGGGCAGCGCCATCCCGTCCCGTCCCGCCCGCTGTTAGACGAGACGCATCGCTCTCGCTGCACAGCGGGCGCGACGGGGCAGCGCCATCCCGTCCCGTCCCGCCCGCTGTTAGACGAGACCCATCGCTCTCGCTGCACAGCGGGCGCGACGGGGCAGCGCCATCCCGTCCCGTCCCGCCCGCTGTTAGACGAGACCCATCGCTCTCGCTGCACAGCGGGCGCGACGGGGCAGCGCCATCCCGTCCCGTCCCGCCCGCTGTTAGACGAGACCCATCGCTCTCGCTGCACAGCGGGCGCGACGGGGCAGCGCCATCCCGTCCCGTCCCGCCCGCTGTTAGACGAGACCCATCGCTCTCGCTGCACAGCGGGCGCGACGGGGCAGCGCCATCCCGTCCCGTCCCGCCCGCTGTTAGACGAGACCCATCGCTCTCGCTGCACAGCGGGCGCGACGGGGCAGCGCCATCCCGTCCCGTCCCGCCCGCTGTTAGACGAGACCCATCGCTCTCGCTGCACAGCGGGCGCGACGGGGCAGCGCCATCCCGTCCCGTCCCGCCCGTTGTAGACGAGACCCATCGCTCTCGCCGCAAAGCGGGCGCGACGCAGCGCCATTGGAAAGGCCATAAGCGATCCTCCCAATCGTTATCTTAGGGCGTTAAAATATGGCTCCTTATCATCAACGGCAACGCCAACATCTCGATGCCGCTGTATTAGTCACCTTCGAGTATGTAAATATGAACGAACCCTTCCACATGACAGCGGTGTGTGGTGCGATGTGGTTTATGTGCCGACTCAGAAGTGTGGAAGGGTCCATACAAAATCGAAGGTGACTAAATAGCGACACAGCGATAGTTGCGGTGTTGCTGCCGTTGCGGCGCCATATCTTAACGCCCTGAAAATCCATTCTGCAAACAAAACATATTGATTAGTCAATCAAAATCGATCTGTACATACTAATTATCGAATTTTCTATCCCTTTGTAACGAATTTTGAATTCATTATGAGCCAGAAAACAATACATTCTATAGCTAAAATAGGTTTTAAAACTATCTATTTATAATAAGTCACTACAAAAACATCAGAAATAAGAAATTGATTTAAAATAATCCCCTCTATTCCCAGTTGTGGGCGAGCGTGAAAGGAGTTCCGGTACAGTCAACATCCGCACCAGAGACAACAAGGTCCACGGAGAGATGTCGGTGGAAGCCCTTATCGAACACTTCAACACGCTGGTCAAAGACAAGACTCTGTCCGAAGACAGTGAACTGCTTAAATAGATGTAAAGAATGCAGGCAAGGTTTGAAATGTATTTTGACTGTATATTTTAGGAGTAAGTTCCTCACGGTTAGCTACTTGCACGTCCACTGTCAATGACAAATTTCAAACTTTTAAAATAAACCCTATTTTTAATTACGTTAAGCTGACAAATTGACTTTGACAAATGTCAAGTCAAAATTGAGGGTCGGGACGTTTGAGTACTTTGGCCAGGATTTCATTTTGAACTAAATTATTAAATACTAGTGTGTTCATAGTCTATAGACTTAGAACTTTGGACTTTTTAACCCAGTTTCAACGGAGGAGAAAAACACTATCGATAACTGTAAGTTTTTAAGCTGACTATGTATAAGGCCGATCAACCCGTAAAGCCTGGTATAACTGGGTAACGACATAATTTGATATTATATCAAGATATTCAAAGAAATACTGTCAAAATACATTATAAATCTATCGCGCGCCATCCAACAATTAGCGAATAGTCGATACAAACTCTTCGTATCGACTGTATTACAATCTTATTTATTTTGTATATTGGTTCAATGAAACAAGCATTTTCAAGCATTTGGGTACAACACTAATACTGGGCGTGTTAGCATGTATTTTATCGACTTATCGATATTTTAACTCGTTATATTTTGTACTGTTCAGTATTGGTATACGTTAGTATACATATTTGTTCTCTGACTGATTTTCAAAGATGTTTTTGGTAATTACGAATGTCGATAGAGTCGATAAGAATGCAATGCAATCGCGTCCCTTTCCTTAGTAATTTAATGTAGTTACACCTCTGAATTCCGTATCAAATAAATGTATTTCTGAATGAACGTGTTTTAAATGATGTGGCCTTCAATTTATCATATACAAGTAAATAGTACATATACACAACACACTCAGTACAAATAACAATCATTTTGAATCGATTAGTAAGGATAAGGCACCATTTCTATCACTCAAAGGTTGCCGACCTCGGTACTAGAATAAGAGAACTACGAGGGATTATCTTGTGTACCGAAATCGCGGCCTCATAAGTCAGTTCTCAAGGAAATGAATTAAAAAGTAAGCATACTCACAGTTTAAACACGATGATTTCTATAGCAAGTATTCCCATCGAGATGGCGCCACCGTATAGCATGAGGATGACCACAGGTTGAAGGTCTAGTAACCCCACGCTACTAAACGCGGCCGTGGTGGTCAAACAGCGAGGCTTTGGAACCTGGTACCGCTTGTTTAAAGCCGCTCGGAGACCACTCTCGCGGATCTGTTTGAAACTGTAGGGAAAATAATTAGGGGTACGAAATTAAGTAAATAATTTTGAACTAAAATAATCGTAAGGGCTAACTCAATGGCCAATAACAAGGCTTATGTAAAATTACTCATCCAATCAAAACTCTTAAGTATGAGAAAAATAAATATTACGTCCTTCAAAGTAAGCGTTTTGCTATTGTAATTTATCTTTTTATTCATTTTTTATCTTCGTTTGATATTTCTAGCTTGCAAATCGTCGACAGATCCAATTGCCACATCTAGTAATTTTTAGGGAAACTCCTTATATTGTCCTCAACGCCTCATTAATAGAACTTTAAATGGAATACAATTTTGAAAACAAAATTAACGCTACCAAAAATCACATTTAAAATAAAGCAAACACTTACGCAACCCTCAACAGTTCGATATAAGGCGAGTCTTTCTTCACCGGCACGAACGGATCGAAACTGCTCAAGAAGTCCACCTCGGTGAGATCACACTTCTCCATCTCGAGGAAGGTCTGCTCGATGCGACGGTACACCACCTCCACGATAGAGTGGAAGGCGAATAGACCCTGAAGAAGTACAAGATGTAGTGCCTTGTCAAATGCTCTGCATCAATTTTTAATAACCTATATTGTCCCACTGCTGGGCAAAGGTCTCCCACAACTCCTTCCATCTGGCCTTTTGCGGCCGTTTGATAAGGATTAATATTATGATATTGAGACATAACATCTTATGTCTCTGGATGGCTAGCCCAGTGGAATGTCAATTACTTTGTAATTCAAGGTGTTTGGTTTTCCCATCCAACATTCACCTAAATGTCTTGCCCCCAAACTAAATTCGAGTCTTGTGCTGTGGGTATAGGAAATATGAGACTGAATTGTAACTTTTGGCTCTTACGGCTCAAAAGGTTGCCCCCTGCCCTAGGTAATATTTCCAAACAAGCTACCAAAAAGATTAAGGCTGCGGGCACGAAACTAGCGATGGCGGAGTGGTGGCGGGGCGATGCGGCGGCGGAGCGGCGGCGATGCATTCAAAAGCATGGACAGTATAGGTGACGCGCACGAAACACGCGACGGCGGGGCGGGGCGATCGAGCGTTGCACAGGCGGCGGGAGGGCGACAGCGGCGCGGGTGCGACGAATAAGATTAATGTTACGGACAAATAGGTAAAAATCGAAGTTTTCGTTTATTTACATACATTGGGAATTGTAAATATATGTTTAAATTAACCATATTTTTTAAACAAAAGTATAATCTAATAGCGTGGTGGAATATACTTATAGCCTAACCACTCTCAATCGTACTGTCCAACAGCCCGTACCCTGCAGTGGGACGTATATGGACTGGTACAGATATTCTAGTAGAATACATCAATTATAGGTACTGTTGCTTTTAAAATCTATCAAATATTATAGCCTTAGAAGTAATTAAAATTTTATAAGTAGTTAATCATACATTATCATATTGTGTTTTTATATTTTATTTTACATTATTGTGAAACAGTAGGTAGAAATGTAACAAATATATGATGTGTAGTATCTGCAGCAATGCCGACTTGATCTATATTTCCCTGTCATAACTAATAATAAATAATAATAATAATAAGTCGCATTTGGCACCTTGATAAAGTTACAATAGTTCCAATAGTCCTCTCCACCACTGGCGTTATCCCCTCCCAACTCCACGATTCCCTGAAATCTCTACAGCTACCAAAATATATTTATTAATTGATACAAAAAGCAGTTATTTTAAACACATGCAGAATAGTTAGGAAGTTCCTGCAAGTAGATGTAAAAAATTAAAGATCCCACAATGAAACATACCTGGCTTAGGCTCGTATGTTACATTATTTTCCGGTATACAAACCGAGTACTTAACAAAAAAAAAAAGGATAATAATAACACCCAACAGTCACATACATAGTCCTGACCCCACACTAAGATCGAGTCTTGTGTCGTGGGTATCAAGAACTACGAGAGACTTCGGTCTCACAAACACCCAGACCCGGAAGAAATATTTGTGAGCCGCACAAACATTTCTCTCGGTGCGGGGATCGAACCCGCGGCCTCTCGTTTCACAGGCAGCGTCTAACCGACTGCGCCACGGAGGCTGTCTAATGGTACGAGAGATGACAACCAAAATTTTTGTCTCATAGCAATACGGTCACAACTGCATCAAATTGATAGATTTGATTATTTCGAACTCGAAAATACCAATTTCAGATATTTTTCGCGTAGCGTTTGACCGAACTGAATTTTCAAAAATGGCAACAAGTTTTACCGGACTGTATCATAGCAATCTGTCTGATTTTCTGACTGTAGTTATATAATAGCTATAAGATACCGAAAACATATTTTTCAAAAGTTAATAGTGTAGCGCGAACCCAAAAAATAATTTAGAATAATTAAAAATGTGACAAAAAATATGATGATAGCAATCCGTCTGAAAATGTTCTTTACGGATAAATTAGGATTAGTTAATACGAAAAAAAATATTTTCAGAAGAAAATTTGGATGCAACAAATTTTGAGACCATTCTAAATATGTTAAGGAATTTTACCTATCGGTATCATACCAATCTGTCTGAAACTTGTTGAAATTGATGAAATGAATTAACGAGATTTAAAAAAAATATATATCGGAAGAATTCAGTGTAGCACCTCCTTTATCAGACAAATTTTCGATATCGACCGTGTTGAAGCGTGACTGATTGCAAGTTGGACAATCACCTTGCTTTTGTCTTGCCAAAATAGAGCGCGGACAACGTATCTATGCTATAAAAACGTCTATTATAATTGATAATTTTGAATTCGTAAAACCTACTCTTCCATCCCCGAAAACTTCGTGAATGGCAGATGAACAAACCATGCCTTATCATTGGGAATAGAAGAAAAAAAACGTCCGCGAGCCCTCGGACAACCAGCGACACACCCACGTCCGCCTGAGCTACTTATAGTTTGTTGTCACTTTAAGTGAGCGTCATTTCAACGGTTAGGACAGCTGGTGAGTGACTATGTATAGTAAGAGAGTGGCAGGAGCATAATATGCAAAAAACCATTCCCACCGCAGCAGAAACGTAAGAAGCGCTCAGGCATCGGCCAAGCGACTCCAAAACGTTCTTTTCTCTTTTGGGAGTACATGCGACATCTAAAATGTCTGAAAACATTTTTTTTTGCAATCCTGCCTTAATTACGAACGGTAGAAAAAAAATCATTAGGATTGCTATGATACAGGTCGGCTAAATTTGTTGACATTTTCAAAAATTCGCTTCAGCTATATACTACGCGCAAAATGTCTGAAAACCAACTTATTCGTCATAAAATTATAAAATCTATGTACATTTCCAATATCAGACGTATTGCTATGATACCGACTGCCTTTTTTTTTGGACACAGCAGAAATAGCCTCACATACAATTGCTAGTCCTAGTCGGGTTTAGAATCACATAATCTAACGATTTTATACAGTTTCGACCGTATTGCTATGATACATGGTTTTGGTCGTCATCTCTGGGACTATAAGCGACTGATCGACCGTCATGTTTCGTGCCCACGTGAAATACTACTCTTCATCGCCCCGCTCCGCCGCCGCATCGCCTCGCCACCACTCCGCCGTCGCTAGTTTCGTGCCCGCAGTCTAAGAATAACCTGTCTAATTTTCTCTACGCCTTCCTCCAAAGAATAAAATTGTCCTTTCCCCTTCTCGGGGTTTATCTTCTTGTCTATTGTCTGATGGACTGGATCTTTATACAGCTAAAACAAACAAAATATGTGCAATGAAAAATTCGTAACTTAATATGGCAGTTGTTTATGTTCCCACCGTAAAAAAGTGGCCTGAAAATATAAGGTATTAAACATGAACGCCATACCAAATAAAATTGGGCGCACCGTGCAACAGCCAACAGCCCATTATTATCAACAGTCCAACTCTAATCATAGTCCACAGTCCAATCAACAGCATTTTAATACAGTGTAGCGCTACCATGGCCTCCGCCAGGGTATCGAAGACGGAACTTAAAACTTCTCTTGGAAAAAAAAAACTGTACGAGTGAGAGACACAGAAATCCCGAAAGTTTTTACAAAGTCTGTTCGCGATGTCCACTCTAGCATCATATTTCCATGTGGTCTATTAATGAATTGTACAATTATTACAGAAATAATTTTAAATGTGTGCAAACTGTGCGATTTTAATATCGCATCCAAGAGCTTTACATCGTTGAAATCATACTTACGGCGAAAATAAAGTGGTTATAGTCAATATTATACGCAGCGACGGTCATCTTGGAAGATGCCAGTTGTGCCAGGTTCTTGATGGAGTTGGATGGAGCCTGAAGTAGCACCACAATGTTGGCGGAATATGCTGCGTATAGAGCCATCAGAACCGTGAAGAGAACGAATACCATGATACGACCTGCGGGAAAAATATATCTAATATCTATATGTTGAGATTTTTTACGGCTATGCATGGCGATATTTGCTTGCCATTTATCTGATGGTAAGCGATAATGGACAGTAGCAAAAGCAAACAAAGTAAAGTGTTATTGGATTTTTCTATTCATTATCAGTCCGGAGCCAGGAATTTGTCCCCGATATGACGATAGGGTCGCCCTTAATCATATCGTGGGACGGAACATACAAGGTGAAATGTGGGTGTTTTGGTAGCATCTCTGCCTACTCCTTCTGGGAAAAAGGCATGAGTTTATGTATGTATGTATGTAATTAGAAAATAGCTGAAGACTTCAACAAAACTAAATAAAGAGGGATATTCTAACACTGGAATAGTAATAGCGAATGATTAAAATGAGATTTATAAAATTACATACTTACATACACATCGAATACATATCTCCTTTATTTGAAGTCGGTTAAAAATGGCCACGTTAAACAATAACTCACCTGGAGCTCTCTTCGGTTCGATGACGCATCCCTGCTGACTGAGCGCACTCATTGTCAGCAACATCGAATCCCCTACGTTCCCGGTGAGGTGATTTGATTCCTGGGTAACACAATTTACTATAAAATACATTGCAGTTTCGCTGAAAGAAATATATGTTATAATGCAGGAAAAAATATACAAGTTTATTTTGCATCAAAGATTCAAGAGAAAGGTTTAATCTATACATATAAATAAAATTGAAGTGTCTGTTTTAAAAGTGAAAATGAAAAAAAATGTCCATCTGCACATCGTTATATACACGACACCTGTGCCGAAAATGATATTTAATTTTTTTTTGTCTGTCTGTCTGTCTGTTTGTTCCGGCTAATCTCTGAAATGGCTGGACCGATTTTGACGGGACTTTTATTGTCAGGTAGCTGATATAACAAGGAGTAACTTAGGCTACATTTATTTTAGAAAAAACTTTTATTTTAGAAAAATTAAGTAATGTTGCAATGCCCCGCGCGCAGCTCACGCGCATGCCACCACTGCGCCGTCACGTCGGGCGCCTCCCACCACTTCTCCAACCAACGAATCAATATCACAATTACAAAGTATTGTATATAAAGAAATTTTTCAATAAAGCTAATACAAAAAACTGAAAATATATGATAATTGAAATAAAAATGCAACAACCAAAAAAAATGAACTAAATAAACTAATTAACTTTTTTGTTAAATTCCACGCGGACGAAGTCGCGGGCACAGATAGTCTTTGAATAGATTCATATGTATTATTCTTAACCCTACAAGGCTCAATTTTTTTTTGTGGTCAAATTAAAATATTGGTTATGTAATTAGTGATAAATAGTCAGGAAAAAATAATAAAAAAAATAATAATTGAATATTTTAATGGAAAATCGTGTTTTTATTTCAGTTCCACATATGGTACACTGAGCCTTCACTATACTTTTTGTTAATAAACTAGTACAATAGCATTATTATAAAAACAGTTTCTAGATGGATTATTTTAATATGTGTTTAACCATAATTATAAAATTAAAAGCGATATGAAATAACTAAATTATTATTATTATACATAATGAACTATTGATGAAAGTTTCTGAAGCAATTGTTATCTTTATTCAGGCAAAGTTCTACTCGACATTTTTCACAGGATATGAAGGTTTTTCCTCTGCATCCAGGATTTTGGAATCGTTCTCTTTTCACCCCAAAGAGGAAAATGCTCAAAGCCGTCACGCCGGACATCACGAGGAGGGAGAATTGCCGTATTGGGCTTCTTTCACGTGTTTTCTTCCAAAGGCACCTCCTTTTTTTCTTTATAGTTACAGACATAGAGGCAGGGATTTTAGTTGTAACGACATTATTCATAGTAGATGATCGCCTCGGTGCCCTAGACTCTCTAATGGTACCTGTCCCTGTCCCTGAAGTCCCACCTGAAGTACTAGGATGAGGAGTATCTCATCCTATTATTATTAGTAAATATTTATTGATGAGTGAAATGAGTGGAGAGTGGCGAGTGCGTGGTGGCCTGTTGGTAAACGGACTAGACGCAACTGCCAACATATTCACGGTGGTCGCGGGTTCGAATCCCAGGGCACACCTCAGACTTTTCGGAGTCATGTGTGTATTGATAGTCAATCACCACGCACTAAAACGGTGAAGGAAAACATCGTGAGGAAACCTGCATACCATAGCGATTTATAAAATTTCTATGGTATGTAAGTCCGCCAGCCCGCACTAGGCCAGCGTGGTGGACTATATGGCCTAACCACTCTCAATCGTACTCTCGATTGTAGAGGAGGCCCGTGCCCTGCAGTGGGACGTATATGGGCTGATAAAGAAGAAGAAGATTTATTGGTGTAGATTTTCGGTATTCATAACATTAATATCCTCATTGATGGGAGACGAACATTGATTTCTTTGCGGTGATAACGAAGTTTCCACTAAGTGATTCAGATAAAAAGTTTTGTATATACTGTCTTTTTTTTCGATGTCTTCATCACTTTCAGCGTCAGAAAAATCTTCTTTATCTTTACTCCCAGAAGGAATATTTAGGAAATCTATAATATCTTCTTCACTCAAGCCTTTTCGCGACATGGTCTATAAATTATAAAAAACGATCATTAGAAAAGTTGTCGTAAGTACTCATACTGAAAACGAGCGTTAAAGCTCAACGTTCCGTATGTGGAACACGGATAAAAACATGATTTTCCAAAAGAATACTGTAGTAATATAAAAAAATTACTTACCTTTGCTAAATATACACTTTTTACAACGCACAATATTTTATTTTGAGTGAAAACTACACAGTAACTTTATTTATTCGCTGTTTGAATTCACATGAATAGCAAACTTTACAGTTTCTTTCGAATTTCACACCAAGTATACCATAAAAAAAATCAGTAGAGACATATTTACGTAACGATATGTATTAAACGGTTGATTGATATCCGATGCTTCTATTTAGATGGTAAAAGACATCGCTGCTAGTATTTTTATAGCTGTAGAAACAATTAAAATGGTTGTACCACATATACTGGGAGCCTTGTAGGGTTAAGACCTACCATATAATTATTAGGTTTTCTTGTAAACGGAGTTTATGTTTCTAAATAAACGCTTCTTATAAGAATACCTAACCTTGTTTGGGTCCATGAGGACCACTCAAAGAAACTAGGTATATATGTACAGACTGCGACCGAAAACGAAGCCAGGTGGTAGTTTTTTTTTCTTCTTGTCAGTGCCCTGTTTGTAGATGGTAGTTTTAGTGACCACAGACATAATGCAAATAAAGATTTGGTTTTTTAAAATTAAATCCTTGCGAATTGCGTACCGTAGCTTCCTTTTATCTTAATAAATAAAAGGGTGTACATAATAATTTTAGGAAAACCTATGTATTTACCACCGAAATAAGACGATAAGCAAAAAAAAAAGAAAAATTCGTTGCGTTTTTAGAAAAAAATATATGGTGCATTGTATCTAAATTGACTAAAAACACCACCTGGCATAGTTTTCGGTTGCAGTCTGGATATACAATGTATATAACCAGTTTAAATGCTAAAAAAGTCCACTTGTCTGCTGAAATAAAATTAATATTTAAAAATGAAATAAAATAAAATAAATTTTAATCTAAGAAACCATTATCCACTTACCTGGTCAATATTAGCTTCCCATTTGAAAGCCAAGAAGACCGCAGCAGTAGACGCGAAAGAACAAATGACCAGTGCGATCCAGACATTCCTGCTGAACGGCAGGGAGAATATGTTTGCGACGTACGCCAGCGGAGGCTGACGGAATATAAACCGCACGCGGAAGGGAGCTACAGAGTCTGTATATGTCACTACTGAGAGACGGCGCGTGTCTGTTACTATGCAGTTTGTTCCTGGAGATAAGATAGGCTTTTAAAAGGAGGATTATGAATGTGAAATCATGTATTTATTTGCACTAATGTGCACACACAAAGAAAAAGTAATAATATAGACAAAACAATTACTAAAAATACAAAAAATAAACCTACTCAAACACCAATATAATAGCTTTGTTACTTACCTAAATCTGCTTTATTAGTTTTCAAATCGTTGATCATCCCAGACCACTGGCCGTTTACGGTGTACCCCCATCGGAAGCTGAATATGTACTGCGGAGTGGCATTTACCATCTCAAACGCTAGCTTCGCTATCATCCAGGATATTTTCGGTATCAAATCGTAATGGAGCTCTCTGGAAAATATACTTTATGACAGGAAAGCCAATTTACCACCAGACCCTAATATTTATTACAAACTCGTAAACTTTCATATGCTACAAATTTTCATGGTTAAGTTATTTAATTGGATGTTGGACACAAAACACGCACAAACATCACGTCTTTTTCAGAAGGGGGAGGCAAAGATGTTTCCAGGTTACCCAGGCTTAGCCTTGTACGTTCCGTCTCACGATTTGATATTTGGTGAGCCTATCGTTATATCGCTCAAAAATTCCTAACTACCAGCTGGAAAACAGCGTGAGAAATTCTTGTATACTATAGAGAACTTGAAAATTTTCTATGGTATGTAAAATCTAACCCGCACTAGGCCAGCGTGGTGGACTATAAGTATGGCCTGTGGGTGACTTAAATCACCACCATATTTATACACACAACACAATATATATATTTACTAAACACACACAACATATAATTATTTATGAATATAAAAATAAATTCTTAAACACACGGACAAACAATTTGATACTATAAACATTATTTATATATATATGCGCCGACCTATTTACATAGCGCTCCGCTCGCTTTTGTTTTTAAAAATCAGTTGTCAGTTGTGTAACATAAAATTTTGAATCGTTTCTTGGTATCGAAGAGCTGGTAGTCCACATCTCCATAGCTGATCAGTTGTGATCTAACCACGGGAAGCAATACTTCTACTGCCTAATTTGCTCTACTCGCTTACATGTGCACCGCTAGTTTCTAGAACTTTTTATGTGTAACTATATTATATATTCCTGTGTTTCGCGTTTAAGACTTTATATCTGTTCTGTGTTACTTGACTGTCTGCTCGCTCTTTCTCCTTCTTTTCTTATGTGTATTGTGTGTTGTGTTAAATTAAATTAAATTCTGTGATCTGGACTTTGACTTTTTACTGCTTCATTCTACATCCGCATTTCATCTGATCACCGACAATTTAACAACACTTCGCACACCCCATAGGCCTAACCACTCTCAATTGTAATCTTAATTGCAGAGGAGGCCGATGCCCTACTGTGGTACGTGTGGTGGTACGTATATGGGTTGATGCTACAATATACGATTTGGTAAATGAAGTAACAAGATGTTGGAGGCAGGTTACTTTAGCAAGAATAATGTGAAATTCTTCTTACGACGTATCCTCTCTAGGCAAATGATACTGCGTGGAGTTGCTATCCTGTATGACATTGGACATCGTCAGCGGATGGCCTCGCACATCCCTGCGTCTTCGGAACAGCTCCCTGTGCGGCCTCGCGTCGATGTAGCTGCCGTTGAAGAAGCCACGAAGAGTAGACACCATAGAACCGTTTGGAGAGGTTTTGTGTACTTGCAAAACAAAACAATATCTTAATGTCAACGACAAACAATAAACGTACGACCTTATCCATACTCCATATACAGTTTTATTTTTTTTTGTCTTGTTTGCTTAAACTAAATTCAGAAGTCGTTCCAAACGTTTACTGGTTGCAGGTCTCTCATATGTGAGATGTCGCCTGTGTAGGTACCACCGCAGTCCGCAATGTCTATTTCTGCAAATGTAAACCCACTGTTGTATTTCGGATTGAAGGACATTGTAGCTAGTTACTACTGGACATATTAAAAGTTAATATGTATATCTTATATCTCACGATGCTAGCACAGTGGAATGCCAAGCATTGGTTTGTAATTCATGGTGTTGGTTGGTCCACCATCATCATCCATCATCAAGCGAATGACAAGCTCGTACCGCCATTCATAGAAGTAAAAAAAAATGGTACGGTGTCGTCAAAAGTTGCGATGTGCAATTTGAATCCTGGAGTTACCACGAGAACCCTAAAGGAAGATATTGGCGTTACCGAGAAAAGAGGTATTAAGAATATTTACATTCCACTAAAGTAAACAGATGTCCTCTCCTCTCAGCAAGAACAACATCACTGTCCAATAACACTGGACTTTGCAGCAATCCAGATGTATGCAGACCAGTAGAATTTGTGAGCAACAGCCAGCGGAACGGAGAACGAAATAGACTCTTCTCTGAGGCCTGTTAAAATAATTCATGAATAGAGCATACCAATTAAGGATATAAAACAGCCATTTTTCGTAGTGGTTTTATTTATACCATAAAGTACGTACCCCTCAATAAGATTATCGGAAAACCACTACTTCTACTGCTGTTAGCAATAGGGACTGGACGTCTAATTACCGAAATACTTTTGCTGTGTATGAACCATAAAAAGAATCTCCAATAAGCTGATCCATTTAGGTACTTATTTGTATATACATATTATGTAGGTTTCTCATATATTATATCTCATTTGACAGCCTCCGTGGCGCAGGCGGTTAGACGCCGCCTGTGAAACGAGAGGCCGCGGGTTCGATCCCCGCACCGAGAGAAATGTTTGTGCGGCCCACAAATATTTCTCTCGGGTCTGGGTGTTTGTGAGACCGAAAAGTCTCTCGTAGTTCCTGATACCCACGACACAAGACTCGATCTTAATGTGGGGTCAGAACTATGTATGTGACTGTTGGGTGTTATTATTATTATTATTATATTATCATATGAGAGAGGCCGCCAAACACCAGTGTAAATGCACTGCTGTGGTCCGGTTTGGAGATCATTACAGCCAGAGTAACTGGATTTTTTTTAAGGATGGCGAGCGCAGTGGGTTACCAAGCATTGCTTTGTAATTCATGATGTTTGGTTTTGCTATTGTCTATGAGCGATCATATCGCTTACCATTATACGAACGGCATACTCGTATCGCCAGCCATTGCAATAAAACCAAATTTAAAAAAAAACTTAAATTTTGTTACTATAGAATTAATAAAATCACCCATTTTATATATTGTGTCGAATTAGGACAATCCAAATCCAAAAGATAAACGAAGAAATGATTGTGATATTTGAAACAGGTATTCGTTGATTTAGAAGATCGCACTCCGATCATGAATACTTCTTTAACTAGATCAATTTCCACTTCTGAAACAAAATGAAATACAAGACAAAGTAGGTAGCTGAAAATAAATAGTACACGTTGCATTTTCAACAGCTTTACGGAAAATTTAAAGTTAATTAAATGTTGTTACTAATTTAGGACCTTTGGATTGACAGCGCATTTCATCAACGACTATCAATATAATAAAATAATCACAGCATCTCACATCAACGCTTTTTTGCTTACTTTTATTCCAACAAAGTCTTCCAAAAATTAACATTGTTGGTTTATTTTCATTCACCAGAAAACTTTTTATAAAATTCACAGTTATTGCATCTTTCGGATATGCTCTATGAAATATTAGAAACAAAATTCCGAATAACCAATTCATCGTGCTATGACGATAGGGTTAAGCAAATTAATGGCTAATAATCGGAAATTTCCTATTTATTAGGAAGACGAAACTGTGTAAAGGACGCTGGGTTATTCAAATCAATTATTGAAAATAATTGCCACAGAAACATTAAGGGGAAGATTGTAGAAACATTTTTATGAATACCTACCTGCTACGTCTTATATTAAACCCAAAAATCCATTTTAATTCGGGATCATATTTGTACTGAGAATTTTAAATTTTAGATGATAATCCAAGGATATGACCGAAAGGATAAATGGAAGACTAGAGGCAAAATAGGGCAATATTGGAGATCCGGATCTCAATGTTAAGCAACTTTATTTTTTGCATAATTTAGTGAAATGTGACGAACGGTTCATAGTTTTGAACCTATATGAAAATCCGAGATGGTTGGAGGTAAACTAATAGGTTTTCCGACTATTCCCGAAAGGGTTGATTTTAAATTGAAAGTCAAATCGTACTATGAAGGAAAAGCCGTTATACATTTAAATTCTGCTTACCTTTTCTTGGGAGTGCAATAATTTATCTCTTTCACTAATCACTTTGAAGATGACGTTCCAAGGACTCCAGCGATCAACAGGAAGCTACACGCACTGTTGCTTATTTCGACCCCTTCAAGCAAGTGACATCGTGACAATGATATTCTATTCAATGCATTTTATCCTAAGGTAAACTTCAATGGGAATAAAATGAAAAAGACGGTATTTATCTGCGATTATAAATAAGAAACACAACAAGAGTAGGTATGCTATTTGCACCGTAGAAATATTATTAAATTTCGTAAAACAAATCTTGCAAAAAAAATATATTAAGAAATATTATATCGTATTAAATAAAACGATAATTCTATGTTACAATTTCATTGTGTATGCTTCCTATGGAATAATAAATGCTTTGAATATTAACGTTAGGAACAGACAAAGCAAACAGCAGTTAATGAGCCCTAATGGATTATAATTATATGGCTCAAGTCCTCAAGAAATTAATGGTTACCGTTCACTGAGTTTTCAAATTAAATTTTAATAATATTGCACGAACTATTTTACTGCATTTTGTAAAGCGTTTATTGGAGTAGGATTTATATGTTTCAAGGCACGAATAAATAAATATTTTCAGGACTTCAATGAATTCAACAGCTTCAGAGAATTGGAAGCTTGATTTTTGTTTATAGCATCAAAGGGACCACAAGTTTGTGTATTTATTAATAGCTTTAACTTGATACGTTTCCGAGTTTTTGAGAAAAGTGATTTTGACAGACGGCCAAAAAATACCTACATTTTATTATCATCATCAGCCCGTTGCAGTCCACTGCTGGACATGGGCCTCTCAAGGTACTGCTGCTTTGTGCATCCACTCGCTGCCGACCTGATTAGGCAAGTCGTCCCGCCATCTGGCCAGATGATGATGACGTATTGTGATACGTTTGCCAAGATTTTTTTTTCATTTATTTATTATATTAAGACAAAATAACAAAAAAAATACAATTAGTCTCACAAAACCAATTACTTGGTTTGTCTGTGAGTACATAGTAGTGTTTTACATACTTAATATATAGCGAATTGCGAGTGCCTAATTATAAGGTTGATAGAAAATACTTTTTAATAGCTTTAATATCAGATTTTTTTTTGTTAATCGGTGCCGCGATTTCGGAAGGGAGACCGTTTATCAAGTACGGTAATCGCTTTCATAGTGTCCTGTCTCCGTAGTAGTTGTGGATCCTTGGTACAACGTATTTCCCTGCCGATACCGCTCTTTTTACCTTAATACATTAAGGCGAACGTACATTTTATGGCTTCTCTTCTTCATTTTGTGACACGGAACCCTAAAACTAGTTTAGAAAAGTATTCTATCCTTTTTCCATTGGACATATACCAATTGAATAACGAAAATTCGAATGCTAACAAGATAATTTGGACCGATTTTCTTAAGTAAACAATAAGTCATCGAATATTAAGATTTATCGTTTAGTAAAATTGACTGTGTTTGACAATGGTAAATAATAACAATATGTAGGTATACCTGCTCATATACCTGCGCCGATGCCGACATTTTGATCCGCATGAATACGTGGAAAGAAATATATTTTAGAGCGTAATACTGTGCGTAATTTCTACGCTTACTATTTATTTTATTGGTATCCATTTATATTAAACTATAGGAACAAAATGTGTGAATATATAGAGATGCTCCCATGTTGCTATGTCTATCTCTGTCACTGCCACGCAGTCACATTATTCTCTTTCTCGCTTGTGTTTTCTTCCATAGCTGGTCGGCATCTTGGAACCTGCGTGCTTCAGAGTAATACTCATGGGTTCACTGGATATTGCTTAATACAATTATTTTCAAAAATAATCATACATACACAAACTTACATCTTCCCAGAAGGGGTACGCAGGGGTCCTCTGGTAGTAACCAGGAAACGCACGATATGTCTAGTGTATTCCGTACCACCAGTGGCGTAACAATATGGTGGCATAGTGCGCAAAATGCCACGGGCCCCCGACCTTAGGGGCCCCCGGCGGCCCAGCCCCTCACGCCCGAGAGGCCGTAAGCAAAGAGAGAACCTAGCCAATTTATTACCAACAAAATTAATAATCAAAAACTATTTTCTTAAAACTATTTTCTTAATTTTCATTTTTGGTATCTACCAATGTTTATTTGTGATACATAAAAAGCATAATAGTGGTTTTTTGATTTACGCAAATATTATATTTTTAATCTATTATGTACAGATTGTAGTGCAGATTTGGTTTAAAAAAGAAAGAATCTTCAATATTAGGCTTCCGAGAGGGCCCCATCACCATTGCTGCGTTTGGGCTCCACCCGCGTCGTAAAGATATTACGACAACTTATTGATCTCGTTGTGGAGTTTTTATTATGGCCTTGCAGGCAAAAGAGCATACAGCCCGCCTCACGGTCAGCGGTCACCGCATCTCATAGATTTTCGCAGATCCAGGGATCCAGCAAAATAAAGTCGCTTCCTACCCTAAGGAAAGCACTCTCTTAAAGCCTAGCTTCAAGAAGGATAGGCGCTCAGGGAATACCGAAGCAGGGCCCAGTGTTCTTTTCTACCAGGGCAGTGCGTGGTAGAAAAGAACACTGGAAACGTACTTTCCGGGAACGGATAGTTTCCAAGTAGTAAGAATGAACTCTACTGCGGTGATGGGAACTGGGAAGTGTGATGGGAGAATAGCGATAGTGGCACCATCTTCCTCAGAACACTTTCCATGGAACAATCGATAGATTACACAGAGAGACCCGAAGTCTCACTGCAATCTTAACGGCTCCACATTCTCCGTGCGATCTGTATTATCGACCATTCGGAGAGCTCGGCGTTGTATTGCGGCAACTTGGTTGTGCTGGTATTTTGGGGCTTTACCCAGAGGTGGGAGCAGAACTCCGCGTCGTGCTGGATCGTCCCATTTATAGAGCAATAACCGATGATCCAACGAGAAGTACCGCTTGGTTGTTGAGAATTCTTAACTTTTTGCAGGCCAATTTGCCCTTGCCTTTCAAATGACACCCAAACTGCAATTTGCTAAATATTTCGGGTCAAGGAATACTCTCAGATGCTTAGAGAGTGTCTCCATGACAAAAGGGGTCTTCTTGGTTGTAAACGAACAAATTTGTGACATCGTGGGGTTAAATTGTGTTATCTTCAATTTTCCCTATAGAGAGGCCCGCACCAGAGAGGTCTCGACTTCCGACAAAAGTTAAGACCACCTTTCCTCAACGGATCCCCAATAGAGATTCTGTACTCCGATGCATCTTGCCTCACTCGCACCAGCATCTGCGTAGCAATGCTAGTTGGAGATTGAGAACATGTCATTGATATGCAGTATAAACACGGTCGGCGAAAGCACCGAGCCTTATGGAACACCAGAATTAATGGTCTTGGCCTCGATGCAAAAGCCGTCCAATACAACTTTTATGCTCCGATCATCCAAGAAGGCTGGCGGTGTATTTTCAGAGTCCTCAGGTTGAAATACCAGGCCGGTAGCTTCCCCAGAACGACGCAACGCCGCACTCGATGAAAATTTCAAGGCCTACCGTAATCGCCTCGCCCCCACTATACAATGCCGCCGCCTGATAGTGGGTGAGATAAACGAGATCACCATCCGAACGACCCTAATGGAAACCGAATTGACGGTCACTAATCAGTTGGTGATTCTCATGAATCACCGAACCGAATCTGCCGCAATTTGCTGGCAAGCTAGTGAAACTGATATATTCCTTTCGGTCTCCTCCGGGATACCGGAAAATAAGCTTAACAGTTTTCCTCTCCATACAAAAAAGGGGGGCCCCCATCCGATGATTTTGCCACGGGCCCCAGATGGTGTAGTTACGCCACTGCGTACCACGATTTGATCAAGCAAGCCTATCGCCATATCGGGCACAAATTCCTGACCCCGAGCTGATGATGAATAGGAAAACCCAATAACATTTTGCCTTACCCGGTATTCGAACCTAAGACTTCAGCCTTGTAACAGTTTAAAATCTATTTTAGGTATCGAAGGGTTTGTCGCTTTGAAACGGCTTTCGAATTCAGTTTCAGCGAAGACAAAATAATCGGGAGATAAAATAGGTTTACAACTATATTTTAATAAGGCCGTAAGTTTTTAAAATAGTACAAAAGGCAATAAAATAACGATTACATTGCAAAATGTATATTGAAATGTGTGTACAAAATAATTTATATAAAAGAATAATTTATTTATGTTCTTAGTTACTATGATTTCTATCTAAAACATGAAAATGACATGTTAATTCCATTTACAACTATTTGTAAGTGATCTTAAATTAAAATAAATAATTTGCTAATAGTTCCCAATAATTCTTTAAATAGCTGTCACATTAACTAGTTTAATATTTTTTTACACATTTTTTTATGTGTCTTATTTTAATTATTTTTTTCTAATACCGTCCATAATCCGAAGGAAATGTTCGGAAATGATTGCCTCTTTAACCAGCATCGTAAAAAAATATTTGACGCTTTGGGCACACCAATGATACACCATAAATTAACTAAAATACATAAACAGTCACACATATTAAACAACACATATTTTTCTAGAACAACCAAATTAATGTTTGACAAATTAGGCAATGATTACGAATTGACACCTTATTACGTATATTCTTGTCGCCTCCCCTGGAACAAGATTTGATTACTGTATCAGCCCATATACGTCTCACTGCACGGCACGGGCTTCATAAACTCATCGAACAATCGTGAGTACGAATGAGAGTGGTTAGGCCATATAGTCCACCTCTCTAGCCTAGTGCGGGTTGGCGGACTTTACATTCCATAGAAATTCTTACAAATTCGCTATGAATTTAAGTTTCCTTTCCTATGTAGCCGGACCAGCGGTTTTTGGTGTAGTTCGTTTAAAACACATAAAAGCCACAATAATCGATTTAAATAAAAAAGAAAAATAGGTAATCAGATTTTTCCTGAACACAACAAAAAATAAAGCACAATATAAAACTCGATAAATAAACGAAATAAATAACTTCTATGTATTTCTAATACTACCTATCTACCTACAGGCCATACTCTCCTTTCCCATTATATCCTCCACTCACAAACCCTATTTCCTTTCCCCCGCTGATGATGGGCAGCAGCGTCGTCAGCGCGAGTCCCCTCCTGCGCTCGCCAACCCGCCTGCCAAGCGTGGCGAGTATTGGCAAATACCCCTCAATGGCGACACAAAAATTTACCAGGCCCCCAGTCCCCGGCAGCCCCACTATTCCTGGCGATGGTAGCAGCCATGGTTACGGTGGGGCAGGGGGTGCTAAGAATCCCCGGGTTGGCCCCGGCTACCACCCCCGACGACGACTGGCCCTGGTAACACACAACATACGCACTTTGAGGACAGACGAGAAGATTGTCGAACTGGAAGAAGAATTGAGCGGGTTACACTGGGATATTCTGGGGTTATCGGAAGTCCGAAGAATCGGGGAGGATACGATAACCCTGAAGTCTGGTAACCTGCTCTTCTACCGGGGGGACGACCAACAGTCCCGAGGAGGTGTCGGATTTCTCGTCCACAGGTCTCTCATCAACAACATCGTATCCATCGCAAGTGTGTCGAGCAGGGTAGTATACCTTATACTCAGAATATCAAAAAGATATTCGTTGAAGGTCATACAGGTATACGCGCCGACCTCGACACACCCAGATGAAGAAGTAGAGGAGATGTATGAAAGACATAAGTCGGGCCATACATACTTCCAAAACCTACTTCAATGTTGTTATGGGGGACTTCAACGCAAAGTTGGGCAAGAGAAGCGATGCAGAGTTGAAAGTGGGGCAATTTGGACATGGGCAACGGAACCTCAGGGGTCAGAGGCTGGCCGACTTTCTGGAAAACGCGATGAACTCTTTTTTCCAGAAGCCGCCTCACAGGAAATGGACCTGGTTGAGTCCTGACGGTTCTACGAGAAATGAGATAGATTTCATCTTGACGACGAATAGACGGATGTTCAGTGATGTCTCTGTGATGAACAGGGTGAAAACCGGTAGTGATCACCGAATGGTTAGGGGCACATTGAATATCAACGTCCAATTAGAAAGGCGCCGCTTGATGAAGTCTACGCTCCGACCTACTCGCGCCCATATCCAAAACCCCGAGAGCTTTCAACTCGAGTTGACAAATCGCTTTGATTGTCTAAAAGAAAACCTTGCAGTGGACGAGTTAAACAGCGGTTTGGTAGAAGCTGTCCATACGGTGGGATCTAAGTATTTTAGACCCCGCCGTAGAGATAGACCACAAAAACTCTCGATCCAGACTCTTGACCTCATGGCCGAACGTCGATCTTTGACGCTGCAGTCTTCCGTTGACGCCGAAGCATATCGGCGGCTCAATAGACGAATCTGGAAGTCCTTGCGACACGATGTCCGTGCTCACAATACTATGAGTATTAAGGAGACAATTGAGCGGAACGGAGGCTCCAAAGTGTTTGCAAGAGAATTGTCTATTGGGCAAAGCCAGTTGTCTAGGCTGAAAACGGATGATGGCCGCGTGGTATCGACTAGGGCAGAGGTATTAAGAGAGATCGAGAGGTTCTACAGACAGCTTTACACTTCGGTTGCCGAACCTACTGTTAGCTCGGCCGAAGACCCGAGAGCCGAGTTAATCCGACACTTTAGCGATGATATCCCGGACATCAGCCTGTTTGAGATTGAGATGGCCCTCAAACAACTTAAAAACAACAAGGCGCCGGGTGAGGACGGAATCACTTCAGAGCTTCTGAAAGCGGGCGGAACGCCGATACTAAAAGTCCTTCAGAGGCTCTTCAATTCCGTTCTCCTCGAGGGCTCAACGCCGGAGGCATGGAGCAGGAGCGTGGTGGTACTGTTCTTCAAAAAAGGTGATAACACTTTGCTGAAGAACTACAGGCCCATCTCGCTCCTGAGCCATGTCTATAAGTTGTTTTCAAGGGTCATCACAAATCGTCTCGAAGGCAAGTTTGATGACTTCCAGCCTCCCGAACAAGCCGGTTTCCGAAAAGGCTTTAGTACCATAGACCATATTCATACGCTACGGCAGGTTATACAAAAAACCGAGGAGTATAACTTGCCGCTTTGTTTAGCGTTTGTGGACTATGAGAAAGCCTTTGATTCGATCGAGACCTGGGCTGTGCTACAGTCTCTTCAGCGGTGCCACATAGACTATCGGTACATCGAAGTGTTGAGGTGTATATACAACAACGCCACCATGTCGGTCCGAGTACAGGATCAGAGCACGAAGGCTATTCCACTACAGAGAGGCGTGAGACAGGGATATGTCATATCTCCGAAACTGTTCACTGCCGCGCTGGAAAATGCCTTCAAGCTCTTGCAGTGGAAAGGATTCGGCATCAACATCAACGGCGAGTATATTACTCAACTTCGATTTGCCGACGATATTGTAGTCTTGGCAGAATCGCTGGAAGACCTTAGCACTATGCTCGAAGACCTTAATCGAGTCTCCCAACAGGTGGGTCTTAAAATGAGCATGGATAAAACGAAGATCATGTCGAATATCCATGTTGTGCACCCCCATTGGAGTTGGGGGCTCGACTCTCGAAGTTGTAGACGAATATGTCTATTTAGGACAAGGCAGGTCCAACTTCAAGAGAGAGGTCAATCGGCGAATCCAACTCGGTTGGGCAGCCTTCGGGAAACTTCGCGACGTCTTCTTGTCCAAAATACTTCAGTGCCTAAAATCGAAAGTCTTCGATAGTTGTGTGTTACCAGTGATGACATACGGCACCGAGACGTGGCCTCTCACTGTGGGCCTCATTAAAAGGCTCAAAGTCACTCAACGAGCCATGGAGCGGGCTATGCTCGGTGTTTCCCTACGAGATCGAATCAGAAATGAGGAGATCCGTAGGAGAACCAAGGTTACCGACATAGCCCATAGGATAGGCAAGTTGAAGTGGCAGTGGGCCGGGCACATTGCTCGTAGAACCGATGGCCGTTGGGGCCGAAAGGTTCTCGAGTGGAGGCCACGTACAGGCAAGCGAAGTGTCGGACGCCCGCCTACAAGGTGGACGGACGATCTGACTAAGGTCGCAGGAAGTCGCTGGATGCAGGCCGCTTCCAACAGGTCATTGTGGAGATCATTGGGGGAGGCCTATGTTCAGCAGTGGACTTCCTGTGGCTGATATGATGATGATGATGATGATTTCTAATACTAAGTTAGACACATTTCTAAGCTTACTAAAAAAAGGAATGCTCTCGACATAATCAGTGCGTTCCATTTGACGATCGCAACGACCACGCTCACGACCGCGATATTTACCGATCCACTTGTTCGTGATCGTTACGATCGCAAACCCAAGTGGAACGGGTTATGGGGCATTTTGAGCGTTTAGGTAATAAATATTTTAAAATAGCTATAATAGGGTTAGGTTGCATTATGCGGTTAAAGTAATTTTCTCCGGTGACATTTTTGTTGTTTTGACATTTCAAAATCCCGCCAATATTCTCAACGCGCACCACGACCCACCTCTTGACATGGGTCGTCGTGGGCGTCGCGTGAGCGTTTGTCATGACGTCATCAATGTGTTCACCGCGACCACGACGATCGTGATTGTCTAATGGAACGGCGAAATTAGTGTTTTGGGCGCCGTGAACGCCAAATATATTTTATTTCAATTTTAAAAAAGAACTATTCCAGTTTTTTTATTGCTATCAATGGCGAGCATGCCGTTCGTCTGATAGTAAGCGATACGACCGCTCATATACAGTGGTAACCAAACCCCTGGAATTACAGACCAATGCTTGGCATTTCGGTTCGCTCGCCATCAATATGTCCAGTAGTTAGACTGGTTGAAACCTGAACACAACACTAACACCAGTTGTCTGTTTTGCAACTGTTTTTTATTTGCATGGTTATGCCAGAAAAATAAGTATATTAAATTTAATGAAAATATAATTTAAAAACCTTGAGATATATTTTAATAAACTCATGGTTCCATTACTCCATTAAGAATCATAATATTACTTTTCAAGGATTATAAAAAATATTAATTTTTAATACTTTTAGGCTCTACACTTTTTAAATTTAAGTTTTTAATACTTTCAGATCAAAGATTTGTTTTTTTCAATTCCATTGATTATTTTAGTTTGTTATTGTTTTTAACAATTTCAGATCGAATATTATTTTCATTTTCAATGCTTTTACATAAAAATGTTGACATAACGTAGTTACATACAAAATTATTATAATGAAATGTCGATAATTCTTTTCGTCTTACATTAACTAGGCATTGCCACACTTATCGATAAAATGGAATGGACAAATTTCACAGTACTTTGACTAGGCGAATAAATAAACATAAATAAATATTACAATGACCCGCATTGACAATGTTGTCCATTAATCTATTTATTGCCTCCACATTTGCGATTTATTAATCACAGACTAGTGCTGTATAAATCGACTATTAACTATCGATAAAGATATTTAATATATTTTTTTACTTGCTTCTTGTATATATGCAAACTTTCTTAAGATCTTGATACTTTGTTTTAAAGCAGTGTGTTATAGCGAACTAACTGTATGAAAAACTAATATTATTGGTGTTGTTTCTATGCATACAATAAAATCACCTGGTTCTTAAATAACTTAATGTCGGGGAAATTATTTTTAGAGTGTTTCCTTTATACCACAATTTTTTTTATAAGTGCGTCTAAGAAGGCATATGGTCATAATTATCGATAATATCGATAGTTCAACGATCGATGAAATCTGACAGAATCCTTAAGTTTAACAGATTAATCAATTCTTGCCTTAATAAAGTACATGTATAAAAACATTATAATTAAGTCTCTTTGGCTTCAATTGGCTCTCCATTAGTAAGAATTGCGCCCTCTGTTTTTTCCTTGTCGTCATTCGAATTGGGACATTCGAAGTTGTCACACAAGTACAATATCTGAAAATAAAATAAAACAATAATTATATGTTATTTATAGCATATAAAGATGTATAGCAGTTTGGACTATCTCATGGTTTGAATTGGTAAGGGGTACCAAACTACTTTTGAGAAAAAGAATTGAGTCAAGTAATGGATTTAGTGTTATCTCTCCATTTTAAGCTCTCTTTCCTCATACATTTTAAAGGGTTGCCTATGTTTCTATGATTTTAAATGGCTTCAAGTTTCAACGTGACACAACTGCAATGCCAACGACCGACGACGACAGGTCGTTTAGAGATGTAATGTATGGGTTGTTAAGAAACACGTAGAGAGCTGTGACGCCGAGCATGACGGCAGTTGAACACTTATGTGTGTCCAGCGACCCAAACCCTATTAGTCGCTTCTTACGACAGGCAGTGGATATACGGAGTAGAATTATGACATTCTAATTTTAGTATTATACAGAGTATATCAAGATTGCTACTGAAAACGAAGCCGGGTAGTAATTTTAGTGACTACAAACACAATGCAAATATTTTTTTTTGCAATATAACGCGTCATTAATTTTTTGTTACGATTAACGTGACCATACGTCCCGCTTTGGGCGGGACAGTCCCGCTTTCAGGAAGTCTGTCCCAGTGTCCCCAGCAAAGCCGACATTGTCCCGCTCTTGCAAACAGACCAAATAATTTAAAATGTATTTCTCGCTCGAAATGCTTTACCGAATTACTACTGAAAACCGTGGGGTCGTATTATACCAACACTTTCGTAAAAACATCTTGACTTAATAAACTTTTCCACAATTATTATTGAGTATGTTATGTATCTGCCTGAAAGTAACGCATCTATTGAAAGAGTTATTTTCTCACATTATCAAAATATAGACAAGTTATAAAACACAGGTGAGTGCCGCAGTAATTAAATTTATTTTGATTACGAATATAAATATAAATAAATCATGTACTGAGTTTGACACCTCTAAAAACTAAACTCGATGGTTTGGAACAATTTGTTCAGCCGATAAATACAAAAATACGATTTTGATGATTATTATTTGTTATTCAGTCTTCTATGATAAAATACTACTTGTAAAACACTAAAAACTTTATTATTATTATCACCATATTTATTTTTCTTGAAATATACACACATATGTATATTTCGGTTTAATGACACTCACGGGCCTAGGCCAAGTGCGTATCATTTTTAAGAAGAAGTATTTATGTCTTCTTGTAGAAATTTTCGTACAATTCGACACGTATTAAGTAAGGCAGCTTTCTGGATGGTAACATAAATATTCTCTGGAATATCAAGTATTCTAAGTATTATTATTTAATTTCACTGATGTCCCGCTCTGGCACAAAAAGTAAATGGTCACGTTAGTTATGATTTAAATATCATTGTGTTTGTGAGATAAATCCATAGTTTTTGCCAAAACAATAATTGAAAACCTTGTGTACCATAGCTTCATAAAAAATAAAAGGCTGTACATTATTATTTTGGGAAAAACGATGTACTTAACACACAAATATGACGAAAGGGGAAAAAAACAAAGAAAACCCATATTGTTGCAAAAGTTTTAGAACCACTGTGTCTGAAGTCACTTAAACTACCTGCTGGCTTCGTTTCGGTAGCAGTCTGGATATAACCTGTAGATTTACACATTGAGGTATTATACTAGAGCGGACGTCGGGAACAAAATCTCCATGTATGGTGCGTGCGTAAGGGTACAAAATGAAGCGAGAGGGAAGATAATGCTACTTCGTTGGCGTGGCAGACAGAAATCGAATGTACCCTTCAATTTGTTCCAAAAATTTTGTTTGTAGGTTCCCCTCTAGTATATTATCTCAATGTATTTACAGGTTATTTTTTTTAATCTTTTATGACTCACCGTATACATGAGTATGGGTGCGGCTATGACAGCGCCGGCCAGCACGTCCCACCAGTGGTGCCGGTGGTCCGTCATGCGCGACACGCTGCAGTACAGCGCCGTGCCCACCAACACTACTTGAGCCGTCATAATCGTGGACGGGCGAACCGAGCATGACGTTCTTCTGTGTAAGTAGTACTGCAATAAAAAAAAATACAAAAAAATGGAATTTTAATTGACCAGATTTAGAACAATTTGATTGTAAGAGTCATCATCATCATCATCATATCAGCCACAGGAAGTCCACTGCTGAACATAGGCCTCCCCCAAGGATCTCCACAGTGACCTGTTGGAAGCGGCGGGCATCCAGCGACTTCCTGCAACCTTAACCAGATCGTCCGTCCACCTTGTAGGCGGGCGTCCGACATTTCGCTTGCCTTATAAGTGTTATTTTTTGTTTTGTCTAGCCTGCTGGTAAACGAACTAGACGGCGCTGCCAACATGTTGACGATGGGCACGGGTTCGAGTCCTAGGGCATACCTCTTACTTTTCGGAGTGATGTGTGTATTGATAGTCAATCACCACGCACTAAAACAGTGAAAGAAAACATCGTGAGGTAACTGCATACCATAGTGTTTTATAAGAATGTCTAAGTTATATAAGTCCGTAACCCACAATAGGCCAGCGTGGTGGACTATATGGTGGTATAAATATAACGTGACCATTTATTTTTGTGCCAGAGCGAGACATCAGTGGAATTAAATAATAATAAAGTTTTTAGTGTTTTACAAGTTTTTATCATAGAAGACTGAATAAAATAAAATAATAATCAAAATCGTACTTGTCAGCTGAACAAATTGTTTCAAACCATTGCATCGGGTTTAGTTTTTAGATGTGTAAAACTCAGTACATGATTTATTTATTTTCGTAATCAAAATAAATTTAATTACTGCGACACTCAACTGTGTTTTATCACTTGTCCATATTTACATAATGTGAGAAAAAAAAAAAATTTCGATAGGTGCGTTACTTTCAGGCAGATAACGTACTCAATAATAATTTTGGAAGTTTATTAAGTCAAGATGTTTTTACGAAAGTGTTGGTATAATACGACCCCACGGTGTTCAGTAGTAGTTCGGTAAATTAAATTATTGTTCGGTCTGTTTGCAAAAGCGGGACGATGTCGGCCTTGCTGGGGACACCAGGACAGACTTCCTGAAAGCGGGACTGTCCCGCCTAAAGCGGGACGTATGGTCACGTTATATATATATGACTATATATTAACCACTCTCAATCGTACTCTCGATTGCAGAGGTGGCCCGTGCCCTGCAGTGGGACGTACATATATGTCACAGATACAGAATTTTTATTTGTATTTTTTTAACGCCGCTTTTTATTTCAGCAATTTGATTATGACAATCATAAGTCTTTAAAACAGTTTGCTCGTTTTTGCTACTGTATCAAATTATTTTTTTCATTCAATTTATAGTGTACTATACTCACAGCCAACAATAGCCCCGTATGCACCGCTAGGGAAGTGTGTCCTGAAGGAAAGCTCCTATCTGATTGACTTAACCAATGAGCCTTCGTGCACGTGTAAGTAGATACATATTCTGACCTGAAAAAAATACAAACTATTTAGTATTCGCTTAGAATCTGAAAGAACTGCAGAGATATAGGCCTCGGAATCGATCTTAGAGATTATTTTTGTTTTATTTATTAAATAATATGTAGTAAAAGTGAATAGTAGTTTACATTATGCGGCAACGAAAAAAAATGGAGGGAAAGTCTATTGGAATGGATATATCAAGGCTACGATTTTTTTATTGCATTTTTCGTGCAAACTAGCCGGTCACCTGATGGTAAGTGATCTCTGCCGACTCTCACGACCATCCACAACGCTTGAATCATGGATGTGTCGCCGGTCCATCAAATCGGGATGGATACGGAAAGGAAAAAAGGTGGGAAGAGGGAAGGGATATGTTGAATGAAACTTGTACTTAAATATGTACTCTATGATTTTTATAGTCTATTTTTTGTAACTTCCTTCCTTTACTTCACTTGCAAAATGATGGCGTAAGCAGAGCATTTTTATTTTAAGATAACGAAATTTTCGTTCACAAGTATGTATTAATATAGAGGCAACTAGCCAATCAATTCTGGGATTTGTGCGTTTAAAATATTTGTAAACGCAATCACGACTTTCTAGAGTATGTAAAGAGTATACATACGTATATTACTATACCGAACACTGTAGTCTACATACTTAATAGAATAGTGTATAGATGTGTCAGTAATGAGATCAAAGAGTCAAGGTAGCCAATATAACTATTTGTCATCACAAGCGATGCTCGGCTCTCGCGTCTCATGTAAATGATTCATATTATAATATATGCACACATTCTATTGTAACCTATTACTATTGTATTCTCAGCATGGTTACAGCTTATTTACCATTTAATTTTACATTAGAAAAATTACCACAAGATTTACTTCGGAATTTAAATCTTTATATTAAACAACTGTAAATATATATAAATCGATGCATGTATTCTCGGTGGGATTAGGCAAAATTATCATTAATTGATAAGCCGCTCATTTGTAAATTAGGGATACTGACGTAGGCTTACATGTGCATAAAAGATTATTTATTTAATTAGATCAACTAATGCCTTAAACGGTTAATGTCAGATAGGTCGTAAATTCACAAGATACTTTGGTGATTTTGCTTGAGAACGGTGAGCGTCATACCCGTCATACCGTCATTCCCGCTAAAAAAGTAATATAAAAAGATAAAACCAACATACCCCTGACAAGTTAAGGCTTCCTTAGGACTGCAAGTATCGAAGAAATGAGGCCTCGGCGACCCCACAATGAGTTTCAACGTCTGTACTGTGACCAAATTCACAAGCACCCCCGAATACGTGCTCCTTATACCACATCAACGCTTGTTTCTTTGGCTTTATTGTCTTATCTGAGTGGTATTTTCGTTCTACTATCAGCATCTGAAAAGAATAAAAAATAAAGTGCAATTATTGAAACTTTTACAACTTATGCGTTTGGGATAGAGGGAGTTTAATTTGGCATTTTATGCGTTGTGATTGATAAAATATGATAAGTGGTCTAGGGTATCCTGGTTACATAACCAGGTTTGATTGTGTTTTATGTCACTATTTTACGTGTGAATTTCTCTCGAGTATTGGAAAATACTTTTTAAAATCGTCGTACGTTTAATGGAACATATTGATTGATATCATAAACGTATCATACGCGTAGGACAAAGGTTATACAGTAGATAGATAAAAATACACAGATTACTGATACGAAAGATAACAAAGAATTAGGCCAAAATTCACTCAATCTGTTTTTATCTTATACATATATTAATATTTTTGTACTTTATTACAATGGCTATTTTCTTCTTATAATTTGTACATACAACCAACAATGTATTTTTTATTGTATATTACGTATCGGACTATAAGGAAATAAAGTCCATTGTCGTAGAAAATACGAAGATTTTAAAAGTTTAAAGGTGTTGTAAAAACGCGCCCCAAATCGATGTCAAATCATAACATCTAATATATCTTGTAAAAACTAAATGACTACATAATGTTTAAAAGCACTTTTTAAATAAATTACATCGTCAATCTCCGTATCCACAAATAGCTGAATCATGTAATCCAGTGTCGACAAAAAAGGTTGATGAATTATGTTTAAATTCGAATTAAAGCAACAAAGGCTTCCATCGTACATAGTACATCGTACACAGTAACGCGGCAATAAAAATAGCAGATTCAGTTCGCACGTTGATGACGCGCGTAGTAATAGGCTATTTGACTGTATAAATAATATTGACTTATTTGTTTCCATCCGTGTAGATAATTTAATTTTAAAACCTATTTCATTATCATACATTAAAAATATTGTATATTTTGGCTAAAAACCACAATTACAATTTAATTTATTTTGAGTTCGCGCCACGTGATCGTAAACGATTTTGATTGGCTATGACGTCAAGCATTAGTATGAACTACTCATATACAGGAAATGAATGGGATTGATAACGGCATAGATGCAAATTAAATATTAAAAATACATTTAAAACGCGTTATTTGTCATTTATACCCGTGAATTAATAATATTATCATGTCCAATGTAATAAAATGTGAAGACAGAAAAATAATTCAATTTTTTTTGACAAAAAATCATTCGGACGATTGATTGATTGATTGATCTATGGTTGATTTGAGAATGAGTGACATATGCGAACGAATCTGTGGAGCGGATGTTTACAAACTGGACGTCATATTGTCCGACAGAGCGTTTTGACAGTGTAATTATTTAGTGTATTTTGTAAATTTATTTTTAAATGATATAGATATAGTAATTAAAAATAACCTTTATTTGTAAGGTCTAACCACTCTCAATCGTATTCTCGGTTATAGAGGAGGCCCATGCCCTGCAGTGGGACATATATGGGCTGATACAGTACAGCACAGAGGCAATTAACAGCCTTCGTAGCGCAGTTAGACGCTGTCATGAAATGAGAGGCCGCGGGTTCGATTTCCGCACCGAAACAAATATTTGCGTGAACCACAGGTCTTGGTCTTAGGTCTGGGTGTTTGTGAGGCCGAAAAGTCTCTCATAGTTCCTGATACCCACAACACAAGACTCGATCTTAGTGTGGGGTCAGGACTATGTATGTGACTTTTGGGTGTATTTATTTATATAAATAAAATTACTTACAATAACAAGTGGCAGTAGTAATGTGGTGGCAAATAGCACCTTCCAGCTGATAGTGTCGCCAGTGAAGGGGTAGGATAATGCAGGGTCATTGCAGGTGAAGCCCACTTGACCACCCGGAAATACTCTTAACTCCACTAGGAGGAACAGTAGGAATGCTGGAATAAAAAAATATATTTTTACAATTAAAACGCTATGTACAAAAAAAAAAAAAGTTTGCAATGTAATGTTTTTAATGTTTTATGGAGGTAAAAATTTGTCTAAAAGTGTAGGTGGATGGAAATACAATAAAATATTTAAGTTCATATATTTTGTAAATGATAAATATGATAATTCAAAAAACAATTATACATTACTTCATTTATTCATATGAGACTACACAAGACCAAGTAAGAAAATGATTGTATTCTATGAGAACAACATAATTAAAGCAAATTCATCTAAATGTTATTATTATGCAAAGACAAGAAAGTCAAAGACCATTAAGTTTGTAATTCCACAGGCAATTACTGTAATAATGCTATACATGCCGACAAGCAATAAGACAAACACAATCCTTTATTTCTATTATCATTTATTATTTATCTAATTATACATTTATCATGATAAAATTATATATATGTCATGTATAGTCAAAACAATTGTTGTTACCTAAAGGCAATGCCTTTGTAATGCATAATATGTTAAGTTGTTAAAACATATTTAAAAATTGTATCCATGTAACCAATAATAAAGTAATCCAACTTTGTCTGGTGGAAATTGGTCATCAACCATGTTTCATAAATAAATCAAATTATTAAATAAATTAATTTATTTAATTAAATTAATTGGTAAGTTTTATTCACATTTATATTATATTTGTAATATAGAGGGAGTGCTGGTACTTAAAATATATATATAATTCATGGCAATTTGATAATAAATAATTATTTCAATTTTCACTAATAGCACTACCACCATTACGAACATAAACATATCTATGTTTGGAAGACACCAATGCCTGACAGCACTTTCTCTATATTATAAATACTCTGATTCAGTATATTAAAAACCTTTAGTTAAGCTATGTAACCTATATTATCTAATAGAAAAAAACGTTGGGAACTCATAGTTCATACTACTACCAGCTTTGCCTATCCCATTAGAGATAATAAATCTAACACTATGCTAACACAATATAATATATAATTCAGAACTAAAAATTCTAATAGAAACCTACAATTACTGTATAGTAACAGAACAACAATTAATACAATGCAAGTAAAAGTAACAGTCATAGGAATAAATACAAAAACCGCAAGCCAATAGTGATTCAGAAATCAGAAGGCACTTTATCATTTTAGAAAATTAAAAAAATAGTTGAAATAAATACTTATTTGGCTCAAAATATAAATAAAAACAAACTTACTTCTATGCCATCGGTTGGTCTTGGACCAAACCAACTTGATTTTGTCGAAAGCTTTAGCACAAAACACGTCCATCTCGGAAATATTAACTAAACCAACACAGACCAAGTAGTACTACTAAACCACTGAATGGAATATTGAATAGTAAATATGTTTTAGATAGTAACTAATTCTATACACAGCAGCGAATCACCGACCGCAAAAACAGAATAAATCCCCAACGTGACTCAATAATTATACTTTTTGCGAATATGAGGTACTAATTTCTGTCGTCATTTTCACGAATCACGAATTGAGTTGTTTACCTAATTTCCCTTTTTTGGAGCATACGAGTTTAGCCAAGAAAAATTGTATTGATGGCTTCAATTTGAATTTTTATTTAGGTACTTGGTATTAAAGTTGTTTCGGACTTGCTTGCTGTATTAATGAATACCGATAAATTAAAAAAAAGACACACAAAAAATATTTACTATAAACACTTGCTATTTGCTCTCACACTTGAACACAGACTAATGCACTTGAATGAATTAGCCACATAATTAGCGAAAGAATTATGAATGGCGATTTCTGATTGGAGATCACAGACTATGTAATAAAACAAGATTGGAGATTTGGCGAATTTGTTTGACACAATGATTAGAGAATATAAAGGATCACGCACAAAAGTAGCTATATATGTCAAGTTATAGTTATGTTAAGAATATCGACGCGGAATGTAGATTTTTGTATCTGTCTCATTTACACAAAGCTGACTTGTCCCTTAATGAAAGAGATAAATAATAATTCCTTTGTTTCGAATATGGCAATATTTTGTTCACTAACCACACTGGGACCGCCCATAGACCAAAATGACGCCATTTTAGTTATTATTTCGAAACCACAGACTATTAAACCAAAAACTGCATGAAATGTCAAACTGTGGCGTTATCTGTCAATCGGAGTAAACAAATCTGCACAATCAAAGAATTTCAAATTATTCATTGGTTAATCTCGTTTGTTAAGTTTGTTTAGTTTGCTTATTAGTTTAGTTGTTAAGTTTTTAAAATGCCTCAGTGTTAAAGGATTCGACTCAAGTTCAAGCAAAAAGCACCCTAACATTTCTTTTCATAGGTTAGTAACTGTTTTTACGAAATACTAACAAATATGTGCTAAATTTACATTTTGGGTTTGTTTTTATCATTTATAAATGTATTTGGATCTTGTTCATTAAGGTTTAGACTCTTCTAGGCGTTATTTATACAAGTAGTGTAAATAACAACCTTATTGTTTGTTTACACACAAGTTTAGGGATGAGTGGATTCGATACGAAATTATTCATATCGATATTATCATTTTAAAATATTGTGATCTTTATTTTTCAAAAAGAGAAAAAAATAGTATCTATATATTTAAATATATATTCAGACCGACAAACAAAGTGAAATTAAAAATATTTTTTAGATTCCCTATAAACATACAAACCAGGACAAAATGGATACAAAAAAATTGGAAGCTATTGGAACCCTGCAATAAATACATTTATTTGTTCATTACATTTTGAAAACGAAAACAGCTTTCCAACAATATTCCCGGTAAGTGAAATTGTAGTAATTATGATATTTTACCTAATAATCCTATTAATAATACAACTGTTAATCAATAACAAAGATGACATGCAAGATAATTTGGACAATTGGTAGTCTATTGTCTAATGTTCTGGAGAACCTTTTAATGAACAGAAATAGTTTTATATTTGGACGTAGTTATGCAAAATGGATCCAGCCACAAAAACTTACTTTTGAGAAAACAGGAGTTTTAGTAAAATTGATATAGCAAAATAACAAGACTGTAGTTTTTTTTCGAATGCATTTTAAATATTGGGTATTGTTATTTGCTTCCTATATAGTATTGTTTTAATAAGTTTTATGTTATTTAATATACTTTTTTTTAGTAAAATTGTCTTTGGATCTTTTTTACAATATTAAAAATGTGGGATGGATCTTTTTGAAATAAAACTATTATTTACGGATTTTATCGCGGATTTGGTTAAATTTTTACATTTTTTGAGTTGCCGACATTCCAATTACTTTACAGCTTTCGTGGTCACGGGCGGACTCGAAACGTCGGGAACTCAAAAAATGTAAAAATTAAACCAAATCCGCGATGAAATCCATAAACAATAGTTCTATTACAATGTGTAACATTTGCGTAAATCTAAGAAACCATTATGGATCTTTTTATTTGAAGTTTACGCAATGTAGTTTGGATCTTTTTTTCTATTCTTTCAAACAATTATCTAGGTCACCATGACACATGGTCCTATTTTAACTCTGCAATAATGCACAATATTCTGTTGGTATCATTAACGTTTGTGTTTTTTATTAGAAAAAAGATACTTTGCAGCTTGGATGTTTTTTGCATATACAAAGTTTGTTGTGTAGATGCCATTTATGACAGTAACTCAAAAGTAGTTTTTGTGGGTTGGATCCATTTTGCATAACTACGTCCATTTTATTATTAATTATTATAATTGTTTATCTTAACCAACACTTTCATATTCATTGATTGAATTCTAAGTGAGACATAATGATTTTCCTCAGTCAAATAATAGCAATAAAAATCTACCTATGTTATTTTATTTTATTTGGTATGTATTAAATATCCTGATAGGTATTTTTGATTTTATCAAAGAATGGTGCAACGTAATAATGAACGAAATGTATTAGATGCAATTGGGTGTTTGTCTCGACAGGTATAACCTTGTAACGGTTGTAACATGTAAATTAGTATTAGTTGGTCATATGTTTACATTATGGCGACTAAAAAACTAACGATAATTGTAAAGTATAAGTATATTTTTAGGAATATCAAGAAATAATTACCTCCAACCGTCACATACATAGTCTGACCCCACACTAGGATCAAAATGTTTAATACATCATATTACTATTGTTTATGTAGCAGTAGCATTTTTATTAGTTTTGTTACAAATAAATTTATCATAATATTAATATTTATACATAAATAAACTCACGCCTTTTTCCCAGAAGGGGCAGGCAGAGGTGCAACCTGGACACCCACATTTCAGCCTCCGTGGCGCAGGCGGTAAGACGCCGTTTGTGAATCGAGAGGCCGCGGGGTCGATCCCCGCACCGAGAGAAATGTTTGTGCGGCCCACAAATATTTCTCTCGGGTCTGTGTGTTTGTGAGACCGAAAAGTCTCTCGTAGTTCCTGATACCCACGACACAAGACTCGATCTTAATGTAGGGTCAGGACTATGTATGTGACTGTTGGGTGTTATTGATTTTTTATTTATTTCGCCTTGTATGTTCCGTCCTACGATGTTGTGGGTGGCGAGCCTATCGCAATATCGGGCACAATTTCCTGACTGTGCTGATAATGAATAGAAAAATCCGATATCACTTTGCGCGACCCGGGATTCGAACTCGAGACCTCAGCTTTGTAACCGTACCATAATACAACTACGCCACCGAGGCAGTCAATATTTATACATAAATTAAAATCTATAGTACACATTATTCACCGCTTGTATATTTATGTATGTATGTACCTTATGTATTTTTTGTTTGATTGAATTATTTGAAAAATATTTTTATTCTAGTGCTGATTTCCTGCCTTCGTTCGCGATGTCCGCTACAATTCCTGTATTCAAAATCAAAATCAAAATCAAAATATTTTTTATAATTTAAGTTCATTTCATTTGGCGATCTAGTGTTGTTACATAGTTTATTAAGTCTTTTAATTATTATTTTTTTCGAGTTTCTTATTTTTTTATATAAAGCAGCTGTTAAATAAATAATTGTCGAAAGAGACTGACTTCTGTTATACAGGGCTTCTTAGTTCAGGAGTCAGGGTGTTATTATGTTGTAAATATGTTGTAATGAAATAAAGATTTATTATTATTATTATTTATTCAAATAGTCTTTCAAAAGATCTTTTGGATTGTTCATTACTGCTACCACCGCTTCGGAACGTGTTGTAGCTGTGAAGAAGAAGTGGCGTAAGAAACTTCGTCAGCAACACGAACTGTCTTCTTTTTTCTTTTTTTTTTTGTATCGCCATTTAAAATTACAATGGTTCATGTCACAAAACACAATAATGTCAGTTTATTTAGTTAATTGTTTAATTTCTATTTTTACATTTTAATTGTTAATTTTGTGTAGATATATTATTTCTATTTATATATTTAAGGTGTTAGTTTAGTGTACATATTTTCATTGTTGTCTGCTAAAAGTCTGTTTTTTTTTAGATTTTAGTTATAATTTGGCAAAAGAAATATTGACATGGTGAAAATTGGTGCTTAAGGAAAAAAGTGTGGTATATTCGAAGTCGCAAGCAAATTCTAGCTATTAATAAAGTTGTATTTTATCTCATGTGTGTATTATTTGACAAATCCAATCCAATCATCATGTAAAACTTACCCATCAAATAAATCATAGCATGAAAAAAATATCAAAACATTGACCTATTATTATCGGATTTAATTTTTAAAGACTTGACTGTCAAGTCCTAAAATCACCTTTTATACTCAATTGACATGTAAAGCAAAAATTAAAAATGTTATATTAATGTTAGTCGTATGCCATTGTTGATGATCGATATCGATAGAAAATTTGGTACTAAGCGTATCACTATTTTTAGGGGCGGAGCCGCCGCCATGTTTGTGTATCAAAGTGGTACGCATCACGTGACCTTATGCTTTATCCTCTCTATTCTATAATCATTGGTTTGACATTGAGACATCAGAGATGACAGGTTGGTTTTTTAATTCAGTTTGACAGCAAGGCAAAGAAAAAGCAAATACACTTACGGATATAAGCTTTGAGAAACAGATTTTTTTTTTTAACAATTAAATCTTAGTAATAAAAGTAGGTATTTCGTATTGACTTTGCTTGTAAAAAGAATATTTATCATATTTATAAATGTTTAAAAAAATATATCATGGCAATATTTTGTTAAAAACTTAGTCCCAACTTCCATGTAAGCTGCTGGAAGTATTTTTGCATCGATGGCGTATAAAGACGTTTTTCAAAGCTTTAAAAAAGGAAGGAAAGGCATTTACCGCTTTTCGTACAATCTTAGGGTATTTACAGGGAGCTTTAGGATGTTTAAACAATTTCACGGTGGAATATTGGACATAAAAAATAATCAATAGGCACCGATTACGATTTATCACTATCATCTATACATATAAATAAAATTGAAGTGTCTGTTTTAAAAGTGAAAATGAAAAAAAATGTCCATCTGCACATCGTTATACCGGGTATATCAAGACTGCTACCGAAAACGAAGCCGGGTGGTAGTTTTAGTGGCTACAAACACAATGCAATTAAAAATTTCGCATAGAAACGCGACAATTATTTTTTATGATTTTTTTAAATATCGTACAGTCTCGATATACCCTGTATACACGATACCTGTGCCGAAAATGATCTTTAAATTTTTTTTGTCTGTCTGTCTGTCTGTTTGTTCCGGCTAATCTCTGAAATTGCTGGACCGATTTTGACGGGACTTTTTTGTCAGGTAGCTGATATAACAATTAGAAAAATAAAGTAATGTTGCAATGCCCGCGCGCAGCTCACGCGCATGCCACCACTGGGTCATCACGTCAGGCGCCTCCCACCAGTTCTCCCACCAACGAATCAATATCACATTTGCAAAATATTGTATATAAAGAAAATTTTCAATAAAGCTAACACAAAAAACTGATAATAAATGATAATTAAAATTTCATCATGGGACTGAATGAGACGGGACATAAACTGGATAAAACGGGACGGGAAATATAGTCGACGGCGCGCGGGAAATATAGTTAGTACGCGAAATAATATGTTGTTGCCAAATCAATACTGGACTCAAAAGCTATCTGCACCCGGGCGAAGTCGGGTCCGACCGCTAGTAAGAAATAAAACATCTCTTGAGGAAAAATACCCTAGCGCCTGACAATTATTAGTGGCAATCAGCAACACTTTGTTAATATGCGCATTTGCTATATGAATAGTTTCGTATTCTTTTCTGTTTTAAATGCTTCCAGGACAATAAAATATCATGCATAATATGATAGAAAATTGAATAAGATCTAAATAGACTAACCACCAGCCAGGAACAGTTATCATAATGTAGCTTTAAAGACATAGATCGCGTCTCTATCACTTACAAGAGCTATTTCGAGGCATTAGAACCTTATGTGACCCGACAATATCAATGTCGCAGTTGGTTAGACGCCGGCTAGGATATGTGAGGTAGCGGCTTCCATCCGTCCACCGAGACAAACATTTTTGTGATCTACAGTAATTTGTTTCGGAACTGGGTGTTCGTGAGACCGAAAGTTTCTTGTAGTGTCTGATACCAACGACATAAGACTCGATCTTAGTGTGTTTATTGGGCGTATATAATTATGTGGGTGTGTTTTTATGAACACTTCTTTTAAAATATGAAATTTTATCTTTTATCCCAATTTTTTAAACTAGTGAGGACAGTGCGACCAAAGCGTCATGCAAATCATGTTTGTAACCAAGCAGGGATTACTCTATACTCCGACACGAAGTTCAAATGTTCGGACGTTGAACGTCAACATTTATAAGATAAAAGTTTTCTTCTAAAAATCAATACTATCCGCTATAAAACTTATCATTCACTTCGAACTTATTCTAGACTAGCTGTGCCCGCGACATCGTCTGCGTGGAATTTAACAAAAAAGTTAATTAGTTTTTTTTTATTTTGCATTTTTATTTTAATTATCAACCTTTGTAACGAAACCATACCGCGATTTAATTCTACGGTGGCGCCATCTCTTAGCGAGCGGCGGTAAACTCCCGTTACACATTTATTTTCAGTTATTGGTATTAGCTTTATTGAAAAATTTCTTTGTATACAATATTTTGTAAATGCGATATTGATTCGTTGGTGGGAGGCGCCCGACGTGACGGCCCAGTGGTGGCATGCGCGTAAGCTGCGCGCGGGCATTGCAACATTACTTTATTTTTCTAAAATAAAAGATTTTTTCTAAAATAAATGTAGCCTAAGTTACTCCTTGTTATATCAGCTACCTGACAAAAAAAGTCCCGTCAAAATCGGTCCAGCCATTTCAGAGATTAGCCGGAACAAACAGACAGAAAGACAGACAGACAGACGGACAAAAATTTTTAAAATATCATTTTCGGCACAGGTAAACGGATTAGACGCGGCTGCCCACATGATCACGGTGGTCGCGGGTTCGAATCCCAGGGCACACCTCTGACTTTTCGGAGTCATGTGTGTATTGATAGTCAATCACCACGCACTAAAACGGTGAAGGAAAACATCGTGAGGAAACCTGCATACCATAGCGATTTATAAGAATTTCTATGGTATGTAAGTCCGCCAACCCACACTAGGCCAGCGTGGTGGACTATATGGCCTAACCACTCTCAATCGCACTTTCGATTGTGGAGGAGGCCCGTGCCCTGCAGTGGGACGTATATAGGCTGATACAGATTACAGATCGTGTATATAACAATATGTAGTTGGACATTTTTTTTATTTTCACTTTTAAAACCGACACTTCAATTTTATTTATATGTATAGATGTATAGATTATAGATTTATAGATGTATAGATTACGACGTCCGATACAGGTTTCGAACATTTTGTAAAGTATTTACGCATATTCGTACAGTTTTACGTGTGATGTTCGAACATTCATCGTCATGTCGGATTACAGAGTAACCAACCACCATCATACATACCACCCATGGGCGTAGCCAGCCATGGGCTCAGGGTGGGGCAGAAGTCTAAAATAATATTTTAGTTGCAAACTATACCCGTTGTATACTCACCCCGGTTATTTTTTTCCTACAAAAAGATTACATGTGCTTTATGAGCACCAATCACCATGTATCTACAGGGTATATCAAGTGTGCTACCGAAAACGAAGCCGGGTGGCAGTTTAAGTGACTTTAGACACAAGGCAACGAAACATTTTTGTTATTTTTCTTCTATCGACCTATTTAGGTGGCATTTACTAAGATTTTTTCTAAAATAATAATTTACACCCTTTTATTTTTAAAGTCCATAGTTATTGGATTTACCAGTTACCACCTAAACACGACGATATTTAAAAAAATCATAAGAAAATTGTCGCGTGTGGTCAGGGATGCTCCTATCTAGAGGTCATGGTCTTGCTAGGTGCTACTAGTACGTGACCTCGGCCCCCGAGCTATTGCAGTTACCCAACCTTCCCTTCCGTAACAGCAGTATCCACTCATACAGGCCATACTCTCCTTTCCCATAACATCCTCTGCCCACAAATCCTATTTCCTTTCCCCGGTTAATGACGTGAGCGTCATTAAGCGAGTCCCCTACTGCGCTCGCCAACCTGCCTACCAAGCGTGGCGAGTAACGGCAAATACCCTACAATACCGACACAAAAAGAGATCAGGCTGACAGTCCCCGGCAGCCTCACTATTTCTGGCCCTGGTAACACACAACATGCTCACGTTGAGTACAGACGAGAAGATTGTCGAACTGGAGAAGAATTGAGTGGGTTACACTGGGACATTCTGGGGTTATCGGAATTCCGAAGAATCTGACAGGATACGATAACCCTGAAGTCTGGTAACCTGCTCTTCTACCGGGGAGACGACCAACACTCCCGAGGAGGTGTCGGATTTCACGTCCACAGGTCTCTCATCAACAACATCGTGGATCTATGGATAGAACGTGTGTCGAGCAGGGTAGTTTACCTCGTACTCAGAATATCAAAAATATATTCGTTGAAGGACATACGGGTATACACGCTGACCTCGACACATCTAGATGAAGAAGTAGAGGAGATGTATGACGACATAAGTCGAGCCATACATACTTTTATTTTCATTTCAACGCAAAGTTGGGTATGAGACCCGAGAGCTGAGTTGATCCGACACTACAGCGATGATATAACGGGACATCAGGCTGTGTGAGGCAGATGGCCCTTTTTTTTTAACGAGAGTAAAGCTCATTTAGCCTTTTTTTTTTATTGCATTGAATGGCGAGGCTAGCAAGCCGTTCGCCTGATGGTAAGCGATACGACCGCTCATGAACAGTAGCAACATTCCACTGCGCTCGCCATCCTGAGACATAAGATGTTAAGTCTCAATATGTCCAGTAGTTGCTCTGGCTACAATGTCCTTCAATCCGAAACACAACAGTGCATTTAAGCAGTGTTGTTTCACGGGAGAAATAGACATTGCGGTGGTACCTACCCAGATGGCATCTCACATATGAGAGACCTACCACCATTGAAGCCTTCCTTACGATACTCGGGGGTGGATCGAAAGGGGCATGTCGGGGTCTCCGGCCTTCCAGCTTGGGACGCGGGGACAGTAGTCCGCACTGCGCAGATGTTGTATCCAGGCTGGGTCCCTACCGAGATCTAAGAAGATCTTTTGCCGGCATACCAACTAAAACCTCTCGGTGGCCGTCACGCGCTTAATGACTGACAGGCGATGTAGACAGGCGAATGGCACCCATGTAACGCCGTGCCACCCGACGCACTGCCAAATATGGCTCCTCCCAGCTTGGGGGGGCGCAGATGCCCCCACTTTCCCTACTTCGGACGCCCATGGTGAGATGCGCGACCGCGACAGATACGAAGCCACACGTTCTGCTGCCCATCTCGGAGCCACTCCTGACATGAGCGCACAGCCCCCGCTGTGTGCTTGGCGACCCCGATGACCCCTATTAGTCGCCTTTTACGACAGGCAGGGGATACCGTGGTGGAATTCTGACGCCCCTTGACCACTGGGCGGGGCGCCGGGTCAGCCATTGTCGTTTACCCGGCGCAGCGCCTCCTTCTCGGTTGGCGGCGGCGGGCGGGATCGTTCTGCTCCCGATCACGCTCCGCGCTCTCCTTCTGCGAGATGATGATCTCACAGAAGGTGAGCATGGCCTGCCATGACCTCCTACTCTCAACCATGGAAGGAATCACGGTCGAGAGTGAGAGGTCCTCTCCGATGGCTGCGCGGAGAGCTGCACGCTCTACTTCCCACTTCCCAGGCTGGACACTCCGAGAGAGTGTGCTGGGCTGTGTCCTCTGGACAGTTGTCATAATGGTGACACATGGCGGATTCTTCCCTTCTCGCCACCCGCCACAGGTATCTGCCGAAACAGCCATGCCTCGACAGAACCTGCGTCAGGCGGAACGTCATCACACCGTGGCGCCTGCCCAGCCACTGGTCTAGGACAGGACGCACTGAGGCAGATGGCCCTGAAGCAACTTAAGGACAAAAAGGCGCCGGGTGAGGTCGGAATCACTTCAGAGCTTCTGAAAGCGGGAAACGCAGATACTGAAAGTCCTTCAGAGGCTATTCAATTCCGTTCTCCTCGAGAGCTCAGAGCATGAGCTGATGCGCTAGAGGCATGGAGCAGCAGCGTGGTGGCACTGTTCTTCAAAAAAGGTGATAACACTTTGCTAAAGAACTACAGACCCATCTGGCTTCTGAGTCATGTCTATAAGTTGTTTTCGATGGTCAACAAGCCGGTTTCCGAAAAGGCTTTTGTATCATAAACCGCATCCATAAGCTTCGGCAAGTTATACAAAAAACCGAGGAATATAACTTGCTTTTGCTTTTGCTTTGTTTAGCGTTTGTGGACTATGAGAAAGCTTTTGATTCGATCGAAACCGGGGCTTTGCTACAGTCTCTCCAGTGTGACTCTCCAGTGTTGAAGTGTATATGTTATGGGCCAAGTGATTAATCGGGCATTATTCATAATGCCCGGGCAATGTGATAAATAAGTGAGTTTAGATTGTAATTAATCACTTGGCCCGATATGGCTCGGCAATATTCATACTGCCCGGGCATTATGAATACTGCCCGCATTAATCACTTGGCCCATAACATATATACAACAACGTCACCATGTCGGTCCGAGTACAAGATCAGATCACGAAGGATATTCCACTACAGAGAGGCGTGAAACAGGGAGATGTCGTATCTTCGAAACTGCCGCGCTGGAAAACGTCTTCAAGCTCTTGCAGTGGAAAGGATTCGGCATCAACTTCAACGTCGAGTATATTCACCTTCAATTTGCCGACGATATTGTAGTTTTGCCAAAATCGTTGGAATACCTTAGCACTATGCTCGAAGACCTCAATCGAATCTCCCAACAGGTGGGTCTTAAAATGAACTTGGGCAAAAGGAAGATCATGTTGAATGTTGTGCCCACCCCCACCGGTGTTGGGGGCTCGACTCTTGAAGTTGTAGACGAATATGTCTATTTAGGACAAGTGGTCCGGTTAAGCACTTCAACTTCTACAACTTTGAGACAGAGGTCAATCGTCGAATCCAACTCGGTTGGGCAGCGTTCGAAAAACTACGCGACGTCTTCTCGTCCAAAATACCTCAGTGCCTTAAATCAAAAGATAGTTCGATGTTTGTTGCTAGTGCAAACGGCACCGAGACGTGGCCTCCCACTATAGGCCTTATTAGGAAGCTCAAAGTCACTCAACGAGCTATGGAGAGGGCCATGCTCGGGGTTTCCCTTCTAGACCGAATCAGAAATGAGAAGATCCGTAACAGAACTAAAGTAACCGACATAGCCCAGCGGATTAGTAAGTTGAAGTGGCAATGGGCGGGGTACATAGCGCGGAGAACTGATGGTCGTTGGGGCCAAAAGTTCTCGAATGGAGGCCACGTAGCAGAAAGCGCAGCGTAGGAAGACCACCCACAAGGTGGTCAGGCGACCTGGTAAAGGTCGCGGGACGTCGCTGGATGTAGGCTACCTCCAACAGAACGATGTGGAGATCCTTGGGGAGGCCTATATTCAGCAGTGGACTTTCTTTGGCTGATGGATGATGTGTTTATAGTCACTAAAACTAGCACCGCGCTTCGTTTTCGGTCCAGTCTTGATATACCCTATTATGTATAATTTTATTGACTAAAACATTTTCTTAATGCTCACCTTCCACCTTGACACCACGAAATCTTCCATCTAAAAATGTGTCTCTAACTTCAGCCGTTTGGGCTCTGGGAGTATGCCAATTTGTTAATCAGTCAATTTAGAGGTTTATATCTATCCATGGATAGTACTTTACTTAGATAATTAATTTTTTTCGGTTTGGTAGGTACCTTAGAGGCCAGAGCCAGGGTGGGGCAAGTGCCCCATTGAGACTTAACATCTTATGTCTCATGCCATGCCAAGCATTGCTTTGTGATTCGAGATGTTGTTTGGTTCTGCTACTGTTTCCATTCATTTCAGGCTTTCCATCAGGCGAACGACATGCTCGTCTTGCCATTCCTTGGGATAAAAAAAATACTGCAATTTTTGTCTTCCTCTCTGTCACTCCTACGTAGTGTCAATCTTTCAGTTTAGTTTGCAATGTCCGGTATGGGCTGTTCAGGTCTAGAATATCCTAATCCACTGCCACACACTCACACATAATACACAAAGTTGTTGTTCTTTGTTTACTTAATATTTATCGTTGTCTAAGTTTGAATATATATATTATTTTTGATTCTATTCAATCTGAATACTATAGTTATATTTTTAATATATATTTTTTTAATCTTTGTTTAGTCCGCTTTAAGTTTATTGTGTCATTTGTTCAGTATTAGTATGCATTGTAGTTTTAGTATTAATTGTATTATTAACGACTGAACGTCCGCACGTCATGAAGGTCTCTCATCGAAAATCAGCGTTGCAGTGCTGCTTAAGTGGTGCTGCAGCATACTAGCTGAATGAGAGCTACCTTTGCTGGCGCAATATTTATTTGTTTTTATTTTACCTTAACTGTTTTTTGTCAACTCCTCTGTTATTTATTGTGCCAGAAATAAATATTCTTTCATTCTTTTCATTGTAATGGTAATTCTAACCTAGGATACCGTCAAAAATCTCTCGCGATCTCTAACAAACATCCGTAGAAAATAAAACTTCAGAATAAAAGTATTAGAATTCCATCTACTTATTGCCTTGTGTATGCCCCTTGGTACGTAATTACAACATTCACGAAATGAAGTGGTTATTTTTTATGTGTTTCGCCGAGTTCTCATGTTTTGTTACGGAGCAATACAATCAACCATTGTTCTGGGTTGCAACCTGCGTTACGTTACAAACTCATTATGTAAAACTCCTTTTCGACTAAGGTTTATTGAAATGTTATTCCTATTGCCTTTATGAATATTTTACGCAGGGGAAGTATTATTAAATTGTTTGTTGTGGCGTATGTTTACGAAACATAAAAGCATTTATGGAGTAGCTTTGCAGTATAAAATTGTATTGTTTTTGGTTTAGTTGAGAAAATGTATGATTTACAATTCTTTCCAAACAAAATTTATATTAAAATTTCATACTGGTTACAAAATTCAGTCCCAGGATCCAGAATCACATATGAGATGTATCAAAACGAAATTTACGCATAAAATTAATTTAGCTGGTCTGGGGTTCTAATACAGGACCTTATGAGTCATAGTTCAACATTCTATACCTAACATCAATCTAGATCAATGCAACGAGCCTTTTCAGAACCACATGAGTCCTAAAAAATATATTTCCCAAATAGACAAGACTCTACCGGACTGGTTATCGAATGCACGGTCACATCCTTTAACACCAAACCAGCACTAAAGGCATCCTCTGCGGGAAATTCAAAAATATCTTTTAATAAAACGCATCTACAAAGCATAGACACGCGGAAGTCTTTAGATCTCATTCAAATAAATATTTATCTATGATGACATCAAGCATAAAGCAATATCCATTCGTTCCTATTTCAAAGAATTACATACCATAAATAATCGAGTGATCTTAAGATTCTATACACATAATTAAGTCTGTAACATATATTTTACTTTACCGTGAAAAATAGGACGATAATGAATGCATCATTAAAGCTCGGCATGTCGAATAGGGTCTTTTTAGAAGAACTGATTGTGTAATCGATTATTAAGTGTTAGGAACCGATATTTTAGAATGAAATCGATCACATGGATTTCTTAGTTGTACTTAGAATTATTCCTTCTAAGACCAGACTTCGTGCTTAGTGTCCTGTACGAGTCTACTGCATCCTATCTTTCCCGACTTTATTTACATAGCCATTTATAATTCTTCTTATCTTCTCAGGCAGTATTCACGATACGGACAAAGTGAAATCACGAATCGATTTTAAAATTGAATTCTAATGAAATAAACTAAACATCACCAAACTACGCTGGCCATAGACAACCAGCGGAACTTTTTCATCCGCTTCGTGTGTGGCCGAGTTAGAGATTTAAAGTCCTGCTTTCTGGATGTTGGCTAACCGCACTTTGTAATCATTAATTTACAACCGTGAACAGATAAAATAGTCTGCTTTTGGATTAGTATTAATGAAGGTGAATTTAGTGGGCGTTTTATGGTGATAACAAGTTTTATAAGGGTTTACGAGGGAATTGGCTTATCTGGTTAGTTGTGGTCAGTGTGGTAATGCTTGTTAAAAGACAATTTATTTGTCTATGCTGTACAAATGCTTCCGCGTCTCGTATGGGCAGTTTTATAGAGTACCTATCTAGGAAATGTACACAATGTTTGACAGCTTCCATAGCGCAGTTAGTTAGACGCCGGCTGTGAAAGAAGGAGTTCCGGGTTCCATCCCCGCCCGAGGCAAATGATATGTGAATCCCAAGAATTAATTATTTAGGGTCAGGGAGTTTGTGGAATGGGAAGTTTCCCGTAATTCCTCATCCACACGACACAAGACTCGTTCTTGGTGTAGGGTCATGACGTATCAGCTCAAGATGTATGTGACTGTCTGAGTTTTTTTTAAATTATATGTATAGGTATGTTCTAACAGTTTTCTTGTCGTAGCGGTGGGAAGTGGAGTATGGAGGTCGCGGGTTCGACACCCACTTTATTTTATATCTGTGTCTGTATATTTTAAAAACGATTAATTTTCTATACATGTTGTTAGGGTTTCCCCCGTAATATGTTTTTAAGTAGATATTAAAAAAGGAATTTTAACTTTGTAACCAATAAGTTGTACTCTGTACTGTACTTGTTTTACTATATCAATAAAGTTCTTTTGTTGTTTGTGTAAAAGTGACAGTTGTTTAAAAAACAAAGACCGAATTCAGTTCCGCAGTAAAAATAATGTAAGATGGTAGTAAGTACCTAAAACATTACTAGAAATGGGAAACAAGGAAAGCTTTCATAGAATATTGTGGGTGTTTGTGAGACCGAACAGTCTCTCGTAGTTCCTGATACCCAAGACACAACACTCGATCTTAGTGTGGTTGTCAGGACTATGTATGTGACTGTCGGGTGTTATTGATATGTTATTTTTGTTGCACTATTAGTATACATAATTCTTCGCTGGCGCCCAGCATTATATTATATTTAGGACTAAGGAGTATTTAAGAGAGGTGTCATTTGTCAAACTGTTTCACACACTGGTAGAAAAATAATAGAGAGTAGAAAAAAATGAGAAAAAAGCGCATTTAAAATTATTGTTTATAATTATTAGAACCTTCCTGTTTAATTCGATTATATTTTGTAACATCCTGATTTATCTGAACATGACATTGTAATCATAATACAGATAAACCGGTTTTGTGGTTAAAACAGGAATAGACGTACATTGTTTGAACTTCCGCGAGTTTGTTTAAATTTCTAATAATACGCGGGTCACGGACGATGTTCGAATATGGGCGAAATGTAAATATTCCTTGTTTTTGGAGCGAGTATTTATGGACGCTATTATATAACTTGCGGCAATAGATTAATATGTTTATAAGGGATACTATGATAGATAAGCCTGTACTAGGCACATGGGAAAATGTGGCACTTTTATATAGTGTTTTTTTTTTACAATAGGCTAGTTTCATACATTTTTATTTTTGTTTATAACGGAAGATTACATTAAGCATAATCATAATCAGAAAGAATTTTTAAAATCCGTTAAGTAATAAGCAAGTTACAAATATATGAAAGTTGGTGGGAGGAGTGATAGAAAAGGATGCAACATGCACGGCGTGACATCATCTTCCATAAGGTGCACACGTGCGAAAGAGACAACGAGTGTCCCCACCGCACTATTAAATGTATTAATATCTCAGTCATTTTACATTCAATTTTGATGCTGTTTTCAAATTCGTTTGTTTTTATAAACGATGCTTTTAAGGAATGATTACTTACTGCTCAAATAAAATCTTGGACACAACCCTATTGCATTTACAAATGGTGGCCGTGGTGGCCTGTTGGTAAACGGACTAGACGCGACTGCCAATATGTTCACGGTGGTCGCGGGTTGGAATCCCAGGGCACACCTCTGACTTTTCGGAGTCATGTGTATTGATAGTCAATCACCACGCACTAAAAATAAAAACCGACTTCAAAACAAAAAACCAAAAATAACAAAATAATAAGTACCACTGCAAAGCAAAAAAATAATATTTACCTATTTCATGGAACTTGTGCTTGTTGATTAATTTGCTTAATGACTTGACTAGCCAACAAATCAAAATATATGCATAACATATTGAAGGCGGGTCGCCTAGTACCAAACATATAGATATTTAAATTAATATAAGGCATAGGTCCCACATCTTTGGTACTTGGCGGCCCGCCTTCAATATGTTATGCATATATTTCGATTTGTTGGCTAGTCAAGTCATTAAGCAAATTAATCAACATGCACGAGTTCCATGAAATAAATATTATTTTTTTGTTTTGCAGTGATACTTATTATTTTGATTTTAATGAAGAAGATTTGGTCCTCACAAGGAATATGTTCTTTCCGATGATAATGAAATCGCTAAAATCGCGTATGTTTACAGTTTTACCACACTTATTGGTATATGTTCCATACTGCTATGCACCGTTCGTCGAATTTCCGTCCCAAGATGTGATAGAAGACGAGCTTATCGTAATGAATTGTTAATTAATTCTAATCTCAGATATTATAGTTAATGATAAAATTAAATCGAAATATTGGCGTGCTACATGAAGCGATTTGTGGGGCGTGCTCTCATGTACAGGGTATATCAAGACTGCTAGGTACTTCTTTACTTTTTGCAAAAATTTTTGGTGCCTTGTGTCTAAAGCTAAAACTACCACCCGGCTTCGTTATCGGTAGCAGATTTGATGTACCCTGTATGGAACTACGTACGTACGTATACGTAGTGGAATACTTTACACTACGTATCAAACAAAAATAAAAGATAATCTAATGCACTAATAAAATAAAAATGAAAAAGCAATGCATACATTTCTAAGCAACAAACCGAGTAGCGTAAGTATCTGCATTAATTCTAGAAGTCAGTTAAAAAAAAGTCTAATTTTAATGATTGCAGGTAACAAGAGCTTCCGAATAGACGACGCGACGTGCGAGTCTAGCCATATAAGCATGGTCATGCGATGTCATCATGCCATGTAACTCGTCATTATACATTGAAGACCACCAGGGCGCTATGGGCGATGACCCTAAATCTAAATATCATATGCCCGAATACTGGAACGCCATTCAAATAATAAGTTGCTCTTAACAGCGCACGGCCCACTTAGCCGGTACATTTAATCGGGATTAACGTAGTTAAGCACCATTTATATTTAAGTTGCGTTCCATTATTTGGGCGATAAAATCATAAAAGTTGATTTTGGTGCATTTTTATTTTATAGAATTTGTTTAGTGTTTCCTCTTTTTTCTGAAGTGCTAAAAATAGGCCTTCCCCCAATCATTTCGTGTTTTCTAGTAAAAAAATAATATTTTTAGTGGCAATGAATTGCCATTTGCCTCATGGTAACCGATACGAACGCTCATGAACAGTAGCATAACCAAGGAACACCATGACTTACAAATCAATGCTTGGCTGGAATGCCAAAACAGGAGTGGTACCGTAAAAGTCGACAACATCGCCCGATTTTTTGATAAAATCTGCTTTATTTCATATTTTTTCTATAACCACCAATATATATTTTTTCTTTATATTTTTTCTATATTAGCTATGTTATATTTAAAATAAATCAATATTTTAAATTTATTTTTTATTATTTTAATGATGGGCAAAGTTATGTGGCGATCAGCTAACATTGCCCATGTTGATATCTGCCAAAATATGACCCATATTATTACACAATTAAAAATGAAATAAGTATAAAAAACAATCTTGGCAGTGGTTTAGAAATAAGATTCTCGTAACAAAAAAATATGGGCAATTTTACCTAGCGATTCTTACTCTTTCCATACAAACTCTGATAAATGGTTAAAAACTCTTAGGGTTGTCACATTACAGTAAATTGATTTTACTTTATATAATTTCTCACATTTTTACTTTTCATAATATTAAATGATGGGAAGTGGTAATTAAATCAAGCATTGCACGCTATAGAAATCTTTTATTTAAATAAATTTAAAATATGCTACAAACAAAATGTCAACTTAAGTTTTGATCTATTTGGCAATCAAAATAAAGTAAATACTTTCTTTTTTTAAGTCGATTAAAATACACCTTTCTGAATTCGATTGATCTTTAAAATAACAGGCGTCGAAACCTTTTTAGATTTTATCAAATTAATTTATCGAGATATTGACAACCCTAGGTACTTTTGATGGGCAATGTTGTCAAGCACAGGTCTGAAAAAGTCAGGGTAAAATTGCCCATCCCGAAATTTAATGACTTTTTAACGATTAGATAACTAAACTATTATTAAAATACTTAATAATTCATATTCTATGGCATACATTAAAATAATTTATCTGCGGTCTCGTCATCATCGCACAATCCACGAATATTTTTCAGACGAAATTGGCCCGCCAAAAGACATACCTTTTTTGACAAGCTCTCACAAGCTACTAAATAAACTCAGGAATAATTGCAATTCACAGTGCTATCACAAATATAATCAACTTTCCTACCAAATAATAAGTGATGCCATAGACCTAAATATTTTTTTCATATTAATGGATTTGTTAAAAAAATGATTTTAGGGCAATGTTAACCTGTGTGGCAAAGTTGTCGACTTTTACGGTAATGCACTGTTTTGTTTTAGTTTTAGTTTGAATTTTACTACTGGACATATTATATAACATCTTATGTCTCAGGATGGCGAGTGCAGTGGAATGCTAAAACATTGCTTTGTAATTAAAGGTGGTTTGCTAAATTGCTACTATTCATGACTGATTGTATCTATCACTTACCATCAGGCGAACGGCATGTTCATCTCGCCATTAATTGCAATAAAAAAGAAAAGAGAAAAGTTTTTATATCACAGCTGAATAAAAAAATGGTTTACTACTCAATACTTATGTACAGAGTAGCGACAGAATAAGTATTCAGTTTATCTATTTGGTCAACTGGCATGGCGCCGTAATCTGAATTTTTAATAAGTTCTCAAGAATTAATTATATAAAGTCGTTAATTAGAAATAATTAATACCTTATTTGGATATTTAGAGCGGTTTAGTTTCACCAAGATAAAATCACAGTTATGTTCCATTACTATCATATTTGGGCGAACTGTCTTGAAACCGTTAATTATAATTTTTATGTACGATGTGTGTATGAAAACTAGTTATTACTAGTTTAAAGTTAATTTGGTGAGAGAAAGTTATTTGCTTGAATTATCTTGATGATAAAGAGCATTACGCTGATAACATTTAAAAAATACTTCAATAAGCATAAATCATTAAATGAATACACCCAACAGTCACATACATAGTCCTGACCCCACACTAAGATCGAGTCTTGTGTCGTGGGTATCAGGAACTACGTGAGACTTTTCGGTCTCACAAACACCCAGACCCGGAAGAAATACCTGTGGATCACACAACTATTTGTCTTGATGTATGGTCGAACCTGCGGCCTCTCGTTTCACAGGCGGCGTCTGGCCAACAGCGCCACGGAAGATGTCATAAATAAATAAAGAATATTATAACAAAAAAAATATATTCAAACACAAATTCAAAATGTCCTATTTATTTAATTCCATAACTATAGCTATAGACTATAGAGGGATCAGGGAGATAGGTGTTTTATGGCATTAAGTACCCGTTTTCCACAGAATAGATAAAACATACATAAACTCACGCCTTATTCCCAGAAGGGGTAGGTCGACGTGCCAGGACATCCACATTTCGCCTTGTATGTTCCGTCCCACGATGTGTTAGGTAGCGAGAAAGCCAAAGGCGGTCATTTTTTAAAATTAATGATTTGGAATGAACATAATCGAGAAAATGAACATATCGAACATGAAAATGCACTTCTAATTTATGTAGATTTATGACACCTAGATAGTTTAAAAGCATGATTAAAGTACATTTCATATGAGTACTTACATACATAAACTCATGCCTTTGTCCCATTAGGGGTAGGCGGAGGTGCCAGTATAGTAGACACCCACATTTCGCCTTGTATGTTTCATCCCATTATGTCCCATTATAGAGGGCGAGCTTATCGCCATATCGTGCACAAATTCCTGATTCTGGGCTGAAAAAGAAAAGAAAAATCCAATATCGCTTTGCCCAACCCGGGATTCGTACCCGAGACCTCAGCTTTTTAACTGTACCCTAGTACAACTACGCCACCGAGGCAGTTAAAACAGCTGTATTTAAAATTCAAATATCACTTTTATAACCAAAAATCGATGCAAGGTTTAAACAAATCATGTACCGCCCACAATGTTTTTTATTAGGGGAGTATGGTTTGCCCATTTGTGACTGACAGACGCGTTCCATTCCTAGTGAGGGACTTTTTGATGCATTGTTTGATCCCTCAAACATCAGTGTTATGACAAGCGCGGAGAAATTTTAATAAGAAAAGCGAGGGTTAAGATAATGTTTTGCTGTTTGATGTGCTACCCTAATATTTAGTTGTGATGGTGCGGTGGTTCAGAACTGTAGGGTATATACTGGGTTTCATTGTCTTGCAAGAGATTTTTGTAGTGATTTTTTTTCTTCCACAATTATTTACATTGCCAACATTAGTGTCAAGACTCAAAAGTGAAAATAATTCCCTATTTTATTAATTATTAGCATAATTGAGAATAATACAGGGGATATCAAACCTACGACCGAACACGAAAACGGGTGGTAGGATTAGTGATTGAAACAAAATGCAACAAAAAAATTGTCACAAACGCGTCAATGTTTTGACGTGACGTCTTAAATTAGGTTGCGGCTGGGAGTCACTTATGAAAAAGTGTAACGCCCGGTAACGTAACGGTGCGCGCGCAGCACTAGAGAATTATTTTTCAGTTTCACCCACTTTTTCCAAAATTGTCCCATAGCCCCCCCCCCCTGCCTTCCCCACCCTTATTCCGAAATAGTGCCTATTAGCCTCCCCACGAAACCTAACGCCCCCCCCCCTCCCCTACCCCACCCCGAAATTTACCTCACCCCCCCAATCCTATCTCGCCAACATAGGTCGTAGACCCACCGAGTTTGGTATCCTCGGAACCGTCTGGTGAGGGCTACAAATTGACCCCCGCCAGAAATCCCAAATTACGCGAAAAATTACCCCCCCAAAAAAAATATTTTACCTCCAAAAAATTAATTTAAGTTAGCCTCCCCACGAAACCTTCCTCCCCCCCCCTCCCTTACCCCCACCCCGAAAATTTACCTCACCCCGCCCCCCAATCCTATCTCGGCCAATATAGATCGTAGACCCACCGAGTTTGGTATCTTTGGAACCGGCTCGGTGAGCTCTACAGATTGGCCCCAACCAAATCCCCCAAATTCCTCCCTCTCTCCCCTAAAATATTTGTCCAGGCATAACTCCGTCATTTCTTAAAGTAAACCCCCCGTGTTTGGAGTCAGAGGAATCGTCTTGACGAGCTCGACAATCGAGAGCAGGGCAAAATACGATTTTTCTTATTGACGTGACAACGTCTTAAATTAGGTTGCGGCTGGAGTCACTTATGAAAAAGTGTAACGCCCGGTAACGTAACGGTGCGCGCGCAGCACTAGAGAATTAGGCGCATTGAATCGGCGCATGCTTGTGTCTCTGTCTTTGTCTTTCTCGAACGTTCTTGGCGTTGGAAAAACAAGAAAGCGTCACAATACAAGTTCACACGTGTGGTTAAAGTATCGTCAGCTGTGTCTGTAGTGAAAATATGGAGTGCTTAGATTCGTCATTACATGTACAATGTTTTAGTAAACAAATATATTTCTATAGTTAAAATTTGTGCAATTCGTATTTTCATTCAATTCCTTGTTCCTATTGTGCAATTTAATTATATTCATATCAATAAATATTCTACCGAGAAAAGACGTTTTTGTGTTGTTTTAAATGTCATCATGTTTAGGTGGTAAAACCATATTTTTAGCAAAATAAATAATTTAAGTACTTGCATACCATAGTCTTGAAAAAGAAATGGTTATTATTTTAGGAAAACAACGTATTTACCGCCGAAATACGACGAAAAAAAATGTAGGTAATATAACTTGAGTGTATTATACAATGAGGTAAATTTCTGTTATTTTAGCGCCATCTATCAACTCAGTGATGCAAGATCAAATTGATGTTTCGTCTTAATATTATAGCCCAAAGAAATTTTTGCCTTTACCATCTATAATCTAATACCACCGAACATTGCTTAACATAACTTATCGCATAAGAAATCGATTATGTTGGGAAAATATCTATAGATTCCGAACGCACGCATAAAAAGATATAAAAACATATTGAATATAACTATGAAGAAAATGGCATAAAATTACAATATTTCATATTTATGGTCATTGTTTCTTCCAATAAGAATTTATGGAACACGAGTAATCTTGTTAAAGCAGTTTGTACGATGCACCGGTATACTCTTACAATAGAAAATGTCATGCATACGTTTATACTGCGTGATTGAGATGTGTAATGGCGAGAACAGAAGCGATATCAGAAAAGAATCATCGAAAATAATAAAAAGCTAACATTAATTAAAATATGCTGTAGTCAGTAGACATCAGTGCTATAATTTATACTGAAGCAAACAAAATCTAAAATGTAAAAATTTCTAAACTTTCTAGATGAATCAATCTATGTTACAGGACATTTTTACTTCCGAAATATCTTCTTTTAAAAATCTTGCAAAGAAACGTGACAATTATTTTTGTCATTTTTTAAATATCGTTGTGTTTGGCTGGTGAATCCATAGTTTTTGTTGAAATAATAATTTAAGCCCTTGCGTACCATAAGTAGCGTTTTTAGAATTAAAAAGGTGTACACTATCACTTTAAAAAAAACTATGTATTTACCACCCAAATAGAACGATAGGAAAAGTATAACAAAAATAGCCGCTTTTTTGCATAATTTTTATTTGCATTGTGTCCGAAGTCAATAAAACTACCACCCGGTTTCGTTTTCGGTAGCAATGTTGATACACCGTATATATTTTTAAAATTTTATTCATAGTTCCAAAATTAGCCACACGTCAACAGAAGATGGATGAAGTGTTTAAGGTACTTGGTAGATTAAAGTTTATGTCGTTAAGAAACCTATCATTACATATGTAAGTGCTTACTATACCTATCTATTCTTTTATAAGCCTATGTCACTTTTAACAACAACAGTACACTAACCAGCATTTCTCAACGCCTAGTCCAGTATGCCATAACTTATTAACATATTATTGAATATTGCACAACGTATCGTCTATTTCGAAAGGCATGCCATCTTTGAATTACCTTCTCATTTTACCTGACTGCCACAAAGAACGTCAGTGTTTGTTTGATAAAAATGTTATGGCATTTCGGATTATGCATTTTATATTGGTAATGTTACTGGATACGAATAGTTTCAAATATTTTTTATGGAAACTATATTTTATTAACGTAAGAAGAAAATGGAAATAATAATAATTAATTTTTATTTCATTTTATAATGGTTTCTTAGATTTATGCGAATGTTACAAATTATTAAAATAAAACTAATATTTACGATTTTTTTCGCAGATTTCGCTTAACTTTTACATTTTATATAACATCCTGACGCGACGTTTCAATTACTTTGCAGCTTTCGTGGTTACAAATTGAATTTGATTTCATTTTATTAGTAAGAAGTCTGGAAATACAGTCCCTTGAAAAATAATAAGCCACATTTTTAGGAATGGGTAAGAATCTTTCATATCTTGTCTCGTTTCAACTCCCTCATATACTAATTACTCGAAACTATTATAAAGGATACAGTTACGATTTCGCATATAATTTTATTTTGGATACCCGATAGTGTTGGTTCGGGCACGTTGCTCCCAGATTAACTGTACCTACTATAGTTAAAATAAATTTTGAAAGTAACGAAACAAAACATAAGAAATCCTTAGAATATTCAAAACAAAATAAAGGCAATTAATAGAATTGCCTTCACAGAATCTATATATTTTTTTCAATTTTGCCCAAATGTCTATGTTCTCAATAGATTGGGTAGGTACTTCTCCAATATAGGTAAAACAATAAATAAAATATGAGATTTAACTGGTTTATATATTACTGGAAAAACCCATCACTTCTATTGCACGGATCGCCACAATAAGTTGTCAATTGTCAGTTTTAAAAAAGACGTTACGTTATACGCAACATTTTAGTAACGTTTCGTTCCACTCAAGAGTTTAACATTTAACTAGACAGCGGATAAACCGTTAACCCTTTACTTTCTAGTTAGCGTTGCATAATGCGTTTTATTATAAGCAAACACAATAAACGTGAACAATAAACAAACAGATTAGTGGCTTTAAATAACTGTAAATTATTCACATTATTGGTTTTAACATTAACGTCTTTTACTTTGGTTTGTTTATGCACTTCTTGGTTTTCTGTGTGTTACTAATAGAGAAAAGTGAATTTTCATAAGTAGATTTTTGAGCCGTGGGTAAAATAATTATGAGACTTTTCAATTCTACAACTTAATAAGTGAACAAGCACCGCATCTGTCTGTCTGTCTGGATAAAGGAGAAGCAGTTGTGTGTTTCAATTCCCTTGCATAATGTTGTTGACGAACAAAGAATGTTATAAAATCAATACTGGGAAAGTGAAGTAGGGCTGTTTGATACATTTCCTTTACCTTTGCTTTTTTATTACATGTGTAATTAAATTCTATATTAGGACTATATGGCCTAACCACTCTCAATCGTACTGTCGATTGTAGAGGAGGCCCGTGCCCTGCAGTGGGACGTATATGGGCTGATACAGTATACAATTAAATTCAACTATAGTTATTATTTAAAATCACGCTTTCATTTGAGTTGGAGCGGATAGCGTTACATGTTTTGTAAATTTATAGACTTTTAGAAGCTAATGCAGCACATTCATATTTCTATTTAAATTTCTCAATAAATAATAGGTACATCGACCATCCAGTCTCTTGTTTTTTTTTTAAATAACTTATTGTTATATCCCGGCATCTCATTAACTATATATTGCTAATAACCATATCACATGTGGTTTCGCTGACCCATTTCTGTTGAGGTTTACGCAAAGTTCACATGTATCAGTATGTGTGTCAAGCGATCCACAATGATATAAATTTGGTACGCATCTGTCATAAAATGATTTTTATGTTTGTTACGCTAATGTGGTCGAGTGGATAGATCGTGTGGGAGATATAGTAAGTTTTGTTTTTTATTCTCGAATGAAGGCAGGTGTAGCTTCCGACATCTGTCGTCAAACAAGGACTTATTTAAGGTAGCAGGAAACAGATGCAAGTCGTATTTACCAAGTCGTTGTGGGAATCTTTTCGGAAGACCTATGTTCAATAGCTGCAGATGTGGGACGTAAATGTTTAAATGCACTGTTGTGTTTCGGATTGAAGGACATTGTAGCCAGAGTAACTACTGGACATATTGAGACTTAACATCTTGTGTCTCTGGATGGCGAGCGCAGTGGAATGCCAAGCATTGCTTTGTAAATCAAGGTGTTGTTTGGTTTTGCTACTGTTCATGAGCGGTCGCATCGTTTACCATCAGGCGTACGGCATGCTCGTCTCGCCATTCAATGCAATAAAAAAAAAAAAAAACACCACAACTGAAGTGGGATTGGGCAGGTCATGTGACTCGAATGCGTCCGGATCGGTGAGCTAAAACAGTGATCCAACGCGTACCTGACGGTCGACGACATCGCGAAAGACTGAAAAATGCTAGCGTGACGACCTGGAAGCTCTCGAGCTCATGTGGCCGGAAATTGCTTGAAACCGCGATTTGTGGAAGAGGAGGAACGAGATCTTTGCCCACTCGTGGGCTGATAAAGATTGAACAAAATATTCAATAGTGGATTTTTTTGGTTGAAGATATTTATGTATCTACTGGGATTGTCCCGCCTTCACTCCCGTCACTTCGACTCCTGTAAGATCATTGAAGATCAGCGAGCCACCGGGAATGCGTAACTTGTCTTTAAGCCACAACAAAATCACTCAAATATAATATGTACCTACGTAAAGAGGGATTGTAAACGGCGCATCAATATGGTCACCATCGCCTATGAAAAGTTAAAAAGTACAATTCAAGTTAGAGACTTTCACATCCATACAAGCTTAAAAGCTGTTTCAGGAATTTTCTAACATGTATTTATTCCATGACAAAGATAATCCAATAGTAAAAAGAATAGGAAAAAACATGTTTTTATAATATTACTAGCGGCCCGGCCCGGCTTCGCCCGGGTACAGATACGATTCCAGTCCATATTTTATTTCAACTCAACATGATTGCCGTTCTCGATAATGCTTATCCAATCCCGTCCTGTATTCTTCTGTCTCCTTATATCAACCTTATACCCGTATTCTATTCCATCCCATCTCTCTAGGATGAAAATCGAAATTTATTTTTTAATTTATTAATTTTGCTACGGGTATATTATTAAACTGTTACTACTCCGGCGAGATTTATTGAAATCAAAAGATTAATTTTATATTTAAAATACACATCGGATTATATCTACTACTAAAATATGCTTACAATGCGCTTACAAAGGGCGAAAAAGGAATACTCAAATTTGAATACGGCTTATTTTTTGATTGGTAGTTTATATTGACAATCCTTGCATTATGTATAAAATAAGTATAGCTTTTTTTGCGATTACATTCGCGTTGAATAGTTTTTTTTATACTTATTTTGCAATTTATACACAGATAAAACATTGTGGTTTACTACGAATAGTATAATGTGAATAAAAAAGTTCAAGATGGCCGTCAAGTACCCATTCAATTTCTACGTAATTTCTTTAAGGGTGCCCTCGTCAAAACAAAATAAGGGCCACCTAATTTTTTGCAGTTTGAGAAAGATTTTTGGTACCCCGTGTTTTCGAATGAGTTTTTTTGTGGTCTTAAGTGCTTGAGTTAACGACGACGGTCAGGTATAGCCGATATTGCTGTTAAGTGTGCAGTTAAAACGCTTTTTGAACAATATGTTCTTAAGTGGTAAGATTCACAAAATTTTGGAGCTTAACGTTAGATCTAGAGTTGTGTTATAACAGGTCAAACTCAATATCTGTTCCTCCTGTTACTGTTCCTTCCAAATCACAGTTCCTAATAACTGTTCTTAAATAACAGCCTGTTATTTTTATATCATTTTGTATGTATGATTTCTTCTAGCGCTGCATATTGTATTTGTCAAATAAAATACTAGGTGCTTCTCGTTCTAGCAAAGGCCTATTCAGATGGTGTGAGGGAGACGGAACGTTATAACAAGTAACACGACCTAATTCAAGAAATATTTTTTAAAGACGATTTGTTCGTACATGACTGCCAACTGCTTTTTTTCGCATAAATACTAGGTGTGTCTCGTTTTAACAAGTGACATTCGTGTGTACATTTAAAAGAGACGGGTGATGAGAACAGTTTTGTTAATACCAACTGTTATATTTTTAAGAACAGATTAGGCCTGAGGAACAGATATTTGTTAACAGTGAGAACAACTGTTATCTGTGATTTGCTTCTACCTGTTCTTTTGAACTGTTACGATAAATACGCATCACCCCTAGTTAGATCAGTTTAGCGTCAATCTACTGACTGCTGCGGTTGTTTTTGATAGTTTTACGTATAGTTCGTTTATTTATCTGTAAAATGCCTCAAATTCGTTGCCATATGGACTCTAATACTGCGTCTAGAGCCGTAACGATGATCGCAGCTGGTAATTCTCAGCGTTCCGTGGCTTTATAGCTAGGATATTCACGTAGAGCTGTCCAAAACCTTTGGAACCGGTATCAAGAGACGGGCAGTATATCACGGCGTCGTGGCTCAGGAAGAGTTCGTACTACCAGCGCCCAAGAAGATCGTTATGTGCGACTTTGTGCACGTCGGGAGTGGAATATTACAGCTCGCGCTCTACAAAATCGTCTACACCGGACTACGGGTACTCTTGTCAGCGACCAAACAATAAGAAATCGTTTGCACGAAGACCACCAATATGCAAAAGGCCAGCAGCCCGGGCAAAACTGACCCAAGCTCACCGTGCAAGCCGTTTAAGATTTGCACGTCAACATTTGGAATGGGGTATGTAAACCAATGGCGTAACGTGCTCTTCACGGATGAGTGTAAACTGAAGTTTTTTAGTGATGATAGACGTGGACGAGTATGGAGAAGAAGTGGAGAACGTTTTTTAGATGTTTGTATTCATGAACGTGATAGATTTGGTGGACCCAATATGATCTGGGCCGGTATTAGCTTACAAGGTAAAACTGACCTTGTTTTTCTGAACGAGGGTACTGTAACAGCACAAAGTTACATCGATCGAGTAGTCAGACCTCATATCATTCCATTTTCGCAATCAGCGTCTGAAAGTTTCATCCTGATGCAGGACAATGCTCGACCGCACACAGCGCGAGCAACTTTGGCAGTCCTAGACGAAGCCAATATCTAGGTTTTGGCGTGGCCTGCTAATAGTCCTGACCTAAATCCAATTGAACAACTCTGGGATCAACTCAAACGACGGGTTAGGGCAGCTCAAGAAGATGTGCATAATCAACAGCAGCTAATAACATTATTAAAAAGTTGTTGGGAAGAAATCTCTGATGACATTGTCAAAAATCTTGTGGAGAGCATGCCTTCAAGGCTCCAAGAATACATTTCAAAAAGAGGGGGACATACCCGATATTAGAATGTAAAAAAAAACGATTGTTATTTACCTTTATGTTCAAATTTTAATACTAATGTTACGACAGAATTTCAAAAAAATTGTAAAAAATATAAAATGTTATAAAAACAATTAGATTTCATTTAATTTAATTCAAAATAATTTTATTTAAGAAACAATAGTTTGTTTTATTATAAATAGACTATTTCTAACCTTGAATCCTGCTTAAAATGAATTAATGTCGAAAAATATTGGTGGCCCTTATTTTGTTTTGACGAGTATAATATATCCGTTTGGAGACCAATTGGACCAACAACAAAAAAGTTTAAAATGGCGGCCACATATTTGGAATCGGAGTCCAAATTAAGGTTATTCGAACTAAGGGTACTTCAGGTATCGATTTCCAGACCCATCGGATCAATAACAAAATAGTTCAAAATGACGGCCACAATTTCAATTCTGACTCCGAATTTAGGTTATTCGGAAAAAGGGTGGCTCAGATATCAATTTCGAGACCAATGGTGTCAATAACAATCGTATCAATAATAAGCGTAAATGGTGGAGTCACTGTTTTGTACATACATGAAAAATGACTGATCGGTGCCGCAGTTGTAATTCAGTACGATTACAACGCTGAGGTGTCGGGTTCGAATCCTGGATCGGGCAAAGTATTATGGGACTTTTCTAGTGATCATCCTCATCATCAGCCCGGAATTAGTAATTTGAGCCGGATATAGCGATAGGTTGGCCCCCTATCACATCGTGGACACATGTGGATGTCCTGATTGCACCACTGCCTACCCCTTCTGGGAAAAAGGCGTGAGTTATTGTATTTAAATAATATACGGGGTACTTGCCCTAAACGCATTGGAATTATTATTTTTCCTATTTATATCAAACCTGCATTAAATTTTATTTGCCATTGCGCCATGGGATCTGAATATCGCAACGCTACAGCCGCTTGCAATATAGAGTATAAACAATATTTTTTTACGATGCCATTAGTCTTAAGTGATTGAGTTTATGTTTATCGCATGCAATGCGATTGAGAAATAGCCCTTAGGAAATGTAATAGTTGCAGCTACATGCAATTCTAGAGACATTATTATCCTTTTGATGATTTGAAATTGTTTATTGTGAAATGCCTGAAGGTATGGATATGAGAGCGATAAAAGATTGTCTTTTTAGATGCGTAGTCCAGCAATGGACATTTATAATGTGATAATATAAGAAGTTATACTTTCTTTTCCTTCTCATATATAAATCCCATGGTCTAGCAGAAATTGCCTCAATAAAATAAAAAGTAAATAAAATAGATAAGTTATACATTTTTAACCGACTTCAAAAAGGAGGAGGTTCTCAATTCGACTGTATGTTGCTTTTTTATGTTTGTTACCTCGTTTCTCTGTACTGTGTGAACCGATTTCGACCATTCTTTCTTTGATTGAAAGCTGGTGCTTGTCATTTGGTCCCATAAAAATATGGTAAAAATCTGATCATGAATCGGACATGGAGAGGGGAACTCCTTAAAATTAAGTAGGATTCCAATGGTTCTTTTTGCATTAGGTTCATTATAAAAGTTAAGTTACAGTGAGAGAGGGAAAAAGGGGTGAGAGTGATGGGGGTAGGTGATAAAATCAAAATACACGTAAATTCTAATATCTTCGCAACCGATAACACTAAAATTAACCGATTTTAGTGATTTCTTTTTCATTGAAAATAATGTATTGACAAGTTGATCTCAGATATAAAAAGATAAAAATAACTAAAATTTTTAGTTAAAAAATAAAAACCGACTTCAAAACAAAAAACCACTAAATACCAAAAAATTACAAAATAATAAGTGTCACTGCAAAGCAAAAAAATAATATTTCTTTCATGGAACTTGTGCTTGTTGATTAATTTGCTTAATGACTTGACTAGCCAACAAATCAAAATATATGCATAACATATTGAAGGCGGGCCGCCAAGTACCAAACATCTAGGACCTATGCCTTATATTAATTTAAATATCTATATGTTTGGTAGTGGGTGGTACTGCAGTGGTACTTATTATTTTGTAATTTTTTGGTTTTAAGCGGGTTTTTGTTTTGAAGTCGGTTTTTTGCAGGTAGCGATAGCCTTATTAATCCATATTTTAAATAAGGAGAGAAAAATTGGTCACCTAAGTTGGTCACAGAGAAAGCTACATACCGATATTAAATGGCATAGTGGAATAAAGAAAAGCCTTACGATCGTAGAGTTAAAGAATCCACCAATAGGATTTATTTGGCGATGATTTGTTACTAAAATATTTAATCTAACATTAAATTTAATCACACATGAATAAAAAAAGCAAAAGGAAAGGAAATGTATCAAACAGCCTACTTCACTTTCCCAGGGTTGATACTTGATATAGTCACATTCTTTGTTCGTCATAATTATATTAATTATGCAAAGGAATTGAAACACACAGTCATGTCTACTTCACCCGGCATTTCGTGACAAACAGCACTAGGATTGTAAAATATAGTTTGTTTAAGGCTGTAACCCCACACCGGGTCAGTGCGATGTCCGATACTATTAACTGCTATAGGTTTTAAACACGCACAACTGACTTGGAATATCGGTTTGCGAATTTAATTGCTATTTTGTACGTAATGGATTTTTTAAATTTTACGTTCACTTAATTTAGTAATACATGAAAATTTGGACTGAAAATGTACCTACATTGAAATATAGTAAGATGTATAACTTGTGTTTGTTTTCTTTTATTGAGATACTGGCCATATTTTGGCGATTAATTAAAATATGACGAGAGACTTGCCGCCTATGGGACGCTAATAATCTCAGTATTTATTTATTTATTAAATTTCATATACAAAAGTATACAAGGCGGTCTTAATACATGTGGCATTATGGCACAGTTGGTTAAACGCCGCCTGTGAAACGAGAGGCCGCGGGTTCGATCCTCGCACCGAGAGAATGTTTGTGCGGCCCACAAATATTTCTTTCTGGGTGTTTGTGAGACCACAAAAATCTCGTAGTTGCTGATACCCACGACATAGACTCGATCTTAGTGTGGGGTCAGCACTATGTATGTGACTGTTGGGTGTTATTAATTTATTATTATTATTTATTATCTCCCAATTGATCTTTAGGTGATGCAGAGATGAGTAGATGTACGAATAATAATTAACAGAAAAGGAGAAAAAAAACTAGATAAATACAGGATATATCAAGACTGCTATCGAAACGAAGCCGGGTGGTAGTTTAAGCGACTTCAGACACAATGCAACAGAAAAAGTTGCAGAAAAAAAGCGACAATTTTTTTTTGTTATTTTTTTCCTTTGACCATATTTAGGTGGTAAATACATTTTTTTCTAAAATAATAGTGTATACCCTTTTATTTTTAAATATTCTAAGGTAGAAAAGTGTTTAAAATATTATTTTAGCAAAAACTATGGATTTACCACCCAAAAATGACGATATTTAAAAATCATAAAAAATAACTGTCGCGTTTCTTTGCGAAATTTTTAGTTGCATTGTGTTTGTAGTCACTAAAACTACCACCCGGCTTCGTTTTCGGTAGCAGTCTTGAGATACCCGGTATATAGGTAATTAGAATTATATATTAGCAATAGAATTTTTTTTTTTCAATTAATGGCGAGACGAGCATGCCGTTCGCCTGATGGTAAGCGATACGACCGCTCATGAACAGTAGCAAAAAAGAAGACGTCCAGTAGTCACTCTGACTACAATGTTCTTTAATCCGAAACACAACAGTTCATTTAGACTGCTGTTTGGCAGCAGCAATATACGTTGCAGTGGTACCCACTTAGGTGGCCTCTCACACGTGAGAGACCTACCACTAGTTACAATATAATTATTAAACATATACTTGCATATATATTACATTTTACGGGCACACGAGTGGCTTTTCTGTCTACCCCATAGTGAGTCGTCTTATCAATATTTTTTACTACAAAACTGAATGAATACCGTTACTCGATAGTACTAGTACAGTGCTAAATAAGCTAATATTCTTCGAGATTTACCACGCTACAATCAAAACGCAGAGGTGCAATTAATGCTCGTTACTAACAATTACCGCGGTTAGATCGAATTTGTGGCTGTTATTACTTTTATGCGCTGGCAATGGTACATTTTCCTATATTTACGATGGCAAAGCAAGAACTGGTGCATTTGATGGTATTTTTGCTGCCCGTATGAAAGTAAGCGATCTCCACCGCTCATGGACCTTTGCAGTGCAGAGGTCTAACACATCCAGGTCGCTTCCTTAGTGGTATTTATATGGAAAGTCAACTTAATTTAACATAACATATCTCCAATGGCAGTTGATTGGTTTCATAGTTACCTGTATGGACGCCGGCAACGCATCAGTGTGGAGGAAAGCTTTTCCTCCTGGGTCCCTGTATCTGCTGGCGTTCCTCAGGGCGGCGTGCTATCTCCTCTTCTCTTTGCTCTCTTTATTAACTCTATAACTAATCAACTTCAATCTTCCTACCACCTCTACGCTGATGATCTCCAGATTTACGCTCAGGCTACTTTAGACAAGATGGTTGACGCGATTGCAGCAATAAACATTGATATCCAACACATCTGTCAATGGAGTAAAGCTCACGGCTTGAAGATATCCCTCGAAAATCCAGATCATTGTTGTTGGCAGCCCCAGGATGTCCTCAAAGCTAGATTGGACTAAACTTCCTACTGTCTTTTGTGATGGTATCACCATCCCTATACAACGACTCCGTTCGCAATCTAGGTCTACTTATAGACAAGTCCTTCACTTGGGGTCCTCAGCTTCGAGAATTAAGTCGAAGGCTGTTTGCTTCAGCAAGGTCCTTGCGAAGGTTAAGCAATTTTCTACCCGTTGCCACGAAAATTTCGCTTGCGCAAACACTCCTACTCCCCATCCTTGATTATGCCGATGTCAGCTATCTTGATCTCACCGAAGACCAACTTAATAAACTTGAGCGTCTCCAAAATTTTTGCATAAGGTTCATATTTGGTTTACGCAAATATGTTTCTGAGTTTCGTCTTAAACTCAAGTGGTTACCCATACGGCTTCGTCGGAATACTCACACTCTTTCACTTTTATACAATATATTATTTAACCCTCTCACCCCCTCTTATCTCAAAGACGGTTTTATATTTCTTCATGATTCCCATGAAAGATCCCTGAGGTCGTCGGAGAACATGAAACTGAGAATGCCCGTACACACCACGACATTTATGGACAAATCATTCTCCGTACTAGCTGTTCGATTGTGGAACTCATTTCCAGATGTCGTGAGACGGGCTAGAACATTGTCATCTTTTAAGTCACTAGTCAAGGAACACTATCTCTCTCACTGAATTTACACATTAATGTGCTTCTACTATTTCCATTAGCATTTATTATGTATATATTTATTATATTTATGTTTATTTTGTATATGTATATATGTTGTACATATTTATATGAATGTTTTACTTTTATTTTGTGTTTTTAATTTGTTTATTTGTTGGTATATACTGTTTTTTTTTTTATACACCTTAGACTGCCCTTTCTCTCTCCTGTGTCTTATCTCCATCCAAAGGTTGCCTGGAAGAGATTACCTAGTGCAATAAGGCTGCCGATTGTACTTATTTTAATATTGTTTTAATTTCTATTGTATTTTTTTTTCTGGTGTACAATAAAGTTTATAAATAAATAAATAATTGTATTGTTAGTTGTCTGGTTAAAATGGATAAAGCAACACTATCATATTCGGTTAGGACGAAAATCTTTAGAACATTAGAGCATTAACTTTACTATTTGATAAAATTTTTATATTTTTTCGCTAAGCAAATATATACAAATATACAAAATATCACGTCTCACACCAGTATGTTAGCCAGAACCGACACCAGAGACGAAATAAAACAAGTGATTATTAAATATGAAACATTACACTTGAAAGATGAAAAAAAAGAAATTGCGTGGTGGGCTGTTGGTAAACGGACTACGGCTGCCAACATATTTACGGTGGTCGCGGGCTCGAATCCCAGGGCACACCTCTGACTTTTCGGAGACAAACATCGTAAAGGAAAACATCGTGAGGAAACCTCATCATCATCATCATCATCATATCAGCCACAGGAAGTCCACTGCTGAACATAGGCCTCCCCCAAGGATTTCCACAATGACCTGTTGGAAGCGGCCTGCATCCAGCGACTTCCTGCGACCTTAGTCAGATCGTCCGTCCACCTTGTAGGCGGGTGTCCAACATTTCGCTTGCCTGTACGTGGCCTCCACTCGAGAACCTTTCGGCCCCAACGGCCATCGGTTCTACGAGCTATGTGCCCGGTCCACTGCCACTTCAACTTGCCAATCCTATGGGCTATGTCAGTAACCTTGACTAACTTGTTAACGGAGGAAACCTGCATACCATAGCGATTTATAAAAATTTCTATGGTATGTAAGTCCGCCAACCCGCACTAGGCCAGCGTGGTGGACTATATGGCCTAACCACTCTCAATCGTACTCTCGATTGTAGAGTAGGCCCGTGCCCTGCAGTGGGACGTATATGGGCTGATACGATACACTTGAAAGATCATAATTTCCAAACTGATCTATCCCAGATTTTTAAGAGACGTGATGCATGCATGTCTCACTATTTCAGGTTTAAAACCATCGATAATTGCAATGGAAGTAATAATGTTACAAGTAAGAAAGATTTTGGGTTTTTCAGTTTTGTAGGGAAATGTATTTGTAAAACTGTTTAAATTTAAAAAAAAATAGTCATCCGCTTAGTGACTGTTACAATTTAACTATCCTTAAACCAAATCCGCAAGAAAATCTGTACAGACAATTATTTTTAATGCCTCCAAATAGACGGAAAAAACAATTTACAATGTTAGAAATAAACGTTTCTGTTGTCAATAACCCAATTATAAAGTAAAATGGAAATTACACATTAGTTATTTAAATGAAAACCATTTACTGAATCTTCATAAACATTGAATCCACTTGGAAAATGTATAGAAACAGACAATTCAAATAAATTAGCAAGTACATGATCTTCAAATACTTGTGAAGTCAAAGTGGGAGATATTATCAGTTCCCGTGTTTTATATTCCCGTTTGCACTTAACGTGGAATGGGAAAAAAACGAAAGTAAGATTTATCTCGAAGCGCTATCGGACAAATCGCGTAGAACTCAATGCTGCTGAGTTTCTCAATATTTTGCAAAGCCCTTTTCACAATCTGATAAATACCCAATTAAAATATTCATTAACGAAACATTAGATATTTATAAAAAATAGCCCATATTCTTAAATACTAATCTATTGTTTTTCTGGGAAAACTAATAAAACATATCACTACATAGTATATAACAAAGTAGCTTTTTCTGTCCCTTGTCCCTTTGTCCCTTTGTATGCTTAAATCTTTAAAACTACGCAATGGATTTTGATGCAGTTTTTTTTAATAGATAGAGTGATTCAAGAGGAAGGTTTATGTATGATACGTACATATTATTGTACAAAAATATATTTGTACCCGCGCGAAGCTGGGCCGGGCCGCTAGTTTAAAATAAATAGCGACTAGCGTTCTATCACAAATTGTTAATTCAACTGTTTCCCAACCTTTTGCGAAAGCCCACCCGTGATCGCAGAATGTTATTAAGGGAAATGTGTGTTTATCTAAGCAATAAACTCGCATTAGGAACATTTAGAGATAATTTTACAGATATTAAGAAGCAAAAGTTAACATAGATTGTAAATTGTAAGATTAAAACATTTCAAGCGATTTTAACGCGGAAATGGTAGACGCGAAAAGTGGTAAATATGAAAGATTTTTAAAGGTCCGTTATGTTTATATCCGTTTTATATGATAACTAGCGGCCCGGCCCAGCTTCGCCCGGGTGCAAATAGATTTCTGTACAATAATATGTACGTATTATTATTATACATATAAACCTTCCTATATAAGCACGCTCGCAAGCACTACGTCCCGCTATTTAAATCTGTAATATCTTCGAAAATATTCATTTAAATCTTGTGCTGTAAAGGACCATACCGCAAAAAGTCGATCCATTTATTTAAAACGTAAAGATTTTTAATATTGATATGGTAATAACTAACGTAATAACTTTATATAGAAGGTCCCTTAAGGACTAAATCAATTAATCGACTTGGTATTACATGCATCTCACAACTTTTTGCGGTAGAAAACCTGAGCTGCGAGACTTGGATTTTTTTTACAGGATGTTTTTGATGGGATCTCACGTCTTTTTGTAGAGTCCTACTTTTTTCCTTTTCGGTACTTCTTGCTTCTAGAATATCACTAACGATTTTCTTAAAGCCTCTGTCATGGATTTTTCTTATTTTTGTAGGTATCTATTTATCACAAATATAGCGATTTGATTATTAATGTTCTTTCTTTCATTGTAATTGATATTTTCGAGTAATTTAATCTATTTATTTGCAAGTTTTCTTCGTCATGTTTTTCTAGAGGAATGTTGTACAGTTTCATGGGCTGAATACACCATTTCCCTCTCTATATCCCCTCCTGTTATGCCTCATTTATATAGATATCTATCTACAACTATTATTCCATTATATACGGGTACAATGATTCATTAACTGCAAATGTAACTTTGTAATCCTATACATTTATATAGGATTACAAAGTTATTCACGTAGTTGGTCTATCTAGAAAACTAGACACAAATTATGAAATGTTTGAATTTTTCCTTACTTTAGACACTAAACACTAATTATATTCTAAATTTGAAGGTTCTATGTCTGCTAGAAGTGCCTTAGACTTTTGATGATCGGTCAGTCAGTCAGTGAGTGACAAAATTAAGAAAGTTTGACTAGTTATAATTCTTAAACTACTGGTTCAAATTGAATGAAATTTTAAATATACCGTGATTACACAATGCCTGCTTAGTAACTGAAAATTCAGGCTTCATGCTTTAGCCACAACGAAGTTATAGGGGTTGAAAATGGTCTGAATTGCTTCGAGAAAAGGATGTTACGGCCTATAGCTCGACTTGGAGGGGGCTCGGCCGCGCCCCCAGATATAGATCTATATTAAATCAACTATGTATTTAAGCTATTTAATTGGATAAGGATAAATGCTGTATTGGTTAAAATCGCTTCGAAAATTAGCCATTATTTTTCGTAAAAAGTAAATGACAAAAAAATGTTATTGTGGGATATCCATAATAGAGAGACATATACCATCGCGGAGTTTTCTGTAGACCTTTTCAATGTTAACAAATATATAGTACATTATTTTGATAAATCTCGTAGGGTTCAGCCTGCGTTTGCAATGTAAGCGGAAAAAAATGATAATTAACGACATCACATTAGAAACCTCAAAAATAACAATATTTCTACACTACTTAATGGATGTTATTATACATGTAAACCTTTCTATTGAATCACTCTATCTATTAAAAAAAAACCGCATCAAAATCCGTTGCGTAGTTTTAAAGATTTAAGCAAACAAGGGGAAATAGGAACAGAAAAAGCTACTTTGTTTTATACTATGTAGTGATATGAATTTTACCACGTCCAATATTAATCAAAAATATCCGATGGTTTAGTAGCTATAAGATAGAGTCTCAAAATATTTGTGTGATTTTTAATCGATGAGATTTGATTAATTTTAATATCTTCCGAGGAAGATTATAATGATTTTCAATTTCAGCTACAAGAAGTTCTAGGTTTATTTTGAATTGTACTCTAAAAGCATAATACATTAAATCGCTTATTTAGCTCTGCCTACTATTCCAAGTTGTGTTATATCTTATTTACTAAAGCAACAAGATTTTATCAAGTAATTATCGTTTTAAGTAATAGTTACGTAATTTGAGTTATGCCTGCGACAAGTACCACTAATTGGTGTATAACAACTTCCGCGATGTTAGATAATTTCCTTTGGATACATTTTATTTATTTATACGTTAAGTGTAAAATATTTTGTAACGGACTAGACGCGGCTGTCAACATATTCATGGTGGTCACGGGTTCGAATCCCAGGGTGCCCTTCTCTGACTTTTCGGAGTCATGTATAAATTGATAGTCAATCATCACGCAGTATAACGGTGAAGGAAAACATCGTGAGAACCTGCATATTATAGTAATTTTAATAATTAATAATTTCTATGGTATACCGGGTATCTCAAGACTGCTACCGAAAACGAAGCCGGGTGGTAGTTTTAGTGGCTACAAAAACAATGCAATTAAAAATTTCGCCTAGAAACGCGACAGTTATTTTTTATGATTTTTTAAATATCGTCATTTTTGGGTGGTAAATCCATAGTTTTTGCTAAAATAATAATTTAAACTCTTTATACCTTAGAATATTTATAAATAAAAGGGTATATACTATTATTTTAGGAAAAAATGTATTTACCACCCAAATATGGCCATAGGAAAAAAATAACAAAAAAAAATTGTCGCTTTTTTTTGCAACTTTTTCTGTTGCATTGTGTCTGAAGTCGCTTAAACTACCACCCGGCTTCGTTTTCGGTAGCAGTCTTGATATACCCTGTATAAAGTCCGCCAACCCGCTGTAGGCCAGAGTGGTGGACTATACCGGGTATCTCAAGACTGCTACCGAAAACGAAACCGGGTGGTAGTTTTAGTGGCTACAAATACAATGCAATTAAAAATTTCGCCTAGAAACGCGACAATTTTTTTTTATGATTTTTTAAATGTCGTCATTTTTGGGTGGTAAATCCATAGTTTTTGCTAAAATAATAATTTAAACTCTTTTATACCTTAGAGTATTTATAAATAAAAGGGTATATACTATTATTTTAGGAAAAAATGTATTTACCACCCAAATATGGCCATAGGAAAAAAATTAAAAAAAAAAATTGTCGCTTTTTTTTGCAACTTTTTCTGTTGCATTGTGTCTGAAGTCGCTTAAACTACCACCCGGCTTCGTTTTCGGTAGCAGTCTTGATATACCCTGTATAGCCTAACCACTTTTAATTATACTCTCGATTGTAGAGGAAGCTCGTGCCCTGCAGTGGGACGTATGATACAATAAAATATTGACCGATGTTACATTACATAAAAATTAAACGTATAAAAGTGGATTCAAGGCGTCATACAATTTTTTTGCAAAATATTAGAGTTTTGTTTAATACACTAAAGGGTTACTGTACGTAACAGTACAATTATTTAGCACCTCACGTTTCTAATATTGTCACATCGACGCGACGGTCTAATGAAAAGGAATGTCGAGATTGGATATAAACAGTAGTAAGAATTGAATATTTTAATATTGGTTTAATAAAATCTATTCATGCATCAACGCACCTTAATAATTGGATGGAATTAAAATATATTATGTGGGAATCTTTATCCAATAGCGGGACGTAATAATTTTGTGTACTGGCATGAAAGTGGCTATATTGCACCATAGACAACATATACCTATTATCTTGCCTATACGATTTCGCTGGCTTCTTAAAATATGGATATACACAAAATGAAACCAAAAGGCCAAATCTTGGGTCATAAATAAATATTAACTATTATATACACTATACAGTGGTCACCCTTTGTACAGATATTATTAACATCAGCCATTACAACATTAGCTCTAAAACCAAAGTTAATTTAAAGAGGGCGTTGAAACTTTGACAAGCGGTGTCTATCAACATGCCTCCCCTTGTAGGCGTGCTTAGTCACGACAAAATTTATGTCGCCCTCTAGAGCTACACTCGGTACTGCTTAGTTTATTTTTACAACGTAGTATTTTATGCAGAGGATCGCAGGGGTAAGGCCAGGTTTAAAAGGTGCTTGAATATTCAATGTAAAATGCTTTCTTCAGGTACAACGGGTCTTTCAATATTATTGTCTTTTTGGTGTTACTTGTATAAGTACACACATTGACACTAACAAGTAACAACATCCTTTCTAACACTACCATTTATGGTATGAATATATTTGTTAGAAAGGATGTTGTTACTTGTTAGTGTCACAGAACACTATCGTAGAATTGAAAAATGGATGAGCTAGTTCTAGACCTACAAAAGTCAAAATAATTTTTAAAGTTTTCTAAATTTTAATTTCTGTTCGCCTATATTGTGTTTAACTGGTATGAAAATACATGAAATGAGGTAATTTCAGTTTATATGTACAAATCATAATCACGTATAGAATAACAAGATCTAATAATCGTATGTAGATGGCGGATAGTTGTCCAACGCATGTCAATTCAGTACAAAAAATCTTCTATCGATTTTTATCTGATGACATTACATCTAATATACATTGTAGCTATTTGGCCCACGCAATAAAAAAATATTTTGCGTTTTCAAGCATCATTATATCCTCACACAAATTACAAATTTCTCCAAATTTTTATCATATAAATATCTCAAGAGATCTACATAAAATATCCTTTATTTGTCCCCATAATAGTGAAAATAAATAGAACATTACTAAATGTGAAGTTTCTAGAAATCACATCGTGTCTCAGCCCTCGTAGGCGTCGCCAATTTATTATGGTAGGTGCTTTACACAACACTTTGCGCGCTAAATCGCAGCCCGAGGAAATTGCTGCTCGCACTAAGAATGCTTGGTACATCGTGCACGACTCAGAACGCAATAAAAACCAGCTAAAGATGCATGTGGACTTACTTGCCCGGTATGTACGAGAATTGAGATGTTAATGTTTTATAGGAATGGTAGGATTTTTGTTATAAAAGGATTTGTTCTTCGGATTTTGAACGTAATTTTGGGTCTGGATTTAGGTAGCTATAACTTATAAATCAACTTAATCTACCTAATTGTACTTAACAAAATATGATATAATATCCTAATAACACTTAATGTTTTACAAACCTGTATTTTATCTTGCTACACTAAGGTATAATCCATTCTATCCATCTAAACATGCTGATGAGTTAAATAAATTAAATACATCATACAGCCCATTGTCATTTCATGAAAGCCAAAAATCAGTATTTCACACTAACCTTATCGTTATATTTGTGGTTGGATTTGGATTGCACTCGCAGCGCCTCATTCCAAAGACAGTGTTTATATTTCACGACGCGACGCCCAAAAATAAAATTGTATATACCGTATTAAACTTTAAAGAATTTAATTTACCAAAGTACCATCAACAAAAACGGAAAACTTAATCATTTTACCTGATAATTACGAACGAACTTCAAATAAACAGTAACAAAGATTTAAGCAGCATAAACCGAAATTAACTGTTAATAAAGAGTGAAGTTTACTTATAACTAACGATGCGGGTATTCAAGATTTCGTCGCCTATTATATTGAACAACCAATTTATTTGACTTTTGTAATATTTTAGCTATCGAGAAGACGGTATAATGCACCATGTTCTAATGAACGTTACATAAGATAATATTGGACAGGAGATTTACATAACAGCTTGGAAATCGAGGTGTGAAGATTTTATATGGCTTGCTTCTGTTTGTGACAGTATAGAAAATTATGTGTGGGTGGATCTGAATATTTTATAGGAAAGTAAGCTTTTTGCTTTTGTACTCGTAATTATCTAGTAAGAAGTCGCTGGCAGGTGGCTTCAAAAAGTTAATTGTTGAAATACTTAGGAGGTTTATGTTCTGTAGTGGAATTTTTGTAGTTGTTTATTGTGTTTTTTTTTTAATTTCAAGTAGTCGTTGGATCACACTAGAATTAAACCTATAATAATATAACTATTCGGATCGAACCTAAAGCTCTGATTAATTGGTTGTTGAATAACAAGGCAACATTAGAATTTAGGGCCCAATGGCACAAACTTGTAACCTAACTAACCTGTGTAATTAAATACTTTGTCTACTTATATTGTCATCCATCTCTACCTATATTTATTTTTACTTTTATTGTATACCTTAATATTATTTAGTTCTTAAGACAATTATGTAGTGTACAGTTGATAAGGTACAATGGGGTTGGCGTATCCGTGTGGATAAAAACCCCTAACCAATAAAGAGAGAAAAAAAAAAACTTTGCCCATAACTTTGATCTAGAAAATGTCAATCCTATACATCAGCAATGTAAAATACGTATCAAATGTATGGCGATAACATTTCAAACTTTAATATCGTCAAAGTCAGTTGAGGCAACTGGGCCTAAATGTGAAATAAGTGAACTGTTGGCGGTAAATGACATTATGCCATATTCAAGACACTAAAAAAGTATAAATAAATATCTACCCACTTTTAAACAATCTTTATTGTCTGTATTTGTAGACCAAAACAAAAAAAGTAATATTTGCATATTATTTATAATAAAGGTATTTCCTTTTTCTGTTTTGTTTTTCCGTATTTTACATATTATGTCAATTTCACCTTTGCCTTTGCTACAGATAATAGAGTTGGCTTATTTATGTATAAGTTTATACAAATGTATACGTACGTAAACGTATAGGTAAACCGAAAAGACGAGTACCCAGGACAGGTGACAGGATAAGCCGATTTAATATCCCTCGTTGCCTTGAGATTCGCACCTGTCGGTTTGAAAGGAAATGGACCTGTTCCAATACAAAGGGTTATCGAGGTAATATTTCGTGTAGGGCAGTGATTGTCAACATTTTGACTGAACGACGTCCCTTGTTTTTGTTTACGTGTATGTTTAAATTGGTTTGTTTGGGAACATGGTCTAATGAACTAGGAAAAATTGAAAGTTGCTTTGAAGTTGGGGTTTGTTTTTTGGATGTAAGAAATGGCTTTTAGTATCTGATTAAACCAGAAAATAATTAGAAAGGGTAGGCATTTTTTAATATACCCAATTTTAATTTGCACAATCTTAGGTTCGATTGACAGCATAAATCAAAGTTATTAACACAAAAAGCACTTTTATATTCAACCTTTTCGTGGTTATTGGATTCCATAAATAAGATAGCCTGACTATCTTAAATATATTGTAGTTAAATAAACTTTCTAGAGAATACAAAGGTAGATAATAAAAAAAGAAAGTAAGTTATAAAAATTGACTATTTATTAAAAGACATACAAGACAGACACTCATCGAAGCCTTAAATAATATTTACATAGTACCATAAGTACGCACTACACACTAAACGCACCGGAATGTCAATGTAATTAAATGAACAATATACAAAGAAATTAACAACACTCGGTATATCAGCATCACTTTAAAACTGAAAATATTTTCAAATACTTTCCTTCATTTCAATTGACTTGTATAACTCACAAAGCAATTAATACGGTTTACGGAATATTTTTAGCATAAAAAATTATAAAGTTTAAGTTTGTCAGCCTTATTCTTTATTTTTATTATTTTTCAAATTCAATTCAAATGTCATTCGAGAGGAGCAGAACATTCACTAGTTAAAATAAGTTTTAAAAAGTTCTATGAATAAGGCCATGTGCCAATACCACACGACACGATATGACTGATAATTGATACCAAAATATTAGGTGCTAGTTAATGATTGGATACAAATATTCTCCACACGAGATGATTTCATTGCTTCGAAAAAGTAAGCAACCAAATAATATCGTATGGAGTAGTAGTATATTATGTAAAAAAATACCGAGTGCTATTTTTACAAATTTAAAATTAGATAAGGTGGGGCAAATGGTACAATTACAAGTTTACTAGAAAATAAATAGCTTAAAATGACTTACGACTAGACAGGTACTGTACATCGAATACTGTCGAAGACATTTTGACATAATTTCCGAAACAAGTCAACACATAAATATTTTTGGATAATCGACTCGTTCTCTTGTCCGGTCACAATATTCTTTCCACAATATTCATTTATCTAAATAAATTAATAAGTAGAAAGGTGTCGCTTTTTTAATAAACGGCATGAAAACAATTGTTTTATATCACTGGTAATATTAAAAAGCGATGAAGGTAATACATACTGCCAAACTACGTTGCTACAGAATTTAAAGCCAAATACTATTTTTACTATTGATCTATTACATCTACACAAAGCTGCCACAATATATTCCAAAAAGTCACAACAAGACCCACAATTTTAGCTACATATTGGCAATAACTAATAAACTATATTAGTCAGAGAATTTATAAATTTAAATACCATTCAAAAGATGTCATTGCAGTCTATTTGTATTTTGATCATAGACACAGTGCATAGACAGAGCATATTCAGATGTTAAGTAAAAAATAAATCATAAATTGAGAAGAGAATAATAGGAATTTAAAGATTAATTTTCTAATTATCGTAACCGCAACTTCATCTTCATCTTTTGTGAAGCTTTTAATCAGTCTATGCTCTGTGCCAATTATTTTAGTCATTAGATGTTACAAGGGACTTGGCGTTCTTATTTAGCCAAAGCAATCTCCAACATTTCTGTGTTTGTCATGTAGGGGCGTTGTGATCTTTGACAATCACTGTTCGCGTGATACAAGATGGGATATAGATATCTGATTCACTCGCTTATTCACACCCGGCGATCGTCTAGACTAAATTAAGCTTAATAAATACACCTTAGTCATAACGTATTTACAAATTAACGTTTAATTGCATTGACGATGAAAATCACCAATACTGAATTTAAATTTTCATCATTTCATCAAAAATCGAATTTAATAATTTATATGTAGTTAATTTGAAAGGTTACGTCATGAGCAATCGATCACTAAGTCTCGAGATATTAAAAGACTACAATAATCAAATCTTCTAGACTTTACATTAATTGGTACATATTTGCCAAAGTATAAGCTGCCGTTAATCAATTTAACTTTTAAAAGTCATGCCATTTAAAACCTCATTTAATATGCACCAATTTATGCAAAATCGAAATGATCTATTCAAGTTTCACGTAAATTGGTGCATATTTGCCAAAGCATAAACTAGCAATAGTCAATCTCACTTTTAGCAATCAAAACTGCATTACGCACCAATTCACATAAAATATTTTGGTCTAAGTCTCCTTCCTACGCATTAAGAAACCCACTGGAAACATCTACCACAAAAATCTCTTCACTTCTTATAATTTCAGGGACCATTGTACTTATCCCTTTACACTTTCACTTTAGTTTTCCACCAAGTAAGCCTGAGCTTACACGGCTTGTGGCTAGGGTACCACGACATGGGCTTCGCTGGCCAGCAGTCGTCTGACTGACTGATGGTTGTTGCCGTCGCTGCTGGAGATATCGCTAGTGCTGACAACAGCTGGCTGCGAGAAGTTCTTGCAAAGGACTAGAACCTGTGGAAGAGAATAGGCTGTTAGTTGTGGCATTCATAGTTAAACTTTCAGATTCCATAGTTATTTAAATTGTGGAATTGAATGGCAACAGTAGATGCTGATTAACAATTTCAATTATCAATAATCTTGTCTCCCTCTAGGAATAATAAATGATCACTATCATTACCTTCAGTCACTATAATTTTAAATAATAAACGTCACGTGTTCCCTTCCTTACTATAATCCTGGGTCCTTCCACCATAGTGTGAAGAAGTATTTTAGCAGGTATAATTATATCGAATGGCATGGGACTACCGTCTGATATTATTATTAATACTCTGCCGGCATTTGCTATTACCATCAAGTGCAGTGCAGTCATTATGACGTGCCAGTGTAAAAAAGAGCTCTCTTCCAAAAATGTTCATTGTGGCCTATTCTACCGACCTATCCAGGGATATGATCAAAATTAACCATTTATCGTATGAAAAGGTCATGTGAATATATCAAAACAAGTAGGGAATTTACTAGCATATCTGTGTTAAAGATTTAGTGTTCGGCGATGACATTTTCTGCAACTGACAAGTGAATTCCTAATACATGTCACAACGACTTTCAAAGTAGAAGGGCAAATCAGTTTGTAAGCTGTAACACCTTATCAAGATCATAGCGGTACGCAGGATTCCTTGTACAGCTGTCTACAGTTAATCTTTAACATATTTAATATAGAAATACCAAATAGACATTTATATTTCTTAAAAACTAGATTTCCAAGTTTTTGTAATGAATAATCAGATAATTATTTTGATTGCTCGTGTTAGGACATTCAAGAAAACCAACTGCTCGAAAATCTACAACACAAAGTCAACATAAAAGACATGAAAAGTGAGGACGGAACAGTCTCCTTACCACCCAGACATGATTACCGCTCGATTGTCAATACTCTATCTTTATTCCTCACTATTACCACATATTATTAATTTATTTACTTCTTTATTGAGCATTTTATACTGTTTGGCATAATGACTGCACTGTAACTGATGGTAAGCGCAAATGCCATCCAGGCAAAGGACTGCCGTCTGATGCCATTCGATGCAATTATTCCGGCCTCCTAAGATGCCTTTTCATACTACAGCAGAAGGACCCAGAATACGCAAAAATATAATATACATACAAAAAGTACATAAAATCAGTCAAATACGTTCCACTGCAGGGCACGGGCCTCCTCTACAATCGAGAGTACGATTGACAGTGGTTAGGCCATATGGACTATATGGCCTAACCACTCTCTATCGTCCCACGCTGGGCAAAACGTATATAAGTATATTTAAAAATATTACAACAAAGTCAATATATCAACTCACCGTATACAAAACACTAGCAAGTCCCATAACAGCACCGAATAGGACGTCCCACCAGTGATGCCTGTGGTCTGTCAGCCTGCTGAGCGAGCAGACTGCAGCGTAGATGAGGCATAGTGTCTGGACTAGCGGGATGAGGAGCACTGAGCGGTTGTGCCAGCTGAACGCTCGTCTTTGGAGGTACCACTGTAAAGGAAGAATTGGTGAGTAGGGATTCTTGGTTAAGAGGCTTTTGTTGTAGGAAAGGTTAGATATTGTCGGAGATAAAATTGGTAGAAACTTGTGGAAAGTTGTTTAAGCTACAATACATATCCTCCGTGGCGCAGTTGGTTAAACGCCGTCTGTGAATCGTGAGGCCGTGGGTTCGATATCCGCACTGAGACAAATGGAAAACCTTAAATGGACCCACAAAACTGTGACGTATTTCCGCTTCGCTTCTATCAGTTAAATTCAGTATTTTACGCATAATATATATAACTACTGGTGGTAGGTCTCTCATATGTGAGAGGCCGCCTGGGTGGGTACCACCGCAATGTCTATTTCTCCCTTGAAACAACACAGCGTAAATGCACTGTTGTGTTTCGGACTGAAGGACATTGTAGCCAGAGTAACTACTGGACATATTGAGACTTAATATCTTATGTCTCAGGATGTCGAGCGCAGTGGAATGCCAAGCATTGCTTTGTAATTCAAGGTGTTTTGGTTTATCTACCATCAGGTGAGCGGCATGCTCATCTCGCCATTCATTGCAATAAAAAAAATATATAAGCCATAATGTTTTCAATTCAGTCACATTATTATTGGAAATCGGGGATTCTTAACACTAACAATATTGTTTGTGTTGCAAAGCGGACATTGGTAAAATATTTTGTAAACAAGTTTCGGGTATTTAGTCATTATTTCCCCTTTCTATATTGCAATGTATGACTGACGCATGCACTGAGTCAGAAGAATGTCTTTAAATCCTTACAAAATATTAAAAACCCACCGACTCACTTTCTATAGGTAAGGATATGACAGTTAATATTGCTTTTTTCTCGCCAATATGGCAATAATGATTGAATGTCTTCAATCATTAGGATGTCTCCTATTATCTTGTTTGGTATATAAAGTAAAACCTAAACCTTATCACTAATTTGGCCAAGTTGATTTTCGTATTTTGACATGATGCTGATCTATTATTGCCATACCGGGCAGAAATTCCAGTCACGTATAAATAAGTTTTTTTCAATCCGAGATAAACACAGAAAGAAATGTGACCCATTTGGGAATCGAATCCACGAGCTCACGATTTAAAAGATAAATACATTCATAAAACAGATATTGTTGACTTGTATGTATTGTTATTACTTTCAGGCTAACTGACTGGTTAATTTCGATATTTGGGTACCAGGACACCATAAAAGTGGAAGAAGTAAGAACCCAAAGATAAACAGTTTGTAATAGAAATGTACATAAGTAAGTAAATAAATTATCAGGTATGCATACTTTAGTAACGGTAAAAAAAGTAAATTACATACTTATAAAATAAAATATGCCGTAACAGGTTCTAAGTACTAGGAAAGCATAAAACAAAAGAAGTAAAAACTTACAGCCAGGAACAATCCGCAATAGACGGAGAGCGACGCGTGAGCTGAAGGAAAACTCCTGCTGGAGTCTATCTGTAAGTACCGCGAGTACTTGGTCGACTTGCAAGTGTAGCTGGTCACGAACTCACCTCTGTTGAACGAGACATAAAATTAATAACAGAAATAAAAGTTCAACGAGCAACACTAGAGTTTCTTGCCCGTTCTTCTCTAGCGAAAACCGTTTTCCCAAACAGGTGGTAGATAAAAAATGACTAAATCTAAATGATGTAGAACATCTTAGTGTCAATCAATTATTTTCATTTCATTTCATTTTCAACGGTGATATAAATAATATCAAAGTTTGTGAAGTAAGGTCCGAAACGTCTTGTCTGGGTTTAAGAACGTATACACCTTGCGCGCAAAGTCAACTATAGGTATTTCTTCGTTAATTTCACGCACACATAAGCGACCAAAGCTGTGTGCGTAGCTGCCGCGTCGGCTCGCTATACAAACGGCTCAAACAACTTTGATCCGTGCGCTTCAAATATTCATTTGAAATGTAACTGTAATATAATATCATAAAAATATTTTATTTGCATTATAAGTAGACAAATATTACTGTGCAAGCAAAGAATAATACAAATTTAGATACTAATCATATTTTCGTTATTATTACATTGTTAAGTTGCATTCAAATCAGTGTTCAATCAGCAGATACTACGGACGTTTTATTAATAATTTCGTGTTCGAACATATAAATAGTGTTAGGGGCCTTACAACCCTTTACAATTACGAAATATATTGAATTTTATATTACAATACATAACATAATTTAGCCTCGGAATTAAATCCCATTATATTACCTGAAACATAATTTATACTCACTACAAAATCATTGTAGGTAATAAAAATAATTAAATATTTTACTACCAAAGTACTAAAATGTGGTAATCGCAGTCCGCGCGTGGCTATTTTCACTACGCGCGGCAATAATCGACTGCAGCCAGGCCGGAGCGACGAGCGATACGTCCTCCCTCTAGAAGGCCTTGCGGCGGTCTGATTTGATCCACGTCGGACAGCGTGTTTTATAGTGGTTTTTAAAATATTTGTAGAAAACATGAAAACTAATTTTGTTGAAATATGAAAATTGTAATTTATTGATAAGATGTTCTTCTATTATAATATGCAATGGCTATACAAAATTATGTACGATAAGTTGGTGAAAAAAAATATGTTCTTGACGAGAGTTTCTGAATAATTTTGCATTGTTAAAATTTTTATTTTTCAGGAACTAAACACAAAAAGATTATTTTTCTCAGCAAAATCCCTCCATAAGGGTCTTATTAGTCTGATAATATTTTTATTTTAATCTTATATTTAGTGGTTTCGGATATCTTAAGCTTCTAAATTGCCATTTAAAGTCTAAATAACGAAACTTGTGTTCAGTAATCCTTATAGTACTCACAAATTATCCATCAATCTATAATGTTTTCCACCAAAATCCCTAGATGACAACCTTTTCTAAAGTACTAATTACTAATTATTTTTCCTTTAAATTGTTTATTGGTGGCTATTAACTCATTTGAAAAGTCCTGTTTTTAAGGCAAAAAGCGCGTGCAGGGTATAAACGCTCTTAAGCCAAAAGACGAGAATTACGTACGGAATTTACGACACCAGAGAAATATATATAAAAAAAAGGATTTTTTTATTAACATACGAAAAAACATACAGACGTATTGAGAATCTCCTTTTTTGAAGTCGGTTAAAAAGATAACGTCGTAGTTGAGAAATAAAATTGCGGTTGTGCAATGAATTTTGAATACGCGAATGATAAGTAGTATGCAAATTATATTGTTTAAATACTGTGATTTAAGATTCTTTACTTAGCCTAGGTATGTTAGGTCATGTAAAACATTAAAGTGGGTTATGCCAAATATTATTTTATGTAACAGATAAAAACGTGCTATCAGTGACACGAGATAACTTCGCATGATTTAAATGAAACCGTAATATGGTATCGTAATGAGGCAATTTTTAATTACTTATTCATATTTTACTTGCAATTAAAGGATATCTTCAAAAATATCTAAAAGATTCTAAGTTAAAAATAAGTTTACTAACAAATGTAAAGGTTTTAACTGTCAAAAACTATAACGGTGAAGGGAAATACCGCGAGAAAACCTGCATACCATAGGGATTTGTAAGAACTTCTATGGTATGTAAAGTCCGCTAACCCGCACTAGGCCAGCATGGTGGACTATACGGCCTCATTCTCTTAATCGTAATTTCGTAGTCGAGTCGTCGTAGAGGAGTCTGCTGCCCTGCAGTGGGACGTATATGGGCTGATACGTACATATAATACTATCAGGGTACAATTTAAGTTATTTGATTGATCTGAAGATTGCAAAACCTATATTTTTAAGGAAATCAGAACTTACTCATTGCAAGTCAACGCTTTATCAGGCTGGCAGAGGTCAAAGAAGGTCGGTCTCGGTGACCCCACCACGCATTTGACCACCTCCAAAATGGTGAGATTGACGATAGCTCCGTATATGTAGTCCCTGTATATAACAGCTGCTATCTTCGCTGTTAGGAACAGTTTGCTCTTCTTCATGTTGTACTCATCGTTCTGTCGTAATAGTGCTTCCACGGCCCATATCTGGAACAAGGGAGATATGTTTAATGATGGAATTTCTATAGTATATAAAGTCCAACCCGCAATAGGCAAGCGTGGTGGACTATACGGTCTAACAATTTCAATCGTACTTTCGGCTGATACATACTTACAAAACTGTCAAGGTACAAAAACAAAAACCTAAACTATGCTTGTAATACAACGCTAGTGACCACCAGCAAATTAAATCATTATTTTAGTTTTGTCACAAAGTACATCACAATTTATTTTGACCAAAAATGCAGGTGTGTGTCAATGCAATAAAAAAAAATGTTGTACTCTTGGCTCAGTTTGCTTATTACGAAAAGATCAATTACCCACGATTTTATGTTTCAATGACATATTTTCAGTTAATTTAAATCTCATTTTTGTACACCAAACATAATACATTTTTCTACACCGCGAAAAATAATGGCAAGAGCGATGCTAGCATTTCTCAAAGAATTTCCACGCGACCAATAACTACTAGCTAGTGTAGCTAATTATCGTAAAATTGAAATACAAATACAGTTTGCAAAAGACACGCAAATTATTTAAATCGTTTAACGAACATTACACAATGAGACAATCGGTAACCACATTTAAAATTCAAATGTGATGAGTTCAAATATTTTTTTTGGAGAATGTCCATCAGTGTTTTCGGGTAAGGCACTTCTTATCATTAAGCCTGTATCAATGGCTTGCGTATATTATGAAAAAAAAATCTACTTTTGTCCATTTCATTTATTCGCTCGATAACGAAATTAAACTACTTGGTTTTTTTTTTTTTTTTTTTTATTGCATTGAATGGCGAGACGAGCATGCCGTTCGCCTGATGGTAAGCGATGCGACCGCTCATGAACAGTAGCAAAACCAAACAACACCTTGAATTACAAAGCAATGCTTGGCATTCCACTGCGCTCGCCATCCTGAGACACAAGATGTTAAGTCTCAATATGTCCAGTAGTTACTCTGGCTACAATGTCCTTCAATCCGAAACACAACAGTGCATTGAAACTGCTGTTTGACGGGAGAAATAGACATTGCGGTGGTACCCACCCAGGCAGCTTCTCACATATAAGAGACCTACCACCAGTAAATGATAACAATCGGGTAACTACTAGGAAACCATATATGTATATGGAAGAAGTAATAAATATAGCCTAATATATATTACTTAATGGAATTTTCTTAGTTTACAAGTACCTAGATTAAAAATGAAATGTGCGAAACAAGTCACCAAGACAGCGAACAAAATAATTCAAAATTATTTTGTTCTGAGCTCTTTTTCATTTTATCTACAGAGCCTTTAGTAATGTTCCGAACATTTTTTTGTGTGATTTAAACAGCTCATTATTATCTATGTAATATTTACTGTGAGATCATGATTGTAACACGGTTTTTATAAGCTGCATTTGCTTTTCGATAATGCATGTGTTTGTTTTTGTTTTAGCATAAAAAGTAGGCAAACGTCACTATAATTAATTTACTGACCATTAAAAGCCTAAAAACTCGGAGATCGGGTTTTCCAATTTAAATACTGGTATTGTCGCGCAAGTTTCTAATTAAGGTGGGCAGAGGCTATCGATTTTCACTTTCCATGTTTCTAAGATGCCAATAAGCCTCCTTACTGATTTCCTAGCCCGTATGGTATGTTGTGAGACGGTGATTTCGATTCTCAGCTCCAGAAATTCAGATTGTTCAGATTTGAATTTAAGTTACATTTATTCACGTTTGATTTGCATCTCTGTCATGGCGAGAAGTTTAATTTTTATATAGACAACATGAGTATCTTTTACTGCATCAGTGACCATTCATTTCATTGTTTTATTATATTGTATTTTTAGCTTCTATTTTATAATAAATTCTGATGACACAATTGTCATTATTAACATAGCTTTAGTTATCACACAATCTAATACACCTGCTGATTGTAAGAGATTATTATAAAACTAAGCCCTGGTCAATATCGTATACAATATCACGTGGGGCTCAACGTGTTATTTCTAATGTAAACACGCTATCACCGAAATCAAATGGCGATGACGTAAATGCAACTAAGTTACCAATTTAATAATAACATTCTCACGTTATTAAATCATGTTATTTATATAATATTAATGTAATACATCCTATAATTAACAACGATAGTGATAAAATAGAAATTGGTATACGCGTGCCCAGAGGAAATTTACGTAACTTCGAAATTACTGTAAAAAAAACTACGAAATACGTTGGTTGAACGCCAGCGAAAATACGCATTCATAAACATGACATTTTGTGAACTCCACTTTGTGTTTTTTTAGGATACTTTTCATAAGTAGCCTGTGACTGAAGTATGTGCTAAACAAGGCGACAGGCTCACCTCCAATCACCTTGTATCGGAACCCAACAATGTATTTCTTTTAACTCTCTCAGGATCTTGGCATGAACGTATCTCTTTAATATCCAAAAACCTTAGAAGAATCAGAAGTATATTTTCGACTCATACCAGGAGCTTCCGAATGACCAACTAAGCGATTTTCAATTTATTATGAAATATTTTCTGCTATAAAATATGTGGTACTTACAATGAGAAAAGGCACGATGACTGTAATAGCTGCGACGAGAGAGATGGAGAACGTGTCTCCAACGTGAGGGAAAGAGAGGGCTGGATCGTTGCAGGTGAACCCGTGCCGCCGACTGGGCAGAGCTCCAACCTCCAGCAGTATGCATACTGCCGCCACTGGGGACAAAGAGAAACACATTTAGTATTCTGTCTATATTACATAACCAGTCTCAATGGTACCCTCGATTGTAGAGGAGGTCCGTATCCTGCAGTGGGACGTATATGGCCTGATATATGTATCATTCAGTCTTTAAGGGATGCCCATACATTATACTGTTAGAAACTTGCCCAAGGTCTGTAAAGTTATTGTACAAAATATGAGCTAGCTTGTCCGAGGTGGTAGCACTATTTAACGAAAATCCATGAAGCATAAGCATTTCTGAGCATTTCGTTTAGTGAGAGAGTTTGCCGACGACCCAAAAGCTGGTGGTTTTGTGACTCTTATGGTTTTTAGACTGCACTACATATGGAAACAGATGAATTGAAGTAACATTCCCGAGGCAGTATAAACTTGGATAAAAAGGCGAACAGCAATTTTCCCAAGATTACCAATTGAAAAAAATAATCCCCAGCGACCTCCGGTGATATGTATTATGTCGAATGTCCACGTTGTGAGTGGATATCAAGCATCGTGTCTGCGGGCATGTGGCCTCTAGTTAGTAATCAGTGTTATAATGCTATTATAGGGTTTCATTTATTTAAAAACATACAAGGTAGCAACGGGGCGAAGAAAATACCTTTTTATCCCCTGTTAATAATCTTATTAGGTAAGCACAGATTTTGAATATAGAACGTAGAACACAAATCATATTTAGAATTATCTGTAGCTGTATCAGCCAATGTACAACCCACTCCAGGACACGGGTCTCCTCTACAATGCAATGCTATACCGACACTAAAAATAATGCACTCCAAAACCCAGTTATGGACACAACCAATTTTAATCCGTTAACAGACCTGTGTAATAAGCATTGTAAACAATCCACGACCTTAATAACAAGCAAACAAATATTTACCGATACGAAATCTCCTTTAAATACTAATAGTGGTTTAACGTCTGTCTAATGACAGTAATTGTATGTACAAGTACCCCGACGCATTCTGGGCGACCCAAAAACTTGGAGATAAAAAAACGATGATCGATTATAGGAATGTACAAGTTTGATATCTGTCTTATTCGTCAACTTTCAGATTTGTGTCTGGTTCTGTTTCCGGTGTATAATCTTTAAATATAGAATAATTAGGTTTGATTGATGTTTATTAGGAGAATAAATGTATTTAGGGTTTTGCATGAGAAATTACATAAGCGAATATTTGTTTTTTCACATGAGAATACATTGTTTAATCCCCATTGATAGTTAAAAGTTTTTGCTGGTAATAAGAAATAACATTTCACAGTACTCATGATAAGATGGAGAATTACCTGAAAATAGAAAAGAATCGAAGAAACCAATTTTAAAAAAAAAAAATTTTGCTTACGATGCTTTTCCAGCAAATCAACAAATACATTGTACAGTAGTTTTATTTTGAAACAATTAAACTATTATTGAAAACTGCCGGGAATTCGGTTTTATTGTCAGGTATATTTTGTACGGGTATTCAACGTCAGAAGACATTTATTAACTAGGATTGAATTTGAACTCCAAATATTTTACGAATTGACACTTATCTAACTTGAAATATCAGTCTCTTCTTATTCAAACATAGATATGTTTTTGTACTGGAAATAGTCTGCATTTTGTTATAACTTTCTTTACCATTGATTATCTGTTACAAGTACATTAAACGAGAATAACCTCATGAATAATATTTATGTCTTTATTGTCGATAGCTAAAGCCAGAGGCACACTGTCTGAGTTAGCAAAACAATATTTTAAAATGTATTCATTTTGATAGTTTTCGACAGGCAACAGGAAAAATACGTACAAGTCCTCATCCTACATTCCAATACAAAGTTATAAATCGTGGTATCAAATGAGGCTTTAAACCAATATTTGAGAAACCAATTATTCACTGCGAGTATAGTATAGCCAACATTTTAACTAATGGAGCCACAGAGCTTACATGTATACCTTGTTTAGATGTATCCTTGGCTTAACAGGACATTTCAAACTCAATTTCTCGGCAGGGCAGGAACAAAAGACAAAGCTTTAGATTGATCTCACTCACGCATTCAGATTATCGCTCCTTCATTATTCTGGTTTACAGGCTGCTCGGTAATCTCTGATCATAGTAATCTATGTTACACTAGCAGGTACGGAGTTAGGATTGGGGGGCATAGTTCACTAAATAAATAATACTACGTATAAGTAGGCACTAATAATAATACGTAAGATGTTAACTTAGAGTTCAATATGTTTAATTTGCAAGTCGGGCAATAGTTTTTGTGATTTTTTTGTGGCAATAAAAATGTTATTATATCCCTAGCGTGTAAAAAAATAAAACGTTGTAGAAGTCTCCCTTATTTTAATTACAAAATTGTTGGGTACCTATAATGCCTGTTCTTCTTCCTCATCCATCATCGAAATTAACAACGCACTTGCACTTCCTGCAACGTTAGGGTTGTTGTTGGACACTTGACAGATTCTTGATACGTTTTGTATACTACTTAAACTACAAATAAAAATGGGGTTCACAGTCCCCCAGTACTTCACAAAGGCCCTGTGAAGTCAATTATGAAAGGCAGTAGCCGTCAAGATTGCTGTTCCTATGGGAACACAGCTGATTCAGTAACAAAGGAATCTGTGCAGCGTCCACACCCACGCCACAGTTATGTGGACGTGCTCTGCCAATGGTCTTGATGATGCCTTATAATTTTATACGTGGCTTATTATTATATACCAGTTGACAAAAGTGGAGTAGGCGAATTTACGGCTGAACGAGAGGAGAGCTACATGTTTACTTGTAATATTTAAGCGATCTATAAATTAATTATAAAAGTGCGTGGTGGCCTGTTGGTAAACGGACTAGACGCGGCTGCCTACATGTTCACGGTGGTCGCGGGTTCGAATCCAAGGGCACACCTTCTGACTTTTTGGAGTCATGTGTGTATTGATAGTCAATCACCATGCACTAAAACGGTGAAGGAAAACATCGTGAGGAAACCTGCATACCATAGCGATTTATAAGAATTTATATGGTATGTAAGTCCGCCAACCCGCACTAGGCCAGCGTGGAGGACTATATGGCCTAACCACTCTCAATCGTACTCTCGATTGTAGAGTAGGCCCGTGCCCTGCAGTGGGACGTATATGGGCTGATACAGATACAGATAAATTAATTGGTAATATTCATACAAGTCTTACTGGTATTGTTAATAAGTATTAATGATGTATTTTTGTAATGTATAAAGTTTGCTAGTGGGCCATTGTAGAGGTTCAGCTGTGGGCTGCTATGGGATAATGACAATGAAAATAGTAATCTGAAGTAATCGAAGCAAAATACATATTTATTTGTGAATTCGGGTCAGTACGATTCATAATCTGAAAACACTTAAATTAATATATTTAATTAATTTGCATAGTATTAGTTAAGAGTAGTACTCTACATATAATAGTAATTAATATATCCAAGCGCATAGTCCAAACAGAATATTGTCTGAAGAAAACTAGTATTTCTCGCGACCTAATTTTACCTGATTTCAACCCTTGCAGTATAATAAATACCATTCATGTACATTTTAAATAGTTTTATAAAGCATCTTTCACGCTTTCCCCCGTATTGACAGAAGTGCAGTCGGTTTCATCTTCTCACTCCACTTAGCAAATCAGTCGCGGTAGGGATGTACTGTGCATATCGATATAAATAGCTGGTATACTTTATATGTCATGATCTAGTAATTATAGATGTAAGGGACGGTACGGTAGTGTGAGTGTGGGTAAATGGTTACATAAAATGAATATCGATAAATTAAAATAAATCTGCGTTTAATATTGATCTTACGTCAAATTGCATAAATAAGCATTTTAAAAGTTTGGATAGGCAAATGAGCAAACTGCTGCAAAGTTGAACATCGATGTTTATGCATTCCACAATATATGAAGAATAGTAGTTGCTATCTGCGTTTTCAGGAATAAGAAGGATGCTGGAAGTACGAGGTGAGGCGTGAAGGTTGAAATTATGATTCCTACAATAATTTCTCTTCGCTGTTTTTATTAATTCTATATCAAAAAATCTGATTTCTTCCTACCATCTGTATGCAGATGATTTACAAATATATTATCATGCTCCTGTAGACAGGGTGACAGAGGCTATTAACTCTATAAACAAGGATCTCGAGAGTATTAGCAGATGGAGTAAGTCTCACGGGCTATTAGTCAACCCTGCTAAGTCCCAAGTCATTGTTGTTGGCAGCTCCAGGTTGATATCTAAATTAGATACGGATCAATTACCCCAAATTCTGTTTGATGGTTGTGCTATTCCATTCAGTGATACTGTTAAGAATTTGGGTGTAATCATCAACAAAAACCTATCCTGGGGTCCCCAATTGCAACAAGTAAGTCGCAAATTGTTTGCTGCAGCGGGGTCCTTGCGGAGATTGCGGAATTTTCTACCGATTTCCACGAAAATTGCGCTGGTTCAATCTCTTCTTTTCCCCCTCCTTGATTATGCTGATGCTAGCTACCTCGACCTCACCGAAGCCCAAATGGAAAAACTTGAGAGACTTCAGAATTTCTGCATTAGATTCATATTTGGTCTTCGCAAATATGACCATGTTTCCGAATATCGTATCAAACTCAAGTGGCTATCAATACGTTTTCGCCGTAATACTCGAATTCTTTCCCTTTTATACGGTATCTTGTACAATCCCTCCAGCCCCCACTATCATAAAAACCGTTTTAAATTCCTCGGTCAAATTCATGCGCGAACTCTTAGATCAACAGAGAATTTGATCCTAGAGATTCCCAAACACAGCACATCATTTCTAAGCTAGTCCTTTACAGTTCATGCTGCTCGCTTGTGGAACGAATTACCATTGTCTGTCAGACAAGCTAAGACATTACCAAGTTTTAAGAGACTTGTTAAGATACATTATCTCTCACTGCAGTAACGTATTATCCTGTTATATATATATATATATATATATATATATATATATTTTGCTCCTCTACTTAAATCATCATTATAGTTAGCTCGATATATATTAGTATGTATGTTTGTATTTATTTATATTATGTAAATTAATATAATATAGCACGTACATCAATTATTATTGTTTATTATTATTATTCTCTCGCTATTTGCACTACCCTTTATTTCAATTTCACAATAATCCAGTCCATCCAAAGGTTGCCTGGAAGAGATCGCAGCTAGCGATAAGGCCGCCTATTGTAACCATGCCTTTAGTTTTTAAGTACTTGTATGTGTCTTACATTTTGGTGTACAATAAAGCATATATAAATAAATAAATAAATAAAATAAATAATTTACCTGATAAGAAAAGTTGTCACAAACACCTATTTAATACCTCAAAAATCACGTAAATCAGAACATTATAACGCAAACACATCAATGATGCGACCATTTATGACCAAAAGAACCAGAAAGAGAACAAAAACGCAACTTAGACCTCAGAAAAAAACCGAATCAAGATCGGTCCATCTATTTAGGAGTTACGATGCCATAGAGAAACCCAACCCAATACCCTACACGTTAAACTTAAAGTATGTGCTCCCTTTTTGCCTAAGAAGTTAAAAACAGCCGCAAAAACATCGATATTTCACTTCAAATCTATTCCCGCAACATCGGCTTTCGCTCATGTTTGGGTTAATTGGTTTATTTCAGGCGCACGTCCGTCATCGGTTGATAAAGAGCCGCTCTAATCACCAAGCTTTTACAATTAACTGTTCTTAAGTGGTGAAAGCCGCTTGATAACTGCCTATCTGATCTGGTGACAATGTAAGTGCTCCACTATCTTGAGTTGAAAAAGTTGTTTTCATGAAGTCGGGCGTAGTTGTAGGTAATGTAGTAATTCTACGTGAAGCTTTGAAGTCAATAACATAAAAGATTTGCATGAAGGCCTTCGTTTGAAATACGAACATAATTGTACAAACTTGGATTTCGATTATCATAGGTGTTTTTATTATTGTATTTACATATTTATAGGAATATAAAAGCATCTCTTTCTATAATAAAGTAATATAATAACTTCGGAAATCACTGGATGTAGGCCACTTGCCACAGGCTGTTTCAGAAATCTCGGTGCGCGATTATTCACGGTACACCTTGTATGGCCGAGGATAATGATGATCATTAACTGGTTATTGATCCATTCATACCTATATACCGTACATTACTCTATACAGATGAATCTAATAGATAAAGTGATTGTAATTAAGAGGTAATGAATAATTACGTGGACTTTAAAAATAATGTTCTAATTGTGGCTTCATCGCGCTGCGACCAACGCGGGTGTGAAACCGCATGTAACACTGTATATAGCCTTTGTATTTCATTACAAGTGCAATTGGGGCGTGTAATTGGATTTACAGGGTGTTTAAATTATAAAGGAAATTTAACAATGAACATTGAAAATGTTCACCATGGAAAACCCAGTCAAAGTTGCAGGAAGAGGCTGAATATTGTTCGACGCAGACAGAACACTGTGGCAATTGGGGGAAGCCTTTAATCAGTAGGGACATACTGTAGCTGAAAATAATGCCGATGAAGAATATCTCACAAAATATTCTCTGGATAGACTCTCTGACTAGATGGAGCAATGATGTTAGACATGCGGCTAGTTCCGAATGGTTTGACGTATAATAATTAGGATCGAGTTAATCGAGTCTAGGGGGCTGCAGAGCTTATTTATGAGTGACTGTAATAATATAAATTGCGAAGTAGAGGTAATGCTTTTGCGATTTTAGAAGACCTAGCAGTGCATTTGTCATCAACTTATTATTCCTTATTAGCTTAAAGATCCGCAACACACCTACAACTGCTTAAGCATGATGAAAGTCATAATAATATAATTTGATGACGAAAGCTCTTCAACACCAGATGTTGTCACCTAACAAAACTTTTAAGATTGCTGCGAATCTTAAGAGTCGTATCACGTATGTAGTACGTTTGAATTTAATAAGCCTAGTAGACTAAAGGTGGCAATATTACGTTGTATTAATTATGATACTGAGAATCTTCAATGTAAGTTTGCAGAACGTAATGACATTGCGTCCGTTGTTTACGCATTCTTCAGGATCGTGTTACGTGTGATGGACAGTGTCGCGTCTCAGACGCAACGAGTTGCAACTCGCATCGTATTTATTAAAACTATAGTCATTTGCATGAACGGATCCATGTTTTAGCAATTGGCGTGATGAACTTAATCCGAAATAATAAGATTGGAGAGGGACATGCGACAAGAGGGACACGGGACTACCGATGGAAGATAAAAGTAAGAAGTATAAATTGCCTGTCAAATTTCTGATCCTGTACAGAAAACATGAGATAACAAAAAATGGTCCTTCAAGCCGGATTTTTTATTTTTTCCTGTTCATATAATTCAAGTTGCATCTGATTAAACCTATAGAAATCATTCAGAAAGTTCGTACACAAATAAAACCGTATAAATTAACACGACAAATACGTCTAACACGGCTTATCTGTACGCGGATAAGTTATGTCGCGTGTCCCAACATTATTTGTTATTTAAATCATTCTTTATTTATGTGCGGTATGTTCGAGAAAATTGTTGTTATAGCGGTATAAAGCCGATTTACGAGTGTTTAAATAACTGATACCAGTATATTATTACAGATTAGTATAGTAAGGGACAAGTGTGGGTGTTGGATGATTTGAATTTTATGGGAAAGAAAAGGGCGAGTCACGTGAAATTGTATAAAATTGGTAACATCGAAGAAGAACGATTAGCATTGATTTCGACTTTTGTTTTATGAGTCTCAAAAGTATCGATACTCGGGAATCAAAAGCGAGATATTAATTATATCACTATTTACATTTTGGAAGACTAGGTAAAGTAAGCAAAATTATTGAGGGCGAAGTAGACAATGTTCCTTTAAAAAATAGATCACATGAACATTATGTTCAGAATTCTATTTTCTCCGAAGTGACTACTTTACTATAAAAACACAGCCATATACTTTGACAGTTTTGGCGCCACCTCTCCATAAATATAAATCAAGATAGATAAAATAATGAAACTTTGTGTTCGTATTGACACGATTTCGACACCAAACGCGGCGCCCTGCGCCATGCATCACGAGATGTCACAATACTAGAAATGCACGGCGAATACCAAAATCATTCGAAATTTATCTTGAATGATTGCTTGTTTATTGTTTAACAAGAACTTGCCAAGTGCGAGTGGATTTGTGCATCTGGGGTTCCGTAGCATACAATACTTTTCATTTGTCGAAAAAAAACCTAAGTATCAGATTTTTTAAAATTATTAGTAACCTTTTTTATGTTAATGAATGGCGAGACGAGCATGCCGTTCGCCTGATAGTAAGCGATACTACCGCTCATCTGTATCTGTATCAGCCCATATACGTCCCACTGCAGGGCACGGACCTACTCTACAATCGAGAATATGATTGAGAGTGGTTCGGCCATATAGTCCACCACGCTGGCCTAGTGCGGGTTGGCGGACTTACATACCATAGAAATTCTTATAAATCGCTATGGTATGCAGGTTTCCTCACGATGTTTTCCTTCACCGTTTTAGTGCGTGGTGATTGTTTATCAATACACACATGACTCCGAAAAGTCAGAGGTGTGCCCTGGGATTCGAACCCGCGACCACCGTGAACATGTGGGCAGCCGCGTCTAGTCCGTTTACCAACAGGCCACCACGAACTTTCCGCTCATAAACAGTAGCAAAACCAAACAAAACCTTGAATCATAAAGCAATGCCATCCTGAGACATAAAATGTTAAGTCTCAATGTGTCCAGTAGTTACTCTGGCTACAATTTCTTTCCATCCAAAACACAACAGTGAATTCACACTGCCGTTTGGCGGGAGAAACAGACATTCTGATGGTACCTACCCGGGCGGCCTCCCACATATGAGGAACCTACTTGCTTCTAGTACATTTTTATGATTCTAGATCAATGGAAAGTATCCTGTAGGATTTTTTGACACACAGACAACAAACTAATTCTGTAAAAGGTATGTTTTTCAATTTTTTATATGAAACCCTAAGAATGCTTTAATTCCGAACTAAATGTCACTTTAATGTTGAATTAATGTAAACAGCCCATTAGCTATGCAAATTCACTTGGTGTCAAGTTTATTTCCTACTCGTCCGATTTATAAGATCGGCCAATTAGTTCGGGTGTCAGCTCCGCATATTTATGGGATCTTACTAGGCCTGTATAGAAAGTGTTTGGGTCCATTCTATTCTATCTCGGAATACATATTAGATTATATTGTAGGCGTCTAGGCCTGTCACGCAAAGATTCTCTTTAGTGCGGGAACATTGATAGGTCGTTTAAGTTTCGTAATGAATATTATTTTTATAGATTATAGATTAAACATTAAACCTGTCCATGATCTCAGTATTTTCATCATTATCAGCTATATGTACTCTAATGTTGGCTTCTAAAATAAAGTTTTCAACTAACTGGGAACTGTAGATGTCTTCAAAATAAATTTATCGATTATAATCAAAGTTATGTTTCCTGGAGTAGTGCACAAAATTTGCTGAAGTGTCATATTTTGTTAATGAAGTTTAGACAATCGATGTTCTGCTTATCATCGTTAATAAAAACACCATTAAACATGATCGTTCTAGTCACTGTGATATTAATGGACTCGATAGCCTTGCGCAACACAATAGTGTGAAGATTGGTGAATTCAGCGATTGTGAAACGAATGATATATTTTTGGATGCACCGTACTTTACTGAAGAGGCTATAAAAATGATTGACGCGAAACTGAATGTCATATCTATTTGAGATGCTCTTAAAATCTATTGGTTATATGACAGCATTGTCAAAGGTGAATTGGACGAAATTAGCTGTTAAATGGTATTGCAAAATGTTCGTACAGTAAACATACAACCACATACAGTTATTTAAATTAAAATGCTAGTCCAAACAATAATCAAAATGACAATTATGTCAACGCATTATGTTATGGGAAGAAAATACTACTTACATGGTAATAAGCGGAAGTAAATTTTAATTTTCAGCAAGTTAATTTAAGCAACTTGTACTATGTATTGTGTTTTTTTTCACTATGAACTAATAAGCGACTAATCGTTTCTTCGGGTTCAGAATGAACGGCGTTGTTACTCTTCGTCGAATTTCTACAAGCGAGAATAACCTGATCAGGTGTCTTGGTTAATATACTGTTTTGTTTATAGTTTATACTACAAACCTATTTTTAGCTCCTATTAATTTTACAGTCCGTTTGTAAAGATAACCCTTTTTACCAACAGATTTGAGATTGTAAAGAGAACTTTTTACAAAGTACGAACAAACCACAAAACCAACACCTCAAATAGAAACAGGAAGTCATTAAACCTTGATCAGTAGATACCGTACATCACTTTTACGATTCTGGTCACTCAGCGCTATCTTCAGGCGGTGCATTAACACGTCTTCGGCCCTTATCAGCACATTGACATCTGTTAATGACTGGACTAAGATTGAGCAATGGGGTCGTTAATTATCACATGTGAGGAAATGATGGCATGGTCACCATTGGATTACCTATTTGTTAAAGAGGACTGTGAAGCCGATGACACCAACGTAGTTACGTTGGTGTCAATTTGTAGTTACAAAGCACGTGATTATATAGATTTAAAATACCAGAGAGAGTAGTAGTTAGAGTAGTCGCTGGCATGAGATGGGATTAGCCGATCGACTCAACATTTGCTGTATATTCGTAACCCTACTACTGGTGGTAGGTCTCTCATATGTGAGATGCCATCTGGGTAGGTACCACCGCAATGTCTATTTCTCCCGTGAAACAACACTGCTTAAATGCACTGTTGTGTTTCGGATTGAAGGACATTGTAGCCAGAGCAACTACTGGACATATTGAGACTTAACATCTTATGTCTCAGGATGGCGAGCGCAGTGGAATGTTGCTACTGTTCATGAGCGGTCGTATCGCTTACCACCAGGCGAAGGGCTTGCTCGTCTCACCATTCAATGCAATAAAAAAAAAGAAAAAAAAACCGACATACATGACTACGCAGATTGAATTCCAAAGGTGACATCCATCCTCGCATGACTCCCATCCTTTTTTTGTATTTCCGTGTATGTGATTGGCGAGACGGGCACGCCGTTCGCCTGAGGGTAAGCGATACGACTGCTCATGAACAGTAGCAAAACCTAACCGCACTTTGAATTACAAATCAATGCTTGACAGTCTACTGCGCTCGCCATCCTGAGACGTAAGATGTTAAGTCTCAATATGTCCAGTAGTTACTTTATTAGTAGTAGTCGTGTCATTTTTAGTTTTTAACCGTCTTGTACAATCTAGGGTTGCTGACCAATTAGATGTATTATCCTACCATCGGCTACCAGGTGTTCAGCAATGTCAAGTTATAATGTTTTGAATACTGTTTTATTTTCGCCACCCACGTGTAAAGACTTGCGAATTCTTTTAGCTGTTTTATTTATGTTTCATGCACTAAATGATCTAGTTTAACACGTTTCACTCAAGGTGTTTATTTATTTTGTAATTAACTATTTGAGTTCTTTTTGCTGTGTCTGTTTATTTTCTTTAATAATTTTTATGTCATATTGCTCGAGATAAAAATGAAATTAAAATGGAATTATTTATTTATTATACGATTGAATAAATTAATTTTTGGCTCTAAAAGTGTTGTTTGGTTACACACCGATAAACGTTATTATTTTTTAAGATATCCATGAAAACAATAATTCAAGAGCCTTTTTGAAATTCGATTTTTTTATTCCTAGCTAATAGCTACGCTTGTTTCCATCCCGTTTTTCTCTGTTGAAGACAGCCTTGTTAACCCGGTGGTACAGAAAAACAAATCACTGAATCTAAATGTACAAAATTTAAAAGATTCAATAAAGTATTTCGATTTCTTTTTATTTCATCTGAACACATTCGGTACCTTCCAATCATTTTTTACATTGACGTGCGGGAAACGTCATCCGATAAGGAACGCGAGGCGCCGTCAATTAATTAGCCATCTGAGATTATATCTGCTGCGTAATGGTGAATACTGGATCATATTACAGCTGTAATGACTTAATCAAATATGGGTCAAAATGCTTCTGTATTGGCTACTGTTGCTACGGGAATTTTCTTATATAATATTACTAGCGGCTCGGCCCAGCTCCACCCGGGTACAAATAGATTTCTGTACAATAATATGTGTTATATTATACATATTATAAACCATCCTCCTGAATTTCTCTATCTTAATTTAAGCATAAAAATGGACATAGGGACAGTGAAAGCGACTATGTTTTATACTATGTAGTGATAATAATCTTATGAAACGATCCTATGAAAACATAAGAAAAAAAGTACATAAACAAGCTATTACAAATCATGGCATAGTAGGAAGTGAAGTTCCAATGCCTAAATTAACTATTTATATTTTTTTCTCGCCTACTTTGACGGCAGGTACGAAAGTAAATATCGTAAGAAAACCTACACATCTACGATATTAACATTAAAAAAAATAGAAGTAGGTCCATTAAGGCCTTAACGCTTTTCAATTATAGAACAGACCCGTGCTCAGCAGACCTATATGGGCTCATATAATTTGTACTTGTTATTACTACCGCGCCTGTTTTAAGGTCGAGTACCTAATTTGGTTAGCTAACTAGCCCTTATGACGCAACAAGGTTCTTTAACTCGCCTAACCCTAAATCGTGTAAAAAAGTCACGCATTCTATTACAACAGTTGCAATCGTTTTGATCGATTCGACCCGCCTCAGGCGACGATCCTCCTCATGATTTTATGCAATAGTACACGGTTGACCGAAATTCAAATTTTCTATGTTCGAAGTTGGGTCGATAGATGTCGCCAGTTACACATAATCAATTATTTTTAAATGTTACTGGAGACTTTTGTGCACATTTCAGAATTATTTGGGTAATAAATAAATACATACAATATTTTATTTTATTCATTTGGTAAAACTTTTAAGATTTTATCCAAGATCCTGGCTTAATGCAAATAAGTTAACTTCTAAAAAAATGATAAAGAATGCTTTCCTGAGCATACATACATACAGGGTATATCAAGACTGCTACCGAAAACGAAGCCGGGTGGTAGTTTAAGCGACTTCAGACACAATGCAACAGAAAAAGCTGCAAAAATAAGCGATAATTTTTTTTTGTAATTTTTTTTCCTATTGCCTTATTTTGGTGGTAAATACATTTTTTCCTAAAATAATAGTGTATACCCTTTAATTTATAAATACTCTAACATATAAGAGAGTTTAAATTATTATTTTAGCAAAAACTATGGATTTACCACCCAAAAATGACGATATTTAAAAAATCATAAAAAATAATTGTCGCGTTTCTATGCGAAATTTTTAATTGCATTGTGTTTGTAGCCACTAAAACTACCACCCGGCTTCGTTTTCGGTAGCAGTCTTGAGATACCCGGTATAACCGTCACGCCTGTATCCCATAGGGGTAGGCAGAGACAATAGAACGCCACTTTGCACACCTGAGCATTCTTTATATAATTTTGCCCTGATTTCCTTTAATATAAAATATACCCCAGACAGAACATCAATCAAAATAGGACATAAACTAGATTAACAGAACGCGGTGGCCCCCCCTGCATGCGCAAATCCGACTTCAGATCACACATGTCCATAACATAAACAAATCATATTAATAAGCATGTCTGACAATGGCGGACGCAATTAAACGGACGACAAAACAACGGTAAATTAAATATGAACACCGGCTGGACCTAATTTGGAGAGAAAGCACGTGGTCTGACGTAGGCGGGGGATGCGGTGCTACTGATAGCGAAAGGGCGATTTTTTGGGTACGGCGAACGAGCAATCCGATCAACTATAAGAGAGAGAAAAAATAGAAGACTATCACACATCGCTGCAAATCGTTTGGTAAGTATTCTCATTATATCGAATTTAAGGAACGTTTCTGTTAGACGCTAATTTAAATCCGCTACTGAAATTTCTGTAAGCCGCGATCGATAGCACTTGTTTAATGATACCGAGCATTGAAGCTCAGTGGACAACGAGTCTCTGGAAATGTATATTTTGTGTTTAATCAGCAAATATATGAATCAAATAGTGACATGAATGGCGAAGCAAAAATGTAAGGTGTGGTCCATCTGAAAGAGAACTAGATAATATTTATTTTAAGACGTTTGGTAAAAAAACATTTAATGAGAAGTGCGATAGTTCTGACAGGATGTCCGGTAAAGAAATAAGAACTATGACAGATTATAAAAGTTAAAACTCCTGTTTTTTCCACGTAACGTTTATTAAATAAATGCGAATAACTTTGTGAATTTAGTACTTGTATTTACACGCCCTGTTATCTTCAGGAGTAAAGATCCAGTGGATGAAAATGATAATATTTTCTTTGTTCGGTCACAGAAATTTTATTGCTGATCATAAAGCCAAGATTTCAAATGTAAAAAGTACACTAATACCATTATCAACGATAAAGAAAATACAGTAGTCGGCCATGGAAAGCAACTGACCAATAAACTTAAAACGCTATTTTATAACCAAGAACAAAAATATTGCGCCATTTCCTACCGTTAAATTGGGACAAGCGTATCAAAGCCTACACGATAGCAATTCTATAATACCAACTCAGATAATAGCAGTCGATTGCTGGTTCCCTATTAATCGTCATTCAATGAAACCAGTTATGCCACCCAAGTTCGAGAGAGATTGTGTTTCCAGTATCGATTTAATTCATTATTTAAATACAAATTCACAATATTTTAAATTTACTACCGTCTAAATAGATAAAAGTGGTAAAATTGTAGTTACTTCTTTAATTGATAGCCGTGAATGGCTGGGCTAGGCGCACGGGAACTTGTCAAGTTTGTTACGAGTATGATAGTGCTCTGTAATTACTTATCTCTGGTAATATTTTAGCGGGTTTTATTAATAACAGATTGTAGAAAGTGTTATTTAATTTAATAGAATAATATTTAGTTAGAGTTGGCAATATTTTGCAATGTTTATTGGATATTTCAACGGTGGCTAAGGAGATTCTACGATTATTTAAACCGTCAATGGAGTCAAAGTTAGCTTTTCGATTCTATAAATTGTTTACCAGTTAACGGTACAAAATTAAATCAAAATATATTTCTTTCTTTTTTTTCTTTCTATAGGCTGATGATTATAAAACACAATGATATTCTGGTTGATGGACGAATAAAATCAACGTAACTTTTATAACGACGATTGGCAACCTTCCTTCTTAAGACAATTAGAAAAAACAAAGGCCACCATGAGGATTGACCTTAAATTACTGCGCCACCAGTGACCTCAATGGCCCTAAGATCTCTCTATAGTCTATTACCTAAAGCTTTTATCAATGATGGAAGTCAGCTAATTATAGATGCTGGATCTAGGTTAATGGTATTACGCACAATGCACTCCGACCAAGGATGAAGGGTGACGAAATATGTCAGTGAACGTGGCGATGTCTATCAGTTGGAGTTATTGTTGAAAGGCACATTATTGTAAGTAATTTTTAGCTTATTTCGATATTGTAGGTAATGTCTTTTATGGACGAAATTAAGGATGCAATTTAATATTGGTTTATGATTTACGTGAATGTTGAAATGTATATGTATAAAACTATTATTTGCGAACTTTATCGCGGATTACAAAAGCTGTAAAGTAGTCGAAATTTGGTTAAACAAATTAAGTCAATTCCGAAATCAAATCTGTAAATAATAGTTTTATTTGCAGACGAAATTTTATATTTAAGCGAAAACATATTATTTGTGTTTAAAATCTGTACCAAAAAATGTTATAAATGATGTAAAAGCTTTATTTTTTTTTTGTTGCGTATTATTTGATAGGTCTATAATATTTAACAATGCACTCAGGGTGCATTGTTAATCCGCAAATAATTGAATTAAAAAATTATGCTTTGTGTGAAATATTAATCGTTAAATTTCTAGGTAAAGAAGTTAATATTTATCTATATACAAACCATTAACAGCAAACTAATAACGTTCCACGAACTGATTACTAAAAAACACAAATATTGGAAATTCCAAGTGTGTATTTTTTTTTGCTTTGATATGAAAATATTCGACTGACCGACAGACTGATGAAATAAACACAGCATTATTGGATGAAACCAAACATTATATTGGTACTAAATTACTAACAGTCTTAATTGGTTTACAAGTTTCGTCTAATTGAGGAAAAAGTGTCGACTAATTATTTTGAGACAATAAACTAATAGTTAACATGTTTGTGAACAGTAAAAAACTAGACGATTAGATATTGTTTGATGGGAATGTAATGACTTTGTTTTTTTATTACAAGTTTGACACTGTGATATTAATTGGTCGTGATTTTTTTATTGATTAAAGGCGTCCACGATTCTGCATCGTACGTTTCGGATGCATCGCATTAAACAGTGTTTTGATTGTGAAAAAACACTTTGATTTCATATTCTGTACCGGGATTAAAGGCCAATCAAATTCAACTTTCGCTATGATTTACGCACCATCATTGTACTGTAAATAAATAATTATTATCTACAATGATAAAAGAGAAATGGGTGTAAGAATAACATTCATTAACTTGAACAATACTCTTAATGCTTTCCCAAAAGTATTGTGTGTTTTTTTTATATTTATTCTGACACAACATTTTTTCCGCTTGCACCCTAACCGCGGCCTTACGCTCATTGCGCACAATGCACGAACATAACTTATAGTTTATTAGAGTTTATAGAAAAACTGCGTGTAGGAGTTACCACCATTAACGGTGCTTCAAGAGTTTTATAACCTGTGAATCGTAAGCATGATCGATGCATTATCACAGGCCCACGTGTTCCAAAGAGGTTAAATGTAGATTTGGATATTCTTTGATAAGGTTATGTGCGTTTTATTGGCCTCTGGGTGTAGGGGGCGATAAAAATGAAGAGAGACTGTCCGGTCTTCAAGTGACAGGCAAGCGTCAGACGTCTAAAAGGTGGACAGACGACTAAACGTAGTTATGGTTGCAGGAATTCGCTGAAGTCAAGCAAATAGCTTTGAAATGTTCTCAGAGGAAATCTATGTTTGGTAGTTTGGCTGAAGAAAAACGTGATTGATATCTTTGCTGAATACAAAGCTAATTAAAGACAGAAAGTCTGTCGTAGTTTCTGGTATCTACAAAATATATAACAATGTGTAGGCTTAGTTTACTTCAGAAAGTTTTACTTTATTAATTTATGAATCACTGTATTGCTATATCGGATAACCAAACCAAAATCTGATCTTTCAGGTCACTCACACTATATTACAAATAATTATTAGTCTACTTAGGAACTAGAGTGTACAGACTTAAATATTCCTTCATTTGAGTGTTGCTATTCTAAAATTAGATCGTATAAATGAAACCTTTCGGCAACTCGTTAATATCAACTTCTACCACTTTGGCCTAAAAACATTATTCAAATATTCAACTTTTCCGTATAATTATCAATTTAACAGGTTTTTAACAGCATTTTTCATAATTTAGCTTCTCGATAACATGCATTAGGCTGCATGAGTTTGCATATGAATTGCATAATTTGTTCGGATTTACATTTACAAATATTATATATGGGGATGTATTGCAGGTTATATTCGTATATATACAGGGTATCTCAAGACTGCTACCGAAAACGAAGCCGGGTTGTAGTTTTAGTGGCTACAAACACAATGCAATTAAAAATTTCGCATAGAAACGCGACAATTATTTTTTATGATTTTTTAAATATCGTAATTTTTGGGTGGTAAATCCATAGTTTTTGCTAAAATAATAATTTTAACTCTTTTATTTATTTATTTATTTAATTCTTTATTGTACACAGTAAAAAGAAATAACAGTTTAGAGACAGTATAAAACAACAAAGTACAAATGGCGGTCTTATCGCTCTAAGGCAATTTCTACCAGACAACCATGGGATGGATATATGAGTAGGAAAAAAAGAAAGGGCAGTGTAAAATAAAGACAAATGAAATGAAAACATATAAATACATATTGTATATACATACTTATATACATTTATACCTCTCTTTTATACCTTTTTTTTTTTTTTTTTTTATTGCATTGAATGGCGAGACGAGCATGCCGTTCGCCTGATGGTAAGCGATGCGACCGCTCATGAACAGTAGCAAAACCAAACAACACCTTGATTTACAAAGCAATGCTTGGCATTCCACTGCGCTCGCCATCCTGAGACACAAGATGTTAAGTCTCAATATGTCCAGTAGTTACTCTGGCTACAATGTCCTTCAATCCGAAACACAACAGTGCATTTAAACTGCTGTTTGACGGGAGAAATAGACATTGCGGTGGTACCCACCCAGGCAGCCTCTCACATATGAGAGACCTACCACCAGTATACCTTAGATTACACATACCTAGATTACTTATAAATAAAAGGGTATACACTATTATTTTAGGAAAAAATGTATTTACCACCCAAATATGGCCATAGGAAAAAAATAACAAAAAAAAATTTGTTGCTTTTTTTTGCAACTTTTTCTGTTGCATTGTGTCTGAAGTCGTTTAAACTACCACCCGGCTTCGTTTTCGGTAGCAGTCTTGATATACCCTGTATTTTGTATTTTTAATTAATACCAATTATTTATTTTATACAACAACAAAATAAATGTGTCTAATTTAGAAACCAAATTATTACGTAAAAAGCACGTGTAGATGTGTACATTTATTTACTATTCAGTTGCATCATTTTATTATTCAGTTGTATGCGCAATTAATTATATTTAGGCGCCGTGTAATTTTATGTCGTGCTGCATTATTTTTTAAACTCTAAATACCAAAATACCAGACTAATAAATCAGACCTAAACAGAATAAAAATTCAATAAAAAACGTATATTTGAGCTCTTATTACTGTAAATGGACAACGTTTTTATGGCGAAGTATTCCATTGAATTTTATTTACAAGGGATTTACGAAATGTTGTATTTACTAATAAAGATAAATACATATTGAAGTCAAAAGCGGTAAATATTTCGACGAATTAATTAGAAACTAGGTCAAAGTATTGATACTGCAGTTGCACATTATATGGAACATACAGGATGTCGTTTCGTTACGAAACGCTACGTTTTATGCAATTTTATCGAGTATATTCTTGTTTATTCCAAGACGAAAATATAAGAATTGTTTATAAAAAGTAATGAAAAATGATTTCCACTCAAGAACCCCGATTAGATTTTTAATGTACTTCAATATTAAGCAGTATGTGCTGTAATTAACTGAACATTGTAAATTTATTCTGCGTCATGGGAAAAAATACCGTAATTGAAGGTAAGAATTATATTAAATTAAATCTATAGAATTAAGGCTTTCTAAGCAGATTTTCATAATTTTAAGTTTCTAATCTTTCTCCAACTATTAATAAATAGTGTAGCTGTTGCTAAACTATAATAAACCTACAAACCTCTTTTCTTAGTATTCGTTTATTTTCTTGGCCTAGCATGACGGTAGATACTAAGTCGTATTAAGTAGTAAAACTACAATGTTACAAAGTTGCAAAAGAAAGCGCAGATTGTGTGAAAAAAGGCTTGTACCGAATACTAAACATTACATTTGTTTAAAAATAAGTTGAAAATATGTCTTTATTATACTCTAAAGCTCTTCAGTCTTGCAGCAATCGATTTGAAGGTAAATGCCACTAATCACTATATGTATATCTACGACAGCAGAGTAATCCGAATATCCTAAGCAGTAGTAAAGAATGGATTGAGTTGTTTGAAATATATTTGGCCGATAAAAGTGCGTTGACAACAGCTGTTACGTGACGTCCTACAATTATAACTTGAATAATCCCTCATTGAAAACTTATTCTGCTATCACTAATAGCGGTTTGAATAAATGCGATCAAATAAAATCATATTGCAGGTGTTATATTGTTATATATCTTCCCAATTTTGTTTACCTTCATCAGCATATTATCAAACAATAAAAAAATATTATTTACAACCGTCTGTCCAAAAACACAACAGATAATCTTATTTCACATAAAACAGCCAATGCATTGAATTATGTACAACGTCACAATGAAATATACAACGTCGTAAACGCCTGTAAAAATTACAAAAACTCATAAAGCACGATCGTGATTCTTAATCTATCGTATTTTAATTTTATTATGTCTATTACTGTTCATAAAATTGTGTGCCACTTAAAAATTAGGCAGAGGGGGCACGCGATCGCGTTCATACAACAATTAAAATATTTCTCGAATTCCCTAAACGCGGGTATGCGATGTTAAAAGGGTATAAATTACGACATTAATTCAGGTAATTAACGATACTCAAAATATATTGAATCCACGGGATACTAACGACCGAATACTGGAACGCCATTCAAATAATAAGTTGCTCTTAACAGCGCACGGCCCACTTAGTCAGTACATTTAATCGGGATTAACGTAGTTAAGCGCCATTTATATTTAAGTTGCATTCCAGTATTTGGGCGTTAGTGTTACAATATTAAAGTGGCTTTTAAATGATTAGAAGTGAGAATTGATAGCCTTTCCCTTTTGAGGGGTCAACGTTTCATCGCCTAAGTTCATCGGTCACACGTAACAATATTAATTCCGAGTCAATTGATGTAATCTATTGCATTGGGTTGGCTTGGAGATTATAACTATATCATTAAATTCATTTAAGCACTTCACAATCTTAATAATATCAATTAGAAATGTTTAAGATTGTGAAGCTAATGGTTTTTATAACGTTATTTGTTAGCTGTGAGGTTTCCTAAAGGGCATCAGGCAAATAGAAGAACATATTTTTTACTTTTGGTTATATCTAAATATGGGATAAAATAGAGAACATGAAATTTGTACAATCTTATACAGGGTATATCAAGACTGCTACCGAAAACGAAGCCGGGTAGTAGTTTAGGCGACTTCAGACACAATGCAACAGAAAAAGTTGCAAAAAAAAGCGACAATTTTTTTTTTGTTATTTTTTTCCTATGGCCATATTTGGGTGGTAAATACATTTTTTCCTAAAATAATAGTATATACCCTTTTATTTATAAATACTCTAAGGTATAAAAGTGTTTAAATTATTATTTTAGCAAAAACTATGGATTTACCACCCAAAAATGACTATATTAAAAAAATCATAAAAAAAAATTGTCACGTTTCCAGGCGAAATTTTTAATTGCATTGTGTTTGTAGCCACTAAAACTACCACCCGGCTTCGTTTTCGGTAGCAGTCTTGAGATACCCGGTATAGAGGTTATTCTTTAAATGCAGCGGAATATAAAATCAAACTGAATTATTACCTTAGTGTAACGAAACAACTGGTGGTAAACTGTAATGTCTATTTCTCTCACCAAACAGCAGAGTACATGCACTGTTGTGTTTCGGTTTGAAGGACATTGGAGCCAGACTAACTACTGGACATATTGAGACTTAACAGCTTATGTCGTAGGATGGCGAACGAAGTGGAATACCAAGTATTGCTTTGTTGTTGTGTTGTTTAGTTTTACAATTTTACTACTGTACATGACCTGTGATATCGCTTACCATCAAGCGAACGGCATGCTCGTCTTGCAATTCAATGCAATAAAAAAACGCAGCACACGCGGTCAGTTTTCCTACCCGTATGTTCAAGTCATAGGAAATTAATAGTTATCCAGTACAATGTTTTGACCTCAACCACTATCGACACAATTATAGCTAAACACCAATAAAATCATATTATCTGCGTTACCTTGCATACCAGACTAAGAATTTCTATTGATACATATGAATGGAAATCAAAGTATAAAGTTATTATTTTCTGATCGCGGATTTGGTTTCATATTTTCATTTTTTAACTTTTGTTTGGATTACTTTACAGCTTTCGTGGTCGCGGGGCGGACTTACCACGATAAAATCCGTAAATAATAGTTTTGTTTCAATGTTCATCATTTACGTACATCCAGGAAAACTTTAATTTATTTTTAGTGGCGCACACATGATTGCGAATACGAAGGTAGCAAGCTGTGAATCTAAATCGAGCTTAGATAGTAGAGATTTATACTAGGTTATCATAGTTGCTATGGCCGATAGTCCAAATCTGGCATGCTTACAATTTGCATACTGCACCGAATCCGGCATTCAGGGCGAAGAAATTCTGCTTCCGCTCTACGGACATGTTGAGAACAATATATTGACATTAGCACTATCAATTTCTGTCTAATCTAATTAGTTATCGCGAAGATTATCAATGTATCTGAGTTTTTGTATTTTTTTTTCCTTTTTATGGCGTGACGAGCATGCCTTTCGCCTGATGTTATAGCGATATGCCCGCTCATATATGTACAGTAGCAATTATTTTCCCTGCGCTAACCATCCTGAGACATAAGATGTAAAATCTTAATATGTCCAGTAGTTACTCTGGCTACAATGTCCTTCAATCCGAAACACAACAGTGTATTTAAACAGCTGTTTATCGGGAGAAATAGACATCGTGGTGGCACCCACCCAGGCGGCCCCTCACATATGAGAGACCTACCACCAGTTAATTTTAAAACATCTCGAATATTCTATTAGAAAGCTTGCATTAACCTCCATACATGCACAGAGGAGTTATGATCCATTTCGTGAGCCAAGTATGGTCACACTCATTCCGAGCGGTTTTATTAAATTAGCGTATACCACACTCAAGTTTATGGCTTACAAATTTACTATACTGTTAAACGTTCACCTTTGAACCTTATCTCAGTGGAATAAAGATGATTTTGTATTAAAAGGTACGCATAGTTTTGTTTGTATCAGAGGTCTGCCCGTCGCAATTAGCGCTCTTTGGGGTCATCGAGCATAGACACTGAATGGTTATGTCGGGTTTATAGAGGTTTTAAAATAACTTTAAGATGGTACGATTTCCCATGGAGATATGAAAGTTGCATCTATGGTGTAGGGGTGTCGACAATTGTAGAATACTGGGTTCAATTCCCAAGTTTGGTATAAAAATCATATGCCTAAGCCCGTGTTTACTGTTAACAATTTGTGTTCAACTTAGTGTGAGGCTCGCTTACTGCCATGTCATGGAAGGGAACAAGCTTAGAAAATTGTTGAAAGGCATGAGGCTTGTACTAATGTAGTAGGTAACAGAGCAAGTCAAAGGCAGGCATTTTTTCAAATTAATGATTTGGAATGTACATAATCGAAAAACAAAACATTTCGAACAAGCAAATGCACTTCTAATTTACGTAGAGAAAACCTGGATAAGATGAAAGCATGCTTAATGTTCATTCCAAATGAGAGCCCGAGACAAAACTGGCAATAACATGAATTTAGACATAACATCTTATGTCTCAGGATGGCGAGCGCAGTGGAATGCCAAGTATTGCTTTGTAATTCGAAATGCCGTTTGGTGTTGCTACTGTCTATGGGCAGTCGTATTGCTTACCACCAGGAGAATGGCGTGCTCATCTCGCTATATATACGGTCACTAGTTTGCGCTTTATAACTAAACTATTATAATTTGGTTCGTATTCCGTAAAGTTCTTACAAAACAGTTCACGATCCAAAAACGTGACTAACGAAGTCGATGTACAATAACTAATCCGTCAACTTTTGCAACTAAATAAAGACACGGAATCGAGTGTCGAATGCGAGCCACTATCAACATTCGTTAAAATGTAGTTTTTTGTACTAGCGCTGTTTAATTTCTACACGACAACAAGGGGTTATTCTATACTCCAAGACAGAAAACATTCGAACATCGTACGTAAAACTGTACGAATATGCCTAAATATTTTACATAATGTTTGAGTACTCTATCGTACGTCGTTTCATACAGAACGGTATTGATTTTTAGAAGTGGAAAGCTTTTATCTTATACGTGGACATCGAACGATCGAACATTCGAACTACGTGACGGAAAGTAGAGTAACCCCCTTAGTTAGTACAAAAAATATCTCAGTAATTTTTATTTATTTTCTAATTTCTTTCTACTCCGCGGTGACTTAGCCAATTGTAAGTTGCATTCTCCTGTTCAGTTTACAGTTTACACGAATTAGCCCGTTCAACTGCATCTTCGATTATAAGATAATAAATATAGACAAATATAAAATACCGGGTATCTCAAGACTGCTACCGAAAACGAAGCCGGATGGTAGTTTTAGTGACTACAAACACAATGCAACTAAAAATTTCGCAAAGAAACGCGACAATTATTTTTTATGATTTTTTAAATATCGACATTTTTTGGTGGTAAATCTATAGTTTTTGCTAAAATAATAATTTAAACTCTTTTATGCATTAGAGTATTTATAAATAAAAGGGTATACACTATTATTTTAGGAAAAAAATGTATTTACCACCCAAATATGGCCATAGGAAAAAAATAACAAAAAAAAATTCATACAGTAACTATACTCTAAATTCCATTATCTCTTAAATCTAAATCGCGCCGAACCGACTGCGTACAAAAGGTTTAATGATGTTTGTCATTATAGTGCCAGGCATTGAGCATTCATTTAGTATAATAGTGTTGCCTGTTTAGGTCTAACTGGCTGTGTCGAAAGCCTCAGGGCTTCGTACCTACATGCAGGAAATGCCACCTACGCCCCAACTAAAACATTAACAGTCTTCGTATTATATTTATGACGCTGAAGTAATTGGTAGCATTGACAGGTTTCATGGTGAAGTGGGCGAGAAGATGGGTGTAAAATGATAAGCCCCTAGTTCAAACAAGAAGAAAAACATTTGCATTTATTAGTAGGATTGATGAAAGTTTCTGAAGTGTGGTGAAAACACTGTAAGGTACAATCAAACAATAGATCATGCTTGAGACTTTCCTGCCCCCATTACAACCACTGCAACTCCTGTCAACCAGGATCAACAGCGATGCGCAAAAATTTGCAACCGATTTCCGGAGCTCGGCGATTCTTTTAGTCACTAGCCTATCTTTAACCCGTATCAAAATTACTCAGAAAGTAAACAAATAGGAGGAGTTGGAAACAAATGATTAATTTTCCACTTCCCTTTGCAGTAAAGCGTGGTAGATGATAGTACTTGGCAATAATCGAGACAGTTTATTTTAGATCTTGCACGTGCATGGTAACCAACACCGCTGGGAACGTACCGTATGGTTAATCTCAAGACGATATAAATGAACTCAATTGCAATACTGACTAATCTACTGAAGAATCAACAATCAACCCAATCTGTACATCAAGATTCAAAGCAAGTACCTCAATGAGTGAAGCCGACTCAATCAAACGTCTTCACAATGGATTGGTGTTTACAAAGCCAAACCGTTCATCACTCAAAGCCGAGATAAACGCATGTGATGAAACAAATTCCATGCTAACGGATGTTAGGTTTTCACCGCGCGAAAATGACCTGATTACTGCATTTCACAATTGGGTTCAACGACTGTTGAAATTGTTAGTGCAGTTCTGAAATATCGCTATATTTCATCTCTATTTTTTTTATTGCAGTGAATGGCGAGACAAGCATGCTTTTCGCTTGATGGTAAGTGATACGACTCCGCATAAACAGTAGCAAAACCAAACACCTTGAATGACAAAGCTATTGGCATTCCACTGCGCTCGCCACCCTGAGATATAGGCTAAAATGTCCTTATAACTAGAACACAACAGTGCATGTACATTGCTGTCTGGAGGGAGAAACAGACAATGCGATGGTAACTACCTAGGCGGCCTCTCAGATACAAGGGATCTACTATCAGTGTTTAATATCCAGTTACTGTATACGATGGGCTTCACGGCGCGGCGGCGTTTCGCGTTTCTGTTTCATGAGAAAGCGTTGGTAATCCATTGTTACTGTGTGAAGATGGCTGTGAGAAACAACTCATAACATCACTTCCACTGAATGCTTGATGAGGCGAAAGTAAAGTGATATAATTGTGGTGAATTAGCTTTAAGTGTTGTTATTCGTGTTATTTATGTTCTAGCAGCCAAAACATAAGAGTTACAGATTACTGATTTTTTAAGTGCATTGTGGCCTGTTGGTAACGGAACAGACGCAGCTGTTAAATTATTCACGGTGTTTATAGGTTCGAATCCTAGGGCACACCTGACTTGTCGAATTCATGTTTGCATTGATAGTCAATCACCACGTACTACAATGGTGACGAAATACATCGTAACGAAACTCGTACACCATAGCAATTTGTATGAATTTCTATGGTATACAGAGTGATATTGACACATTGTACTTATTTTAACCCACATGTTCCTCATTACCCCAGGGAACATTGTACATAATATAAAAAAAAATTAAAGAAAATTTTTGTCAAAAATCCTTATTTTTGTTTTCATGATTTTTCGAAATCCCATATAGATACGAGTGTTTTACCGCGTTGCTGAACTTCAGTTCGGTTCGGGAAATTACCTGACTCGTAAAAAGAATCGGTATCTATAGGGGTTGATCAAAAGTCTAGGAACATAAAATCGCGATTTTTGACAAAACTATCAAGCAGTTTTTGATCAAACTTTCTAAAATATTACATAAGAACATGTGGTTTAAATTAAATACAATATGTCAATATCACCCTGTATAAGTCCGCCAACACGCACTAGGCCAGCGTGGCGGACTATATGTCCTAACCACTCTTAATCGTGCTCTCGATTGTAATGGAGCCCGTGCCCTGCAGTAGAACTTCATATGAACTAGTATAGATGCTTAAAGATCTATTGTATAGGGAGAACTGTTGATGTATTAGTATAGGGCCGAAGTCAATCAATTTATAAAGCGGGTTAGAAAAGCCGGAGGGATCAAGAAGGGAGAAGTTTATTTATTGCAGAATTGTAGTAAGAGACACTACGATTAGGAAACGTAATATATTGTAAATCTGATCCTCTACCACCAACATTCTACAGCAAGAATTACACAATTAAATTCTGAGATAAATTCGCTTAAGAGCGTTTATACCCTGGACGCGCTTTTTGGCTTAAAAACAGGACTTTTCAAATGAGTTAATAGCCACCAATAAACAATTTCAAGGTAAAATAATTAGTACTAATTTTAGAAAAGGTTGTCATCTAGGGATTTTCGTGGAAAACATTATAGATTGATGGATAATTTGTGAGTACTATGAGGATTACTGAACACAAGTTTCGTTATTTAGGCTTTAAATGGCAATTTAGAAGCTTAAGATATCCAAAACCACTAAATATAAGATGAAAATAAAAATATTATCAGACTAATAAGACCCTTATGGAGGGATTTTGCTGAGAAAAATAATCTTTTTGTGTTTAGTTCCTGAAAAATAAAAATTTAAACAATGCGAAATTATTCAGAAACTCTCGTCAAGAACATATTTTTTTTCTCCAACTTATCGTACATATTTTTTATAGCAATTGCATATTACAATAGAAGAACATCTTATCAATAAATTACCATTTTTATATTTCAACAAAATTAGTTTTCATGTTTTCTACAAATATTTTAAAAAACACTATAAAACACGCTGTCCGACGTGGATCAAATCAGACCGCCGCAAGGCCTTCTAGGCCTCCGAGGAGGTGTCGGATTTCTCGTCCACAAGTCTCTCATCAACAACATCGTATCCATCGAAAGTGTGTCGAGCAGGGTAGTATACCTTATACTCAGAATATCTAAAAGATATTCGTTGAAGGTCATACAGGTATACGCGCCGACCTCGACACACCTAGATGAAGAAGTAGAGGAAATGTATGAGGACATAAGTCGGGCCATACATACTTCCAAAACCTACTTCAATGTTGTTATGGGAGACTTCAACGCAAAGTTGGGCAAGGGAAGCGATGCAGAGTTGAAAGTGGGGCAATTTGGACATGGGCAACGGAACCCCAGGGGTCAGAGGCTGGCCGACTTTCTGAAGAAAGAGGGACTCTTTGCGATGAACTCTTTTTTCCAGAAGCCGCCTCACAGGAAATGGACCTGGCTGAGTCCTGACGGTTCCACGAGAAACGAGATAGATTTCATCTTGACGACGAATAGACGGATATTCAGAGATGTCTCTGTGATCAACAGGGTGAAAACCGGCAGTGATCACCGAATGGTTAGGGGCACACTGAATATCAATGTCCAATCGGAAAGGCGTCGCTTGATGAAATCTACGCTCCGACCTACTCGCGCCCATATCCAAAACCCCGAGAGCTTTCAACTCGAGCTGACAAATCGCTTTGATTGTCTAGGAGAAAACCTTGCAGTGGACGAGCTAAACAGCGGTTTGGTAGAAGCTGTCCATACGGTGGGATCTAAGTATTTTAGACCTCGCCGTAGAGATAGACCACAAAAACTCTCGATCCACACTCTTGACCTCATGGCCGAACGTCGATCTTTAGCGCTGCAGTCTTCCGTTGACGCCGAAGCATATCGGCGGCTCAATAGACAGATCTGGAAGATCTCACAATACTGTGAGCATTAAGGAGACAATCGAGCGGAACGGAGGCTCCAAAGTGTTTGCAAGAGACTTGTCTATTGGGCAAAGCCAGTTGTCTAGGCTGAAGACGGAAGACGGCCGCGTAGTATCGACGAGGGCAGAGGTATTAAGGGAGATCGAGAGGTTCTACGGACAGCTTCACACCTCGGTTGCCAAACCTGCTGTTAGCTCGGCCAAAGACCCGAGAGCCGAGTTGATCCGACACTTTAGCGATGATATCCCGGACATCAGCCTGTGTGAGATTGAGATGGCCCTGAAGCAACTTAAAAACAACAAGGCGCCGGGCGAGGACGGAATAACTTCAGAGCTTCTGAAAGCGGGCGGAACGCCGATACTGAAAGTCCTTCAGAGGCTCTTCAATTTCGTTCTCCTCGAGGGCTCAACGCCAGAGGCATGGAGCAGGAGCGTGGTGGTACTGTTCTTCAAAAAAGGTGATAACACTTTGCTGAAGAATTACAGGCCCATCTCGCTCCTGAGCCATGTCTATAAGTTGTTTTCGAGGGTCATCACAAATCGTCTCGAACGCAGGTTTGATGACTTCCAGCCTCCCGAACAAGCCGGTTTCCGAAAAGGCTTTAGTACCATAGACCACATCCATACGCTTCGGCAAGTTATACAAAAAACCGAGGAATATAACTTGCCGCTTTGTTTAGCGTTTGTGGACTATGAGAAAGCCTTTGATTCGATCGAGACTTGGGCTGTGCTACAGTCTCTCCAGCGGTGCCATATAGACTATCGGTACATCGAAGTGTTGAAGTGTATATACAACAACGCCACCATGTCGGTCCGAGTACAGGATCAGAGTACGAAGGCTATTCCACTACAGAGAGGCGTGAGACAGGGAGATGTCATATCTCCGAAACTGTTCACTGCCGCGCTGGAAAACGCCTTCAAGCTCTTGCGATGGAAAGGATTCGGCATCAACATCAACGGCGAGTATATCACTCACCTTCGGTTTGCCGACGATATTGTAGTCTTGGCAGAATCGCTGGAAGACCTTAGCACTATGCTCGAAGACCTCAATCGAGTCTCCCAACAGGTGGGTCTTAAAATGAACATGGACAAAACGAAGATCATGTCGAATGTCCATGTTGTGCCCACCCCCATCGGTGTTGGGGGCTCGACTCTTGAAGTTGTTGACGAATATATCTATTTAGGACAAGTGGTCCGGTTAGGCAGGTCCAACTTCGAGAGAGAGGTCAATCGTCGAATCCAACTCGGTTGGGCAGCGTTCGGGAAACTACGCGACGTCTTTTCGTCAAAAATACCTCAGTGCCTTAAATCGAAAGTCTTCGATAGTTGTGTGTTGCCAGTGATGACTTACGGCACCGAGACGTGGCCTCTCACTATGGGCCTTATTAGGAAGCTCAAAGTCACTCAACGAGCTATGGAGAGGGCTATGCTCGGGGTTTCCCTACGAGATCGAATCAGAAATGAGGAGATCCGTAGGAGAACTAAAATAACCGACATAGCCCACCGGATTAGCAAGTTGAAGTGGCAATGGGCAGGGCACATAGCGCGGAGATCTGATGACCGATGGGGTCGGAAAGTGCTCGAATGGAGGCCGCGTATCGGAAAGCGCAGCGTAGGACGTCCACCCACACGATGGTCCGACGACCTGGTAAAGGTCGCGGGACGTCGCTGGATGCAGGCTGCCTCCAACAGGTCTCTGTGGAAATCATTGGGGGAGGCCTATGTTCAGCAGTGGACTTCCTTTGGCTGATGGATGGATGGATGGAAGGCCTTCTAGAGGGAGGACGTATCGCTCGTCGCTCCGGCCTGGCTGCAGTCGATTATGCCGCGCGTAGTAAAAATAGCCACCATTACCACATCTTAGTACTTTGGTAGTAAAATATTTATTTATTTTATTTATTTATTTATATAAATGCTTTATTGTACACTAAGTTAACTTAATTACAGAACATTATATTACATAGTGGTACAAAAGGCGGTCGTATCGCGTATTTAATTATTTTTATTACCTACAATGATTTTGTAGTGAGTATAAATTATGTTTCAGGTAATATAATGGGATGTAATACCGAGGCTAAATTAAGTTATGTATTGTAATATAAAATTAAATATATTTCGAATTGTAAGGGGTTGTAAGGCCCCTAACACTGCCTAACACTATTTATGTGTTCGAACATGAAATGATTAATAAAACGTCCGTAGTGTATACTGATTGAACACTGATTTGAATGCAACTTAACAATGTAATAATAACGAAAATATGATTAGTATCCAAAATTTGTATTATTCTTTGCTTGCACAGTAATATTTGTCTACTTATAATGCAAATAAAATATTTTTATGATATTATATGACAGTTACATTTCAATTGAATATTTGAAGTTCAAACGGATCACGGATCAAAGTTGTTTGAGCCGATTGTATAGCGAGCCGACGCGGCAGCTCTACGCACACAGCTTTGGTCGCTTATGTGTGCGTGAAATTAACGAAGAAATACCTATAGTTGACTTTGCGCGCAAGGTGTATACGCTCTTAACGAATTGCCTGATGACAATCGTGATTCGAAAATAATAGTCGCAATAACACATTTTTATTACGTTATTATTTATTATGAACAGAACAAACTACTACGAATTTCCTTCTCTTTTTCACATCTATAAAATAACCAATAAATTAACAATGAGCGTGGATTTATAAGGACACGAGTAAAGGACAATGTGATGAGATGTATTGTGACGTCACCGGGTCGTGGGTGGTCACGAGCCCTACACGGGATACCTGACACTTCGACACTGTCGACACGACAATCTGACATACACTCACGATGTACTGCCAAGAGCAAGAGTGTTATAGGAGGGATTTTTAAATAAATATCTTATTTTGGTTAAAATTTAGAAAAATATTGTCTAACTCATTGATATCAATATATGGACAGGAAAGCTTTTAAATTACCTACGTAAGTGGTGCGTGCTCCATTGCATCTCTAGAGGAGCGTTACTGAAATTAGCCGTAGCACGCAACAATTTTCAAAATTCTTGCTCATATTATGACAGAATTTCTAATAGAAATAAAGATTGTAATTTTTATCACCGTTGCGATGAAAAAAATTAATTTAATATTTCTGTTAGCGCGATTTTCACGATCATCTTTCTGAAACTCCAAATGTACTTAATGGTCTATCCTTAGTGTTTAAATCTTTAGTCTAGAAGTAAATTTACTAGATACTTCGTAACGGTTATTACCTACATATCGTATGAATCTCGGTTCAATTAGTTGATAACATCGTGTGTGTTTTACGATTTAATTTATTATGTTTTATGCGACATGAAAAGCTGATATCTTACTAAAGTATCCAGCCTCTGTGGCGCAGTTGGTTAGGTGCCGGCTGCGAAACGAAAGGTCGCGGCTTCGATCCCTGCATCGCTCGTGACAAATGTTTGTGTGGTCTTGTTTCGAGTTTGGGTGTTTTTGAGACCGAAAAGTCTCTCATAGTTCCCGATACCCACGATACAAGACTTGATATTAGTATTGATATTAAAATTTGATATAAGTCATTGTAGGGTGAACTTATTATTCATTTTCGATAATTAATATGCAACAATAACATCGTTCGTTAAAAAAACAGTTCGAAAGTAGGTAATAATTATAATCGATTGTTTTTACTTTAAATGTAATGTTCCATTATTTACACGTACTGACCTTGATTTTTATCTTGTGTTAATACATAAACATTGGATATCTTTAATTAATATATTTACATAATAACATTACTTCTGGATTGTGGTAATACGTCCACTGGTCCATCATGCATGTTTTACACGATAAAAATAAGTGTTTAATTAATTGGGAGTTGATTGTAGATGTAATTAATGAAGAATGTCGAAGATCAATTAACTTTGTATGATTATGGGTTTTGAACTGTCAAGGGCTGGGTAGTACTCGTATTGTAAGCTTTGTTTTGCTTCCCTTATCTTATATTAAAACATGAATGTATTATGCACACTGTTCAATATTTCAGTAATATCGTGTGATGATTTCAAGTCATACAACTGTTACATATTAAATGTTCCAAAGCTTTTCCAAGCAAAGTTCCAAAGTTAGTCTCCCAAAAAAAAAATGTAAATAAAAATAGTCAATTGGAGTAAAACAAACATAGCTTCATAATTTTAATAGTGTACTTAAATACATCCGCCACATGCATCGAGTCTTGTGTAGTGAGGTATCAGGAACTATGAGATACTTTTCGGTCTCACAAACACCCAGACCCGACATAAATACCTGTGGACCACACTAATATTTTTCTCGGTGCGAGGATCGAACCCGCGGTCTCACGTTTCACAGCCGGCGTCTAACCAACAGTGCCACGGAGGCTGTCTAAACAAATCTTTGTACATTAGTTTTTTATGGAATCACTTGTGTCGGCGACTGTAATCACGCCCGCACGAGTCCGGCCACACACAAAGCTATCTCTAGCTTATCAGATAAGCATCTATGTAGTTGCAATGTCAAAGTGTGACTCTTCAACCCGAAGGCTTAAGACTTGAGTCAGTGTAAACAGCAAAAAATGTACTGTCCTTTTAAAGCCGTGGTTCCTAACCTGGGGGTATTTACCCCCGCGGGGGTAAAACCTGTATTTTGCGGGGGTAACAATGAGCTGGTTATCGTCATAAGTAAACAAAACCTAATATTACCAAACTTGTAAAAGCTGAGCAGCTCGTGGTACTGTGGTGGTATAAAATTTTTAAACTAGTAGAAATTTCAAAAGCATAATTATTGGTAATGTGCAATTGTTTTAAGTTTAATATAGTCTACGTACAAGGTATTAACACGTGTTGTTTGAGATCATCCTTGGGAGGAGGGGTAAAAACAGTCATCCTAGAGGGGAGGGAGGGGTAAAAACAGTCAGCCTTAGATCATAGGGGTAACGGACCTAAAAAGGTTAGGAACCACGGTTTTAAAGGGTTCATGAAGTGGTTAAGTATTATTAGTAAACGTGGTCCATTCCAACACTCACATACATTGTAAATTAAGTATATGTCCAAGAAAAACAAGTGAAAATATCATCATAGTGAATCACACAAGTATGTCGTAATTCGGTATAACTTGTTTTTTTATGAATGAGACGTGCATGCCTTTCGCCTGATGGTAAGCTGTACGACCGCTCATGGAATGTAGCAAAACCAAAACAACACAATGAATTACAAAGCAATATTTTGCTACTGTTTATTAGCGGTCGTACCGATTACCATCAGCGAACGGCGTGCTCGTCTCGCCATTCATTGCAATAAAAAAAACATCCCGTAGGTATCATATCTATAGATTACACTTAGCCATATCCCATGCTAATTTACAATAAAATAAAACTAATGAACTTCGTCCCCACAACCGTAACCTTTACAACTAAGCCAATTAATCAATAGAGCTGCACATCAACAAACAACGGTACAATCCGAGTCAGTGGGTCACTCGAACATTGTAAACTTGAAATAAAACTAATACTTTAAGTATTGCTCATAAACTCGTGAGCGGAGTGCAGTCGCGTGCTTGTTTTATTGCACTGAGGGCTAAAGAAGCTTTTACATTGTCATCAAATCAGTAAATCTTTTTATTTATTTTTCTGTTTTTAATTTTATTTCACATATATTATTGTATTATGTGTGTATAGTTTTAATAAAGGGTAATATTATAATTATTTTTACATACATACTTAAACTCACGACTTTTTCGTAGAAGGGTAGGCAGAGATGCAATCAAGACACCCACGTTTCACCTTGTATTTTCCGTTCCATGATGTGATATAAAGCTTATTGCCATATCGGGCATAAATTCGTGACTCCGGGCTGATAACCAATAAAAAAAATCCGACATCACTGCCCAGCCCGGGATTCAAACCTGAGACCTCAGCTTGGTAAACATACTTTAACTTGGCCACCAAGGCACACTGGGCCGATTTTTATTACACTGATTTTTGTATAGCTGTTTGTTGACATAGCCATACCTAAATATTACTTCAACTTATGAAACAGCTAATAAGCTGTGATATATATTGAACATGATATTTAAATCTTATGTATTTAAAAATTGTTGCAAGCAAAGCACCTGAACTCGATCGAATAGTAAGTGCAATAGTATTTAGATAACCAAACCACTAGCTTTCACTAATCGACACAATTATTTCCACCTGTTTATTACTTCACGCCTCGCTTCCTTAATTACCCAACGCCTATGTATAATAGGCTACCCAATAAAGGTTTTTTCCCCTCTGTTTTATATGTTTAGGAGGGGCTTTGTGTTGCTGGGTGAAATCATTGAAAAAGGTGCTATGAAGACCACTGTAATAGAAGATAGTTTTATATTTTTTTAATAGCTGGACACCATTTTTAAAGGCTCATTTCCGAATTCCTTTCTCTACCTTTAGTTCAATCTGTCTCAAAAACAACGAAATATTCCCGCGTGATTCTCAGTTCTTATGTACGCTCCTTAAACACGGTTTTATGAGTCACTGTGTTACTTCACAGTGAAATGGATTATCCATTTTGTTCCATCCTTACATCAAATGTTTTGGATTTACGATGGTGGGTGTGACTTGCTTACTACAGTCGACAAATGCATTTAGTTATTTTAAGTGTCTGAAGTACTACCATTTCTACGCGATAATCATATATTATTTAGGAATTTGTACGTATGCATTTCTTTTGCTTTAGTTTATAATTCAGCAGAAAGGTCTAGTAGGTTAGCTCCTGACTGCCAACGTCGATAGTACCATGCGAAGTGTTGGAACTTGGAATCAAGCACTCGAGTTATAGGAAAAAAGAAAATGAAAAGAAAAAAATAAAAATTAAGGCCAATATACATGGGATTTTTTTGCTAATATAATATATTATAACATTTGCTCGCCATATCAGGGTTTACCAAAAGCGTCCAAGTTAAGTAGAATTTACGACGCTCAATTACAAGGATAATGTGCGTCAGTGCAATTTGCGTTCGTCATATACAATGAAATGTTTAATTTTAGCTAAGTGTTACGTGCGGTGTGGTTATTTACCTCAAATACTATATATCCGCATTTGAATCGTGCCGGAACTAATTCAGTTCCTATTCTTTCAGTAACATATTTAGATTATTATTATTTCTTTTACGCCTTAGACTGCCCTTTCTATCTCCTGTTAGTATATCCATCCCATGGTTGCCTGTAAGAGATTACCTAGTGTGATAAGGCCGCCACTTGTACTATTATTCTTATTGTATAATATCTTCATAGTATTTCTGTACAGTGCAAAAAAGAATTAAATAAATAAATAAATAAATATTTAGTTGAAAGTAACACACCGCTGCCAAACGGTGCGTCAATACGGATTGTCGGTTAATCGTAGATTATTTTTTACTTCTTTATGTAACTGCCTGTGTCTTTATCAGCCCACATACATCTCACTGCAAGGCACGGCCCTCCTCTACAATCGAGAGTACGATTGAGAGCGGTTAGGCTATATAGTCCACCACGCTGGCCTAGTGCGGGTTGGCGGACTTTACATACCACAGAATTCCTTATAAATTACTATGGCATGCAAGTTTCCTAATGATTTGCCTTCACTGATATAGTGCGTTGCGAACATCCACCGTAACATGTTAGCAGCCGTGTCTGGTCCGTTTACCAACAGATTACCACGCACTACACGTCTTTTATTGCTAAAAAATCCCTACCTCTGTAGGACTTATCTATTGGCATTAATATAACTCACCAAGCAGCAAAATAGGTAAGTCAATCAGCAGATGCCACAGAAGATTATGTCTCGCTTGCATTTCTTGAGGCGGGGGCGCGGCTGGACGCGGCTCGGATACTGTCTGTAAACAAAATAATAAACTTGAAGTACAGGATGCAAATGAAAATACAGGAGAAGAGAAACGAACTTGCATACTCGAGTTGCAGTAGTACAACATCATTTTCTGAAAGTCTGTTGTTATTATAGACAATAGACAAATTTACTGGTGGTGGGTCTCTCATGCACCACCGCAATGTCTAATGCGACCGCCAAACAGTAGTAAATGCACTGTTGTGTTTCAGATTGAAGGACATTTTAGCCAGAGTAACTACTGGACATATTAAGATTTAACATCTTGTGTGTTAGGATGGCGAGCGCAGTTGCAATGTGTTAAATCATAATATGTATATAAAATGAGATATAGAACAATTTATTGAAAACTACTTAATACAGAAACATAGATATAAGTTAACAATAGTAATTAGAGGGTGCAGCAAATGATCGTCTTATCGCTATTAGCGATCTATTTTCCAGACAATTATATTACAATAGATCAGGCGTCAATATATCGACAGCTGCAAGGTAAACGAGTTAACCTTAAAGGGCCTAAGAGCAATAATTTCTAGAATATATTTTTAAGGTTACTTTATTGTAAGGAATGGGTAGATACATATTTGGACAGAATCCAAACATATATGAATTTTATTGTGTTTGCTATACGTGTGATGTTCCATCTTCTAAAAGAGACTTCAAAATGTCCATACTAGTTTGACCCAAAGTCAATATTTAGTAATATTGTCAACAAAATTGATTGTAAATAACAAGAATTGCACATGCATTATGCAGATTTCAATTTACTCATTGTTTACGGTAATGTTTCATAGAAATCAATTGTTCTTTATCGTGTTGACACCGAGTATCAAAATGATAACATTCTCATCGTAAATTGTGTCAATAACAATGCACTTTGATATTATGATTAATGAAAGGTGAAAGTAATTTGAGATGATTTGCAATGACTAAGAAAAATTTTGTGAAATTTGCGGATGTTATCATACGGAGGAATATTTTTATAATCCGATTCAAATAAGAATAGGACTGACCTGGCGCCATATTGGTTCATTATAGCTGTCAAATCGCTCAATTTAGGTAGGGTGAGCAAAACAATTGAATAAAAATAATATTTTTAATATTTCATATTTCATAAAAAAAAATAATGAATTAATAATGTCGTCCTATAGTTACTTTCTGGCGAATGATTGCCCATGAAGTAAATAAACATTTTAAATTCATGTTTATTTTTCCATGCCACATGTTGTAAATGTTACAAGTTATTAAGCTAATTTAGGTTTAGGAATATGACTATGTAAAAAAAAATTTATGCCTAAATATGTTAACCAAAGATGTGTTGTTTACTTGGTGTTTGTGCATGTAAAAATTTGTTTGTAAACCTAGTATGCAGAAGAAATATTTTCGATAAAAAAAGATGTAATTAAATCATTTGCAATATTAAGTGATGTATTTGTGATATGATTATAAACATTTGGTCTAATTACATAATATTTTGTAATCTATATCTGGGTGGAACCATTAAACCAACCACTTTTTCCTTAGCAATCCAGAAACTGAAGATAAACTGATCCTGAACATTTTATTTGATAAGGAAAAAAATTTAAAGGACTATTCAAAAATTGAAGCGGTTTATTTTGAGCCAAAATCTTGAGCCGTTAAGCTGTTAACTACATGAGATAGATTTACAAACGATATACATATATCTGAAGAGAAGAAGCATCTAAATTAGTCATAAAAAACCTGAATACGTGTGTAAAACGGGAAACAAAGATTTAACCGGACAGTTGGATGCAAAATATCCTGTTTAGTTGTTTTCTACAGTTGTACTCAGATGGGGTTAAATGATACCAAGCAGGTTTTACTTCAGTTTTTGTGAGCAATCTTCAAGCATTCTAGGACTAACGGACTTCACAGTTCACACTTCGAAAGTGTAAACGAGCTGTCACGTAATATATCAGCTTGTATACGTTCCATACGTGCCACTGCTGGTCATGGAATATTACGATTGAGAGGTTTATGCTTTCGTCAATACTTTAGTATAGTGGCCGATGGATCCTTAACGTCTTTGAAAATTCTTTGCAGAATACCCAGATACCAAAGTGAATAAATACACCCAATAGTAACATACATAGTCCTGACCCCACATTAAGATCAATTAATTCTTGTTTTCAGGGTATTAGAAACCACGAGAAACTTTCCGGTCTCAAACACCCAGACCCGAGACAAATAATTAACATTTGCTTCGGTGCGGGAATCGAATACGCGTCCTCTCGTTTCGCAGCCGGCGTTTAACCAACTGCGCTGTGGAGGGTGCCAAAGTCCCTTATTTCAATGATAAATGCACGATAACTAAACATAAACAGAACATTTGAAAAATTCAGAGGTGTCTTAAGAGCGTTTACACCTTGCGCGCAAAGTCGACTATAGGTATTTCTTCGTTAATTTCACGCACACATAAGCGATCAAAGCTGTGTGCGTAGAACTGCCGCGTCGGCTCGCTATACAGTCAGCGCAACCAACTTTGATCCGTGCGCTTCAAAATTCTAATATTGAATTGAAATGTAACTTATGATTTATATATTGGTAATATAATATCATAAAAATATTTTATTTGCATTATAAATAGACAAATATTACTGTGCAAGCAATGAACAATACAAATTTAGATACTAATCATATTTTCGTTATTGTTACATTTTTAAGTTGCATCCAAATCAGTGTTCAATCAGTAGACACTACGGACGTTTATTAATCATTTCGTGTTCGAACACATGAAAAGAGTTAGGGGCCTTACAACCCCTTACAATTACGAAATATATTGAATTTTATATTACAATACATAACATAATTTAGCCTCGGAATTACATCCCATTATATTATCTGAAACATAATTTATACTCACTACAAAATCATTGTAGTTAATAAAAAGAAAAAATATGTTTGATTACCAAAGTACTAAGATGTGGCAATCGCTGTCCGCGCGTGGCTATTTTTACGACGCACGGCAAAAATAGACTGCAGCCAGGCCGGAGCGACGAGCGATACGTCCTCCCTCTAGAAGGCCTTGCGGCGGTCTGATCATGCTGTGCTGACTTAGTACATTTCAAAGTTTTAAATAAAATGTATGGAAAGTGGCGCCATCTACCCGCCGTTAATGCAATGATTGTAACGGAAGTCGGAAACTAATCAAATGTTTTTATATTTTATTCATGTTTGCTGCTCTTTGAAGTTTGTGTACATGGACGTGAATTTGTAACTTTAATATTTTGTTACATATTACAAATTATAGTGTTTTCGACAACTTTTTGCCTAGTTACGTTGAGTTGAGAATTTAATTTCTTCTCCGTGCTAGCGTGAAGCTTCCGAGTGGTTTATTTTATATTTTGAGACAGGACTTTAATAGTTATATAGTGAAATTGTTTTATTTTAACTTATATCATGTCGTTTTCATCTTCTTGTGTGCCTAGTCGTTCTATACCATTGAAAGACGGTAAGAAGTACCAATATCTGTAACATTTTGTACTTAGTTTATCACATTGATAAACTTAAGTTTACAAAAAGTTAATCAGTGATACTTGCATTACCTACAACAAATTGAATTATTTCAGGTATACCATTGCATCGTTTTCCTAATCCTGTAAACGACAATGAACGTTTTCAAACATGGGTGATAAATGTAGAAAGTGAAATTGGACAGTTGATGATAATATTTTATTTTTAATAACTCTGGCTATACCACTATTGGATCTATCAGGTTAGTGTTTTATTATATTATATATAAAAATATATATTTTTCATTATACCTAATTATTATTTAATAAATTATGGAACTTAATCATTAACATTTATTGCAGGATATCCAAATTTGCAACACTCAGAACCGCTGAACTCTACAACACCAAGCTTGACAGAAAATAATGCCAATTTCTCCACCAACTTACCATTAATTGAGCCAATTCCATCAAATAGTTCTATGACTCCAGTACCATATACGAGGCAGACTCAGATAAAAAGTAAGTAACTATAAATTATTGATTATACTATTATACTATGAAGTGACTTGTGGCCTGTTAGTAAGGACCTGACATGGCTGCCAACATGTTCAGGGTGGTAGAAGTTTTAAATCCCAGGGCACACACTCCGATCACAATTTCATTACTATAAATGAATATATTATAATTAAGCTCTGGCCTATGGCCTTAAAGGTATAATCAGAGGTGACACTAGGTGCACCCACACATTACCACGCTTATTTATTTTGGAGGCAACTCATATGAGATTATTTACAATGAAAAGCCCACAAGAAGTACAAGTATTTATACAACTGGTTTTCAAGCCTACATCATGATTCACAGCCTGTACAATTACTTTATTTTCTTCCTCTAATCAATAATTATTAAATTTGTAATGTTTATTTATTGTTTTTCAGAAATAAAGAAGACAGCGGCTGATCAGAACATTTATAAAGAGGCTTAAATTAAAAATTATGCACAATAAGAACAGCATATTATCTTATTAAAAAGGCTTCAAATAGCCAAGGATGCAGTGAAATCGTATGGCTTTTTGCAAATCTGCAAATTGACAAAATCGGCCCCAACATTTATGTGCATGTAATTAAAACAAGCTGGAAGAAAATCCCATAGTAGAAGATTAAATCCAAATGAAAATATCAATATGCTGCATTCTTGCAAATTAAGATATTTGTATTATTAAAATTGGAAAATGTATCCTTTTGCTTAAAACCAGGCAGGCTCTGTGCTATATATTTGGAATATGTTTAATTTTGTATTTGTCAATACATTTTTCAATTATTTTTCTATAATTATATTATCTAAAAGTTACATGTCAATCATATAAATTATTTAACTTGTGCTGCCTAATTTAGTAAGCCCATGCCAAAATAGTTTTTATTTTATTTAACATAATATAGTGACTTATGTACGATAGCAATACGTCAGAGAGAATCAATTTGTGTTATGGCTATTTTATATTTCGAAATCGAAATTCTGTCGCTTCAAACAATATTTTTGTAATTCTAATCCAATTTATTCATTTAATTCTTAGACATAACTTCAGTGATTTCGATATAATATTATACCCTTATTTCACCCCTTTCAAACAGTAACAAGTTTTAAAATCTGATCAGTAGTTCTGTCAAATTACCTAAAACAACTTTACCTCTGTATAAAATAGTATAGATTTGCAAACAATTGTCTTATGTAGCCATATGTAGCATATATTTTTGTCTGAAGCAAGATTGTGTTTACGAAACCTGAAAATAATTTTGTAATTGTATAAAATGTTTGGCTGTTTACGACGTAAGATTTTATGTAATAAGATTGTGAAAAATATATATACTTTCAATAAAACATACTTGCTTTTTATTTTCCTATTCATCTATCATATTTTTTATAAAGAATCAGTATTCTTGAAAAATATATTTTCATAATAGTTTAAAAATATAAAATGACGAAAACAACATATCTACTACATCTATGCATATTTATATAGATCGAGCAATTAGTTCCATTAACGTCTACTAGAGGCGCTGATGTTGCACGGTTCACAAAAAAACACGAAGTCAGCACTCTATTTTGTACTGTACTCTTTGGGTCTGATTTGATGCACGGCGGACAGCGTGTTTTATAGTGGTTTTTAAAATATATGTAGAAAACATGAAAACTAATTTTATTGAAATATAAAAATGGCAATTTATTAATAAGATGTTCTTCTATTATAATATGCAATTGCTATAAAAAAAATATGTACGATAAGTTGGTGAAAAAAAATATGTTCTTGACGAGAGTTTCTGAATAATTTCGCATTGTTTAAATTTTTATTTTTCAGGAACTAAACATAAAAACATTATTTTTCTCAGCAAAATCCCTCCATAAGGGTCTTATTAGTCGGATAATATTTTTATTTTCATCTTATATTTAGTGATTTCGGATATCTTAAGCTTCTAAATTGCCACTTAAAGCCTAAATAACGAAACTAGTGTTCAGTAATCCTTATAGTACTCACAAATTATCCATCAATCTATAATGTTATCCACCAAAATCCCTAGATGACAACCTTTTCTAAAATTAGTACTTATTATTTTTCCTTGAAATTGTTTATTGGTGTCTATTAACTCATTTGAAAGGTCCTGTTTTTTAGCCAAAAAGCACGCAAAGGGTATAAACGCTCTTAAACCTCCGACCGTCGATGTGCCTGTTCAATCCACTAACAAGCTATAAATAACCTATTTTATTTACCGACTTCAAAAACAGGAGGAGGTTCTCAATTCGACTGTATGTTGCTTTTTTTTACCGAATGTTTCCTCCCTTTTGAAGTACATTGAATACAGTTCGAACGAAGAAGATAAATCATTCAATAAGTAAATCAGCTTTTAAAACTATCTATGAACAAAACAAAGTATTTCTAGATTCAAAACATTAGTTCATGTCGGAATGCAGCTAATATCCCACTTATAATAATTCGACATGCCTAGGTCGCGTAGGGTACCGTACATCTAGGTCATGCACAGTTATCCAACACTAGCGGTCCGACACGACTTCACTCACTCCACATTTATTATAGGTCTACCAGAATCTCATGGCAATTGGGGTAATTGAAAATTGTGCATAGCAATACCAGGGTAATTGGATCGAAATATTTTGATACTTTCTATACAACTTATCATTAATTCATATTAACGAAATACTTTTATTAATTAAATGTCTTATTTGCAATTATATGTTATTAGAATGATATGTAAGAGTGAAACAACATATCTAAGTATTTTATTTGCAGTCTCTTTAATGTTTATCATGAACGAATTAATCAGGGCTTATTTATAAAGATCCTGGCAGTAGGTCATTAGACGAAGATGTTGGTGATAATTATTTTTAATAAAGATCTCTTCTGGGATTACATCTGTTCACTAGAAGTGCAAAATATATCATTGTTTGATGGATCCTTATCCAAAATCTCTGGAAACTCCTGTAAATAGGTATTTAATGCATTATTGTTTAGTTTCAAAAAATGATATCAAAGTATATACGATAAAACACATATACATATCTAACACTAACCAAAAAAACATGAAGTATCAAAATTATTCACTCCAACTTGTTTGTTAAAACAACGTCGATTAAAAATCGGCGATTTTGTTTGAATTTGACCAAATCATTTACGGATCTGGCGATAAAACTTGTAAACAATGTGTCACACTTGTGATCGTAGAACTAATTTGTATATTTTCGCTAAGGAATTATAGAAATCGTAAAATATTCACATCGAATGACATAACTCAAGTTTTGAATCAGCTGTTGACCGATGGTATTGCCACATAAAAATCTATATGTTTGTTTTTAATTTTATGCCATGAGATTCTGGTAGACCTATAACACCAAGATTTTAATGAAGGGTGATTCATATTAACTTGTCACACACGCCCCCTTTCGCTACTTGGGATTTCAATTCAATAGTAAATTATAGTGTATGGGCAACATCAGATCATAGACAAAGAGTACAGTCATGTCATATTTCGTTGAGTTGAGTGGATTAGGCAAGAAATGTTTACATATCCTATTTTCTCATGTTATAGTAATAATAGTCTGAGAATGGTATATTTTTTCTGGACAAAAGTCAACTCTAAATTATTTGTAACGTAACACGTTCGTATGTTTTTTTTTTATTAAGATCGAAACAAAACAAACAAACGTACATTCGAATTCGTTCTTATTAAGACACGCCTAGGCGCTTAGAAATTACCATAGGAATGTCAAATTGCCCACACAACTTTTGGCACCTGAATTTAGGTTGTAAGTTCATCTTTATGCAAACTCTGTTCTAGGGCGCATATCATTGTATTGTTATTTATCTATTTTGTGTATGTTTGACACTGATGATATCGGGTGTGGCATTTGAATGTTGGTGTGTTTGCCAAGCACTTAGGCTAGCGATATAAGTGTGCTTGAATTGAATCCAATGTTGGTTCCAATAAAAATTGAGTGGAGATTTACAGTTATAGAGGATAAAAAGTACCATTAATAAACACAACTTATATACATCATCAGTACAGTACCAGATGTTTCTAAAGCAAAGGGCTGCAAGTTCCATCCTCGTACCGAGACAAATATGTGAGTAACCCATAAACATAATCACCTGTACTTTCATCAGAAACAGGGTATCAGCCCAGAACTGGCAAATCTTACTACACGAGATTAGTCATGAAGGTTATGTAAAGCCCAAACAAAGAGAATCGTCTGCAAAATGTATGAAACAGCTTATTTCTTCATTTCAGTTTTAGCCCCATAGTAAAAATTATTCAGTAAGAGTGTAGCAAATATAAAACTGAAGCTGGGAGGTGCTAATTCAGGTTTATATACCCTTTATGATTACCCTTGTATAGAGTCTTTTCGTAATCTTTTTTTAGTACGCAGCACTAAAAAACCCACACCCGATTTAAATATAATTTATCGGTGCAAAACCGATAAGATCTATGCGAAGACGTTCACTACGCACATTGAGGTCAACATCCGCATTACTGATAGCGATTTGTAATCAATTTGATTGTGACTTGTATTTGCATGCCCATTACCATACGTTAATATTTAAAGTACACGCCTTTATTTGATAGTACGCTTTGTGATGTTTTTTGCCGGTTTTATTAGTGTATTAGGGGTGTGCGGTAATGAATTATGCATCGATTTTTTGAAAGGATTGGTAATGATGTAATCCATTGACGTCTTTAGTATATTTTTAGAGATTTGGCTAGGTTTTTAACAGTTAGTCCTGAGATATGAATTCGTGAACAAACCGCGATTCTAATTATTATTTTTTTGGACTCAGCCTATAGAAACAACATTAGAATCGAATTAGATACCTACTAAGTACTTTTTATTGTAATAGAAAAAAAAAGATAGAAAAGTTTATGTTAATGAGTGGCGGGACGAGCTTGTATTTTGCCTGGTGGTAAGCGATACGAACGCTCATGAACAGTAGCAAAACCAAACAACACGATGAGTTAAAAAGCAATGATTGGCATTTTACTGCGCTCGCGATCCCGGAACATAAGAAGAAAGAAAGAAAGAAAGAATCATTCTACTTCTGTTAGTTCTCGTATTATACGTAAAAAGATGCGTCTGGCAAGTTGTTCAGTCACTAAAGACTTATAGGAGCAGCATGCCGTTTTGGTCCTCTACAATTACTAGGAAAGCAAGTTAGAAAAACGATTTCTCCGAACCACTATTAAGAACAATGGACAATGAACAGTTTTGTACACATTCGCAATAAAACATAGGAAATGCGTCATGAGTGCATTTTTGGTAATGTTGCATGACGGTGACAGGAAATATAGAGTCAACTATATCCGGGGTGAGAATTAGTACAATCTATGTGTATATAGTAATTTGATTCTCTGTGAGTAAAGTCCAGGCGGTCTTTGTGGTATTAAATTTGTAGAGGATACTTTAGTTTTGGGTCCGAATCCATACGTAAATTATTCTACGCTTATATATTGCCATAAGCAGTAATCAAAATTGTATTATCATTTTGAACGTATTGTGCGAACTGCGAAGACAGTAGGGAAACCGAATACCTATAACAAATCTTACTTTTCATCTCACACGAAACTTAACACCGACGTACCAACCAACGCAAATCTAATAAAAACTGTACATTTAAGCAACCACAAACAAATATCACCTCAACTTGACCAGAAGCGAAAATGAACGATTAAAACAAATTCACAACCCGTCAATCATAATCTCACGCATGATTAGCAAGTCGACGAGCCGACAAGCCGCCAACCCGACAATTAACGGAAAAACTAGTCACTCAAACGTCAAACAGCGTAGTATTAAAATTGACAGTTATACATTATTTTTGACAGATGCACAGTGAGTCAAGACATGTAACCGGATTCATTGTTTTACAAGATCAATATTCGTTCAGGGAATGCACAGCGCAAGATATACATATACTCGTCAAAACAAAATAAGGGCCACCACTATTTTTCGACATTAATTCATTTTGATCAGGATTCAAGGTAAGAAATTGTCTATATATAATAAACAAACTATTATTTATTAAATGAAATTATTTTAAATTCAATTTAATTAAAAACTAATTGTATTTGTAAGATTTTATATTTTATAAATCTTTTTTGAAATTTATGCCTAACATTAATATTAAAATTTTAACTAATAGGTATATAACAAGCAGTTTTTTTTTTACATTCTCATATCGGGTAAGTCTCCCTCTTTTTGAAATGCATTCTTGGAGCCTTGAAAGCAATGTCTCACAAGATTTTTGACTCTGTCATCAGATATTTCTTTCCAACAACTTTTTAATAAGTTTATTAGCTGCTGGTGACTATGCACATCTTCTTGAGCTGCCTTAACCCATCGTTTGAATTGATCCCAGAGTTGTTCAATCGGATTCAGGTCAGGACTGTTGGCAGGCCACGCCAAAACCTGGATATTGGCTTCGTCTAGGACCGCCAAAGTTGCTCATGCTTTGTGCGGTCGAGCATTGTCCTGCATAAGGATGAAACCTTCAGACGCTGATTGTGAAAATGGAATGATATGAAGTCTGACTACTCGATCGATGTAACTTTGTGTTGTCACAGTACCCTGGTTTAAAAAAACAAGGTCTGGTTTACCTTGTAAGCTAATACCGGCCCAGACCATAACATTGGGTCCAACAAATCTATCACGTTCATGAATAAAAACATCTGAAAAACGTTCTCTACTTCTTCTCCATACTCGTCCCTGTCTATCATCCCTAAAAAACTTCACTTTACACTCATCCGTGAAGAGCACGTTACGCCATTAGTTTTTACCAAATTCCAAATGTTGACGTGCAAATCTAAACGGTTTACACGGTGAGCTTAAGTCAGTTTAGCCCGGGCTGCTGGCCTTTTTGCAAATTGGTGGTCTTCGTGCAAACGATTTCTTATTGTTTGGTCGCTGACAAGGGCACCCGAAGTCCGGTGTAAGCGATTTTGTAGAAGGCGAGCTGTAATATTCCGATTTCGACGTGCACAAAGTCGCACATAACGGTCTTCTTGGGCGCTGGTAGTACGAACTCTTCCTGAGCCACAACGCCGTGATACACTGCCCTTCTTTTGATACCGGTTGCAAAGTTTTTGGACAGCTCTACGTAAATATCCCAGCTTTAAAGCCACGGAACGCTGAGAATTACCAGCTGAGATCATCGTTACGGCTCTAGAAGCAGTGTTAGAGTCCATATGGCAACGAAATCGTGGCATTTTACAGAAAAATAAACGAACTATACGCAAAACTATCAAAAACAACTGCAGCAGTCAATAGACTGAGGCTAAACTGAACTAACGTCAATCTCCAAAGTTTTTTTGAAACTAACCATTTAAGAATATATTGTTAAAAAAGCGTTTTAACTGCACACTTGACAACAACATCGGCTATACCTGACCGTCGTCGTTAACTCAAGCACTTAACCATAAAAAATCTCATTCGAAAACACGGGGTACCAAAAATCTGTCTCAAACTGCAAAAAATTAAGTGGCCCTTATTTTGTTTTGACGAGTATAGTTTGTGCCAGAAAGCAATTTATGAATGATTGTATTTTCTAATATCAGCTGTGGCAAGATATGAATACATCTTTTAATTGTATATTTGCAAAGTATTTCATTTCATACTTATGCATGTACGCATGTCTTCCAAAAACGTGTTTTCTTCTATAAATGCATCTTACTTACTACATCACCTCGAATATCCAAAAATGTATTTATGTTAATTGGACTATATTAAAATAAATATACGACTTCATGATTGTCACAGTTGCTTCTAAAACTACCTAAATTATGCGATCTAAATAGCCGGGGCAAGCAGAGGCGTATTAGAATTTGATTACATTCACAAAACTGCCCACACATTGATTAATAAATAGACCAGGGGCCCTTGACCTGTCACAAATATTTGGTCCTTACTATCCCTCTTTTTCTGAAGTTGATATGCCTTTAAAACATTAATTTTGAAATTATTTTTTCCAATTATACTTTTGTTTTGTTTATCCCTCATCTAATTAGTTGTAAACAGAGTCATCTGTTATCACAAAATGTAACTAAAAATAGAGGTGCAATTTATTCCAGATAGATGGCGGTAACAGTATGTCAGCTTTCACAGGGAAAACGTTTGTTGACAACTTTTATATTCCAATGCAGTGAAATATTCTCAATATCCATTAATATTAATCCTAAGCGAGTCCGGTTGGCTTAGCATCAAGTGCAATAAACAACTTTGGACTAATCCTTGTAATGCGCGGGTTCTTGCGAAATTTTGCTCGTTGAATATAAACTGCCTGTTATGCGTCCTGTCTAATGTTATTTGCAGCATTTCCATTCGTTTTATAATATTTATTTTACAGAAAGTGGATTGCTGTTTGTGAGAAATTCAGTTCGACATTGTGATGTACATTGTAAGTTGTAACTATATATTCGCACTGTAAAAGAAATGCGTCTAAGGTATTTGCTCTAAAAAGCGAGTCATCTTTATCCTTTGTCATTGCTTTATAAGACTTTGATTTTGATTTTGAAGTTTATAAGACAAAATCTCCTGCCATAATACCAAGCATAGACTATTGTGAAGACTTTGAACCCTTCTTCTCGGGCACCATACAGTGACCATACCTGTAAAGTTATTTCTATTGATCTGATGAGTAATCCTCATTCCTCTGTTGACAGTCTTTACAAAACTTATTTATTCACTACCTCTATACAATAATCGTATTAACACAAAGTAAATAATTTACCTCCTAACCCCTAAATACTTAATGCAAAGTTCAAACGTATCACCTTACTGCGCTTTTAATCTATGGCCTCCATTACTAATTGCGCAGTAATCCTTGACTTGCAAGAGTTAGGTTTCACACAGACCGCCTTTATGAACCCACCATATGCGACTCAAGATTATACTGTGTACGATGCATCGATCCATCGTGATCTCATTTGCATAACAAAACATCTTGCATTTTTAATAAATAAGTAATAATTGAAACATTTGCAATATTACAATGAGTCACTTTGATATCTGCGACATTAGCTACGTTCTTTATAATTAAGCTGTGAAGTAAATTAGCTGATTCAGCGGACTTACCAAATGAAACTGAAATTAATATAAGCTTTTGCTAAACTAAATTTTCAAAATGTATACAAGCCGCTTTTTTAATCACTCTTATTATTCCTTGAACCATAAAATATCATGTATGGGGATTATTTAGAACAATCATTTTTACAGAATATCAACAAGCTTCTAGCATAAATGCAGTGGCGCAACTACTCAACTTGATAATGAGTAACTATGAATGAATTCAAGTGCTCTGATGATTCAATCACCGCTCACTAAGCGCGAGATAACGTATATCTCAGCAATACGCAGCAATGTACACGTGTCACTAGAATTATCGTCGTGGAACGTTTGATGACGTCACGATTACCCTATAAGCAGATTAAGCACATAACCACTTGACTTTTGTACTAAAATACGTGATAAGTCTGAAGTCTTGTCCACTTTGTCACATTGGGTTACGTAAACGCGTAGGCTTGGCATAAAGAGCATAGAATCATTAGCCTAGCAGGTACCACTATCTATTTCTCCCGCCAAACAGCAGTGTAAACGCACTGATGTGTTCAGGTTTGAAGGATATTGCAGCTAGAGTAACTATTGGACATATTATTGAGACTTATCTTACGTATCAGGATCGCGAGCGCGGTGAAATACCAAGTATCGCTTTTTAATTCATGGTGTTTGGTTTTGTTACTGTCCATGAGCGGCCGTCTCGCTTACCATCAGGCGAATGGTATACTCGTTTTGTCATTCATAGCCAAAAAAAAAAACAATTAGAATATAAGGTGCGTTGGGATCACGCCACATATTAGTGCGTAAGAGGTTAAAACATAAACTCATATAATTAGGAGTTTATGTGTTTACCCTTTCCATCCCTGTCATCCCCCATCATACAGGTAAGTGTATAAGGACGGTTAAGCAATCATAATTAAGTTTCTTTGTAATCCAACCCAGTATTTACGGCTATAGTTAATATAATAAGAGATTATAACCGAACTCGAAAATTAACCAATCACAGCGAGGTAAATGTGGGCGTATCGATAAATCTTGGATGTAATTCGTTTATTTGCCTTAGATAGAGAGATCGTTTATTAATTTCGGCAGTCGGCCCGTGAGATTATTTTTAGGTCCATTTGTATGCTTTTTATATCAGTATAGTTCGCGTCACGTAAAAAGAACGCTGGCGGTAAAGCTGCGCAGTAGGCGATTTATGTTTTTAATTCTATTACATGATATTATATCTATTTTTCAATGTACCATCCAGTAAACAATATACGAAGCCAAGACTAGTTAAAAAAAAACTAAAAATCACGCTTTATATAGAAAACCCAACTAAAAAATAGAAAATAAATTTTAATAATACTGAATTAAGGATAGTGTAAAAATTAATAAGAAAAAAATATTTTTTATTGTAAAAAAAGCGTGGGGTGCATGTTTTCAATAGATATAATTATTTTATCGACAGATATAAGTAGAAGGATTATCATTTTGATAACATCTTAAAAAGCACCCCTACGCGCATGCGTAGTTCGCGCACTAGCCCTCTCTCTTACTCTCTTGCAAAGGATCCGGAAATTAATGAATCCTGGCGAATCTAATCAGGATAATCATATATTTTAATCGAATTATTGTATTGTCATCGGTCTTTGAAAGGTGTGCAAAATTTGAATGAAATCTGTCTGTTTAAAGTGGGTCAAAATCGCGTCTTAAGGAGTCGGTTACAAACATACAAACAAACATACAAGTGAAGCTAATATAAAGCGTGTAAAAAAGGAGGCCTAGTACTCTCGCGCGCGAGTTATCCTGCGCAAACAGACCCCCTCCACATTTTTGAATTATAATTGTTGAGGACTTAAGTCATAGGAGTGTGCGGATGGATTCAAGTAATTTGGAGAGAAAATAGCTTTTGTAACAAGTTGAAAACAGTCGACGATGTTTTTGTGGATCAATGTCTTTTTTATATACACTGATAAAGTTTTTACTAGTATCTGATAACTTGAGGTTATATTCAATTAGATAAAAAATATTATGGTATCATTTGGTCATTAACTCTACACAAACTTAAAAATATTATAAACAAAAATTGTTTTTTTGGGAATATAATCTTTTTGTCTAGCCCACCAGCTATAATCAAATCACAAATCAATAATTATTACACGTGAAAACTAAAAACAATTATAATTTCTTTGTTGTTAAGTTTAAAATTAGAACACAATGAAAACCATCCTCTTTTGTCCACAGATTAATGAATGTACAAACGTGCCTTCCAATTCGGGCGATGTTACATATTCGTCTTGCCGCGCTTAAAGCAGGCGTGTCAATGACAGTTTGACAGCTGTCCAAAAACGGCATGACAGGCCGCGTCACACACCGTAAGTGTCAAGCGAGTGTGAACGGTCGCTTCAAACAGCGACGCTCATTAATCCGTTGAAGTGTCAATTTGTCGAAATTATATGTTTTAAAATCAGAATTTTTTTTACGATTTTTTTATTACCGAAACATGTTTTTAATTATTACGCAATGCCATTACAAATAATTAAACAGCAAAAAGATTAAGATAGTACTATTGTGTAAAAAAATTATTAAAATACGCAAAGAAAATTTAATTACAGATTATTCGAGTAATGAATAAATAACATTTTTATGTAATAAAATTAGGTTTTAACATTGTTTAATATACATTACATCACTGCGCTGAACTGGTCGTCACTTTATCACGAGTAAACATTGATTACACTTGTTTATTTCTCTTACGTTTAATATTATTACTAAGCAGGGCTAATAAATTATTTGGATTACATGTATAAGTTTTTTTGTATTGTCAATTTATGTTTTTTATTATCTTTGTAAATTTTTGTCCGTTGCAATTGATGAAGAACTAAACTCAATTTCTTTTGTCTGATAAAAATAAAAAATAAAATATTTGTAGCTTTACCGTCGCATTTCTTACTCTAACCAAGTATTATTTATTACTAAAACTTGACAATAAAAAAATATTAAATTATTATTATTTGGTGTAACAGTATTCTAAGTTGAATGTGTCATTCTAACTACAGTTAAAATCAAATTTAACGATTGCGAAACGTAGTGCAGACGGGAACGCGGAAGGTGACGGTTATCATTCCCGGGTTATCCTATAGGAACCACGGTGGACGAATAAAACGAGCGTCTCGAGTCCCAGTTCTGTGACCGATCTTCCTATTTCATTTGTTTAATGATACCGATAGATTGTATAATGTTTTTCGGAAGTCTAATTAGAAAAATAATTGCATGGACACAACTTATACGGCTAAGATCCAAAATGTATCTTTTTTGAACTTTAAAAAAATAATGTAATCGGGTATTAAATTCAACGAAGCACTTTTTCAATTACCAACATAAAAAAGAAATATACACATATTATTAAATTAATTATTATTGTGTCTCTATAAAATATTTTAATTTGAAATATCAAACTATAAATAAACGTCATTCACAAATACCACAGTTTTTATATATAAAATTCTCACCATATCACAAAAAAAAACTTCACTTTACTATACGTTAGGCTGTATATCACACTTTCCAAAAGTTTTTGTACTTAAAAAAAATAAAATGCCCGCCGCGCAATTGCCCGCTCATTTGGTGTGTCCGAACGACGCACCTGTCTCATTATAATGCAGTGTGACATCAGTACGCCAGCGGTAGAATAAATGTTTTTAATGGTCATTATCAATTATAGGAAACAATGGCGAACGTTTATCCATTGACTAACTACTAATTGGTTGTAGGTGATTAGCACGGAATATTGACCGCAATTTTTTTAGCTTCATTATTATTTATTAATTTAAATTTTTAATCTGTTTTTTTTTGGGTTTACCTTTGTTTGATATCGAGATCATATTATTATGATAACTTGCCAGCGAGAAGTAGCTGTTGCTATATTATTTTCATCAGGTCATATAACGATGCTAGAAAATAGTCAGTCAGAGTGAGAGTGAAAAGTTTATTTGATTTTTGGTCTCGCATAAATTATATCGAAAACTCTAATGATTAATTTATATTCAAACACGTCACGGTTATAAGAACACTATTTGATTTACAAAATCCACTATTCCCCAATTGATTAGTAACAGAAATAACAGTTATAGCTGTTAGAACAATAACGAACAAAAACAGCTATTTTTAATAGCACATATATCGTGGGTGGACAGCAGATCTCCAAGATAACGTTTAATCAAGATCACTCGAGTTCGTTTACGAGTTTTAAAGGGCTAAGGGCCGATGGGTAAATTTATTTAACGGCTTATTCGGCCTTCGACTATCCGATGAGATGTCTTTGATTGGTAGAATAGGAATTTACTTAAGTGTATTTTGACAAGGGAGGCAATAAAGCACTTTGAAATTTAAATAGCTGTGAGAGCTTTTGGGTTTTCACATACCAATAACTGAAGGAGTAAGGTAAGAGGCAAGAAAGGACAGTAATTCCTGTTGGATATAAATATAAAATATAAATAAATACACCCAACAGTAGCTTACATAGTCCTGACCCCACACTAAGATCGAGTCTTGTGTTGTAGGTGTCAGGAACTACGAGAGACTTCTTTTTTTATTGCATTGAATGGCGAGACGAGCATGCCGTACGCCTGGTGGTAAGCGATGCGACCGCTCATGAACAGTAGCAAAACCAAACAACACCTTGATTTACAAAGCAATGCTTGGCATTCCACTGCGCTCGCCATCCTGAGACACAAGATGTTAAGTCTCAATATGTCCAGCAGTTACTCTGGCTACAATGTCCTTCAATCCGAAACACAACAGTGCATTTAAACTGCTGTTTGACGGGAGAAATAGACATTGCGGTGGTACCCACCCAGGCAGCCTCTCACATATGAGAGAGCTACCACCAGTAGACTTTTCGGTTTCACAAACACCCAGACCCGAAACAAGTACCTGAGGGATCACACAATCGGAGCGACGATTGAACCCGCGGCGAAAATACGACAGACCCATGCGGTTATAAAATTACTTTATTCACAATCATTGTAAAACGTAAAGACAAACCGCTTCGTAATTTTCGTTATAATATAAAAATACACGACATTGTTGCTATTCTACAGGCCCTTAAAAATTAATGGGCAAATGACAGAAATGAGAACGAGAGTAGATTTTATATTCGGAATACACGTACAAAATGTACATGTAAATTATTAAAATCAATCAGCTAAGTCAAAATTGACTACATCTTGGCTCTAATTAGAATAAGTTCTATAGGAATGACCATCAAGATGCTAAAAACACGGAACTCAGCAATGACAATGGTAACTTTCTATTTTCCGATGTTTATGCAGATTCCAAAGCGAACACGAAAGCAGAATCTATAGGAGTCATTACGTTTTATTTTTTATTCTACCTTAACAATTATAGTTTGAAGCCATCAACGGAACCAGCAGGGTGCCTTGTACTTTATAAGTAAAAAATCTGTGGCTCAGAATCGAAAGTTTCTTTCTTATTTATTAAACCGTTACTACTTAATCAAAATAAATATTGATTGTCCATTCCTGTTTGTTCAATGTCGGTGTGTTTACAAAAAACTGTTCGTACCTATATTATACATAATATGAGATTGATTATAACTATTTGCTCACCTTTCATGCGATTAGTAATTGTTTATTTAATTACATCATCAGCCTTAGGATGTCCTTTGCAACATGACATAGTCCTTTTCTAAACTTTTACGTTGTACCTTTTTACACCAAACCTTGTTTAATCTCATCTATTCAAAGTACTTATTTTGCTTAGCTGATGCTACGAAAACTATTATACGGACGTCACACACTAATAACTACAAGAAATTAACCGTGTTTGTATGCTTAGCTAGTTACACAGCTGTCCTAGAATTTGATTATACTTGTAACACTTTAAGTTTCTCTGTAGCCGCCTGGCGCCTAACCCCACGCTGTTCAAAATCTAAATAAGTTTACAAGTTAGAATGCTAAATGAGATATGTGTGTGGAATGTTCTAGAAGAGAAACCATTGATGCCTAGGACAATATGAATACTAAGGGCTAGCGGGACCTAGCGTAGAGCCGTGTCGAGCATTGATTATTATGTAACAGGACACTGTAAGTGGCTTCGGTATGATTTGAATATTATATAACATCATTGGAGGTGGGAGGATATGTTTAAGGGGAGAATTATAGCTGATGTCAATAATGAATAATAGTTGATAATTTTTCTTATCTAAGACTAGGTGAATGGCGACACGATTCGATCTGCAGTGAATACACAAATGAGGATTAAGGAGACTTCAAAGCGCTTCACAAAGTGCCACTATAATATATGGACAATAAAAACATGAGTTGAACACCCACCATACATTTAAGCGATAAATTTTATCAATTAGATTATTTTTATTATTTGTACTAAATACAGCCGAAACGATACATTTTTATGCAATCCTCTTCTTAATCTTTGTAAACTTTTCGAATCTATAGGATTCCAGAGTTGCATAATCAATTATTTATGTATTGGGTTTTAACTTTTTTTGAAAGATTCTCTATTCACGTTCAAACATTTCTGGTCCATACGTGGATATCATCATTCATCAACGATTTATCTAAATGTATGTATGCTTTTTGAACATAATGGTAATGTCTTTGCGTATTAATCCACACATCCTGATCTTACAAGAGTTTTAGCCTGAATCTACAAGTAATATTTTACGGATAATTGCCCAATAACGGGTGCAATTTGTACAAACAAATGGATATATCTTCAAAGGCCTGTTATCTGGCACGAGCAACATAAATAACCGGGGTCGACGAGGTGACTGATTGAACACTTAGAACGAGCTGCTTTCGGCTGCATTGCTTTGTTGCTTATTCACTTTACTGCACTGAAATAATACATTGTAATACATTAGTGATTAACGAATCCTAGAAAGTGCTTGAACGTACGAAACTTTAAATTTTCTGTTTAGCTCGGCAAAGATTTTGATTATAATAGTGATATGTAATGGAAGAACAATTGGCGACTTAAAATTCTTATTGTCTGGAATGGTATAAAATTTCTCAAGAAAATCTACTTATAATAAGACACCTCTATCCAGTCCTGCTTTAAAGTTATGTATTAGAAATCGTAAAGGACGTATCAATCGCGCTATTGCTAGAATGGAAACAACAATTACGAATTGTAGAAAAAGTGCGAAATAAAATCATAATTTTCACTCATACTCATAATACTAATTAACTCATAGTAACAATTAATTCTGGAACATGCCGTCACAAATCAAAAAGATCCAAGGCTATTGGTTTAAGACCTATCATTACCGTTGCACTAGCACCGCAAGCGTGGAAGCATGTAATAGTCTTATTGGTTCTTAGTGAAGCCCTATGAAAATCCAAACTCGTCTTTAAGCAGCTTTGTTTAATACTTTAATGCCCAAAGTAATCCGAGCTGAGGATGCGAACAAGCCGAGTGGAAGATAATTCGAACTACTGCGTTTCGAAATGGGAGTGATTTTTTTCACTAGATTAAATTACTGTGGTTCTTGGACTTCCGCGATGCCCTCTACCTAAGGACGTAATAACGAAACAAGAGTTATACTTATAGACAGTAAATAAAATCTGATTAATAGTTTAAATAGTCATACCAATTTGTTCATGATAAATTTTAATGTGATCACGATCGTTATTTTGATGACTAAGTATGAAGAACGAAATGTCCTTCGATTATTTAATTTTCTGAATTTCTACAGAAAACCATGGCCATAAGCTCGATCTTACATTTATATAATTTATACCAATTAATAATTGATCTAGCATCAGCTATAACGGGTTCTTTCGAGAAGACTTGTCTGGTTTAAAAAATATCAGCAAACATTTTATTTTAACCTAGATAGAAAGTCGAACGCCAATCAAATTTTTGCATAAAAAGTATTTGAAATCCATGTAAGGTAATGATGCTAAACATATCCTATCAAGTCGTATAATTAATACTTTGAAAGTACGGTTTCATTTCTATTTTGCAATATTTCGTTTATTCATTTCTGATCTTGAACTGTACTTTCTTTTTCTATATTCAATATTTAAATGTGAAGTTTATTTATCTTTCATTAAGAATGTATATTGAAATTGTTTTCTCTGGCGACCAACTTTTCAATCTGCAGAATAAAATCTGGCAATAAAGCGGTTAATAGTTTATTAACACGAAAGAGCTGTAGAGAATAGATGCTAGTTTGGTTCCAGTCTTTTAGATTTATCATGTAACTAAAATCTTAATTCTTGGATCAAGAAAACGTAAACCAACAACTACGAATGGTATAAAATAAAAATATTATCAACACTTAAAATCCAAAGTAAATTATTTTAATTCAAATATACCCAAAAACACCTTCAATATTAAGCTGCTGAAATGCGAAAATTCCAACGCCCATATTTTTATTCTGTACACTCATCAACTTTATTGCAGCCAATTAAGAAACAACCCTTTTAATCCTCCAAATGCCAGTCATAAAAGTAATTTCTCCGCATATTCTTCTTTTATAAGGAAATGTCAAATTACTGATGTCTCAAAATAGTCCAAGCACCAACAATTGCGGGCATGTGTCGCCAAGGCCGCAGCAATTAAAACAATGCGATTACGTAACGACGTCTCGTCTTCTTATGAGATTAATTTGATTAATATTAGCATATTTCCCACGAATCTGTTTTTGTTTACTTTTAGATCCATTAAACTGACATAGATTTTTATCCCTATAATACTTTTTATGCGTGCGTGGTGGCCTGTTGGTAAACGGACTAGACGCGGCTGCCCACATGTTCACGGTCGTCGCGAGTTCGAATCCCAGGGCACACCCCTGACTTTTCGGAGTCATGTGTGTATTGATAGTCAATCATCGACGCACCAAAACGGTGAAGGAAAATATCGTGAGGAAACCTGCATACCATAGCGATGTATAAGAATTTCTATGGTATGTAAGTCCGGCATTGGCCAGCCATTTGGCCAGCGTGGTGGACTATATGGCCTAACCACTCTCAATCGTATTCTTGATTGTAGAGTAGGCCCGTGCCCTGCAGTGGGACGTATATGGGCTGATACAGACAGATTTTTTATGATCTGGGGACTGTCCCGCCCTTACTCATTACAACTCCTGAAAGCCAGGATCAACAGTGGCGCGCATTTCAATGATGCCAAGGATTTAAACTCAGCAAGTCTCCGAAAATTTCTAACCTTTCTTTAACTCGCCAGGAAATCAATCATAATTTCTGAACATGAAGTTCATCGACCTACAAGGATGATGACGTGATGGACTATGTCCGAAGTCTTATCAATCGAACTTTTCATTGTAGAAGAGTATGGGTAGCAGATTGCGAAGCTGATACAGTACACATAGCAAAATTTTAATAGGTGGGCAATTATGTAGACTACTTTTTAGAACCAAACAACATGACAAAAACTAACTGCAATATGTTAGCTTTACAACATCTTTAAAACAATATTGTCGACAGATGACAATCGTTTATTTTAATTTTTTGTGGTTTTTATATTAAGGTCATGAAGACTGTATTGTGGTCATTGATCTATAAAAAGTAATTCTATTTTATCATGTTTAATTCTTGCATTTGTATAGAATTTGGACATCTTGGAGCGATTCTCCAATTTCGATTAAATCTTTAGAAGAACAAATAAAGAGCAAAATATCTACAAAGAACAAGAACAAAAAACACTAAAACAATTTGCAAAACGCAGCATACATTTGCATCAAAGAAATAACATCAATATTTATAAAAATGCATTAACGCACACGTTTTCAATACAGGAGCGAGTGTTGAATAAATCATGAACTACTGTCCCCAGATACTATTGTATGCGAGCTGATCGGTAGCGATAGCAAAAAACGAATGGCAAATGTTGTACAGCTTTTTATGATGGCACGTGACTCATCTCGTAGTTTGAATAGAGTAAAACGGTGGATAAATGAATTATTTTGAAATCTAGACGATAAATGTGCTCAATAGGTCATCGTTTTGCCCAATGTGTTTGTTGTATTTTTCCCAAAGTTGCGTATAAAGTTATATTATTAATTTAATTAAAATTTATAGGAAGAATTTCAGGACAAAGATGCGTGAAACTTGCAAGTAACTTTTGGACTAAAACTTACACCAACTCAATCGTAAAACCCGAGCTCAAGATTGAATAGCTACAGGTTCATCCGAGTGAATCTGAATATCTCACCACCTTCAAAGTCACAATTATCTTCTGCGAGCTGTTTCAAGTCACTATTTTGTCCCTAGTATGCCTCATACAGCAGAATGACGGACGCTAAGCACTCACTTACAGCAGTTGGTATTCAACGCTCGAGCGCATTTCACGAAGGCTTTTTGCCCCTCGTTTTCAACAAGCATAATATTAGTACAGTTAGCTTCAAATATAATAATTTGTGTAACTAAAATGTAAAACGAATGAAGAGGCCTTGTATCTTTTTTAAGTTTAAATCTTAAAATTCATGAAGGATGAAAATTTTTATACTTTTATTCAATTGTAGAAACACTGGCGACTTATATGTATAATTTGGTTTATACCCATACCTTATATACCTTTTAGTTATCGTACTCCGAAATTCTTCGAAGTCATGGTATAAAGTTTCCGTTTTTTGTTACAATATATGCCCTAATCGACGACGCAGTTCAGCTGTATTAGTCATCGACACTACCCTATATAAATACACTTTTTGCTTAGGGTTCAAAAGTAACCCGTCTAAGGGATTCGATGAACAACAAAAAAGGAAAGGTTACGATTTTGAGCATCTGATAATTCCACTCATCATACAACAACAAGTTAGGTTTCCAGTGAAATAGTTCTACTAAACCATAAGTCTATAACATATCTCATGATAATGAACTTGAAACCTCATACATCAGACGGCTGGTTAATTCAACGGTTCTCCACACGGAACCCAATTAATCACACTTTCGACGCCCTAGACTTTCACCTGTGGAGTCTATTAGGTACTTAGGAGATTCTGACACGTCCCAACCAGTTCTCGTTGTTTGATTTATAGTACGAGTGAAAAACGTTACTAGATTGTCGACTATAACTGTTGGACGTGCCCGGCTCCGCCCGGGTGCAAATACACGTTTCAAAGTGGCGGTCAAAATTTTCAATTCCGACTATCACTTTAGAATATCGACCGGTCGGACCACGAAAAACGAATAAAATTTCCTCGTATTTGCTAGAAATGTCACTACTGCTTCCCTCCTATATATAGCATAGCGTGATATATAGCCTATAGCCTTCCTCGATAAATGGACTACCCAACACTGAAGGAATCATTCAAATCGGACCAGTAGTTCCAGAGATTAGCGCGTTCAAACAAACTCTGCAGCTTTATAATATTAGTATAGATACAAACAAGCGGTCTCTTGGTAGAAAGTGATCGGTATCGATTATCAACATTCATAAACCAATAAATTTAATTGTGGGAATTAAACCAGCTTTTGGGTGGAGTATCGAATGGATTGTAAGAAAAACTGCATACCATGGCAATTTGTAAGAATGTGTATGGTATTTAAAGTCCACCAACCCGCACTAGGCCAGGGTGCTGGACTTTATGGCCTAACCATTCTCAATCGTCAAAATGGATTTGGGAAGATTAGATAATAATGATAGTAGGGGAAGGGTGGGATGACACAAGCTGTTACTTCACATGCCGGTTTTCTTTGAAAGGCTTGCTACTCAGGGCAATTCATGAAATTGACTACAACAGACTTAAAAGTGGCGGGACCTTCCTGTTATCATTAAGATCTCGTTATCTTCAAGAACTTTAATAATTGGCTCCTCTGTTGAACTTTGTCCACCTCGAAAGATTGCCACGGTGACAGTTGGAAGTGGTCTACGTCCAGGGATGTCTTGTGATTTTTATTACATTTATGCACTTTGCATCCTTGTCCCATTTTTTACCACTTTATGAAACAACTACTTTTGTTTGTGTAAAGTGAGATCAAAAAATCTCTTGTATTTTAATACTACCGACATAATGCTGTAGGGTCAGCATTGTGTAAGACTTTTTTGTATCTGTTAAAGCAAATACACCCAAGAGCTTAAGCTTGGCGCCACGTTTTCTAATATTTATGAACGGTAAATGGATATGCTATGCAAATAACATCCGACCGGAAAGTGATTTGAAAGGACACGGGTGGCAATCGCACATAAATGTATGGCATCCTTTGTAATGTTGGTAATTACGTGTTTTTTGCAACCGACAGTGGCTGCGCATTTCCGATTGTTTTGTCAGTTTGAAAAACTGAATCATTGTCTTGTTGGTTTTGTGATTTTTATTATATTTTTGTGATTTCAACTGCATGGATTCGGTTTGATTCCCAGAGCTATATTATTTTATTCATCGCAAATAATCGCGAGTAATCCTGGTGACATAATCCCATAACAAGTTATGTATCTTATGTCTAAGAATTCTGCGATCGTATTACACCTAAATAAAAAAAATTCATGAAAATAATTTTAAAGGAAACTAAATATCAGCATTTAACTATAAATTCGAGACATGATTTTTATCAGATACGTTGCCATCCAAGAACTGGAATCCTATTAATATGATTCAGAATTAATTTATATCGAATAAGTAATAACATTAGCTGCGCTCTCTATTAGGCTACGAGGTCTTCAATAATTAAATTGCCTTTCGTAATTAATAGTCCTGCCTGCCCTTAATGTGTTGTAAGATTGATGATGCGTATCGTTCAAGGTTCATTATCGAGTATTTTATAATAATGAATGTTAATAGATAAAATCAGTATGAGACCAAATCTAAAATTATTGACTGAATTTATAATTAATATAGTATTCAAAAAGTGATCAGTCATTTATTCCTATCAATTAAGAATGTATAGACCTAAATAGAGTGACCCGAAAAGAGAAACCAAGGAGGCCAAAATGTACAGGTCATATTGTCTCCTAATAGACCAATCTTATCATGACTCTATCAAATGTCTAATCTTATTTGATAAAGATAATTAATCATAGCTTGCAAATCTTTGCTTAATTGTGTAAAAAAATTGTTTTGAATTTAGAATAATTTAATTTTAAAAATAGAACACGTTCTATAAATAGCTACACCAACGGTCAATCCAAACTGTCATTTTTAAGGATGAGTTAATAGTTTTATTAATGTGTGGCACTTTGTATTCTTACTACGAGTGGGCGTCCGGCCGGCATAATTAATGCTGAATGCAGTTGCAGTTGTATAGAGTGTGGAGTAGGTGGTTGTACACATTATATTAGATAGTATGCTAATTTTAGAGTTGTATGGACGTAGACACTAGGCGTTTTTTTTTATTTGTAAGCTAACTATGTATCTGATAAGTTCAGTGGAATGTGCTGGGTGTAATTAGCACTACAATATCAACATATTGAATCTAAATAGCTTTACAGTGTTTATCATATTAAAGAAATAATTTAATATCATAATCATAATCCACCCCTTTATTTTGTCCTTGTGATTTATAATCTGCAGATTTTCCTCTGTATTTATACAGGGTATATCAAGACTGCTACCGAAAACGAAGCCGGGTGGTAGTTTAAGCGACTTCAGACACAATGCAACATAAAAAGTTGCAAAAAAAGGCAATAATTTTTTTTTCGTTATTTTTTTCCTATGACCATATTTGGGTGGTAAATACATTTTATCCTAAAATAATAGTGTATGCCCTATTATTTATTAATACTCTAAGGTATAAAAGAGTTTAAATTATTATTTTAGCAAAAACTATGGATTTACTACCCAAAAATGACGATATTTAAAAAATCATAAAAAATAATTGTCGCGTTTCTATGCGATTTTTTTTATTGCATTGTGTTTGTAGCCACTAAAACTACCACCCGGCTTCGTTTTCGGTAGCAGTCTTGAGATACCCGGTATAGTTCCTTAACTATGTACGGAAGGGTACAATGTAAAATGTTACAACCTTTCAAATCATTAGCATAGATCTGACAAATCGATAAACATTGGAACAAACATTCCGTGTTCCAACTACACCGGCCATTTATAACGGGTGGCTTTCACAAATGTTTTCATTAAAATGATTTGCCGGTACTGGGAACACGTCCACCCACGTCCAACAACAGTTGCGTACAACTGTGCAACCACAGAATATCATTATTCAGCTGTTTTGTGATTACGGAAAACCACCCAGTCCTCACACCCACCACTGCAGTCTAAAGAGAATCGACGCATAAAGTGACACCGAACCCTGAAGTTCAGTAAGTCTCTGGGAATGTAGTCTATCTATACGATGGCCCAGCGTTGGACCAGCGAGTTGGCCATCAATGGCCATGTGAATGATGGAAACGCAACTACAAGAGACGACATTCAGTAGTGATCACCCACTCCCTTTGATGTGCGCCGGAAAAACCGACACCGACGCCATTCCAAGACCATCGCACGCGCCATAAGCTATTTAATACGCCACTACGCCCTCTACACGATGGAGTGGACCATAGCGATGGCCCATCGTGTATAGGTGACATGAGTTGACTTCAATCTGCAGCGAGCAGGAAGTAGCAACTAAAGGTGAACGATGGCTTATTACAGTGAGAACCAAACCGGAGGTGTCGGGTTCAAACCCTAGGCAACCCCTATTGTGTGTTCGAAGTTACGTGGGTATTGTTAATTACCAGATCCTTTAACGGTGAAAGAAAGCATAATTACACCTGGAAATTTGAGAGGATTGTCCAAGCTATAATTTACTAATCGTATTAGACCATCTTGATAAACTAAAAGGCCTTCTTCCAAAAAAATTGAGGCATTGGTCGTAAAATAAACCAAATCATTCTGCAAACAAGTAACATGGCGCCGACCCCCTTCAAGTGACGTATAAAAACAGAAGTAAAAAAAGGTAAAATAAAAAGGAATATAAACAACCAAAAGATAAAGATAAAACTGCGTTCAAATAAATCAAGTATGTTTATGTTCGACAAACCCACAATCAAACTGAACCGCTCAATCAAGTTGGACATAAACTATGACAAATGGATGATGTTTTAACGTTTTACATGAACTAGTTTTGTTTATTTCAAAGAATACGTTGTATTTTTATAACTGTCGAAATGGATTTAAGTACTAGAGGAAATTGATTCGTAAATTGGTATCAGAATGGGTACGAATAAGAAAATAATTTCTTTAAATACACTTATTATTAAGCTTTTGAATTACGCCTTAGCAAGTTTTATCCCTTAAATAATACTAAATATGTTAGTATCTCAAAATATTACTCAATTATCAATTCCTAATACGCATCTGATTACAATAAAATTAATAGCCAATAACTTATCCCCACAAATCCATAAAAACCGCAATTACTTTGAACATCTAGAAAATGGTACAAAACTAGCGGTCGCCATGGCAACCAACACAATGCGCTAACTTTATTAGCGACTCATTACGACGACTGCAATTAGAAACACGACCAATAACCACACATCACTAATTTATTGAAAATTGAACCTTATCTGTACAAAATAAAATATATTTTAACTCCACAACAACATTTGTAAGTGCATGTGCACCGACAAGGGTAACTTCAGAAGCGATTTAATGGATTATGAGCTTTATGGTGAAGAAAATAAGGGTTATGTGTGGGATAGTGGCATTTGCACGATGCACTCGGCGCCATCTAAGTTTGTTGCTCAAGTGTGAAGAATTTTGAACCTATGAATAGTCATTAGTTCATTGAATTTATGGGCGTAGGTTAAATAACTTATGTAATATTTATATAGGAGCATTTTCTAAGCAACGCAAGTGCGGAGATATTAAGCAACAATCGTGTTTTATTTTGTATAATATTTCGATAGAGGGCGGTAGTATTTTTTTTTTACAATTTGCTAGATGAAAATATAGAATAAATAATTTATTTTAAATGTAAGTACGATTCCGAAATTATCGATCCCATTTTGTTGGAGACTAACTTTGTACATCACTAGGATAAATAATTAATGAAATAAAAGAATATTAAAGTGTTGCCTTTGTGTAAAGTAAAGGTGCTGTATAAAGCAATAATAACATGAAGATATTAATATTTTCAACATCATATTATTGCCAATAATAAATACATACTTACACACATAAACGTAACATTTTTCCCAGGAGGGGCAGAGGTGCCAGGACACCCAGATTTCGCCTTGTATGTATCCCACGATGCGATAGGTAGCGAGTTTATCGCCATATCGGGCACAAATTTCCGACTCTGAGCGGATAATGAATAGAAAAATCCAATTTCAATATGCCCAACCCGAGATTCCAACCCGAGACCTCAGCTTTGTAACCGGACCCCTAGTACAACTACGCCACCGAGGCAGTCAATAATAAATCAATAATATTACCACTAATTACAGGATATAATTGGCTGTTAGTACTAACATAAATCCTAACGGAAATAATATTTTTTGCAAACGTTCAAATTATAAATTATATTTCATTGCGCAATATCCATTTATTTCTTAGAGTCCGTATTACGGGCACGGATAAGATTAATTTGAATAGGTAGTTTTATCTGATATCTAAGGTTTTAAACACTAGACGTTTTGTTATCATTACAGCAACAATTTCGTTTCTAATCTCTTCATTTCATGATTGATAAGTTATATTACATTTCGATAATATTGTATTTATGATTAATGTTAGACGCAGTTTTTGAGTGCAAAGTGACTGCAATGCGTACTGTCGATCGATTATCAACTGGCGCCAGACGATTATTGCCATTCGACACAATTATGCCGGCCAGTTCAATTTTACTAAAATAAATACATACTTCCAACAGTCATTGTCCTGGCCACATGCTAAAATCGAGTCTTACGTCGCGGGTATCAGAAACTACGATATAATTTTCGGTTTCACAACACCCGAAACAAGTACCTATAAATCATATAATTAATATTTGTTTCAGTGCGGAGATCGAACCCACGGCCTCGCGTTCCACAGCTGTTTTGTAACCAACTGCGCCTCAAAGGCTCTCAAGTTCCCGTATTTTGGTAACTAAATAAACAATGACGAGAGAATTGCCGCTTATGGGACGAAAATAATCTCAGCATTTTACGGACACCAGTGGCACATCTAGGCAGATGGGTACGGTAACGGTAGCCCGTTAGTGGTAAAAGCGTGATGATATTTGCCTCTTTGTAATCTAAATCACAGGATTTCATGTATCACAATTTGTTTAAAATTCACTACGCTAGGAATGCTGTCCTTAACAAAATTAAAAAGACCCCAAATTACAGTTAATACATCCATTAAAACATTTCAAGGAAGCATTTTGGTATCTTAATGGCGTGCTCTATTTATTCCAAGCATTGTCTTTAATGCATTTTATCAATTATCTACTCACCACGCACGATTTAACTCTTAAAAGCACAGTGATATCATTGTCTTTAAAAAGCCGCAAGGAATTATTTGAAAGATTATCTATTTCTTAAAATTTGTGGAGCCATAGTATAGTTAGACTATTGAAGAAAAGACCAGGTTTGACAGGTTTGATGATTTGTTTGAGCAATGATTTCCCAAAAACTTCAACAAGGCGTTCATTTTGGTGTCCAGTTTTAATTGAAAAGTGAGATTGACGGAGGTCTTTCTACTTTTTCATCTTTTGTCCTTCTTCCTTTACATTCCTTGTTAAGACTACAACGGTTTTACCAACCATTACAAGTGTGGTCTTTTGTCCGACCGAAAAGTCTCTTAGTTTCTGAAAGCCACCACACAAGACTTAGTATATTGGCTATTACTGGCCAACCCGCACTAGGCCAGCGTGGTGGACTATATGGCCTAACCACTCTAAATCGTAGAGATCTCTCGATTGTAGAGGAGGCCCGTGCCCTGCAGTGGGACGTATATGAGCTGATATAGATAGATATATGTGACCGTTGAATGTATTTATTTATAAAATGTAGGATGTAGGTAACAGTTGCCAGTTGTACGTAAAAGCATCTAACACGGCGCCAACGGTTCCCATAGTTTATGGCGATGCGTAATTGCAGTCATTAGTCCCTAATGACCCCGCTATAAAAATGTGGGAAGTCGGCCATTTGCGACCTTCATAACTAACCGATCGATGCACTTTTTACTTGCAACTTTCTAGTAGAATTTTCTTCCGTATCTTTATTTTTTACACTGGGTAAACCATTTAAAATAAATACAATCCTATTTAATCAATAAATAAACAAAATACTGATCGTCTTATATTCTCCTAAAATAAAATCATTTTAATTTAACTTTGTAGTGTACTCGTATGTAATATGTATTAACAAAGCAATTACGTTGAAATAGAAGTACACATACACACAACAGCAGCTTAAAAGCTGTTTCTTAAAACTAGTTTCGTGTAATTGGTAGGTATTTATATGATGTGCACTATACCGATGTACATTTATCACAAACATAAAAGGACCAAAACTATATTTTAATATCTCTCAGAATCTTTTAATATGGTGATAATGTAAGCAAAGAAAGGACAGTAAGTTACATAATGTAGTGAATTTAAACTTCGATCCAGGTCACAACTCTTTACTCGCACAATCGATTTCTCTCCAAACTCACTTAATTAAGAAACAAACATACGATACGATATACGATATCGAATCACTAATTACCGGTTGCGTTGATCAAAAAGCCGTGACAATACAATAGCATTGTTCATTGATCACGAGCATTTCTTTCCATTGATAGTGCACTAATGAGCCGTTGCGTTAAGTTCAAAGGCTACAGATAATACACGTGCCATTTGTAAATACAACACGTTGAATCGATTGATAGGAGAATCGATGTTTAGCATTACGTTCGATTATGATGTGAGATTCGATTATCTAAAGTATAATCATGTTTTCACGACTCATTACGTAGTTTTTCACCTAGATAAAATATTTAGTTACAAAACAACAATATAAAGTAAATAATTCAATATCATACATATAAAATTCGATATCAATAAACAATTAAAAAGTACTGAAGTTCCATAAATGCATTAAAAAACTAGCAAAGTAAAACTACATAAATAGCCGAGTAGCATCGATTTTTTGAGAACAGAAATCGAACTATGAATCGAATTAAAAACCAATTAAGTTACTAAACGATTCCAAAATATTTTTGTAAAAATTAGAGACATCACTACCGTCAATTATGAATGGAATCACAGAGGAAAGATAAGACGAGTGTGAGACGTTGCGAGTTGCGTAACTGAACGCCGGCGAACATAATAGAGTTGAGCTTTCACAGCTCCATTCACAGCATATGGGGCACAAATAGAGGGAACATGACTTGTACAATGGAAAGACGATTCAATCCAGATAGCTTCCGTGCGTAACTGGTAAAGGAATTAGCTGGAATATGATTATTTAATAATACTCATGGTCCACTAATGAAAATTGAATTTGATTGAAGTAAATTATGTTTTTAAAAACTAATTACCATTAACTAATAACTAAATATTTATTATTTATTTATTTAAATCTTTATTGTACACATAAAAAAAATACAACATACAGAAACTAATAAAAAAGTACAAATTGCGGTCTTATCGCTTAAAGCAATGGCTTACAGACAACCATGGGATGGATTTAAAAGAAGGAGAAAGAGAGGGCAGTGTAAAATAAATAAATAAAAGTGAGAAAACTAGATAATACTCATACTATCTAAACATAAAAATACACCAAGATAACATACATAATAAAAACCATAAATACATACATATATAATACTACATACATATATATCCATATATAATAAATACAAATTTTAAATGATTTAGAAGTAGGAAATAACATTGTCCACTAAAATCTGCTTATTTAAAGAGAGAGGTAATGTTCCTTAACTTGACTTTTGATAAGTAACTAGATTAAAGTGAGAAATTAATATAAATAGTATACTAAGTATAGAAATATTTTGTACATAGAGATTAAGTGCAATGTGTATTGACTTGTCATAAAAGCTGTTTCATTACCTACATGACCAATACATACATTTCATTCCATCCCTATATTGGGACAAATTTGATCAATAAAATTTGGATCCCGAAAGTCTCTTGTAGATATTCACGACACAACATTTGAAATTTACTGTTTCTGCAGATTTAAATTCGAAACGGATTAACTTTATTTGTATATTTCAGTTCGAAAACAATAGTTTCTTATTAACGCTAATGATACATGTTGAAATAAATTTAATTGCATGGATTTATCGCGGTTTATGTTAATTCCATTATGTTTAGTCATTGTAACTAATTTTATGGATGGCTCAGCCCACCCTATGACGAAGGACAAAGAAGCAAGAATAAAAAATAAAGGATAACCATATTATAAAAATAGCACACAACAATATAACCATAAAATAATAACGAAAATATAATTTGCTTCATAATTATTGAAGAATCTCAGGACGAATAAAATTCTTGCACCGATGTTATTTAAAATTAAAATCCACGCAACATATCCCAGAATATCCTTTTTCTATCTACAAAAACTTAAGTGCCCTATTAAACTTACAATCCCGTGATACACAGACTATCCTTGGTCGATTTAAACCATTATCCCATAACTCTAGGCCGACATTTGAAACAAATTATCGTGCCTGTATGAGCGTCGTAAATCAATAATCAAAAAGCCATTAAAGGATGCCATCACGACCGCGGCGTTGCGGGGCTGACAGCTCAACAAACTCGTACTCTTATAAAGATGTAAAGAGGGGACGGATTTAGTGATTTAGTTAGTGATATATTATTTATTAATAGTTTATTTAGCTTTGCCTATATACTATGTAGTTCTGGTCTATGTAGGTAAAGAAAGAAATAAAAATGTATGCATTAATACAATAAATAACACCCAACAGTCACATAGTCCTGACTCTACACTAAGAACGAGTCTTGTGTCGTGGCTATCAGGAACTACGAGAGGCTTTTCCGTCTCACAAACACCCAGACGCAAGACAAATACTTGTGGGTCTCACAAACATTTGTCTCGGTGCGGGGTTCGAACCTGCGGCCTCTCGTTTTACAGGCGGCGTCTAACCAACTGCGCCACGGAGGCTGTCAAATGTATGTAATGCCATGACTGTCTCCGTGTAATATGTATTATTTCCCAAGTCCGCGCCAGCTAAGTGCTCTCCATACGGACCGAGTGGAAAGGTTCGTGCAAGGATGATGGACATTAACCAAGCGACCTGTGTACCAGCCATTATCCATTGCGTTGCGATAAACATCACGCTCGCAGTGAAGGGTCGTGAGTAGGACGTGTGTTTCTAAAGACTAGTAATTCATACAATGGAAAGTATGCCTGTGTTGTTTTGAGTGGCAAATGGGCAAAGCATTGGCTTAAATGTAAGAGATCATTGCTTAATAGGTATGCACCTTTAGGTTCATTATAGCTTCATAAAGCCAGATTCACACTATGCCTAAGTGTATGGAATTTGTCCCATACTTTTAATAATTTATTACGACATTCAGTATAACGTGGAGCATCAAAATGACTACTATTATAAGGATTATCTGTATACGGAACTTTAAAAACGGTAGATATACCTTTAAGGTTAAGGAGCCAAACAAATAACGCACGTTTGGTAGGTACCTGGTGGTGGGTCTCTCATATTGCGATAGGCCGCCTGGGTCGCTACCACCGCAGTGTATATTTCTCCTACCAAACAATGAGCTGTTGTGTTTCGGATTGAAGGACTTTGTAGTCAGAGTAACTACTGGACATGAGACTTAACATTTTATGTCTCAGGATGGCGAACGCAGTGATATGACAAGCATTGCGGTGTCTATGAGCGGTCGTATCGCTTACCATCAGGCGAACGGTACGCATTCGACATTCATTGCTATAAAAAAATACATGACCCAAAATATCCCAACATCTTTCCGAGTTTCGCCGAAACAAACAAAGGTGTACATACAATTAAAATGTCCATAAAATTTCGTCACGTGGTCATAAAGACTTTAACCTCAGCTTTATGGGAGTCTTTGAACAATGCATTTCCTGAACTAAGCTGTGATGTTTATGACATATCACGCTTCCTACGGGACGTTTCGGGACTAATTGGGTCAGTGATGCAAACGGGATTTCAGATTATGTCTTCATATTTTTATTAAGGGAAGGGAGACTAGTATCCCGGAAGGAAGATAGGTGGCATGTGAAATTATATCAGACATAGCAAGTAAAATACGATAAGCAAATCGAAATGTGAAAAATAAGAAATAAAAAAATTGTTATGTGACTTTCAATAGCATAATCTAATAACCTATAGAGTAATTAGAACATAAATTTAGTTGCAGGCAATAAAATATGGTTTTCGTAATTCTTTTTGTATAAAGCAATTTTTGTTCGTATTTTTTATCCAAATTATTATCAATTTCGTGGGTCTTATTTCTTGGATCGCATTACAAATCCCTAATTTTTTTGCAAAATATAATTAAGTGCCAATTCTCCTTAATAAAGTTTAATACCTTCTTCGCTATTCCTTGTCACGAGTAGGGGCGTTGACATAGGGGTGTGAAGAGTCACGTAATCCCCATGGGGAGGAGAGTTCACTGCCCTGCCATCACTATAACCCCTTTATTATCCCTGCCTTGGTAAAGATGCCGCAATGTTTTTATTTTATGGGCAGATTGGCGCATGGGTTCGGAAATTGACTTTAGTTGAGGTATTTGATTTGATTGCAGTAAGAAACAAATTTGTATTCCTTAGGGATACTTATATTTAGGTTTTTGTCAATTTGTGACGACTAAAATATATTCACAAACTGGAAAGCTGTTTGAGAAGTATAATTGTATAAAAGTTTTTCTCTCTCTATTTCTCTGACACTTGCTTTGCTATTACACTATTTTGCAGCATTTTATACACTAGTTGTTAAAGAATTAAGTTTCTTCCTACTTGCCTATTTCTTCTTTTGACTTTAAAGTTTTCCTAAGCATTATAGAGTAACTATTGTACACAAAATGCGTCTGAACCCGAGTATTGGGAACATCCTGTCGAATGCAGCGTCGATCTCGACCGATGCCGGTTTTTAGGTCAACAAATAACGGCTTTATACAAACATATGTACGTATATTCTTAAGACCTTTGTGATGACCAAGCATAATCCAAGCTTCAAAGATTCATTCACACATGAAGAGCATATTATCGAATTATTGTTTATACCATTACTGTATAGTTTACTTTTATTTTAGTAATAACCGGTTAATTACCATTTGACTCAGTCAGGTTTAAATTTAATAAAATTGTATAATGCCATGTCTAGATTTCAAACTCGAATTAAATATCTGTTCAATGACCAAATTAATTTCTACGGAACCAAAAACTATTTAGCCACTAAACTTACCTGATTTTTATGTTTTGTATGCACGTTCATAAGAGTGAAAAAGCGTCTGATGACATGTGGGTGAAAGCAATTCAAACACTTACATTAATTAGAATATTTAATGAATGTAACGTGAAACGTCTGCATCCGAATTTATTTTTATCTGTGTATGTAGAGGAGTTAAAGATATCCTTATTAAACTAATTAGGTCATTTCACAGTTTGCGGTAGACTAATGCTGTAACATGGTACAGTTATGCTCGGAATTTATCAATATTTTCATAACCTATAACCCAAGTTAACTGGTTATTGGCGTAACATTTTTATTGCCGTAATAAAACGTTAACTGTGATTGCTGCTTTATTTTTAACTAAGTCCTGAAAGTTATTCATTGGTTGATTTAAATATTTTTGGTAGATGAACCGTAATTTTATGTATGTATAACATAAAGTGTCTTATTCCATTTATTTTACATTGTAGGTCTTCATGTATGATGATAAACAAACGAACAAAAAACTTCAACATATATTTTTCTGTGCATTTCTAGGTTTAGTGTTTAGAGTTTAACATGTTGTTGTTTAAAACTTATTAATCGAGCAAAGTAAATTATTTATTCCTCTAAAAATACGATCAGGTAGATCGTAAAATATAAAATCAAATTATAACTACAGCACATCTAACACGTGAGATAGAAAATAGAGAAACTGTCCAATATATCAAATATTAAAACTCATCAGTAAATTAATTCTAATTCTATTATATAAACGAATTAAAACTAATAACCACGCCACGTAAAAACGGAAATAATCAACATTTCAATTTATTATCGTATTGACAGGGTTAAATGCTTATTAATATTAATAGAATAAGCTTTCTGTCCGCGACTGTACCTTAATATTTAATACTCGGCGCCCAAACGTAACTATAATTTATATAAGTACAATAAACTTCCTTAATATTAATGAGATAACTTTCTACGCCCTTGGATTATAATAACATGGGTTTAAGTTGTTAGTGGTGCACGATTTATTAAATTGAATTGATTGTTTTCATTTGAATCGATTATACAATCGTGTGATATTTTCTCGATGGCATAATTCGCAAATATTGTAATTTATTAGACAGGCATTTGGTCCTTCGAGTATTATAATAAACGTATTCCTTCGATGGAAAAATTAATGTAGGATAAAAACGAAAATACTTACCACTTAATGGTTTCTAATTTTTAATTATTTCTATTATTATTTATTTATTTATTTATTTCTAATTTCTAACCACTCTCAATCGTACTCTCGATTGTAGAGTAGGCCCGTGCCCTGCAGTGGGACGTTTATGGGCTGATACATACATACATACATAATGGTTTCTTAGATTTACGCGAATGTTACACATTGAAATAAAACTATTATTTACGGATTTTATCGCGGATTTGGTTTAATTTTTACATTTTTTGAATACCCGACGTTTCGATTACTTTACAGCTTTCGTGGTCACGGGGCGGACTCAAAGTAAAGTAAAAAATCAAAATGTAAAGTAATCGAAACGTCGGGAATTCAAAAAATGTAAAAATTAAACCAAATCCGCGATAAAATCCGTAAATAATAGTTTTACTTACCACTTTTTTTCTTTTACACATTATATAAATACAGGGTATTATCGAGACTGTTACCGAAAACGAAGCCGTGTGGTAGTTTTAGTGACTTCGGACACAAAGCCACTAACAATTTTGCAAATAAAAAGGACAATTTATCTTATTATTACAATTTGTCTTATTATGGTGGTAAATACTTTTTTTTCCAAAATGATAGTGTTCGCCCTTTTATTTTTAATGATGCCATGATACGCAAGGGCTTAAATTATTATTTTAGCTAAAACTATGGATTGGCCATCCAAACGTGATGATAATACGAAAAACAAGAAAACAATCGCTTTTTTTTGCGATTTTTTTGTTGCATTATGTTTGTAGTCTCTAAAGAAACCACCCGGCTTTGTTTTCGGTAGCAGTCTTGACATACCATGTATACATATTTAACGTTATTATCACCCTAATTGCTTTTTTATCTTTTCATTCGATAGTTATGCGATTTCGTTTCCGATCAACCGGTTTATACTGAGTTTATCTTGATTCTAGACTACGACAGAAAACGAAGCTAGATAGTCGTTTTAGTGATTTCAGATTAATAAAAAGCGTCGATATGCTATTTAATTTTTAAAATATCATCGTTTTTGAATTTTATTGTGTCTGCAATCATTTAAATTACCGTCTAGTTTCATTTCAAGTTGCAATCCGTATAAACTCGATATTTCCATCACCGGTACTCGTTACATTAGCCACATAAACAAAGCCATTTATTTATAATCGGTCTCCCTTCATTAATCTGTATTAATGAAGAGATTTGACAATATTTACTGACCCAGCAAATTAAATACACAACAGTTATGTTAATAAATTTTAATCCGTCCGTTATTGAATCGACTGGTATATCTAAAGATCGCATCAAAGTTAATCGGTAAAAAATGAGTAGATCGCAAATGAATCGATTACAATGAAAATCGATTCGTACTCGTAATACGCATCCCTAACTGTTATTACAATATGAACCAACCAGGTATTATTTTAATTGGCCCACTTCGTTTTGACCGGCTAGGCTGTTGCATTTTACGATATTTTTATGAAGGGATTTGAGTGAATTCCAATAGACAACTTAATTAAATTAATTATAAACCAATTTTATCTTTGGATTCGATCGGACATCTAATTTACAGTTAATCATCTCTGGGAATATTGAAAAAATTATATTACTAAGAGATATTTACCAAGAATTTAACTGTACGATCAATTTTACGATATTTTATTAGTTTAGTTACTTATAACACCAGGTATCAGTTGAGAATCGTGATGTATTGTAATTAATTTTCAGGTCGGAAAAAAATATTTAATTTTTTATCCAAAAAAAATACAGACGAGATAATTGGTGAAAATTTTGATATCAGGCAGATTATAAATTTCTACGCCGCGCCGTATTACTTCTCATAACTAAGCAATTAGTAGAAATATATACGAATTCCTATAATTTTGTAGATTATTACGGCAGAATTCATTAAAGAGTTATTATAAAAAAGACGAGTAACTGAATGTATGCCTACAGTAGCAGTTTTACACAGCAGTAACCAGTTCTTTCCACCCACATGCACACAAAAGAAGTGATTAATTTATAGCAATTTTTTCTATGAGGCATTTCTTAGTACTTTTATTAAACTAGCTCCATAATAAATAAATAAATAACACCCAACAGTCACATACATAGACCTGACCCCACACTAAGATCGAGTCTTGTGTCGTGGGTATCAGGAACTACGAGAGACTTTTAGGTCTCACAAACACCCAGACCCGGAAGAAATATTTGTGGGCCGTACAAACATTTCTCTCGGTGCGGGGATCGAACCCACGGCCTCTCGTTTCACAGGCGGCGTCTAACCAACTGCGCCACGGAGGCTGTCAGGCTGTATAATAGTTATTTATATTGTACCTTTAGTACCAGTATACATTTCACACACTCAAACACCCACACATCTTGTTATGTAACATTGTATGAATTGCTTCAAATCGAATAAGAATCCAAGAAGAAAAAAGTTATTCTTATCAGTTATTATTGTAGGTATTATGTGTTAGTGTCTTCTCTATTATTTTATCTAATATTTTATTATGTGTCCGATATGGCGATAGACTTGCCCCCTATCACACCGTGCGACGGAACATATGTATAAGGCGAAATAAGCTCGGCCTGGTACCTCGAAGAGACCTGGTAAGAGGCGAAAAAGCGTGAGTTTACGTATATATGTATATTTTCTATTTCCTTGTACTCTTGTTCTTGTGCTATTTGTACTTACAACAAAAAAAATCTTTCTTTTTTAATTACCACTTATACAGTACCGTATCAATTCAGTAATATGTTGGCGGATTTTGATAACTATAATATCTAGCCGCTGTCTTTCTTCTTCTTTTGGTCGGTGCATTTTTACCATATTGCGTCACAGACCATCAGATAAATTACAATGTTTTCTTATCAACTTTTAACACTACCATCAGATCTTTGCCTAGGACCATCAAATATATTACCACCATTATCCGTTTATAAAACAATATTTCAGATGTTAGCTTAGGATCCCTTTATACAAACTATTTTTGTTTATTTATGATAATGTCATCAATAAGATCACTCTCATCACTAAAAGCATTCGCGACGTAAAACTTATTAATTATATATTTGTGATTTCCAAAATTCGTCTGCGTTTGTTTCTTATGTTGTATATTGATAGATGAAGACATAAATTAAGTTTTATAGCATATTAACCTAGAAAGAAAGTGGGGAATATATGTATGTTTTTCATTAACATGTTTAAATGGGTGTTGATTGGCGTTATATTTAAATAGAATTACTTAAGTGTTTTTGCATTAGAAAATTAGGAGGAATAGGTGTTTTGTAATTAACCCATTTTTGGATTAAATACAATTCTTTAATACTTACAATAAATATCGATTCACAGGAGCTAAGAAGACGGTTTTCAGCCCTGCAGCTTACAAGTTAAAATACAATAGATTGTTTTCTATTGGCAATATTTATGCAGGCCTGTTGGTTGAGTAATCATATAAACGCTGAGAACTGCAAGGTCCAAGGTTTAGTAACATTTAAGTCGCGTACTCCACTTTATGAGAAGCAAATGAAATTGAATAGCCTGAAACTGCTTGGCGATAGTCGCGATTCTTATAACCTATTAGAATGGATATAGGTTGAGTGTAGGTACTATGGGTGGCGCTAATGACAACCCTGCCGACCTTCTTGAAAATACAGGATTGAGTGTACGTGTTTTAAAATTTATACAGGCTTCACATCTGTTTATGATACAATGTCAGAGGTTTTTTTACGTGAAAAATCAAAAGTTCTCATAGCTTTTTTAAAAAGAAAGATTAGAATGTGTTCTGAATAAGAAACATGAAGTGTCCAAATAATGTCTTAAATAAGTTCACGGGACAAACAGTGTTATCGGTAAAAATGACCGCGCAAGTGTTAACTGAGGTCAAGGCGTAGATAAGCGCACCACGTTGCACCGACTCGTTCAGGAAACATTTATTTCAAATGGGTTCATTGATTATATGTTTTGTATTGATATCGTCATGTAACATTTTGAGAAAATTTATATTTGTTAAGTATTATTTTTTATTTAATTATTAAATTGTATTTTATATGTCGTGATAGATAAGGCTGTTTGATTGCGATTCCTTTGTTAATTAGTTCTACGAATTAAGATATAAAACATGTGTTTTTTTTTTGGCAAATTTATTGCTTATTATAAAAAAAGTTAGTAGAAAAGTTTATTTTAAAAATAAAATCAGGACAAATATACAGTCAAATTGAGAACAGATTCAGATCATGAAAGATTAGTAGCATTAAATCTTATTTAATTTATTAAGTAATTAATAATCTACCTCCAAATTAATCAAAGATGTTAAAATATTTAAAATTAAATTAATTTCATGACCAATAAATTAAACACCCATTAAAAAAAACATTTAGTTTTTTACTTAATTAGATGGGAATTTAATGGGATTTATAATTATACAGCCTAATTATAGCACATGAAACAAACGATAGGTCAACTGTTTTGAATTTCAAATGTAAAATAAACCTTTTACTGTCGTAAATAATTATTCTAAACAATTCGTAAAAGTTTTACTCACATAAAATATATTTCGGTGGCTACACAGCCGAAAATCTATCAGCATACATTTTATTCTCCAGTAAATGTTCGATATCACTTCACCATCACAAAACACAGAGTTCAAATCGTTTCAAAATTAATTGTTTAAAAACTTTATCGTGTTTAGTTTCGATCGCGTTTGGGAGCAAAATGGCGCGAAACGACACACGTTTCTACCGCCCGATGTGTCAACGCCGACTGACTCGATTAAACCGACGGCCCTAACAAGTAACACGCAAGTTCGTAGTGTATCAGAATTAAAAAATTAGAGGGACGCAGTGCACCCACACCGAGAGTTTCGACGACGGATGTGGTATGTTTATTATTCCTCCATTGTGAAAGAAACAGATGCCTTGGACACAAACCCAATTTTTGAACTAATAAACTAGTCCGCGGAATAATAAATAAAACAATGATTATGCAACTGTTGTCTTTTTTGCTCCTAACATTGTTAACTTAATTTATATATTAATAAACTCGTTAAAGTTGTGGTTTTAATTACCACATAATGAAATAAAACCAAGTAGCCAGCAACTTTTTTAGTAGTTGTATTATTCACCAAGAGAGGGCGCATACAAGCGTATTGGTTCTGCTACTCGCCGCCAGATGGCAGTAGTAACAAAATAAGCACGATGAATATATTAAACAAAACAATGAAGTCATTAATTGATATACAAATTGATATTAAACAGTAATATGTATGGACTATTTATATAATTATGTTGATTATAAGGTAACAATTAGCTGATGACTAAAGTAGGTAGTCGTTTTACACTTACGATTAGCATAATGATTCCAATGAATCGATTTAACTCTTTGAATGTTGATATCTTATACAAATAACGTAATAATATTTTAAATGAAATAATTAATAGAAATTGCATGAATTTAGAAATCGTAATAAATTAATCACGAATGATGCATGCCCAAAATTGAAATGGCGTCTCCGTCGAGTAGTGTTGTAACTGAATTATTGCTATGAGTATTTATATATATTTATCTACACTTTAATCAAAATGGTATAGTTTGCAGATCATCCCTTATATTTAATTGTAGGTACAATTTTTTTTGTAGTATTATTTATATTATTCATCGATCGATATTTATATTATTTTGTGACGAAAGCCAGATGAAAGAAATGACTAACCAAAACCCCCAGCTCCTTTACAGTACGATGGATATACCATTGCAGTAGGTCTATGCCCAGCTGTGGGACTCAAGTAATAGTATCCTGATATACCTAAATACAGTCGTCAGTCTAAAACTAAAAATTCAGTGTTATTTCCACGCGTTGGGCTAAAGTTTAGATTAATCCAAACTTCAATTTGCGTTCATGAATATCTATTGCGTTTACGACTTTTTATAATTCGCTATAACTACTCGTAGTTTTACTAAAATAAAAAGGATTTCTTTTGGTATTTCTATTATTTACATTGTCCAGTTTATGTAAACAAACATTATCGTCACGCTTGCGTCCCATAGGGGTAGGCGGAGATTATCGATCGTCGCTTTGCTCGATCCTGACATATTTCTTTCGCTTCATCCACTTTCATCATCTCTTCATGCATTCTCGTTGGTTCAGGGTACTTTTGACCTGACCCTTGTTAAGGGTATCACCGATTTAAATAGTGACATTGACGTAAAATATATGGACGGGGCGGAGAGAAAGAAAAGTGCTGTCACGAAAGTGGTCCCCAGCACCAGTGCAGCGGTTGTGACGTCACAGCGCACCGGTCTGTAAGTCGTCTACAAATGCCTAATTGTATCGTGCGTGGGTGCAATAAAGATGACCGAAAGTTCACAAAAAAAAGATATCATTTTTTATCACCGCTAAGTAAAAATTATATTACTTTAAGTCAATATAACATGTATTTTAGCAGTATTGAAAAACGATTTCATGGCCGCCATTGACGTAAAAATCTAACAGATGGCGCAATTTTCACAGCCATCTTTTTGACGTACCCAATGTACTGAAGGGCCTATCCTTAGTTTTTAAATCAATGCATAGTGAATATATTTATTCTATTATTGGAATAATAATTACCCAGCCCATAGACATCCCCGGACTTTTCTACACCTGAGAAGGATTAGGCTAAAAGTCCACCACGCTAGACTTTTGCAGGTTTACAAACTTAACATAAAATAAAATAAAAATTCGTGAAAATTTCTGTGATGAGCAGGATCCTTACGATGTTTTTCTTCATAATGCACGGATCAAAGTTCGTTGAGCTGACTGCATAGCGAGCCGACGCGGCAGCTCTACGCACACAGCTTTGGTCGCTTATGTGTGCGTGAAATTAACGAAGAAATACCTATAGTTGACTTAGCGCGCAAGGTGTAAACGCTCTTAATATAAAAACTTTAAATCGAATAGTTCTTTTAAAGAATTTTAAAGGTTCGTAAACACTAGACGTCGTTAGATCCTTAAATGGTAGGTGATGCCTTCCGCTACTAAACAAACTATGATAATTTTATTACCAGCAAGAATTATTTTCATTGTTATAGACTGTAGAGGAAAGTCAAAATGACATACAACTGTGAAGTTCTGACTAACCATTCGATTATTTAATACTAAGAACAAAATTTGTCCAGGATATTATCTTCCTGATAAAATGATTCACCTAGGCAAATGGGAGGTGAAACTCTCAGGTGTCAGCTGCACAATTAAGCTTTTTGCGTTCACATAATACGTGTTTGTGGTCGATGAAGTGGATTTTATTCTATGTAAGTTTAATTTTCTAGCCAATAAATAATATGGTTTGCGTATAGGGCTGGTTCTTGCCATTTGTAAAACAAAAAAGGAAGTAAGTACGTAAATACAAAAGAAAAAAAACTGGTATTAGGTTTCTCTTGGTATCACCGCAATTTCTATTTCTCCCGCCAAACAGCAGTGTAAAAGCACTGTTGTGTTCCATTGGAAGGACATTATAACCAGAGTATCTATTGGACTTAACATTTTAAGTCTCAGGATGGCGAGCGTAATGGAATGCCAAGCATTGACTGTCCGTGAGCGGTCGTATCGCATACATCAGGCCAATGGCATACTCGTCTCGGCCTTGGTAACAATAAAAAATAATTATCCTAATGTGCGCAAACTTAAAAAATCTTATACAAAAGCTGCTTGCTATTAAATAGTTAAACTTATTTTACGTAAATAAACTTCGTTTAATATGCTGTCAAAGGGTAAAATGAACATTTACGTCTAAATATTTTACAGCGAACACTTACCAGAGATTGTATTGTGGTATGCTGCCAAAAATATGTCGAAAGGAGATGTGCTATCTTGGGCCGTTTTATGTACGTCTAATACAAATTCTAGAAAAAAATGTGGGATTCAAATAAAATACATTTAGATTTCTTGGACAACAGGGGGCTTTATACAAAAATGTGATTGTTTTAGTACAGAAGCAATATTTTCTTCTATAATCTGTCCTCCATGATGCTTAATTGTCATTTCGTTCTAAAATGCGCGAACCCACTAGTGTATTTTCCTATAAAAATGACAGCTTACGTCAAAATTGGAGGTCGGGACGTTTTAGTGGATTCTTTAACTTGAATATGTCTTATTTTTAAAACCCCCCTACAAATTATAATTATTGTCTATATTTCTTTTTCTATATTCTTCGCTTTTTAAAAGACGATATATGTTGTTAAAGAAGTCACTTTTATTATTTTATTTATATTACATGATTTTAGTTTAAGAACGAAAATGTTTAACTTGACAGCAATTGCAAAACTCTGTGGCCGTTTTTCAGATTATTATTGGATTATTATTTATTATTCGCATACATTTCGCAAATGTGTATTTGCTTCTCTGTTGACCTGGATTTGTTTTATGGATTCTGATTCTCGCAGATGATATATCTTGACGTTTAAACGCAATTACTAGTTCGTATTTTGGTGAGTAAACATATATATTATTTAGAATGCCACATGTAAGTAATACTGTTATGTTTTTCTATGTTCATATTTCTCTTCTAACCCACAATTCTGCTTTTCAGCACATCAAAAGTGGCGCTTTGCTTGAATTGCACTTCTGCAATTGTTGTGAAATGGTTGAATTGCACTTCTGCAATCAAAAATTTAAATGGATTTTATCATTCAACAGAATCTTAGTAACTACATGGGCTGCCAATTCACTCTCGTGTAGAGTATTTCAAAACGTTTTATTGCTGAAATGGCAGAACAAGAAGTAAGTATTCTATTTTCTTCATTAATTTGGGAAATGTATGTTTTATGCCAATTAATCAAGGTCAATACAAAGTATGGAGTATTACAAAAGTATTCATGTTAGAGCTGAATTGCATTGTGTCCACAGGACAAGTCTACTAGTACATAAATATGTAAGAAGTGATATTTTATATATTGTTGTTTAAATTGTTAAATGAATTACATTTTCTTTTATCTCCCTCTGGACACTCAGATGATCTTGTGTTATGTATAATATATTATATTATAATTATATCCATAATAACAACACTATGTCTGATGGTAAGCACAAATGCCGTCCAGGAGGAATATCCGGCCGGCCTGCTAAGATGCTTCTTTAAACAATAGTCCGCCATTGTTTAAAGAAGAAGACCTGGGATCATACACATGTGACTGCAAAGAGTTATTTATTCATCATAATTCTTCGATATCTTCAATATTAAATCTTTTTTATTTTGTTTTAGTTATCAGGACAAGCAATTATCTGTACAAACTGCTGGCTGCAAATAAATCAAGCTGTAGACAATGAGCAAGATTTTATTCCAACTCCGCCTTGCTGTACTCATACCATGATTATATTGTGGTATTTAGCCTTTAGGTTGGGCTACCAATAGTACAATATAGGAGCACCGGCATTGTTCCTAGATGTTTTGACTGGAGATTATTTTTAGGCGAATATAAATAAAAAATATAAAGCAAGATCTGGTTGTACTTTATTGTCCTTAAGTTTTGTTTGATTTTAGTTTTCTTTCATCAATTAATCCTACTTTTTCCTTATGTGTGCTCAGAAATAACCAGTTAGAATTAATGTCAAATACATTTGAAAAATAATATCTTAAACCTTAGGATAATATTATTTTGAAGTATTCTAGGGGTAGACTAAATATAATGTTTGAAATGTTAGCTTGTACAGAAATGATTGCTAGTATGTTCTTTTACTAGACATTAAGGTATAGAAATAAACATGGCTGCTAACAGATTCGATTCCATTTTTATAGCGTATTCATTTGTATGGACTATAATAACTAAGAGCTTATTAAGTGCATATGCCTAATAATAAAATGATTATTTATTCATATGCACATAGGGAACACCTCTGACTTTTCGGAGTCATGTGTGTATTGATAGTCAATCACCACGCAATAAAACGGTGAAGGAAAACATCGTGAGGAAACCTGCTTACCATAGCGATTCATAAGAATTTCTATGGTATGTAAGTCCGTCAACCCGCACTAGGCCAGCGTAGTGGACTATATGGCCTAATCACTCTCAATCGTATTCTTGATTGTAGAGTAGGCCCGTGCCCTGCAGTGGGACGTATATGGGCTGATACAGATGCTAGCAGTCGCGACAAGTGATCAGTCTGTGCCGTGCTGTATCTCATGCCTAGCAGATTTTTATTGTGGATTATTTAAATAGGTTGTTTAGCAAGTATTATGCACCGCACTTACGGCCAGATATAGGTACACTTTCTTAATATTAAATAACTATAAACATGACGAGATTCTGACAGACTTGTTGCAATTTATTGTATAGACATTATGTTATATTATATAAGATGATCAATAAAGTATGATACTAATTCCGTTGACGTAAAAACATTTACGAGTTATATAGAGTAAAGTAATTTATAGCACAGACGACTAAAAATAATATTTGATTTATAGGAAAACGAATTACGACTTCATATTTCATAAATGTCAAGTTTTGACATCGGTTGTCAAACATGCCGTTTCAGACGCCATATTGTCCCCTTGTAGTGTTGCTGTTCTTGGCTTGGTATTTATTTTTGTATAAAGCTAATATGTAACGTATAATAGTATTTCATACAGAAATCGAATGCCAATTTCACTAAGTAAATTTGGTGTAATGTACTACAAACGGCCCAAGGCCCATACATTTCTGGCCCATCTCCTTTGAAAAATTACAACACGTAAGAACATAAATTATGTTACAGTTATTACTCCAAAGTAAAACAGTATTAATTGATCTAGCAATTTATATTAAGTAAACAATTTTATCGGGCATTTAGTTCGCAAACTTTGAGATCCTAGCGATTCTCAGATCTAGTATAGTGAGAGTTCAGTTTAAAATAATATCGAATTTTTCGTCTGGAGTTTAAGTTTGGTAATGAGCTTTTCTCTTAATACTTTCAAGAGACTTTTTACCGCAACAAAAACGATACCCTTTAGTCCATCCCGTGACCGGGAAAGCTTTAAAGAAATTGAAACGTCTCGGGAGTTAAAAAACGTAAAAACTATACAATAGCAATATATAAATATCTCGCAAGGGGTAGGCAGAGTTGTCATGAAATCCATTAAAATTTTATAAACCTTGGGCCCTACTTTGAAAATCGTCATAAACTTCGATCGTCCGAAGATTCGAACTTCGTTTCGGATTTTCAGAGTAGGGCCCAAGGTTTGTAAAATTTTAATGGTTTTATGACAATTCTGCCTACCCCTTGCGGGATAAAGGCGTTGTAGTGAAGTATGTATGTATATATAAAATTGGCAGTTGGTGAAGGCAGATGCGACCTTCGAAAGTTCGTTGCGATCGTGTCGAGAACAACTCACGATATTCAAATTAGTTCTCGGTACTAAAAAGATCATCCACAGGAATGTATTAATGGCTTTTTGTATCGTCTTTTTATCAGATTGAATTCTTAATATTCAATTAAATGACACCGGAGTAAGGTGACCTAAGCTATTTAAATATAGACTTGGTATATTCAAGACTGCGAACGAAAACGAAGGCGAGTGGCAGTTTTAGTGATTAAATATTTTTGTTGCACTGTGTCTGAAGTTACTAAAACTATTACCTGGCTTCGTTGTCACAGTATGGATATGTAAAATAATATCTGGTTAGCATTGTTTTATTTCAATAAATGGCGAGACGAGATTGCCATTCGCCTAATGGCAAGCGATATGACCGCTCATGGAAGGGGCAAAACCAACCAACACCAAGAATTCAAAATCAATACTTGGCATTCCACTGCACTCGCCATTCTGAGACATGAGATGTTAAGTCTCAATATGTCGAGTATGTTTTATTTTATAATATCGATGAAATTGCTCAAAAGAAGATAAAAAGTTCCGTATAGTAATAAACATTATCGCCTTAAGCCTCAGGATATCCACGGCTGGACATAAACCTCTCTCAATGATGTCCACATTGGTTGGAAAATGGCTGCATCCAGAGATTTTCTACAACTTCATTAACGTACGAATACACAGTTTTACATTCTAATTTCTTTACCTTTCACTTAATTATTGGAATATACAGCCTCAGTGGCACAGTTTTTAACATATCCACAGTGGAAGGTAAAATCGTAATCCATAAGTATTTGTTTTGAATTTCAGTGTTATGAGTAAAGTATCTTTTAGTTTCTGAAATCTGTGGCACAATAACACTCAGGCCTGTAAATTTAGCCATGAGTATAATTATGTGTAATTGATGGTTGTATTTTATTTATTTAAACATAAAATACGTATTTAAATGCTTTTATGCTATAATCTAGTGGACTTTACATAAAAAGTTTATAAACTTATCTAATTTTTTGTCCCTTTTTAACGATTTTTGAATTCAATTTGAGCGAAAAAGACAAAACATTTTATAACTAAAGTAGATTTGTAAACTATGTAGAGCTGAGCGCGTAAGATTTTATACTTGTTAATCTAGATCTTGGGGCAGAGTCACACAGTGTGAATTTTCATAAAAATAGGAAACAAAATGTAACTAAAATCTGAAATTTACTTTATAACTGGATTTCCTAAATATTAGTAGCTGCATTAATTAACGAATTAGTGTCATTTATGAAAGAGGGTAATTATGTTATGCCAAACGAGTTACTTACGAGTATATCAGGTAATACGACAAAAACTTATTAAAATAATATGTGTCCTTGTACTTTTACGTTTAATACATAGCTATATAGCTATCGAATATACTGTCCCTTTGGAACGACTTTTGAATTCAGTTTGAGCGAAGAAAACAAAAGATTTGATTACTAAAATAAGTTTAAACTATCTATGAATAAGGCAGTTAAAATAGTCTTTACCCAGTCTTTAAATTCTTGTAAATTTTCAGGCAAACAAGTTCGGAATAAGGATAAAAAGCACCTACTTCTTAACCAAGTTTCTTTGACCGACTTCCAATAAGAAGGAGGTTCTCAATTCGTCGAACTATACGTCTAGTGCCTAGCTTTCCATTGGTAGATCGCATACTTTCGCTTCCAAAAATGGTCGTACTCCGAATCAACGGAACAATTAACCATCAACCAGTTCATCTTAAATTACAAAAAAATATGAACCTCAATAATTCGAGGCGAGTTTTACAAGTAATGTCCCGTTATTAAAAACATTAACCCGCTCTTCGCTAACGATCTTGTTAATATCGATGCTCTGCAAATTACAATCGATTTTGCTCTTTTTGTGCTAGAGCTAATCGGTCTATCGATTTTGAATCGATGAATAAATTGTTCTATAGTTAGCCTGGGGCAAGTTTATGGGCTGTGAACCGTGAGATATTGGGTTCGATTGCCGAGCATTACTGGACAATCAACTTATGCATGTTCCTAAGTATGAAAAATCTCCTCTGTATTGCCAGTGGTTATAATTCATGCCTGAATTGAACATATAAGGCATGCTTTCTGTGATATCAAAAGACGAAAATAAGTTCTGGAAATGCGGCGTTGGAGGCCCGTGCGCTATTTTTTATTAATAAGGCTATGAATTGATGGATGTGCCAATTTAGAATGATCTATAACTCATTCTTAGCTAGAAGACGTCTAGTACTAAACGTCCTCTGTTATCAATATATACAACCAACGCGGATAAACCACCCCATAAAAGTTATAAAAAGTGCTCGTTATAGGCTGCTTCCAGTCTTCTTAGGAAAATATTATCTACTTTGAATTAAATGGCATACCTTTGATATATTAATATAGCATACAAGGCTCTACAAACCAGGTTTCCTTTGCCTCTTATTTCTAATTTTAAAAAGCTTGGTAACACTAGATGATGCGAATATAAATTGCGAAAGTAATCCAAGCGATACAGACATTATCTTCATCTGCTTCCAGCATGCAATCTTATTTACCAAGCGATTAAAGGCCAGTAACTCATCATTCGAAGATAGGGTTGCCAACGTAATAATAAATACTTACTTTTTTATGGCATTATTGTATTGTTTTACTATTATAATTTGTACTGTGTTGTGTACTAATTTGCGCGACAGTAAAAGCATTTTTCTTTCTTTCTTTCTTATTACAAAAATTGACTTGAAAAATGTATACTTATAATAGTTGCTTATGTGGCGTAGTTGTACTTCGGAATGGGGGCAAAGCTGAGTTCTCTAGTTCGTAATCCAGGTCGGACAGAGAAATATACGAATTTTCTATTCATAATCAGTCCGGAGTCAGATCTTTGTGCCTTAATATGGCGATAGGCTCGCTACCTATCACATAGTGAGACGGAACACACAAGATGAAACAAGGATTTACTGCACAAACCATAATATTCGCTGCATTTTGTCGTGCCTGAATAAAAAAAATACATTTGTGGCAGCCCTATTAGCGCCCGAGGTAAACGAGTTCTCGGCTACAACAAGCAGTTGCAACACGCGATAAAGTTCCTTCAATCAAACATTATACATATTGGATCGCTCCTACACGCTTATGGTTGCCTGGTACTAATATGAACAAATAAATTCTGCTTTTTATGAATCTTATTTCCATAAGGTGAAAGGAATCGATTTGTAATAAAGCGATTATTTTTACATAAAATATAATGATGGGCTTATAATATCTTTGTTTTAAATAAAAATATTTATATTTGCACGATCAATTAATTAATGCGCCTGATGAAAAACACAACCGGTCTTTTTCATAGACAATAATTATAAAGCCTAAATCTAAATTGAATTCAAAAGTATTTCGAAAGGGACAAAACATTTGATAACTAAAATAGGATTTAAATTATCTTTGAATAAAGTCGGAGGACACAAACAGTAGAACGTCCCTATTGGCAGTTCTAAGTCTGCAGCCTGATGGTACTCGTACTCTGTATATTCAATTATTCGTCTTTATGACCTTGTACTTGAAGCGCAGTTTAACCGTGAAGGCGTGAGTTCAATGTCAAGTACTATCACAGAAATGTATGTTTTCAAAAACCTTTTTTTTTTGCAACATACGGAAAAATAAGTTTTAGTAATACTTTAAGATTAAATTGTTATTATTTTTTGGGTCTTTTCTTCATGTTTATTGTTTCTTTCCCAAAAAATGGACATAGGGCAATAAGTATTTTCCACATATGTAGTATCTTTCTAAATAGGCTGATCATGATGATGATGATCTTTCTAAAATAACAAATAGATAACTAAAACAATAACAATTCAACTGACGCAACTCAGTTCATACTCCTATAAAACCTAAGATACGTATCTGTATCAGACAATTGAGCAGGCATGCGTACACAAAAGAGAATTCGTCGGATCGCGACAATTTCCTGTTGTACACAGACCGACAACACTAATGGCTCGTCTAGTTTCACTTGCCATTACTTGTTCGCTATCTGACGGCACTTGTGCCTTAGTAAGAACTATGAAGCTTGGAAGACAATGGACCAATTTTACCCGAAAATATCTCAAATTTCTCCAGCCCATATTATCGTTTATAATATTTAGTATTAATGGGCGCACAAAAGAAAAAAATACGTGTAGATATTTTAATAAAACGAAAACTCCACCCTTAATTACAATATTCATTATCCATGACATGATACCAAAGATCTATCAAACATAAAGAGCAACAATCAACACAATGATTATTATGAACTCCTTGCAAGTAGGCCATTACAGATCAGCTACTGCATCGGACAGTTGAATAATTTATAAGAAGACGGTGATTCGGAAATGGTGTTATATGCTATGGTTTATTTATCAGTCAGTGGTCAGACGACCTGGTAAAGGTCGCAGGACGTCGCTGAGTACAGACTGTCTCTGTATGAAAATCATTGGGGAAGTAAAGGCTTATTTAGCAGTAGATTTCTTTTGGCTGATGGATCGATGATAGTTTATTGATAATCTTGCTTTTGTCTCAATTTAAAATTGTATACAAAAGATAGCCAATTATAAGCTACCGCTGATAGTTTATTCTCCTTTATCTTATTCAATGCATTAATATTCTACTTCTACAAAAATTATATATTAATTATGTATTGAAAAAAGTATTTTGTAAATCCATTCAGAATTCAACACGAAACGTCTAAAATCTTGCAGTTTGAGTAAAATAAAATGGATGGAAAACTAGTGACTAGACACGCCATTCAGCGCAATAAAAAAAAACGAAAATTCGATAAAATGATGAAACTATTGAGTAATATATGAAAATATATGAATAAATTCTTAATTTAACAGAAAAGATTTATACTGCACAAGTAACTTATCTTTACAAAAACTATTCGCTATGTAAAAAATGTTAATAGTAGTATTGTTAGTAAAGCAATTAAAAAGCAATTAAACTGCTGTTTCTTACGCCGCAAAGGATTCAAAACTCGCTTTAGAACAACGTTTTTCCTTTACGATAAATTATTATCATTTAGATCTATACTCGTCAAAACAAAATAAGGGCCACCACTATTTTTCGACATTAATTCATTTTGATCAGGATTCAAGGTAAGAAATTGTCTATATATAATAAAACAAACTATTATTTATTAAATGAAATTATTTTAAATTCAATTTAATTAAAAACTAATTGTATTTGTAAGATTTTATATTTTATAAATCTTTTTTGAAATTTATGCCTAACATTAATATTAAAATTTTAACTAATAGGTATATAACAAGCAGTTTTTTTTTACATTCTCATATCGGGTAAGTCTCCCTCTTTTTGAAATGCATTCTTGGAGCCTTGAAAGCAATGTCTCACAAGATTTTTGACTCTGTCATCAGATATTTCTTTCCAACAACTTTTTAATAAGTTTATTAGCTGCTGGTGACTATGCACATCTTCTTGAGCTGCCTTAACCCATCGTTTGAATTGATCCCAGAGTTGTTCAATCGGATTCAGGTCAGGACTGTTGGCAGGCCACGCCAAAACCTGGATATTGGCTTCGTCTAGGACCGCCAAAGTTCCTCATGCTGTGTGCGGTCGAGCATTGGCCTGCATCAGGATGAAACCTTCAGAGGCTGATTGTGAAAATGGAATGATATGAAGTCTGACTACTCGATCGATGTAACTTTGTGTTGTCACAGTACCCTGGTTTAGAAAAACAAGGTCAGGTTTACCTTGTAAGCTAATACCGGCCCAGACCATAACATTGGGTCCAACAAATCTATCACGTTCATGAATAAAAACATCTAAAAAACGTTCTCTACTTCTTCTCCATACTCGTCCCTGTCTATCATCCCTAAAAAACTTCACTTTACACTCATCCGTGAAGAGCACGTTACGCCATTAGTTTTTACCAAATTCCAAATATTGACGTGCAAATCTAAACGGTTTACACGGTGAGCTTAGGTCAGTTTAGCCCGGGCTGCTGGCCTTTTTGCAAATTGGTGGTCTTCGTGCAGACGATTTCTTATTGTTTGGTCGCTGACAAGGGTACCCGAAGTCCGGTGTAAGCGATTTTGTAGAAGGCGAGCTGTAATATTCCGATTTCGACGTGCACAAAGTCGCACATAACGGTCTTCTTGGGCGCTGGTAGTACGAACTCTTCCTGAGCCACGACGCCGTGATACACTGCCCTTCTTTTGATACCGGTTGCAAAGGTTTTGGACAGCTCTGCGTAAATATCCCAGCTTTAAAGCCACGGAACGCTGAGAATTACCAGCTGAGATCATCGTTACGGCTCTAGAAGCAGCGTTAGAGTCCATATGGCAACGAAATCGTGGCATTTTACAGAAAAATAAACGAACTATACGCAAAACTATCAAAAACAACTGCAGCAGTCAATAGACTGAGGCTAAACTGAACTAACGTCAATCTCCAAAGTTTTTTTGAAACTAACCAGTTAGGAATATATTGTAAAAAAAAGCGTTTTAACTGCACACTTGACAACAACATCGGCTATACCTGACCGTCGTCGTTAACTCAAGCACTTAAGACCATAAAAAAATCTCATTCGAAAACACGGGGTACCAAAAATCTGTCTCAAACTGCAAAAAATTAAGTGGCCCTTATTTTGTTTTGACGAGTATATATGTATTATATTTATTCATCAAGCAATAGGCCGACGTGGTAGACTGTAAACCCATCTCAATCAGACAGTTGATTGCAGAGGAGATCCGTACCCTGCAGTAGGACGTGTAAAGGCTGGAATATTATGAATAACAAAATAATAAATACACCTCACAGTCACATACTTAGTCCTGACCCCACTAAAATCGAGTCTTGTGTCGTGTGTATCAGGAACTACGAGACTTTATTATCTCACCAACACCCAGACCCGAAACAAATACCTATGGATCCCACAAATATTTGTCTCGGAGCGGGAACCGAACCCGCAGCCTCACGTTTCACAACCGGCGTTGAACCGACCGCGATTTCATAGGGCGGCAACATATTTATTATCCAAATGTGTATATTCATGGGCGGCAGTGTTCACTTGCCATCAGCTGACAACGTTGCGTCTCGAGTACGATACGAAAGTAAGTTAAAAATGTTTAGTGCTTGCAATATTAGTTCATTTTTCACACGATAGAGGCGCTGTAATAATCTTATACAAAAATTACTGGATTACGATACAAATACTTTTCGACAGCTCTTTGCCGGGCCTATAGTATAAAATATTGTAATCTCTCAGGGAGCTTAAGGAATTCCCAACCTTATCTTACTTGCATCAGCTTAACCATTTTCTAGTTAAACAAACTAACGTCATATAACTTTTTACCCAAACAATACCGCACTAATATCGTGTGTAACAGCGAAACCGTTTGTTTTCACTTGCCGTTGTTCAATAATACTGGTGTTAAGTGAACAATGACTGTAACATAATACCCTGGTCACGTGACCCCGCGCCTTCCATTGTGTTGCGGATATCGGTCAGTTATTTTGAAAAAGGACTGGGTAGTTTGATTGCCAATTGTTTTGAATTTTAGGTGTTTTGTTTTAGTTTACTTAGCGATTTTATTATTTGTTAAATAGATACTTCCTCATTCGTCGTCGTGTAGGAGAATAGGGTAACCCCACTATACTCTCATTGTGGGGAAGTCTCGTGCATGATAAACGGCTAATATTATTAAGTAAAGTACTATAAAAACGTGGGAATACATTCCTTTTAATATAATTATGTGTGTGGGTTATAATACGCATGCATGATGCAATTTAAATAGCTCTTGTATCACCTGTTACGTCTAGTGGAATACGTAGTCTTTGAAATATGCGGATCTTAATTCAACTTCTAGCATAGATGGTAGCATTCGGATTAGTTTATTATTTCAATATTTTTTCTTGTATCAGCCCATATACGCCCCACTGCAGGGCACGGGCCTCCTCTACAATCGATGGTACGATTGAGAGTGGTTAGGCCATATAGTCCACCACGCTGGCCTAGTGGGGGTTGGCGGACTTACATACCATAGAATGTTTTATAAATCGCTATGGCATGCAGGTTTCCTCACGATGTTTTCCTTCGCCGTTTAAGTTCAATATTATATTAATTGTTTATTATTTCATTTTTTATTGTTATTTTATGGAACTAGTATTAAGTAATTGGTGGCCTGTTGGTAAAAGAGGCGGTTGCCAACATGTTCAGGTTCGTCGCGCGTTCGAATCCCAGGGCACACATCTGACTGTTGGGAGTCATAAATATGGGGGTGACTCCTTCTGTTTCTGTCTCTGTCACGCCTACGCGGAAAAATCATCTTTGCTCTCGCTTCAATGAGTTCCCTTGAGCACGCACACAGGAATCCTGCTCCAGCTCAATAATACGCAGAGATTTTGTCTCCGGCGTCGGGTTTAGCATAATACCTCATTACAGTGATATAACCACAGTCAAGCCATTATTATATAGAACCAAACAATACTGCGGTAAAACAATAAATACAGACACTATTGAATTAATATAATATTTGGCTTTCAAACGCTTAGTAAATGTGAAACTAGCTGTTTCACACTTTCTCGTGGTTGACGGGGCAAGAAGAGAGGCGAGTAGGTAAGAAAAATAATTGGCATTAGTTAGATAAGATTTAGAAATCAACAAGATGTAGGTGTTGCAGGATTTGTTAAGAAATAGCATCATTATCAGCCCATATAAGTCTCAGGGCATGGGCTTCCTCTACAATCGAGAGTACGATTGAAAGGGGCTAGGCCATAAAATCCACAACGCTGGCCTAGTGCACATTGGCGGACTCTATATGCGCTATGGTATGCAGGTTTTTCACAATATTTTCCTCCACCATCATAGTACGTGGTGTTGAATAGAAATCACTTCACTGATGAATGTTCGGATCCAACCGAATATGGCACACTAATCCACACAAGTGGTTCACATTTTAAGCCCCACCTATGATACCGTTTCAGCCGGCATAATGGTAACAATTGGCAATGACATGGCTTCATATCTACGCCAAAGATAAATACAGTGCAGTCCAGACAGAGTGCCGAATGGACATACTGTTATCGGCCCTCGTTGGACACGATATTATGCTAAACTCAATTGCTTCTTCACGTCGTTTGCCGGACATAAGTATCAAAATAAACAATAACATTCAATATCTATAACGCTATTTCTCTTCCGCACATAAAAGCACAGCATTCCCATTTTATAAGTCACACCGCTATAACCTCTATAGTCTGACAATTTCGTGCACTGCAGACGGGAGCCTTTGTACAAGATAATATTTTATTTCTAAATTAATACAATTACATTAAATATAGTAAAACACTATAACATGTTCTTCGATAAAATATAATAAATTATTTTTTGATTTTTAAATAAATAATTACATCATCCATCCATCCATCCATCAGCCAAAGGAAGTCCACTGCTGAACATAGGCCTCCCCTAATGATTTCCACAGAGACCTGTTGGAGGCAGCCTGCATCCAGCGACGTCCGATATCATGCATACGGCGAGTATATCACTCACCTTCGGTTTGCCGACGATATTGTAGTCTTGGCAGAATCGCTGGAAGACCTTAACACTATGCTCGAAGACCTCAATCGAGTCTCCCAACAGGTGGGTCTTAAAATGAACATGGACAAAACGAAGATCATGTCGAATGTCCATGTTGTGCCCACCCCCATCGGTGTTGGGGGCTCGACTCTTGAAGTTGTTGACGAATATGTCTATTTAGGACAAGTGGTCCGGTTAGGCAGGTCCAACTTCGAGAGAGAGGTCAATCGTCGAATCCAACTCGGTTGGGCAGCGTTCGGGAAACTACGCGACGTCTTCTCGTCAAAAATACCTCAGTGCCTTAAATCGAAAGTCTTCGATAGTTGTGTGTTGCCAGTGATGACTTACGGCACCGAGACGTGGCCTCTCACTATGGGCCTTATTAGGAAGCTCAAAGTCACTCAACGAGCTATGGAGAGGGCTATGCTCGGGGTTTCCCTACGAGATCGAATCAGAAAAATTACATCAACCCATATTATATATCATTTCTATATAATGAGCCTTCCCTAATCATATTAAAGAGTTTAAAAAGGAAAATAAATGTATAACCAACAGTCACATGCAAAGGCTGATTCCACACTAATATGATGCACTACACGAATGTTGGATTGTTGGTATTAGATACTACAAAAGACTTCTCGGTCGCACAAAATATTTTTTGTCCACTAGGATGTTATACCACAATAGAATAATATACTAATAGATTCAGAGAATCAGAGCAGATTTATTTTGCCAGCTGAGATGAAATTCTAAAAATTTTAGACGATGACGTGTGTGGATGACGCAGTAACAGAAATTAATAAAAAAAAATAAAAACCGACTTCAAAACAAAAATCCACTAAAAACCAAAAAATAATATGTAGGACCTATGCCGTATATTAATTTAAATATCTATATGTTTGGTACTGGGCGACCCGCCTTCAATATGTTACGCATATATTTTGATTTGTTGGCTAGTCATGTCATTAAGCAAATTAATCAACATGCACGAGTTCCATGAAATCAATATTATTTTTTTGCTTTGGAGTGGTAGTTATTATTTTTTGGTTTTTAGTGGATTTTTGTTTTGTAAGTCGGTTTTAATTTTTTTTATTAATTTTTTTTGTTATTTTTATCTTTTTAGTGTTGATAGGCATTTAAATGAAGAAGATTTGGTCCCCACAAGGAATATGTTCTTTCCGATGACAATGAAATCGCTAAAATCGGCTAAAAGCTGCCAAAGATATTGGAATATTCACATGTTTATTATTTTTGCTCCCCCCCCCCTCTCTTCGCGCCTACCCCTTTTTCCCTCAACCACTGTAGCCTAGCTTTTTTACTCAACCCAATGCAAAAAGAACCGTTGAAATCCTATTAAATTTTGAGGAGTTCTACTCTCCAGGTCCGAACATGATAATCAGATCTTAATGTTGTGTTCCTGGGATCAACCTGTTAATACGTTCTTTCCAATGAAAAAGAAATCACTAAAATCGGTTATAAGCTGCTGAACATATTAGTATTTACGTGTATTTTAACGTTAACACCCCCCCCCCCTCACCCCTACCCCTTTCTCCCTCCCTCACTGTAGCTTAACTTTTATAATAAACCTAATGCAAAAAGAACCATTGGAATCCTACTAAATTTTGAAGAGTTCTATTCTCCAGGTCCGAACATAATCATCAGATCTTCATGTTGTATTCCTGGGATCAACCTGTCAATACGTTTTTTCCCATGAAAAATAAATCACTAAAATCGGTTAAAAGCTGCCGAAGAAATTAGAATTTACGTGTATTTTAATTTTATTAACTTTTTTAGTGAACGTAATCCAAAAAGAACCATTGCAATTCTCCTTAATTTTAAGGAGTTCCCCTCTCCAGGTCCGAAGATATTCATCAGATCTTCACCATATTTTTATGGGACCAAACGACAAGCACTAGCTTTCAATCAAAGAAAGAATGATTGAAATCGGTTCACACAGTACAGAGAAACAAGGTAACAAACATAAAAAAAAAAAGCAACATACAGTCGAATTGAGAACCTCCTCCTTTTTTGAAGTCGGTTAAAAAAGTGATGTTCTACTAATGTTCACTAGTATGACGTATTAATTGGCAGGTTATAGATTATCTGCTTATACCGGGATGCTGTACATATTTTTAAAAATTAAAATATTTGGCCAGGCGAGCATGTCGGTCGCCTGATGGTAAGCGATACGACCGCTCATGGACAGTAGCAAAACCAAACAACACCATGAATTACAAAGCACTTCCACTGCGCACGCCATCCTGAGACATAAGATGTCAAGTCTCATTTTGTCCAGTAGTTACAACACTGATTTACACTGCTGTTTGGATAAATCGACATTGCCTTGGTGTCTACCCAGGTGGCCTCTCACATATGAGAAACTTACCACCACACATGGATAAAAAACCTTCACAATGACCCACTTAAGTGCCTTGAGTTCAAATTCGCCTGTGTAACCAATTAAAATCCACTTAGTATAATCTGTATCAGCCCATAAACGTCCCACTGCAGGGCACGGGCCTACTCTACAATCGAGAATACGATTGAGAGTGGTTAGGCCATATAGTCCACCACGCTGGCCTAGTGCGGGTTGGCTTCTCATATCGGATACTTTATTAAGTGCAATGACAATAAAATCGTTCTACAAGAAACTCTTTCCCGACATAACCTATCTCAGGAAGGTCGTGCACGAATTTGTCAGTTTATATTTCATTAATATTCCTAGCTGTTGCTTTACAAGTACTAACAAGTATTACGTGACTGTGTTCACAGTTAGGAATGCTACATTTCTCAAACTATGAAACAGCCACAAAGGAATTCCTGCCCAGTCAACCGAGGAATTTCCTATGAAGCAGGAGGCTTCCTTTTGTAGTATTATACGCGATTGTCAACCTTAAAGCTTTAGCTATAAAGTTTAAAATACGTGTAATGGGATAGCCTGGCAGAACTAAGTTACTTGGCAGTGTTGTTATAATTGTTTAGCACCATTTAGTTTGACTACGAACATATTATAACAAATGACCGATGGATTTTCGACTCAAGTGGTAAGTAAAAGGCGTACATGGGCTGATACATTACAGATTTTTGTAAATGTTAAATTCTATTTATAAGTATTACTCACGCTACAAAGAAATCCGTATTACGTCGAAAACATGCGAATTAAATTAATTATAGTAAAACTACGTGCTGAAGGAGAAATATTAACAAAACAACATCGGCTTAGCTTTATAAAACGTTTCACATGTTCGTTAAAACAAATAAAACTAACAAATTCCATAAACATATCGATTGTAAACTAAACACAGTAAAATATTGCGCAAACAATTAAAACTAACGCGAAAAGTCACGGGGTGAGGAATTCGGGCGATCCGGTCAAATGTTAGAGATTCAATGACATTGGAAGAGATACACAAAAAGCCTGGATTTGGTTGCGACGCAGCCGGTTTAGTCCTATTAGTGGCTTAAAACGAGAGTGTGGACTAAAACTCTAGGTGAGGTTTTAAGACACCCCCCATCTGCCACTCAAAACAGTAAAAGAAACAAATTTTTCTTTCAGGTTTGCCGCACAGAGTCAAGGGGTCCCAAGCCAAGGGCTCTTCGGTACCTATACGTGTTCTCAACTATCTGACAAGGGATCGAATTAATTGACTTGACAAAAACGGTCACTGCCTCACAGAAAACGTGCGTAAATTAATAATTATATCACATTTCGTTTGACCGGTAGAACATCATCCTTTCATAACCGTTATTTTAATGTCCCATCGTCAACCAATGATTCGTCTTATCTTGTGCTAATTTATTAGCCATTCAGTTTATTCTCTAGCATCTTTATAAAGGCCAAATCAATTGATAATCTCATCCTTTCCAAATTCCTTGTACAAATTCCAAAAATAGCATTATATTCCTGTCAAAACCTGCCCTATCTTCCCATGCTTCAACAAGGATTTACCAATCATTTTCTACGAAATATTTGTATAAACTAAGTTTCCTATGAAGATCATGTTCAATATCTACTCTTACATCTGTTTATCTCCCGGATTTAGCGTTATGTTTTTCTTCGAACCCGTACACAAGATAATAGATTTGGTACTACAGGTAATTTCATTACGCAAAGCAGGTATAAACACAAGCCGTCGTATTAATAGACACTAGTTTCCGAATGTTTTGTCCAATTCAAACTAACTGGTGGTAGGTCTTTCATATGTGAGAGTCCGCCTGGGTAGGTACCACCGCAATGTATATTCCCTTAGATTATATACTCGTCTAGATGACACATCACACCTCACCGCGCGGCTCAAAAAAAGTCTACCAAATTTGGTAGACTCGCTTCTCACGTACGTCAGTGTCATTTGAACTACATATGGATAACGTGCTCCCGAAAAATAATTAATTATGCCGGTTTGTGCTGTCGAATTGTATCGCAATTGTGTGGGAAAACTGTATAATAATACCAATATCACTTTCTATCGGTAACATTATTGTTAAACCACTATTATTTGAAGAAAACATGAACTTTTAATTCATTATTTTGAAGATGAGTTTCATTGGCCAGTGTTGTCAATTTATTACTAGGAAAATTTGTTGAAACTCTGGGGGAAACTATAAAACACAAATATCATTACATAATATTTCGATCAGAATAACAACAAGAAGAATGGCATTATTTATTTAATGAGTAAATAATACTTACCTACACGATATTAATGAAACCCACGACGACATGCACTTCATAGTAATTTTATTAATTCTTTGCCTTGCATGTACCATTCAAAATTTCATAAACGGGGTACTGCTATTGTCATCTTTGAAGAAACAGCGAGAACTTATTCAAGGTCCTAATAATATTTTTAGACGTCCTACGGATTCCGTACTAGCAAATTGCTGGAGAGACATTACACAGCGGAAACGAAAAGAAGACCATTCGTAGCCTCACATGACTTCAGTTGTGTGTTCCAAACATTTTACTTATGATGATTTATATTTTACATAAATACAGAAATCAGATAACAGCCCAGGCAATAAATCCAAAGAGTTAATTCTATTCGGAAACAAACACTAGGAGACGGGTTTAGATCTTTATTGTTTTTACTAAAATGCGTTATAAATATAATTAATAGTATGATTGAAATAAGACTATTATTTACGGATTTTATCGCGGATTTAGTTTAATTTTACACTATAGTTTCGTGGTAATAGTATGATTACTTTAAATAAAGAAAAAATATTTTATTTAACCTATTTTGTATATCAAATAATGGGGAAAAGTTAAATTAATAATCTGGAGTAGGCATCCCTAAACACACACACCTTGACAGTTGGATTACAATAATTACACGACCCGTACTCACACATATCAACGAAAGTGAGGACACTTTTAGCGCATCGTTTGTTGACATTGCTCAATCTAGACGAGTATATAATCTAAGGTATATTCCTCCCGTCAAACAGCAGTGTAAATGTACTGTGTTTCGGATTGAAGGATATTGTAAACAGAGCAACTACTGGACATACTGAGACTTGACATCTCTTATCTCAGGATGGCGAGCGCAGTGGAATACCAAGCGTTGCTTTGTAATTCAAGGCGTTGTTTGGTTTTGCTATTGCTCATGAGCGATCGAATCGCTTACCATCAGGCGAATGGTATGCAAAAAAGACTTTCGATAGCTAAAAAATGTTTTAAACTGTCTATGTATAAGACTCGAAGCTGTTACTGATCGGATATCTACTATCTAGGTTCTTGGAAACATGATCGCGGATTGATTCAGGAATGTAACAGTGCTTTAGTTTTTGCACTGGTTTCCTGTACTTGTGTTGCTAATGGAGCTGTGTAGCTGTGGACAGCTGTCATGGTTTTTCTTTACATCAGTCCGTGAGATCGTGATTGGCAGGTATTATATAAAAGATAGGTATGGTATTTTTAAAAATAAAGGTAGATAAATAAATACACCCAACAGTCACATATGTATAGTCCTGACCCCACATTAAGATCAATTAAGTCTTGTGTCGTGGGTATCGGGAACTACGAGAGACTTGTCGGTCTCACAAACACCCAAGACAAATACTTGTGGGCCTCACAAACATTTGTCTCGGTGCGGGGATCGAACCCGCGGCCTCATGTTTCACAGGCGGCGTCTAACCAAATGCGCCATGGAGGCTGAACATATCATTAAGTATAAGGTCTTAAAAGCTAGTTAAAATATTTAGAAAAATATCATTGTAATAGCCTTTATCGAATGAAATAAATGCGATGTAAACTAAAACGTTCGAGAATAACTTCAAAATATTTCCAAATATTCCAAGCATATTCTGTAATGTAGTTTTTTCTTTTATATTATTTATACTGTTATATCGTAAGTTCATGCTTATACTGGTATTTATTACCTCTTCTAAACTACAGAGGATGCACGGTTTTTTAAATAACCTAGAAAGAAATGGTAACTATCTAAGGCTATAGAAGAACTATCTATGGCTTAAGAAGTGATTGGAGACTGTCCCGCCCTCACACCCACCACTACAACTCCTGTAAGCCAGGAAGACTCGATTGCTAAGGTAATGGAAGAGCTACCAAGCAACACAACCGCAGCATTACTGTCTCAAAAATTTGTGATAACCGCAGGCCTACCTGAGTAATGTGACCGCAAACACTGGCAAATAAAAATGTCGTGATTTTGTCAATTATTTCGCTGAATATAACCAAATGGCAATTACAGCCGTACAGGTCATTGCTGTAGGAATATCAAGGCCTGAATAAAACTGAAGGCTTCTTTTTGTAACATTTCTTCTCTTAGTAAAGGCTCTGCTTAAAATTCATTTGGTAACTTTATTGGAGTAACAAAGCTGCAATGTCAGGATTGGATGTAAATATTTGTATGGTGTACAGAAAGTTGTCGACGTTAAAGTATTTTTGCATGGCCATGATACACGGAGAGAATTTATGTAATTAAATTTATTTATTGAATTAATGGCGATAGCCTCACCCCCTATCACATCGTGGAACGGAACATACATGACCAAATGTGTGTCCTGGCACCTCAGCCTACCTCTTCTGAGAAAAAGGCGTACGTTTATGTATGTATGAATTTATCTAGTGGGCGTAGGTGGCCAAATCTGAAACTATGAGGAACAAATGCTCAAAGGACTCACGAGTTCGATTTTGATAAAACTAAAACTGCATACTCGGTTTTTTAAAAACATGATCGACGATTTAGCTCGAACTATTGCCACATTCGTGTACTTCGTGTATCTACCAAGGATTCAAGCGTAACTTGAATTATGTACGATATCGAAACTAATGCAATTACAAAACAAAAAACCGAACAGCGCCAATTTTCTGACATTAAAAACCAATAATTGCACGTTGTTTAACCATTTCCGTGAACACGCAGTTAGTCATCGTTCCGAGTGTTTTTAAACATTTTTTGCGAATACTTGAGTATTCTATTCGCAAACACAGTAAGTAAAGCAAACGATAAACGGTAGGCAGAGGCATCAGGTATGTTTGAACAAATCATTTGAGCAGATACTAGTCTGTAGTGACAGTTTTGTTAGCCGAGATTTGGTTTTAATCTCGAGCACGAATACCTTTTTAGTGTATTTTTGATAAGTGATAATAAACGCGATATCTCGAAAATATAACTAGTCTTGTTTTTTATGTTAAATATTTCTTAAAATACACAAATTTATTGGTCCTAGAGGCATGCATTTTCTACAAGATTTCCTTAGCATGAAAAATAAAAAATGTTCAATTCTGACTATCAATTTAGAACACTGACCAATCGGACCCCGAAACCGACTAAAATAACCTCGTATTTGCTAGATTTTTCACAAATGTTTCCCACTTATAGGTCATAGCGTGATTATATTTAAACACAAAAATATTTTTTAATTTCGAACCAGTCATTCCTGAGATTAGAGGTAACAAACAAACTAACAAAAAAACTCTTCAGCTTTATACATTAGTATAGACAAGTGGACTTAATGCTTAAGGCATTCTCTTACAGTAGAACCTAAGTTAGCAGAGATGAAGAGAAGTGCCTTCTTGTAGTACCTTAGTAAATGGCTGATCAAACTTATAAATTAATAAATAACACTACAGCAATAAATATAAATTAACAGTACTACGGACAGCCTCCGTGGCGCAGTTGGTTGAACGCCGGCTGTGAACCGAAAGGTTGCGATCTCCGCACGGAGACAAATATTTGTGGGAACCACAAGTATTTGTTTCGAGCCTGGGTGTTTGTGAAACCGAAAAGTCTCTCGTAGTTCCTGATACCCATGATACAAGACTCGATCTTAATGCGGGGCCAGGACTATGTATGTGACTGTTGGGTGTATTTATTTACTAAAGACGCATTCACACGGTCTGTCAATATTCATATAGGGAACTTACGTCGTATATCTAAGTCGTGAACGCCGATAGCCCAGCAACATCGCGTGTACAATTATTATTCAAAAAGCATATACGGTTACTCACGCCTTGAAAACGCGTGACGTTTAAGCGTATTGGAATGTATTGCAAAAATAACCGATCCTTGCTTTTGGGAAGCCCAACGATCGAAAATAGTATTTTGGAGGAGGTGACAAAATCAATAATAATTAAACGTAATCGTACCAAAGATTAACGGTTTTTGAAGCTACTACATAAATAGACAATATTAACTAATATGAAAGGCATACGAAGTGAGGCACTGAATATTTTATAGCAGTTTAATGCAAATTAGCAGATGGGTCGAATTTATGACAGTAATGGTCGGTAGAAGTAGCTTTCCATTCTTTTAGATATAGAAATAAAGATGATCGAATAAGAATAAACCTTCAATAGTAGGTACAATTAATGAACCTTTTGAAGAAAACATAGAAATGTAAGAAAATATTACAAAAATATCTGAAATATACCAATCCGAAATAGTTAAACTCGAAGAAGTCCGTCCCTAAAGAGGTGCATTATGTGTATAATATGTCCTAATGTATATGAATACTTTACTAATTGTTTTGCGACTGACGAGTTGTAATATCCTTATTGACAAATAAATAATAGAAATGTGAGAGATGGAAACAGCGAGTGCAAATATTACCGGAAGACGGAAGATATGTCCGACCTCACTTTATGCAATAGCTTTGTGAACGTGCATAAGTGATTGATAGCTTTCTACTTCATTTTGTTGTATCAGCAGCACATTTTAAAACGAATCATTCATTCATCGAGTGTTGGACAACAATGTAATTGAATAGCAACATTAATAAGTAGTAAAAGCATGCTGTACCCAGTTAAGGTTTTCTACATTTCTCTCTCTCTTCAGCCACAGGAAGTCCACTGCTAAACATTGGCCTCCTCCAAGGATCTCTACATCGACCTGTTGGAGGCGGCTTGCATCCAACGAAATCCATGATTTCAGTTAAGACTACAACATCAAATTGAATGGACCAGCGAGAAAGTGGTTAATAATTTTTAGTGCATAATTTTTATGTTATTGCAACAGAAGAAAAAAATATGAATTACCTCATTAAATTCGACAAAGTAGTTCGATAAGAGAACATGCTTTGTTACCTTACGGAATCTCTTTGCTTCGTTCATTCCTACAATGGACATTCAAGATGACACAAGAAATAAAATAAGCTCACCAGAAATATCTGATACCAATGTTAAAACGGAGCGAAACATTATACAGGGTATATCGAGATTGCTACCGAAAACGAAGCCGCTTGGTAGTTTTAGTAATTAAGACACAATGCAGCTAAAAAAATGCAAAAAAGCGATGATTTGAACTAAACACAATATAGTAAAAAAGTTTCTAAATGAAGCATCAGACTGAAGAAACGGCAAATGATTACAAGAATCTGTTTATCCGATATATACTCACTGTCTGTCTGTCTGTATCAGCCCATATACATCCCACTGCAGGGCACGGGCCTACTCTACAATCGAGAATATGATTGAGAGTATATACTCACTACTGGCAATGAACTGAAGAACTAGACGAAACACAAACGCCTAAACATAAGGACATTACAAACAACCTACAAGATAAGAAATGTCATTGATTTATCTCCACCAGCCCTCCCTACTGACAGCTGTGACAATTAGCGTAACAGAATGTTACCAGATATCTGTACCAGCTCAATAACTCCGAACTCTCCGTACTAAACGTCTCATTTATTGCTCATTATAAATTAATTTACTTGGACGTGTCAATTATGTCGATAATACAACTATATTTAGACGTCGTAAACAACTATAGACAAGTGAATGAGCTGAAGGCTTTGGATATCGTCACAATATCGGTTGTGGAGTTAGGCGGAATATATTACAATGACATTTAGGAGTTTTGTAAGATAAATTTTATACTACATACATACATACCTTTTTCCCATAAGGAATAGGCAGAGGTGGTAGCAAGATACCCATGATTTGCTTTATGTGGTCCGTCGGTGTGATAGGGGGCGAGCATATCGTTATATCGGGCAAAAAATCCTGTCAATTAGAAGAAAAAAAAATCATGTGGCATATATTTGAAGCGTTATTCTAAAAATAAGTTGCGTATATAAATTAATTTAAAATATAGTGCACTAATATTTTCTTGACTTGATAATGCAAATGCAGAACTTAAATGGGCATTTACCTTTAAAGCAGTCTTCTTATGGCCATTTGCTAATCACACAAATCGTTAATCAGCATTAGAAATCTTATGGCTTAGTAAATTCTGATTATTAACCTGAGAACTGTTGACCTACTCTCTACTATCGATTTCATTTAGTTCCATTAATTAAAATGGAATAAATTAAATTTTATTGCGATTAAGTAAAATAGAATAAAATTGTCCGCTACTGTAACATTTAATAGTACTAATATGGCGAACTTTTTATCCTAATTCTTAATTTAAATTTCTCGTAAAGTTGAAGATTAACATTTTGTTTTCTTTGTTTCTTAAACCCTTTACATTAAGATCCATAAATGAGATTGTGGTAAAATGTAGCGCCAAGAGACTATTTATCTAAGATGACGACTCGCTAGGAGCACATACAAAAATTTCAACCGAACTTTGCTTTGGATCTATTTCATGGTTATCATGTCTAACCTTGACTGCAGTGACGTCATCCTCCCTAGTTTGGGACTCAGATAAAGTGATAAGGCTTGGATTTCATGATTCACAGTTAAATTAATCTTTCTATATCTTGAGTCATTTTCCAGTTTCTGTCAGTTCGGTAACAATTTAATTTATTTGACTGTTCCTTTGAACGTATTACACACCGTGACACATACTATGCTATTCGAAACGGCATTCCCAACTTATTCTTAGTATATTGTTAACAATATAAGTGTGTATTTCATTATTTAAATAACAAAACAAGATATTGCCTTGCACTGTAATTAAACTGGTGTTATTACATTATTCAATATTATTTACAACTCATATCCAATCACTCGAAATTCTCGATTGTCACGAACCTGTAACAGATCTTTAACGCAAGACCAAGCATCTGGCTGGTAAACAAACGTTTGCCTTGACCGGGAATCGAAGGCGGCTTCATTGTCGCAGAGAATGCTTTGTATTTCCAGTATGGTATTTAGGACGTCTGCAAGATTTGTGTCTTTAGTAATATACCTACAACTGAGTTCCATAGTCGCAGTAATACACAAATTGTATAATGGAAATAGTAAATCACCACGCACTATAACGGTGAAGGAAAACATCGTCAGGAAACCTGCATATCATAGCGATTAGGAATAATTTATATGGTTTGTAAAAGCCAGCCAAGTCGTGAAGACCAGTGTGGTGGACTATACAGCCGAAATCCTCTCAATCGTACTCTCGATGGCAGAAGAGTCTGTGATTTGCAGTGGGACGTATATCGGTAGATTCACAGTAGTGGAAACTGTATGGGGCCACAAAAATTTAATATTGTCTGTATTTATATTAACTTCTTCCTAAATATTCGAAAGGGGAGATAAATAGTTTTTCCTCTTGAATAATCTTCTTATTTTATTTAAAAAAATATCCAAAGGGTTTGCTCCTAAACATTATTTTTGCAGGATACATGATCGACGCGAAACTCTTTTGGTGTTTTAATTTATATTAAAATATTTCCGTCAACGTAAATGTTTTAAAAGACCACGAACGGATAAAGAGTAAACAATAATTATACTAAAAGATTCTGAATCCTTTCGAATGGTTTCAAACCTACTGTACAGTCAGCAACATAAGTCGCTGAACACTTCACATTTTTCGATAACCTTTTTATGAATTAAAATTTGTACGTACTACTCTGTAGTCGTAAAATATAACCAAGTAAAGTCACCTATGCCGAGAAGTGTCATACGATATTGAAAGTTATTATTATTTTGGATGATAAGACAATTCCAAATCTCGAGAATGTGTAGCGACTTATGTTGCTGACTGTACCTGGGTTTTAAAGGCATTATCACAATTGTAAAATATCCCCCGACCAATATATAGGATGAACATCATAAAAAACCGTCTATTTTTACAATTGATAATACCGTGATATATTTAATTATGACACGATCGTTTTGGCTTTTTCCGCGTTTTTTCTTAGCAGGTAGACAACCTATTATGTCGGATGTATCGTAATGTCGCCATGGAATGTTGGTGCTATTGTTAGTAAACACACCCAACGTAACAACACGTTTCGGCCTTATGAGGTCCTATATAAGATACGTGAGTTGTATCATGGGTATCAGGAATTATATGAAATTGTTGGAACCATAAAATAGAAAGAAAGAAATTTTTCTTAATATGTTTTTCATTTATTATATTCTTTACACCTGTATTTGTACGTCGTTTTCTTTGTTTGTGACTAATAAAACCTTTTTTTTTTAGAAAAAGAACCGTTTTTCTTAGAAAAAGGAGAAGAAGAAACTGTTTTTTCTTTCTGTCTTTTTTCTAATAAAGTCAGTTTTGTACAATAATCACCACTTGAAAAAATAACACAAAGAATTATAATAAATAAACACTCAGCTTATTGCAAAGCTTTTTTCGTAGTATGTGCCGACTACCGATAGATCGGCGTCGATCAAGTTAGAAAAATCTAGAGCCGAAACGTATATTTCTACGTAATATGTTGTATAAACTTTTGTGGAATCTGCGGGATACTGTTTCACAGTCTGATGGTCACCCATTGAGTTGCGGTCATGCCCTTGAATGAAAACAGTCGACACTCGCATGGTGTACTTATTTGATTTTTTCCGATCTCAAAAATATTATTACATTGGATGCTTACCACTTCCAACAGCTCCGTGTGAAAATCCTTGCCAAATCCTATATGTACCAATGGACGTGATTAAAGAAAAAAAGGACATTAAATTGGTTAGTGTTTTGTTCTTCTGAGACGAGACAAAGTAGCAATATATAATTAGACAGGATATTTTTACTTTTTTTCAGGCTATTTGTTATCCTGGTAATCCGTGTCTATAGGATAGATGTAGAAGGAATCCTAGGTGGACAAAGTGGCCATTACAAATTACATAATAATACGCTAGACACGAAATCGAAGCAATAATATCATTAACAAACTGGTTTCTATATTTCTTAATCAGTCTTCATTTGAACGACGTTCAAGCATAAAAAATCCATTTGCATTTATCTTGGTATTTGAAGGTCGAAAATTTGTACTAAATTAAATTGTATCATCGAAATATTTGAAGATTGTTTAATTTTTATCATACAATCTTTCATAAAGACTAATATTGATTTCCATCGTTATGGTAAGAACGAAGACCGTTTTGAAATGATATAAATGTTCAGCCAAGGCTCATTGATTAACCAATTAGAAAAATTGGAACCAGCTTATCCATAGCTATCCATAGGTTATTCAAACCATACAAAAATGTTTACCTTTAATACTTAGGACTAACCGGTAAATAGCACGACGATTTATTTTCTCTTATTTATGAATATTAACAATTAATAAGTTAATTGGAATAAATTACTTAAGTGTATTTATAATCTTCGGTCGTCAAGTCACAATTCATAATGAACAATGGTATCAAATTGCATAGTTTGCTTACTAGCAAAAACTTATTACGAACCATAAGTCATAACCCACCTACTTACCTTCATGGAGGCAAAATCTTTAAAAAAGTGAGGTTATGTGCGCGGGAAAGTTCCAAAAGGGTTTGTTTACAAACAAGTTTTGAAATGGCAACACTCATATGCCATAAATCGAGCAAAAACGCAAATAAAAAACTCACGGCGATATCCAAAGTCGACGTCGAGGACATGTCAATGGTGAAAATCCCGTCACTGGTGGCAGCTGGCACCACTTTACTCCCACGTTTTGGGACCCGAAAACATCCAACCACTTCGAAAGTACGCACCATTTTTAATTACACTTTTTGCACTTTTGTTTTTATTGTTTGAATAATGGCGGCGCGCGTGACGTGCGCACTCGCAGACTGAACGCGGCCGAATGTTATTACTTATTGCTAGAGACTGCTGACTCAACTCAGGTAGAAAAGCATGCTTTTGCCTAGCCCTTTGGGGCCGGGGTGGCGTGACATTTTGGGAGTCTTATTTTTAAATAGATTGCCGCCACAGCGATTTTGAAAGCCAAAATACTGCGATAAAAAAATTGAATCGCATATTAACAACAGCAAAATGAATTGATTTCCTCCACCATGATTTAAATGTGGAAGCGGTTACTTGCTTTTTTCCTTTTTTATCCTCATGTCAGTTATGTTAAGACCAAAACAAAAATATGACACATACTAACTACCTTTAAGAATCTATTAACGTGTGGTTAAAATATCGACATTTAAACCGGTTTGGTAGGTATGGCTGATCGATATTGCTCGTATTTGTAGCCTACAAATACAGATCCGAATGTAAATAAAAGACGTTGGTGCCAGTGAAAGTGTTAGTAAATGGACCTACGTAAGGGGTTATACAAGAGGCATTTATTTTTAAGGAACACATATTATGCAATGTAAATACATGACTAATACTAAAGTTTTAAGTAATAATAGTACGTTGTCTACTCGGCGACAAGATAAGCATTATGAGAGTGAAAAATTATATAGTCATGTATTTTTATCGATATATTTTGAAATTCATCGAAATAATACTCATTACTCATAGGGCCGCAACCCCCTCAGCAGCCCACCTAATCCGCCCCTGTGGTTAAGTTATTGTTTCAAAATCACGTACGCTAGATTTTTTATGGTTTCCTTTAGTTAAACAATTGCAAGTTTATCTTATGATTTATTGTGGTTTTGTCCATTGTTTTGCAAAAGGCGAGAAATTATTCCATATACGCACATATTACATACATCCAGGAAAAAATAAAACTCAGGAATTTTATACATTAAATATGGAATTACAAAAACCCCCCGGGGGCCTTATAAGGACATTTTGTGTTAATAATTATACTGAATATTAGTATAATTTATTAACCTTTTCATTAGCCCTATAATATGTGAACAAATTGAGATTATAACACATTAGGCAGTCGACTAAAAGTTATTTTCCCAAAATGGATAATTTCAAAAAAACAGTCACAAAATCATACACCTTTCTGCAAAATCGGTGATTCAAGCAGCCATTAAAGAATGGCTTACCGATTGAATTGAGTATAACATCTTCTTCCAAAGTAATAAAATAGTTTCCAACTTGCAGATTTGGAGCTCATTCCTGATGCTCTTAAAAAAGTGAAGAAAACGCTTTTTTTTAATATATTCATTTTATAACAAGGCCTTTAAACATAATTCAAAATAAAAATAAAATGAAAATGTAATTGCCGTTGTAATGGGTAGGCCAGAAGCTGTATGTTGTTTTAACTTTTTTTTTTAAACAAGTCTAGGCATCAGACGCATTTGGTCGTTTCAACTTATATTTAAAATGGAATAATTTTAAAAAGTATTTTTTTAAATTCCCGTTGTAGGCAGACTGGCTGAAGGGCCTCTGATGGTAAGCGGTCATGGCCGCTCATGGACCTTTAATATATTAAATATAATAAATTAAATGCTTATAAAACGACAATCGTCTCAGAGGCAGGTAATTTTTTTTTTTTTTATTGCAGTGAATGTCGAGACGAGCAAGCCTTTCGCCTGATGGTAAGCGATACGACCGCTCATAGACAGTAGCAACATTCCACTGCGCTCGTCATCCTGAGACATAAGATGTTAAGTCTCAATATGTCCAGTAGTTGCTCTGGCTACAATGTCCTTCAATCCGAAACACAACAGTGCATTTAAGCAGTGTTGTTTCACGGGAGAAATAGTCATTGCGGTGGTACCTATCCAGATGGCCTCACATATGAGAGACCTACCACCATTGAATCACCAGTGAATCATTTTTTTTTCTTTTATCCTCTTAATCTATCATTAGAGGAATATATGATGGATTGTTCCTTTCCGTTTGAATAAGGACATTTGTACACATTGTTAAGGTCATAGGTTCGCAATTCGAGTTTATCCTGCATATATTCTCTTTTTGACAGCCTCCGTAGCGCAGTTGGTTAGACGCCGCCTGTGAAACGAGAGGCCGCGGGTTCGATCCCCGCACCGAGAGAAATGTTTGTGCGGCCCACAAATATTTCTTCCGGGTCTGGGTGTTTGTGAGACCGAAAAGTCTCTCGTAGTTCCTGTCTATGTATGTGACTGTTGGGTGTATTTATTATTATTATTATTATATCCGAAAAAAAACTAGACAAGAATGATTGTGTCCAAGAAAGAGCATAATTGTGAGACTGTCTGGACTACATATCTGAACTGTTCAGATATGTGAACAGTCTAGACCAGTTCACATCAGGTGAACAGTCATCTGATTTGGTCCATTGCAATAGGGATGTTGACTATTTTTTTAATTACTTTTATTTTATAGATAGTCCTTATATAAACAAAACAATATGAACAAATCAGACTAATTAGAAAATACATCAAAAATATTGGGATAATCAAAAAATACACAAATAATTTTCTAAATTCCCGCTAAAACACTCCAACCTATCACGTGACTACTACGTTAACAATCGGTAACTGAGTCTTGCGTCTCTAAAAAGGAACCGATTTTGACTGTCACTTTCGACTTTAGCCGCCCGAGCAGTGACGTCAGCGCGCTCCGATCGCTGTTTGCAGTCACGTGATAATGGGTATTGAATATATTATTTTTTTTTACATTTAATTTAATTTATGACAAACAATTTAATTCTCAAAATATTATACTAGGTTTTAAAATACTGTATTTGATGTGTAAAAAATAAATATACACGAATTCGTTTCATTGATTTATAATCAGCGATATTATAAAGCATCCATATTTTATTTAGATCTGCGATACGTGCCTTATAATCAAAATATAAATTGCACTATTTAAAAACTATAATTAAACGGAGAATAAGCAGAGAGGTGGAACGATCTAAGGAAGTTAATATCCGCCACACACAATGTTGATTTATCTTATAATATAGTAGATAATATAATAATAAATAACACCTCACACACAGTGACCCCACATTGTGATACAAGTCTAGTGTTGTGGGTATCATAAATGGTGGGACTTTTAGACTTGACTTTACCAAGATTCGACGAACATATTTTAGAATTATCCAAATTAATTTGTTCTGATGCAGATATCAAACCCGTGTTATAGCTGGCATCGTAACAAATGACTTATTTAAAAAATACACTAGGCTAAATAACCCATTGGTTAAGAGCCTACCTCGAAAAATATTCGCAGCATTTTGGGGCGTGGTTAACGAAAGTTGCCGCATCACGCCGCGGCACTGCGCTACTGGCGCACATTCCCCGATTAAATATTATCTACTGGTATTATTAACATTAGTAATAACAAATTAATGTAGACCTATGTATATTTATAATCCGTATGATTCTGACAATGTGCCTATATATTGTTTATCATACTTTTGTATTGATAAAAAAATCTATTACAATCTAAGTGTCAAAACACGAACTTCAAACTATTACTTTACGAAAACCTCAAAAACATTTACAATAATATCTGTATAAATACAAGATAGGTACGAATTGTTTTGCCGGTCACTCACTCTACTAGTGTGAAGCGCTAATCGCCTAGGCGCCCTTTGATAAATGCCGCCAAAGGCATTGCGCCTAGCGATGATTTATTTGTTTCTACTTCATTTGACCTGTGATTTGACCACTGACTTTCGCCTATAAAAGAATGTCATTCTTAGTTCTGCTGTTTTGTGATTTTTGACTTACGATACAACTGTAAATTTAACAAAAATGTGTGAAATAAATTTGAATTTTGTAATAACAACCAAACTAAACTGACTAGGTATTCCTGAAGTATGTACACAGAGCGGAAACGATAAGTAATTACATTAGATTATTGTTTAAATTCCACATAAAATAATTATTATTGATTTTCGAACTGTGCGGTCACACCGGCGCTCACGCTCTTATTATTACTGCTATGCGCTTGGCGCGAGAATGACGGCGATCACACCCGCCCGTTCCAGTTTGAACCTTCTTCACAACCAAATAGGGATAATTTTTGTTTAACAATGTTTCTTTTATTTACGCTAGACAAATTTTTCGGCGAAATTATTTGATATCAATTACAATTATTTTGCTTTTGTTATATGAAAAGCATTGTAAATATTAATTTTATAGTAATACTAGCGATCGGGCCCGGGTCCGCCCGGGTGCATACACGTTTTAAAATGGCGGTCAAAATGTTTAATTCTGACTATCAGTTTAGAATATCGACCAATCGGACCAAGAAAAACGAACAAAATATCCTCGTATTTGCTAGAAATATCACTACTGCTTTCCTCCTATAGGTCATAGCGTGATGATATATAGCCTATAGCCTTCCTCGATAAATGAACTACCCAAAACTGAAAGAATCATTCAAATCGGACCAGTAGTTCCCGAGAGTAGCGCGTTCAAACAAACAAACAAACTCTGCAGCTTTATAATATTAGTATAGATAGACTTTCAGTGACATATAAAATAGATTCGTATAAAAAATATTCTAAATCTGGGGGCACGGCAATGCCCCCACCAAGTCGAGCTAAAAAGTGGCACAGTCGTACCATTCTTTTCTAGAAGCAATTCAGATCATTTTAAACCCCCCATAACTTCGTTGTGGTTAAACGAAGCAAGAAACCTGAATTTTCAGTTACTAAGCAGGCATTGTGTAAACACGGTATGTTTAAAATTTCATTCAATTTGAACCACTAGTTTAAGAATTGTAACTAGTCAAACTTTCTTAATTTTGTCACTCACTAACTGACTGACCGATCATCAAAAGTCTAAGGCACTTCTAGCAGACATAGAACCTTTAAATTTAGAATATAACTAGCTGTGCCCGCGACTTCGTCCGCGTGGAATTTAACAAAAACTTTATTTTTCTAAAATAAAAGAACTTTTCTACAATAAATGTAGCCTAAGTTACTCCTTATTATATCAGCTACCTGACAAAAAAAGTCCCGTCAAAATCGGTCCAGCCATTTCAGAGATTAGCCGGAACAAACAGACAGAAAATAACTTTTCTAAAATAAATGTAGCCTAAGTTACTCCTTCTTATATCAGCTACCTGACAAAAAAAGTCCCGTCAAAATCGGTCCAGCCATTTCAGAGATTAGCCGGAACAAACAGACAGACAGACAGACAGACAAAAAAATTTTAAATATCACTTTCGGCACTGGTATCGTGTATATAACGATATGTAGTAGGACATTTTTTTTTTATTTTCACTCCTAAAACAGACACTTCAATTTTATTTATATGTATAGATTAGTGTTTAGTGTCTTAAGTAGGGAAAAATTTAAACATTTCGTAATTTCTGCCTAGTGTTCTAGATACACCAACTGCGTGAATAACTTTGTAATCCCATATAAATGTATAGGATTACAAGCTTAAGCGATTTCAGACACAATGCAACAAAAAAAGTTGCAAAAAAAACGTCCATTTTTTTTGTTATTTTTTCCTATGTCCATATTTGTGGTATATATACTTATATAAATGTATATAAGTATGTATATGTAAAATACTTATGTATGTGTATATAATATGTATGTATATGTGGTATGTATATACCGGGTATCTCAAGACTGCTACCGAAAACGAAGCCGGGTGGTAGTTTTAGTGACTACAAACACAATGCAACTACAAATTTCGCAAAGAAACGCGACATTTTTTTCCAAAAATAATAGTGTATACCCTTTTATTTATAAGTAATCTAAGGTATAAAAGCGTTTAAATTATTATTTTAGCAAAAGCTATGGATTTACCACCCAAAATGACGATATTTAAAAAATCATAAAACATAATTGTCTCATTTCTTTGCGAAATTTTTAGTTGCATTGTGTTTGTACTCACTAAAACTACCACCCGACTTTGTTTTCGGTAGCAGTTTTGAGATACCTAGTATATAAAAGGCATAACAGGAGAGGGTATTGAGAGGGAAAGGGTGTATTCAGCCCATGAAACTGTACAAAATTCCTCTAGAAAGACATAACGAAGAAAAACTTGCAAATAAATAGACTAAATAGCTCCAAAATATCAATTACCATGAAAGAAAGAATATTAATAATCAAATCCGTGTTATTTGTGATAAATTGACACCTACAAAAATAAGAAAAAACCATAAGACAGAGGCTTTATGGAAAATTGTTGGTGATATTCTAGAAGTAAAAAGTACCGTAAAGAAAAAAAGTTGGACTCTAAAAAAAGACGTGAGATCCCATCAAAAACATCCTGTAAAAAAATTCGGCCATCCAGCAGCATTATGTATGAATTGTACAATACATTATGGTTTCATGCGATGGCCAAGGTGATCCATTTATTTATAACGTAAAGAATTTTTAATATTTATATGATAATAGCTTACGTAATAACTTTATACAGAAGGTCCCTTACGCAAGGACTAAATAAATTAATCGACTTGGTATCGGTATATGCATGTAGCATCTCACAATTTTTTTAGGTAGAAACCCTGAGCTGCGAGACTTGGAATTTTTTTTACAGGATGTTTTTGATGGGATTGTGTCTTCATCTGTCTATTGATAGAGGTGCTCCCGAAAGGTACTATTTTTCTAATGGTATACTGGATGGTTTTGAAAAATATCACAATATTATGATGACCAGTTCATGACTAGACACAAAACAGTTCAAAAATGGCGGCCTCAACTATCAATTCTGACTTACTCATTCAAATGAAGGAACCATTAGATATCGATTTAGATATCAATCGAATCAAAAGCAAAAAAGTTCAAAATGGCGACCATAATTTTCAATTCTGACTTTGAATTTAGTGAAACGGAATAATATGGTAAAAAGGTTTTTCTATTTAATTCACTATTAATATATTTATTGGGCAAAACCCGATTAAAAGTTATAAGTAAATTCAATTGATTATAAAAGTTGGTGCGACCTTGGTGGGAATATCGCGTAGCCTTCGTATTATAGGAGCTAGCAACAAGAAATATTGTGATATCAGGTGAAAATATTTTTGATGAAAAATAATGATAATATATACTGAAAGAACAACACAACGAGAAACGAATTTATTTTAACCGAATTAATTCGATGACAATGATCGCAATGTCCATATCATAGGGATTACGTTGGATCCCGTATTTTCATATTTCTCGTATGTCGTGGATCTACATACATACATACATAAACTCACGCCTTTTTCCCAGAAGGGGTAGGCAGAGGTGCCAAGACCCACATTTCGCCATGTATGTTCCGTCCCACGATGTGATAGGTGGCGAGCCTATCGCCATATCGGGCACAAATTCCTGACTCTGGGCTGATAATGAATAGAAAAATCCAATATCACTTTGCCCTACCCGGGATTCGAACCCGAGACCTCACCTTTGTAACCGTACCTTTGTACAACTACGCCACTGAGCAGCGGCGTAGCTAGCATAGGTGGCACCCGGGGCGGATTTTGTAGGTGTCACCCCAAAACTCAAACACAATGTATAAAATAAAAAGTATTAATCGTTTACGTTTTATTAAAATAAGAGTATTACAAATAGTAGTATATTATGTAAAACAGTATGCCAAAATTAAAATTTCTTCCTTCTAGCTTTGACACTTGCGAACTCCGAAATCACGTCTTCAAAATTTATATTTTGTGTTGCTTCATGTTCTATTGTTAAAATACCAAGATTATTTAATCTGGTTTCAGTCATTGTAGAGTAGTAAATTTTAGTAAGTAATTTTTTATTAATTTCAATTTGCTGAAACTTCTCTCACATGAAGCAACTGATGCACATATTGTTATAAATAACTTTAGTGCGACCGTTAGATTCGGAACAGATTCTGTAAAATCCCATTCCACAATGAATTTTAAATAGTCCAGTGTCACCCAATTAGAGACAGTAATATTAGCCGCTTTTATATGTCTTCTCAATCTTGGTATTTCTAAAAGTAGTTCTGTTTCTGATACTTCATCGTAAAGGTTAGTAAATTTTGATATTGCAAATTTTAACTGTTCAGTGTTTGCCGAAAGCAAAGTCTTCGACTGTACAACCTCAAATAATGAAACTACGTCTTTAATGGACTTTACTCTTGTTTCGAGTCTCAGACTAAATACTCTCTAGACGTAGCCATGCCGTGGCCGCACAAGAGACAGATATATAATTCTTCAGTGTGGCCATGTTGGGAAAAATTCCTACTTTTGGTGGGTACTAACACAGGCCAACATAAGCGTTGCCAACCGTACGATTTAAATCGTATTTATTCGTATATCATATTTATTATTAAATGATAATGAGTTTATGATTATTTTTTACTTTTTAGTTCGATCTTATATGAAAGCTTGTTTTTTTAGTTTTTAAACTATAATTTAATTGCTTGCACTAAAACATCTATCTTCGTCTGTCTTATCAAAGAAAGACAACTGCGCGCAAATTACCAATTATATAGGTAATATTTTTTCAACAATAATATTTTGTTTATTATTCTGGACAAAATATAAAATAATATCATATACTTTTTAAATTATTGCGTCGTCATCAGTCCTGGATACGTATGCAAAATTTCAAGTCAATCCGACGTTTTGAAGTGCTCGAAAATCGACTTCACAGATTCTGTTACATACATACAGGGTATATCAAGACTGCTACCGAAAACGAAGCCGGGTGGTAGTTTAAGCGACTTCAGACACAATGCAACAGAAAAAGTTGCAAAAAAAAGCGTCATTTTTTTTTTGTAATTTTTTTCCTATTGCCATATTTGGTGGTAAATACATTTTTTTCCTAAAATAATAGTGTATACCCTTTAATTTATAAATACTCTAAGATATAAGAGAGTTTAAATTATTATTTTAGCAAAAACTATGGATTTACCACCCAAAAATGACGATATTTAAAAAATCATAAAAAATAATTGTCGTGTTTCTATGCGAAATTTTTAATTGCATTGTGTTTGTAGTCACTAAAACTACCACCCGGCTTCGTTTTCGGTAGCAGTCTTGAGATACCCGGTATAGGCGAAGTTAATAAAACGGTGTTAAAAATAATTAATGATCAACTACTTACATGAACATATTTTATTGGGACTGCTTTTGGTTTTACTATAACATTCTTCTTTTTATAATGAAAGGAATCTATCTCGAAATGTATTGAGCAAATTTTAAAATTATTTGTTGGTTGCCAATTTTGGTGTCCATTAGCTTCCACCCATTTAATTCTAATTACTGTTAGTAGGAAACCTAAAATAAGAAGTAATTTTATTTTTTTACGTATGAATAACGCTATGTATGCAAGGAATAATATGCAAGTATTATCTAGGGTAAACCAATTTTCATAACAAGGTAACACTAAACTTTTAAGAAATTAAGGTTATTTAATATTATTTGTAGAATTTCTAAATGTAATCGATATTTCTCTAAGTAAAACAATTTGTATTGATATTAAAATACAACATTATTTACCAATAAACGACAAAATAATTATAATGTAACATAAATGAGTAACTTACGAGTGAAATGTTATTCCACAAATTTTTCGTTCACTGCGGCTTTTGCAGCCTAAAATACTACAACCCACCATTGCATATACACTATAGTCACTAATATTTGTATAAATTGCTGCTTTACACTATCCGAAACTATTAAAATATCGGAAAAACTTATTGACGTATATTTGTTTGACAAACTGCGCTTATTGACAAATAAAAAAACCGGCCACGGTGACAAGGACAAAGAAAAAAACTCTCTGTCTCTTTTACGCACACTAATTTTTAACTTGCGGTCTCACTCTTATTTCTCACGTTCCAGTTATGGCTACGTCTAGAGAGTATTTAGTCTGAGTTTCGAGTTCAATATTGAATCTGTCAAGACATTCTAACATGTCCTTTTGAAGTTCCGCTCTAAGTGTTAGTCCAGCATCTGTGGACGATGCTAACTCACCGGGCATGCGCTTCTTGCGACGAATTCGTCGTTCCATCGAAATGTTGTATTCTTCCGATTTTCGTACAGCAAAATCTATTGCCTCTTCTGCTAGATGCAACCGTTTCTCTCCAATGAATAGACGAAGTGCTTCTAGTTTTATGATTATTTCATCAACACATAATCCTTTGCTTTGTAATGCAATCTGAGCATAGTTCACTTCCCTTAGCACATCATTCCAGAAGAAAAGAAAACAAAGAAATGAGAAATTGCACACAGCAGGGATAAGATTTTGTGCACCACCTCTTGTTTCTAAATTTACGTCTTGGTCACATAGTTCCTCAATTGCAGATATTATTCCATCAAAATTTTCAGTCAATACTTTTACTGCACCATAATGAGCACTCCAGCGCGTTGTTGAAAGTCTTTTTAACCGACTTCAAAAAAAGGAGGAGGTTCTCAATTAGACTGTATGTTGCTTTTTTTTTTTATGTTTGTTACCTCGTTTCTCTGTACTGTGTGAACCGATTTCAATCATTCTTTCTTTGATTGAAAGCTGGTGCTTGTCGTTTGGTCCCATAAAAATATGGTGAAGATCTGATGAATATCTTCGGACCTGGAGAGGGGAACTCCTTAAAATTAAGGAGAATTGCAATGGTTCTTTTTGCATTACGTTCATTAGAAAAGTGAAGTTACAGTAAGAGAGGGAAAAAGGGGTGGGGGTGAGGGGGGGTGGGTGATAAAATTAAAATACACGTAAATTCTAATATCTTCGACAGCTTTTAACCGATTTTAGTGATTTATTTTTCATTGGAAAAAACGTATTGACAGGTTGATCCCAGGAATACAACATGAAGATCTGATGATTATGTTCGGACCTGGAGAATAGAACTCTTCAAAATTTAGTAGGATTCCAATGGTTCTTTTTGCATTAGGTTTATTATAAAAGTTAAGCCACAGTGAGGGAGGGAGAAAGGGGTAGGGGGAGGGGGGGGGTGTTAACGTTAAAATACACGTAAATACTAATATCTTCAGCAGCTTATAACCGATTTTAGTGATTTCTTTTTCATTGGAAAGAACGTATTAACAGGTTGATCCCAAGAACACAACATTAAGATCTGATTATCATGTTCGGACCTGGAGAGTAGAACTCCTCAAAATTTAATAGGATTTCAACGGTTCTTTTTGCATTGGCTTCAGTAAAAAGCTAGGCTACAGTGGTTGACGAAAAAAGGGGTAGGCGCGAAGGGAGGGGGGGGGGGAGCAAAAATAATAAACATGTGAATATTCCAATATCTTTGGCAGCTTTTAGCCGATTTTAGCGATTTCATTGTCATCGGAAAGAACATATTCCTTGTGGGGACCAAATCTTCTTCATTTAAATGCTTATCAACACTAAAAAGATAAAAATAATTAAAATTAATTGAATGATCAATGCAACCAATAAAAATTGCTTTATTGTTTTTTTCTTTTATAATAGCTTGCACTCCCCCGTGTATACCACTCATAACTGCAGCATTATCATAACCTTGAGAACGACACATCATAATATCTAAGCCATCGTTTTCAAGCTTCTTTAGTATTTCAGCGCTTAAATCAGCTGCTTTTTTTCCATGCAAGGGAAAAAATCCTAAGAATACTTCTTTGACTTCTACTTTTCTATTATTAATTTTTACATAACGAATTACTTCAGACATTTGATCGACATGTGAAACGTCAGGTGTGCTATCAAACATAATTCCGAAATATTTGGCCAGTTTAATTTCGTTGACAAGCTGACATTTAACGTGATTAGCTAAAACATTTATGAACTCATTTTGTATTTCGGGCAATAAATATGTTACTTTATGTGATTTTTCCTGCTCCAAATATAATATATGTTCTTTAAGTACAACATCATACTTTGAAAGCAGCTTAACTAGTTCTAAGAAATTACCTTTATTGGATGACCCTTGGGTTTCATCATGTCCACGAAATGCTAGGTTTTGTTTCGCCAAAAACAAAGTTATATCAAATAATCTAGATAACAGATTTTTCCACCTGTTTTTCCGTATTCATTAATTGCAAGGTTGCGTCATCTATTGTGGTGTGAGATTTTAATCTCATTTCCAAAGTTTTCCAATTTTCGAAATTTTCTAAATGTTCACATGAAGTTTCATGGTCCAATACTTTAGGATTTAGTTTCCACCATTTCTGAAATCCAGTTGTAAATGTTCTTTGTATGTTACTGACAGCAAATAAACGGCAGCAAAAACAGTACAGATTATTTGATATAGGAGAAAATACCATCCATGATCGTAGAATTTTTTCACCACTAGGCATCTCTTTATAAAACCATTCCTGTGAAAGATGACGAGAATCTCCTTTAATCTTTGAACCATGACGAGATACAGTAGGGAACGGTCCTTCTTTGTTCTGGAAATGTTCACTGCCCTTTTTTATTATGTCAACGCGAACATTATTGGGAACCGGTAAACTCCAATGTGAAATATCCCTCAAGTGTTGCACAGATTCTTCGAAGCTAATGCTGTCTCCAAAAGTAGCATTAACGGTGTCATTGTCATTATTTGATTTGGTTCCGTCGAGGAAATGGGTTGTCTTCAATGATTCTGTATTGTCGCTGTTGCTATCTGAATGTGAGTCTTCAAGATGTGAATCATTACTTTCGTCAACAGGAGACTTGGGTACTTTAATTGAACCTTGGCCGCTATCTGCTTTTGTGACATATTTGAAAAGAGATCCAGACATGCTCTGAATTTGATCCATTTTAGCCTTTTTGGCTTTTCTCTGTTGAAACCCGCTTTGTCTTTTCGAAGTATGAATTCCCCGAGGCATATTTCGTTCTGGGTATCCTAAAAATATTTTTTGTTTGTAAGTGATACGTTGATTTTATAAACAAATTGTAACGGTAAATAAACACCTAGGTACACGTTACGTAACTAGCTTTGTGAAATATATATTTATATAAATTAACAATCCTGCATCTGGGTGTAAATATGTATTTAAGTAGGTATTTTTAGAAAATACTAGTTAAATACTCCACCGTTAATTGTGATATCCTTAGGTGATATCCGTATAAATACTCGTGGTAGTGCTCGAGCTACTCATCTCGGAGCCGAATCAATGTACGTGAAGATATATGATTATAATTACCTACTTTTTATCATTAATCTAAACTTAATATAATCCGTTTGGATCAGAAAATAATAATAAATAAGTATATTAATAAGTATATTAATAATTAATAAACATTATTACCTTAAGTCTCTAAAGTATGATCGTAAAACTTGTAGATCAAAATAATCTAAGATACTGCTACTAGATACTAAACGAATTAAAAAAGTTAGTATCACCTTTAATAAAAAATACTTCACTTACCTTGTTTATTTTCTTCAAGAATCGACTATTAACTAGGTTTATTTATTATAAATATAAGATACGAAAATTGTCGTTTATAATATCTAATAATTAAAAAACACTTTGCACTAGACGTTCACACGTTCACGCAAAGAATATTGAAATGAATGCGGTCAAAAACAAAAGAATTTGTCTAATCCACAATACAAGTGACGAGCTCTATATCGAGGGAATCCCCTAAGTAGTGTTGGTTATACGCGAACAAGAAGCTTATACCCAAATGGAGATTGCATTCCGTATAAAACACTGAAGCACAAAAATTTGACCTTGAATGACGTCGCTGTTATCTTCTATCCTTTTCTTTAGAGTGACAATGAATGAAAATGACATTATGTTCATTCATTGTCACTCGATAGAAAAGGATTGAAGATAACAGCGACGTCATTTAAGGTCAAATTTTTGTGCTTCACTTTTATATACGGAATGCAATCTCCATTTGGGTATAAGCTTCTTGTACGCGAACGGAGTATTAAATTTTAGGCGAATCCCTGATCGATTGACAGTGTGCAACGCACAGTGCAACGTGCACCTCAGATGAATGAAACTATTATTCGGATCGACTTGAAAATTTAGGATAATATTTTTGAGATGTTGTAGAAATTAAAAAGCCAAAAAAAAAAAACGATTTTTTGAACCCACGAAATCCCTTAATGACAAAATGGCTCACGAGTAAGGAGTACTACTATATGAAGTTTTTATTGCTCTGTCTAGTTATTCCTTAGTCTAAGGTGGGTACATTATTTGTATTTATATAGTTATCAATTTATTATGCTTGTGGTACAATACTGTACTTAGGTACCTAGATTATTTTATTAGTAGCGGTTATGGTCTCTGCCACAAATTTTTGATTTTTATAGGTAGAAGTAGAAAGAACTATAACTGATGGTCAAAGTTGGGCTCGGGTGTCACCCCTGTTGGGGTGACACCCGGGGCGGACCGCCCTTGCCGCCCCCCCCTAGCTACGCCACTGCCACTGAGGCAGTCTACAAGTCGTGGATCTACAAGCTCAGGTAATGGTTGAAAGTTGAAATTAATCGGCCAATTGCCAATTCAAGTGCGTGGTGGCCTAACTACTCTCAATTGTACTCTCGATTGTAGAGGAGGCCCGTGCCCTGCAGTGGGACATATGTATATGGGCTGACACAGAATTACCAATTCTGACCTTGAATTTAGTTTATGGAAATGAAGAGTCTCTCAGATATCGAATTAGAAACCAATCAGAACAATAACAAAAAATCAATAAAAATGCTGACCACATTTTTTTTTCTGAGAATATTTTCATGTTTTCGGAACGAAGGTTCTTTCAAATATCGATTTGGAATCATTCGGATAAATAACAAAAAAACAAAAATTAAAATGACCCGGACTCGAACCCGAGACTTCAGCGTCGTAATCATATTATGAGGCAAAAATGTATAAAATTTCACGGGAATAATAACAAAAAAATCAATGAAAATGCGGACCACATATTCTTTTTTCTGAGAATATTTTCATTTTTTCGGAACGATGGTTCTTTCAAATATCGATTAGGAACATTTCGGATAAATAACAAAAAACAAAAATTAAAATGACTGGGACTCGAACCCGAGACTTCAGCGTCGTAATCATATTATGAGGTAAAATGAATAAAATTTCACGCGAACAATAACAAAAAAATCAATCAAAATGCGGACCACATGTTTTTTTTCTGAGAATATTTTAATTTTTTCGGAACGATGGTTCTTTCAAATATCGATTTAGAACCATTCGGATAAATAAAAAAAAAAAACAAAAAGTAAAAGTAAAATGACCCGGTTTCGAACACGAGACTTCAGCGTCGTAATTATATTACGAGGCAAAAATGTATAAAATGTTACGTTCCCTTCGACTAATTTCGTTGAGCGCTTATACGTAAGTCAATGACCTTTCTCTTTTATTTTGGTAACTTAGCTAGTTAAAAATGAACTTAAAAATTAATATATACTGCTATTTATTTTTTAAATATATGTAAAAAAATTAAAATGTACAAACAAAAAAGAGTACCACCTAAAATAATAAGAATTACGTAAATTTGAAATTACGTAAAAAATAATCGGCGGGCTAGAATTTCGAAACGTCGAGCGCAGATCCGTCGTCCACCAAGGCCCGCGGCCGTCTGACGGGAACGCCCCCAATGAGATAGCTTATATGGCCGTAACGTACAAGAATGGGATAGGATGGCCCATGCGCTTCTCAAAATAAAACAACATAAGCGCCAAACCATATTTTATTTTATTGTCATCGTACTATTTACTTTTTTCTTGTTTTTTTCTCGCGAAAAAATAATATTTGAAAATATGTTTATGTCAAATTAATCTTGAGTTTCTACACGGGGTAAGTTAGGAGTTCTGAGTTCTTAAAAAACTTAACAGCTGCTACTTTGGACTGTATTTTTGTTAAGGCAAAGTGGCGTAATCATGTATTTTGATTCATAAAATTGTTAATTATATCATCAATTAAAACATATCTGAAAATGGACTACCTAATCTTAGTAATTTATGATATGTAGGCTTTTAAAAAAGCCAAATTTTTCGAGGTATCCCCTTAAAGAAAAATGATAGTATCAAATATCATCTAAGATCTGTCTTCTGAGTAATAAGAATATTTTTCTCTCTTCACATTTTATGAAATCACTACATAGTATAAAACAAAGTCGCTTTCTCTGTCCCGATGTCCCTTTGTATGCTTAAATCTTTAAAACTACGCAACGGATTTTGATGCGGTTTTTTTAATAGATAGAGTGATTCAAGAGGATGGTTTATATGTATATTATTGTACAGAATATTATTGTATAGAAATCTATTTTTACTCGGGCGAAGCTGGGCTGGGCCGGGCCGCTAGTTGGTTATATGTTAATACCCGTGCCATTACTGCCGTATTTAGATACATTTGTGTCAATTAAATTATTCCATTATAACTATTCTGTTCGCAAAATCTAAGTAGTTACTTGTGTTAGGTCTCTCATATGTAAGAGGCCATCTAAGTAGGTCCCACTGCATAGTCTATTTCTCCCGTAAAACAGCAGTGTAAATGCACTGTTGTGTATCGGGTTGAAGGACATTGTAGCCAGAGTAACTAGTGGACATATTGAGACTTAACATGTCTTACTTAAGACGTCTTATGTGTTAGGATGGCGAGTGCAGTGGAATTTTGCTACTGTTTATGAGCGGTCGTATCGCTTACCATCAGGCGAACGGTTCGCTAGTCTCGCCATTCATTGCAATATTAAAAAAAACTAAGTTATTAATTAACTAAGTAATTATTAAATAATATAAATGTCTCTGAGTACGGGAATAAATCACTCAAAATTCGGCATTTTAATACCTTTTGAAACCAAAGATAATGAGAAATGTCAGAAATCGGTAAATGACAAGTCTTTTATCATCTTCTGGCAGTTTCATAACAAAGCTTGGTTGAACTGCCTTATTAAGCCATTGTTTAATTGGAGTTTGTTCCAAGAACTATAAAAAAATATTTATTACCATTTTTTCTTCATATAGATTTGACACTTATTACGTTAGGGCAATAAAATGAACCCGAGAAGTGTGTGTAGAATTTAAATTTGCACTATGTGACATCCATAACTTTGCATGGTCTTATGTAACATGGAGATTATGTTATTATTTTTTGTCAATCACATCAACAGAACGAAAACAATTACTGAAAATCATCTAAATAACTGTTTTTCTAATATATTCATGCCATGGTAGATATTGCCTTGAAAGATAATACAGCATGTATTTTGTATACAATTAAAAATGTAGTTTGGAAACAAAAAAAAATATTTATTTATTTATTATTTATTTTATTCTTAACTGCACAAAAAAGGATAAACACTTAAATATATTACAAATGAAAAAAAAAGTGCAGATGGCGGTCTTATCGCTCTAGGCGATTTCTTACAGACAACCTTTGGATGGATAGAGAAAAAAAGAAAAGATGAGAGGGCAGTCTAGAAAAAAAAAAGGATACAAGCTCCAATAAAATAATAATAGACGAATTATTTATAATTAGTATTTACACAATATATGATACATAATTATATTCTGTATCAGCCCATATACGTCCCACTGCAGGGCACGGGCCTCCTCTACAATCGACTACCGATTGAGAGTGGTTAGGCCATATAGTCCACCACGCTGGCCTAGTGCGGGTTGGTGGACTTACATACCATAGAATTTTTATAAATCGCTATGGCTATGTATGCAGGTTTCCTCACTGATGTTTTCCTTCACCGTTTTACATAATTATATACATACACCTATTATAAATATAAATATATATATATCTTTGACCATTTTTTTGAATGCAGTTAGTTAGCAGTTAAAATATTTTTGTTTTATGTTTTTTCGAACCCTAAATCCCACTTTTAGTCATTTATGACGAAAAGGATCACATAAAGCTTCCAATTCGTAGAAATAAATCGAAATTGATTTAAATTTAGGTAACGTTACAATGTAGGCAGTGAATTAAGTTGTGTTCTCAGTAAGGTCAATTCCCATAACCACGATATTCCTCCTTCAAAATGTTAATAAAAGCGAAACTAAATAACGGTAAACTTATGTAATTCAAAAAAGCCTTAAGGAAATTAATTTTGAAATATTCTCCTTGAATTACTCAGTAAGATAAACTTGTTTTCAGGTTTACTTATTATGAAACAATTTTGTATGAACAATCTTTTGGCATTACTATTCGCATTTACATACAGGGTATATCAAGACTGCTACCGAAAACGAAGCCGGGTGGTAGTTTAAGCGACTTCAGACACAATGTAACAGAAAAAGTTGCAAAAAAAAGCGACAATTTTTTTTTGTTATTTTTTTCCTATGGCCATATTTGGGTGGTAAATACATTTTTTCCTAAAATAATAGTATATACCCTTTTATTTATAAATACTCTAAGGTATAAAAGAGTTTAAATTATTATTTTAGCAAAAACTATGGATTTACCACCCAAAATGACGATATTTAAAAAATCATAAAAAAAAATTGTCGCGTTTCTAGGCGAAATTTTTAATTGCATTGTGTTTGTAGCCACTAAAACTACCACCCGGCTTCGTTTTCGGTAGCAGGCTTGAGATACCCGGTATAACAGAGTCGACACTTTGAACAAAATGTAACAGATAAGACTGATACTAACAGTAAATTTCCGCCTCTTTCACTCTTGCGCGCCGTCATCCACTATCGCCTCTCACTCTACTGCCCTGTTGATACGCGCGTAGATTTTGTTCAACATGTCTGTTTCAGTCATTGACTTAAAAACTACTACTACTTAATTTAATATCTGGAATGAATGGACTTAATTGTTATAAAGGTACTATACTAAAGCCATTAACACAAATATATGGGCAGGGCGGAAAGCACGTAAAGTGTCCTGACGTAAGTGGTGCGTTCGCTCCAGTACATCTCTAGCGGAGCGTTACTGAAATTAGACGTCGCGTTGCTCGCAACGAATTTGAAAATGCTTCCTCTTGTTATAACAGAAAGTTTGATAAAATGAAGATAATATTTGTAACACCGTTTAGACGAAATCTATTTAATTGAGTTTATTTAATATTTATTTTAGTTTTCACGGTTATCTTTTTGAAGCTCCAGATGAACTGACAGACCCATTCTTTGTTTTGAAATGTTTTTCTCAGTCATTTGCAATATATATTACAAACGAAATACAATTAGAGACTATCCAAGTCAAGATAGCGTGCTGCGTCTACTTATTAGCATCACAAATGTGCGTTTACATGGAGTGAAAGTGTATCGCTGAGCAAACAAGGACATTCGCTTTTATTCAGTGAGTCACTCGTTCACAGAATTATACTTGGCTAATCGAACCGTTTTGGATATCGATAGATAGGTCTTTTAAGGATATCAAGAAGATAAAGTTTGTATTTTCAAGGTAACCTTCTGATGTTTGCTGGTGTGTCATTGTTTTTTGCAGCTGTTTCTATGGCTACTTGTGAGGAGAATTTCCTTACATTTAAAGCTTTAACAGCTTTACCTTTGGTCATGCTGACTGGTTTTCTATCAAAGTGCAAGGTGGTTGCTAACCAGGCTGAAACAAACAACCAGTAGATTACAATCTATTATCCCATTAGAGAAATACCTTTCCACTTGATTTTCTGAGAGAAAAAAGTGATTGCTGAGAGAGTTTCTCACATACGTTCAAAAACCACGATATCTTAACTAATCAAAAGATTAAAAACTAGTTGATTTTATGTTGTTAAGTTGGTACTAACCGAGGGGACCCATTGCTCTAAATCCTCTAAACCAGCTATACTCAACCTGGGGTCCGCGGGCTGCATACGGCTCGTGGGGCTAATATTATTGGCCCGCCTGAGGTTGCCATTTAATTTTGCGCTTTTAATTTTGCGCAATGCCATTTTAATTTTGCGCTTATCATAAAAATTGTACGCTCACCAATTAAAACTTAGATCCCAAGACAAACCAACCGCGATGAGTTGCGTTGACTTGACCCGCAATGCCACACAATGCCTAAAAGGTGTTGATTGCCCGCACAAAAAAAAAGGTTGAGTACCACTGTTCTAAACTCTAAGCCAACTAAGGTGAATATAGTTGTCAGCACAATTTCCTCTCAATTGATCGATTCTCACTCAAACGACATAGCAAACTGGTTACACCGAGTATGGATGTGCTCGCATTTTTTGCCCTTTTTGCGTACGAGAAACGTGTTCCACAAGGCCATGTTTATTATAATAAGGTACGTGAGATAAATTCCTTCACAAGATTATAAGGTTCTTCGTAGAAATAATACCAGATCATCGGTTATGATTCATTACCGCTTGAGGTCCATAAGTGAAAGATCGAATACGGTTTTGGTATGCTGTATATTTAAATATAGTAACATTTATAAAAATTACTATATTGTAGGTGAACTAAGGTTTACCCAATTTTTAATATAAAGTATTTCTACTCTATCTGTAAGATAAAATAAAACTACGGTTTTGTAGAAAATCGATGGAAAATATTTGTTCATTTTGTTTATCCTATCGACTGTAGAAAGCTGGATTATTTCTGTCCCGCATTCTATCAATGTCAGGGATACATCTGTAATCATACAAATAGTTTTGGTCGGTATTACATTTCTTATAACGTTCAAACTTCAACCTTATGTACAACTACCGCTCTTATGACCTAACAAAATATAACGTTAACATATTCGTATTTAAAATGTTATATAACATACGTAAAGGTAAAGAAAGGTAAAGGTCGCGGGACGTCGCTGGATGCAGGCTGCCTCCAACAGGTCTCTGTGGAAATCATTGGGGGAGGCCTATGTTCAGCAGTGGACTTCCTTTGGCTGATGGATGGATGATGATGATGGATGATAACATGAGTATTATTATTAATGAATTGCTTTGATTAAAACTCTTGTACCTTTTGTAATAATCACTTCATTGTAAACTGGTTTTGAAAAGAACAACACGAAGCGATACAAAGAGTTTCTTGTTCGTTCTTCTCTAGTGATAACAGCTTTCCGAACCGGGTAGTAGATCAAAAAATGACAGTATCTAAATGATGAAATATTTTTCATTTTTTTTCATTTCCAAATAATACTACAGTATAAAAATATAAAACACCACTATAATCGTCCATCTGAAGTAATCTAGTCTACATAGTCCGAATATTTCTATAGATCGGCCTTATTCATGGTTTATAAACCTATTTGATTTATTAAATGTTTTGTCTTCTTTGCTCAAACAGAATTCAAGAGTTGTTCAAAAGGGACAAAACATTTGACAACTTAAAATCTAATAACCATCAGATATTTTAACCAAACGTACTAACAAATGATATACGCTTCATCATCTTATAAGGTGAACGAATCGATAAATAAAGGGTGACAGCCTTATCTAACCAATTTATTTAGAAACTATTTTTGTACCGACTGATGATAATGAATTACTTATAATAATTGAATCGACGTTTCATGGGAGTGGGAAATAAGATGACGGTTCATGTGATAGAAACTGATGTTCTCCCATAGACATCAACAATAATTGATGGATGATGACGTATATTTTGGATGATAATGAAAAGTACTTAATTGTATTTAATTGACTAGCTAAGATTAAGAGATTGTGGCCGTCCCGAAGGAATCTGGCGACGTACTGTAATGGACGTAGCCATGAGTATTGGAAGTCTTTGAGTTACGTAAAGCAGGCAGCCCAAGATCATGTGAGAGTCACTAGGTATATCCTTTGCACCATCCAGGACATAGAACCTGAATTATGCAGATTAGGAGATACAATCTACAGTAGGAATGATTAAACAATACAGAGTTCAATTCAAAATTGCGTCTATAAGTTTGTCGTTAACAAGAATATAAAAGTCTTCCGGCATTAGATCTACACTTAGAGAACGCATGGCGTATTCATAAGACTAAGGTTATAAATGTCTAAAATGAATTAGGTCGGCATGGTAGACTACATGGCCTTCTCAATCATGGTTTGGGTTATAGTGGAGACCTATGCCCTTTAGTGGGACGTATATGGGCTGATACGAACGGTTATAAATCTACTTAAAATACACATGTTGTTCACATGATGTTAACGTGAGGGTATAGTACCCTCAATCGTAATCTCTATTGTAGAGTGGACCCGTGCCCTACAGCGGGGCTTAGGGGATAAGTGGTATGAAAGAGCAAGTTTACTAAACGGAACAAAGAAATACACTTTTAATGAATGAAATTATGATTTTTTATCAAACTATTATTTATTTATTAAAGTAGATAATTTCATACGAAAAACCTTAAACACATTAAAAAAATCAGTGAAATATTCATTTCTAAAAATGTGTCTTTTGGCTGTATAGGCAGATACAATACAACACAAACGTGAGGGAAGTAATGTACGTGCCATTTTTAGATAATGTATTATTATCTAATATAATGAGTAATGAGAAATGTTGGCAGCTGATGAAAAAATAATAATTCGCCTGTTTATATATTATGAAAAACATAATTAAGAAAAAATAGGCAAAATGTGAAGAACCAAAAAGAAATTCCCAACAGAGACTTACCTACAAATTCTATAACACCAGAAAATATAAATTTTTCCCAACAAATACTTTGAGATACCTCAAACAATCATTTTTTAAATACAGATCTACGCCAGCTCAAAGCAGCAAAATGCAGCTATTTTATTTAACTACCACTTTATACTGGACAATTGCTCTTATTTTTTAAAAAACTCTACTGTAAATTATAACCACGGTTTTTATGATTTGTAACAGAGAAAATACACAAAATAACTCCAAAATTCTGTTAGACACAAAAGAATGATTCACGGAGTTATCCTATGGAAATCATGATGTCAGGGCCGGCGCAGTGTATCCAGCGTGTCGGTGACTCACATATTTAAATACGGTAGCTGAATGCAATTACCATTGTATGGAATTATTGTATATCCATAAACAATTTAAAGTGTGCATCAGCCTATGTCGGTAAGTAAATAAATGACGATGTATTTATTTCCAATCAACACGCACATAATCCCTCAATACGGAAAGTTAAGGCCAGCCCAGACCTGGACGGTATGGATTTAATTTTTTACCAAAGGATATTCAAACCTATCCGGTGGGTTCTTTCTGTTCTTTCGTTCTGCAAGGACTTGCAACAATTATTACCTGTCCCTATGAAAAAATCCCTCTTTCTTAACTAAAGCAGCTACTGCAGTGTTTATCGTTTCTCCTACCATAACAGTCACTAGGTAATTCCATCCATACCCAAAGGTAACTAAACCACAAACATCTATCCTCTACCGTACTGTCAATACTACCACCTAATATGGAGTACAAGGCGCCATGTAAAACTGCAGTACTGTCGCCGAATCCATGACGTCACAACTTGACGCCGGCGCGCCGGTGACGTATGTTTCATTATTGTGTTATAAAAGCCAATTAAAATTATCGGGCAATTCATTAGAAAATATGCTAGGGCTTATCTAGCTTAGTCAACAGGAAAGCTGAAAAAACCAATTAACTCAAAACATAGGAAATAATTGAAATATTTAATCCTTTATTAAGTAGTTAATTCAATATAAATTTGGTAATAGAATACAGTAAGGACATATTTTTATTATTAGTGATATAATTTTTATCGCTTGGTTCGATACTGAAGTTCCTACATTCTCTTTCAAAATTTCAATTTTATATAGGTAGTTAAGAGAAAGTTTGATAGTCTCTCAGCAGAAATTAATCAACAATCTTGATCTCTATTTATGGATTAAGGAAAATAGATCAATCAAATCGACAAGTCCACATTTACCTATTTTGATTATTTTATATTTGAGATCAATCTTTAGGATCGCTTATTAAGATCCGAAAAGATTGACATCAATCAAACGAATAGTAAAATCTACAATTCCACATACTTTACTAAAACAAAAACATATTATTTCTAATAAACTGAACGACCCTGGCATCTTCCGTATTAACGCCAGGTAGAAGAAGAAGAAGAAAAAACTAAACTTACAACTGAATAAAACATTTTATTTCCAAGATAAAATAAATCAAAACATCCTAATATTCTCAATCCTCTGGAAAAGCTTGGTCTTCATCTTGATAACTGCGAGTAGCCAGTCTGCTATGAGTAAGACGGAACGTACGTCGTGATCCACGTGTTGCCCTTCGATACGGAAGGTCATCTGAAATATCACTTATATCATCATTTACTGGTGATAGGTCTCTCATATGTGAGATGTAGCCTGGGTAGGAACCAACGCAATGTCTATTTCTCCCGACAAATAGCAGTATAAATGCACTGTTGTGTTTTGGTTTGAAGGACATTGTAGCCAGAGTAACTGCTGGAGACTTAACATCTAAAGTCTCAGGATGGCGAGCGCAGTGGAATGTTGCTACTGTTTATGAGCGATCGTATCGCTTACCATCAGGCGAACGGCTTGCTCTTCTCGCCATTCATTGCATTAAAAAATAAAAGGTCTCTCACATGTGAGATGTAGCCTGGGTAGGATGCCTACCGAACGAAAAATTACAGCAAAACTGTAGCTTTTTGCGGTTTTCTGCAAGAAAGTGTTAGAACCACCATCAATTTGTTTTATTTCTACTCTATTATAACTATAGTGTGGCTCTACCACTTAAAGTTATAATATTTTACGTGGAGTTTATTAGAATAATTATTATTCTGTCCGTCGCCGGTGCTGATAAAATACATAGGTACTAAGTACTTCTAGTTTCTTTTCAATCCACCCCATCTAATGGTTGTCCGGAGGAAATCGCAGTAAGTGTGACTATAATATATTATTTACCTTATTTAAACGAGATGTCTCTTTTTTGCCTTATTATTGCATATTATTTTCAAGAATTTATAAATAAATGAGTTTTAAGATTATACTTGACGGCTCCTTCTCCGTCAATCAAATAAACTCATAACTATAATGGTCTATGCTTTGGACTATGGATGAAATAAACAATTCCTTTTACTATTATCTTCTCTATTGTATATGGGAATGACTCATTGGAAACTTTCATTGAACGTGGCCATTTAAAACTACACCTATTTTGATTCATACTAGGCAATTATAAACTAAACTTAATATAGAACTAATCATAAACCACACGATACTAGGGATGGGAAAATAATATAAGAACAATTGATTATATTTATAGTAAACATATTAGTAATGAAACCACAGTACACGCTTAGGTACACTGTGCTAATGTAAGTCAGGCTTTAACGATTCGCCCATAGATGACATATTTTTTTATTGCTGTTAATGGCGAGAAGCACATGCTATTCGCGTGATGATAAGCGATATGGCCGCTCATGGACAGTAGCAATGCTTGGCATTAAACTGCGCTCACCATCTTGAGACATACGAGGTTAAGTTTCAATATGTCCAGTAGTTATTCCAGCTACGATACCCTTCAAGCTGGAACACAACAGTGCATTTACACTGCTGTATGGCGGTAGAAATAAATATTACAGCACCCAGGCGGCGTCTCATATGAAAGATCTACCAATCCAACTGGGTGTTTATTCACTTTTTGAAAATCATCAGGGATAATGTAGTATCCTGGTGAAATAATTTTTAAAATCGGTCCAGCAGTTTCAGTACCTATTATTCGGTGTAAACAAACTCCTCTTTATAATACTACCTTTGAATTTTAGATGAATACAACGTAGAACTGATGTTCGACCAAAACTAAATTACCTTACAAAATACACAATCATAAAAAAGGCTCTATTGAAGACCATAGTAAGAAGCTGATGTATAAGAGAACAATGAATCGACCATGTTAAGTACTTATACCCGCTCGGATACTACTGGGGAAAATCCCATCACTATGATTCATGACTATATTTGCGCTTCCGTATATCTACGAGTACATTCAATGTAACCTAATGTTATTGCAAAGGGCAATTCGATGGACGATGAGCTAAGTGCTCTGAAACGAGTATTGAAGCAAAGAGATTTTATTTATTTATTTATATGTTAAACTTTTAAGGCCCAGCTACAACAAATAACTTTGATTATAACTGTAACTTTGATTGTTGGCCTTGAAGGCCCTTAGCCTCGACCATATAGTATTTCATGTCATTAGCATGGTTAAAGTTAAATTTATAGTTTAAGTTTCTCGATGCAATTGGGCCTGAAGCTAAACATTTTAGGAATTGCACAAGTTTTGTATTCAATTGTAACTGGATGTGAGCGATTAAGTGATTGTACAAGAAATAGATAGATTATAAACCAAACAATCGTCATACATAATCGTGATGCCTGTATAGGGGTAGGCAGAGACTATAGACTGCCACTGCTCGATACTGACATATTACTTTTGCTTCATCCACTTTTAACAACCTTTCATGCTTTCTCGTCATATTATTAATATTAATCTTGACAGTCAAACTAAGATAGTCATTAATATTTTCACCCCTCAACCTTTTGTTTAAACTCACCAAAGGCACCCTGCGTATATCCGGCGGTTCTATATGCTTGTTCTGCACTCGGAAGAACACAGACGCCGTGGCTTGTGGTATCGGGTATGCGGCCGTCGGCTGGCTGAACACCGCCTGACAATAAATCAGTCATTTGAAAACCACAGGCATGCGTCACTATTTAATCTTTTAACAAAAATATTATATGCAGGCTTAGTTAAGACAAGATAGTGTCCCTAAGAGACTCGTCGAGCTCCGGAGCTCAGTGTCAATTCTTTGTGTGCCACTGTCGATCCTGACAGGAGTTGCAGTGGCGGGTGTGAGGGTGAGAAAGTCTCTCAATGCAGGCTTAGTTAGCTAATACACGTCGTATTAAATCTATGTTGTTTTAATTCCATTTACTTTTCAGCATTTCTAAATTCTAGCGCTAGAAAAGTTTCATTATCAGGTTTAGAATCTCGAAGATGAAACAATAAATATTTTCCGTCACACGATGCGCTGATAATGAATAGGAAAATCCAATATCATTTTGCCCGACCCGGCATTCGATTCCAGGGACTTCAGCTTTACAGTCAAACCGTAGTATAACTACGATACCGAGGCTGATAATGCCTCGATGTCAGTGTCAACGGTGGAACGTATGAAGACAAGAAATATATTGGTTACTAAACCATTTAGTACCAACCTCAAAATAATAATAATGCGAGCACTCGTCCTGCGACCCGCCCATGTACTTCAGCACATGCATGAAAGTGTTGGTCAGACGCCATTTCTTCTCTATGGTCTCTTCGATGAACTTCTCGCTGGTGATCGGCAGAGGGATACCGACGCCAGTCAGGGATACTTTTGGTTTGGATGTTAGGAGTTCTCTTGTATCTGGGTAAAAAATACTCATGCAATTTAAGAGCGTATACACCTTGCGCGCAAAGTCAACTATAGGTATTTCTTCGTTAATTTCACGCACACATAAGCGACCAAAGCTGTGTGCGTAGAGCTGCCGCGTCGGCTCGCTATACAATCGGCTCAAACAACTTTGATCCGTGATCCGTTTGAACTTCAAATATTCAATTGAAATGTAACTGTAATATAATATCATAAAATATTTTATTTGCATTATAAGTAGACAAATATTACTGTGCAAGCAAAGAATAATACAAATTTAGATAGTAATCATACTTTCGTTATTATTACATTGTTAAGTTGCATTCAAATCAGTGTTCAATCAGTAGACACGGACACACGGACGTTTTATTAATCATTTCGTGTTCGAACACATAAATAGTGTTAGGGGCCTTACAACCCCTTACAATTACGAAATATATTTAATTTTATATTACAATACATAACATAATTTAGCCTCGGAATTACATCCCATTATATTACCTGAAACATAATTTATACTCGCTACAAAATCATTGTAGGTAATAAAAATAATATAATAAGGAAAACATCGTGAGGAAACCTGCATACCATAGCGATTTTTAAAAAATTTCTATGGTATGTAAGTCCGCCAACCCGCACTAGGCCAGCGTGGTGGACTATATGGCCTAACCACTCTCAATCGTACTGTCGATTGTAGAGGAGGCCCGTGCCCTGCAGTGGGACGTATATGGGCTGATACAGATACAGACAGATACAATAAAAATAATTAAATATTTTACTACCAAAGTACTAAGATGTGGTAATCGCAGTCCGCGCGTGGCTATTTTTACTACGTACGGCAAAAATCGACTGCAGCTAGGCCGGAGCGATGAGCGATATGTCCTCCCTCTAGAAGGCCTTGCGGCTGTCTGATTTGATCCACGTCGGACAGCGTGTTTTATAGTGGTTTTTAAAATATTTGTAGAAAACATGAAAACTAATTTTACTCTTAAGGCTATTTACAATAATTTCAGTTTGTTGGTAGCCTCCATGGCATAGTTCGTTAGACGTCAGTCCACCATTTTTTTGCGTGGTGATGGATTGTCTATGTACACCCATGGCTTTGAAAAGTCAGAGGCCTTGGGATGCATGAATCTGAGGTTCCTGATTTATTCATTTATGCCTATAGCCTAGGGAACTTTTATCCTACTGCATGGCCGGATCTACCTAAGGGCTTTTTGGGCTGCAACCCAGGACCCCGTAGGTACAATAGGCCCCAAGGTTTAACTTTTTTAATAAGTTCATTTTAACTAAATTGTAAAACAGCGCTAAATCATTAGGAATATATGGGTAAATTTTATGAAGATAAATGACACGTTTTATTGTCCTACTTTTTCCTTTACGGTAAACCTAGATCACTTTGCAAAATAGTATTGTGACACAATAACAATAAGTTGAATAATTAGTGGACCTCTGAGTCGTATTAGTCCAGGGCCTGTAATAAATCAATACCAGGCCCCAAAATTTCACGGTCCGCCCCTGCCCTACTGCTTGGCGACAAAATATACAAAGCGTTGGTACTTACGTGCTAACTCTCTTAATGTAAGTCGTATCCCTAACTTCTCCTTAGCTCTGTTGATCACAGAGACTACGGTGTCTATAGCTTCGTCTTCATACGGTTTGATTCGGGCAAATTCATTGTTTGCAAATAAAAAGACGTCAATGTGCGTTTGTCAATTTTATGAACATAAACATCTTTGCTGAGATGTCAAAGTTTATTAAAAAGAGGTTTTATTTCATAGTTTTTGTGGTGCGGTAGGTGAGGAGTTAGTTTGTTTGTATTATTTTATTGACTTTAACTATCTCTGTTAAATCCTACAATACAAATTACATACATAAACTCACGCCTTTTTTCCCAGATATTCGAACCCGGGAGTTCAACTTCGCTATCATACCGTAGTACAACTACGGCAGTAGACAATACAAATTAGAGGTGTTAAAGGTTCTTATTATTTTAAAATGACATACAAATAATAGGGTATTTGACTAATTTTCAATAATTTTAAACTATCCTGTATCGCATATTAAGCTCACTACATTGATATTTCCGGAATATTTTACTGCATTATGAAGAAAAACAATGATAAAATTTAAATTTCCAAAAGTGTGCCAAAAACGCTGTTTTTATTGATGGCGCTGGTTGTTTGACGTATGACGTCACAGCGCAGTGAACTGTTTACTAATACTTACTATAGCGACGAAGCTTTTTTATCAGTTTTCTTCATTATTATTAAATATAGTGGTGTATAAATGGTGTGTAGTGTCGGTTAATGTCACAATGCACATATACAAGTATAAAAGGTCCGAAAAACTCATTGTTTCAATTCCAACGAATCCGAAAAGACGTAAACTGTAAATAAAATAAAGTTTATTTCTGAACCAACAAGCTGTGGAACAATAAAAATATTGCCATAATAACTGCAGTAGTTGTAACTGTGTCGCAGTTATTAGGCGCTACTTATAATATTAGCTTTCATAGGTTTCATAAATAACACGGTTAAATTAACGTGATAAAATAATGTAACTGTGGTTAGAACTTGCTAGGGGAGACCCAAAAAGAATTTCATCCCATGGGCACTTTTTTATGTGTGAATATTATTTCGATGTAAATATTAATTAACGTAGTATATATTCTCAATTGTAACTAAAATTATTTGTTTTCATTATAATAAATACCATGATAAGTTCATAACCGTCGCAATCGCACCGTCTCCATAGGATTCCCATGCAGATATGTGAAACAAAAATATATTTCTAAGTGTTTTTCAACATAATCTAAAATAAGATTTTTTTTATAAATAAATACTGTTACTTACAGTGTTGTTGTTAACATTTTAAATACGCAACATATTAATCAGTGTTTTTTTTTAAAACACTTTTTAAAGAAATGTGCAACCATCAACGCATCTCTCTTAGGTAGGTTGCTGCTATCAGCTGGTACAAAATTTGAGCTGCAACCAATCACAGAGCGTTCTGGTCACAGAGAAAATGTCTTTTTTTAATCAATTTTATTTCGTGTATTTTACAAAAAGTAAATTTAATTTAGTCCAAATTGTGGTGAAATATGCTTTTTTATGCTATATCTTGCAGGATGACCACAATTTGTAGTATATTTTCAATGTTGTCAAATAGCCTAATATGGCAAAGCAGCTAATATTTTGTTACATACTATAAAATAAACTGCACAATATTATAATTATGAAGCCACAATTGCAGTAAATAGTTAATTTTCCTGTATTATATTGTACTAATTGACCGGATAATTAGCAGTGATGCATAAAGCATACACATAGAAATAATAACAACGTTTTTATTATCCAACAACTGGAGGCTTACTCTTTAATCCAAAACAAAATTCGAATGTGCTGTAATACTAATTAAGAAATGAAATGAAATGAAAGGTGTCACGTGAGCAATTAAAGAGCTCATATGACAAGTCAATACATAGTACTTAATCTCTATATACAACATATTATTATTAGCATTATTTATATTCATAGTTTTATTTATTTCTTTAATTTCTTAAAAATTATTAATAAAATGTTGAAACGCTTTGTACATAAAGATTGAAAATAAAAAGATACACGAGCGTATTATCGAAATTCAGTATTTTATTCTGTAAACAAAGGTATGATATCAAAATTAGAAAACAAACATATTTCTACTCTTCAGTGTTATCAAAACAACCACAAAATAGGTTACATTTCTACAACAGAATGCTTGCATATTCGAAGACCGAATCATGACTTGTTTTCACTTAAAAATCAATACTATTATCTATGTAAATTATCATTTTCTCCGAAGTTAGTCTATAATTATGACGTACGATAGAAAATTCGAACATTTTGTGAAGTATCCAGGCACATTCGTACAGTTTTACGTACGATGTCCAAACATTAAATCTTCGTTTCGGATCGCAGCAACCGTCATTATTTATTTTGTGAGAGTTATGCTGAGGGACATGGTTTGACATACAACACAAAGAAAAGTGAATTGCTTATCTTTAGAGGTGTCAATAAAAGCGTGGAAACATATCCACCGGTCACTTTAAATGGAAATGTCGTAAGCCGTGTACCCCAGTTTAAATATTTGGGCCATATCGTTACGGAGGACTTGAGGGACAATCTGGACGTGGATAGGGAGCGGAGGGCATTGGCGGTGAGGTGTAACATGCTGATCCGTAGGTTTGTACGTTGCACAGATGCAGTTAAAATTACACTCTTTAAGGCGTACTGCCAATGTTTTTATACGTGTAGCCTTTGGACGAATTGTTCTCTGCGAGCCCTCAATGCTCTCCGCGTCCAATATAATAATGCGTTCAGAATGCTGTTGGGGTTGCCACGTTTTTGTAGCGCGTCAGGTATGTTAACAGACGCACATACTGATGGTTTTGCAGCCATAAGACGTAAACGAGCGGCGTCGTTGTTGCTCAGGGTGCGTGGCAGCAACAACAGCCTTCTGCGTGTTCTTGCGGGCAGACTGGATTGCCCCATTATGTATAGATTGATTTCACTGCATGTGCGTATTTCTAACATAGGTATATAAGCTAATTGTAATACTAACACTTAATGTATATGAGATATTTCTCGAAATAAATGTATTATTATTATTATTATTATTATTAGCACCAATACCTTCAGAAATTCAAGTATTCCATTCAAAAAAAATTGTGTTTCCTTCAGAAGGATAGTGTAGCCAGAGAAACTACTGGACAATATTGGGACTTAACTTCTTATATTTTAAGATAGCGAGCGCCGTGGAATGCCAATAATTGCTTTATAATCCATGGTGTTATTTGGTTTTACTGTCCAAGAGCGGTCATATCCATCCATATACTAGAGCGGACATCGGGAACAAAATCTGTGCGTATGGTGCGTGCGCAAGGGTACACAATGAAGCGAGAGGGAAGATATGTTACTTCGTTGGCGTGACAGAGACAGAAATAGAATGTACCCTTCATTTTGTTACACACATTTTGTTTGCAGTGTCCCCTCTAGTATATTATCTCAATGGTCATATCTTACCATCAGGTGAACGGCATGCTCGTCTCGCCGTTCCATGGAATGAAGAAAAAAATGACATAATATTCTCACGAATACTTGCCTCGGTGCAGGATTCGAAACCGCAACCTCTCGTTTTATGACTAATTTAAGTATCTACAGACGCAATGCGCGGCGCTTACAAAAAATAATGAAATTCAATGCCGCCCGTTCTTTCAAAAAATAAAATATGAAAACGAGGTAGGTATAATGATAATTATTTTTATTAAGTTTCTGTTGCCTCCATTTTAAGTTCAATATTTAAACTTTTCTTTTCTAATTCAAATCTGTTCGTAACATCTTTAACTAAACACAAAAAGGTACTATATAACTGAATTAGATCAATAGGCTATAATGTATATACTATTAAACACACTTTCAATACAAACCATTATGTAAGACATTCTAAAAATGTCTTTATTCACAATTTTCCTTATAGTAAAATAAGTTTACAGCGCGGGCCAACGGTTTTCATAACTTGGGGCTACTGACCCCTCGTACCAAGACTGTGAGTCACAGAGAAATCGCGAGTAGCCTCCTGTGAGTCACTGATCACGGTGAATGGATCTTATGACGCGAAGATTACCTGGCATCCCTAGTAATAATAATTTTGTACAAGAATTACTATAATATTTAAGTTAAGTGGATTTTATATTATTTTAGTTACTTTCGATCTCAGCTTTGTTTTATATAATCATAATTGATGTACAAATTTATTGGAAATAAACACTTACTTAATTAAATAAAAAAAAAAACATTGTGTTGCTTTGCTTAATACAGTACCCGTACAATGAATAGGCATTATTTTCCGTGTAATGCTAATGGTTTATGAAACCCACACAATTACTGCTCTCAAATCAAAGAGCATGATTTTTGCCAGTATTTATTTATTTAGTTATTAGACATTGACTGTTATAATTTACTCAATATATTTATTAATTATAGCCTGTATTTTAATCTGGTGTGTAAACTGTGATACTCTTAATTTACATCAAAATCGGTTGAGCATTTTTAAATACCAGGTGACTAATAAACAAATAAAAATTAAGTGCGTGGTGGCCTGTTGGTAAACGGACTAGACGCGACTGCCAACATGTTCACGGTGATCGCGGGTTCGAATCCCAGGGCACACCTCTGACTTTTCAGAGTCATGTGTGTATTGATAGTCAATCACCACGCACTAAAACGGTGAAGGAAAACATCGTGAGGAAACCTGCATACCATAGCGATTTATAAAATTTCTATGGTATAGAGTCTGCCAACCCGCACTAGGCCAGCGTGGTGGACTATATGGCCTAACCACTCTCAATCGTACTCTCGATTGTAGAGGAGGCCCGAGCCCTGCAGTGGGAAGTATATGGGCTGATACAGTACAGTACAGTACAGACTAATAAACATATTCACATTTCACAAACCTTTGCTTAATTATAACTGTAGTAGGATACCTTACAACTAGAATTTATTTGTATTGATTACTGCAATTGATTCCTTGTAAATTGAAATAATCTAAACAAACAAATATAAACAAACAGATAAGAATGAAGGAATCTCGAGTCATAGATCAATCCATTGTAGATAAACGGTTATTCCCAACAATGTATGTATTTTTATAATTGTACATATTTTTAAATTATCAAGCATCAGGTTTTATCCCTCAAATGGATAAAATATCTCGACAGCCTCCGTGTCGCAGTTGGTTAGAGACCGGCTGTGAAACGTGAGGCTGTGGGTTCGATTTCCGCACCGCGACTGATATTTGTGTGATCTACAGGTATTTGTTTCAGGTCTTGGTTGTGGGACCGAAAAATCTCTCGTAGTTCCTGATAACTGATTTTTTAAAATTAAAGTTTGCTATAAACTGAAGAGGATAGATACTAAAAGAATTAGATATTGGAGCGGACATTGAGAACAATATCTATGTGCGTGTATCAGGCTAGCGGATAACGCTAGGGTGAGAGAAAATATAGTGCGACTGCGTAGGTGCGACAAAGACACAGGTATTGCTGTACGGTACCGCTCTTTATTGTTGTGTTTTGTTTGCCTAGTCTCCTCCATTTAAATATCTATATCCTCAGAGTCGCCGGTATTCATTGCTATTGATGTATCTGTAATACGAATAGTTATATTTCTTTTTTTTTTTTTCATTTATAGTATTCTAAAGAAAATTGTACAAAAATCATAACATAAATAGCATCAATAAAACCACTAAGATTTATGCCAGAGCTGACACGAGTTAACAAAGCACAGTGATACATAATAATTTTAATTATCGATTAGATAAACGGTTACGGTTTATTTTTCCAACATGATTTATAATTCGCCATATGAGTATAAGAGTAAACATTCTAGTAAATCCGACAGCCTCTGTGGCGCAGTTGGTTAGACGCCGCCTGTGAAACGAGGGGCCGCGAGTTCGATCCCCGCACCGAGAGAAAAGTTTGTGGGGCCCACAAACATTTCTTCCGGGTCTGGGTGTTTGTGAGACCGAAAGTCTCTCGTAGTTCCTGATACCCACGACACAAGACTCAATCTTAGTGTGGGGTCAGGACTATGTATGTGACTGTTGGGTGTTATTATTATTATTTAGTCCAATTTGCTTCACAACTCGGTTTAATTTAACCGGTAAAATAAAAACAAAAGTCACGGGCCTAGGCCAAATGATTGTTGAGTTAGTTCGAGATTACGTTATTATTATTATTATTAAATATTCTAAGCATTTGCGCAATTTCAGGTCATTGCCCTCAGTCGCAAATTCTCCATTATAATGATTTTAGAACTCTTTGAGGCATTTGTTCCTTAACAATTCAGATAAAGCAAAGAGGGGGAATTTGTGTAATCTTACAAAGGAAGCATTTAGCTTTATGATAAACATCTTAAGGCAAAATTCCTTGAATAAATTTAGTTTCGTTGCCTTTTACATACTTTGGGGGAATGCTTTGGCAAACTTGGAGAGGGGATTCTTAAAATTTTTCTACTGACATACAGCGCAGGTTGAAAGGAATGCGGAATCTCTAACATATTGAAGTTATTTTGGTTTATTGTTTTTTTTCGGACAGAGGAAGTCCACTGATAAACTTAAGCGTCTCCAGAATATTCAAAGCGACCTTTTGGAAGCGTCCAACAACTTCCAATAACATTGAAATAAAACTATTATTTACCAATTTTATCGAGGATTTGGTTTTTATTTCCAACGACATTTTATCCTTTTTACCTTCCTATACTTCTAAATCTGTATAAACTATCGTAAACCTAATTTCCAGTAACTCATCTAATGACTCATTTTAAAAAATATCAAGGAAATGTCTAAGGATAATCTTTATTATGGGTCAAGTTCCTAAAGCGAGGATTTCTATCGGGTATGTGTCATATCGCAAGAGATTTCCTCAAAAATGTTGTAAGGAAAATATGACATTTTACTAAGCTGTATAAAATTCTAACACAGTGATGTTTTTACTTAAAATATAATATTTATATTAAAATATGTACTGCATATTGCAAATGTTATTATTAATTTATTTTAATATAATACAATATCACAGATTTCATTCAAAATTCTTGTACCATACTTGCACTCTATAAATTCTTGACGCATTCCTATGCTATTCGATATAAGATGCCTCTTCACACTACGGCAGAAGGACCCGGGAGGTGGGATCATAGGAAGGAGGGAATACACGTGACGTTTCCACCATTATTTATGGTGGCCGCTATAGGACTGCTAAGCTATATGTTACCATCACCATTATAGAATAGTACACCATAGCTGTCTGTAAGAAATCGTCTAGAGCGATAAGACCGCCATCTGTACTGTTTGTTATAATTTGATTTTTTTTTTCTCTTTTATCTGGTAAAGAATAATAAATAAGTAAATAATAATACCACCCGCCCACACATCACTATAAGGATTATTCATTTTATCTTTTTAATACAAATAAATAAAATTTTCCAAACCTTATCAAAAAGATCCCTCAGATAAACCTACTTTAAATATTATCTTAATATCAGCACGAAAATAACATTTATCGATATTGATAAGTATTCCTCCCGATAAGACTTACAGATCATCTGTAAGTGTCGGGCGACCTCCACGTAGACTGGTGACCCACAAACTACGCTACTATGTCACATTAAGCATTCGCGTCGACACGCGTGACTCACGAGATGTTACGTGATCCGTGATATCTAATACGCTAGATATGCCCAGAATAATAGAAACGAGTAGACAGCGTTGCGACTAATTTGACTCGCAATTTGTTGAGTATTTCCCGGCCCCGAGATGTGGTATCTTATCGTCATGAGTACAAATTCTAGACAAGGCAACTCACTTAGAGTTTCTATAATATAAAGGGAGTGCTGATACTTCAAAAACGTAGATAAAAATAGTGGTGCCGGGCTACCTTTTCTGCCATCCTATTGGCTGATATTTGACAGGTTGGCCAACATATATTAATTATTTGTAAAAGAAAAGTAAAAATAAATAGTTTAGGCCTATTTAATTCCACTCAAACTCGTTTTAAAAGCATAATACCTAAATATTATGTCGGTTATTAAAGGAATTTATAGCTATTTATTTCTAAATAATTAATTCCATTTTCACTAATATATGAGCGCTACCAACATTACGAACAAGAAAATATCTACGTTTATCAAGACGCGAATTTACTATATGATAGCGCACCCTTTATATTATAAATACTCTAAGGCAACTCATTAATGTTATTTGAAAATGAAGGTCACAAAATTGATAGCCAAATTTGAAAAAGTACTATCTTTATTTATCATGATCTATTAATCCTTTGCGAACACCTATCTATTAATCCTTTGCGAACACCTGTTAAATAAGTGTCATATCTTATATATGTTTTTGAATTCTTATCTTTTTAATTACTTTAAGAATTTTTTTTCTAGATTATTCCATCGACACCTCCTCAGAAGTCTTACATCAGGATATTTGAGTTCAAGTTGTGTATCGCAAATCAAATCAACTATCTTTATTGCAGTTATAATAATATGTTTTTACACGTGCGGTCTACTAATTTGTCTGAGAAACGTATAAATATCAATTCACATTTACACAGTCATTTTTTCCCTATATCTTTATACTTAAAGATTTATTATTTAAAGTTCATGTACTTATCGTGACTCGGCATGATTATAGTATTTTAAAGCCGTAGTTGACGTCATGCGACCGCGTGATGCACGAACACAGGAAATCAAAATGCAATTTGGTATTATTTAATATTACTGTTTTGAGGATATAGGAAAGTAATTTAATTTCTCATATATATATACCCGCACTAGGCCAGCGTGGTGGACTATATGGCCTAACCACTCTCAATCGTACTCTCGATTGTAGAGGAGGCCCGTGCCCTGCAGTGGGACGTCTATGGGCTGATACAGATACTACATATACGTGGAGTTTCCGCAGAATATATTCCACTTAAAATTGTGGTTTGAAGGATTTAAATATTTAATTTATGCTGGAGGTTAGACGGTAAAATTATTTCAATGAAAATACTTACTATTTAACATAGTAATATGTACATCGTAAAATATCATACTGGAAACAGTTGGCAAACATAATTCATATGTTTATTTTTCAACTTATTAATTATGCACACAGCTGTTAAACTAATCTATAAACTTGATAAACTACAAACCGAGGAATTCATTTAGTAATAGTTATTAATTGTATTATTAAATAAATCCAAAATATCACAGATAAAGTGTAAATCATAGGTTAAAATAAAAATAACAGTAACGTGCCTTATACATTAATTGTTTATTTCTTATGTGTATATAGTATGTTTGTATATGTATAGCTTTAATTAGTATGGTTTAGCTTCAATTCAATAATTTTACACTGACATTTTCACAGCCTTCTTTTTTTTAATTTAAATCTATCCCATGGTTGTCTGTAAGACATTGCTGTAAAGCGATAAGACCGCAATTTTTTATTATTGTGCCTATGTTGTGATTTATTTTAAGTTTCTGTACAAAAAAGAATAAAATTTATTGACGTTTTAAATACAGTATAAAATAATATGGGTATTATGTCAACAAAATTGGGCTGGACTGAAACGCAATCATTTGCATTATTTTCAGGGCTGGATCTCATCCAGGGGTGGATACCAACGTTTACATTAGTCGATATCCGATGGATAAGAATAATTAACCGCCAGCTAAAAGTCGATTAAAAAACAAATTATTCGATTCAAATAAAAAGGATCTCGCCTCGTTTGTTTTTACAGATAAACCAGTTTTTATTCGAATGGCGCAAATTATTATCGGTTTTATCAATCAGCACAAAACTCAATGCCGCATCCAGCGACACACACATGCGTCACCGCGGCTGACGCGATCGGTTGTCAGTCCTCCCACGACCTCCTATAAACATACATCTTATGCCGCTCAATCTTAAAAAGAAACTTATTTTTTAATTTACTTTTTAAATAAACTCATATTGGTAGCCAGTGCTGTAAAATATATTGTATTTAAAAAAATATTTTCATAAGGCTTTATGTTATACAGCCAGTGACAAGTGAAATTAAAAAAATATTTTAAAAAACATGGGTGGTTTGGACTGTGTGAATAAAATGACTGAGAGTACGGAAGTTTTTACGATACATACGGCTTCGAGTGTGGATTTGAATCAACCGGTAAGTGATATTTGTTATGTTGTTGAACCAGTATTTTTTCTTTGATGAAGTGCATTCACCTTAGGTCATATGCGATATTTATGGTTGGTGTCAATTTAATACAATTTTAAATGTAAGGATAACTCGACACCAAAACAAACTTTGGATATTACCTTTTCTCAATTATTAAGCGCTAGTCTAGCTATCTGCGGTTTATCGAGACAATAGATCGTGGGTTCGATTCCAATCCGCAAACATCCTCGATTTTTCCAATTTACGTCTGTATACAAGTACATAGATTAATACTGGTTGCCTAACGGTAAAAGAAACACCTTAAGAATACCTACATACCTAAGAGTTTGTTCCCAAGATTTTCAAAGGATTGTGAAGTCTACCAACCACTACAGGCTATCTTTATATCTTTTAATCGTTTATCGTAATGAGACCCGTACTATTCAATTGGCAGTATAATTAAACAGACAGTATTACTACATTAACTATTCAATGATAATTATCTTAATTGCGTATTAAGAAACAGTTAACACCAAAATACTTTTAGTAAATAATTGCCTAAAAACTATAGAGTAATACATAATTACACATTTTTCGAGTTGCTTAACACGTGTCATCAGAACTATGGAATTTAAACCTTTACAATTATTTTCGTCTCTATCTTAAACCGTATACAAACATAAGAACAAGTCATTCAAAGATATTTTTATTTGTATTGCTTATGATAACGCTACACTAGCGCCATGCGTTGTTACTAGCGATGATAAATGGAACGAATTATAGCGTACTACCAACTACCAGTACCAAGTATTCGTATTCTCAAGATTAAGGAAAATTGAATAAATTATGTCAGTAATGAGTAGGAAATAATTTAAATTCATGAATGAGCTGAGATAGTGAATGAGCAATGATGACGTATGATGATTGGTATTTTGAGATTTCTGTGGCACGTTGAGTTACCTTGAACTTAGTCTGTGGTATCACCTGTATAACTGTCTGTCTGATACTTGTGCAAACTAACCGTGTATGAACTCTTTGGTGCTTAAGTCCCTTGTTCAGAACAGACTGTATAATGACGAATGCTCTGAGGAATTGTTTATCCCTTCCTCTCCGCCATTTTTTTGGACACAGCAGAAATAGCCTCACACGCAATTGCTACACTTTCGACCGTTACTCCACCTAGTTGGGTTCAAAATCATATAATCTAACGATTTTATACAGTTTCGGCTGTATTGCTATGATCCATGCTTTTGGTCGTTGGCTCTGGTACTAAAACACGCACGTATGTATGTTAATATTCAATTCAACAATCAGTTCAAAATTCAGCACAAGGTGAACACCCTTCACAATTAACACTTAAGATACTTAACACTTACATACTATTGTGACGTCTTTATCAGAAAATAAAAACCCTTTAATATGGAAGAATTGTAAACTTGTATCTAAGAGGTAGCCATGGTACTTCGCAGGGGCCAGGTTAAAAGTAACCTGAACCGACTTGAACGCATGGAGAGATTAACGCAATAGCAATAGGCATTTATTACTGAACTGTATCAGCCCATATATGTGCGCCCCACGGCTGGGCACGAGCCTCCTTTTCAATTGGGAGAACGATTGAGAGTGGTTAGGTCATAGAAATATTTATAAATACAGGAACAAAAAAACAATTAACAGTAAAATTAAATATAAACAATTATTTTATTTTATTGACTTTCATTGTTTAGCACATTAGCACACATTTAAAATTCCTGTACAATTTTCTCAAGAATGTATTTATGTAAAGTCCCTTATGATGTTTATCTTTGAATTTATAGCGATAACTCTGATGCGATAACTAACTACATATAAATATATCAATCTTCGAAAAATCAAAAGTATGCGCCTTGGTCTATAAAGCCTCACCTTCAACTTTTCAACCAGAACCGACTCTACTGTGACTTAAATTAATTATGTACAATGTAAACTGTTCTTGCCATACACTGATATATTTTCGGAGTAAAATATTTACATTAATTTACAAAAGAAGGTAAACTCCATAATCATTGCCTAACCCTGTTGGGAAAAAGGCGTGAGTTTATGTATGTATGCATGTGAATATATATTTTTTGTTTTAATTTATTAATTTCTAACAGTTATTATATAATATTTTTACTTTCTACCATTTTTTTCTATATAAACTTTGATGTTGCCAATGTGAAATTTAAGAATTCTTAAGTCGTTGCTGTACATTTTGCAAATTGCAACGATACGTTTTGTAAGGAACAACTGATTTTTTTTCACGATTTTGTGGTTGGTCCCGTGGTAAAAGCTGTTCATTATGAGGAGTCCGATTCAACTTTTAAATAAAAATAACTAAATAACACCTAGCACTCACATACATAGTCACAGCACATTAAGATCGTGTCTTATGTCGTGGATATCAGGAACTACGAGAGACTTTTCTGTCTCACGAACACCCAGACCCGAAAGAAATATTTGTGGGCCGCACAAACATTTCTCTCGGTGCGGGGATCGAACCCGCGGTCGGGCCTCTTGTTTCACATGTCTGTCATGCTTTATATACCTTTTATGAATTTCCTTGTAGATATATGACCATTTGCTATTATGTTGCATATAAATTCTGCTAATCATATTTTACGACCTAAATTATTTGCAATTTTCCTTACTGAGAAAAGGCTAATCACATTTAACATATTTATCCCCAAAATAATCATTAAAATCACTGTAATTATTCAAAAATTGAATATTATCATAAATTGGTTCTGTGTAATGATATCACTATTACGTATTTCATGTTTACTGTCTTTATCTTTGTGTATTGGTTTATATCACAAAACAGACGTAAGATCCGGGAAATTGCGCCATAAAAAGAAGTTAATATTATTAGGGCTATTGTTATATTGGACTGTCACTGATTTATTTAACTGCCTATGTTATAAACAAACTTATTTTCATCCTTATATTATTTTGTTTCATAATTGGAATGAAAATGATTGTTTGAACTTCCCCAACTTCCTCTCTCCTTAGCCAAAGGAAGTCCACTGCTGACCATAGGCCTCCCCCAAGGATCTCCAAATCGACCTGTTGAAAGTGGCCTGCATCCAGCGACTTCCTCCAACCTTAGCAGATCGTCCGTCCATCTTGTAGTTGGGCGACCGACACTGCGCTTGCCTGCCTCCACTCCACTCCATAATCTTTCTGCCCTAACAGCCATCAGCTTTTCGCGCTATGTGCCCGGCCCACTGCCACTCCAACTTGCTAATCCTTTGGCCTATGTCGATAACCTTTGTTTCCCCACAGTTAGAGAACTTACAAAAAATCTTTAATAACTGTTATTCGTCTCTTTTGTAATATGTAATTGTTTGTTTACCTAATAAAGAGAAAATAATACACTATCTTTTGACGTTTATAGAATAAGGATAAAGGAGAAAAAAAGCGGTATATTTCCGCCACATCGTCTACAAAGAAGTAAAAATAATGCAAAATATCATGCTATTTATAAGAGCTGTTATTAACAAACGCAACGGGTTAAAAGATACATTCTTTTGGGAATATAAAAATCCCGTAGGGTTCTATTGTATTGCATCTAGCACCACTGAGTAGACAAACGCAAAAAATACATTAATTTACATATATTTATTGATTTCAATGTATGGCGAGATATGCGTGCCATTCTCCTGATGGGTAAGCAAACGGTAGCAAAAAAATGGTAAGCAGTAGCAAAACCAAACAACACCATGAATTGCAAAGCAGTGCTTGGCATTCCACTACGCTCACCATCCTGATATATAAGATTTCAAGTCTCAATATGTTCAGTAGTTACTCTAGCTACAATGTCCTTCTTTGCGAAACACAACAGTGTATTAAATTGTTATTCGGCGGGAGAAATGGACATTGCGGTGGTACCCACCCAGGTGGCATGTCACGTATGAGAATCATACCAACAGTAAAAACAAAAAAAATCCACAATCACAATTATAAAACAGTTTCATGTGAAACAATTTGCAAATGCGGGACATAATATAATTCAGAAATGAGTCATTTATAACCAAATACGGGCGCATGTGGTAATTAACACCTGTGCCACTAAAATAAACAGCTATCAATGTAATAATTTTTTTAACACAAATGATAAATGATAATAGTCATACTAGTATACAACCAAATCGGATGCAACCATACGCTTTAGTCTCAATACATAGTTCGTAGTGTGTATTTAATATATATACACTCATTTGCAAAAAAAACGGGCGGTTTTGATTTTAATTCTTCTTTAAAAAAATACGGTACCAAAATGATTTCAATCATTTGTACATGTTACTGGCCGGTTTTAAAAAATGCCGTGGTGTTTAAAACAGTACGTTCTAAATTCAAATTTTCGTTTGATGCTCGTTTTTACAGAAAACCACTTTTTATCCTACATTTTTGGTGCGAAGTTCCAGGTTTTCATAACTTTTAGTCAATTTTTATGAATTTATTTCATATTCTTAATTGTCAAAGCTTCATTTATTGCTGTTTAGCTGTCTCAATAATGTTAGAGAAAGTGGTAAAAGCTACCAAAATTATTGCGCTGCTCGAATAGGGTTGCAGCCAATGCTTCGTGGCTCAGAGGCTAAGGGTGAGTCGCTCGACGGTTCAAAGGACCTGGCAGCGGTATCAAGACACCGGTTCCGTCGAGAGAAGGCCTGGTTCTGGAAGAAAACCATGTACCCAACCACGGGAAGATCGTTTTCTTGTGAGTCGCGCATTGAGAAATCGCAAGTCTTCGTATGTGGACCTTAAGAACAACCTCGAAGAAGTAAGAAATGTGCATATTAGTCTATGGACGGTCAGGAGGAGGCTTCTCGCGGCCAATATACGCAGTCATCGCCCGGCCCGCGGCCCTAAGTTACTCCGTGAGCACAGAGTTGCCAGGCTTAGGTTTGCTCGAAATTGTGAGTCATGGACTCAAGAAGACTGGAATAGGGTATTGTTCTCCGATGAAGCCAGGATATCTCTGTTCGGTGGAGATCGACGTCGGCGAGTGCTACGAAGACGAGGAGAACGCTTTGCAGAGGCTTGTTTTGAAGAAATCACACCTTATCGTGGGGGCTCTGTTATGTTTTGGGCAGGAATAAATTCAATGAATCGTACAGAGTTAGTCTTCATTGAAAACGGCTCACTGACTGGACATCGATACATAACGGAAGTTCTAATTCCTCATGCACAACCCGCATTGGCCGCTTTAGACGAAGACTCAATTTTTATGGACGACAACGCTCGCGCCCACCGGTCTGGCGATGTGGAAGCGTATGTGCAAGAGGTCGGCATTCGTCGTTTGGATTGGCCAGCTCGAAGTCCCGACCTCAATCCTATAGAGCATGTCTGGGACATTCTGAAACGACGCGTGAGATCAGTACAACCGGCTCCGCAGACCATCAGGAACTGAAGAATGTGATTACCGCGGAGTGGGAACGTATTCCGCAAGCAAGTATCCGGGATATCCTCGCTAGCATACCCAGACGAATTCAAGCTGTGATTTCAGCTAGAGGGGGTCACACTCGATACTAAACATTTATCTGCTTTTACTTCATTAAAGAAAAAGCAAACAAAAATCTTTGTTAACTTTTACTTCGCGAGCATATGCACTACTAGCGAGCATACACTACTAGTGAACTTTAGCATTAAAACCCATAAATTTTATCAAAATTTTATGATAATACTGGCGAAAACGATTATTTGCTTATTAATTTACAAAATTGTGAAAGTAAAACTACCTATAATTATCAAACAAACCAATAATAACATTTGAAATGGTTCATTGCTTAGGTGCCCGTTTTTTTTGCAAATGAGTTTATATATTTATTTATTTATTTGAACAGTACAATTATTTAACATCAATTACACTATTCAATTACCTATTATAATATAAAGAACAAAACATAAAACCTAACAAATTTTAACGTACATTACAAACAAACTTATACTAAAATAATAATATTCATTTTATATATACCTATATAAATAATAGATAGCATATATATATATATACATGTTTGTGTATTTATATGTTCTGTATCAGCCCATATACGTCCCACTGCAGGACACGGGCCTCCTCTACAATCGACAGTACGATTGAGAGGGGTTAGGCCATATAGTCCACCACGCTGGCCTAGTGCGGGTTGGCGGACTTACATACCATAGAAATTTTTATAAATCGCTATGGTATGCAGGTTTCCTCACGATGTTTTCCTTCACCGTTTTAGTGTGTGGTGACTGACTATCAATACACACATGACTCTGAAAAGCCCTGGGATTCGAACCCGCGACCACCGTGAACAGGCAGTCGCGTCTAGTCCGTTTACCAACAGGCCACCACGCACTTTTTATTTATATGTTAAATTAGTATTATTTACTTTTCATTGTTTTTTTACTCTAACCTCTCTCTCCGTCTTTTAAATCCATCCCATAGTTGTCTGTTGGAAATTGCTGTTTACCGATAAGACCGCCATCTGTAGTTTTTTATGATGATTGTTTTCTGCACGTCATAGCTGCCACTGTGAAAGGAACTACTGAAATCAAAATTTAAATATCATCTTTTGGGGACGTGTTGTCGAAGAAACGGCGCAAGAAACTTAGCAACACAAACCGTCTTATTTTTTTTTTCTTTTTGATCCTTTCTTTTTCCATATTTAAAACCCGCTTATAGTTACAATGCTTTTGACTGTGAGACTCTGGTGAGACAAAACCAATCATGCCGGCATAATCGTAACGACCGGCGAGAAATGACCATCGACGCCGGTTGAAGCTCTATGCAATACTGAGTACACCACCTAACTAACAAGCGTATTCTGGTTAGTTTGTCGTAAAAATACATACATACATACATAAACTCACGACTCTTTCCCAGAAGGGGTAGGCACAGGTGCAACCAGGACAGCCACATTTCGCCTCGTACATATGTTCCGGCTCCCGATGTGATAGGAGGCGAGCCTATCGCCGTATCGGGCACGAATTCTTGACTCCGAGCTGATAATGAATAGAAAATTCCAATATCAGTTTGCCCGACTCGGAATTCGAACCCGAGACCTCAGCTTTGTAACTGTACCGTAATAAAGCTGAGCGGCAGTTAGCAGTCAGTGTCGTAAAAATAATAATAAAATAATACTCTAGGACTATTGTTGCATTGCTACAATCATTTCATCAACTGCTCTGATTGCAGCTAACATAATATGGGCGTACACAATTGTACAGATTGAGAGTGATAGAGCCTTGTTGCTATAGGATTTATAGGTCGGCTCATCTACGGTACGGCCCTACTATACAGGTTATATCAAGACTGCTACCGAAAACGAAGCCGGGTGGTAGTTTAAGCGACTTCAGACACAATGCAATAGAAAAAATTGCAAAAAAATGCGACAATTTTTTTTTGTTATTTTTTTCCTATGACCATATTTGGGTGGTAAATGTATTTTTTTCCTAAAATAATAGTGTATACCCTTTTATTTATAAACAATCTAAGGTATAAAAGTGTTTAAATAATTATTTTAGCAAAAACTATGGATTTACCACCCAAAAATGACGATATTTAAAAAATCATAAAAATAATTGTCGCGTTTCTTTGCGAAAATTTTAGTTGCAATGTGTTTGTAGTCACTTAAACTACCACCCGGCTTCGTTTTCGGTAGCAGTCTTGAGATACCCGGTATATATCCGAAATTCGAATCTTCGTGACGTTTTTCGTTTCGAAACCTACTCTGTAACACGAAATTCGAATCTTCGGATCGATGAATGATTCGAATATATCGGCAATCCGAACATTTACAGAGTAGGTACATTCGTATCGTCACAAACTTCGTTCGTCCGAAGTTTCGAACTTCGTTTCGGATGAATATAGTAGGGCCCCTAATGTTTCAGAATTGTTTTATACGGGGTATATCAAGACTGCTGCCGAAAACGAAGCCGGGTGGTAGTTTGAGCAGCTTCTAACATATGAGAGACCTACCACCAGTTATTCACTTGGCACGAATTGTAATCAGTAAGTGATTACTCGTCGATCGTCCCAGTATAAAAATATATTTTTAAATAATTAACAATAGTTATCTAATCTAAAATGTAAATACATCCGCTTCAATCTTTTAAGCTTTTAATAACTTAATTTTTTGTTCATTCTGTTTATTTGGTATAGATTTCTTAATCTTATCTAACAATTTTGATTCTTTATTTTAATTGCGGTGCATGTTTTATCAGTTGCATTTTTCTGATATTGCATCGGTATAAAATCATTAGACAACAGATTGCGCAGCTCAATTTTGTTGTCTTTATTGCTAAATTGATATGAGTTGGCATCCAAAATATGTGAAATACTAGTACTAAGTATAACAAGAATTCAAAAATAATGTTCGAACACTCTTTATGTATAATACAATTTACATATCTCACGTACATGTCATTCTAATAATTGTTATTAATTGTATTACAACTGTGCACATATTTATTCCAAGTCAATTCAATAAAGCAACATAAATTAAAGACAAATTAAATTTGTTTAGTAAGGCTACTCAGCACTAGATGGCGCTGTTTCAAAACAATAATTGTTTCATTGACTCCACCCGGCGCCTGCATTATTTTTACCTTTACTGCGGCAGTAATTAACAGTTCGAACAAATGTGAACCAGGCTGGAATTAACAAGACTGGCGACCCATTTGCCACTCTAATTGACATAACCGACTATCATTCTCGTGTTACAGATGACAAATTATGCACATACTCTCTGGCGTTAATGTTGATACCTGGGACGTCTAGATCATAGGTAAAAATAGACGAAGACATCACACGAGGATTGTCTTACATCAGACTTCAAAGCAATAAAAGAAACAAAGTTTATTTGTCGCAGTAAATGACTGTATACCTTTGCAAACTACAAACACTTGTAAATGGCACACTCGTATTGATTGCTCAACGTATGTTTCAATATACAGGGTATAACAAGACTGCTACCGAAAACGAAGCCGGGTGGTAGTTTAAACGACTTCAGATACAATGCAACAGAAAATGTTGCAAAAAAAAAGCGACAAATTTTTTTTTTTATTTTTTTCCTATGACCATATTTCGGTGGTAAATACATTTTTCCCTAAAATAATAGTGTATACTCTTTTATTTATAAATAATCTAAGGTATAAAAGAGTTTAAATTATTATTTTAGCAAAAACTATGGATTTACCACCCAAAAATGACGATATTCAAAAAATCATAAAAAATAATTGTCGCGTTTCTTTGCGAAATTTTTAGTTGCATTGTGTTTGTAGTCACTAAAACTACCACCCGGCTTCGTTTTCGGTAGCAGTCTTGAGATACCCAGTATGTATGTACATAGTACATTACATGTACATAGTACATACACATTGTGCGTGGTGGCCTGTTGGTAAACAGACTAGACGCGACTGCCATCATGTTCACGGTGGTCGCGGGTTCGAATCCCAGGGCACACCTCTGACTTTTCGGAGTCATGTGTGTATTGATAGTCAATCACCACGCACTAAAACGGTGAAGGAAAACATCGTGAGGAAACCTGCATACCATAGGGATTCATAAGAATTTCTATGGTATGTAAGTCCGCCAACCCGCACTAGGCCAGCGTGGTGGACTATATGGCCTAACCACTCTCAATCGTATTCTCGATTGTAGAGTAAGCCCGTGCCCTGCAGTGGGACGTATATGGGCTGATACAGATAAAGAAAAAACAGGACTTCTGATAATATTCCTTTATTTATGGGTGGCTTAAACTACAAGAATGTAAGAGCAATAATTATTATTGTATTGTATGAAAGTAACAATTTAATGTTTTAAATGACTATGGTTTTCCTTCCTAAACTACTTTAAAAAAGTTTATCAGTTCGTCGAAATATTAGTTTTATCAAAATTTCATCTTACATAACTTGTAAGAAACAATATTTCTGCAGGGGAAACTGAAAACTTCGACATCGATATTAACAAATTATCAAACAATATAATGAATTTTCAAAATTGCGCCATTTATCCAATTTTAATAAATCATAAAGTGTACGCCTCTTGCGCCAGTTCGACGGTATGAAATGAGTTTTCTCCCAGCAACCACAAGAATCATTAATTAGAAATATTAATATGAATCACTTTCACAGAAACAATAACAATATATTTATATTCCATATACTAAAGTAAATAGTGATGGGTAATATCAATTTTTCGGCTACATATCGATATTGCACTTTCGGCCTCATTTGAATCGGTTACATGTGAAATACTTCTAAACACAGTTCGTTTGTTTAATTCACTTTAATCACAGATTTACTTTACATTACTGGTTCCACAATTCACTCTTAATGTTTCAATGCTCAACGACGACTGACTGTGCTGACCATGATTATAACCAAAGTAAAGTTACCGGATGGGTAGGATCTATTTACTCATTACGAAAATAAGAATCTATGTCATCGTTGAACTACTGAATAATTAGGAATAACATTAAACGATATATTATTACACTTAAATTAATACAGACAAATCTATATTGTTAATTTAGAATTGCACTACAATATTCTTATAATATAATAATTGATTACATATATATTTTTTTTTAAACATCTGATACATTTTACAATCACATTGTTTATTTTTTTACCCTCAACTAATTAATATTTAATGGTGTGCTGTTTTTAAACAAATAAATTAAAGTATATAATTCAAATAGGCTAACAATTCGTCCATCCTGATGAGAGTTCGTGTCCTCACGAAAAGAAAGAGAAAGAAAAGAAAAAAAATGTTTATTTAATTTGGGTCACAAAACATATAAGAATATTAAGTTAAACTAAATTATTCTGAAATATGTAAAGCACACTATTAGACATTTTGGTTCATACATTGTCCCAAGAAGTACAATTTTAGTAAAACATAATATTTGACATAATACTAAGCAAGTAATAATTACATAATAATAATTTAAATAAATAACAGATACTTGCTCATAGCAATCCATGCTAGGTTTATGTGCACTTTGCACTTACGTATATAGTAATGATCGCTCATAGCAGTTCATTACAATACTATGTTAACATTATATTTCAATTAATTAATCGCTCATAGCACTTTATTATAAGATATTGTGCACATTGCATTTAATTAAATAATGATCGCTCATAGCAGTTCATTTTAAGATTTTGTGCACATTGCACTTCAATAATAATAATTGCTCATAGCAGTTTATTATAAGAATATGTGCACTTTGCACTTCCACAATAATGATCGCTCATAGCAGGTCAAGATATGATTTTGTGCACATTGCACTAAAATAATAATGATCGCTCATAGCAGTTCATTACAACATTGTGTACAGCTTTCGTGTATGATAAGAGTAATAAGTGTTTTAGGTGATTCAATTTTATAATTTCCCCAATTAGGTAATACTATTTTATTCTATTATAATTCATTATCTTCTTCACTACTAGATGATTCACTCAAATCTTTGTTAAAACACATCCAAGGATGTATTTTATCGGTGGAGAAAATACCCCTATATTTTGTCACTCCCTTTTTTGTAATGGGAGTGTCTTCAACCTCGTATCTGTCATGATCTAATACTTTTATAATTCTATATGGCCCAGAACATTTTGGCAGCAGTTTTCTACTTTTACCTACTGTGTGTCCTGTTCTCTCGATTCTAACTAAATCTCCAACATTGAATTCTATGGGTCTTTTTCTTTTTTTATCGAACCTACTTTTTTGTTTCTCTTGATTTTCTTTCGTTACCTTATCTACTTCCTTCCTAATACTATCTAATCTGTTAGACGCTGAGCTTGTTTCGTCTTCATCGGGATTATTTTCTATGATATCATCGTTTATTTCCGAAGTTAAGTTACCTTCATTAATTCCCGTGAGCCTTAAACCAAACAAAACTTCTGACGGGGTTTTACCAGTGCCTTTGTTAATAGTATTATTTAGTCCCCATTGAACCTGTAATAACTGTTCATCCCATAATCTTTCGTCGTGTCCATGATTTTGAGAAGCTAATGAATCTAAATCACGTCGGTTTTAGAAGCCTGGGAGGCATCTCAAGATGCTCTAGGAGTTTTTTGTGATCTCTCCAAGGCTTTCGACTGTGTTGACCACCAAACACTTATTATGAAGCTAAGGTACTACGGAATCAGTGATACGTCACTTGATCTCGTAATGTCTTACTTGTCGGGTCGTGAACAAAAGGTTTCTTTGGACGGGCTCACTTCGGTAGGATCAAAAGTTAAAATTGGGGTTCCGCAGGGCTCCATTCTGGGCCCCTTTTTATTCTTAGTCTACATAAATGATCTTCCTTGCATGGTTCAGAAGTGGTCAGACATAGTTTTATTCGCTGACGACACCTCTATAATATTTAAAGTTAATCGGAAAGACGATAATCTAGATACACCTAACAATATTCTTAATTTAATTTCGGATTGGTTTTCTGCTAATAATCTACTATTAAATGCTAGTAAGACTAAATGCGTCCGTTTTGCTTTACCGAACGTGGCAAGCGTAAACACGCGTATCGAATTAAATTCAGAAATTCTAAATTTAGCTAATTCCACAATTTTTTTAGGGATCACTCTAGATAAAAAATTACAATGGGGTCCACAAATTGAGAGATTATCAGCTAAACTTAGCAGCGCAGCGTTCGCGGTCCGAAAAATAAGACAACTAACTGACGTTGCAACGGCTAGATTGGTATATTTTGCTTATTTTCATAGTATAATGTCATACGGCATTATTTTATGGGGATCAGCGGCTGATATCGAATCGATATTCATCTTACAAAAAAGAGCAGTCCGTGCTATTTATAATCTAGGAAGCCGCGATTCTTTGCGATCTGTTTTTAAAGAAAGCAATATACTAACCGTGTCATCTGAATACATCTTTCAGAATATAATGCACGTTCGTAAAAATATTAATAAGTTTTATAAGGTCAGTGACACCCACACCATTAATACGCGGAATAAAAATAAACTAGCAATACCCTCGTTTAGACTAGAAAAGTCAAAAAAATCTTTCTTGGGTAGTTGTATTAAATTTTATAATAAACTTCCCAATAGGATAACGCAGCTACCGGACAAACTATTTAGGGTCCATATTAAAAACAAACTTATGACTAGGGGTTATTATAATATTAAGGAATATATTGAGGATAAAAAAGCCTGGGATTAGGTGTTCTCTTGCACATTGCGACCTCCTGGGGCCCTGAACTATTCGCTTATTACACCACCTAATTTAAATAATTAAAAATATCTAAAATTGTGAACTCAAAAATTAAGCTATATACAATCAAATAAATCAATTAAATTATATGACGACCGATCGAAAAAATCATATAAAAATAATAATTAATATGGCAAATCCTTGTAAGACAAGTCACAAATACTTATTTTAGTAAATTGACCAAAACCAAGCCCACTGAGTTTGACTCGCTGGATCTACTCAGAAATGGGTCGCGCCGCGTAGTATCCAGTGGTAAAGTAAAGCCCGCTGAGTTTGTTCGCCGGGTCTTCTCAGTCAGGGCCGCGTTGGATCCGGCAGTAAGCCTAAACATACGGGACGTATCGGAAATACTTATGGTCGTTGTCTTAAGTTGGACCCAAAACAAGCCCACTGAGTCTTAGTCGCTGGATATACTCAGGACTGGGTCGCGTCGCGTAGTTCCAGTGGTAGTGTAAGCCCACTGAGTTTGTTTCGCCGGGTCTTCTCAGGAAGGGCCGCGTTGGATCCGGTGGTAACTATAAACCGCTACGCACCGTTGTAATATTTATGGTCCACAAATAATATAATTTAATTTGACTAACGTAAATAATGTATTTCTTTGACAAATAAATTACTATAAAGTAAAAACTAATACTTTAAATAAAATATGAATAAAAACTAAATAAATTAAAAAAACTAATCATAAATTATAAATAAAAATAAAATTAATTTAAAAATAAATAAAATTAATAAATAAATTGATAAAAGCAAGAAATTAAAATAAGTAATAATAAGCATAGGAAATATATTGTAAATAGAGATTAAGTTCTATGTGTATTGACTTGTCATAAGAGCTCCTTAATTGCCTACGTGATCAATAAATACATTTCATTTCATTAAATACATTTCATTTCATTTCATTTCATTTCATAAAATGGTACGATTATATCTTTCCACTTGGCCGTTAGCCCTTGGAGAGGCGACCGCATTCTTTATGTGATGTACTCCTAACTCCGATATAAAGGTTTTAAATTTCAAACTTGTAAATGATGTTCCTCTATCACTAATCAATCGTTTCGGTAAACCAAACGTACCAAAATAGTCCCTAAGAACTGCAATTGTAGAAGTACTTTTTGTGTTCTTTACTGCCTTTAAAACCACGAACTTAGTAAAAGCCTCTATAATAACTAAAATGTAACAATTTTTTCTTTTTGATTTCACAAATGGTCCCACGTGGTCAATATGAATGGTGTGGAAAGGTGTTGTTTCCTTAGGAATTGGATGCAAAAATCCTTGTTTCCTACCTGCCGGTAATTTATTATGTGCACATTGAAGGCAAGCATTTACATATTTCTGAATAAACCTGCGCATGCGGGGAAACCAATAATGTTGCTTAATTTTATCTAATGTTTTGTCTAATGCAAAATGGCCTATGTCATCATGGTTTTTCTGAAGTATCTGCCACCTACATCCCTTTGGCACTACCCATCTTAATCCATTGTCTGTGATTCTATATACGCGGTCGCGCTTGAGGACAAAATTCTTACGTATCTCTACTAAATCATCAAATTCTTTGTTCGAAAGTATACTTTTGATACGTTGTATTTCAGAATCTCCTTCCTGTACTGTCGTCAACCAGTCGTCGGTTATAGTCAAAATATCAAGGGATTCAATAGCTTTAATAACTCCTGGATTGTCAACGATAGGATTTCTACTTAGGGCGTCAACGTGAACCATACCCTTTCCCGATTTATAGACTACATTACAGTTATACTCCTGAATTAAGCTCCACCATCGCGCTACTCTTGGCAGCATGTCTCGTTTTAAGAAGGTAGCTCTCAGAGAATTACAGTCCGTTACAATAGTAAAATTCAACCCAAGGACATACGACCTGAACTTGACTAATGCGGCAATGACAGCCAGAGTTTCCAACTCATAAGAGCAAAAGTGTGACTCCTCAGGCGAGGTCTGTCTACTGTAATAGGCTACAGGTTTAAAAACTCCATTAGGTTGTTTCTGAAGTAAAACGCTTCCTATGCCCTGCTTACTAGCGTCAGTATGTATTTGTGTCTCTAAACTAGGGTCGTATAAGGCCAATACAGGACGTGATACAAGTGCCTCTTTTAATTTATCAAATGCTTCATCTTGATCTGTTGACCAAATCCAAGTAGAATTTTTCTTTAGTAATTTCGTTAGTGGTCGAGCCATCTCACCGAAGCCTTTGATAAAACGCCTAAAAAAACTTGCAAGGCCAATAAACTGCCTGACATTGTGTACGTCTTTAGGCTTGGGATAGTTTCTTACAGACTCTATCTTTTTAGTCCCTGGTCTAACACCTTCACCGGATACCTCAAAACCTAGATATTCGACGTAATTTTGAAAAAAATGACACTTTTGGGGTTTTAAAGTTAAGCCTGCATCTTTCAGTCTTTGTAAGATGATTTCTAATCTTTTGATGCCTTCTTCAAATGTCTTACTTGGTACCAAAATATCGTCCATATAAGCCAAAGCACTGTCAAAACGTAAGTTACCTAAAACTAAATTAATTGCTCGCTGAAAAACTGCAGGAGCGTTTGCTAGCCCAAAGGGCATCCTATTAAATTCAAATTGGCCATCGGGCGTTATAAAAGCACTCTTACTCTTACTTGTCTCTGATAAAGGAATTTGGTAGTAACCACATGCCAAGTCCAGGGTGCAAAAATAATTATTTCCTGCTAATCGATCTATTTGATCTTCAATACGGGGTAATGGGTAGTGTTGTTTAATAGTTTTCCTATTTAAGGCACGATAATCTATGCATAACCGTTTATCCCCGGTTTTCTTTTTAACTAATAGTATGGGACTCGCATATGGTGATCTAGATTCTCTTATGATGTCGTATTTTAAGAGCTCTTCAACCATAACTCTAACTTCTTCACGCTCTGAATGACTCAGCCTATATGGTCGATATACAACTGGTTCCGCATCCCTTAATTGAATATCCATTTCAGTAACCGATGTCACCCCTAGTTCTGACAAGTCTTTAGCAAAACAACCGCGATACTTATTTAAGGTGTCCAGTAACTGAGCATTCTGGATATTATTAAGTTTATCTTCCACATTAAGATCACTATATGTAAGCATTATTTTTGTTCCAGAATCTTTTACATTTTGTATCGTAGTAACCCTTTGGATGCTATTATCGGGAGATATTAAAGACTGCTTGCAAGCCCAAGCTCGAGCCAATATTTGGCCCTCATGAAATATAAGTAACTTATTAGCATTGTTCAAAACCGTTAAATAACCTATACCATTATTAATAATGTAAGTACCGATTTCTATACCATAATTAAATCTGCGACCGTTTTCGACAACAGCAGTACCACTATATTTTTTTTCCGTAAATACCATTACTGAAGCAGGACCTTCAATTTGATTCGCTTTGCAAGATTTTAAAACTAATAATGTACCGTCTTCTATGCGTTTATCGGTTATTACTAAGTCTTTGTCAGATTTAAAAGCCCAGATCTGCGGCTGTTCTGTAGCAGTTTGCCCAATAAGGACAGCGTGGTTTAGATAATGGTCAGGAACAATAATTACCTCTACGTCAAGTTTCACATTATCAATTTTTAAAGAGATCATAATTTTGCCTAACGCACTAACACAAGCGTTACCAAAACCTTTGAGAGATGGTAAATTATTCACCTGCCATTCATTTCGTGGTACAATGCTGGTAGCAGCAGATTCTTTTATTAAAGTGCATTGACTACCAAAATCCACATACCCCATTAACGGTACATCGTTAACTTTCACAGCCTTGACAAATTTATCATCCACATCACGTAAGCTATTATTTTTATTTAGTCATAATGTTTGGATTTCAACCTTATCCATCCACACATTCCGATTACATTCAGGATCATCATGTCCAATGCGTTTACATTTTTGACACTTGACTATCGGTTTTTTACAAACTGATACGACATGACCGGTTTCATGGCAATTAAAACATTTCACAACCCTACCTAAATCATTTTTTGCTAACTTACGCGAGGCTTCAGTTACAATGCGAACAGGTTTTTTAATAAACTTATCAAATCGCTCATGTTTTACCCCTCTTAAGTAACCCAACAATTTGTCTGTGTCCTCAAAACCCACTGCCTCTGCTCCATACCGCACCGATCTATCATCTATTCCATACACAATGCAGTCAACAGCCTTCCTACCTACAATACCACACCGATTTAGAGCCACTAATTTCTCATAATAATATTCTTCCAAATCTTCACCGAATTTCGCCCTTTTTGCTAACATTTCTGTGAGTAAATGACCATAATTTTCGTATGACGGAAATGCGGATTTCAATTTTTCGACCCATTGGTCCCATGTTAATAATACCGATGGTTGCCCTTCATACCATTTTTTTGCCGTACCAACTAATTTTGGAAGGGCATAGTGTGCCGTCTGTTTACTGTCCCATGCATATATCTCAGAACACTCCTTTACCTTATTTAACCATGTATCAATTGTTTGATTTTTGGCCTTCGGGTCGAATTCCGGAACTACATTGTTATATGTGAACTTTTCTTTGCTCTGAGGGTTTAATGCAGATATCGTTTGCAAGGATTCCTTTAAACAATTTAATATTTCACTATTGACGGTATTAAAAGATGTGGGTCGAGGTGTGCCTGGTGGAGATCTTTGTAAATTATAATTATTATGCACTGGACTTCGCGACCTAGCCCTGTCTTTGCTTCGAGGAGTTTCTAATCTATGCTGTCTTTGTTTCCTGCGATTATTACCGGTAATTATATCAGATGGCCTATTTTTCCGAGTACAATTTTTTTGAGGGTATGATGTAAGCAGTTGTTGTGGGGGTGTTATTACTGACCTGCTTCTGTGTCTTGCCTGAATATCCAGCTTAGAACGCGACCTTCTAGATCTGCCACGTTCCGCCTCACGCGTACTTGGAGTGCGCGCGGCTGGTGATCGACGACTCCGCCGGTCTCGAGCACGCGTCCGGGATCGACTGCGCCGTGACATTCCCTCAAGCACAACGCTGCGATAGCTCCCCTTAGATGCTCGCCTACTCTTGGAACGGTCACTTGGCATCTTCGTTTCGTTAAGTGGACGTAAGATCACACCAAGGTAGTATAATAAAAAAAAAAAAAAAAACCTCGGTGCTATCCCTGCTTCTGAATTGAAATACTTCTAAACACAGTTCGTTTGTTTAATTCACTTTAATCACAGATTTACTTTACATTACTGGTTCCACAATTCACTCTTAATGTTTCAATGCTCAACGACGACTGACTGTGCTGACCATGATTATAACCAAAGTAAAGTTACCGGATGGGTAGGATCTATTTACTCATTACGAAAATAAGAATCTATGTCATCGTTGAACTACTGAATAATTAGGAATAACATTAAACGATATATTATTACACTTAAATTAATACAGACAAATCTATATTGTTAATTTAGAATTGCACTACAATATTCTTATAATATAATAATTGATTACATATATATATATTTTTTAAACATCTGATACATTTTACAATCACATTGTTTATTTTTTTACCCTCAACTAATTAATATTTAATGGTGTGCTGTTTTTAAACAAATAAATTAAAGTATATAATTCAAATAGGCTAACACATGAATCCTCATTTTTTATGAAGAAAATCATGATTTAGAAGATGGAAGGATATTCGCAATAAATATGGCAATCTTTATACGCATAAAGATATACGTACACACCTCCACCCTAGTGAATACATATTTGGATTACATGGTAAATAAAGAAAATATTGGCAACAAATTTCTGTCGAGCTCGAAGTCCCTGTATGTTTGTCTACACATCACTACCTGCTTTAATGTATATGGATAATTTTAAGTGCTACTGGCAACATGACATGGATTAACGATTGTTGACTATATGAAGACCGAAACAGAAGTTAATTGAAATACTGAAATAAGACTTTTAACAATATTTTCGTATTACTTGACAAGATGCCTACTAAGTCTTGTGTCCTAACACAAATCTGAAACTTGACTTAAGAGACTTTTAGGCTCCACAACATCTACGCCCAAAACAAATATTTGTGGGCCAAACAAATATTATTCTTTATTCTTTGAGCGTAATTGAAGGTAAGGCCTGTTGCTAGCGGGAGGCATTTTAACCAACAATCATTTTGTTTTCTTCGTCGAAAAGACAATACTCCAACCATGCAAATGCGAGCCAAGGACAGTTATAAAAGAAGATATATGCCATTGACAATACATTAAAATAAACTATGGAACTATTAGTACTAATATTAGCTTCATTACAGTCATAAATCTTACGGTAATTAAGTTGTTTTTAATGATCAATTAATACTTGAGGTAGTGCGGGCCGCATTTCGGTTAGAAGGAGCAACGATATACGGAAAGCAAATAGCAGAAAAAAAAACACAGAAATCTATCTTAAAGAAGACAATTTCATAGTTATCATATTTAATAAGAGTCCATTGCTATATATCTGTATCAGCCCATATACGTCCCACTGCAGGGCATGGGCCTCTTCTACAATAAGTAGAAAGTATGATTGTTGGCGGTTAGGCCATAAAGTTCAACACGCTAGCCTAGTGCGGGTTGGCAGACTATTCTTACATAGTGGAGAATAATTTCAACTGCTAATTATTTAACTAGTACAGATTAAACACATCTTGACATTCCCAAAGAGTCGCCGAGCCTTAATGCTCAGTTTTATCTAAATGCGTTCCGTCGATACTGACTTACAGTATACAATAACGTTGATATCTATTTCCAGCCTATACATACTAGTTTTATAATGGTTTCTTAGATTTGCGAATGTTACACATTGAAATAAAACTATTATTTACGGATTTTATCGCGGTCACGGGGCGGACCACGAAAGCTGTAAAGTAATCGAAACGTCGGGAACTCAAAAAATGTAAAATTAAACCAAATCCGCGATAAAATCCGTAAATAATAGTTTTATTTCAATACTAGTTTTACTTAAAAAGTTAAGTCCGCTATCATGCACCAGGCCAGAGTGGTGAACTATATGGCCTATCCACATTCAATCGTACTCTCGATTGAGGAGGAGGCCCGTGCCCTGCAGTGGGATGTAAATAGGCTGATACATAATTGATGATTTATACTCCTTTCTACATTCATATTTAAAGGGGAATAAAATATCGTAAAATCCTATTTGAAATACGGTTATATACCTGGGTGGATTTAATTACGTTTAGTCATTGACGTAAAATATATGGACGGGGCGGAGAGCGGGAAAAGTGTTGTCACGAAAGTGGTCTGCAGCACCAGTGCAGCGGTTGTGACGTCACAGCGTACCGGTCTGTAAGTCGTCGTAAAAATGCCCAATTGCATCGTGCGTGGGTGCAATAAACATGATCGAAAATTCACAAAAAATAAAGATGACATTTCTTATCACCGATAAGTAAAAATTATATTACTTTAAGTCAATATAACATTTATTTTAGTATTATTGAAAAACAATTTCACGGCCGCCATCATATCATTCGGCGTATGAATTCTGCACGACATAACTTTGTACTTTGTAGCGGCGCATATTTAGGAATGCGTAGACCTAAGCTGTAGTCGAACTGATGCGGTGTAATTATTTGACATAATATTTACCACTTAATTTACATATTTTTAATCCGTAGCAAATTATACTACTAAAACTACCTATAATGCAAATTAAAATGTGTTCCATTTAATAAAATAGGCTTACTAAGACGTTACAAATTTTCAGATGTATTATTTTTTATTCTTTTTATTTTCATTCTTCACTGTGATGTTTTTTTCTGTTATTAATTTGCACACTATACAGGGTATATCAAGACTGCTACCGAAAACGAAGCCGGGTGGTAGTTTTAGTGGCTACAAACACAATGCAACAGAAAAAGTTGCAAAAAAAAGCGACAATTTTTTTTTTGTTATTTTTTTCCTATTGCCATATTTTGGTGGTAAATACATTTTTTCCTAAAATAATAGTGTATACCCTTTAATTTATAAATACTCTAAGATATAAGAGAGTTTAAATTATTATTTTAGCAAAATCTATGGATTTACCACCCAAAAATGACGATATTTAAAAAATCATAAAAAATAATTGTCGCGTTTCTAAGCGAAATTTTTAATTGCATTGTGTTTGTAGCCACTAAAACTACCACCCGGCTTCGTTTTCGGTAGCAGTCTTGAGATACCCGGTATTTCACATATTATTGTAATAGGTACATAACTAATATACAACATATTTAATGTTAAAAAATCATTTTTCCTGATTTATGGATATACACAGAAATCAAATCAAATTTTTATAATTTAACGTTAAAATAACTACGACGTAACAAAGTTACGTCGACGGTCGGATCCTATAGCACACTACGTAGTTACATGAAAATCTAACAGATGGGGCGATTTTTACAGGCGTCTTTTTGACGTACCCAATGTACTGAAGGGCCTATCCTTAGTTTTTAAATCAATGCGTTTAGTGCATTTAGTGGAATAGAGTAGAAATATAACTGCATTCGAGCCGGGCTGGGTGAACCGCTAGTACTTAATAAACATAGATCTTAGATTTCTTGTACAATCTGCGCAAAGATAATCGATACGGGAACCTGTCAGTGAGTCATTGCTTTAAATTACAGTTGAGAACAAGTCTATAATCAAGATATTTTGCCAGCTGGTACACCAAGTGATGAAGATTATGTATAATATATTATAATTACCTCAGTTCATACTCATATCCTTTAAATGGTAAGCGAAGGCGCTGCTAACGTTATCAAAAGTTCTCCGATCAATTTTCCATATATAATACTTGAGATGTGAAAAGCTAGATCAATTCAGTTAATACATTATCGCGCATAGATGATTACAATAATACTGTTATTTTTTTAATTTATCGATTGCCTTTTTGATGCGCTTATTAAATTCAGTTAAAACATCAAATCCGGTTAGAAAAATAAAAGCCCATGACAACCGAAAGACGAAACATCTCAACGCGCATCCCTACCATTATTTGACAGACGGGCACCTCGTAATTTCTCGTTGGAGACCATAAATAAATAATTATAAATAGAGGTGCAACTTTATAACGAAGTAATTTATAGTTATGAAGTGCGTTTGCGCGGTAAACCAATAACTCTGCGAGTCGCTTCGATTATCCAATCGCCATCTTGAATTATTGCCGCTCGATATTGAAGGGTTTATGCAGGGTTTATGCATTAAGCAGTCAATTTTTATTAACATTTCTTTGTGTCTTGTCGATATTCTGTTAAGTACTACGATATTGTTCAGAGCTTAGAATACAATGTTTTACATGTCGCTTGTTTTTTTTTTTCAGTTGTCATGTTCCCTTCATTGTTTAGCCTATTAAAATGTATGCAAAAATGGCCAGATATGATACTATTGTCATAAAAAATAATTAATTGTCATAGCGTATAGCATAAGCGTACAAATTTACAACATCAATATTTTGCATTGCATTAAGTACATAGCATACATACATTTTTATAGCCACAAAAATAAGGGAGAAAACTGACATGCCACCATTAAACATATTACGGTATAATTGCATTCGAATAACTTAAAAACAGGAAAATAACCGCCGAGCAGGATGTTATTTGACGTACCTCTTGTTGTCATTAATGTCTACTTAAACAGTCATTGACTTGCAAGGAAAATTTATGTGTCCAATTAAATAAATGTAGTTAAGGGACTCCTAGTTATGTAATAAGCACTATCGCTAAGACAGATGATGCATATTTGGCATTCTACATAACTATGGCTAAAAACCAGTCATACATTGTAGGTAAACTTAAGGCCGTATTGGGCCGTATTTTCAAAGCGATAAGTAGAGCAGAGGTTTAACTAAGCAATTGAGCTGCTATTGAATGTATCCAAAATGATCGTTATTTTCTCTAAAGTAGTTAATCTTTTTTTTTAAATTACGTTTATTAGAACTCCTGTTTCGATGTGATTTCTCTACAGTCCCCGCTAATCTTTAATCAGCAATATTTTATTTCCTTCTGCGAGCAAGTCGTATCCCTAAGATTCACTGTATTTCCGAATTTTGAGTAAATTATTTTCATACTATTTATTCAGATTTACTGAAATTGCAGTCAGGGATATAAAGGCTGTTGCGATTGTAAAATGTCCTTCTCTACTTATTCCATCTATTAATTTCTATTTATTTTTACCGGTGGTAGGTCTCTAGTTTGTTAGACGGACAGTACGCCTGGGTAGGTACCATTGCAATGTCTATTTCTCCCGAACAGCAGTTTAAATGCACTATTGAGTTTCGGATTGAAGAATATTGTAGCCAGAGTAACTACTGGACATATTGAGACTTAACATCTTATGTCTCAGGATGGCGAGCGCAGTGGAATGCCAAGCATTGCTTTGTAACTCAAGGTGTTGTTTGGTTGTACTACTGTTCATGAGCGGTCGTATCGCTTACCATCAGGCGAACGGCATGCTCGTCTCGCCATTCACTGCAAAAAAAAAAAAAAATAGCGAGCGCAGTGGAATGCCAAACATTGCTTTGTAATTCAAGGGGTATTTTGGTTTTGCTATTGTTCATGAGCGGTCGTATTGATTATCATCAGGCGAACGGCACGCTCGCCTCGGCATTCAATGTCCTACTCATCTACAAGGGCGTCGTCAAGGGAGGCAGGTAGGGGCAGCTGCCCCCCTCTAACCCTAGAGTTTAAATTTTTTTGCCAAATGTTAAGTACCCACAATCTTTGACTTGGCTTGCCTACTATACGGTATTTTTTTTGCATATACCATACTATTGTACCATAATATTGATCGTTTGAGGGCTGCCGTCAAAATTGTGTAAGTTGCAATCACATTTTTCGCATTCTCCATAATATTCGCCCCTCCCTAGGCCATCGGCTGGCGACGCCCTGCTCATCTACTTCTGTGTCTTATTCCATCCATTAATTTATCTTTCCTGCTCATTCCAACTGCTTCAGTACTACACAAACCCGTCCATCAGATGGGACAGATAACCCTACGCACCTCTGACCGCGCCTGCAGCATGTATTTATTATTTATACTATTATTTATAGGAAGGTGACTGAGGGTGAAATATGGACGCCGTTCGTGAGAGCTAGGTGTCTGTGCGTTCGTAATTATTGCTGATAAATTATGATTTATCATTTCCAGTGGATATCATCGATTTGTGTCGAGTGATTTGGATGTTGGGTAAAGTTTTTGTTGTTAAGTGTTTAAGTTGATCTATTTCTATTCTCGGAAGGTCGATTAAACTGCAAGGGTTACAGTAAAAATAGTTGGAACTCCTCGATTGTAGAAGTATTTTCAGCAGATCAAAACTTTTACTTCTTAAACAGTCATCTTCATCTATTCATCTATATTCATCATTCGTCTATATTCAATGTCATAAATACATTTTAAGTTATAAATATCTTATATCTAACGTCATAAAATAGGACTTGTGCTCGTATATTATTTTACGACGTTTATTATTTAATAAAATTATAGAAATATATAAAATATATCTGAGTAGTAAAGGGACGCCTAAATAGCTTTTCCTGGTTATAAATAGTTTTGCCCTTATAAGGTACATTTCGTTTCCACGTGTGCGTATTGTATTGATATTTTTATCTCCGTACACGCTCGTATAAAATATTCCCAGTGAATAATAGGCATTGTTGTCAAGTAAAATATTTTTTCTATGGCGTATTTTGTGGTTAAAATTTCTATGTGACCATTATGTGACGATTTCGGATGTTTTCTAAATAATACCTATTGTAGGTACTTTTCCTGTATACATATATACGCCATATTTCAAAGGCGGCACCTTTTTCTAGTTCCTGAATTCTAGTTCTTAATTTGTTTTCAACCAGATAGCGAATATAGCTAAAGCAAAAAATAGCCGACTTATGCCAGTGTTGCTTCTTGGAGTACTTACTCGTAACTTAGTTTCTCACAGACGTTTTTGATATATCAGAGTCGTTGTAAAGACCGTCTTAATAGCAATCAATAAATTAGGACCATGTCACCTATCTTATTAAAATGAACTAGGGAAATAAAGAAAATTGCCAACCGCTGTAATTCCCATCGAAGCTCATGTCCACGTTCTAATTTCAAACTTTTTTCAAACATCGTTTTTTGTAGCTAATCAACCTCTTTGGTGCATAAAGTTTTTTTTACAATAAGTCACAAGAAAATATAATTTCAGAACTTTACAATGTTGCTTAGGACTGGAATTAGAGGTCTGGCATTGGGATAGACTTCTTGCCCTGTATCATATCACACAAGCTAGGCAAATTGTGGGTATTATGCATGGAACTTTTACATAAAAGTATTGGTCAGAGAATCCAAGTAATTCAATTCCAAAGTCTATTTCAATTAATTAAATGATTTCACGATGACGTTACTAAACAGGTCAGTGTCAAACTAGAGCAAAAGTAAAATGCACGTAAAATAATGACTGGCGTTTTCTTACAAAGTGAATGTTGTTTATTAGAATATTACTATATAGGTTAGTTTATGACGCGGGACAGTTAGGAACAGGGTTTTCCTGCTAATTACTCACAATAGTCCCACGTATAAAACTAAAGTCACGATCACAAATGAAGCAGTAGTAATTACTGAGCGTCGTGGTAGACCGTAAAATGATTTTGAATTTGGAACGTTTATTTATCATTTTTGGCGGGTTACGTTGAGTGTTCTTTTTTTAAATTGTTTGGGTGACTGGTGTTGTGAGTGAAAATGGTGAAATCAAATCAAGCTGTGCGCACGAGCTTGGAAGGATTGAAAAGGATGGCGTCAATAACAAACCATTTTAATAAAGATGTATGTAATATTTTGTTATTTTTCTTTTAATTAGTTGTCTGGAAGTTGAAGTATAATTTTGTACTAATATGAATCAAATTGAATAACTATTACAAAAAATAACCGCATGTTGTTAAGATATTTCCTATCCTTATATAATTAAGTATGATCTGTTTAAAATAAATAAACTACGAGAGACTTTTTGATCCAATCCAGAGAAACTGAGAGGAAATACTGATAGACAATAAATATATTATATTTATTCAAAATTATATTGCCTATATTTTAGAAGTGCCTTCATTAAAGAATTTATTCCTCCAGTTATTTTGTTTGAATGATTATGTATGGAATATTATGGCTTTTGCCTAAGGCGTCTTACGTCAATGCTTTGCGACAACTGTATTCAAGTCCTCCTGTTCATTAATGTACTTTAGACGAGTTAAAATTATTCCATATTTACAATTAAAGATTTGGATGTTTTAAAGCAATCAAGAAATTGTACTGATAGATTTTGATATTTGACTATGATTGTGTCTTAAAGCACGGCCAGTGTGCCAGCCAAGTTAACCTGGATTTCGTATAAGAAAAAAAAAACAAGTTTATTGCAGCTTACAAAACAGATAATTTTTTGCGACGACAAAACTAAAATGTAATATTAAATAACAACAATTATATAACATTTTAATCTTGATGAATTAGACTAAATGTCTTTAATCGGGCTTCGATCGGATAAAATATCGATTAAACTATCTTGAAACTTGAAACAATTTTAATGTCACGTTTTCCTTTGCTATTTATCGCAAATTCGACGATCGGCATGAATTATGCTATCTTATATTAATAAAACGATATTGAGGTAAATCTTTGTTTGTTTTTAAGTATTTTTCCTTGTCCTAATTGGGAAAGAATAATTGCTTTATTGATGTTAATAAACAATAACATAAACTCTACAATATTTGTGATAAAAGTACATAAATAAACGTTATCTTGATGTTGTTATGGAAGATTTGAAAGCCAATCTGGGAGCACGGCAGTGCCCCCTCCAAGTCGAGCGAAAAAGCGGCACAATCGTATCATCCTTTTCTCGAAGCATCATCCTTTTCTCGAAGCAATTCAGACCATTTTCAACCCCCCATAACTTCGTTGTGGTTAAAGCAAGAAGGCTGAATTTTCAATTACTAAGCAGGCATTATGTAAACACGGTATATTTAAAATTTCATTCAATTTGAACCACTAGTTTAAGAATTATAACTTGTCAAACTTTCTTAATTTTGTCACTCACTGACTGACTGACCGATCATCAAAAGTCTAAGGCACTTCTAGCAGACATAGAACCTTCAAATTTAGAATATAATTAGTGTTTAGTGTCTAAAGTAAAGTAAAAATTAAACATTTCATTATTTCTGTCTAGTTTTCTAGATACACCAACACCAACACCACTGCAACGTGAATAACTTTGTAATCCCATATAAATGTATAGGATTACAAAGTTACATATGCAGTTAATGAATCATTATACCCGTATATAATGGAATAATAGTTGTAGATAGGAATCTATATATATGAGGCATAACAGGAGGGGGGGTATAGAGAGGGAAAGGGTGTATTTAGCCTATGAAACTGTACAACATTCCTCTAGAAAAACTTGCAAACAAATAGACTAAATAGCTCAAAAATATCAATTACTATGAAAAAAAGAACACTAATAATTAGGGCTGTACAATTTAACCGCCCAAGCCGGCTAAAAAAGTTAGCTAAATTAACTAGCTAGCTAACCGATAGGCTTAGCTAATTTAACCGGTTAACTTAATTAGCTCAGCTAATTAGCCAACGGCTAACAGGCTAATTCTTTTTGTCAGCTATTCGCAAATTCTTTACTCACAGACAGGTTTAAAAAACAATAATAATGATTTTTTATGAAAAAAATAACGTAAATAACGAAAGTAATTATTTAATTAATTAACACGTAACAATACTTCATTTATAAAAATGGCTCTTAAATTAATTATTAAATTTGTTTTCCGTAATATTTCTATTTTGATATAGAAAAATCAATAAATTGCATTTTCGGGTAGTAAACAGTTGCGTAGAAAAAGATCACAGCGCACAAAAAACATCGGCCAAAAAACTAACTTAACAAATTAACGTCGCCATTAAAAAAATCAATAAACGGGCGCAATTTAAATCTAGTATAAAAAAAATTGTATTCTAATAATTTTCTGTAGTATTTATTAAAGACTACTCTATCATTTTTAATTATATTATTTCCCAAAAACTATTATTTACACTTACATAATTATTTTTAATAAACACAATTATTTAAATTAAAATATTAAAAACTGAGCTGCGAGACTTGAAATTTTTTTACATGATGTTTTTGATGGGATTTTATATTCTTGCACGCAAGTTTAACTTCAAAATAATGGTTGAATAGAACACCAGATAAAACAAAAATCAATTGTCAGTCAATACGATGTAGAGATTACTGTTTTGTGTATTTATTATACATTTTTACTATAGCTTGAATATACAATATAGACATTTTTTCGGAGTTCATAATAAATAAACATAGCAATGGAAATATCATAAGCTTAATTATTGAATATAAATAATACTATTAAGGTAAGCAGAAGCTATAGAGCACCGTAAGCCACGATCCTGACATTCCCTCTTTGTTTTTTTTTTATTGCATGGTGCAATGGTAAGACGAGTATGCCGTTCGCCTGATGGTAAGCGATACGACTGCTCATGAACAGTAGCAAGACCAAACAACACTTTGAATTGCAAAACAATGCTTGGCATTCCACTACGCTCACCATTCTGAGACATAAGATGTTAAGTCTGAATATGTCCAGTACTTTGGCTACAAGATGCTTGAAACCGAAAGACAACAATGTAGGTATTTACACTGTTGTTTGGTGAAATAGACATTGCGGTAATACTTTCCCAGGCAGCCTTTCACATATGAGAGACCTACCACAAGTAAGGTTCTTTAGTTTTTATTCTCATACAAGTTAATCAGTGTATTTCTCGTGTAAAAATGCATTGTCGATGTTTATAAACATCAGAACCGAACGAAAACATTCGTTGCCTATTCTCTGGTCCTTTGCGAAACAAAGGTTAGCAATTAAGGTAAGTATTCGTTTATTACTATAGTTATTGAAATATTAAAGTTATGCTTTGTACAGATGACACAAATATTTTATTGCTCAAAAACATTAATCATTTCCCTTCGTTTTTTTGTAAAACATGAATTCCGTCTAATTTCCAAGTATATGTACATTCAATCAGTGACGTCAAAATACATTGAAAGATAATAACATTTCTATTATTGCAGATATTGATAAGTGTTATGAGATTATTCATATCGTGACACACTGTCATTTTAGTATAATATGTGTGTGTGAGTGGATGTGAAAAAAGATAAAAAATATTTTTTGTATCGATATGAAAAGCATCATGTGGTACGGAACTATGAGGGTAAATTATATTTTTCAATATAATACCATTTATTTATACATAACAAGAGTTACTTTAACTGCACATTTCATAAGAATATTGATGACATTTTGTTTTGTAATAAAGAAAAATAAAACGACACAATTTTATACCTAAGTTATTATTGGTAGGAATTGCTATTTTTACGATGCATTGTGGTCTTATTTATTTATAACTTGGGTGTTTTATTTTAGTTTACTCTTCTTGGTACACACGATGTAGTACTTGTCTTCTGTTTAAATAACTAATTTTAAACGTCAAATGCGGAATTTTGTTTGCCGTTTTTGTGGTCAATATTCTTATATTAATATGTGGTATAGGTTGTACACACACACACATATTAACGTTTTATCAATGGGATTCATAACCACATTGGGAATCGGGTTTCCTCAAATTTAACCAATTTACCTTAATATTTAAATGCGTCAACACTTTAAGTAATAATTTAGGAATATATGTGTGCTTATGAATAGAGCAATATTATTCTTTGTTGCTTTAATGTGCATGTTATGGTAAATATTTTTATCAACTTAATTTAATTTATTTAATTAAACATTTTGTACAAATTAATAGTACAGGCGGACTTAATGTCTAAGGGCATTTTCTACCAGCCAACCTTAAGGTAGTGCAGAGAGACGGAAGCAGGTGCTTATTAATTTATAAGGAAATAAATGAGAAGAGAATATATATTTATAAAACATAAATAATAATATTTATAACAATAAATATTTACAACTTCATTTACACTTTGTAGAGCCTTAACCACCTTTAGGCCCCACTCATACGATGCTATTTATTTTAATTATTTCTACCCTTTAAAAAACATCAAAAACTTTATTTAAAGTTCTAGATTACCCTTTTGTAGACCCCACATAGTATCTTCCGGGAAGTGAATTATCTAATTCAAAAATTTATGTGTAAATTACATTTTGATAATACCTTATTAATGAAATCTCATCACGCTTCGCTGACTACAATTGCCGAATAGAACTTGAAACACATGAAATTATACTTTATAGTTAATTTAATAAAGTTTATTATAACGTCCAACTTGCTTTAATAAATCATCATCATCAATTCAAAGAAAATTCCCCCTTAAACCAAATAAAATAAGATTCAAAGTCAAAATAGGACATTGATATAACCAATTAATAAAACCTCCAATCTAAAACATATTTATTCTAAGCACAGGTCATATTATGCTGATCGATATGTGTATAGAATAAATATGAATAGGCCTACGTTATGATAGTAAAAGTGAGTCATACGGATTTCGCACATTCAGTCTTCCATATCACGACCGGATATGGAACACGTTTGCGGAAACAATAGACGATAATCTATAGTCATTATTCTATAGACAACCTCTATGTGATATTTTTTATTGGAAAAGGATTTATGGACAACGCCTTAGCGAATCAAAGTACCGACTGCTACCGTTAAGTACGAGGTTCGAATTTTGATATACATACATATATATTTTTTGTTGACACATTTTTTTGTTCCTTTCTATAGAATATTATTCATTATATATAAATTGTCTTAAAGAGGCAATATTGGCTGAGAATTACATAACTGTAGCGAATGTAATTTTATTAAAGTTTATTTTATAAATAAATACATTCAGCAGTATAATCATAGTCCTGGACCCACATTAAGATCGAGTCTTGTCTCGTGATTATCAGAAGGTACGAAACACTTTTCGGTCTCAAAAACACCCAGACCCGAAACAAATACCTGTGGTTCACACAAATATTTGTCTCGGTGCGGGAATCGAACCCGCGGCCTCACGTTTCACAGCTGGTGTCTAACCAACTGCGCGACAGAGGCTGTCAATTATCCATTGCATTACCATTTCTACGATTATTCTGTTTGGGTTGCAACTTACATTGCATAGGTACAATGCAACAATAAGGTAGGAAGGTGCATCGTATTCCACGAATCCAAATCCAAAAAAGATAATTTGCATACGTCAATAACAAAGGCGACTATAAATTTCTCTGTTATCTTTTGAACATTTGATAATTAAATAACATCCTTATTTTTTAGAAATAAGTTTAGCAATTAAGCCTAAGTCATATTCAATTGCGCCTTAAGTGAGATGGGTGGGTGGAAAAATATATTTTGCAATATATTTTTAAATGACAAAAAAACATATGAATTTATGATAGATATTTTTTTTTTATAGATGTACTTGGTTAAGTCGCGGCCTATAAAACATGTAGTCGTGGGTTCTAACTCAGCACAAAAACATTCTTTTGGGTGACTTACAAATTCTTATTTCGGGTCTGGAAGTCACAACTCCGAAGAGTTTCTCGTAGTTTTAAATACCTACGACACTGGTGACAACTCGTATCATAATGTCGGGCTTGGCCTATATGACTGTTGAGTGTACTCCTTTATTCATTTATCAATGAATTCATTTGAAATGAATCATATTTATGACTTAAAGATATGTAAAAACACACGTATATAGAGGGTATATTCAGATTGCTACCGAAAAATAAGCCCAATGGTTATCATAGTTTTCACTAAAATAATAATTTAAACCCTAACCTAACATTGCGTGTTTTAAAATAAACGGTTGTATGTACATCACTATTTTAAAAATAAGTATTTACCACCCAACAGGACGACAAATAAATAAACCCAAAAAAAACATCGTTTTTTTCTTGCGAAACTATTAGTTGTGTTGTATTTGAAGTCACATAAACTAACACATGCCTTCATTTTAGGTCGCAGTCTAGATATACACTGTATATATGTACAATATTACATTACGTAAACAAAACAATTATGATAATTTGTCATTTAAATTCCCATGGAGTCATATATTTTTACTCTACAATGATAATATGGACTGCAAAGTTCGCAATTCAAATTCTTCAATTCATAAATTATTCGCGATAATTCTGAATTCAAATTGAGTTTACATAATCGCAAAGGTCGCGGGTCGCGGAGGTCACCAGCGCGACCTTGCAGGGTCACGATAAAGGGCAAGGTCAGACCCTCCCAAGGCCCGAGGGCTTTACAATGCTTTATCTCAAAATCGCTAATGAGCAAGGTCTGTGTTGTAGTCATTTGCGGAATAAGTTAAAGTCAAAACTATTTCTATGAATTAGTTAAAGTAAAAGAGTTGAAAGTTCGTTGGTATGAATAAGGATAAAAAAAAAGAGTGTGTGTACTCATGTACACGTGTTAGAAGTTATACTTATTTGGAGTATAGAAAAAAAAAATTAAAATGCTGTAGTGATTAACGACAAATATAAAAATTAATCAAAAAGATTTTATTTAAATGAAAAAGGTTTTATTAACGTAAAAATATGACAACACAGTAAAAATATACAACCATTAATTATTAAGGCAATGAATCAAATATATTTAAAAAAATATTAATAAATATTTAATATAAACTATGTTTCTCCATATCCAAATCGTGTGCCTTATAAATTTTTGACAATAAACACTTTAGCGATTTTGATTATCCATGCAATATTCCATCCCTTATTTCACCCCCACTATGCTGTTTTCCAAAATATTACGCCATTACTTTTTGTTAGTAATAAAGAGATGAAATATAAATTTTCATAGAAAAACACTCACACTCAGATACACAATTAATGTAGTAACAATTATATTTAACTGGTTTCTCAAGACACAGGCAACGCCTAATTTGAGAATCCCTGCAATATTCTCCATAATTATATAAAATTGTTATTCAGTTCAGTTCAGTTTTTATTTTTATGTGTTATTTTATTAAAGATTTTTCATTTTCAAGTGACATTCTATCTTGAAAAGAAGTAAATCTTCTTACGTGTGAATATTATATATTTAATTGTCTCTATTGATGTAGCTTGATATATTCTTCTTAGTTCACATAAAATAAATTTCTGAACGCATGCATTAATATTTGACAACCAATTTAAATGTCAACCACTTTTCATTACTGTCATTAATTTACATCTTTAAAATCTAAAATGTGCTTTCCAACACTTGACATTGGCAAAATTGTCGAGTCTGCGACAGAGCCATTAAAAACAAAAACTGAACTGAAAATCTAAAATACGCCATTAATCGAATATTGTGGATATATTTTGTCGATTCGAAACCTTTATTTAAATACGTTATTTAATTTGAGGGAAGAGTTTACCGTATCGACGGTATGAACATTTAAATGTTTGACAGTAACAAACCCATGAACATTTTGTATGGCAAAATGTTTTTTTCCTTTATTGTATACTTTCGTCAATTTAATCGAGATAAAAACTATCTCACCCTTTAAGTTGGAACAAATAACACATATCTACAAAATTTAATTATAATCAGTTGAGTGCTTTAGGAGCCCATCGCGTACAAACAACGTGACACGTTACGATGCGCGCGAGTTCTAAGTCTTAGAACTAACTTCATGTTGTCGCTATCGGTGTGCGACCGCATCGTAAAAATTCACTCTCATCATTTTTCTCCATCGCGCCAAAAGAAGTATAACTTCAAAAAGAAAAACTTGTGTGTTCGAAAAAATTTTGTTAATTGTATGTATTACTTTGTTAAATTAGAAACAAACTAGATTAAATAATACTGTTTGAGCAAATAAAAATATTTTCTTAACTTAATAATTATAACGCCTCTGTTAACAATTCCATAGCCTTTTGCTGAAAGCAGACTTCATCCAACATTACCTAAAATTACGCCTGCAAATTTTATTTTCCTATTTTTTTTTATTATATTTAAAAATGCGTGGTGGCATGGCATGTAAACAGACCAGACGCTGCCAACATTTTCACGGTGGTCGCGAGTTCAAATCCCAGGGCACACCTTTGATAGCCTAGCCTCTCTCAGTCTCAATCGTACTCTCAACTGTGGAGGAGGCTCGTGCCCTGCAGTGAGACGTAATGTGCTAATACATAAATACATATCTACTGGCCTTTTCCCAAAAAATATGGTCCCCCATGACTACAACTCATATTGCGTGTACATCCAAGTTTCTTTGTTAAGCTCCCTTTGTTAACTTCGAGACCCTGAACGAATACAAGGCCTCCATTCCATCGGGCTATACGCCTTACAAACAATTATCATCTTTATATGGCTAATTGAACGAAAGTACTGAAGTATTTTATTTATTTCCTGTTATGAAATTAAGGCTATGCTTAGGTTACTATAGCTGTTAAAATACATTGATAAGTATGTTGCACGACTTCGTAAAACAAAATTAAAAAAATATATAACAGACATAAAAGTGTGAAATTTATTTTATCGTAATTGTAAGAAAAAATACACATTTCATTTATCAAAGTTAAAACGGAGATGTCCATAACAATTTTTTTTATAAATTTCAAGACTTTTTTCGTATTTTATTATTCTTATAATAGTCATAAATTCATAATTATTTTCTTTTTGTTCCAGAGAAAAGACATCGAATCGCAGAACACACATCTCAGCCAGCGGACCAGAAGACGAATAATAGCGCTCGCCATAGACTTGCCGCTGTTTATATGCTGTAAGTATATTATGTTATTACTTTATTACAAAGCGACCTATACAGGTATTTATTACTAAATATATAGAAACAAAACATAAAGCAAACGGTTAACAATCCACATATATTCCCGAAGTTAAATTAATTAATAATTGTCGTGTATCGTAGGTTTTGGAAACTATCAACTACGAAGGAATTTTCTGTTCATTGGTTTTTACTCCGAAACTTCGAAATATTTAGGTATTACGTTTAGTGTAGGTATGTCCTCTCTCGCCCTCTCTCATCCCCCATAGGAAGTCCACTGTTGTACATAGGCCTCTCCTATGGATAGCCACATAAACCTGTTGGAAACGGAGGAAAAATTTGCTTCCAGCGTGTATGTCCTAAAGCCACAAATAGATATTAAAAAACTTAATCCGCCTGTTGAAAAAAACTACCCAAATTGGTCACAATTCCAAAAACAAAAACCGAAAACACGTCGCATGTGTTAAAATTATTATTTTTTAAAAAACTGTCATTAGGCCAGGGAGATGTTTAAAAATAAACGTATATCGCCCGACGCCGTCACCCCTTCTGATCATTAAGTCTGCAACACTGAATAAGGTAAAAAAAAACGTAAAAAATACATTTTATGGGACACACATGCCGCATGTGGTAAGGGCAATCGCAGCGGCTTATTCTAAAAAATAAAAAGTTTTGGGTTTATCGATGAAAAAAATATTAATCGCTTATATGTGTTTTTAAGTCTATATTTATTTTTTATTTGAGTATATTGATAGGAAAATATATAACAGTGAAGGAAAACATAATTTGAAATGCACACCTTAACTATTAATAAAAAATCTATGGTATGGGAAGTTCACCAACCCGCACTAGGCCAGGGTGGTGGACTATCCGGCCTAACCCCTCTGTGTCGAACTCTCGATTGTAGAGGAGGTCCGTGCCCTGCAGTGGGATGTATATGGGCTGATACAGATACAGATATTGGAAGGGCTGGTAAGGTTAATTTTGTAAAATTAAATACACAAGTTGTAATGTAACACCGTATTATGGTAGAAAATATAAATATTACTTTATTATACAACAATGCGATCGCAAGTCCATTAAATTACATTCAAATTGTTAAATAAAAATTAACATTTCCATACAAATTTAACTAGAAAACAGTTTAGATAAAAAAATGTGTATTAGCTTGGCTGCAGACGCGATTTTCTTTAAGTGGTTTTAATTAATGTTATTACATCTCACCTCAGTAATTTATATGAATTATTAAGAAAATCTCCTGGTATGTATCCGATTGGTTATTAGAAGACCAATGTTTGTCATAACATAGTTTGTATTATGTTATATTACATAAGCACTTTATCCTTCCTAGTACTGAGTAAACAGATACCTAATTTTAAAGTTATTTTAAATATTGGTATTTGATATTACATCCTCAAAGCTTCTGTAAATGGTTTTAAATGTACAAACGGCGGCCTTATACACTAGGTAATTTCTTATAGGCAACCATGAAATGTATATATAAATATGAGAAAGAAAGCTGAAAGGGTATTTGATATTTAACCACCCAAAAACCACAACTATTATTTCTACGTACTTTCCAATACATTGTCATTATTGCAGGCAAATTACTAATCAATAAATACCCGCAACTTTCACAAACTAGTTTATTGTAAAGAACAATGCCTCTACTAATACCTAACTGAGATTGTTTAGGTAGGTTCGGTACATCGTCGCCAGTCACTGCGGTATTTACTAAGGAAAATTGTACTAAATCACGTAGTTCTACACGCAATATTCAGTTTACAAAAAGGGGACAATCAGGTTTGTTGTAAATTGTTGGTTATAGATGCCGTGACTGGACAATAACATCACATTTCGTTTTAAAAATCAGATCTTTCAGATAATAAACTTATATTTTAACTAAATGCCTTTTTTGTATAGGTATAGACGCAGAAAAAAAGGTTCTTCCACTAATAATTCAAAATAATTAAATTAAATAACATCGTCATTTCAATCAACAACTACTCAGAATGAAATCTCTAATCACAGATCGCCATAAGATTCCTTGTAATTTTGAACAAGCAAAGGCGCTAAAAACTTCAAGTCATTCTGTAAATCTTGACACGTATCAGATATAACGGGCAGTTCTTAATAGAAAAAAAAACGTAATGTAACTTTTCCAGTTCGCACTAATAGTTCAAAAACGTTACAAGTACTGACGACGGCACAATTACCCTAATTCCTTGCCACTTTAATCGCTAGATAATAGTTCCCATGCTTTGTCCGGCCACCTATTTACGGATAATCGATTTAACGGTCATTATCGATATGGTCTTATAATCGATTCTTGTTCGCGCCGTAGAATTTATAATTAACGCTTTAGTGGCGTAACGGCTCTTTACTTTTCGTGGACAGTTTAAATTGCCTGCTTAGAATTATGGCTAACTTGATTTGAATAAAATTATAACCTCGCGACCTCCGTCTAGCGCCATCTGTTGTCGAGTAGCAAAAACTTTTCTCGCATGCAATACATATTTCATATAATTTACTTAATTCTTTTGGCTAATATTAATACATAAGCATTAATATATTAAATACAGTAACTCTTAAATAATACCTAGAAACGATTAGCCTACAAATATTTCTGCACACAAATGCAAATATTTACATTCTTGCTTATAAAAAAATCCTTGCGCATTTTAAATTATTTTAAATTTAATAAAATATGAACCTATAAAAAATGCCTTATTAGATAAATACGCATTAGGCCAACGTAACAGTAATACGTAACCGTCGTTCATTGTAACCACCCGTAACCCATCTTATGTCCAGCAATAAACTATTTTACGTAAGGGTTTGTCTTAGAGTATGACAGACAGAAAACAATTGGGTGACTACTGCGGCATCCTCGTGCGCCTACACGTGAAAAACTGTTAATTTCGCGATCAATTTGTCCATAAGTCTCTTTTCTTGGGGGACTGAGTGGCGACGCGACTTATTACTTTATTGAGTCTTGTTATGTATAATCACGCTCAAGTTTTTAAAGGTGAGATAGAGGCTTATAGCATGTGTCACTTCAAAATAATTGAGCGAAAAAAACAATCTTTTATTACAGGTACAGATTTTGTTTATTTATTTAAACTAAAGTAGAACACGGAAAAATAAATACTTTAATTTTCGCTCATCCTTCCTTGATTTCTTCTTCATCTATTTGTGTGTCAATTTCAAAAGCCAGTCAGGAATCATGAGTCTTTGATAATGAATTGTGTGTTTTTCTAAACTCCGGTGGTAATTAAAGCGACAAAATTTTATTTTCGTAAGCAATTATTTACAAATAAATCGAGGTGACTAACAACCAGGGACGGTGTGAGAGAACAATCTTGGGTGTCTTTCCCCCCACCCTGTCGTAAATTGAAAATCCCCCAAATTATGCATTTACGAATTTTACAAATAATCAACACCTACCAATTAAACTTAAACTAGATGTATACCCAAATGCAGCATAAATATTATTCTAAAACTCGCCTTTAAATTACGTCAAAATCTAACTTGAACACACTAAAGTAAGAACGTTTCCTTCGTAATTGAACAGTTCATAAAGTGAACAAAACGAAACGCTTAAAAGGATGGTGCTTATTTAGTAACTTTCCATGACTCCCTGCGCAATATTATCTATTCCTGCGTCCCTCCCAGCTCGCAACGTCTAGAAATATCCGATAGGGTCTGAAGTGCCGAGCACGTGGACTTCAACGTGGCGGATGGATGCGATTATTTCATCTATCGAGTTATATCACTCAGAGCGTAACAGCTTAGAACCGTGTCGTGGGGCGACGGCCTAGGGATACCCCTCTTTCCCCCTTTATTTGAGCTGCTAGACTACCTGAGTACTTGGCTTGAGAGCTGCTAAACAGTATAATGGTTTTTGTACATGTGGCCAACGGCAAATAATAAATCAGTTTCTTTCTTTTATTTCTTTTCTTTCAATAGGAAGTAAAGTCTCCGAAAGTATTCAACCTTGAAAACAGTCATCTGTTTTATCTAGTATCTAATTATCATTAAAATGTTAAAAAACAATGAAATAACTTTTAAATTCTAGATACGAAGCGATAACACACAAGTGCCTGACCCTACTCTAAGATCAATCACAAGTATTAGAAACTACGAGAATTTTAGCTCTCAGCCATTTTCAGTTTTTCAGTGCGCAAATCTAATACGCAGTTTCTCATAAGCATATGCTTCTTTTGCTATTTAATATGACTGGCAGCCACACGATCAAGATACTGGTATTTTTTTAACTAATCTTAAATGTATACATAGTGGTTTCAAAAAATATATAAGTGCTACTAAACAATACATTCCTACCCGCGTATTCCCCAACACCAATTGATATTTTCGCGTTGCGTAATTCGCGTTTGGGCGACATTGACTTTGACCGTCACTGAGGGCGGATGTTCGCCGAATTCGCGACAAATTGCCAATGATACGCCGCGAGGCATCGTCCAGACCAATGTCAAAGTCATTTATAAATCCTGACTTTATATTGAAAATTATGTGGAAAAACTTGAAAAGAAAAACAATTTTCTACGTAGGTATAGGTTATATAGGTTTATTCTTACATAATCTTTTATGGGTGCTAACACAATTATATTTGGATCTTTGTTGTATTAATAAATAAATTTATTTAAGCCAATTATATTGTTGATTGACTTGGCCCTTAACTCTGTCTAGTATCTCTTCCGAGATCTCTAAAAGCTACTTGTATCCAAAGACTTCTTGTAACTATGTCGGGTTGTTATCACCGTACAAAACTATTGAAATATTAGGTTTTAAAACAATTAGATATTATTTTTAATTGTTTGAGAAAACATACGTAGCAAGTAGTCGATTTTCATAGACCTTTATATATGTTAAAGCGATACGACAACACATATGTAATATTTTTGTGAAAAAAATAATGAAGAATGACTGATTTATTAAAAAGACTAAAATCCGAAATACAATCCGAACGACTTACGACCTTGCAGAAACTAGTTTATCAGAGTTTAAACAACAAATTTAGATCATTTCCTGCCCCACGATAATTGTATGTCAACCAACCAAAAATCTAAAATGGACACGTTAGCGCCGCCTATTCTGAGACACGCTAAAGAAATTTCACAAAGAAATACCGCCCGTATTTGTTTAAATGAAAGATTTATAACAGAATATCTTAAGTGGACGAGTCAACATTAAAATTACGAAAGTAGGTTTATTTATATGTGTTCAAACTTACGCAGTGGACGAGAAATAAAACCGTACAATAGGAACGAGCGAGCTCTTGACACAAAGTAATATTTTATTTATTTATATAATATTTGCTACTATTATAAATGAAATTATAGGGGCCTTCTCTATTGACACATGTTTAAAAACGCTCATTATGCGTCCAAAAAAACGTTAAAGTTCTCGAGCAATATTCAAACAATCACGAAATAATTGTTACATAAAACTATTTGCTAAAATTTTCTCATGATTTCGCGCCATAATAAATAAATCTGACAGCTGATTTTTTTACTGATGCTGATTCAAAACTTGAAGAAACTCTTTGACCTCTTTGTTTCAGTGTCTGCCCTGATTGGTCTATTCGAATTTGGAATAATTCCGTCACACAAAGCTGGATTTTACTGCAACGACCCAGCACTCTCGTTTCCTTACGAAGGGGAGACAGTTACTACGCCGGTCATCGTGTCTACACTACTACTCCTGCCTCTTGCTGTGGTACGTATTTTTATTTCATAGTAGACTAGGCTGCATCTATGGTAGGTGAAGTCTGCCAAACTCCAATAATAGAATTTTGAGGACCTTTATTATACCTTATTGTAGAATTGCACTGGTTTTAGCAGATTAACATGTTTTGTACAAACAATACTCATTAGAAATATAAAAAATTCATACGAAATAATTTCCTTTATTGGTTTCCATCTGTTTGACTGAGATCTAACATTTATTGAGGCTTGCAGTTAATTATTAACATAAAAATCATGTAATTTTACAATAAAAAATCCAAAGAAATAGACCAGCGAAATCCTGATAGAAATTAAATATATCTTTAGCTCTTACTTCTTCTACAGCTCCTGATAACAGAAATAGCAGTAAGCGATGAACACTCCAGCTCGAGATACCTACAAGGAGCGAAACAAGCGGCCAGGTTCTACGGGATCTACTCGTATGGACTGATGATGAACCTGGGCACCGTGGAGGTGATGAAAGGCATCGTTGGGAGCCCTCGCCCGGCGTTCTTCGACCTTTGCAAACCTGATACTGCGCTGACTTGTAATGGGTAAGTTTTTAACATAAAGGGTTTGGCGTATTCAATGAATGAGATCGTAGGCTTCTAATACTCCTTTCACTATTGCTTCTATCGTATAGATCATAGCGTGATGATATACCGGGTATATCAAGAATGCTATCGAAAACGAAGCCGGGTGGTAATTTTAGTGGCTAGAAACACAATGCAAATCAAAAATTTCGCAAAGATACGCGACAATTATTTTTTATGATTTTTTAAATATAATAGATTCATCAATCCATATGTTTTGGTAAAATATTTATTTAAACTCTTTTATACCTTAAAGTATTTATAAATAAAAGGATATACTCTATTATTTTAGGAAAAAATGTATTTACCACCCAAAAATGGTGATAGGAAAAAATATCAAAAAAAATTTACGCTTTTTTTGCAACATTTTCTGTTGCATTGTGTCTGAAGTCGCTTAAACTACCACCCGGCTTCGTTTTCGGTAGCACTCATGATATACCACGTATAAAAATATTTTTTCAATTCGAACTCTTCAGGTTTATATATTATTATAGATTAAAAGATGTATTGATATTCATTTTAATTTCAGGAGTGAGTTTGTAAGTACGTTTGAGTGCACATCGACAGAATACTCGTGGTGGAACAGAATGGACTCGTACCGGAGCTTCCCGTCGGGACATGCTTCATTGTCCGTTTACTGCGGACTCTATATTGCGGTAAGATATCTTTCAAAAATAATAATTTAAAACCCAAGCGTCACATAAATAGTCCTGAGGGGTTATCTATGATCCAAAACGACTGACGAACTTCGTACGTAAAACTCCACAAAATGTTCGAATCCTCTAACGTATGTCGCAACCATAGACCGAGTTCGGAGATAATGATAATTGACCTGCAGAATAGTATTGATTTTAGACGTGGAAAACTAGTAACTTATTCGAATTTAGATAGAGTAACCCCTGACCTCACACTAAGATCGAGTCTTGTGTCGTGGGTATCAGGAACCACGAGAGACTTTTCGGTCAGACACACACTCAGATACAAAACAAATATTTGTCTCGGTGCGGGAATCGAACCCGCGGACTCTTGTTTCAGTTTGTTCAGTTCGTACTTCAGTTGTCAGCTTCTAAGCAACAATGTTATGGAAGCTGTCAAGACTGCTTTAGTCACAATACACATAATAATAATGAAATAACGTGATTAAGTATTACTCGGCCTGTCGTTTTGTCATATGGATTCAGCGCAAAATGTCTATTCAACCAAGTAACTCACAAACTAAATTGTACATACAATTTCATCAAACCTGCTTGCTACTTCGTATTTTCCTATGGAAAATAAATTTAATTAGTAAATTATACAAAGATCGTAAAAATTCCTTCCATACATAGTAATACACGTGGCTACTTAAGTTCTGTTAATTTATCTTAGTTTATTATTGTTTGTGAATACATAAAACCAATCACATACATTGAAAATGTAATCAATACTACTAAAATGTAAAGTGTCTACACATCGCGCATACGTATTACATTGAAAATAAATAAGTTTAATGTAGTAATTAGTATTAACATTACTAGCATAAGTAAGAAACACATAACAAACATTTAATATGTTAATTTAATAATAGCGCAGTTGAAAATAAACTGACTGTAAAACAAGAAACGGAGAGTTCGGTATACCTACTAGTCACACAAACCATGACAAAAAGACTTTGTGATCACTATATATTACAATGCCAAGCACTGTAAATACCCTGTTGTGTTCCGGTTTAAAGGAAATTGTAGTCGGAGTATGGACATATTGAGACTTAACATCATATGTCTTAGGATGGCGAGCGCAGTACAATGCCAAGCATTACTTTGTAATTCTTGTTGTTGTTTGATTTTGCTACTGTCCATGAGTCCTATCGCTTATCATCAAGCGAATGGCATGTACGTCCCGCCATTCATAGCATTAAAAATACAAGGTTTCGCTTCATCTCTTCATACAATCTCATAATTTCAAAGAATTTGTTTACTTATTTCCTATCAATTCTTCCAACAGTGGTACCTCCAAAACCGGGCATTCGACTGGGCCAAGCTGTCCATATTCGCGGTGCCTGTACTGCAACTTCTCAGCGTATCCTACTCCGTGATCTGCTCGCTGACCAGGGTCACGGACAGGAGACATCATTGGTGGGACGTTCTGGCTGGAACCGCTCTTGGATTCCTGACTTTGTTGTATGCGGTAAGAATCATTTTGGTGGTATAAATTCTTAGAGTGTTAGATTTAGTTCTAATGATGTTTTGGAGAGGCATAAGCCTTACAATAAACTAATAATAGACTATATAACTATAGTCTGCTATGAAGTGGTTATGATGGATTCTAAATAAACTGTTATAACAATAGCATATACATAGCAGTCTATGTAGTGACTATAATAGATTCTAAATTAGACCATGTAGGTGAAAAGCTTTTCGCTACCTAAAATAGCTTGGGAGATATAATATAGATATATAGAGAGAAGTCCATTATACTGAGCTATTTTATATAAACGAGTTTGATAATTATATATAAAGATAGCTATTCCAAGAGTATTTAAGATACTGCTATATTCCCTAAAAATATGAAATTCTTAAACAGCAGCAAAACTCTTTCACTATCAAACAATAGTACTACCTCAAACAACCCATAAAACTGCATATTAAATCAAAGTTTTCATCATTCCAGGTAATATTCTTAAGCAATCACTTCGAAGTGCCTAAAACAAGAGAGACCAGTGTTGCGAGAATGGATGAGAGTCAGCACACAGTGAGAACACTTCTGGAAGACGATCAAAGAAGATGATTACAACTTTGGTGATTTTAATCTAACAGACAAAAGAACGACCTAAGGTTGCAAAAATAAGTTAATGCAGGCTTCCAACAGGTCGATATGGAGATACTAGAAGGAGGCCTATTTTCAGTAGTGGACTTCCTGTAGCTAAATATATTGAGAGAGAGAGAGAGAGAGAGAGTGAAGATAAAGAAAGAGAGATGTTTTTGAGCTCACACTGACTTGACAATCCATTCAATAAAATATAAATAAAGACAGCATCCGTGGCGCAGTTGATTAGAGTCCGGCTGTGAAGGAGAGGCCGAAGGTTCTATACCCGAGATAAATGTTTATTTGTTTCGGGTCTGGGTACCAAAAAGTCTCTCGTAGTTACTGATACCCACAACACCAGACTCGGTCTTAGTGTGGGGTCAGGGGGGTTACTCTATGATCTGATACGAAATTCGCTAATGTGAGTAGATACTCCACATAATGTTGGAATCGTCTACCGTACGTCATAACCATAGAGTAAGTTCGGAGAAAATGGTAAGTATAATGGAGTATAGATTTTTAAAAGTGGAAATCTTATATCATACTTCGGACGTCGAACATTCGAACTTCATTTCACAGAGTAGCCCCCCTGGACTATGTATGTGACTGTTGAGTGTATTTATTATTATTATTTATTAAATAAAGAAAAACTGCTGTCAACCAGGACCAATATATGAATTTACGCCAAGCATTGAATTTTGGCGATATTTTTAAAAACATTGTTCTCTTGGAAGTCAAAATGAATCAGAACTAAAGTAAATAGAAGTTTGGATTTTTTTTTATTTCAAGTAAATAGGGTATTCAATAACATTTTTATATCTTACTACTTATCATATCTACATTTTGAAATATATTTATTGTAATAATAAAAAAATCCGTCCTTTAATTGGCATTTTGTGCTATGGACTATGGCCTAAGCCCCAAAATAAAGAGGCCTGAGTCCAGCTATTAGATATAATATTTATATTTGTATAATAATTGTATTATATTTCTTATAGACTTCTTAAAAGATTTTTTATAGAGGCATTTAAATGAAATGAAGCTTAAGTCCTCCTAAGATATATATTTTTAGTTTAATGTAGATATTTTAAATGACTCCCAACATTCCAATAGGCTCAATAAATTATGTAAAGGGTTTTGAATATTTATTTAAAAATAGAAACAAAATTATTGTTTTATATTAAGGTATTAAAATTGTGGTTAGTTTAACCTTGAAATAAAAGTAATAATGCTTATGTGAAAACATATATTATGTTATATTATACATATGTATATTAGAATAAATGTGTACAATGTTAAAATGTTTGGTGAAAATTGTATTTGTATATTTTTATAATGAAAAATAATGCATTTTACGTAAAATTCTATGAATTAGTATTATAAATACATTAGTATTATACAATATGATTTTATTTATATTAGTTTAAATAAATAGAAGTATACAAAAGCTGTAAATAAATTATGTGTTATGATTTAGTTTTTTTATTTATAATTGATGTGGATGTATTTGAAATACAATTATTTTTATTTAAAAATTAAAGCCGATTTGGGATAAAATCCGTATTAAATTGTTTTATTTCAATGTGAAGTTGATCTATTTGACCCCAAATTGTCCGTAAATTCAGTCAGCTCTTATATTCCGAAGTGAACAGACGTGTGACGCTCGCGTGTCGGTCAAAGCGAAACAATTTTTGTGATTGGTTATTTGTGTTTTTATCGATTCCTTGTCGCACCGGTAGTGTTCTTACCTGTATACTGTTTCCATTCGTTTATTTTATTTTGACAGTTCACGCCTATAAAGTACGACATTACAGTAGAACAATATTTTGAAATAAAAGTAGATACTTTCTTGACGGGTAACGCCCACTTAGAGTTGTGCCATTCGTAACGAATGACCACAGATAACAAAAACGATTTTGAATAGAATCAATCAATTGGAATCATTTGAAATAAAATTACATTAAAATGCTAATGAAAACAGTTAAACGTAATATAGTACCCAATATTAGGATCGAATGTATTTGCTGCAAATTAATTAATATGAATAAAGGTATACGTATTGAAGTGACTTTTAATAAGAGTTTAATTTAAAATAATTACAATGATTACAACGAAAATAAATGTTTAGTACCTACTTGTAATAAACAGTTAAACCATGTTGGAATTCATAGTACTTTAAGGATTAAATAATTAAAACAACTAAAAGGTAATTTGTTAATATTTTTATTTATAAACAATCGTCTGTTTCGTCGGAATCGGCGTCGTCGTCACTCGTATCCCGAGTAACACTAATTATTAATGAGTGCATGGGTAAGTTGTCAAATGCGACATCGCGATCCCAATCAGACATTATTTCTTTCTTCGTCTTATCTACGACACTCGCCCAGTTATGAGGCGTCACATTTTCACACGCATTTTTAAGCAACTCCAGCATTTTGTTTGCGGTGAAAGGAGGAGTTGTATTTATTCTCGCAGCATATCCTTTCACTTGCGCCCATATTAGCTCTATGGCATTATACTGGCAATGATATGGAGGAATTCTAAGGACGGTGTGCCCATGTTCTGCAGCCATTTCATCTATAACGTATCGTTTAGGCTGCTTCCTCATTTTTAATATTTTAAGTAACTCTACTTTTAATAGGGACTCGTCCACCTCCTCGCCATTGTTACGGAGCCAGTTTATTATTTCATTTTTTTTACTGGCTTGCGTTGGCATTTTGTTAATTTGCCGAGAGTGATAGGACGCATTATCTATAAATATTGTTGATGGCTGTTCGAGTGACAATAACATTTCCCGAAACCATTTTTCATATACTTCGGAATTCATTTCTTCGTGGTAATCCCCTGTTTTCTTTGATTTAAAAGCTAACATAGCATCTTGCACAAATCCTTTTGCGGTTCCTGCATGACAAATTATAATTCTTTCACCTTTTCCCATTGGCACTGCGGTCGAGGAGCTAGCAGTGTTGTCAGTCCAAGTTTTTGATACCGTGTGATTCACATTGAGCCAAGTTTCATCGGTGAAAACAACATTCGACCAGTCTTCTATTTTTTTAGCTTGTCTTAAAAATTCGCATCGATACAAAGCAACATCATTGCGTTCCATCAATATTTTTCTTTTGTCACATTTTTTGTATTGGAATCCAATCCTATTCAATACCTTCGCCAAAGAAGACTTTTGACCACGGAACAAGCCACTAGTTTTCAGAGATTGTACTAGGTTATGTAAAGTAGGAATCTCTTTTCTTTGGTAATAATCGTATATATGACGACGAATAGCATCACCATCAAAACTGTCAATTGCTGTCACTTTAAAGGACTGACGTTTTTTTCTTAGGTGTAGATGGCTTGTTTTGTTCCACCAAATGCCACTACTGCCGTAGCCTTCTTTAATTATTTTTGAAACTGTTGGAGCAGTAATACCTAATGCTGCTGAAACATGGTCTCTGATTTGAGTCACTGGTATAAGAGGTCCACCATTACGGCTTTCCCTTTCAAAGTACTCATGAAGTCGCAACACAAACTCCCTTGTTTGTCCTTTAAGCACCTTTCCTTTAGGCATTTTGAATGTGATGAAGGCAGGTACGATGTTCTCAATTCAACCAAATGTAGGAATTCACGGGTAAAACAATACGGAGGAATATAAATACTCAACTCGACGTATGAAAAATGTGAATTAAAATTCAGCGAACGGAAAACACTAGGACGGGCGCGGGCGTCTCGTTGTGAGTGACCACAAAATGGCGGCGCGCGTCACCTGTCTGCCCAGTGTTGCCGTTTCACAATTTGTTTTTAACAACATTACTATTGCCGACGGAAGTGATAAGAATATTAACTTAACATGAGTAAATGGTTTATTTTAATATAATTATTAAATCAAGTAACTTAAATATCCCTGAAGTTTTATAAAACAATGCATGGAGCAAAAAATAAAATATGTATTAAATCGATTAAAACTTGTTCAAAAATAAAATCGTTTGTTATAAAAAATTGATTCGATAACGCATCAGGCCATCACTATTTGATTCAGTACTCGATGTGTCAAAATAAAATAAACGAATGGAAACAGTATAGTTAACGCCCACTGGGAGGGACTAGAAAGGGATAACAGCTTGTGAGACAGTTCTTGCTTCGAACAGTGAAATAACAAGAAATTATTAAATTTTAAAAAATTGTTGCTGCTTCCGACTGGGTTTCGAACCGGCGGACATCGTGGTGGCTTTTGGAGTGGTGTGTCGATTTGCTTTAGGCCAAGGTGATATCTGGACGCAGTGTCGAAATAGCTTAATACATTGACCTGTACGCCTACTACATACGATCGCTTTCTATTTTTGTAGCTTTAACACTTACTAGTGTCACTCAAATTACGAACTATGCCTCGCACCTTGCGTTCGCCCCCACAGAATGTTCCATCAATGATACAAGAAACCCAATCTGAACCTGATCTCTCCGCTACTACAAATAATCCTGAACAAAGCATGCATGATTCATCACAGGTCACAACAAGACCTTCTAAACGATCACGTCGTGACGGCAATACGCTTGAGTCAGACAAATTTGACCAACTTAAGACCATGCTAGAATCGTGGAAAGCTGATCAAAACGCAATATTGAATAGACTAATGTCAGAAGTCATGGAGGTGAAACAGCAAAATCTTGATATTAAAAAGTCGAACGCGGAAATTGAAAAATCGATGGCATTCATAAACTCAAATTACGAGGACATGAAAACCCGCCTTGAAGTTCCTGAAAATAGATGTCGAGAATATGAAGAGCAATTATCCACTACTTCAAACCTTGGCAATAATCAAACTATTGCCAATCTTGAGGCAAAAATTGATACAATGGACCAACAAGCACGCCAATGCAACCTGGAGATCTGTAATCTACCTGATAAGAGGAATGAAAATCTGCTCTCGATCATTGAGCTACTTGGAAACGTTGTTAAGTACCCTGTGTCGCAAAGCGACATTATATCAATTCACAGAGTCCCGCATGCTCAACAACATAATACTACGCCTAAGAATGTCATAGTAAAATTTAAGTCACGAATTATCCGGGATAACTTGCTCAGTGCTTATAAGCGAATAAAAATGGTGAAGTCCGACCAGCTATCCATATCTGGCACTTCTGTTCCTGTGTATCTAAACGAACATCTTACACTCAAAAACAAGACATTGTTTCGCAAGTCTCGAGAAGTCGCGAAGAACAAAGGATATAAGTATGTATGGATCAAAAACGCAACGATTCTTGTACGTGAACGTGATGGTGGTCCAGTCCTCGTTATACGCTCGGTTGAGGATCTTAATAAAATTTCTAAACCAACTATTTCATCGTAAGAAATCTACACAATTTTGTTATTTTAATTTCGCTATAATATGGCATTCTTTTCTTATGATATTGATAACCTGTGCCATATACTTTGTCATAGTTAATTTTTCACCTTTGTATTGGCTTGTTGTTTTATTCCAGTTAATATTGCTTAAAATATTATTAATTTCAGATGTTGTTTACATAATATTTAGCGATGTCGTCCTATCTCGTAGTGTAATGTACATTATTTTCTATGTAATAACGGTAAACTGTGCGTGTGTAGTATTTTTATTACAAATTGTTTTAAAAATATTCAAATGTAGATTTGGTTACATGTTGGGTATCCGATATTATCAGAATACGATTGCTGTATCCTTGCGTTGTAGTAAAATGAGCAATGGCTTCTAAAAATATTGTATTTTACTACCAAAATTGCAGAGGAATTCGCACAAAGCTACACACATTGTATATGAATATTCTGGCTTGTTCCTATGACGTTGTCATACTGACTGAAACTTGGCTTATACCGGATATTCAAGATAAAGAATTTATTGATGATCGCTATCTAGTCTTTAGGCGTGACCGCGACCGTGCTGCCACTAATAAGTGCGAAGGTGGAGGCGTATTGGTGGCTATACTACGTGAACTATGTCCAAGTATGATGTCATCTTTACATTATTGCTCCAATATAATTGAACATATAATAGTCCAATTGCCAGCCTCCAGATCGGGTATGCGACACATCATATGCGCTGCCTACATCCCACCACGTACCCCTGAAGAGTCATATAATCAATATTTTAATATATTGGAAGATATCGCTAATGATTCCACGTGCGATTCCTTGTTCCTGGTTGGGGACTACAACATACCGGACATAGTGTGGACGGATCAGGTCGATCACGTGGTTCCACGTATTTCCACATCAGTGGGGCGGCTCTTCCTAAACTGTATGTCACATATGAACGGTGTGCAATATAATACGATTAAAAATCGACTAGGCAAAATTCTTGACATTTTCGTTTCCAACATAGATTGTCGAATTATATCCTGCAGCCCCTTGCTGCTCCCGGATAGTCACCATCCCCCATTTTGCATTACTGCCTGCCTTAAAACGAATTTCACAGCATTGATTAGACGTCATGTCTTTAAACACAATTACAATAAAGCTGATTTTAGGGCCATTACATCAGAGCTTACTGAAATCGACTGGACAAATTCACTTACACATCTACCTCCCGAAGAGGCTCTCGATACATTCTATGACAAATTGTATGGTATCGTTAAGTTACATACTCCACTTTCACGTATACGTAGTTCCAAATTTCCCATCTGGTTCTCGCCTTCTCTAAAGCATATTTACAGAAAGAAGGAAAGCACATGGATTAAATGGAAGAAATATAATAATACTTCTGATTACAACGACTTCTCTAGTTATCGTCAGCTCTTCCAACGAGAATGCTTAAAATGTTACCGTGATTACGTTAAAACGGTTGAGGACAGCATACCCAAAAACATTAAAACATTCTGGTCGTATATATCCAACAAAAAAAACAAGTCCAACTATCCTACGGAGATGTTTTTTAAAAGCGTATCCTCTAACAATCCTTCCACAATATGCAACCTATTCTCAGCATACTTTAGTTCTGTTTATGAGAATTCGTGTTACAACCCAAAGACATGGGAACCACCCGTTCATGATTTGAGTAATTTTTCACTTATTTCGGACATTTATCTGTCTAAACAGACTGTACTCAAAGGGTTAAGGGGTCAGCCGGTCCTGATGGTCTGCCACCTAAGCTTCTCATAATGACCGCAAATAGTATATCGACAGCCTTACATATTATATTTAACAAATGTCTACGCGAAGGGATCTTTCCTACGACGTGGAAAAGAGCTTTTATTACGCCCGTCTTTAAAGGAGGTGTGAAGGCCAATGTAGAAAACTATCGCCCCATTTCCATATTGTCTACTCTAGCTAAGCTGTTTGAACGCCTGGTACACAATGCTCTATATCCTCTGTTACATCAGCAGATTATTAGGGAACAACATGGTTTTGTAACTAAACGATCTACGATAACAAATCTTATGATTTTCACCAATTATCTCTTTGAAAATATGGATCGTAGGATACAAGTTGACACTGTGTATACGGATTTCAAGAAGGCCTTCGATAAGGTGGATTACACACTACTGTTACAGAAAATAGCCTATAACGGTATACGTGGTAACTTGCTCCGTTGGTTTGCTTCGTATATATATAACAGAACTCAGAAAGTTGTCATCAATGGATTTGAATCTGAATCAATTACCGCATCGTCGGGAGTCCCGCAGGGTTCCATATTGGGACCACTTCTTTTTGTATTATTCATTAATGATATTAAACATTGTTTCCTTAACTGTAGATTTCTAATGTACGCAGATGACTTAAAGATATTTAAAGATTGCAAAAACCTCAAAGATTGCCAATTATTGCAGGAGGACCTTAACAGACTATACACATATTGTCAAAATAATAAGCTATTCCTTAATATAGATAAATGCCATGCTATATCTTTCACAAAAAACATAAATAAAATTAACTTTAATTACTCCCTAGATAGTGCAGTCCTAAATAAGATGACTTTGGTAAGAGATTTAGGTGTATTATTAGATGCAAGGTTACACTTTGATGCGCATATGGAGTACATAACCAATAAAGCTTTCAGTTAGTATGGCTTCGTCATGAGATCTACATCCGAGTTTGTGCGACCTCACACTTATATTCTTCTATATAGAACCTTAATTCGATCCCAACTTGAATATGCAGTGCAGATATGGAACCCTTTCTATAAGAAATACAGCAATCAGCTTGAGATCGTTCAAAAGAAGTTCTTACGTGCCATGAATTACAGATGTCACAACCCAAAAGCTTCCTATACTCAATTATTAGAGCGTTACAATATTTTAAGCCTAGAGTCGAGACGCTTGCTTCTTGACGTCATGATGCTGCGCAATCTATGTAACAACATATACGATTGTATAGATCTCACTGATAAAATATGTTATCGGGTACCCAGAACAGTAATAAGACGTGGGGTGCGTCTGCCTCAGTTGTTCCACATTGCTCCATGTAGGAGTAACGCTGGTGCGCGGGTACCACTCCGACGTCTTTTGGATACTTATAATGTGCATTTCATTGATATTGATATCTTCTACTTAAGTTGTCTGAAGCGACGTTATAATAGTTAGTAGTAGTCTTTCTGTTTGCAAAATTACAATACCACATTATGTCAATCCGTGGACAATGGTGTGGGTTACATGTGTTTCATAACTTCTTAGATTAAGACTAGTTCTAATAAGATATGTACATGTAACTGTTTGTTGTCCCAATAAATAAATAAAATAAAAAAAAAGACAGTAAACAAGTTAAAATAAAACACAAGTGAAATTTCTTATTTTGATACTTGTATACCCATTTCGTGTTTTTTAAAGGATTTGTATCCTCTGCTGAGATCGGGTCTCTTCTACAATCGAGATTTAGATTATCAGGACTTGGCCGTACTTGAGCACCCTAGTCCATTGCGGGTTAGCGGACTTCACATACCAAAGGAATTCTTGCAAACCAATTGTACAGATGTATGCATTTCCTAACAATATTTTAATAATTATAATATAATTATCTAATAATAAATAAATTATTAGTGATAAAATTGTATATTCAGTAACTATAAGGTTTTCAATTGTTAAAAGAGGGATTGGAGGCGTGTTTTACGCTACATTCATAACAAAAATACACTTATTTACACATATATTTTTTATTAATTGAGTGTAATATTATACAATGAACAATTTTATAACGTAAATTATATTTTTATTCCCTTACAATGAAGGATTGAGGTAAATCCATGTAAACAAGAAGATATTAATAATTTCGGAGAATTGTGGTCATAATCATGCGACGGTAATTATGTTTTACCGTGTAACTTGCGTCAATTGAATAAGTTCATATTTATACGTATTTATTAATAAAACATTTGAAATCAATCTACTCATTTACTTATACCTAGTCAGGTCATACATTCTGTCACATGTTTAATATAAAATAATTGAAACAAGTTTATTCATTATGTAACCATTTATATACTGTTACAACCTTAAATTATATAACTAGCATATATTTATATCTGGCAGTCTAACTTTTCAAATGCAATGGATGTATTCTTTTTTTATTTTAATTCTGATTGATGTAAAAACGGAGGAGGGTTATTTTGTATTATTTGAGAATTGTATTTCTGTTTTAAAACGAACTTGTAATAGTATTTCCATATAAATATAATAATATATATAATAAAGAAGTGTTTCAGTTTTTCCGAAGTGGGACCGCAACGCCCACGATCATCCGGAGAACCAAGGTAACGTTTGTTTTTGTGATTTCTGTTTATGAGGAACTATTTAGTTTAGGGAATGTGAAAATCGCATGTAAAAACCGTAAAAAAACTGCCTTTGGGTATTTTGTCAATTGGAATGTTAATCGGTGAAATAGGAAGTAGTCGTAATTAAATAGCATTAATTGAAAATATATAGATAGTCAATGTGGCCGCATGATCTTTTCGTATTGAAATGTTTCGTTATAAAATATGTTATTTATCTTCTCTAAATAAAAAAATAATATTAATTCTGGTACGAGTTCCAGATGAACGGAATGGAGAAAGACGAATTTCGTCGACGGCGAGAAACTCCATCCAGATTTTCTGCTCAACCAGAGACGAGAGGTGTTCTGGTTAATGAGGATGTGCGCCGCAGCCGAAGTCGTAATAGGTGTAGTAGTTTGCGAGGCAGTATGTATTATATGCGAAGTAGGAGTCGTAGCCCGCGGAGTGACCAGCCCAGAAGTAGGCCTTCAAGCCCTAGACACGCGCGGCAGAGCAGAGATCATCACGAGCAGACTTCTAATCACGGACATTCAAAGGACAGGGAAGATCTGTATCAACGACTACGCCTATTGGAGCAGGAGTTATATAAGCAGAAGAAACGAAATGAGCATGGTAGTACGACGACCAACGAAAAACACTTGCAGTCCCAGATGCAAGAAATACCCAATCGTAAAAGTGGGACCCGAAGTCCGGAACCTAAGAAATCAAGGTACTCTGATCGTTCTGATATTTTTGAAGAGTTTGTTAAAATGTTACGGAGTAGGGACTGTGAACCGTCGCTCTCGTCTTCTTTAAACAATGTTATCCCAGAGTTTGATCCATTAGTAAAAGAACAAACTATTGATGTTTGGTTAAATAAAGTAGATGAGTGTGCAGACATTTACAAATGGACCGATAAGCAGACAGTTCACTATGCCTTACCAAAGTTGATAGGACATGCTAAAACTTGGTACCAGGGCTTGCCCTCTATTAAATATTCCTGGGTAGAATGGAAAAAGTTATTAAGCGAATCCTTTCCTTCGATTGAAAATTATGCGGAACTATTGACCGAGATGCTTAACAAGAGGGCACGTTCTGATGAATCGCTTGAATTATACTATTTTTCAAAAATTAATTTGCTTAACCGGTGCAAAATTTTTGGGAAAAAGGCGGTCGATTGCATTATATTTGGGATAGAGGATAAGGGTGTTCGGTTAAGTGCACAAGCCGGGAAGTTTGATAAGCCTGAGGAAACGTTAGAATTCTTTAAAACTGTTAAAAATAACCAACCACGGCATAATTATGAATTCAGGAGGAGTATTCAGTCAAAGGATACTCGTTTTTCAAACACCATTGTGCCCACCTCTAACGTATCTCAGAGGCTTAGTGGAATGATTAGGAATCGCCCAAAAACATCTGTGACCTGTTTTAATTGTAACGACCCAGGTCATATGAGCTGGCAATGTCGCAAACCTGTGAGTAAATGTACAAATTGTAATTTTTTAGGGCATAATTCAAGTAGTTGTCCGAAAAAGAGTGTTCTTAATAGTAATATTCAGTCTAGTAATGTTCAAAATGCATTCAAAATGTATTGGAAGTATTTTTTGATCGCGATGGTGAGGATAAGTATAATATTAGTATTAAAATAAATGGTATATATACTCGATGTCAGATAGACTTGGGGAGTCAAGTGACACTGATTCGTAAGGTTGACGCTTGTAAGCTGCAAATTGAATGGGAATCGGTACAAGGACCAATATTGCGAGGGTTAGGTAACGTTCCTTACCTACCTATTGGCAAAGCATTTGTAAGTATTGAGGTACAAGACGTCAGAGAGGAACAAGTAGAAGTACTTATCGTGGATGATTCGCTTATTAATGTACCAGTTTTACTCGGACATAGTTTTACAGAACGTCCTGGGTTAAGAATTATTAAAACCGCATCAAACTTATTTTTTGAAAAAGTTGAATTAACAAGAGTGGTTAAATTAATTTTGTGTACTGTCGAAGACGTTAAGATTGATATGGGTGAACTGAAAGCAATAGCAGTCAGCTCCGACGTTAGTTACAGTGGCAATATCTATGTTAGTGGGTCGATTAGGGGAAAACCAGGATTAGAATATTATTTGTTACCAGGCGAATATCAAATGCATAATGGGGTAGCTCGGGTGCTTATTCAGAATATTGGGTTGCAAGGGCTTTGTTTCAAACGGAAATCTCTTATTTCTAGGGCGAATATTGTTTCTCAAAATAGCAGTTTAGAAGTTTTAAATATAAGTCAATCAATTGAGAATAGTACTCAAGCTGTTGACATAAGTTATGGAAAACAGCTTAGCATTGTCGAGAGACGTTTATGCCAAGAACTCTTATCAAAATATAATGCTTGTTTTAGCACTGGTTTACATGATTTGGGTTTTACCAACGTTACAGAGATGGAAATTCATCTTTTAGACTCGACTCCAGTTGTGTACAGACCATATAGGCTGTCTCACTCGGAACGAGAATATGTTCAGAAAATGGTGGACGAAATGCTGAAACATGGTATAGTGCGCGAATCTAGTTCCCCGTACGCAAGCCCTATAGTGCTTGTACAGAAGAAATCTGGTGAGAAGCGTCTGTGCGTAGATTATCGTGCTCTGAATAAACGGACGAAACGCGATCACTACCCTCTTCCACGTATAGAAGATCTTCTAGATCAACTTTATGGACACTCTTTGTTTACAACATTGGACCTAGCTTCTGGCTATCACCAAATACCCATAGCTGAGGTCTCCAAGGAAAAGACCGCATTTGTAACGCCTGATGGGCAATACGAGTATAATCGTATGCCCTTTGGTCTGGCAAATGCACCTGCGGTTTTCCAAAGAGTCATTCACAAAATTCTTAGTAAAGCCAAAGTCCCGTACATAACCATCTACATGGACGATATTTTAATTCCAGCAAAGAATTTTGATGAGGGATTAAAACGTCTCGAAGAAGTTCTAGGGTTATTACTGGAAGCTGGTCTGACACTAAAATGGAAAAGTGTCGTTTTTTCCTAGAAAACGTGGTATTTCTTGGGTATGAAATTGACAATACAGGTATCCGTCCTGGGGACCAAAAAGTTCAGGCCGTTTCAGAGTTTCCTATACCACGAAATCAAAATGATGTTAGGAGGTTCCTAGGACTAGCTGGATTTTTCCGACGATTTGTGAAAAACTTTGCTGTTATAGCCAGACCTCTAACTGAATTACTTAAGAAGGATTCCGTTTGGAAATGGATTGAACTGCAACAAAATTCTTTTGACACATTAAAGGGGGCATTAATAAAACGACCTGTTCTTGCTTTATACGATCACTGCGCAGAGACACAATTACATACCGATGCGAGTAAGTTTGGTTTGGGTGGAATTTTATTGCAGAGGCATGGATCAGATCCGTGGAGACCGGTATCTTACTACAGTCGTCAAACCAACCCTGATGAGCAAAAACTTAGTTCGTTTGAGTTGGAGACGCTTGCAGTGGTCGCTGCACTCAATAAATTTCGCACGTACCTATTAGGAATAAAATTTACTGTAGTGACTGATTGCAATGCCCTGAGATCCACCTTCACAAAACGGGATTTGATTCCTCGGATATCGCGATGGTGGATCCAATTTTTAGAGTATGACTGCGATATTGAATATCGTCCGGGCGAGAAAATGGGTCATGTAGATGCGTTGAGTAGGGGAGCTGTTGTTGAGATGCAGGATTCAACGCATGTGTTGGATGTATTAACTGTTAAAGTAGATGATTGGATAGTTACGGTGCAATCAGTAGATGAAGAAATTAAGCGAATTAAGGACATTTTACAGGACCCCGAAACTCCTAAAATTGCTGGTATTCATAAAGAATATAAAGTAAAAAATGGACGTGTGTTTCGTGTGACTGAGAATGAAGAGTTGAGATGGTTGGTGCCAAAAGGGGTTCGTTGGCAAGTTCTAAAAGCTAATCATGATGATGTGGGTCATTTCGGTTTTGAAAAAACCTTAAAGCGTATTAAATCCTTATTCTGGTTTCCGAAGATGCGAAAATTTATAAAAAGTATGTTATGGCGTGCTTAGAATGTGCACACCATAAAATTCCATCAGGACCAAAAGAAGGAACATTACATCCAATTCCAAAAGTGGATGTTCCATTGCATACACTACATGCTGACCATCTCGGCCCATTTCCAAAAAGCAAGCATGGTAATACTTATGTACTAGCTATCATAGATGCTTTTACGAAGTATGTGTACCTTGCAGCAGTGCGGAGTACCAAATCTAAAGCAAGTATAAAAGTATTTAAAACTTACTGTAGTTTATTTGGTTCCCCAAGACGCCTCATAACAGATCGGGGAACAAGTTTCACCAGCAACACATTCAAGACTTTTATACAATCCCTTGGTATTAAACATATTCTTAACGCGGTTGCGACTCCGCGTGCCAATGGCCAGGTGGAACGTTGCAATCGTACGATTTTAGCTTCGTTAGGAAGTATGACCCATGGGAAAGCTGAGGATACTTGGGATATTTACTTACCTGATGTACAGTTAGGTATAAATACCGCGGTACATGACATTACAAAGAAAACACCCACTGAAATGTTATTTGGCCGCAAGGTAGGAAATCCATCGGATCGAATTCTAAACAATGTAGTTGATGAAATTGATGAATGTGCGCAGATTGATAACATTGAAGATATTAGGGCTGAGGCAACTAAAAGAATGGAAAAAAAATCAGGAACAGATAAAAACACGGTTTGACAAACGCCGTAGAACAGCTACAAAATATAAAATAGGGGATCTGGTTAGGGTGGTTAGGAATGTAGTAGGAGGGTCAGGAAAATCAAAAAAATTGGAATCAAAGTGCCAGGGGCCATATCGAATAAAAAGCATACTTCCTAGGGATCGATATCTCATAGTTGATACACCACTCACTCGGAAGGGCAAACCGTACGAAAATATTGTTGCTGTGGATAAAATTTACCCATGGATGAATTTTGATGCTCCCACTTGTTCCTCAAGTGATGGAAGTGATTCTGATTAACTTTGCAGATTAATTTATGTATGAAGTCAGGTTTACGATGCAACTACATACACGTATAGATTATTCTTTTATTATTATAATAACGTAGACTTAAGATACACATAGAAGAGCATTTATTTGTTTTAATTCAAAATAAGTTTTTAACTAGTCTTGTGTTATGTTTTGTTAATCAGACAAGTGGTACAATTTAATAAAACATAAAATATGAATGGAGTACTGAATTATAAACAATTTGATCAAAATATTCTTAATAATATAGTAACCAACGGTCGAAATTTACATACATGCATTGTTAACACTAATTGATTATAAGACAGATTGTTTTTTTTTATTTGTTGTAATTGATACTGTCTGCACAACACAGAGTTCGAGCAGATGTGAGCCGAGCATGAGTGTTGTGCGTGACTAACCATATTAAGTTGGTAGTGAAAGAATAGAAGTAGCTACCAACTTCTTGAGTTTCAGTGATGTTGAGTGATAATTTTATGTTATTTTAGTCAAGTTGGTAGTGAAAGAATAGAAGTAGCTATCAACTTGTTGAGTTCCAGTGATGTTGAGTGATAATTTTATGTTATTTTAGTCGAGTTGATAGTGAAAGAATAGAAGTAGCTATCAACTTGTTGAGTTCCAGTGATATTTAGCGATAATTCAATGTTATTTTAAGCAAGATGGCAGTGAAAGAATAGAAGTAGCTCCTCTTGCATATTTGAAATATAAATATGTATCTGCTTATAGAGTGACAATGATTTGTGATAAAATAAGAATTAAGTCTAAGCCTTTACTAAAACTTTAAACGAGAGGACTCGTTATTGTGACGGATGGCCGACTGTTACAACCTTAAATTATATAACTAGCATATATTTATATCTGGCAGTCTAACTTTTCAAATGCAATGGATGTATTCTTTTTTTATTTTAATTCTGATTGATGTAAAAACGGAGGAGGGTTATTTTGTATTATTTGAGAATTGTATTTCTGTTTTAAAACGAACTTGTAATAGTATTTCCATATAAATATAATAATATATATAATAAAGAAGTGTTTCAATACCAAAATTAACTTAACAAAACATAGATTCTTATGACACTAAAGTTTATTCAAAATGACCTCCGTGATTTTGAATACAGGCCTTCAATCTGCGCGGCCAGTTGTCTATCGCAGCACGAACGAGGTCCGTGTCAATATCGGCGGCTGCCTTAATCAAGGATGTCTTGAGTGACTCCAAATTGGGATGAGGCTTTGAGCACGCCTTTTCCTCCAAGTGTTGCCATATCTTGTAATCTAACGGATTCAATTCTGGACTGGAGGAGGGCCAGTCTTCGTGCCGGATGAAGTCGATTTCACGCGCCGCCAGCCAGTCTTGTGTGCTCTTCGCCCTATGAGCTGGCGCCGAATCTTGTTGGAATACCCAGTGCCTGTTATTGAACATGGTATGAGAAACAGGTTCCACAAGGTTCGTCAGGACTGTATTTTGATACACAACTGCATTCGTTTTTACACCTTTCTCACAAAAATGTACCTCTGTTAAGCCCCAATAAGAAACTCCCAACCATACCATGAGCGAGGATGGAAAATGACCTCGTTGGACACGTGGAATACGGTTGCTCGCTTCTTCACTACTGTGTGCGTACACCTTATCATTTTGTTTGTTGTAGCTCTCTTCTATGGTAAATTTTTTTTCATCTGAATAAAGAATTTCCCGATATTTTTTTCCCGCGTACCGCTTTAACAAAGCGCGGCATCTCTTCAGTCTCAAGTCCATTAGACGAGCATTCAAACGATGTCCTGTTTTTCTTCGATTAGCCCGAAGCCCTAAGTCTTCATTTAACACCCTTTTCACCGTGGTTCTGCTTAACCCCATCTGAAGGGCCAACAGTTTCTGCTTACGTTTGGGATTTCTTTGAATTCGCGCCTTCACAGGCTTTTATCACTGCTGGAGTCCTAACAGACCGAGGGAGACCACTTCTTGACCTGTCATCTACACTAGAGTCTTCATTGTATCGTTTGATGGTACGATAAACGAATCTTTTGGTTATATTCAAATTTTTCAGTATGTCAAAAATTTGAATTGGCGCGTAACCGCAACGATGCAACGCAATAACTGCAACACGGTCTTCTTTAAGTGCCCACTCCATATTTAAAAATGAGTAAAATTCTAAAAAGTATACATTTTTATTTCCATGAACAATTCGGAATTCGAATTCAATAAACTTTTTTATGGCCAGCATTCTAAAAGAAAAGTTTTTACTGTGTGACAATACTTATGACCTAACTGTGTATGTATACATATAGTTTGAAGGACATTGTAGCCAGAGTAAGAACTGGACATATTGAGACTCATTATCATAATGTCTCGTGAGTTGAGCGCAGTAGAATTCCTAGCATAGCTTTGTAATTCAAGGTGTTGTTTGGTTTTGCAAGTGTTCATGAGCAGTCGTATCGCTTATCATCAGGCGAACGGCAAGCTCATCTCGCCATTGACAGCAAAAAAGTACAAACACCCAGACCCGAAACAAATATGTGTGTGCCCCACAAACATTTTTCTTGGTGCGGGGATTGAACCCGCGGCCTCTTGTTTCACAGCCGACGTTTAACTAGCTGCGCCACGGAGGCTGTCAAAGCAAAGTAATGTACATGACATTCGAACCAACGAGCATTGGTTTTGCAGTAATTTTGTATTCCAACTGAGTTATCTCACTCCGAACAACCTAACGTTTTCATGTATATTGTAATATAGAAATCAGTAAAACCCAAAAAGACACGACCATAATTCATTACTTGGTAATAAGCAAGACTTTCATTTCACATTAGAACTAGTTAACAGAGTTAATTATTGCCAATAATTAGCTTTCTATATTGTAATAAACGCGTAATTGCGATAATATTGACGGCTCATCAAACGATATGAACATTTGTGGGGCGATAAACTTCGACACAGTACCGTCCTGCCCTTAATTTGTGGCAGATAAAGGGCTATTTAGGCGCAGTACGTCGTAATGAACTTTATATTTAAAATATATTGAAATTACTGGTAGGTCTCTCATATGTGAGAGGACGCCTGGGTAGGTACTACCACAATGTCTATTCCCACCAAACAGTAGGTTAATGCTCTGTTGAATTTCGATTAGAAGGACATTGTAGTCAGAGTAATTACAGGAAATATTGAGAGTTATGTTAAAGAGTCGAAAAAACCGATTGGTGAAAATAGGCTACTTAAGGCACAGTTTGCGAGCTTTTATTTTATTTAGTCTATCACAAAATTTCATCTATCGTAAGCGCATGTTAAAACCCAAACGAGTTTTGAACCGCTTTGTATTTTACCAAATAAGTTCACCCGTTTTGGCATATTAACTCAAAAACGGCAGACACGTTAAGGTTTTAAAATAATATCAATTTACTAAAATACATTCGAAGAAGAAAAACAGAGAGCAGTCCAAAAAATATAATTGCCGAACACACAAATATTTATACCAATATTGGAATCGTTTTTCACGAAACAAAAAAATTTATGGCTGGCTCTCATCGCTGGAATTTAACTTATAAGGCAACTCGTGAAGGCGTGAAGACACAAACGAATAATAAATGATGGTATACTATTCCGGCACAACGCGCGGGGAAGGGAAAACTATCCATAAATCATAATAAACGAGTGGGGGCTTGTCAAAAGAACCCATTCAATACACTCTGGTGTTGCTAATGCAAGGAACGTTTCAGGCGAATATGCATTTTGTGGATTAAAAGGGGGAATATAGCACCACAATGAAATATTTTCCTTTCGTCGCAAAGATAGGCACTCAAACATTTACTAAGCGGGTAATTATTTCAATTAGACGTTCAATGGAGCTTAGTGGTAATAGAAAAATGGACATTGGTCAGGCTGAACGAATAAATAAATACAACTAATAGTTTCTCATACATTCCTGAATCTATATTATTATGAAAAATATCTGTATTGGCATTATCAGAAAAACAAGAATACTTTGCTCAAACATCTTCTACCTCTTACATATGAGTACTCACTATTCTCAAACCCCAAACAAATACTTTAGATCACATCAACATTTGTCTTATTACGGAAACTGAACCCACAGCGCGGCGTGGCCTCGTTTTACAGTAAACGGCACATTTTTAATTTGTAATAAATTTACATTAGTAATAATGCAAAATTAAAACTTTGCAGTGCTTTTTTACAGTAACAATTTACCCAAATATTTCCCAACCATTTCTATTCATTATAATTAGCCCGGAATCAGAAAGTGTCCGATATGGCGATAGGCTCACCCCTATCACATCGTGAGACGGAACATACAAAATAAAGTTTGTTTCCAGGCACCTCCGCCTACCCCTTCTGAAAAAAACGCGTGAGTTTATGTATGTATGTTATTTCCCGCCCAATATGGTTCAATTTTTGCATATAAGTCCCACATCGCATGTCGACTGTTGCATTTGCTAATTATTGTGCAATTTTATCAGTTATCGAGGGAAACCCTAGGTGAGTCAGTTCACGGTAGGGTGACTTGCAATTACTTGCACACCTCAATGGCTGGACTCGGCCGTTTTTAACGTTTTTACCGGCTGACACGAAACTTTAATTATGGGACACGTTGCTTGCAAAGCGTGTGTAGTTTGATAAAATGTATTTGTAACGTCGGGTAAATGTAAAAAAAAATACACCTAAAACCATAAAATCAAGTCTTGTGTCGTGGGTATCAGGAACAACGAGAGACATTTCGGACTCACAATTATCCAGACCCGAAACAATTCCTAGTGGTTCACACAAATATTCGCTTCGGTGTGGGGATCGAACCCGCAGCGTCTTGTTTCACAGACGGCGTCTAACCTACTGCGCCACGGAGGCTGCCAGAATTAATGTAGGACAGAGATAAAAATAACCATAAATTGATATTAAATTAAAATGATATTAGTTTAGATGATCCATGAGCGTAATTTGTAAGTGGATAAACCAACTATTCTGTCAAAGAGAATATAAATCACTACGTTATATTGTTTTGATTTCTTTTTGGTTTTGGCAGTTTGGCATTCGTGACAATTACGGAAGTACTAAAGAGGATTCAAACAGTAACATGACAATAATTAAGAGCTTTAAAAAGCGTTAAATTCTGTCCTTAATTACAAAAACGTCGTGCTGAAATCATCCTACTATATTATTGAGTCAAACCGCCAAAATATATGCTTCAGGTCGTCGACCTCGATGACGTGGTATCTGCCAAAACAATCATATCGTGCTAATTAAAACGCATCATAAATCATACAGATCTGGATATACAGTTCAAAATAAACTTATTGTTCAATCACTATCTAGACTTTTAAATAATGTACTGTAAAGACCTGAATAACGTGAAATTGGGTGGTGGCCTGTTGGTAAACGGGCCAAATGCGGCTGCTAACATGCTCTCGGTGATTGCAGGTTCACATCCCAGGGCTCACCTCTGACTTTTCGAAGTCATGTGTGTATTGATAGTCAATCACCACGCACTATAACAGTGAAGGAAAACATTGTAACGAAACCTTGCTACTATAGCGACTTTGTAAGAATTTCTTTGGTATTTAAAGTCAACCAACCCGCACTAGGCTAGTGCAGCGTGGTGAACTAGATGGCCTAACCATTCTCAATCGTACTCTTGAAGAGTAGGCCCGTGTCCTGCAATGGGATGTATATGGGCTACAGACGTGAACTAGTAAGGAATGATTTTTTTACTCATACATTTTAAAATCGATTTATAAATTAATTACTTGATTCGGTGAATAACATAAAGGTATTAGTATACAGTATTTTAAATACCTAATTGTGTAATACTCTGACCGTTATTATCCCATTTGAAGTTATAGCCTATTTCATTTTAATTTAAAAATAACTAATTTACATACATTCATTTCTTGCATGATTGTTTCAAACATTAGAACCATTTACAATATGTGTTCTACAGCTGTGAATCCAATTTTCTCATTCCAACAATAATAGTAACTGTGTGCTGTCTCTTAAAATACAATATTTATTAATGGCAACACCGAAAATAGCGCGGCCTTAAAATATTACCGTAGACAGCGTCGACGGGTAACACAAGCGGCTAATGCTTAATGGTAGATCGCCCTGCCAACTGATTTATCGTATTTATAGCACCTGTATTATGTAAATACACCATTATGTTGACGAGGCTTAATTACATGTGTTGATATTGTATTTGTTCAGCTAAGTGTAGGCTAAGATAATTCATAGGATAGTTGTTTATGGACGTAAAATGTTTTGTGTAAGAAACAATATATTAAATCGTAAACAAAATCTTGAGCTACAAAAAGCCTACTGGTAATGATTTAGACCAGGGTTTCCTAACCTGGGGTCCGTGGACCCCTGGGGGTCCGCGGACCGTTCTCAGGGGGTCCGCAGACATCATAAAAATTAGGACAACAAAAAAAAACTTTTTATAAAAAAATTGATTTATGAACAAATCGCTTTTCTCAAGGTAATTTTGATCATTTTCCTACTCTCGTCATTTTTGCTATCAACTGGCGGGGCTATGTTGCAAAAGGAGACTCAGAAAGTAATCGTTGAGCACCTGCGAGCTTTGAAGTCTTCATTTCGAGATTATTTTCCACATTCAGACCGCGGTGACAATTGGTTTATGGACCCATTCCGTGTCAATGTTACAGACGTCATAGGCCTTACAACGGTTCAGGAAAATCGATTAATTAAAATAAGTTACGATTCGACACTAAAGAGAACATTCAAAGAATATGCATTAACAAATTTTTGGCAAATTTTTAAATATGATTAAGCAGAAGCAGTTGTCGCCTTTCCCCACAACAAAAAGCGAAAAGGGTTTTAAAATACAGAAATAGACTACAACTAGAAGCAAATTTAAGGCTCCAACTGAGCAACAATGACCCAAATATTACAACTTTGACCGCAAAACGGCAACATCAACCATCGCATTTTTACAATAATTTACTTACATACATAAACTCACGCCTTTTTCCTAGAAGGGGTAGGCAGATGTGCCACAGGTACACCCACATTTCACCTTGAATGTTCTGTCCCACGATGTGATAGGTGCCGACCCTATCACCATATCGGGCACAACACTCTGGGTCTGGGCTGATAATGAATAGAAAAATCCAATATCACTTTGCCCAACCCGGGATTTTAACCCGAGACCTCAGCTTTGTAACCGTACCCTAGTACAACTACGCCACCGAGGCAGTCAAAAAAATAAAAAAAAATTAAATATTTTATGTAAGTAATATATCCATGGAATTGTTTTGCAAATAAAAGTTTTTTTTTTCCTATTATTTATAGGGGTCCGCTAATCATAATAAAGTGGCGCTAGGGGTCCGCACTAGAAAAAGGTTGGGAAACCCTGATTTAGACAGTCACATGTTGTTAACAACATTTTTCATTGGAAATTAATCTAATAGCACCTATGCTAACAGGATTTCTGTCGTTAAAACCATAGACAAAAAGCCCGAATCAATTAATTACTTATACGCAGAACTACCAATGAAAGCTTTTCACAATGTGAAAGCAACAAAACAAAGATTCAATCTATACTATTTATTTTCAATCTTGTAACTCTATGTTTATTTTGATTTCTTTACATTCCTTTATGAGGCATATATATTTTGAACCCCTGAAATCTCTTTTCTATACATTACGCTGTCATCTAAATTGACAGGCACATTACAATTGATTTGAGAATAGAGGCACCTTGCGATAGGGCCGTGTAAATTAGCATTGTAATAGGGCCATTTCAGAGTAAGTTCGGCGGTGGGACCCTTTTGTTGGGTCAGGGCTCACTAACGAGATTATCCTGTCTTGCTTAACACACAATGTTACGTGGGAAAAAAACTGAAGAGTAGCTCTTGTTATGAAACTAGAGAAATTGAGATCCTCGTTTGATATACTAAGGGATATTAAAATGAATTACTAGGATAAGGAAGAGTATTTTTAAAACTAAGTTTAAATTGGTGTCGTGGTCACGCAAACACTACACTAAACTTAGAATTCTCAACTTAGGATAGAAGCAGAGGTTCGGCCACCTGTCTTTCTCTACTTATTTCTCCAAGGAAACAGAGAAGTATTATATATTTAGCCCTGTAATATCGAAAAATAGATAGTATTGATGGGGATTTAGATCTCCATCAACCGCCCGAACAAGCTGGCTTTCGCCGTGGTTTTTCAACCACTGATCACCTCCATACTGTTAATCAAGTTATTGAAAAATACCTAGAATATCGAAAGCCTCTGTATTTAGCCTTTGTCGACTATGCAAACGCTTTCGATACCATTAAACACACTGCAGTTTTTTTCCTCTTTGACAAAGCAAAATATAAATCAGACCTATATCGATCTTCTTAAAACCATCTATTGCAATAGCACAGCTGATGTTAGGCTCCATTTCTCCGGCCCAGCCTTTAAAATTTGTAAATGCGTGAAGCAGGGCGACCCATTATCGCCAAAATTGTCCACGAGCACATTGCAGGAAATTTTTAAGTCCTTAGCAGAACTTTGGGTAGAGCGCGGTATCGTCCTCGATGGCCAGAGGCTCTCTAACCTTCGATTCGCGGACGATATTGTCCTTTTTGCTTCTTCGGCCGAAGAACTCCAATACATGCTCGATGACCTGAGCAGGGCGAGCCTTGAGGTTGGACTAATGATGAACCGGTCAAAGACTAAGGTCATGACCAATAACACAACACCGAGGATTGTGGTGGATGGAGTCGAGATACAGTATGTCGACGAGTATATATATTTGGGCCAGATAGTCTCTTTCGACAACAGGCTAGACCGAGAAATCCAGCGTCGAATAGATAACGCCTGGAAGAGCTACTGGTCATTAAAGAAATTTCTCAAGGGTAATCTTCCTATTTCCCTAAGGCCCGGCGCCCATTATCGGCATCGGCAAGGAAAAGGATCCTTCGGCATCCTACATGCAAGCGCACACTATCGGCAATTATGCTTTGGCATGCTGCAAAGTTCTTAGGGATGACGAGGCGTCCTTAAGGATGCCGCACCGTCCTGTAGCTTGCCGAAGCGTCTCAATATCGTATTTCTCATCATAACAGTCTCAGAGTTGTTACAAGCTAGTTGTCTGAATTGTATTGTTAGTGTTAAGGTTTGGTACCACCGATCTCAAGGGGGCAGCACTTTCCATACATGCGAATTTTACTATAGAGTTTCCACTCTTCTCCGTTATTCTTACTTTACTCTTTGGTGTTGTGTGAGTCAAATGATGCAAATGGCGGATGCCTCCCCTCGCCCCGCAGGGCAAACTATCCCCCGAGTGTTACTATCCGCCGGCGGCGTACCGAAGGTTGCCGAAGGATGCCGAAGCATCCCGACGCATTCTCAAGGCTGCCGATACACCAGCCTCAAGCATACCGAAGCGGTATTTTTGTTATTACGACCACATATCACGGAAATTTCTACTTTATTGCCATTATGTTATAGTATATTGCTATTTGCCAACTAAAATCCTCAGTCGTACCGATGCCGATAATGGGCGCCGGGCCTTAAGCGTAACCTCGTCGACATGTGTATCCTGCCAATCCTCACTTACGGTGCTCAAACCTGGTCTTGGACTGAACTCCAGAGGTCCAGTTCGTCCTCGTGAAGTCCTTCTCATGAAGTCGCATCTTAGTTTGTAACGCAACAAGCAACTGCCGCTATAAGAGCTAGGAAGAGAAAGAAATATGATACATAAACCCCTCCATATATTTCTTTATCGCCCGCATCCTATCCTGGGTCGCGTGGGCCCAAGACAAACACGCTGACGCCGTGACAAGCAGATAAACACCAGTTTACAACACAAATACATCCTTTTACGCCCTGATACATACTCGTACTCCCCAAAATAGAATCACGTTTACAGATGTGTGCCTAGAGGTTGGGTGGGTAGGGCTGCCAATTTCAGTAAATTACAGTATGCAGATGACCTTTTGTACCCTTCAGTCAATTGTAGAGTCCATGAGCAGCAAAAACCGCTTGCCACCAGGAAGTCCGCTAGATCGTTTGCCAATTTTAACCCACCTTGCGACTCCTGTATAATAACTGTATTGTAAACTTTTTTGAAAAGAGCAACGCCAGGATATTCGTGACCGTTCTCCTCGGTCGAAAATATTCTTGTGAACCGGGTGGTAGAGAAAAAAGTGACTGAATCTAAATGATGTATCACATTTTAAGGATTCAATAATGTATTAACATTTCATTTCTTTACATCGGTAATTTAAAACAAAGACTCATATTTTCACCTTTACCAGTTCATCATATGAAGTCCATTGCTAAATCTTAACAATTTGAAAGAAATAATAAAGACTGGTATATATCCTCGTAAGGCCCAACCTAAATTTAGGACGATATAATTTCCGGCCCCAAGTACTAATAATGGGCGCAAGCCTTACAACCCAGTAGGTACTTTAAACTAGTTAAAAAAGGCAGAGGCAGTTGGTTCATATACTTGTAATTATGCCGATTTGTTCGCGATGTTTTTTGACCATTTAATAATTAATCATTTAATGATATAAATACAATATACTTACTTTTAATGGATATATTTGTCAAGCGAACCCATTTTATTGCTTACATAAACACACATAGATTCATTGAATACTTGTCAAGACGTCATTTTTTCAGTCCGTAATTTGTTGTATTGAAGTTTTTGAGTGCCAAAATAGAGCATAACAACTTATGTAAAGTACACGTGACAGCCCTAAAAAGGCGATTAACTCGGTATGTTTGAGTTGTGTTACGGTTTTGGTCAAAACGGAAATGCTTAAGCCCCAAAAAGACCTGTTCCAAGTTCCGGTTTACTCGCCTTGTCCTATTTTCGACGGAGTTAAATAGCTGGGCTTTTGGGTCAGTTTATAACTTTAAATAGATCGGCCTTACATATTAGTACAGGAACTAAAAATACCGCTGACTTGTATCAACTATCAAGTAATAAATAAATAAATAATTTGTTCAGCCGGTCCCGTGATCAAGAAAACTGTAAAGTAATCGAATCGTCGCTTCGGGAAGTATAAAGAATAAAAATAAAACCAAAACCGCGATATTTGTTTTATTTCAAGATATGATTTGGTAATTGCCTGCCATAATTTGAGCCCCAAGTAGTAGAACTTTACTTTTTAAATCGGCAATTTAGCTAGGCGACACTGCATTGCAATGTTTACACGCCTTTTATGTTAATATGTTATAAAAAAACGATTACGTATTCAGATGACATATTCAGATAGGCGGAGCCGCGAGAAAAGCGATACAATATAAAACATTGACAATCAGGCCCCATAACCCATTAAAAGCCGGCGTAGGCGACAAGTGTGAATGCGGACTCAAGTCCTCTAAAGAATGGAAAGGCCTGCCACTTAAGTGTCGAAGGATGGTTCATAAACCACAATGGATTATAAACTTTATGTAAATGTGAAACGGTCTATATTGTAATGTTAAATAACGGTGATAGAAAGAGGCTGCGGTGCATTGTTTTTCTTTGTGAGGACAAAGTCGTGAAGGGTGCTCTATGTCGCCTACTTTCTAAAGGCGACGTTTTGGTACGTGTCCGTTGAATACCGAATATTACTGATAGTAAAATACAGGGTATATCAAGACTGCTACCGAAAACGAAGCCGGGTGGTAGTTTAAGCGACTTCAGACATAATGCAACAGAAAAAGTTGCAAAAAAAAAGCGACAATTTTTTTTGTTATTTTTTTCCTATGACCATATTTGGGCGATAAATACATTTATTCCTAAAATTATAGTGTACACCCTTTTATTTATAAATAACCTAAGGTATAAAAGTGTTTAAATTATTATTTTAGCAAGAACTATGGATTTACCACCCGAAAATGACGATATTTAAAAAATCAAAAAAATAATTGTCGCGTTTCTTTGCAAAATTTTAGTTGCATTGTGTTTGTAGTCACTAAAACTACCACCCGGCTTCGTTTTCGGTAGCAGTCTTGAGATACCCGGTATATACTAACCGACTTCAAAAAGTAGGAGGTTCTCAACTCGACTGTATGTTTTTTTGGACAGAGCATTCGTAGTTTTTTCCCATATGAAAAACAATTCAATAATAACTATTTTTCGTGAGTCTGGCGAGATCGAGTAGGCAGATTCCACATATCCTTGAAAACCTTTTCAGAATAAGCCTTGCGTTCCAAAATCGAACCTCTATCCTGGCAGTCCAATCCACCCTCTACTAAACTATCACCTACTTTAATAAACAATTAATATAAAACAAATTTTGAACCGTAAACAAGTTATTTTAGTCCGACACAAAAACTAAAAGACGAGCCCACATCACTCAGGCTCGAAATAAATATTTATCGATGTTACAGCCTATAGGTAAACATTTGTCTCGGTTCGGGGATCGAACCCCGGTCTACCCTTATAGGGAAAGTTGACGTGAACATCCGGCTCATGGCCCACCGTATCACGGAGACTGACTTAATAATAAAATATACATTGTAATTCAATTAAAGGTGATAACATTGGAGATACGGGATAATCATACTACATATATCTACATATAAATATTTACATGGACTATATGGACATATTAAGACTTAATACTATACATCTACTGGAAATATTGAGACTTAACATCTTATGTCTCCGGATGGCGAGTGCAGTGGAATGCCAAGAATGGCTTTGTAATTCGTGGTGTAGTTTGGTTTTGTTACAGTTCATGAGCATACATACTCAAGCGACTGCGCTTACCATCAGGCGAACGGCATGCTTGTCTCGCCATTCAGTGCAATAATTTCAAAAATATCGCCCTCCGATGGCGAGGCTCCAGATTACACAAGCCTGTTGCCACCTGAAAGATACATCTTTTTTATAAGATTCTTATGTATAAAAAAGTTATTGTTATTCCTCAAGTTATAAAAACAGTAATAAGCAAAACTATATTTAGATACATTTAATATAAAATGATGTTACAATCACGGTAAATATACCGTGTCGAATCGTACAACGTGGGCAGATGCGACTAACTAGAAAGGCGATGCGACGGAAGCGAATCTCAATGGTCTATAAGAGCATTCGATGGACATTGAACGTGCCGTCTCTGCAATCTGAACACATTGTTCTATCTTGTTTTATTGTATTCATTGCGCTTCTAATGAGAGCGGTTGACAGCGTAAACCAGTTATCTTCGATGTATTGTGAAGTTTGCTTAGCGGACATAATTAATTGATGTCTAGAGGTATATATGGAGAGTGATTTAATTGTTTTGGTTAAAATAACCACTTGGTTACATTTTACAAACATTGGAAAAATATCCTTGATAAGCCAATTTTGATGTAATTCAAAAAGCTTGAATTCTTCTTTCAACTACTACTAGCGCCATCTATTGACATTTATAATTACCAAACTAACTTTCGCACTCGCCGTGTTTGAAATAATTATAATATCTTTAAAATTATATTACCACATAAAGAAAATCGGTGACGTCCATTATACATTATGGGACCTGATAAAGAAATATATTGTACACAGCTGGGATATAGTTTATTGTGCTGTATAGTGCAAGAGGAGTGATGTCCAGTTACAAAAAGATTTCTGTAAAGCCGGAGATTTTAGAATATTTCATATATTTGTAACTTTTTAGCTTTTTTTTTTTTATTGCTGTGAATGGCGAGACGAGCAAGCCGTTCACCTGATGGTAAACGATACGACCGCTCATAAACAGTAGCAACATTCCACTGCGCTCGCCATCCTGAGACATAAGATGTTAAGTCTCAATATGTCCAGTAGTTGCTCTGGCTACAATGTCCTTCAATCCGAAACACAACAGTGCATTTAAGCAGTGTTGTTTCACGGGAGAAATAGACATTGCGGTGGTACCTACCCAGATGGCCTCTCACATATGAGAGACCTACCACCAGTAATATAGGTATATAGGTATACAGTAATATAGGTTACGATTATACTGATAAAAAATAGCACATTATAATGTCATTGTCATTGTCAAATATACATAATGTAGGGTAGTCTTATGGTTATCAGGTACCTAGGAAGAAAAGTGTACTAAATCATAATGATGGCTTAGTAATTACTAATTCTGTATCAGCCCATATACGTCCCACTGCAGGGCACGGGCCTACTCTACAATCGAGAATACGATTGAGAGTGGTTAGGCCATATAGTCCACCACGCTGGCCTAGTGCGGGTTGGCGGACTTACATACCATAGAAATTCTTATGAATCGCTATGGTATGCAGGTTTCCTCACGATGTTTTCCTTCACCGTTTTAGTGCGTGGTGATTGACTATCAATACACACAATTACTAATTACTACCCATCAAAAACATCCTGTAAAAAAATCCAAGTCTCGCAGCTCAGGTTGTCTACCGCAAAAAGTTGTGAGATGTATGTAATACCAAGTCGATTAATTTATTTAGTCCTTAAGGGACCTTATATATAAAGTTATTACGTTAGTTATTACCATATAAATATTAGAAATTCTTTACGTTTTAAATAAATGGATCGACTTGGCCATCGCATGAAAACATAATGTATCGTACAATTTATACATAATGCTGCTGGAAGAAGGTCCCTTAAGGACTAAATAAATTAATCGACTTGGTATTTATTACATGCATCTCACAACTTTTTGCGGTAGAAAACCTGAGCTGCGAGACTTGGAATTTTTTTACAGGATGTTTTTGATGGGATCTCACGTCTTTTTGTAGAGTCCTACTTTTCCTTTTCCTTCCTTTTCGGCACTTCTTACTTCTAGAATATCACTAACGATTTTTCTTAAAGCCTCTGTCTTATGGATTTTTCTTATTTTTGTAGGTATCAATTTATCACAAATATAGCGGATTTGATTATTAATGTTCTTTCTTTCATTGTAATTGATATTTTCGAGCTATTTAGTCTATTTATTAGCAAGTTTTTCTTCGTCATGTTTTTCTAGAGGAATGTTGTACAGTTTCATGGGCTTAATACACCATTTCCCTCTCTATATCCCCTCCTGTTATGCCTCATATATATAGATATCTATCTACAACTATTATTCCATTATATACGGGTACAATGATTCATTAACTGCAAACGTAACTTTGTAATCCTATACATTTATATGGGATTATAAAGTTATTCACGTAGTTGGTCTATCTAGAAAACTAGACACAAATTATAAAATGTTTGAATTTTCCCTTACTTTAGACACTAAACACTAATTATATTCTAAATTTGAAGGTTCTATGTCTGCTAGAAGTGCCTTAGACTTTTGATGATCGTTCAGTCAGTCAGTGAGTGACAAAATTTAGAAAGTTTGACTAGTTACAATTCTTAAACTACTGGTTAAAATTGAATGAAATTTTAAATATACCGTGTTTACACAATGCCTGCTTAGTAACTGAAAATTCAGGCTTCATGCTTTAGCCACAACGAAGTTATAGGGGGTTGAAAATAGTCTGAATTGCTTCGAGAAAAGGATGTTACGGCCATGCCACTTTTTAGCTCGACTTGGAGGGGGCTCGGCCGCGCCCCCAGGTCCTCTATAATTTCCCTTGTCATAAAACTAATTAGCCTTTGAATATGGTGTACACCATACCTGTGTTGCCTTAAGGTAATGAGAGAAAATATAGTATTTTGCTGTCATTATTTCGCAGAATTTTATCAGAATTTATTAGAGACTGTTTTGAGTATTTTTCGCTATTCGATATTCGATTCGATACGAATAGCGAAAAATCATCAAAGTCATGACGTGGGCACAGCAACATTAGGTACTGTGCGACGTCCTACTACACAGTTACAACAATACTTAGTTATTCCGTCTCTCCTTAATTTGGAAGTTTTGCATCATTGTTTTTCATCAAAACACACACACTTTTCCTGTGGGAACTCCAAGATACTAAACCATATTGACTAAATGGTAAATAGGATACCTTGTAGATTCATGGCTAAATATTCGATTAGTGGATAGACCCACTCACTGATTATAGAAATGAATATAATAAGACGGGTATTGCATTGAACACAATGCAAAAATTGTTGAGGAGCGCACTGTTGCTCCGAGTTCATGTTGAAAATATGGTAATACTTCACACTTTAAACCAAATTACAAAGCGTTATCGTTATACAATGGTTAATCTTACAAAGTGGTCAGAAATACAAGGGTATATCGGAATTCGTGATTAAAGCCAAGTCACAAATATAAACAGAGAATTAACAGTAGTCGTAAATCGGAAATCACAAGAAAGCAAAATGACAGCCCAAAGAAAAGTCATGTGTCATAGAAAATCCATCATCATCCATCCATCAGCCAAAGGAAGTCCACTGCTGAACATAGGCCTCCCCCAATGATTTCATAGAAAATACCTACACTTTATTTTTTAATTAGTACTACCTTCAACGTTGTAGTTAAAACCTTATTATAAATCAAAGTATGAGTGATGGAACGCACTCATATGCGTTCAATATTATTAAAAACACTTTAAGTTTTTTTTCTTTATCCGAGTTTTTAAAAATAAATTGAAATATGCATTTTGACTCTATAAATTATAAAATTTTTTGATGTACCATTCATAACTGTTCCCGTTCATGGTCCATTTTCGCCGATGTTCTTTCACGATTTCCTAATGCGTAATTCCTTCCTGCATTAGGAAATCGTGAAATTTATGTAAAAATAAATCCATATGGATGATATTTTTTTAAATAATACAATTTGGTTATATCCCGCTTTTATAAATTACTAGCGGCCCGGCCCAGCTTCGTCTGGGTGCATATATTTTTTGATTCCACTCCACACCAAATACATGTTATTTTTCGTATAAACTCTTGTATACCTAAACTTGACGTAGCTGTCCTACTGTCCAGCTCAATCCCGTCTCATCCGTCTGTTCAGTCTCTTCCCAATCCATCCCGTCCTTTCTCTTTATTATCCATCCCGTCTTATAACGTGAATTTATATTTCGTCCTATCAAATCTGTCAGCTATCCCAGCCTTCTCCCGTACCTTCCACTCTATTATATCCCGTCTCTCCATATACATGTACATATAAAGATTGCCTTATGAAATTTTTGTGCAGCAGAAATCGTAATATTTTAATTTCACCACAACTTCAAAACCAAACGTCCAATTTTTTAATTTTTTATTTTGATAAGGATTAATAGCATGAGTAAAATAAACGCGTTTAAATGTAGTCCAAAAAATTCAAGATTTTTTAAATAAAAATGTGGTTGTTGTGCCTCAATCGACATAGATAGGTATAGTGTGTCGCGGACTTTTTGTAGATATTTATAAGATCTACAATTAATTATAACATTTTATGGTTCTATCTTTTGTAGTTTAGGCAGCGTACGCAAAATAAGTAGTTACTTGAGTAAAGAAGTTTCTTTGGTTGATTTTTTTCAGTTTGTGTCCGAAAAATCCAAATATCTTACGAAACCCTATTTTTTTTCCAAAATAAAATATAGTCTATGTTACTCGTGGATAATGTAGATTTCGAATGGTGAAAGAATTTTTAAAATCGGTCCAGTAGTTTTTGAGCCTATTCATTACAACCATACAAACAAACAAAGTTTTCCTCTTTATAATATTAGTGTAGACTAGCTGACCCGGCCACGCTCCGCCGTGGCTTAGTTAATATATGATTAATATTATATTCATTTTTTAAGCACAGTAAAATAGCCCGACCCAGATTTGAACCCGTGACCATCGTTAACTTGTTGGCAGTCGCGTCTAGTACGTTACCAAATACAAATTAATAAAACCTTCATACTGCCTTACCAGGTGACGTAAGTAATAGAACAAATATTTAAAAATATAAAACTGCATATCGTTTCATTATGATGTATTCATTATAATGTATGTTTCATGATACAGCATCAACGTACCTATATATTTTTTATTCTTGAATCTAAAAACAATACTAATGTGGAATTTAAATTTGTCCCCCAGCGCATGTAAAAGTATCAATTAAAAAAACAATGTCCTTTATGAAAACGAAAAATTATTATTGGATATATTTTGGTGTACTCCGGCAAAACGCTTCGATAGAGTATACCTTGTTTAAAACTGTTGCAATAATCTCAAAGAACAATGAGCTATTTTGGTAGATATGGACATTGTTTTATTTTACATTTAACAAAATTATGCGCAAGACGCCGTATCTAGATAATATTATATACACGATGTACACATTTTTTGAATTTTGTTCTATTTCGTCAGCTGTCAATGAAAGACAATGGAAAGACCATGGACGTAGCATCAAATGGACTCGACATTCGAGTTCCACCGTAAGGGACAGACATAAAGTAAAGAAAAAAGCAGGGATACCAGGTCATATATTTTTCCATAAATATTTTAGACGCAACATTCAAATTCATAGTCCTGACCCTACAAATGATAATCTTGTGTCGTGGGTATCAGAAACTACGAGAGACTTTTTGGTCTCACTAACACCCCGATTTGAAAAAAATATCAAGTCACTCAAATATTTGTCTCTTCTTGAGCTGGTATCGAAACCGCGGCCTCACTTTTACATCTGGCGTCTAACCAGCTGCGATGAATGATGCGGATGAAGGGCGTCAGTATTAAACAACGTGACGTTTTGGAATATTTTCACAAAGGTTAGAAAGCAAAAAAGGAAAGTTGGCCTTGTATAATTATTAATACTTATATCATTTACGTAACTCGAATAATACACAGCTAGTAATGATAATATATACATAGAAACAAAACCTGCCGAGTGTTCTATAAATTATAGAAGATCAGAGAATTCATAGTAACGTAACTACTAAGGATAGAATAACATCCTACTTTATTTTATTTATTTATTTTAAGAAAGCTTACAAACAAGTGTTTACAATATACTTAATATTTCCATAAATTAAGTTCCTAATAACAAGTTTCTACAAACGAATCGTAAATAACAAAGGTACAGAAAACCTATTGATATAGACCTAAACATTTCTCAAATGTAACAAAATGGAAAAAATATACCTACATATTTTTTTCTTTTCTATATCTTAATTAAAATAAAATGATATAGCAAAGTATCGAATGTGTAATAATACAGCGCTTGTACATTTTTTTAATCATCTGGCTTTTTTTTCCTGGAATATTGATTTTTCAAAAATACATTTATGCACTTTTTGTTTTCATCCATATCAGGCTGTGTCCTTTCAGCACTCTTTGTTATTCACCACAGTTTCGGATTCGGTCATCTGTAAAAATTAAATCTAATTAATTAAAGAATAAAATATATGTAATTATAATATGTGCAGAACAAAATATAAATTGAAATAACGTAAGGTAACGTGACGCCTCGGGTCAAGGCGTGTGTGTGTGTATTTATTGCATTCACTTTAAGTTTTGGCACTCAAAGTCTGTAAGTTGTAAACATAAAATCTTTGTTTTTGTTGATGAACACGACTATTTGTGGCTAAAATAAAATAAATAAAAATAAAGAAGTATTAAGCTTGGTGGATTGGGTGCATTTTTGTAATTTTTTCGAATACAGACTTCAAATTTGAAAAATACAACTTAACTTAACTGACTTCGAAACTACATTTTATAATTTATAGATTATGCATGTTGTAGCTTCACTTAATACACAGGAGGACAATTTATGAAGACAGGCTGCCGGGAGACTGATTATAGAAGAGGTTTCATTCATTTTCGTCTCAAGGATGAATACTCTGGATTTTAGTTATTTAGATTAAATAGATTATAGTTTACCTTTATTTCGAGTGGCGGGAGAGAAAACGGTTTAAGAAAGTTATAATATGCTTAGTCTTCTGAATGCAATTTTTGAACGAGTGTGTTTACCCAGCTGTCTAATTTTCCGTCACATCCTATTAATTTGATCCACAAAACACGCAAAGATAAACCTTTTGAAAAGCTGAAACAAAATGAATTATGGTTTAATTTACCATAAAACCAGGAAATGCAAATTGTTATAAGCTGGTATCCCGAAACATAATATAATCCAACTAATTTAAAATCATGTACAAAATGGCGTCCTCTTCGAGTAGTATACAGATTGTCATAATAAACAAAGTCAAGATAATTTGGTCGGATAATACTTTTAAAATACGTATTTTTTATGCAAATATAATCCTATTTTTCAATGAAATACTAATTGTAGATGTTACTAATAATGAACGTCTACATTTATTTTTACCAATATACTAAATAAAATGCACTTACCAGTGAGAGGTTATGTTTTCATATTATCGTTTAGATCGGCTATCACAGCCAATAATAAAGCAGCACACCATACCTTTTGTCTTATAATCAGTTTCAACACTCTTTTACATACATTTTTGACCGCAAATATTCGTAAAATACTCAGTAATTCAAGTTTATAACAAACCACACGTCTTATTTGTTTGGCTACACTCAGTGTTCCCCTACAAAATTATGTGAAACTATGACAAGACCGCAAATTGTGTTTTGTCACTTTCATTTTTTAAGGTTTATGCATAAGTCTAAGTGAGATGGACTATATATGTCAAATGCATGTCAAGTCTATTGATACTACGTCTATGGGAAAGACAGATCATTTTACGTTGGATGTTAGTTGAAGCTTGACCGTCTTTTCCGTCTCCCGTCAAATAAACAAAGATCATCCTATATTGGCTGGACGCATCACGCTTGAACGATACCCAAAAAAAAGGTTTTTAGTATCTTCCTTAGAAATTTTCAAATTTATCTCACTCCTTAAACCTTCCCAGAACTTCCACGAATATTTCAAGACCAAAATCAGCCAAATCCCTTCGTGCGTTCTGGAGTTATAGCGACAGGAAGGAAAACCCGACTTATTATTATATTATAAAAAAAAAGAAAAAATAACCCGCTGTCAAAATCGTTGAGGAGGCAATAATACCAGGAGAGAATAAGAAGAAAGCTGTAGCTTCTTAGTTGTGTTCTTAGTGAAAGAGTCAAGGTTAAAAAGGAGGCTGCCGGGCGGACTCCGGAAACATCAGTACATCGAGGCCAGGGCGGACATCCCCCCTGCTAGATAATCTTTTCTTGTATAAGGGGATAAAGATTTATTACCTCCATATAAATACTCCATTATAAATACGCTCTTGTGTTTCGGTTTAAAGGATATTCTAACCAGAGTAACTATTGGACGTATTAAGACTTAACATCTTATGTCTCGGGATGGCGAGCGCAGTGAAATGCCAAGCATTGCTTTGTAATTCAATGTGTTTGGTTTTGGTACTGTTCATGAACAGTCGTAATGCTTATCATCAGGCGAACGGTATACTCATCTCGTCATCCATATAATTAAAAAAGCAGAAATAAAGTCTTGTATTTCTAAAATATAATACTGTTGCCGGTACGTAACATTCTTCAAAATATTTCTCATCGGAAAGAAATGTACCTACTTGCAAGTAAAAAACTGTTATACGGAACTACAAATTAATCTTGAGATAGCTCGGCTAACATAACATCAGAATAATGGATGCCGTTGTTGATTTAATTGAAGCATAGACACTACCAATTACACTTGATTTTAACCCTAAACCGTGAACTCAAATTATAGAGCAATAGCTCATTTTATATTGTAAAGGCCTTCTGTATATTAATCTGACAATATTAAAGTTTAAATACATAAACTCACGCTGTTTTCGCAGAAGGGTTAGGCAAAGGTTCTCCTGATAGCAACCAGACCATACAAGCTTAAGGTTTAAAATAGAGTAAAATAATATTAACTAAAGAAGAGATACCAAATTCGTTTCTTTTAGGCTATGTAGATGTGCCATTGCTAGTCCATCAGCCTTCGTTGTTTAATATCATAGGTTGTCCCTATTGAACCTAAGGAACTAAGCCCAATATGCGTGGAGTCCATTCCTGTACTCTTTGGTCTAGACATGTGTAACTCAGGAGTGATTTACTAAAAAGATATATATCCGACGTACGGAGTGATTATATCTTTATATCCCTTGCACTCAAACTAACTCATTATATCCGTACGTGTAAAGATCATTTTTGGTTCAATTTCACTGCAAAGATTAGAAAGAAACAGATATAGACTTTAACATTGTGTGAGCGGAAAAGAGAATATTTATGTTCATAATGTAATGCATGCGCCATGCGTACGATCGTGGAATACGATCACAGTAGTAAATGGAGTGTAAGCGAAAACAAAGCAATTTACAATGATTTAAGGCCTAATTTCGCTAGCATGTTTTCTAATTAGCAAAGATATACATATTGTATTCATTTTTTTTATCGGATTTGTATTTTGTTTCCGTGAAATATCTTGTACCAGTGGTGATCATAGCACAAAAGTTTTAATTACAAAAATATCCAGTTTATGCAATGTTTAAATGTCCATGAATTTTTACATATTTCACTACTCCTTATTTATATTAATTCTAAACACAATTTATTTCTGTTGATAGGTAACAGCAGAAAATAATTAATAATAATAAACTCTTTATCTCACTGTAACAATACTATATCTAAACCACAAAGCAATTTTTACTCGAATATAGCCTCGAACGTCCACCTAAATGTTAATTTTAGATATAAATATTGTGGAAGACTCATAACTAAATTTCTAATCAACTACTTGAAACTCATCTTTTAGCTCATGAATCATTAAGAGATAGAGATATAAAGATATACTCCACCAAAATGTCAATCTTAGATATAGATGTAAAGAAAGACTCATAACTCAATTTTAATCAACTCATTCGCTCATCGATCATTGTGAGATAAAGATATAAAGATATAAAAGAGTGATATATATCTTTTGACTTAAAAGATATATATCTCTCTTTTCTTTACAGTGATTCATTTTGCGCATGACTACTTTGGTCCATTCGATGGATAAATCGAATTTCGTCCTATTTTTTAATAGGAACCTTCGATGTTGCCAGACGACAAAAAATAAAGCTCTCGTAGTAATAACGCATTGACGCACATAACAATTTGATAACACTATTGACGTCGCGATATTAGCCATATCATTTCGTGTCCTGTCCCCCCACTTGCCCTTGAACTTACAAACGTTCAAGTGCGAGGATGTGCCAAAACGCTGGGGGCGTTGAATTGGCTAATCGTCCAATTGGCCACTTGTCTCTTCCTTTATAATTTGTGTCATATCGAATGAAATGATTTACTGCACTACATTTTGCCATGACGTCGTATGTAAATGATAATTTAAGCTCCTTTGTATGGCGTTGCGCATTTTCTTTGTGATATCTGCAAATATCCGCTTATAGTATTGAAAATAATGTGTCCGTTAACAATGACGTCAAAGTAAACATTGATTTAATCGGGATTAGTCAACGATCTCACAAAGCGAAAAAATGCATTACTAAGTGCCTCTCTTATTTCTGGTCATAATTTTTATATAGCACTATAAGTTTTTACAGGGTGCGGTGCAGAAACTTTGTTATTTTGAGAAATAACAAACAAAAATATTATACATATCATTTAAAGTATATTTTGTTACATAGCGGTATAATTCAGCTCAATACATCGAGAGAGTCGAAATCTGAAGCTTTCGTTCCCTTTGCCCAGCATTTTCATCATAGTGATGACAGCGATAGCATCACGTATCTTACTTTTGAGATCTTCCGGGACTTTTGGAAGATACCAAATCATTTCAAGGATATAAAATATGCTCGTAAAAACTGGCTAGTGAACTCATTACTCGTAATCAGTGCGAGAGATTATTTAAACCGCTTTCAGTGGTATATAGCGAACTATTAGACGAATGGCAAAATAGATGGGAGGTATCTTTGAAGGGACGTCATTTATACCAATATTTTTCCTTGCGTGCGTGATCGTTCGACAAAGACTTGGTTAGATGTCGATTATTGCGTATCACAGTTCCTTACGGGCCATAGTAACTTTAAGTCTAAACTGTACTCTTTTAAGCTCGTTGATTCGCTTGCATGCCCATGTTCAACACCTAATTGCGAGTATGAACAGTCCGCGCATCATATACTTTGGGAGTGTAGTATTTGGCAAAATGAACGTAAAATCATGATCATTGATAGTATGCAGATATCATCCCGAGTCGTATACTACATGGACCTAGTGGAGACCAGGACGAATTTCCGTGCTTTCCGGCGTTTTTGCCATAACTATTACGGGACCAAGTATAACAGCTCACACAATAGGTCCCATTTTAGGTCCTTTACATTACTTAGCATATGTCAATGATATGAGTAATGAAATAAAGAATTGTTCTATATTTCAATATGCTGACGATACATGTCTTGTCACAGCTTCAAAAGATATCTCTATAGCGGAACAGAGGATACAACACGATTTCACGAACTTGTGTAAATGGTCCCATGATGTGGGGTTGGTGATTAACGCGAGAAAAACTAAAGTTATCCATGTACGTTCTAATCGTTTATTACATTCTGATAAACCACTAAACATACTTGCCCATAATCACCAATGTCTGCATGATATGCAAACATCGGCAAATAGTCATAAAAAATGTAGCTGTGAACCACTAGAACAAGTCACTGAATATAAATATTTAGGACTAATAGTTGATAACAGATTTAACTGGGGACAACACATTAAAAAAATCTGTGATAAATTGAGGGCATTGCTGGCAAAGTTTGCTGTTATCAAGTATAAAATCCCATTTAAAATATTACTTCTTTTGTATAATTCCCTTTGTGAATCTCATATTTTATACGGCTTAACTAGTTATGGCAGAACATTTAATAGTTATCTAGATAAAATATATAGTTTACAACTAAGAATTCTAAAATTAATTGTGCCCAATAAAATTAAAAAGTCTATATATAGCAAAAATAATGTTATGGGTTTGTTTAAATATTGTAAAATACTACCTGTATTTACAAAAGTTAAAATGATGTTACTTATTGAACAGTTTCATAATAAAAATATCCAAATTAAATTATCCAACAAGAACACCACGAGGGCAATAGCTAAATCTAAACTAAAGGTGCCGAAATCTAAAAATTACTACGGAAGACGAACTCATGCATATTTAATACCTACTTATATGAATGAACTACCTTTAGAAATAAGAAATGAATTAACGGAGAAAAATTGTAAATATAATTACAAGAGATATTTTCACAATATATTACAAACAAACTCAGACAAACTACTAACCTAGCATATGTACATATGTGAATATGGATTAATGTATATACATATATCATGTAAATTAATATTAATTAAAATAATCGAAGTTAAACATTAAGAACTTAATAAATATTCGGTTATAACGTCCTGTATAATGTATAGCATTTAATGCGGCCGAGCCGTTCGCTTACTTGAAATCGGTTACCAACTAAAAGTTAGCGACACTGTAACATTAGAGTTACTTCTCAGTATGTGCATCAGAATAATTCTTGCGTACCCTCAAACGGTTTTGTTGTATTGTATTTACGATATGTTGTTTTCATTTTTAAAATACCATTTTAAACTACTAGTAGGAAATAAAAACTTGTGAAATAGTGAGGTTTGTAATGAAATATCTATAATAGAATTTAAAGATAAATCTATAACCTATTATATAACCTTTAATCATATTGGTTTGTATAAATTGGCTTATATTATTAATGATTAAGAGTGTCTCAGTATCCAGACAAACCTGTAAATGGTTTTTGTGATACTTAAATATGTGTATTTGTATTTTTATTTTAAGTGATAAATAAATTGAAAAAAAAATAATTAAATGTAATAATAAATTCCGTGGTGCTTTACAGCTGACTTCTCCGGCTGTAAAAGTCTTTTTGGGAGGTTATTTGCCTCTTTAGTTCAATGTTTTGTCACTCGCTTTGCACGGAAGGAAGTGGACATTATTTATTTCCAACTCCTCCTATTAATTTAACTTTCTGATTAATTTCGTTGCGGGTTAAAGACAAGTTAGACATTCCCAGAGACTCGCCGAGCTTCAATGCTCGGTGTCATTATATTGCGTGCCACTGTTGATTCCTAGCTTACAGGAGTTGCAGTGGCGGGTGTGAGGGCGGGACAGTCTGCAATCAGTGCGAGAGATCTTAAAGATACCAGACGTTTCAGTAAATGTTTCCACAAAGAAACACATAATAATTGCGAAAAATTAGAACTTATTTTATAATTAGGCTCACTGAATGATCAAAAAGTCGAAGAGCAGCCGCATGTTTTAGCATAGATTGCTTAAATTGTGTTTTAAAATAAACTTCCGCACTCTTTCAACCTTCCCTGATGTTTCTGTTGAGACTAGAAAAAATACGTCAACAAGGCGTGGCGCAGTAGACCCATGTTCCTCGTCCAATCTTGACTTTTATTGTGCTGGCCGTTCAAAATGATAGAACAGGCTTTTTCGAATTATTAGACTATCCTTACTTTTGGTAAAGTAATAGTAGTTGTGTGGCGCGTGATTTAATAAAGAAAGTTACCGCGCCGTATCCCATATAACGTCATTATTAATAATATCAGTCTATATAATACTCCCATTTCCCGATACATTTGCAAGATACACGTCATCTAAGTTTATCTTCAATGTGATCATCAACGGTTAGGTAATTATACTGAAATAACAAAGCTAGATTGTGTGAGTATTTTAACAAAAGCGTAGGCATGACCTACATTGATATGATAATATGGTTCAACATTTAGAACCAGAAATTTTGAATTGTTATTGTAGGATAACAACGCGTCAGTAAATTAGGTCATTACGTACATAAAATCAACTTAATATGCCCTATTTCTCGAACTTTGATTTAAGGGAAAGTTAAATTGAGCTATACAATTACGATGTGAATCATTCTTTGGCACATAACATTCATCTGATATTTTTAAAAGGTATGCTATTAGTGTCCCGTACTGATAAGTATACAAAATCGGAGCTAATGAAGCTGCAGCACATTTGTACATGGGCTAATACAGTTATATATATTTCGTAGTTGTTGCGGCGGGTTAGGCCGCCCGCAGGTAGGTGTAGGAGTTAAATGAGAACTCAGGGTAGTTACGTGGTTCGGGCTTTAATAATTCGCATCACTATTTACACCCTGGTACTGTTGCTGGTGGTATGCAACAGGAGTCACTGGCCTTCACTGGGACACTGATCCGGGTCTTCGGCACGTGGCGGAACCCGGCGACAGCTCGCCGGCGAAGTCAGCTGCCACGTGGCCGGGCACGGTGCGCAGGTCAGCGCAGGCGCAGGCTCGGATGCAGTCCGGCAGGAAGCGGTGCGGAGCAAAGCGGGCAGTAGGCACGGAGTTAGCGAAAAAACGCCAAGTACGCCAAGTACGCCAAGAACGAAGAAGAGAAGAACCTGGAATCAGTATCCAAGAGATCGGAATGCAAACTAGGTTTGCATTCCCGTGCCAGCGACTCGTGGTAGCTCAACAAGCCCGCAGACAGAATACACTGACAAACAAGCAGTAAAAAGCGGTTAGCAAATAGAACACTGAACACTCACCCCAGCGGGTTCGGAAAGACGCGTGGTAGCACGCGGCTTTCAGTTAGGGAAAAGGACGCGAGCGCCGTTACACGCGTATTTAAGCGAGCACCGATACAGTTCGTACGTCAAATTTGACAGATGTCAGTTCAGTAAATGAATCGACCAATCAGCGCAACGGAGGCGTTGATTGGCATAGACAATAGGATTTATGTCGACTATTGAACTATAGATCGCAAATTAAAAGGTGACATTCCCACAACGTCACAGTTACCCCGCCGAAAAGACCGAAAAGACCGCTCGCTTGCCCAGTTGCAGACTGCGCAAGCGAGCGGTTTAAAAGTGCAAACAGGTTGTCAATTTTTCTAAACTAAGTGAAGTGTAAAGTCTAATCGTGATAACTAATTTCCAATTACATTGTTTGCATTTTTTTTCCGTCTTATCTTCTTCTTTATCTTTAAATTCACTAATTTTACTTATAATGGACACTCACCCTATCAAGTACTTTTTATTAAATAAAAATGAACTGTGTACGAAGTATTGATTCGCGGCGAAGATCCAGCCGACACAGTGCTACAACTTCGTAAACAGATTCATAAACTGTCATTGTTATAACCCATCTGAGGACATTGATGAGTCGGGATTAGCATTTGATATAGATCTAATTCCTTAAATGTTTCTTTTTATGACTTAAAATCAAAAATTTCAAACCTAGAATGTTCATTGATATAAACATGTTCAAGCGTACATCCACTTTGGCAAATCATATTATCACAGAGCACGTAGATTGAAAACCGATAACATCTGCCGATAAAAACTATTGCATACATTTAACCACTGATTATGATTCATTTATCAATAGGCTTAAAAAACCTTAACTCCAGTGAACCGACTACTTTTAATTTACCCACATCAGTTGATAAAACAGATGTTCAAATCGTATCTATGCGAGCGTCCTCGTTTGTCGATTTCAAACTAATAAAATACGAGGTTCTACTGTGTGTTCGTATATTTTTACAAAGGTCGATGATTTTAAAGCCGCTAGGAGTATTTCATCTTCAGATTTATTAATTTCGCTACAGAAATATTTGTGGCAATGCAACTACATTGGTTCCGTAGCATTAAAAGTAAAGTCAAGGATTGGGATCAATTGTCTAAATTTTTGATAGAGGATTTTGGCGAATTCGATTATGACTATCGTTTGGTTTCAGAAATTCGTAATCGTACTCAGCATGAAACTGAAAACATCACTGTATATTTTTCTATAATGTCTGAATTTTTTTCTCGTCTTTCTAAAGAATTGCCTGAGTCGGAAAAAATTGGAAATTTTGTTACACAACAATTCGTCCGTGCTACTCTAACGTTATAGCATGCTCACCAAAAATTTCTAGTATCGAGGAACCTCCGTTTGATATGTAAAATTTCGAAAATATCCAATGTAGTACAGCTCAATATCGGTGAACCGCCTCCCATAACTAATAATACGCTAGCTCCAGATTTAGCCTACTCTAATAACACTACTAACCAATATTCAATTTAATAAAAAATTTACACATTCCTACAATTTCAATAAACTAACAAATACACAACTAACACTTTAAATACATCTATTGGTACAAGTAAACCGGTTTCTCGCTTATCGCTCGAGAACAAAGACGCTCAGGTAGTCATTCACATTGTCCCCGCTGCCGCACTAATGACCACACGCTCGCTGAGTGTAAACAAAATAGGTTTCCAATTTGTTTTAAATGTGGTACAAAGGTGTTATTTATACTAATTGTACGAATTGTCATTCTAAATCGAAACCAAAAACTTCTAGGGCCAGATTGTTGTGATATTACTACTAAAAGTGTTAATTTTGATAAGGAAGATTGGGAACAATGGCTTTCCACTATTAAAATATTTTTTTCTACTTATAACATCACATCAATCTGGAACGTAAACCGAGAATGATTCTCGCCCGTATCTTAATGTAAAAATTGGTTGAAATTTCTTTTTGTGCTTTGTTGGATTCTGGATCTTCAGTGACCTATACTGGGGAACGATTCACATAAACTATTATTATCAGCTGGTTTTAAGTTGTGTACAGACCTTAACGACTATTTTTTGTTGCCGCTGGCGGCCAACGGTTAAACCTATAGGTTATATAAATATTCCTATAAGTTTTGAGAATAATTTTCATATTCTTAAAGCCTACGTGATACCTACAGTATCATTCGTATTTAATTTTAGGTATTGATTTCTGGTCTAGGTTTGAGATTTGCCCCACGTTGGGCGCCACTGCGGCGGGTTAGGCCGCCCGCAGTGTAGGGGTAGGTAGTAAATGAGAACTCAGGGTAGTTACGTGGTTCGGGCTTTAATAATTTCGCATCACTATTTACACCCGGTACTGTTGCTGGTGGTATGCAACAGGAGTCACTGGCCTTCACTGGACACTGATCCGGGTCTTCGGCACGTGGCGGAACCCGGCGACAGCTCGCCGGCGAAAGTCAGCTGCCACGTGGCGGGACGGTGCGCAGGTCAGCGGCAGGCGCAGGTCGGATGCAGTCCGGCAGGAAGCGGTGGCGGAGCAAAGCGGGCAGTAGGCACGGAGTTAGCGAAGAACAAAGCCAAGTACGCCAAGTACGCCAAGAACGAAGAAGAAGAAGAACTGGAATCAGTATCCAAGAGATCGGAAGCAAACTAGGTTTGCATTCCGTGCCAGCGACTCGTGGTAGATCACAAGCCCGGCAGACAGAATACACTGACAAACAAGCAAGTTAAAAAGCGGTTAGCAAATAGAACACTGAAACACCTCACCCCAGCGGGTTCGAAAGACGCGTGGTAGCACGCGGCTTTCAGGTTAGGGAAAAGGACGCGGAGCGCCGTTACACGCGTATTTAAGCGAGCACCGATGACAGTTCGTACGTCACATCTGACAGATGTCAGATGGAATCAACCAATCAGCGCAACGGAGGCGTTGATTGGCATAGACAATAGGATTTATGTCGACTATTGAACTATAGATCGCAAATATAAAAGGTGACATTCCCACAACGTCACATTGTCTTCATCCCATTTTGCCAAACACAAAGTTCTATTGGACCCCAAAATTGAGCTTTTATATTTTGACGGGATTCTTACTATCCGATACCCCATTTTTTCGGGTTTAACTTAGACTGGTTAATTTTGGCAAAGCAAATTAATCCGCATAAAAAAATAAAAATACTTAAAATGTAGGTTATTTTTACGTATGGTATTATGACATACGGATGCTTGAGTTTATTAAGTTTATGCGTCTTATTTTTATGCAAATATATTGAGATTTGCCTGGTTACAAACATCATATAAAATTGCGCTTAGATGTACAATTCAAGTCTCGAATTGGATAAGAAAAACAGTACTTTAATTGTAACTTATTTCGTAAGTGTTTCATGAGTTTTAGATTTTTATATTTTCCGGAGGGGGTGCGGGTAGAGGATGACTGCGCCGCAGTGAAAAGTTTGTGTCGGAATAAGGGGCTTTTAAATATGAATTTCAACAATTGACATTGTATCTCCTAATCACAAATAAATATAGAAATAAAACTATTATTTACGGATTTTATCGCGGATTTGGTTTAATTTTTACATTAGTAGTTCAACTACCATGTTGTTTAATTGTAACAGTCACAGAGCGGACGTCTAATACCTCAGTCCGCCCCGTGACCACGAAACCTGTAAAGTAATCGAAACGTCGGGAACTCAAAAAATGTAAAAATTAAACCAAATCCGCGATAAAATCCGTAAATAATAGTTTTATTTCAATGTGTAACATTCGCGTAAATCTAAGAAACCATTACACAAATAAATAATGAGGTACTCATAATTTATTTTCATTTTTATCATATTTATTAGATATTCCCATTTTAGAGGGGAGAGACGAAGGTGGTTTAAATTATGTAATATGAACTTGAATATTTAGTTTAATAGTTAATTGTATGCGAGTCACGGGCAATAAGTAACTTTCATTTAAAAATTCATAGGGTTCCGCGCAAAAATAAGTAAAAATGTATATTGTTCTGGGTTTTTTAATGTCATATATAAGTGGAAGAAGTATTTTTATCCCGTACAAAATTATTAGGAGGTAGAAACTCTCCTAATAAATTTAATGTTAATATTTACATGTCATAGGTAAATAGTGACGATTTACAAGGATGTTGTATTTTTTATGGTCTAAGTGGGGTTAAGGGGGGGGATGGTAGTTGATAAAGTAGCAATCGGCTAATAATGACGGTTTCCTCGTTTTGAGAAGAGAAATGGTGACGAAACACCTTACTTAGGAGGGTATCTACCATTTTTTAAGTTGGTTAAACCCATTTAAAGTTTAAAGTTGCAACCAAGTCTACAATTTAACCAAAACAGCTTGGTAGTATTTTAAAACATTTATAAATTTTTGGCAACACCGTAAAGCGTAGCTGTCAAGTGTCATTTTGAAATTTGTCGTAGCAACGGTTTGTTTATATTTTGTTGTTATTATTATTTATCTTGTAAAAATGAATATATTGAATAAACTAAGTGACAAAGAGTTCATTCCGTTTCTGCAAAATCTCGGCGTGGACACAAGGAATCAGTCGTTTGAGTGGATGTTAATAATCCCGACTTTGCTCCCGCGTTGGAATGGATGTACAATAATTTGGACTATAGCAATGTGTTGTCGACTAGAGAGAAGCGCAGGTAAAAGTCTATTGTAAAACAAGGTTTGAACAAAAAGTATTGAATTTATGTTATAAATATTACATGGACGAATGCTATGTTTGTTATTTTTGTACTTCCGACACCTATTATCGTTTCCAGCAACCATATATCGCGTCAAAACTTTATTTTAATCAATTAACCATACCAAAACCTTTATTAGAAAGCTGTTGTTTATATTATAATGTTTTGAATAAGTAATTATGATCATAATATGATGCTTAATCACCATATACATTTGATAGCATAAAAGTTGAAACTAACCCATAAAAATTAAATGTGTAAGGCGTAGAAAAGGTCAATAAGTCAATAATTTATGACAAATCAATCCACAACATGCCCATTAAGTGATGTAAGACAAATGGCGACAAACGGAATAAGAGGTATGATTTGGTACATATGATTTTTCTTTACATTTCAGATATGCAGAAATACAAAAAAGAAACCACCAAATTGGCATTGATCCATCTACAAATGAAATAGATGATAGTGTCTCAACAATAATGGAGCAGTATCCAGGGATTTGTATGCCAGGAGATCGGGAAGCATTGGAAGAAATGCAACATGACATAAATGCACAGAAGGAAACATTGAAATTGATTGAAAAACAGGAGACTATTGTCAATGATCTTATTGCACAAAATGAGTAAGTTTAACTATGGTTATCATTTAGAACTTAAAGTAGTAAGAATCTGGAAAATGTTGTAAGATATTTTCTCATATAATTTCTCATTATTTTATCATAATGTGCCACTAATCCATCACATTAATATTTAGATGTTTATAGAAATTTTGTTTGGTACAGTAAAAATAAAGTAACTGTGCATATTTTTGTAAAACTGTATCATCAATACAAAAGCAACTTATCTGATGGTTCAATAAAAATAATCTTTATGTCACCTCACAAAAATTATAATAATGTAATTTGCCATACTGTTATAATGTGCTGATGATGTTAAATATATTTTTCAAAATCTAACTTACAGACAAACAAATGAGTTACTAAACTTAGAAATAACAAAGTTGAACGCTGCACAACAGCAAGCTACTGAGGAACAAAACTCAGCTGCTGAGGAATGTATCAAACTTGCCGATGATGTAGAGACAATGGTCGAAGATATTGTGCAGTCTGTCAAGAAAACTTTGGACTTTTACACCACTTGTGGTGATAATCAGGTTGGTAACACATCAGTATTCAGTAGCTTATATTTTTTATTGGTTGATAATTATAAATCCTGTAAAGAAACTAATAATGCTTAATGTAAGAGCTTGACTGATAAGTATCACACTTGTTGATAAACAGGATCAACTACAGCCTTCATAATACAAGAGAAAAATCTATTAAGCTTCCCTTTCGGTAGCCAAAGGAGATCAAAAGAGGTCAATGTAACTGGCTTCCCTGTTTAGCATATTGCAGATGTTGTGGCCGAGCCGGTGCTCAACAAAACCTGACAAATACTGACTAAAAACACCTCAGTGGCCAACACTGGACTACACCATGCTAAACTTACTCTTACTAAGAACTGCATGGCAATACAATGCACTTGTAACTTTGATATTTTAAATTTGAATATAAACTAGAACAAGAATGTTTTAAACCAATACATAAAATAACTGACCAACTTTTTTGCTTTTTTCAGGAAACTTCTCAAAAACTCTATACATTTGGGCCTTTTGAGCAGTACAAGCAGTCACAAGATCTGTTCCAGTCCCATTTTGATCTGTACACATCTAAGAAATTCCTGAAGAGGCAAAATGATACTACAGCAGATGACAATACCATTTTGAATGAAGCCAAGCAGTTGGAGGAAAGGTAAACTTTGGTTCTTTATTTTATGAAAAACTTATTTATGAAACTTTCGTGATTGTAATGTATTGTGATAAAATAAAATGAAAGTAAATAAATAATTAAAATAAATGAAAAAAATTGAACTGAAATTATTATTACGATTTCTTAGATTTACGCGATAGTTATGCATTAAAATAAAACTTAATTTTATGCCCCATGACCACGATGTAATGTAATAGAATAATTGGAAAGTTAACGTTTAACAAGTAAACTAAATACATGATCAAATTCGTAAAAAGACAAATTATTACAAAATCAATGATCATCCAGTACAGATGGTTCATAATTTAAGTTCTATAATTATAAACAAATACATTTAAAATGTTCATACATAATTTACCTTCTGCAGAATGAGAAGGTAAAATTCACATTGCAAGCTAATATTTATTTTATTTCTAGATTAACTGATGCCATATCTGCGTATGTCGAATCGAAAGCAGAGTTAAGTGGTGAGCAAGCTAAGCTAGAACTTGTGGCTAACTACACCAACCCACATCCTAGCCAAATCAGGTAATCACTCCAATTATACACACATAAACTCACGACTGTGCCATTAGAGAGATAGGCAGAGGTGCTAATAGTGTTACTAATAGTTTGCTAAACTATTTCTTTCTAAAATCAGATGGCAATTAAGCATTCATCATCATCATCACAGCTACAGGAAGTACACTGCTGAACATAGGCCTCCACCAATGATCACCACATCGACCTGTTGGAAGCGGCCTGCATCCAGCGACTTCCTGCAAATTTAGCCAGTCATCCGTCCACCTTGTAGGGGGGCGTCCGACATTTCGCTTTCATGTACAATTAACAAATTTCAATTTTAATACAACTCAACAAGATATAACAATCAGGAAGACATATAGTGTGGATTGTCTAACCAGGTTAGGGAAACCAATATTTGGCAATAAGACCAATAAGCATTAACAATTATTACTATAATATGCATATTGCATATTCTTCTCACATAGAAGCTAGCAACTTTTCAATTTATCAAATGTTCTATAATGTTGATATTATCACATATAAATGTATTCAGATGTGATGTGACACAAGATAAAAATATTAAATAGTAAAATTACGTAATCTTTATCAAACTTTTTTAAGAGTAGAAGATGCGAATTTTTAATATTAGAAATATATAAAATTCACAAAACTGTATCGACGAGGATGGGATTCGAACCCACGCGTGCAGAGCACATTGGATTAGCAGTCCAACGCCTTAACCTCTCGGCCACCTCGTCTTGTGACGTTGTCGTCTAATTAGACACACCTAAATGATAATTTACATTGATAACAGAAAAATAATAAGCTACAACCATATTATTGTATTCCTCTATGTGTTATTGTTAACATATTTGCATATTCAGGTAAATTATTGTATTGTTATAAATAATTGAAATCGTGTTTGATGTTTTTAATTCATTGTGCAATAAAAGGAAAAGTATTTTTTTTTTCTTAAAATTTATGTATATCTGATTTATAATCAGCAGTAATATTTTATCCCGCGACTGCCTCGGTGGTGTAGTTGTACTACGATACGGCTAACAATACTGAGGTCTCGGGTTCGAATCCCGGGTTAGGCAAAGTGATATTGGATTTTTCTATTCATTATCAGCCCAGAGTCAGGAATTTGTGCCTGATATGGCGATAAGCTCGCCACCTATCACATCGTGAGACGGAACATGGGTTGGACACAACAAGGCGAAATGTGGGTGTCCTGGCACCTCTGCCTACCCCTTCTGGGAAAAAGGCGTGAGTTTATGTATGTATGTATGTATGTATTTTATCCCGGTAAAAATATTAGTTCCTATGGGATAGGTTCACGCGGAGTCTAATGGCATTTTTCCTATTAGAATTATCGAATGTTTAATACCTTGCGAACGACTTTTTGATTCAGTTTTGGCGAAGACAAAACATTCACTAACTAAAATAGGTTTTATATTGTTTATGAATAAAGCCTATAGATGTAAAGTTTCTAGATTTATTTGATTTTTTTAAATATGGATCCTATAAGTACATCAATAATTAATGGTATGTTGGCATTGTATTGATATGTACGTTCACTTGTTAATTCACAGTACAAGTATTATGGAGGCTCAGACCGCAGTGCAATTATTAGAACAGGAGGAGGGAATATTAGAGCAACAGATACAGAACGCGATCAAAGAGTTCGTGGAGGAGCGAACAGCGATAGTCGAGGAGACCGCCGCCAGTGCCGCGCTCGCTGTCAGAGAGTGAGTCGACTTTAAATTTTTTATAGTTATTATACTAATATGTAGGGTTTTGTCTAACGTTTTGCATAATTTACAAAATTATTTGCGAAAATTTTTGAAACGTTAAGAATGTGCACTGATTAATACAAAATTTAAAAAAAAAACGTATCATTATTCTAATGTAAGTATTTATGATCTACCACAGTATAAAACATCTAACCATAATAATGACGACTAAATTTATCTAATATGGTAACGGTGACAGAAAACATCGTGAAGAAACCATACCATACCGTTACTTGCCCGTTCTTCTCTAGTGAAAACCGCTTTCCGAACCGGGTGGTAGATAAAAAAATGACTGAATCTAAATGATGTTGAACATTTTATTGGATTCAATAAATTATTTTCATTTCATAGCTATTTATAAGAATTTATACGGTATGTAAGCAACAAGTATGTAAAGTAACAATCCGCACAAGGGCAGTGTGGTGGACTATATGGTCTAAACTTTAACCACTCTCAATCGTACTCTCGATTGTAGAGGAGGCTCGTGGCCTGCAGTTTGACGTACATGGCCCGGTACAGATACAGAATTTCTCTGATTGTTATTTTCTCGCATTAACTGAATCTGGATCGTTTATTTTCAAACTTATAATTTTAATACAGAAATCATTAGATTCACATTTCCAATAATCCATTGAAACACGTAGGTACTTTTTTCCTCATCGAAATTGTTTTTTTTAATTATACACCCATCAATCACCTACATAGTCTTAATTACACATTAATGTAACTTGTTCTAAAACGCTCCTTAGAAGCTCATAGATTTCAACTGTCAGCACTGACGGTCAGCGCGGTCAGCGTGGCTCTAAAATCAGCCTAACTCAATTCCGCCTTAATTTAATATTCCAGGGAAATCCACGAAGACCTGACATACCTACTGGAGAGCACGCAACAGGCGCTGTCCCTGGACAAGGTGTTGTACTGCGCGCTGCGACACGAGCTGCGCAACGCAGAGGAGTTCCTGCACTTCGCCGCGCAACTCAGACAATATGTATTGGGAGAAACAGACGCCGTTGCTAGTCGCATTGTGAGTTTTATTACTTATTATTATTTAGTAGTATTAGTATTTACTAGTATTTTCAATTTTGCGTGGTGGCAATAAAAACAATATACAGTCGAATTGAGAACCTTCTCTTTTTTGAAGGCGGTTAAAAATATGATACAAATGTTGTGTCCCTATAGGCGTGTCCGGCCTTACCATAAAATTATCCATCTGTCTAAGCAATTTAACAAAAATATTGCGATGGTTTTCGCATGTATAATTTTTAAACTACACAACTACACTATAGAAGTAAAAATTGTATTTTAAGAAAGCGATTTGCTTATGAAATCTATGTGATTCCCTTAACATGTAACAGTCTCCATTTTTCTATCTATGACCAACATATTCTTTCACCACACTTGTCATCTAAAAATATTTTTTTTTAATTCCAGGACTCAATGCTAGAAATATGTTCTGAGCAGTCAGCTCTAGAACAGAAGTTAGAAACATCTGATCCACTCTTACAATGTCTGTCCACAATACTCAACGCGCAACAATGTAGTGACAGAGTTAGTTTGGTAAAACTATACCATGAACTAAGGGGAAAAATAGAAGAACTGAAAGAGGCGGTGGAAGAAGCATGTGATAGGAGGAAGGAAGATTTAAATAAATTGTAAGTATTTTTTATTGCTATGAATGACGAGACGAGCATGCCGTTCGCCTGATGGTAAGTACGACTACTCATAGACAGTAGCAAAACCAAACACACTGAATTAGAAAAAGTGCTTGGCGTTGGCACTCCATTGTGCTCGCCATCCTGACACATAAGATGTTAAGTCTCAATATGTGTAGTAATTACTCTTGCTACAATGTTCTTCGAACCTAAACACAACAGTGCATTTACACTATTATTTAGCGCGAAAAATAGTAATTGCGGTTGTACCTACTCAGTGTACTTTTGGATCTAATTGAGCTATGGAAGTGAAAAATATGGAAATGGTATGTATGTATTTGTTACATAACAAAAATATACTTCTATAATGATAGATATTATATCTATTTTAATAAAAAAAATAAAAATACAACGACTTTGCTAACGGTAGCTATATTTGCTTCGTGTCAAAGATAAAAGGTTAATATAGAAACTGGCCGATAAACGATTTTTAATATCCAACGAAAGTTTGTATCTTACACCCAGATTCACAAACAATACTTTTATTTATTTATTTATTTATTAGGTCCTACTAATACTAGACATACAGTAGAGGCAACTATTTACTAAATATGTTATTTCAAAAAGTTCGACCTATTTATCCACAAAGTACTTTTAACTTGGTGGTTCTTTAATAATGCGATCGAACAGAGCTGAATGCCGATCTGTAATTGGTCAATTATGGTTGCTAAGTTCTCTCTGGTGATGCAGTAGGTATGACACAAAGTGTAGTATTGATACCCTCTGCCTTAAACCATGTTTAAAACACAGTTAAATACAGGGAGCGCAAATAAATGGCGCACTTGCTCAGTTGGGTACAAGGGCATAATATTAATATCGTAATAAAAAAACAATATTTGGAAAATACCTATCCGTTTTGAAGTTATGACCGTTTAAAGTTTTCAGTTTAATCACCACTTTTTCGCATAAAACCAGTTGGAATAGATGAAGAACAAGATTTAAACACATACGTATTTTTTCGTTTCGTCGTTAATTGAACGGTTAACGAAATATACCACGAAAACCATTTTTAACAGCATCAAAACTTTCTTAAACTTCGCTTTAACAGCTGTTTACACATGAGTAAGGTCATGAACTCTTAGCTGTATAATTTATCCTTCTCTAACTTCAAAAAAGGATATTTTTTGTTTCATTTCAAATAAATCAATCAGTTAAACAGGGACGTACTTAGATTTAAGCGTCAATAAATTAACAACATAATAACTTTAGGTGCAGTTGCATCGTGAATGGATTGACTATTTTGTTTGTCATTATTTTCCTTAGTGTCACAAATCCAAACTGAAAGATACCAAGAAATCACACTGGTCATCGCTTAAATCATGTAAGATTGCGAATTTAATTATAATTAGAAAAGTTTTAGGTATACCTACATAACATTTAAATTATCTAAATAATTTAGATTCCTTGAAAAAATAATCTGATGACACTGATTACTTAAAAATAATATTTTTAAAATGATGGCCCAATTCGGCCCTATTAGTCAAAGGAAGCCGCCGGTCATAGTGTACTTTGTCGGATCCAACGCGGCTCGATTATTCTTCCTTTGAGGTCGCCGCCGCCGTTTGTGAGTGCGTGCCGAAAGGCGGCAATTTCTTTGTCGGTAACTTTTAGCATTTTGCAAAAGAAGACCGACATCTTGAGGTGTGTTCACACTACACACTTGATATAACTTAATTTGATAAAGTACTCCGATATAAAAGTTACGTTAAAAAAAAGATCTTATTGGACTGATACTGATACTTGCTCAAGAGCTTATAATGTTATTTAAATATGGCATCAGCCGATCCAGCCAATTACAAATTGCCTATTTACTTTGCTTATTATTGTATTTAACATTATTTTAATGTATTTTGAAAATAATGTTACTTTAAAGTGATAAAATTTCTTCTAAATTCTTATACCTAGAGAAATGTCGTCTACCATTATAGCATAGAATTTGCATATGAGACTTATTTGAGATAAAATTAGTGAAATCAATAAACACTAACTACTGATTTACTGCACTGGAGACCCCGTGCCCTGCAGTGGCACGTATATGGTCTGATACAGTAGTAATACTAATTGTTCAGATGAATTATTATGAACTCAAATAGGAAAGCTTTGTATCTAATGTGAACAGGCCTTTATCTTTCAAGAATCAAAATAATAATTTATTTTTTATTAGTTGAATTCGGATTGCGATCGCGTGTGCATGTATTAGTCGTGTGCATATTATTGTAAATTCGTTTTCAGTTATTTTGAGTAAATTTTATTAATTTCACTATGCTTTGAACATTACCCAATTTGATATAACTTGTGTTATGTGAAATGTAAAAGAAAAAGTGATTTGTGCTACCAAACTGTGACAGTGTTTTCGTGCGGGTTTTGGCGGATCCTGCGCTTCCAGCTTTGCCTATCAAGGTCATTACGGTTTACATTACAAGGTCAGTTAACTATTTTGGTGGTCATTAATGACAACTAACCAGCCCATATGAGTCACCGACGGCCTCCGTAGCGCAGTTGGTAAGAACCGCCTGTGAAATGAGAGACCGCGGGTTCGGTTCCCGCCCCGAGACAAATAATTTCCGTGAACCATAATTATTTTTCTAATACCCGCGACACAAGATTTGTATCTTAGTGTGGGGTTAGTACCCATGTATGTGACTGTTGGCAGTATTAATTTAATATTTTTTTTATGTACCCTGAGCGTGATGTACACAATCGACTTATAAGTAAATAATCAGCTCTGCTTATTTATTGTTGAATGTCTACCGTTCAGTTGTAAGGTTCAATCACTTTAGCTTAACATGTTAAGGGGTAGCATGTGTAACGTTAGTTTTTTTTTTCTCGGCATCTTTCTTAATATTCGCTAGCGCCATACAAATCCGTCTTAATTAAGATTCCTTCACCATATACTATAATGTATATTGGCAGGTGCGCCGTTTTCTTGTCCACCCTGTATATTGTCTCCACATATACAATTTGTAGCAAAAACAAAAAAAAACACACAAAACACAAAATATAAGTAAACACATTGTTAAAAAATACCAATAACATCTACACTTACCTGAAATACAGCGCCGGCGCAGCAATAAGGCAATATTCACGCGAGTGTGAAAACAACCGCCAACGAGCCGGTCTCCATACCACATAACATTCATAGTAATCACAACACCTAAACACAGAAACTTAATTTATTCAAATCATCATGTTTCTTAAACAATCACTATTTGCCCTGAAACTTAAATAACACCCGCGTATAATAACCCGCATCATATCTGTCGCGATTATTTAAGAGTCTGGGCCCTGTTTTAATACCACCCGCCTCACAACACTACGGCTGTATTGTTCACAAAATCTATTGATGTTGTTAACACGCAAGTAATGCTAAGAGAAAATAAAATTAATTTCAACAAATTAAATATACAAAAAGCCAAACACACTTGTAAACTCCAAAACTAACATTATACTAAATTAATTCAAATAAATAAAAAACATTTTTCCTAAAACACTTATAATACGTCACAATAAAACAAACAATAACAAATATACAACTAAAATTCTAATAAAAATTGTTTACAATAGGATTCGTTCCGCAATAAACTATTCGCTGACGCCTACCGCCCTTTAAATTCGCAAAAAAATTAAACATCCCTCTGGATTGGTTAATGCAGTAATTAAGCCATTGAGTTGGTTGTAAGTTTTTAAAAAGAGATATTCGGATTGGCGCAGATAAAAACGTCATGTGATTGGCTGATTTGAAATAAGAATCGTGATTATAACTCGATAAAATTTGTATTTGTAGTACCGTCAAATGCAGTAATAAAATAAAATGATTAAGCGGCTTGGAATTATTTCATAAAATACTTCACAAACTTTTTATGGTGCTAATTTTTCATTAATGATATACTTTCCAAGGACTATAATAAATAAAAAAAGGATCAACTAATAAAATCTCCCATTTTTTAAAATAGAAATCTAGGATTTTTGTCTGATATGTATACTATTTATCACACAGTGAGACAGAACACACAAGGCTAAATGTTCCAGTAGCACCTCTACCAATCCCTTCTTTGGTGTTGGAATAAATAGCCATAGCAATCACAAATAGCAAGTGAAGTAAACATTTCACAAATTTTGCGATTTCCGATTTTGATTCACAAAGCCAATGGGCTAATATTTTTCTACGATCTCGTCACTCGTGTAATCTATGAAGGAATGAGTTTTTTTACGGACCCATTTCAAGAAGAAACTGAACAATCAATTTTGTGTGTTTAACTTGAGTTGTGAAAAATTGTTATATTATATGGTCAGATGTTTTGTTTACAAATTCTGTGTGGGGCAATTAGCAATAGCAGAAATATCATCATCATATCAGCGACAGGAAGTCCACTGCTGAACATAGGCCTCCCCCAAGGATCTCCACAATGACCTGTTGGAAGCGGCCTGCATCCAGCGACTTCCTGCAACCTTAGCCAGATCGTCCGTCCACCTTGTAGGCGGTCGTCCGACATTTCGCTTACCTGTACGTAGCCTCAACTCAAGAACCTTTCGGCCCCAACGGCCGTTAGCAGAAATATAGAGCATGCTAATTCCTCAAAAAAACAAGGTGGTGATGTTAATCATGATTTGAAATAGCAATAATTCCCATTACCTCCTGAGAAAAAGGCGTGATGTAAAATATATACACAGTCAGGTCATAAGTATTCTCACACAATAAAATCTTTTCTTTTAGAATGCTGGCCACAAAAAAGTTTATTGAATTCGAATTTCGAATTGTTCATGAAAATAAAAATGTATATTTTTTAGAATTTTACTCATTTTTAAATATGGAGTGGACGCTTAAAGAACACCGTGTTGCAGTTATTGCGTTGCATCGTTGCGGTTACGCGCCAATTTAAATTTTTGACATACTGAAAAATTTGAATATAACCAAAAGATTCGTTTATCGTACCATCAAACAATACAATGAAGACTCTAGTGTAGATGACAGGTCAAAAAGTGGTCGCCCTCGGTCTGTTAGGACTCCAGCAGTGATAAAGCTGTGAAGGCACGAATTCAAAGAAATCCCAAACGTAAGCAGAAACTGTTGGCCCTTCAGATGGGGTTAAGCAGAACCACGGTGAAAAGGGTGTTAAATGAAGACTTAGGGCTTCGGGCTAATCGAAGAAAAACAAGACATCGTTTGAATGCTCGTCTAATGGACCTGAGACTGAAGAGATGTCGCGCTTTGTTGAAGCGGTACGCGGTAAAAAAATATCGGGAAATTCTTTTTTCAGATGAAACATTTTTTACCGTAGAAGAGAGCTACAACAAACAAAATGATAAGGTGTACGCACACAGTAGTGAAGAAGCGAGCAACCGTATTCCGCGTGTCCAACGAGGTCATTTTCCATACTCGCTCATGGTATGGTTGGGAGTTTCTTATTGGGGCTTAACAGAGGTACATTTTTGCGAGAAAGGTGTAAAAACGAATGCAGTTGTGTATCAAAATACAGTCCTGATAAAAACCTAGTGGTACCTGTTTCTCATACCATGTTCAATAACAGGCACTGGGTATTCCAACAAGATTCGGCGCCAGCTCATAGAGCGAAGAGCACACAAGACTGGCTGGCGGCGCGTGAAATCGACTTCATCCGGCACGAAGCCAGGCCCTCCTCCAGTCCAGATTTGAATCCGTTAGATTACAAGATATGGCAATACTTGGAGGAAAAGGCGTGCTCAAAGCCTCATCCCAATTTGAAAGAAAGAAAGAAAGAAAGAAACTCATTTATTAGCCACAAATAAAATGACGCACACACTCGTTTAACATAAATTTATATATATAGCTAACAACAAAAAGACAGTAAAAGGGAGTTTGTACGTCGCATAAATGTGACACGTAGGTGACCACTCAGCTTATTGTTGCACTGCGACGCGAGCCACAGCGCAACGCTGGTTTTCAGTGGTCACCTTGAGTGACATGCGAACGCCAGCTTACATACTAAATAAATTAAAACATATTGTATAATTAATGCTTAAAAAAATAACAATAAAAAAAAACAAGTCATAATAAAGGATTAATAACTAAAGAAACAAGTAAAATATAAAAATTAAAATCTACTAACACAAACAGTACAACACATACAAAGAAAAAGCAAAAATAATATCTAATCTAGTTTATACAAGTATTGTAATAATTATGAAGTAATGTAATAAGTAAAGTAAGTATTGTAATAGTTCCTTGAGAACTAAAAAACAAGCCTTTGCATAATGCTCTTTTGAGTCACTCAAGACATCCTTGATTAAGGCAGCCGCCGATATTGACATGGACCTCGTTCGTGCTGCGATAGACAACTGGCCGCGCAGGTTGAAGGCCTGTATTCAAAATCACGGAGGTCATTTTGAATAAACTTTAGTGTCATAAGAATCTATGTTTGTTAAGTTCATTTTGGTATATAAATGGTTACATAATGAATAAACTTGTTTCAATTATTTTATATTAAACATGTGACAGAATTTATGACCTGACTAGGTATATACATACATAAACTCACGCCATTTTCCCAGAAGGGGTAGGCAGAGGTGCCAGGACACCCACATTTCGCCTTGTATGTTCCGTCCCACCATGTGATAGGTGGCGAGCCTATCGCCATATCGGGCACAATTTCCTGACTCTGGACTGATGATGAATAGAAAAATCCAATATCACTATGCCCAACCCGGGATTCGAACCCGAGACCTCAGCTTTGTAACCGTACCTTAGTACAACTACGCCACCGAGGCAGTCACTAGGTATATAGCACTAGGTATATATATCCTTACTAATATTATAAAGGTGAAAGTTTGTATGTATGTATGGATGTTTGTTACTCTTTCATGAAAAAACGGCTCAACAGATTTTGATGAAATTTGGTATAGTGATAGCTGACACCCTGGATTAACACATAGGCTACTTTTTATCCCGAAAAATGTAGTGTTCCCGTGGGATGAGTCAGGAAACCAAATATACATATTTTCTACTCTTTCAAATTCAAATTGTTGGCACGAGATGTCCTCTCCTACGGAAGGGAAATATAGTCGACGGCACGCGGGAAATATAGTTAGTAGACACGCGAAATAATATGTTCTTGATGTGGATTGGACTCAAAAACTATCTGCACCCGGGCGAAGCCGGGTCCGACAGCTAGTATATATATATACCGGGTATCTCAAGACTGTTACCGAAAACGAAGCCGGGTGGTAGTTTTAGTGACTACAAACACAATACTAAAAATTTCGCAAAGAAACGCGACCATTATTTTTTATGATTTTTTTAATGTCATTTTTGGTTGGTAAATCCATAGTTTTTGCTAAAATAATAATTTAAACTCTTTATACCTTAGATTATTTATAAATAAAAGGGTATACTCTATTATTTTAGGAAAAAATGTATTTACCGCCCAAATATGGTCATAGGAAAAGAAATAACAAAAAAAAATTGCGCTTTTTTTTGCAACTTTTTCTGTTGCATTGTGTCTGAAGTCACTTAAACTACCACCCGGCTTCGTTTTCGGTAGCAGTCTTGATATACCCTGTATATATGTAATATTTCCAGCAAAGAGTCCACGAAGCCGCTGACAGACTACATCTGGGACGGATGCACCAAGCAGCCCAACTGCAGCGACAACACCGTGGCGTCCCTCGCGCACTCACTCGCGCAACACATGGCCGCTGTAGATAACAGGATACTCGACGCTAGCGCCACATTCAGCTCCGTTAAGGTACAAAATACAATGGATTTGACTTTATATTTTAGTTTCTTAATAGCTGTGATTTTTTTTTTGTAAGTAATATTTTATAAAATTCCAATTAATACGCCGGTTGACCAGTCATATTTCCTCTATTCTTTTCCACCAAGCTACTTGTTTTTATTTGTTACTGCAATACATAATTACAGTAACCACCAGCACTATCGGCATGCCACAACAGGGTGCTTTACTCATCGGTCATAAACATCCTCCGTTACTTATTTAAGTTTGTATAATTTAGTTTATAAAATTGCGACGAATTATTCATTTTTCTGCACTAGCTACCATTTGTAAATATTACTTATTTATAAACATGACACAAATATAGGGATAAAGATAAAATAATGGTTTGTGAATTTTATTCCATTTTTATTGTAATAAGTACGCTTGTCGAACTTAATAATATAAAAAATATGTATAGAGAGTGTCGACTCTACTAATAATTTTGAAACATTTCACAGAATGGCGACAAGCAACACTTGAGAAAACTGTGGCAGTGGTTCTTAACAGATCCGTCCAGGCTTCTCGCCGCCTTGAAAGCAGCGCAGAGTGGCAAGTTCAGTGTATGACAGTAATCATTAAAAAATATACACTACGGCCTTGTCCAAAAATAGTTTTAAAATCTTTTTATATATTTTAGTTATCGAATGTTTTGTCTTATTCGCTCAAACTGAATTCAAAATCGTTCAAAATGGATAAACAGTTTGATAACTAAAATAGATTTTAAAACTGTCTATGAATAATGTTTATATTAAGATGTCAATGTCTTCTATAATATGTATAGCATAAAAATATAAACAATAATTACTGTCACCTAGATTAGAAAATTAATATCCGCCTAGTTGAAAATTAACCTTTGACAATATTTTTCATTAGTTTGTAGAAGAATTTTTAGGAGTCTCAAAGTTTAGAGGATGCAAAGAAAAAAACCATTACATGTATAATATCAAGTATGTATAGGATCTGCCACTAATATTCTGTAGTTTTTGGATCACAATAGTAAGAATTTTTCAATTTTAGGAGTGGAGATATTTGATAATAAATAGGTTTTATGCAATGCTTCGATAAAATGAATAGTAATGCAGTGTAATTTACTTTTTATTAATAAATAAAACTCAATTTTAAATGTTTTATCATTTATTATATTTTCTATAAAGTTTATTGTATAAAAATAATTAAATAGTAATACAATGACCAAAATAATCTTTTGATATTACCTACATTAATCACAACAGTAGATTCACTTTGACTGGAGGTAACTTAACTTCTACGTGTCACCATATTGTTCATTCACAACTCAATTGTTTGTCAGTCTTTGAATATTCTCACTTTAGATAATAACTTCTTGTAGTGGTAATCATAATCCGTATTTTGAATATCACTGCACTGCTAATGGAAGTGCAATGTTGCCCAAATATTTATTATTATTCCGGGTGAGAAAAACGATGCTGTAGGGTCAATGTTTTTGTGGTCAATGGACTGGGGCAGATGTTTTTGCTACCCGTAAATAATATTATTTTCGGGTCTGTTTTGAGACCGAAAAGTTCTCGTAGTTTCTAATTATATTTTAGTTCTGACGATAAGTTTATATTGAATATTGTATAGGCTTAAACATTTTCTAATTCGGTTTTTTTTCTGATGATGAGTTTGTATTGTAGAGATTTAGTTCTACATATCTCATGTGAAGTCTGCCAACCCGCACTAGGCCAGCGTGCTGGATATGGCCTAACATCTCTCAATCGTACTCTGGATAGTAAAGGATGTGCATGTCATGCAGTGAGAAGTATATGGGCAGATAAAGATACAGAACATATAGATTTAGTCCCATGTGGGTCTAGGTATCTTCTTGATAAAAGTGTCTTCAGGCGCGATGTGTATGGGATTGTTGAAGTCCAGCTCAATGTTTTCGGGAATGGCGTCATAGTAAGTGAAATGTTCGTGGCCGCTGCCTGTAAAAGAAAACAATAATAGCGAGATTATTATCACGCATAAAATATTGATGAGTAGGTATTTTTTTTTAAATTTAGTTTAATTCTAAATCGACAATCGTGGAAGAGGGGACGAGTCGCCGATGCGGCCACGTCCATCCTGGACTACAGACAATACGGTACTGATTCAATAGCGATGCAGTAGCGCGTTGGCATCGCTATTGTAGCGTGTTGCAAATGCGACTAACACGCGTTAGAAGTCATGCTGTTGCACATTTGCTAAACGCGCGACTGTATCGTTACAAAACGTCGCCGTGGGCGACGGGCCTTACCTTCGCTCTCGTTTCACTGTGTACCCGTGTGCACGCACAATACGCAGATATTTTTTTCCAGATGTGCGCTCTACTATAATACCTAAATGTGTATAAACTTGTATATATTTATCGGCGCAAGATGCGGGTAGTCCTTAAAATTTAATCAAAACAAGTGTCTGAGTCATGTTGTTTGTTCAGCACTATAAAAGGGGCGCAAGCAGCTGTCAAGTGAACAGTTTGTTGGAAGTGCTACAACTGTGAACAGCTCCGAAATATTATAATTATTACAAGTATTTTTATATAATCAGAAAAAGTGAATAATAATAATTGTTAGTAACGAATATATCAGTTGATTGTTTGATTATCAATAAGAAATTTGGTGTGGTTTAAATAAACAAATATGAGTGAAGAGCGTGGTTTTGATCAGCATACCTCCCCTCCTCTTACATCAGAAGAGGGGACGAGCCGACGCCACCATTCATCGGCCTCTTCTTCAGAAAATAGTACCATGACACTCCTGGCAAATACATTTAAAGATACACTATGCGAGATGATGGTGAACTTATCTCAAGAAAACCGCGCAGCTTTTGCTGAGATGATAGCATCACTCCAATCAAACAATAACCAAGGAATTCGTATATCGGAAGTATATTTTCCAAGCTACGACCCAGATAAAGGTATGGACGTAAAAGAGTGGGTGAATTTAATCACAAGAACACAAGAAGAATACAAACTTAAGGATCATGAAGTACGGCTAAAAGCTGCCGGCGTTTTAAAAGGAAGAGCACAAACTTGGGCCGACGATGTTTTGCTCAGAACTACGACTTGGGCTGAAATGAGAGAAGATATGTTACAGACCTTCGAACCGGAGTCCAGGTATTTTTCAGAGATTTTGAAGTTTCGACGATACACAGTTGATAGTGCCAACAGTATCCCAGAATATATATCAACCATCTGGAAAATGTTTAAGAAAATTGTTAAACCAAACCCCACGGAAAAAGACGCCGTCGAATTCGTACTTGGGAGTATAACTGATGACGAACTTCGGACTGAGCTTCTAAACAGTAAATCCGAAACTGTTCCTGAATTAATCTCTATTCCAAAAACTTTACGCAAACGAAAGATGACGGAACAGGATAGCATGCCAACCAAACGAGCAAAGATCGAAAGAAACAGACAAGATCAGAACATAAGCTGCTTTGTTTGCGGCAAGCAAGGCCATAGAGCACGCTGGTGTAGTAAAAACGCCATAGCACAGAATAGAGCCGATATAAGAAATGCGGCATCAACAAATCCACCAGAACACAGAAGAGAAGAATGTTCATATTGCAAAATTGCGGGACATACCTATGAGAATTGCTTCAAACGACAAAACAAAGAGAAAACCGTTAACATGTGCCAAAAGGGTAAGACTGCTTCCAATATATTAATCGCTAAAATAGACGGCAAAAAGTATCAAGCAATGTTCGATAGTGGTTCTGATTGCTCTTTAGTGAGAGAGTCTATAGCTAAACAATCCTCTGGAGTCCATAAAATCAAAACAACGCATTTGAAAGGCATTGGTCCCGTACCGATTATATCATTGAGCCAAGTAAGTCCTATTTTAAATATCGGCGATGTTAATCTTGAATTAGATCTGCATGTAGTCTTAGATCATGAATTACCCATAGATATTTTAATAGGCAGAGACATATTAAGTATTCCGGGCATAGAAATAACCCTCGGTAAAAATGGGATTTCCCTAACTAGAAACGCGATACAAGACCGCAAAGAAATTTGGCAATTGTCATCCACAACTATTGATACAGACATAACGGATACAGAAGACCTACAAACGCTCATAAAACTTTTAGACAGTTTTTCCAGTTCATTTGTAGATGGGATTTCGGGAACGACTATAACTACAGGAGAATTAAAGATTCGATTAAAAAACCCAAATAAAACGGTAAATCGAAGGCCATATAGATTAGCCCCAGTTGAGCGCGAAAAGGTCCAATCAATTATTAAAGACCTATTGGACAAGAAAATCATTCGCGAAAGTAACTCTCCATTTGCTAGCCCTATTATCATGGTGAAAAAGAAAAACGGGGAAGATCGACTTTGTGTTGATTACCGAGAGTTAAATTGTAATACCGTGAGGGACCATTACCCGCTTCCACTTATATCTGAGCAATTGGACCAACTTGCTGATGCTAAATATTTCACATGCCTAGATATGGCAGCTGGTTTCCACCAAATACCCATATCGCCTGATTCTATTGAAAAAACAGCTTTTATAACCCCTGACGGTCAATTCGAATATTTAACCATGCCTTTTGGATTAACTAACGCACCATCAGTCTATCATACCAAGTCGAACTGTTTCTGAGGGAATTCAAAAACTTGAAGTAGTGCTTAAAGCACTCACTATTGCTGGGTTTTCGATTAACATGAAGAAATGTTCATTTTTGAAAACTTCAATAGAATACCTCGGTTTTGTAGTAAGTAACGGTAAATTAAGACCCAGTCCATCCAAAGTAGAGGCCCTAGCTAGATCCTTGCCGCCAAAAAACGTAAAGGAACTTAGGCAGTTTAACGGACTTGCTGGATATTTTCGCCGTTTTATACCCAACTTTTCGACACAAATGATACCCTTGTATAACTTGACGCGAGCAAATGCGAAATGGGAATGGACCGTCGAACATGAGGCTGTGCGTTCTAAGATAATTGAATATCTAACATCCTCACCATTGCTCACAATCTTCCAAGAAGGATATCCAATTGAGTTGCACACAGATGCAAGCGCAATAGGACTAGGAGCAGTCTTAATCCAGAAGAAAGAAGGTCTTCAGCACGTTGTAGGATGCTTCAGCATGAGAACCACACAGGCAGAGTCAAAATACCACAGCTATGAGCTTGAAACTTTGGCGATTGTTCGAGCAATCAAACATTTTCGGCATTTCTTATATGGAAGAAATTTCACAATAGTGACAGATTGCAACGCGGTTAAAGCATCACGATACAAACAAGAGCTTCTTCCAAGAATCCACAGATGGTGGGCCTTCTTGCAAAACTTTCAATTCGAGGTCGAATACCGAAAAGGTGAAAAATTGAAACATGCAGACTTTTTCAGCCGAAATCCGCTCAGAGTAGTCGCAAACATATCTACTAAAGATGATTGGCTTATCGTGGAACAGCGTCGGGATCCAGACTTAAGCAAAATTATTCAAGACGTTCTCAACAACGACAATCACCCGAAATATGAGATAAAAAATAAATTGCTGCATTTTAAATTTGAGTCTAACGGTAAAGTAAAGCTTGTGAAAGTTGTCCCACAGTCGTATCAGTGGAGTCTCATTAATACCTACCACGAGGCTTTAAAGCATATGGGAGGGGAAAAGACATTGGCAAAACTTAAAGACAACTTTTGGTTTCCAAAAATGACTTCAACAGTCAGATACTTTGTGGAGCATTGTTTGGTGTGTAAAACCATGAAAGGACCTTCCGGTGCCCAACAGATCCGATTGCACCCTATTGAGAAAGTAGCTGAGCCATTTCATACCCTTCACATTGATATTTCTGGCAAACTTAGCGGCACTGCAAGTAAAAAAGAATATGTATTTGTAGCCATCGACGCGTATACAAAATTTGTGATTTTGCATCACGCAAACAACAAAAACCAGTCTATGCTTTGAAACATCTTCAGGAAATAATATTTTTGTTTGGAGCCCCAAAACGTATAGTAGTTGACGGAGATGCCGCTTTTATTTCTAATTATAAAGATTACTGTAACAAATACGGAATTCAACTTCATCATTGTGCCGGATATACAAGTAGAGGGAATGGCCAAGTTGAGCGAATTATGAGAATATTAAAGAATGGCCTAACTATAATTAAAAATACTCAGAAATGCCATTGGGAAAAATCTCTCGGGACACTTCAATTAGCTATTAATTGCACTATATCCAAGGCTACGGGGCAAACACCAATTGAGTTATTAACGGGCAAGAAAGGCAGTGTGCCGCCGGAATTACTGAACATTATAGACGAAGAAAATGAGCGAATTAATCCAGAAACATTGAGAAGAGTTGTTTTTGAAAGGATGGCCGAACAAGCAGAAAAGGATAAAGATCGTTTTGATAAAGGAAAAGCGAAAGTCAAAAGATTTCAAAAGGGAGACTATGTACTATTAAGAGAGCCGCCGAGACTGAGTACGAAGTTAAGTCCGAAATATGATGGGCCTTATGAGGTTAAAAAAGTTTTGCCTCACGATAGATACGAAATTCGCAGGGCTAACCAACGTGGACGATCTAGAAAAGTTGCTCATGAACATTTACGAAGCGCTCCTAAGTTTGAGGTACAAAATAATGTGGCCGTATCGGCTATGAATAGAGATAACGAGTATTGTCAACTTCATGAAGACTATGAGCACCCTGCTTCAGGAGCAGGTGATAAATGACGTGTGTTTGAGCATGTACTATTGTGGCCAAAATTAGTGCTGAGACTATGAGGTCATACGAGTATTATAATGAGTTGTGACCAAAATTAGCGCTGAGGCTATGAGGTCCGAGACCAAAATTAGCGCTGAGGCTATGAGGTCCTGAACTTACACGTGTGATATGTGACACCAATAATCTCTTTTTCAGATAAATGAATTGGTAAGGCGCTGGGACGCGCCTATCGTCAGTATGGCCGTATCGGCGCAAGATGCGGGTAGTCCTTAATATTTAATCAAAACAAGTGTCTGAGTCATGTTGTTTGTTCAGTACTATAAAAGGGGCGCAAGCAGCTGTCAAGTGAACAGTTTGTTGGAAGTGCTACAACTGTGAACAGCTCCGAAATATTATAATTATTACAAGTATTTTTATATAATCAGAAAAAGTGAATAATAATAATTGTTAGTAACGAATATATCAGTTGATTGTTTGATTATCAATAAGAAATTTGGTGTGGTTTAAATAAACAAATATGAGTGAAGAGCGTGGTTTTGATCAGCATACCTCCCCTCCTCTTACATATTTATATAAATACGCCACATTACCGGTGAGGTTGAGCGTGGACAGCAGCAGCGCGAGTGCGGCGGCGTCGAGCACGCGCGTGACGGCGCCGCGCGCGGACACGGAGCGGCGCGCGCGGCGCACGGCACGCGGCGCGCGCGGCAGCAGCGGCAGCAGCGGCAGCAGCGGCAGGCTGAACACCGACGACGATACTGGCGTGCTGTCGCCGCCGAACTCCTGGAGTGGGGGATTGGGTTGAAGGGGCATTTTAGAAAAGAAATACTGTCAGAGTGATATAAATCAACTTATAATAAGTTCCAAAAGTAAGAAAAAAAAAGAGTTTTAATTGTCACAGCAGTAGATCGCACACACTTACACAACACAAATGAAAATACAAAAATAACTAAAAAATACAAATGTAGAAAGAGTTTGCACGCATCGCTAAGACAGTCGGATGACTACACAACATAATGAATAATAAATACAGCCAACAGTCACATACATAGTCCTAACCCCACATTAAAATCAATAAAGTCTTGTGTCATAGATATCAGAAACTACGAGAAACGTTGCGGCCTCACAAACACCCAGATAAAAATTTGAAGTGTCGGTGCAGGGATCGAACCCACGACCTCTTGTTTCACAGTCGACGTTTAACTAACTGCAGCGTTGCAACTGTTGCGCTGCAGCACGAGCCACAGCGCAATGCTGGTTTTCAGTAGAAAATACTAATGTAAACCTCCTCGAAACCGATAACCATATTTTACGAAATTTATAACAATTGCCGGATGCCCAACACTCCTTTTCCTATCCAATCGACTTCCCGTTCCCCTCACGATTTATTGGGCTAGCACCACATGGTTGACCCAAACCTTAGGAATGTTCATAGGCGGCAGTGATCACTTACGATCAAGTGACCTCTTTGCCAGACCCATGCAATTAAAATTATAAAATAAGTTTTATAAAATGTAGCATTTGGCGCTTATGTCTTTGCGTACCGAATGGAACATAAGCGTATAGAATTATCTCTGATACAACCTAATAAAAAAATCCTGAAAACGGAATACAGCAAACATGAAATCAATTGTATATAATATAATAGCATATAAGTGAATATTTTTATTTCCTTTTTCATACGCTTACTAACTTTTTCATTTGTATTATTGTAATGAACAGTCTCAGTAGTTTCTAGTGTCTTTTACTTATTTTGGCTTGCATATTTGTACAACCCTATTTTATCTGTTACTAGCGGCCCGGCCCAGCTTCGCCCGGGTACAAATAGATTTTTGTACAATAATATGTACGTATTATTATTATACATATAAACATTCCTATATAGGCACGCTGCCGCCGCCCCGGCCGGCCAGTACCGCCGCAAGCGCTACGTCCCGAAATTTTAAATCTGCAATATCTTCGAAAATATTCATTTAAATCTTGTGCTGTAAAGGACCACATAGATCTATATTAAATCAACAATTTATTTAAGCTATTTAATTGGATAAGGATTAATGCTGTATTGGTTAAAATCGCTTCGAAAATTAGCCATTATTTGTCGTAAAAAGTAAATGACAAAAAATTTTATTGTGGGATATCCATAAGAGATAGACATATACCATTGCGGAGTTTTCTGTAGACCTTTTCAATGTGTACAAATATGTAGTACATTATTCTGATAAATCTTTTCAAGCGTTTGCAATGTAAGCGGAAAAATATTGATAATTAACGACATCACATTAGAAACCTCAAAAATAACAATATTTCTCCACTATTTAATGGATGTTATTATACATATAAACCTTTCTATTGAATCACTCTATCTATTAAAAAAAACCGCATCAAAATCCGTTGCGTAGTTTTAAAGATTTAAGCGAACAAGAAAAATAGGGACAGAAAAAGCGACTTAGTTTTATACTATGTAGTGATTTTGTAACTTAAGTGTTTAAGCTGCTGGTGTACCAAAAATTACAAAAACTGCAACATTATAGAAGAAAACCCAATATAGTTTGAACTCACGAGGCACTTCCCGCTGACGCAATAAGAGTCATTGTTGTGTCCACACGCGGTGCCGAGCGGGAACCAGCCCTCGTGTCCGTTGACGAGGTAGAAGCGGTGCGACACGCGCTCGTCCTGGCACGCGATGCGGCACGGACGGTCCGGGTCCTCTGCAACATGGAATACAATACATAACCCTTGCAACTGACACTAAGTTCGCAAACGTATTCGCGAACACTTAGAGCGAAGCCACACGATGCGGTGCGATACCGGGGCCCTACTCTGTAAATGAATGTACCAACATATACTTATGATCGTAACTATAGACTATAGACATAGTTACGATGTACGTTATAGGAATTCGAACAGAGTTTAGTTTAGTTTACAGAGTAGGTACATTTGTATCGTCATAAACTTCGATCGTCCGAAGATTCGAACTTCGTTTCGGATTTACAGAGTAGGGCCCCCGCTGCGTCATCCTACATACAAATTACTATACCATGTGTCACAACGAGACGAGGCGGGGATAGTGACTTCATGTGCAGATCATGAGAGATCCTATACCCCGAATGTGTTACCGTCACCGCGTAGTATGGCATGACACTTAAACTAACTCAACTATCATGTACCATTACGTGTACTACGAAAGCGTATGAGTTCGCGAACACATTCCTCATGCTTCGTCTTTTCATTTTAATTTAACTAATTACTACGTATCATTGATGAAAACGGTGTTGTAGTTCATAGTTGTACTTCTATGTATAAGATACCTTAGAAAAAGAAATTTAAAAGCCCTTATAGACGGGTTTACAAAAATATTTTTTTTTACAATAAATACATGTGTTGCCATTTATTTAAGACCGTACATCAATTAAGGATATTTTGTAAAGATTGAACGTACCTAAAACTGGTGATATCTGCATGCCGAGTCCTGACAGTCTGCGAACTCTCTCCTTGTACTTACTGCACACCATCGTCGCGTACTGATACGGGGACTTCCTTTGTGTGCATCCCTGGAATAAGGAGAATAATACGAATATGGAATGACACTTATTACTGTGATACTGATGATGTCATCTCAGGCCCTACATCTAGATCTACCAACATTCAGACAGGGATATTAAATGTTTTAAGCTCGAATGAATATCATACCGAAACGAATGTTCGTAGTAGCAATAAGTATTTGATAAGTCTTGATAAATGATGAATGGGACTGAAAGTAAGACATCATAACTCTGACCATGTACCACAAGATCAGATCGATGTATACTGGTTCTATTTATTTTAAAGCAATTACAAGGGTGATAAAAACTTTGTCTTCATGATTGGTTTGATCAGCTAGTTTACCGATCAGATCGTTCAGTTAGTTAACCGAGCCCATATTTTAGTTTTATTAAGTTTTTTAAATAATAAATAACACCCAGATTCGAAAGGAATATTTGTGGGCCACACAAAAATGTCTCTTCATGCAGGGATCTCACCTGCACCCTCACATTCACACCTACACAGGCGGCGTCTAACCGACTGCGCCACGGAGGCCGTCAGAACTGTTATCTCTCTCTCTCTAGGCCTATAATTCCTCAGACGATTCTTTAAGATCACCTATATTAATATTCACAACTTCAACCACCCCAGACCTGCTAGGTCTGGGGTAGTATCCTGCTACGGATAGCACAAGTCCAACTCACCAAATCCCGTCGACTACCATCCGGATGGCACAGCTGTATGGTGGTGAGAGGTCTGGAGGCTCCCCTCACGAGGCGCACGCCCACGCCTGGCGAGATGCAGTGGTAGTGGCAGCCGCTGGCAGGTCGCCACTGGGAACCCACCTCGCGACGCCACGTGCCGGAGGATTTGCTGTGGGAAACATTGTGAGGGTATGTTATATCACTTGTATTCTCTTGCCAACCCGCACTAGGCCAGCGTGGTGGACTATATGGCCTAACCACTCTCAGTCGTACTGTCGATTGTAAAGGAGCCCCGTGCCCTGCAGTGGGACGTATATGGGCTGATACAGAATTATGTTGATACTCTCTCAGTTCATATACGTCCCACCGTGGGACACGGCCCTCTTCTATGATCGAGTGCACGATTGAGAATGGCTAGGCCATGTAGTCCACCACGCTTGCCTAGTACGGTCTGGTAAACTTTAGATACTATAGAAAATGTTACAAATCGCTATGATATGCAGGTTTCCTCCCGATGTTATTTTTCATTGATGTAGTGTTGGGGGCTTTCTACATTCGTAATTATCTTTTTTGCTATTTTAATAGATTATGAAATTTTTACCTTAAGCTTAACTTGAAATCTCTGCATTAACCAATTAATGCTTTTTTTAAGTAGAGATAATAAGTATTGAAGACTAGAAGTAAAGAACTCACGTTGTGGAGTGCGGCGTGGCAGTCTGCAGCTGAAGAGCCTCCCACTCACACTCGCCGTCCCTAAGTGAGAACTCGTTGTCTATGCTCGATGAACACGTGAACTTCTGCAAGTTACCGTAAATTTGTGAATACATTTTCATACAGAAATAAGTACCATAAGGCATGGCTTTCATGGACTTTGAACGATGATGTCTCAAATGATGTGCTCAGAATTGAGTCATTTCTTAAATTCAGCGTCAGGTTTATACCCTACTAGCGAAGATTAGTTTTTTAAAACTTTTACTACTTGTTTGGGAGTAGATTTATCCTGCGTAATAAGAATCATCGTCGTGGAAATTCTTGGAGCGCCTAGTAGACTTTCTGTAGATAACGTTGGTGATAATTACTCAGTAACGTTAGAGTTATATTATAAAACGTGATGTTCGTACCTGGCAGAGTCCGTTGATGCAGAACATGTTGTGTTGCGAGGAGCAGGCGGTGCCGTCAGGAAGGGTCCAGCCGCGGGACTTGTAGCCGCCGCCGCGAGTGTCGCACCACACCGCACACGCGCTGCTTGATTCTGGTGCACATTGTAAAATCACAAGAGGATTGGTTAACTCGACTCCATACTCGACTCTTAACTCTTTAGCCCAATAAAAATTAGAAGCAGCAATTTTCGATCGGAATTAGTTGGGGAATCACTGGTAGTCTAAGTTCAAAAAGTAGGGATACCAGACTTGTTGCTTCATCCGCCATCTTGATTTAAAGGGTTATTTTTTACCTCTTGAATAACTTGTTTAATTTTAATTTTACACGAAAAATTGGTTTAAAATTAAATTTCCAAAAAATTCCGATCGGTTTTTTTCGATTCCGAAGGAAAATTGCTGCTTCTAATTTTTGTAAAAATACTAATACGACTGGGCTACTTACTAATAGACCACCACGCACGCACTCCAAATAAGCGTTAACGTTACTACTATTTAAATTGTTAAATATTTACCTTCAGTATCCAATCTCTGCAGTCCAGTGCCGATCAAGTCGGGGTCGACGTCACGAGCCCTCAGACAGATCTGATCAGCAAACTCTCGCACCGTCATACGCGGAACGTTCTCGCACTAACAATCACAACAAAAGAGATTATAGAAATAGAAAATACATTTTTCATACTGAGGATATCCAACTTCCGAAGGCAATAACTAACAATAAATAGATCAAAGTATTTCAAGATCACTCAGGCATGGAAGACCTTTAGATGTGTTATAAAAGTTATAGAAAGTTGCTAAAAGTCTGGCAAGAAGAAGGCAGAAGAAAGAAGGAAGGAAAAGTAGGAAGAAGTCCTGGTTGCGTAACATCCAGGAATGAACGGGGATCACTATTGCCTCGGAGCTCTTCCACCTGGCAAAAGACAGAGTGAAATATGTGGAGCTTACTACCAACCTTTACTAGTTGGAGAGGCATTAGAAAGAAGAAGAAGAACAGTCCGGCAAAGCAGAAAAGGTAAATAAGGCAAATTTATACAATAACACGAGATACGACGGAATTAGACACTGCGAGTATGATCCTTGCACGTCTAAAATGTCTAATACAAGTATTAGGGTCTAACTGTTGGGTCTGTTTACTTGCCTGATGCGCGTGACACGATTGATACTTCTTGTCGTGTCCGGAACAGTGACTTTTTCTGTTCTCGTGTCTGAAAAACATAAACGATTCTATTATAAAAATTTGAAACCCTACCATTGGAACTAGTTTAATCGATTCCTTGATTGTAAAAATAAATACATATTTGTTACTATAGCTAAGTACCAACATCATTGTGGATTCATTTATACAATAACGATCAGCTTTGTACTCGTATGAGCTTCTACATTTTAAACAACATAAAAGGGTCGAAATTATGAGATCGACTCCTAAGTGAATTTCGTTAGTATGAGGTTTTCTAACTTTAAAAACACTGTTTTTTATTGGCAATTAATTAATCCTATAGCTTCCTCCTCTCCTAAATAGTTGCCGTGCCTACTACTACATTGTACCTTTCTATAAATTGTAACATCTTTATAACAGGTGGTGTACAATAAAGATATTGAGTATTGAGCTGCTACAGGGTTCACATTGTACCTTTCTATATCGTAACATCTATATAACACGTAGTGTGCAATTAAGACATTGAGCATGGAGTATTGTTCTGCTACATGTATACCTGTGTGCGCTACATCGCTTCGTGGCATCTTATTACATGTAGTATACAATAAAAACATTGAGCCTGTATAATACGTGTACCTGTGCGCGCTGCAGCGCCTGGCGGCATCTTACTACATGTGGTATACAATAAAGACATTGAGCCTGTATAATACGTGTACCTGTGCGCGCTGCAGCGCCTGGCGGCATCTTACTACATGTGGTATACAATAAAGACATTGAGCCTGTATAATACGTGTACCTGTGCGCGCTGCAGCGCCTGGCGGCATCTTACTACATGTGGTATACAATAAAAACATTGAGCCTGTATAATACGTGTACCTGTGCGCGCTGCAGCGCCTGGCGGCATCTTACTACATGTGGTATACAATAAAAACATTGAGCCTGTATAATACGTGTACCTGTGCGCGCTGCAGCGCCTGGCGGCCACCCTGACGCCGGCGGCGGCGGGCGCGCGCGCGTCGTCCAGCAGGCACGCCGACGCGCACTCCGACCACGCCGCCCAGCGACGCCAGCCGCCCGCGCCGCCGCCGCGCTCCACGCACGACCCGCCGCGACAGTACTGACCAACACATTCACCATCATCATCATCATTATACCGGGTATCTCAAGACTGCTACCGAAAACGAAGCCGGGTGGTAGTTTTAGTGGCTACAAACACAATGCAACCAAAAATTTCGAAAAGAAACGCAACAATTATTTTTTTATGATTTTTTAAATATCGTCATTTTTGGGTGGTAAATCCATAGTTTTTGCTAAAATAATAATTTAAACACTTTTATACCTTAGATTATTTATAAATAAAAGGGTATACACTATTATTTTAGGAAAAAATGCATTTACCATCCTAATATGGTCATAGGAAAAAAAAATAAAAAAAAATTGTCGCTTTTTTTTGCAACTTTTTCTGTTGCATTATGTCTGAAGTCGCTTAAACTACCACCCGGCTTCGTTTTCGGTAGCAGTCTTGATATACCCTGTATAACAATAATAAAGTACTTTATTGAACCTTTCCTTAACCTAGGTAACAAACAAAATATTTTTACTAAATTTAGAGGTGCTTAGGCTAAGACGTGGCAATAGCGAGAAACGGGACACTTACACTAGGATAGCCCAGTACAGTAACACCAGCTACCATCTTTATGTTGCTAGGCCTAGTTATAGAGGGCATAACGAGGCATGAGAGGAATACTTTCGAAACGGTCAAACACTTTGGATCTAATGTCAGCAATAATTCTAGGCAAGTTCTTAAGTAAATTATGTTTCAAAAATTTCTGAAAGTTAACATAAACAGTTTATATCGAAGAATAGGAATTATGGTATCTTGCAATTGTAAAATAAAGCGATGGAAGAAAGTGACAAAGGGGCAGAAGAAAAACTTGCATATTTTTATGAAGGTCCTTTGGTTTTACAATATTACAATTTTACGATAGGCTTACCCCCTATCGTGTGACGGCACAAGGCGAAACTTGGATGTCCTGACACCTCTGCCTTACCTTTCTAGGAATAACGCCTTAGTTTATGTATGCAAGTACATATATACAATTTCTCACCATATCGTCGCCACACTTGGTGCCCTCCAGCGCGGGGTGTGAGGTCCAGGTGTACCGCTCCCGCTGGCAGTGCAGGTCGCGGCAGATGTCCTCCAAGTTCTGCCCAGCTGAGTGTCGACTACCCCGCCCGTACTTCAACATGCCTGTACAATTTAGATAGTATTGAGTTTTAAATCTTCGACTCCCCTGTCAACCGTACTCTTGCATGTAGAGGTGGCTCGTGACTGGGACCCTAATATGTTTTAGTTTTAATAGAACTCTTCGTTTAGACTTTAAGTCATTTATAGAAAGCTTAACTACCTATTTGTTGAAACGGAATACCGATATTGTGGATTTATTTCTCTAAAAATTAAAACACTTGAGATAGCGGTGCTCATTTATATCATAACTTACTAAAAGAAGTATTGATTCTTGACGTTTATAAGATCTGGCTGGAGGTTGACGAGAGAGAGAGTTTTTTGGATCTTGGGTCGATTAAAATCGCTTAAAGAACTACGTGTATTAAAAGATAGAAGGCAGGTGTGAGATAGACACAATAAAAACAAATTAATAGTAGGTACATACATTGCTGATCAGCGTCGAACCTCTCTCCAGGTAGGATGCCTTCTGCGCTGTGATCCAACTGACCAGCCGAGTTGCCGTGATCCAGCAAACACCGAGACTGGACTGTGCTGAAATATCACCACAAACATATTATCCATTATTCTGTGTGTGATTGAGGTATTATATCTATTTATTTATTATTTATTTATTTAAAGCTTTATTGTACACCAGTAAATAAAAGGAAATAACATTAACACAATTTAACAAGCAAGAAAAGAGTACAATGGCGGTCTTATCGCTCGAGGCGATCTCTTCCAGACAACCAACCATAGGATGGATAAATTAGAGACAACTGTGGGGTATTGTGAGGTGTACGTGATGTCAAAGGACAATATATATAACATATCTAAATACATAATATATGTAATAAAAATGATATAAAATAAACTAAAAAACACATTCATACAACATGCATAAAAAAAATAGATACATATACATATGAATAAAATAAATATGTATCCACATCAAAAACAAAAAGGAAAATATATATAAATAAAATATAAGCACTGTCTTCAATTATTCAGCGATAGATAATGTTGCTTTACTAGTCTTTTAAATATGGGTAGGGACTTTGCTCGCCGCACTGAGACTGGTAATGCATTCCACAGCCTTGCAGCTTGAACAGTGAAGGATTTGCCGTAAAAGTTTGTGGAATGCACTGGAATTTTCAGTGTTAAATTCTCTGATGACCTCAGGGATCTTAAATGTGTAACGTGAAGAAATTGAAATCGGTTTTTAAGGTACGGGGGAGAGAGAGGATTGAAAAGAATAGAGTAAAGAAGAGAAAGAATATGTGTATTCCGGCGAAACCGTATGGGTAACCACTTGAGCTTTTTACGAAATTCGGAAACGTGATCATATTTGCGTAATCCAAATATGAATCTAATACAGAAGTTTTGAAGGCGCTCAAGTTTGTTAAGTTGCTCCTCAGTGAGATCGAGATAACTGGCATCCGCATAATCAAGGATGGGGAGAAGGAGGGATTGAGCAAGCGAAATTCTCGTGGCGATTGGTAGAAAATTGCGTAATCTCCGCAAGGACCCAGCCGATGCGAATAGTTTCCTACTCAACTCTCGAAGCTGAGGACCCCAAGAAAAAGATTTGTCAAAAATAATGCCTAGATTTCTTACAGTGTCACTGTAAGGAATAGATATTCCATTACACGAAATAGATGGCATAAGTGGCCAGTTTAATCTAGACATTAACCGAGGGCTGCCGACAACAATGACTTGCGTTTTACTTGGGTTAACTTTTAGACCGAACTCATTACTCCAATCAGAAATGCTTCTAATGTCGTCGTTGATAAATGAAATAGCGTCATTTAGATCATCAGGAAGTGCTTGGGAGTAAATTTGTAGATCATCTGCATAAAGGTGGTAGGAAGATCGAAGATTATTCGTGATGGAATTTATAAAAATTGAGAAAAGTAGGGGAGATAGCACGCCGCCCTGTGGCACGCCAGCAGAAATGGTGCACCAAGAAGATATATTATCCTCGACACAAATGCGCTGCCGGCGACCAAACAGGTAACTATGAAACCAATCAACTGCAGTTGGAGATATGTTAAGAGAAGTCAAAATACTGAGCAACACATCTAGATCGACTGTGTTAAAAGCATTGCTGAAGTCTAGCAGGGCTAAAACTGTCAGCATGCCCCTGTCCATAGCCGATCTGATATCATCTGTGATATGAATAAGCGTAGTGGTAGTACTGTGACCAGGACGAAAACCTGATTGGAGGGAATTAAGGAGCTTGTTTTTGTAGAGGAAATCAGAGAGTTGGGAGTGGATCAAACGCTCGAGAACTTTGGAGAGAAAAGGTAGAATGGAGATAGGACGGAACTCGGAGAATGTAGATGGGTTTGTTTTTTTTTGGTATAGGGATGATGTGAGCTTCTTTCCACGTTTGTGGAAAGGTGCCGCTGGAAAGGGAGTGGTTTAGGATATGGCAGATGATAGGGAGAATTTCATCAAGGATAGGGATAATCATATTCCGTCCGACACAGTCGCTACCAATCGCGTTAGATGAACTCAGCATTATGTTCTTCCTAACATCACAAGCAGCAAGTTGTTTGAACACTAGAGGAGGACAATTGGGAGCTCGACAGGAAGAAAGATACGATAAAGTTTTGTTTTTATTACTACCATCTAAACTGGATGGAGAGCAGAAATGTTGGTTTAAGGAATTTAAGTCGATATTTTTTGAAATGGTGTCTTGTCGTGATTTGCCAACTCCCAGAGATTTAAGAAACTTCCAAACTTTTGCTTGATCAGCAACTTCAACTGATTCATGGATATATCGGCGTTGAGCATTTCTACACACCTTTTTGCAGTGATTCCGGATCAACACATATTTACGCCAGTTAAGATCATTAGGACGACATTTATATTTTGACTTAGCTGAAGCTTTCTTGGTGAGCAGTTCTTTTATCTCAGCAGTTAGCCAAGGTGACGGTCGATGCTTAAGTTTAATTTTCTGAAAAGGAGCATGCACGTCAAATAATTGAGTGAGTTTCTCTGTAAAAATATTAACCTTAATGTCTATAGAATCACTTTCCAAGAGTGAACTCCAGTCAATATTGACCGCATCCCTGCGAAGATCACCAAGATTCATGTCGCGGAAATTTCGTCGCAGGATTATTTTAGGGGAGGCTTTGGGAGGACGGATGCGATAGGACAGGAAAAGGAGGTCATGGTAGGAAAAGGCATCAGCTGGACACTGACCATGTTTTGCAACATGATCGAGGGATGAGACGAGTATGAGGTCGAGAAGTGAAGGATTACAGTTAGGGAAGTGGTGAGTAGCGGAAAGTGGGAGAATGGAAAGGTTACTAGATTGGACAATGGATTTAAAGGAGGAACTCCGAGAGTCGTCTTTAAGAAGGCAGGTATTGAAATCACCCATGATTATGGTTTGACTGTACGAGGAGACTAAATTTTCGAGAATAATCTCAAAAGAAGAAAAGAAATTAACACGAAGCGAAGGACAATAGTAAACACCAAGAAGAACTTTCTGATGCGAAAGTTCCACCTCAACGAAAAGATGCTCGCCAGAGTTTGGTGGAGTAGGCTGTGCCGACATACTTACAACTGCGAAAGGAATGTGAGCTCGGAGGTAAATGGCAACACCACCTCCACCACCCGACGTGCGGTCATTTCGGATGAGGTGGAACCCGGGAAGAGAATAGGACAGAGAAGAAAGACAGGGTTTAAACCAGGATTCCGAGACAAGGATAGCATGTATATGTGTACAGTCAAAACTAGCCAGTATATCAGTAAAATGGGCCGGAATACTTTGAGCATTGAAATGGACAACATTAAAGTTCCTGGGGACATCAGAAAAATGAGACGATAGAGTCTCAGCAAGTGAGGGGATACTTTCAAAACTTACTTCACTAGAAGCCGAAAAATACTCCTCACTGTCATTGCTATAGTCTAATGAAGACATTAAATAATCAAAAACAGTATAGAAAAAAGTAAAAAAAAAAAAATAGAAAATAAAGAAATAAATAAAATAATATTAATAAAAATAATAAATGGAAATAATTAAATTTAACAAGGTACTAATCATCCATCTGCCGGTAGTATTTACAAGTCAAAAAACTAACGATTAATTACATGTTATAAAAAACAATAAGTATTTAAAAATAAAAGGTGAGCCAGGTAAAAACATATAATTATTACAGAAAAAAAAAATAGTTTAAAATAAAAAAATAAAAAAAGAAAAAAAGAAAACTAAAAGATTAGGGGGAAAAAAAAATACTTGTGAAGTGCAAGCGTGAAACGAAACGCAAAAATGCATAGACACACAATTTCCAACAGAAACGTCAGATTGACATTTAGCAATCACACATAAAGGTTATAATGTTTGTTTACCTTAAAAATAAATTTAAAATTGTAAAGTGTGGGTGTTAATAATCGGAGATAATGTGTTTACCTGCTCACGGTAATAAAAAAAACATAAACAAAGCACTTCACTTCTTTGATGCTGCCGCTCTTCTTGTCTTCGGCGCAGCTATTTTAGACACTGGGACAGACTTTCCACCATCAACAGAGATCTTATTAAGCTGATCTAAGGACGAAAGTTTATGACGAACTCCAGAGCTCAACACAAATACGCTACCGTCTCTGGTCCAGCATTTGGTCACTCCGAACCTCTCACGAGCAGCCAAGAAAACATCGTGCCGTTTCTTCGTTAAGAACTCCGACAGCGTTACACCGGAATTCTTAAGTTTGGTTTTACTGAACCATATTTTATCACGGGTGTCCACGTCCCTTATCTTGACTAAAATGGGCCGAGGCTTCTTGGGAGAAGAAGAACGACCCATACGGTGGCAGCGCTGGATATCACTAGTCTGGAACGACGTCATTCCGAAACGCTGCTTGACCAAGTCCGTCACGAGCTCGCAAGTATTCTCTTCAGGCCCTTCATCAACACCATGAAACAGGAGTATCTTACGACGTCTCTGCGTCTCCATTGTGTCAACAGCATGAGCCAAGGAGTCAATTTGTTGTTGCAACAGAGTGATAGTCTGGGTAATAAAACTCCTGTAGGCTGAAAACTCAGCGGCCAAACCAGATGGAGCAGCAGTAGGACTAGAGGACTTCTTCAAATCCGCTTCAAAGGCCTCCATGCGCTTGTGGAACTCCTGCTTTAATTCGTCCACAGTGGCCTTCAGTGTAGAGTCCATAGTGTTGAAGTGGTGGTGAAGTGAAGGTGAAATTCAAGAGTAGAAGAAAGTTAAAAGGAGAAAACACTACACCCGGCAGGTAGACTACTTATATGATTTTTGCACGCATAAAACTGTGTAAAAAGAATGTGTACAATATTTTAAATTAAAAAAAAAATTTAAGAGCTAACGTTTTTGAACTTGCTTTCTCAACTACCCCCCTAGTGCTTTCTCAACTACCCCCCTAGTATCTACGTCATTACCATGTTAAAAACAGTTGAACCGATGAGTTTCACTCACATATTTATCAAAAAGTACACAAATAACTTGGATGTCAAGTTATTTGTAAATAACCTTAATAATTTAAATATGCTATATTTTTAATATCCATTGGCTTCGTATGATTTTGACAAAAATAAACAGTGTGTGGACAGTAGCCTTATTAATGCCTTCTTGTAATTAGATAATTTAAAGCTTAATCCATTGTTATATTCGTGGTTCAACTTTTATTTCATATAGATACTGGTATACTATAATATAAGAAAGTCTCAAAAATATCCGCATACACATTAACAATGATCGATCAAGCTATTCATAAGAAACTAAATCCGTTGTGGGTGCAATTAATTAACTTAAAATTAGGTAGAATAAGGCTGCAATCATAAATAGTAAAGCAACATGATACATCTTGTAAACGAAAACTCACTCTAGAAATTTCTGCAAGTAGTTCTTGCTGCACTGTGACCAGGTGATTTTGCCGCTGCCCAGCGTTGGGCTCATGATGTACGCGCTGGGGTCGCACCCGTTGTCTGCTAGAGGCCCATCGTGACGCATTCCTAGGCTGAAATAGTTGGCTACTATTAATAATTCCAATGTTCACAAAAATTTCAGAACGAAACTAAAATTAATTTTTGGAAAGCTTAATAATTTACGATTTCTGTTTTCGCAAGTTTTCAAATATCACTAGGTTCTTTTCCTGAGTTTTTAATATCCTTGGACAGGGGCGTGCACTCCTTGTAGGCAGAAATGCAGTGCTTTACTTGCCATTCACAGATATTTTATTATAACGTTCGTACGTTTTAGATGACTTTAATTTATAGTAAATAATATATGTTTATTCATAAACAAAATATAATAACTTAAAAACGCCTAATATTTTATACATAGCACCTATTTGCAATCACGCAAACATTATGGTTGCCACGCGAAAAGCGAGAGGCGCTGCAAAGCAAATTAATGTACCTAATCAACCAAGTCATGCCGCCGCGTCCCGCATTACATTTGTTTGCATGTGTGTAGTAATTTTGGTGTCCGTGCACAGTCGCAAACGCACACACCCATGAATATTGAAAGCCGCGACTCCTGCGGCAGGCCTCGGGAGTTCGGCAGTTGTCGGGAGTAATCGTAAATGTTCGTTGCCTATAATCCGAGTAAAATTAATAGGCTGGAATCTAATAAATCACCTATGCACATTATGCATTTTTGGTTAGTAAGGTTTTATTTGTTTAAATACAAATGTTTTGTGTTTCGCGGGAGCCATTTTGCTTTTTTTATGAGTTTTTGCATTGTTTACTATTTTATACTAGTATATTTGTAAAAAAAAAATAGATTTCGGAACGGATTTTTCATTTTAACATTTGAATGTGTGTACATTTAACAGTTTATTACTAAGTTTCGATATTAATTGTAGTCATTTGCTTTTACTAGTGTGTTTGTTTATTTTTTTAAATGTTATTTGATTGCGAGGTTTGTGTTAAAAATGTATGTTTATCAAATGAATGAATGAGGTGGCCGAAATCTTGCGTTTATTTACATCGGGATAGGTATAGTAATCTCAACTAACCGGAACCTTGAATATGTGAAATTGAAAGCTGACTAGGTGAGTTTTTTTTTATTTTACTTATTAGAATTTCTTACGCCGCGACGATCGATCGCTGTTTTGTCTGCGTTGCCGTAGAAGATGGACATGAATAGTAGTACATCTAAGACTTGTTATGTTGGCATGGTTTCCGACTTAGAGATCCGTCGCGTGGCTGTGGCTATGCTAAAAAACTATAAAAGAAAAAGTTTTGTGACCGAGTACTCCGCCGCATACCCAGTGTCATAATCTTGTGCACGCCGCTGGATATCGATCAAACAATTAAAAATAATATTAAAGAATACAAATCGCTGATACAATCTAACCTAAATTGATTTATTGTACTTTTCATAATTATGCCATTGCTTGGCTACAAGAAGTTAAGAGGGTACCATATATCTACAAATAGGGATATTATACAAAATTATTGTGTAGAATCAGTACTCACTTATGTCCAATTTCATGTGCAACAACGTAGACGCTTTCAAAATGCCTTCCTTCATTCACAGTACAGCTGCTAGTCACCGTACACATCCCAGCTACGGGCGCCAAACCTAGGACGAATCGCAAGATATAACACTGGACACTTTACATATCGACGGCAGAAAGTAATCTTGTGGTAACTCGAAAAATGCAATTTTACGCCAGAACCAAAAAAAATATTTTAAAAATGAATAACCTCTCAACTAGAATACTTAGGAATACCATTTTTTATTAATAACATTTTAAAATAAATCCTTATATTTTCACGAGGAAATTCAATGTGGTATTTTTTTCTGAATGAAATAATGTATAAAACGCATATACGCATTTTTGGAGATACGACAAAATGGCTTTCCTGCGTCGATATGTTTAAAGGAGAAAAATAAATATTTTCTACAATTCTTGATTCGGAAACTTTCTGGTCTGATGTCGTCAGAGAATGTACAAGCCTCGACAAATTAGAGTAGAAACTAGAAAGGCTCTTGCTGCTAGCCGTAGTAATACTATATTGAATGAACAAATATTTCGGGGACAGGGTGATTTTAACTCTAGTGAGTTTGAGTTGTGTTTTACGGCTGTATTTATGTATGCATTAGAAAATATTAGAGAAATTGATTTTCGACTATCCACTTGTGTGTAGCTTAAAACCAGCATTGTCAGTACTTTCAACAAAACGTTTGCCAATGAAGGTATATGTAACAAAGTAGACTACGCTATCAAATCGAAATTAGCCTAAATTGAGCTGTCAACACCAATTGGATAGACATCATTAAGCACAAATACACATTGTATAAGAAGAAACGTTAAGAACGCAATGTTTCAAATTGAATTGCACACAAGATATTAGAAAAGTATGCCTTTCAGTAATTACTATAATACTGGATGTATTATAGTGATTATGGAGTATTGACTATTTACACATCTATCAATATTTAACCACTTACAACTATTTGCTGCAAAATAAAGACACAGACACACGGAGAATAAATTCCTAGGATATAATTAAATTTAATCACACTAAAAATTCGGTTATCCAAAGTAAAAAGAGACAGAGTAATTAATTTACCAAGAAGCAGATGTTCAAGAACTTACGTACAAAAAAGCACTTAATACACTTACCAACAACTTGACTGCTAACTTTGCCATTCTTATTGACAACGTACAAGTCCAATCCGGTCAAGATTAAAGCGTGGTCCCAATGCAAAGGATCATTATCTCCAGGTGGATTCTCCAGCCTTTGCCACGTACAAAAGTTACTCAAAAACCTGTCTATATCGTAAGGACGTTTCAAGTTCGCTGGATCTTCGTGCAAAATCTCCAATCTTTTCAGAATAAAATTAACTGGCCTTCCTAAAGAGGGGTCATGATACAATAGTTGTACAGCATTGATCATAGCCAAGACAAAACGGACTAGTTCCCTCTCAGTGTCTTTAGGAAGTTTATAGTCATGTGTTTGTACAAATCTCTATCAACGAATACTGCTGTTTCGACGAATATTGCAGGCAGAACAGCTCTTTTTTCTCTTGTAGTAACTGAACTTACTGTACTAATCGATAGTTTCTCAACGAACGCTTTTATAGTTTTATTTCTATGAGCTAAATTTACTTTAAAATCTTCTAGATTAGTAGTATTATTTGTGATATCTCTTTTTCTTCTATGTTTGGCCCAAATTTTATGTGGTTCTACAATTGAATCGATTTCATCTTTTGTACACATGTTGCTTGATCTACGTTGCTAGTTTCTGTAGAACGTTTGACTATGACGTGCATTTTGGCATCGTCGTGATGGAATCTCTCAGGTAACGGATGTATTGTGTAGTAACTGTCGTTTGATTTAATAACACCTCTCTGTAATTAACATACATGAAAAATTATGGCAATTAGCAATTTTAATTGTGCGGCTGTTAATTATGTTTTAATCTGCAATTGAGATCTCATTTTGATGACGCGTTGTGATTCAGTAATGTCATATTTGATTATAATAGCTATCTGTGTCATGCTATTTATGACTAAATAAAAAAATACTGTGAACCTTGAGAGAGGAGGAGGTACTTTATAAAAACGATACGAACTTCGAATGTTCGTATGTTCGAAGCCCGGAGTAAGATAAGTATAAGATTTCTAATTTAAAACCAATCACTAAAAAAAATCATACTTATCATTTCCTCCGAACTTCTATGGTTGCTACGTATGAAACAAGAATGCAAAATTTTATTTAGTATTTAAGTACATTAGTGAAGATTCCGAAAATTCGAAGTTCGTATGGTCTTTATAGAGTACCTCCTCAGAAGCTGCATTTCCTCATATCCTCTATTTTGTAACTTAATATAATGCTAAATTCTACAACATAATCTTAAAATTGCAAAGAACTTACCACATCATCACAAACATACAGCGCAGCATTCTCACTCCTATAATAACATGAATCCAGTTCTTCATCAGCATGTTGGTCTAACACCATTTCGGTGTTGTTCGACCACCGCCGCAGCAATAGGAACTGTGGGTCTAGAAAACTAGATCTAGGTTTGAGCTTCACGTCTAGATGTTTCTTCAGACCGACCAGGTCTTGGTCGACGTATTGAAGAGATCGTTTGCGACGCCGCGGCTGTTTTACGTGTGCGATTTCAAACTGTGCTTCTGTGAACAAAAGTTGTTAGTTGCAATTTAAGTTGATTTTTAGTCTAATTTAAAATTCTTACCTATCGTAACTTCTCGAGAGATATTTAAAAACCAACGATAGGGACTCATTTATATCCTTATTAATAGTTAAATTTTTTAATTATACATTTTATAATTTCAATTGAATAGGTATTAACTATATTTTAAACGCCTGTTACAATACATAAGGCAATATCAACAATCCAAAAATTAGGCACAAAGTTAAAGTGTCTTACCGTGAGGATTGGCACCGAAAAGGAATATTTTTTCTGACTCAGTTAAATGACTTAAAAGCTGCTGTGAGTGTTCCTGAAACAAACAGAATTCAAAATGTTAGGCATTTTCATGAACACTTCTGTATTATAAAAGTTAAATGTTTTTGCAATACATTAAATAAAGTTTTACTAAATCTCTCTAAACCGTTATATTTATATTAAGAACGTAAAGCCATCGATAAAAACCGTTGTACTTATAAAGATACATCTCTATGCCCTATGGTATTAAAGTAACTATATAAATTCTAGATATAGCTACAAGATTAATACACCTTTCAAAAGACCTAGAGCGCATTATAGAAAGGTAGCGATCTTGAAAGGGCTATAGCTATTGTTACCTATAACTAACCAATCGTTGGAGGCGTGAAGACGTTTTGGAGTATTTCGAAAGTCACAACAAAGCTCCAAGGTGTTCAATCATAAATAACTGTCTCTTTGTTGCATACGTGTCAGACACGCATTTTGTGTCGCAAATCTTTATGGTGCATACTATGATGTTAAACCGAATCCGATCGTAAAATCACACATTCAAACAAAATATGTTTATAAAAATGATATGGCGCCTATACTTCATAATGATGGGATAATAGCAGTCAGAAGACATAATGCTAATGAGGATGCTCATCACGCAAATTACAAGGAAGCTGACAGCTCCACTCAGCCGCTAACCATCGCGTTTAGGATTAAACTATTGTTTGGCACGTCATTGGCATATGAGAAACAACCTCGACATTATTTTGACAATGGGCGAATTTCACACGAGCGCTCACGATTAATCGGAACTTAATTACTTTACGGGTATAGTTTGAGATAATTCGCACTCCTACAAGAAACATAGTTGTAAGATTTACTTCCAACTTCCTAGAAGACAAAATACAACGGATTTTTGCAAGACATCCTGGTTTCGTGGGTACATCTAAGACGTTTTAAAAATGATCTAAAGGTTATTAAAATCCATAATCAAAAATAAAGATACAGTTTTACGGCCGGTTACTATAATCTATCTATCTTTAACCAGAGATTTCTCTCGAAATTTCGATACATTTTTTGCTTCAGTAAAGAAAGACAGAGATATTTAGATAAGGTGCATATATTTATAAATATCTAGGCAAGAAAATTTTGTATGTCTATCTTTGTTTATTGAAGCGTATAATGGTATCGACATAGTAACGATATCCATTTTAACCTCTTGTTAAAGATAGATAGGATATAGAGAACGGCCGTTAGGGAGTTTTACCTACATAATTTCAAAATTATTATTAGAGTGTCCTACTGTCTAGTCATTTGAACTGAGACAAAAGTAAGTTATTTTCTAAACGATTTAAAGCCTAGAGAGCCAAAAAGCTGAAAACGAAAGCTTTATGCCGAAAAATCACCAGATACGTTTAAAAAAAATTATGATAAGTTCTCTCAAACAATTGTAAACATGACAAATCTTGATTAGATTGTATTTTAATTAAATAACTAACATAATCACATTATTACTATGCCTATTAAGTATTACGGCTTGTTATTATAAGCCACGTGTTGTCTAGGCAGTTGTTTTCAGCTAATTGAGGTCATTCACTTTCCTTGATCTATATAGATGTATGTTTGATAGGTGACGAATTTGTTGCCAAGTCACAGTAAACAATAGTACAGAACAGTTTAACCCAGTTTCTTTGAGATAGGTTGAGACCACTTTGTCAGAAATATATTTATTGAAGTATATCATACAATTAGAATTGAAAAAATGGATTTTCCTAAACAGTAGGTACATAAAATATATTGAAAATAAGAAAACAATTAATTATAAAATGAAGAAATAAGCATGACTATGAAGCTTATAAAAATAAAATTAATTAATAGCTAGATTTACTTCGTTCACTAAAACGGTATCATCTATTTTAGTTAATTTGAAGATTCTATAGTAAAATTACGTAAATAAAGAATATTTGCATTTCAACCGGCGACCTGTAAAGAGGCGAGCGAAAGTGTGTAATTTGCCGTATTATAGGGGATCCTCGGATTTCACACAGAGGTCGGTCACGGGTTGCTACGCCTCTTACGAAAATCAACGCAATACGATGATTTATTACTCTGTCTGAACCGTTTGAATAATGTTTTGAAAGAAAGTAGACATAAATTAGTTGAACTGTTTTAAATTAAAAGAAAAAACTAGTAATGTTTTTTTTATCAGTGCCTTCAGAAATAAGTTTCCGTTACCTGTAAAACAAACTCTTCAGTCGCAGTGTTTTTATCACCCACAGGAGTATGTCGGCAATGTTTGCCTAAACTTCAATTATCCCGGATCGCGACCGAGGCGTAGACCAAAGAAGCGTCGCGCTGGCTAGATGTCGTCTAGGAAGATATGAGAGTCAATGGCCTTACAGTTGAGGATGCTGAAGATCGGGCGAAATGGTGGAGAATTAGCCGGAAAGCGGATCCTGGCACTGGCTGGGATAACGCCAGGTAGAAGAATAAGAAGACCAATAACTACTGTCGTAAATGAAACATAAGTTACTATTAATGTCAGTCACCCCCACTAATCTAGTCGGTGGAACAATTAAGACTGCTATGGACCTAAGAAGTCATTGTTAATACACTAAATACCGACTACATTATTATGAGAATGTGGAAGCAAAACAAAACATAAGCACCTGGCATTGTCATAAACCCACTATTACATCGTCTCCAAGTTGTAGACATCCTGCTACGTCAGTAATACACCGCTCACCTTGACAATACCACCAAGGATCAGTTGTCACGGAGTCCATTCACAATCGGTCACGCGTTAGCTCTATCGCTGACTTTTAACAGAATAGGTCAATGATAAACATCTTTGTCTCCCAATTCAACTTGAGTGATAGGTGTTACTATGTTATTCCTATTAATGCTGATTTCTATTAGATTGTGTTGTGATGATGTTTTGAAATTGATTGAAATGCATCGTCAAGAGTATTGGTCATTTATTTATCAATACATGTGTTGATTTTAGTTGTTTGAGTGATACTGAAAGGAGCTTTGATTAATTTATGAAAGGATTAAAAATAAAATTATTGAATTGCATTAAATAAATTGATAGGCTCGCTGATCGATCACATCATGGGACGGTACATACAAGGCGAAATGTGGGTGTCCTGACACCTTTGCCTACCCCTTCTGGCATAAAAGGCGTGAGTTTATGTATGTATGTAATAAATAAAACAATATCTCGTGTAATCTTAGGTCCTTGATATATAGTGCGGTGAAACAATTACGCAAAACATCACGACTGTGTCAAAAGCTGATTAGAACTGATTTTCTCACAAATGAAAAATTATGTATAATTGTAGTGGTGGCATTACCACCAGCCAAAGAATTTTCCTATCCTTTCGGTAAGAATACAACCATCCCAGTAAGATTTTTACAACGACTATTTGGTTTTCTATAAAATGTAAACACTTCATATAACAATCACAAGGATATAAGTGAAAAGTGTTCTAGAAAATTAATAAACTTGTAATATTGCAGGTAATGCGTCAAGGAACAGCATAAAATTGATCATTTACATGTTAAACAGTAATCCAGAGAAGGGATAATGGAATAACTCCCACAAAAAACGGTTAATAAGACACACATCAAGCCCTGACGCCTTTGTTGCTGGATACAATTAAACTCAGCGTGGTACTTACCGGTGTGAAACGAAAAATGCAAGATTCTCAATCTGAACGCGTGCAACATCCATCGGTTGAAACAAAAGGGTGTACAACCAAGTACATAGTATAGTGTTGTGAGAGGATTTTGCTGTTTAGCAGATTTTTCTTTAGTCAATAAATAGATCAATATGAACATTTTGAGTATTGCAAAGAAGAAAATTTACTGTATGACGGTTAATTCAAATCATAAGAATTCTAATTGTTGTTTTCATTTACTACCTAAATTGATAAAATTCTGGAATTTGCTATCGTTGACGCCTGGAGTCGCGACATAAATCAATAAATAATAATATTTCAATACTTTCATACGATCATAAAGTGGGTTAACTTATTTGTAACTATAAAAAATATATGTATAGGTTTATAGGAACAGGGATATAAAATAGTTTTAATAAATAAAGTAAAGGGTATTGCATTATTAATAGACTCACAATGAGGTATTGCATTTGAACAAAAAAATAAATTATGCTATTAATTATTATTCATACTGTATAAATGTACCGTAATTCAGGCGTTAGTTTCCTTTTGTTTATTTTCAACATTGCAAAATATTTTGACAACTAGTACTTGCTAAATCATAGGCTAAATTATTCAACCTTGATAGTATGCGGTTACAAAACAAAACATTACCGTAATAATAGACTTTTAAGGCACAATAAATGGACACTAAAATGTTAACACTCAAAAGGACATTATTTTAAGAATACCTTGTGAATAGCTTCCGTATTTTACGAGGGTTATGCAACCGTGAAGATTTTCACGCTACTTCAATAGATTTCCTTAAAAGATAATCAACATTATACAGATAAGGGGTAATAAAAATTGTATACTTAAATATAAAAAACATATTAAAATTGTATCCTACGAGTATAAAGCTTTATGACACCCACCAAAGGCCATGGGCATCTTCTAAAATATAAGTCCAATTCCTAGAGATGAAAACCTTAATCTTTTACGAAAATCTAGTGTCGGTTTTTTGACGTCATCTATACATATAAATAAAATTGAAGTGTCTGTTTTAAGAGTGAAAATAAAAAAAAATCCTACTACATATCGTTATATACACGATACCTGTGCCGAAAATGATATTTAAATTTTTTTTGTCTGTCTGTCTGTCTGTCTGTCTGTTTGTTCCGGCTAATCTCTGAAATGGCTGAACCGATTTTGACGGGACTTTTACTGTCAGGTAGCTGATATAATAAGGAGTAGCTTAGGCTACATTTATTTTAGAAAAAATCTTTTATTTAGTAAAATGAAGTAATGTTGCAATGCCCAAGTACTGCCCAGTACCGCGCGCAGCTCACGCGCATGCGCAATTTTTCAATAAAAATAATACAAAAAAATGAAAAAAATTATAATTAAAAAAAAAATTACTAATTAACTTTTTTGTTAAATTCCACGCGGGCGAAGTCGCGGGTACAGCTAGTAATAAATAATAACACCCAACAGTCACATACATAGTTCTAACCCCACACTAAAATCGAGTATTGTGTCGTAGGTATCGGGAACTACAAGAGACTTTTTGGTCTCACAAGCACCCAGACCCGAGACACATGATTACAATTATAACTTTTTTTAAGTTAAATACCATAGTAAATCTAAAAGTCACTCATATTTTCCTGATCCCACATTAAGCTTGTATCCTATTTTTCTTGTGCTCGGATTTATGAACCTCCGAGAGACTGTTGCGTCTCACAACATAATTTTTACGAATAATTAAATTCTGAACTACGGTTTAATCATGAAAATAGATAATCGTTTCTCACGCTCCACTGTATTAATCTTGAAGTCAATGCTTTATGGATTGTAACGTGGGAATCACAATGAATCTCGAAAGTGTGAGATCGGTGAGTACACGAAAACATACTCCTCACTATAATACAATCCAAATAAGTAGGTACCTTAGCATGATCAAATGTAAATGTGTTGGCAATGTTGTGGGCGAAACTTTAGCATTTTAAGTCGATCACTCATAATATTTAATAGGACTGTTATTTGCATGGAAATTCTACGGACAACAATTCAGTACTCTTTACAATGACTTCATTACTGAAATAATTATTAAAGTAAGTAAATATCCACGTACAATGTTCCTTCGTAATTTCCTAAAACACATTTGTATTTTCATTTAGGTACATGTGAATTTCAATTTAAATAATAATAGCACTAAATTCTAAGAATGGATAATTTTAGCTATGCAAAAATAAAGTAAGTTGTTTTCCTACTGCTCCCTGATCAAGAACCAGCGCTATTGATGCGTTCATTATAATTTATCTCTCCCGGAGAAATGCTCAAGGAACTTCACATTAAAAACTTGCTCGTATCCCGGTACTAACACTATTTTTTAAACTGGTTCAGGCTTTGTCACTATATTTCCTACCTGTTAATGGAATACAAGTTAAATAAAGGCGCAAACTACTTTTTGTCCTCGGCTTTGTTCGTGGCCACAGATCAAGTTTTACAGGAACTGTTTTGTTGGTAGACTTAGCTATTTGAAATTTTCTAAAGTGAGATACGTTCACTTTCGATTTGTTGACCCATTTTAATGATTGTACAGGGTGTCATAATAGAAAATTTTGTTAATTATTTTTTTAATTCCAATGAGCTGTGGATAACTAACTAACTGGTAGCATTTCTGCTTACCTACCCCTTTGATGATAAAGTATCTTTCCTATTTACAAGGACCTTTTATATCATCGTCATCAAAATATTCAGGAGCTTAATTAGACTTTTTACGGATACAGATCTTATCACATGGTCTCTCCGATAAATTCTAATTGCTAATAGGATGACATCAACGTCCCGTGGATGGGAAGTGCATATACGGGATTCACACTACAGATACAAAGTCATTCTTACTTATTTCCGCGTCCTCTGTCGCGTTTAGAATCTACTTCATAAGACGGAAATATGTTGTCCTTTTCTACCAAATTTAAGAAGATCTTGATTCTTAAATTTCCGTTTTCCTAGTAGATAATAAGAAACCGTCAAGGTGTTAACACTTTTGTTGTTAATAGTAGTAATTTGTCACGGATATTTGGCGGTTAAAGCTGCCGGCATTATACTCTTTAACTAACCTCATAAGCCTCGCGTTTGGCTCAAGTTATAAATTTTAGTCATAAATCCATATTTTTTATAAATTAATAATTATTTTAGGGTAAATATTATTCACTTGACATTCGATATTACAGTGAACAAAAGAGTTAAACGCGATACCTCACGTTACAAATAAAACTTATAATTAGATTTAGGAATCAGTAAATATGTATTAGTAATCCAATATATTGATCATTAATACATTGTATATGTGTATTATTCATAAATGCTAATCATAACCCGAGGTTTAGTTCAAAATATTATCCTTCCACCTCTTAGCATTTAAAAAAATCACATTATACAGGTGTTTACAACAGACATTTACAATTTCATACACAAATCTAACTAAAAGAAACAATACAAATAACATACAGGTATGAAATGAATAAAAAATATTTTACAACCGCCCATGGCTTGCACCATTCAAATTAACATTAAACAAGCACCGTGCATGCCTCGTTCAATTGTTTTTAGTTGTTAAATATGATGCACGGCTGAACGTTGATTTTCCTATTTCTCATTCAGAACTTTGATTACGAAGCCCCAAGGTCAAACGTTATCAGTGCTAAACATCTTGTTTTTTATTCATTCATCTCCATTATCTTTGTGCAATGTTTTGGTAATGATTACACTGTTTTTGTTCAGGTTCGTGGATGCTCCTTTGCTGCCGTAACTGATAAACAAACAGACAACCAAAATCACAGCTATGAATATTCAAAACTTTTTTATCTCTTTATTTTACATACATTTATACACCAAAATAAAAACTAAAACAACTATAGATATAATTAAAGTAAGTACCATTTGCGGCCTTATTGTACTACGCAATCTCTTTCAGACAACCTTCAGAGGGAGATAAGAGGAATGAGTGAGAAAGAGTAGGAAGAGATAGGAAGAAAGAGAAAGGGAAAACTTGTGGATTTAAACACTCTATCTATACTTCAACTAAACACAACTCCGATTTAACATATATATATAAAAGTGTGGTGAACTTCTTTAATGCCCTGAAAATCAAATGAAAGACAACGTTTTCTGTACCAGCTCATATAAGTCACATTGTAGGGCAAGGGCCTCCTCTACAATCGAGAATTCTATTGAGATGTTTTAGGCCATGTAGTCGACTACGCTGGTCTAGTGCGGATTAACGAACATTGCCTAACATAGAAGTTCTTACAAATTGCCATGTTATGCAGGTTTCGATGTATTCCTTGTAAAGTGATTGACTGTCAATGCAAACATGACTTCGAAAAATCCGAAACGTGCCCCAGGTTTTGATTCTGCGACTTTGATGTTGTCTTTGATATTGGCAGCCGGGTTTGATCCGATACCAACAGGCCACCACTCCCATGAAAGACAACTATTATGTATCAAAATAAACACGAATGGCTGGTGAAAAATCCCTATCATTTGTACGTTAGCAATTTGTAGCCATATAGGTCCCAAAAGAACGTATAACAATCTGAAATAAGACGTTTAGGTCAAACAAGGAGCTTTTAGTCGAGTGAAAGGCGTGTTTATTATAACATTACTAAATAGATTTCCGTAAAGCGATTAGTTAAATAGCCGTTGTAATACTAAGCGTGAATACTAAGCGTGCTACAATGAATGTGTCGACGTCGTAATGTTTATAGCAGGTGCAAATGGCAATGGCGGTAAATCGTGGACTGTAGGCAACTGAACGAATCTATGATAGCAAACTTTATCAAGATAAAGTTAAATCTATACTAGTTCTATTAGGATAATTCGTATTTTTTTAATGCAATGATTGGCGAGACGAGTTCGTTCACCTGATGGTAAGCGATAAGACCGCTTATGGATGGTAGCAAAACACAATAACACCATGAATTACAAAGCAATGCTTGGCATTCCACTGTGCTCGCCATCGTGATGTTAAGTCTCAATATATCCAATATATGTTTGACGGGAGAAATAGACATTGCGGGGGTAGCTACCCAGACGGCCTCTAACATATGAGAGATCTACCACCAGTTTTAGTTTTATCCGAATGTCAACATTAAAGTGAGAGGCTGTTTGTGTTTAGTGCATTATACTTCATATAGACTACCCCGCCCACACCCACCACTGCAACTCCTGTCAGCCAGGACCAACAGTGACACACAAAAAATTGGCTTCGACCTCCGGAGCTCGGCGAGACTCTTAGGACCCAACTTGTCTTATTGCATTATAGGTACTCAAGTAAAATATAATTAGGAGTCCATTATATCTTTGAAATAGAAGATACTCACAGAGTCTCTGGTGTTCAGTGTTAATTCTCAGTGTGCAATTGCTGATCCTGACTTAAAAAAGCATTTACAAAAGTGGATATAAAGGTCAAAAATATCATCAGTTCCAATCACTGCCTGCAAAGCGAAACAAAGAGCAAATTATATACATTTAATATAACAAAATCATGAAGCCACCTACCACGTTCACCTCGACGCAACATTGTCAACACAATAATATAATTCTCCAGATGCTTTGTACAATTATATGAATTGCATAATTCACCAAGAATCACTGATTATGTGGCCTTACTGGCTCATTTTGTGCAATAACCCTGTGCAAAGGCAACTTTATGGCCAGCTTCCGTTGCTACAAGTTAGTTGCAAATATTTATGTTATCTACACATCGGAATTTGGGAATTATGGCGGCAGCTTTGGTGCCTTTTGTAAGTAATTGCATTAAGTGTAACTTGAAAGGGATTTGTGACAAATGTGGTAGCTTTATCCTTAATTTCGATAAGAGATGTAACTGAAATGATCTCACAACCAAAACTGCTGAAAGAAAAGCGAAAACAAAAGACTAAATGCAAATACAAAAGGTCTCCGGAATATTTTAATTCAATTAATCCATCAGATGGCGTAATAGAAATTGCAGGAATTTACTAGGTACAACCCGCTACCAAATAATAATAGCATATAATAATAATAGCAAATAGAAAATATTTAATAGCAGACTTATTGTGCCTGAAGACAATGACGAACATTTTCAGTAGAGACTTAAACTTATGATTTTTGATACTAATTCACCATAAAATCATAGATATTCAATCATTTAATGGTTTAACGGATCCAAATATCCAGAACTAGAAAAAATATATCTAATTTATGACATTATAAAATATTAATTTAGTTTGTAATTAGAAATACCGTGTTCATAAACTTTTGTCTCGATGCATGTAACTAATTACAATAGATTACACCAAAATGCACTAATTATATCGACTATCGATAGGTGCAGTTACGATTGTTATAAATGTAATTACACCATTGTACGTAATTCGGTAATTAGTAAATCGATAAGTAACGGTATTAAAGACACCACATTCCGTTCAGAAAAGTGGTTGATTGGGCAAGTTTCTATTATGTTTAATGATTAAAACTACTTATATAATAATCGCGGACATTAATACCCGCTGTTTTACCTGAATAGTACTGGTACCAAATTGAAGGTAATAAACATTATCTATAAAACACTACGAGTATTTGGGTCGCACCCAGCCAGTTCTTATGTATGCGTATGTTTCGAATGAATTCTAAAATCGGCCCACCTTTCCCGAACCGACTATTAGGCATTATGCGGCGAGCTAGTTAATTTCAAGTTCTAAACTGGTAAACGCTGGTTTTGGTAATAATTGTGGTAATATTCATAAGACTTGTACTGATATGGGGTTGATAAATAATACAATGAAATATGACATATGGTTTCGAAGTCGTGTGATTTCTTGTGCCTCGGTAGCTCTTAAATATTGTTGGATCAAATACCTTTGGTTAGCATGAGGTTATGGCGAGACAATCTAAAATCGGCCTCCGTATTTATCACGATCGAAACTTTAAAAAAGTATCTATTGAAAATATTAAATGTTTGAATCGGTCACTCGATCCAGTGGCATTAGTAATAATAAACGCCTCAATAGTCAATGTATAAAAATGTAAAAGAATACCTACGAAATAAAGAGAAATAATAACGCCTCGTAGTACATGAACTTAAATTAAACTTATGATGAGTTATGGTAAGCTTTGGAAATCCATAAAGCTAGCGTACAAGCTTCAAGCACTGAATCGCCAAAACAGAAAGATAAGCCTAGATTGGAGAAGTGTCCTGATAAACCAATGACTGTTATCACAAATCTAAACATATTTTTAAACATTGCGCAAGTCCACACTACGAACGCATTCAATTTAACTGTTACCGTTCCATTACCTAGTTTTAAAAACATATCTTGCACCATACAGCTCTGCTTACATTACAACAATATTTTTTGTAACATTAATTTTAGTAACTTGTGGTAATTTTTTGTCATCAACGAGAAATCAGATAAATTCTATTGCATTCTGTGGATTTGGTCAATTTCCTGCCTCAATAATTACTGTTGCGTGGTTACGAAACTGTCTTGCCTAATTTTCGGCCGCACCTCTTTGCTTCTGGTTGTGAATTGTTGCAGTAAATATTCGGTAATATCCAATCAATAGTTCGGTGGAATTTTCGGAAATGAACTTGTTTTATGAGGTTCGTGGTGGAGTGCTTTATGCTAAGTTTTGGTATTTGATTCATATTTGCCATTACAATATTATTAGTTCATTTGGCTTGATTAATATGATTATTTGTTCAGTCTTATAAGTTTAAGTAGTAATTACAATAAAGCAAATGAACTTGATATATTTGGGGTTTTTTTTATAATGGGCGAGGTACATCTTTATTTCCTTTCTTTGACTTTTCAAACGCTTATCATTGAACTAATATCCGATTTTCAAAAACACTGTGAACATAGAATGAAATGTAATCTCGGTATTTTCAAACCCGATCACGAGTGTTCTAGTAAGCCCTAACATTTTGTTATCAGCGCAGACGAATGGAGTGATGCAAATGCGCTTGCGCAGCCGAAGTGAATTCAGTTTCGATATAAATCTGCATTTAGAAGTGTAATTCACAACTTTGGTGGTAGATGAAATCCTGCTTACCAATTTAATCCTTTATTTACTGTTTTATAAAAGTTAGGGTACAGGACAAACATTTATCTTAATTATTATTTTTAGATAATGCTATGGTAAGTCTAATAATATTACGAATACGAATAAAATGATGTCTATAGATATTCATAAACAGTTTTAAGTAATTCATTACCAATTATTAGTATCATACCCAAGTAAATAATTGAAATAGTTTTTTATATGAATAGAATTTCTTCACCACTAGCTTTAAGTTTCAAGTCCATTGTTACACATAGCCCAACCCCAAGGATTTAAACATGAAACTGTTAGAATGGACCAGCATTCAACGACTCACTTCCATTTTTACAAGGGTAGCCAGTTAAAATCACAAAAGGCTAGTTTGATATTGTTCCCAATACAAAAGCATTTTATAATATATATTGCACCTCAAACGAATTTATGCATTCACCTGTTCCGCAGAACCAGCCAACCTGTTTAGTCGCACTTTCTCTAAGATACTTCAACAAGGATAAAGCAGCGAATTATACCACCACAGGGCCTATCTATGTGCCCTTTTGTTCAAGATTTATGAGAATTGAGACCTCGTGCATTCTTTGTGTATAACTGAATTAATTGAGACACGAGTTTCTAAATGCTGAATTTATTTGCTGTAAGCATATAATAAGTATTTTATACGAGATCATTTAGAAGGTTAGAAACAATTTCTAAATAGTATTTTTTATATGGGCGGGCCACATATGCCACAGAAATGATGGCAGATGGGATAAATCGGTGCTAGAATGGAGACCAAAAACCGGTTATAGAAACCGGGGCAGACCTTGATGAGGTGGACCGACAGCCTGGTCCACGTGGCGGGAAGAAGCTGTATGAGGACTGCCCTGGACAGATCAACCTGGCGTGCACTACAAGAGGCCTACTCTCAGCATTGGGTGGATATATAGGCTGAAGAAGAAGAAAAAGATTTTTTTCATAATATAAAAATATTTTCAAGACAATTTCTTAAGTATAAAGCAATTTTGGATAACTAAATCATTGGAATAGTCCAATGATTCCTCTGACTAATTCACTAAGGGTTAATCCCATCTTTTAAAATGAGCTTTTGTTTGGTTAACGTTTTAAGATTATCGATTCTGATACACTGCCTTATCATAACCATCCTTATCAACAGAAAATCCGATGCTGTAGTTAATTTTGCTGCGAAGCTTTTAAAAGCAGCCTATTATCATAAGCGTATTGCAACAAGCTAAAATATTTGAGCTCTTGTGTTGTCTATCCAATATACAGGGTATATCAAGACTGCTACCGAAAACGAAGCCGGGTGGTAGTATAAGCGACTTCAGACACAATGCAACAGAAAAAGTTGCAAAAAAAAGCGACAATTTTTTTTTTGTAATTTTTTTCCTATTGCCATATTTTGGTGGTAAATACATTTTTTCCTAAAATAATAGTGTATACCCTTTAATTTATAAATACTCTAAGATATAAGAGAGTTTAAATTATTATTTTAGCAAAATCTATGGATTTACCACCCAAAAATGACGATATTTAAAAAATCATAAAAAATAATTGTCGCGTTTCTAGGCGAAATTTTTAATTGCATTGTGTTTGTAGCCACTAAAACTACCACCCGGCTTCGTTTTCGGCAGCAGTCTTGAGATACCCGGTATAGGCGGACATGTCTACCCATTAATGGCTAAATCACAAGTGCAAAGATGTAATAAGCTTTAATAATGATAACCGTGATAAATATTTCATAACAAGTTACGTTGAAGTTACAACAATTATCTCGAAGCGCAGTCACGGACGATTGCTGCTCGTAATAGACAATTTTATAAACAAGCAATTATTAATTAAGGACACACATAAGCCGGTTCACTTGACTGGAAGCCTAGTTATCGCTCACTTACAGAACATTAATATCTAAGGCTACATTCGAATTATTAAAACATAATAAAGAGATTAAGAGAGTAAGATTTTGTACCACTATGTGATATAATGTTCTGTAATTAAGTTAACTTAGTGTACAATAAAGCATTTAAATAAATAAAATAAAGAGGGAGTTTCTATCGTTTTCTATAGACTATTTTGTTTTTTATGCGCAAATGATTTTATTTTTGTTTAGTAGAATTTTCAATCTGTTATCATTGACTAATAGCAATATATGATTAAGAAATCGAACTCAAAGCATCTTCTTATTTTTTCAGCTCCAAAAATTATACTGATGTAACACACCCAAGGATTTCCACAGCGTCTTATTAGAAGCGAGCTTCTTATAACGACTTCCTGCAACTTATATTCCGACACTGTATTGTTACAAGGATTTCACTCGATAACTTATCAGTCTGGTCTGCTTAAATTACGGTACATAACGTGGAGGCGTTGTGTTTGTTGTGTCTTGCCCATTTATTCTGAGTACAGATAGTATTTTACTTAATTCAGCCACGCATCGTCGTGGGTAGTCGTACAATGTAATTGGGACGTGATCGATAACCCGCATGTAATATGCGTTTACTTTCATCAATTAACCTGGATTCATTACGTGTGGGTAACCTTTGATGGATGACCGCGTAAAGTCGAAGAAAATGTAACGAATGCAACACTTACAAAGAAGCAAAACAGACCGTAGCGACTGTCCCGCTTTACAATATAATATAGTTTTTAAACAATTTGAATAGCTTCGGATTAGGGCCTAAGTGTCGCTAAATTAATTTTCAATAAGAGAGCAATATATTTCAATGTTTTAAACATCCTAAAAGCAGTGCTAAAGAAGAACCAGGCTTACATAATTAATAATAGTTACTACAAGTCAGAAAATGTAATCATCGCGTGTTAATAGAGCTTAAGTCTTTTCTCCGCAGCTTTGCATTTATAAATACGTAAAAATCACTTCTTCCCAAATTAGCTAGGCAGATGACACCCACGTTTCGCCGTATGTGTTCCGTCCCAATGTGATAGGGGCGAGCCTATCACTATATCGGGGACGAATTCCTGACTCCGGACTGACGGGATTTGGAACCAAAAACGCAGCGTTTTAATCATACCACTATGCAGCAGGATTGAATTTAAAGCAAATATGTTTAGTTTTTGTGAAGGGAGGAACGCACAAACGGCTCAGTACACAATTGCATGCGTATCACTCCGCGTGGGTGGTTTATCAGATTCTGATTGCAGCACGCGTTCGCGATACCAGAACTTGCGTCCACATTACCTAACGCGTTTTGGGTGCAATACGTTTCGAAGCTTCGTTCATTGTCTTCTTACCCTTCTTAAGACTACGATTTATTTATTTATTTATTTAATGTCTATGGTTGGATGCATTTCGAATGACTTTCTACAATTCAGGTTAAATTTCTTCAGATATTTAAGGGTACATTCAAAGAATTTTTTTTGAAAAGAATGGCGAGATAAGCTTGCTGTTCGCTTGATGTTAAGCGAAACCACCACTCATGGACTGTAGCAAAATCAATAGATTAATATTTTATTCAATATCATTGAAGATTTTTTTCTAGACTCATGGTTAATTTTTCAAAAAAAGCTATAGAAATAAAATTCTATATTACATCCTATACTTTGTGTGAAACATTACTAGAACGAACAGAGTAACTAGAGTATAATAATATGTAAGAGACGGAAGGTGGTTATTATAGATAGATACAAATTCACGTGTCATAATTTCAAGTCATACATGAAACAGTTTTAATTTTTTCCTAAAAACGATCTCATCAATCATTGTTAATTTGCCGTCATGTCTCACGGTGAAATGGTCAAAAAACACGAACTATTTGGCAATATATTATAAAATTACCGACGCATGTAGAGCTTAGGTTAAACGTTTGACAAATGACTTGGCTGCTACTTGTTAAAAATAGTCACCTTAATAGACATTATCTTGATGTTATGTAAGTAAATAAATCATTTGTCAAAATACGGAACAGTTCAGAGGTCATTGTGTCTGTAGATTATATGCACTATAATATGGTAATGAGTAATGTCCTAGGTTGGATTTTCAGATCCACGGAATCAACGATTTTCATTTTGTGATAGAATAGAAGAAAACACAGTGAATATATATTTAACATCTCAAAATACCGTAATGTGGTTCTTTTGAATAAAATAAAATACGTCCAATCAATATAATTATTTACAATTTATTTACAAATCTATCATTCACTGAAGGCTTATTGAATTAGTAGTAAACTTTGCGCAATTTTATAACATAACCTTGTTTAACAAATACTTCCTCAGCTATACAAACAAAGTGAATTTTTACATATGTAATTGTTTAGCTATTAATGAATGCCGCCGGATTTTAGAGTCACGACTCACGAACTAGCAGAAAAAAATACTTGAAGCTTGTTCCTCTTATGACATAATATTTAAACGAACAAAGAAATAAACTATAGTCTCAAAACATTAACAAGTAAAGCATATGAAATCAAAGAGTTCTAATTATTTTTCTGTTATTAAATATCCGAAGTAAATACAAGCTTTAGAAACATTACCTTTTTATAATATTAGCACATCAGAAGTAATTTTATAGTAAAACAAATAAATCTATTTATAGTAAGAAACGATCATGGTCCATCAAATCAACCTATGAACTATTCAATTTAAGTCATGTTATTATCATTATCATTATTTTCAGGAAGCCTCCCCGAAGTATCTCTCATAGTTCTATTACAAACGGCCTGTATCCAGCTATTCCGTGCTGTTACTAACTGTATTATAAGCTCTTTTAATTTTATGTTTAAAATATGATTATGAAAACACAACTAAATCTGATACGAATTTAATTATATAATCATGATAGTGAGAGTCTCTAATTCATTGATACAATCATTACTTAACAATGAGGAAGCTATAGCGAAATTTAAAAAGAAACACTTTTTTACACGATTGTTATATTCTATTTTTATAGATCCTAAATTACAACTTTACTTCAATATAATATTTTAGTAATGACTAAATTATCACTAGCCTCGTACATTACCGTCCAGCGCGGCCTCAACTTAAGGCCAAATTTAACCGAACCCATACCAGTTATAATTAACTGTACAAACAATTAACCATGTGATACGCAATGCAGAAATATATTTCGACACACATTCTCGTTAGTTACCCAAGTTTTAATGGATAACAGTGTGATAGCTATCAGAACAACTCCGTTGCTCGTCAAAATTAGTTGTTATGGCAGCAATTTGCTTATTATTTGCTTGCACGACATCTATTTAGTGGGGAGACATTGCTCTACCGTTTCTTTTTAAAAGAGCTATAAGTGCAAATGGCCTACTTAAAGTTAAATAACTACCGCTCCTTCTGAACGTTTTTCTATGGTGACTAATGATATTAAAATTATTTAACCACGTTTTTTTAACATGTTTAATAGTTCGTGTTTTGAATCCTATTTAAATTTATATTTAATAAAGAAAGAAATATCGGAGCTAGAAGCAAAGGTTGCAACTTGCCCATTTGCGCGAAATTTAATTTCTCGAACCACTGAACTATAACAGATCATGTAACTTTAATAAAGTTTTTACACTTTATCTCATTTATATGTATAATTCATAGACATCGAGAAGTAAATACACCAATAATTATTTGTCTATTAATCTACTTCAGAAGTTATATAAAAAGTTATACTTTTTGTTTATACAACATTGCAACATCGTAAATACTTGAAACACGCAACAACTCGTAAAGCATAAAATAGTATTATACATTAAATTGAAATGAAAAGTGGGTGAAGTAAACCGAGTTTCATTAGGCACGCCCTTGCAAGATACATTGCTTGAGGATTTGCATATAGAGCATTTTCAAGTGAAAGTAACAGTCACAGAGTACATTTTACATAGTAACAGTGTTGGGAGAGCATTAATTCTATGTCTAGATAAACATATATTGATCGTACTACAGAGCACACACACTTTCATAGTGAAGTGAAAACGAAATTTAGTTTTATGAATAGCAGTATGTTTCCAAATCGACTATAGGGATTTTGACGCAGTTAAAAATTGGGTGATCTTATTCTCCAACGCTTATACTACGATCGTATTTGCAATATTTCCGTAGCATACATAAGAATGTAGTAAGAATTAAAGTGAGTAACAATTTTTTACAGAATTCATAACTCCGTTGCTCTATGATAAGAGAAGCTAAAGATTCCATTCCCGCAACGGGACAAACTTTGTACATACATTGACTTTTCATTCACTACCACATATTTTACCCCACTATTACTAATTGAAACTATAGGTACAACTACAAAACCAATTACACGTAATTATAGGACATTAACGTTAAGAAATATCGTCGCGAGATCCGCAGACGCGAATCAAGTTTGGTCACGAAATCGATCATATCGTTTCGACACTACGTCTATTATTTTAGAACAGGTATTGTGATCTTGCAAACAATGAAATATCACTTATATATTGTTATGAAAGGCGAGGCTTAAATTAAATGTGGCATGGGGACTATGGAGTGTAGGTCGAGGGCTTCTTTGATAGCTAATTTCGTAACTTAAATTGAGAAAATAATTTTAATAGCTGCTGGTCCTATTGTTCTAGTTTTAAACATCTTAATAATTAGTCAATTTAAATTACTAATATTTTTCCTGTATAACAAAGCTAAAAATATTAGGAAAGATTTTAAAATCATCATCATCATATCATCATCATCATGTCATCTTAGGAATGAGAAATAATGGAGATATTCCCCTTTTAAAACACTTGTAACATTCCAACAAAACAATTCATTTTTATAAGTATAACCAGGTCAGCTCTAGACTATGGTGACACAGCAGAAAGTACAAAGATCGTGATTAGTAATCCTTGATTGCGTTTGCATTAGCTTTTCCATTTATAGTATTTAACATACCATAAATAAATATTAAATGGATATTTACATAGTCGTGATCTCACATTCGCAATTCCCTTGAAGTCAAAAATTTACAGTCATAACGATCTTAGAATACACGATGTCTGCCTAAATATTATAATCTTCTATCTATCTATTGAATTAAAAATATATATTTGCTAAAGGCAGTCAAAAGTGAAAAGGAATTAGTAACATTAGCACATAAACTTCGGCTAAGTATCATAATAATTAATTAACGATTAATACAATACTTTTGTAAATCGGAGGAGGAGAAGATGACATACACTTAGGTCTGAAGTTTGACCAAATACAAACTAGCATGATCATGAATAATTTAAAGCTAATAATAATATCATAAAAGAAACCAAAGATTGAACTAAACAGAGAAGACAGAGGAAAGATAACTTAGGTACCATACAGATAAGGAAAGACTAGCAAGAATCAGCATATTAAGCAATTGGTGATAAGTTCAACGCCCTGAGCTATCTGAAACGGCAGCAATGTCACGTTTCCGTGACGTTTCGTGCAGTGGTTAGAGATAACCGTCACGGCTTGCACCCGAGAATGTTACATTATAACAGCACGCCAAGTGACGGCCTGTGGAAACTCCGTTATTTTCTCCCTTTATTTAAAAGGTTTATATCTTTTGTGCAATAGAATGATATTATTGGATGGAACTCGTATATCGACAATTGGGTTTGTAAGGAAATGAATTTGGTTGTACAATAAACGCAATGTATGGAGCTTAATTGGCTGGCCATCTATAAAACGTAAAGCTATAAATTATTCTTTAACAGCGTGATATTTTAATCTTGATTATTTAATTTCTATCAAATTATTTACATCATCGGCAAATCTGGAATAAGTTGAAGTAGCATAGATTGCTATCAATGTCAATTAAGATGGAGAGGAGATTTGGCCAGGTTCATTACCTAAATGGTGAAGGCTAATCGCCAAAACCAGATTTTCTAGAGATGTCAGAGGTGATAGGAAGGCCCATGTACGTCGAAGGCTACATCACACAGGTTGATCGACCGCATGGAATCTCGCTCTTACGCACCGCTACATAATCTACTTGTTTTGGCATTGAATAATATCAGATGAGATATTTTATTAAGAACAAAGGTTATTGTTGATGAATGGTCTGAGACTAGCGCGTGCTATTTGCATTTAGATCGGCAATTAGTCAGTCATTTAATGGAGCGCTGCATAGCTAAAATATTGATGATCACGACTGTCACGATTGTTTCGGGATTGTCAGTAGCTGTGAACCTTGGAATACCTTATACAAAATTTACCTATGAGGGTTCCAAATATTCGAGTAAACTGATAACCTAATGCTTTCCATGCTTTATGCTGCCATGGACCGCTTTATATTGTACATTTTTCTGCCTTCGTAAACAGCATAATAAGACTCGCCTTCCACCAGTGTCGAACAAGAACGAACCGAAAAATACTTTTAAGCACGATCATAATTGTATAAAAAGAATCAGTGCAAATAACGCTGAAAATTTTCAATATCATACTATGACAAAATCTCGTAATTACTCGTAATTTATAACCACATAGCGATAAACCAAAACAAAACACGACATACAACAACACGCAATCAATTAACATAAACAATATGATTTACGTTCCATCTGACAGATCTAGCCCAGTTCATGCAAATTCTCTTGTGAAATGAAACGCAACGGTTCAACAGTTTCGCTGTAAAAAGTCTATAATGACTCCGACACGGTCACGTGAGCTCGATTGTAAAAAGAAAAGAAATTTCTCTATCAAATAACCACTCGGTTTGAAGTAAGCACGCACTTCCATGATGTAATTGAAATATGGGTCGATAAGATCAGGCCGTGTCATGACATACAGTTTTTGTAATAAATAAAAACGTAGGAAAAAAGGTTAACTTATATGAACACATCTTGGAGTAATACTGTTGGACTGAAGCCAATGCGCAAAAAGCTTACCCGAGATTTTTTCCATTAAAACCACTTTGTAACAGAGTTGTGGAGTAGAGCCAAATGTCGTACATGTGAAGGCATTTGAGGTCTTTCGCCAGCAATTTATAGGCTGAAATAAACTTTGAGACAAGGATATATACAATGTGCCTCAGAAAGATGCTAAAAGGAAGCGACAGTAACTAAATACGTTGAAGATCTAAGGCTTCGTTTCAAAATAAAAATAACGAGATCGTCGTTTTGCGATAACACCGCCGATTGTCACACTTATTTTTATGCTTAGTTCCTAGTTTTTTTGTGTAGTTTATAATGAAGTATAAATAAATCTATAGTACTATATAAATCAAAGAGTTTTTTTGTTACCTCTAATCTCAGGAACTACTGGTTCGAATTGAAAAATATTTTTATGTTGGATAGGCTATTTATATCTATCTATAGGAGGGAATCAGTGGTGAAAAGTCCAGCAAATACGAGGAAAATTCATTCGTTTTTCATGGTTGGATTGGTCGATATTCTAAATTGATGGTCAGAATTGAACATTTTGGCCACCATTTTGAAAAGTGCATCTGCTCCTGGGCGGTGTCGAGCCACACCGCTGTTAAATTATAAATAAATAAAAATGCAATTACATCAAATCTGCAACGCTGTTGTAAAATTATTTTAGATGCTATTCTCTTATGAAAATAATTTGATTAGCCATTAAAGTTCCACGTCTAAAGTTTTTACTCAGTTTTGCTCTTAACATATTACAAAATCAATTATACCGGGTATCTCAAGACTGCTACCGAAAACGAAGCCGGGTGGTTTTTGTTTTAGTTTTAGTGGCTACAAACACAATGCAATTAAAAATTTCGCCTAGAAACGCGACAATTTTTTTTTATGATTTTTTAAATATCGTCATTTTTGGGTGGTAAATCCATAGTTTTTGCTAAAATAATAATTTAAACTCTTTTATACCTTAGAGTATTTATAAATAAAAGGGTATATACTATTATTTTAGGAAAAAATGTATTTACCACCCAAATATGGCCATAGGAAAAAAATAACAAAAAAAAAATTGTCGCTTTTTTTTGCAACTTTTTCTGTTGCATTGTGTCTGAAGTCGCTTAAACTACCACCCGGCTTCGTTTTCGGTAGCAGTCTTGATATACCCTGTATAATTCATAATAGACATTTATTTCTTTATCAATGACAAAGACTTCTACCGGTTATTACGAAACTGCAACACACTAAGTAAACGGTATTTACATTATAGATTATCGCGAAGAAATCTTGGAGTCAAAAATATCAGTAGTCGTAATACTACCGTTGTTTATTTCTAAATTCTAAATGAGTGATATTATGTAAGACTATAAATCAAATAATACTGTTGTACTGTGTTGAGTGTTTGGTACTTCATTTAATCTCATTTAATTTTAATTTTATGCACGTTCATTGATATTTGTATTCTCTTTTGTTTTGTCTTTAATTCTTATGTTGTTTTTTTTTTATGTTAAAATATTCTTTTTCCTAATTTGTCGTTAAATTTTGTCGTTTAATTTTATATAGATAGTTTATGGAAAAGTTATGTCATAGTTCTTTCCTGTTGTACAGTACTATTGCATGTTGTGATCTCCTCTAATTGAAGAAACACAATGTTTAAACTGCAACAGTACATTAGCAAAGCTTGTAAAGTGTATTCTTTGTTGGAGATCCTAATAAATAAAAATAAAAATACTATTACGAAATCCTATCTATTGTTATTTGTTACATCGAATAACATCTAGGAATTTCAAAGTATTCTTATTTACCCTACAAAAAAGCCCATAATTTATTCGGTTGTTGTTATTCTATTTTGCAATCGTTGTAAACTGATATCTCACATAATATGACCATTACTGACAAGTCAAAATTTCCTCATATTATGAAAACTTGGAACATATTAGGCACCAATTGTTTTCATGTTTAATCAGGAATTCCGCAATATCTATAATTTCTTTAAATATACAAATAAGTTTCTAATTAAAGTGATGATATAAATGTTTAAACAACTATCAGTAAAAAAAGAAAGAAACATAATGGTTTACGAAATTAAATAATTATGGAGAAAATACAAAAGAAAATATTGAACCCTCGCTGACATGATAATGTTTTCCGCAGTATGATGCGATCATTACGATCCACAATCCAGTGACTTTCTCAATCGTGTAAGGAAGAGGTTGCCAACCTTTGGCATGAACAAAACATTCGAAACGTTTAAGAGCGTTTACACCTTGCGCGCAAAGTCAACTATAGGTATTTCTTCGTTAATTTCACGCACACATAAGCGACCAAAGCTGTGTGCGTAGAGCTGCCGCGTCGGCTCGCTATACAGTCAGCGCAACCAACTTTGATCCGTGCGCTTCAAAATTCTAATATTGAATTGAAATGTAACTTATGATTTATATATTGGTAATATTATATCATAAAAATATTTTATTTGCATTATAAGTAGACAAATATTACTGTGCAAGCAATGAACAATACAAATTTAGATACTAATCATATTTTCGTTGTTATTACATTATTAAGTTGCATTCAAATCAGTGTTCAATCAGTAGACACTACGGACGTTTATTAATCATTTTGTGTTCGAACACATGAAAAGAGTTAGGGGCCTTACAACCCCTTACAATTACGAAATATATTTAATTTTATATTACAATACATAACATAATTTAGCCTCGGAATTACATCCCATTATATTATCTGAAACATAATTGGACGTAGATAAGCAATAACGTTCCAACCCACAACAACTCCATTTTGAGATAAATGCAAATTTATAGTTTTGCTTGAATTCTTTTTTGTCCTAATTAGTATAGACGTATACTATAGGTTTTATTGAAGAAATATAACGTAATTTATTATTCGTATAACAATTGCTTAATATATTTGGTAAAATAAGCAAGTATTTAGTCAAAATGGGATTGGAACGTTTTTGAAAAAATGTAAAATGTATGGGCATTCATTTTAGATAATTATGCAATAATGTTCCAACAAGTAATTGACTTACATTTACTAACTTAAGAGGTTTTTTTTTCGTGAACAAGCAAATAAACAAAAGAAAAATATAAATGATCAAAACTGTATATTAAAAAGAATCAGTTTTTAACATTTAAGGATGCCTCAATTATTTTAAAACATCACATTAGTTTATTGCTTCTCAAAATCTGGCTCTCCCCCAAACCCGTCGACGTCTATGATTTCCTCTGAACTTTTCAAATTTCTATAAAATTCGAGACAATTTTCAGGAATATATGGATATAACGACTGTAAATCTTCTAATTTTAGCGATGATATCCCGGACATCAGTCTGTGTGAGATTGAAATGGCCCTCAAACAACTTAAAAACAACAAGGCGCCGGGTGAGGACGGAATCACTTCAGAGCTTCTGAAAGCGGGTGGAACGCCGATACTGAAAGTCCTTCAGAGGCTATTCAATTCCGTTCTCCTCGAGGGCTTAACGCCAGAGGCATGGAGCAGGAGCGTGGTGGTACTGTTCTTAAAAAAAGGTGATAACACCTTGCTGAAGAACTACAGGCCCATCTCGCTCCTGAGCCATGTCTATAAGTTGTTTTCGAGGGTCATCACAAATCGTCTCGAACGCAGGTTTGATGACTTCTAGCCTCCCGAACAAGCCGGTTTCCGAAAAGGCTTTAGTACCATAGACCATATTCATGCGCTACGGCAGGTTATACAAAAAACCGAGGAATATAACTTGCCGCTTTGTTTAGCGTTTGTGGACTATGAGAAAGCCTTTGATTCGATCGAGACCTGGGCTGTGCTACAGTCTCTTCAGCGGTGCCACATAGACTATCGGTACATCGAAGTGTTGAAGTGTATATACAACAACGCCACCATGTCGGTCCGAGTACAAAATCAGAGTACGAAGGCTATATCACTACAGAGAGGCATGAGACAGGGAGATGTCATATCTCCGAAACTGTTCACTGCCGCGCTGGAAAACGCCTTCAAGCTCTTGCAGTGGAAAGGATTCGGCATCAACATCAACGGCGAGTATATTAGTCACCTTCGATTTGCCGACGATATTGTAGTCTTGGCAGAATCGCTGGAAGACCTTAGCACTATGCTCGAAGACCTTAATCGAGTCTCCCAACAGATGGGTCTTAAAATGAACATGGATAAAACGAAGATCATGTCGAATATTCATGTTGTGCCCACCCCCATTGGAGTTGGGGGCTCGACTCTCGAAGTTGTAGACGAATATGTCTATTTAGGACAAGTGGTCCGGTTAGGCAGGTCCAACTGTGAGACAGAGGTCAATCGTCGAATCCAACTCGGTTGGGCAGCGTTCGGGAAACTTCGCGACGTCTTCTCGTCCAAAATACCTCAGTGCCTAAAATCGAAAGTCTTCGATAGTTGTGTGTTACCAGTGATGACATACGGCACCGAGACGTGGCCTCTCACTGTGGGCCTCATTAAAAGGATCAAAGTCACTCAACTAGCCATGGAGCGGGCTATGCTCGGTGTTTCCCTACGAGATCGAATCAGAAATGAGGAGATCCGTAGGTGAACCAAGGTTACCGACATAGCCCATAGGATTGGCAAGTTGAAGTGGCAGTGGGCCGGGCACATAGCTCGTAGAGCCGATGGCCGTTGGGGCCGAAAGGTTCTCGAGTGGAGGCCACGTACAGGCAAGCGAAATGTCGGACGCCCGCCTACAAAGTGGACAGACGATCTGACTAAGGTCGCAGGAAGTCGCTGGATGCAGGCCGCTTCCAACAGGTCATTGTGGAGATCCTTGGTCCCCCAAGGATCTCCTATGTTCAGCAGTGGACTTCCTGTGGCTGATATGATGATGATGATGCTAAAATCTTCCAACCGACATGTAACATTGTATTGAACTAAACAAAGATAAGATGAAATGAATAATAATAAGATGAATGAAAGAGAATATGTTTTGTTAAAACGTTTCAACTTACATGGAACATTTTTTTCAAGATAAAAATACCTAAATTAGTTTTACTAAAACGTTCCAAGATCATTGGATCATTCTAAAAACATTTTATGTATGAATTATATTTATTAAAATGGTTCAGTCCACATGTATCATTTTTTGGTTTTATGAAAGCTCCATTATTTTAAAATTGTGGATTGGAACATATCGCATTAAATGGATTTACCTAGAAAGAAGGCCTAAAGCTGGAAATATTTTTGCTCAAATGATGGAAGGCGTCGAAAAAGGTATGCCAGTATTGTTATCTCAATTTTGAGTGAGTTGTGGGTTGGAACGTTATTGCTTATTGACGTCCAATTTATACTCACTACAAAATCATTGTAGGTAGTAAAAAGAAAAAATATGTTTTACTACCAAAGTACTAAGATGTGGCAATCGCAGTCCACGCGTGGCTATTTTTACGACGCACGGCAAAAATCGACTGCAGCCAGGCCGGAGCGACGAGCGATACGTCCTCCCTCTAGAAGGCCTTGCGGCGGTCTGATTTGATGCACGGCGGACAGCGTGTTTTATAGTGGTTTTTAAAATATATATAGAAAACATGAAAACTAATTTTATTGAAATATAAAAATGGCAATTTATTGATAAGATGTTCTTCTATTATAATATGCAATTGCTATAAAAAATTATGTACGATAAGTTGGTGAAAAAAATATGTTCTTGACGAGAGTTTCTGAATAATTTCGTATTGTTAAAATTTTTATTTTTCAGGAACTAAACATAAAAAGATTATTTTTCTCAGCAAAATCCCTCCATAAGGGTCTTATTAGGCGGATGATATTTTTATTTTCATCTTATATTTAGTGATTTCGGATATCTTAAGCTTCTAAATTGCCACTTAAAGCCTAAATAACGAAACTAATGTTCAGTAATCCTTATAGTACTCACAAATTATCCATCAATCTATAATGTTGTTCACCAAAATCCCTAGATGACAACCTTTTCTAAAATTAGTAGTAATTATTTTTCCTTGAAATTGTTTATTGGTGGCTATTAACTCATTTGAAAAGTCCTGTTTTTTAGCCCAAAAGCGCGCAAAGGGTATAAACGCTCTTAAACTAACACAACTATATAACCCATTTGTTATTGCCAATATATATTAACGTAGCACTTAGCGAGAAGACTGTGTAACTGTGATTTACGAACTCTTCGCTTAGAATTAATCTCTAGATTAATTTCTTTGATTTTAAAACCTATTTTAGAAAGTTTTGTTTTATCGCTCAAACTAAATTCGTTCAAACAAAAGTCGTTCGTTCGGGCTAAAAATAATATTCATATTTGTTTCGAGTCGACTTATCCATTCACCTTTATAAATATTGAGTTACTGCCTGAAAATTCGTTTCCTAAATGATAGTTGTAAAAACCGTATCTACATCTTCTCATTCTTCAACGTCTAAACTCAAAAATAGCTTTAATCGACGATTAAAACGAAATGTACGATAACATGTTGAACATTCCTGGCGTAGGAGAAGCAAACGAGATTATCAGTTTCACATCTCGGAACAATCGTTCCGTATCGCTCGAAAGTGTATGCGTAGTAGACACCAGTAATTTCTAATTTTACAACCGACTCTTGTTTTGCATAGTCCATTATATTAGTTAATTGTACATGTGGTTGTAATTAATGTTAATTAATCATATTATGCCACTTCAATACTCCTGTTATAAAGAGAGAAGATTTGATTGTTTGCATTAAATAGAGTCTGAAACTACTGGACTAGTTGGATAAATTATTTTACCATTATAATACTACATTATCCCAGATAAACATAGGCGATAGAATATTTTTTTTAAAAGTGTATACCTATTTAATAAAAATAATGGTAGAACTAAAACTGTTAGAACGTATATTTTTATACACAGAGCAAGAGTCATATCCAGGTCTTATTTTAATACCCATTATGTATGATTTGAATGTGAAAGCATTTAAATAATAATATACAAACTTTTGTCAAAATTGTATCAGTTGCAACCACTCGTAAATGAAGTGTGTTCGTCTAGCTAGATACTTTCCCTCTCTTTATCCGCCTTTAGATGTGTGCTGTGTAATTATTGAAATTAAATACAATACATACATACATAAATCCAGGCCTTTCTCCCAGAATGGGTTGGCAGAGGAGTCAACCAGGTTTCCTCTTGTAATTTCCGCCTCAAGAGGTGATATAGGGCGAGTCTATCGCCATATCGGGCACCAATTCCTGACTTCGATCTAACAACCCAACCCAGGATTCGAACCCGAGATCTTGCAATCATACCGTAATACAACTGCGCCATCGAAAAACAAACTACAATAAAATAGTCGAAAAATCCCAAGCTGGGTGCGGTGACACATAATGCAATGCGATTTTTGGAACGCGATTAGTAACGGAAAGACGCAGATTCACACTGTGTTTCACTAGCACTATTTAACATGTTTATGTGATATGGAGTCATTGGCTTTTTAATGCGAAAACATGAATTATATTTACATAAGCAAAGATCATTTTAAACAAGCTATTCAAAGAAGATATAGGAATTAGCCCCGAAATTAGAGATGCAAGTACTTCGAAAAATTAAACTATTTTCTTGTACTTTACATACCACATACGATATACTCGGATCGATTAGAATTCACCATAAAGAAGTTTATTTATTTTTATTACACAAAAGAAACCTTAAAGGACCACCGTCATTTTTATCAACATTGAACCGGTCTTTTATTAATATATTCTGTAAATAAGGATATTTTAAACGCGTACCCCAAAAATGTGCAAAAAGAGCAACAAAACCAGAATGACATTAAAGTATCTTGCCAAAACAAACAAATATTATTAGCCTTGAAATTCGGCAGGTCATAGTAATGTCAAATGAAAAGTTCAATGACATTAGACCGCGTTCACAAGATACTGTGACATAATAAATGCAAGTTATGTGAACAGTGAAATATGACGTAAGGTGTTTACGTATTTATAACATAGATATCGTTGTCCAATAGGTCAGTATTTTTATACTTTGAGTCATTGGTTTTATTCCCAAATCACGCAATACACTTTTACCTATTTTCTTAAACTTTTGTCGTCAATTACAGGGGAATAGAATTTGTAGTTAGCCTGTTATTTCAAAAATATTTACATTAACTCAATTTTTCACAAAGTCTCTGGAATCCTAGATCTTCAAGGGTACAGTGATCACATAGCGTCAACTAACCCGCTTCGCTCGTAACCTCCTTAATATATGTAAGTTAAGAAACACATGGCTCAATGTAGTATTAAATATCTTAATTTAGAATACTCCTCATACTTTCGTCCTTTATTCCCTTATTTCAATATCTTTCAACATCTCACATTCAGGTAGGAATGACGATTATTTTTTTCCGCTATCATCATCATATCAGCCACAAGAAGTCCACTGCTGAACATAGGAGCTGCTCCCCCAAGGATCTCCACAATGACCTGTTGGAAGCGGCCTGCATCCAGCGACTTCCTGCAACCTTAGCCAGATCGTTTTTCTGCTATGCGAAGACGGTATTCAAATATAATTAAATTGCACAATAGGAACAAGGAATTGAATGAAAATAAGAATTGCACAAATTTTAACTATAGAAATATATTTTGTTTACTAAAACATTGTACATGTAATGACGAATCTAAGCACTCCATATTTTCACTACAGACACAGCTGACGATACTTTAACCACACGTGTGAACTTGTATTGTGACGCTTTCTTGTTTTTCCAACGCCAAGAACGTTCGAGAAAGACAAAGACAGAGACACAAGCATGCGCCGATTCAATGCGCCTAATTCTCTAGTGCTGCGCGCGCGGCAGACCGATCATAGTTGAGTGGGAGAGAGACGCAAGGCATTCGGCGGGCCTCTCTCTCGTTCGGTGACTCATCGTAACGTTACCGGGCGTTACACTTTTTCATAAGTGACTCCCAGCCGCAACCTAATTTAAGACGTTGTCACGTCAATAAATTTTTTGGAGGTAAAATATTTTTTTTTGGGGGGGTAATTTTTTGCGTAATTTGGGATTTCTGGCGGGGTCAATTTGTAGCCCTCACCAAGACGGTTCCGAGGATACCAAGCTCGGTGGGTCTACGACCTATGTTGGCCGAGATAGGATTGGGGGGGTGAGGTAAATTTTCGGGGTGGGGGTAGGGGAGGGGGGGGGGGGTTAGGTTTCGTGGGGAGGCTAATAGGCACTATTTCGGAATAAGGGTGGGGGAAGGCAGGGGGGGGGCTATGGGACAATTTTGGAAAAAGTGGGTGAAACTGAAAAATAATTCTCTAGTGCTGCGCGCGCACCGTTACGTTACCGGGCGTTACACTTTTTCATAAGTGACTCCCAGCCGCAACCTAATTTAAGACGTTGTCACGTCAAAAGTGGTAGAGCCACGCTATTGTCAGATATTATTCAGCATGATTAAGCAGGCTCATCCAGGTGGTACCACTGTCTCATAGGAGGTCAACGTGAAGCACAGCTTTGCTTTCGCGTTTGGTTCGATTTGGGAAATTGCCAGATGCCCATTATCCCTTCTATCCGTACTAGCTGTTCGATTGTGGAACTCACTTCCAGATGTCGTGAGACGGGCTAGAACATTGTCATCTTTTAAGTCACTAGTCAAGGAACACTATCTCTCTCTCTGAATTTAAACATTAATGTGCTTTTACTATTTCCATTAGCATTTATTATGTATATATTTATTATATTTATGTCTATTTTGTATATGTATATATGTATGTATGTTGTACATATTTATATGAATGTATTACTTTTATTTGGTGTTTTTAATTTGTTAGTATAGTTTGTTTTTTTTTTTCTTTCATTATACACCCTAGACTGCCCTTTCTCTCTCCTGTGTCTTATCTCCATCCAAAGGTTGCCTGGAAGAGATTGCCTAGTGCAATAAGGCCGCCGATTGTACTTATTTTTAATATTATTTTTAATTTCTGTTATTGTATTTAATTTTTCTGGTGTACAATAAAGTTTATAAATAAATCCCTTCCCTCTACGCATCATTTTTCCTTCCCGTGCCCCTCCCGATTTGATGGACTGGCAACACATCCATGATCCAAGCGTTATGGATGTTCATGGGCGACAGTGATCACTTACCATCAGGTGACCTGTTTGCTCGTTTGCCGACGGTAAATTCAATGCAATCCAAATCTACAAAGTGGTTCTAAATCTCCCCCATTTTCCATGCCACAAAAGCTGCAATCATCTAAGGTAGCTTAAATAATCTCACACAGCGTTCTGCAAAAGGTAACCGTGAAAATCATGTTAATGTGTCAAAAAGTGGCATTGTGTGGGCGTGGATTAGTCGCCAACAACGCCCTAGTGGGCATGTGGGTGACACACGGCCGGAGCAAGAACTCGTTACAAGTGTGGCCTCGCGTGTAAGTAAGCTTGGTTTATTGTTCGTGGGTGTTTGGTTTGTTTTGAGCTGTGATTTCTCATAACCGAGCAATGCTTGGCATACCACTTCGCTCGCCATCATGAGATATACGATGTAAAATCCCAATATGTCCATTATAATACAAGTCGGGCTGCAATGTCCTTCAAACCGGGACTGTTTGAAGGATACTGTTATAGTACATTTATACTGCTGTTTGGCGGGAGAAATAAACATTACTTTGTTATATATTATTACTCGTAAATTAATGTTATGTGTATTTCTTGTGGGAAATAATTTTAATAAATAAGTAAGTAGAAGTTGTTTTGTTTATAAATTTGAGTATATCAATGCATGTTTCTTTTTATTAGGTAAAATACACAAGGTAGGTATTAAGGTAGAATACGAATATCATTAATATACATTTTAAAAAGATTTTGCTTCAGATTCATAACCAGTTATCGGCCCCCAGTGCCAGTTCAGTTCTTTTAAGGAAAATCCAATGTCAATTATGAATAAACAATTTAATGTAAAAAACGAACTTAAAGGGGACAAGGGATTAAGGTGTCCTGATAGTCATATAATATTTGTTTTACCCACACTTTTGAAACACAGTTTGCAAAAAAAAGATTCACAATTTTAACATAACAGTGTATTTTAATGCGGAACGAAAAAACAGTTGACAACCAAATCATCGCTATTATTTTGGTTTTGGGCGCGTGTCTTGTCTTGTCATTTCGAAATTCGTAATTGTGAACAATTCTCGGCATAATCTGTACATCGTGATACCTGACTTAGAACGGCTAAATTAATTCGAATGCCACACAATTTTGATTGACGATTCCCGTTTCTTGTAATTTTGCATAATTTCAACTCATTGCATTGACGGGAATCATAATAAGTATGATTATAGTAAATTATGGAATATGCTCTTGAGTTATGGTTAATTTGCAATCAAGCAACAAAGACTTGCATAACGTAGTTAGGTACATACTTCATGTGTGCATTGATAAATAAAATATTATTAAGAGTGATAATAACACGTAAATTTATAATATTTAAAATCTTTTGTTCTTAGGCATTTATGCTCCATCAATCAATCTAGTTTATAGATACTTCAAACAAATGGAGATCACTGTAATTTACATATTAATGTTTTTATATCTACACTAGTAACAAAGCGACTTTATTTGTATGTCAAAATTCTTTTCGAAATTAATACCTGTTCGAAAAAGCTACATCATCCCCCACGGAGTGAGAAAAGTAACACCCGTCTTAAACATTATACTCGCCTGCCAAACCAAGTGGTGCAAGGCGCAGTGGTACAAAAAGGTGTTGTAGAAGCTTTCGATGAGGTAACAACTGTACTAACGACCAATCGTAAGACCGTGAGGATACAGGAGTAGGAATTGGGAATTTTTAAAGGAACTGCGAGTTGCGGTGCCGAAGGATGCCAAAACCCTTCTCAAAATTTATTCCTGCTTGTTCAGAAACGCCACAAAGGACACAAAAAAATTATATAATAATAATAATAATAACACCCAACAGTCACATACATAGTCCTGACTCCACATTAAGATCGAGTCTTGTGTCGTGGGTATCAGGAACTACGAGAGACTTTTCGGTCTCACAAACACCCAGACCCGAGAGAAATATTTGTGGGCCGCACAAACATTTCTCTCGGTGCGGGGATCGAACCCGCGGCCTCTCGTTTCACAGGCGGCGTCTAACCGCCTGCGCCACGGAGGCTGTCAATTGGAACAAAATAGTGTTTTAACAGGTGAAAATAATTGGTTTTCACTTTTTGATTGGCGTATTGCAACCTAAATTAGCAAAGGCTGAACTTGCAAACCTTGATACTTGCGTTTATTACCACCATGTACAGTATTCCCTATTTGCCTAGAATAGCCCATCATCAACAAAACAAGAGCATCAAATATTTTAATGACAAAAAGAAAATGAAATAATTACATACATACATAAACTAATGCCTTTTCTCTATAAAGGCAGAAGAGCTACCAGCGCTTGTGTGCTCCGTACCGCGATAACATAGGGCGTGAGCCTATCGGCATATCGGGCACTAATTTCTAACTCCAGTCTAATATTAAACAGGATAAACCAATATCACCTTGCACGACACGGGATTCGCACCCGAGACCTCAGTGTTGTAATGAGTACAACTGCGCCACAGAGGCCGTCAAAACATTCACATAAAAATATTGTGACACGTATAGCCATGGAAATCCAATAACAAGATTCAGCCAGCTATTATGAGCATATGCGTTTTGCAAGGGCATTACCCCGTCACATGTAAATGCTGAAACACTGTCCGCTTATTTACCAGTAAAGATAAGGTGAATAACATCGAATGAATTAATCACTCACGTACTAAGATCTAAATTGTTTTTAGAGCTGAAATTAGCATAAAAATACTATTACATCAATTCACGCCAGGCTATTCAAATTAATTCATTTACAATTACATTCTTAATTAGTGTTACTAGTTTTTCATTTGTTCCATGTGTAAATATTCGGTAGTGTTTAGCATAAATTTTGCAAGACATTTGTAAAATTCAAATATTGTGAATACGCCCAAAGAGTTTAATTGTAGCTTGATTGTAGCCATATAACCCATGTCTACGAGTATTGCTGGAAGTAGTAATGGCTACAAGAGAGATCAAAGGTGACATGCGTAAAAATATCAAAGATTTATGTTTCCAAGACTTTCTGAAAATTCTAATCACCAATAAAAATATTCTCACTTTTTCAATTACAAATTATGAAGAAAATCTTTAGTTACTCTACCTGTTAAACGATTTCCAACTAACATAAGCAATCAATTAAAAAGTCTATCACATTGTTACAAACGAGTCTGGAGCATTCACACCCAAAAGCTTTGTGAAATAATTGGAATAAAATAACCATAAAGCAACTGAGCCGAAACCGATTTGCGTAAATCTATTCAGAGTGCACAAACTAAACATTTATCCAATGTCATGTGTACAGTGAAATTATTTTGGTGAATGGATGTCATTATTGTAATATGTTCGTTGACCTGATCGTTGGTTGCGTTGAAATTTTATGATAGTCGACACGTCAAATAATTCGACTATAAGACAAGATAGCTGAACTACGGATAGATATGGATATAAAAGTTCCGAATTTTCTTTTTAAATTAACACCATACTTGTTTTTGCTAAAGCAAATTTTAATTTTGTATCTACAATTGTAGAATAGTTTCTTACTCGTTATTAGATTACTTGAATGATAAAGTCCATTACAATATCTGAAATCGGGAGTCTTTCTATTATTGATAATACCAATTACCAGCTGAAGCTAGTTCATCATTATCAACCACCGATTGTTGACTTCCACATATAAGCTTTCCACATTTTTTTTTTAGTAAGACCTGCTGGAAGCGAAACACATAATCGCCACATCAAAACAGTTCTCAAGGAAATGCACATACTCAATAACTTCTAACCTTTATATCTAGCCTATCCATTAATAAAAACGACGTTAAATACTTAAGAAAAACTCATAACTCTTTCGTTTTCCTTCCTTCCTGAACCTTGATAGATATAGTCCAATATGATATGGAAATCGATCATTTAAATAATGGCGTGTTATTTCTCAACATTCCTGAGCTAGCTGAATCTATAGCAAGCCGTGACATCGTGAATAACACGCCTTAATAGCAGTTTAGCCGTGTCTAATACCCGAGATTTATATGTGTTGCGAGTAAATGTGCGGGTCCTTCAACTCTGACATTACACTTGTCTTTTGTAAGGGATAGCATTGAGATGCATTATTGGAACTGTATTGACTGTTTTGTACTCTCGTATGGGAGAGGTCGCCTGGGTAGTTATTACCACCGCAACCTGCGGAATAGTATCGGGCGAGTCACGCTAGCAAACCCTAATCATCCTAATATGTGTGAAAAGAGACATCGCGGGGTTTTGGTCAGTGTACCGGAGTAGGATATCAGCGTTAGGGACCCAGCTTGGCATTAAGCTAGAAGGCCGGTGACCCTGATATATCCTTTCTGCACCCTTCCCCAGAGTTTGCGGCAAAAGAAAAAAAAACAGTCGTTGCCCTCTAAAAAAAATCAGTTCCTAGGACAGCGGACGAAGTGGAATGCCTACTGTCCATGGGGTTTCGCTAACATCAGTCGAAGGGCATGCTCGACTCGCCATCATGGCAATATAAAAAAGGGAACTTAAAAATTGTCATAGTATGTTTCAGCACAAAAATGACACGTTATCTGTAAGTAAGTAGAAGATGAAAAGAATAGGGGAATTGGTTAACTATTTCAAAAATAAATGTTTTTTTGAGATTGAAAAAACAGAACAACAACAAAGAATGAATTTCAAAGCTTTTACCAATGGACAAATCAAAGACTAAATTATATACAATTAATATATTAATTTGACTGCTAAAGGGCACCTAACATATAATCTGTCAATCAAACACTGCTATATTTAATAAAGACGTTAACTACAGCTTTCGAATAGAATTTTTACATACGCAATAGTTTCCGAAGTAAATGGACAGCTTCCGTTGATATCAAGGAGGTTGCGAAAAACACATACACGTTAAATATTTTATTACTAATTGCCGTAGTATTTGTAATATTGAACCTTCATGCATAGGTGGATAGATTGAGATTAGATAAAGTTGCACATAGAAATAATTGTTTGTATATCATAGCTAATTAGAACTCATAATATGATACCTTTGTATGGATGGCGAAAATCAACTGACTGTAAACAGGTTCTGTCCTTATAAACTTTTGATATCGACGCATTGTTTTGGACCTAAGTATAATTTTGTTTTATTTTAAATTCTGACACAATATTAGTAACATGTCAAACTTCTAGAAATAGCTATTGGAAATACCGATATTTCCCCGAACTTTACACAGTAAAGTAGTAGAGTATCATTAAATTACAATCAAACATTGCTGAGAAAAAAAAATGATATAACTCATTTTATTTATTTTAATTTTCAGCAGATGTGGATAGCAAAATACATTATTATATTACGCTGTCAAGTTTACACTAAATAAATAAAAAAAATAAAGAATTATAAAATATTTAATACACTAACTGCATGTATTATGCAAAAGACTGTAATTTAATTCGTTGGCATCGCGTGAATTCTCCATATTTTATATAATGGTTGGTGTTATTCGTTGATCACACATTTTTATGGTAATAACGAGGCATTACAACCGCCATTATGATTATATGGTACACATATAGTTTTAAACTACAACTTCATTTTTAACAATTGAAATTTTGAATAATCTAGGTATATTATAAAAATGTGTGTACGTACATTTGTCAAAATAAATTAATATGAATCTTCAACTCTATTATTAATAATCAATTTAAAATTTATATGGAGGTCTATACAAGACACTATGCTGGATCTTAAACTTCCACCACACAGCAAATAAACTTTTATATACGTAGTATTTCCAAACACATGCAATAAATAAACCAGTTTTCTAAACAATGCTATCAAACTGGCTACCATCTTTATTGCCTCAGCCCGTTTAATATTCCGGCACAGACCAGGATTTTCTCTGCGATAAATCCCTAACAAGTAGCATTTGTGCAATATCTAATAACATATTTAAATTCAAACCACGTATGAAACAGAACAATTGGTATAAACTTGTCTGACAGTCGGGGACTATGAGTGAAACGACCAATTCCAACGCGGTCAAGGTTTGGCGAAGAAATTGCACATTTTATTTTATTGTACTAAAATTGTTATTACCTGAGTATCCGTCAGCGGTAGAACTTTAGGCAAGTGGCTGAGTATATATTGCAAATTTTAATTTTTTTTAATAGTAAACATATTGTGTGCCGCTCTTTTCATGGATCTACTTTGTGGCAAAATAAAAAAAAAACTTGAATGCAATGACTTAAGAACAGGAATGACAAAGGAAACACGAATAGATGAAGATTGATAGTCTATTGTCAGAATATTTATAGCTATAGATATGGTCAGTAAAGCAACTTAATGCTTACCTAGACAAAGAGAAAAAACAAGGAAAGACATGGAACATTAACAGCCTTAGATTAAAATGTAGTCTCTTACTATGCTAATATCGACATGCCACAAAATGCGAGGAAAATGATTGTAAATTATTAGAATACGTACAATGTGTAGATTTAAATATTAAATTATATTTGGTATATATGGTGCTGTCGGCACGAGAAACGATTAGTATGCCAATTAAAGGGCTAAGTAATACAATGAAGTTGAAATAACGATGATATCTTTATTACTCGCGCGCCCTTGTGGAAACAAGATCAGCTCTATTTATTTACATAGTAATTAAAATTATACACCTCTTTGCTGCATTAATATCCCAATCAGCGCACACTATATTATTCTTATGATATGTAACTGCTGGAGTTTTATTATTTTATCCATACAAATCTAATAAAACGGTATAACGTTGGCTCCTGTTTTATTACGTAGAACTGCTGGCAGGTAATATAAGTATATACATATAAGTAGATAGTGGTAATAAAATGAAGCAACTTAGAGATACCTTCTGTTGATACAAAACACATGATACCTTCTAAACTCCAGCAAAATTAGACGTTAGGTAGAATATTCGTAGCCGTAAGTATCAGAACTTACGAGATATGATTCGATCTTAATGTGGGTTCAGGACTATGTATGTGATTGTTGGGACTGGCTATACGGACGGCTACGAATATTCTACCTAGGACTGAAAAGTCTCTCGTAGCTTCTGAGCTAACCACCAATATCTACCTGGGGATCACACAAATATTTGACTCAGTGCGGGGTCCGAACCTGCAGCCTCACGTTCCACAGCCAGTGTCTAACCAACTGCGCCACGGAGGCTGTCATAGTTGTGAATGAGTAACCACCTCACTAGATAATCTATAGACTAACTAACATTGCACTTAATATAAGATTAAATGTAGTCACATTCTCAGACTAGTAAGTAGAAAAAAGGCGAGTCATTTTAAATGTTTCAAACGTAGCGAATACCGAGCCTAGCAACCTAGCTGAATGGACGTTGATTTAAAACAAAGTGGCCACTTCGAGTTCAAGGTTCACAGCAATTTGAACAATAAAAGGAATTTACTGTCGTGTCCGATTGAAATTGTTAATGGTAACAACTTGGATAGTTGCCTTGACCGGACTGGGTCTTGTAGTAAAATTACCTATGACATCAGAAGTATGTGGATAGAAAATAATAGTGGTAGCCTTGCTTTAGCCAATTTGGATTATGGCAGTGGCCTTATCATCTGGGTGGTATTACTGTATCATTGAAAATGAACATGAAGCACCCGCTTTTGACACGTTTTATTCAATAAATATGATGAAAGGTGCAATAATCTCTTAATGTATTAAGAACAAACAAGAACGAACCATCAAAATTGAAACATTGGTTTAGACGAGAGATAAATAAATAACTACACCCAACACTCACATACATAGTCCTGAACCCAAACTAAGATCGAGTCTTTTGTCGAAACTACGAGAGACTTTTCGGTCTCACAAACATCCAGACCCGAGATAAATACTCGTTAGCCTTACAAAGTTCAAACATTCATTTCGGAGCGGGGATCGAAATTGTAGCTTCTTCTTTCACAGCTGGTGGTTAGATCAAATAGATTTAGAAAACAAAGTAGGGCACACCTCTAATGTAAGGCTTATCCACAAGAAACAATGCTATTCATTCCATAAATGTAAATGTGGAGACAATACTGAAATAGAAAGCTAACTGTTGAGTTTTAAATCGGAAGAACTTGCTAATGGGCGTAGGGCACTTAGTTCAACGACATTCAGTGGACTTCAACCTTTGCTTACGTAACAAAACCTGATGTGGACGCGGAATTATAAAATACCTGATGATTTGGTCCTGTTCCTTGTTCTATTGATAGGGTCAGTAAAACAATACTTGGACCTTCTTAAAATATTTAAGGAGTAGAAAACATTAAAGGTAGGTCTTAGATATTATGTTATAGATAAGTTTAAAGACGAAAAAGGTAAATTATACGATATTGATATGTGACAAATTGGTTTTTGTTATAGAAATGTGTTTATTTCTTTAATACAATATATTTTTTGCAAAAAAGAATAGCACCATTTTTGCTGATATAAGATAACACGCATCCGGGGTTACGGTAAGTAGACAAATAATCACAAATAGCAAAGGTTATTTGTTGGAATTCCTTTGGAGTCAAAGTCGGTTTCTTGGTTAGAGCTAGAACGCGAATTTATAAGGTCATAACAAGCTCGACAAAATCACGATTGTCATAATACCTTATATTTTCAAGAGTACAATCTCTTGAAAATATAAGGTATAGTCAGAGAAAATATATAAGTACAAATTAACAACTCAATATCGTAAGATTATGTTAAGTGGGCAATGGTTTATTTGTCACCAATTTTGGTTTTCATGTTTGGTCTTTCATCAAACACTACAGGAAACTGAACGGTTTAAAATACGGAATATTTGACTCGTTTCCATACAATCAAGCCAGGAAATTTAATTCCAACTTCCTATATTATTATTTATTTCTAAAGCCACGATTTCATATTTTAATAATAAACTAATGCATCGTTATGATCATCCTCGGCCACTGATGAACATAGGCCAACCTTTAGTATTCCAACCGTGACCTTTTGGGAGAAGCCTAAATCTAAGGACTTCCTGCAACTTTTATAACATTATACAGTTTACCAAAAAAAATCTTAGATGGCAATTTTACCCGTCTTTTAAGCATATGGCTAGATGTGTATAGACTGAACCACTGTCAATCGTACTCTCGATTGGAGAAGAAACCCGTGCTCTGCAGGAAGACGCATATGGGCTGATATAGATACAGATTTAAGATTACTTTCAAAATTGAATCTCAATATTATCCAATCGTATTTGTACTAATATACCCTGATCTAATTAAGAACACATTTGTTATACCTATTTAGCTTTTCTCACGATAACTCAATAAAGCCTACATTGTCCATATGGCATTCCTATGCTTTTAGCTTTTTCTTATAAAACTTTAATGGTTAGAAGACTTGTCGTAATCTAGAGTCGTCACTTTTGAACAGATGGCATGGGACTGCCGTCCGATGCCAATGGATACTCTGCCTGGGCGGCATTGGCACTTTCCATCAGGTGTAATGCCGCCACTATGCCAGGCCATTATAAATAAAAAAATATATAAAAATAAAAAAAATAAAAAGGTGATTCCAGATCATCACACTAATTATGATTTGTTTTCTGTTCTTACAATTCATTACCTATTCGTCCGATTTAAAGCCCTATTAGCTTTGAAATTTAAAATTTGTGTTGTATAACACCAAATTCTGCCAAAAATCGTTAAAAAATTCATTCCATATATAATATTAATATGAAAAAAATATTATAATAAAAAAATATTGATACAAAAAAAGTTGATGTAAATTGGCCACTATCTTGAGCTGAAGATGGGGTAAAGATTGCATTCTAATTGGTTTTTACACACGTCCGTACCCGTGTTGACCTCATATAAGAAAGCTGGAGAGTGCGTCGCCATGTAATGATGATGTTACGTTCAAATTACATACAGAATTTCTCTAGATATCTTGATTTGTTATAAATGTATGCGTAATGGTTCACGTAATGATTTATGCCGGTTACTATATTAGCTTTTCTTATGTTGGAAACGTACAAATTAGAAACCCATGAATGTGCAGTGGAATAAAGCCATATTGTATGGCAGGGCGCTACGAGGTCGTTCTAATAAATTATACATAAAATCACACCTTTTCCCAGAAAGAGTAGGCAGAGAAGAGAAGGTGCGAACAAGTGTCCATATTTCGTCTTCTGTGTTTGGTCCCACTATGTGTTCGGGGGCGAGCCAATCGTCATATCGAACACTTTCCGACTCCGGGCTGATAATGAATAGAAATATCCAATGTCACGTTGTTTGGCCCAGGATATGAACCCTAGACTTCAACGTTTTAATCTTATTGTATTATAACTAAGCCACCGAAGTCATATAAGAAAATATTTAACAACTACGGTAGTGATTTAATTAAAAGTAGCGGATCCATAAATCCAGCAGAATTTATCAGTATTTTTATAAATATTTATTATTAAGCATTTTTATAACAATATTAAACTTGAACTACCTCAGTGGCGCAGTTGTACAGTATGATTGTAAAGATGGGATCTCGGGTACGGATCCCAAGTCGGGCAAAATGATATTGGACTTTTCTATTAATTATCAGGCTGGAGTCAGAAATTTGTGCCCGAAATGGCGATAGGTTCGAGCCCTATTACATCATGGGACGAAAAAATACAAGCCGAAACGTGGGTGTCATGGTTGTACCTCTGCCTACTCTTTCTGGGAAGTGTGTTATGTTTATGTACATATGTGTGTATAAATAATATTTAATGCAATGAAGAAAATGCTGATATATTTATGTATGTATGTATGGTAAACTTGCAACTAGTCTCAAGGTGGGCCCAAGTCTCGAAGTACTAAGAACTTCGAGGTAGGTAAGTCAAGGTACCAGGTATTTATATTGTTACTTTGTGATTTAACATAAAAAGTATATTTAATATTACAACACAGTACAACATGCGGAGCCATAACGTTACGCCCAAGAATATATATTTAATTAATATGCATCATGTCATAATTATTATAACGCGGTCAATAATAGGCTTATTAGAAAAGCTCGGCGTATATACTTTAATCACTATCTACTTAACAATAATACTTAGACTAAATTAAAGCTAAATGGCCATTTGAATTAAGGCCAAATGAGTCTCTTCCTCCCATTCAAGTATGTATGATGTTTTATCTCATTTTTTATTCAACTTTTATGTTTTTTAGTATTAAAATATTTTTTATGGTCAAATTAGAGCCACAGATAATGCAATTAATATATTGTACGTTAATTAAAGAAATTTAGATCAGTTCTTCGTGTAACCTTAGATTAGACTAAATATTCAAAGAATACAAGCTAAGCAAAGCTTATCCTTCGCTTATAAGTCTCAATATTGCGAAAACCTTGCAAATAAACTTAAATAAATAAAACTGGGCGGAAATTACGACAAAGGATATCCGAAACATATTTTAAAAGACGGAAACACGCCGGAAATCTCACAATCTATCGAATCCGTGAAAACCGCATGAATGGGCTACACTGATTCAATGTCCGGTCAAGGTTTCAATGAAGTGCATAAACAAAACGCTTTAACCAATGCGTAGGCTGAATATGTAAAATCAATACAGAGTTTGTGGCCATAAAAAATATATAGGTAAAGCATTTTAAAATAATAATAAAAAAAACTTACGTCATGTCCAAACATTTCGCTGCCGGCGCCCAAGATCGACGACACGGCCACGGTCAGTAACACTTTCTTCCAATACCACACCATATTTACATAAATGCACTATAATTACAAACATACGAAACTAAACTACATTATTGTATTAAAATATAATTAACAACTATAATTAAAAATATAAATGATTTTAATTGTGACGTCCATCTTTCCCGCTATTTTCCAAATGACAGATAACTTTTTAATTAGTTGCGTGAAGAGGTAATGGCATCACGCATACAGCTAAAATCGATTGTGTTTTTAATTGATATATTTTATTTTAATGTTTAAAAATTCGCGATGAAGTTTATGCGATGAGGAAATTTTCCCTCGGCCGGCATCAGACGGCAGTCCGCGTGGTTTCGCGGATTGCGACTGCGCGGTTTAGTGCAGTTGTTTCGGAACAAAGTGTTAGAATGGTTAGAGATGCGAATTTATCGATCTTATTTTATTTCACTGTTTAAATAATTTTGCTATGCACCATAATAGCTGGTTATTATTTTGTGATCGCCTAATTACTAATAATTTATTAATAATATTAGCGATATTTAAATTAATATAATTAATTACTACAAAGGACATATTATTATCGATGTATCATTATCTAAATATAATTTTACTAAATAGATTATGATGCTTACATATATATAACCAAGTGCTTAAATAAGGTCAAACTCAAAGTAATAATTATGTTGACAAATAAATAATTAATAACAGTTTCAGATATAAGTCAAACCATTTATTGATATTATTTCACGTTGGTTTATAAAGTAAAACAATACTAAATGCAATGTAAAAACTTTCGTTTACCTGACCTTTTAATTATTTTTAAGGAAAGCGAAATACTGTTATATAAAATATCGTCGACATTTGCGTACTTCAATCGAGTACATCGTTGTGACACTTTCGTAAGAAACCTTTAAAACCGAGTGTTTATTTTTGGGTGCTGTCGATATCTTCATTTCACATTTATGAGATTTCTTGATAAACAAAATTATTGAAATATTAACCTTGATAACCTCACTTGAATTGTCATAAAGAAGTATAATATATTATAGTATTTATTTATTTTATTTTTTCTTTTTTATTCTGTACAAATAATAAGTAATGTTATGTATTGTTTCATTAAATACGCTTGTAATATACACTTCCAATTATGTTATTATATAACCATCCAGCCAGCTATCAAGCTTTTACACGACCTGAACCTAAAAGACGTCATAATATATTTTAGATAATCACTAAATTATACGTTTCATATCACAGCCATTATTAACAAGACATCCATTGTCGATCTCACTATTATTTAAATTGATATCGATAAATCAGATGTATAAAATACACACATCACTACGCTAGCGCAATTCAAACTCGCACAAAAACTATTTTCCAAAGTGTGTCAGGTGTGGGTATAGCACGGTTTTACTTTCGTTCATCATTGTAACTACTCTTTTCAGCTTGTTACATAATTAACCATTGTCTTATTTAATAAGTAAATTATTAAGCACACACATGATCCTGGCCACATTGAGATATAAGTCTTATGTCGTGGGTATCTAGAAACTACGAGAGACTTTTCGGTCCTTTTTTTTTTTTTTTTTTAATAATAAGATTTTATACCAGCCCACATTAGGCCAGTGTGGTAGGCTGAAACCTTAATTTGATTTAATTCTAGTATTACTTAACAGTTATTTTTTATTCAATGTTCAAATGTGAAGTTCAGGTAATGCATTTAGCATGTTACCACATGGTTTGCGTATTAGATCTTAGAAATAACGTAATAAGAATGGATGTCGTGAAATAAATAAAATAAACCATACACCACTCCTTATTTTATACAAGGTTTATACCCAATAATTGATTTTTTTTATTTTTTATATACAAATATGAGCACACCTAAAACCTAGAGAATCCATTGGCAACCTTCGGTGATGGAGGTATGATGAAGATGAGAAATTTGCCTAACTTATGAACTTCAAAGCTGCAGATACCTGCATACCCCTTTCCAGCTGTATCAGGGTGCAGGAAGAAGAGCTTAAATCTTTCCTCTTACTTCAAAGGGAAGGGGTTATACGGACGTCTCCACAAAAAAAAGCCTCCACAAAGGGTAGAGGTTCCTTCACTATGGCAAAAGAGTAAAATAATTTATGACGATGGCATATGAAGTGCATAGTGGCCTGTTGGTAAACGGACCTGACACGGCTCCCAACATGTTTAAGGTGGTCGCGGCTCAAATCCCAGGGTACACCTCTATCACCACCTCTATCACGGACTTTTCTATCACCACGCTCTATAAAGGTGAAGGAAAACATTGTAAAGAAACCTACATACCAGAGCGATTTGTAATTTCTATGGTACGTAAAGTCCACCAACACGCACTAGCCCAGTGTGGTGAACTATATGTCCTAACCCTTCTCAATCGTACTCTCAATTGTAGAGGAGGCTCGTGCCCTACATTTTTTTTTTATATACTGGCCTGCCATAGTTGCGGCATTGCACCTGATGGAAAGTGCCAATGCCGCCCAGGCAGAGTATCCATTGGCATCGGACGGCAGTCCCATGCCAATGGAAACAATTATGCCGGCCTGCTAAGGTGCCTCTTCACACCGCGGCGGAAGGACCCAAGATTGTAGGAAGGAGGGAACACGTGCGCCGGCAAACAATTCCACAGCCTGACGGTGCGGCACATAAACGAATTTGAGAACCGTTTGGTTCGCGCCGGGATGGTGTGGACCGTCAAGCTATGGCTTCGCAAGCCAGCACGCGTGGTTCTGGTGAGGCGAGGAATGGAGAGGAGGGGAGCAAGTTGAACAATTCTTCAGAGCACTCACCGTGATACAGGCGGTAGAACACGCTTAGAGAGGCGACATCTCTCCGGAGTTGTAGCGACTCCAAGTTGCTCGTAACGTCTGCATCATTCACAATGCGGATGGCCCGCCGCTGCAATCCATCCAAGGCATCGAGCAGGTACTGGGCGGATCCATCCCAGAGGTGCGAGGAGTACTCCATACCCGGCCGGACCTGCGCTTTATATAAGCGACAAAGCTGACCGAGCGTGAAAAACCGACGCACCCTGTTCAGGACTCCAACCCTGCGTGATGTGGCAGATATTACGCCCTCGATGTGATTCCTTGGATTGAGATCACAGCGGATATCCACACCAAGGACACTCAGGTCATTCCGCACTGAGAGGGGAGTACCCTGAAGAATGGGGAGGGGAGAGAACGGGGATTTTTTGCACGTGAACGCACACACCTGGGTTTTCTTGGCATTGAACTCAACCATATTCCTGGAACCCCATGTAGAAATGAGATCCAAGGTCCGGTTGAGCTCAATGACAAGATCTTCGCGTCCCTTCACAGTTTCGACACGGCAACCTGGAGGCCCGCAGTGGTATCGCCCATGAACCGTGCTGTCATCTGCATAGCAATGAATGTTGCCAAGCGACAACATGTCATTGATATGCAGAATAAACAAGGTGGGCGACAGCACCGAGCCCTGAGGAACTTCGGCATTTACCGACATGAGCGCCGAAGCGTGTCCGTCAACGACTACACGTATTCTACACTCTTTGAAAAAAAATGCAGAAAGCCGGAAATCCACGAACACAGGTTGCCGGGTAGACCGTATGCCGGAAGCTTGGACAGGAGACTACGGTGCCAGACCCTATCAAACGCCTTGGCAATGTCGAGGCTCACAGCAAGAGCCTCGCCACGCCGGTTAATCGCCTCACCCCAGCGATGCAGGACAAACGCTAGAAGATCACCCGTCGATCGATTATGACGGAAACCGTATTTCCGGTCACTGATCAACGAGTGATCCTCCAGGTAGCGGATCAATTGAGCGTTTATGATCCGCTCCATGACCTTACACATCACTGAGGTGATAGCGATAGGGCGGTAATTGGTAGGGTCCGACCGATCACCCTTTTTGGGGATCGGTTGCACATTGGCCTCCCTCCAAGATTCCGGCACACCTGTGCGGTAGGACGCTCGGTAGAGGCGAGTCAGTGCTGGAGACAACTCGGCTGCACAAGCCCTCAAAACCACCGCTGGTATCCCATCCGGACCACTGGCTTTCCGCACATCGAGAGACCGTAACTCACGTCGCACATCACACTGCCTAATGCGAATATCTGCCATTGAGAAACCGCAATCAGGCAGCGTAGGCAGCGACTGGGAACCACGGTCTTCGAGGCGGGAATTAGCCGCAAAGAGATTTGCCAGCAAGGCAGCCTTCTCTTGCGGCTTGTGGGCCAGCGACCCTTCTGGGTACCTCAGCGGCGGCAACGCTGGACGGCAGAAGTTAGATTGAACGGCCCTGGCCAACCTCCAATAAGCACGACTGCTAGTTGGGTGATCGGCCAACGCACGCCCAATCCTACTAACGCGCTGGGCATCCGCCCTAACGTAGGCCTTCTTGCAGGCCTTGGAGGCACGGTTGTAGGTTTCTTTGAGGGAACTGATATTCGGATCCTTCATGTCGCGACCCCTGATCCAAGCGCGATACGCCGCCTGTTTGTCACCGACAGCATCGGTGCATGCACGATTGAACCAGGAGCGTCCACGGCCCTTACTGGCGATCTCAGAGGAAGGAATGTAATATTCAATTCCAAGTCTGATCTCGTCAGCAATAGCGTTGGCACTTGCTGAGGGATCTTTACCCTCAAAGCAGCGCTGCCTCCAAGAGATGGATGCGAAATATTCCCGCATACCATCCCAATCTGCCGACGAGTAATGCCAGACCCTTCGCCTCACCTGCACGGGACGTGGAGGTGATGCGATCGGTACTGACGACCCAACCAGGCAGTGATCGGAAGTGCCCAGAGGCGCACTAACGGTCACACGATACCCGGCTGGGTGACTCGCCAGCAGAAGGTCCAGCAGAGAAGGCGCATGACTCGCCACATCCGGGATCCTGGTGGGCTGGTTCACCAGTTGTGTCAAGTCATGAGTCAGAGCAAATGCATGGGCAGCTCTGCCAGCATGATCAGTCTTGGAGGAGCCCAGCCACAGTTCGTGATGAGCATTGAAATCCCCCAAGACCACCATTTCGGCCGACGGGAACTGCGCCTGCGCGTCATCAGCCGCCTGGCTAAGATACCTGAACAGCCGAGTCGTCTCATCGTCCCCGTTGTGAGACCTGTAAAGGCACACGTAGATGCGGCTCAAGGAACCTAGATCCACGTGCACCCACAGAGCGGAGAAGGAGGGGTCCTCCATGCAGTGCAAACGGCGACAGCAGATGTCCGACCGAACATACAAGCATACCCCGGCTTTAGGCTTGAAGTTTACTTCAAGCGAATAACCGGGATACAACAGGTAAGAATTATCGGTCGGACAACGAATCTGTGTCTCCGTTAGGAAGAGCAAAGCAGGCCGGGCCGTCTCGAGATGGTGGTAGACGGCATTGAGGTTCGTATGGAGTCCACGGATGTTAGTGAACTCCATAGTGAACGCGGTGGTGTGGTTAAGCACCGCTGAAGGACCTGCTCTGTTTGGTTGCACTGTCATGGTAGATTAAGGATGGGATTGGTGAAGTGTGACGTATATGTGCTAATATAGATGCAATATTACAGCTTGATAACAAAGCTGTTACGCAATATCGATTCTTAAGTCGCTGAGGTCTTGTTTGTGACACGCAATGAATATGAAATACCTTCGACTCCAACGGTAATAGGATTCTGAGCTCAATTCCAAATACTGGCAACCTACTTTCGATGAGATTTTTACGAGGACCAAAATTTTCCTGTTTACGTTTAAAAACAGAACATCCTTCTTCAGTTTGGAGAAAGTTGAACTTTGTTTGAACTTTGAAATCATCGGCACAATTTGGATGTTACAACTCATTGACAGCCTCCATGGAGCAGTTGGTTAGACACTGGTTGAACTGAAACCGAAACCGAAAAGTCTCTCTTAATTCCTGATAACCACGATATAAGACTTGATCTAAGTGTGGGGTCAGGACTATGCATGTTGGGTGTACTTAATAATTAAAAAAATAGAAGATGAAGCAATTTAGCTAAAAAAAATCAATTCAATTTGTGACATTTCTGGAAGTTCAGCAGGCAGCAACTCTTTTATTGATTGCCATATTTCCTAACAATATCTTCATTATTTCTAAAAGTGACCTGTAATTGGTATTTATAAATGCAATCTTAACTTCGAGAATTTAGACGTACATATGTGCCGTGAGCTTGAAAATATGACCTTTGTTTTGGAGTGCAATTCTCCCCCTTAAGATGACGCTGTTGTTCACATTTCAGCTGTAAAAAATCAATTCGAATTGTGACAAATAGATAAATTACTCAATCTCTTTCCATTACATTACGCAATCGCTGCTTCTAAGCACGAATGCCGTCAAAGCTATAACACATGAAGTAGAAAACAATTAAATATATGTCTTCCGGCTGAAACGCTCACGCCACAAAGGTATTAATTACAGTTTAATTGGAACAGTGAAAACTGCGGCGTTCAAAGCGGAGCGGCGAGCGATGCTGTGAGGCAACAGTTACGCTTGGCTTCATACCTCTCGCGCATGTAAATTGGAATGAGGGTGGTGTGGAGCGTCTTGTATTACAAAACCACCATCAGGCATGAACCGTTTTTAGACAGAAAGCTGGCAGGCTGCGACAGGAAACATTTTTGGAAGTGGTCGAGTCTGTGGTCAGTCATGACTTAAGAGCGTTTATACCCTGCACGCGCTTTTTGGCTTAAAAACAGGACTTTTCAAATGAGTTAATAGCCACCAATAAACAATTTAAAGGAAAAATAATTATTACTAATTTTAGAAAAGGTTGTCATCTAGGGATTTTGGTGGAAAACATTATAGATTGATGGATAATTTGTGAGTACTATACGGATTACTGAACACAAGTTTCGTTATTTAGGCTTTAAATGGCAATTTAGAAGCTTAAGATATCCGAAACCACTAAATATAAGATGAAAATAAAAATATCATCAGACTAATAAGACCCTTATGGAAGGATTTTGCTGAGAAAAATAATCTTTTTGTGTTTAGTTCCTGAAAAATAAAAATTTAAACAATGCGAAATTATTCAGAAACTCTCGTCAAGAACATTTTTTTTTTCACCAACTTATCGTACATAATTTTTTATAGCAATTGCATATTACAATAGAAGAACATCTTATCAATAAATTACCATTTTTATATTTCAACAAAATTAGTTTTCATGTTTTCTAAAAATATTTTAAAAACCACTATAAAACACGCTGTTCGACGTGGATCAAATCAGACCGCCGCAAGGCCTTCTAGAGGGAGGACGTATCGCTCGTCGCTCCGGCCTGGCTGCAGTCGATTATGCCGCGCGTAGTAAAAATAGCCACGCGCGGAATGCGATTACCACATCTTAGTACTTTGGTAGTAAAATATTTAATTATTTTTATTACCTACAATGATTTTGTAGTGAGTATAAATTATGTTTCAGGTAATATAATGGGATGTAATTCCGAGGCTAAATTATGTTATGTATTGTAATATAAAATTAAATATATTTTGTAATTGTAAGGGGTTGTAAGGCCCCTAACACTATTTATGTGTTCGAACACGAAATGATTAATAAAACGTCCGTAGTGTATACTGATTGAACACTGATTTGAATGCAACTTAACAATGTAATAATAACGAAAATATGATATGTATCCAAAATTTGTATTATTCTTTGCTTGCACAGTAATATTTGTCTACTTATAATGCAAATAAAATATTTTTATGATATTATATTACAGTTACATCTCAATTGAATATTTGAAGCGCACGGATCAAAGTTGTTTGAGCCGATTGTATAGCGAGCCGACGCGGCAGCTCTACGCACACAGCTTTGGTCGCTTATGTGTGCGTGAAATTAACGAAGAAATACCTATAGTTGACTTTGCGCGCAAGGTGTATACGCTCTTAACATGTACCATTATCTCACAGGAGATCGATGTGAAGCCACACCTTTGCTATTCGGTGAGTGAGATTGCCTACTATCCAATGCCTCATTATCTTTTCTTTTCCCATCTTTATTCCGTCTCACTCCCTTCCCGATCAGATGGGTCGGTACAATTTCGGTGATCTTTTGCTGGACCTGTTGTATATAAAAAGGTAGAGCCATATAATGGATACACTCTCAGTTCGCGCGGACCACATATTACCATTTACAAGCGCGACTAACTTCTGTATTAAAATGCGATAGGGCGCGAGCCTGGCGCCAATTGAGCAGCAAGAATGACGCAACAGGTCAATGATCCTTGATAGAGGCCTGTCAGCAGTGGACTTCCTGTGGGTGTAGAGAGGCAGTTTAAAAACGTACACAAAAATATTTTTCTGTAGTGTTTATAGTTTTTTTTTTTAACAGAATCCTCTCCATACTTTCTCTATTCTCAGGTCCGTACAATACAGATCTCGATCGATCCGTCCCATCACTCGTGCTATTGTGTGGTAGCGCCTTTCTCCGGCAGAATGTTTCACTGTCGCCCCGGCATTGTGTGCCGTCGAGGATAACGACTAACACTGGATTCTGAAATAAACAATTACCAACAGCTATTGCTTAGGAGATGGCTGTAAGGTGGGTTGCAAACGTTCTTTGTTGTTTTTTTAGGAAATAGCGGAGTGAAAAATTAATTCTGTTCTACAGATAGAGTTGAAGAGTAGAGTGCGCACACGCCTTGATAAATACAGAAATCCACAAACTACACTGTGTCTTGTTTGTAGACTCAAAATCTGTCAAGTCTGCTACTAAAATTGTGAGATTTTCCAGTGCAAAGTAAATCTGATAAGTAGGTTGGTAGGTACCATTAACTAAAAGCAGCAACTGTCTCATAGCCCCTCTACACGATGGGCCACCTCTTGACTAGCGAGTTGGCCATCAATCGTCATGAGAATGATGGAATCCCATCAAAAACATCCTGTAAAAAAAATCCAAGTCTCGCAGCTCAGGTTTTCTACCGCAAAAAGTTGTGAGATGCATGTAATACCAAGTCGATTAATTTATTTAGTCCTTGCTTAAAGGGACCTTCTGTATAAAGTTACTGCGTAAGTTATTATCGTATCAATATTAAAAATTATTTACGTTTTTGATGGGATCTCACGTCTTTTTGTAGAGTCCTACTTTTTTCCTTTGCGGTACTTTTTACTTCTAGAATATCACTTACGATTTTTCTGAAAGCCTCTGTCTTATGGCTTTTTCTTATTTTTGTAGGTATCAGTTTATCACAAATATAGCGGATTTGATTATTAATGTTCTTTCTTTTATGGTAGTTGATATTTTCAAGCTATTTAGTCTATTTATTTGCAAGTTTTTCTTCGTCATGTTTTCCTAGAGGAATGTTGTACAGTTTCATGGGCTGAATACACCCTTTCCCTCTCTATACCCCCTCCTGTTATGCCTGATATATATAGATACCTATCTACAACTATAATTGCATTATATACGGGTACAATGATACATTAACTGCAAATGTAACTTTGTGATCCTATACATTTATATGGGATTACAAAGTTATTCATGCAGAAATTATGAAATGTTTAAATTTTCCCTTACTTTAGACATTAAACACTAATTATATTCTAAATTTGAAGGTTCTGTCTGCTAGAAGTGCCTTAGACTTTTGATGATCGGTCAGTCAGTCAGTGAGTGACAAAATTAAGAAAGTTTGACATGTTACAATTCTTAAACTCCTGGTTCAAATTGAATAAAATTTTAAATATACCGTGTTTATACAATGCGTGCTTAGTAACTGAAAATTCAGGCTTCTTGCTTTAACCACAACGAAGTTATAGAGGGTAGAAAATGGTCTGAATTGCTTCGAGAAAAGGATGGTACGACAGTGCCGCTTTTTAGCTCGACTTGGAGGGGGCACTGCCGTGCCCCCAGAACTCAACTACACTGGGATATGCGCCGTAAAAACCGACACTAACGCCATTCTAAGACATTACACGCCATTATACGCCATTACGCCCTCTTTACGATGGGCCAAATAGTGGACCATGGCGATGGCCCGTCGTGTAAAGGAGCATGTGTATGTAATGTGTGGCCCAAAAGTTTACAATAGGCTTTCAAGCTGTATGACCTTCTCTTAAATACATAAGGGTAGTGGCATATAGCCTCATCCCCTTAAAACTGAACAGTATTGCAGGATATGAATAGTCCAGCAGGTTAACTAAATATTTTGCATAACTTTGTGAAATAAAGCGTGACAGAATTGGCAATTTAAAATTGTAACTGCTATTTTTTCGTCCCATTTTATGCGATTGAACTTTTTGTTCGTCTGTGTACCTAACTGATTTTACACAGTGTTCTAAAAATGTATGCCAATGAAAATAAAAAAGCTAACTGCGAACATTTTAATGTGTTCATTTTTTAAAGTAATAAAATTAAAAGTGAACCAATAATATAATCCGACGTTTTACTTTTGTGTCTAAATAAAGCATATCACACGATGCATTAATTACGAACATAACTGTACTCCTTTGTTTTGTTTCTCTGGGTCACTGGAGCATAATGAGACTTCTGACGGTGACTGTCCCGCGTGTGAACTTCAATTCACTTTTATTATTCAAGACTTGGCTTTTTCTCCGTGCTATGACAGGCAATACATATCAGAAATACCCCTACAATTATACGTGCGTACACATAAGATTATGGTTCTTTATCCCTGAAAGAGTAAGCGGAGCCCAGAGGTGACGCTCTTGTAACTAACATTTCGCCGAGCTGATATACAGGGTATATCAAGACTGCTACCGAAAACGAAGCCGGGTGGTAGTTTAAGCGACTTCAGACACAATGCAACAGAAAAAAATGGCAATAAAAAGCGACAATTTTTTTTTTTGTTATTTTTTTTCTATGGCCATATTTGGGTGGTAAATACGTTTTTTCCTAAAATAATAGTGTATACCCTTTTATTTATAAATACTCTAAGGTATAAATGAGTTTAAATTATTATTTTAGCAAAAACTAAGGATTTACCACCCAAAAATGACGATATTTAAAAAATCATAAAAAATAATTGTGGCGTTTCTATGCGAAATTTTTAATTGCATTGTGTTTGTAGCCACTAAAACTACCACCCGGCTTCGTTTTCGGTAGCAGTCTTGAGATACCCGGTATATGCCTAGCCTCAATTATTCAGGGTATATCAAGACTGCTACCGAAAACGAAGCCGAGTGGTAGTTTTGGTGGCTACAAACGCAATGCAAAGTAAAAATTGTGCAAAGAAATGGGACCACTATTTTGGTGTTTTTTTTTTTAATATCATCGTGTTTGTGTGGTAAATCTATAGGTTTTGGCTAAAATAATAATAAAAAACCCCTTGCGTACCATAGTTTCTCTAAAAATAAAAGGGTGCACACTATTGTTTTAGAAAAAACTATGTATTTATCACCCAAATACGACCAAAGGAAGAAAAAATCCCTTTTTGTTGCAAAAATATGTGATAAGATGGTGAAAAACAGCTACGAGATACAACTATTTTTTTATCAATATTTTGGGATTATAAACAAATCTTGTTTATTTCTGATACTTGTATATAATAAAATTCATTATAGCATTTTTTATGGTTTGTCCTTAAACGATTTTTCTGTTTTATCCCGCGCAAAATATTTTTATAAAATAAAGTAATTATCATCACATTTTACATTTGTTCACAGAGCCCAAGGCAAAAAATATTTTTATTGGGCCTCAGTTATGTTTATATTTATTGAAAATATATATTTTTCCCCACATTAAAAAGTAGATTTTGTCGAGGCACAGAAGTCTTCGCACCGATATTAAGTTTCGTAGCAAAATGACCATTCACCTTTATCGCAATTTTACTTTAAATGAATAAAGGAAGGATAAATTTACTACTACTAACTAACTGAACAAATAAATAAAACTAATTCTTAATAAAAATAACAATAATTTAAAATAAATAAATTACATAAATAAATTAATTAATTAATCAACAAATTAAACTAAGTAATACTAAGTATAGGAAATATATTGTATATAGAGATTAAATTCTATGTGTATTGACTTGTCATAAGAGCTTTTAAATTGCCTACGTGACCAATAAATACATTTCATTTCATTTCAAGGTACAAGTTCGCCTGAAGAATCAAGATCAAGATACATAAATTAAAAAAATATTGATGCCTCATATTAAAAAGACGTTAATTTGAGGTAATTTATTCCAGATATATAATTAACATGTCATGCATTTGAAAAGGTGTAATTTACGTGTTATTACATGAAATACATTCAGAAACTTGGTGAGCGTCCGTACAAAATCTCTCTTTGTAAATTGCACTTTCTCTATAAAACAACCAGTAACTTTCAGTTTTGTGTATCATACGAATACTAATATGTTGTTTTCCACGAGATATACAGACGCACGTGACGCGAATCCCGCATTACATGGTGGTTTATATTCTGTGAATGGTGAAATTCATCAACTGATATTACGTACGGTTAATGTATTTTGGTGCTACCACTTTGTTGCCCGATTTCGTAATCAAATATATCCTCATCATACCTTATTCAGCCACATAAATCCAAATGGTGAAGATTTGTCTCCCTCAATTTCTTTATGGTTGATAGTAGGTGTACCAATACTTACCAAAGGTACAAATAGGGCGTGAATGAATTTGCCTTCAGTTTTTTTATTCAGTACCGGCATTAGGCTTCTGAAATTAGTCTTGGCTGAAGAACGCCAAGGACGCCTAAAGTGAAAGGGTCTAGATTTATTGTTTTACACTGAGTATGGATGGCATTAAGGGATATGTTGGTATAAGATTGAACTCCGTTTAAATGGAGGTATAGAAATCTCTCTCCCTATTGCTCATAGTTAGGTTAGGTCGTCCATGGCGCGTCTAAAAATGACACTATTTGGTTTCACAGCTTCATAGTACTAAGCAGCCAGTTCATATCAGTAGTCCTGCATAGAAAGGCATGTTTTGTCTATGTTTTATGATGTAAATTTGGTTAAAATGTAAATGGAGCATGGTCGCGGACTAATTGCGCATGCGCGCCGCGTCCGCGGATGCTTATTGTCTTTCGTTTTGGTGAAAGTGTTTTGTATCGCATTTTAACATTGTTCTCACGTTAATCTAAATTTTATTGGATGTTTTGCACCTTTTACTAATTGTCGGATATGGTTATTAGAATTGGAATGCCAGGAATTCCTGTTATAATGCACCATGCTTAGTTGCTGTAGAAATAAGTACACCTAGTTTTAATTGTTGTAAAACTCGTCCTGTCGCATATAATAGCAGCTAATGGCTGCTAACTAAAAACTCTACCATGCAAAACGGAATCGTAATGATCACTCAAGATACGAGACTTTTTAAAATGCTTTCCCATCTATACGGATGGAATTTAGGGTTTTACCATTATTATTCTGTATCTGTATCAGCCCTTATACGTCTCACTGCGGGGCACGGGCCTCCTCTACAATCGTCAGTACAATTGGGAGTGGTTAGGCCATATAGGTCTAGTGCGGGTTGGCAAACTTACATACCATAGTTTTTTTTACATATAAATCGCTATGGTATGCAGGTTTTCTCAAAATGTTTTCCTTCACCGTTTTACTGCATCGTGATTGAATATAAATACACACATGACTCCGAAAAGTCAGAGGTGTGCCCTGAGATTCGAACCCGCGACTACCGTGAACATGTTGGCAGTCGCGTCTAGTCCTTTACTAACAGGCCACCTCGCACTTCAATCACCATTATTATTATTTCAACGCAATGATGTCAAGAAAATGCATTCTGATAACACATTTACTTTTTTTATTTTTTATTCTCTGGCCCGGCCCAGGCATAGTGGCGGCATTGCACCTGATGGTAAGCGCAAATGCCGCCCAGGCAGAGTATCTATATAGAAACAATTATGACGGCCTGCTAAGGTGCCTCTTCACGCTACGGCGGAAGGACCCAGGATTGTAGGAAGGAGGGAACACGTGAGACGGCAAACAATTCCACAGCCTGACGGTGCGGCACAAAAAAGAATTCGAGAACCGTTTGGTTCGCGCCGGGATGGTTTGGACCGTCAAGCTATGGCTTCGCAAGCCAGCACGCGTGGTTCTGGTAAGGAATGGAGAGGAGGGGATCAAGTTGAATAATTCTTCAGAGCACTCACCGTGATACAAGCGGTAGAACACGCTTAGAGAGGCGACATCCCTCCGGAATTGTAGTGACTCTAAGTTGCTCGTAACGTCCGCATCATTCACAGTACGGATGGCCCGCCGCTGCAATCCATCCAAGGCATCGAGCAGGTACTGGGCGGATCCATCCCAGAGGTGCGAACAGTTCTTCATAACCGGCCGGACCTGCGCTTATATAAGCGACAAAGCTGACCGGGCGTGAAAAACCGACGCACCCTGTTCAGGACTCCAACCCTGCGTGATGTGGCAGATATTACGCCCTCGACGTGATTCCTTGGATTGAGATCACAGCGGATATCCACACCAAGGATACTCAGGTCATTCCGCACTGAGAGGGGAGTACCCTGAAGAATGGGGAGGGGAGAGAACGGGGATTTTTACACGTGAACGCACACCTGAGTTTTCTTGGCATTGAACTCAACCATATTCCTGGAACCCCATGTAGAAATGAGATCCAAGGTCCGGTTGAGCTCAATGACAAGATCTTCACGTCCCCTCACAGTTTCGACTCGGCAACCCGGAGGCCCGCAGTGGTATCGCCCATGAACCGTGCTGTCATCTGCATAGCAATGAATGTTGCCAAGCGACAACATGTCATTGATATGCAGAATAAACAAGGTGGGCGACAACACCGAGCCCTGAGGAACTCCGGCATTTACCGACATGAGCGCCGAAGCGTGTCCGTCAACGACTACACGTACTCTACGCCCATGCAGAAAGCCGGAAATCCACGAACACAGATTGCCGGGCAGACCGTATGCCGGAAGTTTGAAAAGAAGACCACGGTGCCAGACCCTATCAAACACCTTGGCTATGTCGAGGCTCACAGCAAGAGCCTCGCCACGCAGGTCAATCGCCTCACCCCAGCGATGAAGGACAAACGCTAGAAGATCACCCGTTGATCGATATTGACGTAATCCGTATTGACTGATCAACGAGTGATCCTCCAGGTAGTGGACCAATTGAGCGTTTATGATCCGCTCCATGACCTTACACATCACTGAAGTGATAGCGATAGGGCAGTAATTGGTAGCGTCTGACCGATCACCCTTTTTGGAGATCGGTTTGCACATTGACCTCCCTCCAAGATTCCGGCACAACACCTGTGCGGTAGGACGCTCGGTAGAGGCGAGTCAGTGCTGGAGACAACTCGGCTGCACAAGCCCTTAAAACCACCGCTGGTATCCCATCCGGACCACTGGCTTTCCACACATCGAGAGACCGTAACTCACGCCGCACATCACACTGCCTGATGTGAATATCCGCCATTGAGAAACCGCAGTCAGGCAGTGTAGGCAGCGTCTGAGAACCACGGTCTTCGAGGCGGGAGTTAGCCGCAAAGAGATTTGCCAGAAAGGCAGCTTTCTCATGCGGCTTGTGAGCCAGCGAACCTTCCGGATATCTCAGCGGAGGCAATGCTGGACGGCAGAAGTTAGACTGAACGGCCCTGGCCAAACTCCAATAAGCACGACTGCTAGTAGGGTGATTGGCCAACGCACGCCCAATCCTGCTAACGCGCTGGGCATCCGCTCTAACGTAAGCCTTCTTGCAGGCCTTGGTGGCCCGGTTGTAGGATTCTTTGAGGGATCCGATATTGGGATCCTTCTTGGCGCGACCCCTGATCCAAGCGCGATACGCCGCTTTTTTTGTCACCGACAGCATCGCCGCAAGCACGATTAAACCAGGAGCGTCCAAGGCCCTTACTGGCGATCTCAGAGGAAGGAATGTAGTAATCCATTCTTAGCCTAATCTCGCCAGCAATAGCGTTGGCACTCGCTGAAGGATCTTTGCCCTCAAAGCAGCGTTGCCTCCAAGGGACGTATGCGAAATATTCCCCCATACCATCCCAATCTGCCGACGAGTAATGCCAGACTCTTCGCTTAACTTGCACGGGACGTGGAGGTGGAGCGAAAGGTACTGACGACCCAACCAGGCAGTAATCGGAAGTGCCCAGAGGCGCACTAACGGTCACACGATTCCCGGCCGGGTGACTCGCCAGCAGAAGGTCCAGCAGAGAAGGCTCATGACCCGCCACATCCGGGATCCTGGTGGGCTGGTTCACCAGCTGTGTCAAGTTATGAGTCAGAGCGAATGCATGGGCAGTCCTACCAGCATGATCAATCTTGGAGGATCCCAGCCACAATTCGTGATGCGCATTGAAATCCCCAAGACCACCATTTCGGCCGACGGGAACTGCGCCTGCGCGTCATCAGCCGCCTGGCTAAGATACCTGAACAGCCGAGTCATCTCCTCGTCCCCGTTGTGTGACCTGTAAAGGCACACGTAGATGCGGCTCAGGGAACCAAAATCCACGTGCACCCAGAGAGCGGAGAAGGAGAGGTCCTCCATGCAGCGCAGACGGCGACAGCAGACGTCCGATCGAACAAACAAGCATCCGGGGTATGCTTGTTTGTAGGCTTGAAGTTTTCTTCAAGCGAATAACCTGGGTACAGTAAGTAAGAATTGTCGATCGGACAACGAATCTGCGTCTCCGTCAGGAAGAGCAAAGCAGGCCGGGCCGTCTCGAGATGGTGGTGGACGGCATTGAGGTTCGTATAGAGACCGCGGATGTTGGCGAACTCCTTAGTGACTTATAAGAGTGAAGATATTAAATAATATAAGGGAAATTATAAGTAGCGCCATCTAGTACTGAAAGACAACGTTTTTATAACAAACATGAAGCATGAAGAATATTTTAGATTCCATATAAATTTCATAAAAAATATTTCTTATTTTTATTCAAAAATTACTAAACACGCTTGCAAAGTTTCAGATTCACAGACAAGACAAAATACATATATTTATTGCTAGAAAAGCTATTGATAAATAATTCGTTCTCGTTAACCAACTTAAAGTTTGAGTAGTGGTATAGGTATAACCATGCTATTGTCGAGAGATTGACTTCAAGTAACATCTTTGCCGTCGCGTTTCTTTCAGTGCATGAAATTTCCGGGTTTATTACAACTACCCCTTTGCTCTTTCTGTCCTTTTTAACCGACTTCAAAAAAAGGAGGAGGTTCTCAATTCGACTGTATGTTGCTTTTTTTTTATGTTTGTTACCTCGTTTCTCTGTACTGTGTGAACCGATTTCGACCATTCTTTCTTTAATTGAAAGCTGGTGCTTGTCATTTGGTCCCATAAAAATATGGTGAAGATCTGATGAATATCTTCGGACCTGGAGAGGATAACTCCTTAAAATTAAGTAGGATTCAAGTGGTTCTTTTTGCATTGCGTTCATTATAAAAGTTAAGTTACAGTGAGAGAGGGAAAACGGGGTGGGGAGAGGGGGGGTGGGTGATAAAATTAAATACACGTAAATTCTAATATCTTCGCTTAGCTTTTAACCGATTTTCGTGATTTCTTTTTCATTGGGAAGAACGTATTGACAGGTTGATCCCAGCAACACAACATGAAGATCTGATGATCATGTTCGGACCTGGAGTGTAGAACTCTTCAAAATTTTGTAGGATTCCAATGGTTCTTTTTGCATTGGGTTCAGTATAAAAGCTAAGCTACAGTGGTGGAGAGATAAGGGGGTAGAGGCAAAGGGAGGGGGGGAGAGAAAAATAATAAACATGTGAATACTCCTCCAATATTTTCGGCAGCTTTTAGCCGATTTTAGCGATTTCATTATCATCGGAAAGAACATATTCCTTGTGGGGACCAAATCTTCTTCATTTAAATTCCTATCAACACTAAAAAGATAAAAATAACCAAAATTTTTAATTAAAAAAAATAAAACCGACTTCAAAACAAAAACCACTAAAAACTAAAAAATAATAAAAAATAAGTACCACTGCAAACCTAAAAAATATATTTATTTCATTGTACTTGTTACGCATATATTTTGATTTGTTGGCTATTCAAGTCATTAAGGCAATTAATCAACAAGTACAATGAAATAAATATATTTTTTTGGTTTGCAGTGGTACTTATTTTTTTATTATTTTTTAGTTTTTAGTGGTGTTTTGTTTTGAAGTCGGTTTTATTTTTTTCCTTCTCGCTTCCCTCCCAATTTAATGGGCCGGCAACATATCTATAAACGCAGCTTTGTAGATGTTGTTTGGTCGTTTTCCTAACACATTGTATAACAAAAGTATTCTTAATCTTATGTACATATAAAACTGTGGAAATTACGTAAAATAAATAGTAGAGGTTTTTTTATGGTTGCCTTTCATAGATCCTATCGGTTATTTCATAGCAATAGTGCTTACCATGCTACTACAGGATCTGTAGGCGTTATTTTTTTATGACTAGGCCTTAGGAGCTTATCGGCAAAAAAAAATAGTATAGAGTTGTAACATTCCAGTTTTTTTTAAAAGTCCCTTAGTACGAAGTTTATCCGAATTGGAGAATATATACAAATACATATTGATGCAGTCATTCGTCATCTTAGTTCGTCTTGAGAATGATAAATAAAAGCGCAGGAAAGCGCAGCTCTATCAAGGGTGACAAGGATATCGAAAATAGCAGCATTTAAGATCTAGTGATTGACAGTTTGGTGGGTGTGACTGTCGCTACTACAGCTTAGCTAAACTTCTTACTTTACTGGTGGTAGGTCTCTCATATGTAGTGTTTGAATAAATAGCAACAGCAATCACAAATATCAAGTGAAGTCGATACTAACATTTGACAAGTTATGTAAATAAGCTAAATTTTGCGATTTACGATTGTGATTCACAAAGCCGATCGGCTAATATTTTTAAACGATGTCTTGTAATCTATGAACGAATGAGTTTTTTACGAACCCGTTTAAATCAGAAACAGATAATTTTGTGTGTGTTATTTTAGATATGAAAAAATGGTTATAATATATGGTCAGTTTTTGTTAACAAATTCTGAGCGAGGCAATTAGCAATAGCAGAAATATAGAGCATGCTAAGGCTTCAATAATAACAAGGAGGTGATGTTAATTTGAAATAGCAATAACTCCCTTTACTACTCATGTGTGAGAGGATATGATGTCGAGTCAGGAATCACATAATTATCAAATAAACAATAAAATAAATCGTTTAAAATTATAAATATAAATGTATTCTGTTAAAGCTTTATAACATGAGATGCTTTCCCTCGGGTCGTAGGCACCATCCACCAGGACTCCTGAAATTAAGAAATTCCTGCGTTAGCTCGTGTTCTATGTTTTCCTTTTAAAGTTAAAGTACTATCTAGATATTAACTACAAATACAACATTAAATCAAAAACTTCCGAACTCCATATTGATCGTCCAGTTCTCACCTAACCTCTTCATTTTGGCAAAACCCATATATTGAAACAAAACTATTACTTACGGATTTTATCGCGGATTTAGAATTATATTTTTCGATTTTTAACTTCCCAACGTTTCGATTACTTTACAGCTTTCATGTTTTTTTTATTCTGGACCGGCATAATGCCTGAACTGCACTTGATGGTAAGCGCAAATGCCGTCCAGGCAAAGTATCGACTAGCATCAGACGGTAGTCCCATGCCATTGGATACAATTATGCCGGTCTGCTAAGATGCCTCTTCACACTAAGGCGGAAGTACCTGTCCTAGACACGGGGGGTGGGGCAGTGAAAACCTATATAAATTACCAAATGGCTTACGTTAGGAACTGCCCAAGGTTTCTCCTAGTGCAGGGCGACCAGTTCTTGGCAGGCTTGTGCGGGTTGTACACCGTGTCCATTATGTACCGCTGGCCCTTGCACTCATTATGGGGTGGACCGTCGTGGGACACTCCGAGACTGAAAAGATATATTTTTTTTTATAAATACTGCATTTGACTTATTGCCAGATTTAATGTATGTTAATGATACCCCAAAAATGACTATAAGACACTGTTCAATAAAACGGTTTCCGTCATGTGTCCTATTAATTTTGTACTGTATGTCTATATAATTTGTTGTTATGTGTCGGCCATGCAATAATAAATGTTCTTTCTTTCTGTCTTTAGTGCTGCCATAGTACGATGTTACAGCACTCTCATTTCAAAATGTGTAGACAGGTATTTCCTTTAATTCGAAAGCGAGTAAACTCAAATAACGATAAGTGATTACCATCGTTCTACATGTGGATTGTACGTGAAACGTAATGTAGTCTTAAGTAATTACAGAGTGATTGTAATTTTTATGCTGAAATACCTTTTTACTTTTTTATTTGTTTGTTACATTATATAAAACTAAGGATAGGCCCTTCAGTACATTTGGATTTCAAAATGGAATTCGTGGAAATCGCGCTTAAATAAATATTGAATTAACTTAATTTAATAGATATCGTCTAAGCGGTCATAAGAATTATTACGTTTATTTTTAATGAAACTTGCTTTCCGCCCTGTCTATATATTTATGTCAATGTTTTGTTATCGAAATTCATAACTATAAGTAATATTGAATATACTTTATTTATTTAACACTTTATTGTCAACCAATTAAAAAGGTAAATTGACATCCTGTCACTAAACTACACTGTCCTTCTACAAGTTTAAGGCTATTTCAATACAGTTACCTGTGTGCCATTTCGTGTGCCAAAACATAGGCCATCTGGTTGGGCCGCCATTCTAATAATGTGCAGCTTTTGTTGACGTTGCATATGCCTTTCATATAGCCTCGACCTGGAAACCAAAACGACCGCATTAGTAATACGAAACAAATCTATTAATCTGTTTCAGGCTCTTCATGTCTAACTGCCGAGCACCGGCATACCAGCTCTTGGTTTTAATATAATTATGAGTGACCTCCATGGCTTTCGCTTGGGTATGATCCTTTGACCCTAGTACTTCTGGAGGGTTCCTCTGTATTCCGACAAGACAACGAATGTTCATACATCCCACGTAAAGCTGTATGAATATGTCTAAATACTTTACAAAATGTTGGAATCCTATATCGTACGTCTTAATCATAGACTACGTTCGAAGTGATTGATAAGTGTTGATAAGTTTCATAGAGAATAGCATTGATTTTTAGAAGTGGACAACTTTTATCTTATATGTTGATGTTCAACGTCCGAACATTCGAACTTCGTTGCGGAGTATAGAATAACCCCCTATATAATAATGCCTCTTTAATAATATATTCATAACAGAGTAAAGGTACGCCGCACGATGTAGTGGTCAGAGACCCTTAAACTAAAACTCCAAATAAACTTCTCACTGCACAATAATCATGGCACAAAACATAGTTTCTGTTCACTACAGTAGCTGGTAGCAACTTCACTACAATAAAATCTATCGACGCATTACGCAATACTTGTGAACAGAAGTTGTTGTAAACAATCATGGCGGCCCGCGGCGCAGACGCCACCCCAGAGCGATAGGCGACCGCGGGGTATGTAAGGTTTGCACGAGGGGTTCTAATGTCATGTAATGGTATAAGCATAGAATAAAAAGGATCGCAAATGTTTTAAGGGACGTTAATCGGCCATGCTGGAAAACAACTGACGCGACCTGCGCAGGCGACCGGAGTACAGGCACACACGCACTGGTACGCCCTACGATGACACTCGAAAGAATTGATTTTCGATCCTGCGCCGGTCGCCTGCGCAGGCTCAAAAAACTGCACAGGTCTATTCCCACACACATTTCGGTATACCTCTGCAGGCATACCTGCACAGGTGGACCTTTCCGATGGACCTTAGCATGTATGGCAGCCATATAATACATAGTCCTAACCCCACACTCAGATCCAGACTTGTGAGGTGGGTATCATAAACTACGAGAGACTTTTCAGTCTCACAAACACCCGGACCAGGAAAAAAATATCTGTGGTTTTCACAAATAAAAACTTGGCACGGGGATCGAACCCGCGGCCTCTCATTCCGCAGCTGGCGTAACCAACAGTGCCACGGAGGCTGCAAATAAATTATTTATTTCTATAATGCAATAACAATTATCTTAATCGAAGTTAAAAACCCCGCCGGGCAGATTTTGTATGTTAACATCTAAAGAAAAATGCTACACACCCGTACTGCTTCTAACTTCTTTACCAAATCCATCCATATAGAACAAGTCAAGTCCCGTAAACAGTATAGAGTACCACAACTTCTGCTTTTGATTCTTCAACTCTCCTTGCCAACTGCAATAAGTCTTCAAGTAATTCGACACATTCCCATCGTCTATCTTAGTTTTCTTCTTTTTCAATACTTTCACATCAATTAACTTAATATTGATAGTTATATTTAAACTTGGTCGTCTGAACATCTCTTGAACCTCATTGAAAATATTTCTGAATACAGTTTTGATGTCCTTTTCCGCCTGTATTTCTTTATGTCTGGATATTTAGCTATCGTAGCTCTGTCTATATGTATAAGTATAGGTATTGTTAAAGCTTCGTTCCTTCTTGCGTAGTATCCAGCAGCTGACGCGACATCATTTGGTCTTGATGTGTCCTCTTGTAATTTTTCTGTTCTGTAAATATTAAATGCAATCGTTAAATCTAAGCTCACAAAAACGCTAGTTATTTTTTCTGTCTCCTTTCTTCTGCTTATGCCAGAACTTACCCCATATTTACATTATAAATTAAGATGCATTTATTATTAATTATCGAACCTATGTTTATAAAACACTTTACAAAACCACTACTCTTTTTAAACTTTTTTATTTTTGATTACTGGTGTACAATAATTTTACATAAATAAATAAATTTAAAGACCTTCTTCTTCCTAATCTGTTACAAACGTTATCTCAACTTTTGTCCTAAAATAATTTAGGACAAGACATTTTTAATATTGTTTATTTATTTTTATCTCGCCTTGAATTCTAAATATTTAGTCTGTCGCGGATATAAACTACATCGTATCGTCAAATAGCCCTAATTCAGTGAGTTATCACGAGCGTATATCACTTGTTTTAAATACGCTCCGATAATAATGCGGTATCGTAATAAAAATAACAACTAAAATTATTCAATTTGATATATTTTTATCGCATTTTTTCGGAACTCAATGCTTTAGAATTATAATATCACTTACGTCCCACTCTGCATTCAAAGTTAACTAGCACGTTGTAATGGTAAAGGAAAATATTGGAAGAGGATCGGTATTCCTGAGTGCTCTCCACAAGGATTCACAATTTATTCACAACGTGTGTGAAATCTAGCAAACCGTATTAGCTAAGCGTCGTGGATAAAATGAAAGTCCCGAGAAGGTTGATAGGTTGAATTATAAGCCATCTCATTCTTTAATATTCATGTTCCACCAACCCCATAAAAGTGTAGGATAGGCAGTAACATGAACCAAAATGAAAGCGGTTTTTTGTATTCCACAATATTGTCTCCATGTGATTTAGGTTTATTATGCCCACGTCCTTATACCTAGCTTATTTTTTAATTAAGCAGTTTTAGTTATGATTTTGTACAAATACGTGTGAAACTGCAGATAAAAAAAACCTTTTCTTGCTTTATAAAATATTAGTCTCAATCGAATTTTTATTTACGCCATCAAAAATATCGCTTTTAGAACAATGTATAAATATTAATATCTTCTTATAGTTTTCCATAAATTTAGAGTATGTGGAAGCAAAATGATTCAACAAAAATCAAGAGACAAAATGCACAACAGATAGACAATCGTTTGACCGCGTTAAATACACTATCAAACAGATATCCCAAGATAAGCAACGTTGTAGATTAATACACAACCGTGTAATATTCGTTACTCGAAGTTCTTACAGATCAAATCTATAATTGAAAACAATTAACATACTTTTATAACAAGTTTTTAGCTTATGATAGCATATTTGTCCTACCAGGCACCTCATGATATTATGTTGTAGTTTTTGAAATTCCTTTTGGAATGTACAAATAAAACACCTGCTAGCGTCATACTAAAATTAATTAAATCACCCAAGTTAAATGTTTATTTGGGCATCAAAGTTCAATCACTTTTTTTTATTAATATTGTCATCCGAATTATTTTAAGTGTACGACTGCAATATGGTGCATATAAATTGTTTCTATTTCTAATTTCCTTCCTCTTTAACGACCCATATTATCATTATCAACAAGTTTACTGCATTGCGACTGCATTGTCATTTTGTGCCATTCTTAGAACTAATCGATGATGGAATCGTTACGTCAGACGTGAATTAAGCACGACACAGAATATTAATATTAATGACAGTAATCCGTGATACACGTGCCCTACAGAAATTTATATGAAATCAGGAGGTTATGACTCAAAACAGACTGCCACCTATCAATACCCTATACCCATGTCGGTCAGTACAACATCATATTTATACTTGCCCAAGCAGGATTAGGTTATGGGCAAAATTGCGGATTGGTAATAACCCAGTAACCTTAAAATAACAACTGAAAGATTTAAGAATTTGCAAACGCTCAATTTATACAAATACTTAAGCCTAGGTATTTTAGAAATTAACAAGAGCACGCACATGCTTTACGAATCAGACCATAATACTAATTCTACAGGTAAGAACCGATGCAGATACAATATAAATTTTACTTTGAAGCCAAAAGATGATCATAAAGCTTACAAGTTACACGTGCCTTATTCTGTTTAAGTGGACTATATTATAGATATGACAGATATTCGTATGTTTTCTTCTTAGAGAAAAACTGTTTCTCATGTTAGCAAACGCAACCCTTTTTTTATAAGCAGGAATTGCAATACAAACAGATAATCCTCCTGCTATAAAGCCTGATACAGCAATCGTCGTGCATACCAATAAACAGGAACAAATTTACTTAGAACTTACTGTTATCAAGCTCTGAATAGAATTGAGATCGTGATCTCTAATTATCAGTAATCACTAGCTATGCAATATCATTTACACTAAAACTCTAGAATTTCTTTAGGCAAAGGACTGGTGGAAGGTCTCTCATATGTGAGAGGCCATCTGGGTAGGTACCACCACAATGTCTATTTCTCCCGTGAAACACCAGTGTAAATGCACTGTTGTATTTCGGATTGAAGGACATTGTAGCCAGAGCAACTACTGGACATATTGAGACTTAACATCTTATGTCTCAGGATGGCGAGCGCAGTGGAATGTTGCTACTGTTCATGAGCGGTCGTATCGCTTACCATCAGGCGAACGGCTTGCTCGTCTCGCCATTCAATCCAATAAAAAAAAAGCAAAAAATATTCACTAGGTAGAAAGTCCGTAGGCGGGCCATTGCACAAGAGACCTACATAAACTAATCAATCTAATTAAATGGCGCCCAATGACAAACCACAGTGCCATCCATTCATTCATTTATGTTTTAATTGACGTCTTGCCAATGGCCTTTACCTATAATTATTGCTACGTCACCACTTAAATATAGACAATTTGTCACAGGATACAACAGCTTTTAAGAAATGTTACGCATTTTCTATTGTTAGCTTTTAATAGCAAGCCGTAGCGACAGCTCAGATTTATAACTGTTAGTTTATTTGCTTCGACACAACAACACAATTTACGATGGATCTATGTACATGATGTCACGCTTTGATTCATATAGGGGTAGGTAGAATTAATTTAAGCGCTACGTACGGTTTATCGAACTTATCACATCAGGCAACCTGAAGAACCCTGGATCTCATTTTTACCAGGGTTTCGGGAATACGGTCTAGTTCAATGACAAATAAAACACAGGTTTGTGCGTTCACGTGGCAAAATCCCCGTCACCTCCCAATGTCAATGCGGAATAGCCAGAGTATACTTCATGTGAACATGTGCCATCTTATGCCATTTAACACTCTACAAGACGGCATATGCGCTTCAATCAGGGGCAGTGCAATCATTAAATCGTGCCTGTGTAAAGAAGAAAAATCCAATCTTAGTCAATTAATACGAAATTTTGAAACATACCCAAAATTAATTGCCCGTCCCAGGATTTGAGCCCTGAACGCTTCACAGATTATTTAAGCTACACAAGAACAATAAAGTGACTGTCAATTAACTACAGTAATGTATGTTTGTTTATACTTCTTTCACGCACCAATAGTCTAAAAGAATGACATGATTTTCATACCTATAGATATTTATGTACATCATAATTGCGTAAGTTATTTCTGATCTCATGAATAGTTTTGCTGCTATGAAATAGATCTGTGGCATCGTTATGCTCATACAAACTCTAAATATTTCATTGACATCTAGTTGTTGATATGTTTTCATTTAAATATGATTACATTGTATTGAATAATATTATTGAAACTGTTGCATTTCACTTCATTGTAATTTTATCAATGAATTAGACTTTGAACTGGAAACTCCTGAGTGCCGATTGCCAGATCTTTTTATGTATTGTGGATATTAATCAGAGAATTTTGATTTATTTCTGAAGTGTTTGGCAAATTTTGTCTTGTATAATAAAAGTAGTTTTGGCCTTACTCAACTTTATGGAATACGTGACCAAAAACCAGTGTTCTAGCACAGAGTCTAAGAGCTAGGCTCACTACATGAATTCCTTGTGACAGCGGAAATCTACACCGTAATATTATACAGGGTATGTCAAGACTGCTACCGAAAACGAAGCCGGGTGGTAGTTTAAGCGACTTCAGACACAATGCAATAGAAAAAGTTGCAAAAAAAAAGCGACAATTTTTTTTTGTTATTTTTTTCCTATGGCCATATTTGGGTGGTAAATACATTTTTTCCTAAATAATAGTATATACCATTTTATTTATAAATACTCTAAAGTATAAAGAGTTTAAATTATTATTTAGCAAAAACTATGGATTTACCACCCAAAAATGACGATATTTAAAAATCATAAAAAAACATTGTCGCGTTTCTAGGCGAAATTTTTAATTGCATTTTGTTTGTAGTCACTAAAACTACCACCCGGCTTCGCTTTCGGTAGCAGTCTTGAGATACCCTGTATTTGTATGCTGCTTAAACATTTTACTCGGTGCGGAAATCGAACCCGCGGATTCTCGTTTCATAGGCAGCGTCTAACCACCTGCGCCACGGAGGCTGTCAAACCAATTTAAAGTAAATCAAAACTTCGAAAAGCTATTTATTATTTACTTTTTACGACAAAACGTAAAACCATACTTTGAAATTATATTTATCCAGCACGGCTTTTATTAGAGCTCCCTAAACCATTGCTGGTTCTCCGCACCGATAAATATTTGGATAATCTAAATATATTTGTACCAGATCTGAGCTCTTTTGTGTATACAAAGCCACGGAATATAAAATAACACAGCAGGTTCTATGGAGCAATAGTTTCTAAAAAAACAATCGATCCATCAAGAAATTAATTCAATTTTTTGTATTTCATGGATAAACGTGACAGTGCTAGCAAACACACCTGTCCCCTAGTGGTAAGTGATCACTGCACCCCATGAACATCCATAACGTACTAATGATAGATGTACTAGTCCATCAAATCTGGAGCAGGAAGGAAAAAAGATTCAAGGAGAGAAGGGGTATTGGGTATCCGGAAATTTCACCCGCCAAACGAATCGCGGTTTCCGAGCTATCGCTTCACGTCGAGCTCGCGTGAGACAGTGGTACCGCCTCGGAAGAGCCTCCTCATGCCTGCTGGGCTATAACTGGCAACAACATGGCTCTACAATTTATCTAAGACTACTTCTTTCTACATTTTTTGAATAATTTTGATTTTTCTGTTTTGAACCAGTAATGCACATCGATTGCAAGCACACCTAATGAAAAACGTTATGCTGTCCAAGTGGAGAATCGACTAGTGACAAATGTTTACAATTGTATCTAATCGACACAATCCCTTCGATTTGAATCCCTGCTCGGGCAAAGTCATATTGGATTTTTGTATTCATTATCAGCAACGAATCAGAAATTTGTGACCTATATGGCTATAAGTTCGGCCCCTATCACATTGTGGGTCGGAATATACAAGAAGAAATGTGGGTGTCCTAGTTGCATCTCTGGATCCTTTCTGGGAAAAAGGCGTGAGTACATGTTTGTACGTAAATTTCAGACAGCCTATAACTACGGATTACACCTATGCATTTTTATTTGTTAGTGTTGCCAATAGTCTAGTTTTGATTCCGGCCATGGAGAACTCACTAGTCCCTATCGTACAAACAAGACGCCATGTGTTTTATTTTGGACGGGGTCAGCAAAGAACAATCACACTGCAGTTGCATCTGCCACGTGCCAGTTCTATTTATAAACGGTTAATTTATTACTTACTTCGTTAAGTGGCGGTTATTGTCTTCATAGAGCAAAAAAAATATAACGTTTTTTCATTCTATGCTTACAAGACTTTACTGCATACCATAGCGATTTGTAAGAATTTCTATGGCATTTAAAGTCTTCCAACTCCGCACTAGGCCAGTGTAGTGAACTAAATGGCCTAAACACTCCCAATTGTACTCTCTATTGAAGAGGAGGCCCCTGCCCTGCAATGGGACGTGCAGAGGCTGATACAGATTAAATAACATAGGAGACCGGCATAATAAATTAAACAATATTTTGCCATTCAATACATTCTGATCTTTAATGATGGGTAAGGCAGATTGGAAAAGCTGCTTAGTTAGCTTGTAAAGGCCAGCGCAGACCGTTCTCGATGCCAAGACATCAATTCAAAACAATTGAATTCATATCGTATTCCCACCAGATAAATTTGAATATCATTTGGTAAAAAAAAACCGTACCATGCCGTCCCGGTCTGCACTGCCCCTTACCATACTTTTTTGGATAATAACTGTCAGACATGGAGAAACACGCGGGATAAAAAAATGTTAAAAAATTCTCCAAAATAAATTCAATGATCAGGATCAAACAAAATATAGGACCCCTACATTGTATAGAAAACGCCTACTTCCGAATGCATTACATTATAAGTTCAAACTCATATTTTTATCTCATGTAAAGGTCAAAATTAAAAAAATAATCACTCGTTCGTGTAAGTTATTTATTAAATATACTATGAGTGCGAAACCATAAACAGAAAGAAGTTATTTTTTATCTTTTTCAGGAAAAAAATCCAAATGTAATTTTCTACAAAATGTTTCTATATATCGAGAGGAATCGAATCCGTAACTATCTTCGAAACGAAAACAAAATTAAAATATTTTTCACAGTAATCGTTTTTTAGTGTTCATGCATTATGCATAATTACATATTAAGTTTTATGAATTCTAAAATCGAAAAATCATTAATTCATTAATATTTGTGAACTACAATTTCCTCTATCAACCCTATGGAGTATTTTTATCAACCATAGTATTGATAACAAATAAAAAAAACATAGATAACACTTACTTTGACACACAATCCGTAAGTGAAACACATAACACAAATAACCAAAATACACAATCTCATTTACGTATCAGAAGTCAGTCTCTGTGCAATGCTCAAGGAGAACTAACTTCAGCTGTAGTAAGCTCATTACATTATTCGGACAACTGCTATGCTGCGACTAAGCACAAACTAACACATTTTATACCTAATTAATTATGACTATAGACATTAAGCATAACCGCGGGTTATCACTAAACTGTAACACGAAAAATAACGCGTTGAAATAAAAGTTAATTGTGAAAATATTTACATAAAGGGAATCTCTCATTTTAAAAAATAGCCAGGAATTAAGACTATAAAATAAGAGCCAAACCCCTGAATATTGTTTAGTGGACTCTGCCAATTCAAGTAACTTTAAATATAAAAATAATTGTAAACTTTTACTGATTCCATAAAATCCATCGAGCTTTGCAATTTACATAGTAAGAAGTAGAAAGAAGGAAGAAAGACCTTTGATCTGCACCTGGCTGGCATAATTATATTGACCGATTAGATATAAACTATGAAACAGGCTGCAAAACAAATTATGTCAAAATGTGAAGTAGATAATAACACCGTGCGGCCATTGGTTAAATCTCTGTATTTACAACATTATCACTAAACCTTTCTTTAGAATATTCAAAGTGGACTTTCAAATTGTCCTTTCCCTAAAATTGAAATAAAACTATAATTTACAGATTTTATCGCGAATTTAGTTTAATTTTTTACATTTTTGACTTCCCGACGTTTCGATTACTTTACAGCTTTCGTGGTCACGGGACGGACTGAGGTATTAGACGTCCGCTCTGTGACTGTTACAATTCAACTACCCTTATTTTACAATTATTAATTTAAAAATTAAGTTTAAATATCTAGTCTGTGTTTGCGATCCGATCTACGCAGAAGGAGCTCACAGTGTCTTGAGGTCTGGCAGTTGGTCTTTTGAGTTCCGATTTAGTTAAATGTAGTATTGGATCCCATGCTTGTGCAAGCTTCAAGCCATCTTCTCTATTGAAATTTGGATGTTTTTTAATTTCAATAGCCTCGCGAAACATCCTGGGCAGGAAACGGTGTTCTTTAGCGAGGACTTGGGGCTGGTCAATGCGGAGGTAATGCTTGGAGCCTTCTTCTATATGTTCAGCAACTGCAGACTTCGTTGAGCGTCGATGTTTGACGTCAGCTATGTGTTCTTTCACGCGGGTCCCTATGCTTCGTTTTGTTTGACCTATGTAGGAGAGGCCACAGTCGCAATCTATTTTGTATACGCCCGGTTCTTGCAGAAGTATATGGCACTTGACAGGTGGTAGAAATTGACTGATCTTCTTGGGCGGCTTGAAGTAGGTCTTTATAGAAGCACGCTTCAGGATGTAGCCAATTTTGTCTGTGACTCCTTTTATGTAAGGCAAGACAACGGGGACTCGTTCGACTGTGGCTGGCTTCACTCGGTTTCTGTGACGGCGGCGTGGGATTTGGAGCTTGTTGTCTCGCAGTACCTGCTTGACGTGTTGCAGCTCAGTCGCATGTGTTTCTCGTCACAGATTCCTCGTGCTCTCTGAAACAAGGATTTACCCACGGTAGCTAACTGTTTTGGATGGTGGTGAGAATCGCCGTTCAGATATTTATCTGTATGGGTCTTTTTTCTATACACAGTGTGACTTAAGGACTGATCGGGATTACGGATAACTAAAACATCTAAGAAAGCAAGAGATTTATTATGTTCTAACTCCATAGTAAATTGAATTTTATTGTTGATGGAGTTAAGGTGATTTAAAAATGCAGTTACTTGGTCAGATGGTAAAATTGTGAAAGTATCATCTACGTACCACTTGTAAAATCTCGGTGAGACTGGGGCTGTACTAAGGGCTGTCTCCTCAAAGTCTTCCATGAAAATATCGGCGACTACTGGAGATACAGGTGAGCCCATAGCACATAAAAAAAAAATAAACTAAATTCGCAAATAATAGTTTTATTTCAATGTGTAACATTCGCGTAAATCTAAGAAACCATTATACTTTCCCTAAAATATTCAAAGTAGTAATTCAGACATATTTCAATATTATGGTCCGATACTCTCTAGAAATATTTTTTGCGTCAATTCAAAGTTCCGACAACGGAAGTGTGTGGAGGTACATAAAAGATAACAGCTGGATTTAACATGTTATCCAAAATTTATGGCGATAATGTTTAATAATATTTCGAACTCTTTCTATATCATTATAAGCGTGCATAGAATACAATAAAACCATAGATTTATTTTAAAGAAATAGGTGTTAATGAATTCTACAATATCTGTTTGCCTAACTAAAGTTGAAATAAAAATTTACATATTGTAGAGCTGGGAAGAATTACCTACATAACGTATACGAAGGATGAACGTGAGTTTAAAGTATATATTTTTTTTATTTAAAGTGGAACCTATATCACTATCACATAAACTCGTGACCTTTCGTTTATTTTTAAAGAGTTATCAATAAATTATTCAATATTTATCACATTTGCGTGTAATGGCAACATGAGCCTTTATAATGTATTTTAAACGTTTCGTTCCTAAGTTCACTTCCCAAGCCTAGCAAATCCTATTTCTGTGATTGTTTCTATTGGATACACATGGTTTGGCTTGAAATGGATAATCACTAATAATATAAAGAGAAAAGATTTTATTGTTTGCATCGAATAGGCTCTGAAACGACAGGACCGATTTGCCGACCGAAAAAAAATTCACCATTATAATCCTAGAAAATATAGGCTACGAAATATTTTGAAAAGTGTATGTGCAGCCATTTTCTTAATAAAATGAGTGACAAGGAGTCAGGTGGTCGTAAACAAGCGAAATAATAATGAACCATGCATAAAAATCTTATTGTATGTAAATACAAAATAAGAAATGTAAGCTCACCTCTCTATACTTGAAAGAGTCGGCTGAACTGTTCGCTGAGCTTCATATGTCCCAAAACAATATGAATCGTCCAAGTCTGTACTGGGCACAAATTCCGATACCCAGCAACTTTCATAAAATATTTTATACCAAATACTCGCACTACTTAAAAGTGAATTGCCCCACTATGGAATCGAACCTAAGATATCGCGGTTCTCGACCTAAACAAGTAAGCCTTGCTAGTTAAAACATACTTGCTGAATTTGTTTATTAAAACTGCGATACTAGATTGAAATACAATTTATTTGAATATAAAAATTGAAAAAAATATAAGATAAGCGCTTGAGTTAACTGTCAGTCAATATTTGATGATAAGTTTATGAGTGAGTTTTGTTTTACTGATTCCCTTGTACCTTGAAGAACAGCCGTCTACGAATATATATTTTTAAAATACATATATAAACTCACGCCTTTTTCCCAGAAGAGGTAGGTTTCTACCAGCACCTCTGCTCGTAGGAAACAGTATACCCAGGTCTCGCCATGAATATTCCGCCCCACAATATGGTAGGGGGTGAGCCTAACGCCATATCGGGCACAAATTCCTGACTCCGGATTGATAATGAAGTGAAAACTCCACTGTCACTTCGCCAGATCGGGATTTGTACCCGAGTCGTCAGCTTTGTAATCCTACTGTAGTAGAACTACACCGCCGAGGCAGGCCTCAAGATATTTAACAAGCCATATAGGTACAGGGTATATCAAGAGTGCTACCTAAAACGAAGCCGGGTGTTAGTTTTAGTGACTACAGACACAATGCAACTAAATTTTGTGCAGAACATTTTGACGATTTTTTTGAAGTGAAAACTTCTTTAGCGGCGTTGAGCACTTTTTCTGTAATGGGTATAAAATCTTAAACTCGCGTCAGGACACGTGACCTGATCGAAAAAGCGTAAGACGGATGGAGAGTAGACAGCTGTCAGTTAGCTATCAGTTTATAAAGCTTTGATGAATTGCCAATGATTTTGAGTGGAGATTTCAACATAAACTTCGCAGACGATAAAAATCAACTATTAATTGAATTTTTAAACAATGAATTTGGTTTAACTATGTCGAATGATCGCAATCTTAGCACAACGAAATACAAAACTACTATTGATGCGGTCTTTATTAGACATTTAAATAGGTTCGAATCAAAACTGTTCGTTTCTTACTTCAGCTACCATAAACCTATCGTATCAGTTTTAGAGATTGGCGATGATAGTTCTGGTAATGATGATGGTGAAAAAGTCGTTGAAATTATGGATGAAAGTTGATTTTTCGGAGAGATAAACTTTTTAATGTAAAATAATTGTAATAGTTTTAAAGTGTTAAATTTTTTATGTAATATAAATTGTCATGTTTGTGTACTATAGCGCAATAAATGAATATTGTATTCTACCACATAAATGATAGTACTTTTATACTGATAAAGCAATTGGTGCAAAATTATTCCCTAACCATTCCAAAATATCAAACATGCTCAACGTTAATAATCAAGTTTTCACTTCTGCCGGCACTCCCGGAGTGCAACCCGTCTTTTTTTTTTTTTTTTCTATCGTGGTTCATACATATTTATTTCTTAAATAATAGTGTAGACCCTTTTATTTTTAAAGACGCTATGGTATGCAAGGCTTTAAATCATTATTTTAGCAAAAAATATGGATTTACCACCCAAACTCGACAATATTTAAAAAATAATAAATAAAAATTGTCGCGTTTCTGTGCAAAATTTTTAGTTACATTGTGTTTGTACTCACTAAAACTACCACTCGACTTCGTTTTCGGTAGCACTCTTGATATACCCGGTATATCGAAAAACTTCACTGGCGAAATGAATGCATTACAGCCATGGACGTATTGAAATAATACGTCCATAATTGCAGCTGATGCTAAGTGAAATGCCATCCAGATAAAATATAAATTCCCAACAAACATATTACTCTTCTTTTCGAAATAATACAATTAAGCGTTATGAACTGTTGACTATTTCACGATATGACAATTAATTATATTTTTTAGTAAAGAAACTAAAACGTCGGTCGTGTTGGTTTCTGATGACGATTCTTTTGTACAAAGTGTGGAAAGGTCAAGGGATTACTAAGCATGAGAATGATTATCTACTGAGCTTACTTTCAATGTCTTTCAAAAACTAATTTATTAAAGTTAATTTTAATAAACATTTCAATAGGCATATGTTTGAATTAGCTGTACGTAAACGGGTGTTTATACAAAAAACAAAACAATATTAATGTGTGTCAATGATAAAACAACAAAGATGTAATCGTGAGTCGCGCAGTGCGTTGGCTGCGTTTTCAAAGAATTGTACCGATAAATACCTAATGTTTGTACCTATAAATGTACACTGGAATTGGAAAAGTATTTAGACTATAAAATATAACACCCGGCTTGTAAGTAGTGGTAACTACAATAGAATTGAGTTGTCCTTACCCGGTTCGAATATACCAATGTCTAACAGAATATCAATGTGAAGTTGCAACTTTGCTGTTAAGTTTCCGTCGATAATTAGATATCCCGAGAACGAGATCCTACAGCTACAAGTCTACAACCCCCGCGGAGAAGGTCGCGCTGGGATTCGCCGCGTAGGAAACGGAAAACCGCAGATTCGATTCCCTAAACGATATATCTTTGCTATCAGCCGTCACTGAAAATATATAAACTTTATACATGTTCAATAAAACAGATTATTTTAGTCTTGTTTATAGGCCAGTCAATAAAGCCTCAAACCCCTAAGTAATTCGTAACTCGTTCAAATTTTGAGGGTTTGTTAAGGAAGGTAAAATAACTTACCGTGTGATTTTGCAGCGTTCTGGGGTGTACGGAAAGGGTTGAAAAGGGGTGGAAAGTGTTTTTGTTAATAACATTGCCAAAAAAATTACTAACACGCTGCAAATTTGTAACTATGTTGGTCTCACCATTTTGTAACATGTGTTAAATTTGCAGCGTTCTGAAACATACGGAACATTGTTTATTATAAAAAAACAATAAAATTTGTTAATAACTTACCCAAAAAAATTACTAACACGCTGCAAATTTGAAACTATGTTGTTCTTACCACTTTGTAACATGTATCAAATTTGCAGCGTTTTGCAACATACGGAACATTGTTTATTATTAAATAACAATAAAATTTGTTAATAAGAGGGGGTAAAAAAAATTAGTAACTCGTTGTAAATCTGTTATTACCTTGTTTACACCCTTTCAAAACATTTTTTAACTCTGCAAAATTACTGTTTTATATTAACAATAGTATCGAACAATAAATAAAATATTTCAGTAATACTTTTCTGAAAGAAAATTGATAACGTCAATAGAATGTTATCATTATTATTTAATCAAAGTTTATAATAAGAAATTTTCATTGTTGTTATAGTACATTAATAATTTTTCATAATTTTGAAATAAGAATAATCATTTTAATAACTAATAAATCTTAAAATAATAGTAATGTAAATATAGCAATGAAATTATAGTTATACAACAGAACTTATCAAAAATTGTTTGTATTTAAAAATCATAAAATATAAATTTGGTTGAAAGAAGATGGGCCAGAAATGTATGGACCTTGGGCCGTTTGTAGTACATTACACCAAATATACTTAGTGAAATTGGCATTCGATTTCTGTATGAAATACTATTATACGTTGCATATTAGCTTTATATAAAAATAAATACAAAGCCAAGAACAGCAACACTACAAGGGGACAATATGGCGTCCTGAAACGGCATGTTTGACAACCGATGTCAAAACTTGACATTTATGAAATAGAAGTCGTAATTCGTATTATTTTTTAGTATTTTTTTTAGTTGTCTGTGCTATAAGTTACTGTACTCTATATAACTCGTAAATGTTTTTACGTCAACGGAATTAGTATCATACTTTATTGATCATCTAATATAATATAACATAATGTCTATACAATAAATTGCAACAAGTCTGTCAGAATCTCGTCATGTTTATAGTTATTTAATATTAAGAAAGTGTACCTACATCTGGCCCTAAGTGCGGTGCATAATACCTGGTAAACAACCTATTTAAATAATCCACAATAAAAATCTGCTAGGCATGAGATATAGCACGGCACAGACTGATCACTTGTCGCGACTGCTAGCATATGAATAAATAATCATTTTATTATTAGGCATATGCACTTAATAAGCGCTTAGTGATTATAGTCCATACAAATGAATACGCTATAAAAATGGAATCGAATCTGATAGCAGCCATGTTTATTTCTATACCTTAATGTCTAGTAAAAGAACTTACTAGCAATTATTTCTGTACAAGCTAACATTTTAAACATTATATTTGGTCTACCCCTAGAAGTCTAATATACTTTGGTATATTAGACTTCTGCATACTTAAAAATAATATTATCCTAAGGTCTAAGATATTATTTTTCAAATAATGTATTTGACATTAATTCTAACTGGTTATTTCTGAGCACACATAAGGAAAAAGTAGGATTAATTGATCAAAGAAAACTAAAATCAAACAAAACTTGAGGACAATAAAGTAAAACCAGATCTTGCTTTATATTTTTTATTTAAATTCGCCTAAAAATAATCTCCAGTCAAAACATCTAGGAACAATGCCGGTGCTCCCATATTGTACTATTGCCTAGCCCAACCTAAAGGCTAAATACCACAGTATGATCATGGTATGAGTACAGCAACCCACTGTCCGGTGTCCAGCTATGTTCCTTTCAACATGAAGCACTTGTGGGTGTTATATATGTCCAAAAGAATCGAGATTGATACAATCTTCTTACGGCGGAGTTGGAATAAAATCTTACTCATTGTCTACAGCTTGATTTATTTGCAGCCAGCTGTTTGTACAGATAATTGTTTGTTCTGATAACTGGAACAAAATAAAAAAGATTTAATGTTGAAGATATCGAAGAATTATGATGAATAAATAACTCTTTGCAGTCACATGTGTTCCCTCCTTCCTATGATCCCAGGTCTTTCCGCTATTGTTTAAAGAGGCATCTTAGCAGGCCGGCCGGATAATTGTATGAAATGTCTTGGGACAGTCGTCTGATGCCATTAGATATTCCGCCTGGACGGCATTTGTGCTTACCATAAGACATAGTGTTGTTATTATGGAAATAATAATAATATAATATATTATACATAACACTAGATCTGAGTATCCAGAGCGAAATAAAAGAAAATGTAATTCATTTAACAATTTAAACAACAATACATAAAATATCACTTCTTACACATTTATGTACTAGTAGACTTGTCCTGTGGACACAATGCAATTCAGCTCTAACATGAATACTTTTGTAATACTCCTTACCTTGTATAAACCTTGATTAATTGGCATAAAACATACATTTTCAGTTTATGAAGAAAAAAGAAAATAGAATACTTACTTCTTGTTCTGCCATTTCAGCAATAAAACGTCTTGAAACACTCTACACGAGAGTGAATTGGCATCCCATGTAGTTAATAAGATTCTGTTCAATGATAGAAACCATTTCATATAAACAATTGCAGAAGTGCAATTCAAGCAAAGCGCCACTTTTATTTATTTATTTATTTTATTTATTTACACTTTATTGCACACAAAAGGAAAACAAATACAAACAGAAATCACAAATATAAAAAGTACAATTGGCGGTGTTATCGCCGAAAGGCAATGTCTTACAGACAACCATGGGATGGATTTAAAAATAGGATAAATAAAGGGCAGTCTAAAGTGTAAAGGATAGAACTTGCTTAGAAAGGAAAAGTGTTGCAAATAAGTACAATTAATTTAATAATATTTCAAGTAATACAAATAATAAATACACATATTATGTTATATAAACATATATATATATACAAATATGCATACATCTTAATATACAGGGTATATCAAGACTGCTACCGAAAACGAAGCCGGGTGGTAGTTTAAGCGACTTCAGACACAATGCAACAGAAAAAGTTGCAAAAAAAAGCGACTATTTTTTTTTGTAATTTTTTTCCTATTGCCATATTTTGGTGGTAAATACATTTTTTCCTAAAATAATAGTGTATACCCTTTAATTTATAAATACTCTAAGATATAAGAGAGTTTAAATTATTATTTTAGCAAAAACTATGGATTTACCACCCAAAAATGACGATATTTAAAAAATCATAAAAAATAATTGTCGCGTTTCTATGCGAAAATTTTAATTGCATTGTGTTTGTAGCCACTAAAACTACCACCCGGCTTCGTTTTCGGTAGCAGTCTTGAGATACCCGGTATATAATTCACGTGTCACGTTGTTTGTCCGCGATGGACTCCTAAACCACTCAACTGATTATAATGAAATTTTGTAGATATGTGTTATTTGTTCCAACTTAAAGGTGGGATAATTTTTATCTCGATTGAATTGACGAAAGTATAAAAAAAGGAAAAAACATTTTGCCATACAAAATGTTCATGGGTTTGTAACTGTCAAAGATTTAATGTTCATAGCGTCGATACGGTAAACTCTTCCCTAAAATTAAATAACGTATTTAAATAAAGGTTTCGAATCGACAACACATAGCCACAATATTCGATTTATGGCGTATTTTAGATTTTAAATATGTAAATTAATGACAGTAATGAAAAGTGGTTGACATTTAAATTGATTGTCAAATATTTATGCATACGTTCAGGAATTTATTGTAAACTAAAGAGTATATTATGATGCTACATAAATATAGGACAATTAAATAAATAATATTCACATGTATTAAGTTTTACTTCTTTTCAAGATAGAATTTCACTTGAAAATGAAAAATATTTAATAAAATAACACATAAAAATAAAAACTGAACTGAACTGAATAAAATAAAAAATTTATATAATTATGGAGAATATTGCAGGGATTCTCAAATTAGGCGTTGCCTGTGTCTTGAAAAACCAGTTAAATATAATTGTTTCTACGTTAATTGTGTGTGTGTGAGTGCATTTCTACGAAAATTAATATTTCATCTCTTTATTACTAACAAGAGTAATGGCGTAATATTTTTGGAAAAACAGCATAGTGGGGGTGAAATAAGGGATGGGATATTGCATGGATAATCAAAATCGATAAAGTGTTTAGAAAGTAGAGAGAAACTGGATATAATACAGTGGGAGGTAGGGGAGAAGACTGGGATAGCTGACAGATTTAATAGGACGAAATGTAAATGCACGGGATGGTTAATTAAGAGAAAGGACGCGACGTATCGGGAAGTCAATGAACAGACGGGATGGGACGGAATTGAGCAGGACAGTAGGATAGCTAATTCATGTTTAGGTATACAAGAGCTTATACGAAAAATAACACGTATTTGGTGTGGAGTAAAATAAAAAAGTATCTGCACCCAGGCGAAGCCGGGCCGGGCCGCTAGTAAATAATATAATAACAATACATACATTGGAAGATAAATATATATAATATATTGATATATACATATATATTACTTTTGATGTACTGAAAAGCAGAATTGTGGGTTAGAAGAGAAATATGAGCATAGAAACACATAAAAGTATTACTTACATGTGGCATTCTAAAGTATACCGGGTATCTCAAGACTGCTACCGAAAACGAAGCCGGGTGGTAGTTTTAGTGGCTACAAACACAATGCAACTAAAATTTTCGCATAGAAACGCGACAATTATTTTTTATGATTTTTTAAATATCGTCATTTTTGGGTGGTAAATCCATAGTTTTTGCTAAATAATTATTTAAACTCTCTTATATCTTAGAGTATTTATAAATTAAAGGGTATACACTATTATTTTAGGAAAAAAATTATTTACCACCAAAATATGGCAATAGGAAAAAAAATTCAAAAAAAAAAATTGTCGCTTATTTTTGCAACTTTTTCTGTTGCATTGTGTCTGAAGTCGCTTAAACTACCACCCGGCTTCGTTTTCGGTAGCAGTCTTGATATACCCTGTATACATGTTTACTCACCAAAATACGAACTAGTAATTGCGTTTAAACGTCAGGATATATCATCTGCGAGAATCAGAATCCATAAAACAAAGCCAGGTCAACAGAGAAACAAATACACATTTCCGAAATATATGCGAAAAATAAAAAATAATACGAATAACGGCCACAGAGTTTTGCAATTGCTGTCAAGTTAAACATTTTCGTTCTTAAACTAAAATCATGTAATATAAATAAAATAATAAAAGTGACTTCTTTAACAACATATATTGTCTTTTAAAAAGCGAAGAATATAGAAAAAGAAATATAGACAATAATTATAATTTGTAGGGGATATTTGTATGAAGACATATTCAAGTTAAAGAAAATGGGTTCGCGCATTTTTGAACGAAATGACAATTAGGCACCATGGAGGACAAATTATCGAAGAAAAATATTGCTTCTGTACTAAAACAATCACATTTTTGTATAAAGCCCCCTGTTGTCCAAGAAATCTAAATGTATTTTATTTGAATTCCACATTTTTTTCTAGAATTTGTATTAGACGTACACAAAACGGCCCAAGATAAAACATCTCCATTAAGAATAATTTATTTGGTGTTTCGCTTGTCTTCGTGTCCATCAGGTCCACCAGAAACAACTGTAATTAAAGGAAATAATGTATTAGAAATTTTGCAACACATTGATGAGATTAAATGTTAATGTAATGATTTCAAGAATACTAACATCTCACAAATTATTCATCCTCTAATATTCGCCTTTTTTCCTGGTCGTTGGTCCAAGAATTTCTTTAAGAAAGTATAAAAGGTGTAAACAACAGATTTACAACGAGTTACTAATTTTTTTTACCCCCTCTTATTAACAAATTTTATTGTTATTTAATAATAAACAATATTCCGTATGTTGCAAAACGCTGCAAATTCGATACATGTTACAAAATGGTAAGAACAACATAGTTTCAAATTTGCAGCGTGTTAGTAATTTTTTTGGATATGTTATTAACAAATTTTATTGTTTTTTAATAATAAACAATGTTCCGCATGTTGCAAAACGCTGCAAATTTGATACATGTTACAAAGTGGTAAGAACAACATAGTTCTAAATTTGCAGCGACTTACTTATTGTTTTACCCTTGTTATTAACAAATTTTATTGTTTTTTAATAATAAACAATGTTCCGCATGTTGCAAAACGCTGCAAATTTAATACATGTTACAAAATGGTAAGAACAACATAGTTTCAAATTTGCAGCGTGTTAGTAATTTTTTTGGATATGTTATTAACAAATTTTATTATTTGTTGATAATAAACAATGTTCCGTATGTTGCAAAACGCTGCAAATTTAATACATGTTACAAAATGGTAAGAACAACATAGTTTCAAATTTGCAGCGTGTTAGTAATTTTTTTGGATATGTTATTAACAAATTTTATTATTTGTTGATAATAAACAATGTTCCGTATGTTGCAAAACGCTGCAAATTTAATACATGTTACAAAATGGTGAGACCAACATAGTTACAAATTTGCAGCGTGTTAGTAATTTTTTGGCAATGTTATTAACAAAAAACACTTTTCACCCCTTTTCAACCCTTTCCGTACACCCCAGAACGCTGCAAAATCACACGGTAAGTTATTTTACCTTCCTTAACAAACCCTCAAAATTTGAACGAATTACGAATTACTTAGGGGTTTGAGGCTTTATTGACTGGCCTATTATATCATACCAAAGGACTAATTGAAACACTGCATTAATGTCATGTTGTCACATGAGATTGTTATATAAATCAAATGCATTATAAATAATCCAATGATACGTAGTGTGAAATGATGTTATGAGATACCAAAATATTGTCTGGGAAAACAAAACCGCGGAATATCAGGGAATAATTTAATGGGGAAATATAATACATATACTTCACGCTTATTCAGAAACAATAATTATCTGGAAAATACATAAACCTAGTTCCCTATATGTGCCTATCCTAGAGTATTTCCAATTATAATACCTACACATATAAATGAATAAATGGGTATGTTTGTAATCAATTAAAAATGTTATTTCCCTTGTACATTATAGCTTTGTTTAGAATTGAGAGTTAATAAATTAAGTTAGATATCAAAAACAAAGATAGCGCCCATCTTCCTAAATAATACCTGCGTATAAATGACGAAAAAGTGAACAGGCAACATATCACATTAATTGGGGCCTTTTTTATTGCAATAAATGGCGAGAAGAACATCCCGCTCGCCTGATGGTAAGCGATACAATCGCTCATGAACAGTAGCAAAACCAAACAACACCTTGCACTCGCCATCCTGAGGCATAAGATGTAAAGTCTCAATATGTCCAGTAGTTACTTCGGCTACCATTAATACGATAATACGAATGTATCTATTCTGTAAAAGTTCGAATTTGTATAACGTACACCGTAACTATAAGTCTATGGTTACGACCATAAATCAATAACGACCATAAGTTTTATGTAGGTACATTCGTATCGTATAATAAACTTCGTTTGTCCGAAGTTTCGAACTTCGTTCGTTCGTTCGTTCGGATGAATATAGTAGAGGCCCTAGTATTCATCAAAGTGGGTCTATGTTGTATGTACAGCGAATTTGTGGACGTAGTTTTATGCAGAGATTCCCTGCAATTTCTATTCCCATTCACTGCAGCTCGGGTACACAAGTATGGAAATATTCACTGGTGGTAGGTCTCTCACACATGAGAGGCCGTCTGCGTGGCTACCACCGTGTCTGTGTATCACGTATGTCTATTTCTCCCGCCAAACAGCAGTTTAAATGCACTGTTGTATTTCGGATTGGAGGACATGGTAGCCGAAGTAACTACTGGACATATTGAGACTTTACATCTTATGCCTCAGGATGGCGAGTGCAAGGTGTTGTTTGGTTTTGCTACTGTTCATGAGCGATTGTATCGCTTACCATCAGGCGAGCGGGATGTTCTTCTCGCCATTTATTGCAATAAAAAAAGGCCCCAATTAATGTGATATGTTGCCTGTTCACTTTTTCGTCATTCTGACAGCCTCCGTAGCGCAGTTGGTTAGACGCCGCCTGTGAAACGAGAGGCCGCGGGTTCGATCCCCGCACCGAGAGAAATGTTTGTGCGGCCCACAAATATTTCTTCCGGGTCTGGGTGTTTGTGAGACCGAAAAGTCTCTCGTAGTATCTGATACCCACGACACAAGACTCGATCTTAGTGTGGGGTCAGGACTATGTATGTGACTGTTGGGTGTATTTATTTATTTATTTATTTATTTATACGCAGGTATTACTTAGGAAGATGGGCGCTATCTTTGTTTTTGATATCTAACTTAATTTATTAACTCTCAATTCTAAACAAAGCTATAAATGTACAAGGGAAATAACATTTTTAATTGATTACAAACATACCCATTTATTCATTTATATGTATAGGTATTATAATTGGAAATACTCTAGGATAGGCACATATAGGGAACTAGGTTTATGTATTTTCCAGATAATTATTGTTTCTGAATAAGCGTGAAGTATATGTATTATATTTCCCCATTAAATTATTCCCTGATATTCCGCGGTTTTGTTTTCCCAGACAATATTTTCTCATAACATCATTTCACACTACGTATCATTGGATTATTTATAATGCATTTGATTTATATAACAATCTCATGTGACAACATGACATTAATGCAGTGTTTCAATTAGTCCTTTGGTATGATATAAACAAGACTAAAATAATCTGTTTTATTGAACATGTATAAAGTTTATACCGGGTATCTCAAGACTGCTACCGAAAACGAAGCCGGGTGGTAGTTTTAGTGACTACAAACACAATGCAATTAAAAATTTCGCCTAGAAACGCGACAATTTTTTTTTATGATTTTTTAAATATCGTCATTTTTGGGTGGTAAATCCATAGTTTTTGCTAAAATAATAATTTAAACTCTTTTATACCTTAGAGTATTTATAAATAAAAGGGTACATACTATTATTTTAGGAAAAAATGTATTTACCACACAAAAATGAGCATAGGAAAAAAAAAATTGACGCTTTTTTTTGCAACTTTTTCTGTTGCATTGTGTCTGAAGTCGCTTAAACTACCACCCGGCTTCGTGTTCGGTAGCAGTCTTGATATACCCTGTATATTTTCAGTGACGGCTGATAGCAAAGATATATCGTTTAGGGAATCGAATCTGCGGTTTTCCGTTTCCTACGCGGCGAATCCCAGCGCGACCTTCTCCGCGGGGGTTGTAGACTTGTAGCTGTAGGATCTCGTTCTCGGGATATCTAATTATCGACGGAAACTTAACAGCAAAGTTGCAACTTCACATTGATATTCTGTTAGACATTGGTATATTCGAACCGGGTAAGGACAACTCAATTCTATTGTAGTTACCACTACTTACAAGCCGGGTGTTATATTTTATAGTCTAAATACTTTTCCAATTCCAGTGTACATTTATAGGTACAAACATTAGGTATTTATCGGTACAATTCTTTGAAAACGCAGCCAACGCACTGCGCGACTCACGATTACATCTTTGTTGTTTATCATTGACACACATTAATATTGTTTTGTTTTTTGTATAAACACCCGTTTACGTACAGCTAATTCAAACATATGCCTATTGAAATGTTTATTAAAATTAACTTTAATAAATTAGTTTTTGAAAGACATTGAAAGTAAGCTCAGTAGATAATCATTCTCATGCTTAGTAATCCCTTGACCTTTCCACACTTTGTACAAAAGAATCGTCATCAGAAACCAACACGACCGACGTTTTAGTTTCTTTACTAAAAAATATAATTAATTGTCATATCGTGAAATAGTCAACAGTTCATAACGCTTAATTGTATTATTTCGAAAAGAAGAGTAATATGTTTGTTGGGAATTTATATTTTATCTGGACGGCATTTCACTTAGCATCAGCTGCAATTATGGACGTATTATTTCAATACGTTACGCAAATTTTTGTCTATAAATAACTAAAGCTATGATCATTTCCCTCTTTCCGTTTGGCCAAAAGCCTGCGGAGTAGAGTATAGCCTCTGAAAAGAGAAATACTGAAAAGTAAAATTTAAATAATAATAATAAACGTTTATTTGGTTTAGAGAAGTTTAAATAAAAAAACAAACAATAACAAAAAAAAATAACATAAAAAAGCAACTAATACAATATATGCTCCCTAAACCAAAAAGGTTCCAGCTCAGCTTATTGCCGCAGCCTGAGCTACGGCGCTGGCAAACAGCAGTTTAAATGTACTGTTGTGTTTCGGATTGAAGGACATTGTAGCCAGAGTAACTACTGGACATATTGAGACTTAACATCTTAGGTCTCTGGATGGCGAGCGCAGTGGAATGCCAAGCATTGCTTTGTAATTCAAGGTGTTGTTTGGTTTTGCTACTGTTCACGAGCGGTCACATCGCTTACCATCAGTACCCCGAGCAGGAACATTTTGTAGTATCGTATAGTAATAGTATTGTGACAACGATTACTATACTATTACTACAACGATACTATACGTCAAAAATTATTCCTGCTACCACTTTTCATACATTTGTATAGTAAAACTATCGCTAGACTATACGATTACCATACTATAGTGTCGTAAACGTTTCCCGCTGCCATAATTTAGTTCCAAATACGCTCACAATGGCGCTGTTCAAATTCCCATACAAAATTTTACTATTACGATTACTATACTATAGAGCCAAATGTTCCTGCTTGGGGCACAGGCGAACGGCAACTCTTATTTTATTTTTAGGTTCAATTTACGATGCATCATAAAGCCTTTAGTCAGAAATAAAGCAATATGAGACCTCTTCATCATTGCTATTTCGAACCGAACAGGAGTAATGATTGGGAGCTATCCAATTCCCACCGTGGTATTTGTATAATTATAATGGAAACGTAACAGAGAAGTGATGACAAATTCCGTGAATTATTTTAATGGTGTGGAAAATGAATCATACTATGTATTAGGTTTGAGAAGTGTATAATGAATAATTATTGTTATTGGGAAAACGGGTGCAAAGGTCTGAGTCAATACAAAATACCTGGCAAATGCAATTTTAATATAATTTGTTTTGTCATTTATTTTCTATCAGTCCATTACATACATACATACCATTATGAATCTGACAAGCCGCAGAATCGCATTTAGCACGTAAAATCGTAAGCCATTTTTTCTGCAATACCGCCACCGATGTAAGTGTTAAATAAAATAAAACCATTTTATAGTTCCCATGTGTTCCCAATGCACTAACTTTGTGGCATAAGTTTCGTTAAGCAATGCCGATTTGAAAATATTGCTTCAGGCATTTTCTTGAATAGGATGGCAAGAAAAAGGATAGGGTGTATACATACTCAAGATTAAAATACAAATACTTTATTTTGAAAATAAATTAACTGAATAATATTAATGAAAGCATTGAATGCCTTTTCTCTATGCAATGTATCACGTAACTTTATTATAAAAGAAAATATTGGAGCTACAATCAACGGACCAATCATAGTGGTCAATAAAACACTATGATTAACGAAAATGGTTTATTTGGTACAAGTCGAGTGTCGATCAACAAAGCGGCAGGACGCAACGCCCTGCAGACGGAACGCTCGTCCGACGCTGCCCGCTTTGCTAGTGTCTTTTATATACACGGATAAACAATAAACCCAAATAACGATCACATCAGTACACTTACGTACCTACTATACAAACGTAAAAAAACATGATTGTATCAACAAGATCGCGAGCGGACAACGGACGAGTCCACGGCGGCTGCAACGCCGACACTCACATCTACCAAACGCAGAAAGATCTATTTAATCTCATCAATTTAACACATCGTCCAATGTCACTGCCTCACGTCAAAGTTTATAACCGACCGTCAGAACGGCGAGAATCTATATCCCTGTTAGTTTCAAAAATCATCAAATTAATTAAACAACGAAAACTAAATCAACACGAGCCTGAAGCGGACGCGCACATCCCTCTCGTCCATTTTATTAACGGGTTACTGCCGACGGAGCCGTTCAATAAATATAACCTCTCGCTAAACATCGGTTAATAGCTATATATTATATACATTCTAATTATTAAAATAACATTTGTGATTGCGAACGGATAACAACGAACACAAAGTGAGGTGGCCGGGGCCCGCGCGTCGCCGACCGCCGCTCGCCGCGCCGCACCGCTTACGACTTTTTCCTGCAACACAAAGCGCACCGTGAGCGCAGCCCTGCACCGCACCTGGCACCTGCCGCTACTGCGCGCTACTCACTGGTCGTGGTTGTCGGTGTCGGAGTCGTCGAGCTCGGGCTTGGTGCGCCGCTTCTCGTACAGCAGGATGATGACGCACAGCACGAACACCTCGGCGCAGATGCCGAGGAAGGGCCACAGCGCGGCGTACATGTCCTTGACGCGCAGCCTGGTGGAGGCCGCCACGCCGTCCTTGGGCGTGCACGTGTACACTCCCGCGTCGGAGCGCTGCGCCGCCTCGAGCACGAGCTCGCCGTTCTCCACGCCCTGCTCGGTGGTCTGCAACACGACGCGGTCACCCAACGCCAACTTCACGTCGGTCGCGTTCGTCTCCTCCGAGCCGTTGTGGAACGTCCATGTGACCGCCGGGTAGGGCTTGCCGATGAGCTGGCCGAAATAATGATTTTAATTTTTAAATATGTGCAAATAGACACAAATTATTTTCACTTATATTGGCGAACTGATTTAATTCACGCTTGAATGACTGGTAATAACGAATGGCCATGTTAGGTGAGGTTAGGTATGTAGTATGCAGTATTTACCTTGCACTGCAGCTTGATCTTCTGTCCCTCGACGACGTTGGAGTCCGGCGGCAGCTTGGCGTGGGGGCGCGCCACTACCTGCCACGCGTGCGCGTCGCCGCTGAGCGAGCGGCTGCCGCACGTGTACACGCCGAAGTCGTCCTCGTATGTGCGCGAGTTCAGGTGGAACACCACGCCGTTCTCCTTCAGCTCGTAGCGGTTCTCCAGGTCCTTCCATTTCTCGATTTCGGTGCCATTTTTCTTCCTATAAACGAATAGAAATTATTAAATAAATTATATGTTTAACATTGGACTAGCTTATTTTGAGAAATGGGACTATAAAGAAAATAATTTTATTATTGACACACATTAAGAAGAAATATAAGACTACGACTACATTATAGGAATATCAATGAAGCCCAGAAAAAGAACACTACCAGAGCCACCGGTTCGGTTCCCATATCTACACAAATGTAGGTCATGATCTGGCTGCTCCAACCTACGGTAAGCCTTAGGTTGGCTGACTTCATACAAATTAAAAACAACTAGCGCTTACCATACAATGGTGTTGGGTTCAGCGGGCGCCAGTTTCGTGCAGTTGAGAGAGAACTGACGGGCTATGTCGAACACAAACAGGTCCTTGGGCGATTCGATGACGGGCACGCTGGCCGCGGCCGCCGCGTCGGGGGCCGCCGCCGCCGCCGCCGCCGCCTCAGTGGTGGCGCCACCTGCGCACACATACATGCTAAATACCACCACGATACTACTGACATTAACATAGTGTTATCAAATAATAGCGTTACAATCACAACTCAGCGACAGCATACAGTAATGAAATCTAATCTGGATGACGTAAAATACGGCATAATATCTATACCTGTTAAAGTGTAACGTCTGCAGATGTTTTATACAGGGTATCTCAAGACTGCTACCGAAAACGAAGCCGGGTGGTAGTTTTAGTGGCTACAAACACAATGCAATTAAAAATTTCGCATAGAAACGCGACAATTATTTTTATGATTTTTTAAATATCGTCAATTTTGGGTGGTAAATCCATAGTTATTGCTAAAATAATAATTTAAACTCTTTTATACCTTAGAGTATTTATAAATAAAAGGATATACACTATTATTTTAGGAAAATATGTATTTACCACCCAAACATGGCCATAGAAAAAAAAATAACAAAAAAAAATTGTCGCTTTTTTTGCAACTTTTTCTGTTGCATTGTGTCTGAAGTCGCTTAAACTATCACCCGGCTTCGTTTTCGGTAGCAGTCTTGATATACCCGGTATTCATGTCTATGTAAAAGATAATGTTGCCAGGCGAGCGTATTTTATCGAGGTACATGGTATTCGCAATGTGCAAACATAGTTTTGTATGTATGTGCACGATTGTTGTGCCCCCGTTTGCCATTGAATGCGAAGTTCAAAGGGACTGGTTTTATCGCTGACCCAGTTTGAACCCAGACGATTTCTCAAACTTTTGTTCTAGTGCTGTTACTTTAGTTATCTCGTGCATGACGCGGTCGCCACGCTCGGAAGCGACAACCGCGCGCACTGGCAATGACGCACACGCTGGCATTGACGCGCCTATCAGGAAAGTCAAACCAAATGAGAGCCTTCCGCATCTAACTTTGCGAAGGATTAGTAGATAGTGCGTTAGACTTTCTCATAACACGATAAAGTTCTATTTAGTTAATATATTTGATGACTTATAACAGTAATGCTAATAATAAGAATAAACATGACATAATAGCGAAATACCACCAAGCTCAGATGATACGTGCTACACTACTTATCTCTACTACGTTACAATATACCCAACATTACATACAGCAAAATAATATGGTGTAATTAACAATGCTCAGCTACGCACTACGGCACAAATCCAAGATACGTGGAATAGGAGAGCCCTCTCTACCGGCGGCCTCTACGGCTACGGCAAGCGTCGGCCTGCGAGAGCCGGGCTCCGCCCGCGCCCTCCGCCGCGCCGCCGCGATGCAAGGCGTCAATGCGTTAATGTATTCTTGAGAAACATTGCTGCCAAGTTACGGTACGAAAATAACTCGTCTAGGATCTTAGGAACCGCGGCGTTACAGAACCGACGGCCCTCGACACCGAGGGCGGAGCGGGTGCGACGAGGGAACGGCGAGAGCGGTAGCGGGCGCGCGAGCGGAGCGGAGCCAGTACCGGGCGGAGCGGCCACCGCCGGCGCCGGCTGCACCACCACGCGCACGCGCTGCCACGCGTCGCGCCCCGCACGAGTACAGGCCCGCGTGCGCCGGCCGCGCCGCCGACGCGTGCAGGCGGGCCTTCAGCCGCCCGCCCGACGCCGCCTCGCCCGCGTGCAGGTCGGCCGCCACCGGCCCGCCGTCGTGCCGCCACTCCACGGGCTGCTCCACGCGCAGCCGGCACTCCACCGTCAGCGGCGCGCCCTCGCGCACCACCACGCGGACCTCCGCCGCCTCCGCAGCGCCCTCTGAGCACCACCACCACGCGAGCCTTACACGTCTGCCTCCCACCCGCTCCACTCCGCTGTTTCTCTTTACTTTAAGTTTGAACCTCACACCGAAGTGGTTTTCGTGGAAACTACGTAAGCGGCATACTCGTCTAACGATGATGCAGGTAGAGAGGAGTACCCGGCTGCATGCACCGAGTGATGGCACCGGGGTGACATTACACACTCTTATTGCAAAATGGGACCCTTTAGAGTTTAGACGTATGCTCTCATTACAATTCAATAAAGTGAAACAAATAAAATCCAGTGAAAATATATGCTGGCGGAGTGTGGGAGGCAGGTCCTGTTGTGGCACACCTGCACCTCACAGCTCGCAATCAGGACCCGCACACCCTGGGGGTGTGAGGGGAGTTGTGTACGCACTACGCACTGTATACTACGTACAATACGCAGTACAATTGCTGTAGTGTTATCAGTCGGTTATCTCGTACATCATGTTATTCACGTTGTGTTTACATAGACAGTTACTGTTGATTTTGTCTTAACAAATAAGTACATTTATCGCATAAAAAACAATGAAAGGAATTAACAGCATTAATTATGTTTTTCCTGTAATTAATGCAAACAGAGCGCCAACGAGTCCTGTCCTCATATGGAGCGCTCGATACTCAAATTAGCCGTTCGAATTAAGTCTTTGTCTGCTATGTGAAAAGGTGTACCACAAACCCCAACGCATCCCGTTACCGTCACTGAGTACGGTTTGGATAAAATTGAGTAATTTGTAAAAACACACATTGCATTCAATCAAAGGACACAGAACATTGTTAAACTAATGACATCATGCGCAAACTAGCCCTGTCATACGGCGCGCCCTGGTGCTTCACGCCGTAGCACGAACGCCATCAAAAATGGGACACTATTACAGCACCATCTCAGCCTATTGATTAGTGGATTATACACTATCAACCGAGCTCTGATAAAGAAAAGTAGCACTTACCTTGGGCCTTAGTAGGTACTGCACTGGTTAAAAATAGAAGAGCCAGTGGCAAACATTGTAGGGCTCGCATGATGTTCGCTGGCAAATATATCTTGAAATTTAAAATTGCTGAATTCCGTCTAGCAAACTATACGCCCTAAATGACACGAATTGATGGTGCGCGTACCATTTGTAAAAGAACAATGGTGGGAGAGAAGAAAATGGCGCACAAATATATATTACGTTCCAGTGCTAACACAGCTACATTCTCAGCATTGAAGTGTAATCATTTTTTGACATTAACTAGGTTAGGCGCACTGTGGGCGCATCCATAAATAACGTGAACTGTTTTCTTTTAGTTTGGCAAAAGAGCGGTCTCATAGCTTTAATTTCGTAAAATGTAATTGAGTAAGAAAATACCTCTAGAAGAAAAAATAGCGAAAAGACCGACAAGTTGCAATTGAGCTAATAACAAATGTTTTAGTGGAGGACAAAGTTACCTTATGTACACGGCCGGACCTGCGCTTTAAACAAGCGATAAAGTTGACCGGGCGTGAAAATCCGAAGCACCCAGGACTCCAACCCACTCCAACCCAACGTGACGTGGTAGATATTACGACCTCGATGTGATTCCTTGAATTGTGATCACAGCGGATATCCACACCAAGGATACTCAGGTCAAGTCAGGTTGTGACTTCTTTTTCTTTTATTACATTAAATTGTAGATGAGCATGCATTATGACAAGCGATACTGCTCATGAACAGTACCAAACCAAACAACACGTTGAATTACAAAGTAATGCTTGGCATTCCACTGCGCTCGCCATCCTGAGCCATAATATGTTAAGTCTCCATATATCCAATAGTTACTCTGGCTACAATGTTATATCATAGGGGTCATATTATAGTTCATGTCGGATTTTACGCCAGGGGGGGTCATATAGTCCGTGTCAAAACACAGGGTCCGATTTCAATACCCCACTTTGTAATAATGACTTTTTAAAGTTTGTTATAGCCGTTATTTGTCAACACACACACACAATTTTTTACTTTATTTATCGACATAAAAAGAAATATTTGTGCTTATCTTAAATTTATTAAATTTTATCAACAAGATAATTAATAAATTTTGTCAATCTGGAGCCTGCCCAGGGGGGGTCATGACCCCCATGACCTCCCCCCTGAATCCGCCCTTGAACACAACAGTGCATTTACACTGCTATTTGGCGGTTTGGCTGGTGGTTAGGAGGAATGGGCATTGCGGTGGTACTTACCCACGCCGGCCTCTCACAAATGAGAGACCTACCAACAATTAATATTAACGGCTAATTTTGATCAGTATTCGTGATGCATGAGAAATGTTGTTTGTCCGTTATTTTATAAACAGACGCCAGACAGACAGTCACCTTTCAAGGATCAAGCTTTCAAGCCAGGGGGGTCATATTATTGTCTTGTCAGAACACTGGGTACGTTTCAACACTCGAATTCGTAGTAATGATTTTTAGTTGTTACACCTTTTTACATTATTTATCGACATACATAGAATTTATTGTACTTATATATTTTTCAACAATATAAATACATTCTGTCAATCTGGTACCAGCCCAGGGGGGGGGCGGTCATGACCTTCATGACCTCCCTCTGGATCAGCCGTTGGAGCGACGGGTCTTGACTTGAAAGGTATAGCCTTGCCTTTTAAACTGGACTAACGAAAATCTTGTAACACCAGTGGCCTGCGTAAACTGCGTAACAGTCACAAAATTGGTGGTAGGTCTCTCATATGTGAGAGGCCATCTGGGTAGGTACCACCGCAATGTCTATTTCTCCCGTGAAACAACACTGCTTAAATGCACTGTTGTGTTTCGGATTGAAGGACATTGTAGCCAGAGCAACTACTGGACATATTGAGACTTAACATCTTATGTCTCAGAATGGCGAGCGCTGTGGAATGTTGCTACTGTTTATGAGCGGTCGTATCGCTTACCATCAGGCGAACGGCTTGCAGGTCTCGTCATGGAATGAAATAAAAAAAAATAAAAAAAAATGGGATATAAGTTAAATAAAACACATCGTAACATCCAAGTTTATTGAATAGTTGATAGGTATAACACTGAGCGGCCGTGAGCCTTCTATGCGGCCGCTACAGAACACACCGGGCCTTTTAAATGAATATCCGCGAAATGAACGTGTCGCCGTGGGACGCGGCCGACACTTTTATGTACATGCAATACACTTGATACAGCGCGGAGAATGCACTAATGCAACTAACTACGACACCGTATCTTTGGAACTTATGGGTAATGTACGCCTCGTCGGCTCCCTACTCAAGCGCACCTCGCCGCCTCGGCATCTACTCCGCTCTATACGTTACATACTCGTGACTCGTCAGCGCTATCAACGAACCTAGCTAGGGGCGCGGCCAGCGACGCGCGCCCGATACTCTACATATACAATAACGAAAACATTAAATCACATTGTGAACGCATTCAACGAAATTGTCACATGTCTTACTGCAGATACGTTTGTTCGGTGAAATCATGCACTGTATGGCTTTTATTATTTCAATACAGTTGCATGTTGTTATAGAGACCTTATCATGTTTTATTTGCATAATAACAGATCTATTTTCACGATCATTAGGTTTGGTGTCGATAAGTTTTCGGTTTTAATAAATCGACTCATTCAAACTGACTAAAGGCTTGATCGCGACGACACTCGCGTTCTGCAAGCGAACCGCGACCAGCCCGAGCAAAAACACAACAGTTCAAACACTATATAGAACTACGTAACACTCAAGAATACTGAAACTGTCTATACGTAACAAACTCGACGCAACAACATCTCGCACCTCTAGCATGCACCTCGCACCACTTAACTACAAAACGACGGAATGAACTGAAACAATGACCGCGCCGCCTCTTTCGCCAGACCGCACGCACGCACAAGCGCCGGCCTGGCGAGCGGAACACTCTCCAACCAGTCCTCCACTCACAAATAAACATAGCGCATCGACCTCGCGACATAACGGAACCAATCGCGCTCCACCGTCGATCCTTCTAGTACTTCGTACAGGGGCCGGCTACCCGAAGCGGTTTATGCCCAAATCTGAAACAGGAAAAAAGCTTCGGTCAAGTGTGATAGATGGTGGCTGAGTAAATAGCGAAGGCGGTGCACTGACCCGCAGCGTGGAGTCCCAGGAGGCGGTGGAGAGCGCCGTGCCGTCGGGCGCGAGCTGCACGCGCGTGACGCGGTGCTCGTGGCCACACAGCACGCATACGCGCGCGCCGCGCAGCGCGTCCCACGCGCACGCCGTGTAGTCGCTGTAGCCGGCGAACGCCAGCCGCCCGCTCACCGACCACTCCACCGAGTTCACGCCGAACAGGATGCTGTCCTTGCCGTAGCGGGCCACCTCGCGGTCGGCGCGCAGGTCGAACAGCCGGCAGCACGAGTCGTCGGAGCCGGTGAGCAGCGAGTCGCCCGACGGGTGGTACTTGACGGCGTTCACGTCGGATAGGTGCGCGTCGAACGCCTGCACGGCCTGGCCGGTGCGCATGTCCCACACGAGCACGGAGCGGTCGCACGAGCCGGACGCGAACGTGTCGCCCATCTCGGAGGGCGCGAGGTCGAGGCTGGTGACATCGGCGGTGTGCGCCTGGAAGCTCTGCAGCAGCTGGCCGGACTCCACGTCCCACAGCGCACAGGTGCCGTCGCCGCTGCCGGTGAGCAGCTGTCGGTCCGTGTGCGGGAACAGACACGCCGACACGTACGAGGTGCGCGTGGCCACGGTGCGCTTACGCGCGGCCGGCTCCTCCTCGCCCACCGGAAACACCGTCACCTTGTTATCCAACCCACTGCAACCAAAGAAAAAACCAAACTGTTATTGATATTGAACATAATTAGCTTCGTAATTTGCTCAATAGACTAATGGCTCGATCAACTCACCCAGCTGCTATGAGGGTTCCAGAAGGTGCATATGCACAGGCCATCACCCAGGTGCTGGGCATCGCGATGGTGAGCTCCTTGGTCGCAGTGAAGGCATCCCATACTATCACCTTTCCATCCTAAAATATTATAAGTATGTTTTAAAACAAAATTCAATGTTGAAAATCCAAGAAAAAATAAGTGGATCTGTTAAGGGGCCGTCCATTACTCACGTGAGGCTTGAATGGGTAGGGGGAGGGGTAGGACAAAAATCACAATGGGGAGAGGGGGTCTAGTAAGATATAACATGTAATTTTTTTCGACACATAATTTTGATTAAAATGCTACATACTCAATCATTGAGGTATTACAACTGGAGCGGACACGTAGAAGAAAAATTGTGCTCATTTCAATATGACAGCGAAGTATAGATTAAGTCGACATTGTTCCAGATGCGACACTTCAGAAATTTCTACCTACATCTATATACGCGTGATGTCAAATAAAAAAGCATAATCAAGACTGCTACCGAAAACGAAGCCGGGTGGTAGTTTAAGCAACTTCAGACACAATGCAACAGAAAAAATTGCAAAAAAAAGCGACAACTTTTTTTTTGTTTTTTTTTTTCCTATGACCATATTTGGGTGGTAATACATTTTTTCGTAAAATAATAGTGTATACCCTTTTATTTATAAATAATCTAAGGTATAAAAGTGTTTAAATCATTATTTTAGCAAAAACTATGAATTTACCACCCAAAAATGACGATATTTAAAAAATCATAAAAAATAATTGTCGCGTTTTCTTTGCGAAATTTTTAGTTGCAATGTGTTTGTAGTCACTAAAACTACCACCCGTCTTCGTTTTCGGTAGCAGTCTTGAGATACCCGGTATATTAATATTATCCCAATTTTGGGTAAAATAAATGTATTTACAAAAATAACTAAGTGACTTTATTTGAGCACTATAACCGCAAACTTCTAATATTACTATTGTAGTGTCTAATTATGACCTCATAGCAAAACTTTGATAGAAATAAATAAACTAATCCTGAATTCGTTCATTATTCGACAGTTATATAAATAATTCTCGTGTAACACAGTTACTTTATGTAACTATCTCAAATTGCGAGCAATACAGCAGCACTGGGACCCTACTCACACCCTACTATATTCATCTATCATCACATACAATATCCACTATCCCTATACGAAAAATTCAATTTTTACCTATCTGTCACTACATTATTATTAATCTATAATTTCATTCAAAAATGGCGGTTGTCAAACGACTCCGGTAATTAATTTCTTAAATTTAATTTCGTGCTTCTTTATTTCAATTATGGTTGATTTACCTATGGAATGAGACTCCATCTTTTCTTCCTATTATTCTGGAATGGTTTTTGCACGTTTTTAGCATGCAATACGGCATTTATGGACCAATTATAGTTACACCTAATTAGGTCCGTCTTCGCTGAAACGTCAGGGACGACTGACAGCCTAACGGTACATGTACTCTTGCGAATGTTCCAAACTATTTCGTCTTGATGTCCCCTCCAGTTGTGTAACTCAATGTACTCAATATATTTTTTTCGTATGATTACACAATTATTTTATTATGTCATGGTTCTTAATTTCATTTCATTTGAAGTAACTTTTAAAGCATCCAGGTGTCCATAAAAAATATAAATTCACCTGTGATGAAGAGACAATGTGGCGTTTATCTGGAGACCAGTCGGAGCAGAGCACCTTTGCCTGGTGACCTTTGAGCACGCGCCGCAGCTTCAGGTTGGGAAATGTGATGGGCTCCAGCCTCTCCGCCACGCATGATACTGATGACACAACTGTTTATTATTTGTTTATTTCTTCCGGACTAAAAATCACTGACATATATTATGTAGCTGTCAAGAAATTCACATCAGATCATCATTCCCCTAAAACGAACCTCAGACACTATGCTTAAAAAAATCAATATGTAATTAGGTATTTTATTTGTTATTGAGTTTTTGTGTGATAGAATTGAGACTTAATTATATTATAGATATGACATCGTTACAATACTCTTACAATTAAGCGATCGTCCTCGCTGGAAATATTTAAATCAAGGGTGAAAGCTCACTACCTTTCGCAATAGATTTATCACCATTCACTATTATCATTATAATATTGTTATGTATATATGTATGTATATGTAGTATATTGTATTTAAGTAATAATAATAATTAAAAAAAACTGGCAACACCAAAGACTAAGCTTGTGAAAAATCGTGTCAAATTATTTTAAATTGTATATATACTATATAATAGATATTTTTCGCTTTTCTAAAGAATATTTTAACAACTGCAATAGTATACTATGTTTTTTATAAGAATATTTCAGTATTTGCCACCAAATAATACACCAAACAAGAAAGAAATTTATTTTGACATGTGACAATTAATAACAACAACATTAAAATGATTAAAATGCAATAAGATGATCACAAGATGACAACACGAGCCAGAAGACGAATCGCACGTTCGAGATCTCCCAGCTCGTCGAGCTCCGCGTCGTGGGCGTCGGCTTCGGAAGTGTTCGAGTCGACGCCGAACTTCGACGTGTCGAGCCAACACGGCGAGCTGCAGTCGTCCCCGCCGCCCCAAGACCTGCGCGGCGAAGAGGAGGACCCCCTTCAGCGGTGGGCTTGGGACCTGTGGGGCCGAGTGTCCCGCCTACGGTCCCCGCTACCGGTGGAGTAGTGCGCCGCATGAGATGGACCCAAGAATTGAATGAGAATGTCATGCGGGCCTACTTTGGGGCAACAAAGGGAGGAACTAAACTCACTGCGTATCGTGCTAAAATGCTGTCTCTGTTTCAGGCTTTGGAACCAACAGTTGATGTGTCATCCCAACGACTGTCGGATCAAGTACGATTTATTCAGCGGCGTAAGTTGTTGGATGATCAAGTACTTGAGCGGTTGCGCACAGACTTATGTGTTGTCCAGGACGTCAATGTCCCATCCGTTACCGTAGATCAAGCAGCAGACACACCACCAACACCTGCTGCTGATATCGATCAGACGGACAATATGAACAGCAATGTAAGTCCCCAAGATGAACAACGTCTGAGAGGGGCTTTGGAACGTGCGATTTCGGAATTTGTATCGCTACCCGCGTCTTGTAGACCGCGCTTGCCACGTTTGCCGACGCATAGACGAAATTTGATGCTGGTGGGAGCTCTGGACTCCATGTTACCTACGTACTTGGAGTCCAGTCGGGATCTTGTTGATACGCATTCGATCCTTTTCTGCGCGGCCGTCGCAGCATGTCGAGTGGCTAATGTAAAATTTCCAAGTGATTTTGAAGCCACTCGAGGTGTTGTGACTGTGCCTGCTTGGCAGCGTAGGATCGAGGACCGTATCAACAGGGCCCGAATTCTCATCGGCAAGCTAATTTCCTTCAGAGAAGGAATAGTAGGCCGAAGATTATGCGTTTTGTGACGCAGGCTTTTTCGGGGACCAATACAAGTCCTCGGAATTATAGGCTTTGCGTCACAGAACGCATAGACTTCTACAAACAAAAGTCTATGCGTGGGCGAACCGCATTCGCCGCTATAGGAAGCGATGGGATCGTTTCCAACAAAATCGTATGTCCAAAGTGACCAAAAAAGAGTTTATAGATGTTGGGAGAATTCTCAACAAGATGTGGGAGATCGGCGGCTGCCAAGTGCTCACGAAATGCGTGAGTACTGGGCGAATATCTGGTCGTCCCCTGTCTCTCACACTGAAGCCCCTTGGTTTGGTGTTGTCGATCGAGCTTGCGAGGCAATACCGGCTATGGAAACCATTTAAATCAGTCCAGAGGATGTTCTAGCAGCGATTCGTCCAACCCAAAATTGGAAGTCTCCGGGTCCGGATGGTCTGCACAACTTCTGGTTAAAATGGTTTCCAAGTTCGCATGCCCGATTAGCAACACAGTTCCAGGATGCGCTTGAAAGGGGATCGCTCCCAACATTTATGACGACAGGTGTCACTCACCTGCTCTTTAAATCCGGTGTTACCACGGAACCAAAAAATTATAGACCCATTACATGCCTTCCAACTATTTATAAAGTATTGACTTCCATTATTAGATCCAAAATTACAGACCATATTTCTTCTAATCAAATTCTCTTTTCCGGACAGACAGGTTGCATGAATGGGTCCCGTGGTACAAAGGAGCTCCTTCTCATTGACATGACCATTTGCCAACAGGCTCGTCACAACCGAAGGAATTTATCGGCTGCCTGGATAGATTATAAAAGGCCTATGATTCAGTGCCCCATACATGGCTCATGAGAGTTTTAAATTTGTATAAAATTGATACAAATTTATGCAACTTCCTTGGGTCTTGTATGGGGCGGTGGACCACTGTCCTGAGATATCCAGGCGGTACGGGTCCTCCTGATTGTGATGAGCCGATTAGAATTAAGCGGGGTATATTCCAGGGCGACAGTCTGAGTCCACTGTGGTTTTGCATGGCCCTGAATCCCCTCAGCACGCTGTTGTTGGATTCAGGGTTAGGCTACCGTCTGCGGAGAGGCTCTGAGCCTATTTCTCACTTGTTATACATGGGTGACCTCAAATTATTTTGCATCAAAACAATCCGAATTGATTAAGTTGTTAAAATAACTGAAAGATTTAGCAACTCAATCAATATGGAGTTTGGTGTCGATAAATGTGCGGTTATCCATGTGAAGCGAGGGGGAGGTAGCGGTCTCTGATGACATACAAGTCTCAGAGACTCTAAGCCTTAGGTCCCTCTCTGTGACGGAAACCTACAAATATTTGGGTATGCCAGAGGCTCTTGGTATCATGGGTGCAGATGTAAAACAATCGATGAAAGAACGTTTCGTTAGCCGCCTGACAAAAGTACTTAACAGTTTTTTGTCAGGTGGAAACAAGATTCGCGCTTTCAACGGTTGGGTTATGCCTGTACTCATGTACTCTTTCGGCATACTCAAATGGACTCAGACCGAATTGGACGCCCTGGATCGTAAAGTCCGAACTCTCCTAACTGCACATCGTATGCATCATCCACGTTCGTCCAGTGATGAGATTGTACATCCCGCGGAGATGTGTGGCCGAGGCATTCTTAATGCTAAAGACCTACATAATCGTGAGGTGTGCAATCTCAGGGATTATTTCCTTCACAGTAACGTGGATATGCATAGGGTTGTAGTTATGGTAGATAAAGGATTTACCCCGCTTGTCTTTGGCGATTGAGAACTGGCGGAAGCCTCTGGTGGTAGGCATTAGGGATCGCGAGGACATATGGAAGAGCAAAGAGCTGCACGGTCGGTTCTATCGAGCCCTTCATGGGCCTGATGTGGACCGACTAGCGTCTATGTCTTGGTTGCGCTTCGGTAACCTCTTTGGGGAAACCGAGGTTTTGTCTTGCAATTATGGACGAAGTTATTAAGACGAACAACTATAGGAATACATCCTGAAGGACGGTACGGTCGACATCTGTCGGGCATGCCACCGTCCTGGCGAGTCCATCAGGCATGTTATCTCCGGTTGTTCGTATCTTGCTAACGGCGAGTATTTGCATAGACATAACTAGTAGCCAAGATCATTCATCAACAAATTGCTCTTCGATATGGACTTGTACTGGTAATATGGCATTTCAAGAGTCACAAGCCCATATCGAAGAGCAATTTGCTGATGTATGATCTTGGCTACTAGGTTATGCCTATGCAATACTCGCCGTTAGCAAGATACGACAACCGGAGATAACATGCCTGATTGACTCGCCCGGACGGTGGCATACCCGACAAATGTCGACCGTACCGTCCTTCAGGATGTATTTCCTATAGTTGTTCGTCTTAATAACTTCGTCCATAATTGCAAAGACAAAACCCTCAGTTTCCCCAAAGAGGTTACCGAAACGTAGCCAAGATACAGACGCAGGTCGGTCCACATCAGGTCCATGGAGGGCCCGATAGAACCGACCATGCAGCTCTTTGCTCTTCCATACTTCCTCGCGATCTTTCGTGCTCATCACCAGTGGTTTCCGCCAGTTCTCATTCGCCAAGAGAGCGGGGTAAGTCCTTTATCTATCTTAACTACAACCCTATGCATATCCACGTCACTGTGAAGGAAATGATCCCTGAGATGCACACCTCGCGATTATGCAAGTCCTTAGCATTAAGGATGCCTCGGCCCCCACATCTCCGCGGATGTACAGTCTCATCACTGGACGAACGTGGATGATGCATACGATGTGCAGTCAGTAGAGTCCGGACTTTACGATCCAGGGCGTCCAATTCGGTCTGAGTCCATCTGAGTATGCCAAAAGAGTACATAAGCACAGGCATAACCCACCGTTGAAGGCTCGAATCTTGTTTCCACCTGACAAAAGACTGTTGAGACACTTTTGCCAGGCGGCCAAAGAAACGTTCCTTCACCGATTGTTTTACGTCTGCACTCAAAATACCCAGTGCCTCTGGCATACCCAGATATTTGTAAGTTTCTGTCTCGGAAACGGGATCTAAGTCTTACAGCATCAGAGACTTGTACGCCATCAGAGACCTGCAACTTCCCCCCGCTTTACATGGATAATCGCACATTTATCTACTCCATATTGATTGAGTTGCTAAATTTTTCAGTTATTTTTAACAACTCAATCAATTCTGTTTGTTTTGATGTAAATAACTTGAGATCATCCATGTAAGCAAGTGAGAAATAGGCTCAGTCCCTCTCCGAAGACGGTAGCCTAACCCCGAATCCACCAACAGAGTGCTAAGAGGATTCAGGGCCATGCAAAACCACAGTGGACTCAGACTGTCACCCTGAAATATACCCCGCTTGATTCTTATTGGCTCGTCACAATCAGGAGAAACCATACCACCTGGATATCTAAGGACAGTGGTCCACTGTTCCATACAAGACCCAAGAAAGGTGCATAAGTTTGTATCAATTTTGTACAAACTTAACACCCTCATGAGCCAAGTATGGGCACCGAATCAAATGCCTTTTATAATCAATCAGGCAGCTGATAAATTTCTACGATTTTGACGAGCCTGTTGGCAAATGGTCATGTCTATGAGAAGGAGTTCTTTAGTACCACGCGACCCACTCTTGCCTCCAGTTTGGCCTGGAAAAAGAATATTATTTGAGGTGAGGTGGTTTGCTATTTTAGCCCTTAATATGGATGTAAAAAGTTGATATGTGGTAGGGAGGCATGTAATAGGTCTATAATTTTTTGGGTCCGTGGTACTACCAGATTTATAGAGGAGGTGAGTAACACCGGTAGTCATAAATGTTGGAAGCGATCCTCCATCAAGCGCATCCTGGAATTGTGCTGCCACCGAGCATGCGAACATGGAAGCCATTTCAACCAGAAATGTGCAAACCATCCGGACCAGGAGACTTCCAGTTTTGTGTCGGACGGATTGCAACCAGGACATCCTCTGGACTAATTGAAATAGCTTCCATAATTGGTATAGACTCACAAGCTCGCTCAACAACACCAAACCAGTCGGCTTCAGTGTGGGAGATAGATTGACGACCAGATATTTGTCCATAATTACGCATGTCATGAACACTAGGTAGCAGCCCATCTACCACACATTGTGGAGAACGCTCCCAACATCTATACACCCTCTTTTGGTCACTTTGGAAGTACGATTCTGCTGGAATCGATCCCACCGCTTCCTATAGCGACGAATGCGGTTCGCCCACGCATATACTTTTTGTTTGTAATAGTCTATGCGTTCTGTGACCCAAAGCCCATAATCCCGGGGACTTATATTAGTCCCAGAGAAGGCCTGGGCCACAAAACGCATGACCCTTTGCCTATTGTTTCCGTTTCGGAAAGCCAATAAGCTTGCCGATGAGAGTTCGGGCCCTGTTAATACGGTCCTCGATCCTACGCTGCCATGCAGGCACAGCACAACATCTCGAGTGGTATAGTAACATTATTAATTGGAAATTTTACATTAGCTACCCGACATGTGCGACGGCCGCGCAGTAAAGGATCGAATGCGTATCAACAAGGTCCCGACTGGACTCCATATAGGTAGAAACAATGGAGCCAATGCTCCATCAGCGCTAAGTTTCGTCTATGCGTAGGCAACGCGGCACGCGCGGTCTACAGGACGCTGGTATGGATTTATATTCCAAAATCGCACTCTCCAAAGTCCTTCTCAAAACGCTGTTGATCCTGGGGGACTTACAGTGTTGTCTAGATTGTCCACCAGCTCAATGTCAGCAGCAGGAATGGATGGTGTTTCTGCAGCTCGCTGGGTGGTAGGCGTGATAACATCTAGAGCAACACATGCTTCAGTACGCAGCCGTTCAAGTACTTCATCATCCAACAACTTACGTCATTGGATAAACCGCACTCGATCCGATAGTCGCTGGGATGACACATGACCGTTGGTTCCAGAACCTGAAACATAGGCAGCATCTGAGCACGGTATGCAGTGAGGTTAGTTCCTCCCTTTGTCGCCCCAAAGTAGGCCCGCATGACATTTTCATTCATTTGATGAGTCCCATCTCATGCGGCGCCACTACTCCACCGGTAGCGGGGACCGTAGGCGGGACACTCGGCCCCGTGGGTCCCAGCCCACCGCTGGAGGGGGGTCGTCCTCTTCGCCGCGCAGGTCTTGGTGGCGGCGGGGACGACTGCAGCTCGTCGCGTGGGCTCGACACGTCGATGTCCGGTGTCACCGCGAATACGTCCGAGGCCGACGCCCACGACGCGGAGCTCGACGAGCTGGGAGATCTTATTTGTGCGTTTCGTCTGCTGGCGCGTGTCGTCATTGTGTGATCATTTTTTTAAGATTTTATTGTAATTTTGTAATATTTGACACTGTCATGGTTGTCAATTAAATTTTTTCCTTATTTTCTATAATAAATTGTTGCAAATACCAAAATGTTCTTACAAAATACATAATTTTTGATTGCAGTTGATATTTTCTTAAAAAAGCGAAACATATATCGAGCCTTTACCGCCATTTTAGCGCAACCGACAAAAAACAAATTTTACAGAAGGTTTTTGTAAAATATTTTTAGAAAGAAATGTGTAATTAAATTGAAATTTTATATACATTAATTATTTTTATACATTTAAATATCTAATTTATTAAAAATCAAAAATATTAAGTATTTCTTCCTTTTATGTCGCTTACATTAATTTTGCTATCATAATCTACGGTATGTTGGCGGTTTACGATAAAAATATATCTTAAAATTACCTTAACTAAGAAACGATATTTGATAAGTAAAAAATATTTTCGAAGATTTATAAATTAAATCGTCGTATTATATTTAAAAATTATTACCAATTTATATTTTTTTCGTATTAATATTTGAAGTAATGAGATTAATCAGCTTAGTTAAACTTAAACGAGGTATATAAAATGAAATAAAGTTTTTCTACTGGTACCAATTATCTTCGTCAGTTTTCACTTAGACCAGATATTGTTCCATCTAGGTTTTAAACAAAATGCTAAAATTAAGTAATAAAAATATTAAACAAGAGACCAATTAGATTATGTTGCTGTCTGTTAATATGATTGGATCTAAAACTAACGCTCTGTATCTTCTTGTCTTTGTAATGGGAAAAAACTGTTTTCAGGTTGATTCTCTTCTGGTATGTGGAGTGGTGATATCACCTGTATAATTTTGTTCATTCGTGACTATAATTAACAAATAATAACTTACAAAGAGGTCCGTCGAATACAACTCGGATGGGTAGCTTTCAGGAAACTACATCACGTCTTCTCGTCAAACGTTCCTCAGTGACTAAGATGAAAGTCTTCAACAGTTGTGTGTTACCAGTGATGATCTACGGCACCGAGACGTAGCCGCTAACGAGGCGGCTCAAAGTCACTCAATGCGTTATAGAGCGGGCTATGCTAGGTATTTCCCTAAGAGATGGAATCAGAAATGAGGAGATCCGCAGGAGAACAAAGGTTACCAACACAGCCCATACGATTAGCAAGTTGAAGTGGCAGTGGGCTGGGCAGATGGCGCGAAGAACTAATGGCAATTTGGGCCAAAAGGTTCTAGAGTGGAGGCCACGTACAGGCAAGTGAAATGTCGGACGCCTGCCTATAAGGTGGACGGACGACCTGGCTAAAGTTGCAGGAAGTCGCTGGATGCAGGCCGCTTCCAACAGGTTGATGTGGAGATCTTTGGGGGAGGCCTATATTCAGCAGTGCACTTCCAGTAGCTGAGATTATGATGATGATGAACTTAAAAATAATCACATAATTTAATAAGCTGGCTAAGAAACCGCATGAAAAAAGCTGCCTTACTGGCAAATCTCTTTGCAGCTTATTCCCGCCTCCCCGGACCCTGTTCCAGACGCCGCCTACACTGTCTGATTGCGGTTTGTCAACGGCGGTTATTCGCATCAGGCAGTATGATGTGCGGCGTGAGCTACGGTCTCTCGATGTGCGGAAAGCCAGTTGTCCGGATGGGATACCAGCGAGGTTTTTAAGAGCTTGTGCAGCGGAATAGTCTCCCTGCACTGACGCGCCTCTATCGAGCGTCCTGCCGCACAGGAGTTGTGCCTGAATCTTGGAGGGAAGCCAATGTGCAACCGATCCCAAAAGGGGTGATCGGTCAGACCCCTACCAATACCCGTCCTGTCGCTATCACCTCAGTGATGTGTAAGGTCATGGTGCGGATTATAAACGAGCAAATTATCCGCTACCTGGAGGATCACTCGTTGATCAGTGATAGATAATACGGATTCCGTCAAAATTGATCAACGGATGATCTGCTAGCGTTTGCCCTGCATCGCGGTGGTGAGGTGATTGACCAGCGTGGCGAGACTCTTGCTGTGAGCCTCGACATAGCCAAGGCGTTTGACAGGGTCTGGCACCGTGGTGTTCTTTCCAAACTTTAGGCATACAGACTGCCCGACAACCTGTGTTCGTGGATTTCCGGCTTTCTGCATGGGCGAGGAATGCGTGTCGTCATTGACGGACACGCTTCGGCGCTCATGTCGATAAATGCCGGAGTTCCTCAGGGCTCGTGTGGTCGCCACCTTGTTTATTCTGCATATCAATGACATGTGTCGCTTGGCAACATTCATTGCTATGCATGGGCCTTCGGCTTGCCAAGTCGACACTGGTGAGGGGATGCAAAGATCTTGTGATTGAGCTCAACCGGACCTTAGATCTCATTTCTACATGGGGTTCCAGGAATATGGTTGAGTTCAATGCCAAGAAAACCCATGTGTATGCGTTCACGTGCAAAAATCCCCGTTCTCTCCCCTCCCCATTCTTCAGGGTGCTCCCCTCTCAGTGCGGAATGACCTAACTATCCTTGGTGTGGATATCCGCTGTGATCTCAATCCAAGGAATCACATCGAGGGATAACTGCCACATTACGCAGGGTTGGGAGCCCTGAACATGGTGCGACGGTTTTTCACGCCCGGTCACTTTATCGCTTGTATAAAGCGCAGGTCCGGCAGGGGTACGGAATACTGATCGCAACTCTGGGATGGATCCGCCCAGTACCTTTTTGTCGCTTACGTTATGGCTTTAAAAATATATGTATTCACGATAATTTTAGCAGTTGCTATAACTTTATAACGGTTTTTTTTTTGGAGGGAAACTTCCACAGGTTTGGGTCCGTTGTGGCTTAAAATACTACTTTCGATAAAAACGCATTTTCGACAAAAGTGTCGCTTACGATAATTTGGCAGTAAGGCTCGATATGCTGTACAGTAATTAATAAATCGTACTCTCAATCGTATTCTCGATTATAGAGTAGGCCCGTGCCTGCAGTGGGACGTATATGGGCTGATAAAAAAATAAATAAATAATTTTTTATTTATTATTATTACTTTAAAAATAAGTTATACTAATACTCCAATAACAGCCGTCCCAGAGTCTATATTACTTATTGTTGTTATTTCTCTTATACATCACAATATTAACTGTTTCTTTATTTTTATAAACCCTTTATAATATAACTGGAATATACCAAAACTCTTATCAAGATTATTATATTAATCATCATCATCATCATATCAGCCACAGGAAGTCCACTGCTGAACATAGGCCTCCCCCAAGATCTCCACAATGACCTGTTGGAAGCGGCCTGCATCCAGCGACTTCCTGCGACCTTAGTCAGATCGTCCGTCCACCTTGTAGGCGGGCGTCCGACATTTCGCTTGCCTGTACGTGGCCTCCACTCGAGAACCTTTCGGCCCCAACGGCCATCGGTTCTACGAGCTATGTGCCCGGCCCACTGCCACTTCAACTTGCCATCCTGTGGCTATGTCGGTAACCTTGGTTCTCCTACGGATCTCCTCATTTTTGATTCGATCTCGTAGGGAAACTCCGAGCATAGCCCGCTCCATGGCTCGTTAAGTGACTTTGAGCCTTTTAATGAGGCCCACAGTGAGAGGCCACGTCTCGGTGCCGTATGTCATCACTGGTAACACACAACTATCGAAGACTTTCGATTTTAGGCACTGAGGTATTTTGGACGAGAAGACGTCGCGAAGTTTCCCGAACGCTGGCCAACCGAGTTGGATTCGACGATTGACCTCTCTCTCGAAGTTGGACCTGCCTAACCGGACCACTTGTCCTAAATAGACAGACATATTCGTCTACAACTTCGAGAGTCGAGCCCCCAACTCCAATGGGGGTGGGCTCAACATGGATATTCGACATGATCTTCGTTTTATCCATGTTCATTTAAGACCCACCTGTTGGGAGACTCGATTAAGGTCTTCGAGCATAGTGCTAGGTCTTCCAGCGATTCTGCCAAGACTACAATATCGTCGGCAAATCGAAGGTGAGTACTTATACTAGCCGTTGATGTTGATGACGAATCCTTTCCACTGCAAGAGCTGAAGGCGTTTTCCAGCGCGGCAGTGAACAGTTTCGGAGATATGACATCTCCCTGTCTCACGCCTCTCTGTAGTGGAATAGCCTTCGTGCTCTGATCTTGTACTCGGACCGACATGGTGGCGTTGTTGTATATACACTTCAACACTTCGATGTTACCGATAGTCTATGTGGCACCGCTGAAGAGACACAGCCCAGGTCTCGATCGAATCAAAGGCTTTCTCATAGTCCACAAACGCTAAACAAGCGGCAAGTTATATTCCTCGGTTTTTTGTATAACCTGCCGTAGCGTATGAATATGGTCCATGGTACTAAAGCCTTTTCGGAAACCGGCTTGTTCGGGAGGCTGGAAGTCATCAAACCTGCGTTCGAGACGATTTGTGATGATTTGTGATTTACTGGTGGTAGGTCTCTCATATGTGAGAGGCCATCTGGGTAGGTACCACCGCAATGTCTATTTCTCCCGTGAAACAACACTGCTTAAATGCACTGTTGTGTTTCGGATTGAAGGACATTGTAGCCAGAGCAACTACTGGACATATTGAAACTTAACATCTTATGTCTCAGGATGGCGAGCGCAGTGGAATGTTGCTACTGTATATGAGCGGTCGTATCGCTTACCATCAGGCGAACGGCTTGCTCGTATCGTCATGCACTGCAATAAAAAAAAAAAAAAAAAAAAAACTCTCGAAAACAACTTATAGACATGGCTCAGGAGCGAGATGGGCCTGTAGTTCTTCAGCAAGGTGTTATCACCTTTTTTGAAGAACAGTACCACCACGCTCCTGTTCCATGCCTCTGGCGTTGAGCCCTCGAGGAGAACGGAATTGAATAGCCTCTGAAGGACTTTCAGTACCGGCGTTCCACCCGCTTTCAGAAGCTCTGAAGTGATTCCATCCTCACCCGGCGCCTTGTTGTTTTAAGTTGTTTGAGGGCCATCTCAATCTCACACAGGCTGATGTCCGGGATATCATCGCTAAAGTGTCGGATCAACTCGGCTCTCGGGTCTTCAGCCGAGCTAACAGTAGGTTTGGCAACCGAGGTGTAAAGCTGTCCGTAGAACCTCTCGATCTCTCTTAATACCTCTGCCCTCGTCGATACCACGCGGCCATCGTCCGTATTCAGCCTAGACAACTGGCTTTGCCCAAAAACAAGTCTTCTTGCAAACACTTTGGAGCCTCCGTTTCCGCTCACTTGTCTCCTTAATGCTCACAGTATGTGAGCACGGACATCATGTCGCAAGGACTTCCAGATCCGTCTATTGAGCCGCGATATGTTTCGGCGTCAACGGAAGACTGCGCGTCAAAGATCGACGTTCGGCCATGAGGTCAAGAGTTGGATCGAGAGTTTTTGTGGTCTATCGCTACGGCGAGGTCTTAACACTTAGATCCCACCGTATGGACAGCTTTCTTACCAAACCGCTGTTTAACTCAGTCCACTGCAAGGTTTTCTTTCAGACAGTCAAAGCGATTTGTCAACTCGAGGTTGAAAGCTCTCGGGGGTTTTGGATATGGGCGCAAGTAGGTCGGAGCGTAGACTTATCAAGCGGACGCCTTTCTAATTGGACGTTGATATTCAATGTGCCACTAACCCCTTCGGTGATCACTTCCGGTTTTCACCCCTGTTGTCACAGAGACATCACTGAACATCCGTCTATTCGTCGTCAAGATGAAATCTATCTCATTTCTCGTAGAACCGTCAGGACTCAGCAGGTCCATTTCCTGTGAGGCGGCTTCTGGAAAAAAGAGTTCATCGCGAAGAGTCCCTCTTTTTCCAGAAAGTCGGCCAGCCTCTGACCCCTGGGGTTCCGTTGCCCATGTCCAAATTGCCCCACTTTCAACTCTGCATCGCTTCTCTTGCCCAACTTTGCGTTGAAGTCCCCCATAACAACATTGAAGTAGGTTTTAGAAGTATGTATGGCCCGACTTATGTCCTCATACATCTCCTCTACTTCTTCATCTGGGTGTGTCGAGGTCGGCGCGTATTCCTGTATGACCTTCAACGAATATCTTTTGATATTCTGAGTATAAGGTATACTACCCTGCTCGACACACTTTCGATGGATACGATGTTGTTGATGAGAGACCTGTGGACGAGAAATCAGACACCTCCTCGGGACTGTTGGTCGTCCCCCCAGACAGATCAGACTTCAGGGTTATCGTATCCTCCCGATTCTTCGGACTTCTGATAACCCCAGAATGTCCCAGTGTAATCCGCTCAATTCTTCTTCCAGTTTGACAATTTTCTCGTCTGTCCTCAAAGTGCATATGTTTTGTGTTACCAGGGCCAGTCGTCGTCGGGGGTGGTAGCCAGGGCCAACCCGGGGATTCTTAGCACCCCCTGCCCCACCGTAACCATGGCTGCTAGCCTGGCCTGTAGGAGTGGATACTGTAGTCATGGAAGGGAATGTTTGTAGTGACTGCAGTAGCTCGGGGGCCGAGATCGCGTACTCGTAGCACCTATTCTAGGACAGGCCATAACCACTACATAGGAGCATCCCTGACCCTGACCTGACTTATATTTAATATTACTATGGAATGATCATAATATGCTAAACATGTTTGATTTTGATGGTACATTGCAATTAAGGCTAATACCACATTCACTACTGTTCAATTGTTTACTTAGTAACTAGATTATCTATGTTGTTTGTAACAGATAATACACTCCAAAACAAACATATTTTGGTAGAGTTTAGCTCTGTAAAGGCAAATAGGTCCACTCAGTGCCAGGATAGTTAAGAAAGTGCATGAACATTGGAGTGACTACTCACGCGAGACGTCATTTAGTTTCTGGCGTTCCTCCTCGAGTTTCTGCTTAAGCGCCTCCACCTCGCGCAGCAGAGACTCCAGAGTCTCCTCGGGGCTTGCCGCCACCGCGGTGTCCGCCGCCATACCTGGCCGCGCTCGCCGCGCCCGCTCTATCGCTGCATCCCCAGCCGACGACCGCGCCACACTCTCCCCACGCTCCGCACCAGCCGTGGCGCCACTCACGACCGTCGCGCCGTCTATCGCGACACCGACACTTCAATCATGTTGAATTCTTATCATTTGAAGATGATCTTTTAATGTTCCAAACGGTTTTCTCAAAGCTAAGATGGAATCGATAACAGTTCTCTCTCGCCCATTTAAAACGTCAAATTGACATAAGGTTAGAAATTAGAAAAAAAAACGTTTATTAAATCTATGGTACATAATTAGTGTTTTTATAATCATATTTTTATTTTAAGAATACATTTATCAATCAACAGGTAAATACGAGAAGTAAGTAATAGTAATAGTAGTTTAATATAAGTTCCTAGTTCATTTAAGGGCATATTATTTAACAAGTACCAGACATAGATTTAGTAATCTATGGTACAGGATACACTTCGCAACACTAGCCTGGAGTTTTGACAGTAATTGGCAATCTTTTCTTGTTAGTCTGTGGCTTTGGTCTGTGGCTGCTCTGTGGTTTGTGTTGTAAAAAGCGCGACGGTTATTTTGATTTCTGATTTTGTAAGTTCGAAAAATTCCAAAATGAATTGTCGTTTTCATGTGGAAGTAGTGCAAAAAAGAGAAAGTCGTGCTAGCAAGGAACGAGTTAAAGAACTTGTGCATTCATATTTACTCAACTTCGCTTGTTTAACGCCCGGAGCTTCTATTACTGACACCGAATTCGATGATAACGAAGAACTGAAAGAACACATTTCATCAATAAATTTCTGTGATGTGGATCATGACACCGATGTGTCCCTAACTGGTGTAGAACTGGTGTACCATGTATACAAACTTGACACTTTCGGTGCGGAGACAGACACGATGACTGATGCATCCACTGGTGAAGAGTTCGCAGCGGCGGACGTGTGGGCGCTGCCTTCTGAGGAGTTTCATGGACTCTGGGAAAGTCTGGTCTACGATTCTAAATTAAAAGAAGATACTGTGAGATTCGTGGAGACTGCAATGGAATTTGCGGAAGAGGCGTCGATCCGCAAATCATCGGCTGCAATCGCGTGGTGCTGCTCCACGGCCCGCCCGGCACCGGGAAGACGAGCCTCTGTCGCGCGCTGGCGCAGAAACTTGCCGTGCGACTTGGCGACAGATTTCCTCGCGCACGTCTAATAGAGATCAATGCTCACGGCCTCTTCTCCAAATGGTTTGCTGAGAGCGGGAAGCTTGTGGCGCGGCTGTTCGAGCGCGTAACAGAAATTGTGTCCGACCGGCGGTTGCTGGCGTGCGTTCTTGTCGACGAGGTGGAGTCGCTAGCGGCCGCCCGTCGCGCTGCGCTGGCCGGCCTCGAGCCTACAGACTCGATACGCGCCGTCAATGCTCTACTTACGCAGTTAGACCGTTTGCGAAGACAACCGAACGCGCTGGTGCTCACGACCTCGAATGTGACCGGAGCCATCGATGTCGCGTTCGTTGATCGGCGGATCTCAAGAGGCACGTGGGCCCGCCGTCGGCTCGTGCAGCTTACGAGATCTTGCGTGGATGCTGTACTGAACTGATGGTTCGCGGTGCGGTGGTGCCACGCGAAGAGTGTTTGCGCTGAATGTATTGGAAGGTGCGCGATTCGCGGAGAGCGCGGGTTCTCGTGCCAGCTTAAGATTGGTGGGCTGCGGCACGCGAGGCGGCGGCAACCGGGGTGTCAGCGCGCGCCTTACGGCGTCTGCCTCTGTTAGCAATTGCATTGCACGCTCCTCGGGGATGTTCAATAACCCTAGAGCAGTTTGTAGAGGCATTGCGTTCAGCTCTCCAAGCACATCTAGCAGATGCTGCTGCACTGGCCGAAGACTGTATCCCAATCGCTAATGGACCACTAGGCACTACAACCAGTTAAACTAATAAAGATATCTGTGATATTGGTACTTATTCAGTGCAGTGTTTGATCCATGTTGGATATCAGTGATTATTATAGCTTGTAAGAGTAAATAAGTGCTAATGTGGTTACATACTAACTGTTGATGCCCTTCATGATTAAATTTAATTGCAAATTAAGATGTACTCACTCAGAAGAAATGATATCATAATTTAAAACATTCATTGAGAATGTTTAATCTAAGTTAAAACTAATATTATTATTCAATAAATATAGAATATAAAATTTATGGAATGTGATACCCTTACTCCCCCCACATCCAATAATTAAAATGCAAAAAATGTATTTATAAGTCTTGTGAGGTATACGAGTGTGTGGCCCGCCATATGGTAAACAGTCACGCTGCTCATGGGACATCACAGTACCAGGGGCACAGCTCACCCAAGTTGTTGTCTTACCACAAGGAGAGTGATGTCTTTATGAACTTTCTTCTCTTTATGTATGAACTGATTTTAGATTCTTGTAGTTTATTTTGATGTGACTGCTATGTTAATTTCTCTTTATATGATGTAAGTTTTCTTCTCACTTGAACTAGCTTTATAAGACTTTTATGTACTAACATGCATTAAAAATTCTCTTCTGTCAAAATTATCATTTGATATTTTTTTTTTTTGTTTGTTCACATTCTTCCTTTGTTTTAATAATAAGTTTTATAAAGTGTCTGGAACTCTGGAGTTACCAAATTTTGGTGCTATGTGTAAAAACATAGTTCCAAATAAAATGTGAATCAATAAAAAATGGCTAAACTAATATTGGAAGAACCGAATGAAAATCCACTAGAGCTTAATATGATAGAGATATTTGGCACTTGTCTTGACTAATGGTTAATTAATTCATAATATTGTAGAATCAAGAAATAAGAACAAAAGACATATGAAGACGTAAACGAGACTTCTGAATATGTAAAAATATTTTATTGATGAAATATGACCCCAGTTGAATGAGTCAGGTGGTAACGGCCGATGACCACAGTAGGTTGAGTCCAGCACGACCGAGAGGCACCCGTTGTAGTTGCAGGCGGGTCGGCGCGCGCCGCCGCTGCTATGAACACTAATACTGAGCGTAGCATGTTGTTGCGACCGCGACACACCTGCAAATAACACAAATTTAATTGCCACAGTGACTACAATGAAGGCAAAGTTAGTTTAATCTATCCCTGATTCAGTATGAACTAGAACATATTAACATGATAGTGTGCTTCTCTAATAACTTACGAAAAAGGGGATAATGACTTGTTTAGTGAAAGTGGCACAACATTTTCTAATATTTTCAAATTCTCGATTTTTGACCATCTTTAACTCGTTTACTAAGGCTGGTAGCGTATGTTCCTTGGGTATTGTGGTGTAACAGGAAGGGCATATACATATTTATGTACAGTTGTAGGGCTCAAATCCTCCATTTGCCACTAGTTCTTACATTGCATAACCTGTTACAAATAAAAATAGATTTCAATACATACCTCGATGATCTCGTTCTCCAAGCGCGAGTACATAGTGCGGCGGACGGGCGCGTGACCCTGTGTATGGCGAGCGCGCGGGGGCCACGAGGTGCGGGCTGCGGTGCGCTGGTGACGTGCGCCTCGGAGAAGGGACGCCGCACGCCGGCGCCGGGGCCGCACCCGCGCCGCCGCCCGGCAGCTGCGTGTCCAGGTACGAAGCGAACAGCGCAGCACCAGCTCCGCGTCTGTGGGCCGCGAGTCCTCCAGTCGCCGCTGCCGCCGTCCCATTTGTACCCGCTGAGGCAACCGCCACGGGACAACTCTGGAAACATAAGCCAGTTAAGGCATTCGTTGAGCTCGTGTTATATTCTTGTATGCTTTAGAAGTTTACATTAGGCCAGGGTTTCTTAAACTTTTTGCAATCACGAACCCGTAACTAAATTTAAAATAGTTCACGGACCCTTCCAAAATAATATTTTAGAATGAAACACAAACCTTGTATTGAATACTCATTTTTATTGAACATGGACTTTTATTGATAGTTTACAATGGATAGGGTTTATGCCTTACATTAATTAATTAAATTTCTAAATCTTTGGTACTTTGCGAACCGCCTTCAATATGTTACACATGTGTATATTTTGATTTGTTGGCTATTCAATTCAATAAGCAATTTCTATATTACAATCATTCCAATTCCAACTATTCCAATCTCTAGCTCATCCTTTTTGTTATTAATGATTAAATCAGAACAATGTGTAGCCCCTGTACATTTTTTGGTAGCAAAATTGATTGTTACCTCTGATCCGTGCACGGCATAGCGTGATCAGCAAAAGGCTCCAGGAAAGGTAGCAGGTGGTATAAACACGTGGCACCCGAGGGTCCCGCGGCGGCGGCGGCGGCGTGCAGGCGTTCAAGCGGCACCCCCTCCCGCCCGCGCCTCCGCCCCCCGCAGCGGCTAGCAGCGAGTCGAGGCGACCGAGCTCACGCACCACGCGTTCCAATATAGTCGCGTGGATCCACTGGGAAGATACTTGAGTGAGAATGGGCCAAACAGCAATTTTAATTGCACTGTTGTGTTTCTGGTTGAAGGACATTGTAGCCAGAGTACTGGACATATTGAGACTTACATCTCTATTTATCAGGATGGCGAGCGCAATGCAATGCCAAGCATTAAATAAATAACACCAACAGTCAACATACACAGTGTCCTGACCCCACAGTAAGATGGAGGCTTGTGTCGTGGGTATCCGGAACTACTTGAGACTTTTCGGTCTCACCAAACACCCATACCCGAAGAAATATTTGTGGGCCGCACAAACATTTCTCTAGGTGCGGGGATCGAACCCGCGGCCTCTCGTTTCACAGGCGGCGTCTAACCAACTGCGCCACGGAGGCTGTCAGTGTCAAGCTGTGAGCCAATGCCAGGCATTGCTATGTAATTTAAGATGTGTTTGGTTTTGCTGCTGTTTATGAGCGGCCGTATCGTTATCATCAGGCGAACGGCATACTCGTCTCCGCCATTCATAATTTCGAATCAATAAAAACACAAATTTGGAATAGTATTGGAGTACACAGGTACATACAAGGCGCAGATTGAGATCGAACTCGGTTAAGGCGCTGCGGGTCGAGATTCAGGCGGCGGCAGGCAGGCGGTGAGCGCGGCCCACGAGCATTTTCTTCTGTTCCGCCTTCTGCAGATACAATTATGATACTATTATTAAAGATTCATCCACCATTCTATAATTGATCAAAATAAGACATTAGACAACCCACCAGTATTGACAGTGGCAATTTGATAAAACTGGCGACGCGAGAGGCGCGGTAAGAGGTATTATCCCCCACGACACGTCCATAGCCGCCCCACGGACTTCTTCCTGTCTGCCCAAATACACAAACACGTCAAACGATTTACTGTCGCAATACCACAACAATCACATACTATATCAATTAAAACAAGTATAATAATACTTAGTAAATACCTGAGGTAATCAGCGAGCGCTCTTCTATCGAGATAAATTCATCGCGAGGGAAGCGCTCTGGTGTGTGCCTCGCTTGCGGTGAATGAGGGGAGTGTGGTGAGTAGTATACGGATAATGTGGCTATATGGTGAATGTGGCGTGTATGGAGAAGTCGGCGTGTACGGAGAAGTTGGCGAATATGAAGAGCGTGGCGTGTGCAGCCCGTGTGTGTGGGGCGAGGGCGGCCGTGCGCGGCAGCGTGGGGGAGCCACCGGGCGATGTGTCTCGACGCTGAGCGCACATGGACAGCGCCAGCTCCTCCGCCGGCCACACTTCGGGCGTCGGCGGCGCGGGCGAGCTCTCCTCGCTGCGTGACAACTCCAGCGATCGATCTGCAAGTTAGCCGCATTGTGAGTGTACGTGTTGAAGGAATACTAAGTGCTGTGTACTGTGTTAATAATGAATAACTAGCATATTTTCATAAAAGTTACTCATCTTAAATCTAACATACAAAGTGAGTTGGTAATTGTAATATATCATATGGAAACACTATTAAACGCTACTATTATCCAGAAACGAATACATATTATCATAACATACCCTACCCCAGCTATCCATTACTGCAAATGGTTTCAGATGGGATCATGCAAGAAAGGACACCAATTAAAAACTCTTCTTTTTCTAGGGACTCCAGCTGCACAAATGTATAGCGAAACACAGTTCATTGTCGATAGATGAGATTTACCTAAGTCAGCATCACGGAGACCAAGAAGGCGTTGCTGTCGCGGTGACAAAGAGAGGCGCGCGCGGCGGCGAGGCAGCGCACTGTATGCATGCTGTACCAGATTGGCAAGAGCTACCACAGCTAATGCTAGCTCGACATGGTGCATCACTGATGTGTAGCCTGGGCATACTCGGCAACTACAATATTAAATTAGTGAGACATTTAAATATTGTAATTTCATCGGACATAAATACTAAACATTACTTAGTAATTATTATTAAACCTAATGTGAGGCTAATTGCAGTGTCAATCTACTTATTTAACAACACATCCAAAGCTGCATCAAAGAAGAGACAGAACATGCCACTTAATGAAATAAAATGAAAATATTTTTTGAATACATGACATGTCATACATTATTTACTTATTTTTTTCCACTACCACCTGGTTCATATGGCTGTTTTCGCCAGGGTCAAAGGAGGGGAGAACTAGATGATGATAACCAGAAAATGTATTCCATGCTGTATTATAAAAACACAATGTTTGTTTGCACTGCAGTCTGTGTTAAGCTTAAATATCCTCCTTGCTGTTAGTTTATACACAATATTATGTGATGTTAAAACATCCTGTCCATGAACGGTAGCAAAACCAAACAACACCTTGAATTACAAAGCAATGATTGACATTCTACTAAGCTCCATCCTAAGACATAAGATGTTAAGTCTCAATATGTCCAGTAGTTACTCTGGCACAATACAATCATACATCTTAAGCAATGCTGAATGTTTGTGTCCATCAGTGACATGATCTTGGATAATTTCTCATCATGATATCGCACCCTCGGTGCAACAAAGTCACATTTGCAAAAATGCAACTTTTCAAGAAAACCATTTGAAACTTTGACATTGTATAAAATATGATATTTTCAAGACATAGACAAGTCGAACAGCTTTTATCACAATATCAACTTTGTAATTTAAGCTTAAAAAAATTATGAAAACTAAATATTCAACAAAATATAAGATTAATTCATTATACCTTCCAACCTTGTAATTTTTGCATATGTGACTTTGTTGCACCGAGGGTGCGATATATGTATGAAAAATTCATACATATGAAATAAAATTGACTACATAAGACTCTCAAGAATATTACATTTAGCCTGGGTGGGTACCACTGCAATGTCTATTTCTCCCGTCAAATAGCAGTTTAAATGCACTGGTGTGTTTCGGATTGAAGGACATTGTAGCCAGAGTAATTACTGGACATATTGAGACCTAACATCTTATGTCTCAGGATGGCGGGCGCAGTGGAATGCCAAGCATCGCTTTGTGATTCAAGGTGTTGTTTGGTTTTGCTACTGTTCATGAGGGGTCGCATCGCTTACTATCAGGCGAATGGCTTGCTCGTCTCGCCATCCACTACAATAAAAAAAAATGAATATAATATTAACAGGTTCGCTTTTCAAAAGTTTTATTTAATATAAACAATCCAAACTAAATATGAGTTGTGAATATATAATAATAGTTATTTGTAAACAAATATAGTTACCTGAATTTCAAAACAGCTTAGTAAAAATCAGATGTGTATATGTAGCTTTGAAGTATTACAGTTTGCGCGAGAATGCTTACAGATCGTATGCGAAGAGAAGTAACACCAAGCCGTTTAGCGCCATCCATTTGTATGATGCTCCGCGTTTTTTGTTTTCATAATTGAGGTCGATGGTGCGACGCACCAGCGCTCCGCGGGGACTCGACGACCTGTCCAATCCATTACAGGACACTTTATTATAAAACCCTTTGATAATTATTAACCACATTTATCTGTAAACTGTATACTTACATGATAAATGAAGGTATGTCACGAACTCACTAATAACCTAACCTTTTCATAAATTTACTTTATTACGGTATTATTGTATTTAAAAATAACCTACGTGATTGTTACTACCATTTTTACACTAACTGACTGTTATAAACAATTCTTACTAATTAAAATAAAACTAACTTTGACATCTTACAAAATGACAAATCTGACATTTTATGCCGCGAACACTTTTTTTTTATTTAAAATTTTACGGCTATGGATACAAGTCCTTTTAGCCAATCCTTAACTATTATAGGTCTACCAGAATCTCATGGCATAAAATTAAAAACAAACATAATGATTTTTATATGGCAATACCGTCAGTCAACAGCTGTTTCAAAACTTGAGTTATGTCATTTGATGTGAATATTTTAAGATTTCTTTAATTCCTTAGCGAAAATATACAAATTAGTTCTACGATCACAAGTGCAACACATTGTTCACAAGGTTTATCGCCAGATCCGTGAGTAATTTGGCCAAATTTATACAAATCGTCGATTATAAAATCGACGTCGTTTTAACAAATAAGTCGGAGTGAATAGTTTGATACTTCATGATTTTTGGTTAGTTTTAGATTTGTACATGTGTTTTATCGTATTTACTTTGTTATCATGTTTTGAAACTAAACAATAATGCATTGAATACCTATTTTCAGGAGTTTCCAGAGTTTTTAGATAAGGAACGGTTTATTATTAATACTTTATCTTCATCGTCTTCATCAGAAGATGTACAGGAAGAGTATTTAGAAGTAACCTATGACTAAACTGTTAATGAAATAAAGAAGACTGAAAATCAAATAATACGTTTTTATTTTACAATCTTGCATCTTTCATATAACATTTTTGGAATCTAATATTTATGTAAATAAAAACGACTCATAATAAAACTACGTACAATTTAGAAATTTGTTTTTTTTTTTTTTTTTTTTTATTGCATTGAATGGCGAGACGAGCAAGCCGTTCGCCTGATGGTAAGCGATACGACCGCTCATAAACAGTAGCAATATTCCACTGCGCTCGCCATCCTGAGACATAAGATGTTAAGTCTCAATATGTCCAGTAGTTGCTCTGGCTACAATGTCCTTCAATCCGAAACACAACAGTGCATTTAAGCAGTGTTGTTTCACGGGAGAAATAGACATTGCGGTGGTACCTACCCAGATGGCTTCTCACATATGAGAGACCTACCACCAGTAAAAAGGAAATTGAAAATTGTTAGATTAAGTGAGAACTAATAAGAAGAGAGAATTAAAACGAAACTGGTGGCTCGGTACCGCCATTTTTATCTACGTTTTGGAAATACCAGCGTTCCCTCTATATTATAAATACCCGTAAGGCACGTATGTATTTTGTAATTTGACAGCCTTTAAAATGACAGCCTCCGTGGCGCAGTTGGTTAGACGCCGCTTGTGAAGCGAGATGCCGCGGGTTGGTTTTGCACCGAGAGAAATGTTTGTGCAGCCCACAAATATTTCCTTCGGGTCTGGGTGTTTCTGAGATCGAAAAGTCTCTTGTATTTTCTGATACCCACGACACAAGACTCGATCTTAGTGTAGGGTCAGGACTATATATGTGACTGTTGGGTGTTATTATTTATTTATTTAGTATTGAAAAAAATCTTATTTACATTTTTTAATTGGCTATTAATCAAAAAGTACAATTTTACAAAGACAATTTTAGAAAGAAACTTTATTTACAAAGTTTTACTAAAAAAATCATGTTAATTTGAAATAATAATAAATAACAATTATTGAAAGTATCAAAATATGTTCATCCAATTACCCCAGTGTTGCGATGCGCAAATTCAAATTTCCCAAAATGCCATGAGATTCTGGTAGACCTATACAAATCGTATGTTCGAATTATATACAATAATAAATCTATATACATTTACAACATCAACAACCTTTACAATTTTTCTACTGTACTACATACAGGGTATATCAAGACTGCTACCGAAAACGAAGCCGGGTGGTAGTATAAGCGACTTCAGACACAATGCAACAAAAAAGTTGCAAAAAAAAGCGACCAATTTTTTTTGTTATTTTTTTCCTATGACCATATTTGGGTGGTAAATACATTTTTTCCTAAAATAATAGTGTATACCCTTTTATTTATAAATAATCTAAGGTATAAGAGTGTTTTAAATCATTATTTTAGCAAAAACTATGGATTTACCACCCAAAATGACGATATTTAAAAAATCATAAAAAATAATTGTCGCGTTTCTTTTCGAAATTTTTAGTTGCATAGTGTTTGTAGTCACTAAAACTATCACCCGGCTTCGTTTTCGGTAGCGGTCTTGAGATACCCGGTATATATTTAATACATTAATGGATTCTTTAACATTTCTTTAACTGACGAAGGCTTATATGTTGATATTTCTAATAAATCCGAAATTAAAATTAAACGTATTAAATAAAATTTAGGGCAAGATAAAACAATATGGTCTAAGTCTGCTGGTTGTACACCACAATATTGACAATGATCAGATCATTGAGTTATAATGTACTACGTACTAGAGAAGACACCTCAAGCAAATAGTTTGTAACACAAGTTGGAGTCCAGGCGCTCCAACTCATTTAGTCTATGTCAAGCGCTTGCTGGAACTAGACACGTATCAGTGCGAAGTTTTATTCGACAAATGCCGTCGTGTGCATTAAAATACTGCTCGAACAATTCAAAAAACATAAGTAAAAGTCAAGGTGTGACTTTTCACCAGTGAGTTTAACTTATTATATTAAAAACACATTTAATCTAATTTAATATCAACAATTGTGACATGTGATACCGGTTGATGACGGGCGGCCATGGATGTCAAAGACTAACGAGTATTTGTATGCGCAGAGTCGACAATATTGACGCAGATTTTTAACGAATACTGAAGTATTTATATAAGATAAAAAATTATTTAAATTAATATTTTTATTATTATTTAAATTAAAAGGTTTCCTCGGCCATGTCGTGAAACAAGAGAATTGTGGATCAAATTTATTCAGAAGAATCGCACAAGAAACGTGGTTACCTTCAGATTATTCTCGCATATGTTCCGTACATTTTAAAGATGAAGACAATATAGCACAAAGACAGGAAGAGTGTACTTAAAGAAAGTTGCAGTATCATGCGAAAACGTAATTATATTATTTCATTTCCGATACTGTATGAAACTTGCAATACATTTACGGACTTTCCAAATAAGTCTGTCTAATAATATATAGTAATCTGTCTGTACCAGGTAAGGCAGGTGATATTGTCGCTTGTTATTTCATATTTTTGATTACCTATGTATATATTTAATAAAAATATTTTAATTCTAGAGTGTTTCTATTAATTAAATCCTGAACATAAAAAATATTTATTTATAATTTAATTTCTTGTGTATTATTCACAAATAATGTGCTCACCAGGCGCCATGTTTATAAATCCGGTAAATAAAAGAAACCATATTATTTTATGTAAAAGAAACTATTATTTCATATTATATTTTAGTTGTCGGTATTAATATGTAGACATCATATAACGAAGAGTTACGATTAATATGAATTGTCTTATCTATTCGTGACACGTTTTTCTTTGGCCATAATTTGTATGATATCAAGTCAATAAAGTAGATGTCGCTATTGAGCTGGGACAAATAATTTCTATGACATGTCTTGTCTATCGGTAGAATATATGTCAATGGATCAGATGCTAATATTTTCATCCTAAACAGATGTGCTGGAGTCTGACAATGTCCAAATCTTAATCTATTTATTATAGTTATACATTTCCTTTCTTCAAATTGCATTTTATTATTATTAAACCATGGGCGGGCGGGTAGGTTCTCTTGTATTGATGCATACCATTTTCCTTTACTTTTATTTTTTTCCTTCCAGTAGCACTCCCATCTAAATCTAGTTTTTTCCTTTAATGTCAGAAAATAATCTGTGTAGGGTATTTTCAGTGCATCATTATGGTCTTCATCCCAATGAGAATTAGCTGCTTTATCAGCTAATTCATTACCCTGGATTCCTGAATGTCCGGGTACCCATTCAATCCTAACCACCTTGCTCTTGTTCAAATTATACAATTCTTTTATATTATAAATTATATAGTTGGTTTTATAAGCCAAAGTTGAACCATATATTGTTTTAATAACACTTTGAGCGTCTGATAGAATAAGTATTCTTTCAACGTTACCTAAATCTCTCGAGTACATTAAGGCTCTATAAATTGCGTATGCTTCTGCTGTGAAAATACTACTCTCGTTATTAATTCTATAATTTTTACTTATTTTCTTATACGAGTCATAGAAAGCAGCACATACACGATCTAGGGTCTTTGAGCCATCAGTGTATATTTTATACCAGAGCACATTATTTATGTCATCTACGCTATCCCTTTCTTGAGTTGAATCTAACAGAGCATTGTATTTACAATTATATACAGGGTAAATACTAAACTTATTCATATTTACACTAAGCTTATTCATATGAGCCAATATAGTACACAATTCAGGAATGTTGTTATACATTATATCAGAAGGACGAATGTAATCGTCTAATGAGGCATCACATAAATTTTCAGGCAATTTAACAGTATTTAATAATATTGAGCTGGTTTTGCATAAAGCTTTTAAACAAAACTTTTCCGCAAAGTGTAACCTTCTAATAACCAGAGGAGGTACGCAGACCTCAGCCTCAAGTGCATGTATAGGCGTAGTTCTCATTGCACCACTTATTATTCTCAATGCAATATTTTGAATAACATCTAATTTTTTTAACAATGAAGAGCCGGCATACATATAAGCTAAATAACTATAATCAGAATGACTCCTAACAATACTTTTATATAGAATTAATAAGGTTTTAGGATCTGAACCCCAGAATGTTCCTGCCAAACTTCTCAAGATATTTAAATTTCTTGTTGCATTTTTACATATGTAATTTATATGGCTTTGAAATTTAAGCTTATTATCTATTATTACTCCTAAAATTTCTTTTCTTTCACTTGAGGAATGGATAAATTATTATATTGAATATTGATCAAATCATCAGTACCAAATACAACAAGAGAACTTTTTCCGTATTAATATTTAATTTTAACTTATTACTGTAATATGAATTCAACTGACATAAAGCTAGATTTAAATTTTGTTGAGCAACCGAAATATTTATGTCAATTGAGTAAACAACAACGTCATCTGCGAATTGTAATACTTTAATGTTTTTCGTAAGATATTGTGAAATCTGAGAAGTATACAGGTTGTACAAGATAGGTGACAGAGATGCTCCTTGCATTAGGCCTTTACAAACAGAATATGGGCCGTGTAGTAGCCCATTAAATTTAACATGAAATGACCGATCATTAAGGAAATTATGAATCCACTTTAACAATTTTCCGGTTAAACCCAATTCATATAATACCAGTATCAGTTGATAATATCTACATTATCATATGCACCCTGAACATCAAGGAAGGCACAAACTGCAACAGATTTTGAAAGGAGACATTTTTTCATGTCTGTGATAAAGGTAACAAAGCTTTCTGGAGCACTTTTACCTTTTCTGAAACCAAATTGAATATCTGGTAAAATCTTGTAATGCTCTACATAATAATCAAGTCTTAATTTGATAATTTGTTCTGTTACTTTACCTATGCAAGAGGTTAGTGATATGGGTCATGGTTTCAGAATTGGAATGATGCACTGAGTTTTCCATGATTCAGAAATAATTTGATTAAGCCATAGCGAATTTAAGACCATTAATAATTTCTTTTTACAGTTGATAGGAAGTTTTCGTAAAAGGATATAAGGAATATTGTCTAGTCCTGGAGCCGAATCCTTTCTTGAATCTAATGCTATACAAAGTTCTTTATATGTAAATTCTCTTAACGGGTAAATTTTAGAATAGGGTAGCACGATGTGGTAGGGTGCGGGGTATGGAGGGGGGGAGAGGGAGTGTCCCATCTCACCTGGTACCACTCCTGTGAAAAGGTAATGCACCATTCCTGAGATATATCAATTTAAGTAACCTAACCTACAAAAACACTTGTTGTCAATACAAATTTGCTTCTGCAACGTCTCCGGCGCTGCGGGAAGTGCAGCCCCTTCGCCCTTGCGTAACAGCGGGCGGGGGCTGCTCTCCCTCCGCGCCTCCGGCTTTTTATATACACTCTAGGGTCGGTAGCCAAAAGACTACGTGAAGTCGGGGTGTTCCGAGTCGGTTTTGGGGCACAGTCGACCTAACCGATTCATAAAGTGGGTGCACTAACTTCCTTCTGAACATAATTTCTAAGGCGTTATAAAACATATTATAACACAACAAAACACAAACAAATCAATATTGGTATAACGCAGATACGAAATCCGCCAAAAACCATCAACAAAACATTCATAATTTTTTGTTGACAATTGACATTGACACCTGAATCAACTCACATAGTTTTTACGGTTTTTTACGTTCCGTTTCACCGATTTTTACACCATAGACTACATATTTGACTTAGTACTGATGATTTGTTTGTAAATTGCCCATAAAAACGTTCCGTTTTACCCAATATGTGATTTCAGGTTAGGAACTATTTATATTAATTTCTCGAAAACTATACATTTCCTTTTAATAGGAGTGATAACATTGTAATCAGGAACTCAATCCCTATCACCTGTGATCACTTTTAGCCCTCAACTCGTGCTACCCTGAACTAAAGTCCGCCCATCCTTTTAAATCTACGGATGTAATTCCAAATTTTTGAAACAGGAGTGTATCTATCTAAGGATTACATAGGGTTTTCCAGGGTTTTCTAACTATTACGTTTTTGCTCACTGATAATTTTTTTCTTTTTTGCATCCAGTTTTTTATATTCAATAAACAGTTCCATTGTCATTGATGATCTATATGCTAACAAAGCCATTTTTGATTTTTGTACAGCTTCTGCACATTCATCATTCCACCATGGTGCTGGGATTTTCTATGGTTTGATGATAAATTACATTTTAAGATAGGTGTACATTGGTCCCTTAAATTGTATAATAATTCACAAAATTGATTATATTGTGAAAGAGGGTCAGAGTCTGAAGGAATAAATTCACCAAATAATTTCTCAGCCCCAATCTCAAATTTAATCCAATCAGTTTTATGAAATATATATTTGTGTATGTTCTAATTTATTTGGTATTTACAGGGGGAGATCAGGATGTCAGTAAATATAGGGAGGTGGTAACTTCCTAATGGATCTTCACCAACACTCCATTCACATAGTGGAGCTATGTCTGGGCTAACACAAGTGAGATCTATTGCTGATGGATTCCTATTTGGGGCCTGGACTGTTGTGGCTTTGCCATCATTTAACAACAGATCAGCTTCATCCAGTAGGTTAAATAGTTGAGTACCCCTTGACTTTGTTGTTGCACACCCAAAAGCGATGTGGTGAGCATTAAAATCTCCTGATATTAAGCAGGGTCTAGGTAAGGAATTAAATATATTTCTTAATTTATTTATTTAAATCTACTACTTTTAGGTGGACAATACACAGTCAAAATGGATAAAGGACCAGTGTGAGTTTGAACTGAAATTGCAACTGATTGAATATCCTGGTAGAATGGGAGTTGTATGTTTTCATATTTAATATTATTTCTAATCAAAATACCAACACCACCATGATCATTTTTAGCATTTTTATAGATTAAATTATACCCTGGAAATTTCAGATTATGACAATTGTTTGTTTTTAACCAAGATTCATTAAGCAGCAAAATGTCAATGTTAAATTCTGTTAATAAAGACATTACAAGTGGCCGTTTGTTATTAATACTCTGAATATTATGATGTACTATTCTTATAAATCTATCCATTATGTAAGTGTTTCAATAAAATTTCTTTAATTTTAATTGTAGTCTTAGGAGCGTCTTTATTATTTCCTAATGAAATTAGGGTTTTAACTAATGCATTTATTATCCTATCATTATTAATTATTTCATTAGTTTCTTTAATAGAAGAAATATGTTTAAATTTGTTCAGTCCTGAATTTTGGAATTTTAAAGTATCATGCTTAGGTAAGGGAAGTGGAAGGAAATTCCTATTACTACTTGCATTATTAACAGAAGTGGCAGTTGTAGCAGCATAGGAAAGTTTTTTCTGTTTCAATTTGGCTTCCTTCATTGGGCATGTTCTGGCAATAGCCAGATGAGGACCCCCACAGTTAACACATTTAATTTCTTCCTCATTAATGCATTCTTTGTAGGAATGCTCACCAGCACAGATCGAGCATACTTGTTTATTTTTACATATTCTGGCTGAATGCTTGAATTTTAAACATTTAAAACATTGTAATAAAGGTTTAATATATGGTTTAACTTTGAAGCGCCAGTGATCCAAGAAAATAAATTCAGGCAAGGTGTTACTAACAAATGTTATAGCTACCGTCTTCAAGGCTTGTCTTACTCCATTACTGTCCTTTTTGGTGAACCTTCTCACCGCCACCATTTCATATTCACATGTGAGTTTTCTGTAGAGTTCTTCATTGGAGATGTCGATGGGAACAAACTGGATTACACCGATGACTTCCACTGAAGATGCTGGAATGTATGCTTTTATATTATGAGCTTCTAATTTGGCATTGTTGTTCAGAAAATCATTGGCTGAACTGGCTTGCTTAAAAACAATTTGAATTTTATGAGCATTTACTCTTCTAATTTCATACTGTCCTTTAATGAATTCTCCTAAAATATTTAATATGAATATCGGATCTTTGTTTCCAATATATTCATTTTCGGTACTTTCTATAAATACTGGGAAGTTTGTATTGTTACAGTTATCAGTATACTGTCTCTTGTAACCAGGTTTGTAGTATGGTTTTAGCGCCAAAATCTCTTCTGCTGGATTACTAGCAGAAGTAGTAGCAATCCGTTCATATTTTCTCTTCTTATTATCTTTTATTGGGCCTCCATCGCTATGGGTCCCCATTACTCCGGATAATTACAGATTTTAAAATATTTTATAAAATTAAAAATTTTAAATAGTCCGCCTTGTTTGACTTCCCGCCAAAAAGTCCAGCCGCGAACACCGGTGACCAGTGTTGCCAACAGTTGTAGTAGCTCACCACCAGAGTCAACTTTTAAAACCACCAGAAAACCACTAAATAAAAAAAATCCCGCACATAAAAACGCCGAATTTTCGACTAAAAAAAAATTTGTTTTACAAAATAAAATAAGTAAGTGTCATTAGTTTCCTTTAATAGTATGTCAAAAAATTAACAACATACCTACCATTCGTAGGTAAATGTACATTATGAGATAAATCAACATACACAATATGAAATGATAACAGGTAAATAAGTACTTTACATCTAATTGTTTTGCATCATAATACATTATACACAAATATACATAGAAAATACAAAAACATACATCAATGTCATCTTACATTTCTCCAATATCATTGCTTTATATCAAATATTTACTTCAATTATACAAATCCTACACAATTATTTTTTTTGCATTATAATACATTATACCTAGATACACATATAAATCGCAAAATGACACATCAATGCCATCTTACATTGGCGCAATATTATGTTTGGGAAAACCGGTTATTAACCCGTAATTATACTTGCCATTTATGTATTATTGAAAGCGATTACATGATTTATAATAACAAGTTTACAAAGGGCAGTTAATTGGGAATGTTATCGGTGTGTTATGACTATATTAATGGCTAACTTTAACATTGCACAGAACCTTGATTGCTTTCAAGTCTCAAATACTTACATATGCCAGCCGAATCAATGTAGAACACTAATCCAAGACACTAAAAATAGTTTGAATATTTTACATCTTAACATAAGAAGTTTAAGAAAATTTTTGACGAACTGCAGGTTTTTCTATCAATCATAGATATTGAATGTGACGTCATTGTGCTCTCAGAATGCTGGCTTCAATCTCTCACAGCTGTCCCATGTTTGCAGGGTTATACAGTACACACATCAATTAATCCAGTTAATCAAAACGATGGTGTAGTCATTTACACCCGAGAATGCCTTAATTGCACGGTGTCGAATCCAAATCTAAATGACGCCAGTGGAGTTCTTTGCGTTATTGACAATACTATGGCTATCCTCGGTATTTATAGGCCACCTTCATACTTGCAATTAAACGCATTTATTAACAGTTTAGACACTGTTCTAAGTAAATTATCTAAGTATAAAACAATAACTTTGCTTGGAGATCTTAATATAGATATAAAAGAACATAATACGAATAATTATTCACATCAATACCTTACTATGGCATCTTTACATGGTCTATTATCGTCTTACTCGGAGCCTACAAGATTAAATGCCTGTCTTGATCATGTTTTGCTCAAGTCTGAACAAATCGCAACCACTTTGATAATAAACAGTACGATAACAGACCACTCGGCAATTCTATTATCCACAAGACTAAAAGCACAGAAATACAAACCCAAACATACAAAAACTCATGTGAATTACGACCTAATTAAAACTGATATCGAATCAGCGAACTTTACACATATTTTAGATATTCCCTGCGCAAACCTGGCTACAGACAATTTTATGAAAATCCTTATTGACATCATTAAAAAGCATACATCTAAAGTAAAAGTTCCTCGTAGACATAGAAATATTAAGCCTTGGATCACACAAGGACTGATGCGTTGTATTAAAAACAGGGACAGAATGAATCTTCAACTTAAAAAATCCCCAAGAAATCTCACTCTTCAATTAACATATAAACGATATCGAAATTTTTGTAACAACTTACTACGTAGCCTCAAAATTGAATACCATAAGAAAGAATTTGCGAAACACAAAAATAATTCAAAAGAAACGTGGAATATCATAAAGAATATTACTCACTTAAATAAAACTAATACTGTATGTAAAGAGCTTCTTTCAATTGATAAAACCCCAAGTGACTCAGTAGACACAGTCAATAATTTTTTTGTAAATATAGGATCTAAACTAGCAGATGAAATTAAGCTGGCTCGAACTGCCCATGCAGATTTTCCTGCATCTAACAGATTTATCCCCACCATCTCTCAACTTAACTCTTTTGCTTTACTAGAAATAGATACAGACGAAGTTGAAAAGACTATCTTGAGTCTCCGTAAAGTTTCGGCATCGGGCTGGGATGGTATACCAACTAGAGTTATTCAAGATTCACGTAAAGTCTTGGTTCCAATTCTAACCCACATTTTCAATCTGTCAATCGTAACTGGTATTTTTCCTGACGCGTTTAAAAGGCATTGGTTCATCCAATATATAAATCGGGGGACAGGGACAGTGTCAATAATTATAGACCAATTTCTGTGCTTCCTGCATTGTCAAAAATATTAGAGAAAATTTTAAATAATCGATTAGTAAAATATATGAACACTTATAACGTAATAGCTAATAATCAATTTGGTTTCAGATCTGGCAAATCCACAGAGGATGCAGTGCTGGGATTAAGTAACATTATAGCTAAAAATCTTGATAATGGTGATAAGTGCCTCGGAATCTTTTTAGACTTGGCTAAGGCGTTTGACACTGTCTCTGTTCCTAAACTCTTAACCCAACTCGAAAACATCGGAGTTAGGGGTAATGCTTTGAATTTGTTTGGAAGCTTTCTCTCAAATAGGACTCAATGTGTCCAAATAGAGGATTGGATAAGTAAGGACCAACCCTTAAAGTGCGGAGTCCCCCAGGGCAGTATTTTGGGTCCCACACTATTTTTGATATATGTGGATCAATTATGTAGACTTTCACTTAGGAATTGTAATATCTTTACATATGCAGATGATACGGCGTTAATTATACATGGTTCTAATTGGTAAGAAGCAAGACAATGTGCTGAGGATTGTCTCGTAACTGTGTCCACATGGCTTGTAGATAACCTTTTAACTCTGAATGTTCAAAAAATCAATTTCATTATCTTCTCAATCAATAAAAAATCTCAACCAACTTACCCCCTTAATATTCAATTGCATTATTGTAACGCTACAAGATCTATTCCCTCATGCTCTTGCCCTAGTATAAAACAAACTAACCACATAAAATATTTGGGCGTTCTAATAGATAACAGACTTAATTGGAGTAAACATATAGATGCACTAATATCTAGAGTCAGAAAAATTTTATACATTTTTAAACTACTAAAAAGTTCAGCTGACCCTGAATCTCTAAAAATTGTGTATTACTCATTGTGTCAATCTTTATTATCATATTGTATAACCGCGTGGGGAGGGACATCAAAAACTTTATTACTCCCTCTGGAAAGGGCTCAGAGAGTAATACTAAAGGTAATGCTGTGTAAACCTTTCAGATACCCAACTGAACAGCTATATCGGGTTAGTAAATTGCTTACTGTTAGACAGCTTTTTATTCTCTGTTTCACATTGCGTAAGCATGTCTCTGCACCCTTAATTCCCACTTTACAATATCAACGTAGAATACCACGGATTTATCAAGTTGAAAGCTCTAGAACAGTGTTTGCTACCCATCAGTATTTTGTACTAAGTTCCCAAATATACAATAAATTACACACAAAATTGGACATATATACTCTTAACAAATATGAGTGCAAGAGTAAAGTTCGAGATTGGCTACTTCACCAAAATTATGATCAAACAGAAAACTGATTTCTGCTGAATATAAGATATAATTCTTTTTATCTAATGTCTCTAACAATGTTTATATTTATTAATAGTACAAACAGTATAATTTGATGTACACACACACATACACACACTACACACACACACACATACACATACACACTCTCAATTACTAACGAACACAACCCATTGCTTATGTGAAATGCTTCGGCACTTGTTCAAAGGTCCTAATGTCTTTTTCTTTTTTTTGTGTAATTCAACGAATTATTTTGTACCAATGTATAAATCAAATAAACAATACTGCTATTCAAGACACAGGTATTACACCTAGTTTGAAGGGCAGTAGTCAAAATCAGAATTAGTTCTAAGAATAAATTAAAATACTGATATATTTTTAATTTAATTTTAATTTGAATCTGTGTATTTATTTTTACTTTTTGTATTGTGTTTGCTTAGCATGTAAACTTAGAATAGAAGTTTGAAAAATAAATAAAATGTATTATTATTTTATTATTATATTATCAATTTAAATCTTGTATCCAAAAAATTGTATGCTAATAATTTTCCGTAGTATTTATTAAAGACTAAAGACTACTTTAAATAAATTCGTCTTCAGAAGAATCATTGCTGTTTGCACCATCATGGACGAGATCTCATTTATATGATTCTTTAGTGCCGATTTGTTTTACAACGCTTTTTGGTATTTCATAATTATTGCAGCATTTTCCTTCCAACCTCAAAACACAAATCCACTAGCCACTAAAACCAATATTTCGCCACTAAATAGGGGGTTAAAACCACCAGTTTTAGTGGAAAATCCACTAAGTTGACAACACTGCCGGTGACATGCTTGACATGAAGCTTTCATGTCTAAAGCTGAAAACACATTGTAGGTTTTTGTCTTACGCATAGAGTAAAGAGTACAAAACTATGGTAAAGAGCACATCTTACATGGTTCGTACGGGTCGTCAGAGGGCCCACGTACGTTTTTATTTTTTTAATTTCATTGACAAAGGACGGTTTTCTCGTATGCCAATGACTAAGCTTTTAGGGATGGAAGAGTCGATTTTTATGTACTCTTTATCTCATCTCTATATAAACAAATAAATAATATATTTTATTAAATGAAATCAATCCTAGTTGGCGCTTATTATAAACAGTTCTTATCTGTGATAACCTGTGGTACTATCACATTCGTAATCACATTCGAGTTTGCAACTGTTTTATTGTCAAAATCAATGATTCAATTAACATTGAATCACACATCAATCAATTATATAATACTGTGATTGATTAAATTCTGTACACAAACATAGATTACATATTGAGAATAAATTTACTGTGGAAAAATGTTAAGCAACAATGCCGTGTACACATATTAGAAATACTTATGTATAAAATGTGTGAATTCCAAAGTAGGCAAGATCGTGTTTCGAGCACACGTCTTGTTCTTGTTGTCTTTTTTTTATATATTTCTACTACCAGTGTCATTTTAAAAGAAAACAAAAAAGAGACTACCTGAAGACAAATAACAAGGTTAACTTTTTCCTATTATAATTCCTAAAACAGCGCGTGTATTTTGAAATTTAACATCAATAACTTAATATTTGATTGTATAAAAAATTACTCCGTTATCTTTAGTATGATACTTTATTATCTTTAGTACAAATAGGTACTGACTATTTGTTCCCATACTTCTTACTTTAAGTGAGCATATTTGTATTCTTTACATTTAACATTATAAATAATTTCTCTATTACGCACATACTCTGATCGTTTTTCTTCCATTTTTTAAATGAACGCACAGACGAACTTTTGGCTAATTACTGATAATTAAATAAATAAATACACTTAACAGTCACATACATAGTCCTGACCCCACATTAAGATCAATTAAGTGTTGTGTCGTGGGTATCGGGAACTACGAGAGACTTTTCGGTCTCTCAAACATCCAGACCCGAGACCAATACTTACTGGGTCTCACAAACATTTGTTTCGGTGCGGGGCTCGAACCCGTGGCCTCTCGTTTCACAGGCGGCGTCTAACCAACTGCGCCACGGAGGCTGTCAATTACGTCCAGTCTAGTATTTACAAACAACTGGTCAAAGAACAGCGGTGTTTATTTCTGTTAAGTCAAGTTAGATTACCAGCAACACCTCATGTAAATAATTAGAAATGTCCAAATTGTATTCAAAATTTTTAAATTGTATGCAGATTGAATGAAGCAAATTATGCCTTGTATGTATTATAAATTCTAATTTAATTGTAAGTTTTAAGAATGTTATATTAGTTTGGCTTAAAAAGCTGGTAGCCATATTTACAAAATCGATTGTTGTGTAAACTCAAGTTTGTCCACAATCGCAAATCGCTCAAAAGCGCTGTGGTGCACGGAGAAATTGTTATTTTTTTCTCTCTTCAAATTTCATTACATTGGACATTATTATTAATAATTATTTTATTAATAATTATTTTAATGAAAGCGTTGTAGATATTTTTTACTTTCATTTCTAGTTCCTAATTTCACCACTTGTCAATTTATGTTAGTTGCGCTGTATGTCTCAGACGTTTTTTTGTTTTTGAAGGTCATGCCCTCGAATTTCGACCGACAGTGTGCACACAACAAAAGAATCTATTGTTCAGATCGCTGTAAGACGCGTTGCTCTAGTATTTATGACCGCTTCTTTACTCTATGCGTAAGACAAAAACCTACAGTTTGTTTTCAGTATAATAAATCCAAGAATAGAGGGGATAAAGCATAAGGTCACGTGACGCGTACCACTTTGATTCACAAACATGGCGGCGGCTCCGCCCCTAAAAAAAGAGTGATACGCTAGTACCAAATTTTTTATCGATATCGATCATCAACAGTGGCATACGACTAACATTAATATAACATTTTAAATTTTTGCTTTACATGTCAATTGAGTATAAACAGGGGATTTTAGGACTTGACAGTCAAGTCTTTAAAAATTAAATCTGATAATAATAGGTCAATGTTTTGATATTTTTTTCATGCTATGATTTATTTGATGGGTAAGTTTTACCTGATGATTGGATTGGATTTGTCAAATAATACACACGTGAGATAAAATACAACTTTATTAATAGCTAGAATTTGGTTGCGACTTCGAATATACCACACTTTTTCCTTAAGCACCAATTTTCACCATGTCAATATTTCTTTTGCCAAATTATAACTAAAATCTAAAAAAAATGGTTGCCTGTAAAGTCGGTTTTTACGGGCGAAGATTTTACGTGACAACGTCTTTTTCTCGGTAGAATATTTATTGTATGAATATAATTAAATTGCACAATAGGAACAAGGAATTGAATGAAAATAAGAATTGCACAAATTTTAACTATAGAAATATATTTTGTTTACTAAAACATTGTACATGTAATGACGAATCTAAGCACTCCATATTTCACTACAGACACAGCTGACGATACTTTAACCACACGTGTGAACTTGTATTGTGACGCTTTCTTGTTTTTCCAACGCCAAGAACGTTCGAGAAAGACAAAGACAGAGACACAAGCATGCGCCGATTCAATGCACCTAATTCTCTAGTGCTGCGCGCGCACCGTTACGTTACCGGGCGTTACACTTTTTCATAAGTGACTCCCAGCCGCAACCTAATTTAAGACGTTGTCACGTCAAAATAAGAAAAATCGTATTTTGCCTGCTCTCGATTGTCGAGCTCGTCAAGACGATTCCTCTGACTCCAAACACGGGGGGTTTACTTTAAGAAATGACGGAGTTATGCCTGGACAAATATTTTAGGGGAGAGAGGGAGGAATTTGGGGATTTAGTTGGGGCCAATCTGTAGAGCTCACCGAGCCGGTTCCAAAGATACCAAACTCGGTGGGTCTACGATCTATATTGGCCGAGATAGGATTGGGGGGGGGGTGAGGTAAATTTTCGGGGTGGGGGTAAGGGAGGGGGGGGGGGAGGAGGTTTCGTGGGGAGGCTAACTTAAATTAATTTTTTGGAGGTAAAATATTTTTTTTTGGGGGGGTAATTTTTTGCGTAATTTGGGATTTCTGGCGGGGTCAATTTGTAGCCCTCACCAAGACGGTTCCGAGGATACCAAACTCGGTGGGTCTACGACCTATGTTGGCCGAGATAGGATTGGGGGGGGTGAGGTAAATTTTCGGGGTGGGGGTAGGGGAGGGGAGGGGGTAGGTTTCGTGGGGAGGCTAATAGGCACTATTTCGGAATAAGGGTGGGGGAAGGCAGGGGGGGGGGCTATGGGACAATTTTGGAAAAAGTGGGTGAAACTGAAAAATAATTCTCTAGTGCTGCGCGCGCACCGTTACGTTACCGGGCGTTACACTTTTTCATAAGTGACTCCCAGCCGCAACCTAATTTAAGACGTTGTCACGTCAAAAAACAGACATTTAGCAAACAACAATGAAAATATGTACACTAAACTAACAACTTAAATATATAAATAGAAATAAAATATCTACACAAAATTAACAATTAAAATGTAAAAATAGAAATTAAACAATTAACTAAATAAACACAATTAACTAAATAAACTGACATTATTGTGTTCTGTGACATGAACCATTGTAATTTTATATGGCGATATAAAACAATCACATTTTTGTATAAAGCCCCCTGTTGTCCAAGAAATCTAAATGTATTTTATTTGAATTCCACATTTTTTTTCTAGAATTTATTAGACGTACACAAAACGGCCCAAAATAAAACATCTCCTTTGAAATTATGAGTAAAAAGCATCGATATCAATGTTACACTAGATAAGACGTTCCTTGTAACAAACGTGTCCCACCCAAGTGCAGTGCATGCACCGCACACGAATCAGTCTGCCGCGTGACGGCCGCGCAATAGTACGCCTCTTTGTTTATATTTATAAGTAATTTATTTTGACTTTTCCCCGTCAAACCGACAGCGAAATTTTCTGAAGTTACAATATAATTAAAGGAATACAACGTAAGTGATATAATATTGCAGAATAATGCAGATAATACAGATCTTTTATTTATTAATGGATTAAATATATTTTAGAGCTCGGTAAAATACAAGGTGAGCTCCTTAATCGTATATCTCCTTTCCGCGCATAAAAATTGCCCGTCGAGTGAGAGAGACGAACTATATAAGATATAGATTATTCAAGGGACATTCATATCAGTGGACCAAATAGGCATAAACTATTCGAATACAATACAAATACAAATATGTAGGAAGAATGTAGTTGCAAATTGATTTAAGTATTTTATTTTAATCATATGTTGTTAAATAATAACACAAAATATGTGTGTTGTATGTAGGTTTTGAAACAGTGGATAGTATTTAGACCATATTTCTTAATATGAATTACTTAATGGACTATTCGAACCCAATGTTATTGAAGACTAATATCATTTAAAATTATTTTGTATTTTTTCCGCGTCGGTTACGAAAAAACGATCTCTATAATATTTGTCCAGAATTATTGGAACGGATATAAGTGGCTTCCATGAGTACATACCTATATTTGTTCAATTCATTTTCGACACGAAGATTTCAGATATTCCAATGCGGTAGTCATTTTTGAAAACTTCTCGTGTGCCATTCCCTTTGTCTATTAGTCTCGAAAAAGCTTATCAGCTTGTTAAAAATTCATAAATGTTATTATAATAAATGTCAGACTGATTGTACACTGATTGATTGCCTGACAGACTTGTACACTTGTAAGAGTATTTAATTTCATTTACATAATTTCTATTAATAATTCACGTAAATAAAAAAAAAAGACGGGTTGCACTCGGGAGTGCCGGCAGAAGTGAAAACTTGATTATTACGTTGAGCATGTTTGATATTTGGAATGGTTAGGGACTAATTTTGCACCAATTGCTTTATCAGTATAAAAGTACTATCATTTATGTGGTAGAATACAATATTCATTTATTGCGCTATCGTACACAAACATGACAATTTATATTACATTAAAAATTTAACACTTCAAAACTATTACAATTATAATTTTACATTAAAAAGTTTACTCTCCGAAAATCAACTTTCATCCATAACTTCAACGACTTTTTCACCATCATCATTACCAGAACTATCATCGCCAATCTCTAAAACTGATACGATAGGTTTATGGTAGCTGAAGTAAGAAACGAACAGTTTTGATTCGAACCTATATAAATGTCTAATATAGACCGCATCAATAGTAGTTTTGTATTTCGTTGTGCTAAGATTGCGATCATTCGACATAGTTAAACCAAATTCATTATTTAAAAATTCAATTAATAGTTGATTTTTATCGTCTGCGAAGTTTATGTTGAAATCTCCACTCAAAATCATTGGCAATTCATCAAAGGCTTTATAAACTGACAGCTAACTGACAGCTGTCTACTCTCCATCCGTCTTACGCTTTTCGTCTTACGATCAGGTCACGTGTCCTGACGCGAGTTTAAGATTTTATACCCATTACAGAAAAAGTGCTCAACGCCGCTAAAGCAGTTTTCACTTCAAAAAAACTTTACGAATACATTATTGCTATGACGGTTATTTATACTTAGGCAGTATCTTAGGCAAAGCTATATTGAAATGAACTGTCTTGTCTGTCTAATAATCTTTGATCATAATTTGTAATATTCAAGTAAACGTACTAGATGTCGCTACTGAGCTTTTGACAAATACGGGACCAAATAGTTTCTATGACGCGCCTCGTCTATCGGTAGAATATAAGTCAATGGTAAAAAGGTTTAGATTAGGTTAGTTCAAACAAGCTGTGTGGCTGTGTGTGTGGTTGTTTTAATTCAGAACTAAGAAACATTACAGTAACTTTGTTTCTCTAATTAATCGTAAATAAGACCATTTCGAATGCACGATGGCCTGTTGGTAAACGGGCCAGACGCGGCTGCCAACATGGACACGGTGGTCGCGCTTTCTAGTCCCAGGGCATACCTGATTCTCGGAATCATGTTTGTATTGATAGGGAATCATCATGGCATGCATTAAAAGATCGTGAGGAAACCTGCACATCATAGCGATTTGTATAAATTTCTATGGTACGTAAAGTAATCCGGCACCCAAATATAGGCTAATATAGTACCTATAGTATCAGTTCGGCTTACCTGTGTATTTACTGATAGTTCCGCAGCCACTTCGAACACTCGAACTTCATCAACATTGCATCCAATGACATCAACATCAATATTCACTACTTTATATATTTTTATGCCGACGGATATTTCGACGGCCAACTCAGAGAAATTTTTGCACAACACAGTATAATTAAAATAATTTATTATTTCGCTCTTTAAAAACGAAAATGTTTTGGTAACCAGTGATGACAATTGACAACGCTAATATGACAGTAAAAAATCCGCCATCTTTCTGCTTATAATTTGCTTATACATGGGTCCCGGTCATATTTTATGGTGTACAATAAAGTATGTATAAATAATAAATAAATAAATACTATATCGGCTCGCTTCTATAAACAACGTCTTCCTCCGCTCCCGCCATATATAAATTGGCATGCATCTCTATTCTCTCTTACCTCCGGTTTGCGTTTGTCTATAGTTCGAGACGACAGGTGCAAAGAGTATGAATATGTCTATATACTACAATCGCCACGGCGACCAGCCTCAGCCGCTACGGCTCACACGGTTGCCTATCTTCGTTACAGCGGGCGGGGGGCTGCTCTCATTCCGCGCCTACGGCTTTTTATATACACTCTAGGGTCGGTAGCCAAAAGACTACGTGAAGTCGGGGTGTTCTGAGGCGTTTTGGGGCACAGTCAACCTAACTGTAGTGCGATTCACGTATTTTAATAAGTTCAGCTGCAGTGCAGTTGCGGTTAAGTTTCGATCAAAACAGCCCTTTTCGTATTCCTCGTAATTTTGACAACCGCTGTCAAATACGCTCGCGTGAAGTTCGCGTCACGCAAACGTTTTAGCGTATTCTCCTGCTGCGCGTATATATGTCATTCTTAAACAAATTTCATACATCTGACGTACAGTTGACGCGCAGCTCACGCGCAGTTCACGCGCAGCTAAACACTTACAAGAATACCATTTTGTACCAAAGCGTAAACTTAATTGTAACCGCCCGCAACTTGATCGGCGCGTCAAAAAGTTACGTGAATCGCACTGCCACATCCATAAAGTGGGTACACCATAGATGTAGTATAAAACATAGATCGGCAATGTGTCATATTGAGCGCGACCAAAACGATTTACGATTGTGTGCGTGAAGTTTACATGTGTGCTTGACATATAGTGGTGTACCATGCACTTCCGATACTATCATATCGATATCGATATAAACTGTTGGCCTGAAGTTGTGAAATAAAATGTTATGGATATATGCGACATTTTATTATTATATTAACAGAAACTTATTGATGTGTTTATTTCAATACAGATTGATAAACACACAAATAAATAAAGATAAATTGTCATATTATTTGAAAACATTTTGTTTGAGATGTTTGTATGGGTCTTTATGTTCACCCTGAAAAAAAATATTTTTTCATTGTGATATATACATAGTACATACACCTAATTAAACTGAGAACAAAAAAAAAACTTTTAAAATAAAACCATAATTTACAAAGTATTAGCGTTTTCGGTTTATTTTTTCATTTTAATTTCCTGTCGCGAAGTTTCGATTACTTTACAGCTTTCGTAGTCACAGGGTGGACTCAGTCTGCAACAAAATCCGTGATTATTAGTTTTTTTCAATGAGTAACATTCGCCTAAGTCTAAGAAACACATTTTTACTATATGTGTACTAGAGTTAAAAAAATATGCTTATTTGAGTCATTAATTGACTTCTAACACATTGGGAAGTGTTGGACGCCTGCTAGGCCGCGTTGGAGGTGTACGGAGGAGCTTGTAGGAAGTCGTTGGATGCAGGCAGCTTACAACAAACTGATGTAGACATTCTTGTGGAAGGCCTATGTTCATTAGTCGCTTTCCTGTGGCTGAAGAAAGAGACAGTTTAATAAATTATGAAGCTTTTTCGATCACGTCACCTAAATTAATGTTTTCCCTATGAGAATTATAAATCTTAAACCTATACCTAATGTTATGATAAATGAATAATGTGCTTCAAGGTTTGGACGATGATACTGTGCATAGAAGTATCGCATATTTTATAATAATATCTAATATGTTCTTGTTTTACTATTATAAATTGACAGCCTCTTGGCAGAGATTGAAACAGGTTCTTAATTCATAAATCACACACATTGAAGTGTTATAATAATTATTCCACAATTATAAATAAATGAGTAAAAGTAAAGTATAAGTAATATTGTAGAATGAATACTATAATAATGGCCGGGATAACGCCAGGTAGAAGAAGAAGAAGAATAATGCACACTATCACAACATACTATAGCTCCATAAAAATGTAGGGAACATGTCTTAGATTATATACATGTCTAGATTGAGCAATGCCAACAAATGACGCGCTAAAAATGTCCCCACTTTCGTTGATATGTGTGAGTACCGGTCGTGTACTTATTGTAATCCAACTGTCAAGGTGTGTGTGTTTAGGGATGCCTACTCCAGATTATTAACTTAACTTTTCTCCATTATTTGATAAACATAATAAATAAAATAAAATAATTTTCTTTATTTAATAATTATAAAATAATTATACTATTTATCATATTTATAACGCATTTTAGTAAAAGCAATAAATACAATGGTAAAAATATACAGTAATTTTAGATCAAAACCCATCTCCTGTTGTTTGTTTCGGAATAGAATTAACTCTTAGGATTTATTGCCTGGGCTGTGTTATCTGATTTCTGTATTAATGTAAAATAGCAATCATCATAAGTAAAATGTTCGGAACACACGGCTGAAGTCTTGTGAAGCTACGAATGGTCTTCATTTCGTTTCCAGTGTATAATGTCTCTCCAGCAATTTGCTAGCACGGAATCCATAGGAAGCCTAAAAAATACATATTAGAAAGAATTAACAAAATTACAATAGAGTTCATGACGTCATGGGTTTCGTTCATATTGTGTAGGTAAGTTGTAATTTGCTCATCAAATAATTAATACCATTGTTCTTGTTCTTCTTCTGATCGAAGTATGATAAAATGATATTTGTATTTTATCTCCCATAATTTCACCAAAATCTCCCTAGTAATAAATTGACAACACTGGCCAATGAAACTCATGTTCAAAATAATGAATTAAAAGTTCGTGTTTTTTTCAAATAATAGCAGTTTAACAACAAAGGTTACCGATGAAAAGTGATATTGGTGTTATTATACAGTTTTCCCACATAATTGCGATACAATTCGACAGCACAAACCGGCATAATTAATTATTTTTCGGGAGCACGTTATCCATATGTAGTTCAAATGACACTGACGTACGTGAGAAGCGAGTCTACCAAATTTGGTAGACTTTTTTTGAGCCGTGCGGTGAGTTGTGATGTGTCATCTAGACATGTATACGGGGAGCGCAAATAAATGGCGCACATTGCTCAGTTGGGTACAAGGGCATAATATTAATATCGTAATAAAAAATAATATTTGGAAAATACCTATCCGTTTTGAAGTTATGACCGTTTAAAGTTTTAAGTTTAATCACCACTTTTTCGCATAAAATCAGTTGGAATGGATGAAGAACAAGATCTAAACACATACGTATTTTGACGTGACAACGTCTTAAATTAGGTTGCGGCTGGGAGTCACTTATGAAAAAGTGTAACGCCCGGTAACGTAACGGTGCGCGCGCAGCACTAGAGAATTATTTTTCAGTTTCACCCCACTTTTTCCAAAATAGTCCCATAGCCCCCCCCCTGCCTTCCCCCACCCTTATTCCGAAATAGTGCCTATTAGCCTCCCCACGAAACCTACCCCCCCCCCTCCCCTACCCCCACCCCGAAAATTTACCTCACCCCCCAATCCTATCTCGGCCAACATAGGTCGTAGACCCACCGAGTTTGGTATCCTCGGAACCGTCTTGGTGAGGGCTACAAATTGACCCCGCCAGAAATCCCAAATTACGCAAAAATTACCCCCCCAAAAAAAATATTTTACCTCCAAAAAATTAATTTAAGTTAGCCTCCCCACGAAACCTTCCTCCCCCCCCCCTCCCTTACCCCCACCCCGAAAATTTACCTCCCCCCCCCCAATCCTATCTCGGCCAATATAGATCGTAGACCCACCGAGTTTGGTATCTTTGGAACCGGCTCGGTGAGCTCTACAGATTGGCCCCAACCAAATCCCCAAATTCCTCCCTCTCTCCCCTAAAATATTTGTCCAGCATAACTCCGTCATTTCTTAAAGTAAACCCCCCGTGTTTGGAGTCAGAGGAATCGTCTTGACGAGCTCGACAATCGAGAGCAGGCAAAATACGATTTTGCTTATTGACGTGACAACGTCTTAAATTAGGTTGCGGCTGGGAGTCACTTATGAAAAAGTGTAACGCCCGGTAACGTAACGGTGCGCGCGCAGCACTAGAGAATTAGGCGCATTGAATCGGCGCATGCTTGTGTCTCTGTCTTTGTCTTTCTCGAACGTTCTTGCCGTTGGAAAAACAAGAAAGCGTCACAATACAAGTTCACACGTGTGGTTAAAGTATCGTCAGCTGTGTCTGTAGTGAAAATATGGAGTGCTTAGATTCGTCATTACATGTACAATGTTTTAGTAAACAAAATATATTTGTATAGCTAAAATTTGTGCAATTCTTATTTTCATTCAATTCCTTGTTCCTATTGTGCAATTTAATTATATTCATATCAATAAATATTCTACCGAGAAAAAGACGTTGTCACGTAAAATCTTCGCCCGTAAAACCGACTTTACAGGCAACCATTTTTTTCGTTTCGTCGTTAATTGAACGGTTAACGAAATATACCACGAAAACTATTTTTAACAGCATCAAAACTTTCTTAAACTTCGCTTTAACAGCTGTTTACACATGAGTAAGGTCATGAACTCTTAGCTGTATAATTTATCCTTCTCTAACTTCCAAAAAGGATATTTTTTGTTTCATTTCAAATAAATCAATCAGTTAAACAGGGACGTACTTAGATTTAAGCGTCAATAAATCAACAACATAATAACTTTAGGTGCAGTTGCATCGTGAATGGATTGACTATTTTGTTTGTCATTATTTCCCTTAGTGTCACAAATCCAAACTGAAAGATACCAAGAAATCACACTGGTCATCGCTTAAATCATGTAAGATTGCGAATTTAATTATAATTAGAAAAGTTTTGGTAATACCTACATAACATTTAATTTTCTAAATAATTTAGATTCATTGAAAAAATAATCTGATGACACTGATTAATAAAAAAAAATATTTTTAAAATGATGGCCCAATTCGGCCCTATTAGTCAAAGGAAGCCGCCGGTCATAGTGTACTTTGTCGGATCCAACGCGGCTCGATTATTCTTCCTTTGAGGTTGCCGCCGCCGTTTGTGAGTGCGTGCCGAAAGGCGGCAATTTCTTTGTCGGTAACTTTTAGCATTTTGCAAAAGAAGACCGACATCTTGAGGTGTGTTCACACTACACACTTGATATAACTTAATTGGATTAAGTACTCCGATATAAAAGTTACGTTAAAAAAAGATCTTATTGGACTGATAGAATGGTCCTTACTTGCTCAAGAGCTTATAATGTTATTTAAATATGTCATCAGCCGATCCAGTCAATTACAAATTGCCTATTTACTTTGCTTATTATTGTATTTAACAATATTTTAATGTATTTTGAAAATAATGTTACTTTAAAGTGATAAAATTTCTTCTAAATTCTTATACCTAGAGAAATGTCGTCTACCATTATAGCATAGAATTTGCATATGAGACTTATTTGAGATAAAATTAGTGAAATCAATAAACACTAACTACTAATTTACTGCACTGGAGACCCCGTGCCCTGCAGTGGCACGTATATGGTCTGATACAGTAGTAATACTAATTGTTCAGATGAATTATTATGAACTCAAATAGGAAAGCTTTGTATCTAATGTGAACAGGCCTTTATCTTTCAAGAATCAAAATAATAATTTATTTTTTATTAGTTGAATTCGGATTGCGATCGCGTGTGCATGTATTAGTCGTGTGCATATTATTGTAAATTCGTTTTCAGTTATTTTGAGTAAATTTTATTAATTTCACTATGCTTTGAACATTACCCAATTTGATAGCTTTTGATGTAACTTGTGTTATGTGAAATGTAAAAGAAAAAGTGATTTGTGCTACCAAACTGTGACAGTGTTTTCGTGCGGGTTTTGGCGGATCCTGCGCTTCCAGCTTTGCCTATCAAGGTCATTACGGTTTACATTACAAGGTCAGTTAACTATTTTGGTGGTCATTAATGACAACTAATCAGCCCATATGAGTCACCGACGGCCTCCGTGGCGCAGTTGGTAAGAACCGCCTGTGAAATGAGAGACCGCGGGTTCGGTTCCCGCCCCGAGATAAATAATTTCCGTGAACCATAATTAGTTTTCTAATACCCGCGACACAAGATTTGTATCTTAGTGTGGGGTTAGTACCCATGTATGTGACTGTTGGCAGTATTAATTTAATATTTTTTTATGTACCCTGAGCGTGATGTACACAATCGACTTATAAGTAAATAATGAGCTCTGCTTATTTATTGTTGAATGTCTACCGTTCAGTTGTAAGGTTCAATCACTTAGCTTAACAGGTTAAGGGGTAGCATGTGTAACGTTAGTTTTTTTTTTCTCGGCATCTTTCTTAATATTCGCTAGCGCCATACAAATCCGTCTTAATTAAGATTCCTTCACCATATACTATAATGTATATTGGCAGGTGCGCCGTTTTCTTGTCCACCCTGTATAATCTAAGGGAACATGTGTTGTCATCGACTATTTTATCGACAACCTTTTATTGATCGAACCTGTCAGTCAATCCCTAGCAACTTTTGGTTGAAATTATTGTAAATTCACGTATTTGATATTATTTTTTATACGCAATGGATGCGCTCAGCGTATTTATATAATGAAATACTATATTCTTTTCTACCGTTATGTATACACGGATTTCCATTTAATTCTATAATATCGTCACAAAATAGTATTGTGCAAAAGTGGCCGGTACCTGTGAAAACTTTAATTATTTCGGATTTTTACGCCTGCATGAACCACACCTTGGCACTGCACAATGCACTATAATAAACTACGTTTAATAAATATAACCAAGTACTGTAAAATTAAATAAATTATGAAATTAAGCGAATTTTGTTGCTCGCTTAGTTTGACATATTTTGACTCTGGGTCACTGCAGGCTACTCCTGTGTAAAGCTGAAAACACATTGTAGGTTTTTGTCTTACGCATAGAGTAAAGAGTACAAAACTATGGTAAAGAGCACATCTTATTATACATGGTTCGTACGGGTCGTCAGAGGGCTCACGTGGGCCCACGTACGTTTTTATTTTTTTAATTTCATTGACAAAGGACGGTTTTCTCGTCTGCCAATGACTAAGCTTTCAGGGATGGAAGAGTCGATTTTTATGTACTCTTTGTCTCATCTAGAAAATAAATAAATAAACAAATAAATAATATATTTTATTAAATGAAATCAATCCTAGTTGGCGCTTATTATAAACAGTTCTTATCTGTGATAACCTGTGGTACTATCACATTCGTAATCACATTCGAGTTTGCAACTGTTTTATTGTCAAAATCAATGATTCAATTAACATTGAATCACACATCAATCAATTATATAATACTGTGATTGATTAAATTCTGTACACAAACATAGATTACATATTGAGAATAAATTTACTGTGGAAAAATGTTAAGCAACAATGCCGTGTACACATATTAGAAATACTTATGTATAAAATGTGTGAATTCCAAAGTAGTCAAGATCGTGTTTCGAGCACACGTCTTGTTCTTGTTGTCTTTTTTTTTATATATTTCTACTACCAGTGTCATTTTAAAAGAAAACAAAAAAGAGACTACCTGAAGACAAATAACAAGGTTAACTTTTTCCTATTATAATTCCTAAAACAGCGCGTGTATTTTGAAATTTTAACATCAATAACTTAATATTTGATTGTATAAAAAATTACTCCGTTATCTTTAGTATGATACTTTATTATCTTTAGTACAAATAGGTACTGACTATTTGTTCCCATACTTCTTACTTTAAGTGAGCATATTTGTATTCTTTACATTTAACATTATAAATAATTTCTCTATTACGCACATACTCTGATCGTTTTTCTTCCATTTTTTAAATGAACGCACAGACGAACTTTTGGCTAATTACTGATAATTAAATAAATAAATACACGTAACAGTCACATACATAGTCCTGACCCCACATTAAGATCAATTAAGTGTTGTGTCGTGGGTATCGGGAACTACGAGAGACTTTTCGGTCTCTCAAACATCCAGACCCGAGACCAATACTTACCGGGTCTCACAAACATTTGTTTCGGTGCGCGGCTCGAACCCGCGGCCTCTCGTTTCACAGGCGGCGTCTAACCAACTGCGCCACGGAGGCTGTCAATTACGTCCAGTCTAGTATTTACAAACAACTGGTCAAAGAACTGCGGTGTTTATTTCTGTTAAGTCAAGTTAGATTACCAGCAACACCTCATGTAAATAATTAGAAATGTCCAAATTGTATTCAAAATTTTTAAATTGTATGCAGATTGAATGAAAAAAATTATGCCTTGTATGTATTATAAATTCTAATTTAATTGTAAGTTTTAAGAAATGTTATATTAGTTTGGCTTAAAAAGCTGATAGCCATATTTACAAAACCTATTTTTGTGTAAACTCAAGTTTGTCCACAATCGCAAATCGCGGTGCACGGAGAAATTGTTATTTTTTCTCTCTTCAAATTTCATTACATTGGACATTATTATCATTACTACTATTGGACTACTAGTATAAATGTACATTGTATAAATTATGAAAGAATATTTTAATGAAAGCGGTGTAGATATTTTTTACTTTCATTTCTAGTTCCTAATTTCACCACTTGTCAATTTATGTTAGTTGCGCTGTATGTCTCAGACGTTTTTTGTTTTTGAAGGTCATGCCCTCGAATTTCGACCGACAGTGTGCACACAACAAAAGAATCTATTGTTCAGATCGCTGTAAGACGCGTTGCTCTAGTATTTATGGTCGCTTCTTTACTCTATGCGTAAGACAAAAACCTACAGTGTGTTTTCAGCATAAACGTATGGTCGCATCATGCGTCTCGCTTTAACATATGAGTTAAATTATTCTATCTCTTTCACATTGCCGATCTATGTTTTATACTAAATCTATCGGGTACACTAATTTTTTGAAGATAATGTTTCTAATGTTAAAAAACAACTAAACATAAGCAGATCAATTCAACCTTTCTAGTTTATGGGTCTATCGCAGATGCGACAATGTGGCAGCCCACCACGTAAAAATCACCTATTAATCACATTGCCCGATTATCATGTAGCCATATTCATAATGCCCGGGCAATGTGATAAATATGTGAGTTTAGGTTGTAATTAATCACTTAGCCCGATATGGCTCGGCAATACTTTTTTTATTTTTTTTTATTGCATTGAATGGCGAGACGAGCAAGCCGTTCGCCTGATGGTAAGCGATACGACCGCTCATGAACAGTAGCAATATTCCACTGCGCTCGCCATCCTGAGACATAAGATGTTAAGTTTCAATATGTCCAGTAGTTGCTCTGGCTACAATGTCCTTCAATCCGAAACACAACAGTGCATTTAAGCAGTGTTGTTTCACGGGAGAAATAGACATTGCGGTGGTACCTACCCAGATGGCCTCTCACATATGAGAGACCTACCACCAGTGTTATTCATACTGCCCGGGCATTATGAATACTGCCCTATTAATCACTTGGCCCATAACATATATACATAATACTCTCAACTCTCGTTAATAATCCTGAACCCACATAAGAACAGAGTCTTGTTTCATCCACGCTTATCAATCAGAAATTATGATACAAGAAATTTTCTGGTCTCCCAAATAGACCCGAATGTCGAAACATTAATCTGCAGATCCCTAGATTTATAATCTTAATATATATAATTCACGTGTCACGTTGTTTGTCCGCGATGGACTCCTAAACCACTCAACTGATTATAATGAAATTTTGTAGATATGTGTTATTTGTTCCAACTTAAAGGTGGGATAGTTTTTATCTCGATTGAATTGACGAAAGTATAAAAAAAAAGGAAAAAAACATTTTGCCATACAAAATGTTCATGGGTTTGTAACTGTCAAAGATTAATGTTCATAGCGTCGATACGGTAAACTCTTCCCTAAAATTAAATAACGTATTTAAATAAAGGTTTCGAATCGACAACACATAGCCACAATATTCGATTTATGGCGTATTTTAGATTTTAAAGATGTAAATTAATGACAGTAATGAAAAGTGGTTGACATTTAAATTGATTGTCAAATATTTATGCATACGTTCTATTGTAAACTAAAGAGTATATTATGATGCTACATAAATATAGGACAATTAAATAAATAATATTCACATGTATTAAGTTTTACTTCTTTTCAAGATAGAATTTCACTTGAAAATGAAAAATCTTTAATAAAATAACACATAAAAATAAAAAACTGAACTGAACTGAATAAAATAAAAATTTTATATAATTATGGAGAATATTGCAGGGATTCTCAAATTAGGCGTTGCCTGTGTCTTGAAAAACCAGTTAAATATAATTGTTTCTACGTAAATTGTGTGTGTGTGAGTGCATTTCTACGAAAATTAATATTTCATCTCTTTATTACTAACAAGAGTAATGGCGTAATATTTTTGGAAAAACAGCATAGTGGGGGTGAAATAAGGGATGGGATATTGCATGAATAATCAAAATCGATAAAGTGTTTAGAAAGTAGAGAGAAACTGGATATAATAGAGTGGGAGGTAGGGGAGAAGACTGGGATAGCTGACAGATTTAATAGGACGAAATGTAAATGCACGGTATAAGATGGGATGGTTAATTAAGAGAAAGGACGTGACGTATCGGGAAGTGAATGAACAGACGGGATGGGACGGAATTGAGCAGGACAGTAGGATAGCTAATTCATGTTTAGGTATACAAGAGCTTATACGAAAAATAACACGTATTTGGTGTGGAGTAAAATAAAAAAGTATCTGCACCCAGGCGAAGCCGGGCCGGGCCGCTAGTAGAATATAAAACTCGTAGATCACGTAACCATTTGTCTCGGTGCTGGGATCGAACCCGTAGCATCTCGTTTCATAACCTGTGTCTGTATCAAGGAGGCTCTTAATGAAGATGGATTTATTTGACTGACAGGCTATAACCAACTCAAAAGATAGGTGTATGCCCATCCTAGATTTAATGAAAGCCATATCTATACAGCTCAGAGGTAAATCAATCGACATACTAATATCAGCAAATGTGGGTAGGGTAGGTAGATTAACATTCTTGAGAATTAAACACAATTTAAACGAGGTTAAATATTTTATTTTGTAACAAAAACCATCATTATGATCACAGTAAAGCAACATTGTTTTATATGCTTGGTCTATTGGCGACGCGACGTTTGTCCCGCAGAATTCTGCTCCGTGATATGTGCCGTACACCACACCTCTTCGACAACACTCCATATAACTACCTTCTACTAATAATTAATCTACACTATATTAAAAGTCCTATTTTTATTCTAAGTGGAATTTGCTAATTGATCCGAGAATCCGCGCGACTTGAACATACTGGGGAGTTACTCTATGCTCCAAAACGAATTTCGAATGTTCGGATGTCGTACGTAAAACTGTACTTAGGAATGTGCCTAGGTACTCCACAAAATGGTCAAAGTTCCGAGTTTTTAACCGTTTAGTCATGAGGGACCCGTTGAACAAATTTTTGTTTAGCCACCCGGTTGATTCACTGGTTTGGTTGTTTGTTGATACAGTAACAAAATGTAAATAACTAAAGGTTATTTCTATGACTATAAATAAAACATACATAAAATTATTTTAAGGATGGCCTTAGGCGGACCACCGGTTAAGAACCACTGCCATCGAGAATAGTATTGATTTATAGAAATGGACAATTTATGACTTTCTTCGGACGTCACACGTCGAACGTTCGAACTTCGTTTCGGATCACAGATTAACTTCCCTGAGTTTTGTTGCTGTGAGCGTATATGTGCGTGGGAGGGTACAACCACTTTTAAATTGGAGCTATTGTTACTTAAAATAAATTAAACGCGTAGCACCATACATGCCAGTATCACATCAAAATGTATACTTCAGTCAAATGACTACTGGACAAAGGTCTTTCTAACACTGATACTTTGGAGTTCAAAGGGGGTATTGCACATTCCTAGATTTATTCATTTATCTGTATCAGCCCATATACGTCCCACTACAGGGCACGGGCCTCCTCTACAGTCGATAATACGATTGAGAATGGTTAGGCCATATAGTCCACCACGCTGGCCTAGTGCGTGTTGGCGGACTTTACATACCATTTAAATTCTTACAAATATAGTATACATCCTAACGATGTTTTCCTTCACCGTTACAGTAATATTATAGCCTAGAATTTGCTTTAGACCCTATCAGCCCTAAAATATCATATAAAATGCAGCATCAAAGAGTTTTTAATTAGAAACTGAATTTACTATTTAGTGGAGGTAGAAGCAGGATCTTTCGTGCATTTGCTAAGTGCGAGTCGGCGTGGCCACACTCGCGTTTGGGCCGTTAATTTCAATTACTTAATCTATAATCTACTGCTCGACTTAAAAATAAAAATCTTTGTATTATGCCTATTCAATTACCGCTGTTTTAGCGGTGTTGGTAACATTGAGGCCTTTGAGCGTCAGAACTAATGAGGGATTTAAAACACGTCAAAGTCACTTGTAGCAAATATCCCCAGTTCTCAGGCGCTCTGTGGTCCTTCAAATCTACATAAAAAATAAAATAAAATTGTCTTTTCCTAGTAAAAATATTCCATTTCACGAAGTCAGTTTGTCAATTACATTTATAGACCATGTACATGCATATTTGTGTGTTCGTCATGTCAATATATTTCAAATCATACAATGCATTACACTTCACACACAAATATGCATATCACTTGTTAATTCTAAACTTAAAAACATGTAACTTCTGTTGGCGTGTGGCGAATTTTGGAACTACAAATATACTTTTAAACTTAAAAAAAATATAATTATTAAACGCATTGTTTTAGATATGTTATAAAAGCATTTCTACCCGTAATATATAGTCTTAACATGTCCAATAAAATAAAATGTGAAGAGAAACTGTTCCTAATATTTTGTCAACAGCATGACAACGTATTTGGACGCCAAAAGATCGTAGACGACATATATCACCGGACTTCATGAGATGGAATAATGATAACAGTCCAGCGTAGATTATGAGAGGATATAATATTGTTTAGCATACGATGGACGGTGAGTGTGTTTGAGGGTGCAGCCTTAGACTATCTATAATATAGAGGAAGAGTGTCAAAAACGTAGATATAAATGTTGGTGCCGGACCAACTTTTTCTGTTCTTCTATTGGTGGATATTTGACAGGTGAACAAATTCAAAATTAATACTTTAGCCCTATTTAATTCAACTCAAACTCGTTTTAAAATGAATAATTTAAAAAAAAATCGGTTATCAAAGAAATTCATAGCAATTTATTGCTAAATAATTCATTCAATTTTCACTAATATATGTAGGATCACTACCAACATTACGAACAAGAAAATATCTACGTTTTTCAAAACGCGAATGTATGACGGCGCTCCCTCTATATTCGAAATAGTCTAAAGGTGAAATCAAAATATAGTATTCCGTCTTACGCATAAAGAAAAGAAGCGGCCATAAATACTAGACAAACGAGTCTTAGACCGATCTAAACAATGGATTATTTTGTTGTGTGCACATTATTACTCAACCCTTATGTCGTGACCTTGTACGTTCCATTGTCCTGATTGGCCAGTTAGCCGCATCTAGTATTTATGGCCGCTTCTTTACTCTATGCGTAAGACGGAATACTATAGTTGGTTTCACCTTAAGGGTGCAGCCTACACTGTGTAGAGTTGTAAGTCGACCCCCCAGCCGGTGGCGGCCACCCAGGCCGGGAATGAGCGGAGCAAACGCTCATGTTCAGGGTGCAGGCGCTTGTCACCAAACATACTGTGCCCGGCTACTGACACATCCGCCCAGGTACTGCCAGGTGGCGCCTCTGTATCACGCTGAAAACAAAATTTATTATTACAACACATACGCTCACAAATGACCACTTGAGCCATACATTTTTTTTATTGCAAGGAATGGCTATAGCGCTCCCTCTATATTATATATTAGCGGTAGGGCCCGGCTTCGCCCGTATGCAGATATTTTTTGAGTCCCGTCCACATTAACAACATATTATTTCGGGTATCTAGTATCTACTAACTATATTTCCCGCCCGCCGTCGCCTATATTTCCCGTCCCGTTATATCCCGCTCTGTCCCGTCTCATTCAGTCTATTGAGGAAAAGCATTCAATCCTGTCCTCTTCTATTCGGTGCCAACTATTCGAATTTGAAGAGTAGAAAATATGGAAATTTGGTTTCGAGACTCAACCTACGGGAATACTAAATTTTTCGAGATAAAAAGTAGCCTATGTATTAATCCGCGATGTCAGCTATCACTATATCTAATTTCATCAAAATCTGTTTATCCGTTTTTTGCGTGGAAGAGTAACATACATACATCTATATAGTAAGGATACTCTAAGGAACAGCGCAGACAGAGAGGAATAATCCCCGCGCGGTCTCGGGCATTTTCTTTATGGATCGCGTATGCTCGAGCTTGCGCGCGACATCACTCAAACTCGAACTCAGTGACAACGTACGACGCGGGCGCCGACTCGACGCCGCGCGAGGATTCTCGTGTATCTTCGAGGACGCGCGAGCATTTATTATCAGGTTCAAGCATTTATGCACTTTATTAAAATAATTTTAAAGTTTATTTTCAAGTGCGTTAATAAAATCCTTTGCGATGCGCTCCGTTCTGCCTGCGCTGACCCAACGGTGTACAGTAGACAGTAGTACTAAATCACCTCTATCCTCAAATCAAGCGTCCACGGCTTCGGTTCCCGCGCGTGGTGCAGCGCGAAGAAGTACGTGCGGCGCGGCCCCCACGCCGGCCCCGCCAGCGGCCGCGCCACCGCGCTGCTCCACGACACGCGCGCGCCGCCCGCCGGCGACACTATTATCACTATGTGGTTCGGACCTGTGAATGCAAACATTTGTTTTATTTTTTTATTTATTTTTTATTGCAGTGAATGGCGTGACGAGTATGCTGTTCGCCTGATGGTAAGCGATGCAACGGCTCATGAACAGTAGAAAAACCAAACAACACCTTGAATTACAAAAGAATGCTTGGCATTCCACTGCGCTCGCCATCCTAAGACATAAGATGTAATACGATTTTATTATCTGAAGCTAAGCGTATGTTAGTATGTAATGGAATCTTTGAAGTTGATTTTCGAACACTTTTAAAATATTGGATTGACGACGAAATTTTTCATACTTATCCAGGACCTATGACATTTTTTTTTTATTAAATGTGATTAATTTCCACGCCGCTGTCTTCCTCTGAAAATACAGCCGTAAATAGATGTTTTTAGTGCAAGTGCTTACAACTGTTACTTATCCTTCAGCACCCCACGCTTTGTATCAATAAAATGTATGTATTTTACTCCATTTTCTAATTTTAAACTTTTTATCATTTATTTTATACTTTTTAGTTGGATCGTTTATAAAAGTGTGTCGTTTAGTTTTTTTTTAACTATAATTTAATTTCAATTAAAACGGCATTCACCAATAATTAAATTCTTAAACCTAATTGGACGTAGTTATGCAAAATGGATCCAACCCACAAAAACTACTTTTTAGTTACTGTCATAAATGGCATCTACACAACAAACTTTGTATATGCAAAAAACATCCAAGCTGCAAAGTATCTTTTTTCTAATAAAAAACACAAACGTTAATGATACCAACAGAATATTGTGCATTATTGCAGAGTTAAAATAGAACCATGTGTCATGGTGACCTAGATAATTGTTTAAAAGAATAGAAAAAACGATCCAAACTACATTGCGTAAACTTCAAATAAAAAGATCCATAATGGTTTCTTAGATTTACGCAAATGTTACACATTGAAATAGAACTATTGTTTACGGATTTCATCGCGGATTTAGTTTAATTTTTACATTTTTTGAGTTCCCGACGTTTCGAGTCCGCCCCGTGACCACGAAAGCTGTAAAGTAATCGAAACGTCGGCAAATCAAAAAATGTAAAAATTTAACCAAATCCGCGATAAAATCCGTAAATAATAGTTTTATTTCAAAAAGATCCATCCCACATTTTTAATATTGTAAAAAAGATCCAAAGACAATTTTACTAAAAAAATGTATATTAAATAACATAAAACTTATTAAAACAATACTATATAGGAAGCAAATAACAATACCCAATATTTAAGATGCATTCGAAAATAAACTACAGTCTTGTTATTTTGCTATAACAATTTTACTAAAACACCTGTTTACTCAAAAGTAAGTTTTTGTGGCTGGATCCATTTTGCATAACTACCTCCAATTATATCTGACATATATACAATTATATACAAAATGTCGATGACATAAGTGCTTTCCTTTGGACCACATACAGGGTATCGCATCAGCAGCCCGTACACCAAATATTATTAATTTATCATCACTCGTTTAGACACAGGATAGGTTTTTAGTTTTTCATATTTAGCCACCTGCTGTAGCAAATTGGCTAGGTCATCGACACAAAGTCAAGCGCAAAAGAATACAAGGTTTTATTATTAGTTGCATAGATATAAAATCAGTAATTGAATTCAGATCCCATATTCATGATATTAAAACTCATAATAGCTCAGCGACGCGACGCGACGTTGTCAGTTCGAAATCTGGGATTACACGTGACTCCTGGGCAGTGTTGCAAGGTGCGCCTTAATTAAACTAAAACTATTTGTTACATTTACTGTCAAGTAACAAAACATAGTATTCAGTAAGTATAAAACGTACTGCAATATGATTAATAAGATAAATAATAAACCTTTTTCTGTAACTTACAAACACAAAAACAAAATTAGCACTATAAAATAATTTTATAGGGTTTTTATTTCATCGAGACATCCTTAAATTTTCAACCTAACCATAAACTCGATCTTAATGTCGTGTCATGACTATGTATTTAACTGTTGCGAGTATTTAATATTTATTTATTATATCTCCAGTACTTTATGAACAAATAGAATAGTGACACATACAGCGATTAACAGTCTTTTTTTATAGAATACTTGTAATTTTTAATAATGTATGTGTATTATCGCTTACTGTAAATATCCCTGTAATGAACAGTATAATAATCCACTGTGGTTTACATCCATCTACTATTTTTTACGAAACTTTTCCCGTATTTTTTAAAATCTAACCTAGCAACCCTGCGGGGGTCAGGGGCGGGGGCGAGGGCGACTCGGGAGTCGGGCCCCACCCCACTCGTCGCGTCGCCTAGTCAGTGCGCCGTGCTTGTTCTCTGCGAATGCGCGTGCGTTGCTCACAACACATTACGAATTACGATAGCATTTTATTCATGTTCATGATGTCGCGATTTAGAGCTGTGGAATACACCGATATGGTTTGTTTGAAGGTGTGTTTAGTGGCAGTAATACTTTACGCGATGTGCTATTTTGATCCCCCGACAAAGCAATTTTGACCTACTTTATTTGTGTAAAAGGGGACTTTATTGAGAATTTTTTATTACATGTGATGCCTAAAAACTACAAAGGAATCACCGCGCCAAATCAAATGATACCATTCGTTACGTGGTGACGAAAAATGCGGCGTTGCCGCTCTTATGTCTGGGTCAACATAGGGCAGTAGGTAAACATATAAGGCATGTTGTATTTTAACTAAATTATTTTATTATTTACTTTCTTTGAAAATATCATTTTTTTAATTTTATTTCGATATAAAATCTAATCATTTTAATTTGTTTTAATTTACGTTATTTAATGATGTTACAATTTAAAGCATTTATAACACCGACACTTTGTATAATGATCAGGTAGCTGTGAAAATCTTTGGGCAAGGTGTATGAGCTTTGACCAGTGGCGTAATTTGCTGGCGCACCTCTGTCATTTAATGAAATCAGTCAAACTACGAGACACGTGGAGAAGCATCGCGAGAACGGCTGCTCAGAAATCGGCCTAGCCACAACCACGACCATACTGTCAAGAATGCTCGTCTACGACGAAAAATTGCTGGCTGGAAGATATCAATTCTAATGTTTTAAAATATTTATCTTCATGCGGGAATCGAACCCGAGGCCACTCGTTTCACAGCCAGCGTCTGTACAACTGCTTCACGGAGCCTGTCAAGCATAGTCACAATAGGCAAATATAGATCCAAGTAATATCCCCCATAAAATAAACAACGTCGTACCAGTAACATTGATCCGTAACATCCGCGTCATTTCCGACACCGTCGTAAGGTTGGGATCCAAGTAATTTCCACTATGAAATAAACAACGTCATACCAGTAACATTGATCCGCAGCATCCGCGTCATTTCCGATACCGTGGTGAGGTTTAAGTGTGCGTGTTCGATCGTCCGAAGATTCGAACTTCTTTTCGGATTTTCAGAGCCCCAGGGACCCAAGTAATTTCGACTATGACATAAACAACGTCATACCAGTAACATTGATCCGTAACATCCGCGTCATTTCCGACACCGTCGTGAGTTTGGGATCCAAGTAATATCCCCCATGAAACAAACAACGTCATGCCAGTAACATTATTCCGCAGAATCCGCGTCATTTCCGACACCGTCGTAAGGTCCAAGTAATTTCCACCATGAAATAAACAACGTGATACCAGTAACATTGATCCGTTACATCCGCGTCATTTCCGCCACCGTCGTGAGTTTGGGATCCAAGTAATATCCTCCATGAAACAAACAACGTCATACCAGTAACATTGATCCGCAGTATCCGCGTCATTTCCGACACCGTCGTAAGGTTGGGATCCAAGTAATTTCCACTATGAAATAAACAACGTCATACCAGTAACATTGATCCGCAGCATCCGCGTCATTTCCGATACCGTGGTGAGGTTTAAGTGTGCGTGTTCGATCGTCCGAAGATTCGAACTTCTTTTCGGATTTTCAGAGCCCCAGGGACCCAAGTAATTTCGACTATGACATAAACAACGTCATACCAGTAACATTGATCCGTAACATCCGCGTCATTTCCGACACCGTCGTGAGTTTGGGATCCAAGTAATATCCCCCATGAAACAAACAACGTCATGCCAGTAACATTATTCCGCAGAATCCGCGTCATTTCCGACACCGTCGTAAGGTCCAAGTAATTTCCACCATGAAATAAACAACGTGATACCAGTAACATTGATCCGTTACATCCGCGTCATTTCCGCCACCGTCGTGAGTTTGGGATCCAAGTAATATCCTCCATGAAACAAACAACGTCATACCAGTAACATTGATCCGCAGTATCCGCGTCATTTCCGACACCGTCGTAAGATCCAAGTAATTTCCACTATGAAATAAACAACGTGATACCAGTAACATTGATCCGTTACATCCGCGTCATTTCCGACACCGTCGTAAGGTTGGGATCCAAGTAATTTTCACCATGAAATAAACGTCATATCAGTAACATTGATCCGTAGCAACCGTGTCGTTTCCGACACCGTCGTAAGGTTGGGATCCAAGTAATTTCCACTATGAAACAAACAACGTCATACCAGTAACATTGATCCGCAGTATCCGCGTCATTTCCGACACCGTCGTAAGGTTGGGATCCAAGTAATTTCCACCATGAAATAAACAACGTCATACCAGTAACATTGATCCGCAGTATCCGCGTCATTTCCGACACCGTCGTAATGTTGGGATCCATGTAATTTCCACCATGAAATAAACAACGTCATACCAGTAACATTGATCCGTTACATCTGCGTCATTTCCGACACCGTCGTAAGGTTGGGATCCAAGTAATTTCCACCATGAAATAGACGTCATACCAGTAACATTGATCTGTAGCAACCGTGTCATTTCCGACACCTTCGTAAGGTTGGGATCCCAGTAATTTCCACTATGAAACAAACAACGCGTACCAGTAACATTGATCCGCAGTATCCGCGTCATTTCCGACACCGTCGTAAGGTTGGGATCCAAGTAATTTCCACTATGAAATAAACAACGTCATACCAGTAACACTGATCCGCAGTATCCGCGTCATTTCCGACACCGTCGTAAGATTGGGATCCAAGTAATTTCCACCATGAAATAAACGTCATACCAGTAACATTGATCTGTAGCAACCATGTCATTTCCGACACCGTCGTAAGGTTGGGATCCAAGTAATGTCCACTATGAAACAAACAACGTCGTACCAGTAACATTGATCCGCGGATATTCCGACACCGTCGTAAGGTTGGGATCCAAGTAATTTCCACCATGAAATAAACGTCATACCAGTAACATTGATCCGTAACATCCGCGACATTTCCGACACCGTCGTAAGGTTGGGATCCAAGTAATTTCTACTATGAAACAAACAACGTCGTACCAGTAACATTGATCCGCAGTATCCGCGTCATTTCCGACACCGTCGTAAGGTTGGGATCCAAGTAATTTCCACCATGAAATAAACGTCATACCAGTAACATTGATCCGTAACATCCGCGACATTTCCGACACCGTCGTAAGGTTGGGATCCAAGTAATTTCCGCCATGAAATAAACGTCATACCAGTAACATTGATATGTAGCAACCGTGTCATTTCCGACACCGTCGTAAGGTTGGGATCCAAGTAATTTCCACCATGAAATAAACAACGTCATACCAGTAACATTGATCCGCAGTATCCCCGTCATTTCCGACGTTGTGGTGAGATTTAACTGCGCGTGCACGTGCGCGAGCGGCGGCGCGGGCGCGGGCGCGGCGTGCGAGGTGCCGATGAGTCCCAGCACGGGCAGGTAGTACGGCGCGCCGCAGTACACCCAGCGGGCGCAATCCTCTGATGATACACTCTGTGCCGCACGCATCTCTGGAACTGGGGATAAACAACGTAACTACTTGAACGGGCCAAATGTTATTTTTGTAAAATATACCCTATTTCAAGTAAATAAGGCTGACATTAAATTTACATTGACAAACCTCTAAAGAGGCCGGGACGGTAGAGTAAATAAACAAGTGAGAATTTTGGAATGACGTCATAGTGATTGAGATGGAAATGACGTATCACGCAGAATACAAATAAATATAATTTTGTAATTGATTGTGTATTTTTAGTTTATTCATCTACTGATATGTTCGACTCTACATCATTATTCTTCTTCTTTAATATAAAGATGTAATGTTGACACAGCACAATTAATGGCTAGTCGTGGAGAATAAACAGCTCAGATGACGCTATTCATGGAGAAGATACTGCACGGGTGACCCAGCTTTTATGGTGAAGACACAGCTTGGATGACAGAGCCCTTGAAGAAAACACAGCTAGGGTGATACAGCCCATGAAGAAAACACAGATTGTATTTTAAGTCAATACATTAAGTGTCTACATAATCACTGTGAAATTTTGATGGGTATAACACATTGACTGTGTAATAATCACCATTTGTAGAACACCGCATCTATAATTAATTTTTCATACACCTTCGTTTCCATCTAACCAACATCACCGTTGCAAAATGAACTCTACATCGTTACATCAAGGTATATTTTTGCATCACACTAATAACTATCCAACTGACCATAGTCTTTCAGCGCGTGCGGCGTGTTGACGTCCAGGTCTGGCACCCAGTACATATAGGACTCGTGGGGGGCGGCGCCGGGTGTGTGTATAGTGCGGCGCGTGTGGAACACCATGAGGCGCTGCGGCCGCGTGGCGCTGTACGCGGAGTGCGCGGGTGACAGTGCGCATAGCAACGCCGTCGCCACGCCCACTAGCGCGCCGCACCAGATCTACAAAACAGAAATAAATTTGATTTATTAGTCACACCTAACCCCCTTTTGCATCCACTAATTATCGACAAAATTCATTCATGATAAGAGGTAGTTCTGCACTAAATGAAGCCTTAAGCGAATCAAATTATGATTTATTTAATACCAAACTTGGTAAATTGAAAAGCTGTTTAAGTAATTTTTATTTTCTTTAACGTTAGTATTATTTTTTTGTTTTGTTTTTTCTCTTCCTTTTTGTTAATATTTGTTATCTATGTACATGTACCCAACTTATGTTACTTGATAAGACTACCACGATATTAATTCAAAATTTAGATTATAATATGTGAAAACTTGTAATTGGCCTTCTATTTTAAGCTTTAGATTTTATTGTTATTAGCCGTAAGTTTTCCTAAAAGTATAAAATAAAATAAATTAAATAAACCCGCACATACTCACACTACATACTTTAACACAAAAAAAACGAAAACACTAAGGAAGGAGTCTGCGTGTCACATCGATGTGACACTGAGGTGACCACTCAGCTTAATGTCGCACTGCGGCGTGAGCTACAGCGTAACGCTGGTTTTCAGTGACATGTGAACGCCGACCAACATACTAACACTATAAATATTTAAGACAATCATGAGCTTAATGAAAAAGAAAACACTAATCGACGAAACATCACATAATGTATACAGGGTATATGAAGACTGCTAGCGAAAACGAAGCCGGGTGGTAGTTTTATTGACTACAAACACAATGCATTAAAAAATGTCGCAAAGCAACGCGACGATTTTTTGTTGGATTTTTTTGAATATCACCTTGTTTTGGTGGTATGCGTACCATAGCGCCTTTAAAAATAAAAGAGTGTACACCATTCTTTTAGAATTTTTTTTTATTAATTTACCAAAATTACAAAAAAGTCGTCGCATTTTTTTGGTTGTTTTGAAGTGAATGGTGGCCTGTTCGTAATCGGACTAGACGCGACTGCCAACATGTTCACGGTGGTTGCGGGTTCGGATCCCTGGGCACACCTCTGACTTTTCGGAGTGTGTGTATTAATAGTCAATCACTAGGCACTAAAACGATGAAGGAAAACATCGTGAGGAAACCTGCATACTATAGTGATTTATTAAATGTTCTATTGTATGTAAGTCCGCCAACCCGCACTAGGCCAGCGAGGCCAGCGTGGTGGACTATATGGGCTAATCACTCTCAATCGTGCTCTCGATTGTAGAGGAGGCCCGTGCCCTGCAGTGGGACGTATATGGGCTGATACAGATAGATTTTTTTTTTGGTAAATTTAGTTTATTATAGTTTCGTTCTGTCTGTGGTCACTAAAACTACCACCCGGTTTCGTTTTCGGTCGCAGTCTTGATATACCCTGTATATATTTTTTTACGAGTCTAGTTCGCTTTAGAATGGATTAAAAATAAGTTTTACCAGTTTCCATGGGTTCTTAGTGGCGATAACGAGCGGTAACATCCAACTGCACGCGCCCATCACCAACATAGATACTAGAACGGCCATTATTACCTGCGCATAATATAAAGTGTTTTTTATTTTATTATTATACTTCATATACATTGTATACAAGGCGGACTTAATGCCAGAGACATTATCTACCAGTCTGCCTTTGGGTAATGCAGAGATGAGGTGAAGTGGGCGTATAAATATTTATTAAAAAAAAAACTAGAAAAAGAAACATAAATAATGAATATGTAAGTACGTACAAAAATAGGGACAATACATGCTATAATATTGCGGATATATATAGCTATGTGTATGAATAATTATAATATAAACATATATCTTAAAAATAAGTATTAAAGGTGTTTTAAAGATCCTTCTCCTTTTTTTAAAGTCGGTTAAAAATCCAATATCACTTTGCCCAACCCGGGACTTGAACCTCAGCTTTGTAACCGTACCCTAGTACGCCACCGAGGCAGTCAAAATTAATCTACTATGTTGTAAAAGACTCACATCGGCTGGTGGCGCGGCGCCCGCGCGTCCCGCCAGCGGCACGAGCGTGTGCAGCGAGCCCAGCGCCAGGTACCACGTCTGCAGCGCCGGCACCGCCCAGCCCGCGCACCACCACGCCGCGCGCCACTTGTCGCCGCCACCTGCATGTACAGTAGGATGATCCGTTGATAGTTGATACTAATAGAGTTATACTGAAATAGACCAGCATTAAATTGACTTCGAGGGAATTATACAACATTTTTTTTTTTTATATTGCAATGAATGGCGAGACGAGCAAGCCGTTCGCCTGATGGTAAGCGATACGACCGCTCATAAACACTAGGAACGTTCCACTGCGCTCGCCATCCTGAGACATAAGATGTTAGGTCTCAATATGTCCAGTAGTTACTCTGGCTACAATGTCCTTCAATCCGAAACACAACAGTGCATTTACGCAGTGTTGTTTCACGGGAGAAATAGACATTGCGGTGGTACCTACCCAGATGGCCCTCACATGTGAGAGACCTACCACCAGAAAACATTTGAAATTTTTTAAATCCTATTTTGCAGGTCTGTGTTGGATTATCATTCATTATTTCATTTTTTCCTTTATTGTTAATTCGGATTAATAAAGAACTTCAGATCTACAATACATTTTTTGGGCCAGTACAATCAAGTTCAAGCATGTAAAAAGAGTAGTAAAAGGTAGCAAAACCAAACAGCACCTTGAATTACAAAGCAATGTTTGGCTTTTCGCCGCACTCGCTATCTTGAGATATAAGATTAAGTTAAGTAAGTCTCAATATGTCCAGTAGTTACTCTGGCTACAATATCCTCCAAACCGAAACACAGCAGTGAATTTATACTGCTGTTTGACAGGTGAAAAAACACATTATGGTGGTACCTACCCAGGCGGCCTCTCACATATGAGAGACCTACCACCAATAAAACTGACTTTATATAGCATAGCAGTATATGTGGACTATATGACTATATGGCTATAACCACTCTCAATCGTATTTTCGATTGTAGAGGAGGCCCATGCCTTGCAGCGATACGTATATGGACTGGTACAGACAGATACGCTATAAAAATTGTAGAGGGTATAGGTGCCCTGCAGTGCGACGTAGTATATGAGCTTATACAGGGTGTTACAACAGTGTGTGGTTACTGAAAAGATAAAAAAATGTAGAGCGTGCCCGTGCCCTACATTACATGAGCTCGTACAGAGTGTTACAATAGCGTGTAAATACCAAAAGGTCGTATATCAGCTAGCGAGGGCATCAGCGCCCACAGCAGCGGCAGGAAGCCGGAGCGCAGTCCGCGCGCCACGCACGCCAGCAGCGCCGCCGCCGCCAGCGCCGCGCCCGCGTCGTGCAGCGCGCGCGCGCCCCCACCAGCCGCGCGCGCCCACGCCGCCCACCGCGCCCGCGCGCGCCCACACACACAGCGCCGCCGCCCACGACGCCGACAACGCTGCAACGGTAAATAGGGAATACGCATGACACTCCTGAACAAGTAAAGAAATTTTTTTGTAATCATTATTGATATAGAAATATTATAAATATGTACTTAACGAATGACATTTCAAATGTTCACGCCAAAATGGCATTTAAATGTTTCGAAAACAAATAATATAACACCCAACAGTCGCTCACATAATATACAGGGTATATCAAGACTGCTACCGAAAACGAAGCCGGGTGGTAGTATAAGCGACTTCAGACACAATGCAACAGAAAAAGTTGCAAAAAAAAAGCGACCAATTTTTTTTTTATTTTTTTCCTATGACCATATTTGGGTGGTAAATACATTTTTTTCCTAAAATAATAGTGTATACCCTTTTATTTATAAATAATCTAAGGTATAAGAGTGTTTAAATCATTATTTTAGTAAAACCTATGGATTTACCACCCAAAAATGACGATATTTAAAAAATCATAAAAAATAATTGTCGCGTTTCTATGCGAAATTTTTAGTTGCATAGTGTTTGTAGTCACTAAATCTATCACCCGGCTTCGTTTTCGGTAGCGGTCTTGAGATACCCGGTATATATATTTGTGGGCCGCACAAAAATTTCTCTCGGTGCGGGGGTCGAACCCGCGACCTCTCGTTACAAGGGCTGGCGTCTAACCAACTGCGCCACGGAGGCTGTCAAATGAGAGCAGTTTTTTTTGTACTCTTTTGGTTCACATTTTCAAAGAGTTATATTCTTTCCTTGCAATCTAATCATCATCATCATATCAGCCACAGGAAGTACACTGCTGAACATAGGCCTCCCCCAAGGATCTCCACAATGACCTGTTGGAAGCGGCCTGCATCCAGCGACTTCCTGCGACCTTAGTCAGATCGTCCGTCCACCTTGTAGACGGGCGTCCGACATTTCGCTTGCCTGTACGTTGCAATCTAATATCATACAGAAAAGATAAAAAAAAAAACTACATGCATATTCCCTATTCTATAAATACTACTTAGTAAGTGATAGACCGTGATTGTTCGTCTTCAAATTCTGATACAAGTGCGTCCACCTCAATCGAATAAAAACAAGATGTCAAACAAAATCAACATGATTTGTTTTCCTTTCGGTGAAAGTGCCCGAGAACCTAAAGCTATCTATTTGTAACCATTTGATCACCAACCAACACGCAGTAAAATGGCAGAACACATCATAGTGATATACATATCGTGCCTCAGATTTAGCATAGAAATGTCCGGTTTTAAGTATCTATAATCAAACAATGTCACACTTCATCAACCTCCCTCCTCCACATTAAGAGCGTATACACCTTGCGCGCAAAGTCAAACTATAGGTATTTCTTCGTTAATTTCACGCACACATAAGCGACCAAAGCTGTGTGCGTAGAGCTGCCGCGTCGGCTCGCTATACAATCGGCTCAAACAACTTTGATCCGTGCGCTTCAAATATTCAATTGAAATGTAACTGTAATATAATATCATAAAAATATTTTATTTGCATTATAAGTAGACAAATATTACTGCGCAAGCAAAGAATAATACAAATTTAGATACTAATCATATTTTCGTTATTATTACATTGTTAAGTTGCATTCAAATCACTGTTCAATCAGTAGACACTACGGACGTTTTATTAATCATTTCGTGTTCGAACACATAAATAGTGTTAGGGGCCTTACAACCCCTTACAATTACGAAATATATTTAATGTTATATTACAATACATAACATAATTTAGCCTCGGAATTACATCCCGTTATATTACCTGAAACATAATTTATACTCACTACAAAATCATTGTAGGTAATAAAAATAATTTAATATTTTACTACCAAAGTACTAAGATGTGGTAATCGCAGTCCGCGCCTGGCTATTTTTACTACGTACGGCAAAAATCGACTGCAGCTAGGCCGGAGCGACGAGCGATACGTCCTCCCTCTAGAAGGCCTTGCGGCGGTCTGATTTGATCCACGTCGGACAGCGTGTTTTATAGTGGTTTTTAAAATATTTGTAGAAAACATGAAAACTAATTTTGTTAAAATATAAAAATGGTAATTTATTGATAAGATGTTCTTCTATTATAATATGCAATTGCTATAAAACATTATGTACGATAAGTTGGTGAAAAAAATATGTTCTTGACGAGAGTTTCTGAATAATTTTGCATTGTTTAAATTTTTATTTTTCAGGAACTAAACACAAAAATATTATTTTTCTCAGCAAAATCCCTCCATAAGGGTCTTGTTAGTCTGATAATATTTTTATTTTCATCTTATATTTAGTGGTTTCGGATATCTTAAGCTTCTAAATTGCCATTTAAAGCCTAAATAACGAAACTTGTGTTCAGTAATCCTTCTAGTACTCACAAATTATCCATCAATCTATAATGTTTTCTACCAAAATCCCTAGATGACAACCTTTTCTAAAATTAGTAATAATTATTTTTCCTTTAAATTCTTAAGATAATTGCTCTTAAGAGCGTTTATACCCTGCACGCGCTTTTTGGCTTAAAAAAATGAGTTAATAGCGACCAATAAACAATTTAAAGGAAAAATAATTATTACTGATTTTAGAAAAGGTTGTCATCTAGGGATTTTGGTGGAAACATTATAGATTGATGGATAATTTGTGAGTACTATACGGATTCCTGAACACAAGTTTCGTTATTTAGGCTTTAAATGGCAATTTAGAAGCTTAACATATCCGAAACCACTAAATATAAGACGAAAATAAAAATATCATCAGACTAATAAGACCCTTATGGAGGGATTTTGCTGAGAAAAATAATCTTTTTGTGTTTAGTTCCTGAAAAATAAAAATTTAAACAATGCGAAATTATTCAGAAACTCTCGTCAAGAACATATTTTTTTTCACCAACTTATCGTACATAATTTGTTATAGCAATTGCATATTACAATAGAAGAACATCTTATCAATAAATTACCATTTTTATATTTCAACAAAATTAGTTTTCATGTTTTCTACAAATATTTTAAAAGCCACTATAAAACACGCTGTCCGACGTGGATCAAATCAGACCGCCGCAAGGCCTTCTAGAGGGAGGACGTATCGCTCGTCGCTCCGGCCTGGCTGCACTCGATTATGACGCGCGTAGTAAAAATAGCCACGCGCGGAATGCGATTACCACATCTTAGTACTTTGGTAGTAAAATATTTAATTATTTTTATTACCTACAATGATTTTGTAGTGAGTATAAATTATGTTTCAGGTAATATAATGGGATGTAATTCCGAGGCTAAATTATGTTATGTATTGTAATATAAATTAAATATATTTCGTAATTGTAAGGGGTTGTAAGGCCCCTAACACTATTTATGAGTTCGAACACGAAATGATTAATAAAACGTCCGTAGTGTATACTGATTGAACACTGATTTGAATGCAACTTAACAATGTAATAATAATGAAAATATGATTAGTATCCAAAATTTGTATTATTCTTTGCTTGCACAGTAATATTTGTCTACTTATAATGCAAATAAAATATTTTTATGATATTATATTACAGTTACATTTCAATTGAATATTTGAAGCGCACGGATCAAAGTTGTTTGAGCCGATTGTATAGCGAGCCGACGCGGCAGCTCTACGCACACAGCTTTGGTCGCTTATGTGTGCATGAAATTAACGAAGAAATACCTATAGTTGATTTTGCGCGCAAGGTGTATACGCTCTTAACATATCACATCATTACAAACAGCCCCATACAGTTCAATATATATATTTAACAAACCCACCCGGCACAGCATACAGCGGTCCGAGCATCATCGGGTTCGCGTAGAAGCGCAGCCTGGCGCCGGCCGCGTGCAGCACTAGCGCCAGCAGCGCCGCCGCGCCCGCGCCCGCCGCCGCGCTCGCCGCCAGCGCGCCCGCCGCCGCGCACACCGCGCGCCACCACGCGCCGCGGGGGGACGAACACTGCGCACGCACACGCACACGCACATGCATATACTCAATGCGGACTACAAACGCCTTGTACCTTGTATACAGAGACCTTGAGAACGAATCTGGGTAGTAGTTTTAATGACTTCAGACACAATGTAACTAAATTTTGTGCAAAAACTAAGGATTTACCACCCAAACCCGACGATATTTAAAAAATAATAAAAAAAATAGTCGCGTTTCTTAGCGAAATTTTTAGTTGCATTGTATTTGTAGTGACTAAAACTAACACCCGGCTTCGTTTTCGGAAGCACTCTTGATATACCCGGTATAAAGCTGAAACTAAACTATCGTACGCACGTCTTACGCATAGAGTAAACAAGTGGTCATAGATACTAGATGCGGCTCACTGACCAATCAGGACAATGAAACACACAAGGTCACGACTTCAACGGCGAATCCAGAGGGGAGGTCATGGGGGTTATGACCTCCCCTTCCCTGGCTGACTCCAGATAGATTGCCAGAATTTATTTATTATCTAGCCGATAAAATTTATAAGTACAGATAAATTCTTTGTATATCGATAAATAAAGTAAAAAGTATCAGTGTGTGTATGTGTTCACAAATCACGGCTGAAATAGTATCCAGTATGTGGCTGACAACAACTATATGACTTAAGCGTATGACTGATCATCATCATCATCATATCAGCCACAGGAAGTACACTGCTGAACATAGGCCTCCCCCAAGGATCTCCACATCGACCTGTTGGAAGCAGCCTGCATCCAGCGACTTCCTGCAAACTTAGCCAGGCCGTCCGTCCACCTTATAGGCGGGCGTCCGACATTTCGCTTGCCTGTACATGGCCTCCACTCTAAAACCTTCCGGCCCCAACGGCCATCGGTTCTGCGAGCTATGTGCCCGCCCCACTGCCATTTCAACTTGCTAATCCTAGTATGCAGTTTCCTTTTAAATGATTAACTAAAGTGCGAAGTTTGACAACTCTAACGGTTTCGATTTTCCATACAACAGTTTTTAACCCTTTTCGAACACTTAGGAGTTGAATTTCTAAAAATCCTTTCTTAGTGCTACCCTCCATCACAATAGGAATATTTGTGCAAAATGTCACGTTCCTAGCTGCAGTAGGGGCCCTACTATATAAATCCGAAGTTCGAATCTTCGTGACGTTTTTCGTTTCGAAACCTACTCTGTAACACGAAATTCGAAACTTCGGATCGAAGAATGAATGATTCGAATATATCGGCAATCCGAACATTTACATTTTTATTTACTATATTCATCCGAAACGAAGTTCGAAACTTCGGACGAACGAAGTTTGTGACGATACGTATGTACCTACTCTGCAAATGTTCGTATTGCCGATATATTGGAATAATTCATTCTTCGATCCGAAGATTCGAACTTCGTGTTACAGAGTAGGTTTCGAAACGAAAAACGTCACGAAGTTTCGAACTTCGTTTCGGATTTATGTAGTAGGGCCCTAGATTCGGCTGTGCGTTGATACGTCACTCCTCTTTTATATACAGGGTATATCAAGACTGCTACCGAAAACGAAGCCGGGTGGTAGTTTAAACGACTTCAGACACAATGCAACAGAAAAAGTTGCAAAAAAAAGCGACAATTTTTTTTTTGTTATTTTTTTCCTATGGCCATATATGGGTGGTAAATATTTTTTTTCCTAAAATAATAGTGTATACCCTTTTATTTATAAGTAATCTAAGGTATAAAAGAGTTTAAATTATTATTTTAGTAAAAACTATGGATTTACCACCCAAAAATTACGATATTTAAAAAATCATAAAAAATTATTGTCGCGTTTCTATGCGAAATTTTTAATTGCATTGTGTTTGTAGCCACTAAAACTACAACCCGGCTTCGTTTTCGGTAGCAGTCTTGAGATACCCAGTATACAGACAGATAAGCCCTACAAAAAAGGCGGGAAACCGATGCGCGCGCTTTTGTACTTTTATTATGAAATAATTAATAAACTAGCATCTCCTGGACTGGTTGTTTTACAGAGTTTCCACGTTCATATTAATTCCGTTTTATGACCTAAACGCAAAACGCAACATTATAAACACCAATCAACAGCGACGAACACTGTCACGGAACAAAACGCAACTTATAACGTACACAAGGCCGACATTACATACGTGTACGTTTGAATTAAAATATCAAACGATCAAAGATAAATGTGTGGTGTTATGACTTACGTTGCCTCTTAGCGTCGCTCGCATTAAGATGTATCTTGAGCGCGACCAAGGCGATGGTGATAGTCGATATAGCGACCGCTAGGGGCGCGCGGGCCGATATCACCAACAAACCCAATACATCGAAGAACACCGGCTGCCGTGACGTCCGGTCCACTTCACTCTCCAAACTCTCGCTGCTCAGGAGACCTGCAAAGAGCAAGACATGTAGACAGCAAAATTTGACATTTATATACATGTTATGTATGTATATTATGTTTGTGTATTATGTTTAATTTGTATTATTTACCTTTCATTCTTTATATTTTACAATGCCCTCTCTCTCTCCTTCTTTTAAATCCATCCTATGGTTGTCTGTTAGACATTGCTGTTTAGCTATAAGACCGCCATTATATATTTTATATGATTACATATTTTTCGACCCACGATGTGATAAAAGACGAGCCTAATTTCTGACTCCAGGCTGATAATGATCGTACGACAATGAATAGAAAAATCCAATATCACTTTGCTGGACTTGGGATTCGAACCCGAGATCACAGCTTTATAATCATATCGTAGTATACTGCGCCAACATAACAACATGCTTGGCATAACATTCTGTGACATATGATATTAAGTTTCATCATGTCCAGTAGTCATTCTGGTTATATGCATGTATGCATGTTCGTACGCATTTACTTATGTGTGTATGTACGTATGTATGTACACAGTGGCGGATTTACATATTTGCCGCCAGTAGGCTATTCAAATTTTACCGCCCCAAATTTGTCTTCTGTAATTCAAAACAAAAAAAAATTGGCCCAGATTTGCCACCCCCTAAAATCTGCTGCCCTAGGCTCCAGCTTACTCAGCCTGTTGGTATATCCGCCACTGTACGTGCATGTCTGTATGCATGTATGTACGCATGTATGTATGCATGTATGTACGCATGTATGTATGCATGTGTGTACGCATGCTTGTATGTATGTATGTACATACGCATGTACGCACGTACGCATGCATGCACGTGCGTGTACGTCACGTACCGTTAGCTAGCGCGAGCACGTTGTCGCCGGTGCGTTGCAGCGCGGCGGGCGGCACGCGCTGCACGGTGTCGAGCGGCGTGTGGTACACGTACCCGTTGGCGCTCCACGCCAGGTCCACGCCTGCGGACACCACGCTTGTGCTACTAGTACATCGACACGCAGACGCGGTATCACGCTATTCCTTCTATTTGTATGTTACTTCAAAGACAAAAACTTTTAAAAAAAATTGGCGAAAGCAGAACTAAACCATCAGCAGATGTTGAAATAAAACTATTATTTAAGGATTTTATCGTGGATTTGATTTAATTTGTATATTTTTTAACTTCCCAACGTTTCCATTACTTTACAACTTTCTTGATCACTGGGTGGACTCAACGTTGAGAAGTTAAAAAATATAAAAATTAAACCAAATCCGCGATAAAATCCGTAAATAATAGTTTAAATTCAATGTATAACATTCGCGTAAATCTATGAAACCATTACATCATCAGATTATTGAATTCGAACTGGCAATAATAAGGTATGGTCAATAATGAATTATATGCCGAGAATCATCGTCAAGTAAGTTATATACGTTCTTAATTTAAATGAGAGTAGGTACTTACCGGACAGATTTCCAAAGTCTCTGAATATACGGAAGTCCGTATCTGCAGGTATGAGGCCGCTCTCGAACATTTCCTGCGCCAGTGACGACGCGAACGGGTGCGGCACCGCGCCCGCGTACACCTGGTTGGTTAAATACAGGGTATATCAAGACTGCTACCGAAAACGAAGCCGGGTGGTAGTTTTAGTGACTACAAACACAATGCAACTTAAAAATTTCGCTAAGAATCGCGACAATTATTTTTCATGTTTTTTTAAATATCATAATTTTTGGGTGGTAAATCCATTGTTTTTCCTAAAATAATAATTTAAACTCTTTTATACCTTAGAGTCTTTATGGGAAAGGGTATACACTACCACTATGGGAAAAATGTATTTACAACTTCAAATACGACGATAGGAAAAAAAATGACGCTTTTTTTGCTGCATTTTCTGTTGCATTGTGTTTGAAGTCGCTTAAACTATCACCCGGCTTCGTTTTTGGTAGCAGTCTTGATATACCCTGTATAAAAACACAATAGCCATAAGACCTAAACTTCACATAAATACATACATACATAAATTTCATGCCTTTTTCCCAGAAGGGTTAAGTAGACTTGTATGTTCCGTCCCACGATGTGATAGGTGGCGAGCCTATCGCTATATCAGGCACAAATTCCTGACTCTGGGCTGATAATGAATAGAAATATCCAATATCACTTTGCCCCACCCGGAATTCGAACCCGAGACCTCAGTTTTGTAATCATACTCTAGTACAACTACGCCACCGAGGCAATTTTCACAAAAATAAAGTAAATAAATACACCCAATAGTCACCTACATGTCTGACCCCACAATAAGATCGAGTCTTGTATCGCGGGTATCAGGAACTACGAGAGACATTTTGGTCTCACAATCAAACAGATCCGAAACAAATACTTGTGATTCACACCCTTTTCTTTCGATGCGAGGATAAACCCGCGGCCTCTCGTTTCACAGCCGGCGTTTTTTTTTTATTTTTTATAATGGCCTGGCATAGTGGCGGCATTGCACCTGATGGCAAGCCAATGCCAATGCCGCCCAGGCAGAGTATCCATTGGCATCGGACGGCAGTCCCATGCCAATGGAATCAATTATGCCGGCCTGCTAAGGTGCCTCTTCACACCACGCCGGAAGGACCCAGGATTTTAGAAAGGAGGGAACACGTGAGACGGCAAACAATTCCACAGCGTGACGGTGCGGCACAAAAACGAATTCGAGAACCGTTTGGTTCGCGCTGGGATGGTGTGGACCGTCAAGCTATGGCTTCGCAAGCCAGCACGCGTGGTTCTGGTTAGGAATGGAGAGGAGGGGATCAAGTTGAACAATTCTTCAGAGCACTCACCGTGATACAGGCGGTAGAACACGCTTAGAGAGGCGACATCTCTCCGGAGTTGTAGCGACTCTAAGTTGCTCGTAACGTCTGCATCATTCACAATGCGGATGGCCCGCCGCTGCAATCCATCGAAGGCATCGAGCAGGTACTGGGCGGATCCATCCCAGAGGTGCGAGCAGGTACTCTAAACCCGGCCGGACTTGCGCTTTATATAAACGACAAAGCTGACCGGGCGTGAAAAACCGACGCACCCTGTTCAGGACTCCAACCCAGCGTGATGTGGCAGTTATTACGCCCTCGATGATCACATCGAGGAAATCATGCTTGGATTGAGATCACAGCGGATATCCACACCAAGGATACTTAGGTCATTCCGCATTGAGAGGGGAGCACCCTGAAGAATGGGGAGGGGAGAGAACGGGGATTTTTGCACGTGAACGCACACACCTGGGTTTTCTTGGCATTGAACTCAACCATATTCCTGGAACCCCATGTAGAAATGAGATCCAAGGTCCGGTTGAGCTCAATGACAAAATCTTCGCGTCCCTTCACAGTTTCGACTCGGCAACCTCGAGGCCCGCAGTAGTATCACCCATGAACCTTGCTGTCATCTGCATAGCAATAAATGTTGCCAAGCGACAACATGTCATTGATATGCAGAATAAACAAGGTGGGCGACAGCACCGAGCCCTGAGGAACTCCGGCATTTACCGACATGAGCGCCGAAGCGTGTCCGTCAACGACCACGTATTCTACGCCCATGCAGAAAGCCGGAAATCCACGAACACAGGTTGCCGGGTAGACCGTATGCCGGAAGCTTGGACAGAAGACCACGGTGCCAGACCCTGTCAAACGCCTTGGCAATGTCGAGGCTCACAGCAAGAGCCTCGCCACGCCGGTCAATCGCCTCACCCCAGCGATGCAGGACAAACGCTAGAAGATCACCCGTCGATCGATTATGACGGAATCCGTATTGTCGGTCACTGATCAACGAGTGTTCCTCCAGGTAGCGGACCAATTGAGCGTTTATGATCCGCTCCATGACCTTACACATCACTGAGGTGATAGCTATAGGGCGGTAATTGGTAGGGTCCGACCGATCACCCTTTTTGGGGATCGGTTGCACATTGGCCTCCCTCCAAGATTCCGGCACAACACCTGTGCGGTAGGACGCTCGGTAGAGGCGAGTCAGTGCTGGAGACAACTCGGCTGCACAAGCTCTTAAAACCACCGCTGGTATCCCATCCGGACCACTGGCTTTCCGCACATCGAGAGACCGTAACTTACGCCGCACATCACACTGCCTGATGCGAATATCTGCCATTGAGAAATCGCAATCGGGCAGTGTGGGCAGCGTCTGGGAACCACGGTCTTCGAGGCGGGAATTAGCCGCAAAGAGATTTGCCAGCAAGGCAGCCTTCTCTTGCAGCTTGTGGGCCAGCGACCCTTCTGGGTACCTCAGCGGCGGCAACGCTGGACGGCAGAAGTTAGATTGAACGGACCTGGCCAACCTCCAATAAGCACGACTGCTAGTTGGGTGATCGGCCAACGCACGCCCAATCCTGCTAACGCGCTGGGCATCCGCCCTAACGTAGGCCTTCTTGCAGGCCTTGGTGGCACGGTTGTAGGCTTCTTTGAGGGAACTGATATTGGGATCCTTCATGGCGCGACCCCTGATCCAAGCGCGATACGCCGCCTGTTTGTCACCGACAGCATCGGCGCATGCACGATTGAACCAGGAGCATCCACGGCCCTTACTGGCGAGCTCAGAGGAAGGAATGTAATATTCCATTCCAAGTCCGATCTCGTCAGCAATAGCGTTGGCACTCGCTGAGGGATCTTTACCCTCAAAGCAGCGCTGCCTCCAAGAGATGGATGCGAAATATTCCCGCATACCATCCCAATCTGCCGACGAGTAATGCCAGACCCTTCGCCTAACCTGCACGGGACGTGGAGGTGATGCGATCGGTACTGACGACCCAACCAGGCAGTGATCGGAAGTACCCAGAGGCGCACTAACGGTCACACGATACCCGGCTGGGTGACTCGCCAGCAGAAGGGATCACAGGAAGGGCCACATCCGGGATCCTGGTGGGCTGGTTCACCAGTTGTGTCAAGTCATGAGTCAGAGCGAATGCATGGGCAGCTCTGCCAGCATGATCAGTCTTGGAGGTGCCCAGCCACAGTTCGTGATGAGCATTGAAATCCCCCAAGACCACCATTTCGGCCGACGGGAACTGCGCCTGCGCGTCATCAGCCGCCTGGCTAAGATACCTGAACAGCCGAGTCGTCCCATAGTCCCCGTTGTGAGACCTGTAAAGGCACACGTAGATGCGGCTCAAGGAACCTAGATCCACGTAGTAGAGAAGGAGGGGTACTCCATGCAGTGCAAACGGCGACAGCAGATGTCCGAGCGAACATACAAGCATACCCCGGCTTTAGGCTTGAAGTTTACTTCAAGCGAATAACCGGGATACAGCAGGTAAGAATTATCGGCCGGACAACGAATCTGCGTCTCCGTTAGGAAGAGCAAAGCAGGCCGGGCCGTCTCGAGATGGTGGTGGACGGCATTGAGGTTCGTATGGAGTCCGCGGATGTTAGTGAACTTCATAGTGAACGCTGTGGTGGGGTTAAGCACCGCTGAAGGACCTGCTCTGTTTGGTTGCACTGTCATAAAGAAAGGAAGGATGGTATTGGTGAAGAGGCAACGAGGAGCTCAAGTTCGGGCACTAAGAAGGCCGAATGGGCACCGGCACGAAAGGGTCGGCAGGAAGCGAATTGATCCGCCGGACGGAAGGGCCCCCATACCCTCCCGGAATAGACCGCCGGGACCCCACTTCCGGTCACCAACCGGCACGACGGACCCACCCAAGATTATGCGCGGCATGGTGAGGCAGCCTCTCGAGGTGGTTAGCCCCGATTGAGCCCCTGTACTATACCGCGGGCGGCCAGCGGACAACCGTTTCTACGGGTCTCCCTGGACGGCGGATCAACGTTCCTCCCTTCGACAAAGGACCGAAAATACCCACACGGTACAACCTCATGCCCGGACTCAAGATCCTCGAAAAAACCGGAAAACCATTGGCTGATCCCGGAACGCGATCTCCTTACGGAGATCACTATGGCGGTCTTTACGCCTCGTGGACGGTGGTCGCTACCCGGGCGGACACATAAGTCCTACCACCACTAACTGTGTCACTCATTTGGCACTACCCAGGGGTCACGTGTAGGGAATCTAGAGTCAAAGCCTACGGACGCGAGTGACGTTAACCCCCACGCGTCTAACCAACTGCGCCACGGAGGTTATCAATTAAAATCTAACAGGCCATAAGATCTTACTGTTATTTCCCTCGTACCTCCATAATCCAAGGGTCATGCGGACCCGCCTGGAACAACACCTCGCGGCCGCCCGCGCCGCACGCCTCGATGTTGATGAAGGCTCGCACTGTCTTCGCCCATCTGATCAATGAAAATAGATTGTTTATGGTCAGCATTATTACGTTTTACAAAGGATAAAACCTAGCGGTTTAAGCAGTACCAGCCGTTTTCTACGTGATTTTTTTACAAACGATATTAATATCTTTGTTGTTTTTTATTTTAAATTAAGGAAGAATGCCCATTCATAGCATCGGTAAAATATATCGTAGATCTCAATACCGATACTGTTTAAATTCATTCTAGCATTTTCTATGGTTTGTTTTTAAATGTTTTCCTGTAATATACCGGGCGACCGATTTTTATAATATAAAGAAATTAACATCACATTTTACATTTTTTTACAAAGCCAAAGACAAGCGAATAATTTATTTGTCTATTATTGACGTTCGGATTAATTTCACCAAGACCTTCGGGCCTGGGTCGCAATCATGTTTATATTTATTGAAAATATTATATTTTTCCCTGCACAAAAAAGTAGGTTTCATCGAGGGACAAAAATCTTCACACCGATACTAAGTTTCATAGTAAAATGGGCATTCACATTCAAAGTTTTTTTTTTATAAGATTATAATCGTAATATATACGTGTGCTGCGTGATGAATCCATGCGAGGCCTGCAGTATATTCTCCTCGGCGCCGTTGAAGAGGAACACGGCGTCGTGGCGCAGCGGCCGGCGCGCCGCCGCCAGCGCGCGCATCGTCTCCAGCAACACCGCGCACCCCGCGCCGTCGTCGCTTGCACCTTACCATACGATATGGCCATTGAGATATGTTCAAGTGATACTTGATTTTTTTTATCAATTATCAGCTAGAAGAAAGGAAATTGTGCCCGATATGACGATAGGCTCCAGCGTGATGGACTGTATGGCCCCAACGTGGTGGACTACATATAGTCCCATATATGAGCTGATACATAAATGATAATAGGCTCGCTACCTATCAAATCGTGGGACGGAACATACAAGGCGAAATGTGGGTGTCCTGACACCTCTGCCTACCCCTTCTGGAGACAATACGTGAGTTTATGTATGTTTGTATGTAATAAAAAAAAATGGCTTTTAATCATATACTGGCTTGATATGACTATCTACATCGACCCGTTATTAAATAAGCACTTATTGACGCAGTAAACGCAGAAATATGTATAAATTGGTCTTCTAGATCAATTCTTAATCTTCTAGATAAATTGGTCTTCTATAAGTACAACATTTCTTATGTTACAAATCTCTAATGAGCGTGTCTCAAAAAATAAGTCTTTTTAGTTAGGTCTCTTTAATTCTAAGGAAGATTTCTAAGGAAGTCCACTGCTGAACATAGGCCTCCCCCAAAGTTTTCTACAGTGACATTGAGATATCACTGTACTGTATCAGCCCATATACGTCCCACTGCAGGGCACGGGCCTACTCTACAATCGAGAATACGATTGAGAGTGGTTAGGCCCAGGGACCGAAAACGGTTCCGGAAATACCGGTATTTTTTGGTATCAACCGAAAAAATAATACAGGTATTTTTAAAGGTAACCCCTATACGCCGATTTTATTAGATTCCTAGAATTTAACCGGTATCATACCGGTAACCGAAATAAGGATTACCTCTATGTTTCAAGCGTCGTCGGCAAAAGTCAAAGCGTCGATGCGCCGTGTGTCGACCAAACACGACCTCAAGGCCGTCGCCCCGGTTGGTGCATATTGTAACTTGCACTAATTCGACGCAAACGCGTTCTTTGCGATGTTTGAATTTTGAGACTCTTAATTGATATTTCATTCAGTACGCACGTCGCACGAGAGTGTTGAATCATTTGTTTGGTTTGGAATCGGATTAACTATATACTTTGAAAAAAATAAGATAAGCCACGTCCCGAGCAAATGACCTTGAGCATTTATGTCTTTCTAATGCCTACTATACACGACGTCGTATTCGGTTGCGTCCGCCGACGGATAAAGGGGGTGATTTGTGCGTCTGTTATAGGTATTTAACGTTCACACATGCGTCCGCCTCGAATCCGATTGTTGTCGGTTTTTGTGGCACGGATCAAAGGGTTTTGTTGCGACTTCTGTCCACAAGTCTTCGCTTTTTTTTACCATCGCACCACACTTTACCGCAGTAGAGTTCATTCGAGGGGGTTAACGTAACTCGCGTCCATAGGCTTTGACCCTAGATTCCCTACACTTGACGCCTGGGTAGTGCCAAATGAGTGATACAGTTCGTGGTGGTAGGACTTGAGTGTCCGCCCGGGTAGCGACCACCGTCCACAAAGGCGTAAAGGCCGTCATAGTGATCTCCATAAGGGGATCGCGTTCCGGGATCAGGTCATGGTTTTTCGTTTTTTTTTTCGAGGGGCTTGAGTCCAGGCATGAGGTTGTACCGTGTGGGTATTTTCGGTCGTTTGTCGAAAGGAGGAATGTTGATCCGCCGGCCAGGGAGACTCGTAGAAACGGTTGACCGCTGGCCGCCCGCGGTATAGTACAGGGGCTAACCACCTCAAGAGGCTGCCTCACCAGGCCGCGCATAATCTTGGGTGGGTCCATCATGCCGGTTGGTGACCGGAAGTGGGGTCTCGGCGGCCCATCCCGGGAGGGTACGGGGGACCTTCCGTCCGGCGGATCAATTCGCTTCCTGCCGACCCTTTCGTGCCGGTGCCCATTCGGCCTTCTTAGTGCCCGAACTTAAGCCCTTCGTTGCCTCTGCACCAATCCCATCCTTTCAACCATGACAGTGCAATTAAACAGAGCAGGTCCTTCAGCGGTGCATAACCCCACCACTGCGTTCACTATGGAGTTAACTAATATCCGCGGACCCCATACGAACCTCAATGCCGTCCATCACCATCTCGAGACGGCCCAGCCTGCTTTGTTCTTCCTAACGGAGACGCAGATTCGTTGTCCGGCCGATGATTCTTACCTGTTGTATCCCGGTTATTCGCTTGAAGTAAACTTCAAGCCTAAAGCCGGGGTATGCTTGTGTGTTCGGTCGGACATCTGCTGTCGCCGTTTGCACTCTATGGAGGACCCCTCGTTCTCCGCTCTGTGGGTGCACGTGGATCTAGGTTCCCTGAGCCGCATCTACGTGTGGCTTTACAGCTCTCACCACGGGGACGATGAGGCGACTCGACTGTTCAGGTATCTTAGCCAGGCAGCTAATGACGCGCAGGCGCAGTTCCCGTTAACCGAAATGGTGGTCTTGGGGGATTTCAATGCTCATCATGAACTGTGGCTGGGATTCTCCAAGACTGATCATGCTGACAGAGCTGCCCATGCATTCGCTCTGACTCATGACGTGACACAACTGCTGAATCAGCTCACCAGGATGTGGCGAGTCATGCGCCTTCTCTGCTGGAACTTCTGCTGGCAGGTCACCCCGCCGGCGCCTCTGGGCACTTTTGATAACTGCCTGGTTGGGTCGTCATTACCGTTCGCATCACCACCACGTTCCGTGCAGGTTAAGCGGAGGGTCTGGCATTACTCGTGGCAGATTGGGATGGTATGCGGGAATATTTCGCATTCATCTCTTGGAGGCGGCGCTGCTTTGAGGGTAAAGATCCCTCAGCAAGTGTCAACGCTATTGCTGACGAGATCAGACTTGGAATGGAATATTACATTCCTTCCTTTGAGATCGCCAGTAAGGGCCGTGGACGCTCCTGGTTCGATCGTGCATGCGCCGATGCTGTCGGTGACAAACAGGCAGCGTACCGCGCTTGGATCAGGAGTCGCGCCATGAAGGATCCCAATATCAGTTCCCTCAAAGAAGCCTACAACCATGGCTTGCAAGAAAGCCTACGTTAGGGCGGATGCCCAGCGCGTTAGCAGGATTGGGCGTGCGTTGGCCAATCACCCAACTAGCAGTCGTGCTTATTGGAGTTTGGCCGGGGCCGTTCAATCTAACTTCTGCCGTCCAGCGTTGCCACCGCTGAGGTACCCAGAAGGGTCGCTGGCCCACAAGGCGCAAGAGAAGGCTGCCTTGCTGGCAAATCTCTTTGCGGCTAATTCCCGCGTCGAAGACCGTGGTTCCCAGACACTGCTCACACTGCCTAATTGCGGTTTCTCATGTCTGATGTGCAACGTGAGTTACGGTCTCTCGATGTTTGGAAAGCCAGTGGTCTGGATGGGATATAATACCAGCCGTGGTTTTAAGAGCTTGTGCAGCCAAATTGTCTCCTGCACTGACTCGCCTCTACCGAGAACGCTGGACGGCAGAAGTTAGATTGAACGGCCCCGGCCAAACTCCAATAAGCACGACTGCTAGTTGGGCCAATCAGGCCAACGCACGCCCAATCCTGCTAACGCGCTGGGCATCCGCCCTAACGTAGGCCTTCTTGCAAGCCATGGTTGTAGGCTTCTTTGAGGGAACTGATATTGGGATCCTTCATGGCGCGACTCCTGATCCAAGCGCGGTACGCCGCCTGTTTGTCACCGACATCATCGGCGCATGCACGATCGAACCACGAGCGTCCATGGCCCTTACTGGCGATCTCAAAGGAAGGAATGTAATATTCCATTCCAAGTCTGATCTCGTCAGCAATAGCGTTGACACTTGCTGAGTGATCTTTACCTTCAAAGCAGCGCCGCCTCCAAGAGATGAATGCGAAATATTCCCGCATACCATCCCAATCTGCCACGAGTAATGCCAGACCCTCCGCTTAACCTGCACGGAACGTGGTGGTGGTGCGAACGGTAATGACGACCCAACCAGGCAGTTATCAAAAGTGCCCAGAGGCGCACTAACGGTCACACGATACCCGGCGGGGTGACCTGCCAGCAGAAGTTCCAGCAGAGAAGGTGCATGACTCGCCACATCCGGGATCCTGGTGAGCTGATTCAGCAGTTGTGTCACGTCATGAGTCAGAGCGAATGCATGGGCAGCTCTGTCAGCATGATCAGTCTTGGAGAATCCCAGCCACAGTTCATGATGAGCATTGAAATCCCCCAAGACCACCATTTCGGCTAACGGGAACTGCGCCTGCGCGTCATTAGCTGCCTGGCTAAGATACCTGAACAGTCGAGTCGCCTCATCGTTCCCGTGGTGAGAGCTGTAAAGCCACACGTAGATGCGGCTCAGGGAACCTAGATCCACGTGCACCCACAGAGCGGAGAACGAGGGGTCCTCCATGCAGTGCAAATGGCGACAGCAGATGACCGACCGAACACACAAGCATACCCCGGCTTTAGGCTTGAAGTTTACTTCAAGCGAATAACCGGGATACAACAGGTAAGAATCATAGGCCGGACAACGAATCTGCGTCTCCGTTAGGAAGAACAAAGCAGGCTGGGCCGTCTCGAGATGGTGATGGACGGCATTGAGGTTCGTATGGGGTCCGCGGATATTAGTTAACTCCATAGTGAACGCAGTGGTGGGGTTATGCACCGCTGTAGGACCTGCTCTGTTTAATTGCACTGTCATGGTTGAAAGGATGGGATTGGTGCAGAGGCAACGAAGGGCTTAAGTTCGGGCACTAAGAAGGCCGAATGGGCACCGGCACGAAAGGGTCAGCAGGAAGAGAATTGATCCGCCGGACGGAAGGGCCCCCGTACCCTCCCGGGATGGGCCGCCGAGACCCCACTTCCGGTCACCAACCGGCATGATGGACCCACCCAAGATTATGCGCCGCATGGTGAGGCAGCCTCTTGAGGTGGTTAGCCCCTGTACTATACCGCGGGCGGCCAGCGGTCAACCGTTTCTACGGGTCTCCCTGGCCGGCGGATCAACATTCCTCCTTTCGACAAACGACCGAAAATACCCACACGGTACAACCTCATGCCTGGACTCAAGCCCCTCGAAAAAAAACGGAAAACCATGAGCTGATCCCGGAACGCGATCCCCTTATGGAGATCACTATGACGGCCTTTACGCCTTTGTGGACGGTGGTCGCTACCCGGGCGGACACTTAAGTCCTACCACCACGAACTGTATCACTCATTTGGCACTACCCAAGGGTCAAGTGTAGGGAATCTAGGGTCAAAACCTACGGACGCGAGTGACGTTAACCCCCTCGAATGAACTCTACTGCGGTAAAGTGTGGTGCGATGGTAAAAAAAGCGAAGACTTGTGGACAGAAGTCGGACGTTCGCAACAAAACCCTTTGATCCGTGCCACAAAAACCGACAACAATCGGATTCGAGGCGGACGCATCTGTGGGCGTTAAATACCTATAACAGACGCACAAATCACCTCCTTTATACGTCGGCGGACGCAACTGAATACGACGTCGTGTATAGTAGGCATTAGAAAGACATAAATGCTCAAGGTCATTTGCTCTGGACGTGGCTTATCTTATTTTAATGTTTTATAATTTAAAAATATAGGGTTTTTGTACTAAATAATATTATTTATGTGAATTTAGGTATCTATCTATTTATTTATTGAATTAAATATACTGAGATATAAAAATGTCTTTACTATACAGTACATTACATCAAATCCTTGCCTTTACTCATTTCCTTTTATTTTCAACACTATTACATCGCAAGTAAAATGAACCGATTCCAGGGATATTGGGTAAACAACACGCCAAGTATATGTTTCACTTGGTATGCAATATGGAAATGAGTAACTATTCTCCAATGCGCTCTCTTTTGCCGTCAAGGTCTTTTTTAGGTTATCGGTATTAAATCGGTTCCCGTATATAAGGGTAACCTTTATAATTTGCATTGGTTACCGTCATAACGGGTCCCCAAATCTTAAAGGTAACCGAAATTGGTCGATACCGGTACCGTTATTTGCAACCGGTTTCGATCCCTGTAAGGCCATATAGTCCACCACGCTGGCCTAGTGCGGGTTGACGGACTATTGAGATATGCTGAAGTGATAATGGATTTTTATATTAATTGATGACGATAAGAGACACGTTCATTGCGTAGGTATCTGTCACAAAGCAAACAATGATACGGGATTATGATCGTGTAAACTGTACAGGGTATATCAAGACTGCTACCGAAAACGAAGCCGGGTGGTAGTTTAAGCGACTTCAGACACAATGCAACAGAAAAATTTGCAAAAAAAAGCGACAATTTTTTTTTTTGTTATTTTTTTCCTATGGCCATATTTGGGTGGTAAATACATTTTTTTCCTAAAATAATAGTATATACCCTTTTATTTATAAATACTCTAAGGTATAAAAGAGTTTAAATTATTATTTTAGCAAAAACTATGGATTTACCACCCAAAAATGACGATATTTAAAAAATCATAAAAAAAAATTGTCGCGTTTCTAGGTGAAATTTTTAATTGCATTGTGTTTGTAGCCACTAAAACTACCACCCGGCTTCGTTTTCGGTAGCAGTCTTGAGATACCCGGTAGAATGCGACTAAATAGACATCAAATGGAAACATTTAGCTCAAAGTTGTAATTATGAGCTCGGTTTTTCCTTCATTTTATTACTCTACAATTTTGGAGATAACGATTTGAGATATCGTTTCACATGGATGTTTTTACGTTTAAATAAATTGCATTATTATGTTAATTAAATAAAAATATATTATTTAAGGCGTCTGCTTCCTGCAACCTAACAGACCATTCCAATGATGTGGATATGTTAGCCACGGTCAAACGATTACGTTACCTTATTTATTTATTTTATTCTTTACTTCACACAAAAAAGAATAAATAGCATACAATATTTTACAAATAAAATTAAAGAGTACAGTTAGCGGTTTTATCGCCCTAGGTAATTCTTACAGAGAACTTTTTATGGATATAAGAAAAGGATAAGAAGAGAGGGCAGTTTAGAATTAAAAGAAAAACATGACCATATGTTTAAGAAGTTTGAATGAGCAATTCAAATTGACATATGTCTAGTTGATCGGTACCTGTACAGCATAACACTGCCATCAGGTGATTGTAGTCACATTGCTAATATGATCTATAAATCCACCCGGGCAGCCATGGTAGCCCTCACGCAACTGTGCGGCCATGAACACCTATTGTCATGCTACAATTAAACAAGATTCTGGAGTTGTAGGTTGTGTTAGAAATATCAACAGAGACATGCCTAGAATAATCACCTTGTAAGAAAACAGAAAACAAACTGATATAACCTGGAACTCTTTTTTAACAAGTGTTTTATTGAATAAGAGTAATAAAACTATAGACTATGTACATATAGACACCAAATTATTTAGGGAAAATATATTTTTTGGAAGGGATAGTGTTATGTTTTTCAGAACCGCTATTTCAGGATTCGATGGAATACCCTTACGACCTTATTAATAAGACAGATTTATGTATATTTGAGTTACCGAATTTGATTTATTATTTATTTATTCTTAACTGCACAAAAAAAGGATAAACACTTAAATATATTACAAATTAAAAAAAAAAGTACAGATGGCGGTCTTATCGCTCTAGGCGACAGACAACCTTAATTTTCGACTTCTTCCCAGAAATTGAATTCAAAAGCCATTCAAAAGGGACAAAACATTCGTTATATAAAATAGGTTGATAAACTATGTATACGGCACATAAACAACAGTGCTTATCGCCAAAGGCTTAAATTTTCTAGTCAAAACTAGTACAGGCAAATGTTTTTGCTCTCATAACATGAAATAACGATGCCGTAATACCTCTGTTCATAGCAGTTTGTTATCAAGCCAGTTGTGAAACGAGTAACCGAGAGAAGTGTTTATGTTCAAGCCATCACGGCGCCACCCCAAAGGTTCTCCAATTCTTTACTCTGCCGCACCGTCAAGGAGTGGAACGGTTTGCCATCAAACGTGTTCCCTCCTTCCTTGCTATAATCCTGGGTCCTTTCGACGTAGCGTGAAGACGCCTCTTAGCGGGCCGGCATGACTGTATGCCGGCATGATGGAATGGCATGAGACCGCCGTCTGATACCAATCGTTACTCTATCTGGACGGCATTCGCATTTACCACCATTTAGTGAAAAAAAAAAAACAACAGATTGTGTTTTGGCTCTGGATATTTGGAGCCCAAAAAGTCTCATATACTTATAGTATTTGATAGCCACGTCAAAATTACTTTGTCTTACTGTCGGCTGTATTTATTTTTAATATCTAGATTATACTACTCAGACTTGTGTAGATCAAACAATAACCTTTCCAAGGTCGAGAGTTTGATCACTGGGCAAAGATCAGTAACTTCTTAAGTTAGGTGTGTTTTTTTTTTGGAATGCATGTTGAGACGACTATGCCCTTCGCCTGATATTAAGCGAGACGACCGCTCATGGACAGTAGCAAAATCAAAAAAACACCATGAATTACAAAGCTATGCTTGACATTCCACTATGCTCGCTATCCTGAGATAAGTAGTTACTCCAGTTACAATATCCTTCAAAAGTTGTCCTGATTTGTTACTTTTTGGATTTACCTGTATAAAGTTTTATAAAGGCTTCCACGACATTTGTGCCAGCAAATTAATATGATTTGTATAATCTCTTTTTCACACATTTATTTCCATATTTTACAATTTTAATTAAATGTAATTAGTATGTAAATTAAAACCCCGATACGCACGGTTACCGCTCCGTCCCATCGACTGTGCAAGGTTGGAGTATTACAGCTTGCTCATTCTTAAAGTAACTAAATCGTTATTCACTTTTATAATTAAAATAAACTCTTTCTGTTTTTATGCGCCTATCATGTTTTTAAAAACCAAAGGTTGACTGGCAGAGAATGCCTAAGGTATTAAGTCTACCTTTATACTCCAATTGTATAAAAAGCGTAATAAAAAATAATTGTCTTTCATTTTCTGACAACTGAATTGTTTTATTACTAATAGTATTGACCTTGAAGTTTCTATTTGGTTCGTGATGATTCTATGATACTCATAACAATGTAGATATCTTATGAATTTGATATAGCTATGGAAACGAATGTCGCTATATAATACCGGTTTTGGTTGTAATAATGAATATAAAATTATTTCAGAGCATGCGAGGGTTTTAGTCACAAATATTGACAACCTCCGCAGACGCAGCAACTGCAGACCCAAAGTGGATCTTGGCTTCCGAAAGGAGAGTGCTTCAGATGCCTCTCCATTACACAAACTACATAATACAATAGTCAATAAACTTGACGTAATTATCTCATTGAACCCATCCCTTGTATGAAATTATTTAAAATACAAATCACGATTTGGAATCGATTTTTCATTCTGATATTCGATAGTTCAGCTACCAAGCTCTGTAGCAACCTTGTTTCACATTGCTATCTAATAAACTGAACGATACAGGCTCTCATAAACACAATTAGAAAACAATTCACAGGAATTATAGGTGATTGTAGAAGCGTGCAGTGGCTTTTAACGCCACGTGCCATATAATAAAATAGGCCAAAGCAATTACACACGTAATGGGGGCATTAAAATGCGCATTCTCATTTACAACCTTATTTTCATATGAGTAAGGTTCTTCCGCTCGGCGCTCACCTAACAGGCCTTGAACACCGACCCGCGTTAAACAAACACAAAATAATATTTTCAATATATTTGCCGATAACTCTTTATCAATTTCTGTTCGTTATTTATCCGTAGAGCATAGTCCTACATGGACATACCATAGGAAATCTTGTCGACATTTCTATGGATTCCTCACGATATTTTCCTTTGCTGTAAAAGTGCGTGGTAATGGACTCAATCAAATTCTCACAAATCAATAAAAACGTCAATCGTGGTAATAAAAGTTTTTCTCCCTTTGAGGGGAGAAATGGAGGTAAAATAAGGTTTAGAGCAGTATCTATCGTTTGTAAGCACTAATCATTTTGAAAAGTACAGTTAATTATATTTACAGTCGAAGTTGCCGGCAAAAGCTAGTACTCAATAAAATACGAGCAAGAAATAAAGTTGATATGCTTATGCTCGATAAAAAATGACCATAAATATTTCTATTGATACCGCCTCCTTGGCGCAGTTGGTTGGACGCCAGCTGTGAAACGCGAAGCGGCGTTTTCGATCCCCGCACCGCGACAAATATTTGTGTAACCAGGGGTATTTGTCTCGGGTCCAGACCCGAGGTGACAAACACCCAGGTGTTTGTGAGCCCGAAAGTCGTAGTTTCTGATACCCACGACACAGGACTCGATCTTAGTGTGGGATCAGGACTCAGGAGTACGTATGTGAGAGTTGGCTGTATTTATATTGTATTTACGAGTATTTATACACGCCATACAAAGATTATGTAATTACCATGCCATGCGATAGCAACGGGTTATTCGATGGTGCGTTTGGTCGGCGGGCGTGACCCTGCCTAGTGCCTACTGCCTAATGGCGAAGATGACCCCAAATCATAATTAACTTTGCTTAATGGGAAAACTACAGATATACAAAAAGTTTAGGACCTATTCAGTGCAACGCGGACGGTCCGCGCACGGATTAGTGCTTGCGTCCGTCGCGGATCACATCATCGTTCAGTACGACGCGGAGCGCGATTGATATAAAATTGAATTTGGTGGTTGCTGCCTATTTATTAAATAGCAGAAATCGTCGCCATGGTATAAGAAGATTTAATAGGCATCCAATCGTTGCGAAAAGTCTTTTTAAAGGAGAATTTGTAACTTTATTTTCGGAATCGCAAGAAGACGAAATGAAATTTTTCTTGTATTTTAAAATGTCCATCAAGACATTTGAGGAGTTACATGCGAAACTAGAGTCTTCTGTGACGCCGAATAGTAGTTTCCGTCCGCGTCGCATTACCGTCCGCGAGCGGACGCCCGCGCCGCGCCGCGGACGAGCGACGCGGAGTGATTCGATCCGCGTGCGGACAGTTCTCCGCGGCGCGGGCGCTCCGCGTCGCTCTGAACGCGTTGTATATAATACTAATCTATGGCGTTGTATAGGATTGATACATTTTACCGTCCGTCGCGGACATCCGCGTAGGTCGTCCGCGTCGCACTGAAGAGGCCCTTATACTTTTTTTTTAATTTCTCTATTTGTTCAATAATTAATTTCGAGTTAACGGCAAACTAGTGTTTTGATAGCTGAACTTCGGTGTTATCAAAAATGAAGACGTAATTATTACTTAGAAAAATATTTATAAATGGCCGACAAAATAATTTTCAGTTGGAAACAAAAGTAGCATAAAAACCTTAGAAAAAGAACTTTTACAGCAGGATATGGCATTTGCAAAGCGGCATTGTTAAGATAAAGTAATTTTATATTTGGGTTATCGTACTTAATTTTCGCCCTCCATAACGACGAAGGAAAATAATATGACAAAACTTAAGAGTTTTGTATGAGAATCTTAAAGATATGAGAAGTCCATCAAATAGCATTAGGTCAGTAGGTTGACTATAATTCTATTTCTGAAATCCTTAAATCTGCCGGGTTAAATGATGACACTGATACCAAAACAAAACCAGAAAACATCATCCCTCATATAAGAAGTAGAAAGAATTTAACATTACAAATACCTGGGCTATCAGGGACGGTATCAAAGTGGCAATTGAGCAACAGCGCCGAGCGGGGCGGAGCACCCCTGGGCCGTCCGCCGGCGCCCGACACGCGCGCCACGACGCTCTGCACGTCGCGGTACACGTTGTTCATTCCATCCAGGAAGGTGAGGGCGAAGGCGCCGCTGGACGTGTGGAGTTCCACCTCGACGCGGTTGTGCGGCGACGCGGCGCGGGACACTTGCCGCAGCGCCTGCACAACCGCGCCTACTGCTAGCACTTCATTCTCGTAGCTTCCTGCCACCTGCACATGGACATCCACTCTTGAACAATGGTTTCTTATCTTTACGCGAATATTACATATCGAATAAAACTATTCTACAGCCTTCGTCATGGTAATGGGGCGGACCATTTCTAGTATAAAGTAATTGAAACGTCGGGAAGTTAAAAAATATAAAAATTAAACCAAATCCGCGATAAAATCCGTAAATAATAGTTTTATTTCAATCCACTCTTGAGTTATTATCTTCGGCAACTCTTAGTAACCGCATAGGAGTGATATGTGGTAGTCGCTTAGCGAGACCAGTGGATTAGCCAATGATGGATTGATAAAAACAGATGTTTAATATTGGCTTCCATTTTGTAATTTATGTGGCACAAAACATACTTTACGGATTTTTTATAACTAAATTATTTAATTTTTAATCTCCCATTTAAAAGTTGAATATGAGGTGAAGAAATCTATCACACTGGCGATCGAAAGTACGATTGAAAGGGGTCAGGCCGTATAGTCCACCACGCTGGACTAGTGCGTGTTGGCGGACTTTACATACCCTAGAAATCTTCCGAATGGGTATGGTATGCCGATATTTTTCCTCGCCATTACAGTGCGTGGTGATTGACTATCAATACACACATGACTCCGTAAAGTCGGAGACCTTCACGTAATTTTCATCGAAGTAGTATGGCCAACAGTAGTATTTCCTGTCGCAATTTCCGTAGATTACAGCGACGTTAATGTCGAGCCTGCGCAGACTCTATGCTCGTAAAACGCCAATGTGATAGGACCCTAAATGCGACTCCCACACACATTGTGTTTTTGAGACAACTCGTTCGTGGCTACCACAAACATGGCGCTTTATTTCCCTTCATAACAATGTTTGAGTGGCATGGGTGTACAGTCAACATGTAAAGTTGTTGCAGCCATGTGCTTCAAGATAGATTACCAAAAAAGGATAGGGATATAACCCTCTTGGCTTACTCTGTGATAAGCCTTAATCTAGGCTGTTTTGGCCTTTTATATTTTTTTTCTAGATAATCTACCTGATGTCAATAGTTTTACCTAAACAAGAAAGGAGTAAAGGCTGGAAAATATTTGATAGGAATATAGCATATCCAAATATGATTGTTAATTTTAATTGTGTATATTGCTAGGGCAATAGGCCTACTCTAGGGAGTAGGTCTTTACTCAGTAGTACAGCCGTACCACCCATATATTGAAGCAGTTCATTACAATTTACACGAAAGAGGCAATCAGACACAGTTTGGCCTGAAAATTAAGTAAGTGGCCAAGTGGGTAGTGGACTCTCTGTAGCAGAAGATAACTATATCATTAAATTAATTTATATTTTCATAATCAGACTTACCCGTGGCCCAATAGAAGTCAATTCACTAAGAATTCATGGGCATTTTGAGCAATAAAACGATCTGCTGGAGCTGTGTGCTTGCTGAGAGGTTCTGGAAGATTGTAGTCAATGAGTGCAACTCCAGTGACAGCAAACCCAGTGACAACCAGTGCTGCACACAGCCACCATACTGACAGGGGTGGACGAGCAACTACATTCTCCTTTACTAAATCTTCTGTAGCCTGAATTAAAAAAAAACGATTTTATTATAAACAACACTTACAGTGCAGTATAATTGATATGAAAACATCTCAAATGTGTAAAATAAATGACTGTAACAATTTCAAACAACTGTGCCAGTGTTAGGTAACTAGTAAAATATTTGGATTATTTATAGTAAATGTTTTGCCGACAAAATAATTAATATAATATAGTATACGACTGACCATATTTGAAGCTTGATTTTGTCATTGAGACTGTGAGCAACACCTCTCAGCAATTGACCTATGTGTAGGTCGACAAATTATCCGATCTTATCGAATACTGAATAGTCTTATGTGAGTACCTAATGTGCGTATAATTCGACAATGAGGCTGAGCGCACGTCTTGTTAATTGGCTGATTGTGGCCCCGAGACGAGGTTGAAAAATGAAATGGGTTTATCAAAAATCATAACAGAATCCTATAAGATTCAACTCTTATTTATATCACTAAAATTTTAACTGAAGCGCCTCATAAATTTGAACTGCATATTCACAATAATTATTACAAATGTAATTAAATAAAAACATATGAATAAATAATATTAATCTCGATTAAACAAATTACTCCTTTACCACTTTGCTCGGCATGTCCAACTGGTAGTAAATTATATTTTTCACTTAACCACAAAGTAAATTTCAGGCCAAATAATTCTATTTCTTTCATGTGAAATATTTTTTCTTCGTTTTTATGTGCGAACGTCAAATCAACAAACAGTTCATATCCACTTGTCATCACACTTGTCACAGCACTGTCAAGCACAGACGACTAAAAATACAGACGGCCAACTCCATACAAAATTTTTAACACGTTATGAAAACTCACACATCGAAACCAAACATGCTTTTCTACATATATAATTCATTCAATCTTCATCGGATCTTTCTTTCATTTCATTGATATTTTGTCACTAACCAATAGTATTAAAGAATTTTGTTCATCGTATTGGAGCCATCTCTTTCGTACGTTATACGTATATATATTTAGTAGATATGGGTCGTTCGCGATTGAACGGGTCAAATAAACCAGCTCGCAAGAACCACGCGATCGATTCGATCTTTATGTATAATAAAACTCGTTCATTCGATCGATCGCGATAGGAGAATCGCGTCGTCGGTTCAAACGAACCGAGAACCGAGAGCCGAGAGCCGAGAGCCGAGAACCAAAACCCGTGAACAACGGTTCGCGAGCCGTTAACGTCCTGTGAAGTGCGACCCGACCCGAGTCGAGCCGAATCAAGCCAAACAAACGTTCGGATATCATCGGTTTTAGAGACGAATACAGACACTAAATAGTTCGAATGTAAATGACAAGGTTAATATATGCTTTGAGTGGTAGGCTTTAAAGTTTATTTTGCGTTACAATTTTATAGTTTTGTCTTTTTGAGTGAGTTGAAGTTAGTTACGTCTTGATTTATGATTACTTGTGAATTGCGTTTGAAAACATTGTCATCAAGTAATAACTCCTTTTTGTTCGTTTTTCGTAATTAGTATCCCATTGTCCTAATATTTTGCCTATTACGTTTGTTGTAAAATTGTTTTTCACGTGTTTTAGTTGTAAAAGTGATATTTTTGTGTAAAATAATAGGTAATATGAACTCTTAGAGTATTTATATATAGAGGGAGCGCTGTCATACATTCGCGGTTTGAAAAACGTAGATATTTTCTTGTTCGTAATGTTGGTAGCGCACCTATATATTAGTAAACATTGAATTAATTATTTAGCAATAAATTGCTATAAATTCCTTTATTAGCCGAAATTATATTTAGCTATTATCCTTTTAAAACGAGTTTAAGTGGATTTAAATATACCTAAACTACTTATTTTTATTTATTTTTTTTCAAATAATTTATGTAAGTTGCACAACCTGTTCCAATATTAGCCAATAGAAGGGCACAAAAAGGTGGCCCGGCACCACCATTTTTATCTACGTTTTACCAGCGCTCCCTCTATATATATATATATATATATATATATACTCTAAGTATGAACTTTAAAACGTGTTTAGGAGACTGTCCCGCCCTCACACCCGCCACTGCAACTCCTGTAAGCCAGGATCAACAGTGGCACGCAATGTAATGACACCAAGCATTGAAGCATTTTAAAACGTGTTTACCTACCTATACTTCTACTAAGGGCCTATTCATTTATATCAATGACTTAAACGGAACCAATCGTTTGATTGATCGAGTCATTTGAACCGGTTCATTTCATAGTTGGATCAGTATTGATCCGGGTCTTAAAAATTGAACGAATTGCACATTGCTATCTCCATTTGGGTATAAGCATGGGTATAAGCTTCTTAAGGTGAAAACACATTGTAGGTTTTCGTCTTACGCATAGAGTAAAGAAGCGGCCATAAATACTAGAGCAACGCGTCTTACAGCGATCTGAACAATGGATTCTTTTGTTGTGTGCACATTATAGGTCATACGCTTAAGACGTGACCACAGACTACATAGAAAGAATCTTGTACGTTCCATTGTCCTGATTGGTCAATTGGCCCCGTACTTACCGCTCTTTACTCTATGCGTATGACGAAAACCTATAATGTGTTTTGAGCTTTAGTTCTTGCCTCTTATGCTGAAAACAAACTGTAGGTTTTTGTCTTACGCATAGAGTAAGAAGCGGCCATAAATACTAGAGCAACGCGTCTTACAGCGATCCACAGACCAATCAGAAACAGACGTATAACTGGCCTATATAATCTTTAGCCATAGCCGCTCATTCTTTCGTTCACGAATGTCGGTTGACCAATGATAAAAGAATTATAAAGGATGACGCACAAATGTAGCTATATATGTCAAGTTATAGTTATGTTAAGAATATCGACGCGGAATGTACATTTATGTATCTGTCTCATTTACACAAAGCTGACTTGTCCCTTAATGAAAGAGACAAATAATAATTCCTTTGTTTCGAATATGGCAATATTTCGTTCACTAACCACACTGGGACCGCCCATAGACCAAAATGACGCCATTTTAGTTATGCTTTCGAAACCACAGACTATTAAACCAAAAACTGCATGAAATGTCAAACTGTGGCGTTATCTGTCAATCGGAGTAAACAAATCTGCACAGTCAAAGAATTTCGGATTATTCATTGGTTAATCTCGTTTGTTAAGTTTGTTTAGTTTGCTTATTAGTTTAGTTGTTAAGTTTTTAAAATGCCTCAGTGTTGTGTTAAAGGATTCGAGTCGAGTTCAAGCAAAAAGGACCCTAACATTTCTTTTCATAGGTTAGTAACTGTTTTTACGAAATACTAACAAATATGTGCTAAATTTACATTTTGGGTTTATTTTTATCATTTATAAATGTATTTGGATCTTGTTGATTAAGTTTTAGACTCTTCTAGGCGTTATTTATACAAGTAGTGTAAATAACAACCTCATTGTTTGTTTACACACAAGTTTAGAGATGAGTGGATTCGATACGAAATTATTCATATCGATATTATCATTTTTAAATATTTTGATCTTTATTTTTCAAAAAAAGAAAAAAATAGTTTATATTTAAATATATATTCAGACCGACAAACAAAGTGAAATTAAAAATATTTTTTAGATTCCCTATAAACATATAAACCAGGACAAAATGGATACAAAAAATTGGAAGCTATTGGAACCCTGCAATAAATACATTTATTTGTTCATTACATTTTGAAAAAGAAAACAGCTTTCCAACAATATTCCCGGTAAGTGAAATTGTAGTAATTATGATATTTTACCTAATAATCCTATTAATACAACTGTTAATCAATAACAAAGATGACATGCAAGATAATTTGGACAATTGGTAGTCTATTGTCTAATGTTCTGGAGAACCTTTTAATGAACAGAAATAGTTTTATATTTTATTATTAATTATTATAATTGTTTATCTTAACCAACACTTTCATATTCATTGATTGAATTCTAAGTGAGACATAATGATTTTCCTCAGTCAATTAATAGCAATAAAAATCTACCTATGTTATTTTATTTTATTTGGTATGTATTAAATATCCTGATAGGTATTTTTGATTTTAGCAAAGAATGGTGCAACGTAATAATGAACGAAATGTATTAGATGCAACTGGGTGTTTGTCTCGACAGGTATAACCTTGTAACGGTTGTAACATGTAAATTAGTATTAGTTGGTCATATGTTTACATTATGGCGACTAAAAAGTAACGATAATTGTAAAGTATAAGTATATTTTTGACGTGACAACGTCTTAAATTAGGTTGCGGCTGGGAGTCACTTATGAAAAAGTGTAACGCCCGGTAACGTAACGGTGCGCGCGCAGCACTAGAGAATTATTTTTCAGTTTCACCCACTTTTTCCAAAATTGTCCCATAGCCCCCCCCCTGCCTTCCCCCACCCTTATTCCGAAATAGTGCCTATTAGCCTCCCCACGAAACCTACCCCCCCCCTCCCCTACCCCCACCCCGAAAATTTACCTCACCCCCCCAATCCTATCTCGGCCAACATAGGTCGTAGACCCACCGAGTTTGGTATCCTCGGAACCGTCTTGGTGAGGGCTACAAATTGACCCCGCCAGAAATCCCAAATTACGCAAAAAATTACCCCCCCAAAAAAAAAATATTTTACCTCCAAAAAATTAATTTAAGTTAGCCTCCCCACGAAACCTTCCTCCCCCCCCCCTCCCTTACCCCCACCCCGAAAATTTACCTCACCCCCCCCCAATCCTATCTCGGCCAATATAGATCGTAGACCCACCGAGTTTGTTTAGGAATATCAAGAAATAATTACCTCCAACCGTCACATACATAGTCTGACCCCACACTAAGATCAAAATGTTTAATACATCATATTACTATTGTTTATGTAGCAGTTGCATTTTTATTAGTTTTGTTATTTATCATAATATTAATATTTATACATACATAAACTCACGCCTTTTTCCCAGAATGGGTAGGCAGAGGTGCAACCAGGACACCCACATTTCAGCCTCCGTGGCGCAGGCGGTAAGACGCCGTTTGTGAATCGAGAGGCCGCGGGTTCGATCCCCGCACCGAGAGAAATGTTTGTGCGGCCCACAAATATTTCTCTCGGGTCTGTGTGTTTGTGAGACCGAAAAGTCTCTCGTAGTTCCTGATACCCACGACACAAGACTCGATCTTAATGTGGGGTCAGGACTATGTATGTGACTGTTGGGTGTTATTTATTTATTTATTTATTTCGCCTTGTATGTTCCGTCCTACGATGTTGTGGGTGGCGAGCCTATCGCAATATTGGGCACAAATTCCTGACTGTGCTGATAATGAATAGAAAAATCCGATATCACTTTGCGCGACCCGGGATTCGAACTCGAGACCTCAGCTTTGTAACCGTACCATAATACAACTACGCCACTGAGGCAGTCAATATTTATACATAAATTAAAATCTATAGTCCACATTATTCACCGCTTGTATGTTTATGTATGTATGTACCTTATGTTTTTTTTTGTTTGATTGAATTATTCGAAAAATATTTTTATTCTAGTGCTGATTTCCTGCCTTCGTTCGCGATGTCCGCTACAATTCCTTTATTCAAAATCAAAATCAAAATATTCTTTATAGTTTAAGTTCATTTCATTTGGCGATCTAGTGTTGTTACATAGTTTATTAAGTCTTTGTAACGGGAGTTTACCGCCGCTCACTAAGAGATGGCGCCACCGTAGAATTAGATCGCGGTATGGTTTCGTTACAAACGTTCTTATATAAGGTCCAGTGTTTATAAATGTAATTTGAGTAACGCCCGGCTGAAGCTAACGTCTGTAGTGTATCCAATTGTATCCACACCTCTGGTTCGCTGCTCTCTAAAGCCTAAGCCACAACCTTGTAATTTTTGTTTAACCATAAAAAATCTCGTCGATAACTTAACTTGTTGTTGTCATTTTCAACCTTTCCGGAACTCCGCCACATCTTTTAATTATTTTTATTTTTTTCGAGTTTCATATTTTTTTATATAAAGCAGCTGTTAAATAAATAATTGTCGAAAGAGACTGACTTCTGTTATACAGGGCTTCCTAGTTCAGGAGTCAGGGTGTTATTATGTTGTAAACATGTTGTAATGAAATAAAGATTAATTATTATTATTATTTATTCAAATAGTCTTTCAAAAGATCTTTTGGATTGTTCATTTCTGCTACCACTGCTTCGGAACGTGTTGTAGCTGTGAAGAAGAAGTGGCGCAAGAAACTTCGTCAGCAACACGAACTGTCTTCTTTTTTCTTATTTTTATATCGCCATTTAAAATTACAATAGTTCATGTCACAGAACACAATAATGTCAGTTTATTTAGTTAATTGTGTTTATTTAGTTAATTGTTTAATTTCTATTTTTACATTTTAATTGTTAATTTTGTGTATATATTTTATTTCTATTTATATATTTAAGTTGTTAGTTTAGTGTACATATTTTCATTGTTGTTTGCTAAATGTCTGTTTTTTTTTAGATTTTAGTTATAATTTGGCAAAAGAAATATTGACATGGTGAAAATTGGTGCTTAAGGAAAAAAGTGTGGTATATTCGAAGTCGCAACCGAATTCTAGCTATTAATAAAGTTGTATTTTATCTCACGTGTGTATTATTTGACAAATCCAATCCAATCATCAGGTAAAACTTACCCATCAAATAAATCATAGCATGAAAAAAATATCAAAACATTGACCTATTATTATCAGATTTAATTTTTAAAGACTTGATTGTCAAGTCCTAAAATCCCCTGTTTATACTCAATTGACATGTAAAGCAAAAATTAAAAATGTTATATTAATGTTAGTCGTATGCCACTGTTGATGATCGATATCGATAAAAAAATTTGGTACTAGCGTATCACTATTTTTAGGGGCGGAGCCGCCGCCATGTTTGTGAATCAAAGTGGTACGCGTCACGTGACCTTATGTTTCATCCCCTCTATTCTTTAATCATTGCGGTTGACAGATTATCAAGATTATTCTTTTTTAATATAATAAGGAATACAGGCAAAGGCAGTTGTATTCAGTCTTAGTGCGAGCGCTGCGCGTAGCTGCACAGGAATTTTTTTTCGTTTTTATTATTTTGTTAAGTCTCTGTGAATCACATTAAAGTGATCCAAAGAAACTTAACAAAATAATAAAGTGAGTGTATCTTTTTAGATGAAAAATATATAGATTGTGAATAAAACACTTAAAAATATTTATTAAATGATTTATTTTTTAATGGTTTTTTTGTATTTAAATAATACATCTTTTTGCTGAAATTTTTGTAACATAGTAATTTTCAGTACCTACTCTAGAAATGTCAATACTCTTTACAACGAATAATTAAAGAAAATATATTTTTACATGTTATTCTAGATTTCACTTATCAGTTATTTTTTTATTTTATTTTACAATTTTAAGAAAGCTTACAGACTAATCACCTACAGACATAAATATTTAAATCTTAAGTGTGTTATAAATTTGCCGATAACAAGCTTCCACATATACAGTATTTACATAATGTGCACTGATTTTTAAATGTTTGCTAATATAAGTTATTTTAATTTAAGGAATGAACTACTTTTTCTATGACACATATAGAGATATTAATTAAATTATTGACAAAGAAAAGAAAAGAAAAACATAAGTAACCATCAAACAATACAATATATAATGTTTAAATATACATTTTGAGCTACAAAAGGTGTACTTTTTGACCTTTCATTATTAAGTTTCAACAAACATATTGCTCATTTTGCGTTTTACTACCGATGTACTAGTGCAAAACAAATCAAAATCTAAATGGCATGACACCTCATTAAATTTACTGGCACTACGTAACAAAAAACCATTGCGTCTATAATTGGTAGTTGCAAATGGTACGGACAATAATGACCGTAGTCTCAGTGTAGCTAAATGATCACGGATAAATATCCCACTCAAAAGTTGTTCACAGTCAATGCTACCATTACCAATGTTCACCAAATAACATATGTCATTAATGTCGCGTCGCAAGTATAATGGTAAGAAATGATACTTTTTACAGCGATGAATATAATCATTACAGACCTGTCTAGCCCTGAAGTCCAAATAGTGTAAAAAATTATTTTGTATGGCCTCGATACGGGATTTATAAATCTCATACCGAGGGTTCCACACCTGTGATGCATACTTTAAGTGGCTGCGTACGAAAGAACAATATAGTATTTTAATACATTTAAGTGAACTGAATTCTGATGAAACTCTAATTAAAAATCCTAATGCTTTTGATGCTTTATTAACAATTCTATCTATATGTTTGTCAAATATGAGTTTACGGTCGTGAATAATGCCCAAATCACATATTTCATTAACTCGATTAATTTCGATGTTATCAATTGTGTAAGAAAAATTACGAAAAATATTATTTTTTCTGGAAATGCTTATTTGGTAATATTTAGATATATTTAAATTCATACTTTTAAATTAAGTTACCAGTATTAGCTTTTAAACAACATCACTGCTCCTTCAAATAGGTACTTATGCCTAATTTTATGAACAATCTCAAATTCTCAAATACTGATCCAACTGTAAATGCCAGGACTTCCATCTCTCGTTAACTTGTCTTGGCATTCACAACCATTTATGTAACTAATTACTTTCTTTACTAACCACCCAGCTGCATAGGCCCGCAAGTGAGTTTTCGTGCCTTCTCAATGAGCCTGCTTTAGTATATTCCCAATATCACATATTTTCTTTTGATGTTTTGACTGTCCATAAATTCCATTTTCGAATAATTTATTTAAAATTATAGCTATATTTGTCTAATCATCATACCAATTGAAACTATTATTATGAAATTTGATTAATCATGTAACTAATAATGATTTGGAGGTTCAACTGGAGGTGTGGCAGCATCATTGTATCTATAATTATACTAATTTGTCTGATTTTCTTTTCAATAGGGTCTGAATTAAAATCTCATCATATTAATTTGATATGATTTTAAACACTTCCACACCCTCATAAACCGTTTTGAACTATACTCCATCGGTTTAGGTACTTCACTAAATGTAAACAAACCATAAAAAAGGTTATTTAACATTGCCATTTTTCATTTCTAATTAATTGAAGACAAAAAAAATGTTTATGTAAATGTAAAACTACATTGCATGTCCAAATTTATTATAATGATTATAATTATGAATGTGTGGGCTTGGAAACAATTAAATTATGTAAAATCATAATTAAATTATCTAGTTTCACATCAGGCATCCAAAAAATTTTCATAAAAGTTACAAGATATGCTACAAATTCTAGAAGTACGTACTTTACCGTAATGCGACCATTTAAATGAAAGATAATGCGTTAGGTCGCATAACTAAGCATCATCATATGTTATCAATGGCAGCTAATTATTATTCATTGCGTTAATGTACTAACTGTTTTCGTGAAGTGGTGAACTGTTTGGAAATGTTCATCATTGTTCTTTATTCTGTTTTAGTTATTATTTGTTATAAGCTGCTATTAATTATTTATAATACTTGTTACTTGGTTGGCTAAGAAAATATTCGTAAATTGGACATTGCAATAAAATGTTGAACAACCAAGCGTCACATGTTCTGGTTTGTCTACATTTAGTTAAGTACCTAAACCGATGGAGTATAGTAATAGTTATATTTTATAGAGGGTACTGACTTTTCTCTTGTTTTTACTGCTTCTGGCCAAAATGTGTGATGCTCCGGATTTTCTATTACTGCATTGATAGAACTTTTTATATAAACAAAGGCCACTATTGCAGTAGTCTTATTTGTCGTCGAGCTGACTGAGTTTTCATTGGTATACAGGGTGGACAAGAAAACGGCGCACCTGCCAATATACATTATAGTATATGGTGAAGGAATCATAATTAAGACGGATTTGTATGGCGCTAGCGTATATTAAGAAAGATGCCGAGAAAAAAAAAAACTAACGTTACACATGCTACCCCTTAACATGTTAAGCTAAAGTGATTGAACCTTACAACTGAACGGTAGACATTCAACAATAAATAAGCAGAGCTCGTTATTTACTTATAAGTCGTGCGATTGTGTACATCACGCTCAGGGTACATAAAAAAGATATTAAATGAATACTGCCAACAGTCACATACATGGGTACTAACCCCACACTAAGATACAAATCTTGTGTCGCGGGTATTAGAAAAATAATTATGGTTCACGGAAATTATTTGTCTCGGGGCGGGAACCGAACCCGCGGTCTCTCATTTCACAGGCGGTTCTTACCAACTGCGCCACGGAGGCCGTCGGTGACTCATAGCCCATATGAGTCACCGACGGTAGTTGTCATTAATGACCACCAAAATAGTTAACTGACCTTGTAATGTAAACCGTAATGACCTTGATAGGCAAAGCTGGAAGCGCAGGATCCGCCAAAACGCGCACGAAAACACTGTCACAGTTTGGTAGCACAAATCACTTTTTCTTTTACATTTCACATAACACAAGTTACATCAAAAGCTATCGAATTGGGTAATTTTCAAAGCATAGTGAAATTAATAAAATTTACTTAAAATAACTGAAAACAAATTTACAATAATATGCACACGACTAATACATGCACACGCGATCGCAATCCGAATTCAACTAATAAAAAATAAATTATTATTTTGATTCTTGAAAGATAAAGGCCTGTTCACATTAGATACAAAGCTTTCCTATTTGAGTTCATAATAATTCATCTGAACAATTAGTATTACTACTGTATCAGCCCATATACATGCCACTGCAGGGCACGGGGTCTCCAGTGCAGTAAATTAGTAGTTAGTGTTTATTGATTTCACTAATTTTATCTCAAATAAGTCTCATATGCAAATTCTATGCTATATATATGGTAGACGACATTTCTCTAGGTATAAGAATTAAGAAGAAATTTTATCACTTTAAAGTAACATTATTTTCAAAATACATTAAAATAATGTTAAATACAATAATAAGCAAAGTAAATAGGCAATTTGTAATTGACTGGATCGGCTGATGACATATTTAAATAATATTATAAGCTATTGAGCAAGTATCAGTATCAGTCCAATAATTTTTTTAACGTAACTTTTATATCGGAGTACTTAATCTAATTAAGTTATATCAAGTGTATAGTGTGAACACACCTCAAGATGTCGGGCTCTTTTGCAAAATGCTAAAAGTTACCGACAAAGAAATTGCCGCCTTTCGGCACGCACTCACAAACGGCGGCGGCGACCTCAAAGGAAGAATAATCGAGCCGCGTTGGATCCGACAAAGTACACTATGACCGGCGGCTTCCTTTGACTAATAGGGCCGAATTGGGCCATCATTTTAAAAATATTATTTTTTATTAATCAGTGTCATCAGATTATTTTTTCAATGAATCTAAATTATTTAGAAAATTTAAATGTTATGTAGGTATTGTCAAAACTTTTCTATTATAATTAAATTCGCAATCTTAAATGATTTAAGCGATGACCAGTGTGATTTCTTGGTATCTTTCAGTTTGGATTTGTGACACTAAGGAAAATAATGACAAACAAAATAGTCAATCCATTCACGATGCAACTGCACCTAAAGTTATTATGTTATTAATTTATTGACGCTTAAATCTAAGTACGTCCCTGTTTAACTGATTGATTTATTAGAAATGAAACAAAAAATATCCTTTTTTGAAGTTAGAGAAGGATAAAGGCTGGCAACATTGGTACAGGTTACTGACCTTTCCCGATCTTTATTTTAAATTAATTTATTAAATAAGTTATTCAATGTATTTTCGTCATAATTATAATTAAAACCATTAAATATATGTATAGAAACATAGTGTCATTCCAAGTGTCGTCGCTAGTGCCGTGAATTGTATATGATACCAACTTAAACTGACAGTTGGTAAAGTTTTGAATAATATCGCCAGTTTTAGCTTAAAATTAATATATTTTGTACCAAATTGGGTGAGTGTCGGTTTACATATAGTATTATTCCAGTTTTCTTAGTGTTAACTGTGGTAAGTAGTACTTTGTGAACTGTACAATTACCCTTTTATTAAAATTGTTAACCTTTTCCTTGCCAATCATTTAATTTGCACTATTTCTAGGCTTAGTTTTATTATTTGAAACTGAGACACTAGATACAAATTCCATCATGATGACTCGCAGAGCTTTGTCGCGTCAGGAGGAGTCCAAACTCCAACTGGCGCTGCAAGAAGTAAAGATTGCAAGGGAACGGTGTGATCAACTTGATCGTGAGAGGGATGACAACGAAAAAGAATTGATGCAATTATTAGATAAGAATTCTCAATTACGTAGGGATTTGTCAAGCGTTCATTGCCAGTTAGAATTAGTTAGTGAAGAGCGGGATCAGTTTAAATCAATAGTGGATGGGTTCGAACTATGTTCTCAAGAATATGAGGTGGCGCTTCACAAAATCACGACGCTGCAACAAGAACTCTGCGAGGCTCAAGATCTTATCTCTCAGCTGGAATTGGCCAACCTCACTGCAAAAGAACAAAAAACTCAGTCCCTATTCGATGAGTTAATAAAAACTGATCCCATCATTGCTTCAGCTGCATCCAGCAATGTCATCACCAATACTATAGATCTCACAGGTGATGATACCTTTCAAAGTACCTCTAAAGTGTCAATGGCTGGGTGTAGCAAAAATAAACTTAAACGGTACATAAATGTAAATAGGTATATAAAGAAAACTCAGAGATTACTATTTAAAAATAAGTTAAATAAGAAATTTTTAAATATTGTTAGAGACAAAGTAGTATTAAAAAATACAGTGGATTTATATGCCTATCAATTAGAACAGAATAGGCTTAAGCATGAAGCTGACACACAAATCTTAAACGCAGATATTAAAAAATTACATACTTCTTTGCAGCTAATGACAACAAAATATGACAATGCTCAGAAGGAGATAGAGGAACACTCATCGGCTATGACAGACCTTATTGAGTTATGTAAGTACAACACTGAGCGCTTTGAGTCTTTACAGAACAATATGTGTAATTTTACAGATAGGTCGCTCACTGTCTCACAGCCAATGTGTGCACCCATAACATCATCTTCTAAAGTGTGTCCAACTTTGTGTGACAGCTTAGAACATAATATTAACATTATTAATAATTCCCATCCTCTTACACATGTAAAATGTAATAAAAATAATAAGTATGACAATGTAATTATGTACAGTGACGACATAGGAAGGGACATGGGAAGGTTAGTAGGTCTGGAAAAGGGACAACTTCTCAATTACTGTATGCCTAGTGCTTCCTATTCTGACATTATGAAGAGCATTTTGGGCAGTAATTTATCTGCAGATAAAAAATTAATTATATTTATTGGAAATAGGGGTAATTTAAACAAAAAAGAATTGTTGGAATATTATGACAGTTTGAAAAAACTTAACTTAAACGAAATTATTATGTTTACATTACCCTACAGTAACAACTTGCCAGCGGAAGAAAATAATATTAGATATAGTTTGAATTTGACAATGCACACCTTGTCAATCAATAATAATTTACATTTAATTGACATTAATAATTATTATAATAATAAGATATTTAATAAGACAAGAGATAAAGTTTATCTTCCTCTTTTTATTAAGAGACAGGTAGCTGATGCGCTATCATATTATTTATGTATTACAGCCAAGAACTTGGCTAACCGACAAAGCTCTATTGAGCAAATAAATGTTGACTCAGATTATAGCAATCTGAAACAATTGACATTTGATAATTATTTAAATTCGATTTAAGGACAATAGAGATAAACTCTAGCTCTCCAACTGAAAATAAATATTATATTGAATGTAATTTTAATAATAAACATGCTTTCAACTTGGTACATCAAAATATACAAGGTATGAGAAATAAAAATTTAGAAATTGAGTTGTTCATGAGCTGTAATAAAATTGACATTTTATGTATTACTGAACATTGGCTTAAAAGCTACCAGTTCATGTTCAATTTCAATAATCACCAAGTTGCAAGCTCGTTCAACAGAGAAAATATTTTACATGGAGGCTCGTTAATAATCATAAATAATCTTATTAAATATAAGGAAAGACTTGATATTGTGCGCCTGTCTGTTGAACGAGTTATGGAAGTAGCTTGTATAGAGATTGAAAAGTATATTGTATTAAGTGTATACAGACCCCCTTGTGCACCACATAATACCTTTTTGGAAATTATGGAAGATGCATTGCACAAGGTATGTGTTTCACCAAAAAGAATTGTTGTCTGTGGAGACTTTAATATTAACATTTTAGAAGAATCTTCTATAGCTTGCAGCTTCATTAATCTTTTTAAATCATACAACCTGCATCATTTATTTTTTGAACCAACAAGAATAACTGCCTCAAGTGCTACATGTATTGATAATATTTTTACTAATTTCTCTATTTGTGAAAAGTCAGTAATTAATGTTTTAGATTCTGATCATTGTGGTCAGTATGTTTCATTACCTAGCACTAAAAGTAAAGTTCTAAGGAAAAGTATTAAGTTTGTTCCTAACAATATATATCGCATGGAAAAATTTAGACTAAATATCAAAAACAATCTGCCAGCGCTGTCCCCTCACCAAGACCCAGACAAACTGTACAGTTCATTATTTGAAATTATTAAATGTGAATTTAGAAAAGTATATAAATCTAAAACTATTATGGTAAATCAGCGAATGACATTTAGTGAGTGGGCAACCACTGGTTTATTTAAAAGTCGGAATAAACTATATAATCTGTACAATGAAAGAATGTTTAACCAAAATCCGACTTTTACGGAATATGTAAAAAATTACTCCAGAGTTTTCAAACGAGCTTGTTCCACAGCTAAATCGTTGTATTTAAGAAATAAAATCAAAATGTCTAACAATAAAATCAAAACTACTTGGAATATTATTAATTCTGAATCTGGTAAAAACTCGGTACGTGAAAATAACTTTAATCTTAAAATAAATAATAGGAGTTGTACAGCAGATCTGGAAGTAGCAACTGAATTTGAAAGATTTTTTACTGATATTCCCAAAAATACCACCCAACATCTTCAGTCATCTTCGAGGTCTGCTTTATCTATACTTGAAAAACTTGTACCTAAATGTAACGTGGCGTTTGAGTTCTCGCAAATTGGGCCGCAGCATATATTAAAATCATTTAAAGAAATTAGTTTAAAAAAGACCGCAGACTTGTGGGGAATTTCTGTAATTAATATATCTTTAATCATTGAGCATATAGCACCCCACTTAGCAGAGATATTCAACCGCTGTGTGGTATCTGGTGTTTTTCCTGACCTGATGAAACAAAGCAAGGTGGTGCCTCTTTTTAAGTCCGGTGACAGCTCGGATCCGACCAATTTCCGACCTGTTTCAATTTTACCAACGCTTAGCAAGTTATTTGAGAAAATAATTCTTACTCAATTATTAACACATTTCAACACCAATAACTTGCTACACCAGAAACAGTTCGGATTTACGAGGGGTCGATCAACAATTGACGCGGGAATATCTCTCCTAAAACAAATCTATGACGCTTGGGAAGAGTCGCAGGATGCACTTGGTGTATTCTGTGACTTATCTAAAGCCTTTGACTGCGTAGAGCACGACACTCTGGTCAGGAAATTACGCCACTATGGTATCAGGAACCGAGCTCTCAATCTTTTGTCCTCCTATTTGAGCAATAGGGTACAGAAGGTTGATATTAATGGAAAACTTTCTGGAGGATCTGCGGTCACTATGGGAGTACCGCAGGGTTCAATTCTGGGACCTTTTCTATTCCTGGTCTACATAAATGACTTACCCTATCACGTCGGGAATAATCACGAAGTTGTGTTGTTTGCGGATGATACATCTTTGACATTTAAAATTAAAAGACAACAATTAGATTTTGATGAAGTAAACAGTGCCCTTCGTGAAGTTGTACATTGGTTTAATATTAATAATTTATTACTTAATGCTAAGAAAACTAAATGTATTAAATTCACACTGCCCAATGTTAGGCAATTATCTACCACTGTACAAATTAACGGTGAAGAATTGGATCCTGTTGCGTCTACTACGTTTCTGGGCATTACGGTCGACGCTAAACTCCAGTGGGGGCCGCATATCAATAAACTATCTGGTAGATTAAGTTCAGCGGCATATGCAGTTAAAACCATTAGGCGTTTAACGGATGAGGCAGCGGCAAGAATTGTCTACTTCAGCTATTTTCATAGTATAATGTCTTATGGCATTCTTCTCTGGGGAAATGCTGCGGATATAAATAGTATTTTTATTTTACAAAAAAGAGCTGTTAGGGCCATTTATCAACTTGGTCCAAGAGTTTCATTGAGAGAAAAGTTTAAAGAAGTAGATATTCTTACTGTTGCATCTCAATATATTTATGAAAATTTATTATATGTTCGTAAAAATATAACTCAATTTAAGCGTAATTGTGACATGCATAGTAAGAACACTAGGAACAAACATAATCTTGCCTCACACGTTACTCGTCTCCACAAGATAAATAATTCTTTTATGGGTCAAAGTGTACGCTTCTTTAACAAGCTTCCCAACAGTTTAAGAGAACTTCCAATTAATAAGTTTAAAAAAGTAATAAAAGCTAAGCTGTGTAAAAAGGCATACTATAGAATTTCAGATTATGTGGAAGATAAAACTGCTTGGGAATAAATTTATCATGTTCTGAATCAAACTGACATTATTGTAACTTGTGACATGAATCATTTTAATTGTAAATGGCGATATAAAAAAAAAAAAAAGAAAAAGACAGAAAAAAAGAAGACAGTTCGTGTTGCTGAGGGAGTTTCTTGCGCCGCTTCTTCTTCACAGCCACAACACGTTCCGAAGCGGTGGTAGCAGAAAAGGACGATTCAAAAGATCTTGTGAAAGACTATTTGAATAAAGAATATTTTGATTTGATTTGATTTGATAAATTATACAGCTAAGAGTTCATGACCTTACCCATGTGTAAACAGCGGTTAAAGCGAAGTTTAAGAAAGTTTTGATGCTGTTAAAAATGGGTTTCGTGGTATATTTCGTTAACCGTTCAATTAACGATGAAACGAAAAAATACGTATGTGTTTAAATCTTGTTCTTCATCCATTCCAACTGATTTTATGCGAAAAAGTGGTGATTAAACTTAAAACTTTAAACGGTCATAACTTCAAAACGGATAGGTATTTTCCAAATATTATTTTTTTATTACGATATTAATATTATGCCCTTGTACCCAACTGAGCAAGTGCGCCATTTATTTGCGCTCCCTGTATATTGCTGGAATAAAAAATATCAATAATTACAAAAAGATATAGTTTGAGTTTGACTTACTAATGGGGTAGTTGATTCTATTTCATTCTATTAAAAAGTTGCAAAATGCACAATCATAAACACAAGAAATCAAAAAATTGTTTCAATTCCTACAATTTTTATATCTGCTTTATATGACACTATACAAAAGCTTAAATCTTCATCAATTTCATTTTTCAGCTTTTGAACTGAAATTAAATTAGAGAAATTAATTGACAATGTTGACTTGACAGGTACAATTAGAACTAAAACACACACTTTAAAATGTTCTTTTTTATCATTTTAAAATGATTACTATTTACTGTAATATTTTACAAAATAATTTTCAGACAACTGATGATTAAAAGGACATTAATTAGTTAATTTCCTTTGATTCCATTTTTATTTTAAAGAACATAAATTATGACAATAAGTTAAGGTAAGGAGAGTGGTTAGGCAGTCTCAATCGTACTGTCGATTGTAAAGTAGGCCCGTGCCCTGCAGTGGGACGTATATGGGCTGATACATACACATACAAATTATGACTGATGAATATTCAATGATCAAATACCTTAATCTTCTTTATTGATTCCAAGTATGACATATTGGTAATTTAATTTATGTAAATCATGTTGGTATGCAGGCAATCGGTTTCATAGACATCAATTATATCTTGCTAATGAGATATGTGTCTATCCAAGACTATATTTTTGGCGATATATTTAAATTCGCCCAACTATTTTATTGGTTCCATCTGCAAAAAAAGAAACAGTACACTTAGTTACCATTATCATCAAAATATGAAAACATAAGCTTATAGAGTACTTTGTTTGAATTACTAACCTGGATTTTGATTTAGCAAAATATGATGATTTGTTGTCTCTAATTCCATTTTTTTAAAAGCTTATCGGAAGTATGTGCCTTAGCCGTATATTAATGCCGTAAGGCTGTCTTAATATAGCTTTTATTTCTGGTACAGATGTAGCCCCTTGAGAAAAGTAAAATCATATTTTCTGCTGCCACTTTAGGAATCCTCTCAACATGAATATTCACATTTTTTTCCAGCACCTTCACAAATCCTTGAATACAATCTTTGTATTTAACAAACTATACGCTGTAATTGAAACCCCGGTAACACAATAAACAACAAGGTAAACAACTTGACAACTTGTAATGGCGGCCATATTAAAAATGTATGATGGCGGCGCAGACGCTGGTTACAAGAGAGAAAGGCAACCGAGGGGAATGCAGGGCTTACGGGGGGGTGCAAGCTGAATGCAACTGTCAACTTTGTTTTGCAATCAAATTGCGCCACAGATTATACCATGGAAAAATGTTCAATACGGAGTTGTACAGGCATGCAGCGATCTGAATGTGGATCTGAACAATAGATTCTTTTGTTGTGTGCACACTGTCAGTCGAAATTCGAGGGCATGACCTTCAAAAACAAAAAACGTCTGAGACATACAGCGCAACTAACATAAATTGACAAGTGGTGAAATTAGGAACTAGAAATGAAAGTAAAAAATATCTACAACGCTTTCATTAAAATATTCTTTCATAATTTATACAATGTACATTTATACTAGTAGTCTAATAGTAGTAATGATAATAATGTCCAATGTAATGAAATTTGAAGAGAGAAAAAAATAACAATTTCTCCGTGCACCACAGCGCTTTTGAGCGATTTGTGATTGTGGACAAACTTGAGTTTACACAACAATCGGTTTTGTAAATATGGCTACCAGCTTTTTAAGCCAAACTAATATAACACTTCTTAAAACTTACAATTAAATTAGAATCTATAATACGTACAAGGTATAATTTTCTTTATTCAATCTGCATACAATTTAAACATTTTGAATACAATTTGGACATTTCTAATTATTTACATGAGGTGTTGCTGGTAATCGAACTTGACTTAACAGAAATAAACACCGCAGTTCTTTGACCAGTTGTTTGTAAATACTAGACTGGACGTAATTGACAGCCTCCGTGGCGCAGTTGGTTAGACGCCGCCTGTGAAACGAGAGGCCACGGGTTCGAGCCCCGCACCGAGACAAATGTTTGTGAGACCCAGTAAGTATTGGTCTCGGGTCTGGATGTTTGAGAGACCGAAAAGTCTCTCGTAGTTACCCACGACACAACACTTAATTGATCTTAATGTGGGGTCAGGACTATGTATATGACTGTTAAGTGTATTTATTTATTTAATTATCAGTAATTAGCCAAAAGTTCGTCTGTGCGTTCATTTAAAAAATGGAAGAAAAACGATCAGAGTATGTGCGTAATAGAGAAATTATTTATAATGTTAAATGTAAAGAATACAAATATGCTCACTTAAAGTAAGAAGTATGGGAACAAATAGTCAGTACCTATTTGTACTAAAGATAATAAAGTATCATACTAAAGATAACGTTATTGATGTTAAAATTTCAAAATACACGCGCTGTTTTAGGAATTATAATAGGAAAAAGTTAACCTTGTTATTTGTCTTCAGGTAGTCTCTTTTTTGTTTTCTTTTAAAATGACACTGGTAGTAGAAATATATAAAAAAAAGACAACAAGAACAAGACGTGTGCTCGAAACACGATCTTGCCTACTTTGGAATTCACACATTTTATACATAAGTATTTCTAATATGTGTACACGGCATTGTTGCTTAACATTTTTCCACAGTAAATTTATTCTCAATATGTAATCTATGTTTGTGTACAGAATTTAATCAATCACAGTATTATATAATTGATTGATGTGCGATTTAATATTGATTGAATCATTGTTTTTGACAATAAAACCGTTGCAAACTCGAATGTGATAGTACCACAGGTTATCACAGACTTAGAACTGTTTATAATAAGCGCCAACTAGGATTGATTTCATTTAATAAAATATATTATATATTTGTTTATATAGAGATGAGATAAAGAGTACATAAAAATCGACTCTTCCATCCCTAAATGCTTAGTCATTGGCAGACGAGAAAACCGTCCTTTGTCAATGAAATTAAAAAAATAAAAACGTACGTGGGCCCTCTGACGACCCTTGGGGGTTACTATAGAATCCGTAACTCGAAGTTTCGTGACATTTTTCGGACGGATGTTACTTCGTTACACGAAATCCGTAAAAAGAACGAATGATTTGAATTTTTCGTCAATACTTCGTCGCCCGAACTAACTGTCAGAGACGAAAATTTGAAATTGACAATGTCAATTTGACATCGACGAAAATATAATATTTCCGAGTTTCGATAAAATGTTGTTTGTAAAGTGATTTTATTACTTTAGACCATATATCAAGTGTAAAATCTTAATTAAAATGGCATGTAACAGCGGTGATTCGAAGAAAATTAAGTAATAAAAGTTCGAACAACAATAACGCAGCTAAACAAAAAATGAAAATTGTTTGCACTGGCTATTAGAAATGCCTGTGAAATATCTTGGAAATTATAGTGGGGAAGAGGATGCCCACCACCAGGAATTAAAAGTACAAGATGAAGTGTACCGTTTATACCTCAGACGAGTAAATAAGTTTATACGACGCGATAGGACGTTCACAACCACAACGAGACTCGATATTGTTATTGTTTTTATTGTGGCGTAAAATAACAATGTACTCCCGACAGAAAATACAGGGATAATTTAAATAATACCCAAAACCAAACCGGTATAATGGAGAAGAACATTTAACAAGAACAAAACGGCCATACCTAATACAGTTTAAGACAAATTGAATAAATGTTGGTGTCAGTGTGAAAGAATATAGTGTAGAACATGGTGGATATTTCAAACAAACCAAAAAGATGGCAAAGAGGATACAACTATATTTTGGCTGATATTTACAACGAGAAGACCCCCAAACTTTATTTAAGAGGAAATCTTTTAAAGGTGTTTCTTCAAAGTTTATCTTATTTATACTTTTGTACCCAAAAATATCGCTATAAAACACTTAAATAAATTAATTGTGGAAAGTAATTAACATATTTTATTAAACTTTGATATTACTAAATAAAAATTGTTTTCTTTCCACCTTATGATTATTAGTATGTTCATAGCTCAATATCAGCCGCATTGTGAGGAATAGAAAATTCAATATTACTAATAAGTATCTTACAAGTAGTTACATAATAAAACAATGTTACATATAGTGCATATTTTATATTTTCTCTAATAACAAGCTTATATTATATGAGTTTCACACACATTCAATGTTATGGCATAGTACCTACCTATTTGTTTTGATAAACTCTGCATGATAATAATTAGACAGTCACTTTTGAACTAAATATTAATTGAAATCCTTTATTACATGGATAAAAACTTCAATTGTATAGGTATTTTGTTTATATAAAACTTTTTGTAAAAGTTAATTAAGAAGCATTAATTATAACCAACCATAAAGATGTCAGGAAAGGAAAAGGTTTTGTTAGAATGAGTTTAGATAAATAACAAAACAAACTAATATCTATCTACTTTACAGCAAAATCGAAGTATAATTATTTCTAATTTTAATGACATCAATATAATATTATTATCCAATCAAACTATATTAACATCACATAATAAGTATTTAACCTAATGTGAAGATAACCGGTTAATTGTAATAATATATCTTTCAATTGCTTCTTTAAAGTAATTATATGAAACAGAAACTCCTTCAAATGGATGTAATATACTGTTATTGTAAAGAAATGTACATACATACTTAAAAAATGGAAATAATTATTTGTAGTGTGTTATATACATAAATATAAGTATGTATAAATTGTTTCACTTAAATTACTACCAGGTAACAAATAAAATACAAATAAAACATTTATTTCAACATATTCCATTTACAACAGTTTTCACTAATGATTGAAGATTTGATGTTCATTATCCTAGAAAAAAGAGGATCTCATTATTGTGGTTGAATCATCCGCAAAGTACCAAGCGATAACTTCAAGTAGTTACATCCTGTAACACAAAATAGTAATCTATTAAAACATATTTACAACCTAGTGTTTCATGTTATTTATACACTACCAAATCATTCCAAACACAAGTTATTAACTAACTAAAGACTTTAATCATATACTTTGTGAATATTGATAACGTGTGTGTGACTATTAACTTTATTAAATAACCACTAGTGGAACTTCTTTCTATCCCAGCAAAGTTGCATGTTTGAGCGCGACATGTATAAGTAAATAAATATTTGTTAGGCGCTTGAAGGAAATATAACAAGGAATATCAACCCAGTTCGATAATTGATCATTATGGCATTAAATAGATATAATAATTTAAAAATAAGAAACTTACCGTTTTAATAAAATATTTTGCATAAATACGTACTTTTGTCAACATTAAAGAATTTTAAACATTAAATTTTAATTATAATAATATCTTTATATACAATGTACTCTGTGAATTAATTCCTTATTTATATAATTAAGTTTTTTGTAAATGTTTACAATTTAATTTTTGACGTGACAACGTCTTAAATTAGGTTGCGGCTGGGAGTCACTTATGAAAAATGTAACGCCCGGTAACGTAACGGTGCGCGCGCAGCACTAGAGAATTATTTTTCAGTTTCACCCACTTTTTCCAAAATTGTCCCATAGCCCCCCCCCTGCCTTCCCCCACCCTTATTCCGAAATAGTGCCTATTAGCCTCCCCACGAAACCTACCCCCCCCCCTCCCCTACCCCCACCCCGAAAATTTACCTCACCCCCCCCAATCCTATCTCGGCCAACATAGGTCGTAGACCCACCGAGTTTGGTATCCTCGGAACCGTCTTGGTGAGGGCTACAAATTGACCCCGCCAGAAATCCCAAATTACGCAAAAAATTACCCCCCCCAAAAAAAAATATTTTACCTCCAAAACAATTAATTTAAGTTAGCCTCCCCACGAAACCTTCCTCCCCCCCCTCCCTTACCCCCACCCCGAAAATTTACCTCACCCCCCCAATCCTATCTCGGCCAATATAGATCGTAGACCCACCGAGTTTGGTATCCTCGGAACCGTCTTGGTGAGGGCTACAAATTGACCCCGCCAGAAATCCCAAATTACGCAAAAAATTACCCCCCAAAAAAAAATATTTTACCTCCAAAAATTTATTGACGTGACAACGTCTTAAATTAGGTTGCGGCTGGGAGTCACTTATGAAAAAGTGTAACGCCCGGTAACGTTACGATGAGTCACCGAACGAGAGAGAGGCCCGCCGAATGCCTTGCGTCTCTCTCCCACTCAACTATGATCGGTCTGCCGCGCGCGCAGCACTAGAGAATTAGGCGCATTGAATCGGCGCATGCTTGTGTCTCTGTCTTTGTCTTTCTCGAACGTTCTTGGCGTTGGAAAAACAAGAAAGCGTCACAATACAAGTTCACACGTGTGGTTAAAGTATCGTCAGCTGTGTCTGTAGTGAAAATATGGAGTGCTTAGATTCGTCATTACATGTACAATGTTTTAGTAAACAAAATATATTTCTATAGTTAAAATTTGTGCAATTCTTATTTTCATTCAATTCCTTGTTCCTATTGTGCAATTTAATTATATTCATATCAATAAATATTCTACCGAGAAAAAGACGTTGTCACGTAAAATCTTCGCCCGTAAAACCGACTTTACAGGCAACCATTTTTTTTTATGTTTTGACGTTTGATCGTTCATAGGTACTTGTTGTTTTTTACATTTAACCTAAAGGCAAAAGTCCCAGCCGTACAGCCTAGGGTAATATATTGAAATTCTTCAAGTTCTTTTATTAGGAAGTAAAAACCGTGGGCTCGCCCATGTCATGCTTTAAATAATTTAGTAAAGGTGCTTTATTGAGATTTTATGTATTATAAAAATAACTAAATTAGATGGTTATATTGGTATATGACAGCTCCTGTGGCACAGGCTAGGCGGTTAGCTGATGATGCCATGCCGCCTGCGAATTGCGAAACGAAAGACCGCGGGTTCGATGATCGATCCCCGCACCGAGAGAAAGGTTTGTGAGGCCCACAAATATTTTTTTTGTGGGCCTCTTTGTGGGGGATCAGGATTATGTGTGTAACTATGGGCATGTTATTTATTTATATGAAGTAATAGCCTCCGTGGTGCAGTTCGTTAGATGCCGGCTTTGCAAAACAAATGTCCACGGAATCGATCGCCGAACCGAAACTAATATTTGTGTGAACCACAGGTATTTGTTTGAGATACTGGGTGTTTATGAGACCCAAAAGTATCTCGTAGTTCCTGATACCCATGACACAAGATTCGATCTTAGTGTGAGGTCAGGACTATTTATGTCACTTTTGGATGTATTTATTATAAATAAGAGTTCAATTTAAAATAAAATAAAAATAATGTATATAATTTAAAACGTCTTTTGTATAATAGTCTAAAATATATAGTGTATATCAAGACTGCTACCGGAAACGAAGCCAGGTGGTAGTTTAAGGGACTTCAGACACAATGCAACAGAAAAAGTTGGAAAAAAGCGTATTTTTTTTGTTATTTTTTTCCTATGATCATATTCGGGTGTTAAATACATTTTTTTCCTATTTTTTCCTAAAATAATAGTGTATACCTTTTTATTTATAAATAATCTAAGGTTTTAAAAGAGTTTAAATTATTATTTTAGCAAAAACTATGGATTTACCACCCAAAAATTACAATATTTAAAAAATCATAAAAAAATAATTGTCGCATTTCTTTGGGAAATTTTTAGTTGCATTGTGTTTGTAGTCATTAAAACTACCACTCGGCTTTGTTTTCGGTAGCAGTCTTGAGATACCCAGTGGATTATCTATACACATAAATAAAATTATAAATGTCTGTTTTTAAAGTGAAACTAAAAAAAATGTCCAACTACATATCGTCATACTCGTATACACGATATCTATACTAAAAATGATCTGAAAAGAGTTTTTGTCTGTCTGTCGTTCTGTTTGTAATCGCTTATCTCGAAATCGTCTGGACCGATTTTGACGGGACTTTCACTGAAAGATAGCTTAATTAATTTTGCGGGAGTAACTTGGGCTATTTAAGTTTTGAATAACAATTAAGAGTACTGCACAAAAAAAAAAATATCCCTTAAATTTTGCGGTTATTTTTAAAATATGCTTTAATGATAAGAGAGTGTCTGAGTTAATTATGTTTCTTCGATTTAGTTTGCTATAAAAAATATTTAGGGTTCCGTGGGACAAATCATTTATCTAAGACAAGTAGAAAGAAATAAATCATTTATTCTTAAGCCCTGCACGGCTATGATTAAAAATTAAAACTCGTAATATTATTTTTAAATAAAGATTTGTAGAAAAGTTTTGCAATTCAAATCCGATAGAAGTGAAACGTCAGAAAATTAACCTACGCTATCTTTTCTATAATTTTCGAGCACTGCAAATCCTCTAGAAAAACCACTTATCAATAAATATGATTTTTCCCCACTACATGCTAGGTCTAAATTACCATATAAATAGTGGAAAATTCACTTAGGTGGCAACATTGTTGGAGAATAATGATCACAGATAATGCTGTTTTTCTCCTTCCAAAATCCATAAGAATATCTATGATAATTATCATTCAGTCCGAAGTTAGTCTATGGTTACGATGAATTTTCAACATTTCGGATGGCTCACATACTCTGTGGTACATATACTTCGTCACTGACATCCGTCATCCGAAGTTTCGTGCTTCGTATCGGATTGTAGAGTAACCCCCCTTGGACGACCCGTACGAACCATGTAAGATGTGCTCTTTACCATAGTTTTGTACTCTTTACTCTATGCGTAAGACAAAAACCTACAATGTGTTTTCAGCTTTAGATTTGTGAATGTGAATCAATGTGAATGTGACTTTCATTTACACAATAAACTGTATTAATGTAATTTGTAAATGTAATTGGGAATAACTAGTTTCTATGAATTCACACTATAAAATATATACATAATGTCAAAGTGGATTGGATATGCAGTGTCAGTAAATTGCGGGGAGCCACTCGGTTGCTACCAGGGAACTATATTGGAAGCAGACGGTAGTACAATAACGCTCACAAAAGCATTTAGAAACGGTTTCCCTTATCCCAAGTCTCAAGTAACACTAAAGTAAGTATTTATAAGCTTATTCTTAGTGATAACTAGTTATGTTAATTGTTCGTAAGCAGTTTTTTCCATTTGCAGTGCTGCTGATATTAAAGATCTGAAAATCATCGAAGCTCGTTCGGAGCCATCAGAGCAAACGCATAGCACAGTTGCTGTGTCTAAGAATAGTAAGAAAGCCACACGCGCTACCGTCTGCGAAAATCTCCAGGCTAACCCTACCAACCCAGGTTAGTTTCGATTCTTGTAAGAAATTGACTCCTTAAATGAAAGATCCTCAATGAAAAAGAGAACTAATCTTTATGTAAATCATGTGCTTTTTGACAACACCTTAATTTCTTCATTTGATACTTTAAAGAAGAATGACCAATTTACTATGAAACTTGTATTGATGCTAAGATTGTTGTCCCTGATGAAACTTACTTTTTATGTAGGGCAAAAATCAAAATATACATTTTCAATAAGTATAAACATAATTGAGACCCAGGCCCAGAGTTTATAGGAAGATTTATAGGAAGATTATTATTTATAGGAATAGCTAAGTTTGATGTTAAATACAATATGAACATGCAGCTGCAACAAAATTTCTATGAGGCCTATTTTAAAAAAATACATTACTCTTTTATAAATTATTGTTGGGTAATTTCCAGCTGTTCCAGCAGGCGGTCAATCCAATAACAATGTACCTTCAAGTAACAAGCCAAGCAGCAGTCGCGGTTCAGGCACCGCACCGGCCCGCAGCAAACCCATTGACATACTCAGCAATAAGAGTAACAGGAACAACAACTACCCTGGTGAGACAGTTTAACTGTTCAGTAGATCTACATTCATTATGATGTAATTTATTGTTGAATTAGTATTGGATAAATAGGAAATGGTGGTGGAAAGGAAACAGTAAATATATGTACATATATAGTATGGTTAACATGGGCAAAGGGCGTACCATTAGTCTAGCTGATATTTGTCCACTATTTGATGCATTATTAATTTCTTTGCAGGAAGTTATGGTAATACCGGATCGACACCTAAATGTCGCACGGGCGGCGGTGTCGGCGGCGTGCACGAGAAGGCCCGGCGGCGAAACGAGGCGTGCTTCGGGGACGCCGCCGAACCCGCGCTCGACGACGACTTCGACTTCGAAGGAAATCTGGCACTGTTCGACAAACGCGCCCTCTGGGAGCAGATGCGCAACTCGCACAAGCCCGATCTAGTGCGGCAGGCGGACGACGTCGGGAAGTTCCGGCACGACGAGAACGTGCTCGGCACCTCCAGCGTGGCGCGCCACGCGCTGCGCGTGCCCGACGAGCTGCGCGGCCCGCTCGACTACGTGACGGACGACGGCGTGGTGGTGCCGTCCGTGGTGCCGCGCCTGCGCCGCCAGCTGTGGGAGGGCATGCAGCGCCTCGGCCTCGCCGATTCTGCGCACACGCTGCTGGCGCGCGCCGCCGCCGACGTGGCGCTGCGGCTCGTGGGCGGCGGCCGCCGGCTCGAGCCGCGCAACGCGCACCAACAGCCTGTCGTCGTGGCGCTGGTGGGCGCGCACCGCGTGGGTGCCGTGGGCCTCACCACGGTGCGCCTGCTCGCGTCGCACGGCGCGCGCGTCGCATACTACGCGGAGGACGCGCCGTGCGACGCGCTGCAACGCGAGGAGGCGGCGCTCGCGCTCAGCAACGTGAAGCGCGCCACCTCCGTGCACGATCTGCCCAGCCCTGATCTCGTGCTGCTCGCCCTCTATGATCCTTTGCTCGATGACGATCAGGATCGCCACGAGTGAGTACTTGCTCCTTCAAAGTATTTCATAATAGTCCGTCATGTTCTAACTGATTGTAATATTGAATGATCAATTTAGAGTAGAATAGTGAATATGGTGACGATGTGTTGCAGCGAGGCGCTGCGGTGGGCGGCCCGCATGCGCGGCGCGATGGTGGCGCTGGAGCCGCCGACGCGCGGCTGGTCTGCGGGCGCGGGCAGCGGGTCTGCGCTGGGCGTGCGCGCGTCGGTGGCGGGATGCGCGGCGCCGCTGCTGGCGCCGGCGCTGGGCCGCGTGTACCTGGCGGACGTGGCGCCGCCGCTGCGTCTGTTCGCGGAGCTGCGGCTGCAGTACCGGCCGCCGTTCGGCGCGGCCTCGGTGCTGGCGCTGCACCCGGCAGACGACTGACGCGGCCGCGTGGCTGTGGTGGCGGCCAGTGAGGTGCGGCGCCGCGTCTCGCGCGAGGGTGCGTGGTGCGAGCGTGTGGCGTCGCTGTAGTGCGGCGTGACGGAGCGGCGCGTTCGCGACGCCGGCTGACTAGGAACACTGTAAATATTCTTTCCGTTTTTGCCAAGCTTTGGATATGAAACGCTGTTACAGATTGAGCATGACATGTATATTTTGTGACAATAAGTACATTTTACAATACAATATTTCTAGTTAATTTTGTATTTTATTTAGCACTAATGGTTGTATGAAAAGATTTTCTCGACAATAACTAAATTCCCCAACACACTCCACTAGGTTTTCTTGGCAATTGTCATTGTACTGCCGTCTAAAAGACTTCCAGTTTTCTGTATTTTCGTATCTTTGGTTATATACTGCACTGCCTTGGGAATCTTGCCTCCCAATACATCGAAATTCTAGTAACTTGCTCAGGGCATAATTGAAATACCTCAAGAGATGTTCAAGAAGCATAAGATATACTGTTCATATAATATGCTTTTGTCAATCGAGACATGATACCTCTTTATTTCCCACAAACAGCATATAGTCATTAAAAGAAAATTTAAATATAATACAAAGCAATGCATTCAAGAGGCCGACAATAATTATTTCTAGCACTATTTGTAAGTAGTTTGCCAGTAAGATAGATTTTGGCGATCGCTTTTGCCATAAAACATGCTGTATATTAAAGCTATTATAAAAAGTATGAGCTTAGCATAACAGTGCTGTGAATGAAATTAGTTATTTTTACATAATAATGTAAGAATTGCCAATTCAGTAAAGCTGTACCCTTGCATTATATTATTTCTTTTAAAACATATTAATATGTTGTATGCACTTTAGTCTGAATGTGTATACAGTATACTACAAGATGAAAAATGAGAGACTTTGCAGTGGTTACTTTCATGTTGAGTAGTATTTATAGTTCAGAATAAGTAAAAAACCTAGTAGTCAGCAAACAGGTGAAAAACACTATAAAGTTGCAAATATTTTGCACCATACATTATTAAAAGTGTTATCAAATTTGAAAAGTTTCAGGCCGTGATAGTTTTGAAATAATTCAGTAAGGTTGATGGTATTGAAGAAATAAACAAGAATACAGTAAAATCCATCCATTTATTAAAAAGGTAGACGTTTAAAAATCACATACATTAGTAACAGATAACAGAACATGATCATTATCGCTTAACACAAGAGCACTAACTAGTAGTGTATGTACATCTGGGGGGTTACTCTATGATCCGATACGAACTTAGAATGTTCGAACGTCGTACGTAAGACTTCACTGATGTGCCTAAATACTCCTCAAAATTATTATCTATCTATTCGAAAAAATTATAAGTATCATAAAGAATAGTATTGATTCTTAGAGGGAAAATTTATATATTAAGACTTTGAACATTCGAACTTCGTTTCGCATCATAGGGTAACCCCCTGCTGCCCCCTGCGCCGGCTTACACAGACTCCGCCGGCGCGCCACTTCCCTTACTGAGGTATTTAATCAATAACTACTTTATATCTATGTATATATTTACATTTGATATGCAAATGCGTTTAAAACATTGTGCGACGGGGAACACAACTGGCAAAGTTCATTTTGCAAGTTCTTTTACAAGAAGGTAAATAACTAAATTTAAATTGAATTTTTAAACAATTAATTCAATTTTTAAAAATAATTTTTAGTAAAATGTACAATTCCTTGCGGCTCTTTTTGTCATGGCATAGACATAGATTTTATGGAGCATGGACCGACGATTTAAAACTGTCATTATTCAAATAAAAACTGAAAGAGAGACAGATACGAGGTACGGCCAATGCTTGTTCACAATAACACATTTTCTATATTATTAGATTTGCTAGGCAAAGCTTTTCGGTTTCTCGAAATTTGCAATTAATTGTTCACTTTAATGGTACATAAAACCTGCGGCCTTATTCATAGTCATGTTTTTGTTTTATAAAAACTAGAATTTAAGTCATTTGAAAGGAACAAATCCTGAGTTCTTGCGCCGTAATGTGAGAAAGTATCTTAGCAGGCCGTAAGTCAAGAGAGCTACAACCGTGAAATTTCTCTACAAGAATTTAAATTTTAAGTTACCAATTCTAAATAACCAACAGTACATGTCATGAAAATAGATGGCCAATTATACATAATATGTCCTCTGTAATATAAACATGTTCTTATCTAGAAGAATACAATTACATATTGTAATTTTAATAAATAAGTTCATGGTATTTTAAGAATGTCAAATATTTGTAATCAGTTCAGAATCTAAATAATTGTAAAAAAAAAATGCCTAACAGTGGGACATGTCATAGATTAATATTTTTAGGCTTAACTCCATGCTCTATAACATTTTGCAAGTAGTGTTCCCAATACCTGCACCATCAGCACAGACTATAAACACCAAGCTCATAGACAAGATAAATACTGTCGCGCGTCAGAGCCGCGGCCGCGCTGTCCCTTACATTTTGTGCACGGATAGGAGCGGGACAGGGTGGCGAATAAAATTAATCACAAATATAAATAAAACGCACGGAAGACTCGTTTTTACACACAAGGAACATAAATAAAAACCTAAAGCGGATTGAGACCTTATTGAAAGGATAGATTGCTTGTAAGAAAATTGATATGGCGCCATTTTGAACTTTTGGGTAAGAAAAAATATTACAGACTTCCGTAAGTTTTATAGTGTTCTAATTTCTTTCAGTCAATGTCTAACAAATAGTAAATAAATTAATATAATTTAAATTCCTCATTGACTTTTTAATAACTTTTAGAAAACAACCACTCAATCACGCAGTAGAACTGCGGGAGACAAATTATTTTCGGCTATATTTATGTAAATATGGCGTCATAATTTTAAGAATGTTTTCTAAAGTGCATCTATCATTTTCAATAGGCCTGAGAGTAGTACAACGTTTTTCATGGGAACACTTAAATGGCGTCACGACGACGTCGACTAGGTAAACGTACGTAACAAATACTTCAAAATATTTTTATAAAAATTGTATAGAAAAACGGATAGTTCTCACCGTGCACTGCGCCTCTCGTATTACTGCACGGTACACTGCTTATTATTTACACTGGGGTATAGACCAGACGATGAAACATTGCGACTAAAAACAATCCACACGAAACGCTGGCCACGCTTCCGCTACTTAAACGTAATAATATTGTTCTTCTCTAAGAGTCACGCACACTTACACGCACTAAGTCAAAACAATCCCTTCCCTTCGCTTTACCTTCACCGAAAATATCCCGGTGTCACAGTAGACAGTTCATTTAATAAAAATACTTTGGCAGCCGGAGCTGAGGAGATATGATTATATGCGAGAGAGGTGTCTACACTTCCCTGTCACCCCACCATCGACCTACGGGCGTCGGACATCGGAACTGTGCAAGTAACCAAATGTTTTGTCCAAAAATATTGCTACTTCAACGGTCAGCGGCCGGTATTCTACGCACATTACACGTACACTCACACATACACAAACACAATACATCGACACAGTCCGGAGCGCGTTAATTGGCTAATTTATCTATAGGTGAAGCTCGTTATGGCGCCTAGAGCCGGGCGTCGGGACAATATCGTACAATCAAGAACAAACGGACATCACTGGGAAAGTGCACAGACTATTGTACTTCAAGGAATGTAATTGTTAGGAGTTTCGATCAATATACACTAGATTATACGTAACGGCTTAAATACCGACAAGAGAAATAAAAGCACTAATAAGGGTGTGCTCTTATTTGATTTTACTATGGTCTAAAACATAATAAATCTTAATTTAAAGGAATAAGGTTTATTATTACCTGAAGTTGAATTATCATTTAAGACTGCCACATATCGTGTTCGAAATTCAAATGTACAAGTATTAGCAACGTCTTCCACTTTTGGCGTGTGATTTTGTTCCGATCTGGGGCCCTACTATATAAATCCGAAGTTCGAATCTTCGTGACGTTTTTCGTTTCGAAACCTACTCTGAAACACGAAATTCGAAATTTCGGATCGAAGAATGAATGATTCGAATATATCGGCAATCCGAACATTTACATTTTTATTTACTATATTCATCCGAAACGAAGTCCGAAACTTCGGACGAACGAAGTTTGTGATGATACGAATGTACCTACTCTGTAAATGTTCGTATTGCCGATATATTGGAAAAATTCATTCTTCGATCCGAAGATTCGAATTTCATGTTACAGAGTAGGTTTCGAAACGAAAAACGTCACGAAGTTTCGAACTTCGTTTCGGATTTATATAGTAGGGCCCCTGTATCTAGCATATTTGATCGAAGTTTAGGTAATGTAGGATTTTGCCCCGAACGCGGTTTGTGTATAGGTTTTCACAGTGGATTCGCGGGTTACTCAGCGTCTGCGTCGCGATCCTTGCCGTTGCGGTGTTGTGTGGGTGGCGGGGGTGGTGTGGAGGGCGCGGTGAGGTCGGAGTACTCAGTGGCGCCGACTGCGCGGCGTATGAGCGCGTGCGTGCGGTCGCGTAGCCTCAGCAGCTCCTCTTGGATGCGGTCTGTGATCGCGCGCCGCGTCTCCTCCTCGGACGCGTTTGATTTCCGTAACCTGGTGATAATTCAATGTTCTTTGTTTTAGTAGATATTCGGGGCCAAAGGATTTTTTTGAGTTTAAGTAATACTATGAGCGCTTCAGAATTAGTGTTATGTTACAAAGAAAGATTTTGTTTATTACTGGCAGAGTAAATTATAAAGTTGGGAAAGATAATAGATATTTTATACGAATGATAAAAGAAAATCCAATGCATTATGGAGGCCGTGATTATCCGTAAAATTGGAGAGGTAATATTATATGGTAGCACTCACCCTTCAAGTAAGTTATGTATCTGTATAGGCTCGCCTACGTTGAGGAACACTCGTTTCCTGAACTTGAGCAGGTAAGGTTCGCAATTGGGCAGCACCCGGTCCATTCCTTCGTGCCACACCGGGACCACGAGGGGAGCTCGCGCGCTGTCCGCTATCAACCTCCCCACCCCCCATTTGAACCTGATGTGTTCCTTTTCGACATTTACCCTTCCTTCAGGGAATATGTGAACCCATTCGCCTCGCGATAGCCTCTCCACGCAGAAGTCCATTGCAGGCTGCGAAAATATGGTTAAAATACATTGACGTAAAATATATGGACGGGGCGGAGAGCGAGAAAAGTGTTGTCACGAAAGTGGTCTGCAGACCAGTGCAGCGGTAGTGACGTCACAGCGCACCGGTCTGTAAGTCGTCGTAAAAATGCCCAATTGTATCGTGCGTGGGTGCAATAAATATGATCGAACATTCACAAAAAATAAAGATAACATTTCTTATCACCGATAAGTAAAAATTATATTACTTTAAGTCAATATAACATTTATTTTAGCATTATTGAAAAACAATTTCATGGCCGCCATCAAATCATTCGGCGTATGTATTCTGTACGACATAACTTTGTACTTTGTAGCGGCGCATATTTAGGAATGCGTAGACCTAAGCTGTAGTCGAACTGATGCCGTGTAATTATTTGACATATTTACCACTTGATTTACATATTTTTAATCCGTAGCAAATTATACTACTAAAACTACCTATAATGCAAATTAAAATGTGTTCCATTTAATAAAAAGGCCTACTAAGACGTTACAAATTTTCAGATTTATTATTTTTTATTCATTTTATTTTAATTCTTTAATATGATGTTTTTTCTGTTATCAGTTTGCACACTATATTTCACATATTATTTTACATAATTAATATACAACATATTTAATGTTAAAAATATTTTTCCTGATTTATGGATATACATAGAAATCAAATCAAATGTTTATAATTTAACGTTTAAATAACTACGACGTAACAAAGTTACGTCGCGACGGTCGGATCCTTTAGCACACTACGTAGTTACATAAAAATCTAACAGATGGCGCGATGTTCACAGGCGTCTTTTTGACGTACCCAACGTACTGAAGGGCCTATCCTTAGTTTTTAAATCAATGTTAAAATACTGTCATTAGTAAATTAAATGTCAAATCATTTAAAAAAACGATTAAAAGAACACTACCTTTCTCTATAAACAGATAAACCGATTAGGACTATTTCCTCTTATTGATTATATTGGTAATATATATATGTATGTACGTATGTTTATTCGTCTATAAATTTATATAAGTATGTATATGTATAATACTTATGTATGTATATATAATATGTATGTATATGTGGTATGTATTTATATATAATGTATTTATATGTTTTTTTTATGTCTCCATGTTTTCGTTATCTTTATTTTACACTGCCCTATCTTTTTTCCTGCTCATATATCCATCCCATGGTTGTCTGGTAGAAATTGCCTTAGAGCGATAAGACCGCCATTTGTACTTTGTTATTTTGTATTATCTCTTAACTGTTATTCCTTTTTATTGTGTACAATAAAGAATTAAATAAAATAAATAAATAAATGCAAAATGTTCTAATCTACATCACCATGAAGGATTTAGGGGTATGTGGGTAATGAAATCTGCCATCTGGGTACTTGTCTAGGAACATCCCTTTATAAGTCCAAGAGCATTGTGGCTGTTCTGCTGACCATATACGAATGAGTATGTTTTGTTATAGGAGGCTTATTTCTTTGGCTGTACCGCGGAAGGATGCAGTTTGCATTTAGATACCCAGGGATAAAGATAATTCAGAAAAAAGACACTATTAAAAATTTAATTAATTTCATCGTAATAGATAAATTACATGTGGCGGCCTGTTGGTAAACGGGCCAGACGCGGCTGCCAACATATGCTCTCGATGGTCGCGGATACAAATACCAGGATACACCTCTGACTTTTTTGAATAATATGTGTATTGGTAATCAATCACCACCCACTATAACGGCGAAGGAGAAAGACTAGGAAGAAGAAAGAATGAGACACTAGATCGTGATGAAACCTGCGAACCATAGCAAATTTGTAAGAATTTCTATGGTATGTAAAGTCCGTCAACCCGCACAGTGCCAAGGTGCGCTATATGGCCTAACAACTCTCAACTTGTAGAATAGGCCAGTGCCCTGCAGTGGAACGTATATGAGATACAGATACATTTTAGAAGAACTGTAAAGAGGTATATTACCTGATAAACCCCGGCGCCTCTGACAACGGGCACGCATTTCCCTAGTGCGAAGAAGCACGAGTGCAGTGCGTTCGTGAAGCAGATGTCGTGTGCAGCGAGTGACCAGCGCATGCGCGAACCGCGCACCAGCGTCACGCAGTCTAGCACGCCTGTAATAACAACACTACGTGACCAATACTGCCAAAACGCTCCTTTAGAGTTATTGAGACCTAACTAAAAATATTATATTTTGGGAAACGTTCATTAAAGATTTGTAACATAAGACATTTTGTGGAAGATACACCGAGGAGACTGAAGTATACATCTTTCTGTCTTTCACGCGTCAATAGTTCCTTCTTTAATAACGAGTAGATAAATCATTTTGAGCCAATATATGATTAAAAGGCAAAATATTTTTTTTACGGATTGGTTACTTTAGCTCCAAAGGTGCGATATAGTAGAGAATAATCAATATTTTTGGTGAATTCTCTCCTGGTATCATCAGGGAACCATTTGTCCTGTTAGTATATATTTTTTACATTGATATGATAAAGAATTATACGTAACACACACTTTAATCTACAGTCGACTCAAAAGATGAATTGTGTCAAGTAATTAATATTTAAAAAAATGCAGTAATTTTGATTACTTAGTTTTGTTCTACTATCTATACTACAAGGTGGACGGACGATCTGACTAAGGTCGCAGGAAGTCGCTGGATGCAGGCCGCTTCCAACAGGTCATTGTGGAGATCCTTGGGGGAGGCCTATGTTCAGCAGTGGACTTCCTGTGGCTGATATAATGATGATCATGATGATCTATACTACTACTAATTTGTTGAGGAAGTTTAGAGTATGGTGTCCCAGGATGGGGACAGGTGGCAGAAAGAAAGGGACACATTTGATCTGCAGTGGGACAGAATAGGCTAAGAAAAAAAAGTGTGGTGCCAATACTACCGTTTTTACGAATATTCTGTTCTCGTATGCATATAGGACATAATACGTATGGGATAGAGTAAAACGCATCTTAATTGTAATTGCTCCGTCTACGCGACATAACACGTTTGTAGATTGATATGATTTTGCATATAAATAGCTGTTTATGTCCCAGAGAGTGACATAATAAATGCTTTTTTTTTATTTTTGTAGCAGTATGAGGGAAATGTTTCCTGTACATTGTTTAAATTACGAGTATCATAGAGGGCTTTATTTATCATTTAATGCATCGTTTTAATATTTTCATGCCATGTCTTATTGCTTAACTAATGTAAAATATTCATTGCATCGTATTACGACGGCGTCAGCATTTGAAAGTCGATCTCATCGTTGATGTTATTTCAAATGTAGCAGATGCACCATGAACTATTGACTATATTCACTAAGTAAAAGAATTATGGGACCAATTTCTTTATATTTATTATCTTTGCACTAATATTTCCAAGCAATATAAAATGTCGATCCCTGAGTGCGTTATGGCGAAAACAATTATTAATGTCATTCATTTATTCATTATCATCAGCCTTTTGTTGTCCAGTGCTGGACATATGTCTCCTTCAAATTGCGCCATTTAACACTGTCATCGTCTCGTCGCCACCAGCATCTGCCAGCGACATTTCGTAAATTATCACACTACGCTTACCAAGACGTGGTCTCCACTCATCAACATATTTACCCTAACGGTTATTGGTTCTTGGATAGATTTGGCCAGCCCATTGCCGCTTCAGCTTGCTAATTCTGTGTCTATAACTTTGGTTCTTTGTCATTAATTTATTACAAGTCATTAACTCAATAAACAGGACTCAGATAACAATCGCGTGATAATAACAATTACTCATAATTTACTTATTTTAATCTGTCATGTACTATCTAGTATCTACGACCCAAGTACCCAACGAACTACTGTTTTTCAACCTACAGTTCCATTATCGGGCCTCCTGTATTTCTACACCCAAAACTATGCCCTTTATGATAATAAATAAGCGTTATCGGTTTTACAGACAACGTTATCCGTAATTTGAAATTCAAAAAATTTTTATTTATTGTGACGGAATACTTTGTTTATCGACGGATGGACGGAGGTCGATGATCCTACAATTTGTACATATACAAAGAAAATTGGATGCGTCATAACTGGTATTTCTAACGAAATATAATATTATGTTTGTACCTAATCATGTCGGGACTAAAGTTATTGGATTTTGAAATAATAAATACAGTCGACTCTCATTAATTCAAACCTGCGATCACTCGAACCTCTCTATAATTCAAACTTATCACGAGTTCCCTACAAAATCTCTTTATATTTCGAATTAAATCAATACATTTTCATACACTTGGTAATTCGAACTAAAAAATCATCGCTATATAACAAAACGACGCGTTAATTCGAACTCAACGGCTTCCAACACTCGACAATTCAAAGTTGCAGAGAGAGACAGAGAAAGTATAAATGTTTGACGATTGCTATTAATTGAATAATAGTTGATCAAGACTTAATAATTAAAAGTATTATAGTGTCTCTCGTAAATTTCGAACCATTTGATATTTCAAACACTCGATAATTCGTAATATTTTAAAAATCCCTCGAGTTAACGAGAGTCGACTGTATATATCTTTGTGTTACTCCACAGAGGCGGTTTCATCTTTACCTACGGCTTTACCTCAATATGTGGATGAGAGTCTACAAAGCGATGACACGATAAAAGCACCTATTGAATCCCGCTGCGCATCAGGGATTCTGAATATTCATTACAAATTAAGCTAAACCTGCTATGAAGTTGAGTGTGCACATATTGTATAATAAAAAGACTTAGTGATTGCCTACTTTACAAAAAAGGCATCTTTATTAATGCGAAATCGTTATAAGGTTTGTATTACGTGTAAATCCTTACCCCATAGTCCAGGGTCATCGAAGCACGAGTGGTGGTTGGACACGGTGAGCAGCGGCACTCCCGCGGGCCGGTGCACCGCGCGCTTCAGCCCCTCTCTGTTGTACACTGTGGTCTTGTTGAGGAACTCTGTAACAAACCGAATGAGATGGGCGAACGAGCAAACTACAGACCCCGAGCGACGAGCAACATAACTCACAAAACGATAACGACCACTAAGACCTCGTTCACGGGGGGCGAATTACGCGCGAATTTTATAAGTTTTTGGAAACAGAACGTCTATAAATCGAGAGGCAATTAAAGTTTATCGTCTTGTAGTATTTTAATCGTCAGGACAAATATTTCGCGCCCAATTCGCCCCGTTTGAACAATGTCTAAATACGTTGAAATCTGCGTGTCATGTGTGGAATGGTGGGGAAAATAAAATGAACATTGCTATGAAACCGTCGAGTGAAACTGAAAAAGCTATTGTAATTATAGTGTGGTGACTTAACCGGCACGTAGGCCCGTGGAGAACGCGCGCTTGTCGGGGCGGAGCATCCGCGCGGGACCCTCACTGCACCCCTGCGGCACCGGCTGCAGCTGCGCCCCTACGTGCAGGCGAGGCGAGCGTTACTATAGGTTCCTCCACTTTATGACTCATATGGAAATAGTACTCAAGTTTGCCTAATTAGCACTATTGCGTTTTTAAAGTCGTAAAAATGGGTAATTAACGAGCCGCAGTGGAATTCTTCAGCCCGATCGCGTGCTATTATTTGTGGGCTAGCCGTGCGTGAGTTCACGTGACCCATCAAATATTACGTACGCATTGTAGGTACATGCGTATACTAAATTCCGAGCGGCCTAGTTATTATTGCGACACAGTATTTTAGTATTCACCGCATAATTATCAGAGTAATTGTCGAGTACGTTGGTACAGGTGTGTTTAAACATCGAGTGTGGGTCTGGACTCGACTAGATTGCTTATGTAATGAGTGGCTCCACCACGGACGCTACCCTACGTTAACAACTACCAGCTCTGTATTAAATTATTTTATTATTGGTACAGAAAATAGACTACATTGCACAGGATTACATGCAGTGTGGTACAGATAGGGTCGGTGGTGAAAGACAATTCGACAAGATTATGTTATCCTTTCAAATGTTTGTTTACAACCTAGGCTTCCTGTATGATTGCAAAGTTATGGACTCGGGTTCAAATCCCGGACCGGGCTAAGTGATATTGAATTTTCTATTCATTATTCACAAGGGGTCAGGATGTTGTGTCTAATATGGCAATAGGCTCAACCTCTATAACATTATTTTTTTTTTTTTTTTTAATTAGGACCTCCAACGAAGGATACACGACATATAATGAAGACAATGGTATAGCATTGTTGTGGTTTACATTTCGACGTGATCTTCAATTATAGGAGACCACAGCATGCAAATTTAAATAATTATACAATGACAAAATATATTAAAAATAATTAAGACTGAATTTGAAATTAAGTGATGAATTTAAATTTAAATTAAGTAATAAATAATAAAGTAATTATAGTATGGTATGTATGTATGCTATGGGAAGGAAAATACAAGGCGAACCGTAGGTCGTGGTTGCACTTCTGCCTACCCCTTCTGGGAAAAAGGCATGTATTTTTGTATGTAGAAATGTCATTTAATATAGGTCAGAGATCAGTTCATCTGATTTATAAGTGATCACAAGTATTCGTGATCTTTTATAGCAACACGAGATAACATTTAATTAAATACATTCACTGTTCATGTAGGCAATGAGTGATGCTAAGTGTGAAAGTCAGCTTTTATGCCGTATAGTAGAAAAACGATATGGTTTGTGCCTCAGGACTTTACTTTAGTATTAATTGGCTCTCACGGTGCGAGTGATGGTGTCTTAAGTGTTTAGTTGGTATACTGGAGTAGGATTAGATGGGGTCTCTACCCAGACCCATTTTCTCAAGTGTCTAGATGAAAATATAGTGCTTCCAGGATACGAGAAAACAGCTGTCCCGCCAACGAAAAAAGTATGTCATCTTTAGTTGTTCGTGAAAGTTATTTTCCAAAATAATATCTTATCAGTCCGTCCCGTGACCACGAAAGCTGTAAAGTAATCGAAACGCCGGGAAGTCAAAAATGTAAAAAAATAAACTAAATTCGCGATAAAATCCGTAAATAATAGTTTTATTTTAATCTTATCAGTATTTAAGAAAGCGATATCACCGAGTTATTTAGAGAAATTGAAAATCGTGCCATTGTGCCATCCAGTCCAGGAAGTAAGAACGAATTTTTAATTTAAATCATGCGTCACGGAACTTATAAATAAAACCATGAATAATTCATAAATGTAAATAAAATTTATGTCGGTTTAATTGTTGTATTGTTTTAATCATTCTCTGGAGACTTCTTTATCATCGTATCATCTTTCAATGGTAAATATACAAGCGTGTACGACCGCAAACAATATATTATACAGGCAATACTTTGTTAATTACTGGGCACTCCGACAGCGTAGAAAAATAATCGCTTAAAAGCACAATAAATTATGGTCTAAATTCTATCCATTGTAGAGGACAGCGGCGTGCACAGGATTATGACACTGGGTATGCGGCGGAGTACTCGGTCACAAAAACTTTTTCTTTTATAGTTTTTTAGCATAGCCACAGCCACACGACGGATCTCTAAGTCGGAAACCATGCCAACATAACAAGTCTTAGATGTACTACTATTCATGTCCATCTTCTACGGCAACGCAGACAAAACAGCGATCGATCGTCGCGGCGGAAGAAATTCTAATAAGTAAAATAAAAAAAACTCACCTAGTCAGCTTTCTATTATCACATATTCAAGGTTCCGGTTAGTTGAGATTACTATACCTATCCCGATGTAAATAAACGCAAGATTTCGGCCACCTCATTCATTCATTTGATAAACATACATTTTTAACACAAACCTCGCAATCAAATAAAATTTTAAAAAATAAACAACACACTAGTAAAAGCAAATGACTACAATTAATATCGAAACTTAGTAATAAACTGTCAAATGTACACACTTTCAAATGTTAAAATGAAAAATCCGTTAAGAAATCTATTTTTTTTACAATAATAATAGTATAAAATAGTAAACAATGCAAAAACTCATGAAAAAAGCAAAATGGCCCCCGCGAAACACAAAACATTTCTATTTAAACAAATAAAACCTTACTAACCAAAAATGCATAATGTGCATAGGTGATTTATTAGAATCCAGCCTATTAATTTTACTCGGATTATAGGCAACGAACATTTACAATTACTCCCGACAACTGCCGAACTCCCGAGGCCTGCCGCAGGAGTCGCGGCTTTCAATATTCATGGGTGTGTGCGTTTGCGACTGTGCACGGACACCAAAATTACTACACACATGCAAACAAATGTAATGCGGGACGCGGCGGCATGACTTGGTACATTAATTTGCTTTGCAGCGCCTCTTGCTTTTCGCGTGGCAACCATAATGTTTGCGTGATTGCAAATAGGTGCTATTTATAAAATATTAGGCGTTTTTAAGTTATTATATTTTGTTTATTCATTTATTTACTATAAATTAAAGTCATCTAAAACGTACGAACGTTATAATAAAATATCTGTGAATGGCAAGTAAAGCACTGCATTTTTGCCTACAAGGAGTGCACGCCCCTGGTAGAGGAGTACTAAGGCCTTCGCCGGAAAGTGCATACATGGGCTGGTTAACTATTACTTATACCAACATAAAAAAATTGTGTTGGGTAGATCATTTATCGAGCAATGCTATGGGCTATATTAATATATAGCCTTCAGCATTTTTAGAGTATACCATAGGGATTCATAAGAATTTCTATGGTATGTAAGTCCGCCAACCCGCACTAGGCCAGCGTGGTGGACTATATGGCCTAACCACTCTCAATCGTATTCTCGATTGTAGAGTAGGCCCGTGCCCTGCAGTGGGACGTATATGGGCTGATACAGATACAAATACAGATTTTTTAGAGTGATGATTCACGCTATGACCTATAGGAGAGAAGCAGTAGTGAAAACTCAAGTGGCACTCTAGTGGCAAATACGAGGAGATGTTATCAGTTTTTTTTGGCCCGATTGGTCAATATTTTGAAAAGTGTATCAGCTCCCGAGCAGAGCTGGCCCGGACCGCTATATTTTTTTTATGGCTATATATATTCGACGTCACAACGGAATCATTAACATGACTTGGGTCTTGACCTCTTATACTCTTATATAAATATGTAAAGATCAGCTGTTTACTACGTAGTCAACGTTGCGTCGAGGTCGCTCATTAGTTTTGTAGGTATAAATTTGAATAATCCGAGTTATTTTGTGAAAATTTGCGATTGTCCTAGAATTTTATATTTACTACACAAAATCCAATGGTAATATTGTGGATCAACGGGAGGACAGTGACAAGTATTACTATACTAGTCTCAATAATCCCTGGATGCACTTAGTAGTCAATGAGAATGGTAATTGGTGACCCTTCTTCTTCTTCTTCTCTTGAATCTTGTTTTAGTAAAACTATGCAAGAAATATAACATGTGAATTGAGTACATCTGATAGTATTTAATTGCCAGCAATATTTTAAAATCCAGCAATCACTCGTACTTCTATAGCGGCCTTAAATAAATAGCAACCTGAATCACTTGATTGGTCTTCGTGCGAAGAACTAAGAACAGTTAGAAAAAATACTGATGTGATAATTTGTTGGCCATACAAATGAATATGTGTTAATTGGTACAGGAATGAGACTAGTAACCCCAAAAAAGTGAAACCCACAAAATTGCTACATTGCTGACACTTGGAAGATAGATTTATTTCGAAAACCTAGAAGAGTTCCCTTATACCTTAAATAAAGATCATCTCTGTCTCCCTCTTTTCCGCCTGAGGGAGTCCACTACTGAACATTGGCACACCCATGGATAGACCTTAGATTGGAAGACTACTCCAGAACCTTGGCCTCAGCAGCCATTGGTTCTAAGTGCACTATGCCCATAATTATAGTGTTTTTATCTGCTAAACTTTGTGCTCTTCTTATGTCATTGTAGAATATTGTGATATCTTCATCTCTGGCACTTTCAGTAGGAGAATAAACTTGTATTAGAGATAAGGACATGTCATCGAATTTTAGTTTTAGCATGGCAACTCTCTGAGATACCTAAGAAGCTTACAATGTTGGTCTTCAAAGTTTTCATTCTTATACTACATTTATATAAGATCATAAACATCCGCATCCGCGGATGTGAGCCTTCAAAAATCCGCATCCGCATTCACATCCGCTGATGTCAAAAAATCGGCATGCGCAACATCCCTAATCCACATTATTAATTTGCCCACAGTCAATTGAGTCCCACTTTATAAGATTTTTGCGCACACCAATAAAAACAATTGATGTCAAATTATGTTCCAGTTGGCCTCCAAATAATAATCACACTTTATAATAATATGTATTCTGGCATATAATAACGGCAATTGAAATACACTCCCACTCCAATACTACATTAACTTGCTAATCCTTAGATTTATGTCAATAGTCTTTGTACTCCTACAGATCTCCTTATTAATATTTTGATTTTGTAGGTATTCCCTACATAGTATAGCCCTCTCCATGTGACCATGAACTGTCTTATGAGGCCCGTAGATGATTATAACATCAAATGTTAGAAAAGACTATCTTTTAGACTTGGTTACATATCTATTCATTGGTACTTGTATTTACATAATATTTAAGCAAGCATTAAAGATAAATACCAAACTACCCAAATATTCGTAGATATTTCAATTGCCGTTATTATATGCCAGAATACATATTATTATAAAGTGTGATTATTATTTGGAGGCCAACTGGAACATAATTTGACATCAATTGTTTTTATTGGTGTGCGCAAAAATCTTATAAAGTGGGACTCAATTGACTGTGGGCAAATTAATAATGTGGATTAGGGATGTTGCGCATGCCGATTTTTTGACATCAGCGGATGTGAATGCGGATGCGGATTTTTGAAGGCTCACATCCGCGGATGCGGATGTTTATGATCTTATATAAATGTAGTATAAGAATGAAAACTTTGAAGACCAACATTGTAAGCTTCTTAGGTATCTCAGAGAGAGTTGCCATGCTAAAACTAAAATTCGATGACATGTCCTTATCTCTAATACAAGTTTATTCTCCTACTGAAAGTGCCAGAGATGAAGATATCACAATATTCTACAATGACATAAGAAGAGCACAAAGTTTAGCAGATAAAAACACTATAATTATGGGAGATTTTAATGCCAAAATCGGACAACAAAAGCCCCATGAAAATATGATTATTGGAAAATATGGATATGGAAAAAGAAACACCAGAGGAGAATACTTAATAGAATATGCATATGAGAATAAATTGTCTGTGATGAACACATATTTTAAGAAAAGATATTCACGGAAGTGGACTTGGTTATCACCAGATGGCAAAACAAAGAATGAAATAGATTACATACTGAGCACAAACCCAAAATCAATTGTAAATGTGGAGGTATTAAACGGAATAAACTTTTCATCAGATCACAGGATCATAAGATGCTCCGTAAAAATCAAAACATCAAAATCCAGTCGCAGCTCGAACAAAACCCCACTCAATACTCTGAAATCTACACACGAGAGAAATAATTACATCAAAAACTTAAAAGATAACTCAGAATCACTAGGTAGAAGTATAGATAATATGAAAAGTATACAAACTCTTAGTAATAACATAGAAGAAATAATTAAAAAAAGCATAAAATTAAAGGAAACAACCGAAAATAGCTGTAAAATACATAAAGTAATTAGTCAAAGTACATTAAATTTAATATCAAGAAGATCAATACTACTAGCCAAAAAACCTAAATCAAAGGAAATAAGAAATGAACTTACACATCTATATAAGGAGACAAACAGGTCAATAAGAAAGGATTATGATGCATACAGAAGAACAGTTATAGAAAAAAATATGTCAACATTCCGTAGTTCAAAAAGAGCATATAAAGAACTGACAACCCATAAAAATTGGATACAGAGCTTAAAGGATGACAAGAGGGACATAAAGAAAGAGAAGACATAATAAAACATGCAACAAATTTCTATTCACATTTATACAAAAACCAACAACAGAAAGTATGCAAGAAGAACAAACCAATAAAGACATGGAAGAAAAAGTTGGACCAGAAGATACTGTATTAGAGACAATAAGTGAAAGTGAGATAATAAGACACATTAAGAAACTAAAATCCGAAAAATGCCCAGGACCAGACTTAATTACAAATGAAGCCATAAAATTAGGAACCTCTGTATTAGTGAAACTCCTACATAAACTTTTAAACCTAGTAATGGAAAAAGAACGAGTGCCAACACAGTGGTGTCACACATGTGGTGTCACACATGTGGACATTAATAACTATAGCTTACTGTCAACCATCTATAAACTCTTCTCATCAATAATACTGAGCAGGATATCACCAGACATTGATAAAAATCAGCCAATAGAACAAGCTGGCTTCCGACCCCACTACTCGACAATTGATCACATACATGTAATAGAACAAGTAATAGAAAAAATTCAAGAATTCTCCAAACCCCTGTATATAGCATTTGTTGATTATTCCAAGGCATTCGACAGCATAACACACTCATCTATTTGGAATTCCTTAAAAAGTAACAACATACATAAAAAATATGTTAACATCATTCAAAACATCTACTCCAAGAGTGTCAGTAAAATAAAACTAGAACGAGAAGAGTTTCCAATTGAAAGAGGAGTAAGACAGGGAGACCCCCTCTCCCCTAAACTATTTATAGCTGTGTTAGAGACCATTTTTAGAAATATTGATTGGAGGGATAAAGGTATACGGATTCTAAACAAAAAGCTTACACGCTTAAGGTTTGCAGATGACATCGTCCTTTTTGGAATATCAGCCGCAGAATTAGAAAACATGATACAGAAACTAGACTCAGAAAGCCAAAAAAGAGGTCTACACATGAATGCAAGCAAAACAAAAATAATGACAAACAGCCACAAAAAGCCTATCCAAATTGGAGGAAATATTGTAGAATATGTAGATGAATTTGTATATTTAGGCAAACTGGTTTCTTTCCATACAAACAATAAAGAAAATGATGTTGACAGAAGAAGAAATATAACTTGGAAAAAATACTGGGCACAAAAAGAAATCTTAAAAGGGGACTATGACCTAAAAACAAAAAAACTAGTAATGGACTCATGCATACTCCCATCTTTAACTTATGCAAGCCAGACGTGGGTATACACAGAAAGAATAAAGAACAAAATAATATCTTGCCAACATGCAATGGAAAGAAGCATCTTAAAACTAAGAAGAATACAGAAAACAAGAAACACAGAAATTCGAAAGAAAACAAAATAATAGATGCCCTCGAATACAGCCTACGCCAAAAATGGAGATGGGCAGGACATATAGCAAGATACCAAGACAACAGGTGGACCTACCTAGTGACAAAGTGGACAGGCCCAACAGGCAAAAGACACGCGGGGAGACAAAAGAAGAGATGGATAGACGATATTGTAGAAGTAGCAGGAAAAAATTGGATGACTATAGCTACTAACAAAGACAAATGGAAAAAGATGGAGGAGGCTTTTACCCAAAAGGGGACCACACATCAGAGAACAAAAATAACTAAATACTAAATAGATTTGAATATAAATATGTATATATTAGTGTCACATGTGTAGGAAATTAAAGCTAAATAAATAAAAAAAAAATAAAAAAGAATGAAGAAAAAAAACTATAAAGACATAATTAAATAACACTGCAAAGCAAAAAATGCCAACATGTCGGACCTAATATGACTAATGTTAAAACTCTAGTTTCTATATGTTTGGTACTTGACGACCCACCTTCAATATGTGATGCTTATATTTTGATTTGTTGGCTTATTAAATCAATAAGCAGATTAATCAACATTTACAAATACAACGAAATAAATATTGTTTTTTGCTTTGCTGTCTTATTTTTATTATTATTTTGTCTTCTAGTGTTTTTTTGTTGTTTTGAAGTCGGTTTAAATTCCTCTCGATGACACCAATTAAGAGGATTTTCATCCACATAGACTCTTTTTAATGCATTAAAAAAGGAATTATTTTTTTAGTACAGCTACAGTGTTATCATTTTCTGGTATTTCTTAACTGTCATCTTCACTAGAAGAATCTAACATGCATAGCAACAATGAATGCATCGGATCATGTCACTATACTGTTTCCATTCGTTTATTTTATTTTTGACAGTTCACGCCTATAAAGTACGACATTACAGTAGAACAATATTTTGAAATAAAAGTAGATACTTTCTTGACGGGTAACGCCCACTTAGAGTTGTGCCATTCGTAACGAATGACCACAGATAACAAAAACGATTTTGAATAGAATCAATCAATCGGAATCATTTGAAATAAAATTACATTAAAATGCTAATGAAAACAGTTAAACGTAATATAGTACCCAATATTAGGATCGAATGTATTTGCTGCAAATTAATTAATATGAATAAAGGTATACGTATTGAAGTGACATTTAATAAGAGTTTAATTTAAAATAATTACAATGATTACAACGAAAATAAATGTTTAGTACCTACTTGTAATAAACAGTTAAACCATATTGGAATTCATAGTACTTTAAGGATTAAATAATTAAAACAACTAAAAGGTAATTTGTTAATATTTTTATTTATAAACAATCGTCTGTTTCGTCGGAATCGGCGTCGTCGTCACTCGTATCCCCAGTAACACTAATTATTAATGAGTGCATGGGTAATGTGAATTAAAATTCAGCGAACGGAAAACACTAGCACGGGCGCGGGCGTCTCGTTGTGAGTGACCACAAAATGGCGGCGCGCGTCACCTGTCTGCCCAGTGTTGCCGTTTCACAATTTGTTTTTAACAACATTACTATTGCCGACGGAAGTGATAAGAATATTAACTTAACATGAGTAAATGGTTTATTTTAATATAATTATTAAATCAAGTAACTTAAATATCCCTGAAGTTTTATAAAACAATGCATGGAGCAAAAAATAAAATATGTATTAAATCGATTAAAACTTGTTCAAAAATAAAATCGTTTGTTATAAAAAATTGATTTGATAACGCATCAGGCCATCACTATTTGATTCAGTACTCAAAAATAAAATAAACGAATGGAAACAGTATAATTCTTTCGTTCCTATTGGTCAATGTCATGTGAGATCGGCATTCGCCAGTACCGAAAAATTTGGAGCCCTACTCTAAAAATCCGAATTCAAATCTTCGGACAATCGAAATTTATGACGATACGAATGTATCCACTCTGTAAATTTCGGTTTCGTATAACGTATATCGTAATCATTAGTCTATGTAGGTACATTCATATCGTCATAAACTTCGATCGTCCGAAGATTATTAAAAGATTCGAACTTCGTTTCGGATTTATAGAGTAGGGCCCTTGTTTCTTGTCGCAACTTGTATTACCTACATCCGCATCCGCATGAATATCCGCATTGATTATTGCGGATGCGGATGCAGATGTCCAAATTTATGCGGAAGCTCCGCATTTGCGGATGCAGATGCGAATATCCGCAACATCCCTAATGTGGATACAAAGTTTCAATATTATGGACATAGATTCAATATTAGTAAGATTATTAAGTATGATATACAGGGTGGACAAGAAAACGGCGCACCTGCCAATATACATTATAGTATATGGTGAAGGAATCTTAATTAAGACGGATTTGTATGGCGCTAGCGAATATTAAGAAAGATGCCGAGAAAAAGAAACTAACGTTACACATGCTACCCCTTAACATGTTAAGCTAAAGTGATTGAACCTTACAACTGAACGGTAGACATTCAACAATAAATAAGCAGAGCTCATTATTTACTTATAAGTCGATTGTGTACATCACGCTCAGGGTACATAAAAAAGATATTAAATTAATACTGCCAACAGTCACATACATGGGTACTAACCCCACACTAACATACAAATCTTGTGTCGCGGGTATTAGAAAAATAATTATGGTTCACGGAAATTATTTGTCTCGGGGCGGGAACCGAACCCGCGGTCTCTCATTTCACAGGCGGTTCTTACCAACTGCGCCACGGAGGCCGTCGGTGACTCATATGGGCTGGTTAGTTGTCATTAATGACCACCAAAATAGTTAACTGACCTTGTAATGTAAACCGTAATGACCTTGATAGGCAAAGCTGGAAGCGCAGGATCCGCCAAAACCCGCACGAAAACACTGTCACAGTTTGGTAGCACAAATCACTTTTTCTTTTACATTTCACATAACACAAGTTACATCAAAAGCTATCAAATTGGGTAATGTTCAAAGCATAGTGAAATTAATAAAATTTACTCAAAATAACTGAAAACGAATTTACAATAATATGCACACGACTAATACATGCACACGCGATCGCAATCCGAATTCAACTAATAAAAAATAAATTATTATTTTGATTCTTGAAAGATAAAGGCCTGTTCACATTAGATACAAAGCTTTCCTATTTGAGTTCATAATAATTCATCTGAACAATTAGTATTACTACTGTATCAGACCATATACGTGCCACTGCAGGGCACGGGGTCTCCAGTGCAGTAAATCAGTAGTTAGTGTTTATTGATTTCACTAATTTTATCTCAAATAAGTCTCATATGCAAATTCTATGCTATAATGGTAGACGACATTTCTCTAGGTATAAGAATTTAGAAGAAATTTTATCACTTTAAAGTAACATTATTTTCAAAATACATTAAAATAATGTTAAATACAATAATAAGCAAAGTAAATAGGCAATTTGTAATTGACTGGATCGGCTGATGACATATTTAAATAACATTATAAGCTCTTGAGCAAGTATCAGTATCAGTCCAATAAGATCTTTTTTTTAACGTAACTTTTATATCGGAGTACTTAATCCAATTAAGTTATATCAAGTGTGTAGTGTGAACACACCTCAAGATGTCGGTCTTCTTTTGCAAAATGCTAAAGTTACCGACAAAGAAATTGCCGCCTTTCGGCACGCACTCACAAACGGCGGCGGCGACCTCAAAGGAAGAATAATCGAGCCGCGTTGGATCCGACAAAGTACACTATGACCGGCGGCTTCCTTTGACTAATAGGGCCGAATTGGGCCATCATTTTAAAAATATTATTTTTTATTAATCAGTGTCATCAGATTATTTTTTCAATGAATCTAAATTATTTAGAAAATTTAAATGTTATGTAGGTATTACCAAAACTTTTCTAATTATAATTAAATTCGCAATCTTACATGATTTAAGCGATGACCAGTGTGATTTCTTGGTATCTTTCAGTTTGGATTTGTGACACTAAGGAAAATAATGACAAACAAAATAGTCAATCCATTCACGATGCAACTGCACCTAAAGTTATTATGTTGTTAATTTATTGACGCTTAAATCTAAGTACGTCCCTGTTTAACTGATTGATTTATTTGAAATAAAACAAAAATATCCTTTTTTGAAGTTAGAGAAGGATAAATTATACAGCTAAGAGTTCATGACCTTACTCATGTGTAAACAGCTGTTAAAGCGAAGTTTAAGAAAGTTTTGATGCTGTTAAAAATGGTTTTCGTGGTATATTTCGTTAACCGTTCAATTAACGACGAAACGAAAAAATACGTATGTGTTTAAATCTTGTTCTTCATCCATTCCAACTGATTTTATGCGAAAAAGTGGTGATTAAACTTTAAACGGTCATAACTTCAAAACGGATAGGTATTTTCCAAATATTATTGTTTTATTACGATATTAATATTATACCCTTGTACCCAACTGAGCAAGTGCGCCATTTATTTGCGCTCCCTGTATATTTTTTTAAATTTTAAGTTATCATATTCCTACACCCTTATAATATATATCTGTATCAGCCCATATACGTCCCACTGCAGGGCACGGGCCTCCTCTACAATCGACAGTACGATTGAGAGTGGTTAGGCCATATAGTCCACCACGCTGGCCTAGTGCGGGTTGGCGGACTTACATACCATATATTTTTTTTATTTTTTTTAAATCGCTATGGTATGCAGGTTTCCTCACGATGTTTTCCTTCACCGTTTTAGTGCGTGGTGATTGACTATCAATACACACATGACTCCGAAAAGTCAGAGGTGTGCCCTGGGATTCGAACCCGGGACCACCGTGAACATGTTGGCAGCTGCGTCTAGTCCGTTTACCAACAGGCCACCACGCACTTATAATATATAGTGTAATTGATTTTGTTGTTGCAAGCCAAGTTCATATTGGGAAGGATGTTTACATATTTGTTATTTTTGGAAACAATATTTAATTCGCTTTTGCTTTTAAGTATCTCCAGTTTGTGAAAAAATAAAAAAAGACATACCTACAATTCAAAGAAGTTAATGTTTAAATTAAATTAAGTTTCCTCTAACAATTTCCACAGTCAGCACCAACACCCAGTGATTTCCTTTAACCTTTTATATTTAGTTTGTCCACTTTGCAGGAATTCCAGTGCCTGTATTCAGTAGTTGACTTCTTGTGGCTTAAGTAATAGTTATAAGATTAAAATTGAAGTGAAGTTGTTGATAAGTTTGGTTACGACAGGAAAGTCTAATCATACAGCCAAAAACAATGAAATACTACAAAAACAATCTTTACTTGCAAACAATGTTGGTCCTATAAAAGATAAAAGACACTTCATTGCTGTATAATTTTGATAACTGCTCCTCTGTGGCTTTTAGTTCAAAACTTTCTTTATTACAATATTGGGGAAAATATTTGTATTTATAGCTAATCCGTCCATCACAGTAGCAGTCATACAACTTGGTTAGGTTTGGTCTGAACCAGAACAAAAGAAATAAGACCCAATCCATACTATATCACAATGATAGCTCCTCGACTTGAGCTATCATGAGAAAATCCTTGAACATATATTGAGTATTGGGTATGTAACAGTTTAGTTTTGATAGGTGTAATTTAGTAATCTATTATTTTTTCTGCAAAACCATTCTTATTACTATTTACTAGAGCCATATAACTCATTAGTCAAGTACAAATAGTAAGCCACTTAACTTCTCAATAGTCTTACAAATAGCAACACATAATGTTTACAATCAAATGTACAACAGTAACAAAGCAACTTGTTGTTTGTTAGTGGATTGACCACTTCATAAGACAATTAAATGATGTAAGGTTTTATTGTTTATAGAATAATTGTTTGTTGAGTATAATTAATAAGTCTCAATCGCACTGTTGATTGTGGAGGAGGCCCGTGCCCTGCAGTGGGACGTATATGGACAGAATTAATAAGTAATAGCAATTATTTGTATAAGGAAGTTAGTGGTATTTTAAATTGTAGGTGAATAGTTCAACATTTGTATCTCATAATTTATATAGGGTATAAAGTGTTTCTGTTAGTAAGTACACCTAATACATATGTATAATCTAGATCATAATGTAGATATCATTTTATGTTGTGAACATCAGAAGCTAAAATATTTTTTATTAGTCTAACAAAATTAAACCCAAAAAATAATAGCACAAAAAGAATTGTCCCTGCATGAGGATTGAACCCACACTTCCGAGTCCGTCGATAGTGTAAACATAGATAACCGAACGTGGTCCCAGTGTCATTGATGAATATAGTAACACTGACCTTATTAGATAATCGCGTGTAAACGAATACCGCGAGAAACAATCCTTGTACTTCCAAGCCCATGACGCTTTTAGGATAGCGTCGAGCTATTCGCGTAAGCTTCGCGCCAATTACGTGCTCGCACAACAAATTAAAAACTAGTTCACATTTCGCTGATGCACTCAAAACTAGTTATGGAGCATCCTTTAATTTACTGATTAACTTTAAGACCGAATTGGCTAATACTATATGTTATTGTTAGTACTCAGTCGTGTGTGGCAGGCCGGTGTTTAGAGAAGCTATTTTATGTACTCACCGATGATTATTTTACTAAATAAACCGACGACCGCCACAGTGATCGAACTCGCACAGGTCCACAGCCTGCTCGGGTTGCGGAGTCGCGGAATAATCCACCCGATGTCGTAGCCCATGGTCGTTGTCGGCGTAACAACACATACAAACACTACACTAACATTGTTACTGTGATTAATTTCGTAAAAAATCAATTATGTGATCGTCAGCGACCCTACGTTTGTGTAATCTTTGTGCGTAATCCGGACTGAATGAAATGAACGACGATTGACGAATGACAAATGACAGCAAGTTGTTCTCGTTACGCACTGTCATTCCTTGGCTAAGGTTAGTGGACTAAAAAGCCTAATGATTTATAATCATTTTTTGTTTTATCGTATTTGGTATTATATTTTTATATATTTTGTTTGCCCATTTATTTTATTATGTATTAAGAAGGCATAATGTATCTACCATTCATGTTCTAATATTATTATCAAATTCATTAACTTGGCAGCTGGACCTAACCTCATCATACAAATCTGTAAGGTTGTGTAACTCAATGTCTGTAAGCTTCATTTTCATAGAGGCTTTAATGAAAGTTTGAATTGAAGAGAATTAAGAGAAACGTATATAGAAATTATGAAATTATATGAATACCAGATCTTCAAAAAATAATTAAAAAATATATGGTAGCAGCTGGATGCATAAAGCAGCAGACCGGGCTCTGTGGCTTGCCTTGAGAGAGGCTATTTTCCAGCAGTGGTCTGCAATGGGTGATGATGATAATTATGATTATATTAGTAACGACTTAAAATCCTCTGATAGCATCAGTAATTTTTTAATATTGTTTAAAAGCGACATCGCGCGGCAGGTGACTAAATTATTTACTCTATCAGCCTATTCATCAACCACAATCTTGAATCTTATTCCCTTTCCTTATTTTTTTTGACGATCTGGATTTTCCAAAAAGAGTGACCTTAGTTCTTCGATGAAATATACACTAGATGAGCGCTTAGAAAATGGCACCAAAAAAGAGTGCTTTAAGCACTCTTTTTTACACAGCGCAGCGCAGAACTTTAGACAATATTATGTGAAAAGCTACTTTAAACCTCAGGATTAAGGTGGAATTTGTGTTAATATATTTGGAATATGTGATCTTTTTGTTTACTTTTTTGTTTCAATGCATCGGTGCCACTTTTTAACAGAACATTTACAGGGAACTGTGTATCTAGTGTATATTTGATCGACGCCTTAGTTGGTCAAAAATTTATATCTAAGGAAAGAAGTAAGAGTAAGCTAACAAACGTTAAATGTAAATTATTTTGAATTATATTATTTGTCCCGACTATAAATGCAACTATAGGCCAACCCTGTGGGCCAACCATAGGCCAACTACGTAGGTACAGGTATAAGTTCAGGCCGTATTTCGGATAGGGTAAGCAGAGGTAACTTATCAACACGCACAGTTCGCCAAGATTATTGCGTTTCTGGACGTGACAAAGAGCCAACCTATCGTCAAGCCGTGCAGAAATTCTAGTCACATTGAACTTATATTAAGAGATTTTTATAATCGAAAATACATATTTCGGGAATTTAACTTAAAGGATTTCCCATATAAGTTGTCACTATGAAGCCAATGACGCAACAAAAAAATAATGTACCTATTATTTTTCATAAATATATCATTCGTGTTTGTTTATTATCCTGCAATTTATTAAACTCGATAGACTTACTATCTAACTAACAATAATTAAAAATAAGTAGTTCTTAAAATATATTAATCAAACAAACAATACCAAGAATGCAGCATTGCTATTATATTAAAAAACAACGACATAAATGATCGGCGAAGTGTAAATGAATCATCATTAAGAAGTAAGTACTTATATCCAAGTCATTGACTAATATATTGGTAAGTGTATATTTTTACCAAAACTTTAAGTTTTTTTATGTACAAATTAGATAGTTGAGGATTTTTACTCTGTAAACTTCTAAAGCCCTTTTTTGAGTTCGTAGTCATTATGGCCCAAATATCAAATAGTACTTACACAGTACCTACAGTACTTTTTTGATATGTCTTTTTCAAAAGGCCCTTGGGCGGTAATCAAATTCTTGGCCCGAAAATGTTTGGGCGTTTATGATGAACTCGATTATGTCAAAGGCGCTGGAGCATTAGAAGGATAATGATTAATCGAATGAGTATAGTTTTTTAGAAGTTCATTACCCCAACATTAGTTTAATCTCGTTTGCATACTTATCGTAAAATATTCAATAAAATACATCTTTCGTTATAAATATTTAATTTAAATTAACATAAGTTATTATCTTACATAACGCACACACAATGTGCCAGAGACCAGCTGTACACATTTAATAACATCTAGCGTCCGCGGCGTCGGTATCTGCAATATGAAAGCTGAGTTCATATCTGTACATTGCAAAGTCAGCCCGAATGGGCCTCGCTATCCAACTAACCATCCACGTTAGTTCACTAAGCACGAACACTATTAAACTTCAGTGAGTCCTGCCTCACGTTAAGCCTTTTTCTCTTCACGTCCATCTTTACTTTAATGGAGTCAGTCTTCATAAAGCTGTCAAGTCTTTGGTAAACCTTCACACAATTAAAACAGCAATTGCAGTTCCTGCCTTCAATAATGCACACTGTTCGGCCTTGCTCCCTTCTCGAGAGCTAATAAATCGAACTCATACACTTCGGTGCGGCAGTCGGCGTCCTTAGGGCACGGGGACTTCACTACGAACAGGTTCCTGCTCACTTCAGGGTTGAATATGTCAGTGAGAGCGTGCGGCGTGTCTGGGTACCGGTCGCGCCGGGGCATGGCGACCGAGCTGCCCACGAGCAGTAAGACACAAGCTGCGAGAATGTTCATGGTACGAGTGCGGGTACTAGACTGGCTGTGAGCGCGTGTCCCCCACGTTTTATACTTCGTCCGAGCCGTACTTCCCGCGATATGCTGCGATGCAGATAAACTGGAAATTGTTTGATCTTTCCTCAATTTAAAATGCTTGTTATCAATGATCGCTCAGTTCTAACGAAGCACGAGACCCCTGAGCTATGGAATTATTGCAATTATTTCATAAGCCGCGTGACGTGCGCGATCCAATGCAAATTGTATTATTGTCAACAAACAAAATACACGCTGTAGTAATTCGTATTCCTGACCTCTGACTAATGTACATGTCTAGTGTCGTGAATATCAGAAACTGTGAGTTATTTCAGTCCCACAACACCCAAACCGGAAGCAAACAAACCTGTGTCACACAGACATTTTTCTCAGTACTACTAAACGATTCGTATCAATTTCGCTCAAACTAAACAGTATTTTTGATTACATGACGCATGGCCTCATTACGGTAGGTTTTGTAAGTTCGACGGTCGGCAGTGTGTCACTGTGCTGGCCCAGCGTCCCATGTAAATGCGTTCTCGAAATTTGGGATTTCCCAGACGTTATGCAAGCGAAGTGCGGGCGACGCGCGGTGTACACACAGGTGAGCCCGCTGTGCGACGCCGCGCCGCGCCGCGCCGTGACGTAATGCTTCCGATGTGAAACTGCTTCGGAACCGGTGCAGCGGGACCACTGACCACTCACTTGCGCCGCTGCATGTACTCGCAAATGTCTCGAGTATGGGATGGCACGACTAAATAAGAGTTTCATTTAATGAATAAAGGAGTATGTTTAGGAAACATTAAAATGGAACGAAGTTCATGAGAAATGGACTTCTGTAGATATTTAGCAAAAGAAGAGATAGAGTTTTGTATTTGGATTGTGTGATCGTAACTTGGTTGCTTTTCAGAGTTAATTTTATCTGCAATGCTGTAATTACTTAATCTACTTAGTGGGTCATGTAACCGCAGAAAACCTGTATTAACAAAACAACGATGGAAATATGGTGCGAGCAATCACGTTAACGGGTTCTATAATAAAACATTTGGATTTTCCACCAAAGTGCAAAAGCAATTAAACGTATTCAAGCAACGTAAATTCATTTCAACTCTGTAAACTAAATATTAATTAACAGTATGTGTGGTAAACAAAGGTGTATTAAGTGCGCAAACTTATTAATATGGGTATTGTACATGTTTGATTTGTAAAAAAGTATTATTGCTCTTGTATGTGTATATTCATGTGTGTGTATGTCTGTGTGTGTGTTTATGTGCGTGTGTGGTACTGGGCTGGTGACCCCGGCGTGGTGGAGCGGAGGCGCGGAATGCGCTGGGGAAAGCCCAGCGATCATCGTCGCAGTGCCCGCAGCAGTACCACGTGGCTCGATACGTACTCGTTCGATACTCGCTTTCTTACTCGAACCTTAGGGAGTTATTACACTAGGGCTAAATCGGGCGGAAAGGCTAGGTTACTCACTAAATGTTATATTTTTCGTTTTTGGTAACTGGTATGAAAATCTTATTCATACCAGTTACCAGTTGTTCAAATTGTGTGTGACTACATCATTACGAATCAATATGACTAATAAATAAATAAATAAAATCCAAAAGTCATACATATAACGTTTGACAGCCTCCGTGGCGCAGGTGGTTAGACGCCGCCTGTGAAACGAGAGGCCACGGGTTCGTTTCACAGGCGGCGTCTAACCGACTGCGCCACGGGGGCTCTCAATGGCTATACGAATGATGGTGCAACAAATCGGATGAAACGGTCAAGACTCAGTAGAAAAGCCGTCCCTAATAACTAACGTCTGGGATAACTCTAGGCCTCTACCAGTTAGAGTTATATAAACCAGTCTAGATGATTCTCAACGTAATCAGTGGAATAGTTCTACTACGGTACGGTTACAAAGCTGAGGTTCGGATCCCAAGTTGATCAGCGTGGAGTCAGAAATGTATGCCCTATATTGCGATAGACTCGACCCATATAATATAATGGGATGGAAAATACATGGCCAAATGTAGGTGTCCTGGCACGTCTGTCTATCCCTCCTGGGAAAAAGACGTGAGTTTATGCATGTATGTATGTAACAGAAAAAGAAAAGTCGAGTCATTTTCACTACAAGACTTCTGTCACTACTAGACTAGTCGAGCTAAAAAGCGGCACTGTCGTATCATCCTTATCGCGAAGCAATTCAGACCATTTTCTACCCTCTATAACTTCGTTGTAGTTAAAGCAAGAAGCATGAATTTTCAGTTATTAAGCAGGCATTGTATTAACACCGTATATTTAAAATTTCATTCAATTTGAACCAGTAGTTTAAGAATTGTAACATGTCAAACTTTCTTAATTTTGTCACTCACTGACTGACTGACCGATCATCAAAAGTCTAAGGTACTTCTAGCAGACATAGAACCTTCAAATTTAGAATATAATTAGTGTTTAGGGTCTACAGTAAGGGAAAATTTAAACATTTTCTAATTTCTATCTAGTTTTCTAGATACACCAACTGCATAAATAACTTTGTAATACCATATAAATGTATAGAATTACAAAATTACATTTGCAGTTAATGAATTATTGTACCCGTTTATGATGGAATTATAGTTGTAGATAGGTATCTATATATATGAGGCATAACAGGAGGGGGTATAGAGAGGGAAAGGGTGTATTCAGCCCATGAAACTGTACAACATTCCTCTAGAAAAACATGACAAAGAAAAACTTGCAAATAAATAGACTAAATAGCTCGAAAATATCAATTACCATGAAACAAAGAACATTAATAATCAAATCCGCTATATTTGTGATAAATTAATACCTACAAAAATAAGAAAAAACCATAAGACAGAGGCTTTAAGAAAAATCGTTAGGGATATTCTAGAAGTAAAAAGTACCGAAAAGGAAAATAGTAGGTCTCTACAAAAAGACGTGAGATCCTATCAAAAACATCTTGTTAAAAAATTCAGCAGCATTATGTATAAATTGTACGATACATTATGTTTTCATGTGATGGCCAAGTCAATCTATTTATTTACAACGTAAATAATTTTTAATATTGATATGATACTAACTAACGTAATAACTTTATACAGAAGGTCCCTTAAGCAAGGACTAAATAAATTAGTCGACTTGGTATTACATGCATCTCACAACTTTTTGCGGTAGAAAACCTGAGCTGCGAGACTTGGAATTTTTTTACAAGATGTTTTTGATAGGATCATATTTTCTCTAAACCATATTCACTAAGAACGGGTTGCACTGCGTTATAACTCAAAAGAAAAAGTGAAAGCCCAATTAAAAGGGCAAAAATTTGATTTCCATTTAAATTATCGTGATACCTCCGTGTGGTTTCACATCGTCCGGTTTTCTACCAGTATGAACGGTTTCTAATATCGATACATTAGTTGAAACGGCTAATTGACTCGCCGTGTTTCCCCACTATAAACTTTTAAGCACATCTGGATAATATACGTGGTTGTATATTTATATTATTAGCTACGTTCCCGCTGGAATAAAAATTTTGTAAAATTTTAGAGATTTTGGAAACTTCAACTTGCTTTCGTTTGAAGACATTACGAGTACATGCTTGCTTTGTTCAGAAGTTAGAAAATGACTTTTAATTGTTTTGTGCATATGTGCTTTAGGGTAGACTGATTAAGAATGTCTAGAGCATTATGTCTGCCTAAAACCTAAATTATATGTACAATAAAACATGAATAATAAATGAAGCGCTTTATATATAACATTCCATTATATAGTCATTGGAGGAAAACATGAGGAAAATAATTTTCTTTAAATTGCCGTGCTAGATAGAAGTAAATGCCATGATAGGTTGTATACGTCTTTATATACTTGTCAGTTGTATTCCTTTACATTTCTTTAGAATTCCATGAAATATTGTTTAGTGTCTGATTGATACGCCTAACAATGCCTTTACCATTTAGTTTGTTTCATAATATTGCATATTATACAATAGGTTATGAATCTTTAAGTATGCGGTCAGAAATATAAACATTGTTCAACCTTTGAATAGGTAAACTATGATATTGTTGGGCAAATTATCGTCTTAGGCAACTGATATAAGGAAAATATTTTTGCCTATAGCCTCCACAGAAAACCAGTGATGCCGCTGCCCGCAGTTTCGTTGCAATTGATTATAAAAGTGTCATGTTCGAATAGTGGCAAGGTTGAGTTTTCCATAATTTGTTAAATTATAGATTATCTGAAAGCGGAACGCATTAATAAAAATACTTTATTGCTTTCATTGATGTTGAGTTTCGTGCCGTGAATAAAAAGTTAGAGGTCCAATACCTCTTTACTCCTCCAGATTGTTTTTCTCCCTCTACTCTCTCCATTTAAAAGAGTCAAGTAAGCATCTAAAATCTGAGTTAAATGTTGATAATATACAATTTACTCTGTGGATAACCACTTAATAACCACTTCCAACTAAACATTAAGAGCCTACCTCGAAAAATATTCGCAGCATTCTGGGGCGTGGTTAACGAAAGTTGCCGCATCACGCCGCGGCACTGCGCTACTGGCGCACATTCCCCGATTAAATATTATCTACTGGTATTATTAACATTAGTAATAACAAATTAATGTAGACCTATGTATATTTATAATCCGTATGATTCTGACAATGTGCCTATATATTGTTTATCATACTTTTGTATTGATAAAAAAATCTATTATAATCTAAGTGTTAAAACACGAACTTTAAACTATTACTTTACGAAAACCTCAAAAACATTTACAATAATATCTGTATAAATACAAGATAGGTACCAATTGTTTTGCCGGTCACTCACTCTACTAGTGTGAAGCGCTAATCGCCTAGGCGCCCTTTGATAAATACCGCCAAAGGCATTGCGCCTAGCGATGATTTATTTGTTTCTACTTCATTTGACCTGTGATTTGACCACTGACTTTCGCCTATAAAAGAATGTCATTCTTAGTTCTGCTGTTTTGTGATTTTTGACTTACGATACAACTGTAAATTTAACAAAAATGTGTGAAATAAATTTGAATTTTGTAATAACAACCAAACTAAACTGACTAGGTATTCCTGAAGTATGTACACAGAGCGGAAACGATAAGTAATTACATTAGATTATTGTTTAAATTCCACATAAAATAATTATTATTGATTTTCGAACTGTGCGGTCACACCGGCGCTCACGCTCTTATTATTACTGCTATGCGCTTGGCGCGAGAATGACGGCGATCACACCCGCCCGTTCCAGTTTGAACCTTCTTTACAACCAAATAGGGATAATTTTTGTTTAACAATGTTTCTTTTATTTACGCTAGACAAATTTTTCCGCGAAATTATTTGATATCAATTACAATTATTTTGCTTTTGTTATATGAAAAGCATTGTAAATATTAATTTTATAGTAATACTAGCGATCGGGCCCGGGTCCGCCCGGTGCATACACGTTTAAAAATGGCGGTCAAAATGTTTAATTCTGACTATCAGTTTAGAATATCGACCAATCGGACCAAGAAAAACGAACAAAATATCCTCGTATTTTCTAGAAATATCACTACTGCTTTCCTCCTATAGGTCATAGCGTGATGATATATAGCCTTCCTCGGTAAATGAACTACCCAAAACTGAAAGAATCATTCAAATCGGACCAGTAGTTCCCGAGAGTAGCACGTTCAAACAAACAAACTCTGCAGCTTTATAATATTAGTATAGATATAGACTTTCAGTGACATATAAAATAGATTCGTATAAAAAATATTCTAAATCTGGGGGCACGGCAACGCCCCCACCAAGTCGAGCTAAAAAGTGGCACAGTCGTACCATCCTTTTCTAGAAGCAATTCAGATCATTTTAAACCCCCCATAACTTCGTTGTGGTTAAACGAAGCAAGAAACCTGAATTTTCAGTTACTAAGCAGGCATTGTGTAAACACGGTATGTTTAAAATTTCATTCAATTTGAACCACTAGTTTAAGAATTGTAACTAGTCAAACTTTCTTAATTTTGTCACTCACTAACTGACTGACCGATCATCAAAAGTCTAAGGCACTTCTAGCAGACATAGAACCTTTAAATTTAGAATATAACTAGCTGTGCCCGCGACTTCGTCCGCGTGGAATTTAACACAAACTTTATTTTTCTAAAATAAAAGAACTTTTTTATAATAAATGTAGCCTAAGTTACTCCTTATTATATCAGCTACCTGACAAAAAAAGTCCCGTCAAAATCGGTCCAGCCATTTCAGAGATTAGCCGGAACAAACAGACAGAAAATAACTTTTATAAAATAAATGTAGCCTAAGTTACTCCTTCTTATATCAGCTACCTGAAAAAAAAAGTCCCGTCAAAATCGGTCCAGCCATTTCAGAGATTAGCCGGAACAAACAGACAGACAGACAAAAAAATTTTAAATATCATTTTCGGCACAGGTATCGTGTATATAACGATATGTAGTAGGACATTTTTTTTTATTTTCACTCTTAAAACAGACACTTCAATTTTATTTATATGTATAGATTAGTGTTTAGTGTCTTAAGTAGGGAAAAATTTAAACATTTCGTAATTTCTGCCTAGTGTTCTAGATACACCAACTGCGTGAATAACTTTGTAATCCCATATAAATGTATTGGATTACAAAGTTACATTTGCAGTTAATGAATAATTGTACCCGTATAAATATAATGTAATGGAATAATAGTTCTAGATAGGTATCACTACATAGTATAAAACAAAGTCGCTTTCTCTGTCTCCTTGTGTGCTTAAATCTTTAAAACAACGCAACGGATTTTGATGCGGTTTTTTTAGTAGATAGAGTGATTCAATAGAAAGGTTTACCTGTATAATAATATCCATTAAATAGTGGAGAAATACTGTTATATTTGAGGTTTCTAATGTGATGTCGTTAATTATCAATTTTTTCCGCTTACATTGCAAACGCAGGCTAAACCCTACGAGATTTATCAAAATAATGTAGTAATTATTTGTACACATTGAAAAGGTCTACAGAAAACTCCGCGATGGTATATGTCCATCTCTTATGGATATCCCACAATAACAGTTTTTTGTCATTTACTTTTTACGAAAAATACAGCATTAATCCTTCTCCAATTAAAAAGCTTAAATACATTGTTGGTTTAATATAGATCTATATGGTCCTTTACAGCACGAGATTTAAATGAATATTTTCGAAGATATTACAGATTTGAAATTGCGGGACGTAGCGCTTGCGGCGGTACTGGCCGGCCAGGGCGGCAGTAGCGTGCCTGAGTAGAAAGGTTTATATGTATAATAATAATACGTACATATTTTTGTACAGAAATCTATTTGTACCCGGGCGAAGCTGGGCCGGGTCGCTAGTCTATAAAGGGTATATCAAGACTGCTACCGAAAACTAAGCCGGGTGGTAGTTTAAGCGATTTCAGACACAATGCAACAAAAAAAGTTGCAAAAAAAAGCGTCAATTTTTTTTTATTTTTTTTTCCTATGACCGTATTTGTGGTATATATACTTATATAAATGTATATAAGTATGTATATGTAAAATACTTATGTATGTGTATACAGGGTATATCAAGACTGCTACCGAAAACGAAGCCGGGTGGTAGTTTAAGCGACTTCAGACACAATGCAACAAAAAAAGTTTCAATTTTTTTTGTTTTTTTTTTTTCCTATGACCATATTTGGGTGGTAAATACATTTTTTCCTAAAATAATAGTGTATACCGTTTTAATTGTAAATAATCTAAGGTACAAAAGTGTTTAAATCATTATTTTAGCAAAAACTATGGATTTACCACCCAAAAATGACGATATTTAAAAAATTATAAAAAATATTTGTCGCGTTTCTTTGCGAAATTTTTAGTTGCAATGTGTTTGTATTCACTAAAACTACCACCCGGCTTCGTTTTCGGTAGCAGTCTTGAGATACCCGGTATAATATGTATATATATGTGGTATGTATATATATAATGTATTTATATGTTTTTTATGATTTTATTTGTCTCCATGCTTTCGTTATCTTTATTTTACACTGCCCTATCTTTTTTCCTGCTCATATATCCATCCCATGGTTGTCTGGTAGAAATTGCCTTAGAGCGATAAGACCGCCATTTGTACTTTGTTGTTTTGTATTATCTCTAAACTGTTATTCCTTTTTATTGTGTACAATAAAGAATTAAATAAATAAATAAATAAATATTTGGGTGGTAAATGCATTTTTTCCTAAAATAATAGTGTATACCCTTTTATTTATAAGTAATCTAAGGTATAAAAGCGTTTAAATTATTATTTTAGCAAAAGCTATGGATTTACCACCCAGAAATGACGATATTTAAAAAATCATAAAACATAATTGTCGCATTTCTTTGCGAAATTTTTAGTTGCATTGTGTTTGTACTCACTAAAACTACCACCCGACTTTGTTTTCGGTAGCAGTCTTGAGATACCTAGTATATAAAAGGCATAACAGGAGAGGGTATTGAGAGGTAAAGGGTGTGTGGGTGTGGCTGTATAGCGGCAGTGCAGTGTGTAAGCGAAGGTGAAGCGTAGTGAAGGCGATCACAGTGATGCACGGAAATAAAAACTAGCGCTAAGCAGCAACAGTATATTAAAACTTTACAATAACAGGACGATATAGTATAGAGTAACGCGCGAACTTGTAGACAGTGGTAAGCGGAGTGAATCGGCAGTTTTTTAATTCCCGTTAGTCCTGAGCGACGAACATTGCCGAAGACTCCCGAGTGTCGCCGAAGTGTCGAGTCGAGGTCCAATCCCCGTGCGTTGCTGGGTCTTGACCAATCGGAGACGTATGCTGCGCGATTCAACGCCGTCTGTCGGTGACAAGAGGCAACAGCCGTCACGTGGGCTGTGCGTGCTGCTTGAAGCATGACGTAAGTAGCGCCACCTAGCGTCGCAGTTAAACCGCGCTCTAGCGCCATCTAGTAACGTCATGAAGACAACTGTCGGTGACGTGTTGTGTGCCCGCGCAGCTTTTAGTTAGCGGAGGGACCGCTACAGGTGTATTCAGCCCATGAAACTGTACAAAATTCCTCTAGAAAGACATAACGAAGAAAAACTTGCAAATAAATAGACTAAATAGCTCCAAAATATCAATTACCATGAAAGAAAGAATACTAATAATCAAATCCGCGGTATTTGTGATAAATTGACACCTACAAAAATAAGAAAAAAACCATAAGACAGAGGCTTTATGAAAAATTGTTGGTGATATTCTAGAAGTAAAATATACCGAAAAGAAAAAAAGTAGGACTCTAAAAAAAGACGTGAGATCCCATCAAAAACATCCTGTAAAAAAATTCAGCCATGCAGCAGCATTATGTATGAATTGTACGATACATTATGGTTTCATGCGATGGCCAAGGCGATCCATTTATTTATAACGTAAAGAATTTTTAATATGTATATGATAATAGCTTACGTAATAACTTTATACAGAAGGTCCCTTACGGAAGGACTAAATAAATTAATCGACTTGGTATCGGTATATGCATGTAGCATCTCACAATTTTTTTAGGTAGAAACCCTGAGCTGCGAGACTTGGAATTTTTTTACAGGATGTTTTTGATGGGATTGTGTCTTCATCTGTCTATTGATAGAGGTGCTCCCGAAAGGTACTATTTTTCTAATGGTATTATACTGGATGGTTTTGAAAAATATCACAATATTATGATGGCCAGTTCATGACCAGACACAAAACAGTTCAAAATGGCGGCCTCAACTATCAATTCTGACTTACTCATTCAAATGAAGGAACCATTAGATATCGATTTAGATATCAATCGAATCAAAAGTAAAAAAGTTCATAATGGCGACCATAATTTTCAATTCTGACTTTGAATTTAGTGAAACGGAATAATATGGTAAAAAGGTTTTTCTATTTAATTCACTATTAATATATTTATTGGGCAAAACCCGATTAAAAGTTATAAGTAAATTCAATTGATAATAAAAGTTGGTGCGACCTTGGTGGGAATATCGCGTAGCCTTCATATTATAGGAGCTAGCAACAAGAAATATTGTGATATCAGATGAAAATATTTTTGATGAAAAATAATGATAATATATACTGAAAGAACAATACAACGAGAAATGAATTTATTTTAACCGAATTAATTCGATGACAATGATCGCAATTTCCATATCATAGGGATTACGTTGGATCCCTTATTTTCAAATTTCTCGTATGTCGTGGATCTACATACATACATACATAAACTCACACCTTTTTCCCAGAAGGGGTAGGCAGAGGTGCCAAGACCCACATTTCGCCATGTATGTTCCGTCCCACGATGTGATAGGTGGCGAGCCTATCGCCATATCGGGCACAAATTCCTGACTCTGGGCTGATAATGAATAGAAAAATCCAATATCACTTTGCCCTACCCGGGATTCGAACCCGAGGCCTCACCTTTGTAACCGTACCTTAGTACAACTACGCCACTGAGGCAGTCTACAAGTCGTGGATCTACAAGCTCAGGTAATAGTTGAAAGTTGAAATTAATCGGCCAATTGTCAATTCAAGTGCGTGGTGGCCTAACTACTCTCAATTGTACTCTCGATTGTAGACGAGGCCCGTGCCCTGCAGTGGGACATATATGGGCTGACACAGACTTACCAATTCTGACCTTGAATTTAGTTTATGGAAATGAAGAGTCTCTCAGATATCGAATTACAAACCAATCAGAACAATAACAAAAAAATCAATAAAAATGCTGACCACATTTTTTTTCTGAGAATATTTTCATGTTTTCATGAACGAAGGTTCTTTCGAATATCGATTTGGAATCATTCGGATAAATAACAAAAAAACAAAAATTAAAATGAGCCGGACTCGAACCCGAGACTTCAGCGTCGTAATCATATTATGAGGCAAAAATGTATAAAATTTCACGGGAATAATAACAAAAAAATCAATGAAAATGCGGATCACATTCTTTTTTCTGAGAATATTTACATTTTTTCGGAACGATGGTTCTTTCAAATATCGATTAGGAACATTTCGGATAAATAACAAAAAACAAAAATTAAAATGACCGGGACTCAAACCCGAGACTTCAGCGTCGTAATCATATTATGAGGCAAAATGAATAAAATTTCACGCGAACAATAATAAAAAAATCAATCAAAATGCGGACCACATGTTTTTTTTCTGAGAATATTTTAATTTTTTCGGAACGATGGTTCTTTCAAATATCGATTTAGAACCATTCGGATAAATAAAAAAAAAACAAAAAGTAAAATGACCCGGTTTCGAACCCGAGACTTCAGCGTCGTAATTATATTACGAGGCAAAAATGTATAAAATGTTACGCTCCCTTCGACTAATTTCGTTGAGCGCTTATACGTAAGTCAATGACCTTTCTCTTTTATTTTGGTAACTTAGCTAGTTAAAAATGAACTTAAAAATTAATATATACTGCTATTTATTTTTTAAATATATGTAAAAAAATTAAAATGTACAAACAAAAAAGAGTACCACCTAAAATAATAAGAATTACGTAAATTTGAAATTACGTAAAAAAATAATCGGCGGGCTAGAATTTCGAAACGTCGAGCGCAGATCCGTCGTCCACCAAGGCCCGCGGCCGTCTGACGGGAACGCCCCCAATGAGATAGCTTATATGGCCGTAACGTACAAGAATGGGATAGGATGGCCCATGCGCTTCTCAAAATAAAACAACATAAGCGCCAAACCATATTTTATTTTATTGTCATCGTACTATTTACATTTTTCTTGTTTTTTTCTCGCGAAAAAATAATATTTAAAAATATGTTTATGTCAAATTAATCTTGAGTTTCTACACGGGGTAAGTTAGGAGTTCTGAGTTCTTAAAAAACTTAACAGCTGCTACTTTGGACTGTATTTTTGTTAAGGCAAAGTGGCGTAATCATGTATTTTGATTCATAAAATTGTTAATTATATCATCAATTAAAACATATCTGAAAATGGACTACCAAATCTTAGTAATTTATGATATGTAGGCTTTTAAAAAAGCCAAATTTTTCGAGGTATCCCCTTAACATAAATATATGGACAGGGCGAAAAATTGCGTAAAGTGTTTCGAAGTAAGTGATGCGCGCGCACCAGTGCATCTCTAGTGGAGTGTTACTAAAATTAGTTATCACTCACAACAATTTTGGAAATGCTTGCTTGTATTATGTCAGAAAGTTAAATAAAAATGCAGATAATATTTTTATGACCGCTTAGACGATATCTATTAAATTCAGTTAATATAATATTTAATTAAGCGCGATTTTCACGGTTTTCTTTTTGAAACTCTAAATGTATTGAAGGGCCTATCTTTTGTTTTATATCAATGCTACTAAATGAGCAATTTGCTCGTTATGCGGATCCATGCAAAATAAATTTTATAAAATAGTTAAATACGCCTAAAATCTATACAATAAACATACTCCGACTGAGTGGTTTTAACTCTATTCTACCAAAGTAGCTTTTTGCTGGTTGGCGGTTATAACAACATCAATTTCTATCGCACATATATTTTCTTTTTGTATTTACACAGAAAATAACAATATCTACTCCAATCAGATAAACGTTTAGCGAAATCACATTGCTATCGAGTTGATATCGAGTAGTGGTACGCGAGTTGTCGATCTGGAGCTAGGAGCGTCGTATTGTCTATATCGGCTAATGAATAATGTGGCTCGGGGATACGGCCTGATGCAAATGGAATCACATATGTATTAGGGTTTGTTGAGAAATACACCCGACAAAACAAAACAAGAGAAAACCCGCGGCCAAAAGATTTGTACACAAGCAAAGTATAAAGGATCACTCTAAAAAATAAGCAATTTTGTTTAAATAAAAGTAGCAGTAAAGTCGTCGAGCTTGCATTGAGAAATAAATTCATCAAGAAAAATTACTGATTTAACACACATAAAATGATAGTGCGAATAATATTTTGTGCGCGCATTGATTTATTCATGTCAATGGTTTGTTTCTTTCTGAAGTCTTGTTCAGTTCCCCAGATACTCTCAGTGTATAGGCAATCTATTATTTTAACAATAACATCCTAGTTTAAAAACCGTAGCGTTTTCCTCATGCATGTTTATAAGTACGACCACCTGAAGTGGTTTTGTAAGATTTACGTTCTTTGAACAAGTAAGAGAATCACTTGCTGGTGTGGTCACCGCCAGCTGTAAGTGAAATGTATGCATCTCAGAATTGCATACTATATTTTTCGCTAGAAATAAGTACCTTGGCACCTAAGCATTATTTATAATTATTATTAAAAACTGACTATATAACTTCTCAGAAGTGTGTTCAAATACGTGAATTTTCTATTGAAAAGCTATGCCGTCTGAAACTTAAGGAAAACCATCTACAGTGTGAGGTAGTTTGGGATGATGAAATTTTTATTCTAGAAAATACGGCCGGGCTTATACTGATGCCATTTTTTCCTTATTCGCAGTTATCAAGTACAAAGATTTAACTGCATTACTGCGTTAAAGAAACTTAAAAATACAGGCTTCACTCTTCCCATATTTTTTCCTTACTGCTTCTCTCTCGATTTCATGAACCGGTAACACATCTGGGATCGAAGCTTTGGATGTTCATGGACAGCAGTGATCACTTACCATTAGCTGACCTGTTTGCTTGTTTGCCCCATCTATTAAATAAAAGAAAAAGTATACCGTCATCCAAAAACATCTACAAGATCGGGGAAATTTTATATATTGAATAGATATCCGTTCGGAAATACCGAACACGTCTGTTATAAAATTTGGTAAAATTCCAATTAAATATAAAAAATAGCTCATCGCTATATGTATTATGATATATGTATATAGGATATACATACATGGATATATGTATATATGATTTCAAATTGTTTTCATCACAAAATATGATAGTGAAGTTTATCACAATTAAGTTATTTCACAATTTAGCTTATTCATTCCAGTCGCAAACAATTATATGTCTTCTCTAAGAAACTCTGTTACATGCGGAACAGCAGTGTAAATGCACTTTTGTATAACGGTTTGAAGGACACTGTAGACATAGTAACTACTGGACATATTATTAAGACTGAACATCTTATGTCTCAGGATCAAATCAATCAAATCAAATCATATCAAAATATTCTTTATTCAAATAGTCTTTCACAAGATCTTTTGAATCGTCCTTTTCTGCTACCACTAGGTAGCATGGCGCTAGGATGGCGAGCGCTGTGGATTGCCTAGCATTGTTTTGTTATTCATTTTTGGTTTTGCTATTATTATGTCTATGAGCGGTCGTATGGCATGGTCGCGTCGCCATTCCATGAAATAAATAAAAAAACATTTGATTGGTCTATCTGAAAATCGAACCCAGAACTTCTTGGTTCTCAGCCTATATGCGCTGCCACAAGTATATTCATCTCTGTTTAGTTATAGTTTAAAGAACTCAATATAAAAACGAGTCCACGTTTTTTAAGTATATCCAAAAAACCTATTTATTCCCTTAAAATGTCAGGTTTAAAATTTCGAGCAAATAAAAATATGCAAATCGTTTGTTTTACTTTAAATAGTGCATTATTAATGCCTCACAGTATCAAACCGGTGACGTTATTGGATTTTTCAAAAGAGCATAATTACTTAGTTAACAACCGGTTTGTGGGAAAAATTGAAGCGAAATAAAATGCACTATAAGGACTTTGAACTCAGTTTAGATTTGATTGAACTCTTTAGTGATCGTAAGAAGGCAGTTTTGCAAGTAGAGATAACTGCAAACATGTAGTCATTAGTCAGCCCTTTTCCCAGAGGTGCTACCAGGACACCCACTTTCCCCTTGTCTGTTCCGTCCCATGATGTAGTAATGGACGAGTCTATCGACATATCAGGTACATTTTTCAGACTCCGGGCTGATAATGAGTACAAAAATCAAACATCACTTTGCCCGACCTGGGATTCGAACCTGAGATCTCCGCGTAGTACTCCGCGTAGTATAATCAAACTTATTTCTTTTTCCGCCCCCTTTGAAAATACATTATTTTTCAGCGCCCCCGATTTTTTCAAAAAGTCACAATTTCATTACTTGTTTGTTGATACTTACAAGTTTGTTGATATGAGTTTCGATTTTACTCAAAAACAGTCGTAAGTCACTGCGTTCACTGCGTTCGGTAACATATGGATATCGGGCCTGATGTTTTGCAAGTAATAAATAAATAAATAAATAAAATAAATAAATAACACCCAACAGTCACATACATAGTCCCGACCCCACACTAAGATCGAGTCTTGTGTCGTGGGTATCAGGAACTACGAGAGACTTTTCGGTCTCACAACACCCAGACCCGGAAGAAATATTTGTGGGCCACACAAACATTTCTCTCGGTGCGGGGATCGAACCCGCGGCCTCTCGCTTCACAGGCGGCGTCTAACCAACTGCGCCACGGAGGCTGTCAAATGCAATTGTATTCGATAGTATGCAATAATTTATGCGTAAATAAATAGTTCACATACTCGTCTAACACTTGATTAGGTATTTATACGTTTTCCTGTTCCTATCTTGCAAGACTTTTTCTCCAATTCGTAGTCAGACGACGTAGTGCGATATTCTTTGAATTTAGAGCAGTAACAATTTCGTAATTATAAAATAAGATGGTAATTAAAAAAAAACAGATGCTATACACTTTATTGTTAAAATATTACAAAGAATTATATATTTTTTCATACAATGCTGTTAGCCGTAAGAAATAAATTATAAAAGTTACTTAAACAACATGACGTGTCAAATTTTGTTCCTCATCACGATCAATGGCACCCATTTCGGGTCCTTTATTTTATCTCTTACTTTTAGCAATACTGCATCATTTCCTTCTCGATCTTGGTCTTTGTCGAAGGCGCTTCTGAGATGCCTTACATTGGTTTTTGCGGATCTGAATGGAAATTTCGTGGACATCTTCCTACCGCGCGGATGGTATAACTGCGCAAAGATTAATTGCTCTAGTTGGCAGACCGCTAGGCTTGCAACGCACAACAAAAGAAATAACCGCAGCATGACTTGATGTTCCTGCAATAATGGTTGTTATACCGCCACTCGAGGGTTTATAACTGGATCCTGCTATGAGGAAAACTACATAATACGCAAGTCATTAAATTAAAACATGATGTCCATTAGTAAGAAATATTAGTAATGCCCGAGCATTGTTAGTTTTCCGTTTAATGCGTATGTTTAAAGAAAATTAATGGCTTAATAAATACTTAGCCTCAATATCGTCAGCTTATGCCTCCTCTATTTTGCGAACCGAGATGGAGTACTTGCCTCTTTTATCCATAGATATCATCACCCTTCTTATATTATACAGAAAAGCTATCAAGCTACCTTTCGGTATCTTGGCCAAAAGGAGTACACAGGTATCACCAGCCGGATTCTAGCCCAGTACGCTCGGACCCCAGGGCTCTATCCACTGAAGAGAGAAATTCTATTCCATGGCTCTGCCTATCCTAAAACCGCCTTAAAGGTACCTATTGGGCCTTATTTAATAATGTGGATGAGCAAGAAATTGACCCCTAGTGTAATATCAATACAACGACATCTAGCGGAAATTGAAGAACTACTGAAACATGGGTATCAACCGGAACAGCCCTAAACAGTCTTATATTTTTTATTTTTTATTCGTCTTCATAAAGTAATCCAACTATCCACACTAAGTATAAAACAAAATTCAATTATTAAATTTTTTATTTACAAAAGCGAGTAATTTGATTCGCCTTATCAGCGTGGTATATTATACATTATTGGTAAATTTTTACGTTTATAAAAATCAATTACCAAACCGTGTATTTTTTAATTTATTTTAGTTAAATACAATGAATATTTTTATTTATTTAAACGGCGCTGCGTACAGTTCCTTCGTTATGCTACCTTTAATAGGGTTTTAGCACATTCTGAAAAAATATTAACTTTTTTAGTTATTACGTAAAATCCTCCTAGATATTTCACGGGTAGGGTATTTCATGTAAGTTCCTTCGCGGTTAGTTCTTTTACCAATAAAACAACTTGAACACTCCATCCACAACTCCATCGCTTCCCAACTGAACTATCGTTTACCATCGTATATTTATCATATAATTTTATTGCGAAGTTTCCACAATACAAGGGAACAGTGAATCATGTGTGTGCCTGATGACCTTTGACGTAAAACATTTGATATGCGTTCCTCTTTTCTTGCTCATCGATCAACTACGTCTTATCATAAATAGACATTTTCCTTTATTATCAATTGCACATATTCGCAGTTCAATACACTAATAAATAGTTTTGTCTCTTTGTTTCACTTTTATTGCATTCATGTGTTGTTCAACCATCACTTGCCCCAAAAATCTTGCAGAATATTATAAAATAAAATTATACTAACATTTTCCATTACAACATAAATGCAAAGTCATCTTATTATAATTGCTGGATACATATCCAAGCAAATCTTACGATGTGCAAAAGTTGGTCATGGCTTGGTTGATGTCTATAAAAGATATTATAATCTTATCTTCTATCTATAATTTGGAATTGTAAAGATTAGTGTTTGGGAGCGACGCTGTATTGAGTACGGCATTTAAATACAATTTTATATCATATTTTGTCCAAAATAGTTTTTTTCTGAATTATTAGTGTGTATTTTTTTTAAATATATCGATATAAAGGTAAATTAGCTTACTTAAAATAATAATATTCAGCTTTGAGCTATTAATATTATTTAAATGAATATGGTAGAGCGCGTCTCTACATTGGAAATCCTAGGGAAAGTTGTTTACATTTATAATATTTGGGCACTTTTGCCGAATAATAATGTATTCCTTTATTGAACATTTCAAAAAAAAAATTTTTTTATAAACATTTCAAGCTAGGGAAGTGTGCCCCACCCACAAGGCAGACAGACGACCTGGTCAAGGTCGGAGGAATTCCTGCATGCATGCATTGTATGCATGACGCTTTCAACAGGTATATGTGGCGATTCATGGGGGAGGCCTATGTTCAGCAGTGGACTTCCTGTGTCTGAAGAGAGAACAAAAGAGAGAAAGGGAGAGAGAGAGCTAGTTCAAGTTATTTGAATTTTACTTTTGTTTGTAATTATACTTGTTGTTTCTTCGCGAGCAAAGTTTTTAAATGAACAGTAACATAATTTAAGACACAAAAAAAAAACTCTTTTTAATATGGTAAATATTTTTTGAATCTAAATAAAAACCCCCGAAGCAAACTGAATCGCTAATCTTGAAAGAAATATAATATGAATATGATTTTGTATTTAAAAGCCTGGGAATAAAACGGAATAAAACCTCCAGTCTGAAGCATAATATGATGATTAATTTGAATACACTTACACTTGACATTGGCGAAATTGTCGAGTCTGCGACAGAGCCATTAAAAACAAAAACTGAACTGAACTGAATACTTGTTCCACTAGCGGACACTAGGTGGCGCTGTTCAAAGTTATAAAGATAAAACATTCCTAATATTGCCGTTACTAAAAATATAACATTTAATGCTACTGTAAATCAAATCAATATTTTCACTTCAAATAACAGATCAAAATGAATATACAAATATGGTTTTGGATCTGATTAATAAATTCAACGGCACCATCACCGACTCCGTGGCGCAACGGTAGCGCGTCTGACTCCAGATCAGAAGGTTGCGTGTTCAAATCACGTCGGGGTCAAACCACTTGTTTTAGTATTGTTTTTGGTGTGATTTTTTACAACTTTGCATCGCAATCATTTTTTAATATGCACACCACGTAAAATATCAGTGGTAATATAATACGTAATACAGGGTATATCAAGACTGCTACCGAAAACGAAGCCGGGTGGTAGTTAAAGTGACTTTAGAGTTTAGACATAATGCAGCAGAAAAAGTGGAAAAAAGAGCGACAATTAAATAAATAAATAATAAATAATATAATAGTTATACCCTTTTATTTATAAATACTCTAAGGTATAAAAGAGTTTAAATTATTATTTTAATAAAAACTATGGATTTACCGCACAAAAATGATGATATTTAAAAAATCATTAAAAATCATTAAAATAATTGTCGCGTTTCATTGCGAAATTTTTACTTGCAATGTGTTTTTAGTCACTAAAACTAGATAAGGAGAGTGTTAATTGATTGTCAATATAATGTAATTTATCTCTAGGTGCATAAAAATACCGGGTATCTCAAGACTGCTACCGAAAACGAAGCCAGGTGGTAGATTTAGTGGCTTCAAACACAATGCAATTAAAAAATTTCGCATAGAAACGCGACAATTATTTTTTATGTTTTTTTAAATATCCTCAATTTTGGGTGATAAATCCTTAGTTTTTGCTAAAATAATAATTTAAGCTCTTTTATACCTTATAGTATTAATAAATAAAAGGGTATACACTATTATTTTAGGAAAAAACGTATTTACCACCCAAATATGGACATAGAAAAAAAAACAAAAAAAAAATTGTCGCTTTTTATTGCAACTTTTTCTGTTGCATTGTGTCTGAAGTCGCTTAAACTACCACCCGGCTTCGTTTTCGGTAGCAGTCTTGATATACCCTGTATACTTTTATTGCAATATGATTCGCCACTGAAACAGCCACATGGCTTATAAGGAAGGTATTAAAATGGTCATTGTTAAACACAAAGGTTTGTTAAAAATGTCTTAGTACCATTATGTTTTCTTTATAAAAAATAGTTTAAGTTTAAAATACTTTGAGAGGGAAAGAGACAGAACAACTTATTGCACTCCTGTACATTATTCAATATAGCGACGGATTAGATTAAATAAACAAAGTACAAAAGTATCATGATATCATTCAATTTTTTTTGCCTAAAAAAGAAACAAAAAAAAAGATTATTTAAAAATTACACAAAAATTTGGAGATGCCGGGGATCGAACCCGGGGCCTTTCACATGCAAAGCGAACGCTCTACCACTGAGCTACATCCCCGCATGTTAGAGCCGTCGAAAATACCAAATTTAAAGAGCAAAGATAAAAACTAAATTGATGTATTAATTATTACAACGCTATTAAATTGATACCAATAAGATAATGTTTTAAGATTTATTACTTTGTTCCTGTGAAAATATATTGATAAAGGTATTCTTCCGGAAAATACAAATCAATTGCTCTACATTTTGGTTAATAATGTAGAAAACCATTAATCTATTATATTGAAATTTAATACGTATCTAATTTTTCTTCGCTTATATGCTGGAATGAGTTAATTAGTCGGAACTCTTCTAAGTGCGCTCTACTATAGTTCAGACGGGTCAATTTAAATTGGATATTTAAACCTACTCTTTGTGATTTCAGTAGCTTGACTAACTGACATATTTGTGTTTCTTTGGTTCTAGTTTCTACTACTTCAGCTTCCCACTGCTCAAGACAGGTACCTCAAATACTTACCCGGTTTATATAATAAGTAATAATTTTAGTTATTTTTTTTAGGTATCATTATCTTATTAAGATAACTTAAACCAACGCGACGGTAAAAAAGATTATACCTATTTACGCTTTATTTATTTATTTGTATATTTTGGGTTGGTTGTAGGATAGGGAATAGTAACTGGTTGATTTTTTTTATCACACTGATAGTCGTAGAGTGGAGGGCCAATGATTACCTCAAATGGAGGTCTGTGGTAGAGGACAATGGCTACCAAAAACATGCAGAGGGTATAGGCTCTTTATTGTGCCTACGACTATATCTACTGTATCAGCCCATATACGTAAAATAATATTCATCTCTTTTACTTATAGGAAGGCCACTGCTAAACATGGGCCAAATATGTCCATAACAATAGCAATAAGAACTGTCATCTTTCGAACTTGTGGTTGAATATGTATAAAAAAGTAAATGTTCATTTCATATGGAGACCGTCAAGAAAACTTCGTTTCATGATTGTCGCTTCCTTCAGAAGACATTTGATAATCTATACATATAAATAAAATTGAAGTGTTTGTTTGTAAAGTGAAAATTAAAGAAAATGTCCAACTAGATATCGTTAAATATAATATACACGATACCTATAACGAAAATGACCTTAGAATTTTTTTGTCTGTCTGTCTATCTGTCTGTTTGTTCCGGCTAATCTCTGAAATGGCTGAACCGATTTTGACGGGACTTTTATTGTCATGTGCCTGATATAATAAGGAGTAACTTAGGCTACATTTATTTTCGAAAAATAAAGTAATGTTGCAGTACCGCGCGCAGCTCACGCGCATGCCACCACTGGGCCGTCACATCGGGCACCTCCCACCACTTCTCCCACAAACGAATCAATAATAGAAATAAAAATATAAAAACAAAAAAAAACTAATTAACTTTTTTGTTAATTTCCACGCGGACGAAGTCGCGGGCAATAATATTAGATTTATCCGTGCGGAGGCGGGATGGTTAGCTAGTCATTTTCTTTAGTCTAGATCCTGATTAATGGTTCGTACAGCGATTAGTCAGTTTTTTTGTGACGGCGCACTGGGATTTCCAATCCTTTGTGTCATAAATGTGCGAATAATCTGATTATCTCGATTGTTTAGAAGTGTTTAGGACAGCTTATGGGTTGGATGACCAGATAAGTCTTTTGAATTGTATTGGTTCATTTTCTTTTATACTGACCTTAGTGGGTTGAAGATCGAGCCTAGTGCTGTGCCTAGTGTAAGCCTGTGTCCAGCAAGGACGCGGATGGGCCGATGATGATGACCTCAGTGTTTACTTGCCAGTCTACACAATTTTGTCAGCTTTTTTTATTGCCTAGGACCGGCAAATAGCTCACCTGATGGTTAGTCATTATTGACATCTATGAACGTCCACAACATTTGGAGCATACATATGTTTTGGGCCTATTAAATCGATAGGGAAGCGGAAAGGAAAATGAATGGGAAGAGGAAGGCATCCGAGATAGTGGTACCACCCTGGACGAGACTGCCTATTCATGCTGAGTCATTGACAACAACGTGGCTCTACCACTTTTAAAAGATTTCTCTTTGCCCGTCAGTAGCGGTGCTTACTGGAAGTATATTTTAATACTTTGTCCGGTCGAGATGTAATTTTACGATCCGCCGATCTTGACGTTGTGGAAAATATTATGACTAATGCAATCGCATTTATCGAATTGAAACACACAAAAAAGGCTGATACATCTATCTAATTTGGACTTTAATGGCACTGCACTGTGGGTAGAATGACTCATCTAAAGCATTCAATGCATAAATATCAGATAGGACCAAAGATTACCATTTTATTCGCTAAAAATAACAAAAAAGGACAATCAAATTATTTATTCATCGAGAAAACAAAAGCATCAGTCAATCCGTAAGCGCGCTTCCAAAACTTAAATTACCCTTAACCTACGCTTCCTTGTCAGTCGGCCTCCGACTCCATTATAAACTCGGCCATGATGAGTTCCATGGAGGGCGCGATGCCTCCATCCTGACAGGTCTTCTTGAAGCACTCTGCTACACGGAGGATGCGCCAGCAGTGGTCCTCTTCAGAATCGTGTTGTTGCTCGCATGTGTGTATGATCTCCACCATCTTTTTTGAGAGGACCTCACCTATGAAAATTTGTTTGTAGTATTATAGTGAAGGGACCTTGATAGTAAACTCGAATAAGTTGGGCTATCTTTAGACCTGAATTATATCCGTGTTTATTAATAAAGTTATCAATATTCAAAATCATCGAGTCAATTCTAAAGCCTTGGGGTAAAGTTAATGCTTCATTTATCCGCGTTTATCAATAAGGACCAAGGAGTTTTGCAATAGTTTACCATAATCCTTTGAAAGCTATCAGTTTTGTAATTGTTGTCAGGTGAGTTACATAAAGTCTGTGAAATCTACAGAATTTCTTTGGTATGAATATGATTTCCGTTAATAAGAATTAGGCCAGTGTTGCGGAATTGGTTATAACCTCAATTATAGAAGGTCATCAAGGAGCTATTAGAGGTTGATATAGGGTCATATTCTACAAAATCTTGGATTTAAACCATATTCTATCAGCCATACAATCAACACTTAAGTTTAGGGTCGGTAACCGCAGTTCCAAACCGGATGTGGGTTTTTAGCTCTGTACAAAACAACTGACCACGTATGGTACAAACCACTCGTTAATACTTATCTGAATCAACAATTTGCACGGTGAACTTTGATTCACTATGTAAAACTATCAAAAGAACTGATTATTTTGAAGGCGCTGGACTAACTATCTATGAGGTGTACTGTAGTTACTTGCTTGTGACACTATAATTCAAGAATTCGATCATGCCCTTAATCCCGAAAGTTTAATCCTATTATCGTTCATATCTCGTCGAGCTTATGATAGAGGTGAAAGGAACAAGCTCATTGCCATCCCAAGTACTAATTCCAATGTCAGATGACAAATCAGATTTTTCGAACAGGGAAAACCTACGTACAAAATCAACTATCCGAACTGGAAGTTGAGTCCAGAATCTCAAGTTTTAACGCCCATACTCCTCGCCAGTTCAGTAATAAGGCGTCAGTAAAATTACAAGACAATTCATTTTGCACATCATCTACTTCGAAACATAAATTCTAAGTTCTGGATCTCAATTTAATTATGAAACAAGAGTAGAAAGTAATAACCATTAGGAAAAGACTTGATGAACTTGTCGGTGTTGTCATGATGCATTCTGCTGGAGTCAGTGAGCAGGTTGAAGTGCCGACTCATGCACTGGATGGCGCAGCCCAGCTCTCGGTGCTCGAACTTGAAGTCGTCACGCCAAAAGTGGAAGAACTCCTCCATCTTCTCTTCTGTTAGCTGGCTCTGGTAGATATAAGAGGGGAAGTCATTAGTCTAGTCTTAGAGTACACCTAGTTGAAATATGGCTAGATCTTGGACCCCAGCGTTTGTCGGAAAAATGGCGCAGAAAGGAAATTGTAACTCTAAATATTTATCCCATCAAAAACATCCTGTAAAAAAATCCAAGTCTCGCAGCTCAGGTTTTCAACCGCAAAAAGTTGTGAGATGCATGTTATACCAAGTCGATTATTTATTTAGTCCTTAAGGGACCTTCTATATAAAGTTATTACGTTAGTTATTACCATATCAATATTAAAAATTCTTTACGTTTTAAATAAATGGATCGACTTAGCCATCGCATGAAAACATAATGTATCGTATAATTTATACATAATGCTGCTGGCCAAGTCGATCTATTTATTTAAAACGTAAATTATTTTTAATATTGATATGGTAATAACTAACGTAATAACTTTATATAGAAGGTCCCTTAAGGACTAAATAAATAATCGACTTGGTATAACATGCATCTCACAACTTTTTGCGGTTGAAAACCTGAGCTGCGAGACTTGGATTTTTTTTACAGGATGTTTTTGATGGGATCTCACGTCTTTTTGTAGAGTCCTACTTTTTTCCTTTTTTCTTACTTCTAGAATATCATTAACGATTTTTCTTAAAGCCTCTGTCTTATGGATTTTTCTTATTTTTGTAGGTATCAATTTATCACAAATATAGCGAATTTGATTATTAATGTTCTTTCTTTCATTGTAATTGATATTTTCGAGTTATTTTATCTATTTATTTGCAAGTTTTTCTTCGTCATGTCTTTCTAGAGGAATGTTGTACAGTTTCATGGGCTGAATACACCATTTCCCTCTCTATATCCCCTCCTGTTATGCCTCATGTATATAGATATCTATCTACAACTATTATTCCATTATATACGGGTACAATGATTCATTAACTGCAAATATAACTTGGTAATCCTATATATTTATATGGGATTACAAAGTTATTCACGCAGTTGGTCTATCTAGAAAACTAGACACAAATTATGAAATGTTTGAATTTTCCCTTACTTTAGACACTAAACACTAATTATATTATAAATTTGAAGGTTCTATGTCTGCTAGAAGTGCCTTAGACTTTTGATGATCGGTCAGTCAGTCAGTGAGTGACAAAATTAAGAAAGTTTGACATGCTACAATTCTTAAAATACTGGTTCAAATTGAATGAAATTTTAAAAATACCGTGTTTACACAATGCCTGCTTAGTAACTGAAAATTCAGGCTTCATGCTTTAGCCACAACGAAGTTATAGGGGGTTGAAAATGGTCTGAATTGCTTCGAGAAAAGGATGTTACGGCCTATAGCTCGACTTGGAGGGGGCTCGGCCGCGCCCCCAGATACCTTTCAAATGCTGTAATAAAAAAACTAATAAAAAGCATGTATTTAAAATATTTGTGGCATATTTACTGTTAAGATGTGACTGAGTAATAAAGTAAATATAAAACAATAACTTTTCGCAACCTTATTTAGGAAAATAAAAATAAAAATCAGATACCGATTGCAGTTGCACCATTCTTAATAGCAATGAGCAGAAATCCCGACACAAAAAATAATACATCATATTATTAAGGTCGAACTGTAAATGAAATATTTGCTTTGTCATCGTCTAATTTTAGATTCAAAGAAACCATAAAACCCTCGTTTAGCTTAATCTGTAGGTACAGATATTAGGTATTTCCTACGGATTTATCACTGACATTCAAGACAAGGAAAAACTCAGCTTTAACTAGTGGAAAGTACAGATCCACTGGTATTTAGCAACCACACGAATACTGTCATAATGAACGGTTATGTTTGAACACGTATTATTAAATAAGATGCTATAATCATCAATGCTAAGTAGGTTCATAACATTCTGTGTGATATTTAACAGTATCACCTGATAAAATAACCAATATAAATTGACCAAAAAAATTAATTGATCATGTATGATAATATAGAAATATTTGTAGTGTAGACTTTCATCATAATTATGTCAGTTTCAGAGATAATAACTCGTTTTAGTAAACCAGGTTTCAATGCAATAAAAATACTGTGCTGGTGTTAATAACTTATCGATTTGCAAAATTATAAATAGCAAGAAACCAGACCAAAAGCGGAAGCCGTAAAAAAACGGATAAACCATTGGGCAATATTTCTTATTATAGAGGAAAATTGAAGTTCCTCATCTGATATTTTGAAGGGGACTGACAAATCCTAAACTCTAGCGGCTAGCCTATGCAGTTACCATTTATAAATAATAATGAAATGCATAGTTTACTATTAGGCTGGAATCTACCTAAATCTAAAAATCAAATCTCCACGAGTCGCCAGCAATGTGCGTTAAGATCAATTACGAAAAGACAAAGGCGCCATACAACAAAATCTCACCTCTTCTCTGCACCTCTCTAGCGCCTGACCAAATCCAAGAGTGACATCTTTCATGACAATCACATCAGCTCGTGCTGCCGTCACCATGACAACCAGCAAAGCGGGCAGCCAAGCCCGTGTATTCCGCCCCATAGTACAACCAATTGAACACTCCAAGTTCCACGCAAGCCTTCATATAGGCCATGTAATACACACTTGTATTAATGATACCCCGCTAATGTCTGCTATTTCGCATCGCGTTCATAAAAGTGCTCTATTAGTGGATATACCGCTTGTTTGTTTTCTACAATGTATGTTTATATGAAGCCTTTGTTAGTTAATAAGATGTTTTCATTTTTTTAAGTAGTGGCCATGTTGTCATATTGCTGCTGATTAATCGTAATGGTACATTCCAATTCCATCAATGCACTGTGAGTTTTTAATGATTATAAAGTAATTTGCAAGAATATGGTGGACATTACTGGTGGTATGTCTCTCATATGTGAGAGGTCACTTCGGTAGGTACTACTGCAATGTCTATTTCTCCTGTCAAATATCAGTGTAAATGTACTGTTGAGTTCCAGTTAGCATATTGTTGTTTAGTTTGGAATGTCGGCGACGCAAGCGCTTAGTTCAGTTGACCGGCGACACTCGACTAACTTGACTCATAAAAAAAGTTCTTCATGTCGAACCGTAGTCATGCCGCCGACAAAGTTTTAGGAATTACCCTTGTTATTTGTACATACTTGATTTTATACATACAATCTTTATAAATCTTAAACCTGCCACTGACTTCGTTTTAGATAACTATTTTACGGTTAACCACCACGCCCCAGATCACGACGCGGGGAAGACAATATAATTTTTTTTGTTTAAAAAAATGCAGTCATTTACAAAATAAAAAAAATAAAGCAGATACCTACTCATTAACATATATAAAAATATTTATACATAGTATACGGTGGCGCCTGTTGGAAAATTAATAGCAAAAAAATTTACCTGTGTGTTTTGCTACCCATATACAATGTAGTAAGACTCTCCTCAATCGCGACACCCTCCCTTGCTGGTTATCACCTCACACCACACCGATCAGTGATACAATTCACCATTAATATAAAACACAGGAATTTAAAAAAAAAGTAAGACTCTCCTTTACTAACATAAGTATCTATAAGTTTTGTTTACGGTAATGAGATGTTTTCGATACTTTTTAAATTAATTATTATAAGGTATACAACCGACCAAAGCGTGATTCTTAATTATGTTGATTTGTAGACATTTGAAAGCGCTTAAGTGAAATTCCAGTGTTCAAAGTAAGCGATTTTTACAAACACAAAATTACGTATTTATTTCGTGATTAGTAATTATTGAGGATGGACATTGTATCTATGTATATAATCACTTAATTTGTAACCCTACAATTTGTCCTTTTTAGAAGACTAATTTAACCCATCATTACAGTGTGGCCACCAAATACAATTCAGCAGCTGTAATGACTTCATCAAGGATTGTTGCTCGGTTACTTCCTCTGTGTACTATTATTAAATAGTTCAAGCATTTATTAGCGAGTCGGCCGATGGACATGTTAGAGGTTCCGCAAATAAATGTACGTATTTAGTTACTGAATTGGCATGGCACGACGCACGGTGGGCTGAAAATCGCGTTTCATAGACATTCAATTTTTTTTTCCAATTTGACGGGTTTTTTAATTGGAATCTATTAAAACATGCTTGTTCATGATACCTTTTAAGTATGAAGACATAAATCACAGGAAAAGGTACACTTTCGATTTTTTTTCAAAAATGTTGTATGGAGAAAACCATAAAATAAGCTATATCTCGGCTGGCACAGGAATGGCCGTTACTTCCTCTCGCATAATTTTTGCAATTTTTTGATGTATCATACCACAGGGGGCAAAGCGCGGCTTCTGAGAAAAAAAATCATATAAAAAAAAATATATTATTTCCGTTGACTTCAATCTTGGTTGGCAAATTTGAACCACATGTCTCTAAAAATAATAAATAGCGGTCACAAAACAACTTTATTGCTGGTTAACCCTCCCAATTTCACAATAATAAATAATACGCGGCTTATATCAAAGATTTTTTTTTACCTGACTTGTTTATGACACACAAATCGGTCTTGGATACTCGAACTTTTCCAAACAATGGATAAATTTTCACCTGCAAGTACTTATCTATTGTTTTGTTCCTAATTCACTTATTTAAGACCCAATAAATAAAAAAAGGCAGCTGCGTAATTATGATGGGTCATTATAATGGCAGAGGTGCCTAATGATTTTGTTATTTATTTAAGAGCGTTTATACCCTGCACGCGCTTTTTGGCTTAAAAACAGGACTTTTCAAATGAGTTAATAGCCAACAATAAACAATTTAAAGGAAAAAAAATTATTAATAATTTTAGAAAAGGTTGTTATCTAGGGATTTTGGTGGAAAACATTATAGATTGATGGATAATTTGTGAGTACTATACGGATTACTGAACACAAGTTTCGTTATTTAGGCTTTAAATGGCAATTTAGAAGCTTAAGATATCCGAAACCACTAAATATAAGATGAAAATAAAAATATTATCAAACTAATAAGATCCTTATGGAGGGATTTTGCTGAGAAAAATAATCTTTTTGTGTTTAGTTCCTGAAAAATAAAACTTTAAACAATGCGAAATTATTCAGAAACTCTCGTCAAGAACATATTTTTTTTCACCAACTTATCGTACATATTTTTTTATAGCAATTGCATATTACAATAGAAGAACATCTTATCAATAAATTACCATTTTTATATTTCAACAAAATTAGTTTTCATGTTTTCTACAAATATTTTAAAAACCACTATAAAACACGCTGTCCGACGTGGATCAAATCAGACCGCCGCAAGGCCTTCTAGAGGGAGGACGTATCGCACGTCGCTCCGGCCTGGCTGCAGTCGATTATGCCGCGCGTACTAAAAATAGCCACGCGCGGAATGCGATTACCACATCTTAGTACTTTGATAGTAAAATATTTAATTATTTTTATTACCTACAATGATTTTGTATTGAGTATAAATTATGTTTCAGGTAATATAATGGGATGTAATTCCGAGGCTAAATTATGTTATGTATTTTAATATAAAATTAAATATATTCGTAATTGTAAGGGGTTGTAAGGCCCCTAACACTATTTATGTTTTCGAACACGAAATGCTTAATAAAACGTCCGTAGTGTATACTGATTGAACACTGATTTGAATGCAACTTAACAATGTAATAATAACGAAAATATGATTAGTATCCAAAATTTGTATTATTCTTTGCTTGCACAGTAATATTTGTCTACTTATAATGCAAATAAAATATTTTTATGATATATTACAGTTACATTTCAATTGAATATTTGAAGCGCACGGATCATAGTTGTTTGAGCCGATTGAATAGCGAGCCGACGCGGCAGCTCTACGCACACAGCTTTGGTCGCTTATGTGTGCGTGAAATTAACGAAGAAATACCTATAGTTGACTTTGCGCGCAAGGTGTATACGCTCTTAAGAAGTATAAATAGACATTTGTTTGCTGTAATTTTTCAGTTTACCTCGATTTCTGCTTGTGTAAACATCGATTATAAACACGGAAATGGAAAGTTTAGCAACTTACTTAGACTTGTTTATGATTTTGAAAAACACGGGTAAGTACAGTGACTTCCTTTCATTATATAACAATGTCGTTTCATGTTTGAATTTAAATCTTTCAGATGAAGACAGTCTTACGTTGAAATTATACTGTAGAAGATTTACTCATACCCTTGTGAAAAAATGGAAGCGATCTCATCGAAAATTAGAAGATTTTTTGAAAGATTATGAGGGCTGGCTTCAGTGTGATATCGATTGGCCAAGTTGCATTGCAGAACCGAAGGCATCAGATGTTGGGACATCCAAATCTCATATCACCCTCGAAAGTCCAGTCCCTTCCACATCTTCGTCCGGTGCACCACACACAAGTAAGAAGCGTTTGCCACGAAAATTATTTCAAGATTTAGCAATGAAGCAAAAGAAGAGAAGGACTGAAAGTCAAATAGAATGTGAGTCCAGTGAACATGCATACGCTACTGTGCGGAAAATGAGACAAGACGGTTTGGACAGTATAGCTACTGCTATTGAGTATATGATAAAACATCCAGAAGCTGCTCATAAGTTTAACGCAATTACCAAAAAATCATGCCCCAAGCCTGTTTTTACACCGGAGAAAGCACTTGGTTTATATTTATCATTAAAGTTGTCTAAGTGGCAATATATAATATTAAGGGAAACAGCAATTCGAGAAGGTGCGATGGAATTGTACCCATCATACTATGAATCTTATAGCTAAATCTCAGTGTTATCTTGACAAGGAGACAATTACTGTTACAGATACAACAGCCAAAATTTCCCTTCAGGCTCTTCTAGATTTAACAGTTAACAGGATTTTGAAAAATGTACCTGTATGTGGCGATAGAAAAGAACTTATTTTAATGTCCAAGTGGGGTTTTAATGGTGCATCGAACCAGAGCAGGTATAAACAGAAAATAGAAGACGAATATAATGATTCCAGTGTTTTCATGACATCGTTAGTTCCGTTAAAGCTGACCGATGGTAACGAAGTCGTATGGCAAAATCCAAAGCCCTGTTCAGCACATTTTTGTCGTCCAGTGCAGTTTAGTTTTGTTAAAGAAAATAAACTTGTGGTTACTGAACATTTGAAGGAAATTGAAGACCAGATCAATTTGCTAACAACTACAGACTGTAACGAAATAAAAATTTGTCATAAATTAATGATGACTATGATAGATGGCAAAGTTTGTACTTACATTACTGATGCCCGATCTAGTGCTACGTGCTATCTGTGCTTAGCAAAGCCGTCAGATATGAATAATTTAAATGAAGTTATAAAAAGGCCTGTCTCTGAACACCTCTTGAAATTCGGATTGTCTCCTTTACACGCCCGCATTAAATGCATGGAATGTCTTTTGCACATTGCATACAGACAAGACCTGAAGAAATGGGCCGTGAAAGGAGAGAAAAAATTGGCACTTGAGTCGCGGAAAAAACAAATACAAGATGGATTTAAAGAAGAGCTTAACTTATTGATAGATGTAGTAAAACAAGGATCTGGAACTACGAATGATGGAAATACAGCCAGGAAGTTCTTTGAAAACCCGAGAAAAACCGCAAATATCACAGGTCTGGACGAAGAATTGATCCATAGATTCGCTGTTCTTTTACAAGCCATTACATGTGAAGAGTATATCAATACGCAGAAATTCAAAGAGTATTCCATGGATACAGCAAAACGGTATGTAGAATTCTACAATTGGTACTACATGCCTTCTACTGTCCATAAGTTATTGGTACATGGTTCGGATATCATTGCCAATAACGCAATAGTACCAATTGGTAGTTTATCAGAAGAAGCATCAGAGGCTCGTAATAAGGATTTTCGAAGATTTAGAGAGCACCATTCCCGAAAAATGTGCAGGAAGAAATGTAACAAGTATATATTAAACATGCTTTTGCTCTCTTCAGACCCTTATATTTCAGCAACCAGACCTGTAATGGACAAAAAGAAAAGGACAACTCTTTTTGCAGACACTTTAACTCTTTTAGAGAGCCAGAGAGAATCCGAAATAGAATTTTGCGATGTTTCTCAATTGGATTCAGGATCTGAAATAGATTCAGAATTAAGTGATAGCGATGAAGATTAGAGCAAAGTTAACAAGATTTATTGTAAAAATTGTAATTAAGACAATGAAGAATTATTTTTTTATAATTATTATGGTAAGTTTCAGTGGATTCATTTTAAAAATATGGTTTTATTTAAGCATGTTTTAATCTGTGCATGTTATTAATGTTGTATTAGAGTAAGTATCAGTATACTCATTGAAACTATATTAATACGAGTTATAAATTGAAAAAGACCGATTTGTGTGTCATAAACAAGTCAGGTAAAAAAAAATTCTTTGCTATAAGCCGCGTATTATTTATTATTGTGAAATTGGGAGGGTTAACCAGCAATAAAGTTGTTTTGTGACCGCTATTTATTATTTTTAGAGAAATGTGGTTCAAATTTGCCAACCAAGATTGAAGGCAACGGAAATAATATTTTTTTTTATATGATTTTTTTTCTCAAAAGCCGCGCTATGCCCCCTGTGGTGTGATACATCAAAAAATTGCAAAAAAATAGAGCAAAAATCATGCGAGAGGAAATAACTGCCATTCCTGTGCCACCCGAGATATAGCTTATTTTATGGTTTTCTCCATACAACATTTTTGAAAAAAAATCGAAAGTGTACCTTTTCCTGTGATTTATGTCTTCATACTTAAAAGATATCATGAACAAGCATGTTTTAATAGATTCCAGTTAAAAAACCCGTCAAATTGGAAAAAAAAATTGAATGTCTATGAAACGCGATTTTCAGCCCACCGTGCGACGCTGTGTAGACAACCAGACCCTTATAACCAAAGGAAACAAAATTGCAAGTGAGTAGTAAAATAAATATAACAACTACAAGTTCTACTAAATGTGAATATGTAAGTAATATATTATATAGTATATATGTATTTGCATTTAAAATAATGTTATTTAGATAAATAATAAATACACCCAACAGTCACATAAACAGTCCTGACTCCTGACCCAACACTAAGTTCCAGTCATGTGTAGTGGGTATCAGGAACTAGGAGAGACTTTTCGGTCTCACAAACACCCAGACCGGGGATCTAACCCGCGGCCTTTCGTTTCACAGTCGGCGTCTAACCAACTGCGCTACGGAGGCTGTCAGTAAGATAGCATTACGCCCAAATACTGGAACGCAACTTAAATATAAGTGGCGCTTAACTACGTTAATCCCGATTAAATGTACTGGCTAAGTGGGCCGTGCGCTGTTAAGAGCAATTTATTATTTTGAATGGCGTTCCAGTATTCTGGCGTCATTGTCATGTTTTACAGTTCCTTTAATGTATGATTTATGTATTTTATATTTACAATACATACTGATTGCAATGCTACACCTAGGAACAGTTATAACCCCACGATTCAGATCAACGATACTTTAATTCCAATCCTGAACAAGATTAAAATCACTTTTTGTTACGTTTGGCGTATAATTAAGTGCTGTAGTGCATCTTGGCTGTGCTAATCACGGCACATCGGCTGTGTAATTGCGCCGGGTCGTACCCTCCCTGCCATTACCGTAAGTGCTGCGGCGTGAAGATATTCATTATCTCATCCCTGTTCATAGCGCTTATTAAATTCGCTCCAGAATGTAACAATAGCTGTAGCACGTCTTGTTTTTGATATTTTACTCGTTTTGGAGTTTTTCATAAAATTGCTTTTAATGGTAGACAAGTAAATAAACAACACCCAACAGTCACAAACATAGTCCAGAGCCCACACTAAGATTGAGTCTTGTGTTATGGGTATCAGCTACGAGAGACTTTTCAGTCTCACAAACACCCAGACCCGAAATAAATATTTGTGGGCCGCACAAACATTTATCTCGGTGCGAGGATCGAACCCACGGCCTCTCGTTTCGCGGGCGGCGGCGTCTAAACAACTGAGTCACGGAGGTCGTAAAGGCTGTCAAGAAATTAAAGATTTCAATAAAAGTTTAATAATTTATTGGTACACATTTTTAACATACTCCATCCAAGCATGCTGTAATTAACTAAAAGAAAAACACAAGTATTAAAAGTCAGATGCATCTTCCCTCGACTCAAACCTAGTCCTCACCTGAGCTATAGCTCAAATGGAACGAAATTAATAAGGGTATAAATATTTTCTCAAGAAAAAGCTATCCAGATAAGTGGAACAAGAGCGGGTGCGATGTTCCCGCGGCGCAGCGCAGATCGCGTGCTCGATGAGCTGCACCTCGTCGTCTGCACCTACACCCCTCCTGCAACCCTCTTCCCCCTGTAACCCCCCTCCACAGGTCTCCCCGCGACGATATCCTGCCGTATTTCTCATACAAACCGATTTAATTCGCGGGAGCGTCGGTCACGCACTGGTACTGGTGAGTAGAGAATTGTTAGAAACGGAATACCATCAAATCTAATACTGTGTCATGTATTCTTTGATTTTGACAGCTGACATTTCTGTGGTGTACTACGTTCCGTCAATGGCTGTATTAAGGGGTTTTTAGAATCGAAACAATATTTGTTATATGGATTAAATTATTAAATCGTATTGATTTCTATCTAAAAGTTGATACCCTAGAAAGGCCAAAGGGATCAAATAATTATCAACCGGTTCGTGGTTGCGAAATTGATGTAATCCGGAAGTAACGTCGCCAAAAAATAGTTTATTAAAATTTATTCAATCATTCACATATCTAGACTAAGTAATTTATAGAATATCTAATAAATTGTCACTTCAAGACCAACTCCTACAAATTACAATCTATTCAACATAACGAACAGTGGCAGTTGGCCGGGCACATAGCTCGTAGAACCGATGGCCGTTGGGGCCGAAAGGTTCTCGAGTGGAGGCCACGTACAGGCAAGCGAAATGTCGGACGCCCGCCTACAAGGTGGACGGACGATCTGACTAAGGTCGCAGGAAGTCGCTGGATGCAGGCCGCTTCCAACAGGTCATTGTGGAGATCCTTGGGGGAGGCCTATGTTCAGCAGTGGACTTCCTGTGGCTGATATGATGATGATGATGATGATGATGATAACGAACGCCTGTTGTGCCCGAGTGTCCACTGCGCTGCGACCGCGTTCCATAATCGTTCGGATAAATATCGGATGCGCAAACGAACCTCCAATCGGTGCACTTGATTGCTCCCTTGCAAACATCGCCTTATAACCCGGCCAAAACTGAAACACACCTCACACAACAAACCACTTCACTTGCTGTTGCTCATCAAAATTGGCAGGGTTATACCAAATTGGCAAGGACGAACAGCTGTCCAATGTTGGGCGAAATTGTGGCGGGTAGATTAATGAGTTTGAACTGGTTTCGAGGCGGCTGAGAATTAAGGCAGATTTAGTATTTTACTGCATTATGAGAGGAATTATGTTGTAGTTGGTAATTGTGGTATAAGAAGTTCTGCGGGTATAGAATTTTAATTGCATGCCTGAGCGCCGCGGTCGCTTCTTCATTCTTGAGGTTAGTACGCGGTTCCGAGAAGTTTGAATGCATTGAATTTTCTAAGGACATAGTGATAGTTCCGCGCACTTCGGTGCAATTTCTTCTCATATGGAATTTTCGCAGTTAAACTTGCATTGTTGATAGTAAGATATTTAGAAAATTGAAATTTCTCAAAATAATTACAGGTCAACAATACACTTTGGTACAAGACCACTGTCCACTATCTTTGCCTAGGTTTTACAAAGCTATGAAATGATGATAATGAACTTAGAAGTGAAATTACCTATTCGTATATACGTATGAGTATGACTAAATTTCTGTTTGTTAAATACACATATAACAAAAAATTAAAACAGTACGGGTAGCCATATCGCATTAATATTCTGTTATGTCCATTTATCTTAAGTTATTATTTTGTCTACATTGTTTCGTTTACTACACCAGTCAACTTTAAAAAATAAATACATATATTATTGCTGCCTCGATGGTGCAATTGTACAACGGCATGATTGCAAAGCTGAGGTCTTGGGTTCGAATTCCTGGTCAGGCAAAGTGATACTTATTGGATTTTTCTGTGTATTATCACCCCGGAGTATGGAATTTGTGCCCAATATGACGATAGACTCGCCTCCTATCACATCATGAGACGGAAATATACCGGGTATCTCAAGACTGCTACCGAAAACGAAGCCGGGTGGTAGTTTTAGTGGCTACAAAGTACAAACACAATGCAACTAAAATTTTCGCATAGAAACGCGACTATTATTTTTTATGGTTCTTTAAATATCGTCATTTTTGGGTGGTAAATCCATAGTTTTTGCTAAAATAATAATTTAAACTCTCTTATATCTTAGAGTATTTATAAATTAAAGGGTATACACTATTATTTTAGGAAAAAAATTATTTACCACCAAAACATGGCAATAGGAAAAAAATTTCAAAAAAAATATTGTCGCTTATTTTTGCAACTTTTTCTGTTGCATTGTGTCTGAAGTCGCTTAAACTACCACCCGGCTTCGTTTTCGGTAGCAGTCTTGATATACCCTGTATATACCGAAATGTGGGTATCCTGGTTGCACCTCTGCGCTCCCCTTCTGGGAAAAAGGCGTGAGTTTAAGTATTTATGTGTATAAATTACCCGTTTGATGACAAAGTCGACAAATTAATATATTTTTTCATATTATTTTTTTACACAAACATTTTAATCACGCCTTTTATCCACGGCGTGGGTGGCGGCAACTTATAATATTTCCTGAGTACTAATTAGCGTCGCATTTAGCTTAATGGAGCCGATTAAAGTTACACTCGGCTTAAACTGTTTCGAGAAGTATAAAAAGTCGGGTGAAATATGCGCTGTAAAGCTGTGGCGGGATTTGTTGCGTTTCGGCCGCGCGGTGCCGACAACCGCCTCTCGCGACATTTTGATAATGTCAACATTGTACGGCTGGCTTGTATCGATATCGATGAATAATTGTCGATCAATGTGTGATGATTCGTAGAGTTGTTGGTTAGAAATTAGAGGCAGCGGGTTCGATGCCCGTACCGAGAAAAAGTTTGTGTGAACCACGAGTATTTATTTCGGGTCGTGGTGTTTGTCAGAACTAAAAGTCTGTCGTAGTCCCTGATACCCACGACACCAAGGCTCGATCTTAGTGTGGGGTCAGGACAATGTATGCGACTGTTAGGTGTATTTATTTAACTAATTCCTGATTGAGAAATTGTTAGCTGAACAGAAGCAAATCTTTCTAGGGCAAAGGACCAGCGAACGGGTAAGCCGGTGATTTTGAACATAGTAGATGGCCTATTGGTATTGAAGAAGGAAGGGAAAAGTGATTAAAGGAGATTGGGCGCCTGAGACAGAGTTACTACTATTATGAGACTTCTGTTTCATGATAGCGATGCATTATAATACCAAATACCTATTGCTTTGTAATTCATAGTGTTGTCTGATTTTGCTACAATCCATGAGCGGTCGTATCGCTAACCATCAGACGGAAGGCATACTCGTCTCGCTATTCATTGTCAAAAAGAAAACTAGGCACAGTACCAGAGCTCCCTACTAATGGCGCTGCTATACTTCACTAGAATCCAATATTTATTACCGGAATAGTAATAATATATTACATTATCGATTAGCGATTAGAGTCTCGTCCCTGTAGCGCAGCTTGCTGGGTGGTCCGTAAGACCTCTGCGAACCTGCGATATATATATAAACAACGCAAATAACATCAAAGCAGAGATAAACTGACAATAAAAACTTATTATTGAATTCATTACATTTCTAAAAAGCCTCCACGCTGACTCCTTAATCCGGGACGATTGAGATCCGAACGGAATTTGGAGTGTCCGGGACATGTTGTAAGTTGGCACTAGGGTTTTGGGAATGGCGGTATTATAAGTTTATAATCCGGGATCCGCAGTATCAACTTATAAGGTGGGATTTCTTTGAGTGATTTGGTCTCGTGAGTGTAGTTAAACAGCTTCGAATTTAAATCAATATGTGAAGGGGACTTAAGAAAAGATGGCAAGCTTGAAAATTTACAACATTTTTGAGACGGGTGGTATCACAACATGATTCTTTAATTCTGAATCCACATTGTCCGGATCAGCTTTTCAGTTGCCAATTTAAAAGTGTAGGTGGTCTCAGACCAGTTGCTCAGCAGGTTGTTATTGCCTTGAAATCAAGTGGAGAAGAACATAAGAAATTGTAAATGGAGGTGTTAGTAGTTTAGCAGAGATTAGAGTCTAGCTGTTATCGGCCTGTGATAATTATATCTATTGGGAAATGAATCCTCTGTTGTAGTTGTTTTAATATCACTGTATAATTGAAAAATGTTAGTGTTCAAATTTGACATAATAATTTGATTCTAGCCGTTACTGTGCTACGATTATACGCGTGTCAATCAACATCTCGTTTTAATTTCAATATTTGTCTTAAAAGCATTTTAACATTTTTAAAATCATTAATACAGCTACATCTATCCACAAACATAATTGTTTTACACACTTTCTGTAATTTTGCCCTACACTGGCATTCAATATTTTTTGGACACAACTTTTACTGTTAACACAGTTCACTTGGTGCGGGCCGCAATTTTTTTTCCACTTTTAGACGCCAGAACATTTTCGGCCACGATTCTTCCAAAACCACCCGTAACATTTGACGACCCCCAATTGTGTTTAAGTGTACATAATTATTGTTGAAAATTAATTAATGAGTTTCCTCAAATAGTAATTAAAATTTGGTATGTCGGCGACTGTGGACTGGACGTCAATTGAAGATGCGCTAATTACTGCGGCTATTAAACAGAGTATCGTTTGATGTGCCGCCATGTGAATACTTCGCGGACATGGCCACCGGCGCGAGGCAGCCAACGTGTAAGTAACTGGCTTTTGCTTCAGTTATGTATGTGTGAATTATTTCACAGTGATATTCCAGTATGGGATAGTGAATGATAGGGTAGTTGGAATGGTAGAGGATTGGAGTAAAGAAAAGGTTACAGGTTTTAAGCACATACCTTTCTCTAGCTTTTCTTAAATCTGTCAATTTGTGGCTGATTATTGCGCACTCACTTAGAAAAATACAACAGCACGTCCAGAAACAACACGTAATAAACAACAGCACGTACTCAATAAGAATTCAAAGGTTTGTAAATTTCACCAGGTTTTACAACAGCAAGGCGGTTTACGAAAGCTTTAAACTTCTCTCAATTGTAAACTAGATCAGTGTCCTTTATGAGAATTGTCTGTCTCTCTCCAATACACTGATACGAGTATGTATAAGATGATTTCTTTTCAAAATTATTAATTTCTAATACCAAAGTTACAAGACACGACTTCATACATTAATTTTTGTTTATTCAAATACATGTCATACCATCGATTTAACTATACAGCCAAGCACAATCTGAAACGACGACATCCTTCCGTCGAATTGCATGTTTACAAAAACTGACAGACTGACAACAAATCCAGTCAATAATGCATAACTTGTACATCATGAATTGAACGTTCGACAGCCGACGACTTGTAAAAACACCCAGTGGCTGGTATGCATTACATAGTTTATCGTTTATGAGGACCACCGGCAATGCAACCAATAACTTAGATAAGCGCAAGTGGATTGGCAGTTAGGTAGATACGCCGGTGGAAACCGCTTTGATCTGAATAATGTGAAGAGGAATGCTAAGGATTAAATGCTGCCGTTTGTAATTTTTTTGTGTGTGAAAAAATAAAAATAAGTTCATTCAGGGTATATCCTGATTACAACCGAAAACAAAGTCTGATGGGAGTTTTAGTGACTTCAGACACAATGCAGCTAAAATTTAGCAAAAATAGCTTCGTTTTCGTTTTTGTATTTTTAGTTTTCTATCGTCGTTTTTTGGTAGTAAATTTACATAGTGTTTCCTAAATTATAATTTTAGTAATCTAGCTATGGATTTGGAGTCCAAAAAGGATGATGTTTAAAATATCAGAAAATAAAATTCCAAATTGTGGCGGTAGCAATACGCCAACTTAGATTTAGCTTATAAAATAACACGCTTATTATTTGTAATTTGAACATTATTTAAACACGCATTTCATTTTAAGATATGACTGCAGATGTTTAACCATAAAACATCTGCGAGTCGTTTTATTAAAGTAAGAATTTTTGTGTACCGTATTGTGTAATATTAGTTAAAAAGATGCTGTGCAAAATTATTGTTTCCTAATTGTAATGGCCCGTTCATGCCGGGGCAATAAAACTGTATTATTATAGTTAAGTTCTTTAGTGGCGGAAATCTTTAGCAACAAATTTATGTTTTTTAGACAATAGTACACATGTTTGGGTAAGCCTTTCAGTTTGGACAATAGCCCAGATGTTTGGGCAGACCTTAATTTTTAGTTGAAAGGATAGACCCTATTGTATTGCTTAAATATATTTTCTGTAAGATTTATCCCCACCGGTCCTCATTCGGGTAGTCCTATAAAAGGGTCGGTTTATTTGGATGAAAGGATAGTCTGCCATCTCTCGTCACGAGTACATCTCGCTCCGAGTCGCATAATTATAATTTTACTCTGTCTGTGAATGTATTGTGTTAATTTACAAAATATACAATAGTTAGTTCCTGGAAGTGAGTGCTTATTCTAATACCTACACTTATAACCACTTAAAAATATATTATACATTTGATCGAAGACCTGCAGTCTAAAATATTATATTTAGGATTCTTGTGTTTTATCGCTTAGGTCGTTTAGAAAATCTTTTTTAAGAGGCCTATGTGAATGGTGGTGATGACTTCACCTGTAGTAATTTAAAAAAAAGCTAAATCATTTGTAATATATTTAGGCGCCAGGCCGTTAAAATAAGTAATAAGTAAGGCAACTTAAACACTATCCATTGTTAAAACAAATTGCCACTCCAAAACTCATAACTTTACGGAAACATTAACTGCTCAAAGGTAGTTTAGTCAGAGTAAGGAAGTGCACCAGTTTTCTCAATAGCACCCGTGTTTTAACACATGCAATAGAAGACTTATACCAGCAGTCCTCAAACTTTTATCGCGTACGCTCATTGTGTAGTACTGTACCTGTATCAGCTCATATACGTCCCACCGCAGGGCAGGGGTTTACTGAACAATCGAGAATACGAATAATAATATTCATATTAATAATATTCATATTATACCGGGTATATCAAGACTGCTACCGAAAACGAAGCCGGGTGGTAGTTTTAGTGACTGCAAATACAACGCAACTAAAAATTTCGCAAAGAAACGCGACTTTTTTTTTAAATCATTTTTTCAATATCATCATTTTCGCGTGGTAAATCCATAGTTTTTGCTAAAATAATAATTTAAACTCTTATAAACCTTAGAGTCTTTATAAATAAAAGGATATACACTATTAGTTTAGGAAAAAAATGTATTTACCACCCAAATACGACCATATGAAAAAAAAAACAAAAAAAACGTAGCTTTTTTTGCAACATTTTCTGTTGCATCAGACACAATGCAAAGTGATTTAAACTACCACCCGGCTTCGTTTTCGGTAGTAGTCTTGATATACCCTGTATATACATTATGGTCGGAGAAAACGCGGAAGACCAAAAATGTGGTGGAAAGACGAGTTGGATGCATTCGAGCCAAAATGGCAAGAGCTCGCCGAGGACAGGGTCAAGTAGAGTAACAAAGGGGAGGCCTTTGCCCAGCAGTGGGACACAGTTTACTATCAATACCCACATGACTCCGAAAAACACATCCATGATCCAAGCGTTGTGGATATTCATGGGCAGCTGTGATCACTTACCATCAGGTGACCTGTATGTTTGTATAATCATAATGTATTGGTACAATGTCACAGTAATATAGTTTTAATACATATAAAATTTGCTCTGTGTTTTTCCATTTTTAGTGTTTTACCGCAGAAATGATCCAGTGGAGGGTAGTTTGGCGTCGCCTTCGTACTCGCTGGGTGTATTGTCATATTCAAGTCTCGTGTGCGTTTACAAATGTATGGTGCATGTTCTGCCGACATTGAATATTGGCTAATTTGTTCGTGCTTCTTTTACTGTTTTGCAAAGTGCTGTTTATTGAATTTATAACGATCAGTGTTGTTGGCGCCGACCATCCAGCTTCAGGTAAGTTGCCTCTGCGACTTAACTTTATATAGGACTATTATCTTTTGCATATATTTTTTGTATCCCTTTTCTGCGCGCGTTTCGATTCTCAAAGTGCGTGTGTACCAGATAGGTTTTGAGGAGCAAACATATCGATTTTAATATTTATTAATAAAATCGGCAATCAAGTGATTAGTAGCCTAGCATAGACGACGATCATCAACGGTCGAAATTCGCTTTAATAATCATATTGCACAAGTGCAGTGCGTAAAAGACCTTTGAGAACCAGTATCTTGTCAGGAGGTGCAAGCGTACTGCACTGCGCTCCCGCTCGTGCATAATCAGGTTTTTGCTAATATTTTGAAGCAATTTGCCGGTAAACTGGTTTAGAACGGGCGGCATAGCGCGCGGCTCGTAATTGTGCTGCAGATAATTGCACACTTCTTGGAAGGACGCCGGGCCTCTCCTCTGCTGACTATTAGCTTGTGTTGATGAACCATTAGTCTACCGTACGTTCTATCTAGAAAAGAAGGTTCGATCTATAAGGCTGGATTTTATTTGCTTATTGATTAAAAGGAAAAAAATCGGATCACCTATCCTATCTATCGTATCTACCAGTCTACCGTCAATAGCATCTTAGAGCTGTTGGAACTTTTCGAACGAGGTATTATATAATTAAGACGTTACGGTCTTTGAATTGCCTTTTTCTAGACTTAGGATGATGCATTGTGATATTTATGGATTTGCATAATTAAGTTGTGTATAATTATGTGGCTCAGCAACTCTCTAGAAATAGACAGACTTTTCCGTTTAGTTCGCCATTAACCCTAAATGATGTCAGATTTTTCAGACCGCCCGGGATCATTGTAATACTTTAAGTACTTTTTTTATTCGTCTGATTTTATATTTGTAGTTGATGTACCTTTGTTTTCAACTTTTAATGCATTACTCATAGATCACATTCTGATGAAGCTTGCAGATATTTTCCGTATCAATTCAACGCACTAATTAGCCTTGCACTCAGTTGATCCAAAACAGAACTGCCTTACAAGTAACAACCCGATATATTCCAGCAGCTCATTTCCGTCCTAGTTGCATAACTTCTGCGTATTATTTCAACTACATAATTTGTATCCGTGCAATATGAGAGTTCGTGGGAACATTTGTATACGCGGGAAGCGATTACTGCAAGTGTTTTTGTCTTATTATACTCGCGTTTGTGCGACTCTAGAAGGTATGTGTTTAAAGAACAATTATATTTGACTTCAATGCAACTTAGTCGTGATGTAAGCGAGAAGCTGGGTTTCAAAGTAATGTATTGGATAGGTCTTTGAGGCATATTAATTTAAAATACTAGCGAAGAAAAAGGATAATATATATTGATCTGTATCAGCCCATATACCTCCCATTGCAGGCAGGATACGGGCCTCCTCTATAACCGAAAATAAGATTGAGATAAGGTCATATATATGGTGGACCATGCAGGCCAAGTGCGGGTTGGAGGAGTATAAATATCATCGAATTGTTTAATGAAGTAATCGCTACTAACAATATCTTCAGAGATTAGTAATAAGTCCACTGCTGAATTTATGCCTAAATTGGCAAGGGCCGCTATCTAGCGACTTTTTGGAACCTAAATTATCCCTTCAATATTAACGCACCAATTACTTGAATTTTTTGAAGTTATGAAAGAATTTTTGCCGTCAGATTAAACAGTGACATTTATAGTGAAACACCAGATCTTGTGTCATAGTTATCAGAAACTACGGGGAATTTTAATGTCTCACAAATCCTAGACCAGTTTTTTTTTCCATTTTTATTATATTATTGAATTCTCGGGCTGTTATTTCATAGTTGTTCGTCTTATCTGCATCACGGGGGCTGTTTTGTTAATCTGGGGGCACGGCAGTGCCACCTCCAAGTCGAGCTAAAAAGCGGCACAGCCGTACTATCCTTTTCTCGAAACAATTCAGACCATTTTCAACCCCCCATAACTTCGTTGTGGTTAAAGCAAGAAGCCTGAATTTTCAGTTACTAATTAGGCATTGTGTAGACACGGTATATTATTTCATTCAATTTGAACCAGTAGTTTAAGAATTATAACTTGTCAAACTTTCGCAATTTTGTCACTCACTGACTGACTGACCGATCATCAAAAGTCTAAGGCACTTCTAGCAGACATAGAACCTTCAAATTTAGAATATAATTAGTGTTTAGTGTCTAAAGTAAGGAAAAATTTAAACATTTCATAATTTCTGTCTAGTTTTCTAGATACACCAACTGCGTGAATAACATTGTAATCTCATATAAATGTATAGGATTACAAAGATACATTTGCAGTTAATGATTCGTTGTACCCGTATATAATGGAATAATAGTTGTAGATTGGTATCTATATAAACTCATTTGCAAAAACAAACGGGCACCTAAGCAATGAACCATTTCAAATGTTACTATTGGTTTGTTTGATAATCTAATATATAAAATTCTTCTTTCACGGGGTACGTAATCGAACTCCTCCGAAACGGCTTGACCGATTCTCATGAAATTTTGTGAGCATATTGAGTAGGTCTGAGAATCGGCCAACATCTATTTTTCATCCCCCTAAATGTTAGGGGTAGTCCACCCCTAATTTTTATTTTTATTTTTTAGACAAAATTTTTAATTTCTATTTTTTTATGATACAACATACAAAAATACATACAATCCTCAATTTTCACCCTTCTACGATCAACCCTTATTTTTTAATAGCCATTTTAGTAATTTAATCATTTTTCCTCTCCGGTCGAAAACTGATCAATCGTCATTTAATTAGTTATCCCCGCCAGATGTCTACAGGTTTCACTTCTGACCCAGTAAACAGCACGGAGTAGGGATGAGAACGAAGCCGGTCTCCTGTTTCTCTCACACAATACGATTATTGTTTATGCATCAAGTGTAGTAGTAACGTTGACAATTATTATTTTGCTATCTCAGTGTAACTCTCATATTAAATTTTAATAATTACTATTTTATATATAAGATGTATATGGATGTTTATGGAGAGAAGGGACATAAAGTAAAATAGAATCGAAGGTACGGGAGAGGGCTGGGATAGATGACAGATTTGTTAGGACGAACTGTAAATGCACGTTATAAAACGGGATGGATAATAAAGAGAAGGGACGGGACGGATTGGGAAGAGACGGAACAGGCGGATGAGACGGGATTGAGCCGGACAGTAGGATAGCTACGTCATGTTTAGGCATACAAGAGTTTATACGAAAAACAACATGTATTTGGTGTGGAGTGGAATCAAAAAATATATGCATCCAGGCGAAGCTTTCAATACTTTACTTGCATTTGTCTGTTTCGAGTGTTGCGTTTATGGTGCGTCATTATTTTAAATGGTTCGTGCTAAACGCCAGCCGTTTGGAGGGCGTGCGTTAATTATTCTTCAGCATTAAATTATTTTCTTGGCATGCGGTAGTTGTTAAGTAACATAAATATATTTGGCAGAGATTGAAGGGTCCCTTGAGGTAGTTAGGATACTTATGTTTGGATATTGATCAACCTGCATGACGGTGAGAATTCGTCATTATGCCCTTTGTAAGCCCGACGCCAGTTCAGTCTGTTTATTTCCTAGTATAAGTAGTACTAGTACAGGTGAAACAAAACCATGTCTTAAGGACAGATAGGTACTATCTTTACATTGTTTTCAATGTTAGCATCGTTACTAAGTAATTACAAAAAAATAAAAATACGTAAACTCACACCTTTGCCGAAAAGGAGTCAGCAGACGCTCCACCAGGACACCCACATTTCGTCTTGTACGTTCCGTCGCACGATGTGTTAGGGGGGCGAGCCTATTGCCATATCGGCCACAAATTCCTGACTCCGGAGTGATAATGGATACAAACATCGAATATCACTTTGCCCGATCCGGAATTCGAACCCGAGACCTTAATTGCAATCGTAATACAACTGCGCCCACTTGTCAACAAATTCAAAATGCTGTGGTATTTTCATTTCCACGCCTTAATACCTGATCATAAACGATTTCCTCATTTATTATGCCATAAAAAAACCATCTTGCCTACGCGTATTAACACCACAAACAAACGCTTTGTAATTAGTGTAACAAAGGCGGGGTGTTGTCCGTCCGTCCCACTCTATTGTGGCCAATAGCAAGCCGCACTGTCTAATACATATAGTTTTTGTGATTATTAGTCACGTTACTGAGATTGGAGACAAGTGAGGCACTGTGATACTGTTGAGTCACCGTTTATTGTGCGGGGATTTCGTTCGCTTGGATGATAATATCAGCTTACAAGTGCTACTGAACAGCGGCCTACAATAAGAATGGGAGGGATTAGATTGTAGTCCTGATAATCTGAAGTTTGTGTCCGAAATTTGCTGTGGAAACACTTTGAGATGGTCTTTTTTTATTACTGGTCTTGTAATAGTGGTTTCGGTTAACAAATGATGATGATGAGTGGCCTGGAATCGAATGGTGCCAACATTTCGTGACGTGCATACCTTAAAGGAAAGGTGGAAACTTGCAAATAGGGACAACGGACAAAGAGTGAACAATTTGTAAGGAAGGAAGTTGCGCACGCGTTAAGTCTCTGCCTAGTAAAAAACAGGTTCTGCTTTAGTCTGCTATGAGTGGGCCTCTAGTTTGGTTAGGTTAGGTTAGGACACCATGGGCTGGTGGTTTGGACTTCCAATAGCTGAAGTAGGCAAATTATTTGAGATCGAATCTTACATTCCAAAATAGTAATTAATTATTCTGCTAACAAAGCAATCCGGCACTTTAACTGTCTACGTTTTATTACTTTATTTGTCTACGTTAAATAATAATTCCCGAAGTCAACACTTATTTATTGACACTACACATTAATAAACTCAAGTAAATATCTGAAGGTATTTCGCAAATTATTATAGAGTGTAAATACTAGAATGTAGTAAAAAATAATGGTGTTTATATGTTTGTATACGCCTACGCGGAGCCCGGTAAAGGTCAAGGTGAAAAATGTGGCAAGGTTATAAGGTCATCAATATTTGCACATTATCAATATGACATCATCGCATCCTGTTCTTAAGTAACTAATAATTATGAACAACTAGCGGCCCGGCCCAGCTTCGCCTGGGTGCATATATTTTTTGATTCCACTCCACACCAAATACATGTTATTTTTCGTATAAACTCTTGTATACCTAAACTTGACGTAGCTGTCCTACTGTCTGGCTCAATCCCGTCTCATCCGTCTGTTCAGTCTCTTCCCGATCCGTCCCGTCCTTTCTCTTTTATTATCCATCCCGTCTTATAACGTGCATTTACATTTTGTCCTATCAAATCTGTCAGCTATCCCAGCCCTCTCCCATACCTTCCACTCTATTATATCCCGTCTCCCCATATACATGTACATATAAAGATTGCCTTATGAAATTTTGACATTAAAAACTTTAGCGTTTTTTATTGTCCATCCAATATTACGTCCCTTATTTCAGCACCAAAATGCTGTTTTTCCTAATAATATTGCACGCCATTACTTTTTGTTAGTAATAAAGTAATAATAACCATTTAAAAAAGAATTGGACAAATTGGTCCAGGCGTTGTTGAGTTATGCGCTTACCAACACTTTTTGTGATTCATTTTTATATTATAGAAGAAGATATTATAGTCCACCCTGCTTGCGTAGTGCAAGTTAGCGGATTTTATTTCACGTAGAAATTAATCCGAAAAGTCAGAGGTGTGCCCTGGGATTTGAACCCGTGACCATCGTTAACTTGTTGGCAGTCGCGTCTATTACGTTACCATATACATATTAATAAAACCTTCATACTGCCTTACCAGGTGACGTAAGTAATAGAACAAATATTTAAAAATATAAAACTGCATATCGTTTCATTATAATGTCTAGATACGGCATCAACGTACCAATATTTTTTTTATTCTTGAGTCTGAAAACAATACTAATGCGAAATTTAAATATGTCCCCCAGCGCATCTAAAAGTATAAATTCAAAAAACAATGTCGTTTATGAAAACGAAAAATTATAATTAGATATATTTTGGTATACTCCGGCAAAACGCTTCGATAGAGTATACTTTGTTTAAAACTGTTGCAATAATCTCAAAAAACAATGGGCGATTTTGGTAGATGTGGACATCGTTTTAATTTACATTTAACAAAATTATGCGCAAGACGCCGTATCTAGATAATATTATATACACGATGTACACATTTTTTGAATTTTGTTCTATTTCGTCAGCCGTCAATGAAAGACAATGGAAAGATAGATCATTTTACGTTGGGTGGTAGTTGAAGCTGGACCGTCTTTTACGTCTCCCGTCAAATAAACAAAGATCATCCTATACTGGCTGGACGCATCACGCTTGAACGATACCCAAAAAAAAGGTTTTTAGTATCTTCCTCAGAAATTTTCCTATTTTTCCCACCCTTAAAACCTTCACAGGACTTCCACGAATATTTCAAGACCAAAATCAGCCAAATTGGTCCAGGCGTTGTTGAATTATACGGTTACCAACACATTTTGCGATTCATTTTTATATTATAGATGAAAAAAGTTAATCTCAGTTTTGCTTTTTGTCATAAATTCCTTGTATCGGCAGCGCATACTTGGTACAAAATACGAATGTTGAACTTTTCATATACAGGGTATATGAAGACTACGACCGAAAACGAAGCAGGATGAAGTCTTACTATGGCTTCAAAGATGAATTTATTATTTTATTTATCAATGAAAATGTCTTGTCTTGAAAATCTTCTGTCGTGAATTCTTGCGCCACTCTCAATTTAACCATTCTCTAAACGCACCAAAATCAAAATAACTTAAAATAAATCCTGATGTTTTCAAATACATTATACACCACTCATAAAGACAAGGTCGAACAGCTCACACTGATGTCATCAAACCCGCCGCCGGAAGCATCAGATTGACACAAAAAGTACTGATGATTAATAGTGATTATTAACCCGTTGCGGCGCGCATCATTCAACCGAATGGTCCAATTATAGATCATTCCGTTTGTGAATTGATATTAATTGTTACTGAGTGCTGAGATTATCGCGAGTCGGAATGTGTTATTAAATTGTAGGTTATTTTTGTAGATATCTTAGTTTTATTGTGTGATTGTTTTTGCTTGATATGTATATTGAGTGATCTTTTGAGAAAGTAAATATTCAAAAGGTTTGACTGTTGTTGATACATGAAAGATAACTAAAAAAAAAAACATTGAGCGTTAAAACAGTTTAATTTCTGATTTATTTTTTATGTAATGTGAAATTGCATTTAAATTGAATTAATAAAAACCAAATTGTCGCCAATATAACGTACTTACCTACAGCAGGCTTTGATATACCTATATAATTATAATTTTCTAATAGATTTTTACATCGCTAATGTTTATAATATTTTATGGCGTTATAAAAGTAATTCCGACAAAACCAATATAAAGAACATGACCCTCTTCATTCGCAGTCGGGTAAAAGGACTAAGCTCAAATCGTACCAGATGTGATAAATAATCAAATAAAACCAAAATAAATTAATACTCAGTAATCGCAATACCTGTAACAGTTGGGGATCAATATTAATATCGTTTTGACTGTCGAGTATCGAGCCGGAGCAATCGTTAACGTTTTCCAATCTAGTTAATTGTTATTTTATGTTGTTTTTTATGAGCATCGTAAAATCTTGGCGTTAATTACAACATATACCCAGCATTTTCATACTGTATTCGATATGCGGTGAGTTGGTGAGACAGGCTTTTTTAAAACAGCAGAGGAAATAGAAATAAAAAGATATAAGAATAGAAATAAATGCCAGTAAAATTACGGTTCCTCTTGATTAACTACTAACAGCCTCATTTATAGACAAATAAATAAATGATGAATATCTACACTCAACAGTCACATACATAGTCCTGACCTCACACTAAGATCGAGTCTTGTGTCGTGTGTATCAGGAACTACGAGAGACTTTCGGTCTCAGAAACAGCCAAACCCGAAACAAATACTTGTGGGCCGCACAAACATTTGTCTCAGTGCGGAAATTGAACCCACGGTCTCTCGTTTCACAGCCGACGTCTAATCAACTACGCCACGGAGGCTGTCAAAAGTCAAATTACCAACATCACAAATCCTTTTTCTTGTAATATCTATACTAATATTATAAAGCTGCAGAGTTTGTTTGTTTGTTTGTTTGTTTGAACGCGCTAATCTCTGGAACTACTGGTCCGATTTGAATGATTCTTTCAGTGTTGGGTAGTCCATTTATCGAGGAAGGCTATAGGCTATATATCATTACGCTATGACCTATAGAAGGAAAGCAGTGGTGATATTTCTAGCAAATACGAGGAAATTTTGTTCGTTTTTCGTGGTCAGATTGGTCGATATTCTAAACTGATAGTCAGAATTAAACATTTTGACCGCCATTTTAAAACGTGTATGCACCCGGGCGGAGCCGGGCCCGACCGCTAGTATTTTTATAATTTCCATACTGTGTTCGCGATATTAGTACCGTCATAAGAATTAATGTTCATCTTAATCGCTGCGTTTTATTTTTACATCGCTAATGTTGAATGTAAGACATTTATATGCGTTTCATTCGCATTTTACGTTTGTTTAATGTACAGCGAGCATGACGCCCTTCGAAGTACTTCTCGTGTTTACATCTTGTGATATAACTAATTGGAGTTATGTAATGGAATAACTGGGTGAATTAGTTGCGAGAGTAAGGACTGCTTTAATAATATCAAATGTAAGTCGATCTTTTTAGTGAAAGCAAACGTGTGGCAATTAGGTAGTATTTCAATATACGTATATCATACAACATCGTCATCATTTGGGTTTGGAAATATCTGTAGGTAAAACTAAAGTTTGTATTTTTAAAAGAGGTTATAAGAAAGAGTTTGTATGTCTTAAGATAAAAGAAACAGCTTTGCCGGTGGTGGACAACATAAAATACTTAGGTTTATGGCTGGATTGTGGTCTTTCTTGGTCGACACATATTACAAAAACGGTAGATAAAGTAACAAAATTGATTAATAGTTTTAAAATCCTTGCTGGATCGAGTTGGGGTGTGCACCCCGTTTATTTGAAACAATTATACATAGCTTTGATTCGCAGTCGATTAGATTATGGAAGCATTTTCTATGATAACGCTAGTCAAAAGCAATTAATTAAATTAGATAGATTACAAAATGTAATTATGAGAGTTATTGGTGGATTTATTAAAAGTACTGCAATACACGTTATGGAAAATGAGTTGCATCTTCCACACTTGTATATCCGAAGATTCTATCTTGCAGGTAAATTTTGGCTTAGGTCGAAATCATTAGCAGGGAACCAAATTATACCTTTGCTGGATGAACTAGAGTTTCTTTGTCAAAATTCTTACTGGAGACGGAAAAGAAAACCATTATTAGTTTTAGTACATCAATTGCTAAAGCAATCTGAAATATATATAAGCCCTCAGTTGGAGGTGTACTCTCTAGACACTTGGGTCAACAATGTGGATTTATCTAAATTAGTTAAACCTGAGATAGACCTTATCAAAAGAGCTAAACGATGCTACTCTATGTACGAGCTTAATTTCATATGTGTCCGATTTTTAAATTCAACGTATTCAACATTTTATAAGATTTTCACTGATGGGTCAAAAAATAATCAAGGTAATGGAGTCGCATTTTTTGATCCGCAGACAAGTACATCAGTTAAATTAAAGATTACAACAAATGTTTGTATAATGTATGCTGAACTTATAGCAATTGCAGAAGCTTTAGCATATATAGAGAGTTTAGGAGATGGCGAATTTGTAATTCTTGCTGACTCAAAAAGTGCCCTCCAGCATTTGATTCGATGTACCTCGACTATACGTGGAACACCGATTGCCTATGCTATATTACGATCTCTTTTAAGTATTATAACTAAAGGGAATAAAATTGTACTTCAGTGGATACCCTCTCACATTGGTATGAAAGAAAATAATATGGCAGATAAGTTGGCTTGCGAGGCTTTATATGATGGGGTTGACTTTCAGTGCATGCCATATTTTACTGATCTTTTGTACATAGTTAGAGAAAATTGTTTTAAAATGTGGAGTGAATATTTTGATCACAGATCTTTAAGAAAAAGCGTTTGGTATAAAATTATTCAACCAAACATTACAAAATTATCATGGATTGATCATGCCAACATGACTAGAACGGAAATAGTTATGGCTTTAAGGCTTCGTTCGGGACATGTTCCTCTAAATAGATTTGCTTACCTAATGGGTAGACTGCCATCACCTAATTGTTTGTGTTGTAATATTATAGAAGATGTCCACCATATTTTACTGGAGTGTGTTCGGAACGAGGCCCAAAGACAACTACTCTTTCCCCATATTAAAAATAATATGGGAGTTTGTAACAGTATTCTATCTTCCCCTTTATCAGAGGAAGCAAGATTGTTATATAAATTAGCAAATTACGTAATTAAAAATAGAAATTAAGTTCATTTGTATATTTACTATGGTGATATATCGCTATTATATTCCGATTTAGCGATGATATCCCGGACATCAGCCTGTTTGAGATTGAGATGGCCCTCAAACAACTTAAAAACAACAAGGCGCCGGGTGAGGACGGAATCACTTCAGAGCTTCTGAAAGCGGGCGGAACGCCGGTACTGAAAGTCCTTCAGAGGCTCTTCAATTCCGTTCTCCTCGAGGGCTCAACGCCGGAGGCATGGAGCAGGAGCTTGGTGGTACTGTTCTTCAAAAAAGGTGATAACACTTTGCTGAAGAACTACAGGCCCATCTCGCTCCTGAGCCATGTCTATAAGTTGTTTTCAAGGGTCATCACAAATCGTCTCGAAGGCAGGTTTGATGACTTCCAGCCTCCCGAACAAGCCGGTTTCCGAAAAGGCTTTAGTACCATAGACCATATTCATACGCTACGGCAGGTTATACAAAAAACCGAGGAGTATAACTTGCCGCTTTGCTTAGCGTTTGTGGACTATGAGAAAGCCTTTGATTCGATCGAGACCTGGGCTGTGCTACAGTCTCTTCAGCGGTGCCACATAGACTATCGGTACATCGAAGTGTTGAGGTGTATATACAACAACGCCACCATGTCGGTCCGAGTACAGGATCAGAGCACGAAGGCTATTCCACTACAGAGAGGCGTGAGACAGGGAGATGTCATATCTCCGAAACTGTTCACTGCCGCGCTGGAAAATGCCTTCAAGCTCTTGCAGTGGAAAGGATTCGGCATCAACATCAACGGCGAGTATATTACTCACCTTCGATTTGCCGACGATATTGTAGTCTTGGCAGAATCGCTGGAAGACCTTAGCACTATGCTCGAATACCTAAATCGAGTTTCCCAACAGGTGGGTCTTAAAATGAACATGGATAAAACGAAGATCATGTCGAATATCCATGTTGTGCCCACCCCCATTGGAGTTGGGGGCTCGACTCTCGAAGTTGTAGACGAATATGTCTATTTAGGACAAGTGGTCCGGTTAGGCAGGTCCAACTTCGAGAGAGAGGTCAATCGGCGAATCCAACTCGGTTGGGCAGCGTTCGGAAAACTTCGCGACGTCTTCTCGTCCAAAATACCTCAGTGCCTAAAATCGAAAGTCTTCGATAGTTGTGTGTTACCAGTGATGACATACGGCACCGAGACGTGGCCTCTCACTGTGGGCCTCATTAAAAGGCTCAAAGTCACTCAACGAGCCATGGAGCGGGCTATGCTCGGTGTTTCCCTACGAGATCGAATCAGAAATGAGGAGATCCGTAGGAGAACCAAGGTTACCGACATAGCCCATAGGATTGGCAAGTTGAAGTGGCAGTGGGCCGGGCACATAGCTCGTAGAACCGATGGCCGTTGGGGCCGAAAGGTTCTCGAGTGGAGGCCACGTACAGGCAAGCGAAGTGTTGGACGCCCGCCTACAAGGTGGACGGACGATCTGACTAAGGTCGCAGGAAGTCGCTGGATGCAGGCCGCTTCCAACAGGTCATTGTGGAGATCATTGGGGGAGGCCTATGTTCAGCAGTGGACTTCCTGTGGCTGATATGATGATGATGTATGATGAATGGGTAGACTGCCATCACCTAATTGTTTGTGTTGTAATATTATAGAAGATGTCCACCATATTTTACTGGAGTGTGTTCGGAACGAGGCCCAAAGACAACTACTCTTTCCCCATATTAAAAATAATATGGGAGTTTGTAACAGTATTCTATCTTCCCCTTTATCAGAGGAAGCAAGATTGTTATATAAATTAGCAAATTACGTAATTAAAAATAGAAATTAAGTTCATTTGTATATTTACTATGGTGATATATCGCTTTGTGATAAAACCCATCCAATAAAATAAAAAAAAAAAAACATCGTCATCATGAGTACTATATCAGGGGTCGGCAAACATTTAAGTAGGAAAAATCAAAAATTAAAATATCCACACTTTTTAAGTTTTTAAAGAGCTAAATATTTTTTTTGCTGACACTGACGATACTCGTCCCGGGGCAGGGGTGCGGTAAAAAGCAAGTACAAGTTGCTGAGAGATAGAAAAGCTGGCAAATACCATACAATAAACGTATCCTATGAAAAGAAAACATTCAATAAAACTCTTCAAGGCCGCCATTTTTCTGGGTTAGAGATTGTGTTAAATAAGATGAGAATGAAACGAGTGAGGCTGTACAGTTTGGCACAACATTCAATTACGGCAGGTGGCCGATGGTTATAGTATTATAGTATGTAGGTATAATAGTGTGTATATATAATAAAGGAGTGTCCACAATAGTAATTGTGGGAACTTGCGCTTTATAGCGCTAAATTATTAGTTAGCCGATGCTGTTGGCGCATCTTGTGTGATGTTCATTTCGCTGTTAACTATCGATTTAACCGTCGATTTTACAATCGATTACGAGGAGAGTGAGAATCGATTTACTGTGGATTTTTACATCAAGATTCCTCAATTTAGGTGTCTTGCTTTTAAATAATAATTAGTTTGGATTGTTTTACTATGACTTGCGCTCTTTTTTGAGTTTAAAGAAATATTTGAAATGCTTTTGTTAAATAAAAGTGAGTAAGTATATTACTGAGTCGTATGTTCAGCAGTGGAGATGATGATTATGATGATGATGAAGTATATTATATAATTATTAGCTATGCGCTTCAGTATAAATATAAATAAAGCACACCGATTTGATTACAACCTCACGCAATCCCTAGGCATCGATAATCGATATGTGCGGGGGAAAATTTTATCGATTGCAGTTTTACTTCGATTATGCTATTTTTCATCCATATGTCCAACAACGTTCTATTCCACTTGATTTTAATAAAGTTTAAAGTAGGTCCTATTTATGTGAAACCGTATCCTGTAAATTAATCACAATTATATGAAAATGCCACGTTGTACTAGAGGCAGCTTATGTAGGCTATCGTTAAGTCTTAAGTTCAATTCCTAGGTTGATCAAACCACTTCTCGTGCGATGAAAGCTAGAATTTATTTGGTTTAACAATATCGACCTGTGGATGGCACGATCTCTGGAATTTGTAGATATAGCAATAGGCTCGCCCCTATAACTCTGTGGGACGGAAAATGCAAGGCAAAACGTGAATTTCATAGTTGCCCCTCTGCCAACTTTTCTGGAAAAAAAGCATGAGTTTATGTATGGTAGAAAAAATAAAAAAGCATGCCGGTAATTTCACACGATCGATCTATATTTAAGCCACCAAATCTAATAACATTGATAGTCAAATTGATTTAAATTAATTTACTAGCGGAAGTAATACATTACATTATAATGTTAAAACACAAGTTATTTTAAAGACAGGTGTATGGATCGTAAGCACAGAAATATTGTATTGGAATCTGATAAGATTAAAATCTATCGTATTAGCATAAACATACATGTCATTTATATATTGACAAATGAAAATTATGGAATTAATTTCCTCTATTGGGTAACGGGAAGGCTGGAACACAACATGTGTATCCACGTTAGGAAGTTATTTTTAACCGACTTAAACAATGCGGTTTTATGTTCATAAACATTTTTATATTCACAGATTTCTTCGTAATTTCTTTTTTTATTGCATATCTCCGGCAAAACGAGCCAACAGGTCACCTGATAAAGTGATTATTACCACTCATGAAATCCACAATACTTGGATCATGGATGTGTTGCTTGCCCATTAAATTAGGAGGAGAGTGGGAAGGGAAGAAGAAAGGGATTTTGGGTATCTGGCAATCTCTCTCACCCAATGAAACACGTCAGCAATGGTGTTGTTTCACGTTCGGTCTCCTGTGAGACAGTGGTAGCGCCCCGGACGAGCCTGCCCATTCATGCTGAGATATGACTGACAATAGCGTGTCTCTAATACAACTTTTAACTAGCAACAGCTTAGCTTTATTTTATTTTTATATTTCTCTTTTTATGAATAATTTGTGTATGTTTAGACAAAGATTGACCCTATTTTCATTATATTCTTATTGGACTTCTCACATACAGTGTTGAATTTCTCAAACTCTTATAATTGTACCGGCTTACAAAACGCAATATCTTAAACATCTATGCAAGTTGATTTAGTAATTTACAATCATGAAGCGATGTGCAAAGGTATTTATAATATGTGAGTAATAAAGTATTACCATATCAATGGACAGGCGACGGTGACCGTCCGTGACCCCTCATACCTAGTTACCTACCACCGCGACAAAAAGCACTTCAATAGTAGTGTATTGATATTCATTAGATATTATGGTACGTGAATAATATTAAAAGATAATTGTATAAATAAGGATTCTGTATCTGTATCAGCCCATATACGTCCCATTGCAGGGCATGCGCATCGAAAGCACGATTGAGAGTGGTTAGAGAGATTCTCCACCACGCTAGTCTAATACGGGTTAAGTAAATAATGACTAATCTAGGTAAAAGTTTTGGTGTTGCGTTTCGTTTGGAGTGCCTCAGAAGCTAAGTCTTGACGGGACGATTACAATGCTGAGGTGTCGGGTTGGAATCCCGGGTCGGTTTTTCTATTAAATATTGGCCTTAATATCCCATTAACCAAATTATATGTCGGTAATTAATGCTTCAGTAGTCCCGTTGCTTTACGGTAAGATTACAATGCTGAGGTCTCGAGTTCGAATCCTGGGTCGGACAAAGTGATGTTGGGTTTTCTATGCAATATCAAACCGAATTTAGGAATTTGTGCCCGAAATAACAATGGGCTTGCCCCCTATCACTGTGGGGGACGAAAAATACGAGGCGAAATGAACTCGTAGCACCTCTGCCTACCCCTGCTTGAAAAAAGGTGTAAAGTTATGTATGATGTTTTATTGGGTAAGTGAGAATACTGGAGAACCTGAAAGGTGGTGATTACTATCATCTCGTCAAAAACATCCTGTAAAAAAATACCAAGTCTCGCAGCTTAGTTTTTCCACCGCAAAAACTAGTGAGATCCACGTAATACCAAGTCGGTTAATTTACTTAGTCGCTGCTTAAGGGACCTTCTTTATAAATTAATTACGTAAGTTATTGTCATATAAATATTAAAAATCCTTTACGTTTTAAATAAATAGATCGACTTGGCCATCGCATGAAAACATAATGTATAGTACAATTTATACATAATTACAATGTATTTACAGTTGTAGATATTGTCTTGCCAGCTTAAAGTACTGTAGTACATACTTACTGTTTTCATGTGTATACAAATCACATAAATACAGATGTTTAAGGCAGGTTGTATCACCAACTAAATTGGATATATTTACATATTCGTAAGACTTGACAAACATCAAATATGCAGTTCCCTAAATGAATATGCAAACGCAATATGTTCATATCTTTTTTTTTATTGCTTTGAATGCCGAGACGAGCAAGCCTTTCGCCTGATGGTAAGCGATACGACCGCTCATAAACAGCAGCAACATTCCACTGCGCTCGCCATCCTGAGACATAAGATGTTAAGTCTCAATATGTCCAGTAGTTACTCTGGCTACAATGTCCTTCAATCTGAAATGCAACAGTACATTTATACTGCTGTTTCACGGGAGAAATAGACATTGCGGTGGTACCTACCCAGATGGCCTCTCACATATGAGAGACCTACCGCTAGTAAAAGTTCGTGGTGGCCTGTTGGTAAACGGACTAGACGCGGCTGCCAACATGTTCACGGTGGTCGCGGGTTCGAATCCCAGGGCACACCTCTGACTTTTCGGAGTCATGTGTGTATTCATAATCAATCACCACGCACTAAAACGGTGAAAGAAAACATCGTGAGGAAATCTGCATACCAAAGCGATTTATAAGAATTTCTATGGTATGTAATTCCGCCAACCCGCACTGGGCCAGCGTGGTGGACTATATGGCCTAACCACTCTCAATCGTATTCTCGATTGTAGAGTAAGCCCGTGCCCTGACGTTGGTTGATACAGTACAGTACAGGTCTCTCATATGTGAGATGTCGCCTGGATAGGTACCATCGTAATGTCTATTTCTCCCGCCAAACAGCAGTGTAAATGCACTGTTGTGTTTCAGATTGCAGGACATTTTAGTCAGAGTAACTGCTGGACATATTAAGACTAACATCTTATGTCTCAGGATGGCGAGCGCAGTGGAATGCCAAGCATTGCTATTTAATTCAACGTGTTTGATTTTGCTTCTGTTCATGAGCGGTCGTATCGCTTACCACCAGCCAAACGATATGCTTGTCTCGCCAAAATAAAAAAAGCTGTGGTAAGGGGACAACATCTTTACTCACGATTAATATGACACACAAAAACAATTCTCTTTCTTTACAAAAACAAGGACAAAAATAACAATAACTTGGTATTTTATCTCTATTAACTGCCTCATGATAATAGTTTTCAGAATTATGGTACTATCCGATATATCTCCGTCAGTTTATCTGTAGTGTCGCCGGGCACCTGTCGCGGGTTCGACGCCGGGCGAGGCAGGTTTTTGTGCGTGTAATCAGAGCCGCGGTGTAGGGTTACCGTCGGCTCACTACTCATGGTCGTTGATTCACGTACCTGCGTGCACGTTATTTTAACTAAAAAATGTAAAATAAAAAAATGTATAATAAATAAAGAAATGTTTGTGTGTTTGAAGTGTTTTATGTGGTGGGAATTTGTAATTTTAAATATATGTGAAGATTTGAACGTTTTAAGGTATTGTATGATCTTGATAAACGTATTATTACCTACATTTAAGAAAGGAATTTTTTTATATATTGGCTCGACAAAGTGCTTTATTTAGTTAATTTTCATCAAGTTACATCATTAATTTACAGACAAATAAACTGAAATTTAATATATCAATTTTAAGTGATATTTTTATTTAACGACCTTTTCTTACATGTCATCTTGAACCTAAACACTCCTGTAGGCTGTAATACCGATTTCAAACAAAATTCCCAGGTATCATTTTAAGAATGTCATAGCTTATCTACCTATATGATATCGATGTGTAAGTAAGTATACCTATAAAAAAGTACTAATGCTTTTTCACCTTGTATCATAACGAAGATTTTTGAGATATGGTGAGATACCTGGCGCTGTCAACCTGATACTTCAGTTATCAGAAGATATCCTCAGTATTCTGTAATATGATCAGCTGGCCGATGTCTCCACGTTGCACAGCGGAAGGTCAGGTAGTGCCTTCACATCCTGGCATAAGTCGTGTTATTATGATTTTACCGACCGGTCCACCGACAATTACACCGACGATATCTAATTGCGCTGTTATACGCTTCTTAAATGGATCAATTTAATTCAATCAAACTGCCGTAAAATAATGTTTTATGATACGTCGTTCGACCGGTTTCAAAAAAAATACGATTACTATGCGCACAGTCCCAAATGAAAGAAGTCTTGTGTCGTGTGTCCGAAATTATGTGTTCAAACCCGGAATAAATACTTGTGCACACAAAACATTCCATATTTTGAATGTTTTTTTAATTAATAAAGTGACATTTACACAACTAATGATAAGTTCGGTTATGGTTTGATAACAATGTCTGTTTGGTTTTATCCTGATATACGCAATGAACCCGAAAGGCTTTCACCTGTGTCACTATGAAGCGTTCATATCCACCTGTAATGTGTATTGATTGTACCCATCAAACTGTCATACACAACGTAAATATTCATACATTCGTGGGAGCACGATCGAGGAGCTTTTATCGCGCAAAAAAGCTGGTCGCGGCGGTGCGCGGGCGCAGCACGCAACTCTGGCGGTAGTGTCAGTGTGCGCTCTCCGCCCGCCTTCGATGCACGTGTGTCGTATCGCGAGTGTCCGCGGACTCCGGAGTGTCCTGAGTGTAGTGTCCCGAGTGTTGTGAGTGCAGTGTTGGATGCACAGTGCTGTGATAAGGTGGTGCGTTGACCGGTGCAGGTTCGACGGCCGCGCGGTGTCGCCAACGGTAACTACTAACTAGCTACAGATGCATATTACGCGCCATAGGATTGGATAGGATAGCCTGTCTTGTCACTGTCATACTTTGTGCTTTTCAAAGTCACAAACTTGGTTACCAATAGGGTATTTCCTAAAAGTACGTATCTTTTATGTTACGAGTACCAATTCCAAAACTCTTTAGGCCCATATAGTTATTTGTTACAAAAGTTCTTGGCAGTTTTAGTGGTAATAATTTGAAAAATCTAACAGGAAAACCCTCACAATAGTTTAAGTTTCACCTTAATTCATCTTATTAATCACAACCAAGCATTTCTATAATCCTGATTCCTAACGGTAGCTATCTTTATCAATAGGAATCATTTACCATAACTTCTACATATCTTATAGATCGAATTCGCACAATTTCCGTTTCACACAAGTTTCCGATCGTGATAATAGCGTACCTTTTATTGCTTTCACCACGTAAAGGACACTAGCAGCACACGTGTTCTAAGTAACTCTTGCTCCGAAAATAGCGGCACGCGTATTGCAATTGTCAGGTGGCCAGCTTAACATTCAGTGTAGGACTCTTGGTAGGACTTGATGTTTGGCTGTCAAAATTACAACTTGTATAACCCTGCAAAGTTTAGAAACGAACATTTTTACGTAAACAATTTATGTTATTATGCAGACGTGGGATGGTTAGTAATTAGGAAAGTGTACGGTTTAATTAAATATTACATATAAATTCTGGCAGTATAGTACCGGGCTAATTTAGACCCGAAGCCCAATTACCTTAGTAACTTTGAAGATCATATGTAGGTTAACTCCATCGGTCGAATTCTCTGTTAAAAGAGTCTCATGCTTATCATAGGCTGATACAGTATGGTATGCAAACGCGAGACGATCTTTAATTTTATCTGGGACTGCATCCCGTTGCAGGACAGTCCGTCTGAAAAAAGTCGGTTGGCCTCCATAACATGCATACAACACATGGCCCGTCCAATCGTCTTTATTACCTTAGCGAGCTTAAGACGCGCTGCAAGTTCCGTTTGTAGTCATTAATTTTAAGAAACTGCCCCTTAAGTCTTTGAAATTGCTTTAGGATTAAATCTTGTAACAAATAACTTTGTGTTAGTAGATTTCAAATGGATTAAACGCTGTTATGGCTCAAGTATTTGTACGTACTAAAATCCCCGAATAAAATAACTTCTCAGAAGTATAAATAAAAGTATGTATGTTACTATTGCGGTTATGAAAGGTCAAGTATGATTAATGATATTTTAGGATACGATTAGTTATAATAAGCTACAATGCTATAGCCAGATTCGATAAATTAATAGGTAAAACTTTTTTTGGGACGCGACGGTGCGCGGTTCAAAAATCTTTACCTATTCTTCGCCGTTGCTTACATATATTTACAAGCAATAAAGAGAAAACATTTAACAACATTTATGGACAAAGTGGACTTTTTTGTAATTTGATGTATGCTTAATTGAAATAATTCCTAGTAAGCATAACCTATGATGTTCTTGGATGCAGATCGCTCCCAGAAATTTCCATAAAAATTTTGAGAGGAGGTATGTTCCGCATTCGACTCCCTGCGGCTGAAAATTATAACTAATGGTAATATTTACCTTATTTCTCGTGGAAATTATGGATTGATGCTACGTATTTTTTAGGCGCATATAATTATTTTCATTGGAAGTTCGTTGCTACTTGTTTTATCTGTATCCTTATTGGCCTATTTGCATAATCATCAGATATATTTGTTAATGTGTGTAACTGCATAGCCAACTAGTTTTTTTCCTTCTAAAATATTTACTTACAAACATTCGGTGGAGAATTTTTTGTCTAGATTTATTTCAAATCAAGATTCAAGTAGAATCTGCTCTTCCCACGCTGAATGTGGTGTTGATAGTTAAATATATGGAGATTTTAAAATTAAGGACTACTAGAATATTTATAGGTATTTTATACATTTCTATTTAAATCTAGCAAATGTCAATGATAGAAGAGATAGCTTATCGTCCGATAATATAGAGCCTATACGAAAGATTTGCTTTCTGGTACCTAATATCACGAGGTAAGGTATTCGCGTTAACATCTCTCAAACATAGGTTACAAAATGGTTTCCATACATAAAGCTGAGACTGATCTTTCGTAATAAAATCTTATAATAAATAATACCAGGTCTAGAATGGACCTATTGCTCTTATGTGGTAATACAAAATATCCCATGATGACCGTATGCGTACACAGTTATAAAACCAACTTCATTATAAAATGTTTTGCCTTCTTCCCTCAAATTGAATTCGAAAGTTGTTCGAATGTGACAAAATATTCGAAAACTTAAAAACGGTTTAAAGCCGATGCTTATAAATAAGGCTTTATGAATTTTGTTCCCCAATAAAACTTGCTATTTAATTTTACTTTCTGTCTGCGTAAAAGATTACATTAACTTTCATTGGTTTCATCGGTTGTTCGCATGTCCAGCCCCTATGCAGCTTGGTAGTGCTACCAATACTCCAACAGCCAGAGCTATAAATCTCTTAAATGCACTTACTGAACAGGTCCAAGGTGTTGATATTTTTTGTGACAAGCTTGACAAAGTCGTTACCTATGCAATTGAACAATTTGGTTAAAAAATATGTTGACAGTTTTTTTTTTATATTATGATTTTTATTGTCTTCTGTTAAATTGCTCATGCTTTTTTAAATAGTATTATTTAAGTGTTATTGTTTGTATTTCTTTATATTTACTTTATAATGTGTTACTGGTTCATATTTCAATTTACATGTATTAAAATTATTTGTGTTAAGAATAGTACTAAGCTCATTTAATGTAAACGTGTTGACACATTATGCTGTAAGTTTGCATTATACATTTAATAAATAAATTCACTGTAAATAAATTCACTGTAAATTCAAACAATATTAAGGTATATTCAAGTTCAAAACTATCTGCAGTTTGAGGTTAATTATTTATAATGGAATGCGGATTGCCGATCGATCAAAATATGAGCTTGAACACCAGGTGTGCCGCTCATACACCGATTCGTGACGCTCGTTAAACAATTATACAGCAATTCAATAATCTTCTGATGAACATTCCATAGAATCAACTCTCTACCTTCCCCTCCTTCCCTCTTACAAAGCCCGTTTCCTGTGTTTAAAGTTAACTGTGTACGTCTAAAATAACCGTACAAGCGTAGTAAAGTTAACTGGACGCGGTTATATGCTTACTATGAGTCGTGGTTTTTTACTTAGATTTAGTAATGGAACGTATGATATGATTGGCCTGTACATAATGTATAGGTTTAAATTATGTTCTAATTAGTGTGTGGGGTTTTGTTAATGTTTAATTATTTAGTTTTAAACGTCATCTCTACATAGTATAAAACAAAGTCGCTTTCTCTGTCTCTATGTCCCTATGTCCCTTTGTATGCTTAAATCTTTAAAACTACGCAACGGATTTTGATGCGGTTTTTTTAATAGATATCGTGATTCAAGAGGAAGGTTTTGTATGTATAATACGTACATATTATTGTACAGAATTTTATTTGTACCTAGGCGAAGCTGGGCCGGGCCGCTAGTACAGTATAATTGAACAAAACTTAATGCTGTCGGCATTTTCAACCTTTTTTGTAAGGATGGAAACACACTAGAGTTTTATGCCCGTTATTTTCTAGCGAAAACTGCTTTCCGACACGGGTGTTTAACCAAACATGTCTGAATCTAAATTGTGTTGAATATTTTTTTTTTGTATCTCCCATATACGTCCCACTGCAGGGCACGGGCCTCCTCTACAATCGAGAGACCGATTGAGAGTGGTTAGACCATATCGTCCACCACGCTGGCCTAGTGCGGGTTGGCGGACTTACATACCATAGAAATTCTTATAAATCGCTATGGTATGCAGGTTTCCTCACGATGTTTTCCTTCACCGTTTTAGTGCGTGGTGATTGACTATCAATACACACATGACTCCGAAAAGTCAGAAGTGTGCCCTGGGATTCGAACCCTAGATTCCTGGGATTCGAATATTTTAATAGTTTATACTATTTTCAGTTTTCATTTCATTTGCAAAGTATATGTCTAAATTAAGCATAATATTCGGTAAAAATTCTGCCCACTTACGTCACTATGATCAGCATAAGCAAAAAGCAGAAATACTTGTTATCCTTATGAATGTATATAGGTAATGCCATTAATTAAATTAGTTCAATTTATTGCTGGTGTAGGAAATAGTCTAATTGGAATAATCGACATGCTCTCATTTTTTCTATTTTAATTTTAATAGGATCATTATCAGTGGTCTAGACTTCAGCTGCATACATGGGGTTGTTGCGAAATGTGATAATTGATTTGTCAGTCTCCGTGGCAGTTGGTTAGACGCCGGCTGTGAAACGTGAGGCTACGGATTCGATACCAGAATCGAGACATTTTTGTGATCCACAGTATTTGTTTCGGTTGTGGGTGTTTGTGAGAACGAAAAGTCAAAGTTTTAGATATTCACGACACAAGCTTCGATCTTAGTGAGGGGTCTGCACTATGTACATAACTGTTCTGTATCTGTATCTGTATCAGCCCATATACGTCCCACTGCAGGGCACGGGCCTCCTCTACAATCGAGAGTACGATTGAGAGTGGTTAGGCCATATAGTCCACCACGCTGGACTAGTGCGGGTTGGCGGACTTACATACCATAGAAATTCTTATAAATCGCTATGGTATGCAGGTTTCCTCACGATGTTTTCCTTCACCGTTTTAGTGCGTGGTGATTGACTATCAATACACACATGACTCCGAAAAGTCAGAGGTGTGCCCTGGGATTCGAACCCGCGACCACCGTGAACATGTTGGCAGTCGCGTCTAGTCCGTTTATCAACAGGCCACCACGCACTTAACACATAACTGTTGGCTGTATTTATTTATTTGCCTGTCAATAATATCGCTAGGTTAATCAAAATATGCTAATGATAAATTAAATTATGCATCTAAGCTTCTTGTGTCTACATACATAAATTCACACCTTTTTCATAGAAAGGGTGTTAGCAGAGGTGCTACCAGGAAACCCACGTTTCGCCTTGTGTGTTTTGTCTCACGAGGTTACAAATTCCTGACTGCCCGACCCGAGATTCGAACCAGAGACCTCAGCATTGTAATCGACCGTAGTACAACTGCGCCATCGACGCAGTATCTTGCGTCTAGCTATTTGGACAGCCTCCGTGGCGCAGGCGGTTAGACGCCGCCTGTGAAACGAGAGGCCGCGGGTTCAATGTTTGTGCGGCCCACAAATATTTCTCTCGGGTCTGGGTGTTTGTGAGACCGAAAAGTCTCTCGTAGTTCCTGATACCCACGACACAAGACTCGATCTTAGTGTGGGGTCAGGACTATGTATGTGACTGTTGGGTGTTATTTATTTATTTATAATATATGTGAAATATAAAATTTTCTTGGTTATTGATAGGTATATGAAAAATCTTAAACGTCTCTATCGAACCGGCATTGCCCTTATGATCAGGTATAATGCAGTCACTTTGTAGAACCAAAACAAAAAAATGAGTGAAATATTTCAAACATCCTATGTCTCGCAACTTATTATGTTAAACCAAGGCGTTGTGAATGCAAATAGCGGGGATCACTAACTCGATGGATGTAAATAACGGTTTTCCATCGTTTAGTTATCGTGCGAGCCGACAACCTGCCATCATCGATTACTGCCGCCATTACAGATCATCACATGCTCTCAGCTTTGGCTGTGGTTTGCCAAATATCGGACAGCCATGGAAGAATAGCGTTTGAGAAACAAAGATGTATTTTTTCCTTAGAGATGCAGATGCATTCGTTCTTCTATTTCTCCCGCCAAGCAGTTAATGCAATTCTTTCAAATGAAATTCGTTTTCCCATTCAATGAACAAAAACTGAATGTTACGTTTATTTGAAAATAAAAATGCCTTATTCTACTACAATATTGGACTCTTTGACAACGCATTAAAAGTTTTAATTTAGTGTCACTTTTTAGATTATATAAGATTGAATTGTGCTTAATGCAAACTGCTTGTAGGTATTTGTGTTTCCGATTTTGAATTAATAAAATCATATTATTCGCAATAAGTGAAATACTTTTGTTATGCGTTGGCCTAAAAGTAAGCATTTCTTTCATTGAGATATTTCGACCTGGTTTGACCACAACATATAAAATAAATATTTTGCTGTTAATCTGTGTCTTACTCCGTTCATAAGTTGTAAACTATATCACTGTAGTGTCACGGCTAACTAGTGTATTTACTTGTTAGCGGTCAATGTATTTTATATATCATTGCTTTCCATTTGATTACTAGTGGTATATTATATGGAACTTTCTCTTTGATATTAACGGTAAACAAATATTGTGTAATTTTTTAAATATAAATCTACAATGAACGGTTTTAGGCATTACTTTACTATTTACTACAATTTTTTATTTTTTGCTTTCAATTCATTGCTTGGTAAAAATCTCCCTATTTCTTCTACACTTAGCGGCATTTATAGTCAATTATTCTTTTGAAATAAAACTATTATTTACGGATTTTATCGCAGATTTGGTTTGATTTATTAATTTTTTTTACTTCCCGACGTTTCGGTTACTTTACAGGTTTCGTGGCCAAGGGCGGAATAATTCTTTTCTTTAAAAAAATATATATACTCATTCCATTATATATACCAGATTAAGATTAATACCCAATAGACCACCCACTGATGTTGATTATTACTTTATTCCACCAGTCATACATAAACTACGATATGCATATTCATAGAAAATGAGAAATTCGATTAAGCTGGGAAAAGGCAGGGAAACGAAGCTTCTAGCCATAAATCTTCAATCATTTGACTGCAGCTTTGATTCCAAGCCAGTTTAAGGACGTGGTAGAAAAAGGACTAGTTCGTATCCAACTTTAATGGTGAAATCCATTGATGTTTAAAATGCGGACGGTATTCCCGCATTATTGATCCATAAGAGGACTTGTAAAGGGGAATTTCTGAAATTAACTGGATGTGGAATGTACTCATTTGATTCAGTAGCGTATTCCCAATTATTTGTGTCGTAATATACTGCTCTCATTTGTCGTCAATTGGGACATTATATAAGCAAAATAACTTGTAGTCTGTACATAAGGATGTCGAAATGGGGTCAGAAAAGGCATCTAAACAGAAAGGCCAACTTTGGTCTCAACTAGAATAAAATTATCTAGAAAGAAACACTAGGGCTTTTTGCTTAGGTATCTTGAGTAGGTATTTATTCCTAATTAATGTCAGAAAAGTATTCAATTCCAGATTCAGATCTCTGCACAATGGTTGCCCAACGTGCGTGCTCAATGTCTATAAGCCTTTAGTTCCGTGTGCTTAGTAGGAATGACATTCACTGTGGATACTGCGGTGTAGGCCGGTATGCCTAGAACTACGCGAGGTGACAAATTTATTATATTCGTAATTTATCACCCGTCTCTTTCACATACATACATAAACTCGCGCCTTTTTCCCAGAAGGGGTAGGCAGACGTGCCAAAACACCCACATTTCGCCTTGTATGTTTTCGTTCCAAGATGTTGATGTTGTTAGGATATCATATCAAAGGATGTGATAGGCCATATCGGGCACAAATTCCTGACTCCTGGCTGCGAATTCGAACGCGAGACCTCAGCTTTGTAACCGTACCCTAGTACAACTATGCCACCTAGGCAGTCCCGTCTCTTTCGTATATTATATTCAACTGTACAGTGCTTGTCTTTTTTGTAAAGAGATATGATCCTAAATATTATTGACCGCTACAAAAACAAACATTAAGGAATATTACCAGTCTTTCCCGGATGGATATACCAGCGCAGTTTATTTTCGGAGCGTTCGTCTATGCGGGATCAAGCTTCTATCTCTCCGACTCTGAAGCCTGTTATTGCCATAACACTTTCACAGAAAAATGCTACGGTGTAAAGAGATGAAGCAGCCAAAGAGACCCGACCAATCTGGTTACTTAATTTGACGCGCAGCACTTCAAGCAGAGACCTCCGCAAAAGTAAAACAACATTTTTGGTAATAAATATAAGGACATTGATGAAAGAGATGTATGGGAAAGTATGTATTTATAAGTAGTATTTATATTACAATGCGGATTACGTCTGTGTTAGTGGCCGAAGTGATTGCTCTGTGGGAACTACTCCAGAATTGTAATGCAAATGTTTCCCCTGATGTTCTATTGTGAATGTTTCGGAAAACGCGATGATAGACGATTAGGGCAAAAACTAAAAATAAACAATATTTTTTTTGAAACCGACGTTTAATATGGAAAGTTGACTAGAGAAGAATTTTAGGAGACGGTTGATACATGATGCCACTGGACCAGGGGTCGGTAACCAGCGGTACGCGAGCCTCGTAATGTAATTTTGATACTTACGACTCAAAAGATTACCGACCCCTGCACTAGACCAATAGTCATTAATTATGTAGGCATTACCCCGTGGTAAAGTTTGTTAGACACCGATTGTGATACGAGAGGCAGCGGTTTTGATCCTAAGTCAGCACTAACACGAAAATCTATCATCCACAGTTTTGTTTCGTCTGGGCGTGAGTGAGACTGTAAAGTCTGTCGTAGTTCATAATACCCACGACACTAGACTCGATCTTAAAGCGGGGTCAGAACTGTATGTGACTGTTTGGTGTGTGCATTTATTATTATTGCACTTTATTAGACTACGTGTGTAATTTAAATAGGACGTAATCTGACATTAATCTATGTATACTTGTGATTAAAGTCTCTCAAATACTCCTACACTTGTCTCTGACACTTGAGTCTACTTAGACATGGATTTCAACATCATGTTCGTGTTAATTGCAATTGCCGTGAAGAGAACACGTAACGTGAAGATCGAGAAACAACGTTTGTGCTTGCTTACCTTTCCATTACTAATGTTCCATTCAACTATGATAAAGAGAAACAATATAAGGGAATTTATTTTTATTTTTGTATGGCGAGACGAGCCTACCATTCGCTTGATGGTAAGCGATTCGACCGCTCGTTAACAGTAGAAAAACCAAATGATACCTTAAATTATAAAGCAAGGTTTGTCATTCCACTGCGCTCGTCATCCTGAGACATAAGATGTTAAGTCTCAATATGTCCAGTAGTTACTCTGGCTACAATGTTCTTCAACCCGAAACACAACAGTGCATTTAAACTGCTGTTTGGCGGGAGAAATAGACACTGCGGTGGTACCCACCCAGGCGGCTTCTCACGTATGAGAGACCTACAACCAGTAAACTATACTATATATTTAAATGTATTCATCTTAGCTGAGGCAGACGAACCAAAAATTATGTCATAATCATTAGAAATACTATTATAAGAAGAGCACATGCGATAAAGGGGTGAATGTTGACCGAGATTCGTTTTGTACAAGGGAAGAGCAAAGATCTTTCTATTTAATAAGCGGCTGCTAGGACGAAATACGTTGAGTTTAAGACGTTGCAACATATCAGGACAACTAACGTGAGCATTGACAAGTTTGTATAAGAACATTATGCCGGTAAGTGTTCTACGTTTCTGTTTTAATTATATGGATCCCTGCTTAAGGTTGGAAGTCAGTGTTTGCGGTACAATTAGAGGTGTCCGTCCCGCCTGGTTTCTTTGTTTGGTTGGGCAGTACTTGTTTCTGTTTGTTCATCGGCTTTCACTCTTGCTCGATCTTTTCAATCATCAAGTACTACTGATTTTGTGTGTGTTCGTTGGGCTGGGGAGGTGGAGTAATAAAATACATCGGCTTTATACAATTTTCTTAATTAATCTTTAAGGGAAATAACAAACATAATGATATACTTTACGGGCTACGGGCGAAATATAATTTTGATTTGCATTAAATGCTTATTTATCTTAGCAGTAAGCATAGCTTGTATATTGGTACACTAAGCATTTTAATGACTCCAGAATTTTCCTAGAAATTTTCTTAGAGTAATAGTTGAATATATGTTTATAGATACTATAGCCGCCATTGTACTCTTTTCTTATTTGTTAAATTGTGTTTATGTTATTTCCTTTTAGTTACTGGTGTACAATAAAGCTTTAAATATATAAATAAATAAAAAAATAGAGGTTGTTTTGTGATTGAAGGTGCTGTTTGGTTTTGCTACTGTTCATGAGCAGTCGTATCGATTACCGTCAGGCGAATGGTATATTCGTCTGGCAATTTATAGCAATAAAAAGGCAGAAAGAAAGAAATGGTTGAATTTCTAAAGAATTGAATTCTGCTTTCCGCAGCGTCTAGCCGTGCTGCATTTATGTACTATGTAGTCTATATATTGTATGAGGGCTAGACATATACACATATATTATATAATCCAGAGCAAGTCTTGCGGCTTACAGCTCGTTACTCATCTCAACGCGTTGAATGCGGCCTAACTAGTTGCGGTTTAGCCAACGCCTGATTTCTATTTCAATGCAACTAATGACGCAACGTTTATACTAAACGTTTTTACATCAAATAGCTAAATTTATACGAGTTGGATCTACGATTTATTGAAGTCAATTGCATATAATGGCCTATGTCTAACAAGGCATAGGTTGAGAACTAGATCGACCTACAGTTCGTCAAACCTTGTGTAAGTCAGAAAAACAATATGCAAGTCCATAGCCAAGTTTAGTCAGGGGACTTTCAGTAAAATATTTTTATAACTAAAAATCACACAATTGGAATTAGTCCCTCTCTAAGGTCATAGGGAATCCGGAGGATATTAGGATCTCTAGGAATGTATTCCTAGGGGATAATATAAGAATGAATTTAAGATACGTTTTTCTGAAATTTGCGAAACCCACTAACATATAGAAATTAAGACTCCAAGATCAGAACGTGCTACACAAGAGAAATCTTTCTGAAATATAAGAATTTTGCACATTGAAAGAAAACTATTTTTAGGGATTTTATCCCGGATTTCACATTTTTTAACTTCCCGACGTTTCTATTACTTTACAGGTTGACATTAAGTTCAAAAATGTAAAAATGAAATCAAATCCGCGATAATATCCCTAAAACATATTTTTGTTTGAATCTCCCTGAAAAACAAAATTAACTTCTAAAATGACATCTAGATTCTAATCTCACGCATACATCAGATCATTTACATGATGAATATGAAGTCATCATAAACAGTAATGTTACTAAATCGATCGGCGGACTAGTTTTTGCCGCTGACATGAATCCAGCTTATAATGGAATTATAATCGTCGCTGATCATGCTGTGACAAATGCTAATGCGCGAGATGGGCCAATAGTATATGCGGCGTGGCGCGGTGCCGTTTTATATTCATGTCATATGCATATTTCTCTTGGAATCTCAACTGTTAAATATACTTATGTAATCGAATCTTACCACTAAAACGGTAAAGGAAAACATTAGAAACATGCATACCACGGCGATTTGTAAGAGTTTTTATGGTGTGTAAAGTTCGTCAAACCGCTTTAGGGCAGCGTGGTGGACTGTATGGCCTAACCACTCTCAATCGTACTCTCGATTGTAGAAGAGAAAGTGCCCTGCTGTGGGGTGTATGTAGGCTGATAAAGATATGGTAATTCTAAGTGGTAGAGCTTTGCATGCAACGACTAGGGAATCGTCAAAAGTTTATCTTTAAGGTAGTAAACTACTCGGTTAAGGTTGATGGTAATCGCTGGGTTTAAGCCGCCTTCCAAAATGAGTGAGCGACAACCTTCATCTGGGAGATTACTCTATACTCCAATACGTTCGAATTGGACGTTCCAGGTCCACATATTAGATAGAAGTTTTCCACTTGTAAAAATCCATACTATTCTCTATAAAATATATAACTGTTTCCGAACTTTGTCTACGGTTACGAAGTACGATAAAGAATTCGAACGTTTTGTAAAGTATTTAGGCATATTCGTACAGTTTTACGTACGTTTGAACATTCGTCGTCGTGTCGAAATATCGAGTAACCCCCTGCTAGTACTCGTAGTATTTACTAAAAAACATTGTACAGATTACATTAGTTAGGGTCCAAATCCGGTCGGAGTGACCCACAGTGTTGAGTTTCGGGGTCAGGCTGTGCCTGTCCGATTTCGAGCAGGTTAACATAATTATGTGTATCATCATGTCATTTTCATCTCAAGTTTAATGTATGGCACTTAAAGCCAGTTTCACCAGTTCCCGTTAAAGTCCCCGATCTGGTACTTATTTTTCAGATAAAATACAAAATTCGGTTGCAAAACTTCTGAATTTATCTGACAGATGAGTCCCAGATAACTATCAGGGATTTTGTCCGCTATTTGTGAATCTGGCCCTTACATTAAATGTACTTATGAATAAAAAGCACATACCGACGTTAAGAAAATGTGCTTAAGTAAAGTTAGAACATTATACTCTTGTAAAAAATATCACAAGTCCTTTTTTATACCTGTTATTATGACAAGCTTATGTCAGAGTAGATTTTACCATTTACGTACGTAATTTGTCGTATCTTATGATTTATTGCCTTGCCGCCTGCCTGATATTGTGCTTTTAGGACAGTCATCTAGTCTCTGGTAAATTATTTCGGTATCTAAGTTTGTTGTACTGTTACTTATGTTGCAAGTAAAATTTAAGTATCTACATGGTCATTGCCAGCCTCCGTGGTGCAGTTGGTTTGACACCGACTGAAACAAGAGGCCGCGGGTTCGATCCCCGCATCGTGATAAATATTTGTGTGATCCACAGGCTATTGTTTCGTGTCTGGGTTTTTGTGACATCTAAAAGTCTCGTAGTTAACTGTTGGGTGTATTTATTTATTTACCTGTCAATATCTTATAAATCACCATAAATTGATAATTAAACTTTAAATAAAATGCAAATACGAAACTAAATTAAGAGCTATTATACCCTTTGCGCGCTTTTTGGCTAAAAAACAGGACTTTTCAAATGAGTTAATAGCCACCAATAAACAATTTCAAGGAAAAATAATTAGTACTTATTTTAGAAAAGGTTATCATCTAGGGATTTTGGTGGAAAACATTATAGATTGATGGATAATTTGTGAGTACTATACGGATTACTGAACACTAGTTTCGTTATTTAGGCTTTAAGTGGCAATTTAGAAGCTTAAGATATCCGAAATCACTAAATATAAGATGAAATTAAAAATATTATCCGACTAATAAGACCTTTATGGAGGGATTTTGCTGAGAAAAATAATCTTTTTATGTTTAGTTCCTGAAAAATAAAAATTTAAACAATGCAAAATTATTCAGAAACTCTCGTCAAGAACATATTTTTTTTCACCAACTTATCGTACATAATTTTTTAAAGCAATTGCATATTATAATAGAAGAACATCTTATCAATAAATTGCCATTTTTATATTTCAATAAAATTAGTTTTCATGTTTTCTACATATATTTTAAAAACCACTATAAAACACGCTGTCCGCCGTGCATCAAATCAGACCGCCGCAAGGCCTTCTAGAGGGAGGACGTATCGCTCGTCGCCCCGGCCTGGCTGCAGTCGATTTTTGCCGTGCGTCGTAAAAATAGCCACGCGCGGACTGCGATTGCCACATCTTAGTACTTTGGTAGTAAAACATATTTTTTCTTTTTATTACCTACAATGATTTTGTAGTGAGTTTAAATTATGTTTCAGGTAATATAATGGGATGTAATTCCGAGGCTAAATTATGTTATGTATTGTAATATAAAATTAAATATATTTCGTAATTATATTATATACGTTGCGGTGTATTTAATATTTATTCGTGAAAACTTTACTGGTCTATGTATTAGTTATATAATATTTAATGTTATATGTATTATTGTTGTACTGTTTGTTTTCCTTAAACAATAAAAATAAAAAAAATAAAAATAATTGTAAGGGGTTTAAGGCCCCTAATTCGCACACAGCTTTGGTCGCTTATGTGTGCGTGAAATAAACGAAGAAATACCTATAGTTGACTTTGCGCGCAAGGTGTATACGCTCTTAATAAAAATAAGAAACTCTTATAAATAATACTATTGAAACTATTTTGTATGCAGAGATTAAGTACTATGTGTACTTGTCATAAGAGCTTTTTAATTGCCTACATACCAATAAACACATTTCATTTCATTTCAATAATATCACTCATCAATTACGCATAAGGATGCATCAAACCTTCTGTCTATCGCTTGTGACTGTTGGGTATTGTAACATATCTGTATGGGGGTACTTGTAAATAGGTTGACAGTTATACAGTTATTTGATTAAAGCAGTTTGAAACGTGCTAGCTGTGTGATTCAACGTCTCGACACTAACCGAACCCTCGAATACGTAACAGGTATATAGATAAATATGTACATATAAATATTCTTACTACTTTTACTATTACTGTGAGTGATAAAACAACTGAGAATAAACAAGCAACTCCTAGGTCAGGGGTATGTCTTGGGCTCGAAACTTTAGGTTCACAGCATTAGGTATCTTATTCCTAATCTATTTTACACAAACAAGATCAAACAATAAACTAACGCCTTTTAACAGAGGTGTAACCAGGACACCCATGTTTCGCCTTGTATTTTTCGTCTCATGACGTCGATCTCATAATAAGGGGCGAGCCTATGGCTATAATGGACACAAATTCATTACTTCAAGCAGATAAAGAATTGAAAAATCCAATATCACTTTGCCTGACTTAGGATTTGAACCTGGGCCCTCAAGCTTTGCAATCCCATCATAGTATAATACAATAATGTAACATTGACATTTTTGTGTTGATATATTTGTCACGCAAAATGTCTTCACATCACATTCAAAGTTGATCTGTGAAGTTGATGCAACAGTGAGCATTCGATACAGTGCAACCGAACTGGGGGGTTACTCTATAAAAACGATACGAACTTCGAATGTTCGGATGTACAGAACCGCAGTAAGATATAAGATAAAAAATCAATACTATTCCCTATTATAATTGTAATTTTCTCCAATTTTTTTATTATTGCAATGAATGGCATGACTAGCAAGCCGTTCGCCTGATGGTAAGCGATAAACAGTAGCAAAATTCCACTGCGCTCCCCATCCTGACACATAACATGTTAAGTCTCAATATATCCAGTAGTTACTCTGGCTACAATGTCCTTCAATCCGAAACACAACAGTGCATTTACACTGCTGTTTCACGGGAGAAATAGACATTGTAGTGGTACCTACCCAGATGGCCTCTCACATATGAGAGACTGTCCACGTAGTCTATGGTTGCGACGTACGTAGAGGAATCCAACATTTTGTGGAGTAATTATCTAGGCACATTAGTGAAGTTTTACGTACGGCGTCCGAACATTCGAAGTTCGTATCATTTTTATTGAGTAACCCCCCTGAATGCGACGTGAGTTGTGGCTGCTGAGGCGCATTGCGATGTCGCAAGTGACGCGATTGCCGATCATCCGCCGCTTATTGGGTTTCTCTCACTGTACTCGCTGTCTGTTATGCGTTGGGCAATTGATTTCCGATGCAATCCCTGCCTCGGACTTGTCCATGCGGCAATTATAAATCCAAGTTTTAAATGGTTTCTAAGATTTAAGCGGACGTTACACATAGTCCGCTTCGTGACCACGAAAGCTTTAAAATAATCGAAACGTCTCGTCGGGAAGTAAAAACATGTAAACATATTCCAAGTTGGAAATAAATGAGAATTTGGTTGTAGTTAACTTTATATTTAATTATTAGATTTATTAACACATAATACGACATATGAACTTATAAAAAAAGGAAAAAAATAATATATCAATGCTATATAATTTATATATTTTCTAGCTGTAACACTTTGGTGGCCACTTAGCATAATGTTGCACTGCGGCGCGAGACAAAATAATGATAAAATGAATCAATGAAATGACGATTTACTTAATATTTTGTAATCATGAAAATTCATAAATTATTGTTGGACAGAAATCCTGATACAGCTTGATACAGGCTATTACCATTAGAGTATTCCGATTTTTGGGGAAAAGTGATGTAAAAGTATGGCAAAAGTAATTCGATCGTAATCGATGGCTTGATCTATTGCTCCAATTCTGAATTTCTTTTATTTTGCAAGATATTCCGCATTTTCACTATGAACTCAAAGATTCATATCTCATCCGATATTAAGACATTTATTTACGCTTACTGCTCTTCCATCTATTGATACATTTTATATACTTTAGAATATTTGTAGCACAGACTTCACAGCAGGGGTCGTCGTAAAAATATTTTCTCACAGTAATGTTTTATTGAATTTATTCATTTGTTCATGCATAATGTAGGGTTTATTTGTGTAATTACCGAGCTTACTTGTAGTGCGGTCGCCTGTGGATACCATCTGCTTGTTTAAGAGCACTTAGCCTGTTCTAATTTTAGATTGAAGTTTCTATCATAGCACGGAGGTAGAATTTTTCTAGGATTTTTTATTTATTTATTTATTTATATTTATATAAGCTTTATTGTACACCATAAATAAATACAAAAGGAAACACTACAAACTAGAAAAAAAAGTACAATTGGCGGTCTTATCGCACAAGGCAATTTCTGACAGACAACCATTAAAAATTTAAATTTAAAAATTTTAAAGTGATTTTTCTTTTATGGCTCTTGCTTATGGCGTTATAGAGACAGTTTTAATACATATTTTAACCATCGAATATTTCGTCTTCTTCGCTCAAGTTGAATTCAAAAGTCATTCGAAAGGAAGAAAACATTCTATAACTAAAATAGGTTTTAAATTCTCTATGAATAAGGTCGTTAGTATTTAACCATAACTGAACGATCAGAGCTCTTAATTAACTAGAAAGGAATAATTTGTTGTCTTTTCAGTTGGTATAAATGGTTTGGTCTTATATTTTAACGTGTATAACCAACTCATGCATTATAAATACCTTTTATATAAGGCAGTTAATCATTTATTATAAAATTAACAATGGTTGTAACTTTCAACAATCTTTTTTACCACCGAAGGACCAATAATAGCTTATAAGAATAGTAACGGAGAAGAACCTGACAAAACTAAAATCCTATTTACAAAGTTCCAAGGTGCTCTAAACTTAAGTAGTAACGTACTTGAAAAAGTGAATGAATCTAAATAATGTATGACATTTTATGGGTTCAATAAATATTTTAATTTAATTTCATTCATTTCATTTTATTTTATTTCATATCAACACCAAACCTGATACCTTCCGGTTTCCTGGCGAGTGTTTGTGAAACGAATTGTCGCAGTGCGCCTATCGTAACAGCCTTCGTGTGTACCTTGCTACATTCTAATTGGAGCAGCCTTCGACCAGACGTGTGTGGTAACACCAGACTTGACTTTGATTTAGTTTTAGCACTATGGATTATGGTAGTACACATTATTGCCTATGCCTAGAGTACCTTGTATTGGTGGAGTGAAAAATCTATTGAATCGGATGTTTCAGGAATATTAATTAAATAGGATAAATCGATCTCAATTGAGTAAACAAATACTCAATTGAGATCGGTTAGTATAATATTGCCATAATTCTTTATGGCAAGTGGAAAAAAAGAAGTAAAATAAATATTTTCCGTTTATTGGCAGATATTTGCTAACTTAGTACCTACTCGTAAACGCCAGATTATGTCAATTGATTCATTTTTGTAGCACTAAGAAAATTAACTCCCATTCAGGCGAGATAAATGTAAAGTAACTAAATAAATCAGAATATCAACAGTAAGATCGGTTAAACAACACAAATTCCTGCAGCGTTACTGGTGGTAGGTCTCTCATATGTGAGAGGCCATCTGGGTAGGTACCAGCGGCGTGAACAGGATTATGACACTGGGTATGCGGCGGAGTACTCGGTCACAAAAACTTTTTCTTTTATAGTTTTTTAGCATAGCCACAGCCACGCGACGGATCTCTAAGTCGGAAACCATGCCAACATAACAAGTCTTAGATGTACTACTATTCATGTCCATCTTCTACGGCAACGCAGACAAAACAGCGATCGATCGTCGCGGCGGAAGAAATTCTAATAAGTAAAATAAAAAAAACTCAGTCAGCTTTCAATTTTCACATATTCAAGGTTCCGGTTAGTTGAGATTACTATACCTATACCGATGTAAATAAACGAAAGATATCGGCTACCTCATTCATTCATTTGATAAACATACATTTTTAATACAAACCTCACAAACAAATAACATTTGAAAAAATAAACAAACACACTAGTAAAAGCAAATGACTACAATTAATATCGAAACTTAGTAATAAACTGTTAAATGTACAAAATTTCAAATGTTAAAATGAAAATCTGTTAAGAAATCTATTTTTTTACAAACATACTAGTATAAAATAATAAACAACGCAAAAACTCATAAAAAAAGCAAAATGGCCCCCGCGAAACACAAAGCATTTCTATTTAAACAAATAAAACCTTACTAACCAAAAATGCATAATGTGCATAGGTGATTTATTAGATTCCTGGCTATTAATTTTACTCGGATTATAGGCAACGAACATTTACGATTACTCCCGACAACTGCCGAACTTCCGAGGCCTGCCGCAGGAGTCGCGGCTTTCAATATTCATGGGTGTGTGCGTTTGCGACTGTGCACGGACACCAAAATTACTACACACATGCAAACAAATGTGATGCGGGACGCGGCGGCATGACTTGGTTGATTAGGTAAATTATTTTCCTTTGCAGCGCCGCTTGCTTTTCGCGTGGCAAACATAATGTTTGCGTGATTGCAAATAGATGCTATTTATAAAATATTAGGCGTTTTTAAGTTATTATATTTTGTTTATTCATTTATTTACGTTATAATAAAATATCTGTGAATGGCAAGTAAAGCACTGCATTTCTGCCTACAAGGAGTGCACGCCCCTGGTAGGTACCACCGCAATGTCTATTTCTCCCGTGAAACAACACAGCTTAAATGCACTGTTGTGTTTCGGATTGAAAGACATTGTAGCCAGAGCAACTACTGGACATATTGAGACTTAACATCTTATGTCTCAGGATGGCGAGCGCAGTGGAATGTTGCTACTGTTCATGAGCGGTCGTATCGCTTACCATCAGGCGAACGGCTTGCTCGTCTCGCCATTCAATGCAATAAAAAAAAAAGAAGCGAAGTGAACGCGCGAGGTCGTAAGGTTGTGCTGTTGCCAGTGGCGTAACAATAGGGTGGCATAGTGCGCAAAATGCCACGGGCCCCCGGCCTAAGGGGCCCCCGGCCCGGCAGGGCCCTGGTCCAACATAGTAAAAGGCCCGACAGGGCCTTAGCCCAATAAGGTCTCGGACGCAAGTCCGACAGGGTGTAAGCTTAGAATAATGAAATTTTAATAACGAAATAATAAGAATAAACAATTGACTACATTTTAAACAGGAGATTCATATGTGATAATTTTTTTTGATTTGTATAATCTTAATAAGATGCCAATAAATTATAATGTAATGAATATTACAGCAATATTTTCTAGACATTATTAAAGGGAAAACGAAAAACGAAAGAGAAAGAAGGAGTCTGAAGAAACAAATAAAAAAGTTATCTGAAATAAGTCAGTACTTTCGGAACGAGTAATTTATTGATGAAAATGCGAGTAAACAGAATCTCAAAAATGAACAAATGAGCAAGTGAAAAGATATAAATATTCTAGAAAATCAGACCCAAAAAAACCATAATCAAATACGAATAAACATGAAATTTAATTATATTTAGGAGTGGAAAACATTATAAATTCCCATCATTATCTGACAGATAAGTGAAATTTAAAAAAATCGAATTGAAGTCGATTTGTGATTGAGAAAGGTCACTGCCCTAAGCCCAATGGTCCCTTCTTAAGAGGCAGTTGCAATAAATAATAAAATAGTAAACAAACGCACCTACGTTTCTTTGACAATATAGTCTTAATGGCGGAATCGCTGGAGGAGCTGCAACAAATGCTGGACAGTCTGGCTTCAGCCTCACAGTGAATAGGTCTTAAAATTGACTTCGACAAAACTAAAGTAATGATTAACCACCACCCTGATCCAAGACTTGTCGCTGTATGTGTCTATTAGCTCAAAGTTGTTTCAAACATGTGGTAGAAACAAATTTGAGAAGGAGACTACGAAGAGAAGAAAGCTGGGTATTTGGTAAACTACGTCGAATATTCTCGTCACCGTTACTACAAAGCTTGAAAACGAAAGTTTTCGATCTACGGTGCTGAGTCTTAGAAACTCATAGTACGATTGGACCATCAGCTCAAGGTCCCACAGCGAGCTATGGAGCGTGCTATGATCGGTGTCTCTTTAAAGGATAATTTCCGTAATGAGCTTATCCGACATAGAACCAACGTTATAGACATAGCAAGCACGATTAGCAAGCTGAAGTGGCACTGAGCTGGTCACATTTGTCGCATAACCGATAACCGTTGGAGTAAAGGACTTCTTGAGTGGCGACCGCGTCTCGGATAACTTAGTCTGGGACGCCTTCCAGCTAGATAGAGTGATGATTTGCAAAAGGTTGACGATTTTAAAGACAAGTTAGACATTCCCGGAGACTCGCCGATCTTCAATGCTCGGTGTCATTAAAATACGTATCCCTGTCGATCCTGGCTTACAGGAGTTACAGTGGAGGGTGTGAGGGCGGGACAGTCTCCTAGAAAGAAGGTTGATGATGCGACAAGCCGAAGACAGGGTAAAATGTCGCAATTTGGAGGAGGTCTTTATCCAGCAGTGGACAACAAAGGGCTGATAATGAATAAACAAAATATTTGAGTTGCTTATGACGATTGAAAAAATGTAAATGCGATATAGAGGCACGAAACATCGAAAATTCACTTTTAATCGTGTCTTTTGGATGAACAATGGCAGTTACACTGGACTATAGAAGAGGGGCAACTGTCCATATAAAGAAATAATAAACATTTTTTTGGCGGAGATAGCTGCAATAAAGGAAATTTTTATATATTGCTGAGTTCCTAAGGAAATATGATCCTGATTTTGAGAAATTGTTAAATAAGTCAAAGGGCCAAATTAAATACTTAAGTCCGAAAATATCTCTAATACACAGTATTTAAAGATGAAATTACTGTGTTATTTTTTTACATTTACAAAGGGCCCCATTTGATGAATTTGCCACGGGCCCCTGATGGGGTAGTTACGCCACTGGCTGTTGCATTCACAACTATTATTGTGATCCATGTTGTCCGTCATTGGTCATGCCATCGCTGTTTGATATTGTTTGTATTAATATTGTTTTTACATAATAACGGGTTTGAAAATTGTAGGAATTGTATTATGCTAGTTTTTGATTTTGTTTTATGCGAATTCAAATACAAAGACATATTGAATCAAGTAAGTGTCGATGCGTTTTATAAACCTCGGATAAATGTAATAAATAAAAATTAGTTTATTTTGATTTATTCAAGAAAATGCATTTTGTCATTCTATTTTGATCGGTTACAAAAACCCACACCCGAAATAAATATTTATCTCGGCGCGAGGATTGAACCCTTTGGCCTCTCGGCGTCTAACCAACTGCACTTTTGAGGCTGTCAAATGTCATTTATTTAAATAATAACTATTGGAATATTTATTCGGTGCCCCGCGTCGTCTGAAAATAGGTCTGTTATCGCTGGCTCAGAGACCGAACTTGAAGCTGATTCGGTTGCTACTACAGTTTCACTGTATCAGCCCAATTATTTACCTCTACGAACGAGTACGATTGAGAGTGGGTAGGACAAAGGTTTCAACGTCATAACAAACAAATATATTGAATAGAACAGTGAAATGTGTAAATATGTTGCAAGGTGGCTGATGGCTCGTGCCCACACCTGCTGAGGTGAACCGACGCGACGCCTCCGTGTCGACGGCAGCTCCACGATCAGTATGCAGTTAGCCACCTTTGACATTTCGTGTTAGCTACACGCTGGGATATAAACACATGAATAATTAAACTGACGGATTAAATATAATTTAAATTGTAATTTGTGAAATTATTATTGTAATTCAGTGTAAACTACTAGGCGCGGCTGCCAACATGTCAAGGGTGGTCGCGAGTCGAATCCCAGGGCACACCTTTGGCTTTCCGGAGACATGCGTGTGTTGATAGTCAATCACCACGCACTATAACGCTGAAGGAAAACATCGTGAGGAAACCTGCATACCATAGCGATTTATAAGAATTTCTATGGTATGTAAGTCCGCCAACCCGCACTAGGCCAACGTGGTGGACTATATGGCCTAACCACTCTGGCGTACGTGTGTGTGTAAGTCTGCTAACCCGCATTAGGCCAGCGTGGTGGACTATAATATCCATCCATCATCCATCAGCCAAAGGAAGTCCACTGCTGAACATAGGCCTCCCCAATGATTTCCACAGAGACCTGTTAGAGGCAGCCTGCATCCAGCGACGTCAAGCGACCTTTACCAGGTCGTCTGACCACCTTGTGGGTGGACGTCCCATGCTGCGCTTTCCGCTACGTGGCCTCCATTCGAGCACTTTCCGACCCTATCGGTCATCAGATCTCCGCACCATGTGCCCTGCCCATTGCCACTTCAACTTCATATCCGGTGGGTTATGTCGGTTATTTTAGTTCTCCTACGGATCTCCTCATTTCTGATTCGATCTCGTAGAGAAACCCCGAGCATAGCCCTCTCCATAGCTCGTTGAGTGACTTTGAGCTTCCTTATAAGGCCCATAGTGAGAGGCCACGTCTCGGTGCCTTAAGTCATCACTGGCAACACACAACTATCGAAGACTTTCGATTTAAGGCACTGAGGTATTTTGGACGAGAAGACGTCGTGTAGTTTCCCGAACGCGGCCCAACCGAGTTGGATTCGACGATTGACCTCTCTCTCGAAATTGGACCTGCCTAACCGGACCACTTGTCCTAAATAGACAAAATGGACTATAATATAGCCTAACCATTCTCAATCTTAATTATTAGATTTACGCGAATGTTACACATTAAAATAAAAAGAAGTTAAAAATAAACAAATTAAATCAAATTCGCGATACAATCCGTAAAAGTTATATTTCAATAGAAAAATAATATAGAATTTCACTAAGCGTATACAATTAATTTTTAACCCATCTAAGCAATCAGTACGATCAAGACACTAGACAGTGAGTTAAAAATACTTGTCCGGTCCGTTAACTTTCCAACTGTCTGCAGGGTCAGTTACAGGTGCGTCACCCCCTCCCCCACCCCCCACTTCTATAGTACAGCGACCGATACCCCCTTTATACTCGTCTAGCTTATACGCCTAGACGTTTAGACATTAATTGAAACTACGTACACGTATTGCGCCTATCGTTGGTGCACCGAAATATTTAATGTATTTTATGCTAATATTTAATATAATGATTTACAGTAAAGATTTTGTCAATACTAAACCTTGTTCGTAAAGCATTACATAATTTATTGAATAAACAAGGTAAAATTTACTCGAAAAGTTTTTTTATTTTTCTCAATGTCATATAAAATATCTCAATGGTTTGATGAACTGATTTATGAAATGATTTATTAACATACCAAATAAAATACCTAATTCTATAAAACCAGTTTCCTCTTTTATGAGACCAAATTTTCGATAAGAATCAATTTTCTCATATCAAAGATAATGTAGCATTTAATAAATAACAGATATTAGATACGTTAACTCGTGATTAACATGATCGGCTCTCATAACTTATGATTTAGTGTTAACCAGCGTAATTAATTTTACGGCATCACATTTCTATTCATTAATGTGTGAAAATATAATATTTTGGAAAGCTACTAAAATTGTAGCTAAGATTTATCTTTAGTTTACTTGGGTGCGTATTGGACCGATCAAAATAGGTTCTAAGTTCGAGTCAAAAGTCAAAGATGTATACTTTGACTTTTGATGTTCTGTATCAGCCCATATACGTCCCACTGCAGGGCACGGGCCTACTTTACAATCGAGAGCACGATTGAGAGTGGTTAGGCCATATAGTGCTGGGCTAGTGCGGCTTTTGATGTTACTTTATTAATATTATGTTGTGAACTAGTATATATTTTTAATTTGCAAATATACACAAAATACAATTAAAACATATGCTCTATAATTGTCGCACTTCTTCTTACAACCTGGAAGTTGCAAAAAATTTAGACAATATGAAATAGCCTTTTTCTTGCTAGTATTAGTGGCTCTTAAAAATATTAGGTATAAATTTATTTGTATATTATCGAACCCTTTAATTGGCACTGGCGCCGGGCAAAGGCCTACATCCTCTCCTTTCATTTGTCGACAGTTCGGGAGATATGATTCGAGTTCGCCGTTTCATCTCTTTCTAGGCCTACTGGTTAGTCGGTTTCGGCTACTGGGGAGTTGCTGTGTAGTGACTTTCGCCCAACGGTCGTTGGACATGCGGTAGATGTGGCCAGCCCAGTTCAATTTCAACTTGGCAGCTGCTTGTCCCACGTCAGCGATATGTTTTGGAACTCAGCGTTGAGTTCTTAACGCAATGATTTTAATTAAAAAATGCTGTATATAGACTTATAACACTATTCAGAAACAGTTTTAAATCCTATTTTAAGTATTGTAATCAATAGTATACCGGGTATATCAAGACTGCTACCGAAAATGAAGCCGGGTGGTAGTTTTAGTGAATACAAACACAATGTAACTAAAAATGTTGCTAAATAACGCGATAATTTTTTTTTAAAATATCGTCGAATTTAGGTGGTAAATCCATAGTTTTTGCTAAAATAATAATTTAAAGCGTTGCATACCATAGCGTCTTTAAAAATAAAAGGGTGTACACCATTATTTAAGAAAAAACTGTGTATTTACCATCCTAATACGATGATAGAAAAAAAATAACAAATAAAATTCGTCACAAATTTTTGCACAAAATTTAGTTGCATTGTGTTTGAAGTCACTAAAACTACCACCAAGCTTTGTTTTCGGTAGCAGTCTTGATATACCCTGTAGATCGCAATAGTGAACCCGCACTAGGCCTGCATGGTGATAAAGCTTTACCTAGAGGTTAGGAAAAGGGGCATAGGATTTCACTTTGATGAGAATCAAAGATAAGTCCTATGCCCCTTTTTGGGACGTATACGGTCTAATACAAATACACAAAACTGTACTTATCAAATACTTCATCTTGTCTATATAATGGGCTATTTGACTGTATAAAAAATATTGACTTATTTGTTTCCATCCGTGTACATAATTTAATTTTAAAACATATTTCATTATCATACATTAAAAATATTGTATATTTTGGCTAAAAAACACAATTATAATTTAATTTATTTTGAGTTCGCGCCACGTGATCGTAAACGATTTTGATTGGCTATGACGTCATGCGTTTGTATGAACTACTCACATACAGGAAATGAATGGGATTGATAACGGCATAGATGCAAATTGAATATTAAAAATACCTTCAAAACGAGTTATTTGACATTAATACCCGTGAATTAATAATATTATCATGTCCAATGTAATAAAATGTGAAGAAAGAAATATAATACTATTTTTTTTGACAAAAACTCATTGAGGTATACAACTGGAGGGGATCTAGACCAAATAATTTGGAACATTTGCAAGGGTACATGTACCCTTACGCTGACAGTCGGCTATGACAGTTGTCATTTATGCTATTTATTCTAATTGCTTTAAAAATACCGTACTCCCAACTGAAGACATGCAATAACCATTCCAGTTCACTTGAAAAAAATATAGAATTTAATTCCATACGTAAATTAACGATAATTTGAATAAAGTAGCAAAAATATTAATAAATTAGATTATGTACCAAAGCCGTTTTGACAAATGTCATATTTTAACAAAATTATAGAATAAGATTAATGTTACGGACAAATAGGTAAATATAGAAAAATTCGTTTATTTATTTTATTTAATATATTTATTATTAGATACATTGGATATTGTAAATATATTTTTTCACTATCCATATTTTTGACACAAAAGTATTTTTAGTAGGATAACTCAATACGCTATTTGACTATTTTCAGAAAACCATACCACATTATGAAGTGGAGTCTATAGACCTTACAAATAAAGGTTATTTTTAATTACTATATCTATATCATTTAAAAATAAATTTTTCAAAATACACTGAATAATTACATTGTCAAAACGCTCTATCTGGCAAAGTGGCGTTCAGTTCGTAAACATCCATTCCAGAGATTCGTTCGCATGTCACCCATTCTCTAATCAACCATAGATCAATCAATCAATCAATAGTCCGAATGAGGTTTTGTCAAAAAAAATAGTTTTTTTTCTTTCTTCACATTTTATTACATTGGACATGATAATATTATTAATTCACGGGTACAAATGACAAATAACGCGTTTTAAAGGTATTTTTAATATTTAATTTGCATCTATGCCGTTATCAATCCCATTCATTTCCTGTACGTGAGTAGTTCATACTAATGCATGACGTCATAGCCAATCAAAATCGTATACGATCACGTGGCGCGAACTCAAAATAAATTAAATTATTATTGTGGTTTTTAGACAAAATATACAATATTTTTAATGTATGATAATGAAATATGTTTAAAATTAAATTATTTACACGGATGGAAACAAATAAGTCATTATTTTTATACAGTCAAATAGCCTATAGGTTAAGGCTAATAGGTTTTGTTGTTTTTAAAATCTTTATAATAATGTAGCTTTATAAGTTATTAAAAATGCATGATTATATTGGGCTTTTATATTTCGTTTTACTTTATTCTGAAACATTAGGTAACAAATGTAACAAATATATGAAGTGTCGTATCTGCAGCAATGCCGACTTGATCTATAATATAATCTGCTCCAGTTGTAATACCTCAATGCAAAAACTCATTCGGACGATTGACTGATTGATTGATCTATGAATGATTTAAGAATGAGTGATATATGCGAACGAATCTGTGGAACGGATGTTTACGAACTAAACGCCACATTGTCAGACAGAGCGTTTTGACAGTGTAATTTTTCAGTGTATTTTGTAAATTTATTTTCAAATGATATAGATATAGTAATTAAAAATAACCTTCATTTGTAAGGTCTATAGACCCCGCTTCATAATGTGGTATGGTTTTCAGAAATTAGTCAAATAGCCTATTGATATTTGAAGTATTCCAGCGAACTTTATTTACCGCTAAGTGACGTTTGTGATCAATGTGATGTATTATTCAGCGGGTCTGCTGGGCTTTTGCGTTTTTGCTGAGTCTAGACCCAGTTATTAAAGTACTGAGCTGTAAAAACGTTTATTTATTATACGCTATCTATTAAGTTGCCGTGAGATGGCTGTTGTGGAAAATGTTGATCTAGACTTGTTGAAGCTTAGGAGTTGGAGGTCTCTTTTTTATTCGCGAGGAGAAAAATGTTATGTCACAAAATTTTGGTCCCCTAACGCCCTTTGTCACACAATGTCATACTTCGTCGACTCCTTCCTCCCCCTTAACGTGTGACGTAATTTATGGATGGCCTCTTTTGTAACTCAATTATTTAAAGACTATTTTATAAAAATGCCAGGACATCCCCACACAAGGCTCAGAAGTACCTTTAAGTATTACATTTTTTATAAAAATAAAGGTTTGGAAGGCAAAGGCTTGGAAGTACAAGGTCCTATTTGTACTGGCGACACCTCTAATGCGTAAAGGCCTCAGGCGCAGCGTGTACTAACGTTTACACAACAAACAGTAATACTCGTCTACACGCTTTCATGACGTCATGCCATTATCTATAGCCTGAAGCTTTACTTGGTTGTTGAGCTATGAGTTATGACGTAAGTAGGAGAAAACAACTATCAGTTGTGACTGTCAATATGAATTTGGTTTGTTTTACACCTTAAGATTTTGCGTATTGGCATTAGTTGATACACATATATTCATGGGTTTAGTTTATCTGATAGCTTTGCTTGACTGACTCTCTTGGCGATAAAAACTGCGTATACGGTGTCTGCGAAAATTTGCGGAAAAAGCTGGGGACAGTTCACAACAACGAAATCACTAGATAGGTATCTGTGTAGATAGATATACGCGTTATGGCGCCAATTTCATTTTCTTATATTGTCGAAACTATTTCAAGTTTTTAAGTAAAATTTATGCCCCGTAAAGTCGAATAATTACAAACAGATTACATATTATTACAGACCGTTTAGAAAATTAATTCTTAAATGTCTCAATAGAGACTATTAGTTTAGTGATTACAGCAAAAACGCATGTTTAATCGAATTCTGATGTTGATGCATTCGGGGCAATGTTAAATCGAGTAAAAGTTATTCGTTTTCATGGCAAATTGTTGTAACCTTTCTAATGGTTTAATGTTACTCGGTTTGACAGATTTATGATGGTGCGTGGTGTGTGTAAAGGGCTGATATAATGCTGTTGCCAGATTTCTCATACCTTCAAAATTATTAATTATTGTGCAGATCTTCTCAGTTAATCAGGTTTCCTCAACTTTTTCTTCACTTTTAAGTCGAGCGATATTTAAACATACTCCCTAGCAGACTGAAAAAAGATGGCTGTGTGAACGATATCTCACAATTACGTGTGTAGGGACTCAGCTGAGTTGTTTTGGACCGTGACCGGCAATACGGTTTCCGTCATAATCGATCGACGGGTGATCTTCTAGCGTTTGTCCTGCATCGCTGGGGTGAGGCGATTGACCAGCGTGGCGAGGCTCTTGCTGTGAGCCTCGACATTGCCAAGGCGTTTGATAGGGTCTGGCACCGTGGTCTCCTGTCCAAGCTTCCGGCATACGGTCTACCCGGCAACCATTGTTCGTGGATTTCCGGCTTTCTGCATGGGCGTAGAATACGTGTAGTCGTTGACGGACACGCTTCGGCGCTCATGTCGGTAAATGCCGGAGTTCCTCAGGGCTCGGTGCTGTCGCCCACCTTGTTTATTCTGCATATCAATGACATGTTGTCGCTTGGCAACATTCATTGCTATTGCTGTGGAATTGTTTGCCGGCGCACGTGTTCCCTCCTTCCTACAATCCTGGGTCCTTCCGCCGCGGTGTGAAGAGGCACCTTAGCAGGCCAGCATAATTGATGCCAATGGATACTCTGCCTGGGCGGCATTGGCACTTTCCATCAGGTGCAATGCCGCCACTATGCCAGGCCAGAATAAATAATAAAATATATATATATATATACAACTGAAAATATACATTTAACGAGAGAGACAAATGTTTGTGTGATCCACAGGTATTTTTTTCGTGTCGTGTGATACCCATGACACAAGAGTCGATCTTAGTGTGGGGTATGCAAGACGATATATGTGACTGTTGGGTGTATTTACTGGTGGTAGGTCTCTCATATGTGAGAGGCCGCCTGGGTGAGTACCACCGCATTATCTATTTCTCCCGTCAAACAGCAGTGTAGAATCACTGTTGTGTTTCGGATTGAAGGACATTGTAGCCAGAGTAACTACTGGACATATGGAGACTTATCATCTTATGTCTCAGGATGGCGAGCGCAGTGGACTGCCAAGCATTGCTTTGTGATTCAAGGTGTTGTTTGGTTTTGCTACTGTTCATGAGCGGTCGCATCGCTTACCATCAGGCGAACGGCATGCTCGTCTCGCAATTCATAGGAATAACAAAAAATATTTATTTCTTATTTAATTAGTACAGCTAATCTCAAGAGCTGTCGCGTATACTTTGAGTATTTAAATTAAGAATGCTTTGACCAGAATCTCAGACATGTAGATGCACTACAGGTATCCTACATGTGTTGGTTGAGATTCGGAGTCATGCGGTGATCGAGCGTTGGCGGTTACCACAGTCAGCTGGCCGCTGCGTCACCGCAAAAATATGCTAAATTCTCATATCAGTCGTGCATCTAACAGTATTACTATTTCTGGCCACTATTGTTTAGAGTTTAACAACAGCTAGAGGCATTTTTGGGTATTATGGAATTAGTTGTAGTTTATTTAAATTCACTAGTAAAATTAGCTCATAGCTCACTTATTGTCATTTAACACATGTGATTATAAAATTAAAATGGGTAGTTTAAAGCATTTTTTTTTCAAACAAGCAAGAATTTATAATACATCTATATTTATAAACAGATTGAATAAAAAAATAGTGAGAAGTTTCGTGAAATCTGGTCGCAGATCCATTAAGAGCATTTTATGGCTTGACTACTATCTTATTATTTATATACACTATACTGCAAAAAAAAAAAAGAAATTACGAACAGAAAAAGTAGAATAAATAATAAATAAATGAGAGGCTGCGGGTTCGATCCCCGCACAGAAACAAATATATGTGTGAACCACAGTTATTTGTTTCGGGTCTAGTTATTTGTACACTCGTGGTTCCTGATACCCACGACACAAGACACGATCTTAGTGTGGGGTCAGGTCAGTGTACGTGACTGTTGGGTGGATTTATTTAGAAATGTGTTACTATTATGAGGGCTAGGGTTACCCTGCCCAATTAGCAGGGTAATGTTGGCACTAATTCTCTATTTCCACCTTTAGGCTCATTGCACTATAAATATACTATAGCGAATGCTAAGTTCTGAACATCGCACTGCGGAACCTTGCGCCTGTGGAAAGAATTCACATCAATGAGTGTATAAAATACGCCGTCGGCAAATTGTTCAAACCAGATATTGGTTCGGTATGAAACCGGTAATGCTGGTAGCGAAGCCATAGGTGTCTCGCATTTTTAAAACATCGTATTCAATTTATCTTTATACCTACATCATTTTTTGAAAGGAAAGAAATAAAATTGCTCATTTAAAAAATCAGGTTTAATTTCATAAATTGGTAAAATAATGCTTACAATACAAACAATTTATACAATATTTTTTGACATTCGCATGGCGCAATCGGTTAGGCGCCGCCTGTGAAATGAGAGGCGCAAGTTCGATCGTCGCAACGAGTGAAATATTTGTGCAGCCCACAAATGTTTCTTTCCGGTCTGGGTACTTGTGAGACCGAAAAGTCTCTCGTAATTCCTGATACGCACGACACTTATCTTAGTCAGAAGTCAGGACTATGTACTTAAGTGACTGTTCGGTGTTATTTTTTTTAGTACATTTAGTAAATTTTCGATCATAGATAATACACTATATAGGTAATAGATGAGCTACTCTTCAATATATTCGAGGAATAAAAATTTACTCTACGGAGCGCGAGATGTCGCAGGAAATAATTGTTTTTCATAAAAGCCGGCCAGATTTTGCAATTGTGCCCTTATAATTTCCAAAGAATGAAGGGATCACGGCAATTTGGCGCAGTCAGTTCATCGTTTTGTATCCAAATCCCACAAGTGGAAATAATTTAAATAATGCATCCAAAATAGCGTTTCCAGAAACACTTGCTAGGTGGTGTGGTGTCCTCGCCGTGACCACGAAACCTGTAAAATAATCAAAACGTCGGCAAGTTAAAATATGTAAAAATTAAATCAAATCTACGATAAAATCCGTAAATAATAGTTTAATTTCAATGTCTCCTTAACATCGCTAGATTCACTTAAGTCAACATTTTCTCAACTCCACTCTCGGCGCCTATTCGTAACATCAGCTTCCTGTGACCCAGTTGCCAACGTCAGGCTCGGGTTCCTCTCAGGGCATATCTCTTTACCATTGTCTGCATGTTCCAGACTGGTTGTATTGTCTGCTAAGAGATCAGTTTACACCGCCCGCTCGATTCTGCGGGTACTCGCGATTTGTGAATCGTTGCTGTCTTGTCATCTTATTCAATTCATGCTTTAGAGCTCGTATTGTGGCTTATGTTGTCAGTATTGTTTTTTTGTTTGGGTAGGATAAGGATAAAAGGATATCTTTGAAAAATATCACTGCTTTCTTTTTTCCAGGGGTTTGTAATAGGCGAGCTAGATATGAATGCTTCAGGTAATGTAAACGTGTAATTTCCATTTTGCAAACCAAAAGTGTTTCGTTTTTCCTTCTGTCACGGAAAGTACTATAGATTGTAGTAAAATCAAAGAAGTATAGATAATGGATACGGAATATACTCGTAAAATACGTAAGTATATATTTTTATTGAAAATGACCTCTTTTTATACGAATGTACTTTATATAATGTTGAAGAGTTTGTTTGCTTGTTTTTACCTCTAATATCAGGAATTACTAGTTCGAATTGAAAAAATCATTATGTTTTGGATAGGTCATTTATCGAGGAATGCTATATGCTATATATCATCGCGATATGACGAATAGGAGGCAAGCAGTAGTGAGAAATCTAGCAAATACAAGGAAATATTATTCGTTTGCCGTAGTCCGATTGGTCGATATTCTAAATTAGTCGTAATTGAACTTTTTGGCCGCCATTTTGAAAATGTATTTGCAACCTGCGGTTAGCATTTAGCAAGACTTAAATGATCAAAGTATTTAATTTTTACTCTCAACAAACCTACATGACATTGCCAAAAACATAGATAAAACGGTAGAGCCAAACTACATTTGAAAAGACGAAGTATTTTAATTGTAAATACTATTACTAGATCTTTACTATGTAGTGAACCTACTTTTTATCCTACTAATATTATAAATTCGAAAATTTGTGTTTGTTGCCTCTTCACGCTCAAACCGCTAGACCAAATTTGATGAAATTTGTCATGCAGCTATTAACAATTAAGCTTTTTATCCCGACAAAATGTGGCGTTACCGTGGGATGTGCAAGTAAATCAAATACTCTTTCAAACTCAGAGGAAAGGGATGGGCAGTTTAAAGTACGGCAGTAGCCAATAACGTTAAGTAAAGAGCGTAAATATTTAAATTTATGACCACGCGAAATAGTTCCTATGTTCTTAAAGTAGACTCAATAAGTAAGTGCACCCGGGCAAAGTCTGGTCTGGGGGGTTACTCTATAAAAACGATACAAACTTTAAAAGTTCGGAGGCCGCACGTTAAACTTCACTAATGAGCCTTGATACTCCACAAAATATTGGAATCCTCTATCGTACGTCGCAACTATATACTAAGTTCGGAGAAAATAAGTATAATAGAGTGGTAGATAAAAAAAAATGACTGAATCTAAACGACGTTGAACATTTTAATGGATTCAATAAATTATTTTCATTTAATTTCATTTAATAGAGAATAGTATTGTTTCTAGAAGTGGTAATCTTATATCTTTGGAGAAGGCCTATGTCCAGCAGTGGACAATAGTTTAGCTTGATGATGATGATGAATCTTATATCTTACTCTTAACGTCGAACATCGAACCATTCGAAGTTCGTATCGTTTTTATAGAGTAACCCCTAGTTTGCTAGTAGCTAATATAACCAGTGTTACGTAACAATGTTGCTCTATCGTGAACAATGAGTACAAAATGATTCACAGGCTCGCACCGAGAGGCGTTAAACTCCGGAAGCAACGGATGACTAGGTGAAATGATAGCTTTGTGATCAAATAACCAGTTTGGCTTTGTTCACTTCTTTATAGACAGGGAATTTTGATAGTTATTTTTTCGATGTGTTCTTTTACGTAGTGTTAATGGTTGTAAGATAATGCTCAGATAAACACTATTGGTGAGATTTTGTATATTGTTTTAAGTGTTATCATTTTGATCTTAACAAACAATATAGAATAAATAAATACAATCCTAGCGATATAGTGTCGGATAAGGAATTGGTCATTACTAATAGTTTATATACAGTAACTGCTTGGGGGATAGAGAAACTATCGAATCCAATTAATCTAAACCAAGCATCTTTTAATGATTATTTCAGTTGCTAATTTTTAGTTGCTGATTTATAAAATTTCTATGGTATGTAAGTCCGCCAACCCGCACTATGCCAGCGTGGTGGACTATATGGCCTAACCACTCTCAATCGTACTGACGGTTGTAGAGGAGGCCCGTGCCCTGCAGTGGGACGTATATGGGCTGATACAAATACAGATTTCGTTGCTAAAGAACTCCAAATTGCATCACTAATTGGCATTTTACTGTTGTATATTCTTCTAAGCTATTCGTATGCCACTCAATTTGAGCACATCTACAGGGCTGATTAGCCATTCAAAAAATAAAGAAAATACATTTTTGAAACCATTTTTACTTGATAATTAAGTTATTTTTTTTAATTCTTACAATTAGAACTAAAGAATGTGCGTCAGCACTTGTGTAGCGAAAAGAAAGTATTTTCCATAATAATAAATAATTGGATATGTAAAAACTGATATTATGCCCGGGAGCGAGAAAAAGGCACGCTAGTGTCTTAGGTTTTTTTAGGAAAGCTGTAATTACTGCGTTGTTAAAAATATTTGCAGAGATATTTATTTTTTAAATGGTATTGCTGGCTGAAAATAAAGGGTTAGGTTGTTGTTGACAAATGCTAGAACTTTCATAGCTGTTTTAAATATATTTTTTATATTGCAATGAATGGCGAGACGAGCATGCCGTTCGCCTGATGGTAAGCGTTACGACTGCTTGAGAATAGTTGCACAACCAAACAACACATTGAATTACAAAGCAATGCTTGGCATTCCACTAGGCTCGCCACTCGGAGACATAAGATACATATATCTTATGCGAGATTAAGTTTGTGTTTGCTGACGAAATCCTGACGACTATGGATTTTATTTACCCAAAGAGTATATAAAGTTTTCTTGAAAATATATTTGTCTATCGTGTGAACTGGCTATTATACAAAACGTAGGATGACTGCCTCGGTGGCGTAGTTGTACAAGAGTACGGTTACAAAGCTGAGTTCTCGGGTTCGAATCTCGGATTGGGCAAAGTGATATTGAATTTTTCTATTTATTATCAGCCCAGAGTAAGGAATTTGTGCTCGATATGTCGATAGAATAATAGATAGAATTCATGGGTCGAATCATATAAGGCAAAATGTAGGTGTCCTGGCACCTCTGCCTACCCCTTCTGGGAAGAAGGCGTGAGTTTATGTATGTATGCCTGTGTATATGTGAGACTAATTATACAAACATGCAGTAGTATGCCGTCTCCTTTATTTGCATGGAGATACGAACGTGATTTCTGACTGAGTTTATCATGACACGGCCAATATTGACCGTTATGATGGATAGAATCCTGAAGGCCGTGAAGCCTAGTTGAAATAATGTTGATAAGACGTAAATAACATTCTCCTCTTGAAATTACTATTATTTATTTAGATAATTGTATCACAAGATTATTTAATTGTTTGATTTCTTACGAACCAATAAGGATAGAATATCACGTATGGAAATATTTGAGGATATTTCATTGATTTAAAAAATTAGGATAGGCCACTTGAAATTGTAAAAGATGACCGTGAAAATCACGGTAAAATAAAGATTAAATTTACTTAATTTAATAGATTTCGTCTAAACGGTGATAAAAGTACTAATTGTATTTTTATTAAACTCTCTGTCTTAATACAAGCAAGCATTTTCAAAATCATTGCGAGTGATGACTAATTTCAGTAACTCTCTACTAGAGATGTACGGAAGCGCGCACCACTTACGTCGGAACACTTTACGCGCTTTCCGCCCTGACCATACATTTGTGGATATTTATAATATTTTAATTAATTCAGTCTTTTTTTTAAATTCTTATCATGTGATATTATTCTCGTACTATAAACCATGAAAAGTCTACGCAAAACGGAATCACCCAGCTCACTTACTCAAGACACATCATTAAATCCTTACCGTTATGTAAACTCATTAAGACATCCATTTCTACTGTACACACTCATTATTAATTGCATCATTACTTCGTACAAGTCCTGGAGACCACGCCAGTAATGGAGATTGGACATTAAGAGTCCGGGTTCAGCCTCTATACCGACTTAGTTATGTACATAATGATCGTGGGATTAACTGAAACATCGTGATTGTGATTAATTTATGATATTTAAATATTATTTTATACATTATTGTGTTTATAGGGTTTAATTGTTGTAACACCTCTGTAGAAGAATTTTTTTAAGGTCGAATTTGTATTGTGAGGCCGGCAGTTGTTTAATAGTGTTAGGGACTTTATTATAAATTATTGGTGCCAAACAAAATATAATTTTATGTTTTAATGCTGTGTTTGATTTTATAATACATAATCTATTTTTATCGCGAAGATTTCTTAACGTGACATCTGATAATTTCATAAATAACTTCGAATTGCTGTTGACGAAACTAGCAACTTCATATATAAAAAGGGAAGGTAGACTTAAAATGTTATGCTTGATAAAATATGATTTGCAGCTTTCAGTTATTTTCAAGCTGAACATAGCTCTAATGCACCTCTGCTGTGATTTAAAAATTATCTCTTTATTTGTAGAATTACCCCAAAAAGTATAAGAAATCTTAGGACCGAGCCAACAATACCGTGATAAGCAGTGATGAGTGCATTAATACTGACTATAGGTGCCAGTTTATTCAGGACATAAGCAGAAGTGTTGAGTTCTTCTGTGTGCGCTTTCCAATTTAGATTTTTGTCAACTGTGACCCCTAATAATCTACTTTATCGATAGCTGTTCCCTGGTAATTAACAAGAATTCAATTAAAACTCAGTATTTTATCTTATGCGTACATGATGCGTTGTCCTTATGGCGTTTTGCAATCTATTTCAAGATTATTTTAATTATTCACAAATAAAGGAGAAGGGGCAAACATGTATCGACTCTAGCCTATCGACTAATAACGACAGGCGATATACCATTGGAAAGGTCTTTTCGAGTGCTACAACTTCTTCTATGGCAACAAAACCCAAGTCACTGTATTTTAAAAAATATATACACTATGCCGGGGCCTTTCGCGTGATTTGCGTGCAATCTTTACGTAGCTATATTTTTTAAAATACAGTGATTTGGGTTTTGTTGCCATAGAAGAAGTTGTAGCACTCGAAAATACCTTTCCAATGAAATATCTGTGTCAGCCCATATACGTCCCACTACAGGGCACGGGCCTATTCTACAATCGACAGTACGTTGAGAGCAGCGGCGTGCACAGGATTATGACACTGGGTATGCGGCGGAGTACTCGGTCACAAAAACTTTTTCTTTTATAGTTTCTTAGCATAGCCACAGCCACGCGACGGATCTCTAAGTCGGAAACCATACCAACATAACAAGTCTTAGATGTACTACTATTCATGTCCATCTTCTACGGCAACGCAGACAAAATAGCGATCGATCGTCGCGGCGGAAGAAATTCTAACAAGTAAAATAAAAAAAACTCACCTAGTCAGCTTTCAATTTGCACATATTCAAGGTTCCGGTTAGTTGAGATTACTATACCTATCCCGATGTAAATAAACGCAAGATTTCGGCCACCTCATTCATTCATTTGATAAACATACATTTTTAACACAAACCTCGCAATCAAATAACATTTAAAAAAATAAACAAACACACTAGTAAAAGCAAATGACTACAATTAATATCGAAACTTAGTAATAAACTGTTAAATGTACACACTTTCAAATGTTAAAATGAAAAATCCGTTAAGAAATCTATTTTTTTTACAAACATAAAATAGTAAACAATGCAAAAACTCATAAAAAAAGCAATATGGCTCCCGCGAAACACAAAACATTTCTATTTAAACAAATAAAACCTTACTAACCAAAAATGCATAATGTGCATAGGTGATTTATTAGATTCCAGCCTATTAATTTTACTCGGATTATAGGCAACGAACATTTACGATTACTCCCGACAACTGCCGAACTCCCGAAGCCTGCCGCAGGAGTCGCGGCTTTCAATATTCATGGGTGTGTGCGTTTGCGACTGTGCACGGACACCAAAATTACTACACACATGCAAACAAATGTAATGCGGGACGCGGCGGCATGACTTGGTTGATTAGGTACATTAATTTGCTTTGCAGCGCCTCTTGCTTTTCGCGTGGCAACCACAATGTTTGCGTGATTGCAAATAGGTGCTATTTATAAAATATTAGGCGTTTTTAAGTTATTATATTTTGTTTATTCATTTATTTACTATAAATTAAAGTCATCTAAAACGTACGAAAGTTATAATAAAATATCTGTGAATGGCAAGTAAAGCACTGCATTTCTGCCTACAAGGAGTGCACGCCCCTGGTTGAGAGTGGTAAGGCCATATAGTCCACCACGCTGGCCTAGTGCGGGTTGGCGGACTTACATACCAGCGTAAATATAAATCACTATGGTATGCAGGTTTCCTCACGATGTTTTCCTTCACCGTTTCAATGCGTGGTGATTGACTATCAATACACACATGACTCCGAACAGTCAGAGGTGTGCCCTGGTATTCGAACCCGCGACCATCGTGAACATGTTGGCAGTCGCGTCTAGTCCGATTACCAACAGGCCACCACGCACTTATGAAATATCGCCCGTACTTATTGGTCGATAGGCTTGAGTCCATACATATGAGCCTCTCGATATCTTTATGTTGATGTACTGCTTTTCATACAGAGAATCGGGATTTCATGGCAAAGAAGAAATTGTAGAAAATGAAGAGAGCTTTCGAATGACATATCGCTCGTCGTTATTGGTCAACAGTCCATATACATATTTTCATCCTTGCGTTACCTTTACGCACCGATATTTTTTTCCACGCAGAGATTTGATACTTGCCGCCGTAGAAGAAGTTTTAGAATTTCAGAAGACCTTTTCAATGACGCATCGCTTGCTGTTATTGCTTACTATGCCGAGGTCCTTTCGCGTGATTTTCGTGCCGTCTTTAGGTAGCTGTATTTTTTAAAATACAGCGATTTGGGTTTTGTTGTTTAAGAAGAAGTTGTAGCATCTGAAAAGACCTTTCCAATGACATATCGGTCGTTATTGACCGATAGGCTGGGATGCTCCTTCTCCTTTAACACGAAGGTGTATTTGCAAATTATTTATGTTAAGTCTGCGCTTGCTTTTCCTGGAGGAGTGCTTTGAAATTTTAATAGAAATGTTAAATAATCATTGGTAGTAGACTAGTAGTTTGTGGTCGTAGGCGAAGAAAGTCTATTTCTCCCGTCAAACAGCAGTGTACCTGCACTGTAGTGTTCCGCTATGAGGAAGCAACATCTTACTTCTCGGCTTCGTTTTCGGTTGCCGCACCGTCTTGATAAAGGAATAAGGATCCCTGTATAAAGGATAATAGATAAAGATAAAGTTGATATAGATAGATGGCTATTTCCATGGCAGTAACATTGTTACGTATTGACAGGTGATGTTGCATAATGGCAGAACGCGCGGCCCGAGACATCTGCGCAGACAATGAACCTTACTGTAGGTTGTTGTACTTAATTCACTAACAGTCGTTCTCTTAAATCCATCTTTAACAAGAAATTAAAATAGTTACCATTATCCGTGGTTAAAGTCGTTAACTGTTTCTATATACTTTATTTTATTGGTATTGTAAAAATGAAAGGAGGGTAGTTTGGTTTTCGCCGTCGCGCGTCGTATAGTTTGTAGTCTCGCGCAGGTTTTTGATCGCGTGCCGCGTGCTCCGAAGCTGCGCTTGTTTTTTCGGTCTATTTCGATTCGTTGGTGAAAAATCTAGTGTACGTGGTGTTTAGTTTTACAATAGACCATGTCTAGTCGGGACAACTAGAATAGTGGCCGACTGAATGGCATTAATCCGTGGTGAGATCACAAATAATCACTTGTATTGTATCAGCCTATATACTTCCCACTGCAGGACACAGGCCTTCTCTACAATCGAGAGTACGATTGAGAGGGGTTGGGCCATATAGTCCACAATTCTGGGCTAGTGCGAGTTGGGCAATTTTACATACTGTAGATATTCTCACAAATCGCTAGGTATCACCGTTCACCGGTGGTAGGTCTCTCATATGTGAGAGTCTATCTGGGCGGGTACCATCGCAATGTCTATTTCTCCCGCTAAATAGTAGTTTAAATGCACTGTTGTGTTTCGGATTGAACGACATTGTCGCCAGAGTAACTACTGGACATATTGAGACTTAACTTCTTATGTCTCAGGGTGGCGAGCGCAGTGTAATGCTAAGCATTGCTTTGTAATTAAAGGTGTTGTTTGGTTTTGCTACTGTTCATGAGCAGTCGCAACGCGCATCAGGCGAACGGCATGCTCGTCTCGACCATTGAAATAAAAAAAATCTAAGATAGAAATTGTATCATGGAATTCTGTTTTCTCACCTCTATATTATCCAATTTAATTATAAAATACATAAAACTTCTAAAAACCTAGATCTAGAAATATTAATGATCTGTAAACAAGTACCGTTTGAAATATAAACTTTAATAGCTCTGCGTTATAATATAAATATATGGGTAGTGTCGGAAATTGCTACTTTCATGAACGTACGATGCTGTCATAAAAGATAATTAATTATACCAAACAACTTCATATTGGCATGTCGAAAGGTTGGTTAGCGGAAGTAAGGTTCGTGGACTTTGTTTTTCTTTTTTATGGTCAAGGCTGTGTATAGAGAAAATTGTGGATAATATTTCTTAGAATGCCAAAAATTCTTTATTCTATCAGGGTATATCAAGACTGCGACCGAAAAGGAAACAGGGTGGTGGTTTAAGTGACTACAAATACAATGCAACTAAATTTTTTATATATTCAATGTTTTAAATATCATCGTGTTTGGGTGTAAATTAATAGTTTTTACTTAAATAATAATTACAACCCTCGCTTACCATAGCGCATTTAAGTATACTTTATTATTTTAGGAAAATCTATGTATTTAAAACCCAAATACGAGGATAGAAAAAAAAATGGTCGTTTCTTTGTAAACACAAAATATTTACACTATGTCTGAAGTCACTAAAAAAAACACCTTCGTTTTCAGTCGCAGCCTAATAACCCCTGTATATTTCATAGGAACACTAGTAATAAAAAAATGTGACTTATGTATTTACGTTAGCCCTTTTTTATGCTAAATATTGTTAAGCTGATGCAAAATTTCAGTATGGGCCTAGATTTTCCTGGTTCTTAGCGCGCTATCTGTAGAATAATAAGGCATATTATTTCATGTTAACTACAAACAAAATATATGTTTTACATTTAACTTATCTACTAAAATATGTGTAAATATATTTCATCCAATTATCTTATTTATCTTCGTAATTTGCTTAAATACTTCCCACAAGTAGCGACTATTTACATTATTTATTATGCGCTGCTGTTTATATATGATGGGCAATGCGTAGAGCTCATTAAAAACAGGCAATGTATGCGATGGCTTGTGATATTCACGATGGAATGTTAAACAAAGTGCTTTACGTTTGTCCGTGACGGGTAAATATTTATGCAGTTAAATACAATAGTACTTATTTCAATAAATGTTTATTTTATGAACACATCAGTTATATAAGCTATATTTACAAATAATTAATAGTTAATATCTGTTTAGATAGTAGGAAGTTTATTCGCAAAAAATAATTTTCCGCATAAACTGAAGCTTAGAAATTAACACATAAACTGATTTGATTAATGATGTTGATGATTAAACTCACACAATATTTTACACAATAAGCTTTAAATAACTACATAATGAAATTTAAAAAAATGCTCACTAATGTATGATATCATAATTTTAAACCACAAGCGAAGTAGCGCATCAGCAATTCGCACAACAACAAAAAAAAATAGCTTACACTATCATAAGAAGCATTTATGAAATAATCGAGAAAAACAAAACTATTGTGTTGCAATGGATTCCATCCCATATTGGACTCGAGGGAAATGAGATGGTTGACAGACTTGCACAGGAAGCGTCATCGGAAGGAATACCTTTTAATGGTTTACCTTGGCATTCGGAACTTTTGCCTATGCTTAGAAATAAATGTTATGAATTGTGGTCTGAATATTTCGACAAAAGGTCATTAACCAAAGGTATCTGGTACAAAGTTATTCAGCCCTCACTACCTCGTTTTCTCTGGTTCGATGTGGGTAGAATAAATCGTCAAGAAGTTGTATCGGCTCTGAGGCTTCGATCAGGTCATGTTCCCCTTAACAACTTCGCTTTTATGATGCGAAAAGTTAATACACCTAATTGTTCCGTATGCGGTGTAATAGAGGACACTCATCATATTTTATGCGAATGTAGTCTAACTGAGGCACAAAGACGTACCGCTTTTGGTGAAAATAAATATATACTAGGTTATTATATCCCCATTTTGGCATCCCCTTTATCGGACGAAGCTAAAATGCTTTATCAAGTAATTATTAAAGGTTTAAGACTGCGGGGTGGGTGATTACTTTTTTTTTTGGTTTGTTTGTTTTCCTATAATATTAGTGATATATGAACTATTTAAATATAATTGTTATGTATATGCTGTATTTGATATCATATACCCCTTAAATAAAGAGAAAAAAAAAAACAACAAAAAAAAAACAGGTTAAAATATTTTTTGAATCTATTCAATGTCATATTCCTTTCATATTCTTTGGTTTGATTTTTCGCTTAATCATTAATATGTAGATAACCTTACAATAGACGTTTTTGCTAACGTACACTTTTTGTTGAACAAGACTGATTAGCTTTTGGGTTACTACTTTGGTTTCATCTCTTCATCTGTTTTGGTGAGTAGTGTCATCTCCTGTATTTGATACTCCTTTTTCCTGCCGATGTTTTCCGCCTGCTCCACCGTGTCTGGTAGTTCCACTCCAGCTGTTTCTGGCATCAGCAGGGTTAAAGTTCCAGCTGCTAATGACGTCAGCCCGAAGAGTAGTCTTGGCAAGCCAGTCCAGTAGGACATCTGTAGAAAAATCATTATATTTTTGCATAATTTTGTTTTTTTTTTCACCATAATTGCGTTCTGGTTGTGGATAAGGAGTAGACCTGATGAAGTTAAGAATGTATGTCCTAATGTGCATTTAGATATCACTTAATGCATGTTGTGGATATTTTATCCAACATCAAATAAAGGAGCATAAATGGTTGTTTAGATCTATTTTGATAATCGGGTCTATTTTTGTGTGCAGTTAAGCATATAACATTACAAAATGTGGTTACAAATTTTATTAAATAACCGCAAGTGTTATTTATAAGTTGCATTGCACATATTGCAGCCTCTGGCACAAAAAATGTTTTTAAAGTCACCCGGCAGCGGTCTGATCAAGAATCCCTAATATTTAAAATTGGTGGAGCGATGTACTCTTATCTATATAAATATAAAATAAAACCTGCTTAAATATTTTAATTAATAAAATTTCCTTGTATCCGGTGTAGTGATAAAAACAGGTTGGGAATACATTTATGTTTCCAAAATGTCATAATTTAAATAGTTATAATTTTCTTTGCTAGTTGCCATTTTTATTTATTTATTTATTTAAATGCTTTATTGTACACTAAGTCAACTTAATTACAGAACATTATATTACATAGTGGTACAAAAGTCGGTCGTATCGCTCGAGGCAATCTCTTACCGACTACCTTGGGATGGACAGTAAGAGATGGAAAAAAAAGAGGGCAGTCAATAGTGTACCAAGTAAGATAAATATTGAATAAAGAAAAAAGAAATTAAATAAAATCATATATGCAAAAAACGTGACATACGAATATAATTACAAAATTAACAAACATAACATATACTAGATATATAAATAAATATATAAATACATGTATATACATATACAAGTGCACAGATATCATAATAATATACAAATACATACATAATATACAAACAACTGACAATAATTTACTGGTGGTAGGTCTCTCATATTATACCACCTTGTTGTGTTTCGGATTGAAGGACATTGTAGCCAGAGTAACTACTGGACATATTGAGACTTAACATCTTATGTCTCAGGATGGCGAGCGCAGTGGAATTTTGCTACTGTTTATGAGCGGTCGTATCGCTTACCATCAGGCGAACGGCTTGCTCGTCTCGTCATTCATTGCAATAAAAAAAAAAGCAATCAATCACTTGAGTAATGTAGCAGTTAAAGGGACAGGTAGTGTTCTTTAACCATTTTCTTAAAGGACACCAATGTTCGTGCCCGTCTCACTGCATCAGGAAGTGCATTCCATAATCGGACTGCTTGTACTGTAAAAGACTTGTCCATGAAAGTCGTAGAGTGCACGGGCAAATAGTTTTAAGTCTTCAGTATTTAAAACTGTTAGAGTACAGATAAGTTTTAGAATTCATTTTTCATACGTAGCCTGGCGGTTTAAGGGTACAGGCGTAAAACAACGTGTCAATGTATGTCACATTATTAGAAAAGATAAAAACTCAAATAGATAATTGATGTTTGCTTTTAGATCGTTATTTAATGAGATGCGGTGCGTGGGCGAGGCGCATCATAAAACAAGTTTAGGTGACAAGATTGACGCGGATACATAATTCTTATCGACATCTCAGATTATTAATAGAATATGAAATATGAGATCTTTTAGAATTAATTAACGCTTTATGAAGATGTCCCTATTACTGTTCATTTAGAAAATTACTATAATAAAACATATTGATTAAGTGCGTGGTGGCCTGTTGGTAAACGGACTAGACGCGACTGCCAACATGTTCACGGTGGTCGCGGGTTCGAATCCCAGGGCACCCCTCTGACTTTTCGGAGTCATGTGTGTATTGATAGTCAATCACCACGCACTAAAACGGTGAAGGAAAACATCGTGAGGAAACCTGCATACCATAGGGATTCATAAGAATTTCTATGGTATGTAAGTCCGCCAACCCGCACTAGGCCAGCGTGGTGGACTATATGGCCTAACCACTCTCAATCGTACTTTCGATTGTAGAGGAGGCCCGTGCCCTGCAGTGGGACGTATATGGGCTGATACAGATAGTGATTCTTAAACTGATGATAATTTTAGTAATTGTGTATTACTTACAAGTAGCGGTGTTTGTGGTGCTACTAAAGATCCAACTCTTCCAATTGAAGAACATATGGAGTGTATGGAGTTCCTGGTATAAGTGGGAAATAGCTCTGAAGTATACATGTACACGATGTTGTAGGAAAAGGTCGCCAACATCTCGAATAACATGAACAGAGTTAGACCTGCCCATGCGTAACCTGAAAGCAAGAAGATATATTTGAAGTGATTAAATCAAGAAGTATAAATTAATAGTCAAAAGAGAAATATTATGAAAGGTACACTTACCTTTAGGAATAAACGGTTGCATAATACAGAATACTCCCCCGATAAGGAAGGACACTAGTAATGGCATCTTTCTCTTATACTTAGCAAGAGCAAGCCAGTAGAATACATTAGCTGGGATATCCATGAGCATCAAAAGTGCGAAGTTGATGTACTTGTTGCCGTCGATGAAAACAGAACTAATCATCATACCATAGTTGATGAGTGTGATGGTGAACCACCACACCATACACACCAGAAATCGTTGCATCATGATGCGAGAGCGAAAAGTCTTCAACAACAACCGTTTGTCATTGAGATTCGTAGTATTCTCGTCTTGGTAGTCCAGCTTGTTCAGTTGAGCCTCGTCAAGTTTAACCCCATTTCGACGTGCAATCTTCTTGATCAATTGCACCGCGCGTTCACGCTTGCCTTTACTGAAGAGCCATCGAATACTCTCATCAAGGAAGAAAGAGTAAGTCAGAATGAGCAGTGTGGGAGCGTATATCACCCGCAAGAAATTCCTCCAGTAAGGTACAGCCCATGCGATGAAAGGCATCACTATCAGTCCACAGGTATAGCAGTTCAACAAAATCATTTGATAAAGCAAGGCACGCTTCTTCTCTACAATTTCGATACCTGTAATGGAAGATTGTTTTAATAATGCTGAGTAAGGGTGTTTGTGATGGCACGGCCCATTGGTTGTACATACTAAGCATGAACATTGGTGAAAGCGCATCTCCGATGGCTGCTTCGAGTCCCTCAAGTACCACGTACATCCAAAATGAAGAGCTGAAACTCTTGGCTATCCCTAGCACCGCGCCCATCGTTCCCGCGAATACCGCAGCAGTTTTTCTCCCGAATCTGAAATGTATCTGAATATGAATTTGATATCACAACCGAGTATTCTATTATAAACAATGGAAGACCTGTCAGATATCTGCCCCTGTATGAGCAGCCCGATCATGTTACCAAAGCTGTGGACTGTTCCCACCAAGGTTTGCTTCCAGTCTTCACACGCCAAGTTGAACTAGAACAAAATATGATGACATTCAGTGAAATGAAGTTAAATCTGTTGTAATTTCCGACTGCCATTCTTTTGATAAAATATAACGTATGCTCACAATAGGCTTAAATTAAATACCATATAAATAATATTAAGGTATTAAAAGAGATATTTTACTTAGTGCGAGGCAACGAACTTTACTTTATACTTTGTAAAGTTCTCAGTTATCTAAAAGTTACAGTGCAATCTTTGTAAATTGAACAAACTTGATACTCGTACATGCAAAAAATAAATATTTTTCATGTATTGACCTTTATGACCCAGAGCCACTGAATTCGATCGTGCCAAGTACAAGTAGCAATATACGAATATTAGTTACGGTAATATTCTGAGTTTTGAATTACACTTTTGGAGTTTTTAACTAGGTGACAGAATTAGATTTCAGATCACCATGGCAGTTCCTTTAATAACATGGAATCAATGAAAGAACAATCGTGGTATAAGAACATATGTGTCAGGACTAAGTGAAAGTATGAATTTCTATTTTATTATGTGTACATTGTTTGACCTACCTCAGCGACAAAGCTGTTAGGGATCTCGTAGATCCATTCATTGCATTCAACGGTTTCGCTAGTGTTAACAGCTGTGGAGCATGCCGGCCCGAAGCTTGTTTGTCTATAGCACTCCTTGTGAGTGTCACCAGACGATGATGCCACATCTACCCATGAGGATAGAAATGTTGCGTTTGTACCCTCGCATTCTGGGATTCTGCATCTATTACAATAATTTTGCTGAGCTCATGTAACATATTTCGTGATGTTATTTTTGGAACAAAAATTAATAATTACACAAAATTTTAATAGGTCAAATTAAAATATATAAAACATAGTAAAATTGGGTGCTAAAACTTCATAGGACCTATCAACGTCCCTTTAGTTCTACGCAAGAACATCTCTAATTGGCTTTATGTTTTATTTAATAATTCCAGTCTATATCTATATATACAAGGTACTATGCAAATATTAAAAACTAGATACATATTATATACATAAATAATTAAAAAACCGCTATCTTACCTATAACTAACATCTTCAACGGCAAATACATAATTGATATTGTACATGGAATTAGTAGCATATACAAGCGCCAGCATTGCCATGGTGAACATCTGGTGTTTTCCAAATGCACCTAGCGAGCTTAGCACCGTATCTAGCTGCACATATTTACTACCATCATTAAAGTCTGTCATGATCACTTTTATTCCTTCTATTTTCTTATCAAATCCATTCACTTCTACAGAAGGTTCTTCTAAAACTTCAGCTTTGTTATTCACATCAATCACAGCATTTCTAAATTCACTAAATGTCTACCCACTCTCTTTCTCCTGAAGCATATTCACGACTAGAGTTTGGATATACAAAACATATTTTTATACGATCTGATAGAGCCATTTAAATAGCGCCTTGTGTGTCTAACGCAAACATTACGTAAATTAAATACTGTGGGTGCGTTGATTTTGAAATATTTAAGGTGAAACGTAGTTTTGATACATTTTCTTCGATGCTGCGACATAAATATCCAATCTTATGTAATGTTTCGATTTTGATCACGTCTTGAAATGCTTCCGTGCTTTTAAAATAAGTTTGTGATTGTAGTGAACCACATTATCTCTGATATTTTTCGATGTATGTACTGGGAGCACAATTTCAATAGTCATAAAATATTTAAATTGCTTTCTCTGGTGTCCTGGTCTTCGCTTCTTCAAGGGTTCTCTGTATAATATGGTTTTCTTAGTTTCTATCTTCTAAATGATATGTTCAAGAGTTTTTAATTATTTTAAATACGTCTTGGTCTTCATATTCATCCACCTCGATTGTCGATCAACTCCGTAAATATCGTTTCTTAACTCCAATGTTGGGTAATTGTGCTTCAATATGCTATGAGCTACTGAAACCAAGCATCAGCTGAAAAGTTATAAAATAGGTACATACTACATATTATCATATAATTTATAATTTATGCAAGAAACGTGCACGTTATCAAGAATTTATAACGACATCGTGAAACTACTTCAGGGACATTAATCTAGTTGTATTAGTTAACTAATCCACGTTGAATATTTCAGTTCAAGAATTTTTTTTTCCTTAATGATCAGATGATAATGTTTTCAGAAATTTTTGCTGCAGGAACATCATTCTTGTTTGTGTAGAGTTAACTTATATCAGGATTTTCATGCGGGTTTTAACTGGTTTCTTGATACCAGGCACTGACTTTATTTATAATCTCACTAGGTATATTGTAGGTGTAAGGTGTAAGTATTTTCCCGAGATTATGTCGTATAGCACAAACTGTTTTAAAGATTATCTACGTTGGAGATTTTTCATGATTTTCAAGTCACAAAAAATATAACGTTTGTAATTTATTGGCCCATTCCCAATACTATGAATGTTTTGTGCCTAATCTTCACACCTGCACTAAAAAAACCCTTACTTTGTTTTTAACATTGTGTCCAAGAAAGGGATATATATCGTAGTATTTTGAAGGGCAGACGACAAGTGGGGTCACTTGTCCACCGGCTGGCCTTGGCACGCTCTTCGAGCCACCGCCGTGTCTACTCGTGCGTGTCACTACCACATGCTTTCACGATTTAATCACTGCTGGGGTGGGCAGAGAAACTATTAATGGTAAAATTGTTTTATGATAGCATTACTCTTGCTTGACTAAAGATAGAATGGGTTTACTTAAGATTTAAGTAAAATATTAATTTAAAAACTAATAATATGTGACCGAAAAAAGCATGCTATGATATGACAGAGCCACCGGTAATGATGAAATTAAAACAATGAATTTTAATTTTCGTATTACGCATATTTGACTGAAAGGTTATTTTGATTATCTTTATTTTTTTGGGCCAAATTATGTTCTCAGTAGTTATATAGTATCACAAACAAAACAAAAGAAACAAACACCTGATACAATGAAGTGCTCAGTTCACGATCTAGAACTCTTTCTATTCGCAGCACATTTATCTGCCAATAAGTTCTGTATTTATACATTAAAATACAAAGTAGATTCAAGTCAAGCCAAGCCTCTGTCGTGACAGTCGGCTAACAAACATGACAGGGGACAGATAAAAAAAAGAAGGAGGATGGAAGGTGACGGGTCGATCCACAATGGAACCATCGGAATATTCAACGAGAAAGATGGACGTCTGTAGTTTGTTATTTTAAAGTAAAATTCTTGTTTACTGGTTAAGTGTGCTGAAGATTTGTAGTGTTACAGCCATATTCCGAGATCGTTTTTAAATCTATTTTTGTATTGAATTTTTTGTCCCTTTAGAATGGCTTTTGAATTCAATTCTAGCGAAGAAGATCTTTCTTATTTACAGCTACAACATGTTCCATGTTCATATTTTGTATATTTATGTATGTATTTATATTTATCTATATAATATACAGCCTATAATCATATAAATTTATGTATATAATATATTCTTCTGATATTTATTAGTTTACACCTGAATTTTTATTTTATTATTATTTAGTGATACGCCTACTTTGATTTCTCTGCAGCACCCAAAGGTTGACTGGGAGAAAATGCCTCAGGCATTATGTCCGTCTTTATAATTTGTATATAAAGCATTTAAATAAATAAATGTTCCGAAGCGGTGCGCGGTGGTAGCAGAAATTAACGATTCAAAAGGTCTCGTGAAAGACTATTTTAATAAACAATATTTTGATTTGTATTGACAAATTTAAATAATACTGTCTGTGAATAAGTTTAATATGTGTTTTTGGTGATAATATATTTACCTTCATATGTTTGATGTAAACACGAATAGTTACTCATATGAACTCTATGTTGAGAATTTAGGTCATCCCTATCGTATATTTTGAATGAATCTTTATTCAAATCAATAATGGTCGTGTAAAAAACTACTAAAAATACAAAATTAATGGTATGATTATTCCCGCATTACAGGAAATTGGAGTTAAGTACAACATAAAAATTATAAGAGGCTTCTTAATTCCACAAAACCTCGAAGTAAAAAATAAAAAAAAAAACAATTATGTTCGTCGCGGGGATCGAATCGGATACTTTTGTTAAATAACAGGCTTCTTGGCGACTGTGCCAAAGTTATTCGGTTTTAGTACTTTTCACTGAAGTGTTATTATCTTGTTACATTTGACGCGCGGACTTTAACTTACTAAGTAAATAGCGGCTGTGGTTGCGAAATGGTATGTAGATAATTATTGACAAAATATTGACACATATTTGCTGCGGTTGGTTTACTATTATTGGACAGGCCCCGTGGCACAGTTGGTTAGACGCCGTAAAACGAGAGGCCGTGGGTTTGGTCTCCGCATTGAGATAAATATTGTACTATTTTTGTGTGAATTGTCTACTATTGTTTTATTTATGGTGTACAATGAAGCTTAAATAAATAAATAAATATTTGTGTAATCCACAGGTATTGGTTTCGGGTCTGGGTGTTTGTAAGACCGAAAAGTCTCTCGTAGTTCCTGATACCTACGACACAAGACTCGATTTTAGTGTAGAGCCAGGACTATGTATGTGACTATTGGGTGTATTTATTATTATTATGTATTTATTATTATTGTGTATTTATGTTTTGTGAAAGATATGTAAGTAACTTCATCATCATCATCATCATATCAGCCACAGGAAGTCCACTGCTGAACATAGGCCTCCCCCAAGGATCTCCACAATGACCTGTTGGAAGCGGCCTGCATCCAGCGATTTCCTGCGACCTTAGTCAGATCGTCCGTCCACCTTGTAGGCGGGCGTCTGACATTTCGCTTGCCTGTACGTGGCCTCCACTCGAGAACCTTTCGGCCCCAACGGCCATCGGTTCTACGAGCTATGTGCCCGGCCCATTGCCACTTCAACTTGCCAATCCTATGGGCTATGTCGGTAACCTTGGTTCTCCTACGGATCTCCTCATTTCTGATTCGATCTCGTAGGGAAACTCCGAGCATAGCCCGCTCCATGGTTCGTTGAGTGACTTTGAGCTTCCTAATAAGGCCCATAGTGAGAGGCCACGTCTCGGTGCCGTATGTCATCACTGGTAACACACAACTATCGAAGACTTTCGATTTTAGGCACTGAGGAATTTTGGACGAGAAGACGTCGCGAAGTAACTTATTAAGTAATAATCTCGATTGATCGGGTCTGGAATACGTGCTCACCTTGAGTGACGCTAACGCGCTATCAGATCTTGAGATGATTTTTTTTTCGTATCGAGGATGGAATTATGACACTTCTGCCTCCTTATAATAAGTGTTATTATGCATGTTAGGTGCAGTCGATCGCATCGGTATCACTGTACAAAAAACCTAAGCAAAAGCATTTCGGTTTTGCGTTTGCACTATCAGAGGGGCCTTTTAGCCGACATACAGCCGAATACTCAAACGCCACTCTAATATTATGTTGCACTTAACTAGGGAAGTCCCGTGTAAATGTACAGTCAGCAACATAAGTCGCTACACAGTCACGAGATTTGGAATTGTCTTATCATCCAAAATAATTATTTTCAATATCTTATGGCACTTCTCGGCATAAATGACTTTACTTGGTTATATTTTACGATAACAGAGTAGTACGTACAAATTTTAATTCATACAAAGGTTATCAAAAAAATGCGAAGTGTTCAGCGACTTATGTTGCTGACTCTACTAAGGTGCCATGTATGTTAAGATGTATCAATATGTAGTTAAGAGCAATTTAATATTAGAATGGCGTTTGAGTATTCGAGCGTTAATTTCATACACCATTCTCAGTGGACGCCAATGCACACATAATGATGTAACTCCTCGGGTTTTGTAATTGTATTCATAGACAGTTTAAAAATCTAGTTTAGCTGTTGGAATGTTTTGTCCCTTTCGAACGATTTTTGAATTCAGTTTAAGCGAAGAAGACAAAACATTCGATAGCTAATATAGGTTTTAAAAATGTCTACGAATAAGGCCGGTGTTAAGATATTCCCTTTATTATGTACATCATCACGTTATTCACGAATCAGTAAAAATAATGACTGTGAAAATAACATACGAGTGACAAATTTATGAACGCATAGCGGGTTCTTTTCTCTTATTTCGGGTTTGTTATAATATGACTTAATTTTGTTATTTTTTTTGTCATAGCTGTACAGCAAGAATAAACAGGCTTTAGGTTTAAATAATATACATATGATATACACGTTTTAGAACTTCCAGTTTGTAGCAGTAACTCCATCATTTAATACAAAGAAATATTTTATTTACATATAAGAGTTATTGCACTATTATTTATACTATTCAATAATAATAAATTAAATAAATAAAGCCTTCCTGCAAGTTGGTGCGTGGTGTGTAGGGTCCGTCCGTACAAACACTTGTGCCGCGCGCCCGATACTCGTACGATTTGTAGTGTAAAGTGTAAACACTTCTTAATTATGTTGCGTTGAAGCATGCGGTGTAGTCCGGTTGCAACTTGAAGTGGAATAAATAGTAAATTGAAGGTTATTGAACTCTACTTTTGATATATTATATATATTACGTCTTGTTTGGGCTTGGATAAATTACTAAAATATATGTCATTAACGCCCCTTATGTATCGATATTAAAACTATTGTACAATGGGCATGGTACCAAATTTTTGTCTTGAAGCTGGAATCAAATTGCAGAGCTTCTTTTTACTATCTAAATACACGTCGGAGGGCGGGAGGTGTCATAATTTTGAAATAAAGCTAGAATTGGTTTAGTATTTCTGTTTACTTAGCTAGCATAGCTATGCTTTATGGAACAGCAAAAACCAAATAAGATGAAATCAATAAATTTGTTTGTTTAATGGTTTCATTTAAATATGATTGTTTTGCAAAAAATCACTGTTAAGCAAATCCGGAACTGCCACATTCGTTTGCTCACTGAGATACGTTTTTCTTGCCTCTGCCTTTCCTCTCATGAAGTCTAATTTTATAAGGATCACACCTTCATAAAATAATTGGTTCTTATGTGTTATAGGGTATCCATAAAAATATTAAGGTGATGCGAAGTAACCTGCCATACTCGCCAATTAACTTAAAAAATGCCACGCGCGTAAAAATTAATTTCATGTTACATTACTAGCTCGTGAATTTGAATCCACCATGACTTAAACCCCACCTACAATTTACTCCAAAACATCGCCTATATCAAAAAGATTCCACGGAATTCCCAAATAATTACACGCCGACCATCCGTCCGATTCACATATTGCGAACGAGTATAATCGATTCGATTTTAATCGGGGCCGTTCGAGAAAAAACCTCTAAATGGTTGTCCATTGTGAATATAATGGGCCCGATTTAATACGTACACAATCGCGGAAATTACTTTCATTCGAAGAATTCATGGTATTGGCAAAGCATTTTAGCTTTTTGTATATTTTTTAATTTGACAACCGGTTGACGATAAGTTATATTGTAAGGGTGGGTATGTTTGATAGAAACTTGTTTAACTAAATAGGAATACATGAATGAAAGCGGGAAACGTTTTGAAAGTTTGAAAGCTTGCTCTTTTATCGACCAATTTTCTTATTTTGTTTGTCGGAGACCGCTTTGAAGATCTAAAATTATGATTTGATTGCCATTTTTCAATAAAATCATTATATTTTTTGGATTTCTTGATAAAATCCTGATACCAAATATCGTGGGAACGAGTCAAAGTTTCAGACTAATTAAAGATGTTTTTGTCGTTTATTTTTTTTTTAGGTTTTTTCGTAACGTACTATGATTTCATCGTGTTGTAAAAACAACTTGGTAATGAAGTGTGACAAATCGCGAGATGGTTAGAGCTCAGTACTCAAAGTGACGTAAGGTTGAAGAATTATGCTATCAAGAACCTTATACCCAAATGGAGATTGCATTCCGTATAAAACACTGAAGCATTAAAATTTGACCTTGAATGCAGTCGCTGTTGCCTGCTATCCTTTTCTTTAGAGTGACAATGAATAAAAATGGCATTTTTTCATTCATTGTCACTCGAAAGAAAAGGATAGCAGGCAACAGCAACTGCATTCAAGGTTAAATTTTTGTGCTTCACTTTTATATACGGAATGCAATCTCCATTTGGGTATAAGCTTCTTGGATTCTATCGATTGATTGAAGTCGAATTTGTTATACTTGCCAAGTTTTCTAGGCATTGACAAACTGATCGGATACGTTTTTTGAAGTAGTAGAAAAGGATTTTAATAAATTGGGGACATGCTGGATGTAAGCCGTTTCAAATAAGTAACCATAGAAATTTTAGGGTTAGGAGGCATAGCAGTAAACAGTCTGTTACCTACTGATAATATATAAATTAAGGATATTTAATAGATAGTAAATCATTAGTATCAAAAGTTGATAAATATAGATTAAATCTGTGTATTTTAAAAATACTTTCATATCATTATTATAACGCAGTGATTGCAGAGAAACAGCGACATTCGAATCGAAGCATTCGAATCACATAATTCAAATTTCGAATGCGGCTTTCAGACAGCGGATACTCGGATAATGGACCTACTGTCTCCTCAAAGTCGTCAGCCTCCCCCCTCTTCCCGTCTCTCTGGCGCCTTTATTTTCGTATGACTTGCACTTTACATAGAATCATTCCACCTGTGTAGACGGGTTTTTGTAACCACGCTTTTTAATTCAATGCTTAGCTTGTCTATTGGTACTATTTTGTACGTGATTTCCTCTTATGTACTTTTTTAATCTGTGATGTATTTTTTTCTATTTCTTTCAAATAAATGGAATTACATTTTGTTGGGGTCAATAACATTCGCAATTCGAACTGACATTAAAAGGAATAGTCAATACGATGATGATGAATCACATGTATTTTTGAATGTGATCTAATCTGACGACAGAGTACGTGTAAGCCTCCATTAAATGGTAAAGAAACATTTTAAAGTAGATAATCCACTATCTATTGTCCATACTTAGCATGGGACTTATTGCACTTTCCTCTTCTTTCAACAATAAATTTGGAGTTTAAAATAACTCAATAATATCCCAAGCCAGTAGCTTTGCCCTTAAGAAGAAAATAAATAAATTCACCCAACAGTCATATACATAATTTTGACCCTACATTAAGATCGAGTTTTGATCATCAACTTCATCAGCCTTTTAAAAGAAAGAAAAACTATGTATTTGTTTTTGATTTTGTTGTCGCTTGCCAAGATAGTCTTGTGTGGTGAGTATCAAAAACTTTGAGAGTCTTTTCGGTCTCACAAATACCCAGAAGAAAATGAAAAATATCATTAATAGTGGGAATACAATTTGAGGGCACTTAGCTGTAAACACGACAATTTCTCGCGGATTAACATATGGTAAATTGGATGTTATCAATCAAGCCGTTTCCTTTGGAACGCGACTCGTGTTCGGTCGGCAACACATGACTCCGTGAACCTGTATTTAAGGCGAATGTGAAAATAAATATCCAAATAAAATACACGATTAAAATAATATTAAAATGAAGGGTGTAGACAACATATACAGGGTATATCAAGAGTGCTACCGAAAACGAAGAAGGGTGGTAGTTTTAGTGACTTTAGACTCAATGCAACTAAATTTTGTGCAAAAAATTGTGACGATTTTTTTTTCTATTTTTTCAATCGCCATATTAGGTTGGTAAATACATAGTTTTTTCTTAAATAATAGTGTAAACCCTTTTATGTTTACAAACGTTATGGTACGCAAAGCTTTAAATTATTATTTTAGTAAAAACTATTGAATTACCACCCAAACACGACGATACTTAAAAAAACAATAAAAAAAACGTCGCGTTTCTTTGCGAAATTGTTAGTTACATTGTGTTTGTAGTCACTAAAACTACCACCCGGCATCGTTTTCGGTAGCAGTCTTGATATACCCGGTATGTAATGGTAAACTTTGACATCTGTAGTATGTTATATATGTATCTGTAGTTGTAGTATGTTGAGTATAAAGAAATATGTTTCGGTTTTCTATACACAAATATGTTATAATTCGTTCACTATTAAGCACGAAGTTCGTAACAGAAAGTTTGGCGGCGATTAAAAATTTTATCGACAGACGTTGTATTATGATCCACCACGTGGCATAGTGCAGATTGGTGGACCTTAAATAGGTATATCATGGAAATTCTTGTAAATCTCTATAGTGCGCAAGTTTTATCGCCATATTTTCATTTACCGTTAAAGTGCGTGTAATTGCAAAAAATCCTATATTTTGCAGTAAAATAGTACTATACTGTATCATATACGTCACACTGTAGAGCAATGGTCTCCTCTACAATCGAGAGTACGATTGAGAGTGGTTACTTATAGTCCACCACGCTGCACTGGCCTAGTGCGGGTCGGCGACTTTACATGTTATTTCAAATTTTTATATTTTCGCTATGGTATGCAGATTTCCTTAGTAAGTTTTCCTTCACAATTAATGTGCGCTAGTGTTTAAGTATAACAGAAGATAATATAATATGTGCCTTAAGCAGATTTTACTTAACGCACCATGTTTACCTTGGTTTGCTTTTAAACTTGCACTTTAGGTGTTTTCTAAAAATTCCACACATGTCGTTTATTAACCCCGTACTTTATCTGAAATTGATTGGTTTTGCTTTTCGATAAAACACCGAGCTTTGTAAGAAAGGTTTGTTACACTTTATACTGCATATTTAATATATATTTTATTTGCACTAGGAAACTAACAAAAAATCTATGCATATTTATTCTAGACTTACGAATTATAAGTTTACATATTATATGCAACTTAACTATTTAAGATTTATTTCAATAAATCCTCAGGAATATTGATTTTTTCCTTCATTCATTGTCTCTGTTTACACTTTAAGGCTCATATGCACGACACTTAGTAAAAAAAAAATTTCAACACAATTTTCTATTTAAATATTTTTACACTAAATATTTTATGAACTTAGGTATCTACACTTGACTCCAGATTCCAGTTAGTTCCATTAAATGCCAATGAGAAGTGAAATACTTAAAATAGGGTAAAATCGCAGTATTGTAGTCTTGTTTTTCGACTGACGTCAAGTGTCAAGAATAAATTTAGATATATTTAAACGAATTAAATATCATGATTAATGAATTAAGATATATTGAAATTGAAAATTGGTGCACTTTTGCGGAACCAGTTTAGGAAAGAAGAGTCTACTTGATTTCCGATATTCCAAAATGTAAAAATGCCCATTGCTATATGTAGCACTAGATTCATACATACCTTGTAATGAAACACGAAATTCACACTTTACTCAAAAATATTTTCCGATAAATGTAAACCCTAAGTTTTTACAAATAATTAATTATTATTTAATTTTAACACGACTCAGAAACGTAGCTTGTTTACCAACACGACGTGCTTAAATGCCTTTCGATAAACTGACATTTGCGACAATGCAAGAAATATGGTGTTTACGATATAATTAACTTCGGCGCAACAAAGTAATAAAGATAAACAAAATTTGCTAAAAGTTGTTTTGAAAATAAATTAAAATTGGAGTAATTGATTACTTTTTAAATTTTGGGGTCAGGTTTAGAATATTATAGCACGAAATGGGGGTTGGGGGGTAGAGGGGAGGAGGGGGAGAGGTGTACCCTGTCCCCTGGTACCACTCCCATGAAAAGATAAGGCATAATTCTGAGAACCAAATTAAAGTAACCTAACCTCAAAATGTCAAAACAAAAGTTGCTTTTGCAACGTCTCCGGCGCTGCGGGAAGTACAGCCCCTTCGCCCTTGCGTAACAAAGGATAGGCACCCAAGCTCGCCTCCGCAGCTTCGGCTTACTGGTCGCCTCCGGCGACCAGCCTCAGCCGCTACGGCTCGCACGGTTACCTATCCTTCGTTACAGCGGGCGGGGGCTGCTCTCCCTCCGCGCCTCCGGCTTTTTATATACACTCTAGGGGTGGTAGCCAAAAGTCTACGTGAAGTCGGGGTGGCCCGTGTCGGTTTTGGGGTACAGTCGACCTAACTGGCCCATAAAGTGGGTACACTAACTTCCTTCTGAACATCTAGGACGTTATAAAACAACAAAACATAAGCAAAATCAATTCAATCTTCGTAATTTATGGGTCTATCGCATGCGACAACTCCACCAAAAAACAACAAAAACATCAACAAAACATTCCTAAAATTTTTTGTTGACACTGACAACATGACTGAAACGCGTAGTTTTTACGTTCCATTTCACCGATTTCTCTCGACATTTTACACCATAGACTATTTATTTGAAATATTACTAACGATTTGTTTGTCAATCGCTCATAATAACGTTCCGTTTTGCCTAATATGTGATTTGAGGTTAGTAACTATTATAATAAATTTTTCGAAAACTATGCATTATCTTTTAATAAGAGTGATAAACATATAATCTGGGACCCAATCCCTACCACCTCTAATAATTTTTACCCCTCAAATCGTGCTATAATAAACTAGACCCCGACCTAAAGGTCTACAAATTATTGTCAGCTGTGTACAGAACAAAGCATACAATACTGCCCACTCCCCTGTCTCCGGAGCGTTATTCAAACATTTTTAAACGTCCAGTGTCAACATAATTTCAAGCCGTCAGCATCACAATGTACATTTTGACACCTTCCAGTAACATTTTTTTTCTATTGCAGGTACCGCGGCGGATGTTGGATATTCTCCAAAACTATAACGCGGCTGAATTAAATCGTAGCGAGCTAGCCATGATTGGAGATCGGGATGGTGCTATACAATTGGTCAGGGCTATCGGAGTGAGTGGTGATCAGCGCTGCTATTGTATGTGTTGAGATGCAGGTCACTCGAGGTCAGATTTGACATCACTATTGGGGATCCACGTGTGAACTTTACAAGTCAATAATTCAATATTAATTTCTATTTCAATCAAGGTTCTTTAAAGCAAATTTAAATTTAATAAACGTGTCGTAATACAATCACAACGAAGTGGTGTAGTACCTGATGGCGAATATAGTATAACAATTGGTTTTATTATGCTGGCTTTATTCTGTCTGTATCAGCCCATATACGTCCCACTGCAGGGCACGGGCCTCCTCTACAATCGACAGTACGATTGAGAGTGGTTAGGCCATATAGTCCACCACGCTGGCCTAGTGCGGGTTGATCTTTATAATTTGCTTAATTATTAAATCCATCATACAGGATTAAAATTAGAGTAGTTTATTTTTATATTGGTGGCCACTTGTTGTAGGCCAGTTTTATAATTCACGGAACCCAAGTCATTTCATTTGGTTCGCATGTTGTCCATATATTTTTTCAACATTAATCGGCGTAACGTCAATTTTGTTGGATGAGTTTCGAAATCGTCCGTACCAATCGCAGCGATCTCGACTCTAACGCTAACACATTAGGCAGCCATACAGTCATTTACGAAGCTTCTTGTGATCTACGTTAGAACCATTCAACTGAGAAGTTTTAATGAGCCAAAATTAATTGATATTTTGATGGTTGTTAAATCGTTGCGGCCGTGCGTCTTGGCTTTACAATAAAAATACAGAATAGTTTTGGAGGATGTCTAGAATAAAGTGTTCGTTTTTTGAATCGGCAAAAAACGGCTAGTGCTTGAAATAACAGCTGTCAAACTCAGTGATAAATAATACTTGCCAGTGTTAAAATTGTGAAGTGGTCAAAAGAGGTTTTGTTAAAAAAGTGCGGTTGCAAGTTGTTGGTAGTGATGTGTGAGGACAGATGATGAAACGCAGCAAGTCTTACACGTGGCTCTCCGGGCTGCTGAAGACCAAGTCGGAGGAGCAGGATGATGAGGAGTGGGGAGCCGTGCCCTGGGTCAGGGCAGAGGTTTTGCAGAATGACAGGTGAGTCTAGGATGTAGTTTTATTTTCTATAGCCAATCTTGTATTTTTATTCGGCTATGTTTGTGTAAAGATCGGATGCTGTTTTTATTTCGGGTATTGCGATGGACATTTCGTGTTTTTGTTAATAGCTGAATAGTCTCATGATGGCGGCATGGCAATCATGACTGAGTATTTGACTACAAACATTTTGAAACACCCAATTTACGCTCCATTTAACTCAATACTAAAATATAACAAAATGTCCATATAAACTTGTACATTTACTTTTACAAAACAATGCCATATAGTCACCACACCGTTACTTAATCAAATAAGGCGTTTAGACTATGGCGTGCCTATTCACATGACCCGATTTTAAAGGAGAAATGTGTTCTGCGAACATTGGAACTTGACTGTCCAGGTACGGCAAAGAGTGGCAAAAACAAGATCGGCTAGTGTGCGTAATCCGGTATTTTATACAATACTTGGACGATGATTTCCCATCCATCCGAACATGTTTCGGGGAGACGTGTTAACCGTTACATCTGAGCTGAAGTTGTCTGGAGTTTATGTCGGGAATAAAAATGTTTTGTTTTAATTATTGTAGGGAAATAGTAGGTGAGTCGTATTGATTATTGAAGTATTTATGGTAGACTGTGATATTTTTTGGTCTGGTAATAATATTGTGTCGTATATTTACAATTATTCAACACAGTATTTCGATTCAATTAAAGTCTGCATTTAAATGCAAAGTGGTGTACTATAGTGACAATGAAAAAGTTTCATGATAAGAAAAACAGCAAAATATCAAATACATAAAAATAAATTGGAAACTTGGGATTGTGAGGAATGTCTACACAATTTTATGGTAGCATTAAAATGGGAAACTTTGATTCCAAGAAAAGGTATAGTGCATTCAAAGTACATTAAAGAAAAACTGCCAACCCGCACTAGGCCAGCGTGGTGGACTATACGGCCTAACCACTCTCAATCGTGTCTTCGACTGTAAAGTAGGCCCGTGCCCTACAGTGGGACGTATATAGGCTGATACAATACAATACAGAAAAACTAATTCAGTTGTTTATTAAAATAACTCATTTCACACCTTCCCCGCAACACATGTTACTCGTACAATACATGCATCTAGACATTCGTGTATAATACATGAGGTATCACGTAGAGCGGATGACGTGGACACGCCAAACATTAGCAATATTGTACCATAGCATTGAACATGTGTCCTATGCCTTAAATGTGTGAATCATAGAGTAGGATTACAGAGCTGCTTGATTTTCAGTTCATCAAAAATAAATAAGTATAAACCACAATTTTTCGTTTCGAGTTTTCTATGTATTTTTTTTTCTGTAGTATTTAGGTGGCAAATAAATAGTTTTTCCTAAAATTATAATGTACACTGTTTTGTTTTTAAAGACGGTGTGATAATTTTTAGTTGCATTCTGTCTGTAATTACTAAATCTACAAAACAGGTTTCGTTTTCGATCACAGTATTATACATCTAGAACGCAATTATGAATTGGTTTAAAAGAAGCACCATTCAACTAATGATACTTTTTACTAATGATATAATTTTGTAACTATTTGTAGCGCCAGCCGCATTCTATATTCTGCTTTATTTTTTTGCCAAATGCCTAGGTATGGCGGCTCTACTATCTTACTCTACAAGCACCTAACGAATTAGATTAATTGACAATTTGAGCAAGACGTATTGCGAGGCGTTGACTGACGCTCTCTTTTAAGGAAACCTAAGATATGGAGTTACCAGATTATGAACATTTGAGTAATGTCAAATAACCGTGCCTTCGTTTACCATATACGACGTGGTATGATGGGTTTATAAACGGTTCTAGACTCGCTTTTCCGAGCGATTGAAATGTGTTCTTTATCTTAATCACTTTCCTAGGGATCGTAAATTCTTGTTAGTGTCTGTCGCAAAGTGGTTTGATTGATTTTAATAGAATTGATTGGTAGGCGTTTTTGTGTCTACTTTTTACCTAGTTTATAAATTTCTTGGTTTGTTAAATTTATTTTTACCTACTGTTGAAATAGTTGAATAAATTTAATTATGTAACGCGATACCAGGCACTTTCGGAGCTTTTAAAGTATGTTTCTCATTGATAACATTTGACATTGTAATTGGTGTTTTACGTCCAGTTTATATGGCACTCAAAAGTATCGTTGATTTATTTGTGTGCCATTTATTTAGGGCTATATTGAATATATTAAGTCTTTACTCTATCTCTCGGGATTGTCTACTGTGGGTAAAATCAGTAGGCAATCCCGAAACGAAAACAAACACTAATAAAATAACTAAATTATGTTTTGTACAAGTGTAGGTGTGTCACGTTGACCGCTAGAGGCGGTTGAGGTGAAAAAAACAAGAAAAACTATTGTATCATAAGCTATTTTAATATTAAAAAAAAACGAAACACATAATTTGCAACAACGGTAGGGTCGCAGGTTTAGATGGCCAAATATAGGTCAGACAGTTCACCGCACTCTCCTTCGCACTGTGCACCACCCGAAGAACCGAGAAGCGGCGCGGCGGTGGAAGCTGGGGCAGGTCTTGGCTTGTGGAGTCCAGTCGGGGCGGCAGGCACCGAAAGTAGGTCTTGTTCTCGTTCAGCGGCGAAACCCTCTTCTTGCCGTTCAGGCGTGAACGGGAACGGCAGCACAACGTCGAAACGGAGCTTCTCTCACTCCCAACTGAGTTCCTATAATTATATTCAGGGACCGCGTTATAATATGAACGGACTCAATTGAAAGGAAGTGCGAGCTGAGGAGGCGGTAATTACAAAAAAGCAAAGCAATTTCTCATCCCAGGCGGCTGTGGCGTTACAATAATGTTTTAGCTATAATTATTACTAAATATGTACAACCAAATAAATATAAGGAGCAAAGATAATTATCTAGAGGACCCGCGTAAAGCAGTATGACCGTTACACGTTGACGGTTGCAATACACAGCTGATTTAAATTTGTATCTTTGCTACAGCGCTAAATAATCAACAGAAATTGTGCACAACTTACCCAAGGTGGGAACAAAATGAATGTTTTAAAGTAACACTTTAGAAAATAGAAATAGTTGTTTGCAAAATAGTAGTTTGCACGGTTTTATCACTCCGAGACTATGAGAGTACACCCGTGCCTTCCAGTAAGTTCATCGGCTGACTGACCGCTAATACCGAACCCCCTCGGTCGCGAACCGAGTCGACCCGAAGTTTTCCGAACGATCGGGCGTAACATTTATAGTGACCGCGATTGAGTTTAATGTTTTATAATAGTTACTTACATGTAACCTACGTTACAGGTGTACAGTCCGTAGAAAATCTTGAATCATCCCTACAAGCATGTTAGTTCCTGTATCAGCCCATATACGTCCCACTGCAGGGCACGGGCCTCCTCTACAATCGACAGTACGATTGAGAGTGGTTAGGCCATATAGTCCACCACGCTGGCCTAGTGCGGGTTGGCGAACTTACATACCATAGAAATTTAGTTTTGTTAGTTCCAGTGAAGGCTAATTAACATATAAATTAATCCACGGCTATCCGGCAGGTACAAGCGAAATGACAACTACATAACTTATTTTAGGATTGAGTGTGGCGATTTCTTAACCACGGCAACGCGTTTATGGGCTTAATATTCAAGTTGTAACTTCACGTTTACTTTAATAGCTTGCAACAAAGTAGTTTATCAAACAGACTTCTTTGAATTATTGAGGTTTAGCGTTTAGGTTTTTCTGAGGTTTTGCGATAATAGATGGCGCTAAATTGATCTGACATGTCAGTAATATGATGGAATTTCGTCGATATAAACGAAATGATTTCTGGAAGATTTGAAAGCAGAATCTTCCAGAAATAATTCTGCTTTCACTTTTATTGTTGATCGATCGTCAAATCTTGTCAATACTATTATTTAGATTCCTAGCAATGCGACAAATATATGCCCCGCACCGACACAAATGTTTGTGCGGCTTACAAATATTTCTTTCAGGTCTTAGTGAGATCGAAGTCTCCCGTAGTTTCTGGTACCCACGACACAAGACTCGATCTTAGTGTTGGGTCAGGACTATATATGTGACTGTTGGGTGTTATTTATTTATATTAATCGTCTTCATCAATTAAATCATGCTTCAACCATCATTATACAGGGTATATCAAGACTGCTACCGAAAACGAAGCCGGGTGGTAGTTTAAGCGACTTCAGACACAATGCAACAAAGAATTTTGCAACAAAAAGCGTTAATTTTTTTCCTATGGCCATATTTGGGTGGTAAATACATTTTTTTCCTAAAATAATAGTGTATACCATTCTATTTATAAATATTATAAGGTATAAAAGAGTTTAAATTATCATTTTAGCAAAAACTATGGATTTACCACCCAAAAATGACGAAATTTAAAAATTCATTCAAAATAATTGTCGCGATTCCTAGCGAAATTTTTAGTTGCATTGTGTTTGTAGCCACTAAAACTACCACCCGGCTTTTTTTTCGGTAGCAGTCTTGATATATTCTGTATATATTCATCGTCTTTATCAATTGACCCGCGCTACTACCTTCATGCGTTAATAAAATCATCACCGTATCTACTTATCTATGATAATGCATGCTAACAAGAGAACAGGTATCCCAGGAATGTACGGGAAGGCGTAGCATTGTGCGTGGGTAGTAGCGATCACAACCGCACAGTGGAACGGGCACAATCAACTCATCGCTTTGTGTTGATTGATATCGCGATTGTCGGGCCTCATTCATTGTATCCTTATTTGTTAAAGGTCGTTCTGTTTTTTTTGTACTGGGTTATATTAGGGACTATTATAAAGTGTAATTTGATCCGAAATCTGTCCTAATGCGAGCCAGGGTTAACTAAACTCGCTTTGCATTACTTTTCTCTCTTTCTAAGGTTACTAGATTTTTATTACTGAATATAAGCCTATGCTAAAGTGCGTAGTGGTCTGTTAGTAAACGGACCAGACACGACTGCCAATATGCTCACGATGGTCGCGGGTATCCACACCTCTGACTTTTCGGAGTTGTGTGTGCAGTGTGAAAGAAAACATCGTGAGGAAATTTGCATACTATAGCGATTTGTAAGAGTCCGCCAACCCGTTCTAGACAAGCGTGGTGGACTACATGGCCTACCCAATCTCAATCGTACTCTCGGTTGCACAGGAGGCACGTGCACTGCAGTTGGATTTATATGGGCTGATACAGATATAGATATGGGCCTCAATGATTTCCATAGCGATGTTTTAAGCGGTCCGCATCCAGCGCCTTCCTGCAACTTTAATCAAGATGGATGTGCACCTTGCGGACGGACTTTTGACAATTGTTTTCCAGCATTTGATAGACTAATGTGTATCTATTTAAGTGCTTCTTTTCGCTCCGTATAAATGATCAAAAACGTTAAGCATTCTTATTCCCAGTATCTATAGTATAGGCCTATTTAAGTACTCGTATTCTATGTGGTATCTTATTGTGTGATTAGAATTAAATAGTAAGTGTCTACATATTTGCATGAATGAATTTGATTCCGAATCAGTAATTAAATATTCCGTACAAGGCTTGGTTTGGCGTGTAATAAAGTTACTCGTTGAGTATTACGTTGATTGCACGTAATTGTCCTACTAGTGTAGTGTTGCTCTATATTAAAATTTCTTAAAGATATAGTGATTTAATCATAACATGAACTTATTGTTTAATAGTACTTGTAATGTAGAAAACAACGCTTCCATGCCTACATCTGTCGAGTTACAGGCGTCAATATATTATGTTTATAGCTTGCACGTAATCGTAATATCTTTTTTATTTATTGGACTATATTTATATTGATGTAAAAAAAAAAACAACATACAGTCTAATTGAGAACCTCGTCCTTTTTTTGAAGTCGGTTAATAAAGAATCTTGTGTGTATTGTATTGTACCTTAGCCACCACACAACACCTTTAATAGATTAAATATACAACAAGCAATTACGAAAGACAAAAGCAGTGTCGCAGATCGCAATCTCGGCATCTAGGTGCAGTACCGTGCAGTAAATCAGCCGGGAACAATGGTGTCAGCACTGAGCGGTCGCAGTGACGCGCCGCGCCTATGTGTATCGCACTTTATTATAATGAAAACGGGAATAACGCGTGTAGTGTACAGGGACGCATGTAGGGAAAACAATTTGAGTGTTTTTTAGTTCGACAATCGCCGTGGCGCAGTTGATAGAAAGCCTTCTTGTAAATCAAAACGCCGCGGATTGGATTCTTGTGTCGAGAGAAAAATCTGTGCGGTCTTCAAATATTTTGTTTCGAATTTGCATGTTGTGGGATCGAAAAGTCTCTCGTAGCTTCCAATTCCCGCGGAAATTTATGTCTTAATAAGAGGTCAGACCTAATATTTGACTGTTGAGTTTTTATAAAGCAGCTTTAAAAAGAATATGTACTTACATAGACTTGTAATTTGCCTAAATGTACCATAGTGTTCCCATCATCATCCCCCTATCCTTGCTCCGTCCCTGTCTTCCAATAAACCACTTGCAAGGAGTCTTCGTGTAAATTGAATTTGACCACTGAGTACGGCTGCGGTAAGCATCCTTCTCAATGTTTTATGTCGAGTGGTAATGTTACACGAACTGTCTATTGCTTTGGGATTCTGAGTTCCTGGCACAGTGTAGTGCGGTTGAATGAAATAGTGTTATTGAAGTATACTAGTTTTGTATGGTAATAAATAGTTTTTAATAAACCAATAGATAATTAGTAGATAGAGAATAGATATAGATAGCTGATACTGATGTCATATAATGATTTTGATAGCCGCCTGTGTAGGTACCACCGTAATGTCTATTATTCCCGCCAAATAGCAGTGTAAATGCACTGTTGTGTATCAGATTGAAGGACATTGTAGCCAGAATAACTACTGCACAATTGCCTGCTACTGCTTTTTGCCTTTTTTGCTATTTGCATTGCTTTGTAATTCAAGGTGTTGTTTGGTTTTGCTACTGTTCATGAGCGGTCGTATCGCTTACCATCAGGCGAACGGCATGCTCGTCTCGCCATTCATGGTAAAAAAAAAATACTAGTGAGTACTAAATAGTATTGTATTGTGTATCTTGATTAATCTGCTTTATACAGGGTATATCAAGACTGCTACCGAAAACGAAGCCGGGTGGTAGTTTTAGTGATTTTAGACACAGTGCAACTAAATTTTGTGCAAATATAGTGACGATTTTTCTAAAAAAAAATCTATCGTGGTATTAGGATAGTAAATACATATTTTTTCCTTAAATAATAGTGTGCACCCTTTTATTTTTAAAGGCGCTATGGTATGCAAGGCTTTAAATTATTATTTTAGCAAAAACTATCGATTTACCACCCAAAATGGACGATATTTAAAAAATGATTTAAATAAATTAAACTGGTGGTAGGTCTCTCATATGTGAGAGGCCATCTGGGTAGGTACCACCGCAATGTCTATTTCTCCCGTCAAACAACACTGCTTAAATGCACTGTTGTGTTTCGGATTGAAGGACATTGTAGCCAGAGTAACTACTGGACATATTGAGACTTAACATCTTATGTCTCAGGATGGCGAGCGCAGTGGAATGTTGCTACTGTTTATGAGCGGTCGTATCGCTTACCATCAGGCGAACGGCTTGCTCGTCTCGCCATTCACTGCAATAAAAAAAAAAAAAAAATTGTCGCGTTTCTTTGTGAAATTTTTAGTTGCATTGTGTTTGCAATCACTAAAACTACCACCCGGTTCCATTTTCGGTAGCAGTCTTGATATACCCGGTAGATATCCCTAGATAAGTAGGATCGTTTATAATTTGGGACATTAGATGATTACAAATCATTAAAATCATTAGAAAGGTAAATTAAATTAACATTAAAATATCCCATATGGTGAATTATCCGCCATTAGAAGGTTAATATTACATTATTTAGTTAACTTGAACTGGTATTTTTATATCTATTATAGATAAAATTGACAGACAGCATTGACAGACCTAACTGAATTTTTATGATATTTTATTTTATATTTCTCTATATTAATTCTTTAATATCAACGAAGAACCTAAAAATGTATCATTTGTGACTTACTTTTAATAGTATGTACTTCTCTAACCTCAAAGAACAAAGCACAATATATAAAACAAAAAATCTAACGCTTAACATTCTAGCAAATATTCCTAAAATTTAAGAAATCCGTGCGCGTCGTCACAATGATACCCCACTTAAATCGCGTCATAAACTCTCCCCCCATATATTTGAGCGAATTGTCACATTTTATGCCCCCGCCGCCATAAAGAGGCATTTACCGTATGCTTCATGAAAACTCACTTCGAGTTAGCTACTTTGATTATTTTTGTCATTTGATTTGAAACTTTGGATCAATGTGTTAGGGTTTGGAGTCCTTTGTGGGTAGGAGGCATAAATCGTTCTACAAGACGGTGCATTATTCAAATAAATGGTCTTTGACGGTTTTATTCTTTAATATTATCTGATAGCGCCCTTCGCGCCCTACGGCTGTCTTCACACGCGACGCTGGTCTAACTTTTGTTGCTTTTTCTGCATTTTTTCCCCAAAATTCACTTATATTGCTGAATTTTACTCGATCGTTAGTATACACACAAACGTATGTTTGTTCTTCGTAGAACAGATCTATGAACCCTAAATACACACCTAATTTTTATTAATAAAATAGATAAGCTTTCATACAATATTTCATCTTGTCTTACTTCTTTATAGATTCTCATTTTTGCTTCTTACAACACTAATCATAACAATATATTTTAGGCAAAATTTAGCCCTTCTAGCTTTAGGAAAGTGGCTATACGTTTTGGACTTTGTTCGTAGGTCCAATTTATGTTTAGATTTTATTAAAATTAATTTTACTCCATTTGTAAGCATAATTGCATCTCAAAAAATAATTTTATCAATTGCAATTGTTAATTCAATCCGCATCTTCAAACCAAAATCATACATATTACAAATATACAAATACTCATTACTTATTCAAAATAAGGGTGCTTGCAGATGGCACGTGTGAGACAACGCAACATTTTACGACGGGTGTGTAACACCCTTTACAGCGCTACTGTTCGCGGGTGTCGGCAGGACGGTTACTACATAATATAAACATATTTATTGCAGTATTAGGTTTCGACCGCAGCGCTCCCAGCGTTAGCTTTTTATAGATTGGAGATTATTTTACATGTTAATAAACTTATTTAATATAGCTGTTCCCGCGACTTCGTCCGCGTGGAATTTAACAAAAATTTTATTTTTCTAAAATAAAATATTTTTTCTAAAATAAATGTACCCTAAGTTACTCCTTGTTATATCAGCTATCTGACAAAAAAAGTCCCGTCAAAATCGGTCCAGCAATTTCAGAGATTAGCCGGAACAAACAAACAGACAGACAGACAGACAGACAGACAGAAAGACAGACAGACAGACAAAAAAAAATATTTTCAGCACAGGTATCGTGTATACAACGATATGTAGTAGTACATTTTTTTTTATTTTCACTCTTAAAACAGACACTTTAATTTTATTTATATGTATAGATGATGTATAAATTTATTGAATTAACAGTGTGTGAAGCACAACACAATACTTGAGAACTTGTGTCGGGATCAGCCCGTGTAATGTCTATATTACGATCAAAGTGTCATGGTTTTGTTCAATGGCATTGACGTATTATATAGTATTCCGATGTTAAGTAAAAATTACAAACACTTAAAAACGGCAAAGCACCTACGATTTTTTTATCTATCATTGATAGCCTTTTGCTTGTACCTTTCAAGCCATAGCATAGTGTAAGTATATCCAATGATAAACCCACTCAACCCACAATAGGCCAGCGTAATAGACAACGGCCTAAGATCTTTCAATCGAGCTCTTTATTTTGGAGTAATTTAATTCCCAACAGTGGGTGATTGTGGGTTTAAAAAGTACAATAAATGAGGCTAAAGGTGGTAACCATATACTAGTTTTGTGAAACCGATACTAATGCTCGGCGCAAACAATGCGTTGGTTAACCGCATTCTATATAATTATCGCTGTGTTATTTGATTCGAATACCTTTGTGGTACAGTAAATGAATAGTTGGAATACGGAGGAAAACTTGTAGATGCATACCCTCATTATTTAATTAAAGTAATATTTATTATAAATACATAACAAAAATCTCGGTGGCGTGGTTGTACTACGGTATGCTTACAAAACTGAGGTCTTCGAATCTCGGGTCGGGCGGAGTGATTATTAAATTTATTATCAGCCCGAAGTCAGGAATTTATGCCTGATATGGTGATAGGCTCGCCACCTATCACAACGGGACGAACACATAAAGCGAAACGTGGGTTACGTGTATTGGTTACGGTGTATAGGTTGCTGCCAGCACCTGTGTCTACCCTTTCTGGGAACAAGGCGTGATTTTATGTATGTATATTCGGTATATATAAAATAATTGTCGCGTTTCTTTGCGAAATTTTTAGTTGCATTGTGTCTGAAGTCACTTAACGACCACCCGGCTTCGTTTTCGGTAGCAGTCTTGATATACCCAGTATAAGTAACAAAGGACAATGGCAGATTTCCATACATGATTTTAGTTGTTGTAAATTTAGAGCGTTTATTGGTGAAAAAAATATAAGTGAATTCCGCTGCCGTTCCTAAACAATAATGTGTTGAGAAATACTGATGAAAAAGTCTACATTACTTACTAAACATTTTTAATTTATAGATATTGAGGTTATGTTCTATTTGTCATTTTCAATTGAAATATTATTATTTTCTTAAAAATGTTATTTGATGAACTAGGGCTATGATATTAATCTTTACCGCACTTGTTTTACCAAATAAAGCTATTTTTTATAACAGATTTTGCGAGACTCAATGAAAAATATTTTTTGTCGGCTTAAAAGACCTTACGCCATTGCTGAAAAAAAACTCACTCCCATACAAAATAGTCAATAAAGCTTTTTATTTTATTGTGAAACTTAAACATCGTTACACAACTATAATTAGTATGCTGAAAAGTCACGAAAAATAATAATATGATTATTAGCAAGTATGACATTTCTAAACACGTTGTTCATGGAAATACGATTTCGCCATTTTCCTTTAATGTTTAAAGTAGAGTAATAGTTTAGTCAATTTGACCATTGTATTAGACTACAATATCGCTTTTGACTTTATCACTGTCAGGCTGTACCACAAATGCCTATTTAGTGAGAGTGAGTGATTGTGTGAGTGTGAGATTCCGCCTGGGTAGGTTTGTTTCTCCCGCCAAACAGTAGTGTAAATGCACTGTTGTTTTCCGGAAGGATATTGTAGCCAGAGGAACTACTGGACATATTGATACTTAACATCTTATGTCATAGGATGGCGAGCGCAGTAGAATGCCAAGCATTGTTTTGTAATTCATGGTGTTCTTTGTTTTGCTACTGTCCATGAGCGGTCGTATCGCTCACCATCAGACGAATAGTATGGTTGTCTCGCCATTAATCACAATAAAATAAAAATATCGAACAGAAAATAGCCTATACAAGTAAGTATGTGAGGTAGCCCATTCGCAGTTCTAACTGTCTAAATGCCTGTAAGATTATCAGCGACGCGTATAAGCAGTAGAAATTGTCGCAAGATACCGTCAGATTTCGGGACACCCTTAACTTTCCCGAAAGTTTTAAGTGGAGCCGTAGAAATTGCGTTTTGAGTATATTTATTTATTTATAAACTTTATTGTACACCAGAAAAAAATAAAATAACAGAAATTAAAAGAATATTAAAAATAAGTACAACCGGCGGCCTTATTGCACTTATATAGGCAATCTCTTCCAGGCAACCCAGGCAGTCTAGGGTGTATAATAAATTGAAAACACAAAATAAAAGTAAAACATACATATAAATACATACAGCATACATACATATATACATATACTAAATAGACATAAAAAATAATAAATATATCTATACATATAAATAAAATTGAAGTGTCTGTTTTAAAAGTGAAAATAAAAAAAAATGTCCAACTACATATCGTTATATACACGATACCTGTGCCGAAAATGATATTTTATTTTTTTTTGTCTGTTTGTCTGTCTGTTTGTTCTGGCTAATCTCTGAAATAGCAGGACCGATTTTGACGAGACTTTTTTTGTCAGGTAGCTGATATAATAAGGAGTAACTTAGGCTACATTTATTTTAGAAAAGTTCTTTTCGTATTTTAGAAAAAAAATTTTTTTATTAAATTCCACGCAGACGAAGTCGCCGGCACAGCTAGTACATAATAAATGCCAATAGAAATAATAAAAGCACATCAATGCATAAATTTAGTGAGAGAGAGAATATGTTATGTGAGTAAATAAATGTCTATTATACTGCCTCGGTAGTGCAGTTGTACTACGGTATGATTACAAAGAAGAGGTCTCGGGTTTGAGTCCCGGGTCGGCAAAGCAATAAAAAATTATTTATGAAAGAAAGAAAAACCATTTATTGGCACATGCACAGCAAGTACAATGAAAAAATGTCACAAAACATAGATATTTACTTGTAAATATAGATTAAGTTCTATGTATCGACTTATGATACTGAGTATGTACTGACTGATACCGAGTAGTTATTTAATTGGTTCCATAAACAATCAACCAAATTGTATTTAATTTTATTTGTCAATGTCAATTCGCTGTTCGTATGGCCCCATCTTCCCTATCCCCGGTTCCAACTTGCGGGAACATATCAGGCGGTACATTACTTGTTTCATACGTATCCTGCGGCACTGGTTTCCCGAGCACTCTGCTACAACGTGGGCTCCAATTTAACTTCACCTTTATAAGGCTGTACAATTAGCTGGGCGGAGTTATGGATAAAGAAGTATTTTTATATGTTTTAACTAAACTGCGGATTTAACTGATGTTTTAACAAGTATTTTACCCCCTTATTCATTAAAAAGAGCTAATCAATCACAAAAACTAAATTTAGTTAAATCGTGGTAAGAGGAGATTAACAAATGGATGATGAACGTCCACGTACGAGATAAACGTTTTTCCACTACTAAAAATCAATACAAGAATATTATTGATTATGAAACTTATCGTTCACTCCCAACTTAGTCTAAGGTTACGACGTATGATATAGGATTCGAAGATTTTGTAAAGTATTTAGGCATGTTCGGACAGTTGTACGTACGACACGACGTTCGAACATTTGTAGTCCTGTCTCAGTGAAGTAGCCCCCCACTTCACATTAATTTTCTGTTGTAATTGCCATAATGGTGCCATCTTTATTTTATACGATTATTTTAAGTATGTACCTAAGTAAAAATCTTCTGATCCTTAGTAAATGTAGAATTATGGTAGAAGACAAATACCATGTCTAGTTAGCAGCATCGCTGGAATATTCACAGCAAGTAAACCAATTTCCATCACTCCCAGAAAACACCTTGTTAAGTATTAAACATTTCCCAAAACGTTTACCCACTTATAATTCTCTCCGCCCCTGCCTTATCGACATGGATAACGCAGTTTGAAAATAAATGAGATTTCTTTTAAACAGGGATTGCCGTCATTCAGCCGGGTCCCCGGGCGAAGGGACGCCTCAAGAGTTACTGCGGTGAAAATATTATTAAGCTTCCAAAGTTTTTCGTTTAAAAAATCGTATATAGGCTTTTAGACGTTCTGGATTTCGAATTCTAGTTTTGCCAAAAAATATAGGAATAGGATGGTGTCATACAAAATCCTGATTTTCATTGGGAATGTCTAGATATACAATCTCAAAAGTTTTTTAGTTCTGTATCGGTTACTGTATACGTATCATGTACGTCCTACTAAAAGTACGATTTGGAGTAGTTAGGCCATATAGTCCACTTTGCTGACCTAGTGCGGGGTGATCTTAAGTTCTAGTTCTTGTAAAAAAAATATTCTACTCAGATGGCTTAATATTAATTTCAAAAATTTACTAGTGTCATAAGGCTCATTTTAAGATAAACCAACTGATACCAACTATTTCAGGAAAATATTTGTTACTCCACTAAGCAGGCTAATCACTTTTTTTATTGAAATGAATGGTGAGACGTGATGCCGTTTGCCTGATGGTAAGCGATACGACCGCTCATGGACAGTAGCAAAACCAAACAACATCTTGAATTACAAAGCAATACTTGCCGTTTGCCATCCTGAGACATAAGATGTTAAGTCTCAGTTTGTCCAGTAGTCACTCTGGCTACAATGTTCTTCAATCCGAAACACAACAGTACATTCAAAGGACTTTTGATTTTTTTCTTCTGGAGTCTTAAGTATGCACGTTTCCTCACGAAAATTCCCTTTGCCGATCTGATGATTGATAAATATCTATTAATTTCGAAGAACTACGGTTTTACATATTCATATTTGGTTTTAATTCATTACCATTGATGTTCGTAAAGCTGTAATCATCAAATTAAGATAATTCGTATACTAATTGGGTATCGTAAAACGAAATCTCGGAATATAAAATAGATAAATGTATCTCAGCTTTATAATTATATGTAGTTATTGAAAAGATTTAAATTACCAACAAATTTATTGAATAGCTGTTGATAAAATGCAGATGTTACATACATTAGTTTTATTACCTACCTTTGAGTGATTCACCTCTATGTGGCTTTGATAGAAACTGTACTAAAATATACATAAAACTATATATTAACTTACAATTTTAATATGTAATCAATTCAATAGTTACATTGTAATGTGGCAATGATAGTTTGTTTTACTTAAAATAAATATTTGCAACCACTGTTTTTTAAAAGCTTGGTTTTTAAATATTGTGATTGTTGTACCTCTTGCTATAAAACTTGTTAAACCATTTCCTACACCAGTAGGTATATATTATATTTCGTGGAAGTTATTTGCAAATTGTGCTTGGACAAATCTAGTTGCTATTCAAAACTTAATCCATTTGGAGATTGAACCGGCAACCAACACGAAAGCTTACATTTAATGTTAATCGATCGTAAAGTTAAAAAACATTGTTAAAATAACCTTACTAAGTAATAAACAAGATGTATTCAATATAATGTGTTTTAGTGTACCATGTATGGGAAAGTGCCGTAGAACAGGGAAGGCAGTAACCATAAAATAATAATATAGGCGATAAAAAACCCATTTTGAGAGAGATTCTCACTTTATTATATAAATGGTTTTATCAAGGCTCAGTATTGGTTATTTTAATGCGGAAAGTGGCCAGTACGGTAATAGAATGACCCAGAACATATTCTTCGTAGTTATCTGAAAGTACAGTGAATAGGGAATATGCACCAGACTTCAAAATAAAATATACCGTAAAGATATTTTTTAAATTTATCAACTCTAAATCGGTAAATAAATACTTAAAAAATGACATTTCAAATTTGCCGCGCATTTTTTCCGATACGCGATCTATTGCTTGAAAAGGAAAGTGACGACAATGGGCACGTTCTTATGAAGTTTTAGCTTGTTGTGTGTATTGTTTTACGTTTGTTTATGAGTTATTTTGTACTTTCTTTATACTATTAAATAAAATGGATTATTTTGTCACAAAATACAGTTCTGTAGCAATTCATGAAAGAATCTTAATCCAAATACTACGTTGTTCATATCGTGCCCTCTGACGTCACAACGAGTTCGCGCCAACATGGCGTTTAAATGCTTCGAAACTGATAGCAGTTTTGATTATTTTTTTGTACTTTTTTGATTTATATTTTCAGACATATATTTTTTTTCGATAAAGTAATAACATACAGAATTGATTAAAAATATAAAAAATGGCATGCATATTCCCTATTGACAGCCTCCGTGGCGCAGTTGGTTAGACGTCGGTTGTGTAACGCCAGCGATTCGATCCTCGCTCCGAGAATAATATTAATGTGATTCACAGGTAATTCGTTTCGGGAATGGCTGTTAGTGAGACGGAAAAGTCTCATAATTTTGGATATGCACGACACAAGATTCGATCTTATTATAGAGTTAGGTCTTAGGATTATGTATGTGACTATTGGGCGTATTTATACTATTAATCTTCTCACCATAGATAGACGAGCCTCAAGCTGTATAAGCTACATGTGGATTGCAGACTGTAAAAATCCATGAATATTGTGCTGATTTATTTTCCAAAAATATTTTCCAAAATTGGTTTTATATAAGATTCGTGTAGGATCCAACACTTCCGCGACAGTCTTGGTGTCAGCGATTAGGCAGATAAATTCCAAGAGTGGTGATGGAAGGCAGACCAGGACACCGGCCGGTTTAAAGCCAAGTAGTATATAGTAGGAGTAGTAGTATGTACTAGAAAACGTTAGTTAATTTCATGATTAGCTTGCATGGCTCCGTGGCGCAACGGTAGCGCGTCCGACTCCAGATCAGAAGGTTGCGTGTTCAAATCACGTCGGGGTCACTCGCTTGGGCGTATTTTTTTGCTTTTGGAAAGACAATAGTTTGAAGAAAATAACTATCAACTTGTTAACCATAAAATGCAATATTACGATAAGTGGATTCTTTGGCCCTCTTTTGAATTATGTCTAGGTTAAGGTATCAGGAACTTTGATAGTTTTTTCGGTTTCGCAAACATCCGGACCAGAAACATTTACCTGTGGATCACACAAATATTTCTCTAGGTGCGGGAATCGAACCCGCGGCCTCTCGTTTCACAGCCCAAGTGCGCCACGGAGGTGGTCACAAAAAGCAATTGAGTATGATTTTTCATCATAATTCACAAACCGCAATGGTTTGCGGTGTACAATTCAATTTCTCAATACCTCAATTATTTTTGACAATAATTGGATGTGATTCATCGGTGGTCGCAGTTATAAAAAGCAACCTCAATATTTCAGATGGAATTAACTGTAAATATATTGTTTTACACTTTACTCTTTATTTTTAAATATGTATTTAATGAATTACGGCCTCTAATGGCTTGTACAATGTCGTCAAGATAAAGGTAAAAGGTAAGGTAAGATAAAGATAAGATAAGGTCTAAATTGTAGTAAGAGGATCTATTGGCAGCTAAGTCTCATACATACGGTCCACCTTATTATGACTACAATTTTAATTTGTCGTTTTATCTATGTTATCTTAAGTCTCTGTACTGTATCAGCCCATATACTTCCCACTGTAGGGCACAGGCCTCCTCCAAGACCGGGAGTAGGATTAAGAGTGGTAAGGCCATATAGTCCACCACGATGGCCTAATGCGTCTTGGCGGATTTTACATACTATAGAAATTCTTGCAAATGCTATGGTATGCAGGTTTCTTCATGATGTTTTCCTTCACTGTTTAATTGCATAGTGATTTATTGTATATACACACATGACTCAAAAGTCGGAGGTGTCGAAAAGTCAGAGGTGTGCCCTGGGATTCGGACCTGCGACCACCGCGACCGTATTGGCAGCCGCGTCTGCTCCGCTTACCAATAGGCCACCTCATATTCGTTCGCTCATCGTTCGTCATCTTCAATACGCTCCACTAAAAAAATGCATCTGTGATATTCCTTCAAGTACATATCATAAGTTTTCCAACTGCCATAACCAATATTTATGATATCAAAGAGACAATTGTACAATCCGAGCCTCGTCTCGACGCAGGTGCACCGCGTTGTTTCCCACACTCGATTTCAATTTTGTTATTTCACGCTGGTCGCTCTCTCACTTAAAGATTAACCACGTTTAGTTGTGTCCACAGGCTGGTGTGACGTAGTCAGTAACACGTATATTGTCTGCTTTTTGATTTCAGATACTGAATTCTCCAGGGGGTTACTCTTTATTGCGATACAATGACAAATGTTCAAACATCGCGCGTAAAACTGTACGAATATGGCTAAATACTTTACAAGTTGGAATCCTTTATCGTTTGCAATCTTAGACTAATTCGAATTTTATGATAAGTTTCATAGAAAATAGTAATTATTTTTAGTAGTAAAAATCTTCTTATGCGTGGAAGTTGATCGTCCAAACATTTAAAGTTCGTGTCGGACTATAGAGAAACCCATGGATTGGAAATTGTGTTTGGAATGCCAATAGACTCGTTCTTATCGAGTTATCGCAACTTGGGACTAAAATTAGATCGAAGAAATATAGGTATTAGTAGCTCTGCTTGTGGTTAGAAAAAAGCTAAACTTAGATCAGACGAACGGCAAGATGGAATTTCTCAGGAAATTGTAGTTAGCCCAAAATATTAGTGACCCCGACGTGATTTGAACACGCAACCTTCTGATCTGGAGTCAGACGCGCTACCGTTGCGCCACGGAGCCTTTGACGTGTTGCCATAGAATTAACTATAGGATAGTCTGCATACGAGTTCTGTAAAGCACAATGAACACACTCATTTAAGAATCGATATATACTCTTTATTTCCCATCGGAGTTATATTGGGTACTTTAATCTTGGACCTTGATTTCATTTGCAAGTTAGTGATAGGATCATAGAAAGAAGCAAACGGCTCACTTGTCGGTGTGTTAACCATTGGCCACGATAGTCTATGACGCTTGAATATTAAACATGTAGCTGTTCTTTCTTGTTCTTACAATTGGAGGAAAGAGGGGAAGAGGAAAGCGATGTGGGGTCTATTTATTTCCTTAATTCTTTATTGAGCACCATAACTATCTATAGACATTTTAAAGCGCATTACACATCAGCACCGGCCCGGAGACACAGCTAGTACAACCCAGCGGCCTATAAGAAAATAATCATGTCGCTGACAAGCACCCGCATAATATGTTGCCTGCCGACATGACATTTGAACAACGCAACCGCTATGCTCATCATAACTTCATTAAATATTTTCATTATATCGAGCCGGTGCCATGTCGCCGACAATGTTTTCCGACTTGCAGTGAGTGAAGCCGCTGGCATATGTCGCCTACAAAAGTTGCCGACATTAGTGTATATTGCGCTTAATGACTGAACGAAATACGACCGTTTTGTATGAGAATGGTACCCGATCGAGACGGCATCTATCCATCCATCCATCAGCCTAAGGAAGTCCACTGCTGAACATAGGCCGCCCTCAATGCTCGAGGCGGCAAGTCTACTCTAAATGTAATGAAATCGAGTGTCAAGCGTATAACTGATCAAAATAATTCTGTTTTGGAAGGAGAACGAAGGATTTATTACAAGTTTGTTTATTTTGTGTATACTATAGGCAATTCTTTCGTAAAACGTCATTGGCTCCGTGGCGCAACGGTAGCGCGTCTGACTCCAGATCAGAAGGTTGCGTGTTCAAATCACGTCGGGGTCACAAATATTTTGAATTGTTTCCAAAGTATTTCAATTTTTTCAATATTCTTGTTTAGTCATGTATGGTAATTTTAATTTACAGTAATTCTGTGTAGATAGATGGTAGATTATTACAGCTAAGTAGAATGATTTGTGAATAGTTCCTGTAAGAAGATAGAGGCAACAATCTGAGACAAGTCGTGGTGGTACAATATATTGAAGGACGTTTCTCTCCAGCAGTAGATTGCTATTGGCTGAAAATAATTTAATCACTGCTGCTTTAACTTGCTAATCCGTTGACCTCTTTGGATACGTTATATCTGTGTCAGTCCATATACGTCCCACTGCAGGACATGGGCCTCCTCTAAAATCGAGAGTACGATTGAGAGTGGTTAGGCCATATAGTCCTCCGCGCTGGCCTAGTGCGAGTTGGCTGATTTTACATGCCTCAGAAATAAAACACTATGTTATGAAGGTTTCTTTCAATATTTTCCTACACTACTACAATACCCGTATTTGGATCTCCTCATTAATATTATATCTCTTTTGGAATATATTCGTAATTTGTTCTGTATGAATATACATTTTTAAACATTTCTAAACCCCTTTCACACCTTTAAAAAATTTAAATCCTTACTCAATTTACCAGCGTCAAATAATTGTCGCCTTAGATTAGACCGTTTCGAACAATTAAAATATCACGGTTCTGGCGCTAGATCAATTACGTCGGTGTTATTTTTGGCCACAATCTTCTTATATGGACATAACTAATGTAAAAGCGTTGTCATAATTCTCTATCTATGGTATAGTTAGTTTTAATTGTCGCTGTATAAGGGGAGACATGGGTTGCAGGAATTTTAATTGGTGAATAGTAACACATTGGCTTTTTTTGCTGTTACAGTCATTACTGAGGTATATTATGTGATATAATTAGTACTATAAATATTGAGGACTTTGGAGACTTAGACAAAAAGCTAGAAATGTGTACGGATGACAAAGAGTTTATATTCCGAATGATAAATTATAGTAATGTCTGTCGTAATACTATTAGTGTGTGGCGTTATTTGGAACTACAAATAAAAAATATCTAATTAACGCATTGATATTATATTTTCTTCATATTAAGACACAAGTATTTATACTCGTGCTCAATTCGTACATTTGTATTAAGCTGTGCAATAAAATAAAATTTGAAGGAAGAAAAACTGTAACTAATAATTGATAACAGTATGACAACAAAAATTGGAGACGATCTTTAGTACCTAATACATTTCGAGGAGAACATAACATGATTGGAGGAGAAGATGGTAAATATTATTTGGCATATCCATATATTGTAATTTTACTAAACTTGGATATAATATTGTGCATGATTATATCCTTTATAGTCATCAATTAGTTTCCTTAAATCACACGTATCTATACGGTCTCAATAATTAATTTCGTTTTAACTTTCTTAGAAAACCAAACTAATCTTCAATAGCTTCATCAGCTGTGTATACATTTATTTCACTAGAAACCATAGCTACAAGTAAAAAGACGTACTATTATTAACTATACCGATGAGCTTTTTTGTGAGTAATATTAGTTCTCGGCTTGTTCTTGACTCTGTGGGAACAATTACATCAGTAATGACGAAATACTCGCGCCGTTCTCTGTGCGTGAAGAATCGTCATTATTCACACCGCGAACTAGTTGGTATAATTGAGAATCTGTAACATTTGCGTCATATTGATGAATATTTCATGGATTTTGTAGTGTGAATAATTAAGAGGCGAGCTGATGAAGTTTTCTAGTAGTCAGTCATTGACTTATATATCGAGTAAATTTGATATCGATAAAGTCAGTTTTGATACTTAAGACAGATTTCGCATAGGCAATTATAAATACTTCCAGTTTTAAAAGAAAAAGGATATTAAATACTGTGAATGAAATTTATTTTAGAGAGAAGAAAGTATGAAAATACTTTGATTTGCATATGAAATAAATAAGTAATATTAAAAAGAAAGAATAAAAACTATTTGCAAATCAAAAGGACACAAAACTAATCTTGATATCATTTTACAAAGATTGTTCCACCATTATTATTAAATTCTTTGAGGAGTTTTTTAAAGAAACAAAAAGCCACGCGCTACAAAAGATATCCTACGTTGAATACCAAAGCCTAGAAGCGGCTTCTAAGACAGCTGTCACGTAGATCGGCAATATCTTGAGTGGCTGAGGTGCAAATATTCTAATGTACAGTCTTCTTTGGAAACACAAATATGCCTCTTGGCTTTTACAACAGCTCGTTACTTAGTGGTCTGTCTTTCTTCTAAGATTTTTTTTCTTTTGAAGTTATTTCCAGTCATATTTTTGTTTATGGTTGTAAAAAAATGTGTTTTGTAAATTTTGCGTTTTTTAATGGATTGGACAGTTTTATAATTTTCCCGTATGAAGTATATTATATTTTTTTGTGCGCCCTACAAATAATTCTTTCAGGTCTGGGTATTTTTGAGACCGAAAAATTTCCCATAGTTCCTGATTCCCACGACACAAGACTCGATTTTAGTGTGGGGTGAGGACTATGTATGTGACTGTTGGGTGTTATTTATTTATTATAATTTTTATAGTTACTTTCTAGTATCTAAATATTTGTTTTAAATCTATCGAATACCTGAATGAAGTTCAACACGTCCCGTTAGTTCCCAAAGCCATGTTGAAAAGACGCATGTTGTGAGTCGAAAGCATGTCACTGGAAACTCGCACCGGCATGTTACAAGTGATATTGTAATGAGTTTCTTCGTGTTCGATAGCTTTGTAGGCTTTATTTGGACAGAGCTACTCGACGTACCGTTACACGATAGGAAACTACTTGGTTGAACGTTGTAGGGATTGGATTTAACAGGTAAATCACGGGACTACTAAGATAAATGTACGTTGTAACTTAGTAAGAAGTATTACGTGGTGGCTCTTCAATGTTATTTTGTTTTTATGGTATTTTTTATTTTTGTATTAAATACCTAAAGCCTCATAGGTTTCAGAGTAACGCGTTCAATTTCAATGAGTTTGGTTCAGTTTGATAAAATCTGCAATTGAATTTAATATTCTTATTGTATCCTACTGTTCTTTTTAACCATTGGCGTCCGTTAAATGAAACGAAATGAAATAAGTTTATTGATCATGTAGGTAATTAAAGATTTCTTATGAAATGTAATACATAGCAGGTACTTAATCTGTATTTACAGTATAATTGATTATATTATCACTTATAATACCACAAGAGCTTCAAAATTATCGGGTATTTCCCGATAGGTTCGTTGCAAACAAATGAAGGAGTCAAAACTTGACGACTTTATTTGTTTGCAGGGAACCTTGAGGGAAATGCCAGATAATTTTGAAGCTCGTGTGGTATTCGGGGGATTATTTTTCCGACCCAAATATCGACCAATAGAATTGCACCATTCGACGTCACGTGGTACAACCTACATGGTATTATACTGATATTTTTTTGAAAATTTTCTCTGGTAGTTGCTATATATAAAAAACAAAACATGATCCAGTCAAATTAACCACACGTCAAACTGACAGGTTGAATTCAATTGTGAAAATTGGAGATTTTGCATGAAAATGAGTTTGAAATTAAAATTTGGGACGGAAAAATAATCACTTATAATACCACAAGAGCTTCAAAATTATCGGGTATTTCCCGATAGGTTCGTTGCAAACAAATGAAGGAGTCAAAACTTGACGACTTTATTTGTTTGCAGGGAACCTTGAGGGAAATGCCAGATAATTTTGAAGCTCGTGTGGTATTCGGGGGATTATTTTTCCGTCCCAAATTTTAATTTCAAACTCATTTTCATTCTAATGGTCGATATTTGGGTCGGAAAAATAATCCCCCGAATACCACACGAGCTTCAAAATTATCTGGCATTTCCCTCAAGATTCCCTGCAAACAAATAAAGTCGTCAAGTTTTGACTCCTTCATTTGTTTGCAACGAACCTATCGGGAAATACCCGATAATTTTGAAGCTCTTGTGGTATTATAAGTAATTATTTTTCCGTCCCAAATTTTAATTTCAAACTCATTTTCATGCAAAATCTCCAATTTTCACAATTGAATTCAACCTGTCAGTTTGACGTGTGGTTAATTTGACTGGATCATGTTTTGTTTTTTATATATAGCAACTACCAGAGAAAATTTTCAAAAAATTATCAGTATAATACCATGTAGGTTGTACCACGTGACGTCGAATGGTGCAATTCTATTGGTCGATATTTGGGTCGGAAAAATAATCATGTAAATTACATTCATTTAGATTTTGATACAAATTGAAATAACAAAGTCTGTATTGGCCCGAGCTAAAGTTCGGGTCAATATTTGAAATATTTGAATAGTGGATTTGTAATTGGAGAAGTATATGAGTGTATTCGGCGGTGAGTGGTGACCGCATACCATCGCGCTGGTAGCTCGTCTGCCCACGTATACTAATAAAAAACGTAATAATTTGTCTCGTATCGCAATGCTATAAGAGTTGACAGGAGCCGAACTGCCGTAAAATCTTAAGACGACTCATTCAGAATTTATATTCTATAGAAATTTATTCTGAATCTCTTTTTTAGTAAAATAGTATTTGCAAACGATACAGTGAAATATTTTTGATTTATAACTAAACATTCAAACTAAGCAACGCCTGGAATTACAAAGTAATTGCTTTCCACTGCGCTCGTCATACTAAGATATAAGATGTTAAGTCTCATTACGCCAGTAGTTGCTTTGGCTACAATTTCCTTCAAACTGAAACACAACAGTGCATTTACACTGCTGAAACTCGTCCTAGAGCAAATGTGCCGTATTTCGGGTTCTGTCTGGCTTTTGATCTTATAAAACTATGTCGAAAGGCGACAGCTTACCATGTCGTGCCTTATAGACTTAATCTGCCAATATAAATTTCACATGACTCAGTACAGATCAAGAATATTCTCTAATGACCTGTTGCATTCGATAGGAGGTGACAACAAACCACTGACGTCACTGACCATAATTATATTTGTTACTGAAAGAACTGAGGACAGATCAAGTATGGTCTAAGTTAATGACCTGGTGCACTTTCCCACTCGACATGAGGTGACCACAGACCACTGACGTCACTAACCACAATTATATTTATTACCGATAGAGCTCCCAGCCGCATAGTACGTGCTTTATTAAAATGTAGTTTAACAGGATTTTTTTGTTGAACATTGTTGGAGCGTAGAGTTGAGGACGGAGAAATGAAACAGGGTATTCGGTTTCGTTTAAGGAATTTGAATTAAGGACACGCTGTATAGTTATGGAAATGTGTATCGGTCTATGCAGTAATATAAATCATCTTGTCAAATGATTTAAAAAATATACTTATCTGAACGGAATGTATGGATAAGCAATTTATGCTTATAATCATGTTTTACTTCTTTTCTATCTTCTTATTTTAGTAAATCCTTCATCATTTTAATAACAATTGGCTTATGACCTATCGGAATCTTACTGTTTTTATTATAAACTTAACGCCAAGCAGTTTCTATTGAAATAAAACTATTATTTACTTTTTTGGAACGAAGTTCCTTATCGCGCGGTGTGAAAGGGGGCTAGACGGAAAAAATTCTCACGAAAAATAGGCACGATACTTTAAAACATTTGACAATCGTTTTTTATTTCTTTATTTGAAAATGATGTCATACGTTTTATTTAACTCTAATAGAGGCAATAAAATATCCAAATAGATATTAATATGTTAAAGGCTATAGTAAAAACTAAGAATACGCTGAAGCCCAAAATTAAGTGGGAAACGTTGCGACAATTTCTAATTTTCATCAAATGTCATAAATCAAATTGGTAAAAAAGAAACATAAATTGCATAAATATGTGAAAAAAAACCATAATGATGGTGATACCCAAATGATTCTTTTGATGGTGACATATAATTAAAATTACATAATAAAACCGTAATACATTGATTTTCGATCTTCCTTAATAAATTTATTATTATTTACAATTTTAGTTTGTTATCCTGCTGTCAATCATCAACCCTTCATTTGACTATGTATCTTTGCCAATTATTACCAAAATTTAGCTTACTGATTAAGTTTATATAACATTATATTTGCTATTAATGAAATATATTATTTTTGTAACTTTTATTATTTACAATTTTAGTTTGTTATCCTGCTGTCAATCATCAACCCTAGATTTGACTATGTATATTTACCAATTACTACTAAAATTGACCCTACTGATTAAGTTTATATTACATTACATTTGTTGATAATAAAAAAAAAATACCACCTCTCAAGTTTTTTTATAAGATTTTATCGCGGATATGGGTAATTTTTTTAATGTTTTAACTTCCCGACTTTTTGGATACTTTTCCTACAGTTTTTGTGGTCATGCCCTGTGACCACGAAAACTTTAGTTTTATTTCAATGCGTAACATTCGCGTAAATCTAAGAAATCATTATGCAGTCTCTATATCACTACATAGTATAAAACAAAGTCGCTTTCTCTTTCCCTATGTCCCTTTGTATGCTTAAATCTTTAAAACTACGCAACGGATTTTTATGCGGTATTTTTATAGATAGAGTGATTCAAGAGGAAGGTTTTTGTGTATAATACGTGCATATTATTGTAGAGAAATCTATTTGCACCCGCGCGAAGCTGGGCCGGGCCGCTAGTTAAGACATAAAATCCTTAGCTCCAATTAGAAATCGATACAAAGAACTATATATCACGTATGTTCGTAGACAATGTCAGAGATAACGCATTTCCCTTTTGCTCTATCCTGACATAGCGCTTTCGCTTCATCCACTTTCACCAACCTTTACAATACATTTTGTTTCAGTACTTCTTACAATAATATTATTTTCTCAAAAGGGTTCTGTTACTATAGCTACCGACGCGTATTTTGTGAAAAGACGGCTTTGATAGACAACTTGCCCTATCACAGCACTGATAAGTACTTATGGTTTTTCTGTGGTTCTCGGTATTTAAATCCAATATTTTATTTGAATTCCTTACTGAAGAAACCATGGTGCAAATCCGTCAAGGAAAAGGGTTGAGACTTTAATAATTGATGCGTTAATTCGCTCCTTGCTGGGTTTTTAATATTTGTTCAATCCACGTACATATATTATTTTGGGGTCTGATCCGCGTATATTATTTTCGGTTGTGAGACCAAAATTGTCCTCTATTGTCTGATACCTGCGACACGAGGCTTGTCTCTTATTGTGTGGTCAAGACTATGTGTGACGATGGCATGTATTTATTTAAACAAGAATCAGTAGATGCGTTCCTACGTCTATATTTGTGCACTGGACTCTGCAGTTATTTGCCATCAGAGGAGTCGAGCAGTTTTTATCTAAATAAATATGTCGGAACATAACTTACACAGCCATAAAGGACGGTGATACATTACCATAAAACTCTTTTTGTACGTTTGCTATCTGATTACAATCTACATCTTTTAATTCTGATGCTTTTTTTCCGATTAGTATTTCTGTCAGGTTTGTATAAACTGTTACTTGTACTTGTTTATGCAATTTCATAATCACAATTATTAGGTTTAGGCATAGTGATATTTTCATATGGTACAGTCGACTCTCGTTAATTAGAGACTCGAGGGACTTTTAAAATATCACAAATTATCGAGTGTTTGAAATATCAAATGACAAATAACAAATAAAAAAGAAGAAACAGGGGGAAAATAAGGTTTAGGGTAGTAAAATATCGACTTGTAATATAAAACATACTGTAAACTACAGTTAATCACGCAGTCGAAGTTGCGGGCAAAATTGAGTCCTTTATATCACTTTAATAGAAAATGAATGTTTTGTAAAACCGTGCCAGGTTAACATATACCTCATACTCACGTATGCATGTATGCAACATGATTAAACAGTTAGTTGTCGAGTTACCGCCGCCGCAAGCCTTTAACGGTCCACCGTCCAGCGTTTGTTTTCATTGCGAGTACATGTCACTGCCATTGCGTTGGTTTTTATAAAGTCGGTTTTCTTACCGTTCACTTACACTTAGAAGCTTAAGCTTTTTAACTAAATTCTAATTTATTTTTTACTTGGCTTAGAGGCAGTAATGTAAGCGTTACGACCTTCGATTTAGTTTCGGAGTGAATTCTTCATTTATCCTTGGAAACGTGACGGGACATTTGTAATATCCTAAAGCGATGCAAATTAAAATGGGTAACATAATTTTTAAAATTACCAGGTCGGGCAAAGTGATATCGGATTTTTCTATTCATATCATTTTGACAGCCTCCGTGGCGCAGTTGGTTAGACGCCGCCTGTGAAACGAGAGGCCGCGGGTTCGATCCCCGCACCGAGAGCAATGTTTGTGCGGCCCACAAATATTTCTTCCGGGTCTGGGTGTTTGTGAGACCGAAAAGTCTCTCGTAGTTCCTGATACCCACGACACAAGACTCGATCTTAGTGTGGGGTCAGGACTATGTATGTGACTGTTGGATGTTATTTATTTATTTATTTATTAATATAGTAAGCCCGGAGTCACTAACTTGTGCCCGATATAGCGATAGGCTCGCCACCTAATCACATCATGGGACGGAACAAGGCGAAATGTGGGTGTACTGGTTTCACCTCTGCCTACCTCCTCTAGGTAAACGGCGTGAGTTTATATATGTTAAATAATTTCATGAACATAATTTATCCGAAGACTGAACTCATAAGTACGCGACATGCAACATATCAGATTGTAAATATTGTTGAATTAAAAAAGTAATTTCATCTCAGTCTATCCGCTAGGTAAGTAAGCGTGATGTTCCAGAAAATACTAACATTATTTTAAACAGCATCATGGCCTTAGGCCCTAGGACACCAGTTATTGAATTTGAACCTAGGTGTTCACCCATAAAAGGCCTTAGATATCAATCGATAGACGCAGCGATTTCAATTGATCTTTGTTGAACCCAAATATTTTACTCACCTTTGGATAATAAATACAATGTGAACGTATTGGTACCATAAAAGTCATCGGAGCTGGTTGTTATTTATAAAATAAAAAATATCTTGTTGGATTCATAAAGATAGGATTCATATGTTATGAATCTTTAGACGGTCAGCATTAGGGGTTTGTAGTTTGTACTATTTCGTTGTTTGCTTATTAACACGTCATTGCACAAAAAGAAAATAAATACAAAGATAATTCACATATACAAAAAGTACTGACTGGTGGTAGGTCTCTCATATGTGAGAAGCCATCTGGGTAGGTACCATCGCAATGTCTATTTCTCCCGTGAAACAACACTGCTTAAATGCACTGTTGTGTTTCGGATTGAAGGACATTGTAGCCAGAGCAACTACTGGACATATTGAGACTTAACATCTTATGTCTCAGGATGGCGAGCGCAGTGGAATATTGCTACTGTTCATGAGCGGTCGTATCGCTTACCATCAGGCGAACGGCTTGCTCGTCTCGCCATTCAATGCAATAAAAAAAAAAAAAAGAAAAAAAAAGTACAATCGGCTAATGGTATGCTCGTCTCGCAATTCATTGCAATAAAAGAAAAGATACAAATATCAAACCAGTTACTACTGCAAACAAAATTATGGTTATCTATAAGACGTTAAAAGTTTCACCTAAGAAAGTATGAACACTTATAAATCCACAGACTGACGACTTAAGTGTTCAATAATTTTAAATAGCAGACGATCAAAGATACATATTGCGCATATAAAAATATAGCTTCATAAAAGCTTCCGGCAAAATCTCGCCTTTCGTTTTGCGTCGATTTAAGAGAACGGGTCAGTGGGCCGTTCGAAATCTATCGATTATGTGGCGCCGTGTCTGGGTAACGGAACACCTTGCTGAATGAAGGGCTTTTGGATCGCCGAGTATTTATTTACTGGCAAGGGATGCTGAATCATGAAGCTTTGACTTGTATAATTGTGGTTTGGTAAAAGTTGTGGTGGTTTACTGGTGGTAAGTCTCTCATATAATAAAAGCCATCTGGGAAGGTACTACCGCAATGTCTATTTCTCCCGTAAAACAGCAGTGTAAATGCACTGTTGTGTTTCGGAATGGAGGACATTGTAGGCAGAGGAACTACTGGACATATTGAGACTTAATATCTTATGTCTCAGGATGGCGAGCGCAGTGGTATGTCGAGCATTGCTTTGTAATTCAAGGTGTTGTTTGGTTTTGCTACTGTTCATGAGCGGTCGCATCGCTTACCATCAGGCGAACGGCATGCTCGTCTCGCCATTCAATGCAATAAAAAAAGTGTTTATAATACATCAGTACCCCAAGCAGGAACATTTTGACAACGATTACTATACTATTACTACAACGATACTATACGTCAAAAATTATTCCTGCTACCACTTTTCATACATTTGTATAGTAAAACTCTCGCTAGACTATACGATTACCATACTATAGTGTCGTAAACGTTTCCCGCTGCCATAATTTAGTTCCAAATACGCTCACAATGGCGCTGTACAAATTCCCATACAAAAATTTACTATTACGATTACTATACTATAGAGCCAAATGTTCCTGCTTGGGGCACAGCTTATTACACGTATGTACATAAAATCACGCATTTCCCCAGAAGAGGTAGGCAGAGGTGCAACAAGGACACCCACATGTCCCGTTTCCGTCCCACGATTTTATTTTTTATGGTTGAAAGTGTTAGTTTTAATCGTTTTAATCCACCATACTGGCCTATTGGTGTTGGTGAACTTTTACGTACCAGTGAAATTCATACTAATCTATCATACTTATCATTATGACTTATCCCATAAAAATCAATCTTACAGATACAGTACGTCCCCGTAATAAAAGCCCGTATATTTGGGCAAGGGCTTGAATACAGTTGCATGCGGCTTTCACCGGCGCGGCGCGGCGCCAAGCCCGGCTACAAGTGTAATTGACGGCGAGAAACGGCCCACGCTCGATGCACGTGCTCCACTGTATTCAGCTTATGAGTTGGCGATTTTCTCGTCTGTACTAAGGGGTTAGGGGTACTCAGAGGCCTGAAAAAATGATGATTTTCAATATATATTTTTTTGTAGTTAATTACTTTATTTGACAAAAATAAAAACATATGTTTATTAGAACACGTTTCGATTTGACTTCACGAAAATTTAAAAAAAAAAAATAATAATTCAAAAAGTTATCGCTGTTTTTGTAGAGCCCGTTCCTCCCGAAGTCCTTTGCGGTGATCATCATAAGTGAGAAGAGATCATCAAATGGAGATTCATCTAAAATCAATCGGACAAGAAAAATTAGTTTTATTAATAGATAATCTTGTGCCTGATCGAAGCTTTTTTCTTTTTATTCGAAATTAACAAAATGGCGGCCTCAGGAATTTTTTTTCAAATTTTCGAGAAAAAAACCGACAGTTTATTGTTAAAAAAAAAATCGAAATTTTTGAAAAAAAAAAAGAAATCCTTCGATCAGGCACGAGTTTTTAATGTATTTCAAAAGTACAAGAAATTTTATTGAAATCTACCGAGCAGTTTTTAAGGTACAGTGATCACCAGTTCAGAAAACATAGTTTTGAGAAAAACGCATTTAAAGTTTTGCTATGGATTTATGTCGAATTATAAGAATTATTTAATAACTTACACTGAGTCATCTATTCCTGGACCATATAATAGCTCTTCAGCCGTCATAGCAGCTTCCAAAATATCGATTTGCTGGTGCCTACGTTGCAATCGACCTTCTCGGGTGTTATCATTAGCGCGCTTATCTGCTACTTTGATACGTGCAGCATCCATTCTTTCTGCATACCGATGAGAATTAGGCCCACAATTAAGTCCTAGTGTATTCATCAAGACTAATAATGAAACCCGAAAGGTCGGTTGCTTGCAGCTGTTTCTAGCTACCTGCTCTCGAATGCCACGTAGCACCCGAGCGTCCTTTGGTCATTGTTAAATAACTCGAAAAGAATTTGTCGGATTCACTTCAAATTTTCACACAATATTTTTAAAATATTAAACTTTAAGAAAATGCAAAAAAAAAAACGATTTTTTGAAAATTCTGACTACCCCTAACCCTTAACTAATTCTTATTAAGAGATATACTTTTTTTAACTGATAGATTTTTAAAAATACATTTTGAAGCTACTCATCATAAGTAACATGTCGAATGCCTTATATAGTATTTAAATATTCTCACTGTTATTTCTGTAAAGTTTATTCAAGAAAACCGTTGCAGAAGAGACAAAAAATATAAATTGTTGTTCATCTTTGAATTGTTAATCTTTTCCTCATAAACAAACAGATCGTAAGAAATTGAGATATCTGTTGGACAAGAAAATTAGAATCAATCTGTACTAATCGATATACATATTTAAATATGACCAGTCTTTCATGCGTACTACCCGTGTTCTTATCAATATCAGTCGGACTAGAAGTATTTCACCTCTAGTATATTTTAACGTCATTTACAACTGTTACGGTATTTCAATCTGAGATAGGATAATTGTCATAATATCTTGCAGCTGTCAGTCCAACGAACGGCCTGACAGACAGCTAAGGTGTCTTCTACATGGGGAACTGTTCAGACCTCTAATAGCTGTTGCATCTAATGTGGATCTCGCTGCCTTATAACTATGCAAATGACGATAGGAAGTTCTGCATAATGAAACACGCCGTTCGATGCTAAATCTGGATTATATTCAATATAAGGTGCCGTGAAGTTCAAAGAAAGTAAAAATGTGGTAATATAAATGGCGATTATACACTATCATCATCATATTATCATCATATTATATAAATAAATGCATACACGAATTTCATGATCAATTGTAGGTAGCTAGTCCAGCTTGAAAATAAGATGCTAGTATACAATAAGATTATTTTAAACTGAATTATTTATTAATTCATGGTTTAGCACAGAAAAGAAAACAACTAGATATAGCAATGAATTTCAAAAAGTACGGATGGTGGTCTTATCGCTCTAGGCGATTTCTGAGAGATAACCTTGGGATGGATATTAGAAAGGAAATTAATACAAGGCAGCTTAAAATATAAGTCATATTAAAGCAAATTACAACATTAAACCAAAAAAACAATAAGCACAGGGATATAAAATACGATGGCTGGGATTCTTGATCAGCGATATTTACGAAACATCGAATTTTAAGAAGTAAATATAATAAAAGCTGTAAAAGCACCTATAGACTTACATCAATTAAAAGCTGCAAAAATGCCTTCACAGCCAGTCTTCAAAATGTAGGTCAAACTCAACCAGTTTTCAGTAATTACTAATTTAATTATATTGTTACTCTAAAAACTCTGGCCACATTACTCCTTATTAAACATGGGTTATAGTATTGTGGTTATGAGACCGGAAACCTCATAGATACAGATCAACTAACAAAATGTCAGACAGCCAGTCGTTTGAACAAATTGATGGCTCTGTCCAAAACAAGTTTACTTACAAGCACAATGAAGACATTATACTGTATAATATACACATTCAAATCGATTTTATTAGCTACTGCCAAATCTGCGGATTGTATAAATATCATGTTACGATAGTGCCTTAAATGATTTGTGGCTTTAATGTTTTCTTTGTTATAGTAGTTGCTAAAAAGCGTGTTTGATATGAAGTGATATGAAATGTAATGAAATAAGTTTATTGGTCAAGTCAATAAATAGCTTTTATGACAAGTCAACACGCAGTACGTAATATATATTTACAAAAAAATTGATTGAATTTACACGACAATTAGATAAGAAAGAGGACTCTGGCATTGGTTAGGGTAAAGAAAATGCTAGGTAGATAGAAAGTATCTGATGATCTATTGATTTTCAAGTGGAACCCATGTCAAGCCAAGCCGGGCATGACGAGATTAGAAAAAATATTCGTCTGATAAGAAGCTGTAGGCCTGCCCATAAATATGAGAAACACCCTCACCCACTCCTCACACCCTGATATTAGATCTTGATTCTTCATGGAATCATGGCAATTCACTGGTTACATTGTTAAGAGAAATATTACATTATTTTTGTGTTATTAAAAAGCTTTAAAAATCAACGCTGGTCTTCAAGTTAGGGTCTGAAGAATACCCACCGTAGACTTAGCCTAAAAATAAAACTGAAAAGTATCTTTAAAATCCAACAATTTGTTCATACCATATGATTTAAAAGCCTGATAAATAATACCTATCAATACTCATTCCTTTTTGAATACTTCATATAAATAGCAGTGCAATAAATTGTATTAATAATGATGTTATTAAAATTACTCAATTAAAATCCTTGGAGGGCATTGATAAACAGTTTAAAAATATAATAAAATTGTCTTAACCTTTACGCTTTTCACAAGGCAATATTTCACATCATAAGTATGACAGAACTTATTACAAGCCCACCAGTAAAAGAATTTATTTTCGACACTTAAATAATTACCGTGTAATAAAATGTTAATAATGTTTATTGTTACTTTTTAGTCCTTCGTTATAGGGATGTTAATTTTTAAAGTGGGTAGACGTCGCCGGCTTACTGCGGCAAACTTGATGTTATTAATTTATGCCATAATAGTGCTAACGTGCGTATATTTCTTTGGCTTTCTTTATAATTTAGATGCTTTTTTGCAAACTTTTGAAGCGTTTACGCTGTGTAAAATATTTTCTGTATGAAGAATAAACATCTTGATAACGCCTACAACTGTCTCTGAATAATTTCGTAACTATAAATACTGTCTTAAATTTATGTGGATAAAATATGTTCTTTTTATTTACGTAACAAGTACTTCAATATGTTTACCAAATGACGTATTACCAACGGTTCAATGACGTAACTCAACATTCAGGTTTTTGTACGTACGTCATGTCTCATTCGATCTTGTTGGACAACTTGCGTGCCTCGCTAGTCGTACTATTTTATACTTGGTATATTATATGTTGTATGAATTTAAATGAGGCCTGGCATTTCCAATAAAACCCGAGGCAGAGGTAGCGTTTTAATAAAATAATAAACACATAACGTGGGTGTATATTAGTTTGCGTAGTTTGAGATGTGTGTTTATTTTTTAAATAATCTTTATTGGTCTATCTGTATCACGCAATACTCAGTATATTGCACATTTAACGTATCATAAGTTCCTCTGGTGGATCTATTGGAACTTGGTAAATTGATAAGTGGACTTGTAATACCAGATTACATACAATATAATTGAGATGCCGAGGAGTCATTATACCAATTTATTTTTTTAATTTCTGCCTTACTTTTATTACAATTGTGACAACTGATATAGTAAAATAATAATACAGCATATAGATCAATGACCCGGCGCCTTGTTGTTAACAACTTAAAAACAACAAGGCGCCGGGTGAGGACGGAATCACTTCAGAGCTTCTGAAAGCGGGCGGAACGCCGGTACTGAAAGTCCTTCAGAGGCTCTTCAATTCCGTTCTCAACGCCGGAGGCATGGAGCAGGAGCTTGGTGGTACTGTTCTTCAAAAAAGGTGATAACACTTTGCTAAAGAACTACAGGCCCATCTCGCTCCTGAGCCATGTCTATAAGTTGTTTTCAAGGGTCATCACAAATCGTCTCGAAGGCAGGTTTGATGACTTCCAGCCTCCCGAACAAGCCGGTTTCCGAAAAGGCTTTAGTACCATAGACCATATTCATACGCTACGGCAGGTTATACAAAAAACCGAGGAGTATAACTTGCCGCTTTGTTTAGCGTTTGTGGACTATGAGAAAGCCTTTGATTCGATCGAGACCTGGGCTGTGCTACAGTCTCTTCAGCGGTGCCACATAGACTATCGGTACATCGAAGTGTTGAGGTGTATATACAACAACGCCACCATGTCGGTCCGAGTACAGGATCAGAGCACGAAGGCTATTCCACTACAGAGAGGCGTGAGACAGGGAGATGTCATATCTCCGAAACTGTTCACTGCTGCGCTGGAAAATGCCTTCAAGCTCTTGCAGTGGAAAGGATTCGGCATCAACATCAACGGCGAGTATATTACTCACCTTCGATTTGCCGACGATATTGTAGTCTTGGCAGAATCGCTGGAAGACCTTAGCACTATGCTCGAAGACCTTAATCGAGTTTCCCAACAGGTGGGTCTTAAAATGAACATGGATAAAACGAAGATCATGTCGAATATCCATGTTGTGCCCACCCCCATTGGAGTTGGGAGCTCGACTCTCGAAGTTGTAGACGAATATGTCTATTTAGGACAAGTGGTCCGGTTAGGCAGGTCCAACTTCGAGAGAGAGGTCAATCGGCGAATCCAACTCGGTTGGGCAGCGTTCGGGAAACTTCGCGACGTCTTCTCGTCCAAAATACCTCAGTGCCTAAAATCGAAAGTCTTCGATAGTTGTGTGTTACCAGTGATGACATACGGCACCGAGACGTGGCCTCTCACTGTGGGCCTCATTAAAAGGCTCAAAGTCACTCAACGAGCCATGGAGCGGGCTATGCTCGGTGTTTCCCTACGAGATCGAATCAGAAATGAGGAGATCCGTAGGAGAACCAAGGTTACCGACATAGCCCATAGGATTGGCAAGTTGAAGTGGCAGTGGGCCGGGCACATAGCTCGTAGAACCGATGGCCGTTGGGGCCGAAAGGTTCTCGAGTGGAGGCCACGTACAGGCAAGCGAAGTGTTGGACGCCCGCCTACAAGGTGGACGGACGATCTGACTAAGGTCGCAGGAAGTCGCTGGATGCAGGCCGCTTCCAACAGGTCATTGTGGAGATCATTGGGGGAGGCCTATGTTCAGCAGTGGACTTCCTGTGGCTGATATGATGATGATGATGATGATATAGATCAAAATTATAATCAACATTTACGTAAAACTTTCTTAAATTATTGCAGCATGTGGAACAATGTGTCTTTGCCTTCTAATCTATAATTTCCAATGTTTTTAGAAACTAAATCACACACTAGTCAATTAAACCACATTATACTAATGCCATAGACTTCGATACAAGTCCAAGTATGTTGAATGTGACGCCCTGCTGCGTCCTCAAAAGGGCTTATACCTCCAACACCTTGTAAATCTTCAGATTCAAGCTTATCTATGCAAAAATCCACTTTTAAATCCACATAATCCCTTACACGATCAACACAACTATGTATAATTGCCATTCCACACATTAAATGTACCGGAATTCTATTCTATCCGTGGCATGATGCGGGTCCAAATCCGGTGTGGATTTCTCTCATTAGATACATTATTAGTACGCTTAGAAATATAAGCTCAGCTGGACGTCTTGTCTGGTAATATTTATGTGGAAATCACCCAGTAGCACTTGTTTTTAAGTTTAATGATGATGTTTGATGCTTGTTGGTTGTAGCGGGTGAGTTAGCTGAATATTAATCTACTTACAAAGTATGGTTTGTTAGGTCTAGGAATGTGACCGTCAATCGTGTAGGTTGGGAAACAGGAATACAGTTTTTATTATAAATGAATAAAATAATCTAGATGTGTTCTTAAGCGTATTGTAGGAATATTAACGGTTAATTGTGTATGTTGGAAGGATTTAGGAATACCTACTTAATTTAAACACGTTCAAAAAAATTAAAGCCTAGGTTAAACAATTGAAAAAATAAATACAAGCATTAGTACTGAGTACCATTAAGGTGTAACATACATAGTATTTTATAGAACTTACTATAGTTTCTCTGTGTCCCCTATAGGTTAAAGTATGACTCCACTATCTATCACCATATCAGACACAAATTCGTGACTCCGGGCTGATAATGAATACAAAAATTCAATATCACTTTGCCCGACCTTGGATTCGAACCCGAGACCTCAGCTTTGTAACCGTATCGTAGTACAACTACGCCACCGCGGCGCCAAGGCAGCTGGTTTACTTCAAATAAATTCCAAAATTTAAAAAACAAATACCATCAAATTATGTTTTATACAAAAACACCATCCCAACATGTATCTCCAATCAATCAACCCTCAACTCTTTAACCGGCTCATTATATAAAGCTTGGATTTCGGAGGAGGATCGCAAAAACTCGCCGAGACTCTGTCTCAGACTCGCCGGCACTCTTGAAGACTCGTGTAAACGCTCTGTTATTATGCTTTTTGTGTGTTGAATAATGACGGATAATGGATGTCCGAGGATGTTTTGTGTATGGGTTCTCAGTGTTTGAAGAGATTGCTTTGTGATATGGGACGTACAGATTGGATAGGGTTTATCAGGTTCAATGTATTTAGGGAACTTCAGTTTGAAGTACTTTGTGTCTGACGGATAAATAGTTATTATCAGTAAAAAGGTGTCTAAATATCCTATTGCCTCGATGGTGATGTTTTACTACGGTATGATTGCAAAACTGTGGTCTCAGGGTCGAATCCTAGTTCGGGCAAAGTGATGTTGGATCTTTTTATTCACTATCGGGACTTTGTACCTGATATGTATATGAGGCCTGAGTTTATGTATGTATATTCTACTAAACTATTACTAAGTGCTATAGGTATATGTTTGTATTATGCAAAAATATCTACTGTTTGTAAAATTGACAATTTCTTTAAGTAATAGTAATGGTAACAGGCAGAGTCGTCGTCATCATTGCTCATAAGAAGCCCACTGCTCAATAACTTGGTGCAATGTCATTCTATAACAAAAAAGAATAAAACATACGAGGGATTTGTTCAAACTATACCTATCTAGTTGTTAAATAAATACCATCCGAAATTATTTTTTCGTGCCCATGTTTTACAAGCAGTTTACTTAAAAAGATATAGCTCCTCAACAGGAGATAATTTAAATCCAAATAAACCTAACTAAAATTAAGAAATCCTTACTATGAGTGTTTAACTGTATAATTTAAAGAACCTGTTGTTTTTGTGTTGTAAGCACGCTCAGTGCAATTAGTTGGTCGTCGGGACCGCCTCCCGTCTTGCTCTCAGCCAAATTATGTCGAGGAATTCGCGTGATCTCACCTGCATAGCACGCGGTCACAAACGATAAATATTGTATTTTATGGTATTTTTTATACAATAGGGATTTTTTTGGAGTGTTGTATGTACAGTATTTTGTATAATGAAAGTCACTTTTTGGAGTGTTGTGTGGTGATAGTTAATTTCATTGGTGGATCTCTCATATGTCAGAGGTAGCCTGGGTACCACCGCAATGAGTATATCTCCCGTGAACGGCAGTGTAAATGCACTTTCAAATTCGGTCTCACAAACACCCAGACCCAAAACAAATACCTGCGGATCACACAAATATTTGTGTCGGTGCGGGGATCGAGCCCGTGGTCTCACGTTTCACAGCCGACATCCAACCAACTGCGCCACGGAGGCTGTCAAAAAAGGATGATGACGAAGGCGAATTTCTGTACTAGAAATAGCACACAGAATATAATGTAGTAATGAGCGTAGGTTTATTGGTTATTCCAACAATCTAGATCTTTTCAATGTAAAGTAAAGTCTAGTTTTTTCCTCTCCTTAGTAGTTAATTAGGTGCGTTTGATAAAAAACCTTTGAAACAGACTATCGCGATTAACATAAATTGCACGGTAATTGCTTTTTTGTTTTATTACTTAAGACAAAGGAATTTTAAACTGCCTTGAGATGCTCTTAAAGATGACCCTAAACATTATTAGATGCTTTTCCGAGTATTTTTGTTTATTTTATTATGCATTTAGAGTCTATTTAGTCAATTGTTTTGCGCAGTTCTGGGCTTGAAACTTAGAATTACAATATAAGCATCCAAATTAAGAGGCATTTGTCAACACTTATAAACTCATTTGCAAAAAAAAACAGGCACCTAAGCAATGAACCATTTCAAATGTTACTATTGGTTTGTTTGATAATTATAGGTAGTTTTACTTTCACAATTTTGTAAATTAATAAGCAAATAATCGTTTTCGTCAGTATTATCATAAAATTTTGATAAAATTTATGGGTTTTAATGCTAAAGTTCACTAGTAGTGTATGCTCGCTAGTAGTGCATATGCTCGTGAAGTAAAAGTTAACAAAGATTTTTGTTTGTTTTTTCTTTAATAAAGTAAAAGCAGATAAATGTTTAGTATCGAGTGTGACCCCTCTAGCTGAAATCATAGCTTGAATTCGTCTGGGTATGCTAGCGAGGATATCCCGGATACTTGCTTGCGGAATACGTTCCCACTCCGCGGTAATCACATTCTTCAGCTCTCTGATGGTCTGCGGAGCCGGTTGTACTGATCTCACGCGTCGTTTCAGAACGTCCCAGACATGCTCTATAGGATTGAGGTCGGGACTTAGAGCTGGCCAATCCAAACGACGAATGCCGACCTCTTGCACATACGCTTCCACATCGCCAGACAGGTGGGCGCGAGCGTTGTCGTCCATAAAAATTGAGTCTTCGCCTAAAGCGGCCAATGCGGGTTGTGCATGAGGAATTAGAACTTCCGTTATGTATCGATGTCCAGTCAGTGAGCCGTTTTCAATGAAGACTAACTCTGTACGATCCATTGAATTTATTCCTGCCCAAAACATAACAGAGCCCCCACCATAAGGTGTGATTTCTTCAAAACAAGCCTCTGCAAAGCGTTCTCCTCGTCTTCGTAGCACTCGCCGACGTCGATCTTCACCGAACAGAGATATCCTGGCTTCATCGGAAAGCAATACCCTATTCCAGTCTTCTTGAGTCCATGACTCACAATTTCGAGCAAACCTAAGCCTGGCAACTCTGTTCTCACGGAGTAACTTAGGGCCGCGGGCCGGGCGATGACTGCGTATATTGGCCGCGAGAAGCCTCCCCCTGACCGTCCATAGACTAATATGCACATTTCTTACTTCTTCGAGGTTGTTCTTAAGGTCCACATACGAAGACTTGCGATTTCTCAATGCGCGACTCACAAGAAAACGATCATCCCGTGGTTGGGTACATGGTTTTTTTCCACAACTAGACTCAATCCTATAGAGCATGTCTGGGACGTTCTGAAACGACGCGTGAGATCAGTACAACCGGCTCCGCAGACCATCAGAGAGCTGAAGAATGTGATTACCGCGGAGTGGGAACGTATTCCGCAAGCAAGTATCCGGGATATCCTCGATAGCATACCCAGACGAATTCAAGCTGTGATTTCAGCTAGAGGGCGTCACACTCGATACTAAACATTTATCTGTTTTTACTTTATTAAAGAAAAAACAAACAAAAATCTTTGTTAACTTTTACTTCACGAGCATATGCACTACTAGCGAGCATACACTACTAGTGAACTTTAGCATTAAAACCCATAAATTTTATCAAAATTTATGATAATACTGACGAAAACGATTATTTGCTTATTAATTTACAAAATTGTGAAAGTAAAACTACCTATAATTATCAAACAAACCAATAGTAACATTTGAAATGGTTCATTGCTTAGGTGCCCGTTTTTTTTTGCAAATGAGTTTATATACCACCGCTAGTATAATAACCGATAAAAAATTAAAAAATCTATGGAATTAGATCTCTTACTTTTTATAAATTTTCCTCTTCTATGTATTTGTAATATTAGAAAGTTAGGTACATATAGCTTTTATTATTGCAATAAATGGCTAAACGAACATGCCAGTCACCTGATGGTAAGCGATATGACCGCTCATGGACAGTAGCAAAACCAAACAATACCATGATTTACAGAAAAATCCAATTTGTTCGTCATCTTGAGACATAGGATGTTAATTCTCAATATGCCTAGTAGTTACTCCGGCTACAATGTCTTTCAAACCGGAACAAAACAGTGCATTTACACTGCTGTTTGGCGGGAGAAATAGACATTTTGGTTGTACCTACCCAGGCGGCCTCTCACATATCAGTGACCTACCACCTGTATGATTATAAATTTTAATGTATAGTAATATATCTCGTTTAACACATGTTTCGTATCTAATACACAAGCTTATCATACACAACTGCTTTACCGTAGATTAAATCCCATACAAATCCTTAATCAACGTTCATAAATACAGCATTTAACGGCGAAAATCTAACTTATGGACATTTTGTTATTGCAGAACTTATTCTGTCAATAGGGGCACATTTTATAGCATTTAGATGACAGTTGGCAAGTGTTTGTGAGCGTACACCACGTGTGGCGATCGTAACTCCTTTATAGCTAGTAGCACTGTACCGGTCTATACGATATTAATCGAGTAATAAAGTAGTTTTGGAAATTTAGGGGGTAGTTTAGATATTTAATTATTTTCTGCGAATGTGTTAGCCCGGTTTGGAGTCGTGAGAATGATGAAGAAGTACAAAAAAAAACAGAATATATTTTTAAAAAAGTTTCAACAAATGATAAATTTTCTATTTAATGGTACGTCTAATTCGACATAAAAATTCACACTACATAGAATTTTTTCACGCGTTGTTGGCTTTTGAAAAGTAAAGGGGAAAATACGTAGAAGAGAAGAGCAATGTAGCCATTCTTTGGGCTACTAAACCATACCAACTGATAGCAAAATCAATATCCCTGTATATTTCCTTTAAAACAAATTGCTTATGTTTCACAGTTTAGCGGTCTGCACTCCGTTTTCTTCACGGTGTTTAATTAAAAAATAAATTCCAATATTATTTCTGAACACCAATCTATAATAACATCACGATTAATATAGCTTTGATTTCTCGGTGTAATACCGCATTAAGAGCATAATAACAACACGCGCGGTAATGTAGTGGGCGGGACAACGTGCGCAGAGTATCTTAATGAAAATCCACCGGCACACTAAACACTTTCGCTCCACTGAATTATTACCAAATAGAACAAAAATTAAATTACATTTCGAACCGTGGTATAGTTAGGGACTGATTACATTTACTTATCCTGGCATTTTAATGGGAATTATTGCTATTTCAAATTAACTCCACCTTGTTATTTCTGATGCCTTAGCATGCTCTATATTTTTGCTATTGCTAATTGCTCCACACAGAATTTGTAAACAAAAAATACTGGTCAAATATTATAACCATTTTTCACATCTAAAATTATACACACAAAATTGACTATTCAGTTTCGTCTTTAAAAGGGTTCTTACTTAAATTCAGCTTTTGTAACCATTCGTTCAGCTTTCAGCGTCTATTCGACTAGGGTGGCACGCATAAAATGAAGACAGGTGTGTTTTTATAATTGCTATTCCGCAAATACAGTTTTCAACGATGTTCTGCCACGTTCAGCAGCTTTCGTTTATTATCAAAATTACAAAATTATCCAGTAAATGCTGATAGAGCAGAATGTATGTAGTCACTCCTTTAACGCTATTATAGATGTTTAAAGTGGGCGGAGATTATGCGCACGCCACGCCACGCCGCGCCTCGCCTCGCACCATCGCTCACGAAACAATAGTTGTAAGTTTGAAGAATTATGTTTAGACATGCCTTTCACACGCTTTGTAGGAATAAATTATGAGTTTTTTTTTAATAATTGAACTCGTTAACTTGTAATAATATGTTAGCTTTGTTAATTAGTGATACGTGTGTGGTTTTTTGTTGGTTATTCTGTGCCTGTATTCGATTTTCTACCGTCTGATCTGATTGATTTAATTATAGTTGAAGTTTATTTTAATGGAAATGGTTTTGGGTTTAATATCTTATTGAGGTGCTTTTTACGTAACGTAAAAGCACAGTTCGATGTGGAGATCATTGAGGGAGGAGCATGTTCAGAAGTGGACTTCCTGTGGTTGAAACGAACGGACGAACTAACGTAAGCGTAAACTGTACATGAATTAAACTTGAGCTTAAAATAGAATACGTTACCTCTTTTAGCATTTTAAAATGCAGACATATTTTAACTTATAAATCTAAATACTTCACTATTCATAAAAAAGCAATTTATTTCCAGTTTTCCTGCATTCTAAATATCGTAAATTATACTGCACGCAATATATCAAATTGCATTGTGTGTGGTGTGGCGTCGCGTGTGATAAATTTGCGCGCAAACAAGTCCACATTATGGGAAAAATAAAACGTTTTATAACGTAGAATTATTAAGACGGTGCGGCTAGGAATTAATAAATGTCAAAATAAGGCAAATTTTGTAATACGTGGACACGTTAAGAATTGAAAATTCATTTATTAAAATTGCTATGTAGGCATGATACAATGATTACTGATGATGAACCACTGTGGCAAATGAGCTTTAAGAGTTTTTACTTTTTGTTGTGCGGCGGGTTAGGCCGCCCGCAGGTAGGGGTAGGTAAGTAAATGAGTACTCAGGGTAATTACGTGGTTCGGGCTTTAATAAATTCGCATCACTGTTCAAACCCGGCACTGTTGCTGGTGGTATGCAACAGGAGTCACTGGCCTTCGCTGGACACTGATCCAGGTCTTCGACACGTGGCGGAACCCGGCGACAGCTCGCCGGTGAAGTTAGTTGCCACGTGGCCGGACACGGCGCGCAGGTCAGCGGCGCGGCGCAGGCTCGGCTGCAGTCGGGCAGGAAGCGGTGCGGAGCGAAAGCGGGCAGTAAGCCAACGCACGGAGTCAGCTCTACGTGGCGGAAGCAAAACGAAGTAGAAGAATGAAGAAGGCGAAGAACCCCAGTGGGTTCGGAAAGACGCGTGGTAGCACGCGGCTTTCAGGTTATAGAAAAGAGCACGCGAGCGCCGTTACACGCGTATTTAAGCGAGCGCCGACAGTTCGCACGTCACATTTGACAGATGTCAGAAATTGAATCAACCAATTAGCGCAACGGAGGCGTTGATTGGCATAGACAATAGGATTTATGCCGACTATTGAGCCATAGACCGCAACTATTAGATGTGACATTCTCACAACGTCACAGTTGCTTAAGTGTTTTTTATTGTTTCCAGTAGCTAGACTTGCATGCCGTTCACCTGATGCTCAGTAGCAAAGCTTGGCTTTCCACTGCGTTCGCCATTCTGAGCCATAAGATGTAAAGTCTCAATATGTCCAGTAGTTAATTTGGCTACAATGTCCTTCAAATTGGAAATCACGTTTACAGTGCTGTTTGGCGGTTCCGAGTTTTTAATTACAGAACAATAGGAGTTTACGTTACGGTGTGATTGATGTTATGCGTATTTGTATAAATAGAATAATATTAAAATTCAGTGAGATTATCATCATTATTAGCCTTTTTAAGTTCACTGCCAGATATAGGTCTCTTCAATGGCACGCCACTGGGCTCCTCATCAGCCCATCGTCTCCAACCGCCATCCTACGAATATCGTCACTCCACCTGGTTGGAGGGCATACTACGTTTGCCGAGACGTGGTCTCTACTTGAGAGCATGTGTACTCCGACACCGTCGGACCGGCGATTGTCTCGGCCGACTGCAACCATTTCAACCACAATGAGATCAAATCTACTAATGTATTGAATTGGTCACAAAGATTCTAAATCCCAAAAGTAAAGAATGCTGTTTGTGTAATTTAGACAATGCCTAATTTCTTCTTTATAGATATGAGACGTTTCGATGCGATATAAATTTAACATAACAATTCCTAATATCTTGTGAAAGATATTTAGAAAATATTTATTTATTTATTTAACACTTATTGTACACCATATACATAAAAATACAAAACTAAATGAAATAAAATATATGCACAAGTGGCGGTCTTATTGCTTGAAGCAATCTCTGCCAGACAAACATGGGATGGATAAACGAAAAGAACGAAAAAAATAACATCAGTTTGGGTTTTAAAATAAAATTTATTTATCAAAAAACACACAATTTAATTTTATTTTTAAAGTGCGTGGTGGCCTGTTGGTAAACGGACTAGACGCGGCTGCCAAGGAAACCCGCATACCATAGCGATTCATAAGAATTTCTATGGTATGTAAGTTCGCCAACCCGCACTAGGCCAGCGTGGTGGACTATATGGCCTAACCACTCTCAATCGTATTCTCGATTGTAGAGTAGGCCCGTGCCCTGTGGGACGTATATGGGCTGATACAATACAATACAATACAAAAACACAATTTAAACCTAGAAACAAGATTGAAATAAAGTATTATTTACGGATTCTATCGCATATTGGTTTAATTTTTACATTTTTTAACAAGATACGACTAAACAATATTGCTAATAGGGAAGTTACGCTTGTAGCTTTTACTCCCAGTATGGTATGATATAATTTACACGAGAGGTTATCGGCATTATAAAAAACAATAAATATGTTGAACAGGCGGACACGCGATATTCTACTCGCGATCAGAATTTTAACGCGATGCCGCGGGCTTCCATCGATGGTACTGCGCAAGTTGTTATATCTGGTTTTGTTCGTGTTTACATCTATGATATAATAAGTAATTCGTTGATATGATTTAAAAAACATTAATTGTATATAATAAAATAATATAATTTTCGTTGTTTATTTCTTAACTTCTTAACTTAGGTTGCTTCCGTTTTCTAGCTCTTGCGTCGTCTTTTGTCGTTAATCTTTAAAAGCTTAAAATATTCTGCAGGAGATTCCTAAATGAAGATGCCTTATTACATAGCTACTATTTTTTTTATTGCAATGAATGACGATACGAGCAAGCCGTTTGCCTGATGGTAAGCGATACGACCGCTCATAAACAGTAGCAACATTCCACTGCGCTCGGCATGCTGAGACATCAATATGTCCAGTAGTTACTCTGGCTACAATGTCCTTCAATCCGAAACACAACAGTGCATTTACGCAGTGTTGTTACACGGTAGAAATAGACATTGCGGTGGTACCTACCCAGATGGCCTCTCACATATGAGAGACCTACCACCAGTACTATGTTAAATTTACTGCAAAAACAATGTTTAGATGTTCTTGTCACGATATTTACTAAAACAATTTGTAAAATATATATGAGGAGTAGGAAGACATAGAAGAAATGATTAACTTTTTTTGCTGAGTTTTTTTAGTCTCGTATACAGAGTGATGCAGTCCAAGTAATTGATGATTGACACTCTTATACCCTTGCCGCTTATGGGAAATCATTCAAGGACAACGTACAGACAGCTCGTCCGATTATTTTTATACAAATAAAATAGTAAGTCGTTGTCGCATGCCTCCGCGTGTGAGCCGGGCGTGCGGAATATTAACTGACGTGACGTTAACAGGGATAGCTTTATATAGTTTGATATAAGTTAGATAGAGACGGAAGACTATTTTGTAAAATAGTCGCCATTCTGCAACCCTCGTATTGGCGTATTGTTTTTTGATCATTTTCGAATATAGGTTTTTTGTGTTTATTGGTCAATGCGGCTAGTTTATGGTAGAGTCGTGGTGTTTAACACTTATTTAATATATGTTTTTAAAGTGGGTGCAACATAATATATATTTTTCCCGCCCAACAGCAATGTAAATGCACTGTTGTGTTCTGGTTTGAAGGACATTGTAGCTAGAGTAGCTACTGGACATATTGAGCCTGAATATCATATGTCTAAGAATGGTGAGCGCTGTATAAAACTATGATTTGCTTTCTAATTGAAGGTGTTGTTTGGTTTTGCTACTGTTTAGGAGCGATCGTATTGCTTACTTTTTTTATTGCCCTTCAAGTTAATTTCTCCAAGAACTCCGGGCCTGGGCCGCAATTATGTTTATATTTATTGAAATACACATTTTCCCTGCCAAAAAAGTAAGTTTCATCAAGGCACAAAAATCTTTGCATCTATACTGTTCATAGTAAAACGGGCATTATCCTTGACAATCTTTAAAAAGACTATCAAACTACACATAATAGTATATTTATTATTGATGCACTGCCTCCATTCATTGAGATACCATCTATAATAACAAACAGACTGCGTACGATACGTATCGTAATCGACCTGTTGCACGCATACTAATATTTCCCATACACTATACAGTACAATTGGTACTTCCTACCACCGCCGGCTTTCTTTCAAAAGGTGGGAAAGTATTCCCTTTTTTAAGTTTAATTCTAGGAAGCTAGGGGCATTGCATTGTTAGTTCTTTATGTTGTCAATGAGTCATGTTGTGGGTACAAAATTTCTTTATGTAGTATGTAAAGACGGTAACCACTTGTGCAATACATACAAAAATACCTATAAATACATACATAAGTGCGAGTAGGACTGTTGCTAACATGCCATGGTAGTCGCAGGTTTAAAATCCCAGGACACACATCTGACTTTTCGGAGTCATGTATTTATAGTCAATCACCACGCACTTTAACGGTGAAGGAAAACATCGTGAGGAAACCTTTCATACCATAACGATTTGTACGAATTTCTATTGTATGTATAAGTTTTTTTTGGTATTTAAAGTCCGCCAACCCGCAACTAGGCCAGCGTGGTGGACTATATGGGCTAACCACTCTCAATCATACTCTAAATTGTCGAGGAGACTCGTGCCCTACAGTGGGACGTATATGGGCTGATACAGATACATACAAAAGTATCACACAGATAGTCTTGTTTCAAACTGAACAAGTAAAATACAAGTCTCGTAATCATTATTAAGTCGTACAACTGTCAGTCTGTGTGTTGTGTATGTGTGATCTCACAATAATCCTTGTCGGATTGAACCTGCAGTCTCTAGTTCACCTGGCCTATTGGCCAACATTGATTCCATTAGTTGGTGAATATAGGATACAAAATTGCACAAATTCAGCATGGTTAAAGCTTTTTGTGGAATGTTTTTTGTTACTTAATTCTTTACACACTGCATTTAATATTAAGCGGATATCTAGTAATTATACTAATTTAATTTAATTTTCTCCCTTTTTATCTTATACTTAGACGCAAACGTTTGAAATTCGAACTTCGTGTCGTCGAATGCGGTAACCCACCTGTCTGTAGCTAATCGACATAAAAACGTAAATTAATGTTCAAAATGCTTCATCTAATATCCTAAAACACACGAACATTCGTCGAGAATCCCGTGGGAATGTGACTTTGATATGATCACTGCTCACTCACATTGTAAGATGCCATAGTAAGATTATCATCTAAGAAGTTTGGTGTAACACTAGTGAGGTCATAAGGTCGTTGCATGTTAACAATGTTTGTTGTTTTAAAAGTATGGATGTTCGTGGACTTTGTGGTAGGGTTACATTTAACCCTGGCGTATCATGGCGTTTTTACATTATTTAACGAAAAAAAATTGATTTAGTACCCAAACACGACTGCATGAATAAAATACAAAACACCGACGCGTTTCTTCTCGAAATGTTTACTTGATTTGTGTTTGTAGTCACTAAATGACAGCCTCCGTGGCGCAGTGGTTAGACGCCGCCCTGTGAAACGAGAGGCCGCGGGTTCGATCCCCGCACCGAGAGAAATGTTTGTGCGGCCCACAAATATTTCTTCCGGGTCTGGGTGTTTGTGAGACGAAAGTCTCTCGTAGTTCCTGATACCCACGACACAAGACTCGATCTTAGTGTGGGGGTCAGGACTATGTATGTGACTGTTGGGTGTTATTTATTTATTTATTTAAATCTACCGATTTAGTGATTGAGTGAATTCGATTTTGGTCACAGTCTGGATAACCCTGCATATCTATAGTTCACCCCTCCTGTGTATGATATGTGTACATAGATTAGAATTATATACAGAATATCCTGAATGTATTGTAGGAAACTAGTAATGTTCTAGCGCATACATTACATATTGTTGGACAATTGTAATTGTTGAGAGAATTGTTTGAAATTAAAAAGCACTTATTAGCAAATGAAGAAAAGGCACGTTACTTACAAATTATTGTATATGAGATTAATGGAATGAGAAATTTTTATTGTCAACCACAATCACATCATATTATATCATTATAGTATAATATGGAATCTACTTAGCTTAATACATCTAGACTTAACTTTCACTTGACTGGAAATTTCTACTTGCTTACTTTTCTTGTACCTTAGTTTTTGGAAAAATATATATTTTTAAATTTATAGGCATATATCCTGTAATTTTAACCAATATCAAGTTTACATTGATTTTTACAGAAGTTTATAATATAAACATACAAAAATATTTATTGGTGTATTGGCACTCTACCGCATTTAAACTAACTTCACGATAATTTATGGTGTCACCAGAGCGTGGTGCTAGAATCGAAACAATCGTTTCAATATTTTTCATGTACGAAGTCGCACCCCTATGTATGTAGGAATGTATTGACCAAACTCCTGCGATATTTTGATCCAGGAAAATACTAAACACTCAATTACATTCACATAAATGGATTTCTATTAGTTATAAACATTATTCGAAAGGCAATTTATTACAGATGTTTACAAATCCTCCAATGTCGCGTTGGCCTCAGGACTACATGCCTCAAATTCTAAGATAGATGAAATTTGATATCTCAATATTATTCTAAATACCTCCATGGGTTGTGTTTATTTTTTAAGTTAAAAAAGGGTACATGTCGTTGGAAAAAATGTTTTAATCTTCATACGGGCCGACGCCGACGATGGATAAATAAACAGTTTTTATTCTAGGTATGTTTAACGGCTTGTGTTTTGTTTTGTCGACAACATTGGCCTTAAAAGTTATTCCTTTTTGGTGTTAAAAATATTTGTCCTGGGTAAATGTTTTTAGAATATTAATGTATTATGTAGTTCAAAGGTTGCGTTTTTTTTATATAAATAAGTTCGGCACACAAGCAAACCGATCAAAATATCATGGTAAGTGATCGCTGCCGCCCATGAACATTCGCAACGCTTAGGTCATAAATGTGTTGCCGGGCCATCAAATCGGGAAGGGTGAGAGAAGGAAGAAGCATAGGAAGTGGAAAGTTGTATTGGGCATCCGGCAATCTCAATAATTATCATTTGCTAATATAAAATTTGATGATATTTTCAAATTTTAAGACCTTAAGATTATATTATCAAAACAATTTGATAGCGTCTGTGGTGCAGTTGGTTAGACGCCGGCTGTGAAACGAGAGGCCGTGGGTTCGATCCCCGCAACGAGACAAAAATTTGTGTGATCCCCAGGATTCGGATCTGGGTGTATGTGAGACCGAAATGTCTCAATAGTTTCTGATACCCACGACTCAAGACTCGACCTTAGGGTGGTTTAGGACTATGTATGTGAATGTTGGGTGTATTTATAAAAACCAACTACATTTATTTTATTCCTTAAAATGTTCTTAGATTAGAATCATTATCTCTTTCATTCTTACTCACAAGAAATCTACTGCTAACATATAAGTATATTGTCTATGTCTACTGCTGAACAAACGCCTTCTCCAAAAATTATTAAATTCCACAATAACCTGGATGCGATTTCTAACAAACAAAACGCATAATTATGAGTACTAAGAACAGATTCACATCTTAATTTTTAAATTGTGAGTTGTACGCGTGTCGAGATTGTCGTCACGTAGAAACGTTTCATCTGCTCTCGACACTACTCGTACCTGCATATGATATAATCACATTATATCGTAATAGCTTTGGCACGTGGATCTTTAAGGTCTGAGAGCTAGGGGCGATGTGGTTTAAATTCAGATATTAGATAACTCCTAAAGTTTATAAAGTTACTACAAGGTTGGACGGTAGTCCTGCTTTTGCATGAAAAAATCGTTATTCAATGAAAAAGATCCGGCCAAAAGCCTTATAGTGCTTATACAGGGTATATCAAGACTGCTACCGAAAACGAAGCCGGGTGTTAGTTTAAGCGACTTCAGACACAATGCAACAGAAAAAGTTGCAAAAAAAAAGCGACAATTTTTATTTGTTATTTTTTTCCTATTACCATATTTGGGTGGTAAATACATTTTTCCTAAAATAATAGTGTAAACCCTTTATTTATAAATAATCTAAGGTATACAAGAGTTTAAATTATTATTTTAGCAAAACTATGGATTTACCACCCAAAAATGACGATATTTAAAAAATCATAAAAAATAATTGTCGCGTTTCTTTGTGAAATTTTTAGTTGCTTTGTGTTTGTAGTCACTAAAACTACCAGCCGGCTTCGTTTTCGGTAGCAGTCTTGAGATACCCTGTATAACTCTTGCTAGAGTCTGTATCCAAGGAGTTAAAGTTAAATCAATAAATGGACGGTCTAAAAACGGTCTAAACTTGTATTGCAATATAGGAGGACGGTTTGTATAAGCCAAATTCAAAGGAATTGCAAAATTGTCTCACATAACATCCAATTAAAGATGTGATTCTGCTGTTTTATTACTAGTGGTTAGGGGAATTCAAAATTCTTTAGAATTAAATGATGCATCAATGATTCCTATGGAACTTTTGTCTTACAGTCTGAGATAAGTATCATCCACTTTTCTCGAATTTAAGATTCTAAACATTACATAAAACAATTTCAGTTACAAATGGCGTTACAAATATATTCTTTCGTTCCAAAAAGAAGTAACATACAAACAAATAAGGCAAGAAGCATTGCAGGTGAGGCACGCGTTATTACAACTTGAAATAGGGCTGTCCTTACATTTGTTTATCGACATTTAAGTGCCAACAAATTAGAAACTTACTATAATTATATATTCAGTAGCCGAAATAACAAACTGCTATTTTATAAATATAAGCTACAGTTTGCACAGCTCAAAAGCACATTAATTAAATTCAAGATATTTTAAGCTGGGTTCCCTTTTCTTTTCTTGCTGTTTTTTCCCGAATGTTTGTTCTATCAATATCGTACTGTTGGTTATGTATTTATATATAGATTATGGAAACAAAATTCAAGCTAGCGCGACGGGTGGCTTCCAATAGACTCCTTTCGTATTTGTTGTTGAATTCTGTGTTGAGCTAACTGTTACTTCTAATGATATTAATATTTTTGCGTGGCACATCGATGGTGGTAGCCCTGCATCACATACTAGTAATATTTGCATTAATGAGCCCGCATTACGCGCCGTGGAACGGTCGCGTCGCGAGGATGTCCTGCTATCATTAGCATCACATTTTTTTACCACTGATCGTCAATGTACCATCCTTCATCACCCATTAGTTTGTTTAATATTTTAAAAGATTAGTGTATATTTAGTTCACAGACTGAATAACTCTAAAGATTTAATGCTTTTTAAAAATATAATCTGTGATTTCAACTGCCTTGGTCGCACAGTTTTACAGTATGATTGCAAAGCTGAGGGTCTTGGGTTCGAATTTCGGGTCGGGGATAATTTATTTGATTTTTCTATTATACTCAGCCCGAAGTTAGGGAATTTGTCCGGTATGGTGATAGGCTCGCCCCTTTTCACATCTTGGGACGGAACAGGCAACACGAAATGTGCGTATTCTGGTTGATACCAGGTCAGCTTTTAGCTACTCCTTCTGGGAAAAAGGCGTGAGTTATGAAAGTCTATGCTTTCATAATTTTCCTGACATTAAAGATTATTTCGCCTACAGATTAAATGGAGTCAATTCGACCAAGATGGAACCATTATCCCATAAATACTGGCAATTGCAATAGTAGTTACATGGCTGTATTACTTATATTCCCTGGTGTGAGTTAGAATTCTCGGGGATTTCATAGTTTTACTAGGCCCTCCCTTTCAGGTTCATAGGAGGCAATAATTCTAGCTATTTTGCAATCGAGTTCCTCATTTCATCAGAATAATACATATAGTTTCCTTGAATCCACTACAATTTTTTTGTATTAACTATGCCCATAAATCTAAAATTATTAAATCTATACATATTAAATAAAATTGAAGTGTCTGTTGTAAAGAGGAAAAAAAATGACCAACTTCATATCGTTATATACACGATACCTATAACGAAAAATGACCTTAGATTTTTTATTGTCTGTCTGTCTGTTGTTCCGGCTAATCTCTGGAAATGGCTGGACCGATATCGACGGGGACTTTTATCGTCAGGTAGCTGATATAATAAGGAGTAACTTAGGCTACATTTATTTTACAAAATTTATTTATTAAAAAAAAAAAAAAACTAAAGAACTAATTAACTTTTTGTTAAATTCCACGCGGACAAAGTCGCTGGTACAGTTAGTCGTCAATAAAATACAGAAGCCGTCAAAAAACGATCTTTATGATCATAATTGGGTCCGAATGCTTTCAAAATAATGCCAAGCCTCCGGGTCCTTTAATGGTGCCGCACAACACATTTTTTGTGATCTTTTTTATCAACTGCGCTGACTGCCTTTTAGTAAGTATAACGACACGCTATTAACACACTGCGGTGCCGACGCGAGCCGAACGGGTTAATTTATTAGTTAAGTGACGTCATTTTAGAGGTCTGGTCACACAAGGGCGGTATGGGACGGCAAACGTGACGGCTGACGGGACGTGATCAGCTGATTTATTGGTTTTTATGAAACATAACACTGAATCGTCCCAGCACTCGAACTAGTAACATATTTATATAAACTGGCGGCCTGGCCCAGCTCCACCCAGGTGTTGAAACACTTTTTGAATATATTCTATCGCGCTATTTATATCAGGGTTAATGTAGTATTCGAATGGTGAAAGAATTTTTTTCAAATCGGTTCACTAGCTTCAGACCCTATTTTCAAACAAAACAATCAAATCTTTCCTCTTTATAATAATTTAGATTGGAACGTCAAACTACTACACATCCTTTTTAGCGTAGCGTCGTCGTCCCGTTCCACCCGCTGTTTGAACCAGACCTTTTAATGACGTCATAATTCACCGTCAATGTTAATGTATGTCATTAGTGGAGAAGCTCTATATGTATCTGTATCCGATGCAATGAATCGGTGATGGGTTGAAGGACCCGTTTTTGTGATGTTAGAAATGTCTTTTTGTAGGGTTGCTATTAAGATAATCTTGGGAGAATGTATGTTAATACTGGATTTCAGCGAAATGAATTTGAAGATAAACGTTACTTACATCTGATAGAAACTATACCTAGTAGAAGTTGTCCTTATTTCCGAGCTTCTTGTTTATAAAAATGATCAAAATCGGTTCACCCAGTACAGAGATATGAGGTAACCACCAACATAAAAAAGAAATACAGACGAATTGAGAACTCCCCTTTTTTAAAGTTGGTAGTAATGGGTACGTTTTTAAGCTTTTTTCTAATGCTTTTCTTTTTTAACTACATACACCCAACACGTCACATAGATAGTCTCATCCCACACTAAGATCGAATCTTGTGTCGTGGGTATCAGGCAACTACCAGAGACTTTTCGGTCTCACAAACACCCAGACCCGAAAGAAATATTTGTGGGCCGCACAAAAATTCTCTCGGTGCGGGGATCGAACCGCGGCCCTCTCGTTTTCACAGGCGGCGTCTAACCAACTGCGCCACGGAGGCCGTCATTCCTAAATAACTTGTTGATCTTTTATTACAGTAATTTTTACGAACTTCTAAATGACGGCTTGTAATCCTTTAAGCAGTTTTTTTTTCACCGTTCGGTTTATGACAGATATTTGCTTAGCTTGCATAATGACTATTTTTGAATTATTAAGTGCTGTCTCACTTATTACTGGCTCCGATAAATATGCATTGTTTTATGGGAGCTGGTAATATAAACTATGCATGTTTGTTATTGACGATGAAGGATGGAATGGAAAAAAAGAGGTTAGACGCTTCCTGTACAAGACACAAGTCTCAGTACAGAGACCGCCTTGATGTCTCGCACCGGGATTAATATCTGTGCGACACACAACAGGGGAGTTACTCTATACTCCGACACGAAGTTCAAAAATTCGTATTTGAAAGTCAAACTTATAGAGAAAGGTTTCACTTCTAAAAATCAATACTACTTACTCTCTATGAAACTTATCATTACTTCGAAATAGTCAAAGGTTCCACGTACCATAGAGGATTTGAACATTTTGTAAAGTATTTAGACATATTGGTTACAGTTTTCTGTTTGGCGTTCGAATATTCGTTGGAAATAAAGAAAGAAATACTTTTATTGCTAGCTCAATATTACAATTACAGATTACTGATAAAAACCAAAGAACAGTTGTCGCAATATGTATCAACAATTGTACTCCCATTCATTTCTGGGTGTTTGTGAGACCGAAAGGTATCTCGTAGTCCTGATACCCACGACACAAGACTCGATCTTATTGTGCGGTCATGACTGTTGGGTGTATTTATTTATTTATTTGTAGCTATCTGCTAGACTACTGCATGGACAGCTGGTTGGGTGTATTTATTTACTTATTTTACTAATAAAATATATTTCCTAGACACCTACTAGCAAAGTATATCCGAAACATATAAAAAATAGATTTATGTCTCATTATAGAAACAATTAAGTTAATTACATCAGAAAAATATGGGATAAGAGGTTTCATCATAGCTGTATGAAGGCATTAAAATGCGTGTTATGCGTGTTTATGAGCTATTAAAATGTGGTGAAAAAACTCTGGTTTAATCATGTTGGGATTAGTTTTGGAACCAAATGTTGGGAATTGGTTATTGTATAATATTATATATATTATTGCATATGAAAGTGTGGATGTGGCTTTGTGGTTCTTTTAACCAGTATTTATTGACCAAGTAATGTGAATCTTGAAGTGTACAAAAAAGTAATAGCTATATTTCATTATTTGGTATACAAAGTTTTAATTAGAAATACATAGGTAAGTCAGGTAACTTGACTGGGATTATCTAAATTAATCAAATTATAAACTAATGGATGAAATTATGTTCTTAGCTACAATTTAATCTTTGTCTAATGATTCAATACAGCTTTGCTATTATCCTAGTTATTTTTTGTTTAATATATTCTTTGGTGTAGGATTCCAGTACTTGATTTAAATTAAAGTATTTTTAATGCGCTAAATTGCGAGACGTTCATGCTATTCGCTTGATGGTTAGCTAAATGACTGCTCGTAGACGGTAAATAAACCTAAACAACAAAATCAGTGCTTGGTATTCCACTGCGCTCGCCATCCGAAACATAAGATGTGTATGTAATCTCATTATGTCAAGTAGTTACTGTGGCTACAATATCTTTCAATCCGAAACACAACACTGGGAAATAAAAATAAAATAAAAAATATATCACAGTGCAGTGGTACCTAACCAGGCGGCCTCTCACATATGAGATACCTACCAGCAGTATGTCGTCCGTACGTACTATCCTTCACTACTCTATATTAACATTTAAAACGAATTAAAGCAAATCCTATACGTTTTATCTTTATGGTCCAGTATATTATGGTGGTAGTAACTGTCTATTCGTGACTAATTAAATATTATCCTTTAGTGCATTTATAGGGTGCTTCATGAGCTCTGTTGAGATAAATTCAATTGGACAATTTCATTAGATGCGGCTTGGTTTATGGTTAACTAATGTGACGCAATGCCAATAAAATAATTAAAGTAATTAGCTCTTCATTAAGAGATACAAGTTTTAAACGATTTATATGTAGATGATTGTAAAATATTGATAGTGATGAGATTAGCTATCATCGCAATATTTATTTATTTACTAATAAAGTTACGTCTTAGATTTGATTTTGAGCAGTATGTAATGGTTCCTAAAAAGTATCGCTTATAAAAAAAACAGCATCAAAATTGGACGTAAAATGACTGAGATGTCAACAATTTAAATCGTGCGGTGAGGATACTCGTTGTCTCTTTCCCACGCAATGCCTTATGGAAAATGACGTCACGTCGTGCATGTTGCATCCTTTCTATTGCTCCTAGCACCAACTTTTATATACTTGTAACTTGCTATTACTTAATGAATTAAAAAAAATATTTTTGATTATGATTATGCATAACGTAACTTTTCGATTTAAACTATAATAACAAATTACGACACCTGACTGCCTCGGTGGCATTGTTGTACTAGGGGTACGGTTATAAAGCTGAGATCTCGGGTTCGATTGCCGGATTGAACAAGTGGTGTTGGATTTTTCTATTCATTATCAGCCCAGAGTCAGGAATTGGGCCCGATATGGCGATAGGCTCGCCACCTATCACATCGTGGGATGGAACATACAAGGCGAAATGTGGGTGGCGTGGCACCTCTGCCTACCCTTCAGGGAAAAAAGCGTGAGCTTATGTATGTATGACACTACCCTATTATGAAATTAGCCCGCCTAATCCGCACTAGATCAGCGTGGTGGACACTGGACTGGCCTAACTCTCAATCGCTCTCTCGATTGTAGAGGCGGCCCGTGTTCAGCAGTGGGACGTATATAGGCTGATACAGACAGATACACAATTGGGATATTGCTATTAAAGTAACATCATCGTTGAAATATCTATAGTTTTTGCCGAAATGAATTCCCCACACGAGTAGAGGCGCCGGTAATTTTAATTATATAAAGATCTTACGCTGACATTCATAAGTAACGTATTTTATACCTCGCGTCTAAATTCAACACTGGTTTTCCCATCCTTTCAATCTCAATTCATTAAGCCTTAGCCTGTTTTAGTAGCTTAATGATTAATATAAGCAGCTTCATTGAGATTTTACGTCAAGTGACTGCGTCTTTCAGATTTAAACCCATGGCAAGTACTCCTTGATATTTTCTTGTATACCAGTCCTTAATTGTCATTTTTATCATCCACTTCCTTATAACCGTCTGTGATACACAACGCTACAAAAGATCTGATTTCCAATTATTATAACGGTAATGCTTTAGTTATTCCGACGAAGGTGGGGCGTATGTTCGGCGCGCTACACCACGCTTATATTGAAAAGCCGGCTACGTGACTTGTACCGAAGTTTGGCGACCAGATACCCGCTCAGGACCTTAACAGTCTTGATACTTAAAAATATGTTTGTATTACGTTTCCTCAATAAAATAGGGTATATAGATTGCTACCAAAACGAAGCCAGGTTATAGTTTTAGTGACTACAAACACAATGCAATTATAAGTTTACAAAGAAACGTGACCAATTTTTGTTTTTTTTTTTTTTTTATTTCCTATCGCCGAATTTGATTGGTAAATAAATAGATTTTTCTCTTTAATGAAAAAAAAATGTAATGGCAATTGAATTTTACAACGAAGAACTCCAGTATTAAATTTTTTTTCTGAGAATTAATGACTCACTGACGCATTTATTTAATCTCAAAGTCATTGTAAATAGCTTATCGGAATTATGGTTCGAACTACAACGCAGAATACTCACATATCCGTTTGTGGAGGTGCAAATATTGTTTAGGGTGTGTTTAGAATGGAATCGACACTGTTTAACCTTCAAAGTGATTTACATTTAAGTAATCTCAGTGATACTATCGCAAATTATCATATTGTATTAATTGAGAGGTAAACGGACTAGACGCGGCTGCCCACATGTTCGCGGGGGTCGCGGGTTCGAATCCAGGTCACCCTCTGACTTTTCGAAGTCATGTGTGTATTGATAGTCAATCACCACGCACTAAACGGTGACGGAAAACATCGTAAGGAAACCTGCATACCATAGCGATTTATAAAAAAATTCTATGGTATGTAAGTCCACCAACCCGCACTAGGCCAGCGTGGTGGACTATATGGCCTAACCACTCTCAATCGTACTGTCGATTATAGAGGAGGCCCGTGCCCTGCAGTGGGACGTATATGGGCTGATACAGAAACATCGTTTACCATATTATGATATGTTTCTTACATCGCAAAACAATCTAAATCTATTAAATTATATGAATTAAACATAGTTAAAATTAAATTAAAAAGTATCAAATTGATTTCCCCGGTTTAAGTAAGTAAGCGAGCACGTTTCAAATTCCGAACATGGAATTGGGAGCGGGCACATCGTCACGAGACGGATCTCTCGGATAACGTCATTACCGATTACACAACTGACGCACCATCCCACTGATGTGATGTCGTATGTTATTTATCCTTAGATTACCATCCCATAATTTCATGTCTTATAGTTTCTAAAAAGTAGAGTATGGGAAGGGCTATTGCAGATTATCGTATAAAACTGCATGGATCAGATGGAGTAAGGGTAACAAAGACAAAGAAAATTAAATTAAATTATATTTTTGTTGCTGCCTTCATGTTTTTTTATTTCTTTATGTTTTTATTGTTTAGGATTACTAGTAGCTCAATCATCGTTCAATTTTCCCGAATAAATTTGTGTTGTGCTTATTTGTATTCTCATTAACCAATAATTTTGAACCACACACGATCTTTTAATATCGTGGATGTTTAGGATTTTTATTCCTTACCATCAGGTGAAGTGATTCAAACTACGGGAAGTTTACTGCGGAACGTAAGTCTTCCCTGAGTATTTCTACACAAACCTATTGGAATATTTCTGCATCCAGGTTCTTACCACCTTTGTTTCCGTCTTCCTTTTTATATCCATTGCATGCATTCATTTGAAATAAATCTGGTATCTTATGTATACTGATTTCTTTAATTTATGCGTATTTTACACATAGTAATTAAAACTATGTTTTACGGATTTTATCACGGGTTAATTTTTACATTTTTATTTCCGCCCCATGACCACGAAAGCTGTAAAGTAATTGAAAACGTCGAGATGTTAAGAAAATTAAGGAATATCTTGATTTCAACTTGTAACTCATATTTTAATATTATTTCTGCCCAGTAAACCATCCTGAATCAGGGCTTGAAAACGATACCAATTCACATTAAAAGTATCGGTAATTACCGGTAATTTTATAAAGATACCTGTGTAGCGTTAAAATTTAGTAGCGGTAATTGAGTATCGTAACGAAACACAATCGTTATGATACCATAACGTTACCAATCCTTACTAATCCTTACTAATATTATAAAGGTGAAAGTTTGTATGTATGTATGGATGTTTGTTACTCTTTCATGAAAAAACGGCTCAACAGATTTTGATGAAATTTGGTATAGTGATAGCTGACACCCTGGATTAACACATAGGCTACTTTTTATCCCGAAAAATGTAGTGTTCCCGTGGGATGAGTCAGGAAACCAAATATACATATTTTCTACTCTTTCAAATTCAAATTGTTGGCACGGGATGTCCTCTCCTACGGAAGGGAAATATAGTCGACGGCACGCGGGAAATATAGTTAGTAGACACGCGAAATAATATGTTCTTGATGTGGATTGGACTCAAAAACTATCTGCACCCGGGCGAAGCCGGGCCCGACAGCTAGTTATCAATATTTTTTTACGTCGATAACGTTAAAAATATCGGTAATTTCGTAGCGTTAATTTATGCGACGTTGCCGATTTTCTCAAAGTTCTTCTGGGCGTCCCACTGGATATACCACAAACGTATGCCTACTGCCGCCACGTTCTTTCTATGAATGTGGTTCGTTGGTAAACGTTGCGAGTTGCCGGGAGCGAAGGTAACGAAATAGTCTCATAACGTTAAAAGTATCGGTAAGTTTGAGCCAAGGTAACGAAACACACTCATAACGTTATAAGTATCGGTAAGTTTGGTAGTACCGGTATTTATATTTAACGTTAAAATAACGTTAAATTGGGTATCGTTACTTATGCATTTACCGATACCGGCTTCTAGCTCCATTAACGATACCAAATTTTTACCGGTATTTCAAGCCCTGTCCTGAATGCCATACAGAGAGTATGATCAATACCTACACGGAACAAGTCTCAGTAATTAATTGTTGTATTGTATTGTATCAGCCCATATACGTCCCACTGCAGGGCACGGGCCTACTCTACAATCGAGAATACGATTGAGAGTGGTTAGGCCATATAGTCCACCACGCTGGCCTAGTGCGGGTAGTAATTGTTGTATACATTAAGATATTTGGACAGTTGATTGGCCCGGTGGCTGATTGGACCGTTCTGTGAAATGCACGTGTTGGCACGGAGAAATTATTAATTGGCTTCAAAATTATGTGTAGTTAAATAAACTTTGATATTATTTAATTGATTTCAGAAGATTTAATCATTTAATTTTGTTATGGATTGTAGTAATACTGCAATTTTTATCTACTGTTTGTATTCTTAAGTAAACAATATTGCAACCAACAGATCGTTGTGGAGATCTTTGTGGGAGACCTATGTTCAGCAGTGGACGTCCTGTGGATAAAGAGAGATAAATAATTTTGCAAGGCTATTAATTCCCTGTGAGACTGTCAAACTATCCTGGTTAAGCTGACCCATTTATAATTTAGATTTAAAGACAAACCGCAATGCTCTTAATTTAGCTATAACGACAGCTCTAACATTTTAAATGTAGTGAATATTATATATTGCATTCGTCTGAACATATAATATTCTTTCAATGCTTGGAGTCTTCCCAAAATAATTAAGAGATTTAAAGAAAGTATTTAGCAAATTTTGACGCATTTAATTCTCCAATAATTCTCCGTAATCCTGCCAGTACCTATTTATTTTTTGTTTTATTTTGTGTTGCTTATGTTGCATAAATAAATTATAAGACATTCTGCCCTCACACAGTCCAACAGCATGTGAGACCCCCTTCCATAAAACCGTAACCCAACAGCACTTAGTATAAAGACAGTGTCTCACCGAGATTTAAATCGAAAATTTATGCGTATTAATTAAAGAAAACCGGATGATAAATAGTTAAAGAGCGAGCTTCGTTAACTAATGCCATGCAGTAATTTATGGCATATTAAATTAACAAGCAGGCTTTATGTAGCTACGGTCACCCAGCAACGCCTGTACTGCAGTGGCTATTAAAATGCAATTTAATGATTTCTATAGGATTATTGGATATGACGTGTTGAGTATCTTTAAACTCAAGAATAGAGTGACGTGGATTCAAATTCAGGATGGGAACTTTGGGAAGGTTTGACTTTTTCTTCAGACTTTTTCTGGAGATATTTCTTTAATTAGTTTGAGTCTAAAATAAACATCGGTGGCATTATTTTATTCTGTTGCGCCTAAAATAAAAAAAAGGTAAAACATTCAAAGACCGCGAATAAATATGTAAAGGGCGTACAAATATTGATTCAGAACGAATTTAGGACTATTTGAACTGTAGCTCAATTGCTATAGCTTCCCCAATGAGATGGAAATGCATTAAAATATCATAATAGTGATATATTACTGGTGGTAGGTCTCTCATATGTGAGAGGCCATCTGGGTAGGTACCACCGCAATGTCTATTTCTCCCGTGAAACAACACTGCTTAAATGCACTGTTGTGTTTCGGATTGAAGGACATTGTAGCCAGAGCAACTACTGGACATATTGAGACTTAACATCTTATGTCTCAGGATGGCGAGCGCAGTGGAATGTTGCTACTGTTCATGAGCGGTCGTATCGCTTACCATCAGGCGAACGGCTTGCTCGTCTCGCCATTTAATGCAATAAAAAAAAAAAATCAACTGATATTATTCCTAAATCTAAATTTCGAATAACTATGAATTAAATTAAAGTACAATAAATATCATTATTTCGGAATTACATTAGCGTGTTTAGTCGATAAGTTATCATTAATCTACATTTTATTAACATTTGAAGATATCATAATATTGGTTTCTTAGATTTACGCGAATGTTACACATTGATACATGTTCCATATCATAATATTTCCTAATATGTATGTAATTGTGCCAGCGAAATGCCAATCATAGCTTTGTAATTCAAGGTGTTTGGTTGTGCTACTGTTCATGAGCAGTCGTTTCGCTAACCGGGCGAACGGCATGGTCGTCTCACCATTCATTGCAATAAAAAAATCCTAAATCAATGCAGATTGGAGTCACAATAGTCTGCAACACTCTTTTTCAAATAGCACAAAACTAAACCCTCAAACCCTCAACGGAATAAGAATTGAAACTATGTTAAGAGCACTTTCGCTGGCTACCCTCGCATTCACACATTTCACATTAAACTTATAGATTTGGTCCATTGATTTTCACCGAGGGTTCTAGAACCGCCCTTAACATGTAGGCTTTTTGTGAGAACGATCGCGGCAACTTTTCAAATACTAAGCGATTTAAATGCCACGCAATCGGATTTGAAGTGGCTGGTAGTATTTTTGTTCGAAAGCAGTATTAGCAGGGATATTTTTGTTGAATATTTAAGTTCTTATTGCAATGCTGCTGGGGGTTAATGAGGGCTACAAATGGAATGGAATAACAACCTCCGTGGCGCAGTAGGTAAGACGCCGGCTGTGAAACGAGACGCCGCAATTTCGATCCACGCATCGAGATAGGACTTTGTAAGGCACACAAATATTAAATATTTGTATCGATTTTCGGAGTTTCGTAATTTCTGATAACCACGACAAATAAGTCATATTTGATTTTAATGTAGTATCAGGACTATGTATGTGACTGTTACATACATACATACATACATAAACTCACGCCTTTTTTCCAGAAGGGGTAGGCAGAGGTGCCAGGACACCCACATTTCGCCTTGTATGTTCCGTCCCACGATGTGATAGGTGGCGAGCCTATCGCCAATGTGACTGTTGGGTATATTTATTTGTTCCAGTATAATTATAACGAGAAGGTAATGGCTAACCCAAAACATATCATCAGAAACAATCATGTTACATTGTCCAGTATGTAAGTAAATCAACTCGAAAGAATTTTAGCAAACAAACTTTCCAACTCCAATAAACCTTTTCCACAACAAGGCAATAAGCTTCACGTATTGTGCCGACCCGTCAAGAGGCGCGGCGTGATGAACGACCCGTTTCGAAACGCCTGTCGCCCTGTCAACCAAACAGATGGCTTGAACGGAAACTAATTCAACGGCTTTAACTATTGGACATAGAACCTGCTTTGACAACTTTGTAAGAGAAATTTTGAAGGCAAAAGTTGCTTTGATGCGGTTCTAAAGATCTTTGGAGTCTTGATAAATTAATTGATGCTTTACAACTGTTGGACACGGGTTATGTCGATGTTTTTGAAGAAGACAGTGAAGAGGACTAGTTCAATCATGTTAATGGTTTTAAATAACAGAGTTTTGACGAAATAATACATAGGAAATCTGTTTAGATGGTTTCTACAGTGATACTAAATGAACGGGATAGAAACGGTTTTTGTTTTTATAAGCATAAAGTGTATCAGCAAGCGTATTGGGAACTCAAATCGATGAGGAAGTGGAAGGACGATTTTAAAACTGCAGTACGAAGCCGTTAGATAAGGTCTGAAGACAATACGTTCTTCAATGCCCATATTAGTTATATTGATAATATATTGTTGTAATAGAAAAACGGACAGCGGCGGCGCTATAAGTATAAAATACTTAGTTTTTTTAAAATTTTAAGTATTGAAATTACATTCAACTCAAACCATTCAATTGAATCCTCAAGAAATTCCAATACTTTCATTTTATTTACGAGTGTCTATTTCTGTTAAGGCACGCTTGAATTCAATCAAGGTATTTGCTTCCACGTGTTCTTAGTAAGATTATCTAACTCACCTGTCGAGCTTCGTGACGGCTGTCAGAAACTAACAGCTACCGTCGATGAACAAAATAAAAAGATTCATATCCAATATCGAGATTTTATCCGATCGTTTTATTCTTTTCAATATTCTTTATGGCTGTGTACTTAGGAATAATAATTAGAATGCGTTAGCGCGGATGAGAAGCATGTTAGACTAAATAGAACGAGAAAAAGATATGAAATTGTTGTGGCATTGATATTGAACTACTTAATCTGCTGATACCACCGTTTGGATTCAAAGACAAATTCTAGAAATATTTTATCGAATGTCTTGTCTGCTTCATACAAATTGAATTCAAAAGTCTTTTGAAAGTCACAAAACATTCCAAAGCTAAAATAGGATTTAAAGCAGCCTATCAATAAGGCCGTATATATTTGTCCAAATTACTACCAACATACATACAGTTACACGATGGTCTTAAATCCACAAGTGTGGCGCATTTTGGATTTAGTCAGTAGGTAATACCGTTTCGATCAGGCTAGGTTTTGTCAGATGTCATTCGTCGTCTGTAGATACTAACTTGACTAAGAAATGTAATTCACATAATTAAATTAAGAAAATAAATAAATCGTATACACATGATTCAACTCCGATCTAATGACTAACAAATATAATTCGACGCAACTTGCAACCCATGGGTTGAATGTTCGATCTATTAGTAAATTTCGGAAACAAATTTCCCAACCAGATCGGAAGAAACAAAAACTTCCCGCAGATGACGCAGCACGTGACCGCGGTACTGAGTGTTCCCTCCCTCCTCCCAAAAGGGGAGGGGGAGGTTATAGCCGGATTAAGATACGATCGGACGGTTTAAAGTTTTCCGTAACAGTGTACGTGATAGTATCAGGTGGCTTTGTGCGTTATTGCCTATTTTTGAACCGATCTTTGGAGTATGGAGATTGTATCGGAAGAAATAAAAATTGTTTGTAGAAATGTAGTTGTGTATGTGGATTTTTAATATTATCTTAGATAGTTGGAGATGCACAAATAAAAAGATATCACCCAGTGACAAAATGTTATATCCTAATATTTAAAAAGAATAAATACTAAAACTTTATTCGCGCTCATACATTAAAATTACACATAAATCTGAAAGCCATTCATTAAAGTCGGTTGAAAATGGCAAGATATTATAACTTTTAAGTTTTACAACAATGATTGTTGAGCATTAGAATATAACTAAGAAGTATTCAAGTAGTTTAGTATTTCCAGTCAATAATTTTATAGATTAAGCAAAGCTGCAAACTCAATTGATATCCAAAAGGGTAAATATTTCACGCTATTAATGGTTTGTGCCTCGTATCTGCAACCATAAATAACAATTATTTTGATTGTTATTTAGATTTACTTAACAAGCTCAGTTCGTGGCTCCACCCGTCACGAATTAAATCGTGAGTACTGCCTTTTCTAAGGTCCGGAATAATTGCCAACAATTCTCTACCACATTCTGTAATTATGATGAATTGATAAAAATGTTATAAACAAATGCGCTGTTTTCTTATTACAGGTTTGGTAAATGTTGAAACATATCACTAAATACACAACAGTTGTGTCAATTACAAATAATGAAATAATTCCAATACAAAAATAGTATAGCCCTAGAATGAGATAATTGTCTTGTGTCAAGAGTTTAGAGTATAAGAAACTACGCTATATTTTCCGATCTTAAAAACTCAAAACAAATATTTTTGTCACCTTATTCGCTGAAACAAGACTGCTATCTCAGTCTCGTGTCGGCACTCGCGCGAGGACGTTGTGTTTTTACTTAAGTAATTAACTAAAGGCTTATCAGTGTTCTATTGTTCTGTGCGCGTGAGCAGGTAGCCGGCAACGGCCGGACATCTGGCACTCGTGCGACGCACCGTGTTGACCTAGATAAATGAGTAATATTTTAAATGAAGATGAAATGATTCAATCAACAAGTAATAATTCACTTAGTGAAGAAGATATGATGGAGTACCAAACAACTGAAAGCGAGAAACAATACAATAAGGAGGAGGAGAAATCAGCGAAAAGAGCTAGAAATGAGAATGATTCTTCATCAGAAGAATATGAATGGACTTTAATTCAAAGACGAAAGAAAAAAATAAAAGAAAAAGGTGATACAATTGAAATATATATATCTTGTAATGAAAAGTTACCAAAACAATTTGCATTAGCCAGAATTTTGAAAGAGAACAGTATAACAGATATTTCCAACATCAAATACCTCAATCCGTATAAGATTCGTATCGATTTCAATAATGAAGATAGTGCAGTCAAATTAGAAACGTGTCAAAATATAATCGATAAAGGATGGCGTTCGCAACGAGCTATGGAGAGAAGTTATTCTTATGGTGTTTTAAAGGACGTGGATCTAGACATGTCAGAGGAAAAAATTCTAGAATCTATCAAATGCCCTGCCCCAGGGGAGCTGGTTTCATTGAATCGACTAAACAGACGGAATACAGAGGACGGTGGATGGTCTCCTAGCGAATCAGTTAGATTGTGTTTTAAAGGTTCATTTTTACCTGCTTATGTTTACGTGGACGAGTTGCGAATAAAAATAGAACCATACGTTTTTCCAGTTACGCAATGCTCCAAATGTTGGAAATTTGGACACACTTACAAAAGGTGCCCATCTTCCAAAACAGTATGCCCTAAATGTAGTGAATCTCATGCCAACTGTGAAACTAAAAACTTTAAGTGCGTAAATTGCTATGGAAGTCATATGGCTTTAGCCAAAGTCTGTCCCATGTTTTGAAAGAGAAGCGGTTGAGAGAACTAATGTCCGAATATAATTGTACTTATAGAAAGGCTCTTACAATATATGTCTCACAAGAACCAAAATTTCCCCGTAAGCCAGAATCCGCTAGACCGATGAATGTAAAATCAAATATTACTAGTGATGAAATAACAATAATTCCTCGAACACAAAGTACTCCCACTTTCGCAGATACTACTAAATATAATCTTATTACTCAGGAGGATAGAACAACAAAAAAAGCAATTAGAAGACGTATACACAACTCGAATGCTAACCTTGATTTGCCTCCGTTTTCTGATCCAGTGTATACTAAACACGATGGACTCCAAAACCAATCAAATTCGAGTAAGAAAGACGTTAGTTTCGGTGAATTGTTGTTGAGACTAAAAGAAATATTATTTTTGAAGAATCTTGCATTTCAGGATAAAGTCAAAGAAGTTTTGAAAAGTTGTGTTGAATGGTTTATTTTAATAGCTGTTGAAAATATTTCGGATTGGTCGTTATTGAAGTCTATTTTAGATTATTTCAATGGCTCATAACAGAATATTTGGTCGTCTCAATATCCTACAATGGAATGCTCAGAGTATTAGACCGAAATTGGTACAATTTGAAAATTTATTAATTCTAGAGAAAATTCACATTGCTGCAATTTGTGAGACATAGTTAGAACCGGATAGTGAGATAAGAGTGAATTGCTACAACATACACCGTAAAGACAGAAATGACGCATATGGAGGGGTTTCCATTTTAACCCATAATTCTGTTAAATCACGACCTATTAATATTCAGCTGACTAACCCTAGTATTGAGATTATTTCTCTTAAAATCTATAATTGTGATCTAGTAGAAAAAATTATAACCGTGTACTGCCCTCCATCTATTCGCACTAATCAAAATGACTAGAATAAAATTTTTTCTTTGACTAATAACAAAACTATATTACTGGGTGATTTCAATGGTCATCACACTAACTGGTCCCAAAAAAATGATAGACGTGGGTTACAGATTTTTGATGCTTTATTAGACAGTCATTTAGTGGTATTGAATGATAGATAATCTACACGAATAAAATTAGTAAACGGGCAATTACAACAGTCATCCCCTGATATGTCACTAGCTTCTTCTGATATTGCTTTGAAATTAAATTGGACTGTGACTAATGAGACACTGGGAAGCGACCACTGTATAATAAAGATTACTTCAAATATATGTTTAAATCAAACTAAGTCGTGTAAAAGAAATTATAAAAAAGCAAACTGGGAATCATATAAGGAATTCCTAAACGAAATATTTTCTACTCTTATTTTGCCCGAAAGTCCACAAAAAGCTTACGATTTATTTCTTGAATGTGTAAATTTTGCTGCAGATCATTATATACCGTGTATTCAAATAAATAATCATCCTTCTAATAGATTTTCACCTAAGCCCTATTGGACTGTAGAATTGTCCAGAGCTGTAGCTGAACGCCGTTTAGCTTTGTCAAAATTCCGAAAAAACCCAACTCCTGAAAATTATGATACATTATCGAATAAAATTAGAATTTCAAAGAAGCTACACCGTAAGGCTAAAAGTAACGGATGGCAATCATTTTGTTCATCAATAGACAACACTTGTACCTATAGAGACGTTTGGCATAAGATGGCTTGGTTTAAAGGTGTTCGTCTCCAAAGAAAAATAATAGATCATAAGTCAGCCACCGAACTTCTTCATAACTTAACACCGGACTTTGTGTTGCCAGATATACCAGTGATTTCATCCAGAAACCCCAAATTGGAAGAACCTATAACGTTACAGGAATTAAGTAGATGTATACGGCGCAAAGATAGCTCTCCAGGGTCTGATCACATATCATACTCCATGATTTATAACTTACCACATAATGGCAAAATAATATTGCTTTCATTATACAATATATTTTTTTCAAAAAGCTTTGTACCTCAACAATGGCGACATGTAACAATAATACCAATACCAAAACCGGGACGTAATAATAATTCAGTTAATTCTCTAAGACCGATATCATTAATTTCATGCTTATGCAAAGTTTTTCACAACATTTTAATGTATAGGTTAGAATGGTATGTAGAAAAACACAATATTTTAGCTGACTCGACCACGGGCTTTCGAAAATGTCGCTCAACATTAGATAATCTTACTAGACTAGTTACTCAGATTCAATCGGGATTTTCAGAAAAACTGACTACCATAGGCTGTTTTATTGATATTGATAACGCGTATAACAACGTAGATTTAAATTGTTTAATTGATATTATGGATAAAATTGGAGTAGGGCCGAGAATTTGCTCGTATATTTGGAATTACCTAAGAGATAGAAATTTAACTATTCGTATCGATAATTACACTATCTGCCGTCATACTAGTCGAGGATTGGCTCAGGGCGATCCTATATCTCCTCTATTATTTAATATTGTCACAATAAATATATGCAAATATTTGAATAGCGTTTATACATCTCAATATGCAGACGACTTTGTTGTTTACTTTACTAGCCATAACATTACACATGCTACTGAGGTTTTACAACATGCATTAGATTCAATAAATAAAAGATTCTTCCAAATTGGGTTAGAAATATCTGCCAACAAAAGTAAAGTCTGTGTGTTTAAAACAGGTTCTTCGAGAAACTTTTCGATAGAACTCAAAATTAATAATACGACTTTAGAAGAGGTTGAAACGGTAAAGTATTTGGGCGTAATACTAGACAGGAATTTAAAATGGGCCAAACATATAAATATGCTGGTAACAAAAGTGAACAGATTTTTAAATATTTTTAAAATTTTAGCAGGCCCAGGTTGGGGAATTTTACCTATACATTTAAAGCGTTTATATATATCAATTATTCGTAGTAGGGTAGATTATGCTAGTTTTATTTACGATAATAGTTCTAAAATAAACTTATATAAATTGGACAAAATTCAAAATCAGTGTATGCGAATCATTGGCGGTTTCATAAAAAGTACTTCAATACATGTTATGGAGTGTGAGTTACATATTCCTCCTTTGAATTGCCGAAGATATTATCTTGCGGGTAAATATTGGTTGAAATTAAAATCTATTAAATATAACACAATAATTGAATCTCTGGATAAATTAAGCGAACTTAGTAATAATCATTTTTGGCGTAGAAGAAAGAAGCCCCTTTTAATAGTAATTCACAATACATTTAAAACTATCCCAGTGTATGCTAGTAAAAAATTGGAAATGTTCTCTTTAGATACGTGGGTCAGCAGTGTGGATTTGTCTGATGTTATTTACTGTACAATAGATACTATAACAGAATCGAAACGTTAATACCAACCGTATGAATTAAAATCTATGTGTATTCAATATTTAAACAACAAATTTGCTAATTATTACAAATTGTACACGGATGGGTCTAAAATAAAACAAGACACGGGAGCTGCTTTTTATGATCCCCTATTAAAATGCTACTTAAAATTAGATATAAAATGTAACATATCGATAATGCATGCAGAACTCATCGCAATTGCAGAAGCTATATCTTATGCGGATACAATAGAATTTGACAACATAGTGATATTGACGGATTGTAAAAGCGGCCTCCAACATCTGGCCAGATGTAACTCAAGTTTTCGTGGGGCACCTATAGCATATAATATTTTGCAGGATATGCTTAATTTGGCAAATAAAAATAAACATTTAGTCCTTCAGTGGATACCGTCCCATATCGGTATTGAAGGAAACGAGATTGTAGATGGGCTGGCTAAAGATGCTTCTGAGGAACAAATTTCGTTTACTTGTACACCTTTTTATTCTGAGCAGTTATGGCAAATCAAAGGAGAAGTATATAATCTATGGCATGAGTATTTCGATGAGAGGTCTAAAATTAAGGGTATATGGTACAAAACCATTCAACCTAAGCTTTCAAAAGACACATGGATAGATAAGGCTAATATGCGTAGGTCTGAAATTATTATTGGGCTGAGGCTGCGCTCCGGTCACATTCCATTGAACAGTTTTGCACACTTGATGGGTAAACGTAATAATCCTAATTGTGATATATGCGGAAAAATAGAAGATGTGTATCATATTATGATGGAATGTAACCGTAACGCAGTGGAAAGAGGATCATTGTTTGCATGTTTCGATGTAGGAAAATGTAATATTATTTTATCTTCACCTATTTCCCAGGAAGCCAAAAATTTGTATAAAATTGTTCAATTTGGAATTGTTAATAGATAGTAAGGTTGATACTTTGTATGTATATTATGGGGGTGGCATGTTCTTTTGTGATCAAACCCTCTAAATTAAATAAAGAGAAAAAAAAAAGACTGCTATAGCATCTAATTGTCAAAACCTAATTGCCAACGCAGTGAAATGGACATAGAACAGAAAGAATATAGTTTTCTAAGGCTTCTGCCAACTTAGACCAATCAAGTCGATTAAATTTAAATTTTCGAACAAATATAAATTCATTATTTCATATCTTCTCTGATCTGTGTATCTTTCAGCTTATTGTATTGTAATTACATACAAAATGTCCGCAAATACACAGACAGACACATATTCACACGGATTAAGCCCGTTAATCTAGAAATGTTGTGCAATTTACAGCACCAATATCAGACTGGTTCGCACAGCTTCAGTGTACCAACTACATCGTTAATAAAATAAGCGGGCAGTAATTAAGTTGTAACAATGGCGCTGATCCCACATCGCCTTGCCTATAATCTGTTAATGGTTTAATCTTTGCTTCTATTTAATTATACTTCTATTGTTTTTATATGCTAGGGAACTGCAGGAGAATTGTGCATAGGTAGCTTGATAAAATAGTTTGAAAGCGGGATTGTTTTTGTCGTTTAGCTTTTAATGGGAGTGGACAAACTTTTGTAATAATCACTAAATTGTAAACTGGTTTTGTAATTTGTAACACTATTATTTCGCGCCCGTTCTTCTCTAGTGAAAACCGCATTCCTAATCGGGTGGTAGAAAAAAAAGATTGAATCTAAATGAAGTAGAACATCTCAATGGATTCAATAAATTATTTTCATTTTCTAACTTTTATTAAGATTTTTATAAGCATGGTGTTCTCTACTTTAAATTTACAAAATCGACGGAAACACATTACTAAAGTGTTAACTATTAGAAGAAAATTGTTAAACAATTAAATAACTTTTTGGAGAATAGCAACGTTTCTGGTAGTTTTTAATACTAACATTTATATTTGTGCTGTAACCTAAGACCTAAGACAAAATGATCTGCCCAAAGGCTAAAGCTTGTGTTTAGTAATAAAACTTATTTCTACAGATATATATATATCTTTGTAAGATTTTCCTACATCATACTCCCCCGTGATTCCGTAGCCTACTTTATATCTCCATCTGCTTCGTTTTCAGTCGAGGTCCTTTATCGAATAATCCTTATTAGAAGTTAAGTCACGTGCCTATATCGTGGAGTTCTTTTACTTTACCCTATACGAAGGATACTGTGGTATATGTCGAATCAAATTACGTCATTTTTCTTCGTATTGTTTTTGTTTGTTTTTTGGTGCACATTATTTCATAGAAGCGTGTCAAAGCTAAAGTCACTACTATAGGGAATGTTCTAGTCATTGACATAAATATGTAGACAGGGCGTCTAAAGTGTTCTGATGTAAGTGTTGCGCAGGTTCCAGTAAAGCAATGCTTGGGATTCCACTGCGCTTGCCATCCTGAGACATGTTAAGTCTCATTATATCCAGTAGCTACTCTTGCCACGATGTACTTCAAACCGAAACACAACAGTACATGTACACTGTTGTTTGGCAGGAGAAATATACATTGCGGTGGTACCTACCCAGGCGCCTCCACATATGAGAGACCTACCACCAGTAAAGTGCCAACAAAATAATAAATGCTAACTATGTAATGGACATACTGTTGAAGATCATGTGTAGTAAAATCCTTATGTTACCGGTTATTAAGATCATGTTGAATTACATTACAGCACGATTGATAACTTAATAGGGATATAAAAGAACAGGTTTTATGAAACACTTACATAGTAAATACTAAACTCCTCTGTTGTTGATAGGTTTACGATATGCTATACTGCCTGGGGGGTTACTTTATAAAAACGATACGAACATCACATATTCGGAGGTTCAATGGTTTCTTAGATTTACGCGAATGTTACACATTGAAATAAAACTATTATTTACGGATTTTATCGCGAATTTAGTTTATTTTTTTACAATTATTAACAATAACAATTAATAATTGTAAAATAAGGGTAGTTCAATTGTAACAGTCTAATAATGGGGGTGACATTTTCAATATTGAAAAAACCACGCAATAAAAAAAATTGTAACAGTCACAGAGCGGATGACCAATACCTCAGTCCGCCCCGTGACCACGAAAGCTGTAAAGTAATCGAAACGTCGGGAAGTCAAAAATGTAAAAAATTAAACTAAATTCGCGATAAAATCCGTAAATAATAGTTTTATTTCAATATTCGGAGGTTGTACGTAAAACTTCACTAATTATACACTCCACAAAATGTTGGATTGCTCTATCGTACGTCGCAACTATTGACTAAGTTCGGAAAACATGATAATTGTAATAGAGAATAGTTTTGATTTTTAGAAGAGGAAATCTTATATCTTATTCTGGACGTTTCACATCCGAACATTCGAAGTTCGTATCGTTTTTATAGAGTAACCTCGCTGGTTAGTAACAACCATATAGTGTAGTAAACATCAGTGGCGAAGGGTGACTTTTTTAAATGGGAAGCCGAAAATTTAATATATGTATACATTGCAATTTATAGTATATTATTGTATTTTTAAAATAAATATTATTTTATAATGAGGATTAATTACAAAAATAAAGCCGGTAGTAATTGGTATTTATGGAGGCTTGGCACTGGTAAACATGTAGTAAAACAAACAGTCTTTGAAATAATGTATAATTTGAACAGCCGCATCACGTTCTATTCATCCGTGTATTAAATATTCAGAATACATTTTTTTAAACCAGATACTTTCTGTTTTCCGTATTCCATATCCTGACATCCGTATTTTCCAAGATAAAACGTAACCATTAAAGAAATTGCCTGATATTTTACAGCGCTAGCTGTCGGCACAAGCAGTCTTGAGTGTTTATTGCATTACTACCCTAGATTTAGGGTCCCATATAACCCCCCTATTGCCATAGTCGTATATAACTTCTATTTCTTTTAGTAGCAACGTTAGGCAGATATAAAGTAATTTAAACTGTCTGCCCTGTCTGAAAGCTTTCGTATGGAGATTGATCCTAGTAGGAGAAAGCTATATAAATAGAAGATTTATGCGCAAGATACTGAAGGCAAGATGAAAAAAATTAACTCGAAGTATTGACAGGAACTAAAGAGAGTGGGGTATGACAAAGTGGGATGTCAGCCTCCGTGGGTCAGTTGGTTAGACACCGGCTGTGAAACAAGATATTTGTTTCGGGTTTGGGCGTTTGTGAGACCGAAAATTCTCTCGTAGTTCCACAACACAAGACTCGATCTTAGTATGGGGTCAGGACTATATATGTGACTGTTGGGTGTATTTACATATTTAATGAATGTGGTTAGAATCTTTTTATCTAATTTAAAAGTGATGCAGATGATGATTGTATGTATGTTAATTTATAATGAAATGTTTTTGGCTCCTGAGAGTCATGTTTATATACTTCAAGAAAGGTCAAAATTGTAGGCATTTTAATATAATGAAGAGCAATAGGTAAATATACTGAACATTGCAAAACATTGTGTAATGTATGAGCATAATCATTGTACAAAATTGATAAAATAATTAATTTTCAATTTTTATTGCACTTAAAAGGATGCATTCATATTTATATAATGTGTGTGGTACATCTACTTTAATGCCCTAATGGACCACACGAGCACTCGTCCGTCTGATTACAGACGAGGCCAAATTACTGGCCTCAGCGCCAATTGAATGATAACATTATGGTCTCGGACCGCGCGAACGCATAATCGCCGCTTTGGAAATCAAGAAATTATACGCATTAATACATCGAGCTACTTTGAAAGCATTGTGTGGTGGCTTCGATTCTTTGTACTTGCAAAACGTAGTGAGCGTTATGCACTTGTTGGTTTATGTGTAATCTAAAAAAGCACTACACGCCAAAGGCGCCAACTCGCCGGCCTATGCTGGCAACTTTTTGTTCACGGACTAGTTGGCGGTTTCTCTCATTGCAAGTCCTAAAACCTTGTTGGTGACATGACATGAGCGTCTTTTTTTTCAATTAATGCCAATCGCTTGATGGTTAGAGATACGACCGCTCATGAACCGAACAACACCTTGAATTACAAAGCAATATTTGGCATTCCACTGCGCTCGCCATCCTGAGACATAAGATGTACTCTCAATATGTCCAGTAGTTACTCTGGCTACGATTACTTTTAGAACTGTTCTCTCTCGCTCTTCTTTCTTTTCTTATTTCTACAACCGCTTTTGATAAATATCCTGTACCAATAAAATGATACATATAACTGTTTTGTATTTGTAGAAATTCTATTTTTCAGTAGAATACTTAAAATACTGGGGTTAGTTCATATCTTTTTTCGATAAAACTTACTCTCCTAGAGTAAAAATATAATCCTACACGAAGTTTTGATAAATATGCCATAATATTTATAACTACGAATGAAATAGTATCGTAAAGCAATAAATTACAATTTTACATTTATGCTTTAAATAAATTGGAATCTCCATATTGATTGATTTTCGATAATAGGCGGGATGTTGATTAATAGAAAGATAGTAGCTTGTCATCGGTTATTTAGTTTTAATCATTATGGAGGGAATTGAGATGTTCATCAATAATACTAGATAGAATCATTTTACTATTTAAGGGCCAGTGCAGGGCGGAATTGATATTTCTTCTAAACGATATTCAAACTAATCCGGTGACAATATCACATAAATTCCATTGTTTTAATTTATGACGGTATAAATGCCTTTTGATGACTTAGCATAAATTTCAAACAATGGAATTTATGTCATATTCCTACTGGATTAGTTGAATTGCCTTTGGTAAAAAATTGAATTCCCTGCCATGCCATCCCAGTCTGCGCTGGCCTTAAGTGTATGTTTTACTCGAAATAAGAATTTTATCGGAATTTTCCCGATAAGAATAGGCTGGAGAAAACATTAGCGCTAGATTTTTTGTTGCATATTTGAAACTGAGTATATATTTATTTATTTAAAGTATTATTCTGAACTAGAAATGAATTACTAGAAAAATGTGTTATACACACATAATGAGTCACACATTAAAACTTATAAAAGAAACCACTATTTGTCTGTTGATCAGTTCTCTTCGGCGTGCATACAAGAAGGAATAAAAAAGTAAAAAAAACAATTTTAAGTTAAACGGTTTTATATTGCAGATAAATGTACTAAAAGCTAAAAAATAATTTTAAACATATGCATTGAATAAACTAAAATAAAATCGTGGGGCACGTCCAATATTTAAAGTGGTTAAAATTCATTTAAAGTGGACGTGCCCCACGATTTTATTTTAGTTTATTCAATGCATATGTTTAAAATTATTTGTTAGCTTTTAGTACATTTATCTGTAATATAAAACCGTTTAACTTAAAATTGTTTTTTTACTTTTTTATTTTTAAGTTTTTATTTCTCATTCTATTCAATTCGTTGAGTTTTTGACTTGGGTGGAAGATTCATATTGTAATTTTGTATAGTATACTGTATTATACTTACCAAGCCCTTTATTTTGATACCCATATTGATGGGATTGAAAAATACATTATCCGCCATTTTGTAGCAGTGGCCATCTTTGATTTTGATTTTGTATAGTGCACTGAATTCTACTTGACAAGCCCTTTCATTTGATACCCATATTGATGGGATTGAAAAAAAACTAAGTTGTCCGCCATATTGTAGCGGCGGCCATCTTGGATTCACAATAATATTGAATACGGATAATTGTATTGTCACCAGAATCAAAGGCGTACACCAAATTTCAGATCAATCGGTTAACGGGAAGAGGGGTAAATTTCAATTACTAAATTTGACCCAAACAAACGGGGTGAGCTAAAAATAAAACCGTTCAAAAATAAAAATAAATAACTTTGTCCAACATGTCTCGAGCAATTATATAATCTATAAATTATTATGATCTAGAAAATAGTCTGCAACGGAAACATATTCTATAGAGCATGTAGACCGTCGATACTTCACCAATAACCTCAGATTCTATTTAATTGGCATGACGCGGCCGCTTGTAAATTATCCGACGTTTCCACGCAAGGGCTTACTTTCAAAGGGAAATTCGAATCGATTACTATTCAATCAAGCTATCACATACTGACGCACGCTACGGCCGTGGGACTTCGATATGACACTTGTAAACAGAGTATGAAATAAGGTTTACTCTCACGGGACATACGCCATCGGTTTCTCTCCAAACGAGAAAAGCAAATGTAAGGAGCGCCACGCAACCGGTCCACAAGCACGCTAATTGACGGCAGACAACCAAACGACATAACTACTCACAAAAACAACGCCAAAACCCACAGATGTAAACTCAACATCGACAACATTAAATTCAATTTGCAGCGGACAGTTCCAAAGACCATTTCGCCCGTCCATCCGAGCGCTGTCTGCAATCAAAATGCAATCGCGCGATACTGACCCTTTATAACACGAAATAAAACCTATTTTTGTGAATAAATGATATAGATATATCACGTTTGATATCACCACTCAAGCCGTGTTCGATCGTCCACAACAAGAGCGTATATTACATCTCTTTCGTGCAATTACGTAACCTGATTTATAAGATATAAAGTGCAATTTCCAATACGTCATGATTGGCAGATGGGTCGTTTTATCACGATCGGTTCTTTCCGGAATGCCCGGCGCAGGAACCTGTCTTTAAAGAAATGCATGAGGTTCGCTTTTATACTGTGGAACGATGGTTCGGTGTTTCACATGTAGTGGAGTGGCATTATCTGTCCTGCCTTCTGATTATCGGATGTGCCGTAGTGGAAGGTCCTTATCGCCGCACGATTGAGTGCCGCCATTTCGCTTTAATTATGTCTAATAGGTTTACGTCCAAGATATCTTTACTGTATTCATCTTTTCTATGTATTGGGTATTTTTAAATGTTTTTACCTAATTAATGCGATAGGATATCCTCTCTATGGTTTTTGGGATGTAACGTTTTGGATTAAGCTGTGATTACAAAGGTATACTTTTGTTTAATGTATGGAGATAGCGGTATTGCTGTAAGTTATGGTAATTAAGCCTCATTAATGTATAGAAAAGAGTCTGTAATGTTACCGACTTGTTTAAAGATGCTGAGGTTAGTTAAAAGGTTCATATTTCACCTGTTTCGTTTACCCAGAAGGGATATGATGTTTATTTTTACGACTTAGGCATACTTTTTGTTTTGTCTACCTAAAGATATACCGCACTCTAACCAATATAAAAATTATCCTTACTTAAGTGGTTCTAGTTAGTGGACTTTTGCCATGTCATCAAAACGAAGATTTAAAATATATAATGTATTTCCAAGCTTGAAAAAGATACAGAAGCAAAGTATTTAGATTAGCAATTTGCCCAACACAAAGTAGCAGGTGTCGCTATCGTCTCGTTTAAATGCCGACATATTTATCTCGACTGACGACATTTGCACTCAGTTTTGTTCTTATCGAGGCTTGATGTGGCTCATTTATAAAGTGCCTTAAAAAGCGTGGTTACGATTTAAAATAATTTTCATGTATTTGATGGGTCAGTTGATGTGAGGTAATTTAGGACTATCAGAATAAAAAATATAATTGAATTAAATTACGTGTAGAAACGCAAGTTCCATTGCAAACTGCGAGGTTGTTGATGATGTGCTATAAATCTTGCGGAATCATCTGCTGTATTTAAACGGTAGATGGCTTTGCTGTATCGCCATAATATACACATATATATGTCGGAGAATAAGGAAAGGATAATTCATACATTTTTATTTTTACGCTAGTTTGTTGGTAGTTGTAAAGTACCCACACAGGAATGTAGGTAGTTGTGATTTACCGACGAGTTTTAGGGTATAAAAGCCTGTCAGTGGTGCGATGTCGTTGAGTTGTTTCTGAGCCATCGACTGCGCCGGTTGTGCGCACTGACCCGCTCGTAATGGAAGAAAATCAGTGTAGTGCTGTTTCTAATCCGGAGGAAACCGCGTCATATATAGATAAAACGGGGCGGTGCCACAATCACTGATTGCTATGTAAATGATATTTTTTATTGCTATGAATAGCGAGACGAGTATGCCGTTCTCCTGATGTTAAGTGATACCGCTTATGTACTGTAGCAAAACCAAACAACACCTTGAGTTATAAAGCAACACTTGACATTCCACCGTGCTCGCCATCCTGAGACATCAGATGTTAAGTCTCGATATGTCCAGTAGTTAGTATGGCTACAATGTATTTTAATCCGAAACACAACAGTGCACAACATTGCTGTTTGTCAGGAGAAATAGACATTGAGGTGGTATCTATCCAGGCGGCCTCTCACATATGAGAGACCCACCACTAGTAAGGTTTGCTGTCATAATACTAGTTACCATATCCTTCATGACACATGATGATAATAGTCTCCATAGCTCAGGCGGTTAGACGCTGCCTGTGAAACGAGAGGCTGCGGGTTTGATCCCCGCACCGAGAGAAATGTTTGTGCGGCCCACAAATATTTCTTTCGGGTCTGGTTGTTTGTGAGACCGAAAAGTCTCTGGTAGTTCCTGATACCCACGACACAAGACACGATCTTAGTGTTAGGTCACAACTATGTATGTGACTGTTGGATGTATCTATTTATTAAACCAGTCTCTATATCCTTCGTAGCTTTGATTCTTTATCTTATAAGGCCAGGCCAGTAACAATTCTATTGCTACTGGTCATGAGCGGTGGTATCGCTTACCATCAGGCGAACGGCATGTTCGTCTCGCCATTAATTCCAATATTTTTTTATCTCATAAGCTTTCATCTGGTATGGTGCGGTATAATAGTGACTTTTTGACTCAAGTCTTTTTGGACGGCATTGCACTTACAACAAAGAGCAGCGTAATAACTTTACCGGCAAAAAAATACAGCGAGAGGAAGCCGATAATATTTCTGTATCTCTATAAGCTGTGGGCACGAAAGGCTTCATTACAAGTTGTTAATGCACCATAAGTCATCCAGTTGGCTTGTCGTGTGTGTCCTATATAAATTACAATTATTATCTGCATGATCGATGGAGACCCATGGTTTGTTGACCTGGGGGCCTACTCTACGATCCGAAACGAAACTCGAATGTTCGAACGTTGTACGTAAAACTATATGAATGTGCCCACGGGGCAGGTACTCCACAAATTTCGACTCCTCTATCGTAAGTCGTAATCATAAAATAAGTTCGGAGTGAATGATAAGGATAAGACTTATTGATAGATTAAGTACTGGAAATATTGAGACTTTTGATCTTATGTCTCAACATGGCGAGCGCAGTGGAATGCCAAGTATTGCTTTGTAATTCAAAGTGTTATTTGGTTTTATTACAGTTCATGAGCAGTCGTATTGCTTATCATCAGGTGAACGGCATGCTCGTCTCGCCATTCATAGCAACAAAAAGAAAAGGAAAATAGTATTGATTTTTACAAACTTATAATAACGTTCTTCGGACATCAAAGTTAGAATATTCGAATTTCGAATCGAAACACAGACCGTCCTGGATAGCGTTAACATCGAGGGTATAATGCGATGGATTGCGAATTATAATCGCATTTGAGACGCCATGGTTAAAGAATAAATTATATGGCAATTGAATTAGGTAATTTAGTTTGTAAGTGTCTACATTAACCGAACTGAAATTGGTGATAATCATTTTTGTATGTTTAAAATTATGGAGTTGTGTCCCGTGTAAAGAATATTGAAATTTGTATGAAGCTTTATAAGTATGTAAATTGAGCTGTTAAAAATCCTGCATGAGGGAAGCGATCGGCTATTAAAAGATCTTGAACGTTTTTGTATTCATATCAAAATGTTATAACAAGCAATTACAAGCTGTATTTATGTCAAATTAAATTACTTATTCATTGATGTAGGATTAATTAAGATCAAATTAATCGTGAGTTGATAGAACCTTTGGTTCAGAACGGGTTATGTGTTGTATTCATGCACATCTATGGGCTGATACAGATAATAAATAAATAACATCCAACAGTCACATACATAGTCCTGACCTTACACTAAGACCGAGTCTTGTGTCGTGGGTATCAGGAACTACGAGAGACGTTTCGGTCTCACAAACAGCCAGACCCGAAATAAATATTTATGGGCCGCACAAAATTTTTCTCGGTGCGGTGATCGAACCCGCGGCCTCTCGATTCACAGGATACAAATTGCTTTAGTTAAAAATATTTGTTACGGGTATGGGAGATTTAAGGCTGTTAAGTCTCTTATAATTTCTGATAGTCATAACACAATATTTATATGTTAGCACTAAGCCAGGACTATTTATTTTTGCATTCAACAACCTACAAATCAGTTTTCTCCATCTCCTCCAGCTTAATCTTAGTAAGTGAGATCTAAATCAAGTTTCTCTGCCCACCTCGCACGTCAACCATTAATCAATTTCTTTAATGTAAAAATATAGCGGTGTTTACTTAATGGTTGGCTTACGGCCATTTGTCTCAACTCGCGGTCGCTTTGACTTAAGCTTTGCCACTGTTTATAAAGCTTTTGTAAATATTCTGAACATTTTGTACCGGTTAATTATGTTATTTTTTATTTCATGGAATGGCGAGACGAGCAAGCCGTTCTCCTGATGGTAAGCGATACGACTGCTCATGAACAGTATCAAAACACAACTTGTATTACAAAACAATGCTTGGCAATCCACCGCGCTCGCCATCCAGAGACATACGATTTTAAGTCTCGATAAGTCCAGGAGTTACTCTGGCTACTATGTCGTTCAATCCTAAACAGAACAGTTCATTTACACTGCTGCTTACTGGGAGTAATAGACATTGTAGTGGTTTCTAGCTAGGCGGCTTCTCACATATGAGAGACGTACAACAAGTAAAAATGTTAATTACTTATCGATGATTATGTATTTTCAATTAGTGATTAAAATTGACGGAGGCTTCCAGGCCAAAGGAATTTTCTCGCTAACTAGCACTATCTCGGTCGGTGTCAGTATTTGCTTTCCTGTTCAACATTCGCCATTTATTTTGCTTACTTAGATTTGTTTTTTGTAGGTTCCTGAAGTTTTCCTTCTCGGGGATGATAATGTATCTAGTATTTCTTTATTTCAATGAATTTCAGTGTTTGTTTGACAACAATCCAAATAAACTAATAAGTACCATTGCATAGGCGTAACTCACACAATTTCAATTTCATTTTTCATAATACCACGGAATTGTGGTTAATGGCAATATGTGGTTGAGTGGAAAAAACCACATTTCCATGGTTAGCAATTTATTTATTAAAATTGTGTGAGTTGTTTTGATTTGAGAAGTATGAAACTTCAAACGGTATTTATTAGTTTAGTTGGAAAACAAGTATATCTACTTCTACTCGTATAAACTTGAAACGCAATGAAAATTTCAAAGCGTTTATGACTTGATTTTATTTCAAAATACCACACACAATGTTGAAGGAGGCGGCTTATTTTTCACTCGCGTGCGGTGGTCGGTAATCAGACAAGTGTATTTAAGTAATATTCAATAAGCTGGACAGATGCTGGCTATTAGGAGCTGCAGAGTTTTTATGTAGAACTGGTCCTGTGGGGACAAGTATGAAAAAATCTCAATATTGAGGAACAGAACTGTATAATTTTAATACATAAATACAGCTAACAGTCAATTTATAAGTCCCGACCCCACATTGTTTTAGGCAGAATTTGTCGAGAAACACAATCTACACAAGAAAAATACACACAAGGCGTAGAAACAATTACAATAATACAAATACACGACAAGAATAACCACAATAAAATAATCACAAAGTTAACTCCGACATAAAACTTAGCAATACGATCCGACCCGCATCAATTTTCCAAAACAATGGCCCATTTTCATTGCGGGCACAGAACGGTCGTCCCCTGCGGCCACTTAATTCCATTATTAATTCACTGAACCAACCCACCGAATTAAAATTGCCATACACAATCCATCCTTTTATAGTCCACATAATCACCCTTATGGAAATATTTTTTCTTGTTTTCCAGTTAAATTTGCTATAAGTTTTCGGGCAGGCGCTTTGGTCCTTTTGTTTTGGTTGCAGTGCGGATGTCCGAGGTGTATTTTTAATCCGTAATGGTGCAGGAAGGTCCCGATAACGGCCAGTATGATGTATTGGAATGGCGGGAAAGTGTTTTGGGGAAATGATCGGGTGTTGTGGAGATGGCTTTTTAACTGTCATTTTAGAACTGCAATTAAAAGTTGGATTTGGTTTTGTAGTGACTGCCTCGGTGGCGTAGTTGTACTACGGTTTACAAAACTGAGGTCCTGGGTTCGTATTGTTATTTAGGAACTTTTAGAATAATATAACAGCATTTTTTTCTTTTTAGCCGCCTGTGTTATTTTATTTGAGATGTTGTCTAGAAAGAGTATCGATTGTCAACAGACTAATGTGACCTTTTAAAACAATAATGTGTGTCGGTGGGAAGAACCGAGGGTGAAAATGAAAACAGATTGAATCCATAAAATGTCCAACGTCATTTGATTCAGTATTTTTTTGGTCTACCACTCTGCTTGGAATGCAGTTTTTATTAGAGAAGAACTGGCAAGAAACTGACAAACTGGTATTTTGGGCCATTTCCAAATTAATGTAAGCTTACCAGAAATGTACACATGCAAAACGTTTACAATAAGTTGATTTCACATCGATTATTACAGTCTGTCTCTTCAGCCACAGAAAGTCCCCCTACTGAACATAGGCCTCCTCCATGGATCGTCTTCCGAGTGCTGACCTGCCGGAAGCGGCGAGCATCCAGCAGCTTCTTTTGACCTTAACCAGGTCGTCTGTCCACCGTGTGGGTTGGCGTCCAAAACTTCGCTTGCCTGGACGGGATCTCCACTCCAGAACTGGTGGTTACTGGTGCTAGATCTCTCATATGTGAGAGGCCGCCTGTGTGGGTACCACCGCAATGTCTAGTTCTGCCGCCAAACAGTATTGTAAATGCACTGATGTGTTTCGGTTTAAAGGACATTGTGACCAGAGTAACTAATGGAAATATTGAGACTTAACATCGTAACCTTTGTTTTCCTACTACAACCCTCCTATTATAATCTTTCTTTGTATCTATAGCGGCCCATATACGTCCCACTGCAGGGCACGGTTCTTTTCGACCACGCTAGCCTAGTGCGGATTGGCGGACTTTACAATCATATTACAATCTTTAACCGAGACCAATTAGACTAACTCAAATAAAACAATTCATTCTTCATAATTCTTTCCAGATTATACCGGGTATCTCAAGACTGCTACCGAAAACGAAGCCGGGTGGTAGTTTAAGCGACTTCAGACACAATGCAACAGAAAAAGTTGCAAAAATAAGCGACAATTTTTTTTTGAATTTTTTTTCCTATTGCCATATTTTGGTGGTAAATAATTTTTTTCCTAAAATAATAGTGTATACCCTTTAATTTATAAATACTCTAAGATATAAGAGAGTTTAAATTATTATTTTAGCAAAAACTATGGATTTACCACCCAAAAATGACGATATTTAAAAAATCATAAAAAATAATTGTCACGTTTCTATGCGAAAATTTTAGTTGCATTGTGTTTGTAGCCATTAAAACTACCACCCGGCTTCGTTTTCGGTAGCAGTCTTGAGATACCCGGTATTATGAGTTTGTTCATTAAAATAATCTGAAGATACATACGGGCACGCAATGACCTCGGCACGTATACGGGTCTAGATTAAGATTATATGCAATACCTAAACAATTATTTAGTAAACTTTGGGATGAAACGATTAGTTATTCTATTTATAAAAGTCTCGAAATGTCTGTAAGACAAAAGATGTTGATAAGCCATTTGTACCTTTTTTTGTTTCTGTATAGTAGTTTCAGTTTGTTTGCAATAACGATTTGAATAATAAACAATAATAATAAGCCCAACGGATCAATAAGTTTAAATGGGCAGGGCATACCTAAATGCTATGACTTAGTATAAGTAGCTGAATAGTTTTCGAATGGAGGCCTGTTGCGAATGAAACCTTTCGTTATGTTATATGTATTGTATTTTTTTTTCGATATTTCATTCAATCTAGATTTTTGTTGTATAAAATTTTCCTTTTCATTCTTTGTTGTTAGCTTTATTTATTCATGATTGAAGAAGACAAAACATTCGAACACTAAAATACGTTTTAAAACTGTCTTTGAATAAGGCTAAATATGTTTTTGCTCACCACATTAATAACAACAAAATATATATTAAATATTACATTTATAAGTACCCTGGTGGACCCAGCATGAACTTAGTAAATTAACCTGTTAGTTAAATAAAAAAGGATACCTCTCGGTTAATTTAAAAACATACTTCACAAAATAAGCCATCTCTATAACAAGTGTACCTGAGTTATCAAGGATGTAATTAATAGCGCAACGGCATGGGACCGTGGCACGGAATCGAACCTGCGCTACACCCGCCGCCCGCTGAGTGCTTTATAGCCTTCTAACCAGGCACGGGGAATAAACTGCACGAATCTGCAAGATAATTGACCTAATTCTGTATCAGCCCATATACGTCCCACTGCAGGGCACGGGCCTCCTCTACAATCGAGAGTACGATTGAGAGTGGTTAGGCCATATAGTCCACCACGCTGGCCTAGTGCGGGTTGGCGGACTTACATACCATATATTTTTTTATAAATCGCCATGGTATTCAGGTTTCCTCACGATGTTTTCCTTCACCGTTTTAGTGCGTGGTGATTGACTATCAATACACACATGACTCCGAAAAGTCAGAGGTGTGCCCTGGGATTCGAACCCGCGACCACCGTGAACATGTTGGCAGTCGCGTCTAGTCCGTTTACCAACAGGCCACCACGCACTTGACCTAATTGTTTGTTTTATATTGGATGACTAACTGTATTGACATTGCTGAATCAATTAACTTGTACAGGGAAATATGGATATATAGGTATGTTATTTTTTTTAAACCAACCCTCCTAACTACTGCAGGTAATATTGTACCAAATTTGAAAAACACAAACCTGGAAGTTTCGTTTTGGGTCTTATGGTAAAGTCTCTTTTAGTATGTGAAATCCAAGGCACTAGACGGGTGCGCCCTGTGGCATGGGGGCGTTTCGAGAATCCTGCCACGGTATCTCCTGTTTAGGTGACTATGTTCATTTTATATATTAGTGTCCAGGAGTGTGGGGGAACTTTACACATATAATTAAAATAGTCCATTCACGTGAATCCATTTATTGTCACTTGTATTACACGAGTAAAGACTCGGCGTCGACAGACTGCCGTAATACAATATCATGTCCCTACATCCTGCCTGTCGTAGGAGGTGACTAATGGGGAAGTGAAGGTCGCGGGCGCGCAGTGGGGGGCTGTTGTAGCACCTACTGTACTAGAGTACAATCCGACCCCGAGATGTTCGGCAGCAGGAGTAGGAAGTATTGCCTGTTGCCGAGGAACGAGGAGGCTTCTTAGCCTCCAACATATGGTACGAGCCGCAAATTAAGCGACAGTGTGCAGGAATGGTCCCGGTAGAAGCTGGAGCGCTCTTGCTTCGGGTTCCCGGCGGCGTCCCATTTGCGCCGGATAGGGCAACTGATTTTGGTTGGTATGCCAATCAGTGAACACAATATAATCGCTCCACTTTCCCCCCAGGTGGGCGATAGCGATGACCAGGTTTACCTGCGCCAACAAAAAAAAAATAGGTACTAAACGGGTTTCTTAATGTGCGGTCCGGTTTATGTAACTAAATGTATTTATTTAATTAAACATGCGTACCGGTCGGTCTGATCCGAGTAATATTATAAGGTTCTTTCCACAGATTAACAAGTACATAAGCTCATCTAATTAGTTTGTAGTAAACCTCGCAATTTATATTAATATCTGCCGTGGAAAAGTAATAAAATGTTGTACATTTATAGGATAATTTAGTTGCTGTTAATGCCTTCACTAAATTAATTCTGCCACTGGTTTATGCCCCTACGAACAAACTGACCTGTATCTTAATACAATTAATAACAATAGTCAAAATCAAATAAAGTGTAATGTATTTTTCGACGGTTAATACTTGTTGAAGTGCGCGGTGGCCTGTTGGTAAACGGACTAGACGCGGCTGCCAACATGTTCACGGTGGTCGCAGGTTCGAATCCCAGAGTCCATCCTCTAACTTTTCGGAGTCATATGTGTATTGATAGTCAATCACCACGCACTTAAAACGGTGAAGAAAAACATCGTGAGGAAACCTGCATACCATAGCGATTTATAAATATTTATATGGTATTTAAGTCCACCAACCCGCATCAGGCCAGGGTGGTGGTCTATATGGCCTAACCACTCTCAATCGTACTGTCGATTGTAGAGGAGGCCCGTGCCCTGCAGTGGGACGTATATGGACTGGTACAGAATACTTATGACGATTGCGTTACGACTTAAAAACTCATGAAAAAGATTGCTCGTTTTGAAATCTAACACAGGACCTCATAGTTCTCAGCATAAATACCGTTGCTACTAGTCCAACAAAGCCCTCAAATACAAATTAATAACCCACAAAAACTCATTCAAATACTATAACAATTCATTACCTTAAATACATGTTATTTGGTAATACGGCTAGATAGCTCAATATCTACCCACGCGTTGTAATGTAACAATATATTATTCGATAGGAACTGTTCGAGATAAACTTATGCCAGACAATTTGATTGTTGACTTGTTAAGGGGATTAGTTTTCAATGGTTTTGAATAAAGATTTTTAAGTGTTTATTCTACCTACATATCATAGCGATTTGTAAGAATTTCTATAGTTTATAAAGTCCATCAACCCGCAATGGACCAGCGTGGTTCCGTGAAGGACCCGTGTGAAGGAGACCCGTACCCTGCAATGGGACATAATGGGACTATACAGTATACAGAAATTGTACATTCTAAGTAATTTAACAGTGATGGTATGAAATAAATAAGGTTTTCTGGCTTTTATTGCAATTATAATGTAATTGATAGCTAATTTATAAAAATAAATAAGTATTTATTTAATACATGTAAACCAGTAATAATTTTCTAAACAAAGCTAAGATAAAAAGTAACTAATATGAAATAAAATCTACACCAAGTGGAATTATCAGGGATTTTCTCACTAGACATTAGCCGTCGCGGAAATCTTCGAGCGGTGATCGAGACTAGCAATCGCTGTGTTTGGCATAGCCTACACATGTTCTGCAGTTTCTGTTTGCAGCTCTTCATACTTACGGCTTGAGGGGTACGGTCGTGAGCACTTATATTTAACGAATTACTAGAATGTAAGTTCGTTATCATGTTGGGTGTATGCTCGTCATTATGCTTCACAGCTAGTTATAGCTCAGAATCGTGGGCGTATGTGGGGATGTGTCAGTTCAAATCGTAAGAAATCATAATCTTACTCACGGAACGCGAGACAGTCTGCACGCTTTTACAGCACTATTTTTAGATGATAATATGTACTCTCTTGATCTCAACAAACCGTACTACTTGCTCGCAAACCGTTGAGATGTCCCTGACTTTTCTTTCATGAAGTCCCTGACATCTCTAGTCATTATATAGCGTAGATTCTGTCGAACGCCTATAGATGGCGATGGTATTCCGTTTTTGAAAATCAATTCGATGACGATAATTATCTGTATACGTGCCCATATACGTCCCACTGCAGGGCACGGGCCTACTCTATAATCGTGAGTACGATTGAGGCTGGTTAGGCCATATAGTCCACCACGCTGGCCTAGTGCGGGTTGGCGGACCCATTACCATAGAAATTCTTATAAATCGCTATGGTATGCAGGTTTCCTCACGATGTTTTCCTTCACCGTTTTAGTGCGTGGTGATTGATTATCAATACACACATGACTCCGAAAAGTCTGAGGTGTGCCCTGGGATTCGAACCCGCGAACACCGTGAACATGTGGGCAGCCGCGTCTAGTTCGTTTACCAACAGGCCACCACGCACTTCAAAGCGGCGACGATAATTATATTTATGTTTAATCATATGTCTCAAAATTTACACACATTGAAGCCGAAACCCGAATCCCGAACAAAGGTCCAACATTAGGTTAAACACTCATATTGTGTTTTATTCCCCATTAAAATAAAAATAAGGATGTGTTTATCGCGTTGTAAACTCATTAATTTTATTTATTTGGCATTAAATTTATTTATGACTAGATAATGCCTGTGGAATTCATAGGGCTATGTTCAGCAGTGGACTTCCTTTGGCTGATGGATGGAACTCCTGAAAATTTGTGTTCAAGGTATTTTTACGAAGTCAGGGTACCGCTAACAGCTATTATAAAAACCAGTGTTATCTATGTAAATATATTTTGAAAAGACTGATATTGAAAAGATAAATTGTGATAATTTTTATAGGTACGGTATTAAAATAAATTAAATTGTTATTTGTTATCACTATATTTAAAATTGATTTATAGTGTATATAATATAACATGGTGCAGATAGAATGTTTTGTCCTTTTCTCTCGAACTGAATTCAAAAGTTGTTCGAAAGGGACGAAACATTTGATAACTAAAATAGTTTCATAAACTGTCTTATGAATAAGGCGGTAGAAGTTTTAGTAAATAGATAACTGCTAATAGTATTTTTGTATTTACTCAAATAATCACTTTAAAAGCGTAGTCGAACATCATAATACCCACTAAACCATCGGTCTTCTAAAGAGGAATGCCCATTTAATTTGTATCGATGCGAAGATTTAGGTGCCTCGATAAAAAGTACCTTTTTTGTGCAGGGAAAAATATATATTTTCAATAAATATCAACGTAATAGCGACCCAAGTCAGAGTTATTGAAGAAATGAACTTGAAGACAAATATTTAGGCTTGGCTCTGCTAACAAAATGTAAAATGTGATATAATAACTTTATTTCATAAAAATCTGTGACATGGGATAAAACAGGAAAACTTTGAAACACAAATCATAAAAAAATGGTATCGTGAACTTTTAGCAGTATCAATATCGGGAACAACGATATTCTTTCTACTCCATTCCGTTGCCTGCCTACGAGGTTGTCTTCGTAATTTGGTTTACGTAATCTTCTAAACAGTTAAGGGATCGATATCGGATTAGATTAAGTTATTAGATCGTTCCTCCCTTTTCACCCCCGCACGGCCCTCAGCCCTTAAACGAAACGTTTTGAATAAGAAAGCCATTGACACCGCGTCGCTACGTGTTACTTAAACGGGTGACTTGGTACAGGAATTCGGAGTTTTAAATAATATTTTTTATATAATTAAATATTGCGATGATGGTTAAGTTAATTTTAGTCAGTATGGAAAATGGTATGAAAGACTTAGGGTGTATATTTGATACTAGCCTAACTGGTAGTAGGTCTATCTTATGTGAGAGGCGTCCTGGGCGGGTGCCACCTCAATGTCTATTTCTCCCGTCAAACACCAGTGTAAATGTACTGTTTTGTTTCGGTGTAAAGGACATTGTAGCCCGAGTAACTACTGGACATATTGAGGCCTAACATCTTATGTCTCATTATGGAGAGCGCGGTGGAATGCCAAGCATTGCTTTGTTCATGGGCGGTCGTATCGCTTACCATCAGGTCAACGTCACGCACGTTTCGCCATTTATTGCGATAAACAAAAAACTAGCATAACAAAGTGTCTGTAGTGCGCGATATTATATAATAACCGATAAATAATGTCTTTTTAAAATAATAATCGTTATCTGTCGGTCGCATCGGTAGAAAAAGAGGATAGGCCCTTCATAACATCGTTTGATTCAACACCGAATTCGTGGGATGGGTTCCCAGAGATGTTAACGCCAAATATATTTTTACAATTGTCAAAGTAACCATATATTGTTAGGTTCATATATGTATTTTAATACAAACACTAGTTTTATTCAATCATATAACTGCATTACTGGTACAATTTTAATATACTCACAATTAATACAATTGCCACTTTTTATAGCAGTATCGCCATTATTAATGTACCGCGCAGTACAGTTATACAGTATGCAAACTAGATGGCGCTGCTAGTCGATATCCCGTTGAGATTGTACCGACGGCTTTTACTGTCGCCATTCTTTATATTTACGACTCCTGGATAATTCCTGCTTGATATACAAGATTTTAAATACATTAGTATTTAACTGAAAATACACTGCTGGTTGGAGTCCCTAATAAATATTTATAAGACAGATGCTTGCTTCGGCCCAGTGCTTTATTTTGGGTATTTCTAAGGTGTTGTAAAATTGTAATTGAGTTTCTGTGCATGTGATATTTCATTTTATAAATGCATCTACATTGTATACGGCGAGAGGAAGTTTTAGAGTATGTTAGCAAATGCACTAGCATATAATGGAAACATCAAAATGAATATATTTCAATTGGTAATCATCTAAAAGACGTATTGAAAAAATGTGAAAGAATTTAAAAAAAAATGTAATGTTTAGTAGGTGCGCCATTCGCCTAATGGTAAGCGATACGACCGCTCATGAACAGTAGCAAAACTAAACAACATCTTGAATAACAAAGCAAGGCTTGGCATAGGATATTAAGTCTCATTATGTCCATTAGTTATTCTGTTTATTTAAATAAATAAACAGCGCGGCGTTGACAATAAGACAACTGCAAATTGATGCTTTAAGAAAGCCCACAAATCCACATCATTCTTGGCACTTTTATTGTGCAATAAAAACGTTGAAAAACACGAAAATTCTATACAAAATAAACATTTCTATAAATTCCCTGCCTCGATTGTTAACGACGTGCGAAAACAATGGGAGTTGCAAAAAAGTTCCGTACAAGGTGCGGGGCGCCATTCGCAATATGTGAATTTGCAAATATAATAATTGTGGATACGAACCTGCGGCTATTGTATTGTAATTCTGTGACAGCGTAAAGATGTCACTCGGCGTCTATTCCTCTTACTATTTGTTTTTATTTTTCTCGTTTAGGCTGTGGAAAATGAAAATTAATTTTTGGTACTGCTATTAAAAATATCTATTAAAAAAAACTTAATGTGTTCCTAAGCGTAGACTTGTATTAAGTTCTTGTAAAAGACTATTAATTGCATTCTGAGTATTTTAATTTCTTGTACTTATAGTTTGTTATTCTTAGTTTTTATATGTAATGTAAATGTTAATACTGTCTAAGACAAAACAAAGCAAGAACTCTTTAATATTATACTTAGGGTAAAAAAACGTATAATAATATTTCTTACATAAGTTCTTCATCGCTTGCTTGATGGTCCTTTACTTTGTTGACCTTTTCTCCGTTTATGTATCACAGTCTTGGTACGGAGCCCGCACCAAGCAGATATCGACGCCGCTACCATAATACCGCCTAGTTTCATTTACGGCCGTTCTCTATATCCTATCTATCTTTAACAAGGGGTTAATATAGCTACCATGACTATATCTGTACAATCCTACGCTTCATTATACAAAAATAGGCATATATATTTATCTAATCTATCTATCTATAAATATATGCACCATATCTATACCCCTCTATCTTTGTTAAATTAAACATAAAATGCATCGAAATATCTAATGAAATCTCTAGTTAAAGATAGATAGATTATAGAGAACGGCTGTTAATTGTAATATCGATGAATACTTATTGAATCATTTGCTTATTGGACAGTTAATGAGAGAAGTTGCATTACTACTACACTGGTTCTTGGTTCGATTATAAGTAAGGTTATTTCTTGGATGAAATATCTGTAAGAATATTTATAGAAAAACTCACGCCTTTTCCACAGAAGGGGTAGGCGGAGGTGCCAAGATACTCACATTTCGCTATGTATGTTCCGTCCCACTATGTTATAGGAGCGAACCTATTGACATTTCGGGCACAAATTCCTCACTTCGGGCTGATAACGAATAGAAAAATCCAATATTACTTTATTCGACCAGAGATTCGAACCTAATACCTCAGCTTTGTAACCGTACCGTAGTACAACAATATTTATATGTTAAAATAAAACTATTATTTACGGATTTAATCGCGAGTGTTCTTTCTTTCATGTTAATTGATATTTTCGAGCTATTTAGTCTATTTATTTGCGAGTTTATCTTCGTCATATTTTTCTAGAGGAATGTTGTACAGTTTCATGGGCTGAATACACCCTTTCCTTCTCTATCCTCCTGTTATGCCTCATATATATAGATACCTATCTACAACTATTATTCCATTATATACGGGTACAACGAATCATTAACTGCAAATATAACTTTGTAATCCTATACATTTATATGGGATTACAAAGTTATTCACGCAGTTGGTGTATCTAGAAAACTAGACAGAAATTATGAATTTTAAATTTTCCCTTACTTTAGACACTAAATACTAATTATATTCTAAATTTGAAGGTTCTATGTCTGCTAGAAGTGCCTTAGACTTTTGGTGATTGGTCAGTCAGCCAGTGAGTGACAAAATTACGAAAGTTTGACAAGTTATAATTCTTAAACTACTTGTTCAAATAATAATAATAATAATAATGCCTGCTTAGTAACTGAAAATCAGGCTTCTTGCTTTAACCACAACGAAGTTATGGGGGGTTGAAAATGGTCTGAATTGCTTCGAGAAAAGGATGGTACGACTGTGCCGCTTTTTAGCTCGACTTGGAGGGGGCACTGCCGTGCCTCCAGATATTTGCTCTTGACGAGATTAACGTTAAAAAATCATAAAAATGTTGTGATGGAATAAAGTATTCCAAATATATTTTAAACATTGATTAATTCTGTTCCAGGTAACGCTAGTTGCACACAAGACGCTCGGTAAGACCGTCTATACCACCGTGATTACATCGGCATGCAAATCAGACAATCTTGAGACCGTGGACGAGCCCTTACCTCGCTCCCTTGTGGAAACACACGGGATGGCATAGGGCAAGGAAACGCTGCGGTTTGAGGTTCGTGAAGGATTTTTGGCGATTCATAATACTTAGAGTTTCAAAATGCATTAATCATGTTTTGGGTATTAGGAGGACGTTAGGGCATTAGGAAGTTTGTCAAGCTGTGTTTTTTCTTATATGAATGTAAAGAATGAAAAATTTAAGAGGCTTGAAAATCTTTTAAATTATACAAACGTATACCCCATGAATATAAAAGGTAAAATTTAAAATTTGTTTTAGATAATATTACTATTCCTATACCAGACAATAAAGAAAGTTTAAATATTGTGAGTTACTATTGAATCAGAATATTTGGAAACAATACTTTTACATTTTGCAGCCATGCACATTTTCCTTATTATGAACTTAGGTCACACCTTTTTATTGTGTCAATAAATGCTACTAATGAATTTAAGAAGGAAATATAATTGTTAATAAAATACGCTTTAAATGGAATATCTTTACTATGAAATTGTTAACACAAAATATATTGAATTTCCCAAAACTGTCACAATAATAACCTTAAGTATAATGATCTTAAGCCGACATCGTAGTATGTACGGACCATCTCTATAAAATATTTGTATAGATTTCAAAAAAAAAAATCATCACATGATTCGAATAAATCACTGCTGCGTCACCATTTAAAGATACATTTCTTAGAATTACTCATAAAATGTCCATGCTATCAAATAATTTGTCATAATTAATGCCATGATTACTCAATTGAGTTGTCACTTAAGGAACCTAATATATTTGAATTTAATAATCGATTCTAGTCAATAATAAACATGAAAATGTATTTCAATATGTCCGATTTTATTTATTGATAGTCATAATTCATACGATTAGGAGAGGTTAGGTCGTATAGGTCGGTACCACGCTGACCTAGTGCGGGTTGGCGGAATTTTAGATACAATAGAAATTCTTCCAAATCCCTATGGTATGCAGGTTTCCAAACTATGTTTTCCTTCACTATTATAGTGCCTAGCCCCACTAAATTATGTTCTTGATTGTATAGGAGGCCCGTGCCCTGCAGGGGTACGTATATAGACTGATCCAGTTAAATTGTATAAAATTAATGTTAGCTTTAACAATTCCTGTTTTGTGTAATAAAATGTAATTGACGGAGTAATCATTTCAATGCAATTTGTACAAGGAAAAACTTAATAATTCCTGTTCATACCTAATTTTTAAAACCACACACCAAAAAAGTCGACACTGATTTCTCAAAATAAAAGAATATTATGAGAATTACAATGAAATATGAATATGTTATTTATTTAAGCAAATAACCGTTATCAATAACATAACTAGATCCTGTAAGGCTTCTACCTTTCTCGCCAACCACGAACAGTATCAGCTCAGCTATCTCTTCGGAATCCGATGGTTTCTTCAACGCAGTTAAGTGCCCCAGGGTATCTGGGTCGTGGGGCGACCCGGTCACGTTGAAGATGGCGGTTCTCACCGGTCCAGGGTTGATGGAATTCACTCTGACTCCATAAGGAGCTAGCTCGTAAGCGACATGGCGGGTGAAATGATCCACTCCAGCTTTGGAGACGCTGTACGCTACGTATTCAGGAGCCAGGACACTTAGAGCAGCAATGCTTGATATGTTAATGATGTTTCCTTTAGTCTTCACCAAGTACGGAGCGACGAGGTTCGTCATAAGCACTGTGCCGCGAAGATTCGTGCTCATTATTTTGTCGTACACTTCCATTAAGTCGTCGCTGAGGACCTTCGAAAACGCCAAGAACCCAGCATTGTTTATCAGTACGTCTATTTTCCCAAATTTAGCAATGGTTTGTTTTATAACATTTTTCGTGTCTTCATCTTTGGATACATCTGCTATGACGATAAGAGGCGTTTTACCAAATCGCTTGCATTCTTCTGCGACTTTCTTAAGTCTTTCTTCATTTCTTCCAACAATTACCAAATTAGCGCGATTCTTAGCAAAGCCAATAGCTGTTGCTGCTCCTATACCGGAACTTGCGCCGGTAATAATCACAACTTTGTTTTCAAAACTCATTGCAACAATGCGACACAACGTTGAGAAGATAACTGAAGTGAATTCACGTGTGCCGTATTTATATACAGGCTTTATGTTTTATATATAATTGTGCATTCATAAAGCGTTGAATTCGCATATCGTATTCGTATTGGGCGGATTTGCACTTAAAGCTTAAAAACGATGTACATTTAAATCAATCACTTTGACGATTGACGATTGCTCTTTGACTGAAATACTAATAGACTAAACACTACCTTTTCTAATAATAGTTTATAATATGTGGATGCATGTAAAAATGTCCAAATAATCAATAAGAAAAAGAGCTGATAATGACTGTTTCTGTTAAAGCTTGTTTCATTTTCCATCGAGTCTTCGGTATGTCGGAATTTAATACAATTTCAAAGAACTTTTGATAATGTTTACTGAGAAAATTCATACCGACTCGAAACTGAATGTCTGCTGGTGCTACATATGCACGTCCTTATAATAAACAATTATATTGAAATAAGATATCCGTATTATAAATGTGAAAGTGTGTGCGTATGTATGTATGTTCCGTTTTTACGCTTAAACGGCTAAACCGTTTTTGATGAAATTTAACATACAGATATATTGGAACATGGAGACGGACTTTTTACCCCAAACAACGTTGTGCTCCCGTGGGATGGGCCAGGAATTAAAATATTAATATTTGCTACTCTTCCAAATTCACATTGACATTTGTTGACATTGTTTGTACGGCCCACAATTTTTTCTTTTGGGTCTGGGTGTCTATGAGACCGAAAAATCTCTGGTAGTTTCTGATACCCACGACAAAAGACTCAATCTTAGTGTGGGGTAAGGACTATGTATGTGACTGCTGGGTGTTATTTATTTTTAATAAAATCGAATGTATTGCTCGGGACACGAGAGGACAGGATTCATGCAATCCTTTGTTTTCCTTTTTTGTGGCATATAATGGGATGGCTGACTGCTACCGAAAACGAAGCCGAGTGGTAGTTTAAGCGACTTCAGACACAATGCAAAAGAAAATATTGCAAAAAAAGCGACGATTTTTTTGTTATTTTTACATGTGGTCGTATTTGGGTGGTAAATACATTATTTTCATAAAATAATAATGTATATCCTTTTATTTATAAAGACTCTAAGGTATAAAAGAGTTTAAATTATTATTTTAGCAAAAACTATGGATTTACCACCCAAAAATGATGATATTTAAAAAAATATTAAAAAGAATTGCGCCTTTCTTTGCGAAATTTTTAGTTGCATTATGTTTGTAGTCACTAAAACTACCACCCGGCTTCGTTTTCGGTAGCAGTCTTGATATACCCGGTATAATGCTACGGGACGGGAAAATCAATATAGACGACGGCGGTCACATTCAGCTTAGTATTAAATAGTTAGTACGCGAAATAGTATGTTTTTGATGTGGACTGTACTCGAAAATCATCAGCAGCCGGGCGAAGTCAGACCCGACCGCTTGTATTGAATATAATGAAAATTACCGATCCAAAAAAACGCCCAAAATAAATTACTGGGATAATTTAATGTTTATGCAGACATGATTAAATTTAATTTTATACAACAGTACCGCGTCATACACCCAGATAAGGCAATTGTCATGCTCAATTGCAAGGAAATGGGCATCAAAAATTAAAAAATTGAATATTTGATAATAAATCACGTTTTGCTGGTTACTTGAAGGTTAATGATAGCATCTTGATGAATTGTACTCGTCAATTAGCAATTGGCGAAGTAATTCCATGAATACTAAATTCCTGTATTTACTTGCTCCTGAAAAACTATTTACAAAGTTCTATAAGATATTTCTCTTCACCTCTGACTTTTCGGAGTCATGTGTGTATTGATAGTCAATCACCACGCACTAAAACGGTGAAGGAAAACATCGTGAGGAAACCTGCATACCATAGCGATTTATAAAAAATTCTATGGTATGTAAGTCCGCCAACCCGCAGTAGGCCAGCGTGATGGACTATATGGCCTAACCACTCTCAATCGTACTGTCGATTGTAGAGGAGGCCCGTGCCCTGCAGTGGGACGTATATGGGATGATAAAAAAAAAAAACAAAAAATTTGTTATTTTAAATTCTCGTGATGTTTCAGACGTCATGAATTTTCTCGTGTCATTTCTGTTAGTACTGGCACCTGAGGAAGACTTAATAACCAAAATCATACAGAAATAGAACGTTTACTTGCTTCATAAGCCCGCAGCAGTTACGAGTAAAATATATTCCCGTATGTCCCTATCGTCGACCCGGGCGTCCCGTGTGCCCACTCGATAATCCCGGCTGAGATTCGCAAGATTTGTGCTTCATTGCGCCGGTTTACTTCGCTACACTTTTATTTACGTCACCGATGTACAGAACTGGATGTACCTACTATCTATTAAAGACTATTAATTCATATTTTTTAAGAAATGTTGATTTGTGGTAGGTCTCTCATACGTGAGAGGTCTCCTGGGTAAGTACCACCACAATCTCTATTTCTCCCGCCAGACAGCAGTGTAAATGCACTGTAGTGTTTCGGTTTGAAGGACGTTGCAAGCAGAGTAACTACTGAACATGTTGAGACTTAAAATCTTGTCTCAGGATGGCGAGCGCATTGGAGTTGATACTCCAATTCATTGCTTTGTAATTCGGGGTGTTGTTTGGTTTTCGTACTGTTCATGAGCTGTCGTATAGCTTACTATCAGGTGAACGGCATGCTCGCCTTGCCATTCATTGCAAAAAAAGTAAATCCTGTTAATGTTCAAGTAAAATATTAAATATCAAGTCGCTTGACAACACTTTGTTTATTTTGTTTTCGTTTTCTTGTTAATTGATGTCTTTAGTCTTCATATCTAATCTAAAAATATGATTATTATATTTAGTTAAAGTAGAACGTAGCATTTTGTTTTATGCAATAGCTCTGACAAACAGGTCACCTGTTGATAAAATGCACAACGTTGGATCATAAACGTGTTCTATGAAATCGAAAAGGAAAAAGGATGTGAAGAGGGAAGGGGTATCGCCAATAGGGAATATGCATGTCATTTTTTATATTTTTAATCAATTCTGTATGTTATTACACTATCGGAAAAAAATATAAAAAAAATATAAAAGTCTTTGAAAATATCAATAAAAAAAGTACAAAAAAATAATCAAAACTGCTATCAGTTTCGAAGCATTTAAACGCCATGTTGGAGCGAACTCGCTGTGACTTCAAAGGTCACGATATGAACAACGTAGTATTTGGATTAAGTTTCTTTGATGAATTGCTACAGAACTGTATTTCGTGACAAAATAATCCATTTTATTTAATAGTATAAAGAAAGCACAAAATAACTCATAAACAAACGTAAAACAACAAGCTAAAACTTCATAAGAATGCAACCATTGTCGTCACTTTCCTTTTCAAGCAATAGATCGCGTTTCGGAAAAAATGCACGGCAAATTTGAAATGTCATTTTTTAAGTATTTATTTTACCGATTTAGAGTTGATAAATTTAAAAAATATATTTAAGGTATATTTCTATATTAATAAAGATTCACAAAAAAAATATTTTGACTTATTTTGAAGTCTGGTGCATATTCCCTATTGCACTCACCGAACAAAACGCGAGACCGAAGTATTCACTATATGTCTATTTGCTGTGAAACAGTGGTACCGCCCAGTGACGTTAGTGATGTTATTGACGTGAGTGAGGTTAGGTAGGTTGGCACCCTGGGCAGTTTTGTATTGAGCACCCTTACAAAAACTATTGCGCCTAATATTAATTACAATTTTTATTTTTTTATGTATGGCGAGACGAGCTTGCCGTTCGCCGGATGGTAAGCGATACGACCGCTCATAAACATAAGCAAAAACAAACAACACCTTGAATTACAAAGCAATGCTTGGCATTCTACTGCGCTCCCATCCTGAAACATAAGATGTTAAGTTTCAATATGTCCCGTAGTTAACACGTAAACTGCAGTGAGACGTCTATGGGTTGAAATGAGCGTTTCCAGTTACCACTAAACCAGTGTAAATTATAAAAGTGGGTAAATTTTCAATCGTAAAGGCTGTCGCGAGATCCCTACGTAATGTGCTAAACGCATTGTCTTGCTGAATTTGCAATGACGTAACAGAATTGTCTCGCTATTTAGATAAAATAGCATTATATTAGATTTAAGCATGTATTTTACTTTACACTCTGCATAAGGTTTCTTGGAGATGTTATGATAAATACTTATTTTGGATGTTGAGTGGAGTATTTGCTTGTAAAGTTGGATGAGACAAAAGCGTTACGGTCCGAAGTATTTGTATAATCAAAATATACATGTGTTGACTTAAAATCTTATGTCTCAGGATAGAGAGTTCAGTGACATGCGAAGCATTGCTTTGTAATTCATGGTGTTGCTACTGTCCATGAGCGGTCGCATCGCTTACCATCATGTGAATGGCAAGTGAAGGCAAGCTAGACTCGACGTTCATTGTTATAAAACAATATTGAGCATAATAAATATGTATTTTTTTGCGATCGATTTTTTTAGGATCGGTTTTCTATTTTTTAACTCAATATCAGCATATTTGTTGATTTCTTACATTTGTATATTTTCAAATATATTTTTCTGAGGTAAATATACTTAAATTGAAAATTGTACAAATAATTCATTTTTGTACGTCATTCAACGTCCCTTTAAGCCCAGTGACTGCAAAAATTCGTGTGTTTTATTTGGTCACAATCAATTGCATTGTTTACAGCGATGTACCGATGCCTTAAAAACCCTTCACCTTTAAAAACCGACGTCTCCCGACTTGGTCCAAAAAAACAATGTCGCATTGAAAAGCAGGTCTTCAAGTTTTCGTTTCGTTTTTGTTTCGAGTGTCGCCGGGATGTTACATATGTATAGGTCTGTCCTCGTCACATGTGTTCGCTCATGTCCGTCAATGTTTACTGTAGTGTGGATTGTATTTTTTTGTGATACTGGAAATACATAAACTCACGCCTTATTCCCAGAAGGGGTAGGCTGAGGTGCGAACAGGGGACCCATATTTCGCCTTGTATTTTCCGTTCCAGGATGTGATTGGGGGCGAGCCTATCGCAATATCGGGCATAAATTATTGACTCCGGGCAGATAATGAATAGGACAATCCTGTATCACTTTGCCAGACCTGACTTGATTTTGCGTTAAAGCCACGATCTTTAGTCTTTAATTGTCATCATCACCATCAGCCTATTCTATTGGCCTCTCCTATGGCACGCCACTGGGCTCGATCTTCAGCCCAACGTCTCCAACCGTCTTTAATTGTATTCATGCGAATTATAATAACATTTTATTTTTTTTATACCAAAAATGAATAACCTTTAAAATACCTGACAAACGGGCTCAAAACACTTGAACTTGGACAATGGCAACGCACTTACTCTAAAGGACCTTGCACATGACATTATTAGATCATTATCCGAATTATTCATCATTATATTCATCCGAAGTACAGGGTACTGACAGGCCTAACACATTATACTGTTATTCCCTGTTCTGTTATTCAGGAGCGATCAGTATTAGCATCCCGCGTGTCCTGGCGTGCCAAGCAGTTCTGATTACTGGCAATTATCATGGCAATTGGCAAGCTTTGGCGCCACCAGAGAGAGTTTTGAGAAGTAACGGAATTGTTTAGTTATCTGTGGGTTAGCAGACTAATGGATTAAAGGTCTATTTTCGTATAAGAACTATATTTGCTCCTAATCTAATATTACGCTAAATGGGTAGACAATTAAAGAGTTGTACAGAATAACTCTAATGTAACTTATTAAATCTACAGGAATTAATAATAATAATAAATATGCAATATTGTACACCAAGATGACATACAATTCAAAGGATAATCAGTAACAGTTCTTCGACAATCTCCGTGGCGAAGTTTTTAGACACCGACTTTGAAACAGAAGGCCGTGGGTTTGAACCCGGCAGCGAAACAAAATATATATCTCTTTAAATTTCACTACATTATCACCAACTAAATCACAATCAAGGCTTTATCCTATCGAAAAAATATCCCACAAATTTCCCTAATCATCGGAGTTTCGTATACCGTACCAAAGATCTATCTCTATCAAATTCTGATCCAAGACAATAGAGAGATTAAAACAGATTCCGATGTACACCTGCCCTAGCACAAAGGCTCGATAACTCAGCGCGGGTTAACACCATATCAAAGTACTCTGTGGTTAACACTCAATTGTCTGCCTATGCACATACTTGCGCATGCGCAGGTCCCCACAATCTAGCATCTTGATGTATGGGAACTAGTTAAGTGTCATGACAGTTTGTTGTACAAATATGATATTTGATCCTTTTAAGACATTGAGATGAAAGAAGAAACAAACATTTTTTTAATATGAAATATATTTTAACTGGGGGTAGGTCTTTCATATGTGAGAGGCCATCTGGGTAAGCACTACCGCAATGTCTATTTCACTGCTGTGTTTCGAATTGAAGGATATAGTAGCCAGAGTAACTTGTGGACGTATTGAAACTTAACATCTTATGTCTCAGGATGGCGAGTGCAGTGGAGTGTCAAGCATCATTGTAATCCAAAATGTTGCTTGGTTTTACTACTGTTCATGAGCGGCCGTATCACGTACCATCAAGCTCTTAAGAGCGTTTATACCCTGCACGCGCTTTTTGGATTAAAAACAGGACTTTTCAAATGAGTTAATAGCCACCAATAAACAATTTAAAGGAAAAAAAAATATTACTAATTTTAGAAAAGGTTGTCATCTAGGGATTTTGATGGAAAACATTATAGATTGATGGATAATTTGTGAGTACTATAAGGATTACTGAACACAAGTTTCGTTATTTAGGCTTTAAATGGCAATTTAGAAGCTTAAGGTATCCGAAACCACTAAATATAAGATGAAAATAAAAATATTATCAGACTAATAAGACCCTTATGGAGGGATTTTGCTGAGAAAAATAATCTTTTTGCGTTTAGTTCCTGAAAAATAAAAATTTAAATAATGCGAAATTATACAGAAACTCTCGTCAAGAACATTTTTTTTTTTCACCAACTTATCGTACATAATTTTTTATAGCAATTACATATTATTATAGAAGAACATCTTATCAATAAATTACCATTTTTATATTTCAACAAAATTAGTTTTCATGTTTTCTACAAATATTTTAAAAACCACTATAAAACACGCTGTCCGACGTGGATCAAATCAGACCGCCGCGAGGCCTTCTAGAGGGAGGACATATCGCTCGTCGCTCCGGCCTGGCTGCAGTCGATTATTGCCGCGCGTAGTGAAAATAGCCACGCGCGGACTGCGATTACCACATCTTAGTACTTTGGTAGTAAAATATTTAATTATTTTTATTACCTACAATGATTTTGTAGTGAGTATAAATTATGTTTCAGGTAATATAATGGGATTTAATTCCGAGGCTAAATTATGTTATGTATTGTAATATAAAATTCAATATATTTCGTAATTGTAAGGGGTTGTAAGGCCCCTAACACTATTTATATGTTCGAACACGAAATTATTAATAAAACATCCGTAGTATCTGCTGATTGAACACTGATTTGAATGCAACTTAACAATGTAATAATAACGAAAATATGATTAGTATCTAAATTTGTATAATTCTTTGCTTGCACAGTAATATTTGTCTACTTATAATGCAAATAAAATATTTTTATGATAATATATTACAGTTACATTTCAATTGAATATTTGAAGCGCACGGATCAAAGTTGTTTGAGCCGATTGTATAGCGAGCAGACGCGGCAGCTCTACGCACACAGCTTTGGTCGCTTATGTGTGCGTGAAATTAACGAAGAAATATCTATAGTTGACTTTGCGCGCAAGGTGTATACGCTCTTAACTTTGTTTTGAACTAGAGCTTTGTGTGACATAACTTCGTATTAGTCTTCTTCTCTTCTACTTCCTAATCTCCACAAACGGTCATCCTGGAAATATTCAAATACAATTCAACTTTAGCATCTAATAAATGATTACCATTCAATACAAACAATATAAAATTATCGAGTCGGCCAGCAAATTGTCCACACCTGCCGCCCCAACACAATGCGGCAGGGTTTGTGTGGTAATGCGACGGTATCTGGCCTGCGAACATTTGCATCCGTGGGAATGCACTCGTTTCTGGTTGGTCATTTGTATTCGATGAGATTCTAATTATTTATAGGAAAAGTATTCAAATAAAACTGCTCCTTCTGCGTAGATCGGAATGTTTGACATTCCGATATCAATAAACTTTTGAAATTATTTTTTAAATATAATCATAGTAAGATAAGGATAGTTGAATTGTAACAGTTACTGAGCAGATGTCTAATAACCTCAGTCCCCCGTGAAGACGAAAGCTGTTAAATATTAAACCAAATCCGCGATAAAATCCTTAAATAATATTTTTATTTCAATGTTTAACATTCACGTAAATCTAAGAAACCATTAAGAAAAGTATTGCATTTTTATTATCCCGCTCTCACACCCGCCTCTGCAACTCCTGTGTCGCAGGATCAACAGTGCACAATGTACTAACACCGAGTATTGAAGCTCGGCGAGTCCCCGGGAATGTCTAACTTGTCTTTAACCCGCAACGAAATTAATCATGAAGTAAATAATCGGAGTCGGAAATGAAAGTATGGCATGCTACTTCATTGGGGTTGAGATGATTTATTATACTCAGACTCAGGGTATATACAGAGTGCAATGGAAAACGAAGCCAAGTGGTGGTTTTAATGATTAAAGGCAAAGCAACCATAACATTCGCAGTGATAAAATAGAAAGCATTTATTATAATATTTTTAACTTTCCTAATAGTGTCTTATTACTCGAATTTACTCGAATTTACTCGAATGATACATTGAAATAAAACTATTTTTTTGGTAACATAGCTTTGTAGCCAAGTCCAAATAGGAGAATAAAAAATATTATAAGAACTATAATCATAATTTTCACACTTTCTGCCCACTCCCACGTATTTTACTTCATGGTATTAAATCTATTACACTTCAGTCAAAGGAAATCGATATATCTTGGTAACGGACCTTGCGCGGTGAGACAGTGTGCGGCGTGAACAGTAACGCGCTTGTGTCACGCCATGTCTCTTTCTACTTTACAATGTACTGACGAACGATAAATCTTCCGTACTGACCGCCGCCGATCTGTAGTATGTTGTGTGGGGACTGCGGTGATTGTGGACTTGGGATAGTTTTGTAATAACTATTATTTTTGTTTAATTAAAACAAATGAAAAGTAAGTTTTATCCAATGCTACACCTAGTTCAAGCTATTGTCTCAATGAGTTAGCTATACCTGGATGGTACTATTGCAATCTCAAAATAAAATAAAGCGACATACGCAGTTACAATATCAACGCTAAAGACATAAAACCCGAAACCATACAAAGTTGTAAGTGGTACATAGTCATTTGTTTCTCATTAGTTGTTAAGCCCACATCTTGACGATGGGTTTTGGATTTTTATAGTATAGCCGCAGTCAAACTGATAATAACTACATATTATTTGCAGTAAAATAACGAGGTATCCTATTTGCATAAATTTTAAATTAAATCATAATAAATAAGCGTTTATTTTTAATTAGCGGTTGGCTTTAGTTTAAGCCTGAGGACAAATTGGCTCTACCACTATTAGTCTATTATTATATCTTTCATAGTCAATTTCATATAAAATTCTAGTTAATATTATGATTGACTTAGATCTCGTGAATATCACAGCTTGAACATGTCTATCCGTGCTCATTGTAAAAAACACTCCAAAAGTCAATCGAAGTCGCGTAATAAAAATCATATTACAATGGGACTGGTTGTAGGTCTCTCACATATGCCTCCTTGCAATATACAGGGTATATCAAGACTGCTACCGAAAACGAAGCCGGGTGGTAGTTTAAGCGACTTCCGACACAATGCAACAGAAAAAGTTGCAAAAAAAAGCGACAAAATTTTTTTTTGTTATTTTTTTCCTATGGCCATATTTGGGTGGTAAATACATTTTTTCCTAAAATAATAGTATATACCCTTTTATTTATAAATACTCTAAGGTATAAAAGAGTTTAAATTATTATTTTAGCATAAATGGATTTACCACCCAAAAATGACGATATTTAAAAAATCATAAAAAAATATTGTCGCGTTTCTAGGCGAAATTTTTAATTGCATTGTGTTTGTAGCCACTAAAACTACCACCCGGCTTCGTTTTCGGTAGCAGTCTTGAGATACCCGGTATATTTCTCCTGCCAAACAGCAGTGTAAGTGTAAAATGCACTTTTGTGTTTCAGTATGAAGAAAATTGTAGCTACTTTACTACTGGCCATATTGAGACTTATGCCTCAGTATGGCGAGCGCAATGGAATGCCAAGCATTGCTTTGTAATTCACGCTTTTGTTTGGTTTTGCTACCGTCCATGAGCAGTCGTACGCTTACAACAGGAGAATGTCATTTTCTTTATCACTATTGTATAAAACAAAGTCGCTTCTCGCTGTCTGTCCCTATGTATGCTTAGATCTTTAAAACTACGCGACGGATTTTGATGCGTCTTAATAGACAAAGTGATTCAAGAGGAAGATTTTTATGATATATGATATAGTATTAGTAGTTAGTAGGAGTGGTCAGAAGACCTGGTAAATGTAGCAGGACGTCGCTGGATGCAGGCTGCCTCCAACAGGTCACTGTGGAAATCATTGGGGAAGGCCTATGTTCAGCAGTGGACTTCTTTTGGCTGATGGATGGATGCATTGTAGAGAAATTTATTTGCACCCGGAACCTTGGCCGGGTATAGCGGCTAATAAGAATTTAAAAAAAGAGAAACGTCCATACTTAAAGTAGTGGAACTAAATCTAGATGTAACGGGCGGGTCGCGCGGCCACAGACCGGTTGCCACTCGGTTCCCGCGTTTAATTGCACCTTGCCGGTCTGCGCTGCGCCCAGATTGCACCTGATAATGTTGTAGCGTCAATTGGAGGAGTTGCATTACCATAATAATTGAACAATTCTAGACTACAATATTTTTTAAGGAACTGTTTGTTCATTTTTTATTTAAATAATAAATAAATATAACCAACAGCCACACGCATATGACCCACACTAAGATCGAGGTTTGTCTCGTAGGTATCAGGAACTACGAGATACTTTTCGGTCTCATAAACACCCGGACACGAAACAAAAACCTGTGGTTCATAGTTCATACAAATATTTGCGAAACAATTCTTGTGGGGATCGAACCCGTGGCCTCTCATTTCACAGCCGGCGTCTAACCAACTGCGCCACGGATGCGCAGTTCTGGTGGCACAGATTTACAACGGCATGACTTCAAGACTGAGGTCTCGGGTTCGAATCCCGGGTCGGAAAGCGATATTGAATTTTTCTTTTCAGCCCGGAATTAAGATTTTGTGCCCGAAACTGGCGATAGGCTCGCCCCCCTCCCATGTAGGACGGAAGACATAAGGCGAAACGTGGGTGCCTTTTCACCTTTCCCCTTCAATTTGAAAGAAGAATGCCCACATTACCATGAAACTTAGTATCGATGCGAAGATTGTTGTCCCTCCATGAAACCTACTTTTATGCGTAGGGAAAAATATATATTTATAATAAATATAAACATAATCGAGACCCAGACCCGGAGTTCTTGGAGAAATTAACTTGAAGTGCAATAAAAAACTAATTGCCGAGCGGCATCTCTATTTTCTGGACAATGAGGTCCGTCCAACGAATCCATACGTAGACCGTATGTGGCTTTTCCCATCTATTTTGCCGAGTAGTATGGTCTTTTGCAAATCATCGGAAAATTTTCGGTTCACATGGCCAATGCACTGAGAGATTCTATAGAAACGTTACTAGTGAAATAAAGATTAAGGTATATGTTGTAATTTGCCATATCGCACGCAGATCCAAGGTGTTACTTGAATTACCTTTCATATGTCGGTCAGAATAGATCGCCAAAAGCTGACAAATTGCTATATGTGACCAAATGATAAGTGACGTAAGATTTTTCATGATCATTAAAATGAATGAAAAAAACCTAAGCGAGGTTCCACCATCGACGGATGGGTATAAATTCCATAATTATAATTTCCTGTGAATATCATATGTTAATATATCTCACTAAACCCAACACCTTAAAAATAGCAATCATTATCAAGAGCAATATTCAATAAAATAACAAACTGCCAAACATACTAAAAAGTCACTTTTTATTATCAGTTGATGTTATATCATCATAATGAGGAAACCCATTGCACTATCTCTCAAAAATCAAGCTCCTTCAAACCTTAGCACAAATCAAATAGGATCCCGGGTGTATCCCGGTTCCCTACTCCCGGCAGTCGGCGCCGAGCCGTCGCCCGGACCGCCCGCCCTACGCCCGCCCAAACTGAGAGCTTCCGCGCCCTTGAAGCTCGCAACTTTCGCGCGCGTTTTAAGTTTAAGACGTAGAAGTTGGGTGATATTTTTTCGTGGGCGGTATTAATGGAGTTTATTTGATCTCATGTGGAATTAATTGTGCGGAATCTAGCTCTTATTATGAGCAGATTTGAGACTTAGAATCTATTGAGGTTATGTATTATAAATAAGGATATTTTTGAGTTGAGGAAAAAAAATGTTATGAACTAAAGATTGAATTTTAAAGTTGAGTGAAAAACAGTATTAAGACAGTCGGGACGGATATTTTAAAAAGGTACATTTAAGTGGGACCGAAAAATTTCATTTAAAATATTAAAGTTAAAGACTGAATTTGTCTTCCTAAAAGTGCAATATTTTTGTTAAGACAATAATGTTAGTAATTTGCGGTTGTGTTAAAGTTATTAATAAATGGTGACAATGCTGTTTCGTGTTTGTTGGTCAGTTTAGTGATAATTTCGAGAGATAAGGTAAGATATTTATATTATTTAGTAATATTTTATACGACAGTATTCATCTTTGTGTAACTTATTTGTGTTTACTTATAATAAATATATAAAAGGACAAAATAAAACTCTTGTCAATACGATTATATTATTAAAAATGGCAAAAATAATATTTTAATAGCCCATAATAATCTTAGTAAAAATGTTGATAAATATTATTCTCCAAAATTAGGATGATCTCTTTAATCTTCAAGCATATATTAAAATGCACATGTACTTCAAAAAATATTACCAATACACAATAATGTTTACGATTTGACTTGACAAAAAAGATTCCGACGAAGTGAGAACCTCGGGCTTTATTGACGTCGGTTAGTGAAATAATGTAATTACACAACACTTAAAGTAAGTAAAATGTAATATTTTAAGGATGCATATTGCTCCTTTTACTCGCCATAAGTATCTTAAGCGTGGCTTAAAATAAGAAATCTGAAGTCATTATTTTCTGACTTAGAATTACTGTACTAAGTAATGTTAAGGTAAGCTGGTACTTAAAGCACGGAAGGTATTATTTAAAGAATGAAGCTCTAATAAGTTATGCGCTCCCTGAGGCGTCTAGGATATTAAGCAGAACTTTACGTTATAAGCGATAACAAAAGTTGAAATGAATGTTCGTTTGCAAGAACTTGTTGTCTGGTGTAAATCTTGAAGTGTTTGTTTCCAATGTGTGTTTACAGTAATAATATGTTCGAATATTACTATTTATTTGTGAAAATTTTTCAATATTACTTTTTATAAGTATTACAAATTAATTTTACATACGGCATGTATGTATATAAAATATAGGTTGTTTAAATAGCCATAACAGAACATACTTACCAATATTTTTAAATCCCCTGTAATTGTGCGGATTATATGAAAGTATCCAAAGTATTTGTTAATTTATACACGACACTGTTTATCAAAATTACACAAAATCTATTTTACCTATGTTATTTTCTTAATAATTTAAATATAATAATAGCACAATTTTTCACTATCACGCAAAATATTATCTTACTTTTTTATTATTTAAATTATACAAAATATTTTAGTAAATTTCACACCAACCCGTAAGTCTGTTTTATTTATATTTTCGTTTATTCCAATCATGCAATATATCTAATCACATTTCACAGCAAGAAAATACTTATAAGATTTAATTTTTTTAATTATTTATTTCCATGCTTAAGGTTAGGTAATTTTTTTGCACCAGTCTATTTCTTACTACATCTGATACTACACAACACATTATGAATCACATGTTATTCATAACATTTGATATTGTCTTGTGTGTGGGAAGGAGAATAGTCTTTTAAATTGGATGATCAGGGTTTCCGGATCATTAGATGTGATAAAACGTAAAGGAAGACGAAAATTATTTATACACGTTTAAAAATTGTCGAAACTATACCCGGTATCAAGACTGCCACCGAAAACGAAGTCAGGTGTCAGTTGTACGCCCAAATACTGGAACGCAACTTAAATATAAATGGCGGTTAACTACGTTAATCCCGATTAAATGTACTGGCTAAGTGGGCCGTGCGCTGTTAAGAGCAACTTATTATTTGAATGGTGTTCCAGTATTCGGGCGTTAGTATTTTAGATATGTTAAAATGCAGCATACAAACAGCATGATTTTTTTTTGTATTTCGTTTTTGGGTATTTATAAATAGTTTTTCCTAAAATATTAATGATTAATCTTTTATTTTTAAAGACGCCATGGCACGCAAGGGTTTTATTATTATTAACCAACAACTATGGATTTATTTTTAGTTCCACAATACAAGACTCGTACTTAGTGTGGGATCAGGACTATGTATGTGACTGTTGGGTTTTATTTATTGTTATTATAGTATTGATCATGCCATCAGACGTTATGAAATGACCATAGTGCACATATCTGGAAACTATTAGATAAAATATGGCCCGGCGGGAGATGGCTATTTTTCAGAAAGCTGTTCATAAAAATAAGCAATAATACAATAAATGTTAAGCCAGTCTAAGCCAGCGCGGAGGACTATATGGCCTAACCACTCTCAATCGTATTCTCGATCGTAGAGTATAGGCCCGTTTCCTGCAGTGGGACGTTTATGGGCTGATAATACAATAAATGAATAGAAAGAAAATATCTCAATTAATGAAGCACGGAAAGTAGACATCAGACCTTAAAAACGCAAGCAATAAATTCCCATACCCTGAGATTCCCATATTGTCCAACATGCAGCATTCAACGCACGCGTACAGTTTAAAATACCAATAAAATACTTATTCCCTTCTAAATAAGAATAAAATGCAGCAGAACTGCATTAAAAGCTGCCATAACGATGTTCTGATAAGGCGCCGGGTCCACTAACGAGCAAAACGCGGCGATCGTCGACCAGCGTCGGAACTTAAGTGGACATTACACTGAGCTATCAGATCGCTGGATCATTAGCTTTTTGTTATTGGCGAAATATGGGGGATTTTTTTTATTTTTTCATAATTGTTTAGTGTGATTCTGGTGTTTGGTAGCTAGTATATTTGAGGTGATAAATTAAATTTTGTTGCATTGGATCGCTATTACTGTAGGTTGTCCCGCCTTACGCCATCCATATATAACTACTGTAAACCAGAATTGATAAACATAGGGATTTGTAAAAAATTCTATGGTATGTAAAGTCCGCCAACTCGTGTTACCATACCATACTATACCATGCCATTTAAATAAACAAATCTAACAAATATATAGAGCCAACATTCATATACATAGTTCTGCTCTTTCACAAAGAAGCAAGTCTTGCGTCATGGGAAACTATGGTATATTTTTCAGTCTAACCAACAGGTAGACCTGAAATAAATATATTTTGGTTCCCCAACCATTTGTATTTAAGAAGGCTCGCGCCGTCACGTTTTAACCACATCTAACCGATACGCCACGAATACATCAAATAACATGGAACTTTAGTGTTTAGTATGACTCTCGGAATATCTATCTTACATTTAAATCGTAGTAAAATTAATCAAATTATAAAATGAACAGGAATTGCAGATATATTTGTCCTCTTCCCTCCGTGGTCAAGCCGGAGATAAAATTTATTTATTTAATTTATACATCCTTTTTTGCACCATACATAGAACTAATTACTTTAAAGAAATAACATTATGAAATAGTACATAAGGCCTTATCGCAACGGGCAGTTTCTTGCAGTCAACCTTGGTATGGATATAATAATTGGAGAATGAGAAGGCAGTCTAAGAAGTAAATAATAAGCTGGAATTAATAAAAATACCCTTATAAATTGGTAATAACATTATATGAAAACAAATACCTGCAAACATATAGTATATTTATAAACATATATTTATACATAAAGTACACATCATCATCATTGTCTCAGCCACAGGAAGTCCACTGCTGAACATAGGCCTCCCCCAAGGATCTCCACATCGACCTATTGGAAGCGGCCTGCGTCCAGTGACTTCCTGCAACAAAAAATACACATACTTACAATAAATACACAGGTATATATATAAAATAATAAACTAAAGAGGTAGTAACTCAGAATAAAACACTTTTACACACAGAGGCTTGTTGCAAGCTATTATATCATAGTGCAATGTACAAGAGGAATAAACACAAGTAAGCCGCGCGTAGCATTCCAGGATCGGGTAGTGTGCATCCGGTTTTCATACCAGAGGTAGATAATCTAAAGTACTGGAGTTTAGATGCGGTTGTCTGAACTATGAGTTACACCACAGTGTTTTATAGCTGGATTAGTATACCTGAGTTTACCTATGCAAGTAATAAAATTGAGGCATAATATGAAATAAAATGGGAAATGTAATAATTAATACACCGAACAGTCACACAGCCCCTATATGTGTATCCACAGTAAAATATTGTCATAAATATCAGTATTCAGACTTGAAACATATACTTGTAGATCACGCAAAGATTTACTTGTGGTAGGTCTCTCATATGGAGAGTCCGCCTGGGTAGGTAATGTCTATTTCTCCTATAAAACTTTATTATTCGGACTGATTAATACACACAAGCCGGCATACCTATACAACAAGTTAATTTGGAGACATGACCATTACAGCTACTCTGCTCGTTCGACATCTTATCCGCTCTCGACGCCTCTTCATAAAACTGCTGCCTTTAGGGGGTGTTTCAAATTCGCGGCCACTCACTGCTGGAACGTTTTACTTCCTCCATATATAAGATCCCTTAAAACAAAACAAACATTTAAATTACACTATAAAAGATATTTATTAACTGAACAAAAAAATAAAAGTATTTTGTAAAGTAACCTTATACTTACACATGTTTTATGACCTATGTGTATATGGTACGAAGTCAAACTCCAAGCAGTTGGCTCCGACAATCACTATTCTAAGTGATACAATTATATCCCTCTTGGTGTGGTTTCCCGTAAGAACGGTATATTTTATGGCGCGTAGCTATAACATTATACCCACTTTAGGTGACATTTGTTTGTTTCCAATTGTTGGTTATATTATTTATTTGCACACGCCGCGCTCACTCTGCAACTTGCGCCTGCGACGGCTTGTACATCGCAACTAAATAAATTATAACGACGCAGTTGTGTGCACGTGCAAAACGTCGATTGCGATACAGATGTTATTGTAATTTTATAATATTGTGCATTTTATTAGTTATTTTATTTAATTTTTTTATTACTGTTATTTTCGTTTCTTTTTTTATTTTGTATATAAACTTGAGTAATTGGTTTGACGTCCGTACGTCACTTAAGGTGGCCACTGAAAATCAGCGTTGTGTTGTGGTTTGCACCACTTCACAACATAAAGCTGAGTGGCCACCTACCGGTCACAGACGCGATCAGCCATTTTTATTATTAAGTTTTATAATACTATGTGCTTTATGTACGTTGCGTCTGTGTATCAATAAATAGTTTTTCTTTCTTTCTTTCTTTCTTTCAGTATAAACGCAGTGGTGTGTTTCGGTTTGTAGGACATTGTAGCCAGAGTAACTGGCTAAAAAAAATTACTTTGGTTTGGAGATCGATACCAAACATCTATATTTACAGTTGGTCTCTAACTGGGTAATGTGTAAGTTAAATACACGTCATATCATATCAGAATCTACACGTAAGTTATTTATCCCAAAGTACTCAGTGTACGTTACTAGAGACCGTGCATTTAAAGTGACGAAATACAAGTGAACGAGTCAGTAAGTACAGCGAGTGCAACAAGCCTGTGCGTTACCGGCCGGACCGAAATAACCGGAGCTAACAAACGTATAAACAAAGTAGGGTTAAATCTGTCGCGCGGCCGACACGCGGTGCTGCGTCCTGTACACTCGCTTGGCTAGTTAATGGATAATACCTTTAGAGTTGAGAGAGGTTGAGAGGCAATTTGCAAGTAAGTTAGTAGAAAAAACATAACTTTCAGGTATAAATAATCAAATATTGTCGTAAATCGTAAACGGATCGAAAAAGCGTTGCTATAAAATACAGATTGTTTCCGGTCTCTTGGCGTGGGTATAATTTTGTTGTCAAAATATTACCCAAAAGCTGTATAGATAAATATTAAGACTTGTATTTTTTATTAATTGAAAATATAATACCTGGACTGATTATGTAAACAAGACTTGTCTTGATCCTAACCTACCGTATGCAAAAAATTCTCACCAAGAAAATTCACATTCACAACAAACCTTGCTTACTCACTAAATATTCCACGTACAACCTCGTGAAAGCTTATTTACATGTCCATTATTTACCCATATCAAACAATCACAACATTGAAATATAGCCGTTAAGATCCCGATTATAATGACGAATATGCGAGATGCATCGCGCAAAGGTCGCGCGGTGACAGCAGATATCGGGAACAAATGATGGAGATCCCAGCGTTTAAATGGCTAAGAGAAACTCTGATTTGATTAGCCTGGGAATTATTGTTGGTATAAATGATTTATGTTATCAAATAAATTTTGATTTGTCTGACAGACCAGTTGTATTAAATCAAAAAATACACTCAACAGTCACATACATAGTCCTGACCCCAGACTATGATTGAGTCTTGAGTCCTGGGTAACAGGAACTACGAGAGACTTTTCGATCTCATAAAAACCTAGACTCGAATCAAATATCTGTTGTTCACACAAATATTTATTCGGTGCGGGGATCGAACCCGCGACATCTCGTAAATTAAAATTCACGTACACAGTTTAATTTGTATTTTGTTTTTATAAATTGGCGACTATTTATTTCAATTTATACTCTTTATTCTACATCTCAAGTTACATAGTGATTAAATTTAACAAATAAAATTAATATTGTACAATGGGTAACCGCATTGAGAGTTTTCTTAATGACAACCTTTGGTTGGTTTGATTTATTTTTAAATAAAAAGTAATATGGATATCAATTTGGAGGTTGGCATAAGCCAAACAATATATAAGTTGCCGATCGAGGTGATAATAAAGGACCAAGCTAAAGAGAAGATAAAGCCTTGTTTTGTGTGTGATAGATGTCAAAGAATTGTTAATAAAAAGTGTGCAAAGTAAAAGTGTTCAGGAAAACACTCAAGTAAAACCTAAATATATAAATTCTTCTATAGCCATCTTAAGTATATCGAGATTTCCATTCACATCAAACTGGTCAAATGTCTTCAAAAACTACTGGTCTAAGCCACTTGCCTACCAGTGAACTATACGAGTAAAAGACTCAAGACACGAGGCAAGCGCACGTGTTTACCGCGACCGGATATTCGTATTAACTGTAACAGTACCTCCGTATTGGTACAAGCGGCGAACATAATAATATATTATATATTTGTAATTGACTTGAGTGTATAGACTTGGTATAAAGAGATAGAGGTTATGGTTTCTTAGAGTAACGAGAATGTTACACATTGAAATAAAACTATTATTTACGGTTATTATTTACGGTTTTGTCGAGAATTTGGTTTGATTTTTTGACACAGTGTGTGCGGGGCCGCCCCGTCACCAAAAATGCTGTAAAAGCAATCGAAACGTCGCGTCGCGTCGCATCGGGAAGTGTTACATTTTAAAATATATCCAAATCCGCGATAAAACCGTAAATCACAGTTTTATTTTGATAGAGGTTATATCAGACTGTAATATAAAATTTTTGTTGAATTTTAGTGTACACTAGGAAATAAAATAATTAAAAATAAGTATAACGGCTACCTTATTACACTAGGCAATATCTTTCAGGCAACCTTAATGGATGGATATAGGACAAAGAAAAGAGAAAGGGCAGTTATTGTGTATAGAGATAATGAAATTCCTGGTATATTAGATGCAGTTCGCTTTCAGGTCATTATACTATTGTAGCTGAATAGAGGAAGATATGCTATCGATATTTTACAAGGATAACCCGAGCCAGTGTAGCGAGGTGGTGTAATAATTAATATTGTTTCGTTAGAGTCCAAAATTTTAATGAAATACGTATATATTTTTAATATTTTATTTACGCAATTATAAATATGTTATGGGCCAAGTGATTAATCGGGCATATTGAATAATGCCCTATAAGAGCGGGCAATGTGATTATAACCAATACATTTATCACATTGCCCGGGCTTTAACAATAATGCCTAGTGCCTATTGGGCAGAGTGATGTAAAGCGAATCGAAATCAAAACAATGAGCCGAAGTGGCATCATGCGGCTATTGCAAGGTCACGCACCTACCTTGGTACCACTCCCATGAAAAGGTAACGCAAAATTCCTGAGAAATATCAATTATAGTAACCTAACCTTAAAACACTTGTTGTCAATACAAATTTGCGTCTGCATCGTCTCCGGCGCTACGGGAAGTTCAGCCCCTTCGCCCTTGCGTAACAAAAGATAGGCACCCATGCTCACATCCGCAGCTTTGGCTTGATGGCCGCCTCCGGCGACCAGCCTCAGCCGCTACGGCTCGCACGGTTGCCTATCCTTCGTTACAGCGGGCGGGGGCTGCTCTCCCTCCGCGCCTCCGGCTTTTTATATACACTCTAGAGTCGGTAGCCAAAAGACTACGTGAAGTCGGGGTGTCCCGAGTCGGTTAAGGAGCACAGTCGACCTAACTGATCCATAAAGTGGGTACACTAATTTCCTTCTGAAGATAATGTTTAGGACGTTAAAAAACAACTAAACATAAGCAGACCAATTTAACCTTTCTAATTTATGGGTCTGTCGCAAATGCGACAATACGGCAGCGCACCACGTAAAAATTTACATATTAATCACATTACCCGATCATCATGTAGGCATATTCATAATGCCCGGGCAATGTGATAAATAGGTGAGTTTAGATTGTAGTAATCACTTGGCCCGATCTGGCTGGGCATTATTCATACTGCTCGGGCATTATGAATACTGCCCGCATTAATCACTTGGCCCATAACATCAATGTAAATTCCTATACGCGTTCGTATGTTATTTAATGTAATTGCTATTTTCTAAAAGTATGAAGGAGTGATGAATCTTACTGTTAATTCCTAAATGCACTATTATGTGGTTCTATCTTATTGCTAAATAAGTAAGTATTACATAACAGTGGTAACCAGAAGTCTATGGCCTAAGGCCTTAGAATTGAACTTTCGATTTTAGAGGATTCTCATACATAGAAATGGGAAATCATAGGCTTATACAGCACAGCAGAGTTCTAGTTTTCTCATTTCACCCGCGTCAAAGTCATGTGATTCTGCAAAAACGTTCAATTTAAATGAAATTCCGTTGAAAAGAGGGTTTATTCTGCTTTGTCATTGAACCGCTTGAAACTGTATTCATTACACTTTTAGTGTGCTCTAGTGACGTGGCAAATTGTTCCACTAAACGTTTTCGGAATAGCCTTGTTTAATACCCAAATGAACATAAGCAGTTTCGAATTTGCAGAATAAGTAAGCTCCAAGCTCTGGGATTCGGCATACTTATCTATATAAGCCACATAATTGCAGAAAATCTGTTAATGCGGCCTTAAGAATTATTTTTTTCGGAATTAGCTTGTTTATATCTGGTGGGTTACTATACTCCGAAACGACGACAAATGTTCGAATATCGTATTCAAAACTGTACGAATATACCTAAATACTTTACAAAATGCTAACACTAAGCTCGAAATGAATGATAAATTTTATAGAGAAAAGAATTGATTTTTAAAAGTGTAAATCTCTTGTCTTCTATGTGAACGTCGAACATTCGAACTTCGTGTCGACGCATAGAGTAACTCTCCAGCGTACAAAACGTACGTTTCCAGTACAAAACAGAGCAACTTTACATAGTAATTTCATTTATACCCCATGGTACTATAACCTAAAGTGGCAATCCTGTGTAAACTCATGAAAAGGCGCGTTTCTTTATGCAAATCGCCGCTTGTACCAGGGAGGCTGGTAAATCCTCGATTTTCTATTAAGATAGCGGTTGTTGTTGTGACGTCAATATTTTCGTCATCCGGTGAAATCTGTCAGCTTGAGATATGGGATTGGGGAGTTTGAAATGTTTAGACGCGGCTTTTATTAAAATAGTAAACGCGTTAGGTTAGAGACTTATTCATAGATAGTTTTCGATCCTTTATTATCGTATGTTTTGTCCTCTTCGAACGGCTGTTGAATTTAGTTTGAGCGAAGAAAATAAAATAACCTATAACAGCTAAAATAGGTTTTAAAACTCTCCTTGGATAGGCCGTTAGTATTGAGTATTGACAAACGAAATTGGTATGTTTTTGTAAGTAGGTAATGGGTCAGTATATGAAGCTGAAAAATCAGAAGTAAAAGCCTCTTTATGGATTACACAAACCTTATGCATTGCTATGAAAGTTAGTAACAAAAAAATCTATTTAGGGTTAAAGTCAAGCAAATATTGGGCCAAATACTCAAGAGTAACTTAAATTAAGCCTCTTTTGAATTTACTCGAAATTAAAATATAAACGTTTATATAATCATGGCTTAAACTTTGTAGATCATTTGATTTTTATTAAGAACCTATGACTAGCCTACATGTTTTTATCATCATAAATCAATAGTGCCGTGTCTAACATTTCCTATAGCTATACTAGCGCCTCCCCTCGTGGTGCGAAAATATGAATATTATTCAAAGTGATTTGTCACAGATTGAAAAAAGACGGTAGCCGACAAGTGGCGGGTGAGAAACGACTTGCTGACTCGTCGGGGGCACTGTTGTAAGTAAAATATGTGGGGTATAGGGAATAGGTATAGTTGCTGTGGGTATCAAATAAATTTTGACGATTGAACAAATTTTGGTTTAGTTGTGTAAAAGGTCTGTAATGTGAAATTGTTCATAATTCTATGTATAGAGGCGATGGAATGCTATCTTTGAGGTTGCCTAAAAAGTATGCTTTTAAAAAATAAGTATTTATATTTTTATACGAGCGATAGAATAACGAAGTTAATGATTTGGTCAGATGGAAGTTACTGGTTATATTTAGACAAATACCAATGAATTTTCGACGGATTTTTTAAGAATCAATCACTGTCAATGGAAGAAAATTAATTAAAACAAATGACAGTTATATTTGCGTGTTCGTTACGAAAATTTCAGTCATATATAATCTAAGTACTCGCGTTAAGCCTAACTGCCTATCAAGTTTGAAGTGTCTTGTATGGACTGGTAAAACTCTATATACCTAGCAAAATCATCGATGTATAATTAATATTGCGATCAACAGCTATCAAACCCTTGTTATTCCATGCTAAGTACTTAACCTCTACACAATAATTAATCTAAGTATCGCTTGACTCTTTAATCGTGGTACAAAACAAGTAGACCGACAGACGTTGCGCCGAGAGTCTGTGCAATTACCTGGATAATCTATTAACGCATACCAGATGGTAACCCGGGTCATGGGAAATTCGAGCTGGCTATAGTTTTTTTTTTAATGAATGGCGAGACGAGGGTGCCATTCGCCTGATGGTAAGCGATACGACCGCTCATGAACTTGAACATGAAAACCAAACAACACCTTGAATTACAAACCTATGCTTGGCATTGCATTGCATTTCGCTCGCCATCCTGAGACGTAAGATGTTAAGTCTCAATATGTACAGCACTCTGGCTACAATTTCCTTCCAACTGAAACACAACAGTGCATTTACACTGCTGTTTGGCGGGAGAAATAGATATTGAGACACACTCAGGCTGCCACGGGTTAGATTTATCACTTTAAAATATTCAAGAATGAGTGAGATTTAAATTACAAACCGGCAATTTTTGTAGCGTTACCAACACATAATTCACTCATTTCAATCCAAAGCTTGCCTGAAAGAGATCGCAGCGAGCGATAAGGCCGCCTCTTGTAACCATGTGAGTGTTTCATTTTGGTGTACAATAAAGCCTATAAATAAATAATCTTCAATTTATATTAATTTCTAAGCAATATGTAATACAAAATTTATTTTGTTCCAGGTAAGTCCTCGTGGACCATACGGTGTTTAATTAATTCCGCGCGGTTATCGGACCCTCAACGGGAGCGCATTATGAGCTGTCACAACCGCTGACCTGCACATAATGTACGAATTGCTACATAACTTTATTTTACAACTAGATGTGGTAAAGGTAAGATTTTTTGGTAAGACTATTTTTTAAAGAAAAATCTCTTCACACTTTATTGGACATTTTAATACCATTAGATTACGAGTATAAATGCTCGAAAAATGAATTATTTTTATTTCCAAAAGAGAACCCGAGCTCCCATACAAACTGGGCCCACTAAAACTGTTATCTACCGGGTAGAAATTTTGCCACCAATTATAACAGTTCGAATGGTTTAACAATCTCTATTTGCAAGACAATCGGCTATGGTCAAATTATAGTAAATAAATAGATAACACCCAATGGTCACATACATAGTCCTGACCCCACACTAAGTCGGAGTCTTGTGTCGTGGGTATCAGGAACTATCAGAAAAACCCAGACATAAAATAAATATTTATGGGTCGCACAAACATTGGTGCGGGGATCGAACCTGCTTCCATTCGTTTCACAGGCGGCGTCTAACCGACTACACCACGGAAGCTGTCCAAATGTTAAAGGAAAACGTGTGCCGGTTATAAATAAACTTTCACTAATTAAAAAAAATATATATATTTGAATGAGCAACATTCGCGTAAAAATAAGAAAACGTTGTGGTGATTTGTGATATGTATTCTGCTATTTTTAAGTATCTTTAGTCTTACGCTCGAATACTGGAACGCAACTTAGATATTATGTTGCACTTAATTACGTAAGTCCCGCTTAAATGTTGTTAAAAAAATGGTGAAGTGGGCCGTGTGCTGTTAAAAGCAACTTATTATTTGAATGGCGTTCGAGCATTCGGGCGTAAGACTTATTATCCTAAATTACGCATTCGACGAATTCACGCGGGTTCTCTTACATGCCCAGAATGCAAAAGCAAGTTTATTTACGTGCATCGCTTAATATAAAATAACACATACGCGTATCAAAATAGATATATCCTAACTTATTTAAAACAAGCAATAAATACTCGTACTGCACTCTATAAATAGTTTATGAATATATTTAAATTAAACATAACATGTTAACGCTTATAAGTTTGTTCAAACACGAAACGTTGGAACAATATTTTTTGCACTCGGCAATAGATGTCAAGAATAAGATTTGAATACGGTAACCACATACATTTAAAGTTTTTTAAAACATATTTCATTCATTAGAGACCAAAATTTGTTGGGTTGGGCCCAAAATTCTTTTGCCAATACGCCTATAGTATACATACATCCATACAAAAACTCACGCCTTTTTCCCAGAAGGGGTAGGCACAGGTGCAAGGACACCCACATTTCACCATGTATGTTCCGTCCCAAGATGTGACAGTTGGCGAGCCTATCGCCACATAGTGCACACATTCCTGACTTTGGGCTGATAATGAATGGAAAAATCCAATATCACTTTGCCCAACTCGAGATTTGAACCCGAGACCTTTGTAACTGTACTGTATAACTATGCCACTGAGGCAGCCTATATTATCTAAACTGTTTATTTACATACGAATATGTGAGAGCACGCGACAGTCAACTAAACCTCGAATTAACATAAAAACGGGTGTTTTTTAACAATTAGCACTCCCTATCGTAACAAGGTGCTAAAGGTGTCGTATAGATAAGAGCCTGGTCACGACCGGCTCTCTAAACAGATAATTCAGTATAAAACGTTGTTATTGTATGCCTTTATGATTTAAACTAGCGGTCCGGCAAAATGTTCAATTCTGACTATCAATTTAGAATATTGCCTAATCGGACCACGAATAACGAATAAAATTTCCTCGTGCTAGACTTTTCAATACTAGCTTCCCTCCTATAGGTTATAGCGTCATGATATATAGCCTATAGCATTCCTTGACAAATGACCTGTCGAAAACAAAAATGATTTTTCAAATCGGACAAGTAGTTTCTGAGATTAGAGGTAACAAACAAACTCTTCAGCTTTATATATTAGTATATATTAGCCTTAGAAGTACAAAAATTCACGGCAATGCGCGTGTCCGTTGACCGTTAACGTCACTAGCCGATATGAATAATATGTAATAACAACAAAAAAAAATTAAAAATAATGTACATTACTATGTAAATAAATAAGGTTATTCCAACATTTAATGTCAAAAATTATACTTTAATATTTCTGTAACTAATTCCTTAAGTGCGCGAAAGCCTGTTGATAACGAATCCGATACAATCTACCAAGGTAATGGTCGCAAGATCGAAATCAAGGGACAATTTTGACATTTCCTGCGTCGTATGTGCACTTACACTGTGTCAATAATCACTTACGCTCTTTTACGAATACGGAAAACTTCGTGATGAAACGTTCATAGTATAGTGACTTTCCAATACTTTATGTACTACTAGCGGCCCGGCCCAGCTTCGCCCGGGTATTAATAGATTTCTGTACAATAATATGTACGTATTATACATATAAACCTTCCTCTTGAATCACTCTATCGATAAAAAAACACATCAAAATCCGTTGCGTAGTTTTAAAGATTTAAGCATACAAAGGGACATAGGGACAGAGAAAGCGACTTTGTTTTATACTATGTAGTGAAGTAGAGTCCACCAATATCCAATAAGCCAATGTACTTTAGTTTAAAATCACTCAATCGATATCTTGATTATAAAGGTGACTAGTGCGCTGTAATAAAACACTAATTTTAAATTTTAATTAAAGATAAAATTCTTTAGAATTTTTCTCAAAGCAAGTAATCAACTTTTTCCTCAACAATATACTTTTTAATACATTTAATGAAAGCTCCACAAAGCTCGTTTTTAATCCCTCCTTTATCTTGTTACCGTCAGCCGCTGTGAAAAACGTTTCATCCGTTTTCAAGCGTTTTACATTAATTACTTCTCCGCTCTAGTAAATTAGCAGACAAGATTTTTTCATTAATTTCATTACTTAGCAAGTTAGGGCTTTGGTAAATTAAGGCGTGTAATATTCATTGTCTCGGAAACGATAAATATTTCAGATATGTCAAGTGGATCTGCAGAGGGTTGGACAAAATCCTGAGGAGAGGAGTTCCTGTTCAATAATAGGCGTTCATGAACATAATATTTTATTGTTACTATTGTTTAATTTCAGCGTTTGATCGCCCGGAATCGTTTGATAGTATGTTTCATTTCGGTTATATATTGATCGATAATTTAAAGAGGTTTAAAAAAATCGAAGTGATAATAAATATAATAAAAAAATGCAATATAATTTTAGTAGTAAGTGGGTCCACATCGATTATTATGAAATAAATCGGGGTACCTACTCAATTATTGACACAAGTATTAGAGCACAATAAAAGTAATAAAGAACAGTATAAAAGTAAGGGTGCGTACACACACGCCGTGGGATCCCGGACGGGGGGAACGTGTCCGGGCAACCCGATGTCCCGATGTTTATGCGTTTGTGTGAAGGGGACATAACATTGCGTTCCGGTTGCGACTTCGGTCAATATTTGATTACGTCTCGAATTTAATTTAATTTCTCGTATTTGCCTTCCAATAATTGCAATTTACATAAATTGCATAGTCTATGTAATATATAGAAGATTTATTTCTAATTTAAATAATTCATTAGTATGAGTTTTGAATAAGTTTTACCAGAGGATTGTAAATGCGAAACTCAGGCTTAGAGGTCTTTTGCTATACCTTGAAGTTATTCTTGTATTCTGGTTGGTTTTTGATCGCGGATCAGGTTTAGTTTTTCTGTTTTTTAACTTTCCAAAGTTTTATTATTTTACAGTTTTCGTGGTCACAGAGCGGATTGAATATACTTTTATATAATTTAATTTCGTTGTCGACTTTATATAAACAGAAACGTAAGTTAAATTACACAACAGCACATCAATACTGTCAAAATAATTACGAACACATAATTTTCATTGGCTTAGAAAATAAGGGGCTCGAGAATATTCCACCCCAAACTAGAGAAATAATACTTTATCCCCCATGGAGTAGACAGCATGAATTATATGGTTATCTGCAACATTACTCATCTAAATGTGACTATGGGTTATGGAAATAGAATTCACTACTTTATGTAAATGGTATAGAGAGCATAGTACAATGTGGTATCTACATACGTCAATTTAACAAGTCTTATCCATACTAATCTGATATATTTGTTCAAATTTTGATCATTTTAATATTTTTATCTACTCAAACATTTCTCGCCGAAGAAAACTTTACCTTTGAAAATCAAAATTTCAACTTCATAAAAGGGTAGTTGTTGATTATTTACGATGTAACCTTGATTAGTCTACACTTAATCTATAGATATATAGATATTGTACACAAGGTCAACAAAGTTCCGCGACCGCGTCGTGTCGCGTCGCGTCGCCGCGTGTGCTGTAGTAGCAAACGATGAATGAACGAGGGTGCGCCGCCCGCCGGACACCGCCGCCCTCGGCTTCACTTACTACTGCGACTGCTAGTCTTGATACTTGGCATTTTAAATATCAGAAATGAAATAGTTTAACAGCTGTAGATGCAGCAGTTATTGGAAGATGCCTATGGGCAGTAGTGGGCTTTTTAAGGCTGAGGTTGAGGGTGGTAGTAGATTAATATATAAAGCAATTAATTTAAAATAATAATGTTTTTTTTATTTACGCGAATGTGACACATAAAAATAAAATTATTTTATGAGGACAATTTTTATTTCAATAAAAATGATAGCTCAATGGTCAATACAGCTGGTTTCTCAAACAGACTCAGAATAATGATTTAGTCGTAGATTACGATCATTTGCAAAACTGGAAAATGTTGGAAATACGTAATTCGGTTACTAGTTATACTTGTTATCAAACTAATAGCAAAAAAGTACATAAATAAATTGATGTCTATTTAAACGAATACAATTTATGGTTGTGTTTTACAATCTTACATTGAAGGTTAATAAAATGTGCCACTAAACATTTATTATGCCATAAGTTTTTTTCTAATAAGACGCTAAAAATACCAATTAGTTTAAATTTATACTGGAATTATATTATCAGATCAATATACATTTACGTTGCCAAAACAAGTTCGAATAATTTCGACCTTTTTTATATGGCTAGACGTCATAAATTAGTGTTAGATAATTTTTGCGAAATACTAGATCAGTCGTAATTAACATATACATATCTATAAACATGTATTCAAAAACTTGTTTGTATAGCCACAAGTCAAGGATCAAGATTTTCAAACATTGGGGTTTTACGATCGCGCCCCGTCTGCATGAGGCAAGGTTAGGTTAGTTTGCAACGTGGCCGCATGGGCGCGCCACCTCCCGCGAAATATATTCAAAAAAAGAAAACTTTTGACATTCTAAACTCAAAATTTAAGTAACGAATTTATTTACCGCGATTTTAATCGTGAATTATATAAGTGTAAGTGCCTTTATAGTGAAGTGAGTGTCAGAAATTCCAAAAATATTGTTAAAGTTATATTTGTGTGCTCATAATTATTATTACAGATATATGCATTATGTTTTTGCACAAATATCTACATATTAGATGGATACGCAACTTGTTGATTGTCAAAATGACAGCTATTACACTTGGTCTAGTATTTTTGGCGTGTATATTTTTGTCTCTTTCTCTCCATAAATAAACACGGTGGAAATGCAAGTGTTTACAAACAGGCGTGCATCGATTTCACATAAAGTGGCACCCGGTAAGGCGAGCGTTGGGGCGAGTGGTGGCTGTCAGGATAAGGGATAGAATATTGTGACGTCTGTAGTCTCTCGTATCATAAGATTTTGACTAACGTGTAGTTTTGTCATAAGTAAGGTTCACCTATTGGAAGATTTCATGACTATCTTATAATTCAGTCTATAATCTATACTCAGGCTCAGTATGGTTTGTTTTCTATTAGCAGTGGTTTAATATATGTTATAAGTTTGTTAGGCCATTGCAACTACAAGTATAGTCACAAATTTTGCATATCCAGTTCTTTTACTCAAGAATAGATTTGATTTTGGATAAAGGCAACGGTGTTTAATATTTTTGCCTGATATGAACACTGTGTGTCTTTAATAAATTACATGCTCTCACTGACCTTATCCTTGCCTTCAATTATGGAAAACGTCTGCACATTTCTTTTATTTCGTTGAACCGTGAACGGCTATACTGGTATGCCATTTGCTTGATGGTAAGAATGACACATGAGAGATCTACCACCAGTTAAGTTTATTTCATATAAATTAAGAATCTATGCGATTTGTGCAATAGTTTTGTCTGTGTCCTCTGAGGTGCACTGCGCTCGGGACTCTCAAGTCCATTTCATTGATTAAAAACGAACATTGGGGTGGTTGAGTGGTATTAAAATGTACCCACATTTAAAACTCGTGTCCGTCGTCTGTCACAAGAGAAACAGTGGCGAATGTGCGAAGTAATCGCAAATGTTTTATCTGTATCAGCCCATATACGTCCCACTGCAAGTTTTCAAATAGTATATTGAATACAGTGACTTTTATATAAATCTCGTTTACTACTGTCATTTACTAGTGTCATATGTTAGGCTATACAATTTAAGAAATAATGGCTATGTAAATGTTTATTTTTAGCACTGGACACTTATTTGAATTCGCTAAAAGCTGGAGATAGCACTAAAATTTTCCATACAAGAATTGAACCCGCTACTCCCGTCACTAAGTCCCGCTCCGCACGCACACAGCCGCGTGGTTGCACCGCGGCCCCTGCCGGGGCTTTTACCGTGACTCACGCGGGCTCGTTGCCGCGCCGAGCCGCCAGGCGGCGCCTTTCACACGCCGAAATGTAGTTACGAACTTGTCACATTCACAAATATGTCGGGAAAGTTGGAGATTTACCCCAAAATTTGGAGATTTTCTTGTAAGATCTGTTGTTAGGTGTTCTAATGTGGATAGTTGGTTGATTTGCTTTTGTTAATATGGTGTTTCAAAGTAAAGTTATTAGGTATTTTACTCTTAATATTCTTATTTTTTTTATAATCACATGTATATAAATAACCAGAAAATTAATAACGTAATTATATTAATAATTGATGAGATATTTAAAAATATATATTCAGTTTAGTCGAAAAATACCTATTATATTTTCAAACTGTACATTCATTTATCAGCCATCAAAACAATTACATAAAAGTGCAAAATAGATTTTTTTTTAATTCTATCTGCAGAACTGTGTAGACGGCGCGTAAATTGGGGATTTCACCCCTTTTTATTACACTTGTGGGAAAACGCACTTAATATCAATAACAATAGGGTTTGTATTAGAATGGCGTGTAAGTTTGTTTTGATCCGACCCTGCCGAGATAATGAAGTATGGAAAGTATGTTTAGGTGTTATTAATTACTGCCGAATGCATCTGTCTCGTTTGTGCGTCAATGTTGCGATGGTACAACACTGTCCGGGTAATCAGATTGTAGCAATTCTATATACGTATCAGCCCAAATATGTTCCACTATAGGACTCGTGGTATTTGGGATTAAGTACCTAAAAGATGAAAACGGAACCCTATTGCTTAGCCTCCGCCATCTGTCTGTCACCAGGCTGTATCTCATAAACCGTGATAGCTAGAAAACTGAAATTATCACAAATTATGTATCTCCATTGCCGCTATATTTAATACAGGAATACGCAGTGGCATGCAAAAACAGCGCCAGTTTCTCAAATCTCATTGATGATACGTTTAAAAGGACACATGATTATTGATAGGAGGGAACACTAGACGGTTAGTTTGTTGATTTATTTGATACTAAGAACACCCCATGGTTCATATCTGTAGTTCGAATCTAGTTGGTGACAAAACTGTGCTCACTGGTTTCATAAGCCTATTATAGAAGATCTTAATTAATAATAATAATAATAATAATTTATTTAGACAAAAATAAAAATATTACATGACAAACTTAAAATACAAGGAGCTTACATCAATTTTAGGTAAAAAGTACAAAAAATATTTTGTCGGTGATCTCCACGCTAGGTTCGAGACCTGAATTGTGAAGATCGATATCATTTAAGAGTTAATTAAAATAAAGTACTAATGGTTTGATGAGTGACTGTCCATGATTTCACTGGAATGTTTATAGAAGATAACAAAAAAAAATAATTAAAGGGAAATGAAAGTATACAAGTAAGCGAGAGTGTGTCTGTGTTTTTGTCTTTGTGTAAGTTAGAGGTTACCTATGTGTAAATTATCAAATATGATGCAACGCCAGCCCTGATTTCAACCTAAACAACTCAGGCGCCGGCACTTAACAATATATTCCACAACTCAGCAACCATAAGTTCAACAACCTAGATCCAAACCTCCGTCATTTCAGAACAATTGTCACAAAACCCATTTCGCCAACTGAGCAACCAGTCCCTCAAATAAAACTGAATTGTGAAAGCATTCATTGATTCCAACTCAATAAGTGATGATGAAAATTGACGCGGCCCACCCCGTGGTACAGACGAGGCGATAAATCACCGCCGGCAATAAAGGGTACGCCCTGCGAGGGTGGATTAACTCGCCCCCAACTAGTTGGAGATTTTTATAATTTGTCGACGAATGTACTGCGCGGCTTTTTTGACAGATTCCTGAACATTAAAATGATGTACACAGTTAGGCCCAAAGGCATAAACTAATTTTGCCCATGAGTTTTACTTTGAAAATGTAAATCCCATACATTAGTAATTTAAATAATCTTAAATGTAAGGCGATTAAATTTTCAAGTCAAAGTAGTAACAGCCGTGCGTTGTTGTTTACATTCACAAATGCACTATTGTGTTCCGGTTTGAATTATATGGTAGCCAAAGTTAACTACTGGACATATCGTATCGTTAACCATCAAGCGAATGGCATGATCGTCTCGATATTCATTGCAAATTGTTTGTGCAAGTACTGAACCGGCAGACTCTATTCAAAGAGACGATGTCTATTTACTGCGCCAGGAAGTTTTTGTTGGTCTTAAAGTCGGGAAGAATATTGTTACTATTGGATGTATTTATTTATTATAATCTCAAAACATTTATTTTGCCTTAACGTCTATGTTTCAAATTGCGTTATTTCTACCTATATTTCTGTGGATTGCGTACTTATTTTCCTCTTTAATTTCCCATCATATTTTGCAATAGTATTGAACTCGAAATGCAAGTGCTACTGTTGTCCATTGCCTACCCCATTTGGGAAATCAAAGTGATTTTAGGTACATATATGTGTTTAATTTCATGATCCATTGACCCGACCCTAATAGCATAATGTTCGAAAAAATACTAAAGCCTACTCCACATAACTCCTATTCCACGAATGTCATAGCGCGTGAGGGGGACGGATGTATGCACTTAAGGGTGCACCGCTACTTTAACTAGATTGATATAACTTGCTGTTTACATTCACAAGTGTGCTTGTAGCCTACCTATTTAAACCGTAGTGGTTGTGCGGTTTGCTTTTTGTATCGTTGCGGTGACGGCAACTTACATAGTAGTGTTTGGGGATTGGTTTGGGTCGTTTTTTTTTTACTTTTAGTTTTCATTTTACTACTATTTAGTACTTACAGTGTTTTTTAATGGTTATATATAGATCTATGCTAAAAGCCACTATCTCGTGAACTTTTGTGAAAATCTAGTAGGGATTGAAATATTTTTTGTGTTCTTAATCCTTGTGGATAACTTTTTAAGAGCTCACCTAGCTCTACTTATATCTACATTATTAACCTGTGCTGTCGAATAAATTCCTATACATATCCATAGGAAATCCCAGCAATCCATGATTTAGTCTTAAGTATTTAAAATTGAAATCACACCCCCGACATACTTCACCTTGCCTCCACTACATCACTCAGACAATCTTTCCAAATCCTCATCCAAAAATATCAACCATTTGAATTATCAACAATTTTCCAGCCCACCTGATATTTGGAAACGCCGATTCGTTTGTAAATTTGCTAGTGTTCGCTCGAGGCTTGAGGATAAACCCGAGTGATGTTCAATTATAACGCTCTTCATTTCTATTTTCATGCTTATCGAAGGTAAAGATTAACGTAATGTGCAGTGACAAGATTGGTAACAACAAGTAATCCATGATTCCGTCCTAAATATTTAGAATCCAAATCATATCCTTAGCATCCTTCACAGTCTCTCAACTACACCTTTAAAATAATATTTCCAAAATTTCTATAAAAATCTCTACAACCCGAATGACTAAAAGTTTCCACAACCACCTCAAGCCATTATTTGCAAACCCATCGGTTACTGTCCGCCCACGGCTACTTGGTTAAGCCCGCGTGTTGATGTTCATTTATAATACTCTTCATTACTATTTTCATGCTTAAACAAAGCTTAATATTTACGTAATGTAGAGTTATATCAGTGGTTACAACAAGCAATACATAATTGAGTCTTAAATATTTAGAATTCAAATCATATTTTTTTTATTTATTTTTATTATTGCCTTGTAGGCAGACGAGCTAGCGGCCCGCCTGATGGTAAGCGGCTACCGCTGCTCATGGACCTCCGTAGTGCCAGGGGACCAGCACAACAAAGTCGCTGCCTACCTCGAGGAGAGTACTCTCCTTAAACCTCGTTTGAAGAAGGACAGGTCATAGCGCTGAGAAAACACCGATGCAGGGAGTTCATTCCAGAGCTTGCACGTACGTGGTAGAAAAGAACGCTGGAAACGTACAGTTCGGGAACGGTACGCCTCCAGGTGGTGGAAATGAACTCTATTGCGGAAACGTGTGGTGCGATGGTACATAGGCGACGGTGGTACCAACTCAAACAACTCCTCGGAGCACTCCCCATGGAACAAACGATAGAACACACAGAGAGATCCGAAGTCTCGCCGCAGTCCTAACGGTTCCAATTTGTCCGTGAGATCGGGATCATTGACTATTCGACAAGCTCGTCGCTAGCAAGGAGTCAAGTGGGTCGAGCTGGTATTTTGGGGCACCTGCCCAGATGTGGGAGCAGTACTCTACGTGGGGCCGGATTTGCGCTTTGTAAAGCGTCAATCTATGACCCGACGTAAAGTACCGCTTGGCTCTGTTCAGGATTCCCAACTTCTTGTTCGCCAGTTTGGCTTTGTCCTCCAAATGATTCCTAAACTCGACCTTGCTTAAGCAAGGTAGAGTTTAGGAGTTTGATATTTCGATGCCAAGGATTCTAATACTCTCGGATCTTTGGAGAGTAACTCCTTGGAATTGCGGCGACATGACAAAGGGGTCCTTCTTCGCAGTGAACACGCAAACTTATGTCTTCGAAGGGCTAAATTGAACTAGGTTCAATTCACGCCATTCGGAGGCCCGCCCCAGAGAGCTCTCGACTTCAAACACAAGTTGGACTCCGTCTTTCCATAATGGAATCCCGAGAGTAGCTCCGTTGGCCGATGTACCGCGCGTCACTCGTACTATCATCTGCATAACAATGCATGCTATCAATGGACAACATGTCATTGATATGCAGGATAAAGAGTGTCATACATATATGTATATATATGTATGACACTCTTTATCTCTTTATATCTATCTGTATATATGTCATACATGATAAAGAGTGCGATAGCACCGATCCTTGTGGAACACCAGCATTAATGGTCTTGGTCTCGGAGCAACAGCCGTCCACTACGATTCTTATGCTCCGACCATCCAAAAAGCTGGCGATCCATTTGCAGAGCCCCTCAGGAATTCCATACGCAGGTAGCTTCGTCAGAAGGGCGCGATGCCACACTCGGTCGAAAGCCTTCGCAATGTCAAGGCCGACCGCAATCGCCTCACCCCCACTCTCCAAAGCCTCCGCCCAACGGTGCGTGAGGTACACAAGAAGATCACCAGCCGAGCGACCGTGACGGAAACCGTACTGACGGTCACTAATCAACTGGCGATCCTCAAGATACCTCAGGAGCTGAGTGTTTACCTATAACTCCCTCCAAGACCTTGGAGAGTAGGGATGTGACAGCAATCGGCCTGTAACTCGAAGGGTCCGAACGGTCACTCTTTTTGGGGACAGGGTGTACATTGGCGACCTTACACGAAGCCGGAACCCGGTTGGCTTTATAGGAAAGACGGTAAAGGCGCGTGAGCACGGGTGTCAACTCAGGGGCGCACGTTTTAAGAACCACTGCGGGGATACCGTCTGGCCCACTCGACTTATGGACGTCTAGAAGCCTGAGCTCCCGTCTGACAGCATGCTGGGTGATTTTTACGTCTGATAGGAGGCTCTCACAACGCGGGATGTTCGGCGGTGTGGCGCCCCCGTCATCCAAAGTCGAGTTCGAGCCAAAGAATTGGGCCAAGAGATCGGCCTTCTCCTTTGCACTGTGGGCCAAACTGTTATCGGGCTTAATCCTTTGCATTCTTCACAATCTCTCAACTATACCTTTCTAATAATATTTCCAAAACGCCTATCAAAATCTCCACAGCCTGTGCCATAACATAGTTACAACAGCGGTAACAAGCAATCCATGATTCAGTATTTAATATTTAGAATTCAAATCATATCTTTGGCATCCTTCACATTCTAATTTACACCCTTCAAATAATATTTTCAAAACGTCTATCAAAATCTGTACAGCCTGTATCATAACAGTTTTCCCAACCAGTTGAAGCCATTATTTGCAAACGCATTGGTTAATGTCCGCCCGCGGCTAAGAGGTTAAACTCTCGTGTTGATGTTCATTTCTATTTGCTGCTTAAGCGAAAGTTCATGTTGTTAAGTTAACGTAATGTCCAGTTACAAAATAAATAACAACAAGCTATCCACGATTCAGTCCTAAATAAGACTATTCATAGACAGTTTTGAGACCTTTCAAGTTATCGAATCTTTTATCCCTTTCAAACGATTATTAAATTCAGTTTAAGCGAAGAAGATAAAATATTGGATAGGACCTACAGAGGTTAGAATGGAAATTAAATCCTCGACATCTATTTTCACATTGACCTTCCTATATCACTATGTTTACATAATACCAAAATCTATCAAAAAATCTACAACCTGTTTATCAGTTGAAGCCATTATTTGCAAACGCATCGATTGTTGTTCGCCCGTGGCTGTCGGGGTTAAACCCGCGAGTTGATGTTCATTTACAGCGCTCTTCATTTCTATTTGCATGCATAAGCGAAGGCTGACGGTGTTAAGTTGAAGTAATGTGGCCGTTGTTCATTTTTCTTAGTCATAGTTTGATTTTTTTTTGTCTATTTAAGTCTTGCATTATTCGATACTTGTCATGAGATTTTCTGTAAACTTGTATTTAAAAGATATGACTTTTATAGCAATGAATAATGAGATTAGCATGACTTTCGTCTGATTGTAAGCGATACGACCGCTCATATACAGGAGGAAAACCAAATAACACCATGAATTACAATGCAAATCTTAGCATTCCACTGCACTCGCCATCCTGAGACATAAGATGTTGAGTATCAATATGCCCAGTAGTTACTCTGGCTACAATGTCCTCCAATCAAACAGAACAGCGCATTCAAACTGTTGTTTGGTGGTCTGTTATTTGGCTGTTTGACTTATATCGTAAAGATTGGAATCCTATAGATTATGTTAGCTTTTTTAGAGACAAGTTAATCCAAAAGTCGATGATCCTGTTCTGGATTCTGGATGGTAAATGATAAGTTGTTAAAGATTATGCCATCGCTTTTCTTTTATCTAACCTCATGTCATCAATCAATGTCGTTAAGCGTCTTTGTTTTCTTGTAAAATACGTTTTCAGGTCGATCCTACGACGCACGTGCAAGCAAATTAGCTCCTTGATTCGCTATTTTCCGAACGCTGTAACAACATAATGGTATTCTATTTTTCATGGATCATTACCGAACAATGGAGAAAATAATAATAGTTCACCTTTCCCCAAATTCATACTAACAGCATGACGTCATTCAATAGCTTTAATACTGAACACTTTCTATACTGCCTCAACGCCAGACCGTAAGGGCTCTAAGATTTATTACTCGCTATTACCAACTATTTCAAATATATTCACCTCCCTTTTTTACCTTTAGTGTTAGAAAGAGATAGACATGTCTTGAGACGTGAAAGTGTTCTTGATCCTGTAATCCTGATTAGAAGTTTGGAAGGGGGAAATTGTATTTCATACATTTGTGACTGATAAATGTTTAATATAATTTCATCTTTATAACCACTACTTTAAGGTCAATTTTTGTATGCCAGTTGTTGCAGTACAATTGGCTGCACTACCTAAATTTTACATGCAATTTGAATTAAACCTTATTGCTTTAGTAATAAGGTGTATTTTAGTTCAATGGTGGGGTATATAATAACCATCCATCAATCATGCTTTTGAAAATTTATTAAGTTTTGAAAGATGACAGATGGCCTCAGTAAGTTGCTATGAAAGCTTCAGATTTTTGAAATATTAGCTGGTAATAGCCTTAGTGACTGTAATAGATTGCAAATTTATTTGAACCTGCCCTGCCATTAATATTGAAAGGTCATAACCGTAAATTGGAATTATTTTGGGCTGAAAATGTGCTTGTTTTTGAACCATAAAGTATTAATATTTTGCTGGTTTCGGGTGGTGGTTAAATATTGTATGAGTTTAAGGTGGGTTGAATAGGGATCGTAATCTAAATTAGTTAACGACGTAATTATTTCAATATTTTTATTGGTAACTGAGAAATTTGTTGAGTAAGAGATTATACACTAAGGAAATATATAAAAAGAAAACTAAGGGGGTAAGATTATTATATTCACGTTCAATTTCACCTCCTTTCTTAACCCAAGCAACTGTTGGAATAAATAAATGTTTCGTTATTGTGAGTCACCCCGTACTATAGCAGGGCTATTTTAATCTAAGAGGAATAATGTCAATCTTTTTGTTGATGGTTATTTCGCGCTGTATAACATTGCTTTTAAAATCAATTCTATCATAAGTGACGATAGAATTGATTGTAAATGCAATAGCATTTAAAACTAAACCTAGTATACCCACCAAAAATAACAGTCATTGTTTACATCCCAACAGCAATCCTATCAAAATGTATACCAAAGAAAATAAACACAACTAAAACATGATTCAAAAAATCAAACGGACAAACAACTTAAACTAAGCCTAAGTTCAAGTGAAATAGCACGGTAATGATATCCAAATTCCGTGGAAATAGTGTTGTGTAGTGATAATCAAGATGGCGGAGCACTGGTCATGGCTGACTGGCGCGGAGAGTGCGGAGTACACGTACAGCCCTCCGACTCGACCCAGCAGACCTCCACACCGACCGCTGGTGAAGCTGGCCACCAGCGCTCATCTCCACACCATCGCTAGGTAAGACTGATCATTCTTTCACCAAGGGTGAATATTGAATAATAGTTATCACCTCAGGGTGGGTAGTGCTTTGTGCCTTTCATAAAATATTTGTTCTGGATTAACATTGACTATATGCACCCGCCCCGTGACCACGAAAACTGTAACTGAATGAAAATGAATGAAATGAAAGTGGATGAAGTGAAAGTAATATGTCAGGATCGAGCAAAGTGGCGGTCTATAGTATCTGCCTACCCCTATGGGATACAGGCGTGACCATTATGTATCTATGTAAAAAGATAATGGTATAATAAAATAATATGTCAATTAAATTGGCGAGTATTACACTTGAGAAATAGCACAACGTTCGCTATAAAAAAAATACCCGCAAGTTTTCCAAGATGGTACATGTCGTACCTAAACTGATACTTTTGAAATTCGTAGATAAGATTCACTACAGAACAATATATATATGTACTAGTGTGGACTATACAGGGTATATCAAGACTGCTACCGAAAACGAAGCTGGGTGGTAGTGTTAGTAACTTCGGACACAATGCAACTAAATTTTATGCAAAAATTTGTGACGAAATTTTTTTGCCACTTTTTTTCTGTCGTCATATTAGGATGGTAAAGAAATATATTTTTCTGAAATAATAGTGTACACCCTTTTATTTTGAAAGACGCTATGGTATCCTAGGTTTTAAATTATTATTTTAGCAAAAACTATGGATTTACCATCCAAACTCGACGATATTTAAAAAATAATAAAAGACAATTGTCGCGTTTCTTAGCGATATTTTTAGTTGCATTGTGTTTGTAGTCACTAAAACTACCACCTGGCTTCGTTTTCGATAGCAGTCTTGATATACCCGGTATAGTCATTACTTTAGTGACATATTCCTAAAATATGAATTTTAATAATTATAATATTCAGGAAATGTTGATTCTACTAAAGAGTAGATTCAAAAACTATCTGCAACCGGGCAGAACCGGACTGGGCAGCTAGAGAATAGATAAATCTCCCTACACGTCCAGATAGCTGGAAAGGAACCCGTTATCCTATGAGGTTCATGCATTCCAGTGAAGCATAAGTCGCTTAGTAATAAGACAAGACCTATCAGATACTACCAATCTTATTTGTATTTCAATTTGATCTTTATAATATAAATTAAATACGGATATTTCAGAAGCAAGTTTGAAGGATAATAAATAAGGAACTTCGTTCCAATAATCTTCTACAGAAAAAAAAATAATGCTACAGGAAGTCCACTGCTGAACATACGCCTCCTCCAAGGATCTCCACATCGACTTGTCCCATCCAGCGACTTCCTGAAACTTTAGCCAGGTCGTCCGTCTACCTTGTAGGTGGGCGTCCAACATTTCGCATGCTTGTAGTTAACTTTACTGAAACAAAATTTACTTCACTCTCGAGTAGTTCAGAAATACTTGTAAATCGTTTCCGCACATTCGTAACTGTTAAAGAAGCAATAATAACGCTGTTTTTGTAACTCCACCTCATTAACAAGTCTATTTCCCTACATTAGTATTCACAGCGTTGTTTTCTTGAAAAATGGTTTAACTCCCCGTGGAATCCATTGCTTTTCGGAACCAAAATAACTTTGCGATCGAACAACACAATACTCCTATACATTTACCGACAAAATTCGGTTTAGCAAACGAAAATAGAATTTGGTTTTCTGTGCACCTATTCTGCAGTCAGTTTATTTACAATATATATTCAAAATGCACACTTTAACACTTATTATTGTAGAAATAAGGCATGTTTTAGTTTGCATACAATTGTAAAGGAAACATCTAATGATGTGAGCCTGCAAAGTTAAATATGCAGTTGAAAACGAATATTTTGTATGTGTTTTGAAGGTGTGTGGTGGTAAATATAATTTGGTGGTCTAACAGTGGTAGAAAACAGCGACAGCTTGATGGATGGCTGCAGTCTCAGAGGGTTTCGTTTAAACTTGATATTAGTGTATTTATGCCTTCCTACAGCTATTACTATTCGGGAATTTTTTTTCTACAAAACAAGAAACGGTGTAGGCACATATTTTTGCCTAACATTATTTATTTTCCAACAACAGTTTTATCGAGTAAAAAATATTTCAGGCTTTCTTTATGAAGAATGCGTGTTAGGAACCATATTGTATGCATATATTCAAATTTACATACGTTTGTTTCGCACACGAAACTCTTGTCAGAAATATTGTCACGTCGATATTGTGTTTGAATTGTTTTCATCATCTATTCTTACTTCACCATTACATATGTTAGATATGTTGTATATGTTACACACATATTGTATATGTTACGTACATATGTTAGATATGATGTATGTTCGTTTAAAATCTTTATCAGGGATAATAATTGCCTTTGACTAGCTAATACGCTACTTACTCTTTATAGACACCGAGGAACTGAAATATTCCCGTGATTACGTGATTAATAGTTCTGGCATTATCGTTGCTGTTGGCTGGATCTGCTGTGTTTCAAAGTCTCCTCATGTTACATAGATCTTCAGGATTCTTTGTCCCCTTAAATGAAATACGTGAAAAATATCAGTCCAAAAATATCTTACAAACATATGTGCCGTATATCCCACAAACAATCAGTGCAAACTCATCTCAAACAAATGGCGAATGGAATGAGTTATAGTGTTGCCAGCGCATACCGCCCTCCCTATTCGCGTCACGTAGTGTTGCCAGGGGAGGTATAAATATTACCCGCGCACTTGTTTTCTGCATGTAAATTTTTATATTTTTCCATTTAAAGTGAATTTTCCGCGTGTCGTGTGTTGGATTTTATTGTTTGCCATATAAATAGGACGTGATCAGGTGCTGTGATTTTTTACGAAATAGAATGCATGAATTCAGTCAGATGTGTTTTGTAATTTATTGATAATTTATTGGCAATGTAGTCACTATTTTATGTATTGATTTAGAACTGTTTAGTTAAGATTACCTAATTCTTAGATTGACAGTGCTTGACCCAATACTCAATAGTCTTATTCTACAATGCTGTGTTGATAAAAATCCTCAGTTATCGCGTTATTGTTCCAATGATATTAGAGTTTTTACTATGAATGGTAAGGTTCTGGGTTCATATCCCAGGTTTTTCGGCGATACGGAAATAATTTTATGTTGAGTAAAAAAATATAACAATTTTTCATTTATCACTTATTAGTTTTAATAGCTCAACGTTATGTATTTAAGATACGTAACATTGTAAAACATATAAATATTTAGCCTACACGTATTGTCCCACTGCTAGGCTAAGGCAATTTCTTACATTCGTCCCTATTTTCTGTTGTTGCCGTCCATACTTTACTGAAGTGGTCTAGGTCGTCACGTGATCTATTTTGAGGTTTGTTTCGTCTCTCGCCATCCGCGGGCGTCTACTACGTAGCAATTTTTGCCCACCTTTCGAGTGTACCCAGGCCATATAGACCGCACTAGTTTGCGCGTTTAGATCTGTGCAAATATTTAATTTTATGGACATTTCATTTAAACTATAACAAACTTATTACTAGATAATTAATGTATTTCTATGTGGCGGTTGCAATACGCCAACTTAGATTTAGCTTTTAAAGCGGTTGCAATACGCCAACTTAGATTTAGCTTTTAAAGCGGTTGCAATACGCCAACTTAGATTTAGCTTTTAAAGCGGTTGCAATACGCCAACTTAGATTTAGCTTTTAAAGCGGTTGCAATACGCCAACTTAGATTTAGCTTTTAAAGCGGTTGCAATACACCAACTTAGATTTAGCTTTTAAAGCGGTTGCAATACGCCAAGTTAGATTTAGCTTTTAAAGCGGTTGCAATACGCCAACTTAGATTTAGCTTTTAAAGCGGTTGCAATACGCCAACTTAGATTTAGCTTTTAAAATAACACGCTTATTATTTGTAATTTGAACATTATTTAAACACGCATTTCATTTTAAAATATGACTGCAGATGTTTAACCATAAAACATCTGCGAGTCGTTTTATTAAAATAAGAATTTTTGTGTACCCTATTGTATAATATTAGTTAAAAAGATGCTGTTCTAAATTATTGTTTCCTAATTGTAATGGCCCGTTCATGCCGGGGCAATAAAACTGTATTATTATAGTTATGTTCTTTAGTGGCGGCAATCCTTTGCAACAAATTTATGTTTTTTAGACAATAGTACACATGTTTGGGTAAAACCTTTCGGTTTGGACAATAGCCCAGATGTTTGGGCAGACCTTAATTTTTAGTTGAAAGGATAGACCCTATTTTATGGCTTAAATATATTTTCTGTATGATTTATCCACACCGATCCTCATTCGGGTAGTCCTATAAAAGGGTCGGTTTATTTGGATGAAAAGGACAGTCTGCCATCTCTCGTCACGAGCACATCTCGCTCCGAGTCGCATAGTTATAATTTTACTCTGTCTGTGAATGTATTCAGTGTTAATTTATAAAATATACGATAGTTAATTCCTGAAAGTTAGTGCTCATTCTAATACCTACACTTATAACCACCAAATCTATATGCTGTCTTTATGCACCTAAGACTGCCCTTTCTCTCTCCTTTCTGTTATCTCTATGCAAAAGTTGCCTGGAAAAGATTGTATTGTGCAATAAGGCCGCCGATTGTACTTTTTTTAAAGTTGTTATTTATTGGCGATAGCCTCGCCCGTTATCACACTTGGCAAAACGTGTGTGCATTGGTAGAACCTCTGCCCACCCCATTTGGGAAAAGGCGTGAGTTGATGTATTTTTGTAGGTAGTTATTATTTATTGTGTTTATTTCTCAAAGAATTAAAAAATGTATCATTATTCCGTAACTATCTAGCTTATATCTACTTTTAAGAACGACATTCCATTTTACTCTTTATCTCATCACCTGTCTCATTAAATACGATAAATTGAAAAAATATTCAAATAAACCGAGGAAAACTTTGGAAATGCGAAAAACACATTATTCTTTTCACCCCGAGCTGTCACTTGCAGTACGGTTTGACGGATTATTTCTCTGCCTACCACCCTGAGACGATGATAGATGATGCATCAGTTCGAAATAATAGTCCAAGTTTCCGTGCCTCGGGGAAATTAGTTCCGCTAATGATAGTTTTAAAACTGATCATTATTATAAGCTGTAAGACCCTGTTTCTATTGGAGGTTGCGGGATTCGTGAGTGCATATTCTATTGAAGGCATATTCAAAAGAAATGTTTGTAGTTTTCAATATGATCTGAAAATAGATTGTAATTTATTGTGTATACGAATGAGTATTTTACATCGATAATGTGATACCATCGTGTTTCACGACCGCTTCTAAACACCGAACCGCAGATAGTAGCTATGTGATTACAAAGTATTCATTTATTTTACAAATAGAACAAGAAACATGTTTCTTGGTATATAGTGTAAAAATATATGGTCTAAAAATCGTGATGTTCTATTTTTATTTCTTGAAATTACCTCTTATTGACGATTTTATCAACGACAATTATGTCAATGACATTTTACAGCCCAGAATTTTAATCTAATCTAAAATCCATTTATATTAAAACCGCATCCTTACCATCCCATAATAGCTTTATTATTCAGCTAAAAATATCCTCAATCCGCTTGTTATTCGCTGCACGTATCCCATCACACGGTCCATTCGCCGTCACGCGACCCGCCCGTCGCGTCGCAGCGGCTCGAACGTCGCGGTCGCCTGATGTATGGATCAGCGCCCTTAGGCTCGCGAGAATTATGAACGCCGGGAATTTTTTAATAGTCACGTGTACGTGTGAATTTCAGTAGCTATTGAGTCTTTTATGCATGGATAGGAGAGTAGAGTATCCTGTATGTGTTTGGTTCTTTGGTAGATTTATAAAGTTTGTTTTAGTGAGTGAGTGACTAGACATTTTTACTTATTTTCAGGTACTACATTACTTACATATTTTTATACACTAGGGTTGTTAGTAATATTTGAAAAAATATAAATAATATCTGCTCCAATTTATGTACTTACCGTAAAGTACAGTTTGGTGTCTTACTTAACCTGCGCGTTTTTTAATTGGTTTCCAACGATCGTTTCATAATAAATTATTATTTCGTTTTAAAAACATATTACGGCCTATTTTATAGTGGAATCTGATCAAAAAGTGTTTTGAAGATTTTACTCACCATTGATTACCACCTAAGTGTTACTAAAGAAGAAACACGAACCAAACTAGCAATGAATGCTGAATACAGCGAAAATTTTGCAACACATGTAATTGATAATACTAATCCTATAAACGTTACATCAAGGAAGGTCAATCCAAAGACTATTCATTAACTAAACTACATACTAAGTGATGACTGGCAGGTATGCTCCTACATCGGACATGCCTTATTACACTTTGCAACAAATCATCAAGTTATTACCACACCAATTTACTTCTATACCAAAAGCAAGGGACTCTAGTCTGTAACCCTCAGGAAATAAGAGCCAAAACAGCGATAAACAAATATTTGTGATGATAATAACCCATAATTTGGAAGTTAAAAAAACAATAGAAGGATATAATGAGGTGAGGTCTGTGGAGCGAGTTAGAAGGGTGCGTTAGTCGTCACGATGGTCAGTCGGATTGTGTTGCTGTTTGTTGTCGCCTTTACCACCAAGTCGGTGATGGGCACTGCGGAGGTTATGAGCCACGTCACTGCACACTTCGGAAAGGCTTTGGAAGAGTGCCGGGAAGAGGTGAGAATTTAGTTTTATTAGAGGCAATTGTAAAGTGAGGTGAAAGGAAATAATTCCGTAATAAACAGGTACTATTGATCCGAAATCATGGAAGCAGAACCACAACTTAAGAGTTTAATATCATTAGAATTGAAAGCTGGTGAGGCTAAAAATATGAATGACGGAAGTGCGGAAACATCCACATTCAGCAAAATATATAATATTCAACAATATTTATCACCTCAATTATGTTCTTGTCTGAAGAAATTTAGCCTAAAATCTAATATGTCTTTAAAATGCATAAAATACTAAAAAACAATCTAGAAGAGAAGGCAAGTGCTCTAGTTAAGAATTGAAGATTGAAGGCATTTTACTTAAAGCATCGAACGATTAGGTATCTCACCAATGTAAATGTAGCATGGTAGAGAATCTCTCAACTCTCAATCGTATTCTAAATTGTAGAGGAGGCCCGTGCCCTGGGGCCCTACTCCGAAAATCCGAAACAAAGTTCGAATCTTCGGACGATCGAAGTTTATGACGATACATGGTAGAGAAGCAAATATATAAATTGAACCAATTAATGTTATTTCTGAACAATTACTGTCAATAACCCTTCAGTCAGGCCTGTCAACGGATGTCCTGGACGAGTTCAAGCACTTCTGGCGCGAGGACTTCGAAGTAGTCCATAGGGAGCTGGGCTGCGCCATCATCTGTATGTCCAACAAGTTCTCCCTTCTGCAGGATGACACGCGTATCCATCACGTCAACATGCATGATTACGTCATGAGCTTCCCTAACGGTTTGTAGTATTTTTTTTTTAATTTTTTTGTTGGTAAGCGATATGACCGCTCATGGATTGTAGTAAAACTGAACAAAATCCTAAATAACAAAGCAATATTTGACTTTCCACTGCACTCTCCATACTGAGACAAAAGATGTTAAGTATCAATATGTCCAGCAAGCGATGTTAGGGCCCCTACCGTTGGTGGTAGAGAATGTTCCTGAAAACGAACACCCAAACTGATGACCATCACAAACTGAAAGTATTATCACATTATGATAGAAATGAACCACGATAACTATTTCGCGTTAATTTGCGTGCAGTGAAATTGCTATAGGGAGAAATAGGCTGAAATTCTGTTTCAGCTTCCGGTATTCTATCAACGATTTGATAGATTTCTTTTTCAATTAAAACACAACTAATTACAAAATAAAATTTCCCTGAGATTTCTCAATTATTATTTGTATTTGTATTATATACAGTATTATCATTTGTGCCGTTGTCAATATTATCTTATAAGATCAGTAATGATTGAATTTATGCATTCAGGCGAGGTCCTATCACAAAAGATGGTACAACTGATCCACAACTGTGAGAAGCAGTATGATAACATAGAAGATGATTGTGAACGTGTGGTCAAGGTGGCTGCCTGCTTCAAAGTGGACGCGAAGAAGGAGGGCATTGCCCCTGAAGTGGCCATGATAGAGGCCGTGATAGAGAAGTACTGACCCGACGTGATGTCTGATGACCCTGATGACTAGATTAAGTAATGCACATAAAAAAAGCAAAAAAAATGTTTAATATCACCATTTGAGTAAATGAGTTAAGGTTTATTTCTGGTTTTTATTTTCTTTGAAAAATAGGAAAGGTTATAATCGTAAGGCTTCATATCTACCTTTTAATGTATATGGCCGAGATACGCTATGAAAACTATATTTGATACTAATGATAATTTATATTAATGATACTTTCGACAATGCAAAACCAAATTGCACACAAATATAATTATTGTATGTAAAGAAGAGATAAAAAAGCATGACAAGAATGCCTGACAAAAGCCAGCAGGAAAACTATCCGTGCAACATCGTGGTTCTGCTATGAGCTCAACACGTTTGCAATTGTACAAATAATAAAATAATGAGGTATTTAACAATTGAATTCAAGGTATAGATGCACAAAAACTCATGATTGTTAACATGGTACAAAAAGCCATGGTGCTTTTAAAGATTAATGGTATTAAAAAGACCGCTAACAGGTCAAAATATTCTCTAGGTCGCATATATGCCGAGCCGAGTAAAAACGCGTCGTTCCCGTCTAATATGGGACATTAAAAACGGTTCAATTAAATAATTAATAAGAAATTAATCCACCCAACACTGCTTAAGCTTACTATTGAGGATGTCGAAGATCGGGCGAAATGGAGGAGAGTTAGCTGAAAGACGGACCCTGGCACTGGCCGGAATAACGCTAGGTAGAATAAGACACCCAACAGTTTAACGCCAGGTAGAAGAAGAAGACACTCGATAGTCATATAAATACTCCTCACTTCACATTAAGATCGAGTCTTGTGTCGTGGATACCGGAAACTACAAGAGACTTTTCGGTCTCACAAATACCCAGATCGAGGATTGTGCGTGGATCGCTCCCTGGTCTCCGTTTCACAACCGGTGCCTAACCAACTGCGCCATGGAGGCTGTTAACTATTATAATTTTCTTGTCCTGCTCCATGCAGTAATGCACAGTGCTGCCTTAATTGCGTTCCAAACTTTATTTCCTCTTTTTCTTAGTAGTGGTTCTGTATCAGCCCATATACGTCCCACTGCAGGGCACGGGCCTACTCTACAATCGAGAATACGATTGAGAGTGGTTAGGCCATATAGTCCACCACGCTGGCCTAGTGCGGGTTGGCGGACTTACATACCATAGAAATTCTTATGAATCCCTATGGTATGCAGGTTTCCTCACGATGTTTTCCTTCACCGTTTTAGTGCGTGGTGATTGACTATGAATACACACATGACTCCGAAAAGTCAGAGGTGTGCCCTGGGATTCGAACCCGCGACCACCGTGAACATGTTGGCAATCGCGTCTAGTCCGTTTACCAACAGGCCACCACGCACTACTGTTGGTAAACAGGCCACTACGCACTCTAGTAGTGGTTGGGGCCGCAATTTTTTTTCTGGAGCTATATTGATTCCCTAGAATGGTCGGCAGTATAATTTGTCGTATAAATTTTGCGTTTGGCAGTCTCTTTTTGCGGTATAATATGCTGCAGGTGATAAGTCATGAATACTTTTGTGAGTCTAGTAGTTCACAACGTTTTCCCAATGCGCGATGGTAAACATTACATTGTGTCTATAAACATTTTGTAGAGAAAAGCGATCGAATATGTTTTTAAGGAAACGCTAAAATTTTGCCGTAGTACATACTATTATTGCATTATCAGATAAGCAAAATACCTGAGATCGCGTGATTTGTATTAATTAAGAGTGCCCGGGATTAAATTTTGAAACGAGTATTGAATACGTTCGATGTTGAAGCGAATTTGTCATAGTGTTTCACAGTGTTTCATGAAGATACTACGTCCAAATTACAGAATTTTTGTCGTTTTATTAGTCAATGCCTGAGCGTCAGACCCAGGTATGAAATATTCACTTTTGAATAAATTCTTACCTCATTTGGGAAATCCAAATTATAATATTTTCTGCCATTTATAGGAAAAAGTAACCTACACCAAGAGTCTTATGTCGTGGGTATCCGGAACTATGAGAGATTTTCCATCTCACAAACACCCAGACCAGAAACAAATATTTGTGGGCCGCACAAACATTTCTCATTTCACAGGCGGCGTCTAACCTACAACACCACGGATATGTTCATCATATATCTCCATAGCATACAGTCAATTAATTACATCTATAACAAATTTATATTATTGCAACTTTAATAAATCTATATTCATCTGCCGCGTATATTGTCATAACTCACAACTTTACTATTGAAACAATAAACCAAAATAGACTCTGTGTTTAAGAAATTCACCGAAGCTTGTCCTACGAGACATAATGACAGGCTATACCTAAAGTAAATGTCACATTGACAGCAATTTATACGCAACAATTAAAATCTGGATACCAATTAATAAACTCAATACTATATAAATACAGTTTGAAGTCTTGTAGTGCTTACTTTATATGCAATAGTAATAGAAAAAGGCCAAATGTCGAAGGTAATGAAAGTGTTTTTGGCTATACTGATGGGCTTGGCGATTGACAGAGTGGAATCATCGCAGGAGATTGTGAAAAAAATATCGCTTAACTTCGTCAAAGCTTTGGACAGTTGCAAGGAAGAGGTAAGTCTGATGTATTTATTATAATAGGATTAAATTTGTAATTGCTGGTGGAAAGAATCAAATAATTATGCAAGTGAGGCTAAGCAGGCTGTTATAATTGTGTAAGCGACTAAAAAATGGTGCTCTCATAGATAATCTCATCGCGGGGGATCCATCTACCATTTAAAAAGAAGAAGAAGAAGAAAATAATCTCACTATTTCGCCGACCAAATGAAAATAGAACATAATATAATAACAATATAAAATACATGTTACGACAAATTTTAACTAGGTATCCCTACCAAGAATTTTAAAAAATAAGGATCAATAACACTGGCTACTATTTTAAAGCAGTCGAGAGCGGCCAAGTATCTACACTGCACTAGATAAGTGTGGTTCCATCGAGTAAGAGTAACGATAAGCAAAACCTTTTTACCCCACTACATAGATAAGCCTTTCTACCTAATTAAATAACTTTTGTCACAGTTGGACCTCCCCGACTCCATAAATGAAGACTTCAACAACTTCTGGAAAGCAGATTACGATGTTAACAACCGATACACCGGCTGCGCTATAATGTGTCTCGCCCTCAAGCTGGATATAGTAGACCACACTGGACTTCTGCAGCATGGGTTAACCCACGCATTTGCTAAGAGCCATGGAGCGGGTTAGCTTAGTCTTTTAATAAATTATTTAAGTCATTTATGTATCAGCCCATATCAGTACTATTGAGAGTGGTCAGGCTATATAGTCTAGCTCGCTGGCCTTTATAATATACAAAAAAAAGAACATTATTCGCACACCTGAAGCTGCCCAGACTTCCGTTAACCATGGGATGGATATATGAGAGCATATATCCATCCCATGGTTATCTGGCAGAAATTGCTTTGAGAAATAAGACCGCCACTTGCACATTCTTTTTTTTCTGTTAAATTTTCTACTTATAATTCAATAAATGTACAATAAAGTGTTAAATATAATACTAAATACACTTAATTACTTTATTTTAGACCAATCCACTGAATAATAGGGTACGCTCTATTCCTGCGTGGGAGAAATATGAGCTGACTTGATATTATTACAGGTTTTATCTCCACATAGGGGCGAAAAATGCCTATTGTATGGGCCAAGTACAGCAGGTTATATAGAAACAGTAGATGGGGTAGGTTTTTTGTCAACACGGCAGTTCTATGAACTACAAATTATAATTGTCTAAGCCCAGGCTGTGTGTGTTCGGTATACTTTATTATTATGTATGGTCTTACTAAGTTTATCATTCATTCACTCAGTCAGGTCCAATGTCCCCTGGATGAGGTAAAGGGCATCCACAGTGACTATCCATCTCTCATGGTCTTGAGTTGCCTGCTTGATGTTTCTCGAAAACTTTCCGACACTTCTGACTTCGTAGATTACAGTTCGTCACCAGGTTTATTTTGGACGGCCATGCTTACGCTTCCTTGGGAATACAATCCATTGCCTGTAGTTAATATTCTTTATGCAATATTTATTCAACTGCCAGATGACGCCATGGCCCAACAACTGGTGGACGTGATCCACGGTTGTGAGAAGAAGGTGGGACCCCACGAAGACGAGTGCACCAGGGTTCTCCAGGTGTCCAGGTGCTTCCAGGCGGAGATACACAAGCTAGACTGGGCTCCTGACATGGAACTCATGATAGGCGAGGTGTTAGCTGAGGTATAGAGTATGCAGACGAGTGGTTTTGGGTAGATAAATAGTTCCATTAATACAGGGTATATACTGCTATCGAAAAGGAATTTGGATGGTAGTTTTAATGACTACAATATAACAATAAGTTATTATTGTTATAATATTATGTCAACATGAAAATATATTATAGAGTGTATTCGCAATTTGTGTATTCATTCGACAATGCGCCTGATGAAAAATGATATGCAATCGTAATAATTTTGATTCAAAACAAAATTGAGTTGTAATTATAATGAAATCTGATATTATGACTCAATCTGCAATTATCAAATGGAATAAATAAATAAAAATATTATTTTATTTCTATATTTGTATTATAATGAAGTAATCAAGGGCGAGAGATAAATGTAATTTTAGTTTTTCTTTTGGCTTCAGGTAGAAGACGATTTTGCTGTCATGGAAATTAAATAATCAGGCATATTGTACAGGGTTTCATTGCTAAAAATATGGCTGTATTTGTCACGCACAAATCGGTTTAATAAGTCAGTCAAATCAGCGTAGGTGCACTGTTGAAAACTAAAATCTAGAAACTCTTACCAAATGCTATTTATTAATCTCGCGCAGATGTAAATTGCCAATGATTATGTATTTTGAAGCCAAATTTCCAGACCAGAGTATTCGGAAAACTAAATTAATAGCGCATTTTCTGTATTATTTCTGTGATACATATTAAAAATATTTATGTCTAAGGTATGTAAATATTGTTATTGATAAGAATTTTGATGTAATACAAATTTGCATTCTATTAATTATTGAAAAATCGTTTCTGGGAAATATAATTAATTATAAATAGCTTCATACAGAAAGATGTGTATTTCGTTTATACAATTGATTATAGTATGTATAATATGATAATTGTGTTAAGGTTAATTTTGTGTAGGATCTATTAATTAATGTGTTTCATTTCTCTGGCAAGTGTAACCACTTGTAATAACATTTTATGTGTGTATGTAAATAAATGATTAATCTGCGTGGTGTGTTTATTTATTTTTTCCACTGAGGGTGATATTTTGAATTGAATAAATTATAAAATCCTATTTTCATGAGTTTTCCTTTATGTCGAGTTTAATATAGAAAGAAAGAAATAAAGAAAGAAAGAAGAATTTATTGTTGGACAGTGACACGGAAATACAAACAAAATAGATAACACAAGTGAGACACAAACACTAAAAAATAATTATCACTGCGCCAACAATGGACCTCGCATTCAGCTAAATGCTTCGGTAATGCATAAGCAGTACCGCAGCGCTGATTTTCAATGCGAGGACCAAGTGACGTTCGGATGCTCAGTCATTAATCTCACTTAAATTAAAACGTAAAAAAAAAGTAATAATAATAATAACAATTGGGAAAAGTGACAAAATAACCAAATTAAAGAACATTAAAAACTTAAACAAAACACAAATATAAAATATAAGTATAAACTCACGCCTTTTTCAGAAGGATAGGCGGAGGTGCAATCACATACGTTTCGCTCTGTATTATCCGCCCCATGATGTGACAGGGGCGAGCCTGTGGCCAAATCGGCCACAAATTCCTAAACTCCAAATAGATATCGATTATTGAGCAAAACATTTTCTCTGCATTCAACAGGAACAATTGCTTGCATTCTGAAGACAGGAGAGTACGTGGAAATTAAACAAAAAACTATTTTTCTGTTTTATGATGTGTCGCAAATAATAATACGATTTGACAAACATTTTTTGAGTCCTAAATAATATATATTAATAATAATTAATAAATTGTTAATTAGATACACTTGTGTTTTATTTTGTTGTTATTGTTTATTCTATGTCGTTTAAATAGCTGTATGTAGAGTAGTATGGTACATTAGTTTTAAGCTGTTATGCTATTATATTAAAGGTGATAGAAAAATTAATAAATAAATATTTACCACTATGCATCTAATCGTTCAAGCAGTGCAGTCCTTATATTTATCTGCTAGAGATGGTTATTGATTGAGAGTACTATACTCCAATAAACAAACATATACATTTATCATATCAAGCTATCTATAAATAAATACACCATATTTATATGTATCTATCTTTGTTTAATACAACATAAAAACATCTAAATATCTAATGAAATATCTAGTTAAAATGGATTAAAGATACCGGCCCTATGTAGGTTCACAATCGTGGACAGGACAGAAAGAGCTGATTTCTTAATGAAAGCTACTGCGAGGCTATGGTTCTCCCGAATTATACAGGTTATATCAAGGCTGATATCGGAAATGAAAATAGGTGGCAATTTTAGTGACTACAAACAATGCAACTAAAAATTTCGCAAACAAATGGTAGTATATGATTTGTGATTTTTAAGATATTCTTTTGTTTGACTAGTAAACCCCTTATTTTTCTTAAATATTAATTTAAGCCCTTGCATACAATAGCGTGTTTTTTTTAATGAATGGACGTACATTATTATTTTAAGAAAAGCTTTGTATTTACCATTCAAATATGAAGACAGATAAAAAAATGGTAGGTTTTTGTCAAAGCCACTAAAACTACCTACCCGAACTAAAATCATTTTCGGTCGCAGTATTGATATACTCCGAGTTTAAAATGGTTAAAGAAAAACAAACTCACATCTCAATCTCGAAGAGTGGGCAAATTACCTTTAGTCTTCGAAATTTACCACCATTTTAAATAACACTCGAATGCATGCTTGAAAAGTAATGCACCAGCGTTCATCTATTTCTGTCACTTATACGAATGCCAATGCCAAGTTAAGAGCTTTACTGGTAATTAGCAATTAAAGTTTATTTCACAATAATTAATTAATTGGCAATAAGTATCTATTACTCCGCTGATACATCGTGACTATACATAAATTAACTTCGAAACCGCCATCTTTAAAAATTATATAGTATGCCAACATTCATTGGTTGCATTTGGTTTAGTAAAATATGTGATATAATACGGTATGTAACTCCATTTTTTATTTGATTTTTCATAAGGTGTATATGTATGCAAAATCTAACGAACAAATAATTTTGTAAATCCATTCAGAATTAAACAAGTTAGAAACGTTTTAAATCTTGAAGTTAGAGTAAACGAAAGGGATACAAATCAGAACTAGTGACGGCACTAGGCTTAAATATGCATTACAATGTGTGCGTGAGAAAGAGACGGTATGATGTCCCCACTACGCTCCCACTCTTTAATTTAAATACTTATATTTGCCTCACCGTGCAAATCTACTTTAATACCTTTGGCAGTTTTTTATTATTCTAATATAATTTTTGTTTTACATAAAATCGATCATAGTAATTATTACGAAGACTCGTGTTCATAATAAGGTCATAATATTTTTCGAGGAAATATAAGCTGTGGTAGGTCTCTCATATGTGGGATGCCACCTAGGTAGGTACCACAGAAATATCTATATCTCCCGTTAAACAGCAGTGCCAATGCACTACTGTGTGTTGGTTTGAAGGACATTGTAGCTAGAATTACTACTGGAAATATTGAGATTTTTGTCATGTCTCAGGATGGCGAGCGCAGTGAAATCCTAAGCATATTGCTTTGTAATTCATGGTGTTGTTTTGCATTTTTACTGTCCATGAGCGGTCGTGTCGCTTAATATCAGGCGTATGGTATGTTCTTTTCACCATTAATTGAAATATATACCGGGTATCTCAAGACTGCTACCGAAAACGAAGCCGGGTGGTAGTTTTAGTGGCTACAAACACAATGCAATTAAAAATTTCGCATAGAAACGCGACAATTATTTTTTATGATTTTTTAAATATCGTCATTTTTGGGTGGTAAATCCATAGTTTTTGCTAAAATAATAATTTAAACTCTTTTATACCTTAGAGTATTTATAAATAAAAGGGTATAAACTATTATTTTAGGAAAAAATGTATTTACCACCCAAATATGGCCATAGGAAAAAAATAACAAAAAAAAATTTGTCGCTTTTTTTTGCAACTTTTTCTGTTGCATTGTGTCTGAAGTCGCTTAGACTACCACCCGGCTTCGTTTTCGGTAGCAGTCTTGAGATACCCTGTATATATTGTGACGTTGTGAGAGTGTCACCTCTAATATTTGCGGTCTATGGTTCAATAGTCGGCATAAGTCCTATTGTCTGTGCCAATCAACGCCTCCGTTGCGCTGATTGGTTGATTCATTACTGACTGACATCTGTCAAACGTGACGTGCGAACTGTCATCGACGCTCGCTTAAATACGCGTGTAACGGCGCTCGCGTCCTTTTTCCCTAACCTGAAAGCCGCGTGCTACCACGCGTCTTTCTGAACCCGCTGGGGTGAGTGTTCAGTGTAATATTAACTGCTAACCGCTTTACTGCTTGTTTGTCAGTGTATTCTGTCTGCCGGGCTTGTGAGCTACCACGAGTCGCTGGCACGGAATGCAAGCCTAGTTTGCATTCCGATTTCTTGGACGCTGATTCCAGGTTCTTCGTTCTTCTACTTCTTCGTTCTTGGCGTACCTGGCGTTCTTGGCGTCTTTTTCTGCTAACTCCGTGCCTACTGCCCGCTTTGCTCCGCACCGCTTCCTGCCGGACTGCATCCGAGCCTGCGCCTGCCGCTGACCTGCGCACCGTGTCCGGCCACGTGGCAGCTGACTTCGCCGGCGAGCTGTCGCCGGGTTCCGCCACGTGCCGAAGACCCGGATCAGTGTCCAGTGAAGGCCAGTGACTCCTGTTGCATACCACCAGCAACAGTGCCGGGTGTAATCAGTGATGCGAATATATTAAAGCCCGAACCACGTAATTACCCTGAGTTCTCATTTAACTACCTACCCCTACCTGCGGGCGGCCTAACCCGCCGCAATATATATATATATATATATATATTTATACATATATTTATACATATATACCTATGTATGGTATATAAGAAATTGAAAGAAAATACTAAAGATTTTTCATGTAGTTCAGATAATTTTTTTGGAGTAATTCGAAAATGTTATTTTTCTACTGCCTCGGTGGAGCAGTTGTATAACGTTACGATTACGACTTATTAATTTGGGATAAAACAAAACCAAACCAGTAATTTTAGTTAGGTTTGCGTCAAGCGTGTATTAAAATGCTGCAGACTATTTTCACCAGTAAAAATTTTAAAACACTGCTTCCATATCCCGAAAAAAAAACAAATTAATAAAGAAAATTCAGAAAAATATAATCCAAGCCCGTTACGACCTTTTGAGCACACCTCCTGTCATCTCAGACACGTCAAGTAATTAACAAACAGTAATAAAGCAGGCGCACCATCTAATCTATTAGGATGACCAAGACACAAGAAACAACAATCGCTAACCAATTAAACAAACACGTACTATCACGCCTTGGGTAATTAAATATCGTATATAAAGCCGAGTATTAGATCCAGAACAGTATTCATTACTGTATCAAGATGACGAAGTGCGCAGTGTTGGCTCTGATGGTATACTTGGCTGTGAGCCATGTGGAATCCTCGCCAGAAATTATGAAGAACCTCTGTTTAAATTTTGGAAAGGCGCTCGATGAATGCAAAGCTGAGGTATGGTTTGATCGAATTTAACGGGAACTAGTAACTTGATTGTTAATGAATTAATTGTTAAATTAGTAGCGAAGATGACAAATCTATTAAAATTTAAGTTGGAATTGTCTTTCATCTTTGAGATAATTTGCTTCGTTGGAATCCATGATTAAGAGAACTAGAGAAATGTATTCCCCATTAAATAAAATTTTATAATTATCTTGTTCTACTTGGAAAATAATATAGAAGGTGTCAATTTGATACGAAATCATTGAAACGTCCAACTAAATATTGATTATAATATTCATTATGTCCTAGATGAGCCTGCCAGAATCGATAATGGAAGACTTCGCCAATTTCTGGAAGGAGGATTACGTAGTGACCAACAGGTTCACGGGGTGTGCCATTTTATGTCTTTCGAAGAAGTTAGATATGATTGACCCCGACGGCAATCTCCATCACGGCAATGCTGTGGAGTTCGCAAAGAAACATGGCGCTGGTTCGTTGATAATTTTTAATATGCTTTGTTCAAATTACAATTATCTTCTTCCTTATTTATTCTGTTCATATTGTTATCTAGCTGTTGGGTATTACGAATTTGGAATAGATCGGCATCATTTTACATCAGAAAAATTTCGAATTGATCTAAAGATCAATTTCATAAATGAAACCTTATGATTTTTTATATTAGTCACTATGGCTCGAAAACCTATACTAGTAAACCATTAGACTAACCTAAAAAACGCATTATAAGTTTAATAATCATATACCATCAACAAAAACTATACTCATCTTTGCACAACTAACTGAAGCACCACCAAATTTCACCTTGCGAGTAACTGTGTCTTATATTACAAGTAGTGATGATATTTAATCACATTTTTACCAACCAGACGAAGCAATGGCGAAACAACTAGCTGACATAGTGCACAACTGTGACAAATCAACTCCAGCTAACGAAGACCCCTGCCTCAAGGTTCTCGACATAGCCAAGTGCTTCAAAGCGGAAATCCACAAATTGAACTGGGCTCCTAACATGGACTTGGTCGTCGGAGAAATTCTTGCTGATGTCTAGATTGATCTAGATCCGAAATTCTAAGATAATGTACAACGTTTAGAAACATAAATTAATTTATGATACGAAGAAATTCATTTGTTCTAAGTTAGAAATTTGTATGAATGGTTAATTGGATAAGGGCTCTAGATGAAAAATTAAGAAAAGATTGCTCAATGATTTAAATTTTGTTGTACATTATCTTAAGACTTTAGAATCTGCGGAATTCGAAACAATAAAATCTATTATACATCTCAAAGGATATATTGTTGTAATAATAGTTTAAATGTTATGAAAGGTCATTTTGCATGTTAATTCTGATTGTTGAATAAACTATTCTTACAACAATTTAAATGACACGATAATCACAACGGACTTTGTGTATTTCTTAAAGTATGCGTCGTATATGGAAGCAGTTTGTGCCAATTACATTTAGTAGATTGCATAATTAATGCAATTTGGAGAGTTTTTACTTACTCGCACGAAAAATACTATTATTTTTTCTTTAGGATCTTTGATATTATCATGGGTTATTTTCAACTAAACCTCGTTAATCCTAAGTGCTGTAATGTTTTTATATTCTTTAAATGACATACGACGTATAGTATATCTATATTCTGTATCTGGTTTCTGAATATCAATTTGTTAACTGTAATTTTTCTTAAGACTATATTCTTGGGTGAGGCATAACGTAATGTTCCTAAAATATAATGTACTGATTTCAATAAAGCATTTAATGAAATTGAATTCGTCTTTCTGTTTATTGCGTAAAATATGAATTAAAAAACACTGGACATAAATTCTGCCTATTATAATAATTAGTTTTTTATCATAACATAAGAACATAACAAAACTTACTTCGTTTACATCATCTTCGATCTTTTGTCAAAATATTAAGATTTTTTCTCTCCCTTCACATTTTATTATATTGGACATGTTATTAATCTTAGATTACTGAGCATAAATTCTTTTTGTTTTTATTACGAAAACACATATCAAACAATGCGTCGAGTATATATGTTTTATTTTATTTGTAGTTCCATAATTAGCCACACGCCAATTGAAGGTAGATGAAGTCATATATCATACGATAGAATATCATACGATATGCATCATGCAAAGATTACTGGTAGAGAATGCCTAAGGTACTAAGCCCGCATGTATAGTTTCAAATAAATAAGACAAGTATTTTACCATAGTATACGTGCTTGTATATTTCTAAATAACTACTAGGTACCCACAGGAATGTATCTAAAGAAATGTAAGATTGAATGAATGAATGACAGCAGCAGCGAGCAAAACTATTAATGTGTGGCGACAATAATATGAGTGATTTATGTCCAGCGCGTCCCGAGCAAAAAATTGCAATTTAAATTAGAATTAATTTATTTGAAATTACAAAATTATAATTAATTAACTTAGGTGCCTAAGATTCTGATACTATCCATATAAATACTGTCCATATAAAGGTTGTCTGGAAGACATCGCTCTAGGCTATAAGGCCGCCCATTGTAATACCATGAGTCTTATATTTAAATTGTCTCATTTTGTGTGTTCTTGTATTTGGTTTACAATAAAGAGTATTGTATTGTATAGTATTGTGCCTACTGGTCGATACGAGACCTAGAAGTGACGGTAGCCTGAGGGGCGAAGGCTTTGGTGTCCGCTTCCGATGACGTCGGTGCGGGATACGAGGCGCTGAGTCGGCGGCTCGTGGTCGGTACACGTTCCGCTGTGTTGGCGATCCTTCCGATACTAACTTGAATATTGGCAAGTAGCATAATTGCATGTCAGCAATATCCAGGGGTTGGCACTACGTAACAAGTTTCCGCTGACTCGCTCAAAGCCAAGTAATAATAATAAAATTTGGATCACAATAACTGGGACCGCTTGTTATGTAATCACCGACCATATATGCCAAATTTTATCAGTTACTACGCGATTCTATTAAGTCAAGCCACTAAGAAACTTGTACTTTTTTTTTATTTTATTTTTATAATGGCCTGGCATAGTGGCGGCATTGCACCATTACCATTACCATTAACATTGTATGTGTATATTTTGGCTAAAATTGTAAACCTTTGTGCAGTTTCACAATCATAAACGTTTTTAAAAATAAATATATTCATGCACCCGTCATTTTGTCCTGACCTTACACTAAGATCGAGTTTTGCGTCCTGGGTATCAGAAACTCAAAATCTTTTCGATCTCACAAGCATACAGACCCGAAATAATTATTGGATCATACAAATATTTGTGTCGGTGCGAAAATTCAACCCACGGTCTCTCGTCTCACAGCCAACTGCACCACAGAGGATGTTAAGACACAAGACTATACTAATTTTAATTACTAAACACAATTATTCCAACTCAGATATATAAGGTTTTATATGTACGTATCTACATATGAAAATATCATCTGATATACAGGGTATAACAAGACTGCTACCGAAAACGAAGCCGGGTGGTAGTTTAAGCGACTTCAGACACAATGCAACAGAAAATCCTGAGCCTGTCGATCACTCAATGCTATCTATTGGGATGTTGATATAGATCTATTTAATACCAATACCAAGAAATTTAAGAAAACAATGTGTAATATTTACTTTGGCGCACGTACCTAACAAGTAATATCTGTACTTGGTAAATATTATGTATTATTATGTTGGTTATAGTTTACTTCCATTTTTTTATTTATTTTTTTTCTTTACATACAGTTCATATCAGTGAAAACTTGTAATTGACCTTTTCTTTGTTTACTGTTTATGTTGATAATGTATAATGCTAGTTGTAAGTTTTCCTTAATAAATAAAATAAAAAAATAAAAAATAAAATGTTGCAAAAAAAGCGACGAATTTTTAAGGTATTTCATGGCTTCTATCGCGGGCCTTGAGCGTGGAGACCGAATCCCGAAAATTCCATAACGAAATTAACCTAAGTTCGACCGAAATTTAAATTTAATATTTTTATTTTGATTCAAATATGTGCCAGTACTTTTAAATGCGAATTGCAAAGCTATTGCGTGATTAATTATAATCTAACCTCTTTCGATATTTAGTTTTGCCATCTATCGATGAATAGCAGATCTTTTAATGATTTTTTGAAATATCACGCTTGTCTCTTTAGTTCAGCAACTCACCTCTAGGTGGCATTGGCTGTATCGGCGTTACTGCGCATGCGTAATCCCCCTCTTCGCCCCGCAATCTGGTGACTCATGCCTGCTTAGAGTTTCGGCGTTAGGGCACCTCCTCTTTGTATTTACTTCATGGTACGACTCTACGAAGCTCGCACGTACAACAGTGAATATCTGTACAATTAATATCAAAGAAAAACAAAGGAAAAAAATACTGCATAAATAAAATAAATAAATAATTATAATTACAAAAGTTGATAAAAAATGCTATGCAATAGCTTTACCACGGCAGTCTCCGAGTGCCACACGTCTTTTTTTTTGTTATTTTTTTTCATATGGTCATATTTGGATGGTAAATACATTTTTTTCCTAACTACTAAAACTTCGAAGGTTCGGCAATTAATCCTCGCCGAAGTAGCAGATTCTCACCACTAATGTAGGTATTTATTTATTTAGTTGTTTATACAGGGTATATCAAGACTGCTACCGAAAACGAAGCCGGGTGGTAGTTTTAGTGACTACAAACACAATGCAATTAAAAATTTCGCATAGAAACACGACAATTATTTTTTATGATTTTTTAAATATCGTCATTTTTGGGTGGTAAATCCATAGTTTTTGCTAAAATAATAATTTAAACTCTCTTATATCTTAGAGTATTTATAAATTAAAGGGTATACACTATTATTTTAGGAAAAAATGTATTTACCACCAAAATATGGCAATAGGAAAAAAATTACAAAAAAAAAATTGACGCTTTTTTTTTGCAACTTTTTCTGTTGCATTGTGTCTGAAGTCGCTTAAACTACCACCCGGCTTCGTTTTCGGTAGCAGTCTTGATATACCCTGTATATATATGTATATATATATATATATATATATATATATATATATATATATATATATATGTATGTGTATGTATGTATGTATGTGTAGGTATATATATAATTATATTGGTAAATATTAATAATTAAATAGATATATATTCGTATAAATATTATTGAGTGACTTTGAGCCTTTTAATGAGGCCCACAGTGAGAGGCCACGTCTCGGTGCCGTATGTCATCACTGGTAACACACAACTATCGAAGACTTTCTATTTTAGGCACTGAGGTATTTTGGACGAGAAGACGTCGCGAAGTTTCCCGAACGCTGCCCAACCGAGTTGGATTCGCCGATTGACCTCTCTCTCGAAGTTGGACCTGCCTAACCGGACCACTTGTCCTAAATAGACATATTCGTCTACAACTTCGAGAGTCGAGCCCGCAACTCCAATGGGGGTGGGCACAACATGGATATTCGACATGATTTTCGTTTTATCCATGTTCATTTTAAGACCCACCTGTTGGGAAACTCGATTAAGGTCTTCGAGCATAGTGCTAAGGTCTTCCAGCGATTCTGCCAAGACTACAATATCGTCGGCAAATCGAAGGTGAGTAATATACTCGCCGTTGATGTTGATGCCGAATCCTTTCCACTGCAAGAGCTTGAAGGCATTTTCCAGCGCGGCAGTGAACAGTTTCGGAGATATGACATCTCCCTGTCTCACGCCTCTCTGTAGTGGAATAGCCTTCGTGCTCTGATCCTGTACTCGGACCGACATGGTGGCGTTGTTGTATATACACCTCAACACTTCGATGTACCGATAGTCTATGTGGCACCGCTGAAGAGACTGTAGCACAGCCCAGGTCTCGATCGAATCAAAGGCTTTCTCATAGTCCACAAACGCTAAACAAAGCGGCAAGTTATACTCCTCGGTTTTTTGTATAACCTGCCGTAGCGTATGAATATGGTCTATGGTACTAAAGCCTTTTCGGAAACCGGCTTGTTCGGGAGGCTGGAAGTCATCAAACCTGCGTTCGAGACGATTTGTGATGACCCTTGAAAACAACTTATAGACATGGCTCAGGAGCGAGATGGGCCTGTAGTTCTTCAGCAAAGTGTTATCACCTTTTTTGAAGAACAGTACCACCAAGCTCCTGCTCCATGCCTCCGGCGTTGAGCCCTCGAGGAGAACGGAATTGAAGAGCCTCTGAAGGACTTTCAGTACCGGCGTTCCGCCCGCTTTCAGAAGCTCTGAAGTGATTCCGTCCTCACCCGGCGCCTTGTTGTTTTTAAGTTGTTTGAGGGCCATCTCAATCTCAAACAGGCTGATGTCCGGGATATCATCGCTAAAGTGTCGGATTAACTCGGCTCTCGGGTCTTCGGCCGAGCTAACAGTAGGTTTGGCAACCGAGGTGTAAAGCTGTCCGTAGAACCTCTCGATCTCCCTTAATACCTCTGCCCTCGTCGATACCACGCGGCCGTCTTCCGTCTTCAGCCTAGACAACTGGCTTTGCCCAATAGACAAGTCTCTTGCAAACACTTTGGAGCCTCCGTTCCGCTCAATTGTCTCCTTAATGCTCACAGTATTGTGAGCACGGACATCGTGTCGCAAGGACTTCCAGATCCGTCTATTGAGCCGCCGATATGCTTCGGCGTCAACGGAAGACTGCAGCGTCAAAGATCGACGTTCGGCCATGAGGTCAAGAGTGTGGATCGAGAGTTTTTGTGGTCTATCTCTACGGCGAGGTCTAAAATACTTAGATCCCACCGTATGGACAGCTTCTACCAAACCGCTGTTTAACTCGTCCACTGCAAGGTTTTCTTTTAGACAATCAAAGCGATTTGTCAACTCGAGATGAAAGCTCTCGGGGTTTTGGATATGGGCGCGAGTAGGTCGGAGCGTAGACTTCATCAAGCGGCGCCTTTCTAATTGGACGTTGATATTCAATGTGCCCTTAACCATTCGGTGATCACTACCGGTTTTCACCCTGTTGATCACAGAGACATCACTGAACATCCGTCTATTCGTCGTCAAGATGAAATCTATCTCATTTCTCGTAGAACCGTCAGGACTCAACCAGGTCCATTTCCTGTGAGGCGGCTTCTGGAAAAAAGAGTTCATCGCGAACAGTCCCTCTTTTTCCAGAAACCAGCCAGCCTCTGACCCCTGAGGTTCCGTTGCCCATGTCCAAATTGCCCCACTTTCAACTCTGCATCGCTTCTCTTGCCCAACTTTGCGTTGAAGTCCCCCATAACAACATTGAAGTAGGTTTTGGAAGTATGTATGGCCCGACTAATGTCCTCATACATCTCCTCTACTTCTTCATCTGAGTGTGTCGAGGTCGGCGCGTATACCTGTATGACCTTCAACGAATATCTTTTGGATATTCTGAGTATAAGGTATACTACCCTGCTCGACACACTTTCGATGGATACGATGTTGTTGATGAGAGACCTGTGGACGAGAAATCCGACACCTCTTCGGGACTGTTGGTCGTCCCCCCGGTAGAAGAGCAGGTTACCAGACTTCAGGGTTATCGTATCCTCCCCGATTCTTCGGACTTCCGATAACCCCAGAATATCCCAGTGTAACCCGCTCAATTCTTCTTCCAGTTCGACAATTTTCTCGTCTGTCCTCAAAGTGCGTATGTTGTGTGTTACCAGGGCCAGTCGTCGTCGGGGGTGGTAGCCGGGGCCAACCCGGGGATTCTTAGCACATGGAGCGGGCTATGCTCGGTGTTTCCCTACGAGATCGAATCAGAAATGAGGAGATCCGTAGGAGAACCAAGGTTACCGACATAGCCCATAGGATTGGCAAGTTGAAGTGGCAGTGGGCCGGGCACATAGCTCGTAGAACCGATGGCCGTTGGGGCCGAAAGGTTCTCGAGTGGAGGCCACGTACAGGCAAGCGAAGTGTTGGACGCCCGCCTACAAGGTGGACGGACGATCTGACTAAGGTCGCAGGAAGTCGCTGGATGCAGGCCGCTTCCAACAGGTCATTGTGGAGATCATTGGGGGAGGCCTATGTTCAGCAGTGGATGATGATGATGATAAATATTATTATTTATGTTTTATAAATATATATTCTCTTCTCATTTATTTCCTTATAAATTAATAAGCACCTGCTTCCGTCTCTCTGCACTACCTTAAGGTTGGCTGGTAGAAAATGCCTTTAGGCATTAAGTCCGCCTGTACTATTAATTTGTACAAAGTGTTTAAATAAATAAATAAAACTACCGCCCGGCTTCGTTTTCGGTAGCAGTCTTGATATACTCAGTATAGTTGCCACTTTGTCGTGTATAAAAAACTGAAGTTATTGGTAACATTAATTATTCAATTGATATTACAGCAATACATGACTTTCAACAATATGCAGCCGATCTGGCTTGGTTTGCTATAACTTTGACATAGATATAGGCCGATTGAAAAGCCTTACTGTTCTGTCGTGTGTGAAGCAGTGAGATTTTAATCAATCGGACTCGTATATACTGGCATCATAAAAGAGTGTCTCTACTATTTTTTATACTGGCACCACAACGCGACTAGCATGCACATTATGGTACATTCAACATTTCCAAGGTTTAAATTTGTACAGAATTTAATCAGATTTCAAGCAATCATTATTTTAGAACAGTATTAAAATTGGTTGGAAAATGACAGAGATGTTAATATTTTTAATATTGCAGTGTGGACACTTTCTTTCTCTTTCGCACCCACGCACCTTATTGACATCACAGCACGACAGTTGCATCCTTCTTCGTTTCTCCTACCACCGAATTTGATATAAATCTAACGTTTTTATTACCAGACGCATTAAAAAACCAATCAAGTAACCCTTGATATAGATAATAATTAAAAATAGGCAATGTACTTATTGTTGACGTGTCATCATGTGTTTAATGACTGCTTGTCAAATTCTACACGCCAAATTGATTGTTTCTTGTCAAGTGTTGACAAATTGATAACGGCTACCGTGGTATCATTAACACTGGTTCCAATTATCGAATCAGTTTAATTGTAACCCACAAAGTCTTTAAAGAGAATACAAAGTTGTGAAGAATCAGTTGAGAGGAAGATATCTGGAGCATTGTACCGTCTTAACTCCGAAGGTAGTATTATGGAATTGTTTATTTGTTGCATTACATAATAACTCTTTCTTGTCCTATTGTCTAGTACTGCGAGTGTTTTAAATAATTTCATCTCCTTCTTAACAAAGACGCCAAGCGTTTCACTAACAAAATCAAAGCAACAGCTAGCCTATTATTTCATTCGATGCTATTCAAAATGTCGAATATTGATTTTTATGTTTTAAATTGGCTACTATTAAAGACTAGTAGCGCACGATTTTACTCTATTTTAGTCGATCATGGTGGCATTTAATGGAACTAAGTGAAATCGAGTGTTAAATGTAGGCCACCTGATCTTCACGACTTTGGTTCAAAACAAAAGACTCTTAACGCTTTAAGCATTGACATGTTATTTTGAAAGTATAAGCCTTTTATTCGTTTGTTGGACTTTCTCATTCTAAAACGTAATGCATATTTGGATTTATTTATTTCACAGATAAACGGCTTTTAATTGCATACAAAAATGAAAGTATATCATATCTTTATCGTATGGGTAGCGGTAGTTAACTGCTCCCAAGATGTTATGAAAAACTTGACATTGCGCTTTGGAAAACCTTTGGAATTGTGCAAGAAAGAGGTATGACTCTATCATATATATTAATAACAAAAAGCCTCGTCATATTTTACTACTAACAAAATTCATAAAACAAAATTATTTTCAGAAAGATTAAACTCATTTAAGAGCGTTTATACCTTCCGCGCGCTTTTTGGCTTAAAAACAGGACTTCTCAAACGAGTTAATAAACAATTTAAAGGAAAAATAATTGGTACTAATTTTAGAAAAGGTTGTCATCTAGGGATTTTGGTGGAAAACATTATAGATTGATGGATAATTTGTGAGCACTATAAGGATTACTGAACACAGGTTTCGTTATTTAGGCTTTAAATGGCAATTTAGAAGCATAAGATATCCGAAATCACGAAATATAAGATGAAAATAAAAATATTCTCAGACTAATAAGACCCTTATGGAGGGATTTTGCTGAGAAAAATAATCTTTTTTTGTTTAGTTCCTGAAAAATAAAAATTTAATCAATGCGAAATTATTCAGAAACTCTCGTCAAGAACATATTTTTTTTCACCAACTTATCGTACATAATTTTTTAAAACAATTGCATATTGTTATAGAAGAACATTTTATCAATAAATTGCCATTTTTATATTTCAACAAAATTAGTTTTCATGTTTTCTACAAATATTGTAAAAAACACTATAAAACACGCTGTCCGACGTGCCTCAAATCAGACCGCCGCAAGGCCTTCTAGAGGGAGGACGTATCGCTCGTCGCTCCGGCCTGGCTGCAGTCGATTTTTGCCGTGCGTAGTAAAAATAGCCACGCGTGGACTGCGATTGCCACATCTTAGTACTTTGGTAGTAAAATATATTTATATATTTTATTACCTACAATGATTTTGTAGTGAGTATACATTATGTTTCAGATAATGGCATGTAATTCCGAGGCTAAATTATGTTATGTATTGTAATATAAAATTAAATATATTTCGTAATTGTAAGGGGTTGTGAGGCTCCTAACTCTATTTATGTGTTAGAATACGAAATGATTAATAAAACGTCCGTAGTGTCTACTGATTGAACACTGATTTGAATGCAACTTAACAATGTAATACTAACGAAAATATGATGAGTATCTAAATTTGTATTGTTCATTGCTTGCACAGTAACATTTGTCTACTTATAATGCAAATCAAATATTTTTATGATATTGTATTACCAATATATAAATCATAAGTTACATTTCAATTGAATATTAGAATTTTGAAGCGCACGGATCAAAGTTGGTTGAGCTGACTGTATAGCGAGCCGACGCGGCAGCTCTACGCACACAGCTTTGGTCGCTTATGTGTGCGTGAAATTAACGAATGAAATATAATAAATAACGAACCTATAGATAACTTTGGGCGCAAGGTGTAAACGCTCTTAAATACTGTAGATTATAAAAGATTTTTACAACCGTTTTTGTATAAATAAAATCCCTTGAATATGTGCAGTTCTTTTCTCATACTAAACGTAATGAAAAACTAAAAACACATTTTTAAAACATCAACATCTTAAAAATATATTTTTTCTGTCAAGTTACAATTATTTCAATTTACTCGCAGCTGAGTCTTCCTGATTCAGTGGACACGGATTTTATCAATTTCTGGAAGGAGGATTACGACATCACCAACCGGTTGACTGGATGTGCTATTCTGTGTATATCTTCAAAATTGGAATTGTTGGATCCAGCGTATAACCTCCATCATGGCAAAGCCCAGGAGTTCGCCAAGAAACATGGAGCTGGTCAGTTTTTATAATAGTCTTTTATAGCTTATACAAAACTACACCCACAAGATGGTCCGACGACCTGGTAAAGGTCGCGGGACGTCGCTGGATGCAGGCTGCCTCCAACAGGTCTCTGTGGAAATCATTGGGGGAGGCCTATGTTCAGCAGTGGACTTCCTTTGGCTGATGGATGGATGGATGGATGGACTCTCAATTGTCTTGATGACCTCTCTCGACCGGCAACGGTCTTCTGTCCTCTAATATGGATAAGAGAAGATTAATAAGCTTAATAGAACTTCGCATCTTTATGATTTATTTAAAGATATACCTATTTTTCGATCCTGTGGTTCCTTTGGAAATTCATAATTTATCCATAGCTTTGGCAAGCACTAGTTTATGGTCATCAATACGTAGAGCAAATTTTCAATAATCATCCTACCTTAACATTGATAGCAATTATATCACGCCAATTACTTTCCATGCCCAAATTAACTACTGTCTTCGTAATTCTAGACGACGCCCTAGCAAAGCAACTGGTAGACATGATCCATGACTGTTGTCAGAAGACCCCACCAGATCTAGACGACTGTGAACACACCTTACAAGTAGCCAAGTGTTTTAAGGCTGAAATACACAGACTGAACTGGGCACCAGACGTAGAAATAGTCGTTGGAGAAGTCCTGGCTGAGGTGTAGAAAAAAAATTATGAACTTCGCTTTGATGTTGCAACGGTTGATAAAGAATACATGGAATCTGCTGGTGGGAAAAGGAAACTTATTTTATCGACTTTGGGTTCATTTTTATTTGTGAATATTAAATTGAATTGTGGTGGTTTGGAGTTTCACTTCTGATCTATTTTTGGTTCATGCCTAATTCTAAACCTTTTTAAGTCAAGTCAAGTTCTTGGTTGAATAAGATTGTTTAGTTGCCTTATAGAACACGATGTCATAAGTATAAGCATAAGGATCTTATGAGCGCCCTTTGTGGTACCTAGGGTGAGAAAGAGGTACAGTGGTGTCAATGGCATTCTGGACTGTTATCAGTATCAGCCCATATACGTCCCACTGCAGGGCACGGGCCTACTCTACAATCGAGAGTACGATTGAGAGTGGTTACGCCATATACGCCACCACGCTGGCCTAATGCGGGTTGGCAGACTTACATACCATAGAAATTCTTATAAATCGCTACGGCATGCAGGTTTCCTCACGATGATTCCTTCACCGTTTTAGTGCGTGGTGATTGACTATAATCAATACACACATGACTCCGAAAAGTCAGAGATGTGCCCTAGGATTCGAACCCGCGACCACCGTGAACATGTTGGCAGCCGCGTCTAGGGCCCTACTCTGTAAATCCGAAACGAAGTTCGAAACTTCGTTTCGGATTTATAGAGTAGGGCCCCTAGTCCGTTTGCCAATAGGCCACCACGCACTTCTGGACTGTTAACATGTAGATAATTTGGTCGGAGTCTATGTGGCAAAATTCGTAAATTGCAATAAGGCCACAATATCTTAAGTATTTTTTGATTCACTTAACAATAAAGCAGGTAATTATTTCTATTGTTATAATAATTCTTATGGAGAGTTAAATTATTTTTGCCTTATAGTTTTTATAAATCGCCGATTTATTCCAGTTAATACTTCTATGACACCAACTTTTGTTTTTCTTAAATGTAATGTTTGTAAAATCCATGGGTATACTGAGTCTATATAGCGAAATTTTCTCAACTTTTTCATAATTGCATTTTTAATTAAGACGCAAATGACTACATTTACTAATTAACCAGTACATAATTAATTTTCCAAATGGAAATATGAAAAAGAAATACAAAATATCAAAAATATTTTGACAGCAACGGTGCAGCAACTTTATAATTTACTCATCGATTTTACACTTTTCGAAATAATTTGGATCTTTTGCTATCAATATTGCTGCTACATTATCGACACAGATATGTGTTTTCAAACCAAAATAGAACTGTGTATTACTATTTTGATATTTTTACAAATACCCATTATGATTTCCCAAGATTTCACCGGAAAGCAAGTAATGAAAGCTGTTGCTTTGACCTTTGGACAATCCGTATACGACTGCACCAGAGAGGTCGGTTAAATTTTATTCTATTTTTATGATAATATTTTTTCAAATCTATTCTTTATTTTTTTATGGACATAAATGACTCCCTAAATAAGAGTAAAAGCACTCAGACGTTGTGATTATTAAGCATTGCTTGGCACTGCATTGCTCTCTTCTGTTAAGTCTCTCGCTATTTACTGCTCGTATTATTATGACCCTTTCCACATACATACATATACAAAGTGTCGGTGTTATAAATGCTTTCAATTGCAACATCATTAAATAACGTCAATTAAAACAAATTAAAATTATTAGATTTTATATCGCAATAAAATAAAAAAAATGATATTTTCAAAGAAAGTAAATAATAAAATAATTTAGTTAAAATACAACATGCCTTATTATATGTTTACCTACTTGCCCTCAGTTGACCCAGACATAAGAGTGGCAACGCCGCATTTTTCGTCACCACGTAACGAATGGTATCATTTGATTTGGCGCGGTGATTCCTTTGTAGTTTTTAGGCTTCATTTTATTCGTTTAATAACAAATGTAAGTAATAAAAACATCCTCAATCAAGTCCCCTTTTACACAAATAAAGTAGATCAAAATTGCTTCGTCGGGGGATCAAAATAGCACATCGCGTAAAGTATTACTGCTACTAAACAGACCTTCAAACAAACCATATCGGTGTATTCCACAGCTGTAAATCGCGACATCATGAACATGAATAAAATGCTATCGTAATTCGTAATGTATTGTAAGCAACGCACGCGCATTCGCAGAGAACAAGCACGGCGCACTGACTAGTGACTAGGACTGTTGATAAAATATCGATGTATCAAAATATCGATATCATTATTAATAAATATCGATATTTATTACTAATACTTTTTTGGACGATATATCGATAGTTCGATATTGAAATGTAAATATCGACACTCGATATTTTTTTATAACTTTTTTCGGCCAATTTATTTAATTTACCCACTAATGTTGTCAATTACTTTGCATCTCTGCTTTATAATATGTTGATAATATTTGTATACAAGGTTACCGACATAGCCCATAGGATTGGCAAGTTAAAGTGGCAGTGGGCTGGGCACATAGCTCGTAGAACCGATGGCCGTTGGGGCCGAAAGGTTCTCGAGTGGAGGCCACGTACAGGCAAGCGAAATGTCGGACGCCCGCCTACAAGGTGGACGGACGATCTGACTAAGGTCGCAGGAAGTCGCTGGATGCAGGCCGCTTCCAACAGGTCATTGTGGAGATCCTTGGGGGAGGCCTATGTTCAGCAGTGGACTTCCTGTTGCTGATATGATGATGATGATGATGATGATGTGTATAATCTATGGTCTTCAATTAGCAATTCGTAATTATATATGTTCAGTTGCGGTGCAGTTGCAGTTACGTTTCGATCAAAACATCCCTTTTCGTATTCTCGTAATAGGCTCGCGTCAAGTTCGCGTCACACAAGCGCTTTAGTGTATTCTATTGTAGCGCGTTGCAATTTGATCGGTAAATTGTAATAAATTGACTGTGTAAGTTATTTTTGAGGCGACATACGAAAATATTTTTAAAACATCCAATAAAATAAGAAAATATCGATATATCGAAATTTTTTCCGATATATCAAACTCCGATATTGATATATTTGAAAATATCGATATATCGAAAATCCGATATTTAAAAAAATATCAACAGTCCTACTAGTGACTAGGCGACGCGACGAGTGGGGCGGGGCCCGACTCCCGAGTCGCCCTCGCCCCCGCCCCTGACCCCCGCAGGGTTGCTAGGTTAGATTTTAAAAAATACGGGAAAAGTTTCGTAAAAAATAGTAGATGGATGTAAACCACAGTGGATTATTATACTGTTCATTACAGGGATATTTACATATTTACAGTAAGCGATAATACACATACATTATTAAAAATTACAAGTATTCTGTAAAAAAAGACTGTTAATCGCTGTATGTGTTACTATTCTATTTGTTCATAAAGAGATATAATAAATAAATATTAAATACTCGCAACAGTTAAATACATACTCATGACCCGACATTAAGATCGAGTTTATGGTTAGGTTGAAAATTTAAGAATGTCTCGGTGAAATAAAAACTCTATAAAATTATTTTATAGTGCTAATTTTGTTTTTGTGTTTTAAGTTACAGAAATAGGTTTATTATTTATCTTATTACTCATATTGCAGTGCGTTTTATAATTACTGAATACTATGTTTTGTTACTTGACAGTAAATGTAACAAATAGTTTTAGTTTAATTACGGCGCACCTTGCAACACTGCCCAGGAGTCACGTGTAATCCCAGATTTCGAACTGACAACGTCGCGTCGCGTCGCTGAGCTATTATGAGTTTTAATTACATGAATATGGGGTCTAAATTCAATTATTGATTTTATTTCTATGCAACTAATAATAAAACCTTGTATTCTTTTGCACTTGACTTTGTATCAATGACCTAATTTGCTACAGCAGGTGGTTAAATATGAAAAACTAAAAACCTATCCTGTGGCTAAACGAGTGATGATAAATTAATAATATTTGGTGTACGGGCTGCTGATGCGATACCCTGTATGTGGTCCAAAGGAAAGAACTTATGTCATCGACATTTTGTATAAACTCACGCTTTTTTCCCACAAGGCGTAAGTAGAGATGCAACTAGGACACATTTTGCCTTGTATGTTCCGTTCCACGATGTGATTGGGGACGACCCTATTGCCACATCGGGCACAAATTCCTGACTCTGGGCTGATAATCACTTTCACTTTGCCCGATCCGGGATACAAACCCAAGACCTAAGCTATGTAATCGCACCGTAGAACAACTACGCCACCGAGGCACGCAATTTTTCACTAAATATATATCACATAAACCAAAAGTTAGTTTCTAACTATAGTTGCCAACAATAACATTTCCGCTTAACATTGATAACTGATAATGCAAATCAATTTGTAATTTTAGATTACATTAAATTCTACAATACTGAATGAGTTGATCAACTACTGGAGGGCCAATTATCCTTTGAATTATAGACAAACGGGTTGCTTGTTCAGATGTGTTTTTTTGAGTTTGGAACTTATCCATGAGAATAATACGCTGCATGTGGATAACGCGAACGGATTCTTCAGAGCAAATGGAGCTGGTAATTTAAATCAATGTAATTTTTGTCTTACGGAACTGCTTTTTTTAGAAGATAAATTAAATAAAATGTCTATTCTGTCAAACAGCAATTTTAATGCACTGTTTTGTTTCGGATACTAAGGAGAGTAAGCACTAAGTAAGAGTAAGAGTAACTAAGTAAGAGCTTAAATTCTAGGTTTTATTTGGTTTTGCTACTGTTCATGAGCGGTCGTATCGTTTACCACCAAGCGAATGGCATGTATGTTAAGTGTCAATATGTCCAGTAGTTACTCTAGCTACAATGTCCTTCAAACCGAAACACAACAGAGCATTAACACTGGTGTTTGGCGCGAGAAATAGACATTGAGGTGGTACCTACCGAAGCGGTCTTCCACTTATGAGAGACCTACCACCAGTAAATTTTAACTTCCTGTCGAAGTATAAAGCAACCCCCTAGACTTGTGCCTTAATGTGTTCGCGAATATTTCGCTATTGCATATTTACTGGTATAATGATTTCTTAGGTTTACGCGAATATTACTCATTGAAATAAAACTATTATTTACGGATTTTATCGCGGATTTGGTTAAATTTTTACATTTTTGTCAAATATAGACTAACTATTTAAAATTTAGTTTTTTAATTTAATAATTGTAAAATAAGGGTAGTTGAATTGTACGAGTAACAGTCACAGAGCGGATGACTAATACCTCAGTCCGCCCCGTGACAACGAAAGCTGTAAAGTAATCGAAACGTCGCGTCGGGAAGACAAACATGTGAAAATTAAACCAAATCCGCGATAAAATCCGTAAATAATAGTTTTATTTCAATATTTATTAGTATTTATATTTTTTAAGGTGAGGCCATCGCGAACGTGTTGACTCAGTTGTATGATTACTGCTACCAAACGATTCCAAACCTGACAGATGTATGTGATTTACATCTAGAACTGGGAAAGTGTTGTCGCGAAGGCGTCATAAAATTGAACTGGTTTCCAGATTTTTGAAATATCATCCAAGCCTTTATTTTAGTTCTATGTTTTAATATTTGTGATTTTATTTTAATTTCATTTATACGGGTGGACAAGAAAACGGCGCACCTGCCAATATACATTATAGTATATGGTGAAGGCATCTTAATTAAGACGGATTTGCATGGCGCTAGCGAATATTAAGAAAGATGCCGAGAAAAAAAAACTAACGTTACATATGCTAACCCTTAACACTTTACGCTAAAGTGATTGAACCTTACAACTGAACGGTAGACACTCAACAATAAATAAGCAGAGCTCATTATTTACTTATAAGTCGTGCGATTGTGTACATAACGCTCAGGGTACATAAAAAATATACTAAATTAATATTGTCAACAGTCACATACATGGGTACCTACTAACCCCACACTAAGATACAAATCTTGTGTCGCGGGTATTAGAAAAATAATTATGGTTCACGGAAATTATTTGTCTCGGGGCAGGAACCGAACCCGCGGTCTCTCATTTCACAGGCGGTTCTTACCAACTGCGCCACGGAGGCCGTCGGTGACTCATATGGGCTGGTTAGTTGTCATTAATGACCACTAAAATAGTTAACTGACCTTGTAATGTAAACCGTAATGACCTTGATAGGCAAGGATGGAAGCGCAGGATCCGCCAAAACCCGCACGAAAACACTGTCACAGTTTGGTAGCACAAATCACTTTTTCTTTTACATTTCACATAACACAAGTTACATCAAAAGCTATCAAATTGGGTAAATAATTGGTAATGTTCAAAGCATAGTGAAATTAATAAAATTTACTCAAAATAACTGAAAACGAATTTACAATAATATGCACACGACTAATACATGCATACGCGATCGCAATCCGAATTCAACTAATAAAAAATAAATTATTATTTTGATTTTTGAAAGATAAAGGCCTATTCACATTATATACAAAGCTTTCCTATTTGAGTTCATAATAATTCATGTGAATAATTAATATTAGTACTGTATCAGCTCATATACGTGCCACTGCAGGGCACGGGGTCTCCAGTGCAGTAAATTAGTGGTTAGTGTTTATTGATTTCACTAATTTTATCTCACAGAAGTCTCATATGCAAATTCTATGCTATAATGGTAGACGACATTTCTCTAGGTATAAGAACTTAGAAGACATTTTATCACTTTAAAGTAACATTATTTTCAAAACACATTAAAGTAATGGTAAATACAATAATAAGCAAAAGTAAATAGGCAATTTGTAACTGACTGAGTCGGTTGATGACATATTTAAATAATATTATAAGCTCTTGAGTAAGTAAGGACCATTCTATCAGTCCAATAAGATCTTTTTTTTTAACGTAACTTTTATATCGGAGTAGGTACTTAATCAAATTAAGTTATATCAAGTGTGTAGTGTGAACACACCTCAAGATGTCGGTCTTCTTTTGCAAAATGCTAAAAGTTACCGACAAAGAAATTGCCGCCTTACGGCTCGCGCTCACAAAGGGCGGCGGCAACCTCAAAGGAAGAATAATCGAGCCGCGTTGGATCCGACGAAGTACACTATGACCGGCGGCTTCCTTTGACTAATAGGGCCGAATTGGGCCATCATTTTAAAAATCTTATTTTTTATTAATCAGTGTCATCAGATTATTTTTTCAATGAATATTAATTATTTAGAAAATTTAAATATTATGTAGGTATCACCAAAACTTTTCTAATTATAATTAAATTCGCAATCTTACATGATTTAAGCGATGACCAGTGTGATTTCTTGGTGTCTTTCAGTTTGGATTTGTGACACTAAGGAAAATAATGACAAACAAAATAGTCAATCCATACACGATGCAACTGCACCTAAAGTTATTATGTTGTTAATTTATTGACGCTTAAATCTAAGTACGTCCCTGTTTAACTGATTGATTTATTTGAAATGAAACAAAAAATATCCTTTTTTGAAGTTAGAGAAGGATAAATTATACAGCTAAGAGTTCATGACCTTACCCATGTGTAAACAACGGTTAATGCGAAGTCTAAGAAAGTTTTGATGCTGTTAAAAATGGTTTTCGTCGTATATTTCGTTAACCGTTCAATTAACGACGAAACGAAAAAATACGTATGTGTTTAAATCTTGTTCTTCATCCATTCCAACTAGTTTTATGCGAAAAAGTGGTGATTAAACTTAAAACTTTAAACGGTCATAACTTCAAAACGGATAGGTATTTTCCAAATATTATTTTTTTATTACGATATTAATATTATGCCCTTGTACCGAACTGAGCAAGTGCGCCATTTATTTGCGCTCCCTGTATATTATAATTGTTGGTGTTGGTCTATAGTAAAATAAATAATATGTGTCAATTATTGTAGTTGCATTTATTTATTATTTTTATATACATAACCACTACAGAAATGTATATTTAAGCGCTAATCATCTTATTCTTCGTTTTATTCATCATAATACGAATGATCGAACGAATTTTAATACAGGTGTAAAATATTTAAAAAGGAGCAAAAAAATGATTCTTAAGTTTAAAAAATCCTATATTCTCCATACATTAGATTGGAAAAAACTTCCAAAAATAATATGAGTCTGTACCTTTTTCTGTATGAAAGAATTAAATAAATATTATTATTTAGAATATGGTTGTTTTTTAGATTTTAATGGGTAACTGTATTCCATAATGAAGTTTTAATTTCTGTGTTTTTTGTTGAACAAGGCTGACATTATCACACTGTTAAAAACTCCTTTGAATAATAAGAAAAAAAAATAGATACCTAGTCGTTATTACTTAGGACTGCCAGAAAAAAGAAACAAAAATTAGTTAGGACTTGATTCACACATCATATAATGATAGATTGTCAACGGAACTACATTGTTAGCACTAATTCGTCAACGACCCGGCGAGAACTGACAATTAAACTTGACTATAAATTTGTTGGAATCGTCAATCCACGCTTAATCTCTTGGCGATGGTGTTGGCAAAACACTGCAAACACGTCGAAGATTTCACGAAAAATATTTATTTAAAATTTGAAGATTTACAAGGTAAGGTATCTTTTTTTATTTAATTTTGTGTAGAGTTAGAAAAGATTTAAAAATAATTGTAGATATGTTATCAATATTTCATTGTTTTGTGTGAGAAGCTGCCTAGGTAGGTGTCACCACAATTTCTATTTCTCCCACCAAGCAACAGTATACTCGTAAATGCACTGTTGTGTTTCGGTTTAAATATGACATTGTAGCTAGAGTAACTATTGGACATATTGAGTGTTAACATCTTATGTCTCGAAAATAAGTGAAATAGTGTTACAAGAACTTACCAAATTATATTTTTCAGTACATTAAACAATGGCAAAGCTCCAAAACTTCTTCGCTTTATTGTTTATGGTCTGTGTAAAGGATATATCTTGTTCGTCGGATACTATAAGGTCCATGGCATCTGGTTTCATCAAAGTTCTGGACCATTGTAAGAATGAGGTAATTTTGTTACTCTATTTAATTAGATTATCGAAATATTATTTTCCTTTTACAGATATTATTACTTATGTGATTTTTGTCTATATGCCTGATATCACATTTAGGATATTATATTTAAAACTAGCCTTGTTATTGTGGCATAGTAGCCTTGTTATTATAAATATTATAGATATTAACAATATTCTTAAAAAACGGTTTTGAAAACTATCATTTTCTAGAATTTCTTGTCCACTGCTGAACATAGGCCTCCTCCAAGGATCTCCATCGACATCGATCGACAAGGACATCGAACTGTTGGAAGCGGCCTTCATCTATCTATTACTATACTATTATTCCTGCAACCTTAGCCAGGTCGTCCGTCCACCTTGTAGACAGGCGTACGACTTTTCGTTTGCCTGTACGTGGCCTCCACTCAAGAACCTTTCTAGAATCTAAATGACGCTTAAAATTTTATTGATTTCATAAAATATTTTGGTGAATCTCAATTAGATTAGATGGAACGAATGGATTTAATAAATGATTCTGATGATTAAATCAATATTTCAGCTAGGACTTAACGATCAAATAGTGTCAGATCTATACCATTTCTGGAAGCTGGACTATTCCCTTCTGAATCGGGATACGGGATGTGCTCTCATCTGCATGAGCAAGAAGCTTGATCTGATTGATACTAGCGGGAGGATGCATCACGGCAATACGCAAGAGTTTGCTATCAAACATGGCGCTTGTATGTTTGTTTTGCTTCGAGTTATTAATTACTTAAAAATATATACTTCTTTTACAGTATAAAAAATATTCTGACGAATTGAGAACCTACTTCTATTTTAAATTTGATAAAAAGGAATAAATGTGTACTGGTCTTAAATAGATTTAAATGGTGAAGATTTTCAATTTGATTTTGGGACTCGCTCTAGGTTTTTAATTAAATCATACAATTTTGTTTTGCTCTAGAAATTTGAGAAACATCAATAATTTGAACCATGTGAATATCATTTATAAATTAAGCCATAAAAATTAAACCAAAACTGGAGTGATTTTGTCAATATAATTAAATTAACATTTATTTGATCCCTAAAGTTATTTACAAAAAATAGATCGAACAGTAATTATGAAATAAACGCGATTGTTGTATATGCACGTTACATTAAGGTTCAAGATGTTTATGTTTTGCTAATATTACCTAAATAACCCGTCTATACATCTTAATTTTTTTACTCACTGCTTCATAACCTATTTTATAGCTAACGAAGTAGCCATGAAGGTGGTGGGCATCATCCACGCCTGCGAGAAGCAGCATGAGGCCGAGTTGGACGAGTGTCTGCGAGTGCTGGAGGTGGCCAAGTGCTTCCGAAGCGGCATTCACGGGCTCAACTGGTCACCCAGGATGGACGTCATCGTCGACGAGGTCCTTACTGAGATATGAATTGTTTTTGAGTTAATAATAAAGTTGTGATTAAATGTTTAGTTTTTTATTTGGAACTGGAATGTAGGAATGAAGGTGAATTTAAATGGCATTGTTGTGAAAAACAAGAAGGCAACAAATAACTTTACTAATCATTTTTTTTGTAATTTTACTACTGGTCGTACTCAAAACGTTAAATGTCAATTAAATAATTACTTTATTAATTTAAGAGTTTGTGAAGGGAATCAATGGTTCGAAGTATTTTTTTATATAGTAGAAAAGGGACATTTATACTTTTACAAAATACATGGCAGTCCCGTCGTGCCTTATAATTAAATAAGGAATAATGAAATGACATTAAACTTACGGCCGTAGGACATTAGATTAAATCGTGAAATCAGTTTAATTTTAACACGCATACATAATTTCACGCGTGAGCAAGCATTGACCAGCTTATACATTGTAACGCAAAACTAATTTTTAGTATTTTCACTATACCCAAACCTCAATGAAGTGAGTACACATTAGGCTTAAAGTTAATTTAATGAAAGAGAAGCTATTAATCCTTTTCTATTCTTCTTCCCCGCGTTCCTGCCTTCCCCCCTCACTACAAAGACTTAACAGTGTGCTAACCTATTCATCCATTACATGTTCCCATTCTCCAACCTTATTAATTCTGAGACGATGTAATCTAAGGCTCAAGTTAATTTACACTATGCTGTATTAGTCCATCGCAGTTCGATTAAGTGGGGGTAAATGGGGACGAAGGGGAAGTCTCGATTGTCCTGTCTGGCCTAATGGCTAGATACGGCTAGAATTATTGCGGTACTGAGAATGGCGGTGCTGGTGTATATTAGAATTAAGTGGATGGAATTTGAAATGTATGGATGTAGGTTCGAGTGTTTAGAACTATAAAAAACGTTTGCACTAATAAAATGCCATCGGTTTGTAGGAAAAAAAAAATCAAAAAGTATACATTTTTCGACACCGAATTGGCACTTTTTTAGTGAGTTAATGCGACAAAGAGTTGCATTGTTAAAGGGCACATAAAACTATACTTTATTTGTATAAGCTCGCACAATTCAACCGATTTTAATTTTCCCCAATAAAATCACAGATGCAGCGGCTTCATATGTCCTGCAGTGATTTTCACATAGTTAAGTAAACCGTTAAAGGTTAGCTAGTGTTAACCGCGGCCTGCAAGCTCTGATTATAAATTATTGCCCTCGTGTATTATAATATGATTTCGATATATTTGTAAAACTCTGGATTAACAGAAATGAATGGAATGATATATGAGGAAATCAAGGAAATTTATCAATTTATATTAAGAAGATCTGATTCGGAGTAGATTTTTTGTATTAGCCTGAAATACGACCATCGTGCATTATGGCTCAAATCCGCTATAGTGAAACAAAGAAGGAAATTGCTTTTCTTGTTTGCTCTCTGTGTATCCCACTTCGACAAAGCTTGCATAGTTGTGACGACTCATAAGACCCATTTCATTGCATTATCAAACTCATTTATCTATATCTTGAAAAGGAAGCCGATAGGAGGATTCAGTTGGGCTGGGCAGCATTTAGGAAATTGTACCATATATTTTCTTCGAATATACCACAGGGCCTAATGACTAAAGTCTTCAACCAGTTCGTCCTGCCTGTAATGACGTACGGAGCCGAGACGTGGACACTGACTGTGGGGCTAATCTACAAGTTAAAGGTCCCTCAACGCGATGGAAAGAGCTATGCTCGGAGTCTCTCTGAAGGACAAAATTCGAAACGAAGTGATCCGTCATAGAACCAAGGTAACCGACATAGCTCCAGAGCTAGGAAGTTAGTAGGTTGAAGTGGCAATGGGCTGGCCACATATGTCGCAGAATGGATAATCGCTGGAGTAAGCGTGTTCTGGAGTGGAGACCGCGTCTTGGCAAACGTAGCGTGGGACGTCCTCTGGCCAGGTGGCGGGATGACTTGCAGAAGAGGGCCGGCAAGAACTGGATGCGTAAAGCTATAGACCGGGCTCTGTGGTGTACCTTGGGAGAGGTATATTTCCAGCAGTGGTCTGCAACGGGCTGATGATGATGATTTGCCTTATTGGTGAAGGTGTGTTATGATGGCGTGTGTGTAAGGTAGGACACAAATGACGAAGAGCACTTGAATAAATGTATTATATTTGAAAGTAGATATACACAATACAACGTTCAGAGAGCGACTGACACTTATTACAAATATTATTAATTATGAATCCAATATTGATTATTGCATCACCCAAAGTGGTGTGATTGCTTAGTGTGCAATAGTCTATAAAAGGTATCGAATATGTAGGCACAATGATGATGGTGATCAAACTCATATCACTTAATTGGTGGATTTATTTATACTAATATATAAATCTGAAGAGTTTGTTTGTTTGTTACCTCTAATCTCAGGAAATACTGGTTCGAATTGAATTTTTTTTTTGTGAGAGATAGGTTATTTATCGAGGAAGGCTATATATCATCATGCTATGACCTATAAGAGGAAAGCAGTAGTGAAAAAAATATATTCTATAAAATGTGAACTATGGCCTAAACCATTTTAATAAACTCCTTTGCACCTTATAGCTAGCAAAATCATAATACACAAGTGATTTCGTTCCCTCTATAAAGTATCCTAAAAATATAAAAATAAACGAATGCATTCAGTGCTCCAAAACGGAGCCCAAAATAAAGCTGTACGAGTATAAATGTTAAATCTCGTACGCAACAGCAATGTAAAGGAGACAATAGTACACGGCACGCGCCTTCACACCTGGGCCCCGGCTGTTATCCTCGCGACGTTTACTCTTATTGTTTACGTTGCAGGGGCCGGAATTAGAAAAGGTCATGGGGGCTTTAACCCTCGATAGAAAATACGTTTCATTTTTTTAAAGTCAAGGTCATTTAAAACATATATTTAAATGACAAAATGTATCGATATCAAGCATATTGATTCGGACATTTTGAGATTATACTAATTACTGCAATATTATTTATTACTAAAATTCCTGTAAATCAAACTTGATAAGAGGGTCCAAACACGGAATATTGTTGAAACTCTACAAAATGTAACGAAAGAAAAGAAAGTGGCCACGAAATTAATGAGATACAGAATAAATAGACGAACTTAGATAACTGTCTGTATATTTTTCTTTTTAAGAATGAATACCTTAAAAGCTGCCTAGAAGCAGGCTGGAATTGAATTTGACTAACTTATAGTCATTATAAATATACACAGACATTTAAAACCCTATCAATTTAGCTCAAGTCCGACCCTGCTCTTTAAGGGGTGTGATAAGGGAACGGTAGTTTTCCTTATTTATTTTCGTGTTAGGAAATCTTCCCGTATAGATTGTTTGGGACGCAGGTGCATGTTATTTTATTATCGGGTTTTATTCTTTTTATTCGCCATTCTGTTTACGCACAAATATAAATGGGAAACGGGGAAAACGGGGTGTTATGATATATGTATGAATTTTATTGAATTTTCGATAGCGTAGTAGAAGGGACTTTTAGGCCAGATGTTAATGGTTCGATGGTAGATATCCCTATGAGCTATAAATAGAAAGAGACATTTCTAAAAGCCGTATTAAAGGAGGGAACTCATAAAGAAAAAAATATTTTTCATTGCATTCATTATATTCCACCACCAAATACAATAATTAATGCTAACTGACGAGTATTGAGGAACGTAAACTATTATACATGAGTCAAAATTCGCGCCATACATCATCAAGTTTAACGAAACGGTGTGATCACTTTCGAAAATAACAAGCCATCATCAAGTAAAAACATCGCATTGCATTTTCGAACCCTAAATGTAATTTAAAAGACAAATAAAAAATAACATATCGATGTAAAAATTCCTAATACTTTTAAAAGTGGTCACACACATTCGAGACTCTTTTTAACACCTAAACAGAAGTCATGACTTCTTCAAGGATGACCTCCATATCCGGCGCCCACTTAAGGTCATGTATTTTAGTCCTGAAGCACTTGGAGATCTCTACCACTCGATTGCAAAAGTCTTCGATGTTGAGGTATTGGGTCTCACAGTCGTGTAGGATGGTTACCAATTGCTTGGCGGTGTCGTCATCTGAAGACATAAATAAACAAATACATAAATAAACTTTAGAAGAAAGAGATTTCAGTTTTACTGACGCGGTAACAAATATTGAACAACCACATATAGGGGATATTCGTGGAGTAGGCAAAGTCACCACTAGAAACACAGTTTGCGACGCATTTATACATCAAGAAACAAGAGGTAATAGACAATACGCCTTGGTTTGCATTGCATGGTTGTAATTAATAAAATTCGTATGTAATTATTATGGCCCAAAATTAACTCAGTGTGGATTGTTTATTTTGTAGTAAAACACTAGTATCGCTGGTGCATCCATATGTATATTTTGATTATAATTTGTACTTCCCTAACATTTAAAGGGGATACTCTATGATCCGAAACGAAGTTTGAATGTTCGGATGTTCGACGTCCGAAGTAAGATATAAGTTTTCCATTTCTAAAAATCAATACTATTCTTTATATTACTTATCATCTTCTCCGAACTTAGTGTACGTTAACGACGTACGATAGATGATTCGAATATTTGTAGAGCATCTAGGCAAATTCGTACAGTTTAACGTATGACGTCCAAAAATTCGAATTTCGTTTTGGATCATATAGTAACCCTACAGGACGTGAGTTGTAGCCAGCTTGCCTTAACAGCGTCTAAAAATTATATATCGATACCAACCAGCGCCATGAGTCTTGGCGAAAGCATGTGCGTTCGCATGATGGATCCTCATGTCTTCGCTGATGAGATCGTGTTTGGAAGCCATGCAGAGCACCACGCAGCCGAAATCCCTGTTCACCAGCTGGTAGTCCTCTTTCCAGAAGTTGTAGAAGTCTTGAATTATGTGATCGCCGACTGTTAACTGGAAATCGAATGGACTTTATTTAATACAAAGTAGTATAGATACAGTAGTAAAAAAGTGCGTGGTGGCCTATTGGTAAACGGACTAGACGCGACTGCCAATATGTTCACGGTGGTCGCGGGTTCGAATCCTAGGACACACCTCTGACTTTTCCGGAGTCATGTGTGTATTGATATTCAATCACCACGCACTAAAACGGTGAAGGAAAACATCGTGAGGAAACCTGCATGCCATAGCGATTTATAAAAAAATCTATGGTATGTAAGTCAGCCAACCCGCACTAAGACTATATGGCGTAACCACTCTCAATCGTACTGTCGATTAGAGAGGAGACCCGTGCCCTGCAGTGGGATGTATATGGGCTGATACAGTAGTCCGCACTGCGCAGATGTTGCATCCAAGCTGGGTCCCTATCGAGATCTAAGAAGGATATCTGTGCAAACCCGCACTAGGCCAGCTTGGTGGACTATGGCATAAAGTCTTAAATACTCTCAATCGTACTCTTGATTGTAGATCAGGCCACTGCCCTGCAGTGGGACTTATGTGGGGTGATACAGTACAGTACAGTTTTATCTGCAAGTTTATAATATACAAGCCTTATGTTTTTATAATTCAGGAAAATAAAGCATCGTACGTCTATCTTGAAGGTGGACGGTAAGGTGCAGAGCACTTCCAACTGTTCTCTATGGAAACCTTTGAGAAAGGCCTATGTTGGTATTCGGCTTCGTGTGATTGAAGTGAGAGGGAGATCGTTAAAAGTGTCCATCGGAATATCGATCATACCAGCGTTTGCCATTCTGAGACATAAGATATTAAGCCTCATTATGTCCAGCAGTTACTCTGGCTAAAATGTCAATCTAATTATAGTGATTAGCGAGATACAACCATTTCTGGCCGGAAGAATCTATCTCTAGACTTATCCTGAGATTCCTTACCACTTAATCATATTTATTAAACTTACCTCATTTTTACAAGCCTCCATGACTTTGCTGAACCCAAGAGATAGTTGCTTCATGATCTCCTGAGTTGCTGATGCCATGTCCATTCTGAAACAGGATGCGATGAGGAACCCCATGAACAGACGCCATTTTATGCCAGATACCATGTTGTAGTAAATAGAAACAGGGGATGAATGACGGGATCGCATAATGTGTGGCACTTTTATTGCTTTTGATTGAGGTTTCAAATAAAAATGCACTAGCGTTTTTAACCGTTTATAATTGAGTACCAACTTCTTTTTTTTAATTTGTGATGGGAATCTTAAATAAAGTAATTAGTAATAAATAATTCATTATTAGCATCATTGTCAAGTTGTTTAGCCAACTATTTTAGTGCTGCGATGGCAACGCTGTTTTTTGTGCATTTCATTTTAATCAGACTTCAAACGTTAGGATATTGCGCGTATAGTTACCGTTATTAATATACTCAGTTTTTGAATATTTTCGTTTGTCAATTCTGTAATTTTCCCAATGATGATATAGGAATGTAGGTAAATTAATTTATGAAACAGTTTGGTCGTCAAAAAAACGCCACTGCGAAACCAATCAGAGAATGAACAATAGTTTTTAATTGTGACCGAGTAATTTGTGAAGCTGTCAATTAAGTGTAGTATGATTGGGTGTTCCATCGACACATTGTACAATGTCACACCACTCATTACGTGATCTATTAAATTAGCGTTCGACATGAAAATTACATTAATAACCCGTTGATGACTTCCTCGGCCTTAATTGTCTATGGGGTGTTTCTTTATATTAGTAATTTTAAAATTAAAATTGTTTATTTTATTTTAATAAGGCTTATTCTGCCTTCCAAATCTTCAACAAATACATTGCGTATTTTACAGTAAAGTTTGAGCGATTATTTGTCAAATTTTGTTTTATAAAGCAATTTTTCCAAAATTTTCAAAAAAGTAAATATTCTCCGAGCTGGCCCTCGTTAAATTATAGAAAGTCTTGAAAAGCACACTATTCAAAGGTTTTCTCGAAGATATCGCCTACAGCAATAAGACCGCCAATTGAACTATAAATATAGGTAAAGTTTTTGTTGTGTAGTTTCTCATAGAGTAAAGTGTACAATATAAAATGAAAAAAACAAACACAAATAAAGAAATAAAATAAATTCATGCTGTACCTTATCATATGGGTATATAACAGCTAGGTGTCTTTAGCACTTTTAAACACGTATAAACCGAAGAAATTAATTGGTACAAGTGTAAATGTATTGGATGGAATGCTAATGGATGTATTGATATGCGGCGGGTGTCGTTGCTCCGGCGCGTCCTTCGTGCCGACGACCCTGGATTCCTTGGATATTTGCTGTACAACGCTGGGTTTATACAAGTAGCTATAGAGGTGTAGGGTATATGTAAAGTAATAGGGTAATGGATAGGGAAATTTTTGTGGTAGTTGCTCATTTATTTAGATCATTCTCGGTCAAGTCCTCGATGCTGGGCTATTTCAGTTGGTAAAAGCCACTGTACTGTATCAGCCCATATGTCCCACTGCAGGGCACAGGCCTCCTCCACAACCGAGACTACGATTGAGAATGGTTAGGCCATATAGTCCACCACACTGGCCTAGTGCGGGTTGGCGGACTTAACTGGAAGTTTGATATTACTGTCAAGTTAATAAAATTACTTTTTTCATTAAAGTGGCAATATTAGTTAAAATATGTAGAAACATCATTATGAATAGCAAAACTAAATGAACGTTTTATCTCCTCTTCACATTATTTAACTAATTTACGTTTATGTTGTTGGTTACAGACTTTTTATGAATAATAATATGCTAATTACATAATAATGCTCAAATCCTGTACAACAGAATGAGATTCTCATCATGATTTAAGTGTAAGTAGGAAACAATTAGACAAAAGCACTCGCTAATTTGGTTTGTCGGCCGACACGACAATGTGTTTAGCGCCGCATTAACTCAGAGGGCTTTGCGTTACTATCACACGAGGGTAGGGCTCCATTGTCCTACGTAAAATAATGTAGTCAAGCTTTGGCATTCCACTGCGCTCGCCATCCTGAGACTTAAGTTCTAAGTCTCAATATGTTCAGTTACTCGGGCTACAATATTCTTCAAACCGAAACACATCAAGTTGCAGTTTTTAAATATGTTACTATTATGTTTATTGAACCCACAAAATGACATTATTTAGATTCAGTCACTTTTTTCTTTTTTCACTACCATCTTCACAAGGCCGTTTTCACCAGAAAAAAACGGACAAGAAACTAGCGTTGCCCTTTTCCTAAACAAACGCTTAGACTGATTTTGATGAAATTTAGTATAGGGATAGCTGATACCCTGGATTAACACATAGGGTACTTTTTATACCGACAAAACATATTGTTCCCGTAGAATCAACTAGATAGATAGATACAATGGAAACAAAGTAACAGCACATTTGCGTACGGTAATCCCGCGAAGTGTGGCTCCTAAATAACTCTTCATTAGACGCGCGATTAGGGATTTATCCTGTATATCACTAATTCGCACCCCCAGCATCCGCGTCTCTGTATTTCACTTCATTTATGTCGCGAATATAGCCTATTTAATTATAGTTTTATTTATAAATAAATAAATAACAGCCAACAGTCACATACATAGTCCTGACCCCACACTAAGATCGAGTCTTGTGTCGTGGGTATCAGGAACTACGAGAGAACTACTAAATACTTTATTAATAACCATAAATATAAAAGCATTAAAAATGAAAAACGCTTAAAATAGGTTAACAATCGGTTGTCTTATCACTATCGGCGATTTCTTCCAGAACAAGGCAAAAAGGAAAGAATATAGAAACAAACTTAAATACATAAAATATACGGACTATATGGCCCAACCACTCACAATCGTATTTTCGATTGTAGAGGAGGCCCGTGTCCTGCAGTGGGACGTGGGCTGATACAGAATAAAATATAAATATCATACTCAATATAAACTCTAATACGATATACAAGAAGAAAATAATAATTTAGAGGAAAAAATGGAAATAGATAATAAAATTTATAGTAATAAGTAGTGTGGTTTAGGACGCTTTTCGAAGATAGAAAGAGATTTAGTTTTTCTGACTGACAGTGGCAAGTCGTTCCAAAAGCAAGCAGCATTGTAAATGCACAGTTGTGTTTCGGATTGAGGGACATTGTAGCCAGAGTGACTACCCAGTCAGTCCTCTGCGCTCTCCTTAATAAGATGTTAAGTTTCAATATGGGTATATTGAAACTTAACATCTTATTTCTCAGTATGGAGAGCGCAGAGGAATGCCAAACATTGCTTTGTAATATAAGGTGTTGATTGGTTTTGCCACTGTTCATGAGCAGTCGTATCGCTTACCATCAGGCGAACGGCTTGCTCGTCTCGCCGTCCATTGTAATAAAAAAAACTGCTATGTTTGGGAATCGCCTATACCAAATTCTCTAAGCCTATATAATACAAAGATTTTTTTAAATCATGATTTTTGGAGAAATTTATCAGATTGTATTTATCTTATTGATAAGACAGTGGTGTTATTCTATTATCCGATTCCACAAGTAAATTATTCGAAAGTACAAGCCTACGCAGATTTTTTTACACAAAAGGTAACATTTACGGATAATATCCGCTCGCAAATATCCGCCCCGTCGTACTATTCAATAAAAACAGCGCATATATCCGCGTTGCGGTGACAGCGATGGCCCGTACGTTACCCGACCGCGAACCCTGGACCCCGGCCAGACTATAAATTGACATATTTAAACCGTGTTTAATGACTATTTATTGTTATACGTCATTAAATGGCGTGGTGGGGTGTGGTTAGGAAAATAAGTTATTAGTATCAATAATGAAAAAAAAAAGATTTTGTTTTATTTTTTTTTAATTCTGTTTCTATTAACGGTGAAGGAAAATATCTTCAAACCTGCGTATAAAAGCGATTTGTTTGAATTTCTATGGTATTTAAAGTCCGCCAATCCGACTGCCTCGGTGGCGTAGTTGTAATAAGGTATGGTTACAAAGCTGAGGCCTCGGTTTCCTTTCTTGTAGACATCATCTATTTTCTATAAGCGTGTGGCGAAAGGAACGACATTTAAATATATGTTTTTCAACGCATTGTTTGATATATGTTTTCATAACATAAACAACAAACATTTACTCGTAATCTTATGTAATAAAATGTGAACAGAGAAAAGCTATTCATAATATTTTGACAATAGCATGACAAACACGTATTTTGTAAAGTATTTAGGCATATTCGTACAGTTTTACGTACGACGTTCAAACATTCGTCGTCGGGCCGAAGTGCAGAGTAGCCCCCAGGACTATGCATATTGACTGTTGGGTGTATTTGTATTTATTTATAAGTAAAGAAGTTGCTGCTAATGCCTATGTTCCAACTAACCTAATTTTATTTTTGTTTCAGGTACGTTCCTAATACATAAAGATGCGGCTTAAAATACAACAATATTCAGGTATTGTAAAAATTAAACATTAACCGCCTTATAAAAACTTTAGTTTAAATCGCAATAAACTATGGTTTATATGAAATTCATATTACAAAAAGTAGTTTAACGATAAACCACGGCCTTTTTGATTGTTTATCGCTAAACCTGACCGTCCCCTAGTTTAACGGTAGTCTAAATTGTAAACTTCCAAATATTTCTTTTGGATTTAGTGTCTATTTCATCGTATTATGTTACTTTTACTGTAAAATTGATATAAATATGATGAATTTCTTCGTTTTTAAGGGTTTTGCAGCCTTTGAGCGATAAAAAACGCCATGTCGGTCCAACAAAACACGTCTACGCGTCAAACCCTGTTTTGATTTTTTCCGATAAAAATATACGCACAAGGATAGGTTTACCAAACAGCAAATTAATCATCCATATCCCATCAAAAACATCCTGTAAAAAAATTCCAAGTCTCGCAGCTCAGGTTTTCTACCGCAAAAAGTTGTGAGATGCATGTAATACCAAGTCGATTAATTTATTTAGTCCTTAAGGGACCTTCTATATAAAGTTATTACGTTAGGTATTACCATATCAATATTAAAAATTCTTTACGTTTTGAATAAATGGATCGACTTGGCCATCGCATGAAAACATAATGTATCGTACGATTTATACATAATGCTGCTGGCCAAGTCGATCTATTTATTTAAAACATAAAGAATGTTTAATATTGATATGGTAATACCTAACGTAATAACTTTATATAGAAGGTCCCTTAAGGACTAAATAAATTAATCGACTTGGTATTACATGCATCTCACAACTTTTTGCGGTAGAAAACCTGAGCTGCGAGACTTGGAATTTTTTTACAGGATGTTTTTGATGGGATCTCACGTCTTTTTCTAGAGTCCTACTTTTTTCCTTTTCGGTACTTCTTACTTCTAGAATATCACTAACGATTTTTCTTAAAGCCTCTGTCTTATGGATTTTTCTTATTTTTGTAGGTATCAATTTATCACAAATATAGCGGATTTGATTATTAATGTTCTTTCTTTCATAGTAATTGATATTTTCGAGTTATTTAATCTATTTATTTGCAAGTTTTTCTTCGTCAGGTTTTTCTAGAGGAATGTTGTACAGTTTCATGGGCTGAATACACCATTTCCCTCTCTATATCCCCTCCTGTTATGCCTCATGTATATAGATATCTATCTACAACTATTATTCCATTATATACGGGTACAATGATTCATTAACTGCAAACGTAACTTTGTAATCCTATACATTTATATAGGATTACAAAGTTATTCACGCAGTTGGTCTATCTAGAAAACTAGACACAAATTATGAAATGTTTGAATTTTCCCTTACTTTAGACACTAAACACTAATTATATTCTAAATTTGAAGGTTCTATGTCTGCTAGAGGTGCCTTAGACTTTTGATGATCGGTCAGTCAGTCAGTGAGTGACAAAATTAAGAAAGTTTGACATGCTACAATTCTTAAACTACTGGTTCAAATTGAATGAAATTTTAAATATACCGTGTTTACACAATGCCTGCTTAGTAACTGAAAATTCAAGCTTCATGCTTTAGCCACAACAAAGTTATAGGGGGTTGAAAATGGTCTGAATTGCTTCGAGAAAAGGATGTTACGGCCTATAGCTCGACTTGGAGGGGGCTCGGCCGCGCCCCCAGATAATAATGTTGGTTTGCTCACTTTTTCCTCATTACTCAAATTCACAGACCATTTTTCATTTTGTAGGTTCACCACAACACGATATTATTACATTAGATTACTATGTAATTACCTAAGCGACAATTATTTTATATCACCTCACTTCACATACTTCGTTGACTAAATAGTAAATGCATTCCAATGCTAAATGAACTTATTTTAGCTCGCGATAGTTTTGTTTATTGTTATGGTTTCATGTAACTCGCCAGAATGTTACGTTCCATCACACGTGTTTGGATGTGTCACTAGCTAATATAACATGAACCAAATGAAAAAAAAAATTAAATTGTAATCGATATACCAAACAATATTGACATTCAAGCAAAATATCCAACCCTCAATAGGTTCAATACGCCTAAACATTATTTAATCATTAAAATTTTATTAAAATGTATTCTTTTCTGTGGATATGGAACATTGCGATGGAATGATATTACGTTGAACGAATATTATTTGTATTAATCTGTGGTTGGTGTATAAACCACGGTTCAAAAGAATGAACCAAGAGGACCATGGTTTATTTATGTTTTATAATACAAGTAAATTTAAACCATGGTTCTGCAGATTATGTAGACTGGTTTTGTTAGACCAGTTTTAAACTAAGGTTTATTTCGCTTTTTGTAATAACACCGTAAGAGCCTTAATCAACGGATTATGGTGAACTATTGCAAAACTACTTGGGTCTTATTAATAAACCCGGCTGAGTGAGGGATCAATTTTAATCCCAAGATTAAGAATCGACCCGATTAATTGGAATGGCTATGTATTCCCGACTTTATTAATAAACACGAATGTACTTCGGCCTAACACGATGATTTTGTTATGGCAACCACCTGAATTTTAAGGTAAAAGAATGAACAAAATAATGTAGTCCATTCTAAGGTCATGAACTAAAGTTAATCTCTCGCTAATCCGAGTTCATAATGAGGCCCTATGGGAATTTTAAGATTTAAGACCTTGTAATGAAATTTTTTCATGACGAACACTTACTCTAAGCATTGTTAATTGTTTCAATATTTATGCCAAAGACTACTTTAATTAGGCAGTAACGGTCCAAGATAGCACACTTTTATGAAATTTAAGTGAAACTCGATCTATCGACTTTTGATTATTAAAAAACATTGAATGATAGTACAAAAGTCTGCTAAAATAATCACCTAATGGCTTCAATAGTAACGCGAATAAGAATCGAACCTTCAAACCGACTGATATTTAATAACAGCGAAATCCCAAGCAAAACTTGCTTTTCGATATTCCATTTTTATACTACTTAGATGGACACCAAATCCTAAATCGCAGCCAATAATCACTACTAAAATAATAATTGAATATAACAAACATTTTAAAAGAAAACCAATGATTCTACTTCAATCTGTCTTGTTACCAATTTATTCCTCTTGGACAAAAAGGCCCCCTAAATTGGACAAAACATTTGGCAAACTCTCGATTTTCTTCAAAGGGGGTATAAAACGCCGATAGATTTAAACAAATCCAAGGCGCAACCCTCTTAAAGCTAATCTTACGCCGTCAATGTCCGAATCCCGGTCATTTAGTCCCCTGGGGTCGTTTCGTCCACTTGTAGATAAGACTTCCTTTCCGCAGGGTTAAGTCGATACTGGATGAGGCGTAAATCATGACCCGTATTTTCGGGTTGATATGTTTATGTATGTGTATAAATAAATATCAGATACACGGATAGCCCCAGCATCAAAATAAGTTTCGTCTACTGTTCGGATGTGTCAGGAACTGTCGAATCGGAATCGGAATCGGAGAGGAATATTTTTGAACTAGTTCTATAGTGAAGACAGTCTTCACTGTGGATATTTATGCATAATTTTATGGTGATGATGAATAAGCATTAAAAGATTATCAAAATATCTTGAAAAGAAAAACCCACGTCCTCCTCGCATTACGATTCTTGTTCATTCCATTTTTAAATATGCAATGCAACCTGTTGCTAAAATGTCGTATCTGATATTCTCGTATCTCAAACTCTCGTCAACAACGTCGCATTTAAAACCGTCGTGAAACGTGTCTTATCCAGTTCTATTTGTGCAAACATAATCTATACTTTCACTGTCCGTTCCCCGATATCTTAAGACGGGCGAGACAAATCGTTGGCGATTAGTTAGAGCAAGGTTATTACGCGCAGCTGTCCACGATTCCGTCGCGGGATTACAGGAATCACGGGTCCGGGAACCCGGGATTAAGTCGGGACAGACATTCGTGACTTGGCTTCAATAGCCAAGCTATTGCAACTGGCAATTAAGAATGTGTTCTTGAATCTCGGAATCGGTCGAGGGGAAAGTAAATAGAAATGTGCATAATTGGATGAATTTTAAGTGTGTTGCATCATCTCTTCCTTTGATTTTATATTGGTTAATATATTCTGTACAGCACGTAAGTCACAATTTTAAATCAATTAGCTAGATGTCCGTTAAGAATATGTGTTATCATAATTTCAACAGACCCATTGTTAATTAGTAACTGTCATTTTTTAAACTATTAATCCATTTTGAACCGTGGTAGTTGTTCATTATTTAAATATTCCTGAGCCGCTCATTCAAAAGTTTCGAAAATTATTCCTGTCCTTTTATATAAAATGAAATAAATTTTGATATTTGGTGGGTGATGGAGATATTAGGAGCGCAAATAACTGCTCAACCGGAGATGACCATTTTGTCTCCAATTTAGGCACCTGTCATTTATGAAGTATAAGTAAGTTACATACTTCAGTTTCGCTTTTATGGTAAAGGAAGAATTCGTAAAGAAATCTAATATTTCTCCAAAAGATTCAGGAGATGCAAAAGTTTAATTGATATTTGTTTGATACTTTAATATCGTTACGGGGTTTGTTTGAGAACACACCAATGTCAATACAATTACAAAAAAAGAAACAGAATTTGTTCTACTAAATCTATACCTTCTCAAAATCTTCTCAAAATCTGGGACGGCTAAATGCCACGACCTATCTTTAGAAAATGTATTTTTGGCGACAGACGAGTGTAATTTCTCGCCATTCAACAGAATCACGTTGGCCTTTCTAATTGTTTCTTCACGCTGGCAGCAGACGTGAATGTGGGCGGACAAACTGTTCCACAGCTTCATACGGCAAGAATAGGAAATAGATAACACTTGATTTACAAACTCTTGGAGTAACTGCAACATAATACCGCCTTAGAGGGCCTCCTTTGGGATATCGTTCTATAATATATTCAATATTGTCTATATCATGATAAATGTTGCACTTACGCGCTTACTGCGCTTGGCCGATTCAGAATTTAGAAAAATAATTTGATAACCTACCCCTTCAAAGATACATACGTGAATTAATAAAAAGGTAAAGTCCACTAACCCACAGCAGGCCAGCGTGGTATATGGCCTAACCACTCTATATCGTACTCTCGATTGTAGAGGACACTCGCGTCCTAAAGTGGGACGTATATGGGCTGATACAGAGAGAGTTCTGTAGCATGCACCTGCATAATTTGATATTAAGCTTGTGTCGTATCTATTAAAAATTACGAGATATTCTCGACCGCTTAACCAAAAAATTCAGCCAAAATCGAACAAATCCGTCTATATTTGTCGACAGTCTTCCCAACCTCATGTTTTACAGCAGGCACAAAAACACCACCATTTCTAGGACGCACAATGCTTCCACATTGACTGGTCGGCATCGAGTACTCGTGTAAACATACAAACATTGTAACTGCGAGTGCTATAAATCTCGCGCGGGACTCGCCGACGCAATTTGTCGCCGGGACGCCGCGTGCTGCCGGCTGTCGGTTGTCGCTTGTCGCCTCCTGATTTATCGTTTCAATAGGTATATAGGTTTTTCTAGGGGAGTTTCTGAGTAAGGTAAGTTAGATATTGACAAAAGTAGGCTTGAAAGGTAGGTTGGGTTAATGGATATGATGGGTGAAGCATTCAGTTTATTTGTGGATAATGTAGTTGTGATATGATGTTAAAAGTATTATAAAAATATAGAGCTAGACTTTTTTTACTTTCGTTAATATTGTCACCATCTTAAACCATAGACAGTCCCAAGTGTACATTAGGCCACCTTCCGTGACTACAGTGTACAGTACAGACTACAGACACAGTGTACTTATGAATTTCTGTTAAAAAAAAAAGACTTTACAATAAAATAGTGGTAGGTCTACTGGTGATAGGTCTCTCATATGTGAGAGGCCATCTGGGTAGGTACCACCGCAATGTCTATTTCTCCCGTGAAACAACACTGCGTAAGTGCACTGTTGTGTTTCGGATTGAAGGACATTGTAGCCAGAGTAACTACTGGACATATTGAGACTTAACATCTTATGTCTCAGGATGGCGAGCGCAGTGGAATGTTGCTACTGTTTATGAGCGGTCGTATCGCTACCATCAGGCGAACGGCTTGCTCGTCTCGTCATTCATAGCAATAAAAAAAAATAGTAATAAATATTATAATCTGCTTCGGTAGCGCACTACGGTACGATTAAAAAAGTAAGGTCTCGGGTTCGAAAACCCGGGTCGGGCAAAATTATATTGGATTTTTCTATTAATTATCAACCCAGAATTAGGAATTTGTGCCCGATATTTCATTTAATTTCAACAGTCTTCATCCAGCTTCTTTGCTCGCGTCCATAACTACTCTATAACCACGTGAGTTTAGGGCAATTGTGAACAGGGGCGTCGCCAGCCGATGGCCTAGAGAGGGGCAAATATAATGGAGAGCGAGAAAAATGTGATTGCAACTTACACAATTTTGACGGCAGCCCCCAGACGGTCAATATTATTGTACAATAGTATGGTAAATGCAAAAAAAACCATTATTATAGTAAGGCAAGCCAAGTCAAAGATTTTGGTTGCTTTACATTTGGCAATTTTGTTTTATCTCTAAAGGGGGGGGGGGGGGGGAAGCTGCCCCTACCTGCCCCCCCTTGGCGACGCCCTTGATTGTGAATGTATTATAATATTCATGCTTCTAGCAAAAAATAGCAATCAGTCTTATTACTTGAATTTAAAGATATTTTTAACTGTGCAAAATTATTTTTACATTAACTTTAGGTACTTATTTTAATAGAAATTTCATAAGGAAAATATATGCAGCTACCAATTAATAGTGGATCCAGTTATTATCCTGGCTGAGCCTCATTGTTGCATGTTCAGAATTAATTATGACTTCGAATTTCGGACATAATTCATTTTAATTAATGAAACAATGGTATTTCTTTGACTTATAGTCATCGAAACCCTCTTTTAAATTAATTACACTGTTATTATGTTCCTTTAATGACATTGAATAATTAAAATTAAGCTAATAAATTAGATTTATGTCTTATGTTGGTTATTATTAATGTACATTTATTTAAACGTAAAAAAATAACCTTATCCGCAATCGTGTTGTGTACTTCAATTAACATTTTTCTGAAAGTGACATCTATCGTGCAGTAGCAACAACTAATATGAAATCGAAAGTAGTTTTGTCTTTAGAGCATAGGTGGCGCTAACATAGCCTTAATATAAAACTAATATGTAAAAGTGCTTATAATATTACGGATGATGTTATTACTCGTAGATATGTCTGCTTCCATACATATTTTATGTCTATGTCATTTTTGTTCAAATGTAATGACATTGTTATAGCATTATCTGACAAATGGTCAACCCACTTGACTTCCAAATGATTAATTAATTATTCATTTTTGTTTTTTAGGCTTTTCTCTAAACATATTCTGTTTAATATGTATACATATATAAACTCACGCCTTTTTCTCAGGAAGGGTAGGCAGAGAAGTTACAAGGACATCCACGTTTCGCCTTGTATACCGTTTTACGATGGAATAGGAGGCAAGCCTATCGCGATATCGGGCCGTAGGTTCCTGACTGATAATGCATACAAAAATCCAATAGCACATTCTCCGACATAGGCAGGCTGTTAATGTGTATAATAATTAAGACTAGCTTTTTGAAAGGGGCACATCTCTGACTTTTCGGAGTCATGTTTGTATTGATAGTCAATCACCACGCACTAAAACGGTGAAGGAAAACACCGTGAGGAAACCTGCATACCATAGCGATTTATATGAATTTCTATGATATGTAAGTCCGCTAACCAGCACTAGGCCAGCATGGTGGACTATATGGCCTAACCACTATCAGTCGTACTCTCGATTGTAGAGGTGACCAGTGAAGGGTACGAAGTATATGGAATGATACAAAAATTATAAAATTCCAGTATCACAAATATATCCAATCCAATATTTGTTAATAAGACGCGGCTGTGAAATCGGGAGGCCGCGGGTTTGATTCCTGCTCCGAAACTAAGATTTGTATGAACCACTGATATTTGTATCTAGTCTGTGTGCATGTGAGACCAAAAAGTATCGAGAAGTTCCTTATACCCACGACACAAGACTCATAGTGTGGGGTCAGGACTACGTATGTGACTGTTGGATGTATTTATTTAGCATAAAATACCCTCTACTAATTACACATCTAATAAGTTCTACTCCTATCTCAATAGAACTAAATCATAAAACATACCCCATCTCGGCTGTAAATCATCCCTGATATGATACAAGACAAACTTTACGGCCACTGGTCAGTTTAATTTCCTGTATACCAACCCTCTAAGTTACAACCCTTTAACTATTGTGATAAGGGATGCAATGATTTAGTATTTAGAGGGTCATGGGTGTATGGAAATCGGTCAGTTTATAGGAATTATGATTTCCTAAAAAACATTTTATGTAAAATGTCGTCAGGACGAGACGATATCATATTATAACAGAAAGAAAATAAGAACAGACAGTTCGTGTTGCTGAAGGCATTTCTTGCGCCGTTTCTTCTTCACAGCTACAACACGTTTCGAAGCGGTTGTAGCAGAAATAAACAAATCAAGACCTTGTGAAATACTATTTGAATAAAAATATTTTGATTTGATTAAATTGGTCATATTCTTATTAACTCTATAAGCCTAAATCCACAAATTTGAAACCTCAGAATATGTGGCTTGGCCGTTTCGTTAGTTGTGTGTTGGAGGCAACCCTGTCGCCATCAAAATCCTGACATCGGACTAATAATTGAATATTTTGCCCGACCAAGGATTCGAACCCGAGGCTTCACGGTTATAATCATGCTACAGAACAACTGTGAATCTCAAGTACTTAAAATCAAATAACTAGCCGGCTGGAACATTCGAAGTTCATATCGTTTCATAGAGTAACAGAGTAACCCCTCTGTTTGGGTGTTGATATCTTTTTGAACAAATATTTGTTCACCGCGCCTTGTTCAATTTTGGCAAGTTCTTAAACAGCTGCACATTTGGTCTCGATACGCTCGTTATTACTTAAAAGTCCTCAATGCTAAGGCTCCTAAATATTAAAATGTAAACGCTAAAGAATTTACAGACCCAATGAGAGTAGTATTGCAAAAACAAAACACACGTTTGTATGTCAGGACGCTAAATTTTCAATCAACTCTTGTAACTTAGATTATATACTCGTCTAGATTGAGCAATGTCAACAAACGATGCGCTAAAAGTGTCCTCACTTTCGTTGATATGTGTGAGTACGGGTCGTGTAATTATTGTAATCCAACTGTCAAGGTGTGTGTGTTTAGGGATGCCTACTCCAGATTATTAACTTAACTTTTCCCCATTATTTGATATACAAAATAGGTTAAATAAAATATTTTTTCTTTATTTAAAGTAATCATACTATTATTTATATTTATAACGCATTTTAGTAAAAACAATAAAGATCTAAACCCATCTCCTAGTGTTTGTTTCCGAATAGAATTAACTCTTTGGATTTATTGCCTGGGCTGTTATCTGATTTCTGTATTTATGTAAAATATAAAGCATCATAAGTAAAATGTTCGGAACACACAACTGAAGTCATGTGAGGCTACGAATGGTCTTCTTTTCGTTTCCGCTGTGTAATGTCTCTCCAGCAATTTGCTAGTACGGAATCCATAGGAAGTCTAAAAATATTATTAGGACCTTGAATAAGTTCTCGCTGTTTCTTCAAAGATGACAATAGCAGTACCCCGTTTATGAAATTTTGAATGGTACATGCAAGGCAAAGAATTAATAAAATTACTATGAAGTGCATGCCGTCGTGGGTTTCATTAATATCGTGTAAGTAAGTTTTATTTACTCATTCAATAAATAATGCCATTCTTCTTGTTGTTATTCTGATCGAAATATTATGTAATGATATTTGTGTTTTATAGTTTCTCCCATAGTTTCAACAAATTTTCCTAGTAATAAATTGACAACACTGGCCAATGAATTTCATCTTCAAAATAATGAATTAAAAGTTCATGTTTTCTTCAAATAATAGTGGTTTAACAATAATGTTACCGATAGAAAGTGATATTGGTATTATTATACAGTTTTCCCACACAATTGCGATACAATTCGACAGCATAAACCGGCATAATTAATTATTTTTCGGGAGCACGTTATCCATATGTAGTTCAAATGACACTGACGTACGTGAGAAGCGAGTCTACCAAATTTGGTAGACTTTTTTTGAGCCGCGCGGTGAGGTGTCATGTGTCATCTAGACGAGTATATAATCTAAGTCTTGTAAGATGCGGTGTAGAGGCTACCAAAATTGTTTAACAGTTTTAAAATCGCAATGGGCGTTGTAAATTACCGGTAGGTTATTAATAAACTCTTTTTCTTGGCAATTCTTAAAGTATTGGCTTCCTATATTGCGTCCTAAAAATAATCTGCGTGAATTGAGTCTAGACGATAATTTATACCGTCTGGTTATTAGCCTGAGACAGCAACAACTATTAGCCATTTTTTTTTATTTTATTTCATCATATTGTTGGAGTTTCAAAAAGGTATAAGTACTAAAATCCTACTCAATATTAATGGGAATTGGCGCCGAACTCATCTGCACTACAAGGACACCATAAGTCAAACTTTTTTTGGTCTTTCAAGAGCATTCTTTGCAAACTTTATTCGGAACACGTCACTCGACGTACGCGCAAGCGTACGCACACAAATCAACCAATATTCAACTTTACTTTATAAACATTAAAGTTCAAGACCGAATCACATTGATTTACAAACATGAATCACAAACCTGTCGTACGGGTAGTCCTCGAACGCCCGCTAAAATCAATGAGTAATGCAAATTAAACTGTGTCGTGACGAGATAGGTTTGTTTTTCCCACATATGGTGTGTCAGGGCAAGTGGCCAGCGTCGGGTATCGACCGCTCGCCCTCTCTGTCGCTCAGACGCGGGCGAGATCGCGGCGACACCGGGCGAGTGGCGTGCGTCTCACGAACAATGCCCACGTGCGCGCAGCGATGTATTGGCAATACCTAACAAAAGTGCTCCGTTTCTCAATAATACTTCTATTGTACGTAACATTATACTTGGTGGTGTCCTACGAGATCTCCCCGGAGGTGACAGTGTCGTTCCTCAGTGAAGACTTTCGTCTGGGCGATAAATTCGCGTTGATATATTTTGTCGCGCCAAAATCGCCGGCTTTCTCTGACGTTGAAGGCGCGGAGGTGTTCAGCTCCCGCCGCTGTGGGAAATGCTTCGTGACCAACAACAAGGGGTTTGTGCCTTTGAGCGAATATGATGCGGTGCTTATGCTGGGAGATGGACGGCTGGTTGCAAAGACATCGATGCCGTACATCGGCAACAAATACCTCATTGAGACGACGAAGAAATGCGTTCAAAGCAAGCTGAGACGTTGCATTAAGGAGCCCAGGATTACGTCTCTGGTCACAATGAAGACGTATGACTTATGCAGTTTTTGTGAACATTTACACGAATTGAGAAAAGCCTAAAGATACCTCATTGAGAAATCAAAATCGTGGAGCCTTATAGGTTAGGTTAGTTAAGTTTGTGAAGATGCTTTGTACAAATAAGAATATTTATTTATTGACACATATTCACTTAAGTACATTGTGATCTATATTTTTATACGCTATGTGAATGTAAAGTTAATATTTTAATTACTTAATTTTTTGCTGACTTGGCAAAATCTGCATTTGATAACGCAGATAAAATATTTCAAGCATTTATGTACGTAATGTCTGTAAATAAAAAAAAGTGATTGTTATTTTTTAATGTTAATTATTGTTCATGCTTCGTTAAAGGCGAGTTGTCAATAGTGTTATGCCTTTCCGTCTGTGTTTTTTGCATTCTTTAAGCATTTCAAGGTGCGTATTGTAAAATGTAAGCACAAATATTGTTTTAATATTAATTACAAAGTCAAACTTATTCAACATGTGGTGCATTTATAACGTCTGAGTACAAGGGACCAAAAATAAAATGGAAACCTTTTTAAATGTCGCAGTTTTCATTTTACTCATCAAATGTGTTTATACATGAAATCTTAATTACATTACTACTTTTTAATATTTAAAAGGTTAATGTAATTCGTTTAAGGCCTAACCTTGCGTAGGCAGCTGGTTTAAAAAGCAACAATTAATTTGAATTAACCAATTCGGTGACACCCCAAATTAGGGGCAGGGCAATACCTAATAATAACATAAATTAATTACCTTTATTGAATATGGATGACGCAATGTTATCATCACGGTGATCCCGGGTTTGAATCCCAGGGCACACCTTTAACTTTTCGGAATTATGATTATAACCGTAACCATTATTGCTTTATATTAATATCCCGTATTTGTGTGTTATTTCCTTTATAGTTCTTAAAGAGTTAGAAATTAAAATACAACGTTTTTAACTGGTGTAGGTATCTTAATTACCAGCAGTCTAGACGCTTGATATGATATATTGGGTATATCAAGATTGCGACCGAAAATAAAGCCGAGTTTTATTTATAATTAATTATTAATTAATTAAATGCGACGATAGGAAAAAAAATGCAAAAACATCTCACTCATTATTATGCAAAATATTTAATTGCATTGTTTTCAGTCGCAGTCAAGACATAAGCTGTATGTAATCACAATTTTAATATCATTCGACTGAACTTCAGGGATTTTCCTCAACACATAAAATACTAAAAATATATTAACCGCGCAATGTTTCGAAGTGTTTATCAGAATCCACTCGATATGAAGTGTTGATATCGGTCAGTGATAACCGACATAACGATTGGTTGCAGTAAATCGTTCCATTTTTGCTATCATAATCTAAAGTAAATTATACTAACGGACATATATTTGTCTTGAGTCATTGTGGGAAGGAGGCGCGTTTCAGGATAAGCTAATAAAAATGTTGCAATAATATCTGTCAAATCCATAGCAGATAGATTTATTTTAAAGATAGCAAATTTTACTGGTGGTAGGTCTCTTATATGTGAGAGACCGCATATGTAGGTACCACCGCAATGTCTATATCTCCCGCCAAAAAGCAGTGTAAATTGGGATTTCACGGATCCAAAAGTAGCCAAAGACGTGGATCTCTTCTTTAATTAATTATATCTGGAAATCAGAAATGATTCAAAGTCGCAGTGGTTGAGAACCGGCTATGAACCGAAAAGTCGGGGATTCGATCCTTTTATCGAGACAATTAGTGTCGGTGTGACTCACAGCCATTGGTTTCGCATTTAGGTTCTCATAGATCCTAATACCTATATACCAAGACACAAAACTAACATTAAGATGGCTTAATGTCAGAATTGAGTGTGACTGCTGTTATTTGAATCTACCCATATTATACGTCCCCCTGTAAGGCTCGGGCCTCTACAATCGAGAGCACGATGGAGAGTGGTTAGGCCAAGTAATCCACTACGCTGGCCTAGTGGGGTTGTTCCAGACCAAAAAAAATCATAAATATCGCTATGGTATGCAGGTTTCCTCAGGACGTTTTCCTTCATCATTTTAGTGCGCGGTGATTGACAATCAATACACACATGACTCCGAAAACTCAGAGATGTGCCCTGGGATTCGAACCTGTGACCTCAGTGACCATGTTAGAAGCCGCATCTGGTCCGTTTACCTTCAGGACACCACACACTCAACGTTATATTATACATATACTCGTATTTTTAATTCAAGAAACAAATAGCTATAAAAATTACAACAAAGATTACCGTTTGTCGATAACACAATTAAATTCAATCGATAAAACTAACCCAATTTTTACGACGGTCGAACTCAGAAAGTCTCCTTGCTATTCAGCCAAGGCTGCTCTCGGCAGGCGGAAGTTAATTTCCCTTCCTGCATGCGTCCTGCATAGCATCCTGCGCGGAGCAGGGTGTTTCATACTTCCGCCTGTGCAATACAGGACGAGCCAGCCGAGCGTGGCCCGTTCTATTCCTCATTGGCCAATCGTATCGCTGACTTGTGGATAAACGGTTGCTTCTTGGTTCCTATAGTGAATTTGTGAATATGAAAGTGCTCAGGTAATTGATTATAATATACGGAGTATATCAATAGCTAGTGAAAACGAAGCCTGGTGGTAGTTTTGTGTGGCTTCAGACACAATGTGACTAAATATTTCGAAAAAAAATTGACAATTTTTTTTTTGTTATTTTCTATCTTCGATTTTGCTATTTAAATGCATCGTTGTTTATCTTAAATAATAGTGTACCTAATCATTTTTATTTTCAAAGATACTATACTACGCAAGGGATTCAATTATTATTTTAGCAAAAACTATGGATTTACCAACCAAATACGATAATAATGTAAAAAATCACCAATAAAAATATCGCGTTTCTTCGAAAAATACCACCCAGCTTCGTTTTCGCTTGTAGTCATAACATACCCCGTATTTAGTCAATAATGAAGTGATAAAAATATTAGTTAAACTTATATCAAATTACAAATCATGACAATGGATTTGCTAGAAGTAAGGGTAGAGGTGTTTACCACAGTTAGGTATTATTTATTTGATATTTCAATGTAACATAATTAAATTAAATATTTTACGTACCGGTTTATATTGCGTGACAAAATTCGTTCGAAATTGCACATCTTTTCAATTTCTTAAACTCAAACTAACAAACACTGCGTAAAGGCACTGTTGTGTTTCGGATTGAAGGACATTGTAGCCAGAGTAACTACTGGACATATTGAGACTTAACATCTTATATCTCAGGATGACGAGCGCAGTGGAATGTTGCTACTGTTTATAAGCGGTCGTATCGCTTACCATCAGTTTTGCCCACATTATAGAAGAAAGTAGCCTTAAATGCTCAACAGACATGACATTAATACCCTCCTACTGTTTTAAAACTATTAAATAATAATAAAAATATCAAGTAAACACAATAAAAATAAATAAAATATACTTTGGATGTTTCATAAGTGCTCCTTGCGAAATACGAAAAATATAAATTTTGTTTTAACTTTGCCTAACACCAATTTTTGATATATACATTTTTCATTTATTAAAGCACCCGCATACAACCCAGAACACAAATGCCTATCAAACAATTTCCCATGCCGGAATCGAACCTACAGCATGTAAAAGCTTAACCTTCCCCGGATAGGTAGAAGTGCCCCTGGTGTGACATACAGTCCACATTTTATTTTCAACTCCAGATATGACAGGAGACGAAAAATTGTTAATTTGGGCACAAATTCCAGCCCAAGAAACGATAGTAGGATTTTTTAACTTTAAAATCACACACAAAGTGTGTTGCCTCATCTGAGATTCGAACCCGGGAACTAACGTTTCACAAAACACAACCATACCAAGCCGCTAGACCAACGCGGGAGGATTTCATAATCACCACATGTTTTATAACCGTAGTCCGTAAGTCCGTTACATATGTGAGAGGCCACCAGGGTAGGAACCACCGCAATGTCTATTTCTCCCGCCAAACAGCAGTGTAAATGCACTGTTGCGTTCCAGTTTGGAGGACATTGTAGTCAGATCAACTACTGTACTTATTGACACTTAACTTCTTATGCCTCAGGATGGCGAGCATAGTGGAATACCAAGCATTGCTTTGTAATTAAAGGTGTTGTTTGGTTTTGCTACCGTCCATGAGCAGTAGTATGGCTTAACATCCATCAACTCGTCTCGCCATTCATTCCAATAAAAAAAGGTGTGCAAGAATTTATTTTGTTGCGGTTTGTTTTATTATGAATGTATTTAAATTTAGACAATAAGTATAATCAAAGGCTTCAACTTTTAAAAGCCTTGAAAGTAGATTTCATTATACTAGATCAATTTCAATCAATCTAGTTAAAACTAATGAACGATGCTAAACGAACAACTTCCAGGCAAAATCAATAATGAATTTAATTTAATTTACAATGAAATCAACATGCGATGAAGTAATTTAAATTACATTTTCCTTAAAATATGTACTAACCTACTGTCAAGTAGTTAAAAACATAAATATCAACGACAATCACACAGGTAGCCTTGGCTCGTAACGGGTATATTTTGATAGACCATAAACAAATTTTCTGTCTTACAAAACTACATACATACATAAACTCACGACTTTTCCCAGAAGGGGTAGGCAGAGATGCTATCAGGGCACTCACATTTCGCCTTGTATGTACCGTCCCACTATGTGATAGAGGGTGAGCCTATCGCCATATCGCCAAATTCGTGACTCCGGGCTGATAATGAACAGAAAAATCTAATATCATTTTGCCCCACCTGGGAATCGAACCCGAGACCTCAGTAATCGTACCATAGAACTACTACGCCACCGAGGCAGTCAATACTGAAAGTAATATTAATTGACTACTGCAGTAACGGGCAATACGCGGCTGCCAACATGTTTACGGTGATCGCGATTTTAAATCCCAGGGCACACTTCTGACTTTTCGGAGTGTTTTGTGGTTTTATATCATTGATAGACACTACGCATTATAACGGGGAAGGAAGACATCGTGATAAAACTACATATCATAGCGATTCAGAGGAATTTCTATGGTATGTAAAAGTCCGCCAACCGTACTAGGCCAGCGTGGTGGACTATACGGCCTAAGCCAGTCTTACTATCGTTTGTAGAGGAGGACTGCGCCCTGCAGTGGGATGTTAGGCTGATACAGAATTACTACACCTAGATCTGTCTAAGTTTGGATGACAAAACAGCACTCTCTCTTTTGACCTATCTTCACAATAATTTACTTCCTCTACATGCTTCCATACGAATGTATGAAAACTGTTCTAGGCATTTTGCTAAAAAGATTCTTTTTTTTTGAAAGCCAGTTGATTCAATTCTTAATAACATTTAGTATATTGCCAGTTAGAAAGATGTTTAAAACAAATACTCGATATAGAAACCGAATTCGTAACTTTACGATTGATATTTGATGCTATACTTGATAACAACAAAACATCTACAACCAATTGATCCAATCACTCACAACGAAAAAAAATGCTATTAATCACATTTCAACAAAAACGGAATACGAAACTAATACATTAATTCATATCAACATGATAATTGTACAATCCGCGCAATTAAGTCGATATAATACACAAAAAACTTGCAACACTGCGTCTAAATTACGTTGAACATGTGTTACCAGCGTAAAAATATCACCCGAACATCAATCATAATGTGCGTTACGCCTAGTGTAACCAATTAAAAACAATTAATAGAGCTTAAACGTATATGATAACCATTTATCACGTTTCCACAGATATATCAAACTAAATGGTTTGCACGACATCGTTTAGAGTTTTTTAGTTTTGTAATGTGGGTTTTATACCGCCTGTATTGAGGTTAGTAAAAGCTATTCCTTCGGTCTATTTTTATCTTCTAATCTTCTAATAGTTGTTGCTATAAAATGTGAATTTCTGGAGGAAAAATCAAAATGTCCTTAGGAATACTTACCAATTTGATACTCACCTTTCTTCTCTTATGACTGAAACTAAAGTTGATATGTCGGAAGAGATCGCTCATAGCGATAAGATTGCCAAATCTTCACTTACTTAATCTATACATATAAATAAAATTGAAGTGTCTGTAAAGTGAAAAAAAAAATCCAACTACATATAGTTATATACACGATACCTAGAACGAAAATTACCTTATTTGATTTTTTTTGTCTGTCTGTCTGTCTGTTTGTTCCGGCCAATCTCTGAAATGACGGGACCAATTTTGACGGGACTTTTATTGTCAGGTAACTGATATAATAAGGAGTAACTTAGGCTATATTTATTTTAGAAAAAATCTTTTATTTTAGAAAAATAAAGTTTTTGTTAAATTCCACGCGGACGAAGTCGCGGGCACAGCTAGTAAATAAATAAATACTTGTAAGGTCTCTCTGATATATTTATGTGTGTTGTGATTCATAAATAAAGTATTGTGTATCTCCTATAGTACCAACACTGATCGGGTCGTAAGAGTAATTACCGATCACACTAATCCCTGGCATGGAAAGCCTAACTTTTCGATTTATATCAGCTTACAATTTACAAATGCCCAACTTTTCGATTTGTAAATTATACCACATTTATTTAAATCTGATGACAATATATTAAGCATTTTAAAACTAAACGTTACAATAGACCCTTAAAAACCTTAAGACTCTTACATAAAACTTTAACCGAATTCAAAAAAGGAGGAGCTTCTCAATTCGACTGTATGTTTTTTTAATGTTTGTTACCACATATCTCGCTTTAAATGTTCACATAATATTTAGTTGTTTATTAATTACCTTTCAAAATAAATAATTAAAGAAAAATTAAGTTAACACTATAAAACAAACGTAATTTTTAAGCAAAATTTTAATTCGGTCTTAATTATTTCCTCACTTCTTATCATTATTAAATTCTTATCAACAGGCTGTACGTAACAGCTCCAGCTATCCTCATCTTCCTAGTCTGTTGTACCAAAGCTGATCTATTCTCGAAGGCGACGAGGACCAAAGCAGACGAAAGAGATCTGAGGAACAGTGTGTTTGACTTCATCATCGTCGGTGGTGGCACTGCTGGGTGCGTGCTTGCTAATAGGCTATCTGCTGTTCCGGATTGGAAGGTAAATTCCAATGATGATAGAACAAATGACAACATAAATAATATATTATAACTAACTATATTGTCATAACTCAATAACTCTTCTTTCACTTTTCCTTCTTGAACCTTCTATAAATAATACATAATACAGTATTTGATAAAGTTACTGAAGATTTGAATTTGATTTGTAGATGCATACATACATCCACGCCTTTTTCCCGCAAAGGTTATTTTCATACCTGGTAGCATTACCAGACACACATTTCGTCTTATATGTTCCGTCCCACGATTTGCTAGGGGAAAAGCATATTGCCATTTTGGGTACAATTTTTTTATTCCGGGGCTGATAATGAATAGACAAATGTAGTAGGTATCACTTTTCCCCACACGGTATTTGAACCCGAGACTTCAGCTTTGCAATAGTACAGTAGTACAACTACTCAACCGAGCCAGTCTACTTAAAATAGAAATCCCTTCAAATGAACTGAATTTTGACACGTATTTTCATGCAAAAATCTGTTTTTATTACATTTTAAACTTTAGTTCTATAATTATACGGTTTAAAATTAGATTCGTCTATACCTAATAACCTACATGCCACACAATGTAATTAGAGTTATCGATTTATTTTTATTAGCATAGATAACAATGAAATAGCTGTTGCAACACAAGGTAATGTTGGCAATATGATGCCCATATTTGTTTATTAAGTTAATTTTAATCAGCATTAGATTTCAATTTTATATATCCAAAATCTAATTAGTTGGTTATTTATGAGCAAGAATGTTTCTTTTATTTGACATGGCAATATGTGCTGTGGATATACATAAGCTATTATGAAAAAAAGATGTTTGTATTGTAATTGTAAGGACATTATTATAGAAGATAATGATGTTTTCTATAACAAATGGTAATAATTCAGTAGCAATAATAGTCCATTTACACAGAGAGAGATTCTTACCTAATTTCATACAATAATCTCTATAAGACGCATTCTTATGTGTATATCAATTTTTTTCATTCCAACCAATTTAAATTACTTGCGAACCACCCAAACAGATCCTGGTGCTCGAATCTGGTGATGATGAGAACATAGACTACGACATCCCTGCGGTCCCAACCAAGGACTACCGTCCTATCCTCTGGAACTTCAGGACCGAGAGGAACGGGTACTCCTGCCTTTCAAGACCTGGGGGCAGCTGCGAGGTCAGGACTGGAAAGGTTCTAGGAGGGTCCAGTGTGATCAATGATATGAAGTATAGTCGAGGGTCAAAGGTGGATTATGATGGTTGGCATAGCACAGGTGCCCTGGGATCTTTGGACTGGAAGTTTGAGAATTTGCTGGAGTATTTTAAGGCTTCTGAAGATAATGGTGAGTTTGAAGGAATTCATGTACAATATTTGTACCTACAAGATCCTGGGTAAATGGCTTTTCTAAACACTTTCATATTGGCGGACTGAGAGCAATTACAATATAGTCAGTTAACTCTACTCGCAATTATCCTAGCCACCATCCTTATTGGAGTCTACCATTACGCCAATGCTCGTCTTGACGCACCCATTAGCATATGATTTGGGCTCATCGCTATGGAGTCATTTTAGTGGACGTATCTGGCCTAATTTCTATTCTATTCTATGTTATAATCATATTCAAAATCATATCATATTTAAAATCATAATAAATCTTTTTCTTAGCGTCAAAGCGGTTGGCAGGCTTTGTGAAGGGCCTGCTCTATATATCATTTGCATGATCAGCACTTAACCTACACTTTCATGGGTCATTAACACAATTATTTAAGTTGGAAAATGATAGGGCTTAAAATTTCGGCTATCTGTGAGTCATCAACCCTCACTAGAATAGATTAGATTAAGCTTATCGGGCACAAATTCAACCTTGAGCAGTGATAAAAAATGTTACTCTTAAACGTTCTTCTGTTGGTTTTAGTTTACCTCGCTGGTCTTATGTGGGTTGGGTGACTTATATCAAGTCCATTTCAAGTTCTCCGGAAGAATCGTGGATTTGCCAGACCCAAGATTGTACCACATACACATTTTTATTTTTAGATTTTCTCAATTTATTTTTATTTGTGTGGCGTCCAGTAACTTAAATAATAATTAAATAAATACATCAATAATCCATGACAACTTTGAAACACTTTTAAGATACCTGTAGTTTTTTACTAAAAATGATAATTGACTTTGAAAGAATGTATATAATTTTTAACCATACTATCAAAGAGACATAATTAAATAAAAATTACCATCCAAGACAAGAAAACGTTTCATAATCAGGACTGCGATTGTTTAGAAAACTGATTCTTAACCTTTTACTCCCATAGACCATTTACCACCCAGTTGGTTGACTGGTTTGGTTGGCATGTCAATACAGTACCGAAATGTAAATGAATAACGGTTTTTCTATATATCCATTAATAAAACATGCCTAAAATAATGTTAAAGATGGCTTTAGACTGGCTTAACGGACCACTTGAGTTGCTTCCAGGGCATATTATCATTTTTGGCAATGTGTTTAAAAATTAAATAAACAAAATAAATAAATAACACCCAACAGACACATACATAGTCCTGACCCCACACTAAGATCGAGTCTTGTGTCGTGGGTATCAGGAACTACGAGAGAATTTTCGGTCACACAAACACCCAGACCCGAGAGAAATATTTGTGGGCCGCACAAACATTTCTCTTGGTGCGGGGATCGAACCCGCGGCCTCTCGTTTTACAGGCGGCGTCTAACCGACTGCGCCACGGAGGCTGTTAAAAATTAAAGGTATCATTGCGATGACGCTTCAAGCATGTTACAATCGATGTCTGAATCACTGTTCCGCATAAAACCATGCGTTGGGTGATCGTACTGTCATTTGTTCCGGTACGGGAACCAAACCTATGATTTTAGATTACTCAACACACCACTGGTAAGCCCGTGTCGATTGCACGGTCTACTAAATTCAGTATTGTAGATCAGAATCTTGCGCCTATGACATCTATGGGAGTCAGAAATACTACCAAACTTAAATATTTATTCTTTGTTTAATTACTATTTTTGTTGTTTAAGTATGAATATTTTTTTAATGTTATTTTAATTCAATTCTAAAGTTAGTTATTAATTATTCATCCTTGTTTAGTCCGTTTTAAGGTTATGGTGTCGTCTGTTAAGTCTGAGTATTAATTGTAATATTAACGACTGAACGCAGGTCATAAAGGTCTCTCATCGAAAATCAGCGTCGCAGTGCTGCTCAGGTGGTGCTGCAGCAAATTAGCTGAATTAGAGAATTTGCTGGCGCAATAATTACCTTTATTTTTGTTACCTTAACTGTTTAGTACTTTGTAATTTATTGTGCCACTAATAAATATTGTGTTATTTCTATATGAAAAGATATGAGGCCCTACTCTGTAAATCCGAAACGAAGTTCGAATCTTCGGACGATCGAAGTTTATGACGATACGAATGTACATACCTACTCTGTATAAGTTCGAACTTGTATAACGTACATCGTAACCGTAAGTCTATGGTTACGACCATAAGTCAATAACGACCATAAGTATATGCTATGTAGGTATATTCGTATCGTATGTAAACTACGATCGTCCGAAGTTTCAAACTTCGCTTCGGATTTACAGAGTAGGGCCCGTGATTTGAGCAAAAGTTTATTGTGATTCTTCAGGCAAAAAATGAGCCCTGCCTGATTTGGATATAGATGTCAGAATAGGTCTCGACTTCTTTCGCCTACTCTATTCCTCCTATTAACTTTGTAAAGCCAAGTCAGGCGCGTACACAAGTGCATGAGAACAGTTAGATGCGTCATTAATTCACGATGCAATTCGCACAACTGTCCATAACATCACAAATGGCGATACGACCCACATCGCTTGCACAGTGCACTATCTTGCATGCGGTTGTTATTAATATTCCATTTTTCCTGTATGTTATTATAGGATCTAATAATTTATTTGAATTTCGTTGTATTATGTATCGATTTTCTAATTATATTATGCAGCATAGAGTCTTAATATCAATTTTGCATCCAGGTATAACAGAATTCGTAGGTTTTTTTATGAATTTTGCATCCCAGTCTAACAAAATTGTAAAGTTCTTTGACCGACTACAAAAAAAGAAAGTGGTAGAAATTTAAAAAAAATAAACACAAATTACTATAAGGAATAGGTCCTACTTGTTTGGCACTTCGCGGCCTACCTTCAATATTACGAGTATATGCATATAATGTGATTTGTTGCCAAGTTAATTCAATAAGTAAATTAATCAATATTTACAGGGCAATGACATAGATAATTATTTTTGTTACTCTTTAGTAATATTTTTGAAGTCAGTTTTAATTATTATTATTTTTTTACATATCTTCATTATTATTATACACAAAATAAAATAGTTTGGGACAGACTGGATCTTTAAGTTTCTAGTGTCTACAATATACTACGAGTACTAGTACCTAATAGGATAGGTTCCCATGTAATCTATATAAATATTATGTGTTTATTATAATTTACTATATGTGATCTATATCTACACAGGGTATATCAAGACTGCTACCGAAAACGAAGCCGGGTGGTAGTTTTAGTGACTACAAACACAATGCAACTAAAAATTTCGCAAAGAAACGCGTCATTAATTTTTATGATTTTTTAATTATCGTCATTTTTGGGTGGTAAATCCATAGTTTTTGCTAAAATAATAATTTAAACTGTTGTATACCTTAGAGTATTTATAAATAAAAGGGTATACACTATTATTTTAGAAAAAAAATGTATTTACCACCCAAATATCGCCATAGAAAAAAAAAATTGTCGCTTTTGTTTCGCAAAATTTTCTATTGCATTGTGTCTGAAGTCGATTAAACAGCCACCCGGCTTCGTTTTCGGTAGCAGTCTAAAGTCTTGATATACCCTGTGTAGATATAGATCACATATAGTAAATTATAATAAACACATAATATTTATATAGATTACATGGGAACCTATCCTATTAGGTACTAGTACTCGTAGTATATTGTAGACACTAGAAACTTAAAGATCCAGTCTGTCCCAAACTATTTTATTTTGTGTATAATAATAATGAAGATATGTAAAAAATAATAATAATTAAAACTGACTTCAAAAATATTACTAAAGAGTAACAAAAATAATATTATCTATGTCATTGCCCTGTAAATATTGATTAATTTACTTATTGAATTAACTTGGCAACAAATCACATTATATGCATATACTCGTAATATTGAAGGTAGGCCGCGAAGTGCCAAACAAGTAGGACCTATTCCTTATAGTAATTTGTGTTTATTTTTTTTAAATTTCTACCACTTTCTTTTTTTGTAGTCGGTCAAAGAACTTTACAATTTTGTTAGACTGGGATGCAAAATTCATAAAAAAACCTACGAATTCTGTTATACCTGGATGCAAAATTGATATTAAGACTCTATGCTGCATAATATAATTAGAAAATCGATACATAATACAACGAAATTCAAATAAATTATTAGATCCTATAATAACATACAGGAAAAATGGAATATTAATAACAACCGCATGCAAGATAGTGCACTGTGCAAGCGATGTGGGTCGTATCGCCATTTGTGATGTTATGGACAGTTGTGCGAATTGCATCGTGAATTAATGACGCATCTAACTGTTCTCATGCACTTGTGTACGCGCCTGACTTGGCTTTACAAAGTTAATAGGAGGAATAGAGTAGGCGAAAGAAGTCGAGACCTATTCTGACATCTATATCCAAATCAGGCAGGGCTCATTTTTTGCCTGAAGAATCACAATAAACTTTTGCTCAAATCACGGGCCCTACTCTGTAAATCCGAAGCGAAGTTTGAAACTTCGGACGATCGTAGTTTACATACGATACGAATATACCTACATAGCATATACTTATGGTCGTTATTGACTTATGGTCGTAACCATAGACTTACGGTTACGATGTACGTTATACAAGTTCGAACTTATACAGAGTAGGTATGTACATTCGTATCGTCATAAACTTCGATCGTCCGAAGATTCGAACTTCGTTTCGGATTTACAGAGTAGGGCCTCATATCTTTTCATATAGAAATAACACAATATTTATTAGTGGCACAATAAATTACAAAGTACTAAACAGTTAAGGTAACAAAAATAAAGGTAATTATTGCGCCAGCAAATTCTCTAATTCAGCTAATTTGCTGCAGCACCACCTGAGCAGCACTGCGACGCTGATTTTCGATGAGAGACCTTTATGACCTGCGTTCAGTCGTTAATATTACAATTAATACTCAGACTTAACAGACGACACCATAACCTTAAAACGGACTAAACAAGGATGAATAATTAATAACTAACTTTAGAATTGAATTAAAATAACATTAAAAAAATATTCATACTTAAACAACAAAAATAGTAATTAAACAAAGAATAAATATTTAAGTTTGGTAGTATTTCTGACTCCCATAGATGTCATAGGCGCAAGATTCTGATCTACAATACTGAATTTAGTAGACCGTGCAATCGACACGGGCTTACCAGTGGTGTGTTGAGTAATCTAAAATCATAGGTTTGGTTCCCGTACCGGAACAAATGACAGTACGATCACCCAACGCATGGTTTTATGCGGAACAGTGATTCAGACATCGATTGTAACATGCTTGAAGCGTCATCGCAATGATACCTTTAATTTTTAACAGCCTCCGTGGCGCAGTCGGTTAGACGCCGCCTGTAAAACGAGAGGCCGCGGGTTCGATCCCCGCACCAAGAGAAATGTTTGTGCGGCCCACAAATATTTCTCTCGGGTCTGGGTGTTTGTGTGACCGAAAATTCTCTCGTAGTTCCTGATACCCACGACACAAGACTCGATCTTAGTGTGGGGTCAGGACTATGTATGTGTCTGTTGGGTGTTATTTATTTATTTTGTTTATTTAATTTTTAAACACATTGCCAAAAATGATAATATGCCCTGGAAGCAACTCAAGTGGTCCGTTAAGCCAGTCTAAAGCCATCTTTAACATTATTTTAGGCATGTTTTATTAATGGATATATAGAAAAACCGTTATTCATTTACATTTCGGTACTGTATTGACATGCCAACCAAACCAGTCAACCAACTGGGTGGTAAATGGTCTATGGGAGTAAAAGGTTAAGAATCAGTTTTCTAAACAATCGCAGTCCTGATTATGAAACGTTTTCTTGTCTTGGATGGTAATTTTTATTTAATTATGTCTCTTTGATAGTATGGTTAAAAATTATATACATTCTTTCAAAGTCAATTATCATTTTTAGTAAAAAACTACAGGTATCTTAAAAGTGTTTCAAAGTTGTCATGGATTATTGATGTATTTATTTAATTATTATTTAAGTTACTGGACGCCACACAAATAAAAATAAATTGAGAAAATCTAAAAATAAAAATGTGTATGTGGTACAATCTTGGGTCTGGCAAATCCACGATTCTTCCGGAGAACTTGAAATGGACTTGATATAAGTCACCCAACCCACATAAGACCAGCGAGGTAAACTAAAACCAACAGAAGAACGTTTAAGAGTAACATTTTTTATCACTGCTCAAGGTTGAATTTGTGCCCGATAAGCTTAATCTAATCTATTCTAGTGAGGGTTGATGACTCACAGATAGCCGAAATTTTAAGCCCTATCATTTTCAATTGAAATTTTTAGTTGCATTGTGTTTGTAGTCACTAAAACTACCACCCGGCTTCGTTTTCGGTAGCAGTCTTGATATACCCTGTATAATATCAATTGCAATGAAGAGGATACTAATATAATGCCTAACAGTGCAATTGCCCTACTTGATGACGTAGCATAGTAATCATGTTATCATTTCCGAAGGATAAGTGTACTTAATTCCGATAAATGAGTAATTTTTTTTTATTCTAGGTGACTACGACATTCTCATGAACTCCTTCTACCACGCTCGGGGAGGAGAAATGCGTGTGCAGAAGTTTAAATACATTGATCGTTACATCGAAGTTTTTGCCAACGCTTTCGCCGAAATGGGTTTTCGAAGCTTGGACATAAACAGCAATGTACCCGAAGCTGTAGTATTCAACCAATTTACAGTTTTTAATAACACTAGATTAAGCACTAACACAGCATTTTTAAAACCTGTCAAATATAGGAAAAATCTCACTATAATGAAAGGTGCAACCGTTACTAAAATTGTTATTGATAAACAAGAAAAGAACGTAGACGGGGTTTTGTATGAAATAGAGAAAGGAAAGGAAATACCAGCGTATGTCAAAAGAGAAATAATTTTAACTGGTGGTGCTGTCAATAATGTGCGTTTACTACATTTGTCTGGAGTAGGACCTACAGCGGATTTAAAGAAGCATAATATTAGTGCTATTCTAGATCTTCCAGTAGGACTCAACTATCAAGACCAAGTTACCACAGGCGGGCTAGCGTTTGCTTTAAGCGATGTTGCCCCAGTCACTGAAAGCCAAGTCATAAACGATTTCAAAACTTGGTTCCAAAACCGAAGTGGACCTTTAGCTTCAAGAGGTATTAATCAACTATCTACATTTATACAGCTGTACGAAAACACGAATGCGCCAGACGTAGAACTGGCTTTAGAAGGAAACTTTATTAGAAGTGATAAATTTATGCTTACAAATGTAAGTGTACATGCAGCTGAGGAATCGAATCTGCCCCTACCTTACTACAATCTAGTCAATATTTATCCTATTCTCTTAAGACCTAAAAGTAGAGGAAAAGTCATGTTAAACAAGAGGAACCCTAAATATGGTAGACCAGTGATACAAGCTAATCTTTTAAAAGTTACTGAAGATTTGGATACGATTGTGGATAGCGTAGATATAGCTTTACAACTTCTTGATACAAAAGAAATGAAAAAAGCAGAAGTAAAATTTGCTCCTTTAGACTTATTTCCCTGTGATAGACTGACTAATAGGGATCAATGGAATTGTATCACGCGTCATTACACCAAAGCTATGGGACGTCCCGTAGGAACTTGCAGGATGGGAGAAAATATAACAGAGTCAGTAGTCGACTACCAATTGAGGGTTCATGGTGTCGAAGGTCTCCGAATAATGGATGCTTCAGTAATGCCGACCCACGTGCGTGGAGGTATTTTTGCTGCAACAATGATGATTGCAGAGAAAGGTGCCAAAATGATTCTAAAAGACTGGAAGGAAAACAAAGGTCATTATTATAATAGATGACGATGAAATATAGATAAATAAAATAATATTTCAATACCAAGCTGTTTTTATTAAATCACTGGCCTTTTCAGCAATCATTACAACCGGTGCGGCTGTTGAACCTCTCGTAATTTTTGGCATTATCGATGCATCAACAACTCTTAAATTTGCCACACCATACACTCTTAAGTTATTGTCAACCACCGACTCGGGGTCTTTAGATAGTCCCATTTTACACGTCCCTACGTAATTGTGGAGGGGAGTAGAGAAATGTTTGATGATACATGACCAAAACTCTTCCGACACGCTTTCATGGTACTTGCAATCATTGTTTAAAATTGGATGGGGATCAAATTCATATTCAGCTGATTTAAACACTTCAGTATCAAAAAGCCTTATTACTTCCCGTATACCTTCTAATAACTTCCTTTCATCGGATGTGATCTTCAAAAAATTTGGATATATCAGTGGTTTTCCAAACACAGGATCTGTCGCGTTCAAAACAATGTGACCTCTGCTACTTGGAGTCAACAGAGATATACATATATCTATTCTGTCGTAATACATATTTGAGTCGTGGCCTTTAAATCTTACTTCAATATCAGGTGTCCCCAATACATCTGACATAGTAGATTCAATATAGGCGACCACTTGAAAATTAGCAGACAAAGGCCCAATACCTTTAGTGTAGTAATCAGTAATATCTTTCATCTTTTGCGGAAACTTTGACATTGTTGCTGTTTTAGTCAATTTTATCACCGGAAGACACACAGCTAAGTGATCGTGGAAGTTACTCCCAACTGGTAAATCATAAAAAACCCGCACACCTACATACTCCAAGTACTCTTTTGGTCCCAGACCAGACTGCATTAGTAATTTTGGTGAATTTATAGCACCAGCACTTAGTATAACTTCTTTTTTTGCGCTGACTTTTGTTTTTGTACCATTTTTTATGTATTCAACACCAATTGCTATTATTGTGTCCCTTACGTTTTTAAGTATGATTTTAGTAACTAGAGCTTCCGTCACAATATCTAAATTAGACCTTAGTTTTTTTATAGGATCAACAAATGCTGCGTATGAGCTTACTCTCTCGCCGTAGTATGACATAGTCTGTATTCTCATGAATCCAAGTTGATTTCTGCCATTTATATCAGTATAGTTATAACCTAGCTCGTTGAAAGCACTGAGAAGTATGTCAACGTTATCATCTACGTAGGGATATCGTCCTACGTCTAATGGTCCTTGGGTGGAATGAAAGAATTTATTCTTAGAAATGTCTTTGTCGTAGTTTCCTTCTGAGTATTTAAAGTAAGGCAGCACTTGGCTGTAGCTCCAGCCCTCATTACCGTTCAAAGCCCACTCATCATAGTCGGCCGGACTCCCTCTCATGTAGGCCATGTCATTGATCGTGGAAGTACCTCCGAGCACTCTTCCTTGGACGACTTCACAGCCTTTTTCTGCACGATTCTGGCAAAACCTATAACGTGATACAACGATATGATTAATTAATAACAGGGATATGTCCTAAAGACATGTTAAAAAACTTTAATAGCATATACTTGTCTATTCTTATATTCTCGTAAAATGATAGTTCTATTTGAAGCAAAATGTCAAAAATGCTAATGTTAAAAACTCACCCGCTTTTAGGCCTCATCTTGTACTGCCAGTCTAAAGTAGATCCTTTGAACTCGCTGGTCAAGCCTGGTATTAGCGCCATCTTCGGTGCAACAGGTCCTGCTTCAATCAAAAGTATCTGAAACAAATATATTTTTATTTAAGATTTGATTTACACAAACAAAGAATAGATACATTTTACAGACGAATTCCTCTCGAGTTTTTTTTTTATTCTCATATAATTACTTTATACAACAGCAATCTATTTGAATAATAAAAAGCTTGCTTGTTCCAAGATGGAATAAAATAAAGTCACAAGAAAACAAGATTATTTAATAAAACAGTACATTTACCTTCCACTTCCTATTCTCTGACAATCTGCTAGCCAAGACACTACCAGCCGTCCCTCCTCCAATTATCACAAAGTCGTATTCAGCATAACTTTCATCTTCAGGTTTTTCTTCTTCAGGTATTTTGTGATAATATCTAAACTGTCTCAACTTCGCCAAGTCTAAGTCATCACTATGAAAGTTGCTTCATTTCTGAATCTAGTTTTGGATTCTTACCAAAATAATCTGGTTCAGGTGCAATATGGCCGTATAACGTGTGGACTAAAGAAATTAGGAGTATTGCTGTTGGAGCACATTCGATTCTACCGTCACATATTTTGCATAGGTCATCGGTAACGTTCGATGTCATTGCATCTTTTTGGTTTCCTTCATTTATAACATATCAAATTTCTTTCGCTTTTATTGTTTCACTTGTATATTTTTAAATCAATTAAACTAAACCTAAATATTTGCACGGATGTGAATTTGTTTATTTTATATTATTTATCACAACACCGTTTTTGGCTTTATATGCTTGATGTTTATCTTGATCATTTTAAATTTCTTGCTCTAGCGTTTTCTGTTTATTTATTATAAATATGTATCTTCTACAATAGGTTAATTTTTGCGTTCACAATTTAAAACATATAAAAAATATATTTATTAGTCTACTAATACTTCAACATCAAAGACATTCACGGTGTGTCTCTATCGGTTTCCTAAACAAAAATGCACTATAGTTGTCTCGTACAAAGAATTTGGTGTTTACAAGCGCGGCGACTTTGTTTAACAATTTATACGCATTGTTTTGAGTTCCAAGAGTTTTTTTCTTTACTAGAACGCTGTGTTTATATTTAGTGTACGTCGGCTGAACTATTTCTGAGAGAAGTCTTTGGCACCTTTAATTTACGTAACCGTGTCAGAGAAGTTGTTATTGTTTCTTGTTTAGCCCTCAGTAGATCTTTGCGACTTTATAATGAAATTTCATTCGCATTAGTTCATATAACTAGTGGAGACGTTAACACGATGTATAATGATTGATATTATGCAATTAAAATTGTAATTGTTCCCCAAATGTACACCATAAGTAGAATGTGTTATACCTAAAAACGAAATACTGAAAGGATGATAAATAAAATACGAAGAAGCAGTTCCTAAAATTTTATACACATTATATGAATACTTACATCGGAAAACATGACAAGAGATAGATATAAGTAGTCATAGTTCGTCTAATGGTTAACAGTACACCATTATTTGTACTGTATGGAACTACGCCTCTTTGATCACCTCAGGATATAGATAATGTGTCACTTAAAGCCAAGTAATTTAAATGGCTACATCGAAAAACCCGGACACAATATATACGTTACCAGTTAAATTTAGCCCAATCTTTCCTCATAACAAAACCGAAGGAGAGGCCCCAAAAAACGGTGCAATCACATTACGTCAATTCAGTACACATTTAAATACATTTAAAAACTTTGACTACAATGCCTATTGTTATTGAACAAAACCCTTTGTATTAAATGGAAGGTGATCGCGTCGCGTATAGGTACTATGTGTTACGTTAATTTGTGTTCTATTAAGGTAATTAGGATTCGGTATATGAAACATAACGGCACTATAAATATACACAGATACAGATACACACACTTTATTGAACACCACAAATTACACAAAAAACATAAGACATAGAGAGACCTTACAAATAGGTGAACAATTGGTGAACATCTAACCAGCTGCATCATGCAGGTGGCACCGATAACTGTTATCTGGCGATTAAAAAATCTATACTTAACGATCAGCGTTTGACAGCCTCTGTGGCGCAGTTGGTTAAACGCCGCCTGTGAAATGAGAGGCCGCGGGTTCGATCCCCGCACCGAGAGAAATGTTTTTGCGGCCCACAAACATTTCTTCCGGGTATGGGTGTTTGTGAGACCGAAAAGTCTCTCGTAGTTCCTGATACCCACGACACAAGACTCGATCTTAATGTGGGGTGACTATGTATGTGACTGTTGGGTGTTATTTATTTATTTAATATTTCTTGTGTTATCGTGCCTTCTCGAGTGGCTTCATGTACCGTAAATAGTGCATCGGTCATGACTGATAATAGAGGTTTGAGGGTCGTAAAACGAGGCCCGTGTTGCGTGTATAAGATATTAAAAATCAGAAAACGAGATGACAAAAATAACAATTTACTCATATTTATGTAATACTGTATAAACAATTTAAAGATCTATTTAACTTATATACCAATAAAATATAAAATAGTTTTTTTTTATTGCAATGAATGGCGAGACGAGCAAGCCGTTCGCCTGATGGTAAGCGATACGACCGCTCATGAACAGTAGCAACATTCCACTGCGCTCGCCATCCTGAGACATAAGATGTTAAGTCTCAATATGTCCAGTGGTTACTCTGATAGTTTACTAGAATTTGACTAATTAAAGCTTTAGTGGATTTAATGTGACTGAAAATGATAATTTCGGCTATAGATACTTGATAAGTGCATGCCCTAATTAAGGTTTCAAAATGCCGTTGAAAAGCTTTCATCAGGTCTCATCTATGAATGGCGAGACGAGCATGCCATTGGCCTTATGGTAAGCAATACGACCGCTCATGGACAGTAGCAATGCTTGGTCTTTCCACTGCGCTTGCCATCCTAAGACATAAGATGTGAAGTCTCAATATATCCAGCAGTCGATCTGGCTACAATGTCCTACAAACCGGAACACAACAACGTTTATTAAAATTCATAAATTTTCAAATCAATCATTTTTACCAATAGTATTGATTCATTTACTGTGCGGCCTCGTCAACGACAGCTACAATTGAATCATTTATACAATTTATTTGAATATTGATAGAGACATCGTTTACAGTTAACAAGGTGTGGTCTTTCACAGCTATAATAATACAATTCCCTCAGTATCTGCTACGGCACTGCATGTTGGTAAGATTGTGTAGAATCGTTTTTAAATAATTCTTTAATATATTTTCTAAGTACTGGTGGTACCACTGCAATGTCTATTTCGGCCTTTTCGGCGGATTGAACGGCTTTAAATGACTTTACCAATCTCAATCGTTCTTTCAATTGTGTAGGAGGCCCGTGCCCTGCAGTGAAACTTGGTCTTATACAGATATTGTAACTCAAATCTGATTGGGAATACAATGTATTTTAATACACTCATAGGGAGAAATGTAGGTTAAAAGATGTAGTGACTAAGATTGAGAAAGGGATGCTTCGATGGTTTGGCCAATTTGAAAGGATGGATGAAAAGGAGATTGACGAAAGAGATTTATTATGCGAGAATGGATGGTGGAGTCGGTCGAGGACGTCCGAGGAGGTCCTATAAAAATCAAATAGGAGGCCTTTTAAAGAAAGGAAAAATACGAAGTCCTCGAAACCGACGAGCGTGTATGAAAATTAATGACAGTTGACCGACCGTAGCACTTGGCGCTCAATAGTCTCTGCCTACCTCAATGGGACATAGGCGTGAGTTTATGTATGTATGTATGTTTAATACACTAATCTTTAATTCATCATCATCCAGAGTAAGAACTCTCAATACAGAAGGGCATCGGCACCCATTACGTTATTTTAGAATTTAGAGCATAATTATTGGTTCGGCCTCGACTGCGATAAACACTTGACTAATAATAGACTTTCAGTTTAGATGCTTCGGATATACGCTAATAACATCCCAGCCAGCGCACCTTCTGAATTATTAGACAATTATCATTTATTTTTATCGGTGGTAGGTCTCTCAAATGAGCCGGTTGGGTAGGTAACACTGCATTGTCTATTTCTCCCGCCAAACAGCAGTGTAAAGCACTGTTTGGTTCCGGTTGGAAGAACAAGGAGAGCGCAGCGGAATACCTAGGTTTTGTAATTCATGACGTTATTTGGTTTTGCTACAGCCCATGAGTGATCGTATCGCTTACAATCAGGCGATTGACACGCTCATTTTGCCATACATGACAATAAAAAAAGCACGTATTTATTTTCCCGCCTCTCAGGAGGGGTAGGCAGAGTTAGTACAAATGCCATATTTAATCTAGTTTATTTCCGTTGCAATAAGTCATATTCAGTCTGAGTATAATAGAAAATGATAGGATTTAATTCTATCGTCATGTTTGGGCAGAAATTCTAGTGAAGGCAAGAATATGAGATTAATATTGAAAAATAAAACAAACTCAATGTGTAAACTTGAACAAGGGAATTGAATTGAAGACTTCCAGAATCCAGATATCGCGTAGATATCTGAAAATGACTACATTTTAAAATTAAAATTACGATAGATAAAACCCGAATCTTTGTTGTGTATGTTTCAGGCCTAAGACGCTTATTGATAGATCACAGCTGTATAGTATCTACGTAGTATATAAGCTGGAAATTTCTTCATTTTCCAAGTGTCTAATCGATACCCCGCCACCTGCGAAGTTCCATTACTTGATTAAAGTTGTACGCGATAACATTAAAGTACCACGTCATACTATATCTAATTACTTGCTATTTTCTATTACAGTTTTTTATACGATTAGGGGACTCCAGTGACCTCAACGCTTCTATATGACTGTTGGGTGTTATTTAATTTAATTTAATTTATTTTAAAGACGCCAAGGATCTCCACATCGACTTGTTGGAAGCACCCTGTATCCACCCCACTCATTTTTTTGTTTCATTTTACCGTATGCTGTGTGAGTTGTGCGTTGTACTGTTTGTGACAATAAATATGTTTTTCTTCCTGTCCACCAATTTCTGATTCCGGGAAAAAATCCGATATCACTTTTCCCGACCCAGGATTCGAACCCGTGACATCAGCTTTGCAATCGTATCATAGTATAACTTTGCCACTGAGGCATAAAGAATATGTTTCGGTAATAATATTCTACCATATTGACCTAGTGCGGACTTAGGCCTCTCTCTTTGAAAATATTTTTAAATATTCATGTGTAATACAGTTTATTTTCGATGTTTCTATTCACATAAACAGAAATATAACAATGAAATATATTTTTAAAGTAAATAATGGTGTAATTTAAATAATCATACACATAATATTTCGAAGTTACCAAATGGATCACACGGTGTGGGCCTAATGTATCCAAAACACGCGACATTTTGTGTTAGATTAATATTTTGATGGCCAATCTGTGTGAGATGACAGGATGTCACAGTTTTCACTATTATTACTCCAGCAAACATCGCCACAAAATAATTCTTAAAATTTTATAATAATTCACTCTCAAGTTTCTTTATAAAATTATTTTACGCAAACTTATCAGAATAAGTAAATATTAGCTATATTAATAGTTAATATCATCTGCTATAACACATCGATTAACTATAAATAATAAATACATCCAACAGTCACATAAATAGTCCTGACTCCTAAGATTAAGTCTTGTGTCGTGGGTATTGGAAAGTACGAGAGAATTTTCGGTTTCACAAATACCCAGACACGAAACCAATACCTGTGAATCACATAAATATTTGTTTCGGAGAAGGGATCGAACCCGCGACTTCACGTTCCACAGCCGGTGCCTAACCAACTACGCCACGGAGGCTTGTATTAATGATTTTCTCATTCATCTGTTCATTTAACTAGTAAATATAGTGGAAAAACATTATCCGCGCATAATTGACTTCCATACCAAACAAGATACATATTTTTAAAAATACGTATTTATAATTAGTGGTTCGTCATTTCTAAATTAGCGGTATAATATATTAGTCCATATGTTAATTATCTTTTATAACCTTGAGCCAATATGAGCAATTAAATAAAACGACATAAGTGTACTGTGTATCCAATGTATAATGACTTTATTAGTTAACTAGCGGCCCGGCCCGGCTTTCCTCGGTTGTAGATACTTTTTTACTCTAGTCCACATCAACACATATTATCTCATTGCCATACTTCACTCCGATTAGTTTAGTAGTTCATAGTCAAAATGTTACAACAATACATTCGCGGTATACGGAGTATATCAAGACTGCTTTCGAAAACGAAGCCGGATAATGGTTTGTTATATTTACGCGAATGTTACACATTGAATAAAACTATTGTTTACGGATTTATCGCGAATTTAGTTTAATTTTTATATTTTTAACTTCCCGACGTTTCGATTACTTTACAGCTTTCGTGGTCACGGGGCGGACTGAGTCCGCCTCTTGCTGTCTTGCATTTTGTTTGAACTTACGAAAAATATTTAAAAATATAAGGGCCTACACTATTTTTTTAGAAATAGCTATTTGGTTACCACCCAAATACGACGATAGAAAAAAAATCGTTGCTTGTTTTTACAAAGATCTTGAATTCACTAAAACTACCACCCGCCTTTGTTTTCCTTCCTTCCTTGACTCTGTATTAATTAATATGGGTGTACCTTTACCCTTTGCGTACATATTAATGGGCAGGCTAATAATAATACGGTCGGTAACAGAACGATGTTACATCGAGTCGAATTAAGCGCGCTTTCATTGTTATTAATATTGTAATAGGTTGGGCAATTTTGTACTGTTTTATTTATATTCTATAGAATAGCAATAGTTTTCAGTCTGTTCATTTCATCTTACAGATAGTTTTTCGTGTCTCAAAAATAGTGCTATTTGGCAGCTTATTTTTGATATAATCATCGTCATAATTTCAGCAGAAAACCTGCACTTGAAAACAGTCAAGTATCAAATCCCTTTACTCAGTCTTGTGACAATATAAATAAATACATAAATACGCCCAACAGTCACATACAAAGTCCTGACACAACACTTAGTTTTGTCGTGAGTATCAGGAACCACGAAGAACTCTTCGGTTTCACTAACAAATGCTTATGGTTCACAAAAACATTTGTCGGTGCGGGCATCGAACCCACGGCCTCTCGTTTCACAGCCGTCTGATCAACTGCGACACGGAGGCTGTCAATATCTCCACGTACTGTATATACCACTAACCATAACTGTATGTCAGTAGATTTAAATGAGTTGTCCAACCTTGAGCGAAGTGGATCAAATCTGGTATAGTGACTATTATAATTAGTTCATTGACAGTTGTTGAATGCGCATATTTTGTATTATTTATAGATGTTGAATGATTCCATTGGGGTGTGATAGGCCGTGAATGTGAAGGGGGAAGGGTAGGCATAGGTGCCACTAGGAGCCTATCGCCATATCGGACACAAATTTTTGACACCAGGTTGATAATGAATATAAACATCCAATATCACTATGTCTGCTGATCCGGGATTCGAAACTGAGACCTCAGGTTTGCAATTATACCGTAGTACAACTATGCCACCGAAGCTGTCGTATACCCCTACAAAGATAAAACATTCTTTGTTTCTCCCTCACACGTAGTTTGAGGAACTTGGCACGAAAAAATGGGACCACATGTTCCATTACAAAATGTGCTTTAAGTTTTTTTATTGCTATTAATGGTGGGTATAAAACGAGCATGCCGTTCGCCTGATGCTAAGCGATACGACTACTCATAAACAGCAAAACCAAACAACACCATGAATTACTAAGCAATGCTAGACATTCCACTGCGCTCGCCAGCCTGAGACATAAGATGTTACGTCTCAATATGTCCAGTAGTTACTCTGGATACAATGTCCTTCAAACTGAAATGGAACATTTACTCTGCTATTTGGTGGGATAAATAGACATTGTCGTACCTACCCAAGCAGCCACTCAGATATGGGATACCTACCACCAGTAGTTTATGTAATTCATAATAATACAAACAGTCCTTTACACTAGTTGTGAAGTTAGACAACGTATGTGTTATCGATTCTTATCAACACAACACATTTGTTTTCCGCATGTAGCTATAATAATAACCGCACAACTAATAACTACTACACCCAACCAAATCGGTACGAAAAATGTTTTAGTTATGTTTTATAATGTTACATATTTCATAATTTGTACATATTGCTTTAATTTCTGATTAGGTACTATTATTCATTGTTTTGCCTTTGTAGTGACAACCCTTTCCCTCTCAGCATCTTTTCGATTCAGTCCATTTAATGGTTGTCTGGAAGAAATCGCGGTAACCGATTTGTCCTATTATTGTATGTGGTGTTTAATAAAGAATTTATAAATAAATAATTATTATGAAAAGTGTGTGCTGGCCTGTTGGTAAACGAATTAGATGAAGCTGCCAACATGCTCACGGTGCTCATGGGTTCAAATCCCAGGGCACTTTACAGTGTGTGTATTCATAGTCAATAAACACCTACTATAATGGTGATGGAAAACATCGCAAGCAAACCTTCCATACCATAGCGATTACTAAGAATTTCTATGGTATGTAAAGTCCGCGAAATCACACTAGGCCAGCATAGTGGACTGTATGGCCTAACCTCTCTCAATTGGACTCTCGATAGTACAGGAGGTCCATGTCTTGCAGGGGGATGCTTATAGGGTGATACAGATAATTCACTAAAACTACCACCCGCCTTTGTTTTTGTAAATATTAGAAGCTAACAAAGACTTTTCGATCTTACAACACTCAGTAGTGCGATTCACGTAATTTCTTGATGCGCCGATCAAGTTGCGGTACGGTTACAATTAAGTTTACGTTTTGGTACAAAATGGTATTCTTGTAAATATTTAGCTGCGCGTGAGCTGCGCGCGAGCTGCGCGCGAGCTGCGCGTCAACTGTCAACTCAGACGTATGAAATTTGTTTGACATTGACATATAGGCGCAGCAGTAGAATACACTTATGCGCTCGCGTGACGCGAACTTGACGCGAGCGTATTACGAGAATACGAAAAGGGCTGTTTTGATCGAAACTTAACCGCAACTGCACTGCAGCTGAACTTATTTTATTACGTGAATCGCCTTACAGATCGGAAGCAAATAGGTACTAGCGGATCACACAAACGATTATCTGGATACGGTGACGAACTTGCCACCTCACACAACTCTTGATTAGCCTCGATTCTTTATTAACTGGGCTATGTTCAATGGAATTATAATTAAAAAATAAACTTTAAACAACCATGGAGTCACCATGGAGTTTCTGGAAAATATGCCCACCTTTGAACTTCTAAAGATGATGACGAAAGTTCATGTATTATAATATTATGATCATATTGAAGTTCATTGTTTTTAATTACATGCAAATACAGTATTGTCTTGTATAATATAAATGAATACAAATATAAATAAATTTGATGTTAAGGTTTCAGTGATGGTAGCGGAAATTCCATCGAACACATGGGAACACATTATGATAATGAATCACTGTTTCCCGTAACAAATGAAACTATTATAATACTGGTTATATTTAAATAATTTTAAAAAAATACTGATTTTAACATAAGAACTAATTTTAATTTAAGTACCTAATACCGTCTTATTTCGAAAAACTTGTCCCTTGTTACCACAAAGTACTTTGTTAGCTTGTTACTAAAAGTTTAGTTTTTAATTTTCTTATCGCACTAAATTTTGTACGCAATATTTATATTCATTTAAATACATTGATTTAAAAATTATGTCAACGTTTAAATCTTACAATATTATTTGTAATCCGAATCTCTTTAATATAGTTATGTTATATAGGATTATTACATAAAAAGTACACTAGTAAATAGGCTGACAGAAAGACAGTAACGATCTGGAAATGTTTAAGGCAGGCGGGGGACCAATGAAAGTTGGAATGAATGAAACTTTTAAATGAACTATCATTAGTCTTGCTTTATCTACACATACTAGTCAACAATCCACAAAGTAGTAAGCCTTCATTCCACACATATTCTGAAAAAATATACCTAACTAATATGGGACAGTTTAAATATTTGAAATAGTATACCATAAATTTAAATACCTTCAAAAAGTCCAGTGGCTAAAATCGAAAGTCTTCGATAGTTGTGTGTTACCAGTGATGACATACGGCACCGAGACGTGGCCTCTCACTGTGGGCCTCATTAAAAGGCTCAAAGTCACTCAACGAGCCATGGAGCGGGCTATGCTCGGTGTTTCCCTACGAGATCGAATCAGAAATGAGGAGATCCGTAGGAGAACGAAGGTTACCGACATAAGGACATAGGATTGGCAACTTGAAGTGGCAGTGGGCCGGGCACATAGCTCGTAGAACCGATGGCCGTTGGGGCCGAAAGGTTCTTGAGTGGAGGCCACGTACAGGCAAACGAAATGTCGGACGCCCTCCTACAAGATGGACGGGCGATCTGGCTAAGGTTGCAGGAAGTCGCTGGATGCAGGCCGCTTCCAACAGGTCATTGTGAAGACCCTTGGGGGAGGCCTATGTTCAGCAGTGGACTTCCTGTCGCTGATATGTTGTTGATGATGATGATGAAATTTTAATATCTTCTCCATCAACCGTTATATAATGTAATTAAAATAATTTTCTCATTATGTCGATTTTATGTGGAAATTCCCATCTAAAATTGTTCTGTATTAATAATTTCATATTAAACAAAACATTATAAAAGGAATGACGTCATAATCGTTTATAACAGCCCTTTGTCTTTATCTGTAATATAAACCCTTTACAACGGGAGTATTCAACCCTTTTCCGCCCTCAACTATATGTTTTAATTCGCGCCAAGGGAATGCATTTATTCGAAACAGCGCCATCTGTTAACAGTAATAAGAGTTCTACTCGTTTTGGTTTCGCTATTGCCCGCAGCAGCGGTAGTGTCGTAAAAGTTAACAGCCAGGCTTAGCAATATGCAAATACTATTGGATTTGAATTTATTGTTGCATTCGTTCCGATAAAACGGTGGCGGTTAAATTTCATTTTATTTCCGTTTGTGAAAATACCGTTGCAATTGTATTATAATTTTATTGGGAGAATAAAAATGATCGTTTTATGTTGAAGTTATTGTTATTTTATTTTATGTTTTTAACTGTAAATCTTAATGAAATAATAAATGATGAAAAATAAAATTTGCTATTTGCCTAGATTGGAATTATATTTATTGTAGTAATTTGGATGCTGCCTTTTAAATTAGTCGGTAAAAATGTTGAATCCCAATAAATCAAGTTATTAAACACAAATTAAATAAACCATTCGGTTTCGACTTTGTTATCATTCAATTTCCAAACATTATTTTTTAAATTTTGATATTATATAAATAAGAAAATATAACCTACCATTCATTTCGTTTATAACGCTTACAAGCCTTAGCAGATATAAATTCTTTGAAAATACTTACATTAGACACGTCCCGACCTGGGAATCGAACTGTCTGACTCATTTATTCACACTACCACTATACCTTGAAGGTGGTGCGATAATTATAGGCAATGAAATCAGAGTACCGTACAGGAACGTCGGAAGCCGCCGATATTCGGACCGGACGGGACACACGCTCCAAGAAATTTCTAATACAGTCGACTCTCGTTAATTCGAAACTCGAGGGACTCTTAAAATATTACGAATTATCGAGTGTTTGAAATATCAAATGGTTCGACTTTCGTATCGTATCGTATCAGCCCATATACGTCCCACTGCAGGGCACGGGTCTACTCTACAATCAAAAGTACGATTGAGAGTGGTTAGGCCATATAGTCTACCACGTTGGCCTAGTGCGGGTTAGCGGACTTACATACCATAGAAATTCTTATAAATCGCTATGGTATGCAGGTTTCCTCACGATGTTTTCCTTCACCATTTTAGTGCGTAGTGATTGACTGTCAATACACACATGACTCAAAAGTCAGAGGTGTGCCCTGAGATTTGAACCTGCGACCACCGTGAACATGTTGGCAGCCGCGTCTAGTCCGTTTACCAACAGGCCACCACGCACTTCTTGGTTCGACTTTACGAGAGACAATATAAAACTTCGAATTATTAAGTGTTGATCAACTATTATTCAATCAATAGCAATCGTCAAACATTTATACTTTCTCTTTCACTCTCTGCAACTTTGAATTGACGTGTGTTGGAAGCCGTTGAGTTCGAATTAACGCGTCGTTTTGTAATTTAGCTATGACTTTTGCGTTCGAATTACCAAGTGTATAAAAATGTATTGAACTCGTGATAACTTTGAATTATAGAGAGGTTCGAATTATTGCAGGTTTGATTTAACGAGAGTCGACTGTATAATACATGACCACAAAAAAAATTCACCTAATTGTGACGAGTATGGGTTAATTGAGGACATTGTGCATGTATTAAAGGAATGTGTTCGAAACGAAGCCGAAAGATTATTTTTTATACAAAATTTGAGATAAATATAAAGCCAACAGGAATATTTAATTCGATACTGTCTGATCCCTTGTCGGATGAAGCTCAATCCTTGTATAAATATTTTATGTTAGGTATTAAAAGACGTAGATAGCGGTGACTAGTTGTATGTGACGTGCCCCAATGAGGGTGACATAAATATTTGTATTGGAACCCTCTTAAGAAAATAAAGAGAAAAGAAATACATGACCAGTGTATGATAATATAAATACTTACTACCTTATTGGTAAACAGTTTTTAAGAACTAACTTTCTAAGACATGAAGTAGTTTTAAGAACGACTTTTGAATTTAGTTTGAGAGAAGACAAGGTGGACGGACGACCTGGCTAAGGTTGCAGGAAGTCGCTGGATGCAGGCCGCTTCCAACAGGTCGATGTGGAGACCTATGTTCAGGGGGGTTACACTATACTCCGACACGAAGTTGGAATGTTTGGACGTTGAACGTCAAAATATAAGATAAAAGATTTCAACTTCTAAAAATCAAAACTATTCACACTGAAACTTATCTTTCACTCCGAACTTACGTAAAGATTACGACGTACGATACATATTCGTAGTCGATAGTAATGATGCACGAATATGTTCGTGCAGTTTTACTGACGATGATCGAACATAGGTCGTCATGTTGGAGTACAGACTAACCCCTCAGCAGTGGACTTCCTGTGACTGAGATGATGATGATAAAGGAGACAAAACATATGATTGTTAAAATAAGTTTAAGAACTATCAATGAATACGTTATTTAATGTTATTCTTAATCAATTATAAACTGAATACCGAACAAGGGAGGAGACGGATGTAATATTGGTAACACTAACAGCAAAGAGCGGTACCGATATTTGTTTCTCTGTCACTCCCCCGCAGTCAGACTATCTTCCCTCCCGCTCTAGTCGATTCCTGTGGTTCTGTTTATTCGTACGGTGTGAGCGTAGTTTTTTCACGACGACGTAGTATCTCAATCAGGGGCGTGCACTCCTTGTAGGCAGAAATGCAGTGCTGTACTTGCCATTCACAGATATTTTATTATAACGTTCGTACGTTTTAGATGACTTTAATTTATAGTAAATAAATGAATATACAAAATATAATAACTTAAAAACGCCTAATATTTTATAAATAGCACCTATTTGCAATCACGCAAACATTATGGTTGCCACGCGAAAAGCAAGAGGCGCTGCAAAGCAAATTAATGTACCTAATCAACCAAGTCATGCCGCCGCGTCCCGCATTACATTTGTTTGCATGTGTGTAGTAATGTTGGTGTCCGTGCACAGTCGCAAACGCACACACCCATGAATATTGAAAGCCGCGACTCCTGCGGCAGGCCTCGGGAGTTCGGCAGTTGTCGGGAGTAATCGTAAATGTTCGTTGCCTATAATCCGAGTAAAATTTATTAATTTCGGCTGGACTAATAAATCACCTATGCACATTATGCATTTTTGGTTAGTAAGGTTTTATTTGTTTAAATAGAAATTTTTTGTGTTTCGTGGGGGCCATTTTGCTTTTTTTATGAGTTTTTGCATTGTTTACTATTTTATACTATTATGTTTGTAAAAAAAAATAGATTTCTTAACGGATTTTTCATTTTAACATTTGAAAGTGTGTACATTTAACAGTTTATTACTAAGTTTCGATATTAATTGTAGTCATTTGCTTTTACTAGTGTGTTTGTTTATTTTTTAAACGTTATTTGATTGCGAAGTTTGTGTTAAAAATGTATGTTTATCAAATGAATGAATGAGGTGGCCGAAATCTTGCGTTTATTTACATCGGGATAGGTATAATAATCTCAACTAACCGGAACCTTGAATATGTGAAAATTGAAAGCTGACTAGGTGAGTTTTTTTTATTTTACTTATTAGAATTTCTTCCGCAGCGACGATCGATCGCTGTTTTGTCTGCCGTAGAAGATGGACATGAATAGTAGTACATCTAAGACTTGTTATGTTGGCATGGTTTCCGACTTAGAGATCCGTCGAGTGGCTGTGGCTATGCTAAAAAACTATAAAAGAAAAAGTTTTTGTGACCGAGTACTCCGCCGCATACCCAGTGTCATAATCCTGTGCACGCCGCTGATCTCAATGCAATTGTGCTATTCAATGAAGACTGTACCTGTGAGATGATCACTCTCTGCCAGAGGAATTCTATTGCTCCCGCAAGAATTATCATACTGTGTATATGCTCTCAGCGATTTTTTGCAGCAGCGCACACAGCAAACCATCTCGCTGATGGATGAAAATAATAGAAATTGGAGGCGATAAAGAAAAAATCACAAGTGATTCTGATGTCAGGATAGATTCGAATGAATAATCATAGTGTCTGCCTACCTCTTTTGATTAGACAGATGCTTATACCGGGTATCTCAAGACTGCTACCGAAAACGAAGCCGGGTGGTAGTTTTAGTGTCTACAAACACAATGCAACCAAAAATTTCGAAAAGAAACGCAACAATTATTTTTTATGATTTTTTAAATATCGTCATTTTTGGGTGGTAAATCCATAGTTTTTGCTAAAATAATAATTTAAACACTTTTATACCTTAGATTATTTATAAATAAAAGGGTATACACTATTATTTTAGGAAAAAATGTATTTACCACCCAAATATGGTCATAGGAAAAAAAAATTAAAAAAAAAATGTCGCTTTTTTTTGCAACTTTTTCTGTTGCATTGTGTCTGAAGTCGTTTAAACTACCACCCGGCTTCGTTTTCGGTAGCAGTCTTGATATACCCTGTATAATAATTTAGTAGTCTTTCAATCACAGCAGTGTCTAAAACACTAAAAGGACCTCAATAACAAGGTTTCGTTGCAAAGTATAATAAGCCTGTAGGATTATTTTTCAACCACGGTGTCGAATTTCATTAAAGTATAACGTAGCAGTCGTGGCCGAGTGGTTAAGGCGTCTGACTCGAAATCAGATTCCCTCTGGGAGCGTAGGTTCGAATCCTACCGGCTGCGAAGTCGTTTTTGTATTTTTCACACATAAACCTATGAATAGTAAATTAAGAATCAGTACACAAATATTATTATTAATATTCAAATGTATTTTCCTGTTCGGATCATACGTGTGGGGTAGAGAAAGTAAATGATTTTTAATATTTCACTATTGGTATTTCATTTCCTACCTTTGACAAATGATCACTAACCTTTAAATGTTTTTTTACAAGGTAATAATATTATATACATATATTGACGAATACAAATTGGAGCGTTTAGTTACCGCACAGTGAATGCTGAGCGTACTGGACACCCAGCAGCGCGCGCTTTCTACTCCCTGCCGCGTAACTACACTGTGGTGACAAATTTGGTATCGCTGGACAAAATATTTATTGAAACAAAATATTTAAAAATTCTTTATCACCACAGAATACCGTAGAAGAAAACCCTTTAGCAAAGAATCTTTACCTCAGCATCTAACAATTTCCTGAATAAACAGTTGATTTAAGTATTGCTAATATTTCGAGGAAACAATTTATTTTTAAAAATATGAATGTACATATAATTAGAATTACCGCACTTGGTTAGGCGTCGACTGATATCGTGGGTTCGAATATTCTTGTGATATACAGGTAATTATTCCGGGTCTGGGTGTCTGATACCCACGACATAAGACACTGTCTTAGTGCGGGGTCAAAACCCAAGATTAAAAATTGTATAATGTGCATGTAGGGCGTAAAAAATAAATTCTAAATTAAATAAAAAATAATGTATGAATCACAATACAACTTTACAATAATTTAGATGCATGTTTAAGGCGGAACTTCATCAAACATTCTTCATTAGACCAATCTATAGATTAATCAAGAAATAATCTAGAAAAATATGTTTCATAGTTTTGTCCAACTACCAACATAGACTACTGTCCCCGTAATTACGCGTATTAAGAAGGAATCTCGAAATATTCTTCATTAGACCAATCTATAGAATAATCAAGAAATAATCTAGAAAAATATATTTCATAATTTTGTCCAAGCACCAACATAGACCACTGTCCCCGTAATTGCGCGTATTAAGAAGGAATCTCGACGTGTGCAAAGAGTTTGCGTGCGCAGTTGCTCTCACATGCACTTTCATCAAACGGAACAAATGAAAATGCTATGGGGAAAATATTTTCTATGTGATGTACTGATGTTAAGATAAAAGTGCTATGAGAAGTTAGAGCGGTTGTGACTTTGATCGTGAGTAATATTAGCTTGTTTGGGATTTGTTGTTGAGACTCCGAATTTTTCGACAAATTTTCACGATATTGTAGAGTATACTAACAACTATGTGTATGACTATTGTCACATATTTCTTGCTATTAACATTACACGAGTTTTTTTAATGATCGCATGAATTCAACAGAACAGATTTGCTGTTGGTGTTTTGTTGGAATATTTCCAAACATTTTATGAGACTTCTGCCACCTATTGTAAAGTGGTAGAGCCACGCTGTTGTCAGTTATTACTTAGTATGCATGGGCAGGCTCGTCCGGAGCGGTACTACTATATCACAGGAGATCGGCGTAAAGCGACAGCATTGCTGTCACGTTTCGTTTGGACCAATGCCGCGAAAAACCTTCGTAGTTAGTACCATTTGTATTAAAACTTATACTGATCACAAATATTTGGATCATTAATATAATTTGATATAGTCATTTCTACTTACAGTATAATTCAAGTAATTGTACCACAACATAAATAACAAACCAGTCTCAATTACGTCGCAATATATTTTGAGTTCACAATGGCGTTACAAATATTAGAAGCTTTAATAGAGCCGGTAAAAAAAGGCCCACGGACATAAATCTCCATAGATATGGTGTAATGGCACATAATTCTAGGTTCCACGGACCTGGAGCGAAGGAAAATTGGACACAGAAACTGGTTTCTCGAATTCGGTGGTTGGAATTCGTGCTCTGGTTTTTGTATTGATGTTTGTTGTTTGGTAAAATGTATCTTGTATTATTTTTAGCATACATTTGTATTAAGATAGATTTATTTGACACATTTCGTTAGTCCTTGGAGGATAGACGAAAGAGTTAAAAATATTAACTGCGTACATATTGTTTAAGTAAGTTTTTTCACCCTCTATATAAGAATAGAGAGAAATACTGGTCTAGTAGGTCTCTCATATGTGTGACACCGCCTGGGTACCACCACAATATATATTATATTGTGAGCAGTGTAAATGCACTTTTGTGTTTCGGTTTGAAGGACATTGTAGCCAGAGTAAATACTGAATATATTGGGACTTAACATCTTATGTCTCAGTATTGGTTTATAATTCAAAGAGTTGTTTGATTTTGCTACTGTTCATAAGCGGTCGTACCGCCATTCATTGCAATAAAATAAATTGGGTATATTAAAAATGGTCACATCATTGATCGACTTTCAAAGAAGATTAAGATATTCCTATATGAAAAATGTATTTGTTCCGCTATTCCATTCGCTGATATAAATAATAACGTGTTTCGATTACGTCTCCGCTTTCATTGTATCAGCAAGCATTTACAATCTTAGGACTTAACGGGACATGCAATACGATTTGTATAATGGCTTAATGCTAAGCAAATATCGAAGCGAAATTACACAGTATAATGATATGTATCGTACAAGCCCAATGTGTTTCATCTCGGTAATTACTGCCGCCCATATTATTATTACAACTACAAAAAGCTTATTTATTGCTAGTATTCACGATTGTATTTTGCGATACCAATACGCCTTTTGCAATACACTTTAAGCACACTTTTTTAACGAAAATAATACATATATAAATTTGAAATTCGAAATCATATTATGTTATGTTGTTATCATGCATAAATGTGGAGTGGTATGGATTTTATTTTTTTTAATTCTTACTTAATTGAAGAGATACGAGCTACACTGTTATGAATATTTAAATATAGTATGTAAGAAAAATATCTTTAAAAATAAACTGGCTTTGAGCTATTGTGTGTTCCCAAACTCTACATTGTACAGCCCTATGCGACAGTAAAACCTCTTGGCTGCCAATATTGATATTCATTTAAATCCGTGATTCCTAACCTGGGGGTAATTACCCCCGCGGGGGTAAAACTTGTATTTTGCGGGAGTAACAATGAGCTGGTTTTCGTCTTAAGTGAAACAAAACCTAATATTAACAAACTTGTAAAAGCTAAGCAGTACCTCGTGGTACTGTGGTGGTATAAAAATTTAAACTAATAGAAATTTCAAAATCATAATATATGTGTAATTGTTTTAAGTTTAATAAAGTCTACGTACCTATAAGTATTAACATGTGTTGTTTGAGATCATCGTTGGGAGGAGGGGTAAAATCGGTCACCCTAGAGGGGAGGGAGGGGTAAAATCAGTCACTCTTAGATCATAGGGGTAACGGACCTAAAAAGGTTATCATCATCATCATCATCATCATATCAGCCACAGGAAGTCCACTGCTGAACATAGGCCTCCCCCAAGGATCTCCACAATGACCTGTTGGAAGCGGCCTGCATCCAGCCATCCACTGGTCAGGGATGCTCCTATCTAGTGGTCATGGCCTGTCCTAGAATAGGTGCTACGAGTACGCGACCTCGGCCCCCGAGCTACTGCAGTCACTACAAACATACCCTTCCATGACTGCAGTATCCACTCCTACAGGCCATACTTTCCTTTCCCATTATATCCTCTACTCACAAACCCTATTTCCTTTCCACCGTTGATGATGGGCAGCAGCGTCATCAGCGCGAGTCCCTTTCTGCGCTCGCCAACCCGCCTGCCAAGCGTGGCGAGTATTGGCAATAAACCCCCTAATGTCGACACAAAAATAAAAAGGTTAGGAACCACGGAATTAGATCGTCACCCATCTTCCGAGCCATATGCGTTGTTGACATGTTGTCGTCATAATATTAGGATCAGTCTTTCTCTCTTCATTTTATTATTTGGACATGTTAATACTATTACATGACGGATATAAATACTTGTTGTTTATGTGATGAAAACATGTCAATATGAATTATACGTATTTTTGTACTTTTATTTATAATTCCAAATTTCAAAGAAAATACTGGGTAAGGTTCCAACCGCCCGCCACTAGATGGCGCTATTCTCAACTTACCATTTCTTTAATACATAAAGTTGATGCATGGACTGGCGAACGGCGACATACATCCATCATCGATTCCGCACGGCTGTCACCGACGCCGCTGCGTGCCGTACGCGCCGCGCACAGAATTAACGCCTTCGTAATAACCCCTTACTCGTGCTACCATCATTTAGGACAAATGTAGGACTTTTATATTTTACACTTTTATTGTCGTGGTTGGTTAAGCGAAGGCTATAAAAATTATGTTAGAAACCCCCGCACAAAAAATGTTTGTGAGTTCTATAAGTATTAAGTGAGTTTGTGAGACTTAAAAGTACCTCATAGTTTTCGATACGCACGATACAGGAATTTCGTCGTATTTATTTATTTAACAATTTAATGTACACCAAATACGTAAAAGTAGACAGAATTACATGAAAAAAAAAATGCACATATGGCGGTCTTATTGCTCGAAACAAATTCTGCCAGACTACTATAGGATGGATAAACGAGAACGTTATTATTAGATCGATATTGATCTGGATAGGGCAATGTATAATATACTCGAGTGTATTTTTATGCAAGTAAATTAACCGCTAGGCGGCGACTTGCGTGTTCCAATAAAATTGCAAAAATATATGAACGTCAATCTGCTTATCGGTGGGTCGTTAGGCTTCTTGGCTGTTCCACTGGTATTACAAAAACCTTTGAACGTCAAGCTGCCAACCAGCCGCTTGTTCACCTGACTACATAGTCTTGAATAAGCACAACATTGGGTGGAAAACTGTCGTAGCAACTTGCTCTCTCTCTTTTCACCCACATGAAGTCCGCTGCTGAATAAAGGCTTCCCCAACGATACTCACATCAACCTGTTGAAACTCAATTTGCTATATGCCAAGCATTGCTTTCTAACTCATGGCGTTTGGTTTTGCTACTCTCCATGAGCGATCGTTTCGCTCACCATTAGGCGAAAAAACAAACTCTTCCCACCATTAATTGCAATGAAAAAATCCAACCATCCCTTACCACATGGAGCCCCTACTCACAAGCGTTTTTTTCAATATGAAAAATTAATTTAGTTTCAATACGGGGTCCCGGTGGAGTGTAATGTGCCGTTATGATAATATTTAAATTGCACCGCTATTGATTATTATTTTGACATGTTCTATTAATCTCGCGTCGGATGATAGAGCTCTATTGTTTCGTTTTTGTTTAACAGAAAGCTATTTTATCATGGATCTATTGTGAGATCAATGTAATATGAAATTTTAAAGATGAAGATTACAGGTGGAAAGTCTCTCATATCTGAGAGATCATCTGGGTAGGTACCACCGCAATGTCTATTTCTACCGTGAAACAGCAGTGTAAATGCACTGTTGTGTTTCGGATTGAAGGACATTGTAGCCAGAGTAACTACTGGACATATTGAGACTTAGCATCTTATGTCTCAGGATGGCGAGCGCAGTGGAATTTTGCTACTGTTTATGAGCGGTTGTATCGCTTACCATCAGGCGAATGGTTCGCTAGTCTCGCCATTCATTGAAATTAAAAAAAAAGATGGCGTCATTCATAGAATGTTTTGTCCCTTTCGAACGATTTTTTAATTCAGTTTGAGCGAAGAGGACAAATATTCGATAGTTTAAAATAGGTTCCACTCACAGATCACTCCCAATAGATACCTAATGCAAGGCAGCGGTTGCGCCCAACACATATAATATATCAGATAGATATAAACCGATGCCAAATGTCGCGTCATCAGTGTCGTCCAAGTAGTGGACCCGCACATGGCGTCCCACGTTAGCGAAAATTACATTTTGGGAACTTAATATTGCAGTTAATAATGATTTGTTCAATAAAATGGTGTGCAAAATACTCAAAAAAATAAAGTATCTAAAAAAACGCAATAAGTTTTCATCGATTACTAATATTCTTTAAATTAATTTGGTCCCGAGCGAGCTCAATTTATACTGGTTAATGTATCAATGTTAAACAGTCGAGTTCGGATGGAGAATCAGCCGTCTCTTTTCCGCATAGCAATAACCGTAATAAGCCATCTTTTTTTTGGCGAAATCACGCGTTCTTCTAGTGTTTGACGCATGTTTATAATATAATTCCCAGAAATATCGATATTGTAAAACAATAATGTAAATTAATTTTATTAAATGACAATGTCACAAAATATATTATATTGATTTAAATAAAAATTGCAAATTACCATAATTACGTTATTTTATGTAATTTGAAATAGTTAAATTTGTTAACAAGGTACTTTTACAATATTTTTTTATTTATCTTTGGCGTAATTAAATTTCCTTTTTTCCCTCTAGTTGTATACGTTTTCAAATATAATGGGAGGGTATTTATCATAAGTTTTAGTATACTAAGTTTATTGAGAATCAGTAGCACAAGCTATTGTACTAATTTTAACATTCGTTGTATATATCGTCTCAAAAACATTCATAGTTCGTCAAGTGGGTTTCATCGTCACTTGTCGATATTACATTTACTACAGCCGCCGTCAGAATTCAAGAATCGGAATAAGTTATTGTAGCCCTTTAGGGCGTGAGGTTTAGTTATTTACTATTTCATATTTTTATCTGATCTTTTATATCAACACTTAATTTGGGTATTTCGCCATTATGGTATACAAAATACACGGTGAATAATAGAAATAAAACCGTTACATACTAAAGTATAAATCTTAATCCTATTTTAGTCGTAGTTAGCGGTTGCCGGTTGGTATAATTTATCAGATCAGGCCGGTGAAAAAATATTATCAAACATTTAACAAGTTGGTAATTAAGTTATAGAAGCGATCATAACACATGAACTTACTGGCAAATCGAACTATCGATACATTTTTTTATTTATCGACTTATGCCTCATCTCTCCAGTGAAGTCCACGTGACCGCGCTGCAACCCGCCCACCCCCCGCGCATTTCCCTTCGTTGGCGTTTTCGGTTCAAAACAAAACTATCGTAATGCGGTATCTATTGGAAGTGATCTGTGGTTCCACTCCACTCCTCCACTCCACAACGACCTATTGGAAGCGGCCTGCATCCAGCGACTTCCTGCGACCTTAGTCAGATCGTCCGTCCACCTTGTAGAATGTTACTTATTGAAAGAAATTAAATTTAAGAAATATGGAAGGAGTTTATGGTAAGGGTTCATTTTTTCCACTATTTCACCTTCCAAAATCTTAAAATCATTGAACCATTAAAAGAACTTTCTGAAAGACTAATAAGAATAATTTGATTTTATTATATATTACATACATACATACATAAATTCACGCCTTTTTCCCAGAAGGGGTAGGCAGAGGTGCCAAGACACCCCCATTTTGCTTTGTATCATCCAACGATGTGATATCTATATAGCCTATCGCCATATCCGGTACAAATTCCTGACCCTGGACTGATAATGAATAGAAAAGTCCAATATCACTTTCCCTAACCCGGGATTCGAACCCGAGACCTTAGCTTTGTAACTGTACCCTAGAACAACTACGCCACCGAAGCAGTATTATTTATTACATAAAATTAAAGATCAGCTCGCGAGATCCGATATGCAATTTTATAAGTTATAACCTTATAGCCGCCAAGTCAAACAGTTTAAAATTAATTTCAAATAAGAGCAGAAACTGCGCTGCGGCTGGACAAAGCACGCATGCTCAGGTAGCGCTGTCCGCGGCCCGAGGCGGCTAATTAGCGGTCCCGGGTTCGATTCCCGATGGTATCGCGTGTTGCGTGCGCGCCGATTATACTCGTTTTGCTCTTGTTGTTTTGTTAATAGGTTCTGTGTCTTGTGTTGAGTTACATTGTGGAAATTAATGCGAGTCAGTTTTATTTAGATGTCTTTTAAAGAAGATAAGTGTAATATACAAAATGATATGGGTATAGGGTCAATTTTACGTTTTGCTATTGTTCCCTTTGAACCCTGTTTCTTATCCAGATAAGGATCTTATCTGGGGGTTACTAAAAATTCCGACACGATGACGAATTTTCGAATGTCGCGTCGTGTGTAAAAATGTACATCATCATCATCATCATCATCAGCCTAAACTGTTGTCCACTGCTGGACATAGGCCTCCTCCAAATTGCGCCATTTTACCCTGTCTTCGGCTTGTCGCATCCAGCATCTGCCAGCGACCTGTAAAAATGTACGAATATGCCCAAATACTGTATAAAACATTTTACTGGTGGTAGGTCTCTCATATGTAAGAGGCCATCTGGGTAGGTACCACCGCAATGTCTATTTCTCCCGTGAAACAACACTGCGTAAATGCACTGTTGTGTTTCGGATTGAACGACATTGTAGCCAGAGCAACTACTGGACATATTGAGACTTAACATCTTATGTCTCAGGATTGCGAGCGCAGTGGAATGTTGCTACTGTTTATGAGCGGTCGTATCGCTTACCATCAGTCGAACGGCTTGCTCGTTTCGCCATTCACTGCAATAAAAAAAAAGTTAGAATTTCATACAGAGTTTTTTAGAAGAAGACTGTTGTGGCATCGAAGTTCGAACATTAAAACTTCGTGTTGGAGAATAGAGTAATAAAAGAGGATTCCCAACGTCTATCGTTAAAGTTATTGAAGCTCTTTCTGCTTATATAACAAAGTACTCTGTGGCTCTTTCTATGCTCAAGGACCGATGAATAATAAATAAAAAATGGAAGGACATTTCACATCCGCCCGCATAGTGGTTACCCCTTCGTAAGTCTCTCGCGGTTCGAATTCACTTCTGTACATTTAAATAAAAAAAATTAATAAAACTATTTTTTACGGATTTTATCGCGGTATTGATTTAATTTTTACATTCTTAACTTCCCGACGCTTTTCAGCTTTCGTGGTCACGGGGCAAACTGAGGTATAAGATGTTAAGTTTCAATATGTCCAGTAGTTGCTCTGGCTACAATGCCCTTAAAACCAAAACACAACAGTGCATTTACACTGCCGTTTGGCGCAAGAAATAGACATTGCGGTGGTACCTACCCAGATGGCCTCTCGCATATGAGACCAACCACCAGTAAATTCTGTATATTCGTTAATAATTAGCACAGCATTAATGTATCGATCGACGAGATACTATTATTTATTATTTAAATGCAGTTTATTATACACGGTAGAAAATATAAATATGATAAGAAATCACGTACATAAAAAGTACAAATGGCGGTCTTATTGCTCAAGGCTGCACAGACAACCATGAGATGAATATAAGAGGAGCGAAAACAGAAGACAGTGTAAAGTGTAAAGGATGGAAGAATAAAATATATAGTATTAACCTATAAAGTGTTTAATAAATAATAAATAAAATAATATAAATAAATAAAAAACGATGAAGGAAAACATCGTGAGGAAACCTGCATATCATAGCGATTTTAAGAATTTCTATAGTATCTAAGTCCGCCAACCCGCACTAGGCCAGCGTGGTGGACTATATGGCCTAACCACTCTCAATCGTTCTCTCGATTGTAAAGGAGGCCCGTTCCCTGCAGTGGGACATATGTATATGGGCTGATACAGATAGAAAAATAATATATATATTGTAATAAATATATAATAAAGCAGCATTTCTAAAACTGTGCAAACCTCATTTGAATACCATGTGGCGAACAAACAACAAAATCAGCAATTGCCCACAACGTCCGGCATCGCATCAATTTCGCATTAACATATATAATTGAATAATGACGTTCGTCCGTCGGTCTGTCCGTAGTCGTGTGTGTGGCCTAACATTGAGATGCACCGCGTTGTACACCGTAATCGATTCAATTATACGCGACATTAAACCAGACCGTGTTGCGGACAAACTGGGCGTATCAGGCTATTCGTCAAATGTCCGTTTAATAATATGTGTGAGAATGATTGTATGGTAGTTAATGTGCGAATAATGGACACTGTATCGATTTTCAATGCATGGATAAGTGGTAGTTGTAAGCTAGTAGAAAATGGCAGGTGATTTTATTGATTGATAATAACTTTTGCATATGCCTTTTTGTAGTGTACGCAAACGAGAATACTACTCACCATAGAATGATTTTTAACTAGAAAAATGAGTACAAGCTTGAACTGATTGCAAGATTCAGTTTTTGTAAGTTATTAATCTACTAATGGCTAATTTTTTCCTTACCGTTTACCCCCCTTATTGATAAAAACCGCTAATGAACCATATAAACGTAAATTAGTTAAATAATGTCAAGAGGAGATAAACGTTCTTAAGTTTTGCTATCGATAATGGTTTTTCCTACATATATTTTGATCTAATATTGCCAGCTTTGAGAAAAATATGATTTCATTCACATGACAGTAATGTCAAAGGTCTACCTGAGAGACATCCGCCATATTTCGGGTTAAAATTTTCTTAAAAAAAGGATACGGCCATTTTGAAGTTAATGAGCTGGTTAAAAGCTAATTAGTGAATTTTGACGTCTATGAATAACGTTTTGGAGTTAGCTCATATTAACGACACATGAAAACCGCGTTAAGTCCTTATGAATAAGAATTATTCTACACTGAAGTATAAATAAATAAATACACCCAACAGTCACATACATAATTCTGACCCAATACTGAGATCGAATTTTGTGCCGTGGGTATCAGAAACTACGAGAGACTTATCGGTCTCAGAAACAACCAAACTCTAAACAATTATTTATGGGCGTCACAAAAATTTGGCTTGGTGCGGTATTCGAACCCCCTAACTTCTTGAAAAACGACGTAAGTTTATATAAGTATGTATGTAATTCACCGTAAAGACTTTACTAAAACACTCACAATAAGTTCCTACTTTGAAAAAAACTATTATTTACGGATTTTATTGCGAATTTGGTTTAATTTTTACATTTCTTAATCCCCTAGTATCGATTACTTTACAGCCTTCGTGGTCACTGGGTGGGGAAGTTCTTTGTCTATGGTAGGTACGTGACGCATTCGAGAGTTAAATTAACGGTAATTTCCACTACCATATAAGGTAGGGCTTTGTTACAGCGCTTTAGCAACGATTAGATGATCTTATGATGATGATAGCAAGTCATCGCTTGCGTCAACGGCAAGACCAGGAGGTCAGCAATGGATAGGTACTATAGTTTTTTTCGTAATTGTATTTAATCTACTAGCAGTCCAGCCCGGCTTCGCTCGTGTGCAGATATGCTTTTGAAAACGGCGTCCGAACAAGAACAAACAAAAAAAGTTAAATTTCGACTGTCTTTTAGTATATCGACCAATCAGACCACGAAAACGAATAAAATTTTCTCGTACTTGTTAGATTTTTCATTACTGTACAAATATTTTTTAATTCGAACAAGTAGTTCCGGAGATTAGAGGTAACAAGCAAATAAACTCTTCAGCTTTATGATATTAGTATAGATATGGATGGCTACAGGTTAATGCGTTCTGATGTCAAAAAAGATGAAGAAGTAAAATGATCGCAGCCGGTAGGATTCGAACCTACGCTCCCAGAGGGAATCTGATTTCGAGTCAGACGCCTTAACCACTCGGCCACGACTGCTATGTTAAACTTAGACCAAATTCCACACCCGGTCCACGAAAATCCTTAGAGCCTTTGCATACGGCGTATTTTACGAGCTAAAAACGAACAGAAGTAAAACAATTTAATTATTTACATCCCTCACTATTCACTTTTTTGTCATCACGCACTATAACGGTGAAGGAAACATCGTGAGGAAACCTACAAACCATAGTGATTTGTATGAATTTCTATGGTATGTAAAGTCCTCCAACCCGCACAAGACCGACTTGGTGTACTGTATGGTCTAACCACTTCAATCTTAGTCTTGATTGTGGATAGGCCCGTGCCCTGCAGTTGGACGTATATGGACTGATACAGTTCAGTGTGTATACTGTACACCCCTACCCGTCCTACCAGGTACAGAATCCGGAAGTAACATTAAATAAAATCCGTGTAACTTCTCATACAAAAGTCACAATATTGTCTCCATAACCATATAGTAAAATCAGATAGCCGTCTACAGGTTTAGTTATGGTTAGGCGTTATTCATAGGATTTAACATTACACACGGCTTATATTCGATTGAATTGCAAATCCGAGGTGTCAAATTATACAGCGCCCGGTGTCTCCTTGTTGTTGGAGAAAAACGCTAAGTGATATGCTTTTATAGACTTAGGTGTGTGGGGTTTAAGTATTAAGAAATTAGTGTCACAATTGAAAGATAGTTTTTTTATTGCAATGAACCATGAATGAAATGACCATTCCGTTCGCCTTGAATTACAAAGCTTAAGCTTAAGCTTAAGCTTAGCTAAATTCTTGGCATTTCACTGCGCTCGCCATCCTGAGACATAGATGTTAAGTCTCAATATGTCCAGTAGTTACTTTAGCTACAATGTCCTTCACACTAAAACACAACAATGAATTTACACTGCTGTTTGGCGGGAGAATAGACATTTCGCTGGTACCCACCCAGGATCTCACATATAAGAGACCTACCACCAGTGTTGTTTGTTTTATCTATTTTTATTTATTTATCTATTGCCTCTATTATCCATCCCCGCGTGCTCTCACACCTCACGCCCATACATAGAAACGATTGCGGACAAGTTTTTACACGGAATAGCGCTGTCTATAACACTAGATCACTCTCTCTCACTGTGTCGCGCTTTTTGTGCGAGACCAAATTATAAGGTCTGTAAATACCTGCATAAAATGAATCGCGATATGTTATTGCTACACGATTCGAAAGACGTTTTTGTGAATTATTTTAGTAGCTATGTTTTTTCTTTCTTCTATAAATTTACCATGTATTGTATACAGGATATATCAAACACAATGACAAGTAAAAAATCACAAAAAATGTCAAGTTTGTTTGCGAAATTTTTAATTGCATTCTGTTTGTAGGCACTAAAACTACCACCAGGCTTCGTTTTGGATGGCAGTCTATATATATACTGTATAAGCTTACATCTGTATAAACGGTAGGCAGAGATGCCAGTGGTGATTCACAATTTGGCGCCATATAAGGATCATTAATCATTTGTCTGTTTGTTTGTTTCAGGTACGAATTGCTGTATTATTTTATCAGTTTCGGCACCAGGTTCGTGAATTCTAGGGTATGAATACAATTCTTGATGACACTCTTCTAATTTCCCTTCAGTATAAGGCACTGCCAGGCAGAATTAGAATTACTATTTTATAATATTTGTACCAGTTGACAACACTGCTTAAATGCACTGTTGTATTTCGGATTGAAGGACATTGTAGCCAGAGCAACTACTGGACATATTGAGACTTAACATCTTATGTCTCAGGATGGCGAGCGCAGTGGAATATTGCTACTGTTCATGAGCGGTCGTATCGCTTACCATCAGGCGAACGGCTTGCTCGTCTCGCCATTCAATGCAATAAAAAAAAAAAAAAAGACGGGTTGCACTCCGGGAGTGCCGGCAGAAGTGAAAACTTGATTAGTAACGTTGAGCATGTTTGATATTTTGGAATGGTTAGGGAATAATTTTGCACCAGTTGCTTTATCAGTATAAAAGTACTATCATTTATGTGGTAGAATACAATATTCATTATTGCGCTATCGTACACAAACATGACAATTTATATTACATTAAAATTTAACACTTTAAAACTATTACAATTATTTTACATTAAAAGTTTATCTCTCCGAAAAATCAACTTTCATCCATAATTTCAACGACTTTTTCACCATCATCATTACCAGAACTATCATCGCCAATCTCTAAAACTGATACGATAGGTTTATGGTAGCTGAAGTAAGAAACGAACAGTTTTGATTCGAACCTATTTAAATGTCTAATAAAGACCGCATCAATAGTAGTTTGTATTGCGTTGTGCTAAGATTGCGATCATTCGACATAGTTAAACCAAATTCATTATTTAAAAATTCAATTAATAGTTGATTTTTATCGTCTGCGAAGTTTATGTTGAAATCTCCACTCAAAATCATTGGCAATTCATCAAAGCTTTATAAACTGACAGCTAACTGACAGCTGTCTACTCTCCATCCGTCTTACGCTTTTTCGATCAGGTCACGTGTCCTGACGCGAGTTTAAGATTTTATACCCATTACAGAAAAAGTGCTCAACGCCGCTAAAGAAGTTCTTACTTCAAAAATACCGGGGGAAGACCGTGGGTACAGATTGCAAATTACATATAATTTTAGACTGCTGCCCCAGCCTGATCCCACGGCTGGCTACGATCATGCATATGAGAGACCTACCACCGGTATATAGTAAAAATAAGAAAAATCGTATTTTGCCTGCTCTCGATTGTCGAGCTCGTCAAGACGATTCCTTTGACTCCAAACACAGGGGGTTTACTTTAAGAAATGACGGAGTTATGCCTGGACAAATATTTTAGGGGAGAGAGGGAGGAATTTGGGGATTTGGTTGGGGCCAATCTGTAGAGCTCACCGAGCCGGTTCCAACGATACCAAACTCGGTGGGTCTACGATCTATATTGGCCGAGATAGGATTGGGGGGTGAGGTAAATTTTCGGGGTGGGAGTAAGGGAGGGGGGGGGGAGGAAGGTTTCGTGGGGAGGCTAACTTAAATTAATTTTTTGGAGGTAAAATATTTTTTTTTTGGGGGGGGGGTAATTTTTTGCGTAATTTGGGATTTCTGGCGGGGTCAATTTGTAGCCCTCACCAAGACGGTTCCGAGGATACCAAACTCGGTGGGTCTACGACCTATGTTGGCCGAGATAGGATTGGGGGGGGTGAGGTAAATTTTCGGGGTGGGGGTAGGGGAGGGGGGGGGTTTCGTGGGGAGGCTAATAGGCACTATTTCGGAATAAGGGTGGGGGAAGGCAGGGGGGGGCTATGGGACAATTTTGGAAAAAGTGGGTGAAACTGAAAAAAAAACGAAACAGTAGGCCCAGGCATACATTTTCGCCGCGCTGTAGAGAGGGGATAGCTGTCTACTCTCCATCCGTCCTACGCTTTTTCGATCAGGTCACGTGTCCTGACGCGAGTTTAAGATTTTATACCCATTACAGAAAAGTGCTCAACGCCGCTAAAGAAGTTTTCACTTCAAAAAGTTGAACTATAAATGTAAGGCATATAAAAAATGGTACCATTCCTTGTGCCTAATTACCACGTTTACTCAATATATTATTATGTTATAGTACACACATTTACATGAACAGTACAAACTTACACTTATAACTAGAAATAATGTGATAACACTTTAAGCGATGTCTGCCAGACAATCATGGACAGTAATTCATTAATTGTTTATGGTGGCGGTGCTGCAAATATTTTTTTTTATTTTATTATCATTTGTACACTGAATAAATCTTAAACTAAAATAATATTTACCATAAGAATACAAATGGCGGTCGCATAATACTATAAATTGTTAGGTAATTATATGATAATTATTGTTAATTAATTATTTACTAAAACCTAAACACGTTTCCTTTATTTTCAAACTAAATATAATTATAGAATGCTAATACAATATCCGGTGGCTTGTCATTAGGCGGTGTGTCGGCTCCCACAGACAAACATTACGATTAGATATTACTAAAATTGAGACCAATTTGTATAACGTTTTTTTTAACGTGTTTTGGGGAAATGTTAAGTAGTGCTTTACTAAAAACATCATTTGACTATATGTCAGTATTCGAAGGTTTAATAAAGTTGCCGCCGCGACAGTTTTAATGTTTATATTTTTTATTTTACTCGTTTTCTTTCATTATACGGTTAAAAATTCTCTCGTAGTTCCTGATACCTACAACACAAGACTCGATCTTAGTGTGGGGTCAGGTCTACGTATGTAACTTTTGTGTGTATTCATTTAAAATAATGAGTTTTTCTAAAAGTTCAAATTCAAATCAAAATGCTTAATGGTGGTACACAGGTGAAGAAGGTGTTACATTGGTTTGTTTTGAGCAGCTATGACCCGCCATAGTGGCAAACAATAGTTTAAGATACAAAATATTATTATTATTATTTTTTAAATCCTTTAAATAAACCTAAAGAACCAAATTACAAATCAATGCTTGACATTCCACTGCACTCCCCAACCTGAGACATAACATGTTAAGTCTCAATATGTCCAGTAGTTATTCTGGCTACAATATCCTTCTAACGGAAACACAACAGTGCATTTACACTGCTGTTTGGCGGGAGAAATAGACATTGCGGTGGTACCTACCCAGGCGGCCTCTAACATATGAGACCTTCAATAGAAATTAATTAGTAATTTCTTTCGCGATTAACCTGTATCGAACCAACTGCACCACGGAGGCTTTCAAACTCTATTAAAATATAGTGATGAAGGTCATAGATTGAGAATTTATTTAAATATTAAAGTTATTTCTCACATGTCAGTAATGCAGTTGTAAGAACTAAAAGCTTATTGTGTCCACGATGTGGATAACGGCTCACTTCAACCCATTCTTTTGTACTCGCCGGGAACATGCCGCGATCATTGTAAACAGTTTAATTTTATTCGCGAGATTATTATTGTGTATATATATGTAAAGAAGGTATTGGCATGTGCATGTTATTGTGTAAAATAATTGTCGAGTAAAAATATTGTCTTTAAATATTTTAATCGTTATACTTAACCTTTAACGGATAAAATTTAAAAAAATAGAAAATTGTTCGAAATATGCCACCAAAGAGATAGTTCTAGATTGATTTTTTAGATTCCATTCACTTATCAATAATGCGCTTCTTTCAAAACTCAACATTACTAATTTCAAAACTAAAAAATGTAACCTCTCGACAACCCTAATTATGAAAGTAGCTCTCACTAAAATAATTCGTTTGCCTGTTAACAAACGATTTATCAACACTTAAAAATGAGATCAGATTTGTTTCCATCACAGTGGCCTCTATTGTTATGTAATTAAAGATCAATTTTGGTTGTTTTTGGCAGTTAAAATAATTGCTTTTTGACCCGAGGGCGTGGGGTAAGAGTGGACGAGGAATAGGCGGGGAGCGCCGGATGATGAAACATGTTTTGGAGCACACTAGTTATGTCTCGCGGCATTTTGAAATCATTTATTCTTAAAAAGCAATTTTGTTACATTTACATTTTTAATTACAATTTAAATGTTTTCAACACATCAGACGGTCAGTTTTTGAATCTAAAACTGTTTTATATAAATGATGAAGAGATGAATGATGAGGCCATACTAAATTAAAAATAAAAAAGTATTTATCATCCGACATGATTATTAGAAAGTTATTGAAAAGACATGAAATAAAAATATGACGAATTTAACCTTGAAGACGATTCAAGACAGTTAGTCATGTAATACAAAACATGATTAAAAATAGAGTGTAAACCAGCCAATATGTAATTCTAGAGCACAGGATTTAAGTACCTAGCTAACCTATTGGCTACGTTTGTGTTTCATTTATAATACGAAAGACACCCTCCAAGTTTAACTTATTATTAGCACTTGTAAATAAAGTATAGCCTCCATTGTCACCTATTATTCGATCTGTGACATTACCTTTAAACTTTTTATTCTTCGATTGCCAAATAGTGATAGAGCACTTCATTTTGCGAACATATAGCGAGACTAATAGCCACTTTTGTGCGTTGTTCTTTTTTAACCACCTTCAAGACGTTACGCATTTATTTTGATTTGAATGCTAGTCAAATCAACGAGCAAATTAATCAACGTGAACAAATAATTTTTTTTTTAAATAACCGTATTGTTTTATTTTTGTAAGATAGTATATGTACAGCAACATTGTCTTTAATGATTCCAAAAAATATCAAACCAGAGTTCCTCCTTCAAAATAAGAAGACCGGATACATAAGTAACAAGGCCAAAAACCAGAACCTATTGATAAGTGGCGGTATTTTAGGGAGTGGCACACCCAAGTGACGCTTGATCGACCAGCCCCCGACGAAATTTGGGTTCATTGAACACAAATGGTCGCGTTTACGAGTCATTGTGCTGACTGGTATGATTTGCGGGGCGGCGAAGCACGGCGTAACGGATCTATGAATACTGGATGTGGAATCAAGGCTGGGATTGAAGGATTATACTAAAATTTTCCTTTGGTGTGAATTATAAGTCTGATTCAGTAATTATTTGGGAGTACGGCACATCACTTTGGGATATTTGGGAATGGAGGCATAATTTCCATTCTTCTTCTCAAAGTTGGTATTCCATTTCCGGTAACTTAGGCGTTATGCATCTTGGAGGGTATTAATGACCACTTGACATCAAACAACTCTATACTCCATCGGTTTAGGTACTTAACTAAATGTAAACAAACCATAAAAAAGGTTATTTAACATTGCCATTTCTCATTTCAAAATTAATTGAAGACAAAAAAAATGTTTACGTAAATGTAAAACTACAATACATGTTCATTTTTATTATAACGATTATAATTATGAATGTGTTAGCTTGGAAACAATTAAATTATGTGAGATCATAATTAAATTATCTAATTTTATATAATGCAGTCTGTCTATCAAAAAAGACCCAAACACTCAGGCATCCAAAACATTTTCATAAAAGTTACAAGAAATATTATGCTACAAAATCGAGAAGTACAACTTTATCGTAATGCGACTATTTAAATGAAAAATAATGCGTTAAGTCGGATAACTAAGCATCATCGTATGTTATGTGTGGCAGCCAATTATTATTCATTGCGATAATGTACTTACTGTTTTCGTGAAGTGGTGAAGTGTTTGGAAGTTTTCATCGTTGTTCTTTACTGTTGTAGTTATTATTTGTTATAAGCTGCTGTTAATTGTTGTTAATACTTGTTACTTGGTTGACTAAGAAAATATTCGTAAATTGGACATTGCAATAAAATGTTGAACAACCATGCGTCACGTGTTCTGGTTTGTTTACATTTAGTTAAGTACCCAAACCGATGGAGTATAGTGCTTGAATTTAAAATTGTTTTTTTAAAAAACAAATAATTATTACAAACTACAGGCAAATCTTTGTATAAACAGAAACAATTGAAATATTGAACACACCGGCTCGCCTACAGCCAATTCATCGACTAAGCTACCATAGTGCGCGAATAATGGCCGTCTATATATAAAACAGTAACAAATGCAATCTATGTAAAGGTTATTGAGCAGTAAATCAATGTAGCGATGGAATTCCTGATGGGGCGGCGATCGGCGCGTGCGCATCGCGCTACCACAAACTCGAGAAACTATCTCACTTGGCGAACGTCTTTGAAATTCCTGGGATGGGAACAGCTTCATAAAGTGCGGATGTCGTAAAAACTGAAGGTAAAGGAGTGTTTGTTGTATTCTTTTGTACGTTTGCGGTGACTGGAAGGGAACAAATGGTCTTTAGAATGATTGGTGTTGGTAATTTTAAGATTATAGTAAAGCATGGGTTAGACGAGAAAACAAATGCAGTTGACATAAATGTAGATATAGTTGCAAATAAAGGCAATAAAAACAAAAAAGCTATAAAACAGGAGAAGTTGGGTGACGATTTACGTAGTTACTAGAGATGGATGTGATAAGGCGGGAACTGAACTAAATGCACTTGAGAAGCTTGAGCGGAGCAGTGGAAAGCTATGACTATGATATATGATAGCTACGAATATGATGTAGTGATTTTAGGAATATTTGATTCAAACACAACATAAATTTCATGACAAAGTAAAAGAAGATTTGAAATAAAAGCTAAATCATGAGATACGTTCTACATAAGATACTAATAAAGTACATGAATAAAATTATTCCTTTTTACCAATCTTTAAAGAAATGCAGGGGATCTTATAAGGTGCTTAGATAAGAAACCCTGCGAATGTCAATTTATACTACTGTAAGGGCCAGTGCAGACCGGGACGAAATGGCAATGGATTTGATTTTTTACCAAAGGATATTCAAACTTATGTAGGAACAGGACATCAAATCACTTAATTAAAATGTATGCCGGGGCATCAAAAAGCATTTCTCGATGCCGCGACATCAATTGGACTCGTATTGCGCTGTTCCTAATGTGTCATCATCATCATCATCATCATATCAGCCACAGGAAGTCCACTGCTGAACATAAGCCTCCCCCAAGGATCTCCACAATGACCTGTTGGAAGCGGCCTGCATCCAGCGACTTCCTGCAACCTTAGTCTGATCGTCCGTCCACCTTGTAGGCGGGCGTCCGACATTTCGCTTGCCTGTACGTGGCCTCCACTCGAGAACCTTTCGGCCCCAACGGCCATCGGTTCTACGAGCTATGTGCCCGGCCCACTGCCACTTCAACTTGCCAATCCTATGGGCTATGTCGGTAACCTTGGTAACCTTGGTACCTTGTTGGTTCCTAATGTGTACATAATTATGATTTGACATTCGATACGTCGACAGTATGATCTGTCACCGCTAATTAACTGATTTCGTAATCTCATATAAAGAAAAACTTGTTGAAGACTAGAGTTAGAACAACAAAAAATATAGAGATAAGGATAAGGTCTTTGACATCATGTTTATAAGTACAATTCCAATCAACGACTATAAGTTGCAATGTTTGCCTTCTGTAAATACAATCATATTAAGCTGTAGGTTTTTTGACTGACAAATTCATCTATTTCGTATCAGCTCCTATACGTCCTACTGCAGAACACGATCCTCCTCTACAATCGAGAGTATGATTGAGAGGGATTGAGAAATTTATAAAAAAGTAATGTTATTAATATTATAATCTTGTCATTGCCATTTTGAACTTGGCTTGAAGACGATTCTGCCTGTCATAGAATACTTTAGCTCTGTGATCTCTCCGTTCTTTAGCCAGCAAATACAGCACGTACTAGTGAAGTTTGCTTGAGTCCCGAAAAGTGTTGGTTTGAGATCTTGAATGAAACAATGCATCTCATTTTTCTTGGTTAAAGTCAATAACTGGAGACTGACCTGGGTTCGTGTTCCTAAAAGAAAAAGAGATCCTCGTAGAAAAAAAATAGCTAACTTAAGACGGGTAAAGCTACGAAACTAAACAATTAGTAAAAATAACTTAGTTTATATTCATAGTCACATATTTCTTCTCGGCATATACGAAGTGCTGAATATAAAAATGCTACCGCTTGTAAAGCTGTTACTTTCCCTGGCATCTTGGCTTATCTTTTTAAATGGCAGGTGATTAATCATTTGCCAACCACTTAACTTGTTGCGTGTGTTTCTAAGTAATTTTATAGTCAGCATTTATCTGCTCTCCACATTTCACTAAGCAGGGTATTTAATATTGTAAGTTCATTACTTGATGAAAAATGGACGCAGGGTTGGCTATTAATTATACTTCTTGTTTTCTATTTTGATTTAATAATCATCAATATTTATTTATTTAATAGATAATATCTTAAAAACTATCCGTTTATTCTCAATTTGAGAGCAAATATTATGGCAAAGTTCATCTTTTCAACTCATAAAAAATTCATTTTCGGATATTTCATTGGATCAAGGTGGTTAAATTTATTTCAAAACTTAAATGTGAAGTTTTAGTATCTACATTTGAAATGACACTAAAGCCCTAACTTAATTTGAAGCCCTGTTATAAAAGTACCCAGTAATTCTAACTCAGATATTTTCTGGACACACAACCATTTACCCAGATGCGAGGATCGAACAAGCAATTTCTTCCTCCTCAGCATTCTCTCACCATACTCTCCCATGAATTCACCATTATCATTATATTTTATCATAAAAAACCCCATTAAAATTAATTTCAAAACGATACGTCCACGAGTTTCCTTGATAGAGGCCGCTGTGAAATCATGCCCGGCGCAGTCATTACCTTGATTGCTGGTAGCGAATGATCCGGTACCCGTTCGTTCGGGAACACCGCTTATGATTTTTACCCTGCATTCCTTCTGGAATGTCTTGAGATTTGATCTACTGGAGACTGTGCTACCCTCACACCCACTACTGTAACTCCTGTGAGCCAGGATCAACAGTGGCACGCAAAGTAATGACACCGAGCATTGAAGCTCGGCGAGTCTCCGGGAATGCTAACATGTCTTTAACCCGCAACGAAATTAATCAGAAAGTTAAATTAATAGGAGGAGTTGGAAATAAATTATTGTCCACTTCCCTCCGTGCAAAGCGGGCGACAAAACAATGAACTAAACAGGTAAAAAACCTCGTAAAAAGACTTTTACAGCCGGAGAAGCCAGCTGTAAAGCACCACGGATCATATCATTATTACATTTAAATGGGACCTATTATGTGAGCTTTTAGACTTGATTCCAATAATAAGTTTGGCAAAAACGCCGGAAAGCACGGAAGTTCTTCCTAGTCTCTACAAGGTCCATGTAGTATACGACTCCAGATGATATCTGCATACTATCCAGCATGGTTTTACGCTCATTCTGCCAAAGACTACACTCCCAAAGTATATGATGCGCGGACTGCTCATACTCGCAATTAGGTGTTGAACATGGGCACGCAGGCGATTCAACAAGCTTAAAAGAGTGAAGTTTAGACCTAAAGTTACCATGACCCGTGAGGAATTGTGATACGCAATAATCGATATCCAACCAAGTCTTTGTCAAACGATCACGAACGCAAGGAAAATATTGGTATAGATGTCGTCCCTTCAAAGATACCTCCCATCTATTTTGCCATTCATCTAATAGTTCGCTATATACCACTGAAACTGGTTTAAATAAACTATCAATTTTTAAAAGTTCACGTGCGGTTAAAAATCTTCTATCCATATTCTCCCTAATATAGTAAAACATGGCGGCGCGACGTTGCACCTCCAGGTCGACTGGAAGTACACCCGCCAGGACAGGCAAAGCTTCGGTACTAACAGTTCTATATGCCTTACACAAGAATATCAAGGCCAAGCGTTGGCTCTGGAGTAGTTTTCTTCGCACAGCGCCGATAGTAGCCCTATCAGCCCATACGGGAGATCCGTAACAAATACATCCTAGGTAAGTTGCTCCATAGATGATTTTTAGAGTATTGAAAGATAGCCCCCATGTTGATTTTGATATTCTTGTCAAAGCAAAAAGTTTCTTTTTTGCTTTGACATTTGATCTACTGTGACAGATTGTTGTTAGTAAATAATACTACATAAAATTTACGTAAACTCGCCCTTTTTCCCAGAGAGTGAGAGGTGCTAGTACACCCACACTTTATATGTTTCGTCCCACGATGTTATAGGGGGCGAGCCTGTTGCCATATTAAATAAATACCTTAGTTCGGGCTGATATAAAATTTAATATCACTTTTTCCGAACCCGAGACCAACTTTGAAACCATACTGTAGTACAACTACACCACAGAGGCAGACGATGAATAGAAAAATTCAACATTGCCCGAACCGGGATTCAAACCCAAGACCAACTTTGTAACCGTACCGTAAAACAACTACCACAAGGCAGTCGAGAAGTAAATAATATAACATGGGATTAAATTATAGTTTAGATTTGTATAATTATCAAAGAGTTTGAAAGTGTATGAGATAGGGTTAAATAATAAACAAGGATGAAGTGTATGTTTATAGGGGGACAAATTAATATTATAAAATCATGTTTCATTTTATGACTGGAACTGAAAAAGAAGTATACTCAACTGTATACATTTGAAAATACACATAAATATTGATTATTTTTATAAATTAAAATGTAAATTATTTATAGTATTAATGAAAAGATAAAGCATAATATACTGATCTGACTGAATTAAATACAAAGACCCATCAACATAAAATTTGTCAGAATAAATAAATAACCAAATACCTGCGAAGATTTTTGCTCATCTCTCCTTTAAATCTAGAAGAACCTACTGCCTCTTAGCATAATTTATCGCTCTAATACCATACCTTAACCGTTCTCGGTTATTATAATAAATATCACTGAACCACTCTAGACAAATTCTAAAACTTCGATTAATATCGGGCAGTAAAAATCTGCCTGTTACGACGCCATTAAAAACCTCATCTCGGTACCATCGGCTTTCTATCTTTAATTAAACATAAAACGGTCTCGAAACATTAATTTACGGCCCATATGATTAGCATAGCGACATAGCAATATTCTGTGTCAATTATTGTCGTGTATCGTTGCGAATTTGAGTGGTTGAAGGGATGGTTTTGCGTCTCTTTCTGGCGTGTGCGTTTTGGGATGTTTTGTCTCGTGTCTGCAACCGCGGTTCGGTTGGTTGCGTTCACGTCAGTCAGTCGCGCATGCGCTGTCGCGGGAAGCGTTTGTATTCAAACATTTGAATTGTTTTCGCGCGTTTTGTTTTGGGTTTGTGGTTTCGCGTGGTGGATGGTGGGATAGTGTGACGTGGTTATGTGGAACCACGCTTGGTGGCCTGTCTCGCGCCAGTGCTGTGATAAAGTGTGTGTTGCGTAGAAAGTGAAGCCATCACAAAGGATTACAGTGTGGAGACACGTGATATTTTGCGGTAATTAGTTGCATTTGGAAGGAAATTGACGGTAATTTAGGAAGCTGTCTTTTTATAACTTATCTTCGAAATCTGAAGCCTGAGAAATAAATCGTTATGTAGATCCGATCGCGTAAAAATATATTTTTACTACAAGTAACTTGTTGGTTATTTTTAAAACCTATATTTTTTTACAGTCCTGATAATAAATTCATTAATTACGACTAAGCCTTATGAGATAATTAATATAGGCAACGCCTGCCTCTACACTTAATTTAAAGTTTAATGATGGAATATTACAGAGACTTACCGATAAGCCGACACGTTTATAGACATATATAAAATCAAAATCTGGTATATAAATCCCACTGCAGGGTCTGACGACAATTACGTAATTTGGGCCATGGCAAATTACTCTGATCTGATAAACATTTCAGAGATGAATTTTTAACACCAGCCGGTCCACTATAAAAATTAAATCTGATGGATACTTAAGCTTTATTTAATATTTTTCCATTCTACATAAACTTCTACAAACCTATTCTATAATGTTAGGATTTGGTTTAAGTGAATGTCCATTATGCTGTTTTCCTTCACCCTTATAGTGCGTGGTGATTGCCTATTAATACAAACATCACTCCAGAAAGTCAGAGGTGTACCCTAGGATTCGAACAATTTGGCAATAGCATCTCACGTCTGGTCCGTTTACCAACAGCCCACTGCACAATTCTTAACCTAAACGGAATCTAGGTATCTAGATATCGATAGGCAAAAAACTATCACTGTTATGATTTCTGCATTTAATATCAAAGTTACCTCATCCCTATTATGTAGTTACATAAAAAAAATCGACCAATTGAGAAACTCCTCCTTTGTATGTCGGTTAACAAGTGCGTATAACCAAATGTCAAAGTGCGTGAACCCTGTGCAAGAGGCAGGATAAGGCCACCTATTGTAACCATGCCTTTAGTTCTAAAGTGTTTTAAAAGCGGTTTTCATTTTTTTAAATATGTTCATAAATAAATAAAATACCCAAACCTACACCCCGTGTCCAGTGTTGTTGCGGAAGTGCATTTCATCAACTGCGTTCTGGTTCCCCTTAATGTAACAGTAATTTGATATGTTTTACAGGAAATGTATACTAAAATGTAATGTAATGTAATTCACTGACTGTTTCGACAAGAATCGATACAAAATTGTTAATAAACATGATCTGAATTTACTCAATAAATAATAATTAGGCGAAAAAATAATACTTTAGTTACTCTCACTTTTACAATACTTGTTTTATATATACAAAAGGTAAACATAAACTTAAGCCTTTTTCCCTTACGCCTTGTGTGTAAATATCTTACGATGTGATACGACGGCTCAAGAACAGCAGCAAAACCAAACAATACCTAACATTACAAAGCAATGCTTGACATTCTACTGCGCTCAGCATCCTGAGACATAAGATGTTGGAGTTACTATGTCCAGTAGTTATTCTGGCTACAATGCCCTTCCATCCCAAACACAAGAGTGCATTTCCAAATGCTGTTTGGCGAGAGAAGTAGACATTGCGGTATTTCAAATAAAGTTGTACATTAGTAGTTCTATATATCCCAACAGGTCATAATATAAAATTGCATTTGCTCCCCCATTACGCATGCAAATTGCAAGTCTTACACCAAATCAAGACGCCCAATGCGGCTGGACAGATGATCTCAACAGTCTTAGAAATAAAGCCTGAATTTATAATTAAACGAAGGAATGTTAATCCTTTTATTCAATTATCCTATCCCCGTATAGGATAAGGTTCATTAGGATTCCGTCACACGACCAGCTCTAAGGTCAATTTATATGAAAATGAAGTGTTTATTTATATGAGAAAAGCCTAGTCGATACTAGTTTGCGAATAAATTACCGTTCTTAACGCGTTTTATACCTGAATTCTCATTTTTATTGTCTTTCGCATTCTTTGTTAATCGATCGGAGATTGACGGGTTTGGTTTCTTATAAGTCGATGATATTATGGTAATGGGAGGCACTCTATCTAGAGTTGTATAGACTGGTTTAAGTAATAATAATAGTAGAAAATACACCCAACGGTAACATACAATCTTGACCCCACATAAGAATAAAAATTTTCGGTCTCACCAAGAGTGTTCCGGGACAAATGTTTTTAGGCCACACAAACATTCGTCTCGGTGCAGGAATCGATCGGTATTTGAACCCGCGATACCATGAACATGCAGTCGTTTCTGGTCCGTTACCAACAGGTCACCACGCACTTTCATTTTTTTTATTTCTTTTATGTACCTATGGAGAAGGAAATATATGTACATAAGTATCATAAAATCTGTATTACTGCGGAAATACTATTAACTTCCTCACATTTCACAGCCGGCTTCTCTGAAGCTAATAAAATCGTGTTGTGAGAAAGCAAAAGATAGTAGGTGAGAACAACAATAATATAATGTGTTACAAAACTAAATTGCGAGGAAAAACTGTTGAAATCGCTACCTCAGCCGCCATTGTTTGTATGAGAATCGAGTGCGTTTGACACGACCGCTCATAACTTTTGGAATCAACATGTAATTACCCGATGTTGCTGTTCGAATAATTAATAATTATATTAATTTAATAACCCAACGTAACATGTTGCGGCAGACTCTACAGCTGATATAAGATCGTATTTAGATTATTACAAGTAGCGCCCAAATACTAGAACGCCATTCAAATAATAAGTTGCTCTTAACAGCGCACGGCCCACTTAGCCAGTACATTTAAGCGGGATTAACGTAGTTAAGCGCAAGTTATATCTAAGTTGCGTTCCAGTATTTGGGTGTAGGTCTATTATATTATACAGGGAGACCCCCTGGGAAGGTATCACAACAATGTCTATTTCTGCCGCCAAACAGTAGTTCAAATACACTGTTGTGTTTCAGTTTGAAGGATATTGTAGCTAGAGTAGCTACTAAAGATTGGCAGGGAACATAGAGGGTGAGACCCATGGTTGATGCAAATGAACAATACGCATATCGAGACTATATTGAGAATTAAAAAAAAGACTGCCTCGGTGGCGTAGTTGTACTACGGTACGGTTATAAAGCTGAGGTCTTGGGTTCGAATCCCGGGTTGGGCAAAGTGATATTGGATTTTTCTATTCAGTATCAGCCCAAGTCAGGAATTTGTGCCCGATATGGCGATAGGCTCGCCACCTATCACATTGTGGGATGGAACATACAAGGCGAAATGTGGGTGCCTTCGCACCTCTGCCTACCCCTTCTGGGAACAAGGCGTGAGTTTATGTATGTGTGTATGTAAAAAATAACAACTTTTTCTTCGCACTTTCATTTCAATCCCTTTCTTGTCATCTTGCTATTTAAATCCTTCTCCACAAAAACACGATCTTTTTATGATCGTTTCCTTAAATCCAAGTGAACAATAAACCCAATAACTCAAAAACCAAGAAATCATAAACAGAAACCGTGCGTAAACACTAGTGAATAATGTCCCCTCAAATCACTCAGCTGTCTAAATCGCGCCGCGGCGAGCCTTGTACGGCCGAGAACCAATGGCCCCGTGTAAAAACCTTAAGAGCCCGCCTTTTACCTGCCAATCTCGGATCACGGATAAGGCAATATAGGGACACGCGACTCAAGATAGATTTTGGTGTGGATGTGTTGTTGCTGGATGTGGCTCAATGGAATAGCGATGGAGTGGCAGGGAAAATAGGAGATTGATGGTGATGACGTCCTGAGCGATAGCATGGCAGCTGTAAACTATTGTTCTAACAAATCACGCGCAGCCAACTCGTTCGATAAACCAGACTTAGATAATTTATTTTATTTTTATTTATTTGGTAAACAACAAATACAATATAACATAGAATTAACAACAACTAGAAATACATAATCCACAACAGTTTCCACAGATAACAATAACATAAAAGAAAGAGCTGGTGCGTAATATAATGTTAATAACATAATATCCAAATGAAGCTGCACTTACGAATTAATGAAGGTTGAAGAAAATCGCTGGATACAGGACGCTTCCAAAATTCAATCAGAATTCTGCCAAGTTTTACCATGTTCGTATTTATATCAATTGACAAGGCAAACAATTAAATTAGTACATAAAAAATTGAAAACATACGAAACATTTTAGTACAATATTCTCGATCAAATTTTCAAAAACAAATATCAAATATCTTCTATGAAGCAAGAGCATACCGGATATATCTTATTCCCCATAATTACCCTACATAATGGCGATGATAAAATTTCGAATGTGTCGCATCCAGGGCACGTAAATCTTGCTTGCCCATTGAAATGTCATTTGTTTCCGCCGCGTGAAACTAGCACTGAGCAAATTACGGGTGGGGCGGAAAAACGTCTCACTCCGATGGACACTGGCATCGGGCCAGGAGTGGCATTATGTGGTAATCGCGGCCTATCCTTAGTAATGCTTACGTGGTCAGAAGAGCTAGTAACCCTGATGGTAAACTAAGCCTCTTGGACTAAGGTAATGATGGACTTAGGTATAGATGAGTCACGGGCTACCATGAATGCTCTCTTTAAGATTCATTTAAAAATGGATAGTTCTTAGCTTCGAAATAAGAACCGTTGATAATGGATTTCATACATACATGATTATCGAAAGCTGCATAACTTCTCTCAATAATCGTAATAGAAGACCCTTGCCTGCCTTTCCTAAATGTTAAGTATAGTATTCATTGTGATTCCTTAGATTTACGCGAATATATTACATTGAAATAAAACTATTTTCTGCCATCCGGTGACCACAAAAGCTGCAAAGTAATCAAAACGTCGGGAAGTAAAAAAAATGTGAAATTTAACCCAATTCGCCATAATAATTTTATTTCAATAAAGTATTCCTTGTTTTTTCCATAAATATCGACATGAACTCAAGGCAACAGTAAGGGCATAAAGAATGCACAATTAGACACCGGCAGAGTTTACGATGTACAATTTACAACGTGCAGTTTTCATTCACGCCGTGATTTATTCGGTTCGTGCTCTGCCGTCGTCTTGTTAAACTATCACTGCCACTTGCCTTATTAAAAACTTAAAATATTGTCACGCTTGTGTCTGCATGACGGGGATAGATTGGTAGTTTCCTAGTTTCATGAAATATGTTTTTTTAATTCATGCATGGAGATGCAATTGGGTCCTAAAATTATGCTGCGGGTGGAAAAATGCTCTTATATTTTTATTTCATTCAACATGCTAACAAAATGAAAATAATTTATAATCGTCTGCTTCTAACTCCTATTAATTTTTGATCTGATTACTTTCTTTGTGGGGTAAAGAAAAGCTAAGTACTCAGAGACAAGAGTTGCAGTGGTGGGTGTTGATGGAAACACATGACTCCGAAAAGTCAGAGGTGTGCCCTGAGATTTGAAACCATGACTACCGTGAACATGTTGGCAGCCGCGTCTGGTTCGTTTATCAACAGGCCACCACGCACTCTTGTGTATTAGAGAAAGGTAACTGATATTGGACTACGGAGTTTGGGCAAACACTCTGTGATCAGTTAAAAAATGACCTACATAGACTGATGACAATATGATTATGAAATAAACAATCCCATATGCTAAGATGTCAATACAAAAATGACTGACAAACAAACCTAGTATCTGTAAGTTACACCGTTGCCTTGTAAAACCCGTCTTTTGTATTGACTTGTAAAATAAGAGGAGAACTAAATTAAATAGACTCAGAGCCTGAATACAGATAAGATAAAACCGGTGCGCCGTTACTTGATTAAGTAATGCTTAATTGTTACTTGTTTTACACGAGTTTCGATAACCTCGACAACTTTGATTATTTTTTATTGATGTATGATCCTACTGGTATAAAATGTATAAATAATGCATATTTGTTTTATAAAATAATGGGTACAGAGTCGAGTTATATGTATCGGCTCATATATGTGCGTCGCGCTGCATGCATGGTTTCCCCTACAATCGAGAGTACGATTGAAAGTGGTTAGGCCATATAATCCACCACGCTGGCCTAGTGCGGGTAAAAAATCTTACAAATACGCTAGTATGCTAGATTTCCTTACGATGTTTTCCTTCAGCATTAAAGTGAAGAGTCAAGTTTATGACTTCGTAGTTGTACTTGTTAGGATCTTGTCTATATTCTTGAAGAAACAGTGCTAAAAGATAAGCCCCGATTAGATACCTTAGAAAATGACCTTGAAGTAACAGCGTCGTTTTTAGCTTCGATTAGTGAGGTTGCCGGAGACCGCAGGTTCAGCTATTGAACTAGTGGTGAGGTATTTGTATCTATATGAATACTGAGCACTGAGTACCTCTAATTAGACCTTAGTCTTCATCACCAACCTCAGTATATCTTGTAGAGCTATCGTTACATACTAGAAAAAAAATATATTCTTAAATTCGGAGACGTGTTCTATAGAACACCATACAGTCTCGACGTCCAGTTCTTCCTTCAAATAGACTATTAATTCCCTATATATGGAATCCTGTATCACCTAATATACATAAACTCACGCCTTTTCGGTTGGCAGGGGTGCCAGGATACCCAAATTTCGCCTTGTATGTTTCGTCTCACGATGTGTTGTCTCACTATCGCCATATCACGCACAAATTTCCTGACTCCGGGCTGATAATGAATAGAAAAATCCAAAATTACTTTGCTCGACCCGGGATTCGAACCTGAGACCTCCGCTTTGTGACCGTACTGTAGTACAACTACGCTATCGGGGCATTTGTATGTATATCATCATACATCATCTGTCAAAAGCCCATGTTATATGATCGCTACGTAATATACAGTATAACATAATTTATGATATAAACTAGAAATTCTTCATTTTAGAGCAAGCTCACGCGTTCTCACAGTGCATTCCCGTTTGACATTTCATGGATGCCAACAAACGCATCACAACCGGTGGTTACGTGTTTTTTAACCAACTTTACAAAGGTAATAGTAATACCTTCATTTGGTGCCAAGGCGTCCGGAGAAGCCAGTAATTTAACTGGGACCTATCCCCGGGCTCTTTTTACGTTTGCACGTGTATCAGTGTCAATTAAAATTAAACTTTAACGCGATTGAATAAAGTTGACTACTGTTTGACAAATGTTGAAATTTGTATTCGGTTGGTAGTGATTAAAATTAAACTTTATTCACGTGGAAGAGGGATGGTTTTTGCGTATATTAAGTTATGAATGGAAGGAGTTGGTTGGCAGGTTAGCATTTCAGACCCGACTCCGCCCGGGGCCACTGTGACTACTGATTATTGTGGTGTCCTTATTTTTTCTTTATATTTAATGGGATTTTTCAAGTGTGTTATTTGGATTTATAATTCTTGGAGTTTCCCTGGACGTGTTATTTTATGATTAGGTTTGTTGGGGGTCTCCAATCTCCAGTTGTTGTCGCCTGGGGTCTAATATGCACGTTCAGTTATTAGCAGACTATAAATTGTCGTTGATATCTCATACAAACCAGTTTGGTAGCAATAAAGAATTTGTATTGATAAAATCTCCATTAATTCACAGCATGAATTTTAAAACAAAAAGAAAATAATAGGCTTTTAACACATTTTTACTAATAGGATTTGATAAAAACTATATTAAGATAAACCGATATTTATAATTTTGTCAATCCATAAACAATAAAATTTGTACTTAATATGTTAATTTTTACTCATAAATATTACATGATACACCTAATTAAACTAAAAATTACAACACAAAGTTTTGCACAATCTATTCGGAGAGAATTCCGTTCAGTAGCCATCTCGTACAGAAATCTCGCATTACCATAACCGACACGCACAACAATATAGCCGCTTGTTTCACTTTCATCGCAATATGTCACGAGTGAGCGAGACGGCGAGTGTTTATCGTTTTTTCGCCTCATTTACATGCACGCCTGTGCGTAAGCTCAGTCCTCCGTGCACGGGGTTAATAAGGCGATTTATAAATTCGATAACGGTGGAACAGCATGCCAGATTGTTGTTCCATACTTACAGATGTTGGACTAATCGGATGGTTAAATTGGAGCTTGTTATGCCAAAATGTAACAACCCACAAAATAAAAAATAATGGCTTGTACTTTGTGTTGGAAAATGATATTGACCTATGTTAATGTGTCGTGTATGGGGTCAGCCTGTGTCTCCAGTTACGAACGAGCCGGGAAATTATTTACTGGTGGAAAATTCTGCATGATAACTAGCAGTTTTGTACTGCTAGTAATAAAAATCTACTTTGGCAATATCACCTGATCTTGGGTTTTCTCGAATGTAAGACCATTGGCTCACTTCTTTAGCTACAAGAAGTTCACTGAAAGTCGGCCTTCTCCAAGTATAATCAGCAACGTGTTTCCGTGTTCCCTGAGCACTTTCACCTGTCTCTTAAGCGAGGCTTAAAGATAGTACTCTTCTTCCGGTAGCCAGGGAATTTGTTGTCCTGAATCCCTGGAACTGCGAAGGTCAATGAGGTGAACGCACATCATCAGTCGGGCCGCATGCTCGTATACCTTCGGCCATAAAAAATCTGCTAGAAATGTACTGCATCCAGCGCCTTCCTAATACCTTTATTACCTTGTATCTGTCTAGACCTTCCGATTCTAAGGAGTTTTAAGATTATTTTCTTGAAATCAAGAATTAACTCATCTATTGAATTTAATACATTTTGCAATAACTGGTCCCAATCGGCACAGCGGAGTTTCCTTTATCCGTATGATTAATGACGATTTATTTTATTGTATTATTTGTAGCTTGCTAATTGATCCCCATCTTTACTCGTGTTAATTGTGATGACCTCGCGCCGCGGGTGGCGGAAAGTGAGAGGATGCTGTATCGGGATTTGTACCGTTAGGATTTGAGACGAGACTGCTATTTTCAAGTTGCGAATTAAAACATTTATAACATATTTTACAGTCAACCAATCCGCAATAGAGCCAACCGGTATTAGACCAACGTGGTAGACTATATGGCCTAACCACTCTCAATCGTACTGTCGATTGTCAAAGAGGCCCATGCCCTGCAGTGACAGTGGACGTATATGGGCTGATACTGATTACAGTCAATTCTGTATGGACCGAACTCTCTGTTGAGTAGATGTAATTTTGGGTTTATACAACACTATTCAATCATAGCTAATAACAGCTGTGATAGTGATCTTATCTTTTACCATAATTTAAATGATAGTAAGAATATGATTTGGCAGCAATTGGAGATTCCGACGTAATAATTTCTGATATATGGAAATAGCTATTTGACGATGCATGCATGCTAAGCATCTCGACGGATGCTTAGCATCAAATGGCACCAGAAAAAAAATGGGTCCAAAGATTGGCTCATTTGTTTTTACAATCAACATCCTTTCAATATTTATATTACTCCGGCAGTCACGATTTTTATCAAGAAATAAAATATAATAAAATTTTATAGATCCAGTCTGCAGGCGTGCCAAACGTTTATGTTATAACATAAACGTTATTAAGATTAGACAAATATAACGGGAATATGAACAAAAAAGAATTTTAAAGGAATTGGTAACATTTAGCTTTAAAAAAAATGAAAATTATTTCCGCAATGGCTAATGTCTTTGAATTTTTGCTTGTGGAATTTTCAGTATCATCTACAGATATTTGTTCTGGCTCTGGATGTTTTACATGTGTATTTATAAGCTCACAAAATGTATAGAAAAAATCTATATAACATGCTAAATGACTTAAATTAGGTCTCGATGGATTATACCCTGCGAATACGACTTCGACGTACACGAAATTGAGAAAAAAATTCTCTGCACTTACAACAAACTTTATCACAAGTTAAATGTCTTGATCTTGGTCATTCAAATCTACCGTTTTCCTCAATAATTAAGATTTTGTTCTCAAATTAAGACTTGTGTTTTGATTACTTCATATACCAAAGAATCCATTAAATCGGTGTAATTTGGAGGACTATAAAGTTTCGAGGTCGTTTTGGGTTTAATGGTGATAATTAAATTTTAATTTAGGCGCCATTGATTATTTTGTCGGCATTTAAAACACCAAAATTGCATGTAAATAGGCAGATATTATTAAAATTCTAGAAATATATCGAAACCTGCTCTACTACAGTTCAAAATAACTAATTAAAACTATGTATTTCGATTACACGAACACCCAGATCTAAAATGAATATTTTTTATTGCTATGAATGGAGACACCAGCGTGCCATTCGCCTGAAGTAAGCGATACGACTGTTTTAGGAAAGTAGGAAATCGAAACAAGACCTAAAGCGTTCCATTACTATCGATAAGAGTCATATTGCCTCAAAATATCCAGTAGTTACTCTGGCTGCAATGTCCTTCTAACCGGAACACAACATGCATTGACACTACTGTTTGGCGCGAGAAATAGATAATGCGGTGCTACCTACTCAGGCGGCCTCTCACATATGAGAAACATACCACTAGTAAAAAATTTAAAAAAATAATTATCTTAGTGCTAGGTTCCAAAGGGCCCAGTCTTTATTATTACAACCTGCTTCTCAACGAAGTACACTGCTAAGGCTGTTACAAAATAACAATCATAACCTCTCATTTCACGTCATAAATCTAGAATCCTATTGAACATTCGCCCATTTTCCATCAGTCTATCGCACTGTAATCTGCGCCGATCATAACGGTGGCGGCACTGCGCACGCGCACCCATTACCCCCGCTTACTTCCCCTTTCTAACCCCTCCCCCCCCTTCTCCGCACCCCGGTATCCCATCACTTCATCTCGCGACTGCGGTTACGTGTTATTACGCCTTATTTAATCCCATACTAGAACGTGATTTACGTGTAATGGTTTTTTGTAATGATGTTTGTGAAGAATTCAAGGTTTCTTTTACTTTTACATGTCGGGTTTTGGACAAAGGGTTACGTAACGTGATATCTAAATCTGTTAACCTCTGTGGCGCAATTTCTTCTTGAATGCACGGGTTTCTATATAAAATGGTATGCTCGTTTGCCCCCTGTAAAATAAAAATAAAAATATCTTTTGAGTGTAAATACTTTGAGTGTTGTGAAATCAAAACGTCTCCTGAAGTTTTAGATACTGAAGACACAATTTTTTTAAACATCAATACGATATCTTAATAAATGCCAAGCCTCTGTGTTTCGTTATTGATTGTACAAAAGAACCTATTATTTTTAGAGCAGCTCAACAACATAAAAACAGAGTAGATAGTAAGATACTAATAAATTCTGCCTACCAAAAACAGCTTTAAGCTATCGTTATGGATAAAGATTCTAATATGAATTAGTATAACGCTTACCTACTACATATTTACAATCGCCAGTATAGGTAGACAAATCAACAGTAAACGTATTGTCCGCAGAAATGCCTCACATGAACATCATCCCGGAAACCATTTCAAGTATTCAGTTAGTGAGTGGGATGTGACTAATGATTTTCTGCCGTCTCTAGTACCTATTATCTACTGCTTGATAGTAATATTGCATTAATAAGACAATGTATTATGTCACACCCCATCTTCATTTTGTGTCAATGTCAACTAAATAAAATGTGACGTCATTAATACCAAAAACTTAACTTTTCTATTCATGGTAGATGACGTTATTATTGAAAATGATTTAATGAACGCAGCCAGCATACAAAATACAGATAGATATTTCCCAGAAGTCGTTGATAAAATTGATGTTCCGCGGTCGTAAAACATAAGAAAACGGTTTGAATATAGCGTGACTAACGTGGCTAACTGGAATGGACTCACCAATTCCGTGAATTCATGGGGCAAACGGTTTTGTATCGTGCCTCAACAAATTACTCCATGGAAATAACTAGCTATGGTTTAAATAGTTCTCGAACACTTCAAGGCATGGTATGGTTATTTAGTAATTGATTCGACTGCCCATCAATAAAAGTGGTAAAGCCACACTATAGTTATCAAGGACTACTGTATAGCTACTGAAATGTGCCATCTAGATCGAGATAGGACCACTGTCTTATGAGATCGTTTTACTGTCGTGTTTCATCCAGTGAAAGAGTTTACTGGACAATAATGCTTTTTTCCCTTCCTTTCCTTGACTCTTACATTCTCTATGGCGGTGCACCTACAATTTATGGTAGTATTAGGACTGTTTGCTTGTCTGCCTGACCTAAGAACAAAATACAAAGTAAGGCATTGCCCCTTAGTCTCGTGGCGCCACTGCTTTTAATCTTACATAAATGTTATAAAAACAGCAATAAATCCTCCCTCGAAATCAATAAAAACTGTTATAAATTCCAACAAATGTGTCATTCGGTTATTGTGGCCGCTGAGAGCACAAATCCAGTCATTTTACTCCTCATTTGGATGTTTTTTATTCAAATTTCAAAATATTTCTACATCCGCTGTGGCAATTATACAATTCATCCAATTATAATAGTCGTAGTGGATGAGGTAATCATGATACCTTTGGGTTGGGATGCTAATGATGAACATAAACACGAGAAATTTGTAAATAACCAACAAGTTACTAAAAGTATATGACACAGTCTGATCGAGATATGAAGATAATAAACTGTTGTGTTATATTTTTTACGTTTATTTTAATCGTCAACATAGATTAAACTAGATTTATCTTAAATATTGCGTAAATAAAGAAATAATATTAAACAAAAAAAACATAGAATGTAGTTTGATAAATATCGTCGTCGGTAGTTATGTAAACTAGACTCGTTCACCCATCATTTCTAAAGCGTTTACATTTTTGTGTTACAGCGAATTAAGCCATTAGTTAACACCGGTTTTGACGAGATTATCGTTTCTAACAAATATTTCCTTCCAAATGAAATGTCTAATGTGAATTCACAGAAAACAAAATGTCGGCCACCGCCACAAGACATGTAAAATCGTCCAACTCAGCCAACATATTGATGTGCAAACAATGGTGGAAAGTGTGTTGGATGTACGGAGACCAAGAAAAGTACTACAGACAGTTGTACGGCAAGAGAAAAGTGAATAACAGCAACTTCTTCAACTTCCACGATGATGACACTAAAAGACCCGGCGCGCAGATCACAGAACTCACCGACGAATTCTTCGAAGACCCACAAATTGAGCCAGCACCAGACGAAGACCCAAAAAGACTGACCTTCGGAGTAGAAACCGAACCTATATACGGCTTCGAATACCAAACATGGCAAAAGGACCAAAGACGCCAACCAATAGCACAGAATTACGAATATATGAACACTACAGAACTAGATAGGATATGTATAAGTGCAGACAGCATCAAAACGATGCTGCAAAACGGTCTACCGCAGACTGAGTTAATAGATTCTAAAGAAGAAATAGTTAAGAATGGTGATATGATTGGTAAAACGGTTAAAACTGTAAGTAAAACGAGAAAGGGAGCAGTGGTTACTGAAGAGACTGAAGTAGCTACTGATGGAAGGTCAGCTGCGAGTCTTAAGTTTCAAAGGTCGTCGGTGAAGACTGGCCCTAATAAGGGCAAGGAGGTTCTACAGCCTCTGAAGGAGGATAGAGTATTGGATGAGTGTTCGCGGAGGAGGTGTATTGGTGATGTGGTGACCACCACAACCACCACGCTGGTGACGGTGTCGCAGACCGGTGTTACTTCATGTAATGAGTGAGTATTTTATGATATAACTTAGTAATAGATCCGGTTATTCGTATGTGAATTTTTATAACATAATTTTTGGTTGTTTCTTTACTATTGACTGAATTTGGTAATCAGTTGAATCGCAAGTTTCGATACAGCTTTTCTTTCCACATAGACTTTTAAATTCTTGAAGCCTCACGCTCGTATGATACACTCGTGCTATAAAAAAAAAACCCAAACTCTTACTCTAAAAAGTACAATACAAAATTTCACAGAAGACCACAATACGAAGCAGTATGTTTGTGAGGAGGAGTTGTGCATTGTTCGCACACAGGCCCGAGGTATTCCTGCTATAATGAAGTTACGTGGAATGCCACAATGGCACCGTGCGACCACTGTGGAACCGTTTTACTGTCTTATTGACGGATTCTTGATGCTTGCATTGTCACTCGTGTGTGAATATGTTGAAGCGTTTGTTTTGGTAATGTGTTGGGGATCGGAGTTGTAGAAAATTAATGAAGAGCGTAAATGGTATTTAGATAAATTCCATACAATAACGAGTTAGTTCAAGTCAGAGCTTCCAAATTTTGCATTATGAAACAAAGCCAAAATTAAAACACCTTACTAGTAATAAATAGCCAGCAGTCTGCTGTCAGTTTAGCCAATATAAGACTCATAAATATAAAAGGGATACCAATATCATGTCAAAGCAAGACAAAGAAAATTTATTTCATCCCAGACTACTGTAGGAAAAATTAGATTGAATTATACAGGAAGTTCTTTTTAAAACTAAGCAATAAATTCAAAACATACCGATGCATCTTCAATGTATTATAAGCTTTGATCAAATATACACATGTACACATACCGGGTATCTCAAGACTGCTACCGAAAACGAAGCCGGGTGGTAGTTTTAGTGACTACAAACACAAAGCAACTAAAAATTTCGCAAAGAAACGCGACAGTTATTTTTTATGATTTTTTAAACATCGTCATTTTTTGGTGGTAAATCCCTAGTTTTAGCTAAAATAATAATTTAAACTCTTTTATAGTTTAGATTATTTATAAATAAAAGGGTATATACTGTTAGTTTAGGAAAAAATGCATTTACCACCCAAATATGGTCAAAGGAAAAAAAAGAACAAAAAAAATTGTCGCTTTTTTTTGCCACTTTTTCTGTTGCATTGTGTCTGAAGTCGCTTAAACTACCACCCGGCTTCGTTTTCGGTAGCAGTCTTGATATACCCTGTATATTAGACCGAAGATTATAAGACTTAAAATTTCCATGATTATTAAACATACTTTTAAGTCTTATCTCAAGCCCAATCTATTTTATCATACAAAACATTTTAACGATGTGCTATATCGTTCAACACAATTGTTGATTTAAGTTTTCACGAGACAATAAAATTTGTCGGTAATCCGAGAGCTGTTGAAAGAGTCACGCCTTCTATCAAATTAATAGCACGTCTGTTTGTCACGAATATAAAAGCTGGTTGTTTGCATTTTAAATTTGTATTCAATTTGTATTTAAATACTTCGTATCGTACAGTATAGTATAGTATTACAGTGGTATTTTAAAGTAATAAAATAAAGGTTTATAAAGGTAGAATTTCTATATTTGTCATCACCTGTTTCAAATGCGCGTAGCTTTTTTAAATTTGAGTCAAGTTTTTTAGTTTCCATTAACATTATTGGCACAGTTGATTCGAAGCCACCTGTGAAATGAGAGGCCACGGGTTCAATTCCCGCACCGATAGAAATGTATATCTGGCCGACAAATATTTCTTTTTGGTCTGGTTGTTTGCGAGACCAACAATTCTCTAGTAAATTGTGATAAACATGGCATAAGACATAGTTGATTTAATTGTGGGTCAGAACTATGAACGTGACTGTTGGATATATTTATTATTAATAGTTGTCGTTAAAAATGGTTTTAATTCTAATGTAAAATGCTTAAAAACTTCAAGCTCGTCTGGTTTCTTATCGCCCGATAGGAGGTAATAATCTGTTGGTTTTCGATATTGTATTGAATGTAATATGATGCCTTGATAGTCGTGCCTTTATAAACAAAGGTCCTCAATATAAATAAATATAAATTTCATTCGTAATTTGATAATCATAAATATTATCTATATTATAATCAATGCCTTTTATTTTGTTCTATGGAATCAGATATTTTAGTTAGTCGACTTATCGTCAAAGAGATTTTGTCTTCCTCGGCCCTTTCACTTCCTTGTATACATCCGCCAATTAAAATATTTATCTCATCTTAATTATTTCGTTTATTGATTTCCTTCTCAGAATTACTACTTTCTCACAGAAATCGTCAAGATATACTAAATCATAATTAATATCACTATAAAAGGTACATTAAAGCTTTTTAACTAGTCTCATAAAGCAATTAAAGGAATCCAGCGTGTTAATTTAAGATCAAATTAATTCAGCTTCAACAACGCAATTGAACAACAAACATCCATAAATCTTCACATTCGCATTTATAATATTAGCGCGACGAACCCCATCCGTTGTCTATGACAGGCCGAACAGCAAAACATAAAAACCGTAAGCGAAAATCGATTGAATCGCTACGATTAATACCCATTCAATAAAATCTCAGATTTTTATCTCGCAATTTATTACTTGAGCTTCAATCTAAACGGTAAAGCGTATGTCCAATCCACAATTTAATCCACGCAATTTAACGACAAGCCTGTACACGGTGCCTTTGCACGGCGCGAAAAAAAAAAAGAAAAAGATGGCGACCGCCGGCCAGAGACAAGCCGATTTTATCTCGTATAGGCTACCGTTTACAGGCATTGACGTCGAAATATACAGCCCCGATTGATCGATTGAGGACCGTTGCTTTTTGTTAATGTGTGTTTTTTATTTAAATGTTATGGTGAGTGATTTTAATGTTTAAAATTAAACGATAAATATACAGGTTGGCATGTGTGGACATTGTAAGTAGATTGCGAAATTAATCATCAGGTATAAACGGTAAGTGTGAACTCATATCTTGGGAAGGCTATTGACTAAAATCAGTTGGCCTTGGCCATTACAAATGTAAACTAAAAAAATACATACACACATAAACTCACGCCTTTTTCCCAGAATTGTTAGACAGAGGTGCTACCAGGATACCCACATTTCGCCTTTTGTTCTGTCCCACGATGTGATAGGGGGCGAGCCTATCGCATATATGTGTATGTATTGTATGTATCAGGCACAAATTCACGACTCCGAGCTGATTATAAATATAAAAATCCAATATCACTTTGCCCAACCTGGAATTCGATCACGAGAATAACAATAATAATTCGTCCATAACACATCTTAAAATATTTACCAAGCAGTAGCGTTAAAAGTTTATCTGATGCGTAGCTAAGGAACCGCGGGAAGGATACAAGGTAAGGCTTCAGAATCTCCGCTTCCTGCCAAACCTGTTCCATTTATAGGGTTTTGGCGATATCGGTAGTCGCGAATTAATTTACATGCCTGCATACAAATGTATGCGATACGTTTATTGGTAAATGTTTTATAATTGTTTATAGCATGGTAATCTACGTAAATAAATTTGTAATATCACATACTGCAATGTTGTGTTTCGGATTAAAGAATATTGTGTTGTTTGGTTTTGCTACAGATCATGAGCGTCGTATTACCTACCATCAGGGCAACGGCATGCTCGACTCACAACTCATAGTGATAAAAAAAAACAATTTATTGTCGCAATAGGTGACCAACACTTATTAACTAAAAAATGTGATACAAAACAATAGTAATTTAAAAAACTTTTAATACTAAAACACAAAATTAAAACTGTAATACTCGTAGTTCAGTATAATATTTCATATTGCACAACCATATCGTGAAAACTAGGTTGCCATCTCAACATAAAGTCCCATGAGAAAGCCACAGCACAGTGCCTAGTTACTGGGTGGAACATATTTTGTTAAATTTCTTAGATACTTGACGCCTATTTAGAAAAAAAAATCTACTGAATATATTAATAAAAAAATACACCATGCAACTTTTTATGAACGAAATGCTGTCAGCTGTCCGGATCGCTACAGACATACGATGGTATAAACTGTTCATATTCCGCGTCATAGTGATTTACGCAAATGAATCACATTTATGGTTCACCTGTTGCATGTGTTTATGATCAGTACGGAGAAATTCTATCGATGTATTTTGAATATTGTATTTGTATTCCATTTCATTTACCTCCAGGTTCAATTAATTAACTAATCATTATGCCGTGCCGGTACAAAAAAGCTGACGTTGTGTAGATAGGGTTTTATATTAATCGAAGCTATTTTTTTTTATTATTCTGACTCGGCACAGTGACTGCATTGCACCTGATGGTAAGTGCAAGTGCCGTCCAAATAGAGTTTCGAATGGCATCAGACGGCGATCTCATGTCATTCGATACAATCATGCCGGCCCGCTCAGATTCCTTTTCACGCTACGGTGAAAGGTCCCAGAATTATAGCAAGGAGGGAACATGCGTGATGGCAAACCGTTCCAAAGCTTGACAATGTCGCAAAGAAAAGTATTGGAGAACGTCCGAGCCGAAGTTCGCGCCGAGATTGTTTGAACGATCAAGTTATGGCTCCGCAAACCAGCACACGTGGTTCTGTTACGCAAAGGAGAGGAGGGGATCAAATTAAACAATTCAGAGAATTCGTCATAATACAGACGGTAGAACACTTTATACGTCTGTAATAGCAAATATACCGAAAAACAAGTTTAAAATTGTATTGATTTCATAGTAGGTAGTAGGTACCTACTGTAAGTTTCTTTGATTTTACACCACGTTTTTTATTAATTTATATTGTAAACAAGCGTCAGCCAAGCCGCAAAAAAAACTGAGACGGTGCCAAAAAACAAAGAAAACAGGTTTAGTAAATTGGTGCCGGCGCTAAATTTGATTTTAACCTTCGTTAAAAGTGTAGTGAATAAATATAATTACATTACTAGTTTTATCTAGTGGCTATGTGGAATGAGAACCGGTAGCTCCCAGGTTCGATGGTAGTGTTGGATTCTTGGGTACAGTTTGGGCATTTTGCATTTAATACCTTTGATTTATTTGAAAGAGAATAGTTTCCTAAAAGCATTGATATTCACACTAATTGTTGGTGTTGTTCGATATTTTAAACAAATGTGTTACGTTAAGCCAAGAATGAAGAGAAAAATATGTTTTAATCTCATTTTTATCATATTCTGCATGATATTTTAACATAAAAAATAACGACTCTCCGTTACATATATCCTTTAGATTCAACTAAAATCGATATAATCGAAATGAAAATTCAATGTTTATAATGAGCGTGGATCACGGCGGTGCTCCCGCTGTGAGAAGCACGAGAAAGCTTATTAAATATTATTGAAAACAAATAAATATGTAGAGTTACTTTCATACGTATTTATGAGCTGTCTATCGCAGGTATCAATTGCTGGTTGCGTTTGATTTGTTGCTGTTTAGTCTGTGGTGAGCTTTGTTGATAGTCTTCTTTGTCTATGAAGTAAGTAATAAATACTAGATAAGTCCGACAATCATATAACTCTGACTCTAAAAAATGAGTGAATAATATACATTAAGAGAGTGGTTTTAAAACAGCCAGATCTGATACAAATACCGCAACGCATCTCCATGCTCGATGGTGTTCTGAATCTTGTGTCGTGGGTATCAGGAACTACGAGAGACTTTTCGGTCTCACAAACACCCAGACCCGGAAGAAATATTCTGGGCCGTACAAACATTTCTCTCGGTGCGGGGATCGAACCCGCGGCCTCTCCTTTCACAGACAGCGTCTAACCAACTGCGCCACGGAGGCTGTCAATTATGATGAGTACAGCATCCCTCTTTCCGCTGTATATATCCTTTATGACTAAACTTGTATAGAATAAATAAACATTGTAATTTATATCCAAACGATATGCAAATTTTACTAAAAAAATTCACTACAGTCACAATTCTTCATAAAAAAACATCTAAATGAAAACAATATCAATATTTCTAAGCTTAGCCACAAAGTCCGGTGCTATAGTGTAACAGCCGGTAGACACCAGTGGGCCCGACGCTGCGGTTCGTCTCGAGAGCAAGATCCATAAAGATACGCCGCGATACATTTAAATTAATGTCCGCTCAACCTGGCCTCATACATTATACTTTGATAATCAATATTATCTTATTATAAATAAATAATAATAAATACACCCAACATTCACATACATAGTCCTGCTTCCACACTGAGATCGAGTCTTGTGTCGTAGGTATGGGGAACTATGAGAGACTTTTCTCTCTTCAGTCTTACAAACACCCGAAACTAATCCCTGTGGTTCACATAAATATTTGTTTCGTGTGGGATTCGAACCCGAGACCTAATATTTGTAACCTACCGTAGTACAATTACGCCATCAAGGCAGTACAATGAACCACTACAAAATTGCAAATGACCATACCTGCATTTTGTATCTCGCACCCGCTCAGTTCAATTAAAATTCCACAATGCAGTGTTTTAAGTTTTTATTGCAATTGAATGAAATAATACAATCTTTTAATTATAGCGCGTGTTCATAAGTCTTTCGGCGGGAATCGAATCCTATTACTTCGTAAGATGACTTCATAAAGGCGCAGGAGCTGCGACTTGGAATGCAGTGGAGTGGATAGTAAAGATATAAGAGAAAAAAAAATTGTGTAGAAAATATAAGTATTAAGAATGTTTGTTTAGGATGCATTTTTATTTTCCAAAATGACGATATATATTTAATTTTATGTGACAAAGCATTTATATATAAAATATTTTTTATTCATACCAAGCCGCATATGATTATTTTTTAGACTATTTCCAAAAAATAATAAAATCAATAACGATACTATGAGTACATCTCCAAAACAAAATTTTCACGAGCTGAAAATAAAAAAAATTCATTAGGTTTTTTTTTTGTATTTTTAATAATGTTACCATGCAGTTTTACGTATTATATATTCGTTGATAAGGCACTTAAAACAAAAACCTATAACCGTCCCAAAAAGTCCACATCCACCCTTACACAATCCAAGTGCCGTGTTGGACGCCCATAAATCGGCTGCGCAGGCGCATGATTTATCCACGGCGAGGCACGCTCCGTCCGCGCATTGAATCCTCCACGCACCACCGCACGATTAATTGCAACACGATCTTTATAATTACCCCTCACTGGTGTATACTCTATGGTCTATTCTATACCACCATAGTCTATGGTATTGAAAGCTTTGAACTTTGTAATAGTGGTTAACGGCTTTTGTGTGATATACTTATAGTTATCTACTGGTGGTAGGGCTCTCATGTGAGAGGCCGCCTGGATCAGTACTACCGCAATGTCTATTTCTCCTGACATACAGCAGTGTAAATGCACTGTTTTTTTCGAATTGAAGGATATTGTAGCCACTGGACATATTGAGACTCAACATCTTATGTCACAGGATACCGAGCACAGTGGAATGCTATGCATTGCTTTTTTTATTTCAAGGTGTTGTTTGGTTTTGCTCATGATGTTCATGAGCGGTCGGTTTTCGGAGTCTTCTTGTTTATTAGATTTATAATTATTATAACTATTATTATGGTCAGCAAAAAATCTTATTGAAGGAAGTATATTCATTATTACATGAGTGGACTATGAGTATTACTAAAACGAGAAAAACTTTAGCTTTAGTGTCCTTAAGAGCATGAAGCTTCAGTGCATTCTGTCACCATTCTGTTATGGATGTAGTATAAAACATATCAGTAGTTTTATATGCTATAGCTACTGACCTTGACTTAAGGTGATATGAGTCAGCTGAACAGATGTGTTATCTACGTTTCACATAATATCGATTTATTGTCGCGTCTATTTGTGTCAGCGTGATACCCTAAGGCTCAATACAAACTACAGTTATCAGAATGTCATGACTCTCTCGATTTGATCGACTTTTTTTGAACGAAGTATAAAGCATTGCTATCGCGTCTCATTAATTACGCGATAAATCTATCAATCTAATGAGACTTCAAATGTAGGTCCATCTAATCTTACGTACAGTCAGCAACATAAGTCGCTGAACACTTCACATTTTTTGATAACCTTTTTATGAATAAAAATTTGTACGTACTACTCTATAGTCGTAAGATATAACCAAGTAAAGTCATTTATACCGAGAAGTGCCATACGATATTGAAAATAATTATTATTTTGAATGATAAGACAATTCCAAATCTCGTGACTGTGTAGCGACTTATGTTGCTGACTGTACCTAATGTTTATATCTTCCATCCTCCAAAGTAAAATGTCAGGAGCAATTAACGATTTTTTTATTCAAATTTCAAGTTCTAAACGTTACTTTAAAATTCTCAATACACGAAAGAGACAGACTGTGTACAGAGTGACAATTCTGACTTATCCAAAAATTACTTAGCGACATACAAAGAGAGTTTTATGCAAGTCCCTCTACGTTCCATAAATACATAGATTATCAATGTATTTTTTTACTTTAAAATGTTGGGTCCTAATGCATCCCTTTATAACTTTAAAAGCCTTCATGAAATCTTTCAGTACAGTGTGACAAATATTACCTAAACATTACTTAGCGACACATGAAAAAATTCTAATGCAACAACATACATACATAAATACGTAGACTATGTATTTAAATAGTTAGGAGCGCCGAGCGCCCATCACACGACACAATAAATAAATAAAACGACCATTTTGTAGTACATGTATTTAAATATCAGAAACTGGTAGTGTTTGTTCGCACGTCTTTGTTGGTTGACGCGCGAGTGAGCAGACGGTTTGGGGCACGCAAATGTTGAAGGAAAACCGTTTGGATTTATATCATTTTATTAAAGTAATTTTCTGCTTATATAATTTTGATTAGTCTTATAGTGGTATTTAATTAGTATTCGATACTTATTATCTATTAATTTAACATCATCATTTAATATGATTTAAATTTATTAACATAAAAAAGTTAGCGTTTCGCACCACATTTAGCGTATGATAGAATATATAAGGAAGGTATACTTTGCTTTATCGGAAAAGCATTATTTCTACTGATAGTAATAGTAATATACTGAAATAAATCAAAATATAGTGAAATAAAATTATTTCCAAAATAACCACAGAAAAAACACCTATATTTAATAAATATAAACAAAATAAGTTGTAGCACAAATGGACGATAGTTTTAAAGGATTCATGAAATAAATATACAGCTACAACCATCTATCCTGCATCACCAACTTACTAATTTTCCTTTATTTTTCTTTACGGAACCCAAATTCACTTCAGCGAGAAAGATAGCCGTTAAATTTCTCGGTAGCTCGCGAGCGGAGTATGTTTACTGAGCCCTCGAATCGAGCCACGTTGGCTCTTTCAATTACTCGCGCTTGGTCAGGGAGCAGGTGCGTAGGACCCACGGGTACGCAAGCTGCTTACGTCAGGTGGATTTTGGAAAAAAATATTATGTAGACTATTTGAAATGTTCCTAAAAATATTTTACAAAGTCATATGAAAACTTTGAATTAAATTACTTAAAAATATTTAAAATAAAATCACATGAAGACTCCGAAACCTTGATTGGTGGTTTGCTGCAGTGATTTTTCTATTTTTAAGAAACTATATTTAATAGCTGGATTAGGGAATATAGAAATAAAATGATCTTTTAAGTGGAAAGAGGTTCTTAATTATTATAAAAGTAAAACTGAAGCGTACAGAATCGGGACAGCAATTAGTATGTTAACAAGTTATTGGATAAATAATAATTATATAATAGATTTGATTCTTGATATATATGTATGTGTATATTGGTAAAATGTTGGTTTCTTACTTTTGGATTGTTATTTAATAATTTTAAAGTATTTTAATTCTCTGGTAGCGGTCGTATGATAGTATAATTTCATATTTTTTTCATTACTCTGTTTACCGACACACGCAACTTCAAATTGTAAGCCAATAGCTTTATTATTAACTTAATAACCACGCTGTACCACTTAACACTAGTCAAAGAATGTATTCTCGGAAATGTTGCCTCACATAAATCTGTTGAAATGTTCCAAATCATAAGCCTCTTAAAAAGTATAATCTCTGTAACATGCAATATCAAAATACATTTTTGGGCCCTTTGGCCAGGTGGATTTACACAGCTAAATCTAGGTTAACAACACCATCTACAAAACTTAATCTTTAACAGTAAAAATACTTTGTCACCTCTCTGACCATAACAGACCACACTACGTTAATTAAATTAAGTAATTACACCATAAACAGTTTTATTATCCAGCCACGCAACTTTTACTATATTTTACAATCTCCGATCTGGCGTGTTCAAGCTATCTCGACGCTGTGCCTATTAGCATGCGATAAATAAAGGTCCCATTAATTGGTGGCTTGTAAGGGCGCGGTACAAGCGCGACACTACGGTGTCGTCGCACGCTTATTATCGCCTCCTAATGAGGCTTCTAGGGAAAGATCAAAGTATGTGGCATAGAATCTACGAGATAAAAGGGAGAAATAAATGTTAACACATAAAATGTATGGACAAAAATGTAGTTGTTGATTGAAGGAGCGCGTTGATGTCTTTTGTTCGGAATAACGTATGTCAGTTGACCGTATGATGCTCTCGAGTCCAAGAGACAATTTTTTTAATTAATAATAATGTGGTTTCAATTGATGATTCAAGTTTATTTTGTTAGTTGATTTTAAACTAAATTGTTAAGTCTGTAGTAACAATAAATATTGTCAACTATATTTTCTTACACACTTGATTTTGACTTCTTAAAATGACTTATGCATATTTTATTCATTTTCTGGACTTAGATTCCTTCACGCTCATAATACGCATATATATATTAATAAATCATATATACTAACTACTGGATTGGTTCTGCAATAGCGACACTAACTTTTAAAAAACTCTACTTGAAATAATATTCCACTATCACGCCTGGTTTAAAGAGTAACGTTGACAGAAAGACCGGAATATTCTTTGACTTTTCTCTTCATTAGTCCCTAATTTTCATATCCCAGTATGGCGCTTTCAATTCTCTAATATCGGACGTATTTAATAGTGCCAGACAACTTATTATGGAACTTAATAATGTCTGGAAAAGAAAAAAATAACACCTTACAGACATACACATAGTCCAGACCCCACACTAAAATCGAGTCTAGTGTCGTGGGTATCAGGAACTACGAGAAACTTTTCGGTCTTACAAGCACCCAGACCAGAAATAAATATTTTGGGGCCGCACAAACATTACTGCCCTGAACCCGCGGTCTCTCGTTTCACAAGCGGCGTCTAACCGACTGCAACATAGAGGTTTTCAAAAATAGACAGCTACTTGTCATCTTTAGACGTTGAAGACCAAAAGGGCAATTCTTCAAATTCAAATTTCAAAGCTTTCTCCTCAAAAAATATAGAAACATCATAGTAAATACATTTGTAATATCAAATAACGCATATATAACTTGATACGAACACGTCGTGAGAAATGTACCGTACACTAACCGTAATCGCGGCTAGTGTAAGATTTCTCATGATAATTATAATTAATAAGGAACCATCAAGGCAATTGCATCGATTACTTAGTTGTGAGCTGTGTCCTGAATGTCATCACTTAAGTTTAAATGTTATCTAACGGATAACTAATGTCATAATTTGTTAGACCTGGATATATAGTTAACTTGTTGATATTAGTGTTACCAACAATCGGTCCTCGATCTAGGCTACACCAAAGAAGCACTGGCTAGATGTCGTCAACGAAGATATGAGGGTTATTGACCTTATTATTGAGGATGACGGAAATCGGGCGATTTTTTTTTATTGCAATGCGCCATTCGTTTCAGGCGAGCATGCTGTTCAGCTGATGTAAAAGTGATACACTGTTGTTTTACGGGAGAAATAGACATTCCGGTGGTGCCTCTCACATATGAGAGACCTATCTCCAGTAAAATGTATTAATTAATACGTTAAGAAAAATAGACCACATCACATCACGACAACGTCATTTCACAACGCTGACAAGGCTGGTTGAAAACAAATCATAAAGTCAAACTGTAAACCAGTATTGTGTGAAGTGCATCACAAAAGGCGCTGTTTGCAGCAAAGTGGTACGTCATAGCGCATAAACGTGATAACCAACCGTTCCATTGTGTCTTCAAAATGTCATCGAGTGACGGTGGAAGGAAAATACATCGATAAAGTAGATTTTATGGTTAAAATTAATATGAAAATCAGGGACTATTATTAGCTTACGGATTTTATCGCGGATTTGGTTTGATTTTTACATTTTTGACTTCCCGACGCTTCGATACTCGCGTAAATCTAAGAAACCACTATGCAAGTATTTTTTGATATCACATAACCAAGCTAATATACTAATACTACCACCACGCTACTGGTCAGAAGATTATTTGACCTAACCTCTCTCCATCATACGTCAGATTGTGAGGAGTTCTGTGTCTTGCAGTAGGACGTATATGAACTCATAAATATATCAAATAATATACGTAAGTAGTTACATTTAGCCCCTAGTATTATGTGTCTCAGAAACGCCAATGGACTTTTTTTGTTCCACGACGCGACGCTCAGAAACGTCTCTTCTCAAATATTTGAAGTTAAAACAAACATCCGTCCTTAATATACTACTTACCATCTCTTGTTCCAAAGATAGTACTCATTACTGCGCTACCTAAAATATTTTACTTGTCGTCTTATCTAGCCATGCAAAAAATATTTATTCCTGTTCTCTTTTTAAAATCGTCTTAAAATATTTATATATATATTCAAAATAAACCACAATCACACCCTCAGATCTTTATCAACCCTTACCCCGTTAACTCTCCTCTTTATTACAGCAATCTGCAACTTTATATAAAATTACGTTTAAAAGTCGTAATATTCCGGTTCTATTAGCTCTACCAGGCGATGTAGAGCTTAGAGTCGTAGAGTTGAAGCGTGCGCGCCGGTTAAGGCTCTAACAACTGCCCGATAATTAGCTCAAACCGTCCGAATACGCTTAATTTGTACGACAGCTGCAAGTGATGGATATACGGGAAGATATTGCGCACAAGGACGCTGCGATTTAAAAATATATATATATTTTGGTGGAGTAGTGTTTGGATAATTAATTTAATGGAAATGTCTCGAAAAGCTTAGCGAGAAAAAACTTCTTATATTTGATTTCGGGTATGTATGGAGATGATCTGATATTTGTCTCGACGGGAATTAACTTGGATATTGTTACTTCATAGTTATAAAATATTTATATGAAATATTTATGTAAAATATTTATATCTCCTTTTTTAATTTAATATTTTAAAGATGTTGCAAATTTTAAAGAAGCGTGGAAAATCATAAAATGATTTGATTTGTAAAATTATTGAACATCCGCGTTAGAACGAACTAATTTATCATATCTTGACCTATGCACCCTGAATATTGCTACATCTCGATACTCCTTGACATTTAATCTCAACAATCAATTTAAATTAATTTTGCAAATTAACCAATTTAAAACCAATTTTCTAACAGAAGGACATGTTTAACTGTGAGTTCAAGGGCACCCCGAACGAGCCTGCCCATTCATATTGTGACATAACTGACAAAAGCATATCTTTACCACTTCAAAAGTTTAAAATGTTGTTCAGTCATATATTTACACTGCCACAGCTTCAAAGAACATTTAAATATTGCAACAACATTTTAACAGCCTCCGTAGTTCAGTCGATTAGACGCCGCCCGTTCGATCCCTGCGCCAAGAGAAATGTTTGTGCGGCCCACAAATATTTCTTTCTGGTCTGGGTGTTTGCGAGACCGAAAAGTCTCTCGTAGTTCCTAATAACCGCGACACCAGACTCGATCTTAGTGTGGGATCCGCACTGTGTATGTGACTTTTGGGTGTTATTTATTATTATTTTAGACACTGCCACATCTTCAAATGGTGTTATATTTTTGAATATCGCAACAAACTGTCTCTTCAATCCAAATTGTCAAAACAACAAAATCCGTAACCCACAAACGCAATTTCCACCCGTATGTACTCATTACCTGCCACTAGTGGTTCCGAATGCATTATCTAACATTCTACGGGGCGGTATTGATCGTATTAGGCGGGTTTTTTACAACCCGATATCATAAATAGTGAATATGGAGTGGGTGGCGCTGTCGTGACTATTTCAATCATAAATGTTGTTTGCTGATATAAACTACAGCCTCGATAGCCTTTGACAGCCTCCGTGGCGCAGTTGGTTAGACGGCAATGAAACAAAAGGTCGCGGGTTAGATACCCGCACCGAAACAAATATTTGTGTGATCCACTGTTATTTGTTCCGGTCTGAGTGTTTGTAAGACTGGGAAGTCTCGCGTAGTTCCTGATACCTATGAATAAAGACTTAATCTTATTATGGGGTCAGGATCAGAACGTGACTGTTGGGTGTACAATTATAATTATATTATGGTGGTAAATAACGTGGATTGGTAGGAAAGTTCGTATGCTAAGAGTATTTTTGCAAAATGAGGAAAAATTCGGGAATTAAAGATAATAAGAAAACGAAAAGGTTTTAAAACACGAAGAAGTCTCATCAATACTATTTGACCAGTGGCCAACGTTTTGCCCCAATACTTGAAGCCGTTTTTCAAACACAAAGCATGTCTAAAAGCTGCAATCACTAACTCAAACAACAGTAACTCAGTACATTTTACACAACAAAGAACAACATTAATATCATCAACTCTTCCGGGACAAACAACATGCAAAATCGAAGTAATTAAATACTTTAACCGTCGCCCGTTCAGAATCATTTGAACAAACCATAGATTTAATGAGTGGCCTGACATTGGCCTTTATTATGTTGGTACTAATTGACGTTCTGCCGTGATGTTGGTACACCTGCGCAGTTAATGGCCCTATTGAAAGCATCGTATTGATCGTAACTGATTGTCAATTGATAAAGTATTAATGGATTGGGTTGCTTTGGTAAGTTCAATTGGGTGGACGGGATACAGATCTGCGTTTTAATATTTTTCTGCTCACTACTATATACATATACATAAATGATCTGCAAATGTTGAGAATCTAGGTTTTAGAGCGTCATGCTAATTTGTATATCAACGGTGTTTCTACAACACATACACACACACCTACATATTTTCTTTCATGTTATTTTTTATATTTTAGATTTTGTTACAATATTTTATCACGTTAATATAACTGTCATATTGTCAGAAACCTAATGTTGTACGGAGGGCCTCTAAATCGAAAACAAATCAATTCTATAGCCTTGGACTAAAGTTAATCCCTCGTTCATAGGAGAATACAGATTATCGTGATGATACTGAATAACATAAGATGTGTGACGCAGAAGGCTTTAAAATACATCTGTGAAATAAAATATCATGGTAAATTCTTACATTTATGGTCATTGTCCAAATGGCTGAATTCCGTGATGGCCATAATAGTTACGGTACAATATTATAAATCCGTTATTTTCTTTGTCGGTTGCGTGTTATTTTAATGTCCTGTGCATTAAATACTATCTTGAAATCTACGGAAGTGGTGTACGTCTTAAAAAATCGTAATATACCGTGAGAAAAGATGTTAAAATCACCGAACCAAAACACCCCAACTTCAACCCCTCGCCTAAAATAACAAATCTTCTACCTGGGGAATTATTGTAATTATAGTAAAAGGTAAGATAGTAAGGAAGGATGGCGTCTTTCTTATTTTAAAGTTCCGCAAAAGGTTGAATTAATAACCTAATAACTTACCACTACCTTCTGTGATGACTCACAAAATGGTGTGTGGAATGGTAAAGGATGAGATATTTGGTTATTGCAATGAATGGCTAGACGTCCATGCCGTTCGCCTGGTGGAAAACTGACTTTTCGGTCCTACAGCACCCAGAGACAAAACAAAAAATAGTTTCTCTCTCTCTTCGGCCACAGGTAGTCCACTGCCGAACATAGGCCTCCCCCAAGGATCTCCACATCGACCTGTTGGAAGCGGTCTGCAGCCAGCGACATCTTACAACCTCTGCTTCAACGAGCTCGTTCTTGAACTTGTAAAAAAAGTTCCCTCTATCCAAAAATCAAACCCGCAATCTATCAAATCAAATGAAATGGTAGTCTGGAAGAGATCGCTTTTAGCGAGAAGGCCGTCAATTGTTTCACTAAATGTACATCTGCTTCAAATTATTATTTTATGTTTTTTGGTGTAATAATAAAGAGTTTTATTAATTTTATTGTGGACATAGGTTAACATAAGCTGTTAAAAATTGTTTAACCGTACAACTATTGCCCGCCAAATTAGCATACAATCCATCCATCCATCAGCCAAAGGAAGTCCACTGCTGAACATAGGCCTCCCCCAATGATTTCCACAGAGACCTGTTGGAGGCAGCCTGCATCCAGCGACGTCCCGCGACCTTTACCAGGTCGTCGGACCATCTTGTGGGTGGACGTCCTACGCTGCGCTTTCCGATACGTGGCCTCCATTCGAGCACTTTCCGACCCCATCGGTCATCAGATCTCCGCGCTATGTGCCCTGCCCATTACCACTTCAACTTGCTAATCCGGTGGGCTATGTCGGTTATTTTAATTCTCCTACGGATCTCCTCATTTCTGATTCGATCTCTTAGGGAAACCCCGAGCATAGCCCTCTCCATAGCATAGGATTCGACATCAACATCAAAGGCGAGTATATCACTCACCTTCGGTTTGCCGACGATATTGTAGTCCTGGGAGAATCGCTGGAAGACCTTAGCACTATGCTCGAAGACCTCAATCGAGTCTCCCAACAGGTGGGTCTTAAAATGAACATGGACAAAACGAAGATCATGTCGAATGTCCATGTTGTGCCCACCCCCATCGGTGTTGGGGGCTCGACTCTTGAAGTTGTTGACGAATATGTCTATTTAGGACAAGTGGTCCGGTTAGGCAGGTCCAACTTCGAGAGAGAGGTCAATCGTCGAATTCAACTCGGTTGGGCAGCGTTCGGGAAACTACGCGACGTCTTCTCGTCCAAAATACCTCAGTGCCTTAAATCGAAAGTCTTCGATAGTTGTGTGTTGCCAGTGATGACTTACGGCACCGAGACGTGGCCTCTCACTATGGGCCTTATTAGCATACAATAATATAAAAAAATTTAGGTACCTACAATAATAACTACAAAACTGGTTTCATTTTTTAAAGAACAAGGCTTTGATTGATTAATCGAAACTAAAGCTCCTTGTTTCATGTTTCTAACCAACTGCGCAACGAATATGTTATACTTCCAAATAAGAAGATACATAAGTGAAGTAACACGTGTTATATTTTTTTTCTCACAGAAGCTACCTCGTGGCCTGTCCATTACCCGTTAACTACGCAAACCAGTTTGTTTGAAAAATTCCTTAGCTTTTGTTTTATGGACCATAGAGCATAGACGCACGCGAGTGCTGCCGATAAAAACAAACACCTTGAAGAAAATGTCTATATAAGGTGTTTGGGTACAGGATGGTCGCGTGCTTGTTAAATATTTTTTGTTGAACATAAATAAATAAAATAAAATTGCCTTAACAAGTAATACAATAGAATTATGCAAACATAATATTAACGAAAGACAAAAGGATATGGCTCACCAGGTTGTTGGTAGGTCTCTCATCTGTGAGAAGCCGCCTGGTTAAGTACCACCGCAATGTCTATTTCTCCCGCCAAACAGCAGTGTAAATGCACTGTTGTGTTACGGATTGAAGGATATTGTAGCCACATTAACTACTGGACATATTGAAACTTAACATCTTATGTACTAGGATAGCAAGCGCAGTGGAATGACAAGCAATGCTTTGTAATTCATGGTGTTCTTTGGTTTTGCTACTGTCCATGAGCGGTCGTATCGCTTACCATCAGACGAACGGCACGCTCGTCTCGCCCCAAAAAGACTTGCTGAGCGCCGGAGCTCGGTGCCAATTCTTTGCATGCCACTGTTGATCCTGACTTACAGTAGTTTCAATGGTGGGTATGTTGGCGGGAAAATCTCTGAACTAGTTTCAAGTTACAGTTTTGCTTAGATATTCGTATCTGCCTAAATATTATGGATATTAACAATTATTTTCTGAAAATAATCTTAATCTTTATATTTACATTATGTCATATTTAGTTCCTGGCGCAATCTATTCCTTAGATAATTGCGTTGTTTAACATCTGCCAAGCGCCCCCGTGATGGTTCACAATGTTTAAGTACATTCTATGTTTTAAAATGCACTAAAATTCATTTGAAAGAAGTATGATATCACTTTTCTCTCAGATCTATATACAAAATGCAGTACAGGCCCCTCCACAGCGCGTACAATACTAGCGAACTTGACCGATATCCCGTCGGTCTAGTCACTAGCAACCAGTTTGACCACCGCCGTTCTCACTAACAGGTACATTAGTTTTTTGTTCTTATCGCATGACAGATCCTAATAATATTTCCACTTACGTCTTTAGCCGTGACAGGAATTCTTAAGTTGGAAGAATCGCGAGACTATGTGCTGTTTGGTATGACATTCCTTATTCATCTCCTTCGTTGTTGTTTCTCAAGGATTAACTCTTAGAAAATCATCGTCGTCATGAGTCATACTGCTTGATTTCACTGCAAAGGTACTAGTCTATATTGTATGCTGGTAACTGCTAGTTCACACAATGCTGGTAGTATATTTGCAGAATTATAACATCACATATCGGCATTTTATATTGACATACTTGTATCATAAAAAGTCCACTACAAAAATGTAAGTCCAATCTTGCTGAAACCTAGTAACTTTGTCATACATACAATCATAAACTCACGCCTTTTATCCCAGAAAAGATAAGCAGAGATGCCAGGACACCTACATTTCGCCTTGTATATTCCGTCCCACAACGTGATAGGCGGAGAGCCTATCGCCATATCGGGCACAAATTCCTCCTTCATAACTCCGGACTGATAATGAATAGATAAATCTAATAACACTTTGACCGACCCGGGATTCGAATCCGACACCACAGCTTTGTAATCCTATCCTAGTACACCTACGCCACATATGATGTCTTGTCGGTTACACAGAGACTACAAATAGTATAGTTGACGAAGTTTAATCATTACATAATGACAGATTCTCACCCTAGATTCCATTACACTGATCATCAATCGAATTGCAGCGACATTGTCGCGACAATATTAAAAAACGCCGTGTGCCGTGTGCAACACATCAATATTGGCTACGCTTGAGAAACGAGTTGCGTTTTTTTTTTTATTGCTTTGAATGGCGAGACGAGCATGCCGTTCGCCTGATGGTAAGCGATGCGACCGCTCATGAACAGAAGCAAAACCAAACAACACCTTGAATTACAAAGCAATGCTTGGCATTCCACTGCGCTCGCCATCCTGAGACATAAGATGTTAAGTCTCAATATGTCCAGTAGTTACTCTGGCTACAATGTCCTTCCATCTGAAACACAACAGTGCATTTAAACTGCTGTTTGATGGGAGAAATAGACATTGCGGTACATTGCGTATGCAGTGAATGGTTCTCGCGATAATGACGACGCTCGTGATTAGGACATCTTTTGGCTACATATCATTGCCAGTTATTTTGTAAGTGGTAAGAAGACAGTGTTTGTCAATTGCCAGGAGAAACCATGAATAGTTGAACTTAGAACCCTGGAAGGTATTTATTTTAGGTCAATATAATTAAACCCTTACTATTATTTATTAATGGAGCTCAGTAAATTTTTTATTATTATTGAGCCCACTTCAGAAATATAGGAACTATTTCGCATGATAATTTATCAACAAATTGAAACTCGACGTTACTGCTATACTTTAAACTGCCAATCCCATTACTTTGAATTTGAAAAGTATCGATTTTATTTGAATTCCTTGTACATTCCACGGGAACACATTCTTAAGGATAAAAAGTAGCTTATGTGTTAATCCAGGGTGTCAGCTAACTTTAATAATAATATAATATGCTTATTGTACACAATGACAACATACAGTTTTAAGATCACACACTATAACAGTTATGTACAATGGGCGGCCTTATCACTAGTAGCGATTTCTTCCAGGCAACGTTTGGATGGACAGGAGTTATATGTAGATTATTCAGTGCGCAGCAAAAGCATACGACGAAAGAATATTAAAAAGTTGTGTAATAAATAAATGTAACACATTCCATAAACATACAATAAACATTATATATATGTAGACATAGTACGTACATATATCATAAACACATAATACCATAATAATAGATAGATATCAATATATAGGTATATAAATTTGTATATAATACATATATACACAACGATAGTATATTAACTACACAATGACAGATAATGATTTTTTGTCAATTTTTTAAAGGAATCTAAAGTTTATGCACTTCTTATTTGAAAGGGAAGGGCATTCCATAGTCTAACAGCTTGCACCGTAAAAGATTTGTCCAGAAAGTTAATAGTATGCTTCGGAGTACGAAGCTTTAAATTCTCCGACGACCTCAGGGACACCGAATGCGATACACTAAGGAACTCAAAGCGTTCTTTAAGGTAACGAGGAGAGGATGGGTCAAACAAAATATTATAGAGCAAGAAAGTATGTGAGCATTCCGGCGAAGTCGAATTGGTAACCACTTGAGCTTAACACGAAAAGCGAAGACATGATCATATTTGCGCAGGCCAAATATGAACCTTATACAAACATTTGAAGTCGCTCAAGCTTGTCTAGTTGGTCTTCTCTGAGATCGAGATAGCTGGAATCGGCATAATCGAGAACTGACAGAAGAAGAGATTGCGCCAGCGCAATTTTGGTAGTAATCGGTAAAAAGTTGCGTAACCGTCGCAAACTCCCCGCTGAAGCAAAGATTTTGCGACTGACAGCGTTATCTGAGGATTCCAAGAAAGGGTATTATCAATAATAACCCCCAAGTTTTGACACTCTCGACAAGCGGTATTATGGATCCATCAAAAATAACTTGAGGAAGCTGATTCCACTGTACTTTCGAGATCATTCTGGGGCTGCCAACAACAATCGCCTGAGATTTTATGGGGTAACCTAAGTCCATACGCTTTGCTCCACTCTTCAATTTGACATAAGTCCCTATTTATTGTAGCGACTACTTCGGGCAACCTTATTAATGATCCATGAGAGTAAATTTGGAGATCATCTGCATAAAGATGGTAGGATGATGAAGTTTAAAAGAGATAGAACTAATAAAAATAGCAAAAAGCAATGGAGATAAAACGCCACCCTGCGGTACACCGACACTTGTATTACACCATGACGAAAATAAGGTGTTGTCAATACTTATTCGTTGTCGACGACCAGACAGGTAACCCACGAAACCATTCAATTGCCGATGGCGATATGTTAAGAGAGCGGAATATGCCAAGGAGAATGTCAAAATCCACAGTATTAAAAGCATTGCTAAAATCCAGGAGTAGCAGACTGTGAGATTTCCACTCTCCATAGCCGTCCTAATATCATCCGTAATGTTGACACAAGCAGTAATGGTACTATGACCTTGACGAAACCCGGATTGCATGGGATAAGGGAGACGGTTTTTGCAGGAGAAGGAATTGAGTTGATTGTAGGTGAGACGTTCAAGGACTTTTGAGAGGAAAGGAAGAAGATGGATATGGGTCGGTAATCAGAAAAGGATTTAGGATTCGGTTTTTAGGTAAGGAATAATTTGAGCCGCTTTCCATGGAGATGGGAAAGTGACCACTGGATAGGGAATAGTTGAGGATGTGGCAAATGATGGGAAGGATTTCGTCAAGGATAGGAATTATCATCTTACGACTAATACAGTCGATACCAACCGCATCAGATGATATTGACAGGATGCTCTTCTTAACATCACATGCCGACAATTTACTAAAGATAAATGGCGGATGGTTAGGAGTTGGAAGAGAAGAAAGATATTTAAGTGTATTGCTTAGCTGTTTCATTACAGTAGGACGAAGATGAGAAATGATTATTAAGAGATTCTATATCTAAATTTTTGGGCACAGGATCTTTGTTTGATTTTCCAACCCCTATAGATTTTAGAAATTTCCAAATTTTTGTTGGATCTCCATTTTCAACACATTTGTGAATATTGTGGCCGTAACTTTATGCCAAATTTCATCAAAATTGGTCTAACAGATTGAATATGAAAAGGTAACAAGCACTAAAACTTTCGCATTAATAATATAAGTAGGATTTGCCTGGTTATTAAAGTGTGAACAACAGCATACATAAAAAAAAAAGGAAATATTTCCACTAAATCTAAGATTTATCACACACTTTAATCCTAAACTGTTACTATGCCATGCCCAAATCCAACAAAAAACATGTAAATTGCTTAATCGACTACCAGTTGCACGAAACTAGTCCATCAACATTAATTAAATCCGTTAGTAAACTCATTCCTTACGCACTTATTGTTTAGTACACAAGCTTGCAAAAAGCTGTTTTTGAAATTTAATCTGACAGTGCCGAGTATTTTTAGTTCGTGCCCACCGGTATTTAGGAATGTTGAGCAGCATACTTTATCGTTGATTGAAGAGGAAAATGATGAAGATATATGAACCTGTCGCTTAGCATAAGAATCAAGAACAGTCGAGGGTTTGATTACAGACAGTCCACCAAGCTGGCCTGCTACTGTTTTTCTTTTTTTTTTAAAGCAATGATTGGCAAGACTGGGTTGCCATTCGCCTGATGGTAAAAGATACGACCGCTCAGGATCAGTGGCAATGCTTGGCATATCACTGCGCTCGCCATCATAAGACATAAGATGTTAAATCTCAATATAACCAGTAGTTACTCTGGTTATAATGTCCTTCAAATTGGAACACAACAGTGCATTTACACTGCTGTTTGGGAGAAGTAGACATTCATATTCCATAGATATTGTATTATAAGCAGATTTGAAGACTGTCCCGCATTAAAACCACCACTGCAACTCTTATAGCCAGGATCAACAGTGGCACGCATTGTAATGACACTGAGCATTGAAGCTCGCGCGAGTCTCCGGGAATTTCTAACTTGTCTTTAACTCGCAACACTCATTCGAAGACAATGTGCGGAGATACATCTGTTGACGTGTAGGTGCGTAAGAGGAATATGGAATTGCCCTGAGAAAGAGATTCTAATTGGGTGAACTTCTCGACCATAGGCTCTCGACTCCAGTTCCTTCCAAACTGAACACCCAACACGTATAGCATATTACAAATAATTATCGTTTTAAAATTATCGGGTATACTACGCCCTGAGGCCAGCATCGCATTACTCTAGTAAATAATTGGAGATTTAAATTGCAACACCAACTCTGAATATTAATAGGAATTCCATAATAAATGTACGTTTATGTTTGCTCAAGAATGAGTAATGGGTGACATGTGAGATGCTTTGAGATTTTGCAGACAATAATAATAGAATATAAATGATGTCGCGTTTTGATCGCTGAATGAGATTGCTGGATAATCAATACCCTTATGCCGCTTTCGTCCTTTTTCCTTCTCATTCCCCTCCCGATTTGATGGCCGGCAACACATCTATGGTCCAAACGTCGTGGGATTTTCATGGCGGCAGTGATTATGATGATTGACTTAACATCAGGTGACCTGTTTGCTCATTCCGGTCCTATGCAATAATAAAAAAAGCGGAAACGCTAGCAATAATTATTTACCCCCTTACTCATAAAACACCGCTAATCACATAAACTTAAATTAGTAAATCATGTTAAGAGGCGAAAAAACGTTTATTAAGTTTTGCTATTCATAATAGTATTTTCTACATATTTTAACTAATATTGCCACTTCATAGAATATAAAACGTCCAGCTGACAGACAATCTGCCATTTTCTGCTCATTCCTTAAACAAGGCGGTCGACAATTTTGAAGTTACTGAGCTGATAAATAGCATATTAGTGATTTTTAACGCCTATGAATAACGTTTTTGAGTCAGCTCATATTAACGGCATTTGAAAACTGCTATAAGGTCTTATGAATAAGGGTGTTAGTATTTAATATAAAGTGCTATAGAGGTTATAAAAGGGTGACTACGTCTAAGCAACTTTTTCATATGCAGTGTGTCGGCGCGGCCGTGTTGGCACTACTTTTTTTTTTATAAAAACCGGTGTAAAGGGCCATTGTGCAATACGGATATTGCAACTCCAATTATAGCATAACTCCTCCTTTATGACATTCCGCTAGTACCTGTGTCCCCAAGTAGATGTGAGCAATTTAATGGTTATGAAAGAATATATTTTTTATTTATTTTCACAAAATACATAAATTGAGGTAAGTTTGGGACTTTCTGGTAAGCATTAAATATGCTTTTACCAGAAAATCCCACTCTCTCACCAAATATCTCAAACCTACCGTCGATTGTAAAGGAGACCTGCACCCTCCAATGAGACTTGTATGGATTTGTGAGGTACAGATGCTATTGTAACCAAATTTTATGTTACAAAAAATATTACATAAACGGATCTAAGTAAAAGTGACATATTAATGTATGACATCATAACAGTCAAAATAGCAGTCATATGGTATGAAGAAATACAAGTATGCCCAGCTGCAAACATCCAAGCCATTTTAAGCCCTCAAGAAACTTCATCAAACAAGTTATATTCTGTTGCGACATTATATTGTTCAAGGTCCGCGATCGTTACGAAGCGTGTCGGTCACGGGCCGTCGCAAGGTCGCCGGCCAACAACTTTAGGTTTAATATTTGACATTTAAATATGACCGTTTAATAAACGTATATTTTGGTGTGCTGGAAAAATCAATAATATTACGTAAAATATAAGATGTTTATGATTCACAATGATTTTGTCATTTCGAAAGTAAATGATAATTAATTTCGCCATTTATTCGTACGAGGACGAAAAATTCACTTAAAATTATTCTTTAAGAATGGTTAATATTTTCTAATATTCACGCGATTATTACACCTTGAAATAATATTCTTTCTACATATTTTATCGCGGATTTGGTTTACTTTAACTTAATAATATTACTTGTCTCTCATATATGGGAGGCCGCCTGGGTAGGTACCACCGCAATTTCTATTTCTGCCACCAAACATCAGTGTGTGTGCACTGTTGAGTTCCGTTTAAAGAAATTGTAGCATGAGTGAACTACTGGACTTATTGAGACTTAACATCTTATCATGGTGTTGTTTGGTTTTGCTACTGTCGATGAGTGGTTGTATCACTTACCATCAGGCAAATGCTCGTCTCGCCATTCCCGGCAATAAAAATTCCCGACATTTCGATTGCTTTACATCTCAGTCTACCTCATGACCACGAAACCCGTACATGTGTTGAGTACAAAGTATTAGTATCAAGATTATTAAGTCGGCGAGTATTTTCAAAGACTGTTTTACGCGAAGACGAGGAACAATAGATTTGGCTGAAATTCTACTTATCTCACGGTACCAAAGGTGTCGCGATAACAAACCTTGTTACCGCCTTCTGTGAGATAACGGTCCTATTCCAGTCCAACTGGTCTATTCCACTGTCAAAACTTTATTATCTAGTTTGGCTACTTAAATAGATCCCCACTTGATATATTCAAACATATATATAAGCTTGACAAGTGGAAGTTAGATATCTCCACACATAATATATGTTCTGTGAGATAACGCGACTATAAAAGTGATATACAGTCGTAGAAACACATATTTATTATATGTTCGTTGAAGCTTTGGAATTTATATTAGTTTATACTCGTGATTTAGTTCGACTTTGCCTGCGAAACTTTTGTAAAGTTTTTCTCACATTTCTCCTGCATGTACGTGGCCTCAACTCTTGCAGGAAGCCGCTCGATGCAAGCCGCTTCCAAAAGGTCGACGTGGAGATCCTTGGAGGAGGCTTATATTCAGCAGTGGACTTCCTGCGGCTGAGATGATGATGATAGTGATTCCATTAAGGCAGTATTCGCTGCATAGAAGATTTTCTTATATTCTGATTCTGATTCTGTATCAGCCCATATACGTCCCACTGCAGGGCACGGGCCTCCTCCACAATCGACAGTACGATTGAGAGTGGTTAGGCCATATAGTCCACCACGCTGGCCTAGTTCTTATATTTACTTCATTGTATTAATAATATTTTCATTGTTTCAGGTGAGTACTCGATCAACGCATATTTACAGTACAGTAAGTCTATGAGTAAAATAAGAAAATTTAATAAGTTATGTATATATTCAGTATGTTATTAGGTAGATGGTTGACCTCTTTCAATTAATTTTACTGGTGGTAGGTCTCTCACATGTGAGAGGCCGCCTGGGTTGGTACCACCGCAATGTCTATTTCTCCGGCCAACACAATGTAAATACAGTATTATGTTTCAATTTAAAGGATATATCGCCATCAGGCGAACTTTTCACTCAATCATAATTTAAAAGTCGTTCAATAGGGACAATTATTCGATCACTAAAATAGGTTTATAAATTGTCTTTGAATAAAGAAGTAAAAGTTGAAGCACGAACATCTAACCTCCGCTTCGTCGAACTGTTTTTATTGTAGTAAATGGTGAGACAAGCATGCTGTTCGCCTGATGGTAAGCGATACGACTGATCATGAACAGTGGCAAAACCAAACACCTTGAATTACAAAGCGATGCTCGGCATTCCACTGCGCTTGCCATTCTGAGACATAAATTATATCCAACAGTTACTCTGGCTACAATGTCCTTCAATCCAACTCAACTGCTGTTTGGCGGAGAATAGACATTGCGGTGGCACCCACCCAGGTGGTCTCTCACATTGAAAGACTACCACGAGTAATGTGTCTATGAATAACCAAGCAAAAGTTAAATCGCGAACCTCTAACTCTCGGTTTGTCGAACTGCCAACAAAATTCACCAACGATGCTTAGAATAAAATGAATCTTGAAAGGCCTCCTTCATTCTCCAAGGACGAATATAATGAAAGAACCACTGAGTTGCATAACAGCGTGTTGGGGGGCATTAGGAGCATCGTGAGTAATAAACAAGCTCGTCCGTCATACAGCAGTGCCGCTACAATTTGATTGATGACTTTCAGATAATGCTTAGATCCATTATTAGATGCGATACGAGAAACTGATGACCTTGACCTACTCTGAATTCTGAAAATCCGAAACGAAGTTGAAATATTCGGACAATCGAAGTTTATGGCGATACGAATGTACCTACATCATGACCTACATAGACTTATGGTCGTTATTGACTTATGGTCGTAACCATAGACTTATGGTTTTTCAGATATGGTTTTAGTCCATTTTCAGAGTAGGGCCCCTTGCCCGCTTCTTCATATTGAAAGTGACAATTTGCTTGATGTAGGGTTACTGAATTTTACTAGTGGTAGGTGTCTCTTAAGTAAGAAACCTGGATAGGTACCACCGCAATGGTTTTTCTCCCGCCAAACAGTAGTGTAAATACACTGTTGAGTTACGGTTGAAGGACATTGTAGCCTGAGTAGCTAATGGACATATTGATACTTAACATCTTATGTTTAATGAAACTTAATTTAATTAATATGTATATCTGTAGTATGTTCATGATTGTATTAGAAAATATTTCATATGCATGTCGTTGGTGTGCCTATTTCAATAAAAAAATATAAAACAAAATGTCTCAGGAGGGCGAGCGCTGTGGAATGCCAAGCATTGCTGTGTAGTGCTTGTGTTTGGTTTTAATACTGCACATGAGTGGTCACATCACTTAGCATCAGGCGAAAGGCATGCTCGTCACGCCACATATACATAAACAGCAATAAAAAAACACATAAGCATCCATTCAAAGTTTTACACAATGTGGAGAAGGGATTAAGCACACCGGCATTATTAAGTTATAAATCCTAAAATATCCTGCGGTTTCCGGAGACGTAGCTCCGCCGATTTTATCGCGTCGGAAAACAGTTTTCACTAGAGAAGAATGGGCAAGAAACTCTAGTGTAACTCTTTCCAAAACCAGTTTACAATATAGTAATATTACAATATTTAAATCAAAGCACCATCTGCATGCAATATTACACAAAACAAAACTCGAAATATATATGTAATACGTCGGCAACGCAAACGCGTCACATACAGTAACTGGTATGAAATTAAAACATTTTTTTCAATAATAACCGAGGGAAATCAATTGGGTGCGGTAATTATGCGCGCTCAGCTTGATATTACAAACTTATACCAGTTTTAATTTGAGCATTCTTAATAACTTTTTTCTTGTGCTCATTTCCACGGCGTTCTTGTTTTCTTTAGCCTGCTTATAATCAAATGTTGATTTCTTTGAGCTGCTTTAAAGTTACTTCTTTATCGGCTGTCGGGAGTACGCAGTTTTAGATATAATGCTGGCTATAACATTTGAGTGGCAATGTATTGTAGTTCAATAAGGGGCTTCAATTCTCTTGATAGTACGTATAGTGCCGTCCAGATAGTGAAATAATCACCTAAATAAAGTTATAAAATTCTGATAAAAAGCACATTTTGTCTTTCAAATAACAGAATTTAAAGGACAATAGTAGATTAATCTGACGCGGACCCAAACGAGAAGAGCCACATCCAATAATAGGCAAACATGGAATATATGTAGATAGTAGAAATCATTACATCGTAAAGACGAGACAACACGACGTATATTTCAAAATACCAATGATGAGTTTTATATGAAGTTTTCCCTATCAGTCACCATCTAAGTGAATGCGAATATCTTTCCATCATTTAGAGTAATGAAGGAATAAGCGACAGGATGTATGAAAAATGATACAAACGTTGTAATGCGGCGTGCTGAGCACTGACACTCAGCCGCCGACACGTCACCGCGCCACGCAACCGTGCTAACTCTCAACTTAATTCCACTATAGGGCTGACTCCTGGTGATTTTATTACAAATCCAGCGGTCCGGCCCGGCTCGAAGATACACTTTTTAAAAAGGCGGCCAAACCATTACATACCATAGAAGTTTTATAAATCGCTATGGTATGCAGGTTTCCTCACGATGTTTTCCTTCACCGATTTTGGTGCGTGGTGATTGACTATCAATACACACATGACTCCGAAAAGTAAGAGGTGTGCCCTGGGATTCGGACCCGCGACCACCGTGAACATGTTGGCAGCCGCGTCAAGTCCGTTTACCAACAGGCCCCACCACCACCACCACCACCAGTAACTCTAATTAAAACAACATAGATTATCTGGGTCTACAATCTTTTGGCGACGAAATGCGTTGTAGTCACGCTGTTGTCAAAATATTAGGTAATAACTAGCGGCCCGGCCCGGCTTCGCCTGGGTGCAAATACAGATTCCAGTCCATATTTTATTTAAAATCAATATGACAGCCGTTGTCTAAACTGCTTATCCATTTTCAATCCCATCCTGTCCTATTCTTATGTCCCATTTTATCCACCTTATATTCTATTCTATCCCATCTCTCCAGATTCAAATCATTATTTTGCTGTGGAAATATTATAACACTGTTACTACTCCGACGACATTCATTGAAATCAATTAAAAGATACCATAGATGACCCGACCACGCTTCGCTATGGCTTAGTTATTATATGATGAATTTTATATTGAATTATTAAGCATAGCAAAACAGCCCGACCCCACCTTTCCTGATGAGATATTTTTTTATTGTTACTCCACAACCCAAATACAGGTTAGTTTTCGTATAAGCTCTTGTATAACATAAACTGAATTAAGCTATCCTACTGTCCCTGCTCAATTTCCCCATCCACCGTCCTGATTCAGTCACTTCCCGATAACGTCCCCGTCTTTTCTCTTCATTGACCATCCCGTCTTATACGTGCAATTTAATTTCGTCCTATCAAATGCTGTCAGCTATCCCAGTCCCTTCCCTACGCTCCCCTCTATTATTCCCGTTTCTCCATATCCAAATAGGTTGCCTTATAAATTTTTGACATTAAACCCTTTAGCGATTTTGATTATCCATGCAATATCCATCCCTATTTCACCCCCAGTATGCTGTTTTCCAAAAACATTACGCCATTACTTTTTGTTAGTAATAAAGAGATTAAATATAAATTTTCATAGAAATACACTCACACACACAATTAATGTAGTAACGGGTCATTGAGTAACGGTAGGACCATTATATATAACTGGTTTCTCAAGACACAGACCAACGCCTAATTTGAGAATCCCTGCATATTCTCCATAATTATATAAAATTGTTATTTTATTCAGTTAAGTTCAGTTTTTATTTTTATGGTGTTATTTTATGAAAGATTTTTCATTTTCAAGTGACATTCTATCTTGAAAAGAAGTAAACTTCTTACGTGTGAATATTATTATTTTGATTGTCCCTATATTTATTTAGCTTCATAATATACTCTTTAGTTTACCAAATTAAATTTCTGAACGTATGCATAAATATTTGACAACCAATTTAAATGTCAATCACTTTTCATTACTGTCATTATTTTACATCTTTAAAATCTAAAATACGCCATTAATCGAATATTGTGGATATATGTTGTCGATTCGAAACCTTTATTTAAATACGTTATTTAATTTGAGGGAGAGTTTACCGTATTGACGGTAATGAACATTAAATGTTTGACAGTTACAACAAACCCATGAACATTTTGTATGGTATAACCAAAATCAACAACTCCTTATAAATAAGAAATTAATTGAAAAAACATTTTCCAGTAGACCAAACTGTAAATCTAAACCATTCTCGAATCTCCACGAACACACACAAAAAATTTCCATCAAAATTGGTCCCAGTCGTTTAGAGGAGTTCAGTCACATACACACGCACACAAGAAATATATATATTAAGATATATTTGTCAATATGATTACCCATTTTTCTCTCCTCACATTTTATTATATTTGACATGTTAATCGTATTATATTACGAGTATAAAGGCTTGTTGTCTATAATATGAAATCATATCTCAGACAATGCGTTAGATTTTTTTTATTTTTTTTCCAAACTTGAATGAATGATGATGCATTATAATTTTACATTTCATCTGACATATTATATAACCAATCGGCTAAATACCAAACACACAACCAATATAATAACTGCAGAATGCATGGCAGCCCTCAGCACCCGGCCTGTGTGCATTTAAAGCTCTTTTTATTTGATCCCAGAGCGTTTTGTCCGAGCACCGGCCGTGCCGAGCCGACCGCGCTCTCTTATCTCCGATACAACGCACTTTATAGTAGCCTCTGGTATTTTTATTAATATTTTAGAGTACCGTAATTGGTTCTAATAATCCCTTAATAAGAACAGTTTGATATTTTCGGTCGCTTTGTTGTTATTATGGATATTCTTTTAATCATATTCATCTGTGGTTAGCATTACTTCGAACTTAGAAAATAATAAAACATATGATTGAGCACTCAGCATATTCTTCTTCATCCATCTAATTAAATTGAAAGATACGTAGTGCCACAATAATTTGATTTGTGTTTACACTATGCTCAAATACTACTTGCAGTATATAATCATTCCTTAGACTAATGTCCATAATTCACTCTCTGGTTAAATAAAACGTTTCCTACAGGTGATCTATCACCTGAATGTGGCACTGCTATAGGAATGGGTCAGCTCGACAGGCGCTGTACCACAGTCTTACGGAAAATCGACGTGAAGCTACGGTTTTGCTGTGGCGTTTCCTTCGATCAGTGAGGGATGCCAATTTAATCAATACTTAGTGAAGATTTTGCCAAGAGAATCTATACCGAGGGACAATTTAATAGATATTAAACGTTTCTGAGTGCGCCTTTAAGTCTCTTTTTTATAAAATCACTACCGGCTGAATCTGGCTCCACATGCATAAAGATGCACTTTTTTTTTAATATTCTATTGCCTAAGTTATACAGGGATAATATAGAATTGTTATGGTGAAATAATTCTACAAATCGGTCTAGTTTCAGAACTTATTCAATGGAAACAAACAATCAAATCTCTCCCCTTTATAACATTAGTTTAGATTTGTCATTCAATAACGATATCAGTGACGATATCCGAAAGATGGCTGGTAGCTGAAGATGATGGGCTGAAGATCGAGGCCAGTGGCGTGCCATAGGAGAGGCCTATGTCCAGTAGTCGATGCGAATAGGCTGATGATGATGATGATAATGATGATTCAATAACTAGAATGACGTAGACTAACTACTACAATCAAGCCCGCCTTGGAATAATTAATAATTGTCCCAGATGTGAAAGTAAACATCGCACAAACGGGTAGCGTGGACGTTAGAAATTATATTCTAATGTAGTCTCGATTTCACCACGTTTGCTCCTCAACCTGTTCCTATATAAAAACACGCCGCCGCCTTATAAGTGTGAATACAGCTTTTTACTCCTATTAGTACGTGTAAAAAGGAATGGTTGGTCCTTGTGTTGATTTGCATTGGATTTGCATTTTACATAGCCGAGCATATACGCAATCGCATGGCTATAAATCATTCGTGACATATTACTTTCGTTTTTTTTTTCATTAAACAGATTGCTTTCTTTTCAAAAAAAAATCGGTATGGAACACTATTAATCAATTTATTTATTTTATGAACACAAAACATTGAAGTAGTATTTTGTTTAATTACTAACATAGTTATAAGTGGCTTTATTGATTATGTCACTAACATTCTATGGAATTTCTATTCGGAAATAAATTATGATTTGATTTTGATTTGAAAACAGGTTACCAATCTTAAAGCCATTACAATAGTTACGAATAAGAAAATATGAAACACGTATAGAATTTTAATCATGTGTTGACTTGCTGTGTAAAAACATGCACAAGTTAAGTATTTCTTCAAAACTATATAATCTTTTTTTTTTATAAAATATATTTCACACTTTAAGTAAGACTAACAGAGGGCTATTGCTGGAATATTCGTGATTGCAACACATGACTAAATATGTACTTCGTATGTTTTTGTGGCTAAATTTTTTTCTCTTCATTCTTTCTTTCATGACAAACTTTAGTTTAAATTACATATTTAATTAATTGAATGGCATGTTAAGTATAAAAATAACATGTTGATAATTAGTAAGTAGAGAGTAACTTTAAAACTAATAAATTCTTGTTTGTATCAAGCCGTTGCACCACTAAGATAGAAATACGCTATTAACAAGATTAAGTCGTGAACCGTACAACAACAAAATTAATAGGCCGTCCTTCCGTTCCTAATCTGTACCGTTTCTAATCCGAGCTGAATCGACCAATCAGAGCCGCGATGTGGCGATAAGACAATTAGACCACCGTGACAAAACCATGGTTTTCTACCGTGTAATGGAAAGCATTTCTTTATCTATGGGAATGGATTAAATGTTTGCAATGATTTTGTGAATTGACCCGACTGTTGTCGATGGAATTAATCAATTTGTTTACTGAGTTAGAAAAGCTTATATTTAGGAAGCTTACGGTAGTGTATTATAATTCGATGTATACCATAAAAGGTTATTTTAGTGGGTAATTTTTTATTCTTTGAGTGTGTGTTCTGTTATATTGTTTGTCATCGTTTACATGTTTGTAAAAATATATGATAATTAAAATGATATAATGAAGACAGCCACTGTGGCGGAGTTGGTTTTAAGCCGGCAGTGAATTGAGAGGCCGCAGGTTCGATCCCCATACTGACATACAGACAAATACACAAACATTTGTCTCGGCTCTGGGTGTTTATGAGATTGAAAAGTCTCTCGTAGTTCCTGATACCAACGACACAAGACACGATCTTAGTGTGGGGTCAGGACTATGTATGTGACTGTTGGGCATATTTATTTGTTTATTATCATTAACCTAACCCCTCTTAATTGTAGATGAGGCCCGCGCCATGCTGTAGAACATATCGCACCTTTAGAACCTAATTTAAATATTCTTATTTTTTGGGAAACGTTCATTAAAGATTTGTAACATAAGAAATTTTGTTCATTTGGAAGTTACATCTAGAAGACCGATTTATACATATTTCTACCTTTCATGCGTCAATAGGAACTTCTTTAATAAGGGGTCGTTAGGTCATTTTGAGCCAAAATATGATAATAAGAAAATCATTTTTTTTTGGATAAGGTCACTTTAATTCTAAAGGAGCGATGATCTGGATTATTATTACTTATCTACAGAACCCTGGCTTCAAAAAACAATTCGCACCTGACGGATTCTTCTTTATTTATAGTTTTAATAGTGTATCGGCTCGATATCATATTACTGCGCCGCGTTAACGCGTAATAGTTTTGCATGCGCTCATTTTGTTCTCATACCTTGTACTTTTAAATGGTATTGCGGTAGGCTAAACGGTTAATTACTGGGTTCCCATCGCGGGGGAGTGGTTTCGAAACTTGATTGAGGTAATTTTATACATGGATTTATGTTCGGATTAAGCGTACACCGGGTTATAATCCACGTATGGTGTTAATATGTAGTAAATGATTGTATTGTATATGTATTGGAAAGAGGTTTGTTGTAAAAGTATCAAGCAATCTCATATATTCATTTTAGAAATTTATAAAATAGATTTAACAGACATTAGTTAACGAATCGAAGAAAAAGCGTCGTGATTCTATAAAATTTATAAATTTTTAAATTTATTGAAATACAATTACAGCAAATCCAAGTCCTCTATATAAAATAACATAACAATGCAAAACAGTGTAATAATATTACCTCTCCAACCTACCATCATTCAACGCTATACAACTTTTATAAAGAACTCCTAAAATAACCTTATTAAAATCTTGTCCAGTCCTTTAATACTTACAATAATTTAAACACAGACATTGGCAGTAATAAGACAAGCAAACATAAAAAAGAACACAACACGACTTCAAACAATCCCATGTATGATTGAATCTTCATCCGGCTCGAAGGACCACGCGAACCGCTGACAACTTCACATGGGATTAAGTAAAGAAAGCAAAGCTACGTGATTCGCACACGCTATGTCTGCTTTGGCCTTTTTGGTTGATGCAGACTGGTTTCGTGATTTAAAAAGGATTAGTGGGCTTAGTTGGTTGCGTTGTATTTTATTGGAGATGACAAAGGAAAAGAAGACATTATGTAAAACGTGTGGATTTAAAAATGTGTACTACTTTTTATTGATACTTCCTTGGCGTAGTTGTAATACGATATGGTTACAAAGCTACGGTCTCCGGTCCAAATTCCGGGTCGGACAAAGTGACATTGTGATTATGTGTTTGTGATTTTTCTAGTCATTATCAGCCTGGATTCAGGAATTTGTGCCTGATATGGCAATGGGCTCCTGTCACATCGTGTGACGGAACATATAAGGATTTCGCCTTCTATGATGTGTGTGTTCTGGTTGCACCTCTGCTTACTGCTTCTGGCAAAAGGGCGTAGGTTTATTTATGTATATTTAGAAATTGTGATACTTTATACGTGATACACAAGGCTGACCACAGTTTTACTTAATGAATTGTCTTCAAATCCACTGTCAACTACAAAAGATCAACGTAATAGAGCCAAGGTAGGCTTTTCGGCAAGGCTTTGTGATACTCGTTTGATTTTCCTTGTTTATTTATTGTACATAAATAATAAATAAATTGTGAGTGTGACTCTAGCTACGACTGTGGACGTGAGTTATTCATTTAATAAATGGATCAAATCAATTACTGAACATTTTATATCAACAGAAAACTATATATCAATGATTAACATGCAAGTTGCTACCATTTATTAAAAATTAAGATGCGATGTGAATACTTATATACCTTCTATTTAATTTTACGCTCAATTTTTGTACTCGTTTATTTGAGATAGACTAGCGCCTTCATGTGTTACTGTATCGCAATTAGATTCTATTTATATTTTAATATTAATATAATTTGATGCTAAAGTATATTTTGTGAATTTTCATTTTCTTGCGCAGAAACAAAGCAAATGATAGACATGTTTTTGCAAAAAAATATGATTTATATAGCTTGCTTCCAATAGCAGGTAAATACACTATTTATGTGCGATTTATAATAACTCAAACAAATCTGTTGTAAATTAACCCTGGTATAAAACGATCCTCTCTTAGTATCAGTTTTAAGAATCTCTTATAAGTTTATTACCATGTCAGGGTGTTTCTGATACACACGACACAAGACGTAATTTATCTTAATAGGGTCAAAACTATGTACTGCTGGATGTATTTATTTATTTATTTGCATTTGTTCCAAGTAATTAGTAAGTCTAGCCCCTGTTACATCTTAAAATAGTATTATACTCGCCTTACTATGTGGGACAATAGTGGTAGCGCTGGCCACCCCAAAAATAAAAGCCGTATGTATATGACTTCATTTAACCCTATCAACATTCTATTCCAAGAATTCTCCACAAAGAGAAACAAAATAGATGAAGATATCCTTGGATAACATCTGTGCTCGCTTAACGTCAATGGCGGGTTAATTGCGCCCCCACGCTTATCTCCCATCTTTATCGCGACGCACCGGATGATTGGCAATACCGTATCATGGAGACATCAGAAGGCATCAACTCTAATAAGACTAAACAACTGTAACAGTCTGATGTGACTTCTTGATGTATGATGTACATAATACATTGCAGTTTTAGGTGTCCTGCGATAACTATAATTTAAAGAATCATATGGAAAATTTATAATTTGAGTGATGGACTTCAATCAATTGTTAAGACTTCACTAAATATTTTTTATCAAGAGCTTATAAAAACATGTCACAATGTTACCTTTCATCGTATTCCAGCCTCAACAGTTGATATCATTTGCGATTCCTACCAAATTATGGAAGCTCTTAGGTGGCAATGTTTACTTAACCCTAAATGAAAATTAGGTACTTTTCCGATCCAATAATGTCAAGTTGATCGTAATCTTTACGTCGTCATTTGTCTTTTATTTTTTTATATATTAGTCAGTTAAGGTTACAATCCCTTACTATTCACCTACCTTAACCATTACCGGAGTCCTATGGACAATTCCCTAGCAATCCGTGTCCCTTGTTTCAAATTCAAATATGCAAGTAAACGTCATGAATCGGCTATCACGGGATAGAATCGTGTGTAAAATGCGCAACGCCCACGGTGCGTAGGCGCGGCGCTATCGGCACGACACGACGCCGTGATGTATGGTGAGTGATTCGCGGCGGAATGGGAATTATTCAGACGTTGTGTTGAGACTTTTGTGCTGAGTTAGGGCTGCCAGTTCGGTGTTTGGGATGTGGGTGTTTTGAGATTGGCAGTTGCTGAGTTAGGGTTGGCAGTTCGGTGATCTGTGGGTGTTTCGCGGATGGTAGCGAAATAGAATTGGTTTACGTTTTATTGTTTTTTAAGATGCGATGTAGTGGCTAGTAGTATTGAGGATTTAATTTTAATTTAAAATGTATTATTTGGCATTAATGTTTCTTCCACATTTGGTTACAGTAACTTTGTATATCGCTCTAATAAACTCTACTCATCATATAAAAAATAATAACACTCTACTAAAATCCAAAGCAAAATGCATCTAATGCTACAAATACAAATAATAAAATATCAGACAGTGGTTCTCAATCGATATCCCTCGCCGCCCCATTACCGGTAAGTGGAGACATTAATGCAGGTAGCCTGATAGCCGCGCCGTGTGTGTCGGTATCGCAGGGGCGTCGTACATCAAAGCAGACGCTACTCGCGAGCTCTATCACATACTGTATCTGAGCAAGTGGTTCTCAAACTTTGTCGACTGCTAATTGATGTTGATTTGTTTAATAGTTTTATTTGTGTGTGTTTGTTAATGACGCGTTATTGAAACAAAAATAAAATAGTTTGGAAATGAACTCTGTTAGATTAAAATTACGAAAAAATCGTACATTAAATATGCTTCTTTGCAAAATGCATTGCAACAATATCTGAGCAGGTTTCAGCCTTCGTCAATTGGTATAAAGACTCATTGCGACGAAGTAGATTAAAATCAAATGTATACTTCCTCTGCTTGTTTAAACATAAAAATACAGTCTTTTTAACTCGTCTTCTATATGCGTTGTTTTATCTTTGAAATTAAAATAGAATTGAATGAAAATTTGAGAATCGAATGAAAAAAATGTAAGGTGATTTAGGGTAACACCATAATACAAGGATGGAAGGAGTAAAAATGTAGTTCTTACATTTTATATGAGATTACTTTCTTACCTCAACAAACCTTATTTAAAAAGGTCGCCCGATTAAATGTTGAGTACTCCGTCCTATCCTCAGTCCTCAGACGATATTATGATATCACATAATCAGGTAATGTGAAGTGTGCACTGCCCTACTTAAAAGAATATACTACATAAAGGAGATTTGAAATTTTACTACAACATATTCAGAGCGACACAAAGTGCTACTTTATACGAAGTAGCTTTATGTAAAAATAGTGTGTATAATGTGAATACTATGGGTCTGACATAGTACTGCTATTATAGACTCCAAATTAATTTGGACAAAATATGCTTCGTTTAGTAAGGTTGGTTTAGTTGTATGTTCATAAACTCACGAATTTTTCCCAGAAGAGGTAGGCAGAGGTGCCAGTACAGCAAAATTTCTTGTACCTATATTTTTCCTTGTATATTCTGTCCCATGATGTGATAGGGTGCAAGCCTATCGCCATCAGACACAAATTACTAACTCGCTTTGCTCGATTTGGGATTCAAACCCGAGACCTCAGTTTTGTAACTGTACCTTAGTACAACTACGCAACCGAGGTAGTAGAAATAATTCACTTATAAATTATGTATTCTGTATCAGCCCATATACGTCCCACTGCAGGGCACGGTCCTCCTCTACAATCGACTACCGATTGAGAGTGGTTAGGCCATATAGTCCACCACGCTGGCCTAGTGCGGGTTGGTTATTAAATTAAAAGTTAAATTATGTATATATATATATATATATATATATATATATGACATGAAATTATATATAAAGAAGTATTTAAGTTTTACTCAATATTTCCTTCTATGTATGCAAAGTAACGTATGTAAAGTTGTGACGTAACATAACTTGTATTCAGACGAAACTGGCTCTGACAGCTTGTTTTAAATAAAATATGATTGAAAGCTGTTACGTACGAACAGCGGGGAATATTTCAACTCGAGATCTTTACGACCTGCGTGCCAAAGACCAGAACCTGAAGCATATAGACGTTACCGATGCGTAGTTCATGGCAACACTATTTGTTACTATTTAGTAATATTTCATAATTTAAAATATTTTTTCATTAGTCAAGCTTTATCCTACTGGTACACTATTGACTGCTCTCTTTTTTTTCCATCTCTTATGTCCATCCCAAGGTATTCGGTAAGAGATTGTTTCGAGTGATACGACCGCGTTTTGTACTGCTATGTAATATAATGTTTCATTGCTAAGTTCATTTAGTGTACAATAAATAAATAAATAAATTAATAAAATAAATACTCACGTATAAATATATTGCTAGAGCGTTTCATTGAAAAGACGAGTCTACTGTTAGTATCTTCAATCGGTTTCCAAACATATAAATTGTAAAGTATTTCTTTTGATCTACCATGCAGCATGCTAGTCTAATGCGAGTGGCAGTAAGGTACGTTCAAAGCGAATATTTCGTAGAAGAACTTTCAAGTACGTATGATTTGTCCGTATCAGCCCATATACGTCCCACTGCAGGGCACGGGCCTCATCTACAATCGACATTACGATTGAGAGTGATTAGGCCATAAAGTCCACCACCACGCTGGCCTAGTGCGGGTTGGCGAACTTACATACCATAGAATTTTTTATAAATCGCTATGGTATGCAGGTTTCCTCACGATGTTTTCCTTCACCGTTTTAGTGCGTAGTGATTGACTATCAATACACACATGACTCCGAAAAGTCGGAGGTGTGCCCTGGGATTCGAACCCGCGACCACCGTGAACATGTTGGCAGTCGCGTCTAGTCCGTTTACCAACAGGCCACCACGCACTTTGATTTACCTAGCATGTTTTTATTTACCGTTAAAACAAGCGATAAATAAGAATACACAATATATAACAAATAAACTTTAGTGTTTTTATAAAAAGTAGCAATGTAATTTTTGTTCATAGAGGCAATTAAATTAAATAAACACATAACTTCGGTACCCTAGCTTTTTTAGTATTTCTGTATAAATTACCTTAAGGTTGGTTCGCCTAATCATGGCAAAACTCGTTAAAAATGAGATTTTAATAATGTACATCATATTAAAGCTTCTTTGAACTCCCGTCTTACGTAAAAGCAACTTATTTGAATGAAAAAAGATCGGATACCGCTCGTATAAAACGCAATATTATTGAAAGTAGCGCAAATTCACATCACGTTCGGATGAGGACACGGCTCCAAGATACAAGTCATTCGGATTCAGAACCATGCAAGACTATGGCGAAATTTCATCGGAATATATAAGGATTTGTTACATCTTATTTAAAAGTATTTACTGTGTTACACTAACGTTTTTATGTAAATATTCGCAATATATTTTCATGTCAGGTTTGAATTTTTGATCCGCATAATTTATATGACACTTTTCAAACCGAAAAACTCACTCTAAAGGGGATTGAAGCCACAACACATCCTCGGTGGCGCAGTGGGTTAGACGCCGCGTCGCCTGAGAATATTTATATTTATTTTCCACAAATATTTCTTTCGTGTCTGGATGTTTGTGAGACCGAAAAGTCTCTCGTAGTTCCCGATACCCAGACCAAAAACTCGTTCTTACTACCCATAGGTAGTTCTAACTATGTATGTGACTGTTGGGTGATATTTATTTATAAAAAAAAAACTTTAGCCGCTGCCACTAGACATTCAGACCGTACCTAAAATATAAATAATATTAAATGAGTTAATATATTATATTTTAGGTACGATTTTTATCGACATTACGAAAAACATTATAAAAATCAGCTATCCAGTACATTTACCCCTTCCATTAACCACAACTTCATATTCAACATAATCAACGTACACCGCAAAATTCTCTTATATTTTGCGGTCAAACTAAAAAACACCGTTCAGAAGCTCAATTAAGCGCACAATGGCAAAACCTGATATCCCAGTTTCATTATAAAAATTCGACGCAACGAATATCATCTTGCAGAAAACAAAAAGATGATTTTAATGCATCCAGTGGGCTGTATTTGGAATTTGGAGGAGGGGTGTGGGGACCTCAGAAAGTGTATAAAATCAAGCTATTACAAAATAGACTTACATTTTAAAAAATATGGGGGTATTATTTATGAAACTTGTGTCAGAACTACTGTATAATTTTTTTCACAAACGCCAATTTTATGTCGTAATTTGAGATACCTAAAAAATATATAGCCTTCCTTTCTTATAAATAACAAAGGGACTTACATAATTAAAGCTTGATTGAATAGGAAAACTATAATTTAATAATTATTCCTGATGATGATGACAACTGTACCACAGTAAAATTGATACTTTTTCATTACCCCTAAAATACTGAGTTCGTCCCAAAAACATCCGTTATAATTTAAATAACCAACTCACTCTTATCACACACGTAACATGGTAAAATTTTCCTCAGCAAAGTTTAGTAGGCGGTCCATTATGACTTGAGAGGTGTAATTGCGTTTTTTTGTTTTGACATTGCGTAAAGATGGCGAGATTAAGAGGTTTTTAAGTGCCTTATTAAGATGCCGGATTGTGTTGTGCCAAAGTGACACAGGTCGACATTTGTTAGAGATTATCTTTTTTCTAAGTGCAGGTTTTCAATATTAACAATTGTGTGTATGACGTCTTTAGAGGTTTTAGATTTCTTGGTATATGAGTAAGATTGTAGTAAAAACAGTCGGTTTTTTGCGTTATAATTTTATCAACAATTGCCACTAAAAATATCCTCACCTCAAGTAATTGATCGATAAAAGCTTAAGTAGCCTTTTTTATTTTACTCGACAAATCTGACAGACATGTCAGACCGACAAAGCCACTAATTAATGACGACTATAGGCACAGATATTTGTTTATTTATTTATTTATTCAACAAACGTAACATTTCTCAACAACCTATTTTACTAAACTTTAGTCACTTATCTAAGTCATATTATTTATTGCAATATTCAAAGCATCTCACGAAGCGAAATCGTCCTTGAATGGTGCATGTACCTTGGAGTTTTCAAAGGTGAGTCACAGGATACTTCGAGCAGAAGCTCATTAGCATATTAGCAGTAATTGCAGTAAAACTGTACGAATTATGGAACGGACCTCCGGCTGAATTTGTCGCTGCGGGGTATAAAGTGTTAGAGTTTTGCGTAATGGTTTTCTGAAGATGTAGTGAAATTTAATATCAAATTTATTGATTTCTTTTTTTTTTGTTGCAATGCACGTCGCGGCGAGGTGATCATGCGTTTCTTCTTGTGATAAGCGATACAACCACTGATGGACAGTATCAAAACCAAACAACACCATGACAAACCATTACAAACAATTTCTTGCCATTCCACTGAGACATACGATGTTAATTCTCAATATGTCCAGTAGTAACTCTGGCTACAATGTCCTGCAAACCTGAACAAAACAGTGCATTTCCACTGTTTCATGATGAGGAGGTAACTTGGTATCGTATCTGAAACCCTAGGGATGGCATGAATTATAACTAAAACTATTAAACTAAGTTTCAATATAAATTTTACACCGAAAGAGTAACTACTGGACATATTGAGACTTAACATCTTATGTCTCAGGGTGGCGAGCGCAGTGGAATGTTGCTACTGTTTATGAGCGGTCGTGTCGCTTACCATCAGGCGAACGGCTTACTCGTCTCACCATTCATAGCAATAAAAAAAAGACTGAAAAATACCAGCCGTAATAGTGATATTGACTTCTTAAATCTAAGCCCGGAAGTAAACAGGACCCTAGACGCTGCAGTGCAATTCGAAACGATTAATAAATATAAATGTCATACAGACGTCATGCAAAAGCAATTCAACAAACAAATTGACCTTCGAAATAGAAATAAAGCACCCTAAGACAATAATAAACTAAAGCAACTGATCTAATGGCACAGAACACGACAAACCATATACACAAAATAAAAAATAGAAATAGACATTATCCGTGGATCTACAAGCGAGGAACGCGTGAAAGCCGCTATACAGAGCTAACGCACGAGCGAACACACAAAAAGCGATGTGTGTCGTGTGACCGCTGTAACACTGTAGGGTTGCCAGGACTGAAAAATCACTATTATTTAATATTCAGACATATATAGCTTGAAGCCGGTGTTGTATCATTGTATGTGTAGTTGACTTCTGTGGATCTACAAGCGACTATACTATATGACTATACTAACGCACGAGCTAACACACAAAAATCGATGTGTAAAACCGCAGCGCTGCCAGAGAGAACAATCCCCCCGCCAGTTCTAAAAGTTCTTAGGCAGCAACGACTTAAATAATATAGTACGAGAGATGACAACCAAAATTTTTGTCTCATAGCAATACGGCCACAAACGCATCAAATTGATAGATTTGATTATTTCGAACTCGAAAATACCAATTTCAGAAATTTTTCGCGTAGCGTTTGACCGAACTGAATTTTCAAAAATGTCAACAAATTTTACCGGACTGTATCATAGCAATCTGTCTGATTTTCTGACTGTATTTATATAATAGCTATAAGATACCGAAAACATATTTTTCAGAAGTTAATAGTGTAGCGCGAACCCAAAAAATAATTTAGAAAAATTAAAATGAGACAAAAAAATATGATGATAGCAATCCGTCTGAAAATGTTTTTTACGGGTAAATTAGGATTAGTTAATAGGAAAAAAAATATTTTCAGAAGGAAATTTGGATGCATCAAATTTTGAGACCATTCTAAATATGTTAAGGAATTTTACCGATCGGTATTATAGCAATCTGTCTGAAAATTGTTGAACTTGATGAAATGAATTAACCAGATGTAAAAAAATATCAGAAGAATTCGGTGTGGCACCTCCTTTATCAGACAACTTTTCGATATCGACCGTGTTGAAGCGTGACTGATTGCAAGTCGGGCAATCACCTTGCTTTTGTCTTGCCAAAATAGAGCGCGGAAAACGTATCTATGCTATAAAAACGTCTATTATAATTGATAATTTTTAATTCTTAAAAACCTACTCTTCCATCCCCGAAAACTTCGTCAATGGCAGATGAGCAAACCATGCCTTATCATTGGGAATAGAAGAAAAAAAAAACGTCCGCGAGCCCTCGGACAACCAGCGACACACCCACGTCTGCGCGAGCAACTTATAGTTTGTTATCACTTTAAGTGAGCGTCATTTCAACGGTTATGTATAGTAAGAGAGTGGCAGGAGCATAACATGCAAAAAACCATTCCCACCGCAGCAGGAACGTAAGAAGCGCTCAGGCATCGGCCAAGCGACTTCAAAACGTTCTTTTCTCTTTTGGGAGCACATGCGACATCTAAAATGTCTGAAAACATTTTTTTTTTTGCAATCCTGCCTTATTTACGAACGCTACAGGTCGGCTAAATTTGTTGACATTTTCATAAATTCGCTTCAGCTATATACTACGCGCAAAATGTCTGAAAACCAACTTATTCGTCATAAAATTATAAAATCTATGTACATTTCCAATATCAGACGTATTGCTATGATACCGACTGCCTTTTTTTTTGGACACAGCAGAAATAGCCTCACATGCAGTTGCTACACTTTTGACCGTTACTACCTACCTACCTACTCGGGTTCAGAATCACATAATCTAACGATTTTATACAGTTTCGACCGTATTGCTATGATACATGGTTTTGGTCGACATCTCTGGGACTAATACTGTGTTAACGAAAATTGAAGAAAAATGCCGTCAGTGATAGAACACTTCTTGGTACTGTTGTAAGTTTATGCAACATCTCACGTGAGAAATTTTAGCTTGACAGAACAATCCATCAAACGATATGTCAGTATTCTTCCATCAGTTGGAAAGACAGGTTTGTATAACACAAAACGTTTATAGAGCACATAATCGGAGTCCTCTCTATAGTAGAAAGTCCTGAACGAATCTCTCCCGCTCAGTAACGGTGCACTAGAGATGTACTGGAGCGCACGCACCACTTACGTCAGAACACTTTACGCGCTTCCACCCTGTCCATATATTTATGTCAATGCGAGTGACATTAGAGGTGGCGATTCTCCCCTGTTTTCTCACGAACTCAACTACACCAAAAGAAACCTCCATTTTTATCTAGATCTACAGTTCTAAGAGTAGCAACCCTAATAGTAACACGAGCATCGTTCGCACCACAACCACGCGACCCGTGAAAGTCCTCAGCTCGGGTTACGCATACAGTTTCATAGAGGTGTCGCCTCTCATCACGCCAGGCGTCCGCCGTTCATATTTTAAACGCCTCGCTTGGTTGCACATCTCCGAGTTGGTAGTTCAAACGTGTGCCGGCAGATGTCGCTAAAATAAAATATGTATTAGCCCATATACGTCCCACTGCAAGGCACCTCCTCTTCAGGAGTATGATTGAGACTGGTTAGGCCATAGTCCACCACGATGGCCTAGTCAGGTTGGCGGACTTACATACCATAGAAATTCTTATAAATCGCTATAGTATGCAGGTTTCCTCACGATGTTTTCCTTCACCGTTTTAGTGCGTCGTGATTGACTATCAATACACACATGACTCCGAAAAGTCAGAGGTATGCCCTGGGATTCGAACCTGCGACAACCGTGAACATGTTGGCAGCCGCGTCTAGTTCGTTTACCAACAGGGCACCACACACTTAAAATAGACTATAGAATTTGATTTGGATGAGTATGTTCTAGGATTTTTTGGATAATAGCTACCATTGTTTTTGTACTAGGTAACATCATTTGCCCTCTTGTGAATTTATGCTCACTAATTATTTGTTCAGAAGAGGAATTTCTGTGGCTAAAGAGAGAGAGAGAGAGAGAGAGAGAGAGAGAGAAAGTTATGAAGATCATTAAAATATATTTTCAAGAAAAAACAAGTCAAAAACATACACACAGTTCTGAGTAGTTTTAACACTCAGAATCGAAACATTAATACATATTTGTTGATTATTTCCCATTTGGTGCCCATTATGCCACTTTGAGGTGCTAGCAATATGATAGTATCAGGGTTCATAGTTAATTCTGCTTAGGTAGTCTTTTGGAGATTTTCACTGGTTTTCACTGGTGGTAGGTCTCTCATATGTGAGAAGCCGCCTGGGTGGGTACCACCGCATTGTCTATTTCTCCCGTCAAACAGCAGTGTAGAAGCACTGTTGTGTTTCGGATTGAAGGACATTGTAGCCAGAGTAACTACTGGACATATTGAGACTTAACATCTTATGTCTCAGGATGGCGAGCGCAGTGGAGTGCCAAGCATTGCTTTGTGATTCGAGGTGTTGTTTGGTTTTGCTACTGTTTATGAGCTGTCGTATCGCTTACCATCAGGCGAACGGCATGCCCGTCTCGCCATTCAATGGAATAAAAAAAAAAGATACAAACATAAGTATGTATACAAATAAATACATCCAATAGTCACATACATTGTCCTGACCATGGGGTCACAAGTGTACACAAGACTCAATCTTAGTATGGACTAAGATTGAGTCTTGTGTCGTGTATCAGAAACTACGAGAGACTTCAGTCTCGCAAACACCCAGACCTGAAACAAATACCTGAGGTTCAAACAAACTTTTGTTTCGGTGCGGGGATCGAACCCTCGGCCTCTCCTTTCACAGCCGACGTGTAACCAACTGCGCCACGGAGGCTGTCAATGTATGTCATTACGAATTATCATATTACATACTTTTCCAAAACATTAACTTATCATCAAGTCAATTCTAGACGCCGAATCAATACAAACAGGCTGACCCGAGGGAATTCCTAATGTTCCCTCAGGAAAATAAGCCAGGTTGTAATTGTAAAACCGTTAACACATTACGAAATCATTTTAATGACGAGTAATATGTAACATTTCCTTTAACTGTACAACATAGATAAACTCGTTTAACACTCATTTAAATTTGAATCTTATCAAAACCGCAATAAGAGTTAAATTATAATAATTGTATCTTAGTATGTGATTTAATAAGGTTTATTTAATTTGATCTTTATGCTAGGCGGTATATAGTCCATTTTAGAGTGTGAAGGTGTAGTTCAAAGTAATGTTAGATGGGCTATTATGAGAAGCCAATGGTGGTTTTATTGCCGATACAATTTTGTTTTTGATTAGATTTACATGGGTTAAATCCTAGCGTGAATGTTGAAACATTAGGTCAAGTCGTTTATATTTAAACTGTTTTGATAGTGCTTTGTTTACTAAACCTTGGACTCCAATATTGGAACAAATACTTCCAACATTAGTATCCAAATGAAATAGCAAGTCGGGAAAATCAGGAATCGTTGTTTTAAAAACGGTTACTTTTTATACTCGCACAACATTGCGACTCAAATGCCGAGATAGCACATGAATTTAAATCCAAATAGGGAATCAGGTCGACAAAATAATGACAGCGTAATCGAGAACAGGCAGACACACGCTGAAGCCCCAAGCTTGGCACACTACGTTGTGCGGGCTCTCATTTCACACCAATATCCTGGGGTCTTGGGGCAAATGAACAGCAAAAATTCCCGTACCCCGTGTTGGGACGTATATGGGCTAATACATATATCCGCTTCCAACAGACCACTGTAAAGATGTTTGAGGAAAGCATGTTCAGAATTAGCCACACACTGTGAAGAAAGAAACAGAGGGAGATAGATAACCCGGCCGTGATTGGTGAAACATATATGTACATACATAAACTCATGCCTTTTTCCCAGAAGGGGTAGAGGAGGGGGCAGAGGTGCCAAGACACCCACATTTCGCCTTATATGTTCCATCTCACGATGCGATAGTATGTGAGACTATCGCGCAAATTCCTGACTCCGATGATAATATGAATAGAAAAATCCAATATCACGTTGCTCGACTCTACATTCGAACCCGAGACCTCAGCTTTGTAACCGTACCGTAGTACAACTACGCCACCGCGGCAGTATATAAGTGATATTTCTAATCATTTACTAGAGGTTTTCTCGTTAAGTAAAATAACTTCTCCATAGTGATGCCATTACTGTAAATTATTAGATGTAAATCAGCACTAAGGGCCTCTAAATAACAATCAACGGGTTGACAATAACGACCATCAAGACTTGACACTTATTCTGCTATTAATGTTATGTAGTATCAGATCTTTTTTAAATGGGCATTCCACAAGAACCCTAGAAAATAATGTACATTTTTCAATTGTATGATAGTAGTTATTCGTCAAATAGCATCAAAACTAATTAAATTTAATAATGACAATTAGAAAATAGAATTACATCTCATCTTGTTTTTGTTCTATATTGTCTGATAAATATTTTGTATTTCAAGGCTGAAAATCAGCCTTAAAAGAATGAAATATCAATATGAATAGAAGATATATTTATAATTCCAATATAAGATGAAAATGATGTAAAATGAATTCACAATAACCGATATCTTTGCAAAATCGACATTAAAGAAATTCCGCTTTAGCTTCGTTAACGGCACTCAATTCAGTGCTCAGTCGAAGCCATAAACGTCCAATTCAAAACGGCGGTACTATACACCTGGAAAATATTAATAAACGAACGTTATGGTAGCAATATTTTAAAGATTTCATTACTAATATATCTAGATGTAATTAATTGTAGACTTTATTAGGGTAATGTTAAAGCTGTATCTGTAAAGTAGGGCTTTTATTACATGTAAGTAAACTTCGAAGGAATCGCAAGATAGAGAAAACAAACAACTAAATAAAGGAAAATAAAACCTCAAAATGATATGAAAATATTATTAATTTTTTTTTTTAATAATATAATAATAATATAATCTTTATTTCAAGTACCAAAGACTCATAGCTTTTTACAATAACAAAAATTAGTCACATTACAAATGAAATAAAATCAGAATAATAATAGATAAACATACAATAACAAAACACGCTTAAATTGTCAACATCATGCAATATGTAGCCCACAGCAGTGATTAATGATGGGGCAGTCAAGCCTACCTGCAAGCACCGCTAGCATGCTGTTGGCGCTTTCACGCACTCTGCGTACTAAAGAAGCGCCTCTCTTGCGTATTATCGTGTGGAAGCAATCCACTCGCGCTTCCGCAAACATTGTTGAAGCACTGCAGTAGCGTGGCAGCCCCAACAACATCCTGAATGCGTTGTTAAACTGGACCCGAAGGGCGTTGAGCGATTTTTTAGTGTATGTTGTCCACAGATTGCATGTGTAAAACGTAGTGCAATAGGCTCTAAAAAGAGTTATTTTAACATCAGTAGAGCACTGCGCAAACCTGCGAATCAACATGTTGGCTCTGATACACAACGCCCTTCGCTCCCGTACAACATCATCATCATCCCTTAGATCAGGTGTAACCAAAGGACCCAAGTATTTAAAACTATCTACTCTTTCTAACTGCGTATCTTTAAGTTTTATAATTTCCATTTCTAATGCTTTTCTTGAACCACCCTGAAAAACCATGCATTTGCTTTTCTTGGCATTATACATCAAGCCATGTTCAGCCGCATAGCTCTCACAGATAGTCACCAGTTTTCTAAGTCCGCAGACCGAGGCGCTCAGCAGCACGATATCGTCCGCGTAGCTTATGTTGTTAAAACACACGCCATCTATGTAACAACCTATATGTTGTCTACTGAGCGCCTCGATCAACCCATTAATGTACAGGTTGAAAATGGTAGGAGAGCTCAGACCTCCTTGCCTCACACCACATTCCAACCTATATGGGTCCGACAACGTGCCTGCCCATTTAACGTTGTTAATTTGGTTCCCATACCAGTACTTAAATATTTCAATAAGTTCGTTTGGTATATGGGATGATCTCATTTTATTCCATAAGATGTCATATGAGACCAGGTCAAAGGCCTTGGAGAGGTCGAGAAAACAAGCGTAAACAGAGGTTTTTCTAACAGTATAGTACTTAACAGCACTCTTAAGACACAATATTGCTGTTTCTGTTGACAATCCCGGTCTAAATCCGAACTGATTATCATGTAACTTAATGTGATTTTTAATTGTGTATCAAGAACGCTGTCAAACACCTTTGCAATTATTGTTGCCAGGGAAATAGGTCTGTAGTTCGATATGTCTGATAAATCTCCTGCTTTATTTTTAACCACAGGCACAACAATAGTTCTCATCATATCGGAAGGCAAGTAGGAGTGTGAAATGCAAAAGTTGTAGAACATAGCCAACACTCTGCACATATGTGGTCCGGCCCGCTGTACATGTTCCACACTTAAATCATCATGACCAGGGGATTTTCCAGTTGATATTGATTTTATGGCCCTTAATACATCCCTTGCCGTGATTCTGGTATCAATGTAACCACTACTTACCCCACCCCTCTCCTGTGAAGAAGATGGCCCTAAAGATGATCTGACAACAAAATTATTTTTAAGCTTATTTGCGATGCATTTAAAGTCGTTTGTACCGTCTACAGACACGGGAAGACCAGAACGACTTCTCAAACGATTTGTATTCTTCCAGAAACCGGTAAAATCTTTTGCGCGATGCTTTACTGCAAGAATATCCATTTTTAATTTTTCTTGATTATTTAAACACCATTTCAAACGTGATTTGAATATTTTTTTGGTCTCGCTCATTTTCGTGTACATATCACCAGTGGTAGGACTACCACACAGTAACCAATCACGAAAACTCGCCCTGGCCGCCCCATGGCTGTCGCTGACCAATTAATTCCATCCCACAACAATATTTGGACATTTAGTCTGGTTACGCTTGCCTCCCCCACTCTCCACCGACGCCTGTGCTAATACTAACACGATGTCGGAATACATTTTATCGATGATTATTCTGTGAGTAGGGTCATTACAATAATGGTCACAACACTGTCGAAACTCATTGGGAAAATCAATAAGTCTGAGAAGTTTGTTACATTTTAAGCCATATTGCGTAATCTGATCCAGGGTTTTTTCTCCCCACTTAATTCTATTATTTATTAAATTCGGAATAATACGTAACGGAGCGAAACAATTCAATTTACATTCGCATATAACAGGAAAATGATCGAACCATACTACGTCATAATTAACATAAACATTGCAAACAGATGTAGCCGCTATTTGTGACACCACACAATGGTCTAACCAGCGCTTAGAACCACACGCTTGATCTAAGTAAGTAAATGTGTCAGAAGACAACCCCAGTGTATATATATCTATAGCTACCCATTTAAATTCCTCACATAAACTAATTAATTCTTTATAAAATAATTCACCAGGATGAGCATTAAAAACCCCTAAAACAAAAATAGGATCAAATTCATAATCATTACTAATAGCACTTACAGTCCCCATACAGTCCGTAAAGATCATCAAATTATCCGGTTTATTTGTGGGCATATACACACACACCACTATAAAGGAACTTTGGCCTAAATTAACACGAATAGCACAAACACGAGGGTTTTTACAATTTAACGCGGTCACATTTGGAAACACACTGGTATTCCATAACAAAGCAGTACCGCCATATGGCCTGCCGCGTAGTAGGCCCGCACTAGTGTCGACAGCGGATGTCCCCTTATAGTTGAATCTGCTATCTATGTAGCTCAGGTAGGCTAACTCTTCGGGAAGCAGCCAAGTTTCTTGCAGTGCTATTTTTTTTTTTTTTTTTTTTATTGCAGTGAATGGCGAGACGAGCAAGCCGTTCGCCTGATGGTAAGCGATACGACCGCTCATAAACAGTAGCAATATTCCACTGCGCTCGCCATCCTGAGACATAAGATGTTCAGTCTCAATATGTCCAGTAGTTGCTCTGGCTACAATGTCCTTCAATCCGAAACACAACAGTGCATTTAAGCATTTAAGCTATTATAACACACTCGTCACACAAACGCCGAATATCGCTGATGGCGCTTTTCACATTTTTACAATTGTAGCTAGCAAACTTGTACGTCGTACTATTCATGCTTACTATGTAATAGACCGATATTATTGAACTCATCAAATGTATTTAGATTCAGTCACTATTTTCTTTTTTCACCACCACTCGGTTCACAAGGCTATTTTCGCTAGAATGGACAAGGAACTCTAGCGTTGCTCTTTTCAAAACAAGTTTACAATACAGTGATCATACAGGAGTTCATATAGTTGAATTCAGAGCAGTTCATTTAATGATGGGATGCAAGAAAGACATCGATGGAATGAATTTGAGATATTATATCCATCGTTGTGCTAAAAGCTGATGCTTGAGATAACAATTTGATTTAGGATGTGAATATTTTGATGAAATGTAACTAGAATTATATGTTAGACGAATGACTGGTATGGAACATAATTTGTGTGAAATGACGACGAACGGATGACGCGCGATATGCATACGTATTATTAAATGATGACATAACAAGACCAAAGATTATCTAAGCCATCATTTGACCCGGGACTAAACTACTCCCAATTTAATAATTATTATAATATTTACTAAAATAATTATAAAGATTATGATAGCAATACAGATTTTCATAATTATGATTATAATTTAAATAAGCCAAACAGTGTACTAGTGTAGTGTGTAACTACTGGACATATTTAGAATTAATATCTTATGTCTCAAAAGGATATTGCTTTGAAATTCAAGGTATTGTTTACTATTGTAACCGTTCATTAGCGGTCGTATCGCTCACCACCAGGCGAGCGGCAAGCTCGTCTTGCCATGGATTAAAATAAAAAGAAAGCAATATAACATGTAAATACGAGTGGAAATTTCATCTATGCTCAGGTCATTTGACAAGCAAGTTGCGTGTTTACTCGAAAGTTAAGTGGATTTACTTAAGTTGCTCAAGTTACGCGGACGTCCAGCTGCGGGAAGCTTTAATAAGTGTTAACAATTTTAACTTAATTAACTTAATTATTAATGTTGAATGTTTCCGCATCCAGCTACACTTAATATTAATCTTACAGCTAGAGCAAAGGGTTGGCATTATGTATGCGGATATTAAATGTAGTTATTGATTTAAAAATATCTAAGAAAATATACCGTTGCTAGTACGGTACGTTTCCAGCGTTCTTTCTTACCAATCACTTGCAAGCTCTGGAATGAACTATTAGCTTCGGTGTTTACTAAACGCTATGACCTGTCTTTCATCAAACGAGGCTTAAAGAGAGTACTCTTGTTATGGTAGGCACCGACTTAGTTGTTCTGGACCCCTGGTGTTTGACCGGTAGCCGGTTACCATCAGGCAGGCCGCTAGCCCGTCTGCCTATGAAAGCATTAAAAAAACGTAAGGAAATTAGCCACTAATCTTAAAGTAAGGTTATTTATAAAATAGCTTCATCTTCATCGGAGTTAAAGTAATCATCTGAACAATACTTATTAGCGCAACTCTTAGCGATAATGTCTTAACAAGTAGAATGACTGGTTAAACTTCTGCCTACATCTTTGGGAATAAAGGCGTTCAGGAATGCTACGGTTTAACTAGTTTTGTAAACTATTTAAGTGGTTGTGTGGACCTGGGTTGCAGATTCGATAACGAAGAATAGATGTAAACTTTTCTAAAATACGTATCTATTCGAAGTTATTTATTTGTTTATTTAAATACTTATTGTACACACAAAAAAAAAACAAATATACAGAAACAAAAACAAGAAATAAAAAGTACAAATGGCGGTCTTATTGCTTAAAGCAATGTCTTACAGACAACCATGGGATAGATTTAAAAGAAGGAGAAAGAGAGGGCAGTGTAAAAAAGGAATGGGAAGTGTATAATAATAATCATCACTCATATCAATGATGAAGGTCATCACAATGAATAAAATCACCTATCTATGGCTACTACCCAAGAATTTTAAAGTATTTTGATAGATTCTTTTACCTAGTACGGCAAAGTGACCGCATTTTAACTTATTATAGTAAATGCGAGGCCGTCAAAAAATAGCCGTAATTGGCAACAAGAAATCATCTCTTGCAACGTCACAAAATTATTTAAATATTTAATTGCAAAGACGCTGCGGATAGAATATAGAATGACACGGAATAATAAAAAAGAAAGGACATATGTCAGCGACAAAATTGTTCTACCGCTTAATAATATAGCAAAAATATGTGTTATGAACCTCTTAATTCGGGCTGAGATATTCACCGCCATACTGTAGCTTCGTAAACCCACACTATTTATTTATTTAATGAAGGTTCTCCAACAGTATATACATTATCAAAATGAATATAATTTTTTACAAGTTGCAATCTGATGCAAGGGTATGTATCTCATGTGATTGAAGACCTAAATTACTTTTGTTAAAAGCAGAATGAAGAATTCTTCTAATTTGGTACCTTTTTACAACTTAAATTCACTTTTATTTTTACAACTTTTTACACTTTGGTAAAAGTGTGCGTGAATGGCGCCTACTAAACCCACGTCTAATCCTTCTTAATTATAGAGGAAACGTGTACTTATTATTTGAATGTTATCTAATATAGAGTACAGAGTGCCTCTGTCGTTATCTGTCAACAAAAAAAAATCTCCCATCATTCAGTTGACGAGTTTCCTTCATATCTTATCTACTGCGTTGTATCCGAACAAAAACTCATTAAAACCAAAATCTTGGCTATTTCCGGTCCACTGCCTCCAGAGGTCGTTGCCACTGCATCTTACGAAAATGTTTAATTACATACTTCGGTTGTCGGTTTGATTGTAATGACTCTAATTTGAGGGGGATTATTGTTTTTGCGCCATCTATTTTAATTGAATTATATTTGATTAATGTTTTATACATCAGTCATTACTATATGGCCTAACCCCTCCTATCGTGTTCTTAATTGTAGAGTAGGCCCGTGCCCTGTAGTGGGATGTATATGGGCTGATACAATACAATACAAATAAATAAGTTACACATCAATGTCAAATATTCCTGATTTTTATATATAATGGAAAAGTCAAGTGATTAAACTAGAACCGAATCTAAGTGTATTGTCTTTCACAAAGTTAATCGACTATTAACGGACGATAATAATCTTCCGCCATTCGGCACAAAGACATTTTGCACAAATTGTAGTTCAAGTAGATCTTACATTTAGTTTGTCGGGTTGTACGAACTCTAGATATGAGACATTTAATTTAAAAATAAACTGTTGTAATATAACCCATTGATTATTCAACAAATCTTCATCTATATTATTTTATACAGAATAAAGTAATTTTCATAAAAGTCTTATTATGTTTAACAATAAGCCCTCTTTTTTATATCATATTCATAACAACAAGAGGTACTCCACTCTAAAAGCTCCTTGTCTTAATTTTTGGGAATCATCTTCTGTTGGGAAACGCAATGATAAGATATGCTTTACTTTGTATATAAAAGCACATATTGTAGCAAGATTGTTGCTCATTTCCGTCTATGTGGGTTCAACGTATTTTTGAGATAAGAGGAGCATATCACAACTTTTGCCACAATATAAATACCCCTTTGAATTTCTATGATTTGTAAAGTCCGCCAATCCGCACTAGGCCAGCGTGATGAATAAATGACTTGCCCACTCTCAATCGTACTCTCGATTGTAGAGAAGACCCGTGCCCTGCAGTGCGGGTGGGTTATATGGGTTCATGCAGAAATATAATCATTTGTAATCAAGGCTAGCTGATGCTAGCATTGGATCTAAGTGTTGTAATTGACCTTTACAAGAGGTGCTCAGAATCAAAAACAACGACCTTTATGAGAAGATCTTGAACGAATGTTCCTCCAAAATTACAAAACCTTAAAACTATACTCAAATATCTATAAACTTTCCTTAACTAAGCGCATCAGCCGTATTTTTTCACAGTGTTTATTTATTAACGATTCTCGTCACAGGCGACCCTCGCTATGGGAATGTCCGTCTGTACCACTTAACTACCCACAATTCATATTCAAATCACGCGGCAACGTTTCTGTATAAAAATAAAACCTCCCGCATTCTTCGTTTGACGTGTTCTATGATTTAGGATATAGATATTGGAATTTCAATTTTAATGTCTCATTTCTTGAGTAATGGAGCATTTGGAGGATGTATAGTCAAGTTGTGTTTTTTTGGAGGCAAATATGTGTACAGGCCTGACAAGTAAGTGGTTACCACTGTCCAAGGACACCAACAGCAGGGATGGAATAAAGAGGAATCGCCGGTATAAATGAATAATAAATAAACTCAACAGACACATACATAGTCCTGCCCCACACTAAGATCGAGTCTTATGTCGTGGGTATCAGGAACTACGGGAGACTTTTCGGCCTGACCAACACCCAGACTCGAAATAAAAGCTTGTGGTTCACACTAACATTTTTCTCGATGCCGGGATCGAACCCGCTACTTCTTGTTTCACAGCCGGCATCTAACTAACTGCGCCACGGAGGCTATCTAATGTGAAAAACACTTAATATAACTATCGATCGACATCTAATGGTTGTCAATTGTCACCTTTATTTAAACGCGTTCTCATATTTTTTATCTTATTACTGTATCTGGTGTTCAATAAAGAATTTATAAATAAAATATATAAATAAATATCGACCTTATTCATAGACAGTTTATAAACCTATTTTAGCTATGAATGTAACTTCAGTTTGAGCGAAGAAGACAAAGTATTCAAAGCTAAATTAGATTTATAAACTGACTGTGAATAAGTACGTAGTAACAGTAGAAACGTATGTGATTACCGCAGTGAGCATTCAAAAGATCTATTTATCGAGACAATAAGCATATTCTCTCGAACTACTTACGAGGCAGATCAGAATAATATGCAACGGTTTCCCACTAAACATGGGCTCCAGGGGTTTACTCTATGTAACGGTATGAACTTCGAATGTTCGAATGTGCGACGTCAGGAGTAAGATATAAGTTTTCCACTTCTAAAAATCAATACTATTCATAACCATTTACTGGTGGTAGGTCTCTCATATGTGAGAAGCCATCTGGGTAGGTACCACCGCAATGTCTATTTCTCCCGTGAAACAACACTGCTTAAATGCACTGTTGTGTTTCGGATTGAAGGACATTGTAGCCAGAGCAACTACTGGACATATTGAGACTTAACATCTTATGTCTCAGGATGGCGAGCGCAGTGGAATATTGCTACTGTTTATGAGCGGTCGTATCGCTTACCATCAGGCGAACGGCTTGCTCGTCTGGCCATTCAATGCAATAAAAAAAAAAACAAAAAAAAACCAAGATATAAACGAAAATTTTAATACATACACATAAGTTTTATCCCTGGAAAGGGTAGGCAGAGGTGTCATTTGTCCTACCCTATGTATTATGTAATTAAGGTTGTGCAATTATTCTGGAAACAAATTCTTATACTAAGCAACTTACTAAATATGACATTCATACTACCGAAAGCTTATACAAAGTGACTTAGACCCGCGACAATCTTTTCTTCAATTTATGTCCGGCTCATGACTAAACAACCACCACTTTTGAAGCCACTGCACCGTCTGAAGTAAAAATGTACTTTAATTTTCACTCTTTAACCGACTTGCAACTAGAAGGTTCAATTTGTATTATTCCCTGTAATTTTACTTTGCCAATATCTAAAGGTGTGATTCACATTACCCGCGTAGTCGCAATTCAAACACGTCTAATATTAACGCGTCTATTGTCCGTATGTTTGTAGACAGCTGTACCTCTGTATTACACCTTGCCTCATACATTATTCATTCATGCGGACTCGTTTGGTATGTGTGCAAACATTTGATTGAACATTGGATCAAATTACTTGAAATTTGTGACGGTTGACGACAAATTATTATCATTTAATAAGAACAAACATAATTGGTATGAATGTGTTTACCAACCCGAGAATGAGACTCGTATCTTGGTAATATGCGTTTCAATCTACACGGGCCTTCTCGACCGAGGTAAGCCTCTTTCATAAAAGACAAAAATGACCATTGAATGAAATGAAATAATATTAGTTTATTGATCATGTAGGCAACTAAATACCTCTTATGACAAGTCAATACGTATTTGATCTATATTTACAAAACAATTGATTAGATAGTTTATGGTAGTCTTATTATTTATAACTATTTGTAGCAATAAAAAAAGGAAATACATTATTTACGTTATTTAATATTTTCGAGGACCATAAATATAATATAATAAAAACTGACCAAATATCCAGCGTACAGGAATTTTAGGTCTATTTTGGTTTGGAACTCGTGGTGCATACAGCATACTACATACAGCTGGTGAACTTTATGTGGGTCAGACTTAGGTAGGTTTTTTTACCTGACTAGTATATGAATGGCAGTCGCCACATAATTTGAAGATTGATATGGCACTTACCATGAAAGAGCTTATTAGCTTGGTATTTTTTATACTGAGCCAAAAATGTAACTGCTCTGCATCTAATGGTTGTTGCTATGCTATCAAACCAAAATATCTATTGGCAATACACCTGTCATACAATATATAAACAAATTATATATAACTGCTTCTTCACGCAATCCTATAAATATTTATATATACAGTTCACTTTCACCCTTAGAAATGTAAATTCCACATTCCCACAAATCGTTAACTAAAAACAAGTTAGTAAATAACTTAATAAAAGTGTTGGCTAATAAAAAACGTGTTGAAAGATTTTTACGACCCTCAAACGGCGCGGTCGGTCGTAAAGACCGGATGGCGGGTCAAGTCGATACGTTTTGTGACGAGTCGCCGGTCACCACTCATCGGAGTTATCACTTCAGTGGAGAGCATTTTGCGGAATTTACTATGTTATATTTTAAGATATGAACGACTGGTGTGCTTTTTATGTTGGTTAGTGTTTTGAATAGTGGAATTGACTGGAATATTTCTAGAATGTTTGTCTAGTCACCAATATTAAATAAAACCTGAATCAATGTGTATATGTTACATGGAAAATATTGAAGGCTAGTTTATAACCCAGAAAAGTACAAAAATTAACCTTGTTTTCACGCCAATCTAAGCTTAAAGCTGTGGGACAATTATTGAAAAATACTATTTTTATAAAGAATGTAGGTTATGAACTAACCTTTAGGCAGTAACTTGCAAGGTTGTTTGCGTAAAAGAAGCACTTATTAAAAAGACTATGAATAATGTATGAACGAATCAATAAGCATCTTTATACACCCACGCACCTATTTTAATCGATATGGCAGAACATCGCTACCGCAATCAAACTATTGAGCCAATCACAAGAACGCATTGCAATCGTATCGACAGTGCGTAATTATATGTATAGTTTGAAACTGATATTTGATGTCAACATGTTTGCAAATGGTTTTTATACTTGTGGTAGGTATGTATCGGCTTGAGTTAATACAACTTATGACATCGTGTGCCGGGTTCAATATACATCTGGTTCTTATTTATAGGTAGCATAACTAGTGAGCCACTAGGCTAAAAATAGCGGTCTCTTGCGATTTAAAAGTCAATCTGAACGATATTTGAGAGATGAAGAGAAACCTGAGAAAATCACTAGAATTTCAATGCACCGCATCTCAAGCAAATTAGTTACGAATTCGATTGCAATTTCTAGCTTATGAAACTCTAAACTAGCTCCTAATTGCAGAACTGGTAGAATTTATATTTTATAAAAACAAGATGATAATTTTTAGTAAATCGACGCGGTAAACGCATACAAGCAGGTGAGTGATGTATTGGTGCTTATCGGCCGACGATCGTTCCGATGTGAAGCGGCCTGTTAGACCGCCTGGATGGCATCTGACGGAGCGACCGCCGCTCGAAGGGTTAGGTAATGATATTGCATTAATCCGCATTAGTGATGTTTGGATTGAATTTATATATTTTTTAAATATGTGAAATGTGTAGAACAGTGGTGGAGCTTCTGTAGGCAGGTTTACTGTAGGATAAATCTAGGTGTTTGAATAGCGCTAACAACGGCTTTAAGACCGTGAAGTTCAAGGCTTTGTTTCCTCACTTTTATCTACAGAGTTTAATGGTTCGTTTTATCGATACCCAAAGATTGTGATTTGTTTTTTGGTATTTACTGTGGAGTGAGTCGCTCCACTGTTTTATTAATATAATGTTATAAAATATTGAAGTGAAAGTAGTGTCTCGGAGGCAAAACTTTGATAAAAATATTATCTATTTCATTGCAAAACCTATTTTAAAATACAGTTCACTGCGATTATCGTATATTACTATCATTTCGATTTATATTTATTTCTCTGCAAGCTATACTCCAAGAAAGGGTTAAAAAGAACAAATGTTATCAATTTCATAGATCTGAATAAAAATATGACGTATGCTTTCCAATATTGCGTCGGGCATTCTCCTGTAGTTGAGTGATGTATCGGCGCTTATCTGGCGGCGATCGTATCTGGGTTAATGTAGAGGGTATGTCCGACCGCGTGCATTCCCTTACAGGCTCCAAACACTTCGCCGCGCGCAGGGTTAGCCGACAAATGATACTGCATAAATCTGCATTAGTAAACAGTATGAGGTCTTATTCGATAAATAAATGCACAAAAATCGTGTCAAGTGTATGTATTTATATTAAATAATGGTAATTTATTTACTCTCTCATCGGACCGGAAAAAACATTTAAGGGATTTTTGGATTAACATTTAATTAGCCGATATGAGACATAGATTCAATGCAATTTAAACTTGATAAGTCGCTATAAACACTAATTTATTTTAAAAGTTTAATTCGTGTTTCCAAAAAGATGATATACATCATGATATACATACATCTTGTCATACCGAAATGCGATTTCCGATAGTTCAACTCGTTCATATTGATAAACAATCAAGGTCTCCATAACACTTTAGTGTACTATATGGGCAATATTTAGCTGTAAATTAATATACACGTAGCTATGTACGAGTCGATTTTATCGAGTCCCTAATCTTGAAAAGCTATGACAAATGTCAGGTCAAACATTTATATTTAAAAGTTTTACTCATTGAGATATTCGGTAGAAGTACTATCTTATAAAAATGGCGTCACAATCCTATATTCAAATTAATTCCTCCCAGACACTGGTCTTCTCTCAACTACACAAGTGAAATTAAACCTGTTTAGCACATTATCGCAGGAAGCAAGCGTTTAAGGGCTTGCACACCAATAACTAATACTCAGTGGGGTTACTCTATACTTCGACACAAAATTCGAATGTTCGGACTTGAACGTCAACATATAAAATAAAAAATAAAAAAAACACTTTTAAAAATCAACACTATTCTCTATGAAACTTATCATTTACTGCGAACTTAGTCTGTTACGACATAAGATTGAGGATTCGAACATTTGTAAAGTATTTAGGCATCTCCCTCTCCCTCCAATCGTTAACTCAGTGCTGAGTATCGTGACCCATCCATTATGAAATTTTCAGTATCTTCTTGTGCTATGCATCGCGGTCTTGAGCCAGCCTTATTGCCCAACGGCATGGCATCTCCATTTTCTGGACAATGAAGTCCGTCCGAAAACGTATTTAGGCATATTCGTAGAGTCGTGCGATGTTCGAACATTCGTCCTTGTATCGGAGCACAGAGTAACCCCCAGGCACTGCGGCCGCATTTCCTATGTAAATTAACAAATTGACTCCACTGACACGCTAACGGCTGCTGGTTTTCTACACAACCATTCGCTTAGGCATTTGATATTTTCTCTAATAAGCTTTCGAGTTTATGAACTCGTTTCGAGAATCTATTACATCTTGATAGCTGGGATTAGCTGAAGTATCTAACTAACTGTGTACCTGCAGCTTAAAGATTAACATTTATTACTATTTTGTTCTATTTAGCATTATATATGTCTGTTAGCATGACAATATAAATGAAATTCATATATGTACAACTCTCACCTTTATTGCAGGATAATATTGCATTCTCGCTTTATTCACTTTTATCCGTGTCTTCCTATATTATCGTCGGTTCAGGATACTTTTAATCTTCCTTTTGTTGCTATAAATGGCGAGACGAGCGTGCTGTTCACATGATGGTAAGCGATACTGCCGCTCATGGACAGTGGCAAAACCAAACAACACCTTAAATTACAAATCAATGCTTGGCATTCCACTGCGCTCGCCATCCTGACGCATAAGATGTTAAGTCTCAAAATGTTCACTAGTTACTCTAGCTGATATCCTTTACACTGAAACACAACAGTGCATTTCCATTGCTGTTTGGTGGGAGAAATACACATTGTAGTGGTACCTACCCAGGCAACCTTTCACATATGAGATACCTACCACCATTCTAACCCTTGCTTAGAGTCTTACCAATTTGTTTGGGTAATTTGGATAATTCAATCAGCCAGGAATATATACTAACTTGTTTTGGAAAATTTCAGCTACTCGAGAAAGATATATCGGCCAGGAGCTTTAACGATATTCTTGTTTATTGAAGATTCACTGCTCATGAGTTCATCTACTGACAGAATAATTATACGTTCAAGTTTAATATAATTAAAAATTATAATTTAAAACTGGAACACAATTCTTCAGAAGGTGTAGAATCTAACCTTAATCTGTATCAAGCATTGAGGTATTATACGTATCAAGAAAATGTCACAGCATGTTTGATCCCAGATAATACCAAATTAAACCACAATAAAGATCTAAATACAGATACACCTACTTTACTCTCAGCTTTCTAAGACCTACCAAACCTCACATCTAAAGTATATTGAGTTATTAATCAAGCACAAAACGAGCCGCCGTCGAATCTGAACCATAAATCACTCGGCAAGACGCACTATACGATATAATTTCCAATAGATACATACTACGGTGCGTCACGATCTATTGTCGATGACTAATGGCGGAGAAGAGATTCGTGAATTAGATCGTTCGGTTGATGGCTGTATTGCGGTTTGGAGAATACTGGTTTTGTACGATTGGATGATCTTGATGATACAATAATAAATAATTAATTATTAATGAGGTCCTGGAACGTGAAGGGTGGTAATAAAATCAACTGATTTCTTAAATGTTGTGTACTAGGAGCAAATCAATTATCGCTCCCTTTTATGGAAAATATTACAATTATTTTAGCTATAATTAAATAATACACGGCACGAACCGTCAATAATGTTTTTTTTTAATAATACTTTTGACATTAGTATACAACTGCAAGCGTTGGAATTTTCATGATATTAAACTACTAAATGTTCTTAAGGCATTTGCTCGTTTAAATCTCCATTTTTGTTAACTAAACTAACTTGAATCTCTCTTTCAGGCCAGTGTGCAGAAACTGCGTGGTATCACCGACGGGTTCATCACCTCCTCCGCTGCACGAGCATCCGTCATCCCCGCCGCCACCAGCGCCAGCGTCACCCATCACATCACCTCGACCCTCATTACCATCACCTCAACCAAGCCACAGCGGATCCTCAGCGCCCAGCCAGTCAAACTCCCCTCATCCGTACTCCTATCCCAACTACAGAAGGAGCCAACCAGTCCAAGGCCATTATCCGGAGTTCAACCTCCTCCACAGTCATAGCGTGTCACAACTGAACCAGCCTGGACAGACTTACCACTCTCCACAGTCTCCTCAGTCGGCCATGTCCCTGTCTCCCCATCCTGTGCCTCAGGGCAAGTTCAGAGGCTTGTTGGAACATGCTGAGAGGCTGATGAAGCCAGCAGATCCTCACAGACATTCGCAGAGTGATGATGATTCAGGATGCGCTTTGGAGGAGTATACATGGGTGCCGCCTGGACTGCGGCCGGAACAGGTAAGATAAGATTTAATATTAAATTACTACAATAGTTTTACGAACAAATAAATAATTGATGTGTACCATATAATAGAACTTTTTTGGGATGTAGCATTTGTATAATATTTTTAGTAATAAAGAAAAACATGTTTATTCGTTATAAAGATCTCTTTAAAAATATATTAACGGTTGGAAGATTTAAAGAATGATTATACCTAGATTTTAAAACACTTTATAGAAAATAGTCAAGTATCCAATTATTCTAACTTGCTACTTTTACTGGGAATAATTCAAAAGTTTAGCAAAATGATAATTATTTCCCATCAATCAACTGACATGTGTCAGAAAGCATTCTCTGAGCGGCCGGATTATAGCTAATGGCTTATACACTTATTTACTAGGCGCAACTTAAGTTTATCAATCTTAATTTTGACTCTGTTTTCTTAAACAGAAATATATGTATTATAAAGGCCAAGTAAAGAAGTGCGTGATGGCCTGTTGATTAACGGAATAGACGCGGCTGCCTACATGTTCACAGTGGTCGCGGGTTCGAATCCCAGGGCACACCTCTGACTTTTCAGAGTCATGTGTGTATTGATAATCAATCACCACGCACTAAAACGGTGAAGGAAAACATCGTGAGGAAACCTGCATACCATAGCGATTTATAAAAAAATCTATGGTATGTAAGTCCGCCAACCCGCACTAGGCCAGCGTGGTGGACTATATGGCCTAACCACTCTCAATCGTATTCCCGATTGTAGAGTAGGCCCGTGCCCTGCAGTGGGACGTATATGGGCTGATATAGATAGATAGAAAGGCCAAGTTGTAATGTCAGTATTAAGATTACAAACAATAACTTAAATCCCCGTTTAATAGATGACACAAATATAAATCAAATAAGTTTTTTTAAACTTCACAAGATTTAATAAATTGATTGGGTTTTTCATTCCAATTTGTTAACCACTCAATTGTTGTACTAAATTGCACAAAAAAGGTACTTGTCACAGTATTTTAATCAACAGTCATATTTTGCAACGTTAAAAATGAAATTCTGTTAATGTTTAAGCGCCTATTCACTCTTTACAATTCCTTAAACAAAATATATTACCTACATTCACTTTATGATTAGTACAAATCTTATCTGTACTGCCAATTAATTCTGCAGTACAACAAATTACTTTCCGTATTACTTTGTTGTCTATAATTATTTATGTGGGCTACTTGTCAAAACACATGATCTTAACGGATATCGAAATGGTTCAAAAAACTTCACTTGTCACGCATCATCTGCCAATATTTTATCAATTTCAATCATCATCATCACCCATTTACGTCCCACTGCAGGGCACGGGCCTCCTCCACAATCGAGAGTACGATTGAGAGTGGTTAGGCCATATAGTCCACCACGCTGGCCTAGTGCGGGTTGTCAATTTCAATATCACGTTTGATTTCAACTACATCTCAAATGGATCTGTCTAGATTACCAATCAATAATAAATCGAAAACATTTATTTCAGTCAACATCAGATTAGCTGTGTAATTATTAGCATCGCAGTTCTCGGTCCGCCGCTCTCAATTCCGAAGTGGCTTAATCATTCATTATGAATTTGATACGAATCTGCGTGACTCACCGAAACGTTAACAGTGGAGAGACAGTTTGCTCTTATTATACACGAATATGTATGGAGTTGGTGCACTTATTTGAGATCTTAATCTGGCAAGTTTTACATGGTTGTCGTTGATTCGATGTGGATATTTGAATGTCAGAATCATTCTCTTGAAAATTTTGTCTGGAGTAAAACTTCCTAAATAAGCTAAGTTATATGAATCCAGGTATGCTACATATAACTTAGTATTCACAATCATCACAAACTTGTGAATTTTGAGCTATGTTGTCAGTTTTAAAATATAGGTTGTTGCAAAAATGGCGAATGAAAAATCTAAGAAAGTAAGAGTACTTTTAGTCCATTGAAAAGTTACAATTTAAGGACCGAATATTGCATTTCTTAGAGGACGCAATTTATTTTTGGGACATGTTTGGGGGTCAATAGAAGCTTAACCTCAAGTTGTGGGGTCGCCACCCTTGTCCCCCGGCCGCCATCTTGGAAAAAGGGGTGAAAACACTTTTTTCGCGATAACTCGGAAACCATGCGTCGTACAACAAAATTGTAAGAACATAATTTGTAGCAAATTGTTTTGTCTACAAATATGTTTATATAACTTTTTGCCCTAAATTAAAAATTAAAGAAGTTATAAGCAAAAAATGATATTTTTTTTATAAAAATTTTCTTTTTTGCTCTATAACTTTTTTTAATACATTTTACAAAAAAATAACTTCAGACCAATCTTGTAGGTTATTTTTTGAGGAAAAATTTTTTTTAACTTTTTAATGGACTATTTGGGCTTCATGAATGTTTCTTACTAAACAAAAGACAATAGGCAAGACGAATTATTTTAAAATCATGTTTTATAAAATAGATACACATTTATTATATACGAAATAATCTATATTTCAAGAATTAACAAAGGTTTAACATAGTTTTAAGCCATTTTTCTAATAATCTTTCAATAGTGCACAGAAAAAGCTAGTAGGTGTCATGGCGTCCGTTATAACGTCACCACTAGGTAAACATGTCATTGTGTCTATGCGCAGCGAAGAAAGTTAACGAAACAAATCATATTTCGTTTGATAAAAATGAATTCTAAAGTCTATAAGTGGTTCCGGTAAAGTTCACATTCCACATTTCTAAAGAAATTGGTAATGTTTACGGCAGGTTTACATAGGCGTGACGTCATGCGTCGTGGCTAGCGTTTCTGTCAAAATGGCCGATTGCTATATTTATACTTTTATTTTATTGAAAATCTTGTTAATCTCCAATTCTGGATTAAAACTAAACAACGTTTTAAATCCCTCTAATATGTTTTTCCCCCTAACATCATAAAATATTTGATATTTTGATACTGTCGTCACGCCTATTGCATCACATACTTCACGTCATTTTTATTTGTACAATTTATTGTAAATCATAAGTAGTTACAAGACATAATGGTTTCTTAGATTTACGCGAATGTTACACATTGAAATAAAACTATTATTTACGGATTTTATCGCGGATTTGGTTTAATTTTTACATTTTTTAAGTTCCCGACGTTTCGATTACTTTACAGCTTTCGTGGTCACGGGGCAGACTCGCGGGGTCAAATCCGCGATAAAATCCGTAAATAATAGTTTTATTTCAATAGTTACAAGACATCCACTTTTTACAAGCTGGCCACACAAAGCTCGATAAAGTTGTGGTGAAATGCATGCGTTGTTTATTGCGAGATATTGTTCTACTTTCTCCCCGCCCTCAGTTGTATTGTACAATGTACATTCTTACAACTATCTTACATTATTAATAGCTTATATTACAAATATGTGGATTAAATTCCATTTAGCAATTATTTCTGACTGCCTCGGTAGCTTAGTAGGTAGTTGTACTACTAGATCAAGAGGCCGTTTTCACCATTTTATAAAAGCTGAAAGTTAGTCGGTGCATGCCTCTGATATACACAATCAGCTATTACGAAATCCCGGTCGTGGTTACTTTGGAAGTTATCAGCTTCAATGTTTCTGGCCAGATGAAAGAACGATCAATAGTATCTGGCTACAGAGGAAACAACTTTTGATATATTAAAAAAATACTGAATTTAAATTATGATGTTGAACATTTTAATGGATTCAATAAATTATTTTCATTTCATTTCATTTAAATTAAACAGGACCCTTTTAATACAGGCAGGGGACCCTTCTATCACAAGCTAATATAAGTATTGTAAATATTTATTTGCTACTGTAAATACTCCTTTCACCAGTACTTATTGCAGCGCTATTGTAACAATACTTAACATCTAGATATTCAGACCTGCACGGCGTCGGTTGCTCGTCGCGTCGCTTTTGTCCGCCCACAAAGCCATTGTCCGGCAAAGTTTGCTATTCGACAATCACTCTTTGAAGCCTTTTGTCAAAGCTAGTTTCAACAAATTGGAAATGCTGGAATAAAAATGTTTCTCAATGGCTAGTCAATGCTGCTTTGCTGCAGTTATTTTTGGTCTAGGTTTGTTTAGAAGTTTTCCATTGGCTTAGGCCATTTGTTGGAAATAGGAGATTTTATTAGCTAACAAGCGGCCTAACCCGGCTTCACCCGGGTGTAGATACTTTTGAGTCCGAATCAACAACATATATTTTCGCCCACTAACTGTTTCATATTTAAACGCAATGTAACATGATCCACTAAACTGCTTGTTTCCGTTCCGTCAAGTTTCATCCTGTTCTGTCCCGTTTGATTCTGTCCCATGAATCAAGCCATCCTTTAAAGATTGAAAGTGTAGGGAATTTATTGAGATAAACAGTATTAAAACATATGTGTTAATCTAGAATATCAGCAGCAAATTGGACAAGCCGTTTGAGCGTGAAGAAGTAACAAACACACATACTTGAACCTCTATAATATTAGTAGGATTGTAAATTCTAGAATTATTAGGTCATACATAATATACTAACAGTAGTACAAATACACAACCTTTGGCGGTAATAAGCATGAAGCTGCCCGCAACGACACAATTTTGTTCCATCAACAGATATCTAGGAAGTTTTGTTACATACAATTCACCTCCAAGACAGGAAAGTCTTAAGTAGTTGCTGATATCGTTATAATAGATTCAAACATCACCTACAACAACTCTATCCACTACCAAACCAACAAACTTGAATCGAAAATAGGATATAACAGCCACATATTATATTCACTTTTATTAAAACAAAAATATTTAGGGCAGATTTTACCACAATGACATTAGAACCACGTGACAATTCAGTGTATTAATTTACTGCTACATACTACCAAATTATCAACTTCGCATAAAGAACATCGGCGAAAATGGACCATGAACGGGACCAGTTATGAATGGTACATCAAAAATTTTCATAATTTATTAGAGTCAAAATGCATATTTCAATTTATTTTAAAAAACCCGGATAAAAAAGAAAAACTTAAAGTGTTTTTAATAATATTGAACGCATATGAGTGCGTTCCATCAGTCATACTTTGTTTTAAAATAAGGTTTTAACTACAACGTTGAAGGTAGTACTACATTAAAAAAAAGTGTAGGTATTTTCTATGACACATGACTTTTCTTTGCGCTGTCATTTTGCTTTCTTTTGATTTCCGATTTACGACTACTGTTAATTCTCTGTTTATATTTGTGACTTGGCTTTAATCACGGACTCCGATATACCCATGTATTTCTGACCACTTTGTAAGATTAACCATTGTATAACGATAACGCTTTGTGATTTCGTTTAAAGTGTGAAGTATTACCATATTTCCAACATGAACTCGGAACAACAGTGCGTTCCTCAACAATTTGTGCATTGTGTTCAATGCAATACCCGTCTTATTATACTCATTTCTGTAATCAGTGAGTGGGTCTATCAACTAATCGAAGTTTTTTTTAGCCATGAATCTACAAGGTATCCTATTTACCATTTAGTCAATATGGTTTAGTATCCTGGAGTTCCCACAGGAAAAGTGTGTGTGTTTTGATGAAAAACAATGATGCCAAACTTCCAAATCAAGGAGAGACGGAATAACTAAGTATTGTTGTAATTGTGTAGTAGGGCGTCTCTTTTTACAATAGAATCTAAGAACTCTGCAGGGGCAGCAACATCAAAGTCATGACGTGGGCACAGCAACAGTCAGTACTGTCATGACTTTGATGTTGCTGCCCCTGCAGAGTTCTTAGATTCTATTGTAAAAAGAGAAGATGAGAAATAACACATTTAAAAAATATTTTCTGTGTTTTATTTTATTTTGTGTTTTATTTTTGTGACCACTGCTTATTATATTCCTATACATACATATAGGGGGATTTTTCAAGTGTGTGTGGATGGCCAAATACGAAACTATGAAGAATAGCGAAAAATACTCAAAACAGTCTAATAAATTCTGATAAAATTCTGCGAAATAATGACAGCAAAATACTACATTTTCTCTCATTACCTTAAGGTAACACAGGTATGGTGTACACCATATTCAACGGCTAATTCGTTTTATGACAAGGGAAATTATAGAGCATAGTAATTACTAAGCCATCATTATGATTTAGTACACTTTTCTTCCTAGGTACCTGATAACCATAAGACCACCCTACATTAGGTATATTTGACAATGACAATGACATTATAATGTGCTATTTTTTATGAATAATTCTAAAATCTCCGGCTTTGCAGAAATCTTTTTGTAACTGGACATCACTCCTCATGCACTATAAAATACAATAAACTATATCCCAGCTGTGTACAATATATTTCTTTGTCAGGTCCCAAAATGTATGGACGTGACCGATGTTCTTTCAAAAAATGTCAACCTGTGCAAGTTTTTACGTACAGACGTGTGTCATTTCATATCATTGAAACAAAATTATCGCGTTTTGCACGCGCTTTTCGCGTGAATTTAAAAATCATTACTTCTTAAACGTATTATTATATTGATATTATACAGAGTTGGACCGCTAGAGGCTGATGTTCTGAGGTTCAATGTATCATCGTCAATGCAAATTTTAGAGCAGTTATAATAGTTATTATTGCATGTTAGGGAGCAGAGTTGCGTATTACGAAATTAAATTAAAACATGATTGCGAGTCAATCAATTATGTTCATTGTGGTGTAAAAACTAAAATTTATACATTTGATTTTAACCCGCAAACAGTTTATTTATAATCTATGTTAAGTATATAATGTATGTATATAACTATTGAATATAGTTAAATTATTTTTGGTGTAAATATGACTAACACTATACCCTGCCCATGGTTTCAATTAATGGCATCATAACTCCTTTGTATATCAGCATAATACCTGCGTCAATCAAAAAATCAATTATATTTCATTTAATTTAATGATTGCGTACATGGCGTGAAGACCATTGTTTGTTGGAGAAACTCTTTTACTGGTGGTAGGTCTCTCATATGTGAGAGGCCATCTGGGTAGGTACCACCGCAATGTCTATTTCTCCCGTCAAACAACACTGCTTAAATGCACTGTTGTGTTTCGGATTGAAGGACATTGTAGCCAGAGTAACTACTGGACATATTGATACTTAACATCTTATGTCTCAGGATGGCGAGCGCAATGGAATGTTGCTACTGTTTATGAGCGGTCGTATCGCTTACCATCAGGCGAACGGCTTGCTCGTCTCGCCATTCACTGCAATAAAAAAAAAAAAAAAACTCAGATTTATTTAGATAAAAGTCGCTATAAAAATAAACTAATACGTTCCCAGACGTCATTAATGAACCTAACCTCAAAAAAAGCGTCTAACAAACAGTGAAATACATTCAAAAATAAACAGACGCCGCAAGCCTCCAATAATGAGACAAAACGCTTTGAATAACAAATACTGGTATTTATAATTACAGTTAAAACAAAGTATTAAGAGGTTTGGAGACGCGGCGGAGCAAAAAATTAAAACGGCACTCCGGGGCACCTCCCTTCTTAATGACTGGATGAATTTAAGAAAAGTTTTAAAACACCCCGAAATAATTGAGCTGCTTGAGTTTGTGAAGCCATTTTTTAAATCTTTGTTTTGGTACAATTGAGATGTTTTAATGTATTGTTTTGGGTGCGCCTTGTGCTGTCCTCGTCGGTTAAGCTTCGTAGATATTTTTGGCGTGAATACCGCGCAAAACTCTTTTAAATTTGTTTTACCTTAGCAATAATAAAAACGGTTTAATTGTAAGTACCTACGTTAATTTTACCTTTATCTCCTAACCAATCATAAAAACCGTTTTAATACAAGTACGTTATTAATTCTTTCAAAAAACACTACTTGCAGTACAATAAGCAACTTCTTCTTTCGTTAAAAAAGTATTTTGTTCAAAAAGTTTAAAAACATGATTTGTTGTTGAAATGAACACACACGTATACAATCTTTTTAATCATCAACAACAAACGAAATAGAATTATGAACAAATCTAACATAAATAGTATGATATCAATAAAGCCCCGGTTTCATTAGCCTGCTCGTTTAATAAAGCGGCTTATGGCCTGGGTCCGTGGAAGCGCTAATGAATACCCAACGTGCTCGGAATCTTACGCGTCTGCACATTTATCTCGGTGTTGTTACGTTGATAGGTTGATACATTGATCATTTAAGTTATAGCAAGGGTGTCAATATAATAAATAAATAATAAATACACCCAACACCACGTGACAGGCATAGCCTAGTGTTTGCATCATAGTTGTATCTTACATATTATTGTAATCATGAACGTATAATAAAGATTATTATTATTTAAAAAAATATATACCGCTGGGCTCAGGATCAAATAAAAGGCGATAACATGATTTAAAAACTCAGGATAAGTCCTTCAGTACATTTGGAGCATCAAAAAGATGACCTACACGGTCATCTTAATCAATCGCACTAAAATAGCTATTAAATTAACTTAATTCAATAGATTTCCTCTAAACGCTGATAAAAATATTATCTTCATTGTTATAAAACTTAATAGTCAGAGATGCCAATAGTTCCCATTATAGCACAGCATGTATATTTCGGTCTCAAAACGAAAAAAAATCTAGTCTCGGGCCCCTGATTATTTGTCAAACCAAAAACCTTTAAAATAGTTTAACTTAGGACTTGGAACTTGAGATTATAACCCAAAAACCAACGGACACCAGCCCATTTATACTTCGATTAGTTATTAGATTCTAAACTCTAGAGTCTAGACCAACCAGACATCCTGATCGATAAATACAATGCTAAAAATGTTTTCCTTGGTTCCAGGTGCACCTGTACTTCTCAGCGCTGCCGGAAGACAAGGTTCCGTACGTGAACAGCGTGGGCGAGCGGTACCGGCTGAAGCAACTGCTGCAGCAGCTCCCGCCGCAGGATAATGAGGTCAGGAGTTGGGACCAGGATCTGTATTACCCACGGGACTTTACTTAGCTAGCAACTCGACATATAAAAAAGAGCGAAGTCTTAATGCTTGGTCTTTTAATACCCACATCATTCAAAAGCGACAGGTTGCAAGAATCTCAGAAATATCACAGAAGTAAAGAGTTACTTTTTATAAAAAGATCAATAAAAAAGCATTATTGATTACCGCCACCCATGAAGGTTTACAAGACTTCGAATTCTTGGTCTTCTTGACGGTTGTATAAAATAAAAGTGGAAATAGTCTCCTGCAAAACATTAGAAGAACAAAACATAAAAGCAAAGCTTTTAAAAGAAGGGAATTTAAAAGAATGCTTAATAATTTCCTGTACATGATTCAAAAATCTGTTATATATACTACTCTTCTAAGTCTAATATATCCACCGGAATATTCCAGGTGCGCTACTGCCACGCGCTGTCCGATGAGGAGCGGAAGGAGCTGCGGCTGTTCAGCGCGCAGAGGAAACGGGAGGCGCTGGGCAGAGGGCAGGCGAGACAGATACACGCGCCAGCGCCCTGCGAGAGGGTGAGTACATATTACAAAATACTAGGTGACTACCAGACAAGAAGCGTTGATATGAACGACTCATATTACCCGATTCCTATTGGCTTCATGTTGTACGTGGAACGAAAATATTCAAATTTCGTGTGAAGCTTTGACTACATATTTCTTCTTCTGTTTTATAAAGGTTTGAAACAACAGACGACGGCTGTTAAAATAAATCATTTTATTTACGAGTATACTTATGTTATGGAAACTAAAATTCGCCTCTCCTGGTTTATTGGAGTATAATTAACGAGACAAAACAACACATATTTATAACGTATTATTTAATTCCTCTGGACATCGTTACAATCTTATGACGACTTTTAATATACAAAAATGTAATAACAAAGTATAAGATACACCAGCTTACTTATATCAATGTAAACTAATGTACGGCAAAAACACAGTACTATTCCAGCCACGTTCCGTACATAAATTGTTGCGAGTTAATTCCGTGGGTCACTGCGGGCGCTAACTGAATCATGTCATTACATAACACGGATATATTGTAACTGCTGGCTAGAGATAAGGGAATCATCTTTATGAGGTAACCAATTATTATAGCTACGTGGTAAGAGCTCGCAATATTTTTCTTTTAATATGTGAAGGAAAAGAAATCGTGAGGAAACCGGTATTCTATAGCGATTTGTAATAATTTCTATGGTATTTAAAGTCCGCTAACCCGCTCTATGCCGGCGTGAACTATATGGCCAAACTCCTCTCAATAGTACTCTCGATTGTAGAGGAGGCTCATGCCCTGCAGTGGGACGTATATGGACTTATACATTACAGTAAAGTACAGTTCAATACGTAAAGAAAATAACATTAAAGCTCAAACACACGAGTATTTGGTCTCGCTAAATGAAATCCCATGTATGTATATGTTTTAATTAATTTTGTTGTTTAATTGTTTTATATACCGGGTATATCAAGACTGCTACCGAAAACGAAGCCGGGTGATAGTTTAAGCGATTTCAGACACAATGCAACAGAAAAATTTGCAAAAAAAGCGACAATTTTTTTTTTGTTATTTTTTTCCTATGGCCATATTATTTGGGTGGTAAATACATTTTTTCCTAAAATAATAGTGTATATCCTTTATTTATAAATACTCTAAGGTATAAAAGAGTTTAAATTATTATTTCAGCAAAAACTATGGATTTACCACCCAAAATTGACGATATTTAAAAAATCATAAAAAAAAATTGTCGCGTTTCTATGCTAAATTTTTAATTGCATTGTGTTTGTAGCCACTAAAACTACCACCCGGCTTCGTTTTCGGTAGCAGTCTTGAGATACCCTGTATTTAAGTGTTTGTTTTGGGTACACTGTGAATTGTGATTAATTATAGAAGCAATTAACTTAACTGGTAAAATGTTATGGATAGGAGGAATAATTAGTGGGAGGGCTTATAGCGATTATGGGACGGAAATATTATTGCAAACAATTTTCCAAGCAATATAAGCATCATCACAGGCTTTCCGGACATTATATTCTACCTTAAGTGCATTGCTAGAAACCCGAAATTCGCTAGATATTCGGAATTTATAAAGTCAGCGGTGACCAACTCAAGCGGTGACAAATTTGACTACAGGATGTAGACAAAGATATGATGTCATATCTGAAATTGCATGAGTTCACCCGCGTTCATATCACTTAAGATTTAACTATTATAACTACATGCATTAATTGAGCTTGTAAACGCAGTCTGGTAATATAAAACTCAAACCACACGCAGAGTTCGCCATTTAACTTACAATTTATTAATTACTGATGAACATTTAGTCCCAAATAAATTAATAAATACACCCAACAGAGCCGTACATTGTTCTGAACCCACATTAAGATTAAGTCTTATGTCGGGGATCAAACCCACGGCCTATCATTTCACAGCCGGTGTCTAACCAACTGTGGAGCAGTTAGTTAGACAAAGTGCTGATGCCGATGCTGTCAAAAATAGAAAAGAAAAACAATATAGTACAAAATATTTTTTAAATATATTTGTATTCTGTATCAGCCCATATACGACCCCTGTAGGACACGGGAATACGATTGAGAGTGGTTCGGCTTTATAGACCACCACGCTGGCCTATTGGCCTAGGCTTTACACACTATAGGAATCGCTATGGTATGTAGGTTTCCTCACGATGGTTTGCTTCACCGTATATTTATTATCATTTATGAATTAATTACTTTTTATAACACAAACATATACAAAGTACAATAAATTTACAAAAAATATACCTTTTTCCCGTAAAAACCCATACCGTACACCATCACCGAAAAAGTCGTCACGCAGTTTTCGAGACATTTTGTTTAAAAGAGCTCTGGTGCAATTAATTATCCCCCGTGACAAATGCGGTGTTCAGTAAGCCGGCTATTCGTTCATACACTGTCGGTATTAACACTTCGCACTCTACTACGGGGACTGAGGACATGTTACAGGAGATAGCGGGTGCGATCCAGGATCATATACTATTTATAAAGGCGATAGACTCGCCTCCTATCCCATCGTGGGACAGAACACAAAGCTAAACGTGGGTGTTCTGATAACACATCTGTCTACCCAAGTGTCCAAGTCCACTTTTGGCAAACAAAAATTTGGCTTAATAGTGTCTCAACTATTTTGACCGCAAATAGTGTTTTGTTATGCTGATACTATGGAAGACATTGATAGATATTTTCATAGAACGAACCTATATATTAACATTTCCGCAAAGAATATAGCCCTGATGATATTTTGCCTGGTTTTGACAAAATCCTTCCCCGATTATACATTTCCTTCTGAATTTAAGATCGATGTTGAAATTCTCTCCGAGGTTCTCATACCCACCACACAAGTCTCAAACTTAGTTTAAATTCTATAATGTGTGTGGCTGTTGGGTGTAATTATTTACCTACGCCGTCACTAAACAAACGATGCGTTTTGTTGCGGCATCTGGACCCTTAATTTATAGCTTGAGTTAATTCTTTAAATTAGTTACATTCTACTTTAATATTCATATCAATTCATTAACAAGTACATGTGTTATGATAATTCTTCCAGACGCACTTGTTAAAGTACCCCACTGCGCAACTGTCTTATTTGAAAACTCATTACACTTTGAACCGTTGTTGATGTTTCATTTTTAAATATTCCTGAGCCGCTCCCTCAAAAGTTGCGAATATTATCCCCATCCTTTTATACACGGTTAAAGGAAACTAAATTACTTTTAACAAATCTTTGAGGAGCCCGCTACCCGCGCAGCTCGTCAATGTACAACGCCGTCCGATTTTCCCTGTTGAGCTGAACATTTTAATCCGGAGAGTATAAATCATGGCGGCCCCTCGCTGTGTTGCAATTGATGCCGGCATTTTTTTCGCACTCATTCTTGTTTGTTATTTCACTATTAATCTTATGAGTTTTTCAAGACTTTTTTTTAGTAAAATAGGAACTGTTTTTATTTTTTAGAAGATCATTTTCTTCCGGCGTTCGTGAGTTTAAAAAAATGGTTATAGGACGAGTGAATGGGGATTCAATTACAGTCCAAATTACATATCAGGTACAATATGTGAAAATATTCTGTATAAAATTATTTTTCATTTATCAGTATAAGAAATATATCCTCATTTAATCACTCCGCTCTCCGGCATTATTGTGTCGAATGGCAACTGACAATAGTCGTCTAAAAATAAACTTTTAAATATTTTTTTGGGTCATTTGCATCGGCATGAAAATTAACTTTTACTGAAATAATTTTATAATTTGCATTTATTAATTACATTAAAAGAAAATATTATGCACCGTCGTCACTTTCTAAAAATCCCTATAAATGTTAAAAATCCAAATTAAAATTCTCAATTAAGTCAAACATCTTAACTACGAAAATAAAATTAGTGAACGGTACAATTATAAATTCCACCCCCGAGGTTTTTGTAATTAAACTCCCCAAACGTGAGGTCCGAGGTTCCGTTCCCGGTGGCGCCGATGTCTTCATTTGTCTAATCGCCCAACTTTTAAATTGCTAAAGTCAATGAATACTAATTTATTTGATAGAATTAACTTTTGGAATATTTTTTTATAAAGTGTCGTAAAAAATAATATCAGTTCTAGGGATGATTTTAAGCTTGAAATTAACACTTTCAAAGTTATTAAAAAATATTACTTGAAATTAGCGACATCTTGATTTTTTGTATTATACCTACCCAAATATTTTATTCACAATCAACAAAAAATTACAATATATACAAGTACATACATTATATACCAGCTAATGTAGTTTTGTGATGCGTATATCCAATTACACACGTACATACATAAACTTACGCCTTTTTCCTCAGAAGCGGTAGGCAAAGATGCAACCAGACACCCACATTTCGTCTTGTATGTTCCGTCCCAGGATATCATAGGGGGCCTATCGCCATATCTGACACAATTTTCTGACTCCGGACTATGCCCAATTACCAAGACAATATTACCGAATAATAATTTATATTAAACCAACACATAGTCAAATTCCAAAAAATCTATGTAGGACTCTCCTCATAACAAAATGTTGAATCAAACTTTCCTAAAATCACGGCAGTTATGAAAACCATCAGAATTCCGCGTTGGAGCCACGACACCGTGAAATAACCCGCGAGTCCCCCCCCTACCCCTCCTACCCCCTCTTACCCCAACCCCCGGCCAATTAGCGATCAATGTAGTGGAAATACTTTCCACTCGCTATTGTCATTCGTCGACGCTGTCTTTCATTTTATACGCAGGGTGCGGTAACATTGTAAAGTACGATACGATTTTAAATTCGAATTGTCGAAAATTACTGATTCATGATGGTCTCTCATGAAATCATCAAGACAATTGTGAATATATTATTTTGTTTTGAATGAGTGATTGAAAAAAATCACTCATAAATTTTATTCTTTTTCATTCATCGTAAAGAACGGTCCGATTTTGAAATATACCGGAATGGTCGCATAGCACTAATTCGTGAAGGCTCTTAAGAAGACAGTTGGAATTTTTTACTGGTGGTAGGTATCTCATATGTGAGAGACCATCTGGGTAGGTACCACCGCAATGTCTATTTCTCCCGTGAAACAACACTGCGTAAATGCACTGTTGTGTTTCGGATTGAAGGACATTGTAGCCAGAGTAACTACTGGACATATTGAGACTTAACATCTTATGTCTCAGGATGGCGAGCGCAGTGGAATGTTGCTACTGTTTATGAGCGGTCGTATCGCTTACCATCAGGCGAACGGTATGCTAGTCTCGTCATTCATTGCAACAAAAAAAATTTGTTTTAAAATAATATGATGAAGAAAATTAACAATACCTTTAACACGTGCAATAACAACCAGGCTGTATGTAGTTGTACATTTATACTGTTTTGTATAGTGTAATGTTTATTAATTAATAAAGTTGCTAGCAGGCATGATAATAAATAAAATGACAACTATAATAAAAAAGTAAATGTTTTAGTATGCTTAGTAATATTTAATAATCTCCTCCTGAAACATCCAATAGAACTCAAAACAATTATTACATTCAAGATGACAAAAATCCCAAATTATAATATTTCGAATATGACGTGATACAGTGAACCCGCGCAATCGTAAAGAGTTATTCAACACTTTTAGAAGAGAAGCGGTTATAATAGAGGCCGCCACCGGCGCGGCGCACAGATTTTATTCCTGTCGTAAAATAGAATTTACATTCCACTTCAAAGGGAACTTTTAACTTGACTAGTTTTAATTGCTCCTATTAAACGCCTGTCTCATCTCACGGTACGTTGATAAAGTGCTCGTTTATTTGTGGTACTTAAAACTTAAATGTCAACTATATTATAAAATACATCCATATAACATAGTAATGACAGAGTAGCTATAACTTATGGAAGTAGATCTAAGTGAATATTGCACGTCAATATGTTGGTGAGCTCTTAAAATATTCTTATAATAATAAATAAATTAAGACTTTCTTAATTTCATCAATCTAGTAGTTACACGTTATCGTGAGGAAACCTACATACCATAGCGATTTATAAGAATCTCTATGGTATGTAAGTCCACCAACCCGCATTAGGCCAGCGTGGTGGACTATATGGCCTAACCAACCTCAATCGTACTCTCGATTGTAGAGGAGGCCCGTGCCCTGCAGTGGGACGTATATGGGCTGATACAGATACAGATACAGTAGTTACATGCAAGTTTTATAGTTTCATAGTTATTTCTTTTCATTTTCTGTTTATGCGGACAAAAAAAAGTATTTAATATATTTTCAATCCGGTTTCAATAAACTTAATCGCATCTTTCTTAATGTATAATCAACATACAACTGCCTGGGCGGCACTTACGCTCACCATCAGGTGCAATCTGGCCACTAGGCAGGGCAAGAATAAAAAAAATAGAAAAAAACAAACATAATATTCCACACATTATTAAGTATTTCTAAAAGGATGAGTCGCTTAATTTATGTGAAGATAGCAAGTGGTGTTAATGTGCTGCACACTTTAGACATTTTAGAAAATATTTGGACACAATGCAATATAAAAAAACTTTACAGCTAACACATACAATGGTTTCCTATGTACTTATGTTATTAAATATTCTTGAATAGTCTATAATTTCACGTCACTTTGTTTCCAAGTTAACAAACACAGATGGCTCTTTGTTCAATATATGATAATGTGCTTGTTAGGTGTGTTGGTTAGTTGCAAAGGGGGAATCTTCTAAAGACATTATTTATTGTTTGTTGTTTTGTTCTTCATAACAAAATAATATTCGATACAATTTCAAAGCGTTCTACACTATAGCTGTTTGGCAAGTTTAAACATATTATGTCAGGTAATTAAACCAAATCCGCGATAAAGTCAGGAAATAATAGTTTTATTTCAATTATCAGTCAGACTAAATATACAATTTTTTACCATCCTATTCATTAATCTTTCAAATTATAAAGAAATAACAATTATACATCAAACTGCAGGGCACGGGCATCCTAAACAATCGATAGTACGATTGAGAGTGGCTAGGCCACATAGTCCACCACGTTGGCCTAGTGCGGGTTGGCGGACTTTACATGCCATAGAAATTCTTACAATTTCGCTATGATATACAGGTTTCCTCACGATGTTTTTCTTCGCCGTTATAGTGCGTGGTGATTGATTGATCATCAATACACATAGATTAAATATATGTCTTTCTAATTAAAGTACATAGTTTCAGCATTACATTTTTTTATTTCTTCTTATTTAGTTAAACCTACAAGAACCTTACCAAATTGCCTGGTCTTATCGAACAATCCAGTGCCCCAAGACGTAATTATCTAGAGCTTAGAGCCTGTCCAGGAAATTGCGATACCCGCCGGTCCGTTCAACGCTCAAACGTTTCCGCGATTTCAAAAATGTAACAACAGCTTCCTACATTCACGCTCTTCTAATTAAGCCTCTTTGCCCGCGAATTCATTCACAGGAATTCCCGTGGGAAAGTTGCCTATTATATCACTTGTTAGTTGTAGTATAAAATTCCAACTGACTGACGGACAATGCGCAGCCCAAACCGTTGGGCGTAGATATACAGGGTATATCAAGACTGCTACCGAAAACGAAGCCGGGTGGTAGTTTAAGCGACTTCAGACACAATGCAACAGAAAAAGTTGCAAAAAAAAAGCTACAAAAATTTTTTTTTTTGTAATTTTTTTCCTATTGCCATATTTTGGTGGTAAATACATTTTTTCCTAAAATAATAGTAAAATACCCTTTAATTTATAAATACTCTAAGATATAAGAGAGTTTCAATTATTATTTTAGCAAAAACTATGGATTTACCACCCAAAAATGACGATATTTAAAAAATCATAAAAAATAATTGTCGCGTTTCTATGCGAAATTTTTAATTGCATTGTGTTTGTAGCCACTAAAACTACCACCCGGCTTCGTTTTCGGTAGCAGTCTTGAGATACCCGGTATAAAATTTCGCTTGATAATAATTTTTGGTCATACACGATAAATATTTTCATGGTAGTTAGTCGTTTTGAAAATTATATATTTGATTTGGTGTAAAGATTTAAAATATGTAGCCGCGAAGAAATATTATTCAGCTTTCCACATATGGTTATATGATGAATTATTAGATTCTTATGCATAAGTGTACGTTATTTAAATGCAAAAACGAAAGCTGCGTCATAAAACATATCTTAAAGACTACACCAAAAACATAAAAATACACCAAACTCATTCCTTCAAACAAATAACTTACAAAACCAACATACATAATCAATAACAAGATTAAATTAATTAACTACAGTGCAATAAATCTGTACAGCCAGCAAGCCATATATCCCGCGTGACAAAGACCGCGTCACATCGCCACATGTGGTGTACGGGCCATTAAACAGCTCGCAACTCGTGCATTGTTACTGAATTCCAGATTATGCTTGAAATATGGAGTGTAGAGGGAGTTTATGGGTAAAATTACCTACTAGACGTTCGTGACTTTTGCCATGTTGATATTTGCAAATTGCAAGGACTCAGTTGTAGAATAACTTCGCCGATAATATTTCGCTTTTAAACATTATAATATTAGTTAATTTGTACTATGTATTTAATATTGATAATAACTTCTAGAATATTCATATTTATTTCAATAAATTAGGAAGTACAAACTAAGATCATTTATATAATTTAGTTGATAAAAAATATCTTGCAATTTATTTAACTTCGAATTGCTTAGTCATGTGTTTCAACTCTGCTAAGTTCCAATATAAGAAAAACTAATTAACCTTTGCACAAAATTTTATAAGTAATAATGTTAGTATTAAGTAAAATAAAAGAGCTAAGATTGCAGTGGACGTAAAAGTAAAGCCGAATAATCCGAAAATAAGTCGAGAAAATATTGCCGTTCCATGATAATATTAGTTTAAAATAATTTTCCCATTACTATTAACATTCCATTATAATTGTATGCAGCTTAAGGCCGCATTATAACAAGATATGAAAATTCATGAGTTATCCAAATATGAGTAAGTCGGTGACAAGCGACTAAACGGTAAATTGTAATAAAAAGTGGAAAATGGTACTTTCTAATAATGTAAAATATTGAACTGAGTCTTGAGAAGATTACGTTTTAATTAAAGTATTTGTTACTTAAATAGCTACTTAGCGTCCGTTCTTTTTTATTTTCACAGAGATATGAATACTAATTTGTAATAATATTATTTATCTTTATTTATATTGGGCTCAATTATTAATAGGCCATAGTAATCCATCAATCTAACCGCGTGCTGGTTGTACAATAATGTGTATTGGTTTGTCATGAAAACTATTTTACCTACATAACTAATAAACGATTTTTTTTTTATTTCAATAAAGCTTATGTACACATAAAATCTTGTAAATGACTTCCCGACATGCAAATTGCAATGATAATAATTTTAAAAATAGTTAAATAATTTATCACACCTGTGAACATATTAAACAAAGTTTCTCATAAAAAAATTAAAGGTTTCACTTCCCCAAGTATTTGAATAATTTTAATAAAATCGTTTTCCGTCTTCAGCAGGAACTTTAACCAATAAAAATGTTATTTCGCCATTCGCACCTGCATCCGTCGTTACGAATGTGCTCGTAAATACAATCTTGCCCCGGTTTCCTCCAACTTTGGTAGATATATTATAGAAGTTTTGCGCCCTCTGGTGTCATATTTTTGATTTATCACCTAAAGTAATGAGTGCGCGCAGTGCCGACAGATGGCACCACTGAGTTGTTTATTAGAAACCCGCCAATTTATTGCCAGAGAGGGCTTGTCGGACAGAAGTTAACGCTTATTAAAACACGGCGTTTATTGTTAATGTCGAGTGGAAATTTGTGTTGCATTACTTACGACGTGCTGAGGAAGAAATCAAGAAGGGAATTGTGTTTTAGTGTTACACGTAGCTATTTGTGTTCTCGGACATACGACTGTAAAATCACTTACTATAAATGAGAAATAGCTTTGTAGGAAAACGAGCTTGTTAACAATTATTATACTTTATCAGGCGATTACAGCTTCGAATCCAAATACATACATACAGGGGCGGACCATGCAATTGTGGGGCCCTGGGCTAATACGACTCAGAGACCCACTAATTATTTAACTAATTATAACTGCGTCACCAATTTTTTTTGGAGAGTGATCTAGGTTCTGTGGCGGCGTAAAGTAGGTTGGCACCCGGGGCGGTTTTGTTGTGAGCCCCCTACATAAAATATAGCATCCAATGCTAAACAAACCTACACCGGACATATCGTGCACTTATGAAACTTTTATTCGAGGAAAGCTATTATGCTTCCCTTTCGGTGCCCCGGAGCCGGCTGGAACTGTATGTTAGTGTCACTGGCCTTCCAGCCTGGCACTTTACGGATGTTTTAGTCGAGCCGGGTCCCTCACAACACCAACCCTAGCATACCGACTAAATCCCTTGAATGACCGTCACACGCATTATGGGCGGCCCCAGTCATCTCAAGGCGAGAAGCGCATGATCGATGCCCACCTCAGCGTCCTATAGAAAATTATTGCTGGTTCTCCAACTCTCCTTTTAAAGGGTGCGACTGTTTAAGGACGCTGGTTAAAGATGTATAGGTCGTTTACGTCAGAGATGAGGCCATGCACCCTGTCGCTCATATCTGAGTAGCTGTAGGTACGGGCGCACCGACCCCTGCACAGTATGCCCAGCCCAGCGTGATGTCGTCTCTTATGACGGGTAGGAAAAACCGTGGCAAAATTCTTACACCCTACGACAGGGTAGAGGCGGCGCAGCGGTTCAGCCGTTTATCGCCCGGCAACACTTGTGCAGGTGGCAGCGAGCGGGATCGTTCACCTCACGACCCTGTTTTGTGTTCTTCTCGACATCACGATCTCGCAGAACGAGAGCATTGCTTGCCAAGACCTCCGAATCTCGACCATGAAGGGCATCACGGCCGAGAGCGAGAGGTCTACTGTGGAATGAAATAATAATAATAATAAAGTTTTTACAAGTTTTTATATGAGTGTGAAACTCTAAAATTTTGAAAAACTGAATTTTCGTAATCAAAATAGCTTTCATTACAGCGGCACCCATCTGTTTTTGTCACTTGTCCATATTTTGTTAATGTCTAGGTGCGCTACTTAACGTACTTAAAATAAAATGTACTTAAAGTAAAATTGTGGAGAAGTTTTATAAATCAACATTGTATTTACGAAAGTGCTGGAATAATTCGACCTCACTGTTTTTAGCAGTAGTTCGGTAAAGCGTTTTGAGCAGGAAATACATTTTAAATCATCGTTTGGTCTGTTTGCAAGAGCGGGACAATGTCGGCCTTGCTGGGGACACCGGGACAGACTTCGTGAAAGCGGGACTGTCCCGCCCAAAGCGGGACGTATGGTCACGTTAAGTATACTGCGCTTGTCACCCCAGGGTGGACACTCCGAAAGAGTGTGTTACTTTTCACAATGATGACACACAGCGGTTTCCTTAATTCTCGCCACCCGCCACATATATCTAACGAAGCAACCGTGCCCCGATAAGACCGGTGTCAGATGGACCGCAACATGCCGTGGCGCCTGTTCGGCCACTGGTAAAAAAAGGGACGCATTGCAAGGTTGGTATACTCACCAGTACTGGAATGATTGTTCATCCTAGAGTACCACTCCTCCAAGACGGCCAATGTATCTCTCCAAAGGGCTGGTGGCTCCCCTTGACATGACGTATACCACGCTAGTAATAAACCGACGACGAAAAGGCTTTGGTTTCAATGCCCCAGGAAAAAAAACCAGCCAGAAAACAGGCGGTCCCTTGGGAGATCGCACGATATCCCTTGAATAATGATCATCCGTTCCGCCACCACTCGACAGAACAGCACAGTCTGCTCGGAGATTCAACCGAAACGGTATATGTTCGAATTAGCCTCAAAGAAGCTTGGTATGCTCAACAGATCAAGGCAATATATCGGGCGCAGGTTCGGCCCCACACGGAACATTGCACCCATTTTTGGTCAGGGGCACCACAGTACAAACTTTTCCCTTTTGACCGATTTCAACATCGAGCAGATCGAATCATCGACGACGAAGTTCTTTCCGATGTTCGGAATTTTCTCAGCTGCTGAGTTCCGCCAACATACAACGCAACAAACCTCCAATACCACTCTAGTACCTTTCTCCCGACATTTTCTTCTACGTACAACAAACCCCGCGATCCTATTACCAACAGCAACATTTCTGGATAAATACGACCTGGCCACATTCAAGAAAATAGCGTTTTCTCGCCTTAAAGATCGCAACGCATCTCTATGGCTCATGGTGTTACAGATGTTCATGGTCGGCGGTTATTACTTACCATAACGTGAACCGTGTGGTCGTCTGCTACCTATGATATAAGTATTAAAAAGACGCCATAAAAGGCCATCGATCGCACAACTCCCGCGTACAGCCTCTTTTAAGAGTGCCGGAATCTTCGAAATTGAGTTGGTTAGACCAGGACTTCCCGAAGTTGTTTGTACTATTTATACATAGACAGACATTCACAGACCGGTAAGAAATTATCACTTTTTACGATTCCATCAGATCAGCTCCTAAAAAAGATTATCAGAAAAACTCTTAATTTGACATGACATTTTAATTAGAAAATAAAGAAAAAAGAACAGATATATTTATTTGACTTTTGTTTAACTGATAATTGGAAGAATGGGCTTGCTTTTCTGAGCATAGCTTCCCAAAACGGGGTTCCAGTTTGGCTCACTCGACTCGATCGCCCCTGGGACAATGCTCTGACGCCCCAGGACGTCGTGACGCTTAGTTTGGGAAGCCCTAGGCTAGAGAATGCGTCTGCACCTTGACTAGTTTCGATCTCAGGTTTTGGAAATGGAAATGAACATTCCACCAGCTATACAAGACAACTCTAACATACTTCACCAGGAGCTGATAGAGACGTCCACGCCATCAACTGTTATGTGGACCTCTGCAAATGGCTCCTAGACTTGTGCAAGCGGATAATCTCAAATTTATCCACTGCGAGGCCTAGCTACAGAATTTTAGAATTCTGTCTTTTAGAAAGTGAGACATTATATTTAAAAAAGAAGATATATACAATTGCGATAAACTTCCAAATATACTATAATATTAGTATACAAATAGCTAGATACAAGGGTTGGTAGTTATTTCTGGATAAAGGTAGATTTTGTGTACTGTCTGTAATTGGTGTCTTTGTCACCCCTTGGTGCTTGGTACCCGGGGCGGACCGCCCCCTCCGCCCCCCCTTTACGCCGCCAGTGTCTAGGTTTACAGTAAAGGAAAAAATAGAGCAATAAAACGAGGATTTTATTTTATTAAAATTTACCCTAATGATTTAGCGCTGTTTTATATTTTTAATGTCGTTAAAATGAACATATTAAAAAAGTTAGGACTGGTGCCTTTTGTATCCATGCAGCCTAGGGCCTGCAACTCAAAAATCCTTTAGGTACGTTCATACATACATACGATCATTATAACCGTGAAGGAAATAGTGAGGAAACCTAAATACTTGGGAGTTATATAACATTTAATAATATTTGATAGTCCGAAAATCCGCAATAAGCCAACGTGATGGAGTAAACAGCCCATTTACTGAAGCATCGCCAGACCCTTGAATTAACCCAGTGTTAATTCAATCCGGCAACCGGCTGTGAAATGGTTAGCCAAATCATTCTGCAACATGGAAAAAATATGTTGAATTGGATTCATGTAGGTGTTTGATAAGGATATCAGACGAAAATAAAAATAAAATTCTAATGAAATTATTAACAAATTATTGGAAATTGCGTTTTATAAAATATTTAAATAATTACACAATTAATCATAGTCTTCATTGATCATAATTCTTACTAAAAGATTTTATTCAAATGATAATGGTTTTAGTTAGTAAGAACTAATATTCCTGAAATATGGACAACATTCACGTTATAATTATTATATTTGACTTATCGTCACAAAAAATAATACAAATATAAAAAAATATTGTTTTTTAGGGCTTGCGCGAAGCTTCGATCTGATAAACATGTACAAGAATATGTATTTCAATTTAGTTTACATCGTATCCAAATTTTCCAGGTTTGCACTATAAAATATAGTCGGAGGCAAAACAATATTTTTATCAGTACAGTATAGCGCCATCTAAGTGATCTCTAAGGGATTAACTCTAAGGAAAATGAACATGCAACGAGTACCAGGCAGGTAAAGTAGATGTCGCTTTTAAATTAAAAATGCGGTTGACATGTTCTTTATAAAATCCATAGATGGCGTTAGTAAAAGGTACACATAATCGAAAAGAGATGTCGCTGCTTTCCACAAACTGTACGTAAAATGTACAATAGGTGTCGCTGTCTTCCCCTTTCTCACAAAAGCTCAAGAAAGTTAATGCATCCATTATTATTTTACATTCGTAATAAAACAATCTTTAAAACCTTTCCGCGAAGGTGTGAAAATGATTTTTGGTTCTTTTTTTAATTCCGACTAGTGGGTTTAGGCGTGAGAATCGTTCGGCAGGTAGTGTTTTCGTTCTACTGATTATAAAATGTTGTAAAAGTTACGCTAGTGTATTGCATTGTTAATCTTAATTATTGCTTCTTTATACAAAGTTTCTCTTTTTTTCTCCTTTTTGCAGATGAAGTATTTTAAGAGTTTGGAATACTAATAGGAAAAATATATTAAAATTTTGGGTTTAAGCTTTCAAACTTGAAGTGAAAAGTAATAATTCTCACACAGTGGCACACTTTTTATACTTAAAATAAAGCTATTGACGCAATAATACATCATATTCCATAGATTTGGCATTGAAGTCTCCTAGTCTCCGAGGGGGCACTAGCGCTACCGTTAAGCTAACTGAGAATTTTTGACATCAGCCCTTATTGCTCAGTAGGTGTCGTATTTCTAACACCGATAATTAATCACTTTCATACTCTACCAAACTCTTTGATATACCTATTTTACATAGTATTGTTTATAAATTATCTAATAAAAATACTCGTAAAAGAAACATCATATTATTTATACAGGGTATATCAAGACTGCTACCGAAAACGGAGTCGGGTGGTAGTTTAAGCGACTTCAGACACAATGCAATAGAAAATATTGCAAAAAAAACGACGTTTTTTTTGTTATTTTTCCTATGGTCGTATTTGGGTAGTAAATACATTTTTATTCTAAAATAATAGTGTATATAATTTTATTTATAAAGACTCTAAGGTATGAAAGAGTTTAAATCATTATTTCAGCAAAAAAATAATAATTTACCACCCAAAAATGGTGATATTTAAAAAATCATAAAAAAAAATTGTCGCGTTTCTTTGCGAAATTTTTAGTTGCATTGTGTTTGTAGTCACTAAAACTACCACCCGGCTTCGTTTTCAGTAGCAGTCTTGATATACCCAGTATTATAAATACGACCTGGTGACCTTAAAAAAAGAGCGTATTCCCACCTTAAAGGCCGGTAACGCAACTCCATGCCCTACGGTGTTGCAGATGTTCATAGGTGGCGGTGGTCACTTATCATCAGGTGACCAGCATGTTCAATTGCCCATTATAAATTAAAAAACAAAATTAACGATTGCTGTATTCATAAAATTGGCCTATTGCGTCACTTTTAATTTCCATAGCGAAAAATTCGTTTAAATGTACTAAATATACTTTGTTTATTAATAGTCATTAATTTGAGGACCCGAATACTGGTTTGCATAATCAATAATTAAAAAAAATATATATTAACGATTGCTGTATTCATAAAATTGGCCTATTGCATCACTTTTCAAATCCCCGGCGAAACATTAGTTTAAATATACTAAATTCGCTTTATTTATTGAAAGTCATTAATTTTAAATTAAACTCAGGTTAGTTACAAATCCAGGGCGTTGTCCTACAATCCAATCACGGCCACTATGTGTTTATCCTTCCCCGTACACAGCCGTGTCAAACAAACTGACATCCAGAGATCAATGGAGCTTAAATTACAGTTTGTACACAAAGTTAACACAAACTTTTTACTGGGTTTTAACAGGAGCTTTGTTGTTTTATTAATGGAAGTACTGATTTTTTTTTTTCAAAATTTAAAATAATAAGTAATTTTTTATACTTTTTAAATATAATTTGTATCAAGGTATACGGTACAAGGTATAAGGTAAGGTACCTTTGCTATGAAGGTTAAGATTGTTGGAGATCGCTATCTATAAAATGAAATGTATTTATTTATTGGTCATGTAGGCAATTAGAGCTCTTATGAAAATAGTATTTATACGTATTTATCGAAATAAGAATAAAGCTATCTCTACTATTTATACGTATTCATTCAAATAATTGTTTCGACCGTCAAGTAATAATTGTCACAACACTATTTCTCGCAGCTTTACCATTTACATCGTAGCGCATATAAATCAGACAAATCAATGGATAAATGTCATGCAGGTCACGCCTCATCTATGATTGAGAGGGATTAGGCCGTTCTCTACAACGCCAGCCACAAATTGGCGGTCTTCACATAACATTGAAATCTCTGTTAAAATCTCTAAAATATGGTAGTTTCCCAACGCTTGTTCCTTTCACCATCAGACCACCACGCGTTAAAAGAAACACTTCTAGATCGTACTGGTCACAATAATAATAATATAAGCAAAATATTTAATGAAATATAAATCGTCTGTTCGTTATTGTGTCTCCCTTCAACTACAAAGAGTGTGTGTGGATTTATAATAAATGCAACAACGAGAGGCGTGAATGGCCGACGGATTCCACAGTTTAAAGCTTTCTCTGAGCGGCTTCCTTCAACGTATAAATAGAATAAGAACGTTTCATTCATAACGTTGGCTGCGCTTTGGGTCAAACGCTGGGTGTATTATTATATTCATTATTCAGTGCATGCGGAATGTTGGCCGTAATTACGACAATGTTGGCGTGTGTAGTTTTCATAACTCGGCTATATTTATATTCTTTTGAGTAGACAATTGTGTGTTAATGTCTGCTCTTGCTATAGAAATACTAATAAATAAATAAATGAAGATGACTCATAAACTGCCATTAACTTCCGCTGCCATCTGTTTTGTTATGGTTCAAATAGTTAAAGGCTGTGGCTGTACAAGTGCAATTTAAAAAAACTCTTTTTTTATTAAATAGTTTCGGCAAACGAGCAAAGGTTACCTAAGTGATCACTGCTACCCATGAACACCCACAACGTTGGATAATAGATGTGTTGCCGGACAATTAAATCGGGAGGAGAGCGGGACGAAAAAAGGTTGAGAAGAGGTAAGAGGTAGGTATTACGCGACAGCAAAGCTGTAGCTTCACGTCTACCTCCTGTGAGACAGTGGCACCGCCCCGGAAGAGCCTGCCCATTCATGTTGACTCATGGCTGACAACAGCGTGGCTCTACCACTTCCAAACACTCTTACAATACATTGGCCTGTAGTGTGCAAAGCTCGTTCCGTTGACCCTTTAATAGTCACTACTGGACACCTACTGGAGACTGTCCCGCCCTCACATCCACCACTGTATCTCCTGTAAGCTAGGTACAATAGTGAACGCATTGTAATGATCATTGACGCTCGGCGAGTCTCCGGGAATTTTTCACTTGTTTTTAACGCGCAACGAAATCAATCAGATAGTTAAATTAATAGGAGTTAAAAATGAATTATTTACACATAAGTAGTAGCCAGGAAGTCCCTTTTGAGCTTCTAAATTTTGAAAAGAGCAACACTAGAGCTTCTTATAAAAACCACTTTCCGAACCGGGTGATAGATAAAAAAATTACTGAATCTATATGATGTTGGATTACGATGGATTCAATAAATTATTCTGATATTCATAGTAATCAGTAAACTTACTTATATTTGTTTTTTATTTTCATGATAAAAAGTAGACTTCCGCAAATTCAACGATAAAAACTGAACAAAAGGTGAGCACAGTCTGTGTTTAATCATTTTTTACGGAAACATAATATTCAAATTGTGAGGGACAGTTTTTTGATCATAACACCTGCCTGTAAGCTGACGGTATTGGTATGATTTTGTACAAAAAGCACATAGTCATCTAATACAATTATTGATATTATTTATTTTTCATCTACATCTAAGCATAAGATGTGTACTGTTATTGCTATTGTTTTATTTTATTTCTTTATTATGTTTTTGTCGTTTGTGACATCACTTAGACTATGTGGAAGACCAGCGTTGTTTATATTACCAATACATGCTGAGCATCATGCTGGCTTCTTTTCGGTCAAAGTCTGGATATGTCATAACTATATAAACTTTGAGTGTCTCACCTCTTTGTACCCATAGTTTTTAGTTCTCGTTATTTCGTAGATTTTCTTTTTTAGGTTTTTATACATCATATTAAAAAAAAAAAACATACAATATGTCATATAAAAATATAAAAAAGTAATGACCCTTCGGTGGCAGGGCTTAAGACCCAAGCCACCGGCGGTTAGGGATCCAAAGAGAGGAACCTCCTCACTATGCGTGCCGTGTCCAACAATACCGCCTTTTGGATCTGACTCTTGACCCAACGACCAATTGCGAGCCTCTGAAGATGTTGATCGAGGCTCTTTGGTATCAGTTCATGTGCGGAAACAACAATCGGGACAATAACTGTTGAGTCCACATCCCACATGTCGGTAACCTCGTGGTACACATATTCTTTATTAACATACACATTTTCTCCCTATTTTCTGATCGACAATCGTTACGCAAGCGCTTATAGTACTCAAACTATAATTGGGAACCTCGATTCGGTTTCCTAAAGTATTTCAAACGAGTCTAAAATAAAACTACAACGAAACCTAAATGATGTAGACGTCTTGCGAATTCCTAAAAACAGTACTCCACAAACGGTTACCGCCTGCCGCTAAATTAGACGCCGTTTTATGTAAGGAGAGCAGCGCCCAATTTTGGAAATGGTTTTTTCAAAATTACCCCAATGATCGACGGTGATTTATTGTCAGACCAAAAAATTAGGGCTCATTTTAATAATTGTATTGAGGTTTGGTTTACTCTTATACCATATACAAAGACGTTTTCTTGTACATATACATCTTCAAGTTGTATTTCCTAGTGCCATGATGTCAATTAATTATCTTACGTTCAAATACTCAAGCACCATACAAATATGAAGTTGCACTAAACTGCGCACATCCCACTTAGCCAGTTTTAAACGGGGTTTGCGTAGTTTACCGCCAAACAGTAGTATAAACGCACTGCTAGGCTCCAGGTTAAAGGACATGGTGCCCAGAGTAACTACTGCACATATTGAAACTTAACATCTTATGTCTCAGGATGGTGAGCGCAGTGGCATAATGGCCAAGCATTGCTACTGTCCATGAGCGGTCGTATCGCTTACCATCAGGCTAATGGTACGCTCGTCTCGCCATTTATGGCAATAACTAAAAAACCCTACCGAGTTGAGTTGGCCCCGAACACCATACCTAAAAAGTGTTTGTGACCTGTGTAAAAAAAGATCGAGTACTGCTGGACTAAGTCCTTACCCCACCCCCCTCTGCCCCCTCCTTCCATTCCTAGAGAAGACCTTCACCCAACTTTAGGACGTAAATAAAAATAGAGAAGATATTGCAAAACCTTGTTACCACTTCCGTATACGTAAATAGTATAGCCGAATGTTTGTAGATGTTGGTTATTTTTGTTTTAATGATGAATTTACATAGCGACAGCAGATGCGCTGCGCTTTGCATCGTGCGCCACCTAGGGTTGCCGCTTCAGTCTCTTAATTTTTATAACGTGACGTGACGTTTAATCACTTTGGAAAATTAGATTAAGTACTATCATTTTATCTTAATGTTTTTTAAATTAGCGCAAATGTCACACATTGAAATAAAACTATTATTCACGGATTTGATAGCGGAATTGGTTATATTTTTTATTTTTTAACTACCCGGCGGCTTTTCTATTACTTTGCAACTTTCGTGGTCACGGGGCTGACTGAGGTATTAGTCATTCGCTCAGTGATTGTTACTATTGTTTTATCATTAATTATTGTTCTTTTTCATTTTTCATTCAATTGTATACGAGTTATCACAGAACATCTTGTTGCTGAAAGATAAGCGTTAAGAAGCTAAACAGCTTAGATTTCATTTGAAATGAGAAAAAACGGAAATTATTTATTAAATCCATTAAAATGTTCAACATCATTTAGATTTGGTAATTATTTGATCTATCACCCGATTCGGAAAGCGGTTTTCACTAGAGAAGAACGGGCAAGAAGAGCCAATACAATGATGAGATTATTACAAAATTTACAAGTTGGTTTACATTAGAGCAGTTCATTAATAATTTTATTATAAACTAGCGGCCCGACCCAGCTTCGCCTGGGTGCATATATTTTTTGATTCCACTCCACACCAAATACATGTTATTTTTCGTATTAATCTCTTGTATACCTAAACTTGACATAGCTATACTACTGTCTGGCTCAATCCCGTCTCATCCGTCTGTTCAGTCTCTTCCCGATCCGTCCCGTCCTTTTTCTTTTATTATCCATCCCGTCTTATAACGTGCATTTACATTTCGTCCTATCAAATCTGTCAGCTATTCCAGCCCTCTCCCGTACCTTCCACTCTATTATATCCCGTCTCTCCATATACATGTACATATAAAGATTGCCTTATGAAATTTTGACATTAAAAACTTTAGCGTTTTTTATTGTCCATCCAATATTCCGTCCCTTATTTCAGCACCAAAATGCTGTTTTTCCTAATAATATTGCACGCCATTACTTTTTGTTAGTAATAAAGTAATAATAACAATTTAAAAAAAGAATTGGCCAAATTGGTCCAGGCGTTGTTGAGTTATGCGCTTACCAACACATTTTGCGATTCATTTTTATATTATAGAAGAAGATATTATAGTCCACCCTGCTGGCTTAATGCGGGTTGGCGGATTTTATTTCACGTAGAATTTAATCCGAAAAGTCAGAGGTGTGCCCTGGGATTTGAACCCGTGACCATCGTTAACTTGTTGGCAGTCGCGTCTAGTACGTTACCATATACAAATTAATAAAACCTTCATACTGCCTTACCAGGTGACGTAAGTAATAGAACAAATATTTAAAAATATAAAACTGCATATCGTTTCGTTATAATGTCTAGATACGGCATCAACGTACCAATATTCTTTTTATTCTTGAGTCTAAAAACAATATCAATGCGAAATTTAAATATGTCCCCCAGCGCATCTAAAAGTATAAATTCAAAAACAATGTCGTTTATGAAAACGAAAAATTATAATTAGATATATTTTGGTGTACTCCGGCAAAACGCTTCGATAGAGTATACCTTGTTTAAAACTGTTGCAATAATCTCAAAAAACAATGGGCGATTTTGGTAGATATGGACATGATTTCAATTTACATTTCACAAAATTATGCGCAAGACGCCGTATCTAGATAATATTATATACACGATGTACACGATGTACACATTTTTTGAATTTTGTTCTATTTCGTCAGCCGTCAATGAAAGACAATGGAAAGATAGATCATTTTACGTTGGATGGTAGTTGAAGCTGGACCGTCTTTTACGTCTCCCGTCAAATAAACAAAGATCATCCTATATTGGCTGGACGCATCACGCTTAAACGATACCCAAAAAAAAGGTTTTTAGTATCTTCCTCAGAAATTTTCCTATTTTTCTCACCCCTAAAACCTTCCCAGGACTTCCACGAATATTTCAAGACCAAAATCAGCCAAATTGGTCCAGGCGTTGTTGAATTATGCGGTTACCAACACATTTTGCGATTCATTTTTATATATAAGAAGATCTACAATATATATTTTTGACACGGATATGTTTACGTTATTTATTTGACCATTGCTTCAGGGCGTGTGTGAATGAGAAACATATATTCATAAAAATCGAGGATACAGAAACAACTCAAGCGTATGGCTTTAAGATGGGGTAATAATAAATACTTTGAAAAATATTAGTCATAATTGTTACTTCAAGTACGGGTACAACTTAACTTGGGCTCCAATAAAGATTTAGACATCGACTTGGACTTGCTTGGAATCTTACCATCACAATATCTAGTATACATAATTTTCTTAGCTCATTCCTCTGGGACAACCCTGGCGCAATCAGCGAACGCAACGTCGCAGCGCCCAATAACTTTTTGCCTTCTGTTTTTATCCAAACACGCCGCCGATCTACTAATGTGGAGCTTATGTTACCGTTTTTTCTGATACTTATCTCTCCTCGGCTGTTTGATGGTGAAGAAAAAATTATTTTTTCATAAACTAGAGCCACGACATATGGGCCGGCGCGTGCTGGCACATTGCGTAGATTTTTTTCGCATCCGATTCGAAATTTAAATACGACGCATGTGCCCGCCGATATTGTGTTTTTGTTTAGTTTTTTTTTATTCCTTTCAGTCTGGCAGCCGGGCTTTTTGCCCTCGCGTGTATAATAATCTAATAAAATGCTTTTAAATAAATTCTGATATGGTTTTGATAGTCGTACATGTGTTTTTAAGTTTTATTGCGTCGTTTGAACGCTGTTATTGTCTGTGACCGTTTTTTGTTAAGTTGGACAAATTAAGTATCTAAGACGGATAGTTTGGTACATTTAATTCAGAAATTATCTCCCTAAAGTTACCGCCTTTCCTTTGATTCTCGGTGAGAAATGAAGAAAAAAAGAAATTTTTCATATGTTATTTACAGAATATTTCTGTTTTAAAATATGTTTATAATTGTATAATAATATTGTCATTTTGAAAATTATGATTTATCTAATAACGTCAGTATCTTATAATTTTCTGATTCCTCTGATTACGAGGCAAAGGCACAACCATTGTCAGTCTATTAAGTTGCACCAGACACTACAAGAAGTCACGTACACAGAATATTTTGAATAATTCCAAACCAGACGAAAACAAATAATTATTCTGCCGGAAATATTAAAAACTAATAAAAATATAAATGTTCGTATTACATGTATACCCTGAGGAAACTGTCCCTATAGTCAACTGAGTTTTTTGTCAGTCCGTCTGTTAGGGAGAACCGCATTAAAAAAACACGGGGAGTTTATTTTTCTTATGCCTCAGCGGGATTAGCACTTTCTAATTTGGGTTTTTTATAATTATAACCCGTTGATGAGTGCGGTTAGGGGTTGAGGATTTATGCGTTGGGTTCGATGCCCGGTTTTGTTTTGCGGTCTATATTAGTCTCATTAAGCACTCACCCTTTTGGAGGTATATATTTTTAATATTTTGTGTGAAAACACCAGATGGATAATATATTTTTTGCCTTATTGATCTTGGAGTGCACATTTTGATCGTCGACCTGATAAGTACTTGTATTAACCCCATGCATCGGCTTGTAGATAGAGAGCATTATGGACAAACCTTTGTGATTTATAAATGCTAAAATACCTACTGAATTTGTTTCTTTATTTTTGTAATCAAGATCAATAATTGAGAAATATGGTTTCCATTTCTTTAGCAATTTCAATTTGTGTGAATTTTCATATAAAAAAGTCATTTCCGACACCCAAAAAAATGAAATTAAATGTTAATCGCGGCTTATGACATCTCGGGCATGACTACACATATAATTACTACACATTATAAGAAGTTTAAGCAACAACCATTTTTTATTATACACCACTTGGCCTCAGATAGTGTCAGACTACAAGGGGACCAAGCCACAAATTAACATATATTATGCAATTGCTATCAGGTTCATTCGAAAACTTGCTAGTGTAAAATATGAAATTTAAATTCCACATCGAGTGAAATTAGAACCAATTAACGGCTATAAAAATTTGTTTTTAATTTTATAATTGATTATCATTAGAAGGTGCCTCTATCAACCCCTGTTTGATGCAAACCGATTTATTAATCAATTAACTATATGAATAATGCATGCTGTAATAAATTTTAATTTATACGCTTAGGGCAAACATCGTAAAATTCTAGCGTTTTTTGTGATAACAAAGTATTTTTTATGATTTGAGACAGAGATAAAACGGAAAACTATCTGTATTAATTAGTACACATCGTGGGCATTTGGCTGCTTTTCAATTAAGTAGCTCAGACATTGAGGGCTTCCGTGGCGCACTTGGTTAAACGCCGGCTTTAAAATGAGAGGCAGCAGGTTCGATTCGCGCACCAAGACAAATATTTGTGTGATTCACTGGTATTTGTTTCGAGTCAGGACTATGTACTCGTATGTGACAGTTGGGTGTATTTATTCATTTGGATGTATTACTTATGCATGCACAAATTGATCTGCAAATTGAATCACATCTAATTTATTGTTCTTCAGCCCTCTTTCTATTTTCAAATGCAGACGATGCTGCTACCATTTTCCTACTGTTAAGGGTTTTCATCAGTTCCATACATTTAACGTCAGCGTCAATGATATTTCGTTTAGTGAAATCGGTGCCGAAAATGAGGCCCCACACCTTCTCAATCATAAAATCTATTAACCACGTCAATTCTAGCAATAAATCCGTGTTTGATCGGCTAAAGACGTCAATGAGCGTTGTGCGTGAACTGCCAAACATGGCGCTCGCCCACGGTACAACCACTGCCAGACATCAATGAACATCAATATTTTTGGCAAGTTTGATGTCATGATATACCGAATTACTTTTTACATTTTTCTTGTGGTGTATTCTTAGTGAAATATTTGTAAATGAAGATCTTTGAACCCTTCAATAAATTTCATATTATTTGTAGTGATAGAAAATTGCTTTAGGATCTATGATACATGCTTTGAAGAATAAAACAATAAAACGTTAACGGGTTATTAGAAATATTTAATATTGTATTCGGGAAAATATAAATTGAATACAGGTTTATCATTCATTTTCAGCCAACAGCCTGATGTTCGTTCTATTGCAAATCACCAAATTCTAGGGCAAATCTTGTGACATAAAAAATAATTTGCTTAACTGAGAAATGCAAACAAGATATAGCCACTGTGAATATATCGACGCAGGAAAGCGATTTTATCGTCTCTCGAAACAAGCAATTTTACACCAGATCAAAAAAAAATAATTTAAAAACGAATAACCTCTAAACTAGAATACTTAGGAATCCCATTTCTTTGATAACAACATTTTAAAATAAAACCTTACATTTTCACGAAGAAATTCAATGCGGTATTTTTTTATGAATTAAATAATATACAAAACGTATGTACGTATTTTTTTAGGTACGACAAAATCGCTTTCCTACGTCGATATTTGACCTGTCACACATGCTCTCACATACGTTAAGTTCATATAAGTTTTCAGACATGTAACAGAATGTTTCTTATCACTCAGCGGTATACAAAAATATATATTTAGAGTTGAATGCCCTCGTATCAGTGTTACGCATAGTAGTTAGTGGATTACGATCAGTTTTTTGGCAACCGACGCGCCTAACGACTATACCCCCTCCTCCCTACCCCCTCCTCCCTACCATCATCGACTTCTCGTGTATTTCCCAAGACTAGTCTGCGCAAAAATAAATTACGCTGTTCGGTCTAGTGAATTGTTGATGCTCTGTGTGAAAATGTCGACAAAGACAAATATTAAACGATGTTCTGCGATGCTTACATTATGATATTATGTTTGGGCAATAGATAAGAATTTTGTGAAACTTATAGATCACGTGTAATTTCGGAAAATATGGTGTGACTCATGTTTCGCATGATTAATCATTTGCCGTAGTTTTGGCAATGACACCTCTGAATAATTGTTAAAATGAAATTGTTAACACCAAGGCATACTGGGTATCTCAAGACTGCTACCGAAAACGAAGCCTAAAACTACAAACATATGCAACTAAAAATTTCGCAAAGAATTTTAAATATCGTCAGTTTTGGGTGGTAAATCCACAGTTTTTGCTAAAATAATAATTTAAACTCTCTTATACCTTAGATTATTTCTAAATAAGAGGGTATACGCTATTATTTTAGAAAAAAAATGCATTTACCACCCAAATAGGGTCACGGGAAAAAAAATTGTCGCTTTTTTTTGCAACTTTTTCTGTTGCATTGTGTCTGAAGTCGCTTAAACTACCACCCGGCTTCGTTTTCGGTAGCAGTCTTGATATACCCTGTATGTGTTTTTCAAATCGTAAAACTAACCAAATAGACTACCAGACCTGCAAAAGGTAGCATAGGCACCAATCTTCAAACTGTGACCATTGGACATTTATCTACAGGAATTTTAAACACAGAATATAATATTAACAAAATAAAATCACTAAAATACTGAGCACCTACATTGGAATAAAAACATTTTCGACTAAAAACAATTGCGGACTCCACCTTTGATGCATGAGGTTGATAAATAAGTGCTTTTTAACGACATCAACCACGAATGCCATTTCGAGTTGTCGCTTTTACGATGCGGATTAATAAAACTTTAAGCAAATGCTAGTTTTGCATGGAACATTTCACTTCATCCAGTTGGGAATACAAAATGTTTATTAAATATTTTTATTTATTTATTACAATAAAGAGGTTATTGTGCATCTCAAGTTAAGATAATAATAATATATACCGGGTATCTCAAGACCGCTACCGAAAACGAAGCCGGGTGATAGTTTTAGTGACTACAAACACTATGCAACTAAAAATTTCGCATAGAAACGCGACAATTATTTTTTATGATTTTTTAAATATCGTCATTTTGGGGTGGTAAATCCATAGTTTTTGCTAAAATAATGATTTAAACACTCTTATACCTTAAATTATTTATAAATAAAAGGGTATACACTATTATTTTAGGAAAAAATGTATTTACCACCCAAATATGGTCATAGGAAAAAAATAACAAAAAAAAAATGGTCGCTTTTTTTTGCAACTTTTTTTGTTGCATTGTGTCTGAAGTCGCTTATACTACCACCCGGCTTCGTTTTCGGTAGCAGTCTTGATATACCCTGTATACTTATTTTGAACAATACAAAAATTACAAATCTCATATACAATGTACACACATGCTAGCTGCAGTAGTTAAAACATAACTGTATCGCAGCTAGCAAAGCCCACTTTCAGACTAAAAACATCCTTAAAAAAGACTTAATTTTTTTTTAAATCAACTGACTTAAATACTTTGACACTGTATTATAACAAATAAAATTAAAATAGTACAATGGGTGATCATGTCACATTGAGAGATTTATTCCGGGCAACCTTTTGATAAACAGGAATTGTAGAATTGACAAATTGGGCTTGTCGTGCAACAAGAGGTAGGTAGATACCAAAGAATAGACCACTAGGTAGGTACATTAACAAAAGAGAACAAAAATAAGTAATATAAATATTTAAAAAAAGGAAAAAACAGTGAGAAAGTTGCCGTCTATTTGGTCTAGACACTAATGGAGTGTACGTAAGTTGATATAATGAATAAAATCTTGGATATATTAGTAAGAAAAATGTAGACAATTTCGATATGCCAGCCACCCCTATCGAAGTCACTTGCAGTAAATCGTCCCATCCTTGGAGTAGTACCAAATGAAAAAGGTCTAGACACAGCCTATAGCGGCTTGGCACAAGTCCTGCTATCTTACTATACCACAAATATACTTTTGATCTTACGTGCTTATTTTTGAAAATAAACTTAGTGACTACATATTTGACAGCCTCCATGGCGCAGTTGGTTCGAAACCGGCTGTGAAACCTAAGGCCGCAGGTTCGATCTCCGCACCAATTAAATATTTGTGTGAGTCCACAGGTATTTGTTCGGGTCTGGGTGTTTGTGAGACCGACAAGTCTCTCGTAGCTTCTGATACCCACTGTAATGTATGTTAGTGTAGGTATGCAGAAAATAATATTCGATACCACCGCCACATTTATAATAAACCAGTCCATTGCAATCCGCGTTTCATTGTGCACCCTATTTCTACATTGGCGACGAGTTTAGTGGATTTTGCAATGCCTTTCGGTAAATTGTCTGAATTTTGCCTTGATGAAGGTAAAAATTGGTCCGCGTACATTAGATTGGTGAAACAATTTATTTTGTTAAACGATATAAAACCCGAGTTGCACGTGGCCACGTTGTTAACACATGTCGGCGCACCGACGTATCAACTTATGTGCGACTTGTGCGCGCCCGAATTTCCAGAAGACAAAACGTTGGGACAATTAATCGATTTGGTGGCAGGCCACTTGGAACCCAAGCGGTCAGAAATAGCAGAAAGACACACTTTTCGTCAGCGACGTCAAGCAGAGGGGGAGTCAATTGGCGCATTCCTGCAGAGTCTCAAGCATCTAGCTACTCATTGCAATTTTGGAGCAACGTTAGAAGTGAATATTCGTGACCAATTCGTGTCTGGGCTCCGTAGTGAAGAGATGCGCTCGCGACTGTTCGCCGAGCCGTCGCTGGACTATAAGAAAGCGGTGGAGCTGGCGCTTGCGCTGGAGGCGGCCGAGCGGCACGCGGCGGAGGCTGCGGTCGGTGTCGCGCTGGAGGCAGGCGGCTCGCTCGCTGGACTCGCGCCGGCTGCGCTGGCCGCGCCGATGCATCGGGTGGCGGCCGGGCAACAGTTGGCGAGACAACGCACCTGTTGGCGCTGCGGGAAAGGCGCTCACGCGCCGAATAGGTGCAAATACAAGTCGTATATATGCGATAAGTGCAGTGTTAAAGGACACTTGTCAATTATGTGTACCAAAAGTGATAAAAGTGTTGGCAGATCCAGGTACCAAAATTGCATTATTAAAGATTCCGATTCGGCAAGCGACTCGAGCGATGACCTGTTTAATGTTATTTCTGTAAAAAATAATTCTAAAGATAGCCCATATTACCATAAATTGTTTGTTAACAATAAGACAGTGATGTTTGAAATAGATACGGGTAGCAAAATATCGGCCGTAAATAAGTCATTTTACGATAATTACCTGTTCAAGTTACCTATTATAAAAGATAATAATAAGTTTCATTCGTACACGGGCGACGCGATTGTTCCGCTGGGTTATGTAAATGTGAGTGTGCGGAGCGGTGACGTCTCAGTTGCCTCGCTGCCACTATTCATCATTGATAACGGAGGACCTCCATTACTCGGACGCAGTTGGCTACGTAAATTAAAATTAACATCTATTTGTTTACATCATTTATCCGCGCAGTACGATCCAGTAATTTTGCAACTTAAGTCAGAATATCCAGAAGTATTTAATGAAGGTTTAGGTAGCTGTACAACTAAAATAAAATTATATTTAAAGGATGATACGCCGATATTTTGTAAAGCCCGACCGCTGCCTCTCGCATTGCATTCCGCTGTTGAACATGAGTTGGAGCGTTTACAACGCGATCAGGTGATTTATAAGGTTGAACGTTCTGACTATGGGACGCCGATCGTGCCGGTAATTAAGCGCGACGGAACCATTAGAATTTGTGGAGATTATAAAATAACTTTAAATAAAGTATTAAAAGATTTTCACTATCCACTACCACGCATCGAACAATTGTTCGCGGCATTAAGCGGAGGTGAGCAGTATTCCAAACTAGATCTTAAGCATGCTTATCTTCAATGTATTCTTGACGAAAGCTCGCAACCCTTGACCGCAATTACCACACACGTGGGCACTTTTGTTTATCGCAGGGCCCCATTCGGCTTAAAATGCCTTCCAGAAATGTTTCAGAAAATAATTGAAGATACTTTGAGTGGTTTAAATTGCAACGGGGTTGTAGCCTTTCAGGACGATATTTGCGTTACTGGGCCAAATAGAGAGGTTCATTTATCGAATTTAAAATCTGTGTTATCACGTCTTCTACGCGCAGGTTTAAGAATTAAATTTGAAAAATGTGAATTCTTTAAAGATGAGGTTTGTTACCTTGGCTATAAAATAAATAAACATGGTTTGCATACTGATAGCAATAAAATCGATGCCATAGTTAATGCACCAGTGCCTTCAAACGTATCTCAACTACGGGCGGCCCTGGGTTTAATAAATTATTACGCGCGCTTTATTCCCAATATGAGTTCCATTTTGCAGCCGTTATACTTACTACTTAAAAAGGGTACACACTGGAAGTGGACTCGTGCGTGTGACAAAGCCTATTGCGCAATCAAAGACGTATTAATCCGAGAGCCGGTATTGGCGCATTATGACCCGTCACTTCCACTAGTATTAGCTGTGGACAGCAGTTCTTATGGCTTGGGCGCCGTACTTTCACATGTGTATCCCGATGGCACCGAGCGCATTGTGTGTTGTGCGTCACGCACTCTGACTGACGCTGAGCGTCGTTATAGTCAAATCGACAAGGAAGCACTGGCAATCGTATACGGAGTGACACGCCACCATCAATATGTATATGGTCGTCGTTTTACCCTCAAAACTGATCATATGGCCCTCAGTTACATATTTGGACCCAAAAGGGGTATACCGCAGACTGCAGCCAGTCGGTTACAGCGCTATGCTGTCAGGTTAGCCGCATATGATTTTGACATTAAATTTGTGTCGACCGAGCGTAACAGTAATGCCGATGCATTGTCGCGTTTACCATTACAGAAACATCGCTTTGATTCTGAACATGATGACGCAGCATATCTACATTTCGTCGAAGATACGTTTCCGTTAAGCCACCGCGATATAGCTAAAGAAACAAGAAAGGATGTCATATTATGCAAAATATTTGGTTACATAATGAGCGGTTGGCCAGAACATATTGAAGTAGAAAGTGAAAAGCCATATTTTAACAGGAAGGACAGCTTACACATAGATCATGGATGCATCATATGGGGTTACAGGATCGCAATTCCAAGAACACTACGTTCACAAATTTTAGATGAGTTACACTGTGGACACATGGGTATAGTGCGCATGAAACAAATAGCGCGCAACTACGTTTGGTGGCCAAATATCGACGCAGATATTGAGGCGAGAGCGCGCGGGTGCTTGTCCTGCGCTAGCGTGCGAGACGCGCCGCCCGCAGCTGCGCCCGTACCTTATATTTGGCCTGCCAGTCCATGGTCTAGATTGCACGCTGATTTTTTACAGCACAATGGAAAATATTTTCTATTAATCATAGATGCACACTCTAAGTGGCTCGAAGTCTTCCATATGCAAAATGGAACAACAGCGACCCAGGTTATTGCAAAATTTAGAGAATGTTTCGCTAGATTCGGCATTCCTAAGCTAGTAGTTACGGACGGCGGCCCACCGTTCACGTCTGAGGAATTTGAAAATTTTCTACGCAGGAATGGTACAAAACACATCGTCACGGCGCCTTATCATCCCTCTAGCAACGGTGCCGCAGAGAATGCAGTTAAAACCGTCAAAAAGGCTCTTAAAAAAGCAGTTATAGATGGTGAGCACGTTGATCGAGCACTGTGCAAATTTTTACTACAGTACCGTAACACTGCACACACCAGTACGAACCAAGAACCAGCCGTTGCTATGCTCGGCCGCACTCTTAGGACGCGGCTCGATTTATTAAGGAATTGTACTGCCGACCACGTCGAGAAGGCTCAAGAGACACAAGTCCGGCTCAGTAAAAATAGTGCAGAACGTCACGTTGACCAAGGAGACAGCGTGCTGGTTAGAAACTATTCCAAAAATAACGATAATAAATGGCGGCCTGGAACAGTAGTGGAACGCACCGGAGCAGTTACATACAAAGTACAAACTGGTGACACTTTGTCCACTAAACATATAGATCAAATATTGCCGCTACGTAAAAGTTATCGATTCTCCATGCCTGCCACCTTGGAAAGCGACAATGAGCCCATTGTGGAATCTGAGAATGATAATTTGGATGACAGCAGCCAAAATCCAACTGAGATTGAGACTAAAGACTTGAAGCTCGCGGAAAATATTCCTGCCACTCGCGAGTGTTCCCCACCCAAGGTGAAGACTTACAATTTACGTCCTCGTCCAATTCGATCGAATCGTAACAATAAGGATTGATATATATGTATTTGCCATGAGTATGCAATTCCAATATCATAGTTATTATAAATTTAGTTGTAGCATTTTATATTTTAAGGAAGTCATCACTTTGTCATAGATTTTAAGTACTGATTTTGTTAGTATTATAAAAAGCATCATGTTTACATTATATCTTAGGGGGGAAAATTGTAATGTATGTTAGTGTAGGTATGCAGAAAATAATATTCGATACCACCGCCACATTTATAATAAACCAGTCCATTGCAATCCGCGTTTCATTGTGCACCCTATTTCTACACCCACGACACAAGACTCGATCTTAGTATGGGGTCAGGACTATGTATGTGACTAGAAATTGTCAATGCGGTTGTCAGATTTTTTTTTATTAAAAATTCAACAATGTCTTTATATATAATTTAGATCATTTATATTCAATACACATACTCGGTATTCAACTGACCGAGTGGTAATAATAAACAGGGAAATATATGAGAAAACATTCCCAAATAGCATTACATACAAGTAAAGCGCAATAAAAATGTGGGTCAAATGCGTTGGGACGATTCATTCTAGTTAGTATCTCATAAATTTGTATTTATTGCACCGAATCTCGGAGAAAACCCCTCGTGAAATAAAAGGATGTTGACACATTCATAATATATATACATACAATATATTGGTATAGTATATGGGTCTGGGTGTTTGTGAGACCGAAAAGTCTCTCGTAGTTCGTGATACCCACGATACAAGACTCGATCTTATTGTGGGGTCCATACTATGCATATGTGACTGTTAGTTGTATTTATTTATTCATTTGTATATACAGGGTATATCAAGACTGCTACCGAAAACGAAGCCGGGTGGTAGTCTAAGCGACTTCAGACACAATGCAACAGAAAAAGTTGCAAAAAAAAGCGACAATTTTTTTTTTTGTTATTTTTTTCCTATGGCCTATATTTGGGTGGTAAATACATTTTTTCCTAAAATAATAGTGTATACCCTTTTATTTATAAATACTCTAAGGTATAAAAGAGTTTAAATTATTATTTTAGCAAAAACTATGGATTTACCACCCAAAAATGACGATATTTAAAAAATCATAAAAATTAATTGTCGCGTTTCTATGCGAAATTTTTAATTGCATTGTGTTTGTAGCCACTAAAACTACCACCCGGCTTCGTTTTCGGTAGCAGTCTTGAGATACCCAGTATAGTATATGCTGGGTTAGGGTCACTGAGAATTCAAAATTAAAAAAAGAGACTAACGGCTTCATTCATAGACAGTTTGACTATCGAATATTTGTCTACTCCGTCCAAACAGATTTTATTAAAATTTAAAATGGTTATATCAAGAGCAAAAAATTTAATAGCATTACAGATTTATAAGACAAATCATATAAAATCACTGATATGTATACCAATTAAAGACGTACACATTTGAATTAAAAATTGTTCGAATGCTATTAAACATACATTTAATACATACAAGACTATCGTAAGAACTTAAGTAATTTTGCGTATTGTCAGGTCATATTTATACACGAACTCTCCACTACACTCTCGCGGTCCGAAAAATAAGACAACTAACTGACGTTGCAACGGCTAGATTGGTATATTTTGCTTATTTTCATAGTATAATGTCATACGGCATTATTTTATGGGGATCAGCGGCTGATATCGAATCCATATTCATCTTACAAAAAAGAGCAGTCCGTGCTATTTATAATCTAGGGAGCCGCGATTCTTTGCGATCTGTTTTTAAGGAAAGCAATATACTAACCGTGTCATCTGAATACACCTTTCAGAATATAATGCACGTTCATAAAAATATTAACAAGTTTTATAAGGTCAGTGACACCCACACTATTAATACGCGGAATAAAAATAAACTTGCAATACCCTCGTTTAGACTAGAAAAGTCAAAAAAATCTTTCTTTGGTAGTTGTATTAAATTTTATAATAAACTTCCCAATAGGATAACGCAGCTACCGGATAAACTATTTAGGGCACATATTAAAAACAAACTTATGACTAGGGGTTATTATAATATTAAGGAATATATTGAGGATAAAAAAGCCTGGGATTAGGTGTTCTCTTGCACATTGCGACCTCCTGGGGCCCTGCACTATTCACTCATTACATCCCCTAATTTAAATAATTAAAAATTTTAAACTTAAAAATTGATCAATATACAATTAAATTACGCCCAAATACTGGAACGCATCTTAAATATAAGTTGCGCTTAACTACGTTAATCCCGATTAAATGTACTGGCTAAGTGGGCCGTGCGCTGTTAAGAGCAACTTATTATTTAAATGGCGTTCCAGTATTCGGGCGTTAATCAATTAAATTATAACTAAATATATAATGATTAATTAATGCCAATTAAAATCATATGACGACCGATCGAGAAAACAAATAAAAATAATAATATGGCAAAACTTTGTAAGACAAGTCACAAATATTTATTTTAGTAAATTGACCAAAACCAAGCCCACTGAGTTTGACTCGCTGGATCTACTCAGAAATGGGTCGCGCCGCGTAGTATCCAGTAGTAAAGTAAAGCCCGCTGAGTTTGTTCGCCGGGTCTTCTCAGTCAGGGCCGCGTTGGATCCGGCAGTAAGCCTCAACATACGGGACGTTTCGGAAATACTTATGGTCGTTGTCTTAAATTGGACCCAAAACAAGCCCACTGAGTCTTATTCGCTGGATATACTCAGGATTGGGTCGCGTCGCGTAGTTCCAGTGGTAGTGTAAGCCCACTGAGTTTGTTTCGCCGGGTCTTCTCAGGAAGGGCCGCGTTGGATCCGGTGGTAACAATAAACCGCTACGCACCGTTGTAATAATATTCATGGTCCATTAATTAATTAATTTAATTTAATTTAATTTGACCAACGTACATATTGTATTTCTTTGAAAAATAAATTACCATAAAGTCATAACTAATACTTTAAATAAAATAAGAATAAAAAGGAAACAAATAAATAAAACTAATGCTAAATAAAAATAAAAATAATTTAAAATAAATAAATTACATAAATTAATTAATTAAACCAAGAAGTTAAAATAAGTAATACTAAGTATAGGAAATATATTGTTTATAGAGATTAAGTTCTATGTGTATTGACTTGTCATAAGAGCTTTTAAATTGCCTACGTGACCAATAAATACATTTCATTTCATTTCATTTCATTTACAGAACTTAACTACTTCAAAGATTGGATCCGTGACTTGCTGAGAGTGGCCTGCATCTAACAACTTCCTTGCAACGCTTGTTCGTCTGTCCAATTAAAATCGAAAAAGATCTCTCTCTCTCTCTCTCTCTTCAGATATAGGAAGTCCAATGCTGAACATAGGCCTCCCCCAATTATCTCCACATTGACCTGTGGAAGTGGCCTGCACCTAGCGACTTCGAATTCGACTTTGATTAAGATCGATCATCCATTATTATTTATATCTGGATCTGTATCTGCACATTGTCTGGAGATTTTTAATGCTGTCTGCATTTTCACATTCCGTCCCCTGCCATAAATAAAGATATGTCCAAACACTATCCGAAAACCGAAATCGCGACATGTCCATTTAATAAAATGGAATCCGCTCAAAGGATGCTAAAATTAAAGGGCTGTTTATTCTAATTATATCGGAGACACATCTAAATGCGGAATAACTGAGTATTTTCACAACGTCCGCTCTTCTGCCAATTATAACGTGTCCAGACAATATGAACGTCGAGAATTCCATCTCACTGACTTACTTCTCACTATAATAATAGGAAACACGGCAATTAAATAATTTAATTTAATTATTTCATATGTATTTTTAATTAAATTATCATATTTCCATTTTCGCAACTTAACACGTCGCGGCACTTAAAATAGATACTTAATTATTATAATTATTTAATTCTTTTTTGCACTGTACAGAAATACTATGAAGATATACAATAAGAATAATAGTACAAGTGGCGGCCTTATCACACTAGGTAATCTCTTACAGGCAACCATGGGATGGATATACTAACAGGAGATAGAAAGGGCAGTCTAAGGCCTAAAACAAATAATAATAATCTACAATATTCTAATTAATCATATTATTTAAATTTAATTTCGCGGCGAATTTTATAGTTTGGCGAATGCAAAGTTTTAGATTTATGTGCGTTAATTGTACGTAAAGATGGTGAAATTATCTAAATAAATTCGCTTGTAATTTAATTATGACGTTTCTTATTTTATGTATAACGGCTGAACTATGTTTAAAAATATTGCCTCCGTGGCGCAGTTGGTTAGACGCTGGCTGTGAAGCGAGAGGCTGCGGGTTCGATGCCCGCACCGAAACAAATACTCGTGTAGAGTATTTGTTCGAAAATTTTCTCATAGTTTCTGATGCTCACGACACAAGACTCGATCTTATTGTGGGATCAAGACTATGCATGTGACTGTTCGGTGTATTTATTTATTAATTATTGCGCTACCGAAAATCAGTTTGCCCTAAAAATAATAAGTGAAAACTAAGTAAAAACCTCCCCACGAATATGAACAGGGTCTGACAAACATAAAACAATTACGTTCCACTCATCAACCTGGGAACGCCCTCAAGTTGGTGCAAAAAAATTAATTACATCCACATTAGCCTCCGCAATTGGCATTTTATTCGCGACCGTCGCTTACCGGGGCCGATAGAGATCTTTCACATTATTAAGCCCGTATTAATTGTGACGTTGCAAACATTTCAATACGTGCGACAGGAAAACGCGTGTCCCGTAGTATCGCGCCCATCAATCTCATAATGTGTAAAGAAATTTTATTTTAATTATTTTGTTTGTTAATGAGTTCCGAAGCGCTGTTTTTATAGGTGTTGAGCTACCAAAGTGTTAATGTCCAAATATCAATGAAAATTTTATGGCTAATTTGAATTTAATTAAATTGAAAATCGCCCACATACTCATAAATCCACACAAAGTTCTAGGGTATGAAGTCTAAATTCTGAAAATGCCGCGAGAGTTAAATGGTAGGGCCACAGGTGCTGAAGTTACCGTAGAATACTGTAGAAATAGACCGGTTTTCTGTTCCATAGAAAATCTGTGAAAGAATTACTTTGCTTTCATGTTTCAATCGGTGCGTGACATTGCAAGCGGCTCACTGCCCTTTCCTAAGGGACAATTGCTCCAAACTTAAATAAACCAGAACTTTTTTGGCGTAGAGTTCGAACGCACGTCCTCTTATTTTATGGTCATAGCACTGCGGTTCAAAGGACGATTCCTAATAAATATACTGGGTATCTCAAGACTGCTACCGAAAACAAAGCCGGTTGGTAGTTTTAGTGACTACAAACACAATGCAACTAAAAATTTCGCAAAGAAACGCGACAATTATTTTTTATGATTTTTTAAATATCGTCATTTTTGGGTGGTAAATCCATAGTTTTTGCTAAAATAATAATTTAAACTTTGGTATGCCTTAAATTATTTATAAATAAAAGGGTATACACTATTATTTTAGGAAAAAATGTATTTACCACCCAAATATGGTCATAGGAAAAAAATAACCAAAAAAAAATTTGTCGCTTTCTTTTGCAACTTTTTCTGTTGCATTGTGTCTGAAGTCGCTTAAACTACCACCCGGCTTCGTTTTCGGTAGCAGTCTTGAGATACCCAGTATAAGCATTATTTTGGACTGGTAGGAAATTCTCAGTACGTATATGCTTTTAGCAGCGGTATGTTTTCAAATAAATGTCTATGTCTGCGGCCCCCAACAGACTGCCGTATAGACATACTAATCTCATAGAAATACTGGAAATTATGAAAAGAATTTTGATGCGCTAAAGTGACGCTACAGTCTATAATTACCTAATGTTGATCACAAGGATCGTTTGTAATAGAAAGTCCGATTAAGACGGCTAAGATTATATTCGTGTTTAGGATAGGTATATTTTTTGTATAATTTTACGGCGTGCTGTAATCAGCAATATTCACTTTTATTACTTTACTCTTAGACAAATAATATGGCTCTGAATTTCCTCACTGACTCAGTGAAGGTTAATGAATTACAAAAGAAATATGTACATTACAGATAATAGATATACCTTTATTTGGTTGGCAGAAATGTCCTCCACTTACAACAGTATTTGGACCCCATTTTGAGCATCCGTGACAACCAAACCATGATCTCCGTTTCACAATCTAATTAACCAACTTCGCCAAACATTAAAAATTGCTGATATTTTTAGACATCAATAAAACGAGAGCCTAAGACCGTCTGCTATGGTGCTGTGAGTCAACAAGCCCACAATAAATCCCGAGACGTCTATACAATCCAAGCTAATTCAAAATCGTCTTAGGACGGGATGCGCAGACGACGTCTCGACGCCTCCCCCCTCCCCGCGCCGCGCCCCGGCGCCCCCCCGGTGCCTCGCACTCCGGATATTTGCAAACACACATCAATTAACGTGCATTCAAATGAGTAATTGACCGAAACTAGCTGTTTTAAGAAAAATGGTACCACTGGTGGTAGGTCTCTCATATGTGAGAAGCCGCCTGGATGGGTACCACCGCATTGTCTATTTCTCCCGTCAAGCACCAGTGTAAAAGCACTGTTGTGTTTCGGATTGAAGGACATTGTGGCCAAGTAACTACTGAACATATTGAGACTTAACATCTCATGTTTTAGGATGGTGAAGGCAGGATGCCTAGCATTGCTTTGTTATTTACACACTGACACTTCATGTCTCAGGATTGTGAGCGCAGTGGAATTCCAATAATTGCTTTGTAATTCATGGTGTTGTTTAGTTTTGCTTATGCACAGGCGAACGGCGCGGCGTGCTCGTCTCGCCATTCCTTGCAATCAAAATAAATAAATAAATGGTCCTATTGCATGGAAAAACGTATACAATTTATTAATTTAATCTATTTTAAATTCAGTGGGTTAATTGTCAATTAATTAATGCTTAGGCATTAATTAATTGATCTCAAATATGAAGGTTTCCTCATGGCGATCTCTTTATTATCAAAATTAGTTTTTAAGTAGGTATGTTTTGCAATTAGCGCTCTTGTCGCTATCGCTAGCATCACTCACATGTTGCAAACAATATTACCCAAAGCATGGAAGGAGAATGAATAGGCGAAATTATCCATGATGATTAATTTTATAAATTTTATTTTAATACTTACTTACATAAACTATACAAAATTACCAAGCGTAAAAGCGTGGAATCGTGCCTCACGTAGAAACGTGGTGTTACCCGGACGCAATTTTGCCGATGAGTAAGTCCAGGATTTGAATTATTAAGCTACGGATACGCTTTCGCAATAGTAAATAATTTATGTATATCGTGGTCAGTGGGTATTCCATGAATAACATTTCAAAAGTCTCAGTAACTTTTCTTATTTAACTTAAAAATACGGAATTATTTCAACTTTTTAGGGAATTTCTCGAATGGGGCGATAGTGTGTATACTCGTAAATTGGCACCAATCTAAAGTCTCCATCATGAGAATTTTCCACGTAAAACCTGTTTGATTTTATTAACATAGGCACACCAATGAAATGCATATTAAACATTTTCTAATAACACATTCATGGACAAACTACTAATCTATATAACAATTTATTTCACATAACATTTATTAGTTCCTCATCTGGATTTGAATCTACATCTACAACAGTAGCAATACAATATGCTTGCTTACTGAACTACGAGCCGCTATATCTAAAAATACATATGTCTTATCCGACCACATAAAGCAACTCTTTATCTATGTAGTTATGTCGCGTCCACACACACAAACTATTGTACATATCAAAATTTTAACATGCAAACGTAACCTTACTTTTTTAAATTTTACTTTCATACCAAAATATCTGCAATGTAATCGACATGCATATATATCGAGATTATTATGTTGGCTTCACCCGAACGCTAAATATTTGCGTAGTTCAATGTGACGAGTTTTCCATCATAGTACACGTTTGATGGTCACGTTATTTTCCTTCACCGTTTTAGTGCGTGGTAATTGACTATCAATACACACATGACTCAGAAAAGTCAGAGGTCTGCATTGGGATTGGAAACCGGGACCATTGTGACATCCTATTAATTTGTAAGTTGATATCCTGCTTCCTAGACGAGACCCCAACTAGACTAACAGTTAGACTCGTCAGTGTGGACTCGACGTTAGGATGACGGTGTCGAGCGAGCCGCGTCTCGGCGCGCATATTTCACCTACGCAGACGGGCCCGCAGACGACCGGGGCTTGCCACAAGTCATAGCATATGGGTACACGCGATAGAACTTTACGGTAAAGAAACTGACCTGTAGACCTGTTGTCACAAGTGAGCAGCGCAATGTTAGGTACCTTACTGTTTTTCTTTCTCTTTTTTGTTTTTTGTTGCATTATTGTATTGCGTTGTTATAATTGTACGGTAATGTATGCGACTAATTGCCCGATAGTAAAAACATTTTCTTTCTTTTCTAACGATATGCATGCAAGCATGTATGTATGAGAGTTATCTAAAAGAGATAGGAACCTCTGGTCCTTTTTGTCAACGTCTACTCATATTTTGGTAAACCAATTACGCATCCACGGAACAACAGTTGTAGATATTATTGGGCAGTGGTAGCCCTTAATATCGAGCCATTTGCTGCTCTGCTGTCAACAATATTTTAAAAGTATGTTAACGGCTTGCTGTTAAAATTAAGCTTGCCTATTCAGATGAATTTGATCCTTATATTGATCGTAGTACATCAGTATCACAGAATACCGACATGAAACGCTATTTTTATGCCGTATTTCTTTCCGCCAATGAGATTCCCAGAAACCCGATGATACCATTAAAATATCAATCTTAACGAAAAATTAAATTGGTAATAATAGTGTAATTTTACGGCCTCTCTTCGTCAATATGAAACTTAATTTTATGCTTATTAGAAAGATTTACTCAATTTGAAAATTGCAACTTTCTCTTCTTCTACGAATTGAATACAATTTTGCAACAATACCTGTAAACTCCGCACAACATTATTATTTTGAAATTATAATCATGTTGCATTTAAATTTTGCTTAAGTTTAAACTATTGTATTTTGCGTGCACAAATTACACATTCATAAACACCTACCTATAATCGCTTGCGCTCGTACTATCGACCAAGCGTCAATATGTCTATTTTGGAACAGACGCACAAAAGAAGGTTACAACGCAAACTTGGTTTTTTTTGAGGAAATTGCCAATGTATAATCCTAGTGGGCGTACTAATCACTTTACTTTTATTTTTACCCAGTGCTAATGGTGTGCCTATGTGTAGGCGATTTACCACCAAAATGCACCGATTCACTTATTCAAAACAGCCTTTATGCTGTAAGAATATAAGCGAGAAAGACTGCTTTAATTTTACTAAAGTACTAGTTGTTGAAACAGCACAAAGCAAGTTACGAAAATAGCAAACATGTCTTTAAAATACAATTCGCTTCTATAAGTTTTTAAATAAATAAATGAAATGTTATCAAGTTGCGTTGATAATTATTAAATTCAATCCACAACTTATAAGTATTCAAATTATTGCCGCAGCATGACAAACCGTGTATAAAGTGACTTAATTTAAATGAGAATTAATTCAATTGGAAGTACAATAATTTTAAATATTAATCAATTAAACATGAACTAAAACCTTTTAATTTCGACTACATAGATGCGTTTGGACGGAAACTATATGTGACGTACAAAAAGACAAGTATACTATAAATGGAATACAAATTATCAATAATTGTGTGTACAGTTACATGCGCCTACGCGGCCTTCACTGAGCGATCAAACAAACTGACCGAATGCATGATATCACTCGGTGTTACGTTTTATGGGTGTTTTTGGGAGTTGAAAGACCATACGTGGCTATATGTCAAGATAAGCGCTTTCGATTTGGTGACATTTTAATATTTTGATAAGAAAACTTTCACCAATGCAAGTAATCCAAATTATGATCATGTGTTTGCATGCGTCTATGACTGTACAAGTATAGATCTTTCCCAAATCTTAAACTCTACATACAAATATAAAGCAATCTCTTTCAAAAAACTTAGACCATTTCTTTGATTATAAATACTCTGATATTTAATTCAGCTGGAATGTGGCGGTCACGGGCTCTTGGTCTATTATCTTTTTTACTTGTCGTACAAGATTTGACCCACCTTTATATTATTGTAAAGAATCACTCACATAATCATAGCTCAAGCTTAGTAACAGCCAATTATACGTTTTGAAAACGAAAGTTATTGCTTAAGCGATTCCTAACAATAGATGTTGGTTAATTACACATCTTTTAATTCTTTGTTAGTGAAGCTGGTATAAGTTCTGTATCAGCCCATATACGTCTCACAGCAGAGCACGGGCCTCCTCTAAAACCAGAGTACGATTGAGAATGGTTAGGCCATATAGTCCATCACGCTGGCCTAATGCGGGGGCCTCTTCCCATCCGTTTTTCTTCCCATTTCCCCGATCTGATAGACCGGCAACACAACGATCGAAACGTTGTGAATGTTCAGGGTTGGCGGACTTACATACCATAGAATTTTTTATAAATCGCTATGGTATGCAGGTTTCCTCACGATGTTTTCCTTCACCGTTTTTAGTGCGTGGTGATTGACTATCAATACACACATGACTCCGAAAAGTCAGAGGAGTGCCCTGGGATTTGAACCCGCGACCACCGTGAACATGTTGGCAGTCGCGTCTAGTCCGTTTACCAACAGGCCACCACGCACTTTACTTACGCTTACGCTGGACTTATGCTTACCTAATACCTCTCATATAATGCTTTCAAACAGGCAGGCGCGATTATATAGCAAAACATTAAACAATTTATTATAATTTATTTATTTATTTTATTTTTACCGAATAGAACGGTTACAGACACCACTTATACTATTCACTATTTAACACAATGTATATGTTATTATGCAACAGTACCACATGAGTAAACAGTACAGTATTAAAACATGTATATATGTATTAAAATTTTCTTTCATACTTCCCGCTCGCAAAACCTTAGACACTCTAACATGAATAATCTTCTGTCATTCGTAAACACGTCACACTGTGGGTTTTGGTCCAGGAATCTGTTTAACATTTTGAGGGTACGAGGCAGTGGAGACTTGACTCTAGCAACGGTTCTACTTGGTACTACTGAGAACAACAAATGATTTCGAGTTCGGCAATAATTATCTGGAACGAAAATGCGAACAATCTCATTATGTAATTCTGGCGCATCAATTTTGTTGTGGATTATTTTATAGGCTATTAAGATTTGCTGCATTTGGCGCCGAACCTGAAGCGAGTTATAACTCAGACAGCCCAGTAAGAATAAAGTTGGGTATAGATATGGGTAGTACCCATTCTCACGCTTGTATAGGGATCTTAAAAATGTCTTCTGTACTTTTTCCAGTAGTAGGATGTATTTACTTTCGTGTGGATTCCAAACAACGCAGCTTGATTCAGGCTTACTGCCCACGAGGGTGTTATATAGAAGCTTGATAGCATGTTGACTCCTAAAATCCCGAGGATTTCGAAGGACAAATCCTAGTCTGCGAAAGGAATCTTTGGCCACGATTGTAATGTGTTCGTGGAAGGTCAGTTTCTGATCAAATGTGACACCCAGATCTTTCATTGCTAATGATCGTTGTAAAATGGCACACTCTAGCTTATAATCGAAAAGGATTGGCCGTTGCAGCCGACCAAAAGTCATCACACGGCATTTACTAAGATTTAACTCAATTTTGTTATCTTTGCTCCATTTTAATACAGAGTCAATATCTTTTTGCAACTCTAGACAGTCCGCTTCGCATCTAATCTCTCTATAAATTTTAAGATCGTCTGCATATAAAAGGCATTTGGAATGCTTGAGAACCATGGACCATTGGAAGAATAAGATAGACTCGACCAAAAACGCTATCTGCGTTTTTGGTTGCAATTGTCAAAACGTAGACAAAACACTGTCTGGAATAAACAGGAAGGGAAGGAATCCCAATTAAGGATTTTCCGTGTGACTAACACCTATTGATATTTAAAGCCGTTTAGTATTTGACACCCTATTTCCAAAAGGTACTACAACTGAATTAAACACTATATTTTAAAAAATTCAAATACTACTGAAAGTCTTAAGAATAATTAAAGAATAATTAAATAAAACATTTTATTTTTAATGAATACGTGCTTTTGGCAAAATTTTCATCTGATTTTCAATTGCAATAGCCACAAATAGTCAAAGTGTGTGTCAGTTCTTATGTCTTGGTTCTTTAAGATGATTCAATGTAAGATGATTACCGATACAACTTCTGTAGATTTATGCCAATTTAGAAATCGTCAAATGAGATGTACATTCCTGCACATTTAAACTACCATAGCCAAATACCAATACACAATGTTTCAATAACAATTGTAATAGTTGTAAACGACTCCAAACAAAATCTTCCTCAACCCAAGCTAACTTCACCTGCTCAGGGTTCACCTTGCATACAAATAGACAAAGCTCTGTCAACAGACTGAATAATTATTTGCAGTTATGGTGTAGTTAAATGAGAGGCTATACCGTTATCAACTAGAAACGAAGTTGTCAACTCCAAATATAAAACCTCAAAAAATGTTGAAATAAATATTATTTACGGATTTTATCGCGGATTTGGTTTGACTTTATTTTTTTATTTTCCATTTGTCTGTTTCGATTACTACAGCTTTCATGGTTTTATTTTAATGTGTAACATTCGCGTAAATCTAAGAAACTATTATTTATTAATTATTATTATTTTACTGTATATTCTGATCCTCTAATATATTTGAGGCCATCAATGGACAAGAGTTAAATGCATTTTGATGGATGCCTACAATCAGAAGAGGACTTCCTATGAGTGAAGATTTTGATCTCAATATGCTTTTGACGCACAGATGTACATAGATCTATAAATAATATAGCATCGAACCGTAGTATAACGTAAGGGATTCAACGCAGGTGACGGCAACAAAGCAAATATAAATTACAATAAACTCGCTACAAGTTCACCCTCGCATAACTGGATCATATGGACCGCTAGTTGGACAAAAAATGGCCGCATCATCCCCGCAATGTGTCATCTTAAAGCCGACATCTGGCGCGCCTTCGCGAAAACCATATATCTTGCGTTAATGGATCTAGCGAACCTTAATGCACAACCTATAAGGATCAAATTTGATTGACGCTTTTCAATTCTGTGCAATCTAATTTGAATCTTATTACGATTACTTAAATTTCAATATTGTCTGGCAGTTTAATTTTTTGATTGTTGCAATTTGAACTCTATTGGTAAATTTTGAAGGTTTATTCCAGTGCTAATAGTTTTTTCGGGTGTTGTAAGGAGTGTCGGGTTTCGCGACAGATGGATCGGGAGTTCGGGTGCGCACGCGCACGCGCCTGCGCTCGATGACAGCCTGCGTCAAACTACAGTTGGCCGCAATGTTGTCTTGGAGACATGTGGACACAAGTTTGACTTTTTTCAATTAAATAATCGCATAGTTTATTTGCGTGACATAACTAAAGAAATAACTAACATAAAAGGAAATAAATACATACATAGATAAACTTATGCCTTTTTCCCAGAAGGGAAACTCGGGTAGAGAGAGTTTCAAGGACACCCAGATTTCGCCATTTATGTTCAGCTCCACGATATGATAGGGGCGAGTCTATCGCCACATCGGGCACAAATTCCTCTGGGCTGATAATGAATAGAAAAATCCAATGTAACTTTGCCCGACCCCGGATTCGAACCCAAGACTTCAGCTTTGTAACCGTACCATAGTACAACTAAACCACCGAGGCGGTCTGTAACATAAAGGAGATCGATCATAATTTTATTTAATGTAATTTCATAAACTGTGATTAGGATAAGAAGACCATTAAATCATATAATACAATAAATATTTGAAAATCCTGTTACCTACTGACAAGTTTATGTCCACGCATAGTAGTAGATAGACCACCAGATTGAGGATACAAATTTTATCTGAATACTTAGCGCTTCCAACACGTCGCTGTTATAAACTATGGCGGGACAAAGTCGACAGTTACTTATTTATGTGCACTTTCTACTTTTAGTTTCCCTTCTTCTTCTTCAATTACAGAAAATCTACAGTTTAACACTGATTAAATTGAAATCACTTGCCACTAAAACCTACTTCCACCCCAACATAGAATGAGTGAAGAAATAATCTCTTAAATCAACTACATCCACCCTTATATACTAACAGTAAATTGCATAACACTAAGGAAGCCAATATCCACCCTATTTTGTAAAAACATTATGGGTTGGTAAGCAAATCGCTTAAACCTGCGAGCGCAAGCGAAAGCGCAAAAAGCGCTGAGACCAGGTGCTTGGGCAGCTGCGCGGCTCGTGCGAGCAACAGATGTGTCCCGCTAAATAGGTCAGACTTGTGTCTAGACCGGGCCTTATGCCTGCACAAATCTGAACACTTGGGCTCAACAATTGTATGATTTGGCTTGGGATTATTTGCCAAAAAATGAAGATATATTTCAATAAGGTAATATTTTTGGGATTATACAGGCAAAAGACATCCTCCATTAGAGTCAAGTGCAAAATCAGCTGACGCTGAAGGTCAATGATCCTCACGAGCACACTACGCAGATCTATTCCTTGCACATTACGCAATTAACCCATATAATTCAACAATTAAAATTTAACCGTCTTCGTGTCGCAGTTGGTTAGACGCCGACTGTGAAACGAGAGGCTACAGGTTCGATCCTCGCACGGACATAAATGTTTGTGAGGCCCGCAAGTATTCGGCCTCGGTCGGTCGTTTCAATCTCGGGCTGTGTCTCGGATCTGGGTGTTTGTGAGACCAAAGAGTCTCGTTGTTTCTGATACAAGACTTAATTGATCTTTATGCGGAATCAGAACTATGTATATGATTGTTGGGTGTATTTATTTATAAAGGAGAAACTGGACGTAGGGACTAAATTTGTTCTTAGTACATTGATAAAATCATTGTATATTCTATAATCGTCATGAAGTAGGAATAACCTATGTTTCTTGGGCACTCTTTTATGAACATTTTTTGTTGGCTCATAGCTGTCAATAACAAACAAACATATATATTACAAATTGTATATAAACATAGCCAATTACGAGCTGCCGCAGATATGTTTTGAAATATTAAATTGTTTCCTTTCCTTCCTATATCAAATGTTAAATTATCTTCCTGTTTATACCCCAATTTTACAATTTGCGTGTCTTCTTAAGGTACAATAACAAAATTATTCAAATTTATAGGCCGAAGGCGACAGTATAAATGCATTGATGGAAAAAACTCGTTGTTTTGATTTTCTTGGCTTAACAAATCAAGTCACGCTCGTTTCATAAGCACAGACTATCGATTATACTACTAAAGGTAAAGCAATACACAGGAAAAGTTTCTCGCCTCGAAAATGCGACTATCGAAAGAATATAAAAAGTTTTATCGTGTAATCATTTGTCAGAGCACTAGAGTCTTATGGCGATTATGTCATGCGGCATTTCAAATACTGCCGACATCGACAAGTTCAACCGGGCTAGTACCACTACCGCGCAGCAAAATAGTCTAATAGCAAAATAGTCGCGGTAGTTTTGCTATTATATTCATTCTGTGTCAGATTACAGGACCCATAGGCCATACCAATACCCTATAACCATACTCTTTTCTACTCTTGACAGTGTGACTCTTTTTTGAAGCTAGAATACTCCCGTACTATTTCCTTCTCTGACAGCCTCCGATGCGCAGTTGGTGAGACGAGTGTGAAACGTGAGGCCGCAGGTTCTCGCGCCGAGACAAATATTTGTGAGATCCACAGGTATTTCTTTTGGGTTCTGGGTATTTGTAAGACCCAAAAACCTCTCGTAGTTTCTGATACCCACATCAATATACTTGATTTTAGTGTGGGGTCAGGACTGTGTCTCTGTTGGGTGTATTTATTTATTTCTCCTTTACTTTTTAAGATTCAGCAATGCACCTCCGATCACTTAAGAAGAACCCGTTCGTTTTGGAGTTTGGAGCTATGCAAAAACTCGAAAAGCAACAATAGCTCGTAATTAAGGCAACAAGTGATGAAAAAAGACTAGTTCTCGCGTGCGGCTCCGCCCGGCGCAGGTGATGCTCCACAATTACGTGCGTGAGGCCTTTTGTACTTTTTAGGGTGTACCGGTTTGCCACGACTTGTAATCTTGTTGAAGGATTTTGAGAGAAGCTAGGCAATCTGGATTCCAATAGATGGTAGCTATGCTGTAGGAATGTGTTTTGATAGCCAAAGTAACTACTGTACATGTTGAGAAAATATTTTATGCCTCAATATGGCAAGCCCAATAGAATGCCAACACAAATGCCAAGCAATGCTTTGTATTTAGTTATCGGTGTTTTGCTACCGTTCCCGAGCGGTCATATCGTTTGTCATCAAAGGTATGGCCTACTCGTCTCCATTCATTGCAATGTATATCTGATAGAATTCATTTTTATTTTTATTTGGTCCACATGATGAATACTTCAGCATCGTGTAATAAACACAAAATACACAAATACAAACGCATAGGCCAGACACTTGATATCCATGCAGATATTCACCTGCGGGTATCGAACCCATAATCTCCGGCATAGAGAGCCTTCTCAACCTCCGCGCTAATTGGTCTTTAACTTCAAATGACTGAAATTATTCCAAGCGCCTAAAAACTTCTCAAAGCTTGCGTGTAACCTTTCAATATAACAATAAAACCACAAAATACCTACTTAGTTATATTAAACGGTGTAATATCACCGCAATTAGGGGTCGCGAATTTACACAAGAAATAAAAAAAATTAAGGAGTCGTCGAACCCACGCCATCTGGTGTGCATGGCGCGAGACTAAAAAAACGAACCGCATGGTATTCAGTATAGGCTTTGTTGCTATGGAGTTGGGATTCGGGTAATGATTTAAGGGAATTTATTGAGTCTTGACTTTGTAGTTACTGAAAATTTTCAAGTAGACGTATATAATTGGTTAATAAAATTATTTTTCAATACGTTGGACATGTTTAAATGTGGAAATATGGTAATTGTTTTTCTTATTTGACAGCAGTTGACAGCCTCCGTGGCGCAGTTGGTTAGACGCCGCCTGTGAAACGAGAGGCCGCGGGTTCGATCCCCGCACCGAGAGAAATGTTTGTGCGGCCCACAAATATTTCTTCCGGGTCTGGGTGTTTGTGAGACCGAAAAGTCTCTCGTAGTTCCTGATACCCACGACACAAGACCCGATCTTAGTGTGGGGTCAGGACTATGTATGTGACTGTTGGGTGTTATTTATTTATTATTTATGTTATTTATTGTTTAGACTTTGGAGTAATGTCAGATTATTTGAAAAGTGTTATAGTTTAGAAGAGCTTTCGTTTAGGTATTATAGTTTATGTTTATGTACCTCCAGACTACACCTACGGATCTATGCAAAACATTTTCTGACAAGTTTAACACACCCTCTTAAACTTTTGCTGTGGAACAAGAAAATAATCTGGGGGCACGGCAGTGCCCCCTCCAAGTCGAGCTAAAAAGCGGCACAGCCGTACTATCCTTTTCTCGAAGCACTTCAGACCATTTTCAACCCCCCATAACTTCGTTGTGGTTAAAGTAAGAAGCCTGAATTTTCAGTTACTAATTAGGCATTGTGTAAACACGGTATATTTAAAATTTCATTCAATTTGAACCAGTAGTTTAAGAATTATAACTTGTCAAACTTTCGCAATTTTGTCACTCACTGACTGACTGACCGATCATCAAAAGTCTAAGGCACTTCTAGCAGACATAAAACCTTCAAATTTAGAATATAATTAGTGTTTAGTGTCTAAAGTAAGGAAAAATTCAAACATTTCATAATTTCTGTCTAGTTTTCTAGATACACCAACTGCGTGAATAACTTTGTAATCTTATATAAATGTATAGGATTACAAAGATACATTTGCAGTTAATGATTCGTTGTAGCCGTATATAATGGAATAATAGTTGTAGATTGGTATCTATATATATTATATATGAGGCATAACAGGAGGGGGGTATAAAGAAGGAAAGGGTGTATTCAGCCCATTAAACTGTACAACATTCCTCTAGAAAAACATGACAAAGATAACCTTGCAAATAAATAGACTAAATAGCTCGAAAACAATCACCATGAAAGAAAGAACACTAATAATCAAATACGCTATATTTGTGATAAATTGATACCTACAAAAATAAGAAAAAACCATAAGACAGAGGCTTTAAGAAAAATCATTATATATTCTAGAAATAAAAAGTACCGAAAAGGAATAAAGTAGCACTCTACAAAAAGACGTGAGATCCCATCAAAAACATCCTGTAAAAAATCCAAGTCTCGCTGCTCAGTTTTTCTACCGCAAAAAGTTGTGAGATCCATGTAACACCAAGTCGATTAATTTATTTAGTCCTTGCTTAAGGGACCTTCTGTATAAAGTTATTACGTAAGTTATTATCATGTCAATATTAAAAATTCTTTACGTTTTAAATAAATAGATCGACTTGGCCAGTAGCATTATGCATAAATTGTACAATACATTATGTTTTTCATGCGATGGCCAAGTCGATCTATTTATTTACAACGTAAAGAATTTTTAATATTGATATGATAATAACTTACGTAATAACTTTATACAGAAGGTCCCTTAAGCAAGGACTAAATAAATTAATCGACTTGGTGTTACATGGATCTCACAACTTTTTGCGGTAGAAAAACTGAGCAGCGAGACTTGGATTTTTTTACAGGATGTTTTTGATGGGTATGATAAAAGCGAAATATCATTAAAAAGTATGCCTACACTAAACCAACCCGTTACACAACCATATTTCCCCACTACAAATTTTATCCCAGAATTAATCCAATAACAGAATAACATTACAAATCCAATCATACGCAATCATGATCACAACCCAATTATCACAATTGGATGATTGAAAGAAAAAAATATGATGTTACTTCATCTCACCCCCCATCTCCCCGGGGAGGGGAGGATGAAGAGGGGTTAGAGGGAGTTATATGGGCAGGGGGGAGGGTCCAGTAAGTAGGCCTCGCTGGCACGGGACTTGGCGTGACCGCGCAACCATTTGTCAACTTGCCCGATTTAATCTCGAATTTGTGCCCGACTTAATGTCGGCTTGGTTTGAATTGGCGTTTATTTGAAAGAGTAATTTATTTTAATATGTATTCATATCATTGTGTTTATTTTATGTGTTAGTTGAGTTAATTATTCGAGAGATCAAATGCAGTTTTGAATGGTTGGATTTGGATAGAAGCTGAAACATTATGCTGAAAAATTGCTTAGTAATACAAAAGTTGCATTAAATTCTAGATTTAAGTATACATAGAAAAGAATTATATGATCAGCTGTAAATCCCAAACAAAAGGAATCATTCTATTCATAAAATTCTGAACTAAAATTGTAGTGGCCTGATAAAGTAATACATTTTATTTTGGATGGCGTGTTGGTCGCGCACTTGAAATAAAAACAAGTGCATTTGAAAATGAAACCTCTAAAATTCACCACTTTCATAATTAATGAATGCAGGTCAAGATCATAAATTAAGATGTAAAAAGTTCTTGATAACATCTGTCTTTATTGGCCACGAGATCGCGTGCAGTACTTTCTTTGGAGGACAACCAAGTGTGATACGGTAAGTACGTAGGGCTGTCACATTCATCAAAATAAGTTATAACTATGTGACAACATATGTGCGGGACAACTTAAAAAAGGGGGCTGGCAGCGACTGGATGCATAAAACAGCAGACCGGGTTCTGTGGCTTACCTTGGGCTCTCTCTATATCCAGCAGTGTTGTGCAACGGGCTGATGATGATGATAATGTGAAATTGCGCAAACGTGAGCTTCAGTGATTGGATTAATAAATAGTCTATTGCAGACAGTAATTTTAACTTTCACATTGAACGATTGATATAAAAAGCAAAATGCAGAAAAAATATTAATATTTGTACAAGAAAATGAACACCTTAATCGCATATTTCGCATTAAGAAAAAGTATCAGTGTACTTTCCATTAGTGGCCAACCCTAACTACATCTGATGTCGAAACATTTTGATCTAATAACACTGAAGGGATCAAATGGATCTGACCTTGATGTAAAATGAAAGGTTTTTGAACTAAAAATCATTAATTTGCGTGTTGGAATCTGATTTAATGTTACAATCTTTGTAATGGTTCTATAAACTGCCAATCATTAAATCAGTATAAGCAACAAATTCTAAACAGAATTTATTAAAAAGCATGGCAAAAGAATATAACAACTCTTCCTACTCCACTGAAATGTAAATAATATACCGGGTATCTCAAGACTGCTACCGAAAACGAAGCCGGGTGGTAGTTTTAGTGGCTACAAACACAATGCAATTAAAAATTTCGCTTAGAAACGCGACAATTATTTTTTATGATTTTTTAAATATCGTCATTTTTGGGTGGTAAATCCATAGATTTTGCTAAAATAATAATTTAAACTCTCTTATATCTTAGCGTATTTATAAATTAAAGGGTATACACTATTATTTTAGGAAAAAATGTATTTACCACCAAAATATGGCAATAGGAAAAAAATTACAAAAAAAAAATTGTCGCTTTTTTTTGCAACTTTTACTGTTGCATTGTGTTTGAAGTCGCTTAAACTACCACCCGGCTTCGTTTTCAGTAGCAGTCTTGATATACCCTGTATTTTAGAAAATATTTTTACAATAAATTGGAATAAATACACTCAATAGTCACACACATAGTCCCTGACCCCACATTAAGATCAATTAAGTCTTGAGTCGTGGGTATCAAATACTACAAGAGACTTTTCAGTCTCACAAACACCCAGACCAAACACAAATAGTTGTAAACCACACAAACATTTGTCTCGGTGTTAAGATCGAATCTGCGGCCTCTCATTTCACAGTCGGCGTCTAACCACCTGCGCCACAGAGGCTGCATGAACAATATATCTTTCAGAATATAATGCACGTTCATAAAAATATTAACAAGTTTTATAAGGTCAGTGACACCCACACTATTAATACGCGGAATAAAAATAAACTTGCAATACCCTCGTTTAGACTAGAAAAGTCAAAAAAATCTTTCTTTCGTAGTTGTATTAAATTTTATAATAAACTTCCCAATAGGATAACGCAGCTACCGGATAAACTATTTAGGGCACATATTAAAAACAAACTTATGACTAGGGGTTATTATAATATTAAGGAATATATTGAGGATAAAAAAGCCTGGGATTAGGTGTTCTCTTGCACATTGCGACCTCCTGGGGCCCTGCACTATTCACTCATTACATCCCCTAATTTAAATAATAAAAAATTTTAAACTTAAAAATTGATCAATATACAATTAAATTAATCAATTAAATTATAACTAAATATATATGATAATTAATGCCAATTAAAATCATATGACGACCGATCGAGAAAACAAATAAAAATAATAATATGGCTAATCTTTGTAAGACAAGTCACAAATATTTATTTTAGTAAATTGACCAAACCAAGCCCACTGAGTTTGACTCGCTGGATCTACTCAGAAATGGGTCGCGCCGCGTAGTATCCAGTAGTAAAGTAAAGCCCGCTGAGTTTGTTCGCCGGGTCTTCTCAGTCAGGGCCGCGTTGGATCCGGCAGTAAGCCTAAACATACGGGACGTTTCGGAAATACTTATGGTCGTTGTCTTAAATTGGACCCAAAACAAGCCCACTGAGTCTTATTCGCTGGATATACTCAGGATTGGGTCGCGTCGCGTAGTTCCAGTGGTAGTGTAAGCCCACTGAGTTTGTTTCGCCGGGTCTTCTCAGGAAGGGCCGCGTTGGATCCGGTGGTAACAATAAACCGCTACGCACCGTTGTAATAATATTCATGGTCCATTAATTAATTAATTTAATTTAATTTAATTTGACCAACGTATATATTGTATTTCTTTGAAAAATAAATTACCATAAAGTCATAACTAATACTTTAAATAAAATAAGAATAAAAAGGAAACAAATAAATAAAACTAATGCTAAATAAAAATAAAATTAATTTAAAATAAATAAATTACATAAATTAATTAATTAACCAAGAAATTAAAATAAGTAATACTAAGTATAGGAAATATATTGTTTATAGAGATTAAGTTCTATGTGTATTGACTTGTCATAAGAGCTTTTAAATTGCCTACGTGACCAATAAAAAAATACATTTCATTTCATTTCATTTCATTTCATTTCATTTCAATAAACTATAACGACGGTTTTATATTCTTCACGAAATGCCCGCAGATACAGTCTTGACATATTTAGCAATAAGTTAAACACTGAAAAGAAAATTAAGGAAGAATTGTCCTTAAGAATGTATAAAGCTGCCTTTTTCATCTAAATCACTTGTTATCTACTACGAGGGTTTAGAATTTTTAGCAAATAATTTTAACGTTTTTTCATATTTTTTATAATTATAAAGTCTCATTGGTTTAACCAATAATTTGGAAAATTGTATGTACGTCCTAATAGTCATATAATAAATGTTTAATCAATAATAACACTGTAAATTTATAATATATATCATTTAACAGTACTTAATAAAATGCCAATATTTAACAAACTGAGTATAGAGGTTGTTGCCATCTAAGTGTTAGTACCGGAGCAGTACGCACCAATACAGCCTTAACTGGCGACTATAAAAAATTTCCACCCTTTAATAATATCGATCTGCACTCGAATCTACAACACGCGATCGTTTTCTGAATAATTCTTGGAAAGTTTTTGATTGAGCGATAACATTTTCGTGGAAATTCTATTACATATATACACACGCCGGCAGAATTAGAGGAACACGCGTTAAATATTGAATTTCTTAGAAAATATTATAATAACTGAATGTTTTTTTTTTTCAATATTTAAAATGAGGCAAAATTTATAACAAATTACTATAATTGAGTAAAAAAATACTTTAATTAATGACGCAAATGCAATTAAACGGAAATACAGTAAAATGAAATTTCTGTATTGTCAAATGTAATCGTGTATTTTAAAAAATTACAGAAATAATTTAAGCAAATTAATAATGCGTATTGCTACCATGGGCTCTGATAAGAGTCTGGATATGATCCTTCATGCTTTTAATGACGTCCTCAATCATTTTTTGCGACAAATTCTCCCACTCTTGCACTAACATGAATTTTAATCCTTGGACGATCTTAGGGGGTTGGTTTCTTCCATTTATCTTTCTTCCGATAACGTTCCATTCGTTCTCTATGGGATTCATGTCTGGTGATCTTGCTGGGCAATCCATTTGCGCGATTTGGGCCTGATTTAAGTAGTCGCGAACCATTTGCGCTGTGTGGGGGCCGCGCATTATCATGCATAAATAAAAAATATTCGCCTATGGATGGTGCAAAAGACAATACATGGGACTCTAAGATCTCTGCGAAGTATCTTTGTGCAGCTAAAGACCCATTTTCTATAAGTATTAACTCCGCGCGTGCTTCCAAACATATATCACCCCATACCAAAATTGACCCTCCACCATAACACACCTCTTTCAGTAAAGTTTCCTCGATTAGCGTTCTCCTCGATACCTCCAGATCCTCTCCCTTCCTTCTATGCAATTCACAACAAAACTGCTTTCATCACTAAACAAAACTCGGCTCCACTCATTTGTCCAGTCGCGGTGTTGATGAGCAAAAGCTTATCTGGCTACTTTTATTTATTTATTTATTTATTCATTCTTTACTGCACACAAAAAATGACAAAGTATACAATATTTTACCTATAAATTAAAGAGTACAGTTGGCGGTCTTATCGCCCTAGGTCTTATCGCTTATCGCTTTATGTACCACCTCGAGTTTTGGAGCTTTTGACGGAACGTAAGACTTCAGTCCAACTTCATTTAAACGTGTTCTCACTGTACGCTCACTGATATTAACATCACGGACTTCTTGTGACATGTTTCGGGTCTGAATAGCCGTTTGACGACGATTTCTCAAAGTTTTCAGCCATATAAAATGACCATCCAGAGTACTGGTCCACCGTTTTCTGCCTTATCCTGGCATCCGCACATAAGAGCCTATGTGCCTCTAACGTTTAACGTTGAGAAAGACGACAGATACCGAAACACCCAATGCGCGACTTACTGAATCCTACCCTTGACCATTTTCAATCATTGTTACCGCTCTGGCAACTTCAGTGGAAGGTAAGCCAATCATTTATATCCTACAAGACAGGTACTCTAAAAACAATAACAATAAAAATATCTTAAGTCACATAAAATGAAGTTAAACAAAATTTTGTAAGACCACTTGAAAGTGAAAAAATCTTAAAAACACTTGAGAGCGTATAATTAACGATAAAACTCTAAATATCCAAAAATCTTTTTGCAACATTTAATTTTTAAAGGTGCTGAAATATAAAAACAAAGACCATTTAAACAAACAGCAAACAAAATTAAAAAAAAACTAATTTTTGTGCGTGTTCCTCTAATTGTGCCGGCGTGTGTACTTCTTATCAGAAAAATCGAAAAATCTTGTAAATATGTTTTGTAAGGACTATCAGAAAAATGTGTACACATTTAATTTGAATTTAGAACATCAACATTGGGCTTTGAGAACCTGATATTTACCATTAAACTAAGCTATTAAACGACATTTGACATATATTAATGTACACATTATATACATAATCTGTTCTGATAATCTTTACAAAACATTTTTTTTCTTTTTTTTCTATTCTGGTCCGCATAGTCGTCGCATTGCGCCTGATAGTGAGCGCAAATGCCGCCCAGGCAGAGTGTCTACTGTTTCTTGTTCGGACGGCAGTCCCATGTCAATAGACACAATTATTCCGGCCTGCTAAGATGCCTCTTCACACTACGGCGGAAGTTACATAAACTTGCAAGGTGTTTCAATTTTTCTGATGAGAATTGTATTATTGATGGAAGATGATTAACGCGGTAGTTAAGACGTTGATATCCATACACAATTTAAAACCTGCTTTACTTATCCATTTATTCGTCAATATTGAAAAGTCGTTCAAAGGGACAAAATATTCAATAAGCAAAATTAGTTTTAAAATTGTCCATTAAAGGTTGTTTTTGATATTAACATGGAACTTAAATTTTACATGTATTCGCTTACCTGATGTCATGCATTTTGAAAGCTATTCTTTCAAAAATTACTGTCCGCTGATTTGAAAAAAATACCAAGCCTGGAAAATAATTTATGTACTTTCTGCGTGTTGTTATCACAAAGATTTCTCATTCTCCATATAAAAACAGCCCATATCACCCTGACCTCTACAATGCGTCTCTATACAAAAGTATTTTTGACTCATAGCTCCGTTACCTCAAAAGATGGACAAACACATTCGCATTTGTAATAGTTTGATGCCAATATTATTTTTACACACCCATAACAGCTCCCTAACAATTAATGTCACCACGAAGGTCCATTATCAGACCAACCGCTCAACCCAAACAAGAAACATGGCGAAATCCACTTAAAACCGCACCAAACCACTTGATACGCCAGATCAGGGCCGGAAGAGTACATAATGATGTTTATATTCGACGGGGAAGCTGCGCATGCCACGTGCCTTGAAAATCTGAACACCTGCCTGTCGCACCAAAACAGCCCTTACTGTTAGGGATGGCTGCAAAATAAAGGTTGTGAATTACCGGTTCAGTTTAGAAATATGTTGTGTAGGTAAATTAATATCTCATAGAAGAGGTCGCTTGGATAGGTACCATCGAAATGTCTATTTCTCCCGCCTAACGGAATCGTAAATGCACTGTGTGTTCCGCTTATAAGGACATTGTAGCCAGAGTAACTATTAGACATGTTGCAACTTAACATCTTATGTCTCAGGTTGGCGAGCGCAGTGGAATGCGAAGCACTGCTGTATTTCATGGTGTTAACTAAGTCCGCGTATATTGTAGTTCATCATCATTCTTTTATTGCAATGAATGGCGAGATGAGCATGCCGTTCGCTTGGTGGTAAGCGATACGACCACTCATAAACAGTAGCACAACCAAACAACACCTTGAATTACAAAGCAATGCTAGGCATTCCACTGCGCTCGCCATCCTAAGATATAAGATGTTAAGTCTCAATATGTCCAGTAGTTACTCTGGCTACAATGTCCTTCAATCCGAAACACATCAGTGCATTTTCACTGCTGTTTGACGGGAGAAATAGACAATGCGGTGGTACCTACCCAGGCCGCCTCTCACATATGAGAGACTTACCGGTAATCTTCGCTTAGTATTCCACAAAGCTCAAATTTGTCCACTTCTAACCATCAAAAGACAACAAACCTAGCAGATATTTTCAAGACTGTCTCTGCCAGCCCTACAAGACTGTAAAACCGTGCACCAGGAAGAGGGTGTGAGCGGTTTTGTGTTCGGTTCTTAAGCTCCCCACGTGGACCCACAAAGGAAAGGCAAGGTGTGCGCGCCACGCGAACTCTTATCACATCTGTTCCACTTGCGAGTGTGCCAATACATACATTTGATTAGGACTGTTTGCTAATAGAAACTGTTGACTTATGCTAAAGACAGCAAGATATTAGTTTGATGATCGTGAAATTGAAATGAAATTATTATTTTATCGCGGATTTCGTTAGATTTTTTCATTTCTTAACTTCTCGACGACGCGACGTTTCGATACCTTGCAGTTTTCCTGGTCCCTGGGCGGACTTAAAACAGTTTTATTTCAATGTGTAATATTCGCGTAAATCTAAGAAAATCGTGAAATTGATTTAAAAGGTAAAGATTTTGTATCTCTTAGGAATGGTTTAAAAGATGCCTTGTAATCAGACATGTCTAAAGTCCCTTTCTATTTGACATAAGTGATAAGATGAAAGTTATAAGAATAGACTGATAAACTAAATATTAAGCGACTCTAAAAAATATATTGAATACAAACAGAAATTTAATCAAAAACACTCACTCTTTACAAATTCATGTGCTTGTCCACGTATAAAGAACATGTTGTATCAACTTTTAATCTCTATTCTACACTAAAATTTCCATATCGGCAATTTTAACACTTTTGTATCCAGAAAATAATATTTTTCCCTACAGAGTACCTGCAACATTAACCGTTTAAAATCCAACCGCATCAGTCAAACTTATAAATAATATTCAATATATCCTACCGAATACACAGATATATCAGAAACCGCTAAACGATACACATGTGCGTACGTTTTTGTCGCAAATTTTGCACCTTTCATAATCTTTATAGGATACCAATAGCGCCATGTGCGAACCTTCCGACCCCATTGTGTACTGTCTAATGGTGCTTTTTCTATTTCAGGTAAGTTCAACTTGCGTTGGTACAAAAAATATAATTTGGAACACGTGCTTAAAGGTAAGAGAATGTATGGTTAGTCACACACATGGATACACATTTGGGGGTATAAAATGGAGTAAATTAGAAAATATGGTGTTGGATAGGAACTACATTTTATGACCGAGTTTATGTTTTATAAGAATATTAAATTGACTAATGTGATCTGTAAATTTTTTTGCGGCAAGGATCCACCCAATATTTACATAATACAATCTGTATCTCAGTCTCAGCTTTGGAAACGAAACAAATACATATAATTACACCCAACAGTCACATATATAGTCCTGGCCCACATGAAGATCAATTAAGTCTTGTGTCGTGGGTATCTGAAACTACGTGAGACTTTGCAGTCTCAAACACCCAGATCCACAACTCTAATATTTGAGTCGGTGCGGGGATCGAACCGCGACCTCGTTTCTCAGTCGGCGTCTAACCAACTGCGCCACGGAGCCTGTCATACAACTCACAGCGTAAAACAGTGCATTGAACACAGATTTGTAATATTAATTCTGAATTGTAAAGGGAAATGAGGCATTCGATCTGTACTCTGTCCCGTAGACCAGAACGCAGGTGTGAGCAAATCACTGGCGACGAGCAATCCGCTGCTCGCTCGCTCGGAACCGGCAGACGGTGACCACGGGGCACTTGTATAGGCTTGTTTATGTACGTAGTAGTGTTTGAATAGATTATAGAAAAAGTCACACATACTTACACATAGAAACTGTATGCATTACTAGCCATCATTGATCTAGTCTTAACAATCATATCATCATCTGCCTTTTGCTGTCCACTGCTGGACATAGGCCTCCTCCAAATTGCACCATTTCTCCTTGTCATGGGCTTGTCGCATCCTGCATCTGCCAGCGACCTTTCTTAAATCATCTCACGACCTAGGTAGAGGGCAAACAAACATACATAGTTTGTAAATTTAAGTCGCAACACATCGTTTTACATTCACAAAAACTGAGCTATTTCCCGTAATATTACAATCCTTTGGAAAACCTGGTAAAATTATATTATGTGTTCTATTTTTCCCTCCAAATAAAGTAGCGACTGTATATTTTATTAAATTCATTACACTAATAATTTACGCAAATATAATTTATGAAATCCAAGTCCGTTCCGCATTAACATGTACAACACAATTTTCATGAACAATTTCATCAAATTAAGGCGTAAAATGCCTCGTCGGCTCGCTAGGCCTCAATAAATGTAATGAAAAAAATGGTCTAGACACCATTACCAAGAATCGTACAATAAATTACAACAATATGGGAGCTACACAAGGTCATCTAGGTCGCCTAGACCGGAGCTAGTAATTACAGCAGCTAGACACGCCACGCCACGCCGACCCGAAATATTAAATAGGCTACCGGCGTACCTGCGATCTTGTTAGCGATTATTTTTATTTTAAAAATAACTTGATTTGGAAAAATATAATTTGCTGTGTGTGTTTGACTATTGTATGAGGAGGTCATAACTAAGTTAAAATAAGGGTTGGCAGATTATCACATATTTGCTCTGAATTAAAATTAAATAATGGTTCTTAGATTTACTCGAATGTTACACATTGATATAAAGCTATTTATTATTTACGGATTTGGTTTAATTTTCGAGAAATTAAAAAATGTATAAATTATTTTGGTACCACCGCAATGTCTATTTCTCTCCCGTGAAACAACACTGCGTAAATGCACTGTTGTGTTTCGGATTGAAGGACATTGTAGCCAGAGTAACTACTGGACATATTGAGACTTAATATCTTATGTCTGAGGATGACGAGCGCAGTGGAATGTTGCTGCTGTTTATGAGCGGTCGTATCGCTTACCATCAGGCGAACGGCTTGCTCGTGTCGTCATTCATTGCAATAAAAAAAATATTAAACCAAATCCATGATAGAATCCGTAAATAATAGTCTTATTTCAATGTAAAACTAGATGTTTCATTGCTACAATAAATTGTGAGACGAGCATGCCAGCCGTCTGGTAAGCGATAAGAGCACTCTTAGACAGTAGCAAACCCAAGCAGCATTATAAATTATAAAGCAACTAGCGGCCCGGCCCAGCTTCGCCCGGGTACAAATAGATTTCTGTGCAATAATATGTACGTTTTATACATATAACCTTCCTCTTGAATCACTCTATCTATTAAAAAAACCGCATCAAAATCCGTTGCGTAGTTTTAAAGATTTAAGCATACAAGGGACGTAGGGTCAGAGAAAGCGACTTGTTTTATACTATGTAGTGATACTTAGAATTCGACGGCGCTTGCTATCCTAAGACATGAGATGTTGAGTCTCATTAGGCCCAGGAGTCACTAGATCTAAACTAGATGGTTATTAGGGAGTCTAAATATATTCTATTAAGAATATATGACCTGATCAAGTTAGAATATCTTAGTAATTTGATAAGTATGTATGCAAGTGAGAAATTATGTTTTATTTTATCTTATTTTCTAGTTATTGACCGATTTAAAAAAAGGGGGTAATTCCCTAATTTATAGGTTTGTAACGCGATTGAGCCGGCAATTGGGAACCGATTTTAAAATTTGTTTTTTTTATTTACGCCTTCAATAAATGTTTTTCTTCTTCTTGTTCATCTAATAGTCGTCGAATTGTGAATACCATTCAATCTCATTCTAAACACGGTTATACATGAAGTTCAAGCTTATAAAATACTATACATTTAAATTTAAGAATAAATATAACTTAATCGTCAACTGAAAAAACAAATTCATTATATCAAAAGATTTCGAAAGAATTGAAATTAACCAGCCAATTAATTTACCCCTTTATACTAGTTATAAAAATAATAGCCACAAGCTAAATAAAGCTAAGCCATTGTCGTCCATACGAACCCTAAATTGAACCACGCAAAAGAATTTATTGTGCTCCATTAACGAAACGCCATATTACCGTGTAACCGAACGTTATAAAACAGTAATCGGAGGGAAAATGCTTCCCAAACGATTTGAATACATAACTATATGAAATTACTTGGCTGCACACGCGATGGATTCTGAGAAATCATCGGAACTTACTATTTTCTACTAGTAATAGCAGGGTGATGGTAAATGCTAAATCACTGTCGCCTGCAAATTGGTCCTTTTTACACTTTCATATTAGCTTCACGCGTATATATTTATGAATCTTTGTAGTGTTTCTATATGTCTGTTACGGATTAAGTTTCTGAAGACTGGGGTTTAGAATTCATTGATTTTCTTAGCGAATATATAAATAATAATTTACTGGTAGATGTCTCATATGTGAGAGGTCGCCTAGGTAAGTACCACCGCAATGTCTATTTCTCCCACCAAACAGCAGTGTAAATACACTGTTGTGATCCGAATTGAAAGACATTGTAGCCAGAGTAACTACGGGATATATTGAGTCTTTACATCTTATGTCTCAGGATGGCGAGTGCAGTGTGATGCCAAGCATTTATTAAAAGATAATATGATGAAACATTGATAAACAGATTACGTATAAACCATGAAATTGGGTTCAATTTACGCAAAGATATTTTATATTATGACGCGTAATCCCCCTACTCGTATGACACATACTATTAAGCCTTCTTGCAACTACTTTTCCATCTAAAAATATTTATTTTATATACATTATTTGTTATTATCATTACTAGTTTTCTTTATTTCTTTGTAATTATTGTTGTTTTGCAATGAATAGCAAGACCAACAAGTCATTGCCTGTTGATAAGCGGCACGACCATTCATGGACAGTAGCAAAACCAAACAACACCATATATTACAAAGCAATATTTGTAATTCCACAGCGCTCACCAACCTGGGATGTTAAGTCTCAATAAGTCCAATAGTTACTCTGGCTACATTGTGCTTCCAACTGAAACACAACAGTGCATTTACTCTACTATTTAGCGATAGAAATAGATAGTGTTACAGAAGTAATAGGATTGTAATGTGTCTTTTATGTGAAGAAAAATGCGGCCTACCTTACGTTACGCATCTTAAGCCCAGTATCACTACATAATATAAAACAAAGTCGCTTTCTCTGTCCCTATGTCCCTTTGTATGCTTAAATCTTTAAAACTACGCAACAGATTTTGATGCGTTTTTTTTTAAATAGATAGAGTGATTTATTAAAGGTTTATGTGTATAATGCGTGCATATTATTGTAGGGAAATCTATATGCACCCGGGCGAAGCTGGGCTGGGCCGCTAGAGGTTCATATAATATTATAACAGATATATTTGCAAATGCGACCGCACAAGGTACGCGACGCGCGCGGATCGCGTTCCCTTTAATATTATTATCGTAATTTATTGTTATTATTCACCGTATATAGATTTTCAAAACAAACATGGCGAATCGTACTAAAAATTTAATTTCGATAGCCAAGTTAACTTTGCTGTTTCTTAAATGTATTTTTATCGAATCGCCAAAGAGATTGTTGTTCGCGAAGTAATTTTGGAAGGTTTGTTTGGGAGCAAGGAATGATTCAAGTCCTAAATGGGTCAATCCATTATCTGGCCCCGATCTGATAAAGGATCGTTATATATTTATTTTATTTTTTTATATCAGAGTTTTTAAATCGCGCCCGACGCATTCCTGGCGCTTTTGTAGCGGAGCTCCGAACTACTGTGCTCAGTGGACATGGCATATTATGTGGTTATCAGAAGTCAATTCGCAATATTCATTTTGCTACATAGAAAAAAGGGTTAATTTCAATTATGTATAGATTATTTGTGTAGCCATAATAAGATTTTTTTTTCATCTTCATAAAAAAATTTTTTTGAACCGACTACACCACCGACTGCCTCGGTGGCGTAGTTGTACTACAGTACGGTTATAAAGCTGAGGTCTCGGGTTCGAATCCCGGGTTGGGCAAAGTGATATTGGATTTTTTTATTCAGTATCAGCCCAGAGTCAGGAATTTGTGCCCGATATGGCGATAGGCTCGCCACCTATCACATTGTGGGACGGAACATACAAGGCGAAATGTGGGTGCCCTCGCACCTCTGCCTACCTTCTGGGAACCACCTTCTGGGAACAAGGCGTAAGTTTATGTACGTATGTATGTATGTTTTTTTTTCGAATTGTTGAGAATTTAGAACTGAGCACGCTTTTTTTATGTATCATAATAGTGCAATAAGAAATAAAGCATTAATATATTGTACTAGCAGCTCGGCCCGGCCGTCCGGGTGTTGATACACTTTTCAAAATATTCTATCGCTTATGCTTATCAGGGGCAATGATTCTACTGGTGAAATAATTTTTCAAAGCGATCCAAATGTTTCAGAGCCTATTCAAGTAACAATCAAATCTTTCCTCTTTATAATATTAGTTTAGGTGTGTTCTTGTACTGATGTTAAGATAGATCAACAAATAAAATTTACATTTCCAGACAATGATCGTTGAAATAATTGATTTAGGTAATTAAACAGCAATTTTAAAGGCATTTTAAAAGGCAATTTAATAGACATTAGGCACAACATTAAAACACAATTATAAAACTCTACTTCGACCCGTTTTCACGCAAGTCTATTGCTTCATTACTTCTTGTTTTTTAACAGATTGAAATTATATACATTATTATTTTTTTATCCTAACATACTAGGACTGCATATAATATATTTATATATTATAGTAAAAAAGGGCTCTGCCTATAATTCCTACTGATGGCAGTAAAAATGATCATTGATCATTGAACACATCCAATATTAGCACATTCATCGAGACCTGTTCCGAGAACACAATACACGTTTAGTCGCTTAGTGCGGGTGTACCGGTGGGCTCCCAACCCGCGCCAAAACGAACAAAAACACCGACGCGACCGAAATCACGGCGCCTCCGACTACTCTACACGCTGGATGTGATAGCTGATACAAGATAAGATATTTGGTACAGCAGTACTTGGATTAGACGGCATTTAATTATTCCATCACAGTACTAGCCTCAAGCCTTATGTTAGTTTTCACCATAATAATTAGAATCAACTCAAATATATTAGTTATTTCCGTCCCGTCCCTATCTATTATATTCCACCCCATAGCATCTCATTCTCACTTAAGGCAGGTAATCCAGTCCATCACACCTTTTTTGAGCACAAAAATGTAACAAATACATATATGGGAATTACTTCCTCATCTCACGGAACACTACATTTTTCTGGATAAACAGTGGCCTAAGTGTTAATCCACGGTATCAGCTGCCTTCACATCAAATTTCTTCGAAATCCGATTCTGAGTTCATCGCGGAAACAAACAAAAATTCTAAAAAACATTTTTTTGGTGTCTATTACGTTAACATAGATCCCCCATATTAGTTTTTCTCGTTTATATCAAATGTGCAGACATCGATCGGTTTAAAATATATTTTAAGTATAGATATCCGTATATAGTATAGAGTCCTCAGTCCCATCAATAATAAGTGCCTGCAGCGTCATTATTTTGCGTTTTACGCTCCAACCAAGAGTAAATAATGTACGAATGTGGAAATAACTACCCCTTTAAAACCATAATCCTAAACAAGACAGTCTTAAAACCCATTTTAGTTATAGACAATATGGTCCTCCTTCGATCGAACTTAATTCAAAAGTCAAATAAAGGGATAACAATAGGGGATACCTATAATATGTTTTAAAACTCTAACACCCATTTTTTCACATATACCGGGTATCTCAAGACTGCTACCGAAAACGAAGCCGGGTGGTAGTTTTAGTGGCTACAAACACAATGCAATTAAAAATTTCGCCTAGAAACGCGACAATTTTTTTTTTATGATTTTTTAAATATCGTCATTTTGGGTGGTAAATCCATAGTTTTTGCTAAAGTAATAATTTAAACACTTTTATACATCAGATTAGTTATAAATAAAAGGGTATACACTATTATTTTAGGAAAAAAAGTATTTACCACCCAAATATGGCCATAGGAAAAAAAAAAACAAAAAAAAATTGTCGCTTTTTTTGCAACTTTTTCTGTTGGATTGTGTCTGAAGTAGCTTAAACTACCACCCGGCTTCGTTTTCGGTAGCAGTCTTGATATACCCTGTATTATGTTAGGAATGGACTGATTAGCTAAAAATTATTCGTAATCTTGCATTGTAAACACAGTAAACAGCAGAACTTTTATTGGCTAACTAATTTTCGACAATGTTAAGTTTATACTTTATATATTTTACAGGAAACTTGCCAGAATCCGCTGTGTTTAAGGCCGTTAATTTTTATCAAACATTTAACCATATCGATAGCACTTCCAGTACCACCCTTTGAGATATACATCGGTGTGAAATTCCAGAGGGCGCCAGCATCCCTCATCACTGACACGATTTAGCCAGTGGTCACCATCTCACCACCTCGCCTCTCACACCTTTGATTGATAGATAGATTCATAAAGATTTTGAAGATATTTGATTGTTAACAGACGAGTATGGTAGGATAGATACATTTCGGTCTCACAAACATCTAAACCCGAAACGAAAATAATTGTCTTGGTGCGGGGACCGAACCTGTGGCCTCCAGTTTCACAGCGGTCGTTTTTTTTTATTAATTATATTTAACAACACTCCCCTGAAACTTAACAGGGTCTTTTTTGCACTTTATTTGTTTATTTCTTGGACAAGTCATCCGTCTGACATTATTATGGGGTTGCTATTTCTTACATTTTTATTTTTATTTACCCGGTGTTTTCACATAATTATCTCTTTTTTTTGGTTTTTTCTTGTATATATATTTTTTATTCCAAGTTTTTGTTTCTTTTTTGTTTATTATGATTATTTTTTTTTGTCTTTTTTATACTCCTTTTTCTTTTTTTTTAATTATATTTCATGTTCATAATATCAGTTACAATATTCGTGACTTGTCCTTCGCCCTTTACATTAATTTTACAAGCTAACATTGATTACAATGATACTTAAAATTAACATAATACAATTAGATTTAGAACACAGCGGTCGTTTAACCCACTGCGCAAACTTACTTTTCAATAAATAAATAAATAACACCCAACAGTCACAAACACATACACTAAGATCGAGTCTTGTGTCGTGGGTATCAGGAACTATGAGAGACTTTTCGGTCTCACAAACACCCAGACCCGGAAGAAATATTTGTGGGCCGCACAAACATTTCTCTCGGTGCGGGGATCGAACCCGCGGCCTCTCGTTTCACAGGCGGCGTCTAACCGACTGTGCCACGGAGGCTGTCAAAATATTTTGATAGTACTTTATTTAGCTAGCAATAACTGGTAATTCCATAAGTGCTTCATACGTTCAGGTCACGACTTCAATGGACCATGTTTAATAACCCAGTTTTCATCGAAAAAGCATCAACACACAAACAAACAATGACGGATAAACATTATCTTTATATTTCATTAACAATGAATAGACAATGTCGATCTGATCACAATTGTTGGGGCGAGACAATATTAATCGGTCATTGTATGGAGTAAAAAAGTTGTTGATGTGAATGTAAATTATGTTTTAATTGGGTGTGATATATGCGGCGCATGCGCTATGGCCAAATTCGGGAATATCGCGTACGGAAAATAGATTATAGACGGGAAACTAGGACTCATTCCTTTACTTATATGCTGTTATTAAATATTATAATGTTTTTTTGATACACCAAATAAAGAAAGATAATTTACTGGTGGTAGGTCTCTCATATGTGAGAGATCATCTGGGTAGATACCACCGAAATGTCTATTTCTCCCGTGAAACAGCAGTGTAAATGCACTGTTGTGTTTCGGATTGAAGGACATTGTAGCCAGAGTAACTACTGGACATATTGAGACTTAACATCTCATGTCCAGGATGGCGAGCGCAGTGGAATTTTGTCATTGAAATAAAAAATAAAAAATTAAAGATATCATGGCCCATATAATGTTGTAGGGTTATGTTTACGATTAGATTATGAGACTCGTAACACATATCTCCATCTCCTAGATACAGTTTCAGCATCCACTTTAGATTCGTTAATATTGTGATTTTACTGAAAGTAGTTTGACTATCTGGAAACAGATCCTCAAGTCTTTCATCGCTTTACGATAAGTGCCTTATGAAAAAACGAATTTCACTAGTTGCCAATTAAAAAAAAGAACATTCTTTAGAATTGAGAACCTCCTCCTTTTTTTAAGTCGGTTAAAAAAATTAAGAAAAATTATATAAGTATTGCTGATTGTATCATGTGTTCTATATACAGGGTATATCAAGAGGGCTACCGAAAAAACAATGCAACTAAATTTTGAGCAAAATTTGTGACGAAATTTTTTTCTATCGTCGTATTAGGATAGTAAATACATAGTTTTTTCTTAAATAATAGTGTACACCATTTTATTTTTAAAGACGCTATGGTTTGCTAGGCTTTAAGTTATTATTTTAGCAAAAACTATGGATTTAGCACCCAAACCCGACAATATTTAAATAAGAATTTAAAAAAATTGTTGCGTTTCTTAGCAAAAATTTTAGTTGCATTGTGTTTGTAGTCACTAAAACTGCCACCCGTCTTCGTTTTCGGTAGCCCTCTTGATATACCCGGTATTTTACCTTTACCTACGCTACGTTAAGAAATAAAAAGCAAAAAATTAAAACAGAACAAAAAATACGCGTGGATACACCTATAAAAAACGCTCATAGATCTTATCAAGTCGCTAGCCCAGAATATAGGTCCAAAAATGATGCTGTCTGAATCATCGGAGTGTCCTGAGGCACTCGGCACTCCCGTCACGCACTCAGTCCTCCGTACAAGTACATTTGCATGGATTTCCGTTAGCCGAGGAAACAGCCAGCGTCACAGGCGCGCCCCACGGAAACGGAATAGATTTAACCGCTGTTAAATATCGTCATCTAAATTTATCCTGTTGTATCACTGTAGTATACGCTTTATAAATATTAATTGCGTTTTCTATAATGCATTAGCAAAGTGATAGAAAGTACATACATACATAAACTAACGCCTTTTTATCAGAAGAGGCAGACGTGCCCGGACACCCACATTTCGCCTTGTATGTTCCGTCTCACGATGTTATAGGGGGCGAGCCTATCGCCATATCGGGTACATATTTCTGGCGGACTTCGGACTGATAGTGAAAAGAAAAAATCCAATATCACTTTGCCTGACCGGGGATTCGAACCCGGGACTTCAGCTTTACATAATTAATAAATTTTACATAATTGTGCAAAGTCGTCCAGGTAAAACATCAATTATTTAATTATTTAAATAAAAAGATTATATATACAGATTAACTGAGCTTCAATGCTCGGTTTGAATAAAATATGTACCACTGTGGTACCCGACTTGCAAGATTTCCAGTGACTGGAGTAAGGGCAAGATTCTCAAAACTTTTGCCGCTAGTTTTTTTCATAATTGTGATTAAATATCAAGTATGTATAACACTATGGATAACCTGAAATAGCTCATAATTATGAACTGTGTGTCTAGGTCCTCTCAATACAGCTTTCGTTGTAAAGGAGTCCCATGCTTGCCTACTGTATCAGCCCATAAACGATCCACTGCAGGACATGAGCCTTCTCTGCAATATAGAGTACGATTGAGAGTGGTAGGCCATATAGCCTATATACCAACAGGCCACCACACAATTAGAACTAGGCATATATGGTTTGATAAATAGACGGACATCCTAAAGTGAGTCACTCTCTAGTCGAATTACCGGAGACACACCGACAGACATGCGCGAAGACAGGATATTCTGTCATGCGATTTGCCAAATAAATACTATTTTATATTCCTACTTAGGAGATTCTAGTTAACTTTGAACGGGCTCTTCAGATGCTATATTGCAAGAATGATAAATGCAGGAATGCAGGATAGAATATAAAAGAGTTCGATAGTAAAAATCATAACCTGGAAGCAACGAAGAAATCCTCCACTTCGAAATAATCAGTGCTTTAGATATGAGACGAAAAACTTTAAAAAGGTCACCCGATCTGGTCGCTAATGAAACTCAGGATTCCTTAATTCACATGTTAAAAGTAAAGACTTGGCAAAACGACTAGGATTTTAAAAATATCACGTAATTTGAATCAGCGATTCTTGTGTTTCTAATAAACTTTAAGAATTTCTTATCAAAAAAGCATATTACAGTATTAGAGTTTCTATCGGAAAAGTTAAATTGAAAAGATACATATCTAATAATTTGAAAGACAAACCATTTGGACCTAAATTATCTACTAACGTATTGTTTGCCACTGTGGTGGGTCATATTCAAACGCTTAACCATATTATAACATCATATTGTACCTATGTTCCACAATAAACATATTTGATTTCATTTGATCTAAGTGTGTATCAACTATGGTACTTACAGTCAAAACATGAGTTTTAGGATATTACGAATATAATTAGGAAGCAAAAGTATAAAATTAAATACATAAAACGATCCTTAAACCCCTGTTTATCAGGGACCGCCGGATACAGTTGTAAATCGGGGGATACAAACATATCGATAAGGTAGCACGCGCCCCTTGACTTGACGACACAATATTGATACTGCGTATCGCTCTGCATGATCCATCATTTGTTAATTCGATAACGTATGGCAGGTGTCCTGAACACACATTGTGATAAGAAATTAACATGAAAATAGTAATAATGTCGACTACAAGTGGTTGCAGGAAGACGGTGGAAGCAGGCCGCCTCAAATAGATGCTCTATCTGTGGTCTTACGAGGGGAGATCATTATGAGTCTGGTTTTAGCTTACCAGTTAAATAATAGATTAATGTAATACTTATGTCTCGTGGAAAATAGTAACAGTCATGGGTGTCCACATGTAACTACGTGAAACCCAGCTATGCCAGCATGGTGGACTATATGGCCTAAACAATCTCAACCGTATTCTCGATTGTAGAGTATATATGTATGAGAATAGGCCCGTGCCCTGCAGTGGGACGTATATGGACTGATACAGTACCGTGCAACATAAAATACAATTAAATCTAAATTCCAACTAAATTTTTTTACGACTCAATATGTATTTCCAATAAGTATGTTTTTGACAAAAGTCTCGTAGGGTTTTCATTGAGCATAAGAAGCGGCCTGCATATACTCCTTGTAATCTTTATTAGGTACAAAAAAAGTACTAAGAACTCCCCAACGATGTTGGTTGTTAAAACATCAATAACGGTGCGCACCCCGGTGGGCCACGCAAAAACCTTTTGTTACATTTATTGTGGAATTTACACCTCGAAGTAACTACGTGCAAGAATTTACACAAAACACGCTTTACTCACTCACTATTCTATTCACTATTACTATTGTCGGCAAACATTAAAATTTTATTGAATTTGTGAATGAATCTGTCTGGATATGTAACTGTTTCTCGTTACTGCTTTACTACCAGATGTTATAAAAGATAGTAGTAATGACAGCCTCTGTGGCGCAGGTGGTTAGACGCCGCCTGTGAAACTAGAGGCCGCGGGTTCGATCCCTGCACCGAGAGAAATCTTTGATAAGAAAAGTGCAAAGTGATATTGGATTTTTCTATTCATTATTATCAGCCCGGAGTCAGGTATATGTGTCAGATATGCGAGACGAAATGCTGGTGTCCTGGTTACACCTCTGCCTACCCCTTCTGGGAAGAAGGCGTGAGTTTATATATGTATATAGAGCGCATATTACTGTGCCTACATAATCCCTTATAATGCCTATCAGAAGAAACTCATCCCTCAAATCTAATGACAAGGATTGAAAAACTAATACCCTCACAACGCATCACCGAAGCCCATGCAAACATAATTATAATTGTAACGTTTATCTATTGAGAGGTAGTCAGGGTATTTTCTGCCTATTTCACCACAATTGGTGCCGTCCGATACGAGCGGCGCGGCGCCCACAAAGGGATGACAACCCCGACATCAATTAAATGTACCCTGTTGAATTGTCCGCCTGTTCTGTGCATCGGGACTTTAGTAAATGTTTGTTTTCGGACAGGTAAATAATTTATTCGTTAAGTGTGAATATTGAAAATGATCTAGATAATAGTTTCTTAGATTTACGCGAATGTTACACATTGAAATAAAACTATTATAAACGGATTTTATAGGGGTTTCGTTTAATTTTCACATTTTTTAATTTCCCGATATTTCGATTACTTTTCCACTTTTAGCTATAGAGTCCTCCCCTTTACCACGAAAGCTGTAAAGTAATCGAAACGTTGGGAAGTTATATAATGTAAAAAATAAACCGAAAGCGATAAAATCCCTATATATTTTTTTTATTGCAATGAATGACGAGACGAGCAAGCCTTTCGCCTGATGGTAAGCGATACGACCGCTCATAAACAGTAGCAACATTCCACTGCGCTCGCCATCCTGAGACATAAGATGTTAAGTCTCAATATGTCCAGTAGTTACTCTGGCTACAATGTCCTTCAATCCGAAACACAACAGTGAATTTACGCAGTGTTGTTTCACAGGAGAAATAGACATTGCAGTGGTACCTACCCAGATGGCCTCTCACATATATCACATATATTTTAATGCTAGATGTCAGTTTAGTTTTCTACATAGTTGTATGTGTGTAGCGGTGTTATAATAAGTCCTACTATTTAGTCCAGGCGTGGTTCGTCAATATGTTTTATGTGATAAAAATATGCCATAGTTTAAAATTATTGGTGGTTCAAGAAGCAATATTTTAATTCCAATTTGACAGTAAACATATGTTAGAAATTAAAATATTTATCTCAATAAAACATTTATTCTTATACAACAAAAACAATCAAAATATACACAAAATTAATTTAAATAACTATTTTTTTTTTAATCTTCACACGTGTTGTATTATAATGTTTTATGGACTTAACTGTCATTTAATTTGACCTAACAGACAAACTTGATAAATTCGAATTCTTCTGTTCTTCTGTTCCTTTCCGGAAAACCTACCCAAGCAATAAATATGTCAATAGTAATCCCTACTGCAACAGGGTAAGGCTGGTGTTACCCTCACGCTGCACTCCAAGCCTCTTGGCACACGTGTCCTCATGCAGCTCACAGCAGTACGCCCTGGTGAACCTCTGGCCACAGAACTTGCACTTGAACAGACCAGGACGACGCTTCTTCATGTCTAGGACGTGGCGACAGACGCAACAGTCCCTGGAGAAACATGAAATTTTAATAAAAGATCTAATCATTTTATGTCTACGCATAAAGGATAAAAGCTAATGTCCCAAAACAGCACTACTGTTATAGGTGCTTGAAGGAAACGATTAGAGCAATTTGGTCGAAAGCAACTCGAAATCCCATTAAGTTATAATATTTATCATCTAGAATCAAAATAATATATGATTAGATTAATAAATCAAAAATTGTCTTAACAAATCTCACAGACATTTCGTAATCCATTACTTTGTTGTCAATAAAAGCAAAATTGTCCAAATTGTGAACACAAATTACCTGGAATAACCCAAATTATGCGTCTGAATGTGATCGCTCAGCTGTGAGGGTCGCCGGAAGGAGGCGCCGCAAATGTTGCACACGAAGTGTTGCAAACCATTACGAGACTGCGGAAACTGAAGGATCGGCAAATACGAGTGATAGTCTATATGAGGCATGTAAGACAGAATCTGCTTAACTACCTCGGAAGAGATACGCAACAGTCCCAGGAATCCTAAAGGATCTGTATTCACCGCCATAGTAATTCTCCTGTCAGTGTTAATATTTTCTGAGGTGGGTTCATCACGAGGAATTTCTTCTATAACTCTTGCTTTCGACAAAGACTGTGTCACTTCAGTAGATCGCTCTTTAGTTGGAATGTCAATAGCAATTTGAACAGCTCTAGGACAATGCTTTCTCCTATACATCATATCCTCAATATCCTTTTAAGTTGTTTACTTTTTTCCATTTCCTCATTTAGAATTTTATCTATTTTCTCATATTGTTTTCTTGCAGGATTCACAGTTGAATAATCTATAAAACCCGATGTTGCGCTACAGTTTTCATGCGCGGCTCGGCAAATAGCTTCCTCGCGATTAATAACACCAAATGTATCACTTTTTGCTGCGTTTAACTCATTAAGATCATTAATTCTAACTCGACTTGACACCGAAAGTGATTTATTGTCCCGAATGAACGGATTGTGAGTTCGAATATCAACCATAAATGTATTCAGTGTTTGTATCAAATTATTCAATTTGTTTTCAATATTATCCAGTGCGTCTTGTTTTACGTTGTTGTTAGATCTCTCTAGTTTTTGTTTCAATCTCTCAACGTTTTTTGAAACCTGCTGGTACCTCTCTTTTGCTGATCCTGGTCTGCTATCATCTTTTTCATTGATTGGGTACAAACATCTTAATTCCGTCTGCATTGCTGTATTTTCAAAGAAGTATTGGAATTTGCCGAATCTATAGTATTTGTGGACTTGGTTGGTTTATTTTTTTTTACGTTTTGAGATTTTCTATGTTTCACGGGTTCTTCTTCTCCACGCATATGGTATTACCGCGGTAGAACCGAAACGGCGGGCGGCTTCCTAGGTTAAACTGTTTTTCTGGATGAAACTTCCCTTGTCCCGGTTTATTTAACATCATTAAACGACCTTGAGATGCGGTTGGATAACAATAAGACTGATTTCCGTAAATATGCTGTCTGTAGTTTTTATCTCGTGGCTTATAATTTTCCTTACATGTATTAAAATTTTCATTTTTGTTATAATTATTATCGACTTCATAAAAATCATTGAGCAACATCCGACATAGATCAGACTGTCTTGATCTAAATCTGGTATCATAATAATCTTCAATTCTTTCGGGAGTAATATCTAGATTAGTGAGCGTCTCGTCTAGTTCTGAACAATGCCCATGCCTATTCTTCAGTTCGTTTATATAGTTATTCCACAGATCTTCCTCTTTTTGCTTCTGCCTTACTAACATCAGCTGCCTAACTAATCGTTGTAACCTTGCATTTTTCGCTAAAGTTTTAAGTATGAATTGTTGATTGTAAAAATTGGAAACTGGACGACAATAGGTTGATTTATCCGTGACTTTATTTTGGGTGTCATTTTTTATATAAAAAATATTATCAGCAAGAACCGACTTTAATTCATCTCTTTTAAAAGTTTCATTTGAAATATTTTTATGAAATGATTTTGGCAGTTTTGGTCCTTTGCTTGAACAAGGCATGTAGGGATTGTTAGAAAATTGATAGCTCGAATCGTATACTCCTGCTGCAGAATCTATAACGTGTTGGATATCTCCTGTAATATCTTCATGATTAAAAGAACATGCACCTGGACTCTTCGAATATCCTTGGTTATTACCACTTAGAGTAAGTCTGGAATTTGCAGTATACGTTCTTCCACTTTCACTGTTTTGTAAGTTGTAATAATTACCAACATCTGCGTCATCAAAGATTCCATCAGTATCATCCTTGTTGAAAGTCATTGTATCATTATCTAAAAGAGAAGAAAATAAATCAGGGCTACGATTCATAAAACTAAAGGTGTCTATACGCGTTTGTACATTAGCATTGTAGGTATTAAAATCCATGATATACGAAAATTTTGTATGCTTCCAAAACTCAATTTGACGGATACATTTTTATGTCAATTGGATAGAAGAATAGTGCGATTACAACCTTCTTTATACATAGTTTATTGACTTCATGTTACTCGTATCTTAACGATTAATCAAGGTGAACAAAGATCAAGTATCTAAACAGAAAAGTAGTATGTAATAAAATAAGTTAAAATCATTACTAAGTTTAAAAATGAGTACTTAATTAACAAATCTTAGCACTACGCAAAAAACCGCAAACTTTGCACCACGTCCGTAGAAAAGGGAACTTAAAAGTCCCTTCAAACATGATTCACATTGAAATTTTCCTCTTAGCTTGGAATTCAAAACAGCAATCTCGCGAAAATATCCAAATAAGCGACCCAATAAATTCGCCATTTTAAAGTGTCGTCAGAAACGTAAATAAAGTGATTTTGGCGGTCGTGATTGCTAAGGTGTGTGGCCCGAGCCGAGGATAAAACATGATAATCACGGGCCACCCAAACCTCATGGAAACGGCGCAGATGCGAGTATAATGATAAACGCAATCCGCTTACTCTGATTAACATTGGAAATAAAACGCGCTGCATTGTGATGGCGAGGGGCAGTCAGGCTTTAATGTTTCAATTCGTTGAGGCGTATCTAAAATTGCTTTTAAAGAGAGGATTGTTATACAAATTTGTTGACCTCGATATCATCCCTGAATCAAACAATATGATAACTTAGTTCGATATGGTATGCTTGACTGCGAGAAAAGTTTTGAGAAATCTATACCAGTAAATAAGTTATAAATCTTAAGTTACTCAATATTACTTACATTTATACGAGCATAATATATGTTAAGGTCGTATATAATATTTCGATATGACTCCCATGTAGTGGATACCTACAAGATGGTGTTGTCAAAAACTTTTTTCCGTAAGTGCATGAACTCAATGCATTTGATAATCCGTATTTAAGTGTTTAAACAAAAACATTACAATCAATATTACTGAATAAAAAACTCAAACGAAAGCGCTACACAACCAATTTAGATAGCGCCAACAAACGATGCTTTTAATATATTTTTTGTATTAATTCCTAACGCTGGGTTTGCATTTTTATCAGTTTTTTTCGGACTGACGACACGCCCGCCTTCGTTCGCAGGTTGTCACATATTATGGTAATTATTGTGGGGCACTGAGCCGGATTTATAGATTGTTGTGGAGGCTAGATACCCCCTTGCATCATTTTTCCGACTTTATTATAACCTTCAAGTCTCTGTTTGCAAAGAATCCGGTTGTGAAACGACAGATCGGGTTCGATCCCCGCACCGAAATTATTGCATGAACCATTTATATATTTTTTTAGTTCAGGGTGTTCTTAGACCCCATCATATCTCTTTTTTTTCTACTTGTATCCTACTGTAGAGATACGAAGGTCTGTGCAAATTTCAGCTGTTTATTATGAATATAAAGTAAACCACAAAAAGTTTCCTGATGAACATAATATTCACCAACGATCGTATATCGCGGCAGTAGGCAGGAGCGAGCGAAAGACATAGCTTGGAACATGAAATAGATTTCATATTTATATTTTATACCCCCTCTTGCGCCTTCCTTAATCAATACCCCTAGCACATTTATTCTGCCCCTGGTATGTCTAGTTAAGTCCCTTGCTTGACAAGGCTGTTTGAGATTATATACAGGGTGATCGACATTGTTACACTGTCATCCCAATGTTGTGTTGCTTTTTTTAAAAAAAGTTGGAAATATTATAATATTCAATAAGTATCGCTGTTAACAGATTATATTTTTCTAAACCAGGGTCATATAATGATAAAGGGCAATTGCTTTATGTAGCAAATTCTTGTATTATACAGTATCTGATACTGCCCGTTTTAGGTCACAATTTTGCATATTTTTTACCGAAGTATTTTTGATATACCAAAAAAATCTCAAAATAATAACATAAAGCTAAAAACACTAAACTTCTAAAATCTATTTGTTCTATAATAAGGTGATTTAAGATTGAGAGTAGTTACAAGTATTTATGTATCTGGTAGCTTAGTTTGGGAGTATTTGTATTCCTTCATCAACAAATACACAACTATTGAAAAAAATACCAATTACTCAATTAGAACACAAACATTAACGTTGAAAAACATCAACATAATACTAAATTGCCTTCCCCTACATACTAGTAAACAACTGACGCCCTTCGGAAGGTGACCTTAAAAGGACCTAGAGGGCAACTTATCCAATTCACCGCGTCCAATCAACTCTATAATCACGACTTTGATTGTAAATTTATATTCCATTGCTTGCAATCACCGGTGTTGCTACAATTGCTAAGAACGTAAGCAGCAATGGAAAGGTAGAAATGGATGGAGATGTGGTAGTAGGTAGTGTCCCAGACGGTATTATCAGAAGAGGTGAAGGCCAGAGTCCCTGGGCGGTCGTCATGGCAATGAATCCGGCGCAAGCTGATTACCAATCACGATGGTATTGAGCCACCGCTGTAGGATAGTAATCGACGTCTGGAAAACGCTAAACATTTCTGCAGAATTATTTGCACTCTTTCACGGAAATCTGGGATTTATGAAAAATATTGGATAATTAATGACGATCTTTGTTCTGGGCTTGGGTATTGCGAGATCGAAATCTCTAGTACTTTTTGATACTCGCTCGACTTGTGTCGTGTGTGTGTAAATATAATCCCATCAAAAACATCCTGTAAAAAAATTCCAAGTCTCGCAGCTCAGGTATTCTACCGCAAAAAGTTGTGAAATGCATGTAATACCAAGTCGATTAATTTATTTAGTCCTTGCTTAAGGGACCTTCTATAGAAAGTTACTACGTTAGTTATTACCATATCAATATTAAAAATTCTTTACGTTTTAAATAAATGGATCGACTTGGCCATCGCATGAAAACATAATGTATCGTACAATTTATACATAATGCTGCTGGCCAAGTCGATCTATTTATTTAAAACGTAAAGAATTTTTAATATTGATATGGTAATAACTAACGTAATAACTTTCTATAGAAGGTCCCTTAAGCAAGGACTAAATAAATTAATCGACTTGGTATTACATGCATTTCACAACTTTTTGCGGTAGAATACCTGAGCTGCGAGACTTGGAATTTTTTTACAGGATGTTTTTGATGGGATCTCACGTCTTTTTGTAGAATCCTACTTTTTTTTCCTTTTCGGTACTTCTTACTTCTAGAATATCACTAACGATTTTTCTTAAAGCCTCTGTCTTATGGATTTTTCTTATTTTTGTAGGTATCAATTTATCACAAATATAGCGGATTTGATTATTAATGTTCTTTCTTTCATTGTAATTGATATTTTCGAGTTATTTAATCTATTTATTTGCAAGTTTTTCTTCGTCATGTTTTTCTAGAGAAATGTTGTACAGTTTCATGGGCTGAATACACCATTTCCCTCTCTTTATCCCCTCCTATTATGCCTCATGTATATAGATATATATCTACAACTATTATTCCACTATATACGGGTACAATGATTCATTAACTGCAAATATACCTTGGTAATCCTATACATTTATATGGGATTACAAAGTTATTCACGCAGTTGGTCTATCTAGAAAACTAGACACAAATTATGAAATATTTGAATTTTCCCTTACTTTAGACACTAAACACTAATTATATTCTAAATTTGAAGGTTCTATGTCTGCTAGAAGTGCCTTAGACTTTTGATGATCGGTCAGTCAGTCAGTGAGTGACAAAATTACGAAAGTTTGACACATTATAATTCTTAAACTACTGGTTCAAATTGAATGAAATTTTAAATATACCATGTTTACACAATGCCTACTTAGTAACTGAAAATTCAGGCTTCTTGCTTTAACCACAACGAAGTTATGGGGGGTTGAAAATGGTCTGAATTGCTTCGAGAAAAGAATGTTACGGCCTATAGCTCGACTTGGAGGGGGCTCGGCCGCGCCCCCAGAAACCTAGACTATGTCTATGACCTGTTTATGTATATGTAGTTCTTCAACTCAACTAATGACTCGAGGACAACAAAAATATAATCTTTCATAATGGAAAGTGTACACACCGGGTAAATTACCTAAATAAAGCCGGTCAAAGATTACAAACATTGTCGAAAAAATATAACTAATTAGACCCCATGTAACGAACCATTCAGACAACCTTCATACAAGCACCAACAGATTGCTTAATCAGCTATCCAAAATCAAGTAAAGGGACCGATCTCAATCTCCCGATTGTCTCCAGTGTCCACTCCACAAAAGACTCAAAGACACAATCATCGAACCTCTAAACTGCGACAGAGAGGGAAGATACCTTTACCACGATCTTCTCATGTGCGACAAGGATAAAAAATGCCATTGTAGTGAACATAATCGTGTGTGTACATGCATCCGTGATTGTACTCCAGACGAACGAATAGAGGTTGTTTTTTTTTTGTATTTTATTTGATGTTATTATTCATGGGCAAGCGTTATTGTACCGCAGCTAGTTCCCGGGTACGCAGTGCCGCTTGTTTAAAATTAGAGATCTCTGGGGTAATAATAAAACCAATTTATTTACTTGCTCAAAATACTCAATAATACACTACAGATTATGAGCTTCTCTCCTTTCCATTTTACTCTCAATTTTTCGGCTTGAAAATCCCGAAGTAATAACTCCTCGAAGTCATGTTTATGCTACAGAAATGGTCAAAATTATCTCATTTTAATTTTCATTCTCCGTTTGCCGGCTTGGAAACATTAGTTTTACAGTCTCGTCCGTCTCATTCCGAACTAATAACTCCTCGAATTCATATTTGTCCTGCACTATATGTATCTGGAACAGTTTGCGAAGAAATGCGCTGAAGCTAAACGATATTAATATAATTTAACTTAGGTGTGATTGTGTGTAAAATTATCACAATTTTAGATATTTGCAACCATCAGTTTTATATTTAAGTGCTGTGTCAGGGTCCAAGACAAGATAATATCAAAAATGTTCGAAAGTCATTTGACTTGTCACCAAATATGAACAACCATAAAATGCTGCTAAAATGTACTTCTACTTCATTTATCTTGCCAAGCTAATTACGCCTCCTAGTAAACCATTTTTGAGTTCCGTACAATAACCGTTCTAGCTTGCCCAATTTTTTTTCACTTCACAGTTTTGTGTGAGGAATGTGGTGTGGTGGAGATTACGTGCGGCGGGACACTCCGGTTGCCATGCCAAGCATTGTCAACACTCCCCAGAAGTATACGGTCTTAAATCACAGCTATTAGCCAAGGCAATTGCCGAATTAAAGAATAGAATTTGATTGATTTGTATCTACTAATATTCAATATATGGTAGGAGAATATAAATAAATAATAAATACACCCAACAGTCACTTACATATTCCTGACCTGATATTAAGAATATCCTAGAAATCTAGTTTCATAATAATTAGAAACTACGAGAAACTTCCGAACCCAGATCCGAAACAAATATTTGTGCGCCACACAAACATCTACAGGAGTAGAACCCAGGGCTTCGTGTTTAAAAACCGAGTCTCAACCAATCGCACCACGGAGGTATAAGACTGTACTTTATATCTGTCTATCTCCAGGCAGGTAAAGCGTGAATATACTCAGCGTGGGAAAACACAACGTTCCGTTAATGGTATCTTATCTACGAGTTCCACCAATGATAAGTGTGAACACTCCCTTTGTTTCTACAGTGACCGCAACTTAACACCACTTGGTGTCACAACTGATTTTAGACATACATATATCACTTGCATATATCCCATAAACGTCCTAATGCAAGACACGAGCCTCCTGCAAAATTGAAACGATTATTGAGAGGGAGAGGGGAGCCTACTGCGGGATGGCAGACTTTATACCACAGAAATTCTTACAAATACATACCGTAGTGATGCAGGTTTTCTCACGATGTTTTCCTTCACATTTATAGTGCGTCGTGATTGACTATCAATACACATAACTCCGAAAAGACAGAGGTGTGCCCTGGGATTTGAACTCGAGACTATCGTGAACATATTGGCTGCCGCGTCTGATTCGTTTATGAACAGCAAGTACTTTTATCTAAACTAATTCATACATATTCCAGTCTTGGGTTCGAACCAACTACCCCTTCTTTTAAGAGAAATTGTCTTCAGTATATCACTAACAAACTGGAGATAGTTTCTTTTCTTCTGTATCTGTATCAGCCCATATACGGCCCACTGCAGGGCACGGGCCTCCTCTACAATCGAGAGTATGATTGAGAGTTGTTAGGCCATATAGTCCACCACGCTGGCCTAGTACAGGTTGGCGGACTTACATACCATAGAAATTCTTATAAATCGCTATGGTATGCAGGTTTCCTCACGATGTTTTCCTTCACCGTTTTAGTGCGTGGTGATTGACTATCAATACACACATGACTCCGAAAAGTCAGAGGTGTGCCCTGGGATTCGAACCCACGACCACCGTGCACATGCTGGCAGCCGCGTCTAGTCCGTTTACCAACAGGCCACCACGCACTTCTTTCTTCACGATCATTTTATTCTCCGTTAAAATGAGCTATAATTTCCAATGCATATTTACACATATGATCCAGTCCCAATCAAATTAAAACTCATTCGCTTATATTATTAAAATAAAACAATTTTTAAAAAATATATTATTATGTCCTTTCTTCCCTTTCTTGTTTTCCTTCTCTTATGTCCATTCCATGTAGTCGGTAAGAGATTGCCTTGAGCGATACGAGTGCCATTTGTAATCTTATGTTAAATATTAGTTTAGTTTAAGATTTATGGTATAAAAAAAGAATAAATAAATAAATAAATGTCAATGTCCAGTAATTATTTGGAAACTTCATTTACCACAGTCAGAATTTTGCAATTGACTTTTCTATATTTTTCATTCACAAACAATAATATTCTTTATAACATCACGCGATAAATGCATTTCACCTTCAAAGGGACGGCAGGTCTTGAGCCCCGAAATGTAACATGGTCGAAATATTCGTTTGTTGTATTTTAAATAGGATTTTGTGTTACCACGCCCACTGAACGCGATGTGAAATACCGCTGGTTAAGGCGAAGATCTATTTAAAAAACTCCTTAAAAACATACATTTTGAAATAAGCAATATTATGAGTTTGCATTTGAAAAATGAACTAGTGGTTAAATTACATTAAAGTATTATTGTAGTTCCACTAGTGTCAGTGACTCCATTATATTTCTCCGTTATTCCTTTTCATTATGTTCGATATTGTAATTGTTTAATCATTAATCATTTAACATCTAAGAAATGTTTAGTTTATTATTGTTTCAAATCGGAAGAAGTCGTACCTATCAATTTCTTTATGTTAATGTTTAATCTCTCTTTGGTTTCCATTAAGAACAATATTCCAAACTATGTCTAATGTCCATACACAAAAGTACTCAAGTTGTACGCTACATTTCAAACTGATTTTTGTTTTTATTTTCTCTGTCTACCCCTTAACAGCACCGAAGTGCAAAAATGTATGGAACGTGCGCCGAAACACCGCGAGCCAGATCCTCTCGTAATTGCCTCCTGCATTTACATAAATATTTCTGTATCGGCTAAATTGTTTATTTGCACAAATAAAAAATAACACGATAATTTAATACACCCAAAAATTTAATAATATTTTTAAATATTTTTTATTCTGTAATACAAGATATTAATTACAAATGCAAACTAAGGCAAATATGGATGTATATTTCAATTGCAGTCGGTATGAATAAAAAGTTTGCCTACGAATGTATTATCAGAAAATGTTTAAAATACAAATCGTTGGTGTGCCTATTTCAATAAAATAAATGAATATTCAAATAGAAAAGGGTTATTAATAATTAACATATTGCGGCCGGCTATTCTACTTCATCAGCTGATAATCATATCATCAGCTCGATACAGTCCACTGCTGAGCATAGGTCTCTTCTAAGTTACGACACAGAGCACGGTCCAACTAATTTAAAAATTCATACAAGATCAATTCAAACAATAACTAACATAAGACTATCAATCACAAACACAGATTAAATAACGCACAGATAAAAAAGACAGCTCAATTAGTCAACTTGGGCCAATCAGCTCGCATTCCACACAGAAAAAATTAAAAAAGTAATGGTGACCGAGCCTCCACTTTTAATTACCGTTCAGCGGGTCATTGTTTAAAAAAACTTGTTTGAAGACTCGTCCGAGATAGACTATCGATCTATTTTGATAATACAAGCTATTTTGGGAAATACTTTTAGAGAATTGTTTGGTTTGTTTGTCGGGTATATACAGGGTATATCAAGACTGCTACCGAAAACCAAGCCGGGTGGTAGTTTAAGTGACTTCAGATACAATGCAATAGAAAAAGTTGCAAAAAAAAGCGACAATTTTTTTTTGGATTTTTTTTCATATCGCTATATTTGGGTGGTAAATACATTTTTTTCCTAAAATAATAGTGTATACCATTTTATTTATAAATACTCTAAGGTATAAATGAGTCAAAATTATTATTTTGGCAAAAACTATGTATTTACCACCCAAAAATGACGATATTTAAAAAATCATAAAAAATAATTGTCGCGTTTCTTTGCGAAATTTTTAGTTGCATTGTGTTTGTAGTCACTAAAGCTACCACCCGGCTTCGTTTTCGGTAGCAGTCTTGAGATACCCAGTATTTAAAAATTAGTTAATAAATAAATCTGTTTTATATATTTAAATAGTTTAGTGATGATTGAACGACATTAAATATATTTACATTATTATAAGGATATTAAAATACATTTATACGATATGATATACACATTTATATTACAAATAGGATAAAAATTAAAAAAATGACAATTAAATAATTCGATTATAACATTGTAGACAAAATTTTACTACAAATAGTAAATACTATTTCGATATCTAATATTTCACTTATGGTTTGAGTACTTTACAATCAGTAATTTTATTCTCTGGAAATTAAGTTTCTCTAATCTGAAAGCCATATCATGCCATCTTGATTTAATTAAACTTAATACAATATGTACAGGCGGACTTAATGCCGTCGGCATTTTTTACCAGTCAGCCTTTAGGAGATGCAGAGATGAGATCAAAGATCTTTAAAATAATATAAACTAACAGACAGATCCGAATACGAGAGCTTGTTTTATACCCTTTAAAAGTGTGGAGAGATTCCCACACGCGATCCGACCGGACCCAGTTTTTTATCGTGAAGTGATGTCTGCATTAGGGCAGTGAAGGGACACCTACCTCGACTTTACAGTTTGTGTGAGATATCACAGGTTATCTTTATCGATATCGAGTCATAAAGTTCGCGATGTTGGACCTCCCTCGTGTATTAAATGGGCTTGAATCTTACTCTGGTCGGATTAGGTGTGGTAGTCAAATATTATTAGTCTTAAGTCTGAATATTTTGAGGAATTTCAATCCATTGAAAGCTTGACACAGCTGATGATAAAAATATTAAATAACAAAGCAAGATGATTGTTACTATAATTTTATACAATCGAGTTTTATAAAATCCTGTAAATTGAACGAATAACATTACAAAAGAAGGATCTCTATCTGATCTCTATGTAACTATGATGTTTCAACAAATGTAAGTCTAAGTCAAAAAAATAAAAGGTTAAAATAATGTTCAAGAAGCAATATCAAAAAAGAATTGAAGACCTCCCAACCGTTATTTTTATTATAAAGTTGTATCTCCTAATAAAACACCGAAAACTATCCCAAAACAAAATACGCGAGGCATCCAAAGCACGTCCATTCTGAATGTTCTCACATAGAACAAACATCGCGGGTCAGATACAGAGCAAACAGCGAGGGAAACTGCCTCGCACTCACATTAACAGCCTCGAGCAAACAACGCAGGTTGGTCGGTAGTGTTTAGATTCTGACACTGTTTAGTACTAAAGGAGATGTGGCATTACAACCTTCGATCAAATATATACTAAATACAGGGTCCGGAACAAAATCACATGCAAAAAAAACGCCGAAGTTTGAATTTGAATTTCGAACTACGAGATGGGCCTAAGGTCTTAATGATAATCAACTTCAGGTAACAATAAAACGTATTCCTTTAAATTAAGATTTATTATGTTTTTGGATCAAATAAGAGCACACGCTTATTTGTGCTCTTATTTCTCTTGCCGTTTCTTAGGCCGTTACTTATAATCTAGTGTATATTTGATCGAAGATTACCATCACAACCTAATGAGTAATGACTACCGCAAAACCCAAAATCAAGAACGAAACTAAACTAGTAATGTACACCTAACGACAGAAATGACTCGTACATATTTTTTTAAATCATTACACTTCATTATTATGACGGCCTCCGTGTCTGGTTAGACGCCTGCTCTGAAACGAGAGGCTACGGATTCGATCCTCGCACCGAATCAAATATTTGTGTTAACCATGGATATTTGTTTCGGGTCTGGGTGCTGGTGAGACCGGAAAGTCTCTCATAATTCCTGATATTCACGACACAAGACTCGACTCTATGTATGTGACTGTTGGGGTTTATTTATTTATTACTATGTTCACAAGCAGTGAGTGAAATCTCCGTGAGAAATGTGGAATTTGTAACATGTTTATAAGAATATCAGCCCGGCCGGCGCCGCTCAGGTTCAACAATACTATTTGAAAATATTCTATCGCCTATTAGTATAATGAAGTATTAGTATAAATAGAAGTATTAGTTATAATGTAGGATTCTAATGGTGAAATAATATTTTTAAACGGTAGTAGTAATTTCAGAGCCTATTCAATGCATACAAGCAATCAAATCTTTCCAATTTATAATATTAGTTAAGATACTGATGTGAAAAGTCTGCCTTTTCAGCACAATAAACATGAGTTATACTCGCATGTGTAAGTAAGTACAGACACAAAACTATTTATATCATTGATAATATATATTTTGACAATTTATTTTATAAATCATGCGTAGTGACGCTAAATAATGTTAACGTATTTCATGTAGTAACCATCCAATTTGTTATTCCATATTTTCTCTATCATTCCAAGATTTAATCTAAAATCTCCGGATTATCAGCGCTGAACGTTGAACATTGCTAAAACGGGCTACATAAAATTGTGTGAGACATAAAAGTAAAGTAAAACTGCTACTGTAACCAGCCAAAGGGAAGTTTTGGCAAGCGTTCAGAGTAACAGCTATATCCTTATTGCCAAACTTGAACAGTTACGTAACTGAAGTAAAATGATATTTAATGTCACACGTTATCGCTTAATTGTGGTACGGAAAGTTCATGCTTTTATTGCGTGCTATTGTAGTTATACCGGGTATCTCAAGACTGCTACCGAAAACGAAGCCGGGTGGTAGTTTTAGTGGCTACAAAGACAATGCAATTAAAAATTTCGCATAGAAACGCGACAATTATTTTTTATGATTTTTTAAATATCGTCGTTTTTGGGTGGTAAATCCATAGTTTTTGCTAAAATAATAATTTCAACTCTCTTATATCTTAGATTATTTATAAATTAAAGGGTATACACTATTATTTTAGGAAAAAATGTATTTACCACCAAAATATGGCAATAGCAAAAAAATTAAAAAAAAAATTGTCGCGTTTTTTTGCAACTTTTTCTGTTGCATTGTGTCTGAAGTCGCTTAAACTACCACCCGGCTTCGTTTTCGGTAGCAGTCTTGATATACCCTGTATATGTTATGGGACAAGTGATTAATGCAGGCAGTATTCATAATGCCCGGGCAGTATAAATATTGACGAGCCATATCAGGCCAAGTGATAAATTACAATCTAAACTCACCTATTTATCACATTGCCAGGGCATTATGAATATGGTTACATGATGATCGGGCAATGTGATTGTGAAAAATCACCTATTGATTTTTTCGTGGTGCGCTGCCGCATTGTCGCATCTGCGATAGACCCATAAATTAGAAAGGTTGAATTGATCTGCTTATGGTTAGTTGTTTTTTAACGTCCGAAACATTATCTTCAGAAGAAAATTAGTGTACCTACTTTATGGATCAGTTAGGTCGACTGTGCACCAAAACCGACTCGGAACACCCCGACTTCACGTAGTCTTTTGGCTACCGACCCTAGAGTGTATATAAAAAGCCGGAGGCGCGGAGGGAGAGCAGCCCCCGCCCGCTGTAACGAAGGATAGGCAACTGTGCGAGCCGTAGCGGCTAAGGCTGGTCGCCAGAGGTGACCAGCAAGCCGAAGCTGCGGAGGTGAGCATGGGTGCCTATCTTTTGTTACGCAAGGGCGAAGGGGCTGAACTTCCCGTAGCGCCGGAGACGATGTAGAAACTAATTTGTATTGACAACAAGTGTTTTAAGGGCTTGGTTGCTATAATAGATATTTCTCAGGAATGGTGCGTTACCTTTTCATGGGAGTGCTACCAGGGGAGGTGCGACACTCCCCATCCCCTTCCACTCCTCCTAACCCACTCCGTCGCGCTGCCCTATTCTAATTCTACCACTTCGGCTCATTTTGATTCGCTTTACATCACTCTGCCCAATAGGCACTTTGCATTATTCATAATGCCCGGGCAATTTGATAAATTGATTGGTTATAATCACATTGCCCGCTCTTATTGGGCATTATTCATATTGCCCGGGCATTATGAATAATACTCGATTAATCACTTGGCCCATAAGATATACATATTGCCTATTTTTTGGATCCTTTTTTTCTCAGATATAAGATAGACACATAATCTTCTAATTTAAAAGAACATTTTTTTCTAAGATATTATTAGTCGTCACGCCTGTATCCCATAGGAGTAGGCAAAGACAACTTTGCTCAATCCTGATATATACTTTCGGTTCATCCACTTTCATCAACCTCTTCAAACATTCTTCTTTTCATTCTTCTGATTCCATTCAAAATCTCTAGGCGGTTCCATGGACTTGAAAACAATTACAAGAAGTATTATATACACCTTATATAAATACACATATAAATACTTCTATAGATAAATATACATACATAAAAAACATACTAAATTTACCTTTAGGTTAAAACGCAAAGAATTATACTTTTCATCTTCTGCTTCTTTGACCATTTAATGTAGTTAGTGTTTGAGCCTATCATATTATTCTGTTCATTCCATTCATAGTCTCTAGGCTGTTCCATAAACTTGATTGTTTGAATGAAAGTCCACTGCTTCTTTGACAATTTTTTTAATGTAGTTAATGTTTGAGCCTGTCTTCCTATTCTTCTCGTTCCATGCATGATCTCTAGGCTGTTCCATAAACTTGATTGGTTGAATGAAAGTCTAGCGTGTCGGTGAGTCCACACTAGTGGTCGGTATGTCCCCGGTCCCGGGCCGGCATCGTTCCCACGTCGACGGCGGCGCACGTCACGCGCGCCACTTGACGACCTGCACTTGTCGCCTTTTTTACTTATTATTGGAGATCCCTGGAATGGTATTTTTCGAAATATTTAAAAAATAAAATTTGTTTAAAATGATCTGGTTTATTGAATGCTGTTAGGTGCCTATGATTCGATGGTGATAGGATGTTCTTTTTTTTTTATTTATTGAGAAACGTATTTCAAAAAATACACGTATATAGCATTACAGTATATAAGACAAAGCATTTTTATAGGTAGGTAGGTATAGGTACGAATTTTAACTATCCAAACTTCATCGATTGGTAAATGAACGTAATTAGTAAATCAAAATCAAAATATTTGAAATCCAAAAAATAATTTGCAAGAGGGGAAAGCAGTGTTTCCCTAGTTTTTCATGAGACTGAGACTAAAATCCTTATTACAGCCCTACAATTTAGCTCAACCAATAAAATTCAGTATTATTAAACCCACAAGACAATTATAAATAAAAAAACACTACCACAGTTTCGATTATTTTTAAATGAACCTGTCTAAGATCGAAAACCACTCACACTTGACCGGTTATTTTTTTGAATGCAATCGAGATACCTGCGGCGCGCCCCCCGGCTCGCTTTAACGCTTTACCGCCGTGTCCGAATAGGCGATACTTCTGTCACGTCATAATTTACCTCTCGTATACTATACACACAAATACGTACTGCACTAAACCGGTAATGGAAAGCGCATTATGTGAAACTGTCGTGTAATGTTAATCCGTGTCGAACTAATTGCGTTTATGTCATACATTACCATTTCTGGTAAAGTATGTCTAGTAATTTACATCACAAGTGCGCATTGGATTCATTGTTTTAGTTTCTAACTTAAATATTGAACCTATATATTGGATTTTACTTAAAATAGTCAAAGTATATGATGTAAATAACGGGCAGCAAAGGTTAGAGATCGATTTTACTCGACAACTAAAATACCCAAACCTAAATCATCACGTAACATTGCCTCATTACTACATAGCATTTTATACCTTCCCCATCTAACTGCGCAATGGAAAGTGAGTAGTGAAATGGTCGTTTTATGGACATTAGTGGTGAAGGTTGGCGTGTCGAAGCCGCATCACGTACCGCCGTTCCTGGAAAGTGTTGGCAAAACGCTTCTAGTACAGTACAACAAACAAATTGAAGATATAGAAAAACGCCGACGGTACACGTATTTCCCGTAGATAGATATTACGGAATTTCGACTCAGATTTGCCTTAGAAATTATATTTTGTTTTTTTATTGCAGTGCAGGCGAGCTGAGCATGCCATTCGCGTAATGGTAACCACGTCTGCTCATAAACAGTAGCAAAACCAAACAACACCTTGAATTACAAAACAATGCTTGGCATTCCACTGCGCTCGCTATCCTGAGACATAAGATGTAAAGTCTCAATATGACCAGTAGTTACTCTGGCTGCAATATCGTTCAAACAGAGCATTTACACTGCTATTTAAAGAAATAGACACTCGTCTAGTAAAACATATTATAAATAAAATTGTAAATTGTGATTGATTTCTTCTGTTGACTTAAATTACCAGTTATTTAGATTTTTAATTTTATATTAAACGTTGATGCTAAAATATGATCTCTTGTTATATCTAAATTAAGAACTAAACTTGATCGTATAAAATGAATAAATTATTGACAATTAACATCCAAAGATGCCTATCACTTAATTCATGCTGGTGCTTATCTCATATTTAGGCTCTATTCGAGTGAAGGATTCTTCTTAAATTACTTTTAAAATCCAATTTTAAAAAGAATTGATTAATCGTATGTACAGTAAGATACAACATCAACTCTTGGGACAAAATCCCTTACTGGAACAAATTCTGTTTATTTACATTAAATATTAATAAATTAAACAAATTATGCATGCATCACAAACCAACACAGAACAACGAAACTAACAAATTCCTTTGCCCAAATTACTTAACCTGTCAAATTACAATAGGAAACAGTGAAAAAAGGTTTTATCCAAATAGGTGTGGGATTGAACTTTTTCCTCATCGTAGGTGGCCGGAGACCTACGCTAATATTTGTGTTACATTAAAAAACACTTGTTATTATATCCCCGATGGTTTTTGCTACGAATATAATTTTGCCACCCGCAAATGACCATTTATTTCGGAACGAGTGATTGTCTGATGCTCTGGAATGTCGTTCACAAGGTATTGCACGCGGCTTTGACTGTGAATATCTGTGCAAAGAGAATCTGTTGAAGGAAGGAAGACTTGAAGTGTTATCATGTTTTTTTTTTTTCGAATAGAGATGATACATCAACTGCATGATGAATCACAGAAATTGTTTAGAGCATCTTGACATATTTCCAATATCAGTTTATATGACCCCTTTAATATTTTCTTGCGCTATTTCATTCTAATTTCAAAAGTATATTCTATAATATTCGAGTGTTTTTAGGCGTAAAATGTTAAACGCAAATCATGTGCAACGAGACTTAGTAACTATATAAACTGACCAATTCCCTTTATTTATCCTTTATCAAAACATAATTAAACCGCCTATAGCCAGTTTAGACAAATGTTTTGATAATTATTATAATCAAACTCCACTACAGTAGTACATATGTACCACTGCTTTTAAACTCACGAACAGCTTTGCTATCGCGTTGCGTTCAATTAATGATATTACCAAAGGCTGCATCATTTTAGTGTGATAATATGCGAAAATCCTTCAAGAAAAAAAGATCAGAGCTCAGAACAAATAAGGCCTCCTAAGGACAAAATTGATATAGTTATTACATGTTTTATTCTGAATGCTACAAAAATATAGGAAAGATGCGTAATTTACTCACAAAACAAACACGACACATACTCGAATTTACTACGGTAAGCATAGGTCCACTTCGCGATTTGATCACTGTGCGGCGCCTGTGAAGTCGAGTCGCTAATGGTGGCTGGGCGTGGTCGCTCACACTGTTATTTGTCTCTTGCCGACTCCACTGACAGATTAGCGCCAATTTATGCTCCAAATTATGTTCTTTGATAGCTGGGAGGTCAGGGTTTCTTTACTTTTTTTTAACGATGAAATTTTGTGTGATCGTTTATTTAGATTGGATTTCCTATTGGTTATTGGATTTGGTATGCACTAGGTAATACCATCATGAAGATATTACGAGATTATATTATCGTACAATCTTTCTTATTTATATTAATTTTCATTCCACATATATACACTTCTAGCTATAGAGTCTTTCTTGGATCCCAAAGCTAATATGCCCTGTATTTTCAACTTTTTGGACGCGTATATCCTATAATCGGCATACCGATATGCCATAAGTCTTCTCTTGCATTGACATAAATATATGGACAGTGCGGAAAGCGCGTAAAGTATACCGACGTAAGTGGTGCGCTTTCCAATAAATTTTTAGTGGGGCGTTACTGAAATTAGTCTTCACTCGCAACGATTAAGAAACTACTTGCTTGTACTATGACAGAAAGTGTAATAAAATTGGAGATAATAATTTTTATCACCGCTTAAACAAAATTTATTATATTAAGCTAATTTTATGGCGATTTTCAAGATCATCTTTTACAACTCCAAACGAACTGAAGGGCCTTTACTAAGTTTTCAAATCATTTTTCTCTTTTTAAACATTATCTTACTGCAGTTATTCACCAAATTTACCCAGAAGTCATAATTCCGACCTCATATTCCGTTTGCTAAGCCCTGCTGACTTATAAGGCGTTGTTTGACTCAACAATGTCAAAGTCGCTCACAGTCGCCGTCGGCGGAGTCAATGCGTAATACAGACGAGTGTCGGCTGAGACGCTACAAGTACCAACCTACGGTAACATCCCGTGACGTCACGTCCGTTTCCGCTCAGCTGACCGCCGCCGCCGGGCACGTATGCTAGTGAAAGTCAAGCATTACTCATACAAACTCATACATTTGAATATACATGCTGAACTGTTAGGTGCCGCTGGTTCGGCTGCCGTCTTTGAGTATTCAGCGGTACTTTAAAGGCGGTGATGATCTTTTGAAATACGTTGAGGTGTTTGTGGAATTGAGTCATGTTTGATAGGCTGTAGTTTCAACTGAATAGAAACTTTGTAATGTAGTGTATTTACTGGAAAAATTTTGCAAATAAAAGTGTTTTTTTTTTTGTGATTTTCACCCAAATACGACAGTAGGAAAAATAACACAAAAATATCGTCGCTTTTTTGTAAAAACTTTAGTTACATTACATCTGAAGTCTGAAGCCACTAACATCCGGCTACGATACCAGGCTTGATATAGGTATCTTCTAATAGTCATCTTTTTCGGATCTAACCTCATTCCTTTATACATGATAAAGATTATTATACTTACGATAACGTACCTCCATTCTGGATTTAACAATTTCAAATAATAAAATTCCATTTGGGCCTCATAACTGGACTAACACAAGTTCGCAGGTTTCATATAAATAATAATACTTAAATAAAATACAGAAATACTTTTGGAGAAACCTCGAACATATGATTTGCGACAAATTCGAGTATTTCTTATGTACCGGTAGGCTTGCTAATTAACTACAAATGGACTTTTAAAATCAGATTACTTAGAATTCAAAGGCATGATACAGTAATCCATCTTTAGAAGACCTGTATGGATCACTAAACCAACATCACGCACAAAAACAATTTAATTAATCCGGAAATTCGCATCTGATGTAAGTGCGAATTGGTAACGCATCCAACAATAGCGCGTAGACAATATGAATAACACATGACAAGGACGCGTGTATCAAGATTCTATTCCCAGTCCGTGACACACGCACGCATCGTCCAAATCCATAGTGATTTGAATTAAATCATCAGCCGCAACGGAATTTTACCGATACATGTAACAAGATCAAGAATGCTAGGTCTCTCATATGTGGGAGGCCGCTTGGTAGGTACCACCGCAATTTCTATTTCTCCCGCCAAACAGCAGTGCAAATACATTGTCGTGTTTCGTATTGAAGAACATTGTAGCCAGTAACTGCTGGACATATTGAGACTTCACATCTTATGTCTCAGGGTGGCCAGCGCAACAAAATTGAAACTCAAAATGTTGTTTGTTTTTGCTACTCTTCATGAGCGGTCGTATCGCTTCCCATCAGGCGAACAGCATGCTCTTCTCCCCATTCATTGCAAACAAAAATCAGATCAAAGATAATATGATGAAACATTGATAAACAAATTACACATAAATCATGAAATTGGGTTCAATATTACGCAAAGATTATTATGACGCATAATCCTATTAAGCCTCCTTGCAACTACTTACCATCTAAAAAAAACATATTTTATAGACATTATTTGTTTAATAAACTCATTTGGAAAAAAATCGGGCTGTTTTGATTTTAATTCTTCTTTAAAAAAATACGGTACCAAAATGATTTCAATCATTTGTACATGTTACTGGCCGGTTTTAAAAATGCCGTGGTGTTTAAAACAGTACGTTCTAAATTCAAATTTTCGTTTGATGCTCGTTTTTTACAGAAAACCACTTATTATCCTACATTTTTGGTGCGAAGTTCCAAAAGATAATATCGGTTTTCATGACTTTTAGTCAATTTTTATGAATTTATTTCATATTCTTAATTTTCAAAGCTTCATTTATTGCTGTTTAGCTGTCTCAATAATGTTAGAGAAAGTGGTAAAAGCTACCAAAATTATTGCGCTGCTCGAAGAGGGCTGCAGCCAATGCTTCGTGGCTCAGAGGCTAAGTGTGAGTCGCTCGACGGTTCAAAGGACCTGGCAGCGGTATCAAGACACCGGTTCCGTCGAGAGAAGGCCTGGTTCTGGAAGAAAACCATGTACCCAACCACGGGATGATCGTTTTCTTGTGAGTCGCGCATTGAGAAATCGCAAGTCTTCGTATGTGGACCTTAAGAACAACCTCGAAGAAGTAATAAATGTGCATATTAGTCTATGGACGGTCAGGAGGAGGCTTCTCGCGGCCAATATACGCAGTCATCGCCCGGCCCGCGGCCCTAAGTTACTCCGTGAGCACAGAGTTGCCAGGCTTAGGTTTGCTCGAAATTGTGAGTCATGGACTTAAGAAGACTGGAATAGGGTATTGTTCTCCGATGAAGCCAGGATATCTCTGTTCGGTGAAGATCGACGTCGGCGAGTGCTACGAAGACGAGGAGAACGCTTTGCAGAGGCTTGTTTTGAAGAAATCACACCTTATGGTGGGGGCTCTGTTATGTTTTGGGCAGGAATAAATTCAATGGATCGTACAGAGTCGATACATAACGGAAGTTCTAATTCCTCATGCACAACCCACATTGGCGATGTGGAAGCGTATGTGCAAGAGGTCCCGACCTCAATCCTATAGAGCATGTCTGGGACGTTCTGAAACGACGCGTGAGATCAGTACAACCGGCTCCGCAGACCATCAGAGAGCTGAAGAATGTCATTACCGCGGAGTGGGAAGGTATTCCGCAAGCAAGTATCCGGGATATCTTCGCTAGCATACCCAGACGAATTCAAGCTGTGATTTCAGCTAGAGGGCGTCACACTCGATACTAAACATTTATCTGCTTTTACTTTATTAAAGAAAAAACAAACAAAAATCTTTGTTAACTTTTACTTCACGAGCATATGCACTACTAGCGAGCATACACTACTAGTGAACTTTAGCATTAAAACCCATAAATTTTATCATAATTTTATGATAATACTGACGAAAACGATTATTTGCTTATTAATTTACAAAATTGTGAAAGTAAAACTACCTATAATTATCAAACAAACCAATAGTAACATTTGAAATGGTTCATTGCTTAGGTGCCCGTTTTTTTTTTGCAAATGAGTGTATTATTACTACCTACTTTTCTTTATTTCTTTTTCATTAAGTAGTTTAATATATTTTTAAATGACACACATATTTTTCTTGTAATAATTTATTTTACACTTCTACTTTTATTCCTTCTCTTACGACCGGTTCTATGGTTGATATGGCTGTCTGGAAGAGATTACTCATAATGCCGCCAATTGTTCACTTACTTAAAAGGTCTTGTTTGTACTTTATTACATCGTATTCATAAAAGTGTTGTGTATCTGTATCTATAAAAAGCGATACGAATAAATAAGTATCACTAACAAAATAATTTCATAATACTGTTCAAATACTAAAACCGAATACCCGAAACAGACACTTTAAATTCCGAATGACAAGCGCACATACAAGAGCTAAACTGCAAAAAGGCACGTATAGGCAGTATACGACCTTCCCAGAAGATTCGGAACGTGCCCGAGGCCGCGATACCCGCTACCTTCCCGTCTGATTGCAGGAAAAAAAAATATACACGGTGAAATGCCGACTGTGCAATAAATAGAAGGAATTTTGATGCTTTTGCGACTATTTTTGAAGATGTTTTAGCTTGTCATTTGTTCGTGTTTAGCAGTGGAGTTACTCATTAGTCGTCGTCTCATTTAAAGGAATTTAAGTAATTTTAATGGTGACTTAACACATGGCGTAAAAGTTTAAACATGATGATTATGACAAATTAGCAATATATAATCAATAATTGATTTCTTACATTCGTTGTAGCAACTAACATTTAAAATGATTCCTACTCAAAGGTGTTAATATCATAAATAGAAAATGTATTTATTATTAAAATCACAATGGTAAAAAGGATGCCGTACTAATCAATAAGTAAAGACATTTAAATCAATAAAAAACGTAATTAAACCTAAACGGATCCGAAGCGTGCTATACTTTATTTATAAAACACAAATCAATAACATTCCTTGCTTTGCAACCGCCCACGTACCTCAGAAGTGCTCTATAAAGAATGCGTGAATCAGTGCTGTGCTTAAACAAACACTTATTCAAAGGGATTCCGCGACCATTATCTGTAGTTATTTCTATTGTACTATTCAATAACACTCGTCGGCCTCTTCACAATTACATGATCGAAATATGGCTTTTTCAACTACTATACTGGTAGTAGGTCTCTCATATGTGAAAGGCCACCTAGACGTACCACCGCAATGTCCCTTTTAAAAAGGCCGGCATTATGCCTCAAATCCCAGCTTTGTATATGTACAAAGGCAGCTTCGGTCACTTCAAATGAGTCGTTTACTCTTTTGCTACACCTTTAAAAAGTACCTGGTCAAAAGTTGCACGTGCCAATAAATCTAGACATGTTTACATAACCAAAATCATCTCTGTGATATGTATCGGCGGCACACGGCACAATTTTGGGAGCCGTGAATAATTGCTTCCTACTCATAAACCGCGGGTTTTACTGCTTCTATTACACGGGAGGTGACGTGTACATCATGGATAATATTATGCAAAAACTATCAAATAACATTTCCTAACTGACAAAATGTTATAAATAACCAACGGATATCTATAATCTCACACGAGTTTTTACATATTTTTTTAGACCTTCCAGACATTTAGGAATTTAAATGTTGAATACATCAATGAGAGTAATAATTTATACATAATGAGTACTTGAAAATCGAACACAAAACTTCAGAATGTACAGTCAGCGACATAAGTCGTTGAACACTTCACATTTTTTTAAAAGCTTTTTAAGAATTACAATTTGTACGTACTACTCTGTAGTCGTAAAATATAACCAAGTAAAGTCATCTGTGCCGAGATGTGCCATACGATATTGAAAATAATTATTATTTTGGATGATAAGACAATTCCAAACCTCGTGAATGTGTAGCGACTTATGTCGCTGACTGTACATCCCACCACGTCAAAATCGACGAATCGTATAACAGAATTCAGTAGCTACTTTAAAATATAACATAAATACGAGGGTAGATGTTAGTTCCAAGCTAACCTATAAATTAAGTAGCTATTTAATTACCACTTGCCCCAGAAAAGAGACTCACTGAAACGGCCTCGATGACGAGTTTTTCACAAAGACACTTAACTTGATAGACCCGTTTCAGAATTCTTTAGAAATACCTACTTTTATTGTTGAGCATGGCGGGAGTGTCAATCACCCTCCACGCGCCCTTACGATCACTTCATTGCATTTCTGTGTCATCCACGGCAGATCTTTTTTCTTATATTGGCAGGGTAATTATACTGGATCTAATGTGAAGTGTTTTTAGCTGACTTCAGAAAAGGAAAAGGTTCTCAATCCGCCGGAATTATTTTTTTTGTGTACGTTCACCGATTACTTGAAATCGCCTGAACAAAATTGTTACTTGAAATCTTTTTTTAAATATACTATGGAGGTGACTAGACTACACCTAATGTTATTTGCAGTGACAAATGAGAGAAATACTTGGTGAGATATTATTAACTGTAGATACAAATATCTTCTTAAAGAGCTCGGCTTTTGACAAGTAGTTATAATAACGGCAGTGTGCCTTGTGTTACTGTGCTTGGAATTTTGGATATAAAGTAGTGTAATTTCCATCAAAGTAAATATAAATTGTACACATAAATTAATAAAAAATCTTAGCAGATAAAAACAATTAAAATTTAATACTTGTTACATAACACCGTTTATTAATTCATGAATAACATATGACGAATGTCAAAATATGATTTAAATGATGTGCGCGTGGTGCTCTCGCGCCTTTTGCGCGGTTTCATTGTGGACGACTCATTCATGTTTTATCAATGGCTGCGTTTACCGAATATTTGATACATGCATACTATTCGTGTTTGCATAGCAATTGGCAGATATTAATTTCTATTTATAGGACTATGAAATATATTTTTAGCTTAAAATAATTGAAAACGGCTTTGTATGTGTTTATCTAAGGACTACGCAGAGTTTATTGTACCCATTCATATTTAATTCATAAAATATTTCACGACTGAAAATTCTACCTCTGACATACCATTACGGATAATATCATTTTTTACAAGATATCTCTCTTATTTATTAAATCATAGCTAACGTCAAAACTTGCTTGTAGCAAAACGGAATTTCTCAAAAGTTAATTCAATACCGAGTGCTAATAAACATTTGGAATTGTTATTTTTTCTAAACATACCTACATTTTTTGAGCTTATACAGCAACACTTTTAATTACTAAAGGTACTACAAGACTGTTATAGGTCTACCAGAATCTCATGGCATTTTGGGAAATTTGAATTTACGCATTGCAACACTGGGGTAATTGGATGAACATATTTTGATACTTTCAATAATTGTAAGTTATTATTATTTAAAATTGACATTATTTTTTTAGTATAACTTTGTAAATAAAGTATATAATGTTTTAAGTAAAAATATATAGGTTATTTAAACATTAAAATTACTTTTAAATTGTACTTTTAGATTAATAACCAATTAAAATAGGCAAATAAGATTTTTTCAATTTTGAATTATAATATACATACGTGCCTTACGAGTATTTATAATATAGAGGGAGCGCTAGTACTATCAAAACGTAGATAAAAATGGTGGTACCGAGCCACCAGTTTCGTTTTAATTCTCTCTTCTTATTAGTTCTCACTTAATCAAGCAACTTTCAATTTTCAAATTGTAAAATCAATGTAAATGTCTAATAATTATTTATTTAAATAATTATTATCAATTATTTATTTAAATAATTATTAGATTCGATAAATGTTATACGAAAGATGCAAGATAGTAAAATAAAAACTTATAATTTTATTTTCAGTCTTTTTTATTTCATTAACACTTTAGTCAGAGCTTATTTCTAAATACTCTTGTCTCTTCCTGAACATCTTCTGATGAAGACGATGAAGATAAAGGAATAATAATAAACCGTTCCTTATCTAAAATCTCTGGAAATTCCTGTAAATAGGTATTTAATGCATTACTGTTTAGTTTCAAAAAATGATATCAAAGTATATACGATAATACACATGCAAATATCTAACACTAACAAAAAAAAAATGAAGTATCAAAACTATTCACTCCGACTTACTTGTTAAAACGACGTCGATTTTAAAATCGTCGATTTTGTTTAAATTTGACCAAATCATTCATGGATCTGGCAATAAACCTTGTAAACAATGTGTCTCACTTGTGATTGTAAAACAAATTTGTACATTTTCGCTAAGAAAGGATGGAAATCTTAAAATATTCATATCGAATGACATAACTCAAGTTTTGAATCAGCTGTTGACCGATGGTATTGCCACATAAAAATCATTATGTTTTTTTTTAATTTTATGCCATGAGATTCTGGTAGACCTATAGTAACTTGCACGTCCACCTGTCAACGGCCAAATATCAATTTATAAAATATACCCCATTTCTATTTACATTAGGCTGTTACATTGACATTGACAAGCCTTTAAATGTCAAAGTTGAGGGTCGGGACGTGCAAGTAGTTAGGAGAAATTCCATAGACTTCAATACATTCCGCCGTAGCTGGGAACGTGTGATCGTCTAAGGCACGGTCGATGGACCGACACGGCCATATCGGGAACAATTGACGACCTTCTGGACGTCGATGCCACAAGGTTGCCTAGGACGTGCTGACATGAGATTTTATTACAGACTTATAAAATCAGCTTCTTTAATGAATGTACAGGAAGATATTTTTCATGATGTTACAGTTCGTATAGATATTTTCATGGGTCCTAATTTTTTCAGGTATTTTGGTAATCAAACATAGGTCTTTTAATTGCAATATAAATAGATAACAAATAATTCATAGTAGTAAAAGCGCCACCTAGAACTCTTACAAATGTTTTATCCTTTGTTTTTAATGTAGCCATGGTAACATTCATGTAATTATTTGTGATAAAATAAAATTTTTCATTTTCATATACCTACGTCTTAAGAGAAGAGCTTAACGCCATTTCAGCTACAAATTCCAACTTCAATAACTTTTATGAATAATGTTAATTCGAAACGTAAATAGATTAACCGGATTTAGGGCAACTTTCACAAAACAAATACTGGGGTAGAAAAATAACTTTTCATTTTTACGATAATACCCCTCATATGGACCAACACCTAAATTGACTGTCAAAGTCTACTGAAGTCGAAACCACGCAAAATCTGATCACACATATTGACCGACATTTAAATCAATTTTAAGTCTTACTAAGACCAATACCAAATGCAAATTCTCAACAATATCTAACCTCCAACCTCCATCCCGCAGTGTGAAGAGACGATGTCGTCAGGCGATATGTGCGTGTCAGCGGCGCGGGCGGGACCCTCCGCGCGCTGGCACCCTGGCTGCTTCGTGTGCAGCACCTGCCAGGAGCTGCTCATCGACTTGGTGTACTTCTGGAAGGACGGCAGGCTCTACTGCGGACGGCATCACGCAGAAACTTTGAAGCCACGGTGCTCGGCTTGCGATGAGGTAAGAATTTGTAATTAATATGCATGTACAATGTATACTGAGAGTGGAAGGTCAATGCATACAGGTAGGAAGAGGTCTTACTAAAAGTAGTTTTTATTTGAAAATTTTACATATTGCGTATATATGAAATTGTGAATACTAAATATTACAGTGGACTTGCACAATTTGTTAGTCTAGAAATCGTATGTGCGAACAAGGATCAGTGATTTTCTGATCCGAGTCAAAAATATACATACACAAACATATACTCAATAATCTTATTCATAATCCTGACCTCACACTCTAAGATCGAGTCTTCTCGTGAGTATCAGAAATTACAAAAGACTTTTCGGTTTCACAAACACCCAGACTCGAAACAAATGCTTCTTTAACATTAGGTTTTAAACATTTGTCTCGTTGTATCGCACCGATATATCTTTTAATTTCATAAAATGTATCAAGTATTCCTGCCGTCATAAAACCTTAACACAAATGACAAGCAAAAAGCTGCACCACCCCATCGGTTCTGAAAAACAAAAGCAAGTAATCATTTTGCAATCATGGCTTATCATCGATCGTTTAATACTGTGCGATAAGACACATTGTCCGTTGAGTTCCTTCCCCCCTACGATGGTATCTGCTTCCTGCAGGATATTGGCGGGTAATACCTAATTGCACATGCCTTACAATTTGTTCACATTTATTTATGAGGCGAAATTTATGTAAATATTCACCCCTGCATCTGGCGCCAGGAATACGTAACGGATGTTTGAAAGAAAAATAAAATATGTTTATTCAATAGTAATGGTTGCAAACTGTCTTACATTTTGATGGGTGTAGTGTTTACTGCATTTAAGTTTGAAAATATGATTGAAAATTACCATAAATGTGGTCTCAATGACATAACATAAAATTAAAATAAACAATCAAAAATGCAGGCTTTATTTTGAGACATTATCCAATTAATTTAGGCTTCATATACATTTAGATAAAGCAATTTCTATTGCTAACATTGCCATCACTGCTTTGTTATATAGATTGCCATTATCATCCCTAAAAATACATAACAAACAAATCCATCAATAACAACCCTAAGCAACCTCATACCCTCCCGCATAAAGGGCACGAAGACACTTAGCCTTAAAGAGGTCAACAGCCCTTGCAATAAATCAACGGAGTGGCCCGTGAGACAGGCTGTCGGCACGGCGGAAACGGGACGTTTCCACCATTGTGTTGCTACCCCCCAACAACCTCTATAAGGGTAGTGAAGGGGCTGTAGATGTTTGTGAAAAGATTTTATGTATTTGTTATAGATAACTTAATGATCTAAGAATTTACATACATACATAGACTCACACCTTTTTCCCTGAAGGTGTAGAGGTTGCCTTGTATAGTCCGTCACATGGTGAGATAGGAGGCGAGCTTATCGCCACATCGGGCACACGTCCACACGAGACTGATAATGAATATAATAACCCAATGTTATTTTGCTCGACCCGATATTCGAACCCGAGACCTCTGCTTTCTAAACGTACCTTTGTACAACTACGTCACCGCCACCGCAGTTTAAAAGATTTTGAAATATTAATTATTTAGCCACACTCCAATAGAATTAAGAAGACATGTATTAACATTATGTGACAATTCAGTTCTTCGACGTCTAAATGCCAATCATTATAAGAAAGCATGCATTTTCATTACCGACAGCAGCGCTATGGAAACATAAATTTGCTGTAATTTTTTATACAACAATTTAATGTTTTCGATAAATATTCATGCAAGTACGGAGAGTTTGACGTCACAGATCGTTAGTTTTGAGGTTCGCGTGTAGATACACAGATAGTCGTATCCGTCCCGGCCGTGGCGCGATTTCAGCACATATTCTATAATTATGCACGGCCAATTAGAAATTAACAACGACCATTACAAAATGTTATGCAAATTCATTAAATTGTATGTCGAATAGATAATCCTTGGAAGCGAACTCGTAAAATAATTCTTATCGCTTTGAAGGCTTTGGATCAAATATTGGCACGCTATGCGCATTTACATACATAGTTGCCTACAATGAAACGCGGGGTTGCGGTTCCGATCCCAGGTGACCGGGGTGATCCAAAATATTTAGACCAGGCGACCACGACGTACTTTATTTGTTTACATATGTTCCCTTGCTATAATCGTGAGTTCTTCCGCCATAGCGTGAAGAAGCATGTTAGCGGGCCGGCATGATTGTGTCTAATGGCATGAGACCGCCGTCTGATGCCATTCGAAACTCTATCTGGATGGCACTTGCACTTACCACCAGGTGCAATGAAGTCACTGTGCCGAGAAAGAAAAAAAACTTTTTCAATGCTTTTCTTTTGATTTTATTTATCCCATTCCTACATCTCATGGGTGCCGGACTTAGCGGAGTATAGTCTTTATTCATACTCCAATATGATTCGCTTATCTCAAATCAACTCGAGATTCCGCCATTAAGTCTAAAACGCTGACTGTACAGATTTATAAGTCTTACATACTATTTGGAAACCTTATATAAATGTATGCAATATTTCTTTCGATAATTTTAAACGCCATCAAAATAATTAACCAGCCCACCTTCAGCAGTTTGAACAATAAATAAAGGTTTTTATATATTTGGTACATCTGAACCTGGCTTCAGGAAACTCCATAGCCTAAACAGTGTCGTGTCATGAAATGGCGCAGCTTACATTCTCGCGCATACCCGAGCTGATTTATTAATGTGCTGTAATGTCAAGGTTGGAAAGCACGCCACTGCAGCCTGCGCGCCTTTGAAAAATAACTCGCTATAAATATACCATAGCATGTGAAATCGCGCGGTTTTGCTTGAATTTTATTAAATAGGTTTTTTTTTTAAAGAAAATTGGTTTTAATCTTTTCGATTTCACTTTGCATTATATTTTTTTCATGAGTTATTGTTTAAGCTCACTCTCTTACATGAGATTATTTATTCTAGTGAATCAAATTATACCTAATCTCTGGAAATGGAAAATGGTATGCACCATTGAAAGTTCAATAAACGAAATAAACAAGAAACCAAAGCCAATAACTTACTTCTTATTTCTACCTGGCGTCATCCCTATTCCCAACCTATACACTAGGATTCACTTTTCTGCAAAAATTTCTGCACTTGCCTTCATCTTAACCTCAATTGGAACACCGGATAGCAAGAATATAAATTAATCCTTCTCCACTTGACTTAGACTTTCCCTACTGTACGACTAGCATCACCAATATAATAAAAATCCACAAAAACAGACCTTATTAACTTAATACGCAAAACAATGCGGAAAAACAAGTCCATTTTCCCTATATACGTACATTTAGTGCAATATTTATAGTGGACCGGCAGCGGCCTGCATTCTGGCAAGGTTGCGCGGCGCTCGACATTGACACGTCACTCTGAGCTTTATACTGCTGTTATCGTAATATGAACCATCATTAGTCGTCATGGTTTTTGGCATGGTTAAGAAACTGCACTGCGCATTTTAACTGCAACGGTGATCCGATGAAAGTTGTATGCGATAACTGATACAATTTCCTTGATACCTAACAGCTTGTGCCTTCAGTTTTAACGGGTCTTATTGATAAACTCGAATGAACGAGGGATTAACTTCAGCCTAAAACATGAGAATTGGAAAAGCCTGGTGGTAGGTCCCACACATTTGAGAGGCCGCCTGGGTAGTTGCCACCGCAATGACTATTTCTCCCGCCAAACAGCTGTAAATGCACTGTTGTGTCTCGATTTGGAGGACTTTGTAGCCAACTGACCATATTGAAACTTGAAATCTTATGTCTTATGGTTGGCCAGCGCAACGAAATTATAATTCAAGGTGTTTGGTTTGGCTACTGATCATGATTGGTTGTATCACTTACCATCAGACGAACGGCATGCTCGGCTCGCCATTCGTTACAATAAGAAAAAATGAACTCAATTATTTTATTTATTCTTTTTACTTTTATAATCAGTAGGTTGCCATAACAAGACTGTCATGATAGGCCGAAGTACATCCGTGTATATTAATAAAGTCGTGAATACCTTGCTTACTCAATAATCGAGTTAATTGTAAAGCTATGAGCTAAAGCCTTTGCCCATCTGAGTTTATTGTAAGGCCAAAGAGTCGATGTCGATGTCCAATGATAAATATTTGCAAAAACTTCCCGGCCTTCCAGTCTACTGTAACTAGCGGTGGGATTCAACTGGTTTCTATGTTATCAATAGTTTCAATTGGTAAATTTTATCTGTATAATCCCATATATGTCCCACTGCAGGGCACGGGCATCCTCTACAATCGAGAATACGATTGAGAGGGGTTATGCCATATACTCCACCACTGGCCTAGTGCAGGTTGGCAATCTTTACGTACCATTGAAATTCTTTCATATCGATATATCAATAATTTCCTTTACCGTTAAAGTACGTGGTTATTGGCAATACACACATGACTCCGTAAAGAAAAAAGTATAAATTGAAGTTTTAATTTTGCTCTGTCACCTCACTGTTTGCTCAAAATATCCGCAACGAATCAGGAAAGACAGAACTCTTCCAATAAGTAAGTTTCATTAGATTTTTAACAGCGCACGGCCCACTTATCCAGTACATTTAAGCGGGATTTGTGTAGTTAATTGGAACATAATATTTAAGTCGCGTTTGAGTATTCGACCGTAAGTCTTGAAGGTGGGTCTTCAAACTGTGTAGGACTCGATATTGTTTTTATTAAACCTGGGTAAAACCACATAAACACTCGTAGTATATTCACATATCCCAACACATATTCACAATTAAGAAAACCACAAACAATATTTTTATGAATGGATCCAGTTTGACGTAAACGCACTATCAATGAATTACTATGTATCCTGTTTTTATGGGATTTTACTCTTATATACTCTCTCTAATACAAAAAGGAAAACCATAATAATAATTCATTTGACCGAGATAAAATATTACAAATTTAAATAATATTATTTATAAATATTATTTATTTATTTCACAATTTTAAAGGCTCATTTTTCATTTAATAATATTCATTTTTCCCTCGAAAATGTATCTGTCTGTGGGTATACTAGTTAACTGTGAGTGATTCGATTGACTAAAATCCCAGGCCAATCATTACAAGCTAACAGGGCCTTAAGCTGTGACCTCTACTAATGACCTTTTATGATCGACAACTTGCCTTTAACCCTAAATCAAATTCCCAAGCAAAACATGATTTCCGTCTCAATTTCCCGTCTCCTTTTCTTTAGAGTCCAATAGTGTTTTGTAAAATATCTAGATATGTAAACACAGAGGGCAGGTATGAGGTATGAACTAATCGTCCGTTGCATAAGGCATGCGGTAACTTATGAGTCACCGAGAGAGTATGTCGCGCTGTTACGCCTCAACTTGGACTTTTCATAATATCAACTGTCTTTGTCTTAACACATGTCATAACAATTATCTTTTATTCCTTAGGTTTAGAAAATTGTTATTATACTTGAAATTCTTTATGGAATCAAATATTTATTGGAATTCTTAATGTGTTTATTATGTGTTACTGAAGAGGTAGGCAGAGGTCAAGTGTCGCACAAAGTTTAGTTTAAAGGCTAAAACTAACATAAATTCAATTGCCCAACCAGAGACTCAAACCTAAAACTGCACGCTTCACAGATACGCATTGATACAATGTATTATCGCTTGAAACAATAGCGCATAAAAATCATTGCCACATGAATACCATGCAATAAAACTGTATCAAAAACGCTTCATAATCTTTTCAAACCATACGGCGCCATGGATGTCCACAACATATCTTACAATAACGGGAAACGAGTGCCGACACTCAACCGAGTGCATTAAATCAATTATGGATAAAATTATGGGTAAAATTATGGATACAATAATTATGGATAAAATGATTATGAGCGAGCACGTGAGGCGGCGCGGTGCTGTCGACCCCTGGGCTGTAACAATGGCCTGGGAACTTCTCCCATGGTTCGCCATCATTAGCGGACCACAGCTTATCATTCAAACGGTACACACTATCAAATTATGAACGCTTCATGTATTTAGTTTGTGAAACAGTGTTGCCTTGGGAGATTTTTGATATCGTTTGTTACAGTTTATTTAAGTTTAATATTCATGATCAATATGAACGTTTTATCGTCATTTATTAATTCAGTTAATTAGTGGCGATAGGCTCGCCACCTATCACATCGCGGAACATAAAATACAAGGCGTAATATGGGTGTCCTGCTTGCACCTCTGCCTACCCCTTCTGGGAAATAGGCATGAGCTGATGTATGTATTAATTTCATTAATGCAAACGTCATTATAATCAGCCATATGATTGCTACTGGCGGACGTAGAGGCACAAAGATTTCCATAACTTGTTGGTACCTTGTATTAGTTTCATATCCTAAAATCGTTTTAAATTTTATCATCGGTAGTTGACTTATCAGACTCTCGGCAATAAAACAAAATAAGAATTTAGCACCGGTGTGTCGAAGTTAAAACGCTTAAATTTCAATTATTGCAAAGCTACTAAACGATTACTTATTATATTATCTTGCAATGCTATATAGTTATTCCGTACCTCAGCTACTGGATTGTTTCTTCTGATTAAGTACAATGTGTATTGACTTGTCATAAGAGCCTTTTAACGGCCTACATTACAAATAAACAAATTTAATTTCATTTCTTTTAATGTCTTTAGTCTTCGTTTAAATGACTGATCTATCCTTCTCCTCATCGCTTCGTTTTCCTCAATGCTGAGGGTCATAACCCGCTGAAAATGGACCTTTTTCTGACTATGCTGTGCCACCTTTTCCTATCCTTGCCAGAGCCTAGTGGAGCGCAGCGTGAAGTTCGATGGACTTAACTATACACAAACCCAAAATCACAATCAGAAACTATTTACATAAAATGTAGGTAAAATAATCTTGATTTTGTCTACAATTGCAATTCTTATTAGCCAAGATCAACAATGATGCACCATGCACATCATCATCATCATCAGCCTATTCGCGTCCACTGCTGGACATAGGCCTCTCCTATGGCACGCCACTAGGCTCGATCTTCAGCCCAACGTCTCCAACCGCTACCAGCCATTTTTCGGATGTCATCACTCCACCTTGTCGGAGGGCGTCCTACACTACGCTTGCCGAGGCGCGGTCTCCACTCGAGAACACCATGCACATATTATAATGTAACTCCATATTTATGTCCTGTATCAGCCCATATACGTCCCACTGCAGGGCACGGGCCTACTCTACAATCGAGAGTACGATTGAGAGTGGTTAGGCCATATAGTCCACCACGCTGGCCTAGTGCGGGTTGGCGGACTTACAAACCATAGAAATTCTTATGAATCCCTATGGTATGCAGGTTTCCTCACGATGTTTTCCTTCACCGTTTTAGTGCGTGGTGATTGACTATCAATACACACATGACTCCGAAAAGTCAGAGGTGCGCCCTGGGATTCGAACCCGCGACTACCGTGAACATGTTGGCAGTCGCGTCTAGTCCGTTTACCAACAGGCCACCACGCACTTTATGTCCATACATATTTGTGTCCATCAAGACATAATTGAGAAAAGACGAGTGTACAGATGCGAAATACCCAGCTTAAAATCAGAATTAGCTAGACGCTGTCCGTGTTATGCGCACCTTCATATATATAACCGGCTTTCCCGACAACTGCATCTCAAGGGCTGTTCGAGACACTCTCTTAAAAACCTTATTAGAAATACATTATTGGTACTATCTTACTCTGCCACAGAAGACTTATTGAAATAATACTTCCCAAACAAACAAACGTCAAATACATACTCACGCACACACCCACACACACATACACACACTCACACGCAAGTGAAGTTCGTTATAATGTATAATAGTTAATTTAGTTGTTCTAAGCTTTTACTATAAGTTCTAATTAATAGCCCCATACTCTCGAGTCTCAAGACACAAGCTTGCATGCTTAGTTTGAGACTCGTTGAATAATGTACCAGTTGTAAATTGTTAATTGTGAATAAATAATAATTATTATGATTATTTATTTCTTTCTAAATGAAATTCAGACATCTTTGTAAATATTAATGTGTAATCATGCGTCGAATCAATCCCAGCATTATTAAGGTCAGTTTATAGCGTTTAAGATAACCCTAAGCAGCGGCGTGGGATCGGCGAGGCACACATCCCAATGTTTCAATAGCAGCCATGGGAGCCGCGGTATCAACCATCGCACAGTTATGCAAGCGTATTGTCTGGAAGATTAGATGGCGGGGTGGTGAAAGGACCTGAGATAAGGCAAATGCATAAATTAATTGAACTGACAGGGTCTAGACTCTAGCTGGGACAGGAATCCTAGGGATACTGTCAAACATATTTATTAAGGGGATAGAAAACGGTAAAATGGTGAAGGAAAACTTCGTGAGGAAACCTGCTTGCCATAGTGATTTGTACGAATTCGTATGGTATGTAAAGTCCGCCAATCTGCACTAGCCAGGGTGGTGGAGAATATGGTCTAAGCACTCTCAATCGTATGCTCGATTGTAGAGTAGGTCCATGCCGATATGGGCTGATACAATACAATACAAAACGGAAAGGCAAGCTACAGGATCGATAAAATTTTTCGTGTGATCCACAAATACTTTACGTCTAATATATAATCTTTGACGCATATTTTGCACCATTATCATTGATTAAAATCACTCAGATATAAATGTCGTATCACAAAATATTTACTCTTATACAAGATTGATAAAACAATACTATTACTGCAGAAGCATTGGTTAATCCACACAATACTAATGTTACAAAGTAAAACTTTTTTTTTTTTTTCAAAGCCAATAGACCACTTGACTTCAGTTACAAGAAATATAAGTGTGTCATCTGCCCTAGTTATAGAATATAAAGAGTTTCCGAGTACCGAACACTTTATTCGTCAATTTATGTATTTTTTACGAGTGCACGGCACTTTACTAGATCTGGGTCTCTTGGTGCTATACAATTCCAGACTTGTGATTTTCCTTTCCTTCCTCCTTCCTTTCCGTAAAATGTGATCGTTATTTTATTTAATACACTACAATACTCCTACGACATGTACCATTTACACAAGCGACGTATTTTTGTTTCTATAATCCGAAAAGTACACATTTTTATCATTGATAATATTCGTAATTATTGTGAACTAACTTTGACAGCCTCCATGGCGCAGTTGGTTAGACGCCGCCTGTGAAACGAGAGGCCAGCAGGTTCGATCCCCGCACCGAGAGAAATGTTTGTGCGGGCCACAAATATTTCTTTCGGGTCTAGGTGTTTGTGAGACCGAAAAGTCTCTTGTAGTTTCTGATACCTGCGACACAAGACTCGATCTTACTGTAGGGTCAGGACTATGTGACTGTTGGGTGCTATTTATTTATTTAAAAAGGTTTTAACATCAATTATTCATTTTTTATTCATTTAAGAAAGACATACTAACAACATTATATACATTGAAAAAATCGCGATAATTATTAGAAAATAAATGCTGATGCAGATGCATATGAAGGTGAATTCTCTACAGAAATACAAAATGGTAGATAGTGAAATAAAAATTGTACGGCAAGTACAATATAAAATGTTTTAAAGACATTGCAAGTCCTTTTCACGAATACGTCTTCCATGATATTTGTATTTTTTTCTAAATATTAATATACCTGTTTTTCGCAGATAATCCTAGCAGACGAGTGCACAGAGGCGGAAGGTCGCGCATGGCACATGAAGCACTTCGCGTGCGCGGAGTGCGCGCGGCAGCTGGGCGGGCAGCGCTATATCATGCGCGAGGCGCGACCCTACTGCCTGCCGTGCTTCGACGCCTGCTTCGCCGAGTACTGCGACGCGTGCGGCGAGCCCGTCGGCGTCGACCAGGGCCAGATGTCGCACGAGGGCCAGCACTGGCACGCCACCGAACGCTGCTTCGCCTGCCACACCTGCCGCGCCAGCCTGCTGGGGAGACCCTTCCTGCCGCGCAAGGGAGCGATATTCTGCTCCATAGCGTGTTCCAAAGGAGAACCACCGACGCCCTCAGATTCTTCAGGTCCCGGGCCTCGACCACCACGCGTACAGCGACCTCGTAGAATGCCATCGCCTAAATCACCACCGAGAAGTCCTCAACGAGAACAGTCGCCGCACATAGACGCCGATTCTGAGCCGAGTGGCTCGTTAGCGCCGGAGTCTCCTCCGCCGCACCCGCCCCCACCGCCGCATGCTTGCCTTAGCTTGGATAGAGCGCTAGCAGACCTCAGACTGGAACAGTCTATGACAGAACATCAAATACCACCCAGCCCAACGTCTGAGGAGCATAAAGAGGAATCGCCTGAAGATTGGAAGCCGCCGCATCCGGTTGAAGCTCAAGCTGTCGTAACGCCGGGACATTCAACCTCAATGCCTGAGCTGACGTTAGTGGACTCGAGAAAGTCTCCGAGAAAACCGAGAGGTGGAAGGACGGTTAGGTTTTGTGGAGATGATAATGAAGCCTTCGAACCGGACGAGCCGATAAGAAGAGAGAAAGTTCGAGAAGAAGACGCCAGCAGCTACTGCAGCACGTGTTCCTCGTCATCGTCGTCCGCGGAATCGTACACGCTACCGATGCGGCGAGCGTACGGCGGCGTGCGGATCTCCTACGTGCCCAACGACGCCGTGGCCTGCGCCAAGAGAGAGCGCCAGAAGAAAAACGCCCCCCACGACAAGAACTGCATCATCTCGTGATGTTGGCTCTACCACATCCCTCCTAGTGACACCGACCTCCGATGACAAGACTGACTCTATGTAAGTTGTTAGCCCCAAACGCCATAGTAAGTTAAGTATGCCAGGACAAGTCTTCCTTTTGCTTCGAGGCTTCTGAACTTGCCACAAAACGCCAGTAGACAAACTTGTAAGTTGCAAATTATAAATACATTTTGCTCAACGTTAAGTACTATTGAACCAAGTTTGTGACTATTATTTAATTCTATTTTAGTTTAATCACTTTCTATTGACATCTCAACCAGTACCAGAGTCCGTCTGCTTATTCAGTTTTCTATTGAAATACCCAATATTCAAGAACTCTGGAGAAAGAGTTATATTTATATGTTTAATGAGTCATACCGAGGCTTGCATTTCCTCTATGGCTCTTCACTAGGTAGTTTTGAGGATTTAAAAGGCAATAAAAGAAGCATTGGCGTTCAAATCAATAATTTAACCTCACATTGCCATAGAGTTGTAGTTGAATAAAAACCCAGGTGCGTCCGCACAATACACACGCGCTCGCGATTACGAGCCACATTGAAAGGGTTCAAACTAATGGGATTTTGGATAAATTTATAATAAAGGATTTTGTACTAATCGTTTCTAAATATGACGCGCATTCAATTGAACCTTTGGACTGAATAAAAGGGATGTTATTATCGCATAAACTTGCAATGTATCTATCGGATGCGTTTAATAATTATAACATTCTCAGTGAAGTTCTAATCTGAGTTCGCTACGATTATTTGAATCTATAACAGTCACTAGTTAAACAGAAATTTGCAATAATTAATTTTATTGAGGTTATGTGCTCATAGCGTTGCAAATTTTGATTGTAAGAGCTCACTGACACAATATCAAAAATAAAAATCCTTGGGAGCCTAAAGAATGAAATGACATCAGCTTTAACTTATTCTGAATATTAATATATGAAATAAATGCTTATACATATCTAACGCTTAGGTACTGCGCATCCATATTATATTTCGGACATATCTCATTTGCCAGTTAGGTTAAGTAAGGTTACGAATGTATGAGTACAAAACAAATGTACGTGGTAATATATTTTATTACGTTTTTGCAACAAAACTTGTGTTCCATTGTATATATATTTAAGAAAAATTAACCCTAGATTAAGATGGTGTTAAACTGACAAAACCAAAGGTTGTCTATGGTTTTGTCAATACTATTCTGTTTTTTGAAATTGTGAATTAATGAATTTGTAACTAATGCATGCCGTATACTGATTTTTTTTACTGTAATGTACTTAACATAACTACCAAATTATTATAAACCACTTCACAAAGAATAAAACAATACCTACAGTGTGCAAAATTGTAACATTACTATAAAACATATAATTTTAAGCATGAGCGAAATAAAAACCTCAGTATAGTACACTGCCATTTTAAATTGTTTCTAGCTAATGGCAAAACTTAAAATCTATTGTTCCTATGAAGCTGTTAAAAAAGGGAAAATCTAAGAAAGACATAGCGAAAATGGGATAATTGTTTACACGTATTGATAGAAATATAGGCAATATTTCTATGTAATTCTAGACAATGCTCAATTTTGCAAACTATTGCTTCCCTTTCAGTTCCATTATATAGTTCACCTTTTTTTCTAAGGCAAAGGACTCATAAAACGAAAGGAGGTATTTTGCAAATGAGGTTACACATTGCGCTCGCGAATTTCACACCTGGCAAGGCTGTTAGCTAAACGTGAAATTTTGAAAATTTCCAGCCAAGTGTAACGGTGGTTTTGCTAATAAAAATGTCTTTCAACGCACACATAAATTATAACAAGAGATAACTTTTTTATGAAACACTGTACAAATGGAATGTTAATATGTAAGTAACGGTACTTTTAAGTTATTTGTAATAATAAAGGACAAATAAACATTTTTTTTAAACTGATGCAATGTGTTTTTGTCACGATGTTTTTTTTTATACTGAAATGTTTGAGATTTTTGAAGGTAAAAGGTAAATTAAAACCGTTATGATTCGAAAATCAATGAAACGGAATAGCGACAGCAAAAAAAAAGTACTAGGACAAGAAAAAAAGAAGGGACGTATCGTTAAACCTATGTCATCAATATACGAAATATTTCTCGAGAGTACAAAAAGTACTAGGACAACAGAAAAAGAAAGGACGTATCGTTAAACCTATGTCATCAATATACGAAATATTTCTCGAGAGTACAAAAAGTACTAGGACAACAGAAAAAGAAAGAACGTATCGTTAAACCTATGTCATCAATATACGAAATATTTCTCGAGAGTACAAAAAGTACTAGGGCAGCAGAAGAATAGAGGAGGTTTCGTTAAACCTATGTCATCAATATACGAAATATTTCTCAGAATACAAAAAGTACTAGGGCAGCAGAAGAATAGAGGAGGTTTCGTTGAACCTATGTCATCAATATACGAAATATTTCTCAGAATACAAAAAGTTCTAGGGCAGCTGAAGAATCGAGTAGGTTTCGTTAAACCTATGTCATCAATATACGAAATTTTTCTCAGAGTACAAAAAGTACTAGGGCGATAGAAAAAGGAAAGAGGTTAATGTAATTAGAGAAATCTACCCACATTCCGATGTATAGCTGCAATTATATAACATTTGCAGAAATATTCCTTCCTTTAATAAGGTCAAAAAAATACAATCTTAATCTCTTAAAAATATTATAAAATGAATAAACCTTATAATTATTCTAATACTGCTAAAACTTTATAATTATCTCATTATCTTGTGGGTTACTTTTCTGAAGTGTTACTTCTGCCATCTGTGAATTGCACACACATACACTTTTAAAGATAGCCATATTAGACTATCTTGATATACCTGCCAATTACCATATCCCATTGCAGTCCACTGCTGGACATAGGCCTCTCTCAAGATACACAATAGAGCCCGTACTGCTAATGTATGCAGCTATTCGATCTTATGCAAATCGTTTCACCATCTGTTTGTCCAGTGATTTACAATCCGCGGATCATGACCCTCATGAGTCTCAAAGTTCGATTCAAGAGGTCGCCATTCGACAGAGTATGTCTTAATACTTTTAGATGCCAAATATATGATTTTGGTCTGTCTATAAGGAGTCGCCAGTTATCAACCTGAAAAGACACAAAATATTGACACTGGGTTAGACTTTGCGGTTATCTAATTAAATTGGTCTAATAAGAGGCTCCAGATTTGTGTAAGTTTTAGTAACCAAGCATGATATAACTTCATTTTTTATAGCCACAAATTCTTGGTAGAGTGGTCCTGATTGCCGAAATGGTGGCACAGGGCCAGTTGACTTCGCCGTCCGTCTTCTCCTCGATGTTTTGGTATATGGCATGGCATATACCAAGATCAAATTCAAACCTACATACTCAATACCAAATGTAATCCACTCTGCTTACTAAACTACCTCTATAAGCCTAAATTTTATAATATTAACAAAGAAATTCTCACTTTCAAATCTCGTAAGGTTCTGACACACTTTTGAAAACAAAGCATTTGAAACTAAATCAAAATTACTACCAAGAAATGTTACCATGGCCACAAAGGACTGTACATAATTTACATGTATATATTATGGGAATATAAATAATATAAAAAATAGTTATCAATGTTGGCATAGTTTAATTTTATTTTGGCCAAACAACAACAGTATCGATATAAACATGCCAAGAAAACTATGATTAGAAAAATGATTTGTTTGTGAATCCTTAATTGAATTAAGTGCGTGGTGGTCTGTTGGTAAACGCACTAGACGCGACTGCCAACATGTTCACGGTGGTCGCAGGTTCGAATCTCAGGGCACACCTCTGACTTTTCGGAGTCATGTGTATATTGATTGTCAATCACCAGGCACTAAACCGGTGAAGGAAAACCTCGTGAGGACACTGCATACCATAGCGATTTATAAAAAAAAATAATGGTATGTAAGTCGGCCAACCCGCAATAGGCCAGCGTGGTGGACTATATGGCCTAACCACTCTCAATCGTACTGTCGATTGTAGAGTAGGCCCGTGCCCTGCAGTGGGACGTATATGGGCTGATACAGATACAGATCCTTCTGTAAACATTGACTATTTAGTCACCACATTTAGGCTTCGTTGTGGACACATTCCTTTAAATAGTTTTGGACATTTAATGGGAAAGGAATGGGAAAGGAAATTCTCTAAATTGTGATGAATGTGGGTAAGTTGAGGATGATGCTGGAATGTGTAGCCAGAGTAACTACTGGACATATTGAGACTTAACATCTTATGTCTCAGGGTGGCGGGCGCAGTGGAATGCCAAGCATTGCTTTGTAATTCAAGGTATTGTTTGGTTCTACTACTGTTTATGAGCGGTCTATCGCTTACCATCAGGCGAACGGCATGCTCGTCTCGCTATTCAGAGCAATAAAAAAAATGTTCGAAACGAATACGAAAAGAAAATTATACAAAAGTTTTGAAAAATGAACAGGATTATTAATTCGATTCTGTCTGGTCTCTTGTCGGATGAGGTTTAAATATGTTATAGGTTTTGGAATACGGGTATGTAATATGTTATAGCGTGACTTAAATATTTATATTTAAAACAATCTTTAAATAATTAAAGAGAGAAAATACTGATTTTTAACACTATCAATTAATATTAAATACTGCACACACAGTATTAAATACTAATTAAACAAGAAATATTTATATACCTTTAATATATTTACCTACATTTTACATCAAGGGAAAAATCGTGGGAAAAACCCTGCGTCATAGCACAAATATGTAGTTACACTGCGCAAACAAATAAAAGTCATTAATATCTAACTGATTACGTAATTATAGAATGAAATCATCAATAAGTCAGTATTGATTTGTAAAGAAAAAAAAACAACTCATATATAAAATTTTGAGTAAGTATATTGAGGAGCATTTTTAATGGTAATATTATTCGTCAATAGTCATATCGAAGTACAACTGCACCACCGAGGCAGGCATTTTATTTAACAACTATGTATCCATACTATAATAAACATCCTACTATAGGGCACAGGCCTTCTCTACTATTAAGATAGACGCAGGCCTATTACGGATTTGCGGACTTCTCATACCATAGAAAGCATTTTAATTGATATTCAATGCGAACACACGGCTAAGAAAATTCGTAAGTGTAGTATGATGCCCTAGTATTACAATTCGTCACCACCGTCTTGTCAATTCAACAGGCCCTGTATTCAGCCCCACTGTCCACTGCTGAAAATAGGCCTCCCCCATGAATATCCAAATAGTCATGTTGAAACCAGTCTGCATCCAGCGACTGCAACCAATTAAATAAATTAACATAATTTAATACATTTTCCTACGTCCTACTGCTAAAAGCATGCACCTCTTCTGATATTGAGGGGCTATTTTTTGTATTGAATAGGTCCGGCTAACTGACCTGATTGTAACAGATCAGCCTCCCATGAACATCCACAAAGCTAGTCAATATTGTTTTTTCATATATAGCCTTTGAACAAGAAAACAAGTATACAATTGGTGTTGCTAAAGGTGCTTGTTGCACCATCTATTCACAACTACAATTTCCGATGCATTAGCAGTATTACATGACAAAAAGATCTTGTGAAAAATACCTGAATAAAGGATATCCCGATTTTGATATATCACGCGAGGCTACTCCAAAAAACTGAAACCCAAAACGACATCACACAAATCCTGTGTTTATCAGTGAAAGTATTATCGACACGTTGTGGGAACGCGAGACAATCGGCAGTCACCATCGCTACCACCGTCCCACCATCTCGCCGTCAACGTGCCGTCTCACCGTCGCTGTGAGAAAACTTCACTTGCAACACGATGCCCGCGTTTGTAGTTTGTGTGAATTCGGGCCGCGTACTTGATTTTCGAAATAAGGTCTTTTGATGGTGACAGTGTCCGAAATCATTCGGTAGCAAGAAGAAACAGATAAGCCAACTGTGAAATAAGAGATCACGTAATCGGCCAAATGAATTCGTGGTCGACAATATTGATTACGGGTCAGAATGCAAATTTTCTTGTAGTTATTGATACTCTAAAGCAGGGATAAAGAATCAATGGCATGCGTGCCAATAATGGCACGCGACATAATATTTAGCGCACGCCACCGATAGAAAGTTAATTATAAAATTAAGAAAATATCTCAAAATAATAAAACATTTGCCTTATTCGTTTGTTGATGTAAAAATACTTTAAGGCTATATAATATCATCATCATCATCTCAGCCACAGGAAGTCCACTGCTGAACAATGGCCTCCCCCAAGGATCTCCACATCGACCTGTTGCAAGCGGCCTGCATCCAGCGACTTTCTGCAACTACAGCCAGGCTATATATACTACAATAGTAATAAAATCGTAATTACCTATTCGACGGCGCGTCTTATTCATTATTTTTAAAAAATGGCACGTAGATAGGTAAGGTTCGCCACCCCTGTTCTAGAGTCAACAGAGAAGACACTCAGGGCCGGCGTTAGGGTAGGGCACGCACGGGCGACCGCCCAGGGGCGCCAGACCAAGAGGGGCGCCGCAGGCGCCCCTTATGTTAGCTTGTTTGTTAGGCAAGTCTCACTTATTTGAAATCCTTAAATCTAAATACAAAATCTATCAGAATGAAATCCACTTTTCGGTTGGAGCACTGCTGTTAATTTCACCAGGAATCCTAAATAATAGCATATGCTACAAATCAAGTTACATATTTTTGCGACTACTAATTTCAGTAACGCTCCACTGGATATACACTGTAGCATCATCCGTACCACTTACGTCGGAACTTTTGCATGTCGCGATTCTCCATGAATCGCGCTGGAATAGTGGCAAGTCTCGGGATATCAGGCAGGGTTACCAGCTGATTTACATTGGATCTTCTACTGGCCGGAACAGGATTGCCGTAGTGTCGTCGTTTAGCGTCCGGGAGGAATATGTTTAAGTCGATATGGAGCGACCGGCTTGTGCGGGTTATAGTAATGATTGAGAGAGTTGTTGCTAAGTTGATCAGCGCTTACGCCCCGCAGGTAAGTCGCCTCTTACAACAAGCAGGGGATATTGTGGTAGAATGCTGACACCCCTTAAACACTGAGAGGGGACGCCAAGTAAGCCATTGTCATTTACCCGACGCCTCTTTCTCGGTTGTCGGCAGCAGACGGGATCGTTCCGCTCATGATCCCGCTCCCTGCTCTCCTTCTCCGGCGATCATGGTCTGCCATGACCTCGTACTTTCGACCATGGAAGGAATTACGGCTGAGAGCGAGAGGTCCACTCCGGCGGCTGCGTGAACAGCTGCACACCACTCTTCCAAGGCTGGACACTCCGAGTAAGTGTGTGTGTGCGATGGTAACACAAAGCGGATTCTTCCCTTTTCGCCACTCTCCACAGGTATCTGCTGAAACAACTATGGCGCGATAGTTCCTGCATCAGGCAGAACGTCATCACACCGTGGTGCCTGCTCAGCCATTGGTTGAGGACAGGACGCACTGCCGCGATGATCCAACACTGGGATTGTGCAGCCACGTGCGCCTCGCCTCCACGGCGGCCGCGCGGAGTAAGGGCCGTGCGGGCTCGATTTCTCTAAAGGCCGGTCGTTCTCCGCGACGAGACGTCTCCTCCCGCCAGTTTTAGGATGAGGCGAGAGGGCTTCGTCAATGTCCCAGGGAAGGAAACCGGCCAGTACACTGATTATTCGCTGCGCTATCGCTCGTTGCGGCGAACTCAGGAGGAAAACACAAAACCAAACGGTGGCCCAAACGGGAAAACCGTAAAGAGTCATAGATCGGATGACTCCCACGTACAAGCTTCGGCAAGGGATGCCGGGACTTTCGAGGTTTGGCATTCGTAATGCATAGGAGGATTCAGTGCTCAGAGCCTGATTCGTGTCAGATCTGGCTGTTGTGAATATGTTCTTTCAAAAGATTCCCGAACATCTCATCAAGGTAATACCGTAACCCAAAGTGGCCGAGCACCGAGCACTAAGGACAAAGTAGTGGTTGCTGGATGGACCTACTGGGCGGGGTTTCCGCGATACTTTGGTCCCCATACTGGAAAACAGTATGGAGACCACGGAAGTGGGGAATTCTGGGGTGGGATTCAGTCAGCAATCTACAACCTTACGAAGTCTAAGCTCTGCACCACTAAATGCGGTCTCATCCTTATGCATTTCTCAGGAAGAGGAAAAGTGTCTCATTCCTCTATATGAGAAGTTGGTGACTGCGGAAGTCACCGAAGTCTATAGTTAAATCTATGGGCTCGCTATTTCTTTGGGAAAAGGTGACACTTAATATTACCAAATGTCGCAACTGTCAAAGATTCCCGAGGCGCCTTGTGTGGTATGTGAGGTATGGTGACTGGTGGCGCTCGTACTTCCACGATTTATTTAGCATCATATATTTGACTATGTCCTGTCCAGAATTGCCCCCGAATCAGGGTTATGTGGCAAGAACTGAAGAGCGGTAGGTAGCATTATCTCCATCAAGGCGTCAAAGTCGCTGGTACTTAATGGTGTGGACTGTTTTACTGCGCTGTTTAACCTCATCCTGGATACTAACAACCAGACCCTTGGCGGTTCAGTGCTATAACTTCTGTATACAAGGGCAAAGGCTATGTTCAGGAGTGCGGTAATTTTCGTGGCATAAAAGTGCCATACCATGAAAGTAGGAAATTACTAAACAATATGATACAATCTATTATAATTGTTCAATCTATTAAACATTTAAAAAAAAGGGGCGCCGTACAAATCTCGCCCAGAGCGCTGGTACTGCTAAAACCGGCCCTGAAGACACTCTTCTAGTTATTGGGTCTATCGGCTCAACGATCTATTTTCAAATGCAATATGGCACAAAAATGCTTAATAGTAAAATATAAGTACCTTTAACATCTAAAAATCAACACCCTAAATTGGTAATCATTAACCCCTAACACGCAGCAAAAAAGGAAATTAATAATTAAAACATTTCACAAGGGTAACTATGTCACAACCCTTCAATGCTTGCCTTTTGCTATTTAAAAATAATTTTAACTCGTAGTTTAAAGGGTAAAAAATGCCCAGAACGCTTTGAAACCCGTTGAAGTGTTAACTCACGTGTCGCGTTATTAACACTTTGACTAATTGATATCGCGGACTGGTGATTAACGACATGTCGGGTATAAATGACCCTCCGCGAAAGGGTTGCACGGAACTGTATAATTTAACCGGTTTAATGATATTTGCGTTTATTAAGTTGTTCCATAATTGCATAATGTGAAATGAAACAATATTAATGCGGGTTATTAACTTTGTGTTTAGATATGTAAATGTTTTTATTTGCCCCTTTCTTCATGTTTTATACTGGAGCAACACATTGAGTACAACGCATGTGATGCTAAGTACAATGCAGTCATGATAGAGGAGTCAAGAAACGACGAAATAATATTTATTATGATTCGCATTGGCATATTTGAGACTTTTTTTTTAGAGACTTTCCCGCTCTCTCACCCGCCACTGCAACTCCTGTCAGCCAAGATCAACAGCGGCACACAAAGAATTGACGCCGAGCTCCGGAGCTCGGCGAGTCTCTCAGGGACACTAGCTTGTCTTTAACCCGCATCGAAATTAATCAGAAAGAAAAAACAAAAGGAGGAGTTGGAAACAAATAGTTGTCCACTTCCCTCCGTAGCAAAGCGGGTGACAAAAAATATTGAGTTGAGAGGTATTATTTATATACAGGGTATCTCAAGACTGCTACCGAAAACGAAGCCGGGTGGTAGTTAAAGCGACTTCAGACACAATGCAACAGAAAAAGTTGCAAAAAAAAGCGACAATTTTTTTTTTCCTATGACCATATTTGGGTGGTAAATACATTTTTTCCTAAAATAATAGTGAATACCCTTTTATTTAAAAATAATCTAAGGTATAAACGTGTTTAAATTATTATTCTATCAAAAACTATGGATTTACCACCCAAAAAAGACGATATTTAAAAAATCATAAAAAATCATTGTCGCGTTCCTTTGCGAAATTTTTTGTTGCATTGTGTTTGTAGTCACTAAAACTACCACCCGGCTTCGTTTTCGGTAGCAGTCTTGAGATACCCGGTATATAGAAGCCAGATGTATTAAGCACCACGGGATAAACAATTACATGGGATTCATTCCTGTCGCATTGGCATCATGAACGTAAACAGTACTTTATTTAATGTTTCTGAAAAACCTTTAGTTGGACTCCTAAATCTTACATATCGTATATTATACATACATTTCGAAGCTCTTTGTGTATTTTGACTATACCAAATCTCAAATTCCGTGCGCGCAATATTCTCAAACATGGACCCAATCTTTCCCATACGAATTTATACATAATTAATCAGTTTTATAACATTACATAATCTCTAGTCTTGACCAAATCCAATCAGTATTCAATCAACAGTAAGTACAAATGAATCGAAGTAATCGCCGCGATAGTAGATGGTAATCTGTATGGTCAGGTGCGCGCGTGCGCCGTGACGACACCTGTACCACGGTTAGAGACCACCGGTCTATCTACTCGATAGGCTATAAGTAGGGGAAATAAAATATAATATAGTCCTGTAGATTATGATGAGAGAAATGAGGAATTAACAATCATATTTCAGATAGGTACCCGAGTACATTCGATATTTAAAACCAAATCCATAGAACGAAGAAAGAAAGAAAGGACATTTATTCATGCATAAATCCATATTGCCAACAATTCTAGCTGGTAAATGAAAAAATGAAATACTTAATTGAATGCGTAAAATGTCATACATTATTTAGATTCAGTCCCTTTTTTCACTACAACCCAGTTCACGAGGCTGTTTTCGCCAGAGAAGAACAGGCAAGAAACTCTATCATTACTCTGCTCAAAACAAGTTTACAATATCATATAGTAGTCGCAGCTTAGTTGACTTTAGAGTAGTACACAAATAGTTTATTATAATAATTGATAAATTAATAATTGATTTACAATAACATTGGTTAAGTCATTTTGTACCGCTGAGTTAAGTGAAATAGCTCTGAACTCGGAACACTATACACTGTTCGAAATTGCTACAAATATATTCGCCATTCCGATTACAAAATCCTTAATTGTCGAATACCATTTGCTCTCGCACCTGAATCTACTCCAGGAAACATCCAATATGAAGTCATGACAGGACAATTGTCCACTCCACGCACAATGGCGCTTATAGTAATTTGCTTCCGTCAACGCCACGGCCGGGTTGAGGGCAATTACAAGCGGTTCTCGACTCTGATCAACTGACCCCATGAATGATTGTCTATGGTAGACGTTTTGCGTCATGTTTTTATGGTAAAGTGTTGAGAATAGTCTTACGTCTTAGTATATTGAGACGGAATCAATAATCTTAAGTGTAAGTATTTTGGGACGGTGCTACGCGTTTCGATGAGTTCGGTAAAATAATGTGTTCTAGAGTTTGTGTCGTTTTCATTTGTTTGTTTTCTTCGTTGAAATATACCGATTGTAAGTTTGCGTAATCTGTTTAACGTTATACGTTTAACTACAGATCTTCAATATTTTCTATTACTATTTGTGTCAACAACAGGAAATCATTCAGCTTATTACAGCAGTATAGCCTATGCACCACAGCGCTGATTTTCACTGAGGAATAAACAGATAATACAGAGTGAAAAATTCGTCGAAACAAGCCCAATAAAAATGAAAGCTGAGCACACAGATTAGCCGATGGGCCGTGTTTACTGATGGCAACGGTAACCACCAAAACGGCGCGTACGTGGGCAGCAGAGAGTCAACACTCCAGCTACCAGCAACCTATACCTGCTACTTTCTAAACTAACTTATAATACCATGATGATTCTGTGATATAGGTTATCAGTAGATTATTCAATCTGTAAGCTGTTTTGTCTTTAAGCTGGATGGATTCGCATGTGACTTAGCATAATGTGACCACTAATACTACTACATATTTTATGAATTTTTTTATTGCAATGAATGGTAAGATCAGCATGCCGTTCGCCTGATGGTAAGTGATACAACCACTCATGAACAGTAAGTAACCAAACAATACACCTTGAATTACAAAGCAATGCATTACTTATGACGTCAAATCTTAATATCTCCAGTAGTTACTCTGGCTACAATGTCCTTCACACCGAAACACAACAGTGAAAGAAGAGCTAGTAATTCCGAAGTGGATTTATTACAGGAAATAAAGATCATAACATACGAATGTTTTGTTGAGAGGTTTTTAATTACAAGTGCAAAATAACATGATTTTTAACAGCATTGTAAAGTTTTTAATGATTTACCTTTAACGTCTTAATTTTACTTCATACATGATGTCACGCTGGTCTCCGAAGAGATAGGTGGAAATCACTTAAAGACCACCCACAGCTTTAAATTTAGGAATATTTGGGGGAAGCCTACAATCATCAGGGAATGACTCCGAAGAGATAGGTGGAAATCACTTAAAGACCACCCACAGCTTTAAATTTAGGAATATTTGGGGGAAGCCTACAATCATCAGGGAATGAATGTTTATAGCCAATGATAAAGCTTTTTAGCCATTACAGATGGATCGATAGAACCTTAGTTTTTGCTAAAATTTTAAACATTACAATAGTGCAATTTCCTACCTTTATCAACCCATACAGATCCTATTGCAACGCACGAGCTTCCTCTAAAATCGAGAGTACAATGTATGTGACAATATAATCGAGAGTACAATGTATAATAATGTCACCAATTTCTTATGGATCGCATTGCAATAAATGCAGTACATTTTTATAAACCTGCATAAGAAATAAAAAATATTTATATGATATATCTCTATTTATATTTTACGTTCATTCCAAAAGGCAATATAATAGAGTCGGCAGCGTGTAATAGTCGTCTAGTCGATAAGTCGCCAATAACTTTACGAACTGACATAAAAATAACTTGCCAGACGCGAGTTTAGTGAACCAGTACTGGTACGACCGTAAAAGAATACACGGAGTTGGGGTTGAAAGTGGGGGGAAATAAATAATACAAGACAGACTTTTGGATGAGCAGATTAGGTAATAAATACAAACTATTTCGTGATCAATCACGTATAACAAATTAGAAGGTATCTTCCACATACTACGAATAATAAACGTAAGAAAACATGAACAGTCTTTAAAACAATTAACGAGTCTGTTGAATGAATCTTTAAACAAGTCTCTAGCCGTGTGAAGGGCAACGAATATATAAAATCTATCCAAAAATACTCAGATACTCGTCAAACTGAAACTGTTCAAGCACTTAACAGTGAGGTCACAAACCCTTACATTATCCTAGAATACGGCCCACATAATAATCAGTATACCTAACATAAAAATTAACCCTTATTGGCGATAAACAGAAAATAACGGGGTACACACGACCCCAAAAGTTACGATCGACAATACACACATTTAAGATCATTTCACGAGCAGGTTGAGTTTTGTCCTATTTTATTCTTCTTGTACATCATTATTAATGTTTATTGTCATTGATTAACCCTTAAATATCTTGTTCTTTTTTTCACAATTATCACGCTGATAGACATGATTTACTTTTTTAAAATTTATTTAAAGAAACATTTATGCATGATGGTTTTTCACAAGAATTTCAAAGGAGTATTGATTCGTTTTCCCTTAGTAATTGTCCATGGTACAACCTAAATCTTAAGTAATATTGTTGCAAACAGCGCCACAGCAACTACTACCAGTCATTACCCTAACATAATTTAAATAATAATTTAAAATATGCCCAAATGAACAATTAAAAGCGAAGTGGCGTTTACGAAATGTATAAAATCCTTAATGAAAGTATACATTGCGCTACAATGAAATGCCATTGTCATAATAAAACCGCTTTACTTAAATCTTGAGTATGCTGGGTAATTAAAATTACTTTACTGCATGAGGTTGTATGTTTTAGTACCTTTTCTCAGCGGGATATAATATAAAACTTATAAAATGACTGGTACCATCTGTCTTTGCATAAATTGGTATATATATAATATCACACCTTCGCCCGTGAAAGGTAAGTAGAGATGCCACTAATGGACCGTAGAAATTAAATATTTCTATGAGTACCACCCACAGTTCGCCAATCTTATTTTTGCGCCACAATATGATAGCGGGATACCTTAAATTTGAAATTACTCTATTGAGGAACAAAATTATTTCAAAAATTTTGTAACAGATCTTCAGACGGTATGTTATTTTAAGTGCCTGTTTTGTTATTTTGTAATTGAAAAATCAACATTAATAAATTCTGCATTTAGTATATACAAACCAAATAAATAACTGTGTTTGGTGGGCGCGAAAGTTCAGAGTAAGTTTGACCGCAAGCGATCATTTTACAGGGGTTAGCGCAGTAATATTGATTGTAATGCTTTATTGATGTTCCACGTTAGCCCAAACGCCTTCATGAAATTCTGACGAGATAATCCTAAGCTAAAATAAATAAATACATTATTCATCCTTCTCCCTTATTTTAACAATATTGAAACTTGTTTATGATTTATTTAGTTCAATCTTCTTTACAGATTTCACAAAGAATTTACAACAACTAACCTTAAGGTGTTTCCTGCTAGGTTTCTTCTTTACAGATACAGCACAGAAGCGATTCCATTAAGTATTCAAAACATAGCACAAATCTACTGGAATATGGACTACTTATTTTAAATTGATTTATAGTTCCGCACCGATACCTAGATGGTTAATTCACACGATAATTATTGTCTGAACTAGATTGTCCACAAAACTTTCGAAATCGGAGAAGATATCCAGCACAGCAGCGTAACATGTGCCACGCGAACAGGCCCCTTCGGGAAACTTCAAACGATGACCCTTAGTATGTAAAATGTACTCTGTGGATGACCCGGTGAAAAATGGACTACCCACAAACAATGCATTGCCATGAAGAGAAAAAAAACCTTACAATTAACTCTAGGTACCTTACACTGAATTATAATATAAAAAAAGAACAATAAAACAATACGTTATTTAAAATTATAATTTTAGTAATACTAAATATTTATAGTACTATTAATTAACTTGTTGAAAAAATAAAGGTGTTTTTTATATTTTTTAACTGTGGCTTCCATTTCGTATTACTTGTAGTTAAACTCCCTGCTGCAAGTAAAGTACAATATCGTACTTTATTATTTATTTCCTCCACATTTTATTTAAATAGTTTGGCTCGTCTATATCTTTGATGGGTAGGCAGAAATGACACTAGTGGCAACTGCAATTCACCAAACTGATTTCCGCCTCAAATATCTTCAGCGTGTATCGCCATTCACGAGAATTCTGCAGCTAATACGGTGTTGTGTCACAGTAATGTAATTCTACGAATACATATGACATCTTCTTAATATACAGGATATATCAAGACTGCTACCGAAAACGAAGTCGGGTGGTAGTTTAAGCGACTTCAGACACAAAGCAAAAGAAAATGATGGAAAAAAAGCGACAATTTCTTTTTTGTTATTTTTTTTTTATATGGTCATACTTGGGTTGTAAATACATTTTTTTCCTAAAATAATAGTGTATACCCTTTTATTTATAAAGAGTCTAAAGTAAAAAAGAGTTTAAATTATTATTTTAGCAAAAACTATGGATTTCCCACCCAAAAAGACGATATTTAAAAAATGATTTAAAAAAATTGTCGCGTTTGTTTGCAAAATTTTTAGTTGCATTGTGTTTCTAGTCACTAAAACTACCAGCCGGCTTCGTTTTCGGTAGCAGTCTTGAGATACCCGGTATATAAATTACGTGTCACGTTGTTTGTCCGCGATGGAGTTCTAAACCACTCAACTGATTATAATGAAATTTTGTAGATATGTGTTATTTGTTTCAACTTATAAGACGTGATAGTTTTTATCTCGATTAAATTGACGAAAGTATAAATTAAAGGAAAAAACAATTTGCCATACAAAATGTTCATGGGTTTGTAACTGTCAAACATTTATTGTTCATACCATCGATACGGTAAACTCTTCCTGTTATGAAATTTCTGTCTAGCCATTGGACACCCAGATAGTTCTCTGGTTTGCTTTTATGTTTATAAGGTAATGAAATGTAAATAAATAAAGGAAATTTCTATCTATAAATAGAACAGGCAAAATTATTTTATGGTCTTAGGATGACTTTACGGACCACTTGAGATCATGGCCGGACCTACCTAAGGGCTTTTTGGGCTGCAGCCCCGTGGATACAAAAGGCCTCAATTTTTAATATTTGCATTTTAACATTATAAAACAGCGCTAAATCATTGGGAATATATGGGTAAATTTTATTAAAATAAAAACAAGTTTTATTGTCCGATTTTTGCCTTTACAGTAAACCTAGATCAGTTTTGTGTTAACTCAGTTTTGTTACGCAATAACATTATCGTCGTCGTCGTCGTCGTCCAAGGCCCTACAATTTCATGGCCCGCCCCTGCTTAGGATGCTTCCAGGGACCACCAGTGGTCCTAGACCACTGGTTAAGAACCACTGTACTACAGAAATGAAACTAGAATTCTACGAAGGCGCCCGTGATTGTTGTCGCGTTGGGAATCATTTCTATTAATACTATTCTTAGTTTGCATGCACTAATTGCTGCACACGGCTTTGTCTTCGTATCACTGAATGATTGCTATCAATATCACATTATTCATACATTCCTTTACGATACGGATTCTCAGTTCTCACACTCGTTACAGTATGTTCTCTAGGTTATGTTTGGTAAACAATGGTTGAAAAACCTATGCAGGTGACCCGACAATCATAAAAAATATAGGTCATAAATCACAATGAATTGGATAGCCTAGGTCAAACATTACAACGAATTAGACCGCCACGACTCAGGTAAGAGGAAATTTGAGAAAACAAACTACACTTTTCCTAAAGCCCAAAAATATATAGAAACAAATAACAACACATGATCCATATATTGTACAATATGGACAATTGTTACCATAATTGCATCACAAAACTCAATTCAAATCTATATTTGAACCATGCTTTGGCAAACAATACTCAAATGATCCGTAACGCCAACTGATATAGTATTGATAACATTTTAATAAAAACTAATTTTGGTGCAAGGAAATTCGTATGAAATTCGTACTCGTTTTCAGAGGTGAATTAAATAATCCAAAAAATTGTCCCATACACAAGATTGTGAACTGTTGGGGGGGGGTTCTTTGTTCTTGTTCTTTCCGTTGACTCGCACCAAAAACTGGGGGGTTACCTTTTACTCCGACAAGACGAGAAATATTCGAAGGTCGTACGTAAAACTCTACCAATATGCCTAAATACTTAACAAAATTTTCGAATCCTCTATCGTACGTCGTAACCTTATACTAAGATTGGAGTGAATGATAAGTTTCATAGAGAATAGTATCGATATAAGTGAAAAACTTTTATCTTATACGTGAAGGACGAAATTCAGATTTCGTGTTGGAGAATATACTGAACCCTGCTCGGTACGCTCCAATGAGAGTCATAAATATAACTAATGAAGTTGGGTGGAACGTATATATCTTTAAGTGCACAGAAAATTAACATTAAATAAATAAATATGATATAAATAAATTATAAAGCTAAACATAATCTCACAGGAGTTGCGATTGCGATTATATTTACATTGTTACACAACTAATACGGATACAGACAGACATTTATACTCCATCAGGCACAAAAAAATCAATTATTTTAATAATTTAAATGTTAAATTTCGTCAATAATTACAATACATAAGGATATGGTTGGACTTTAGCTACACACTTTCTTACTGACGTCATCAAACGTGGATCTGATATGTCTTGTTTTCCTACAGTGGGATTTTTATGACGTATTTAGCGGAGCTAGTAAACCCATATCATAAACTACGTTTTTTATCTAGGAAACATTAATTCAGTTAAGCTTGTAATTAATCAAGCTGCCAGGTATGTATTAACTTTAAACTATTGTAGCCATACGTCGTGTACTGACTAAGACTGTCTGTTTTACCTCTATCTAGGTAACATGACAATTGCTTAGGGATACTCAAATGTGCTATTTTTAGTTACAAAGGGTTAATTTTGAAAATACATAAAAAATAATAGAGTATATGACTCCGCTTTTGAATTATAATAATAATAACACCCAAGAGTCACATACATAGTCCTGACCCCACACTAAGATCGAGTCTTGTGTCGTGGGTATCAGGAACTACGAGGGACTTTTTCGGTCTCACAAACACCCAGACTCGGAAGAAATATTTGTGGGCCGCACAAACATTTCTCTCGGTGCGGGGATCGAACCCGCGGCCTCTCGTTTCACAGGCGGCGTCTAACCAACTGCGCCACGGAGGCTGTCGTTATATTCATCAGAAGTTATTCATATCCAAAATGTAACAACCAAAGCATTTTGTAAATACATTCGCATTAAATCGAATTGGAAACTTATTATATATTGTAGAGAGAGTCAAAGGAAAGGGATGCCATAAAAAATCTTGAACTTATTGCCCCAATATACAGGGTATATCAAGACTGCTACCGAAAACGATGCCGGGTGGTAGTTTAAGCGACTTCAGACACAATGCAACAGAAAAAGTTGCAAAAAAAAGCGACAAAAATTTTGTTGTTATTTTTTTCGTATGACCATATTTGGGTGGTAAATATTTTTTTTCCTAAAATAATAGTGTATACCCTTTTATATATAAATAATCTAAGGTATAAAAGTGTTTAAATTATTATTTTAGCAAAAACTATGGATTTACCACCCAAAAATGACGATATTTAAAACATCATAAAAAATTATTGTCGCGTTTCATTGCGAAATTTTTAGTTGCATTGTGTTTGTAGTCACTAAAACTACCACCCGGCTTCGTTTTCGGTAGCAGTCTTGAGATACCCGGTATATTAAAATTTTATTTTGACCGATACTCAACTCTATTGTAAGCCAAAAACAAAATATCAACATAGTGTATCTACTAAGTGTATCTACTGTATAATTACTACTTATTGCTTATTATTGTGATTTATAACTCATTTATTGTTAATATCTTATTTACGCAGTCTTTTTTTCTGTAATTGTTACTGAGCTAGCTTAGCTTCTGAACGTCGCTTAAGATAACATTTGAAAACCAAAGGTGGTTGGTGGTTGGTGGTTGGTGGTGGGTGGTTCCTTCTGTTATCACACAGCATCATGATGATGACGTGTTGTCGTGAGAGAGCCGCGAAATATACGTAAGTACCTACTTATACTTATGACTTTTGTTACATTATAATAATGTGTTGTGTTGTATCGGCTAATAATTAAGCGATAATAAAAGCATTTTCTTTCTTGCTACTTCTTCTATACTATCACTGAAATTCTAATATCCCGCTTAAAATAAAAACATGGTCACGTTAGTATCAACTCGTGTAAATACCAATGTAAAGTCACGGTAGTAGTTTACCTTTAGTTTAATAGTAATATCAATCGAGTAGGACACTTTAATGCGACAAAGTATTACAGCATGAAAACATTACGCTTGATACAACCTTGTCGCATTAACCGCGCGGCACCGGCAAGGACGTTCGAAAATGACTCAACACACATCTCGTCTGCGGTGCGATATCGCGGGAAAAAGCGTTCGATTACCGCGAAAACTACAACACATTCTTTGCGAGTTGTGACTCAGTCCATTCACTGAGGTCGGTATGCGTCCGGATGCACATTTTTGGACGTATTATTTTTGCATATTAGATTTTTTTCTATGATTAATATATTGATTCATTTCTATTCTTGTGAATGATTATTCATTATACGGTAACTTTCTAGCTAATCGTGATTAATAGTACTTGTATGTTCTGAATGAAATCAATTATTTTTATTACAATTACTCGTGTAGGTATAAATTCGATAAACACATTAATAAGCTTAACATTGAACATGCAATTTTCTAAATTTTTATTCTTATTAGGTTTTATATTTTACGGTAAAACAATGCTTAGTAAAAAATAAACATAATATATAAAAAAATTGTACTTCTTCATCTTCGAAATTTAGCATTCCGTATTATAAACTCATTTGCAAAAAAAAACGGGCACCTAAGCAATGAACCATTTCAAATGTTACTATTGGTTTGTTTGGTAATTATAGTTAGTTTTACTTTCACAATTTTGTAAATTAATAAGCAAATAATCGTTTTCGTAAGTATTATCATAAAATTTTGATAAAATTAATGGGTTTTAATGCTAAAGTTCACTAGTAGTGTATGCTCGCTAGTAGTGCATATGCTCGTGAAGTAAAAGTTAACAAAGATTTTTGTTTGCTTTTTCTTTAATAAAGTAAAAGCAGATAAATATTTAGTATCGAGTGTGACGCCCTCTAGCTGAAATCACAGCTTGAATTCGTCTGGGTATGCTAGCGAGGATATCCCGGATACTTGCTTGCGGAATACGTTCCCACTCCGCGGTAATCACATTCTTCAGCTCTCTGATGGTCTGCGGAGCCGGTCGTACTGATCTCACGCGTCGTTTCAGAACGTCCCAGATATGCTCTATAGGATTGAGGTCGGGACTTCGAGCTGGCCAATCCAAACGACGAATGCCGACCTCTTGCACATACGCTTCCACATCGCCAGACCGGTGGGCGCGAGCGTTGTCGTCCATAAAAATTGAGTCTTCGCCTAAAGCGGCCAATGCGGGTTGTGCATGAGGAATTAGAACTTCCGTTATGTATCGATGTCCAGTCAGTGAGCCGTTTTCAATGAAGACTAACTCTGTACGATCCATTGAATTTATTCCTGCCCAAAACATAACAGAGCCCCCACCATAAGGTGTGATTTCTTCAAAACAAGCCTCTGCAAAGTGTTCTCCTCGTCTTCGTAGCACTCGCCGACGTTGATCTTCACCGAACAGAGATATCCTGGCTTCATCGGAGAACAATACCCTATTCCAGTCTTCTTGAGTCCATGACTCACAATTTCGAGCAAACCTAAGCCTGGCAACTCTGTGCTCACGGAGTAACTTAGGGCCGCGGGCCGGGCGACGACTGCGTATATTGGCCGCGAGAAGCCTCCTCCTGACCGTCCATAGACTAATATGCACATTTTATACTTCTTCGAGGTTGTTCTTAAGGTCCACATACGAAGACTTGCGATTTCTCAATGCGCGACTCACAAGAAAACGATCATCCCGTGGTTGGGTACATGGTTTTCTTCCAGAACCAGGCCTTCTCTCGACGGAACCGGTGTCTTGATACCGCTGCCAGGTCCTTTGAACCGTCGAGCGACTCACACTTAGCCTCTGAGCCACGAAGCATTGGCTGCAACCCTCTTCGAGCAGCGCAATAATTTTGGTAGCTTTTACCACTTTCTCTAACATTATTGAGACAGCTAAACACCAATAAATGAAGCTTTGACAATAAAGAATATGAAATAAATTCATAAAAATTGACTAAAAGTTATGAAAACCGATATTATCTTTTGGAACTTCGCACCAAAAATGTAGGATAAAAGTAGTTTTCTGTAAAAACGAGCATCAAACGAAAATTTGAATTTAGAACGTACTGTTTTAAACACCACGGCATTTTTAAAACCGGCAACACATGTACAAATGATTGAAATCATTTTGGTACCGTATTTTTTTAAAGAAGAATTAAAATCAAAACCGCTCGTTTTTTTTGCAAATGAGTGCATTTTACGGTACCTATTAAAATTATTGCACAATATAAGATATGTCCTAATTAAGCTCGGAACTACCTACAATATGCACATAGTCTTTCTCCGTCTCATATTTCCATGTCATCGTAGTCTGGTAGAAATAGCCTTAGGGCTTAGATGGATAAGAGTCCCCACTTGTACTATTTTGTTTTGTATTGTTCCTATATTTTTATTGTGAAAAAGAAAGAATTACATAAGAAAATGGTACATGCTACCGTCCGATCTGACAATAATTTAAAATCACAAGGATATGCAAGAAAATGAATTTTCAAAGTCATTGTACATAGTTTACACCAATTAGAATGATAGCATACACTTATTATATTTAAAAAGTATATAAATCGTAATTGACAACAATAATAGATGACCCTTTAGGTATTTCTTCAGCAAAAGAGCACAAAATATCCAAACGCAAAAATATTCAAACATCCTTCAATTTTGACTTATTATTTTTATCTTTCGTCGAACGTCCCCATAATCAACCATAGGCTACAACCTCCTTGGTCCGTCCTTGCTCCACTTGCAACGCCCTTTTCCGTCTTCGGTGCAGAGAGTTGGCCTGTGAAGGCCGCTAGTCTGACTTTAAGTGCTAGTTTAAACTAAATAATGCAGTTTAGTACAGTTATAAATCAGACTTAATGTAAACCAATTGAACACAAAGTTGCTTACGGTACGAATTACACAGAAATACAACAGAAAGGTACATAACATTGATATAATTTATAGAGAGAATCATCATCAATGTAACTCACTATTATAAATCTACCCTAGTCCCTAGGTAGTGAGAAGGTAGGTAGGTAGGTTCTGTGAAGCCCTAGGTGTACTTCTTTCAGAAAGCTGGTGGCGACCACCGACGTCATGCCGACTTCACGACAACTAGAACAAGACAACGGAAGTAAAGCTCCCATTAGCATTCATTAATGCACGAAAATTAACATTTTCTATCAAAATTGAAACAATTAAGATAACAGGATCGTAAAATCTTCAATCCGCGCTGCGTCTGTGTTCAATTGTTCATCGTAATATTAATCTTAAATCCACGCTGATTTTATCTATTATTTTATAGTGAAAAAGTCGTAAGATTTTACGTCAGACGATTTTGACGTAAATAATAAAAAAACCGGCAAAGTGCGAGTCGGACTCGCGCACGAAGGATTCCGTTCTATAAAAGAAACCCTAAAAATCATTTTTGTTCCTGTTTATAAAGATCGAGTTAAAAATTGCTTATAAATTACGTTTGTTGCATGGGAGCCCCCTTTTATATTTAAGTACTTTATTTTTATTTATTTTGAAAGGTAATATACAACTAAATATTCTGTGAACATTTTAAGCGTCTACCTGTTAACGTTATTAATATTGAACAAAAAATGCGAAAAAACCACGTTTATTTTATGGCTTATTAAAGGGGATCCCTTTGATATTTTCAGTAATTTTTGGTATTTGTTGTTATATCAGCAACGGAAATACATAAGTTGTGGAAATTTCAGCTTTTTAGCTATCACAGTTTATAAGATACAGACAAACAGCGGAGACTTAGTATTAAGGTCCCGTTTTTACCTTTTAGATACGGAACCCTAATTGAAGCCATGAAGTAAAGTCTTTCAGCAAGGTCAATGACCGACCGCAATGCGATTTATACATTTATTTTACTAGAATTGAAATATCACAAGCAATTGTTGTTATAACTGGCGGCATACATTACACATTTCATATCTGCATAACGTTACTTACACAATAAAGAATATAACGTTAATAAAAAGTCGGCGACATAAATTCATGTAAAAATCTCCTAAAACACTTAAAACAGGATGCTTGTATTTCAGTACTCCCTTCTCAATCTGGCTGTTTGACCAATTAAAAGCCTCTAAAGTCGAGGTTTGTTTGAGGTTTAGGAGACTGTCCCGCCCTCACACCCACCACTGTAACTCCTGTGAGCCAGGATCAACAGTGGCACGCAAAGTAATGACACCGAGCATTGAAGCTCGGCGAGTCTCCGGGAATGTCTAACTAGTGTTTAACCCGCAACGAAATTAATCAGAAAGTTAAATTAATAGGAGGAGTTGGAAATAAAAAAATAAAATTGTTTGAGGTTTGTCGAATATCGAAAATCGACATATTATTAGTATAAATAAAATCACGACAATGATTATTGAACCTATGAATTAGAGTGAGCCCAACTAAATATGAAATATTATATTCTATTTTTCAATCTTGAACTGTATCGTAATTATTTACAATATCAGTTTAATTGGAGGAGATAGTCCTGTCTGTGATAACAAATGATCCTAGCAACGCATGACCATTCTCGAAAACTTGTTGGGAACTAGTAGTTTTTATTTTCTCTTTATTTATTTAGAAACTTTTAGTCCAATAGACATGCCAGTTCCATCGTACCCTAACACAAAATGTTCACTTAAAATAATTATATAACCCTACTTAGCTAATATTAAACTATAAAGCATTCTGGCCTGCTCAGAGTTAGGTACTGCCAAAATACTTTGTACCAAGCCTATATCTAATTTGTTTAAACCTAATTTATTTACAATTGTCTCCCGTAAAGCACTATTTATGGAACACTCCATCAATCGGTGTTGAACATCATCGGTACTTTATAATCACCAGTTCATCAAGAAGAGCATCTTGCAGATCATCTAGAGCAGTGTTTTTTTTCCAGTGATCCCTGGAAGCACCCACAGAGCCATCCCAAGGTCATCCTGAAAATAAATTTATGCATGTTTTTATGGAAAGATAGACATCCCCCTTATTATTTTCATTTCGGTACTGTATTAACAAAGTCTGTGGTCTATTGCTAGAATAAAATTTTGTCAAATGATCATAACAAAAACGTGAAAAACTACTGATCTAGAATCTAGACTTTGCTGTTAGAAACATACTAAGCACTAGTTCACTTTATTATGACAATTGTGGTATGTAAAGTTCAGTATACCGTAGTGTTTGACCCACAATATGCAAAGGAATGGCATGTTGTTATCAGTACTCAAAATGGCAAATTTAATGACACGCTAAGAAAGCCACGAGCTGCGTGCATCTGCCGAGCTAGATCTGTAATTATCCTCGTACCACTGACAGATGCATTCAAATATACTTATTTACTCTCATACAGTTGGGATATCAAGTACTGCAAATTCTGTTATGAGACCTAATAAATAAGGTAAGTAGGGCAATCTTGTTTTGTGAGTTTTCGTTTAGAAAGATTTTTTTAAATTTTCCGGAAGTATTGATCCGATTTAAAATCATAGGGCTAATCTTTTTCCACATACAAGACACGAATGAAATCCCTTCTCTCGGAGCGGGGATCGAACCTGCGACCTCTTGTTTCACAGGCATCTTACCCACTACACAACGGATGCTCTCGAACTGTATACTGTTAACTTAACATACATGTAGTGCCAATTCCACGCGCTGCCTTTTCCTCTAACACAAACACCAAACAAATCCAGATACTACGCAGTAGGAGTACGAGATTGGAATATTCCGCCTGACTCATCTAGAGGCTTGATAAGGATGTGGAGTAATCATCCAATCGCTGGCACAACGAGCACGTGCCGGCGCCTCGGTCAGGACATTGATATCACATCACAGCAATTGGGACATTTGGACTAACTCAACATAATTGAATTAACATGATGATATAGCAATTGATCTTCATTTTGAATAAATACACCAAAAAGTCACTTACAGAGTCTGGAATCCACACTAAGATTCTTGCGTCGTGGGTATATCATCCTCTTCTTTTGAATAAAAAAATACACACAGAGTCTGGAATTCACACTGAGATCGAGGCTTGTGTCGTGGGTATCAAAATCTACGGGAAACTTATCGGTCTCTCAATCACCCAGGCCTGAAAAAATGACTCATGAGGTATCGAAACATTTGTCTCGCTGCGGGGATCGAATCCGCGGGTTCTCTTTTTATAACTATCGTCCAACCACGGAGGCTAGCATAAATGAGGGTGCGAAAAGAAAGTAGTAGGAATAAAAAAAGGAAGAAAATGTTTTTTCGATATCATTTCAGAAATAATTTAATAGACATTTCGCCTTGTATGTTCCCTCCCACGATATGATAGGGCCTATCGCCATATTGGACACAAATTCCTGACACCGCGCTGATAATTATTAGAAAAATCCAATATCACTTTGCACAATCCGGGATTCGAACCCGAGACTTCAGCTTTGTTACCGTAGTGCAACTACGCCAACTAAGCAGGTAGACAGAATAATAAACGAAAATTAATATGTAAGAGATATTTATAGTGTACTAAAACAAGCATTTTTCAAGTTTATGCGTCACCAGTGATATTTGTGCGACTATTGTACATGTTATTTCAAGCTATAAACACACGTTAAAACGACCCGATAATTGTAGCTGTAGTGACCAGTTGCCCTTATTTCTACTTTTCTGTATTGCCTACTAAAATTACCTTCGTATCCTTAGATGCATAATAATAAAAGAAAATAACATTGAATGAAGGAGACTGCCTCGCCCCATACCCGCCATTGCTACTCCTGTAAGCCAGGATCAACAGTGGCACGCGATGACACTGAGCATAGAAGCTCGGCGAGTCTCCAGGAATGTCTAATAACTTTACAAGTTTCAAGAGCGCGTTAACTTAACACGCTGGCCTAATGCTTGTTAGCGGACTTTACATACCATAGAATATCTTGTAAATCGCTATGGTATACAGATTTTCTAACGATATTGTCCTTCGCCGTTTTAGTGCTTGGTTTGATTTACTATATATACACATACTCTGAAAAGTCAGAGGTGTGCCCTGGGATTCGAACCCGCCACCACCACAGAACATCGTAAGGAAACCTGCATACCATAGCGATTTGTAGAACTTATATGTTGTGTAAATTTTTTTAATGTGTGGTAAACGGTGTTGATGGCATGGTTAGCATAAGTACTTTAATAACTGTTATGTCATTGTTTGTTTACCTAAATAAAGAGAGAAAAAAAGTCCGCCAACCCGCACTAGTCCAGCGTGGTGGACAGTAGGCCCGTGCCCTGCAGGGCACGTTTAATGGCTAATACAGATACAGATCCATTTTACAGGGACGTGTAAAAGTAAAGTAAGAATTTTCATGTCACTGGTTCATCACTCAATTGAATGGTGTAAATTTCTATTAATATAGTACCTATCTCTGACTCTAACGATTAGTTTTATTTATAGTTTTATTATATATGTTGGAATATGTTCTCGTGACTATGTCTTTATCTTCGGTGATGTAAAGGAAAACACTATGACACAACATTGTGACAGGCGCTATATTAGTAATGGCACGTGGCTTATCCATTACTCATCTCGAGAAATTCCTCGGATACACCATACTTAAAAATAGATAAGAACGGATTTCCCCAAAATATAATTGATTCGTGATATATATTTTTAATTACATTTCTTCACACTGTGGCATATTTCTCCCGTCGGATACTCATATTCCTGACTATATTTGAAATATTAACTGCCAATTGGACGGATCATTTACATCAGTCCATATACGTCTTATTGCAGGGCACGGGCCACCTCTATAATCGAGAGTACGATCGAGAGTTTTCAGGCCATATAGAAACAGATAATCTACTAATGGTGGATTTATTGAAATAATAAAAAAATGGGAGAGCGCTAATAGAAGTAGTAGAGAAAGGCTAGGCTACTTTCAACGAATAATAATTACATACATCCAACTGTCACAAACATAGTACTATCCCACATTAAGATCAATTAAGTCTTGTGTCATGGGTATGAGAAACTACGAGAGGCTTCGGTTTCACAAACACCCAGACCCGATACAAATACTTATGGCCCTTACAAACATTTGTTTTGAAGCGGGGATCGAGCCCGCGGACTCTCGTTTCACAGTCGGCATCTAACGAACTGAGCCACGGAGGCTGTCAATCTATATATGAGTTGATAATGTATGTATTCCCGAAGAAATAGGAAATATCTAAATGCGGAAAAATGCATATTCGACGATCCTTCTACCAGACGCCAGGGAAAATTATGAAACTTACAAATGGAAACCATTTGAACTGAATAAAGAGATAATGAAGGAAAGAGTGCCACTTAATTACTGGTAAAATAACATAACGAAAACCAACAATCAAATATTATAATCTAGATAGGCTTAAAAAAACCGAAACACATTACAAAAGTGAATAAAAAACAGTAGGTAATAGGACCAATTATGGCTAATACCTATTAGTCACACAAATTGTATGGGAAGCAACCTGTATTCTGTAATAGGTACTAGTTTAGTCCCGGTTACAACCAGATATACAACATTGTTGTATAAATTAAATTCAAATAAAGATGTATTGTTATAATTTTAAATATCTCTAATTCGAATAATATTACGAATATCAAATCAAATAAAATTACTTTAAATTAACATTTAACATTTGGATCATGCATTTGGATTTAAATCTACAAAGAGTTCGCATTATACGGATACAAACAAATTCTTGAATTTTTTAAAAGTTAGGCCGGTTTTTTAAGACCAATCGTCTCATAATTCCAAACACATGTTTTATAACACCTCAGTGCCTTTACAATATCCCTACTAAACAAGTAAATACGATACAACCTCATTGTACGAAAAATAACTATTTGCAAAATGGAAATAATAAAGCCGTTATTTTCCAATACTAATCGACTCATAATTCCAAACACATGTTTTATAACACCTCGGTGCCTTCACATTTCTATTAAAGAATTAAAATACAATAGAACCTCATTGTGCGATCCTTTTGTGCTAACAAAGTGCAAACACTAAAACGCAGATAAGACAAAGGTGTTGGCCGCGCTAATTGCCGCCCGATCTCTACCTGAGGCTCAAACAATATCTAATCCGAAACAGATGTCGTTTACAGAAAAGTAAATTAAGTAAACAGCAACACGTGGTAGGAATTAGCTCAGGCCATTATCACCAGATAAGATTATGGACATTGTTTTCGGAGGCGGAGAATAGAATTGTAAAGTATAATGTAAAGTATAATAGAAAAAATCATAGCTTTAAGAGCTATCAAAGGTGCCGTCAAAGTTAGGGGACTGCAGGTGAATTCTTAAAGTATTATTTTATACATCAGCAAAATCAATATATTATTTGTTAAAGACTTGTAAAAAATATATTTTATATTAAGGCTTCTCACTAAGTTAATAGAAGTAACAGTGCGTGGTGGCCTGTTGGTAAACGAACTAGACGCGACTGCCAACATGTTCACGGTGGTCGCGGGTTTGAATCCCAGGGCACACCTCTGACTTTTCGAATTCATGTGTGTATTGATAGTCACCACGCACTAAAACGGTGAAGGAAAACATCGTGAGGAAACCTGCATACCATAGCGATTTATAAGAATTTCTATGGTATGTAAGTCCGCCAACCCGCACTAAAAAACATGTTAAATCCGCATGAATTAATATCTTACGAATTTATTATTAATTAAAATTTATACATTACTAAAGAATAACTACTCTACGAATTACACTACCAAAATACTGTATAATTTACGAACTGCGTAGACCTGCGTTACAGCGGGCGGGGGCTGCTCTCCCTCCGCGCCTCCGGCTTTTCATATACACTCTAGGGTCGGTAGCCAAAAGACTACGTGAAGTCGGGGTGTTCTGAGTCGGTTTTGGAGCACAGTCGACCTAACTGATCCATAAAGTGGGTACACTAATTTTCTTCTGAAGATATTGTTTCGGACGTTAAAAAACAACTAAACATAAGCAGATCAATTCAACCTTTCTAATTTATGGGTCTATCGCAGATGCGACCACAGATGCGACAATGCGGCAGCGCGACACCTAAAAAATCACCTATTAATCACATTGCCCGATCATCATGTAGCCATATTCATAATGCCCTGGCAATGTGATAAATAGGTGAGTTTAGATTGTAATTATTAATCACTTGGCCAGATATGCCTCAGCAATATTCATACTGCCCGGGCATTATGAATACTGCTCGCATTAATCACTTGGCCCATAACATATATGTATATTTTCTAAATTATGGGCAAAATTATTATGCAACCGAGCCTTATTTTTTGTCATCTTAATGCTGAATTTGAACGCATGAGTACCTGACTTTTCATATACCATGGAGAATTTTATACTAACGCAAGATTTAGCGGAAATATAATTTATATAATATGTACACGAAATGGAAAACAACCATTTCTAAGATAAATATCGAGTAAGTGACAAATCAAAGACGATATTTTATTTGTGAAAAATTACTATTATATGGCCTTAAACTTGAAGATTTAAAGCCGTTAGACGCAAGTAGAGTTACAGAAAATTCGACGTCATAAACAAATGAGTAAACCGGCCCAATTCGTCAGCAAACGAGAGATTGCAATGACACATCAAACTTTGTCCCACACAATCCGAGACAACCGCGTATTTCCGTGAAATTAAAGGTGGAAATTACTACTTATTTCACCTCATTCGCCTACTTTATTTAATTGGTAGTTTCTAGAGTCCAAACAGTCAACTGATCCGAACTTCTTAGAAATATATTAAACCAACAATTACAGTCGCAGGGCTCAAACAAGGATGTTTTAAGTTTATCGTAGGTGCAAAATTTACCTAAATCCTACACATTTAGATAAATGAAATAAAATGTATGATGACCTGTTTGATTTGTTAGAAGTATTAGGTTACGTATATTCTGTATCAGCCCATATACGTCCCACTGCAGGGCACGGGCCTTCTCTACAATCGAGAGTACGATTGAGAGTGGTTAGGCCATATAGTCCATAGTCATAGAAATTCTTATAAATCGCTATGGTATGCAGGTTTCCTCACGATGTTTTCCTTTACCGATTTAGTGCGTGGTGATTGACTATCAATACACACATGACTCCGAAAAGTCAGAGGTGCCCTGGGATTCGAACCCGCGACCACCGTGAACATGTAGGCAGCCGCGTCTAGTCCGTTTACCAACAGGCCACCACGCAGGTTACGTATATTAGATAATAAATATGTCTGCTATTTAAAATATTTTACAGGTCTTTATATTTAATTTGTTTGGAGAAGAATAAATTATATTATAAATGGTAATTTATGTAAAACAAACGTCTTGGTACAATTGAACGACCCAGCAGTTTTTAAATGAATCTGTGCACTATCATATATACTCATAATGGTATATATTTGATAGCCTCCGTAACGCAGTTGGTAGAACCCCCGCGCCAAAATAAATGTTTGTATGAACTGCAAGTACCTATTTGTTTTGGGTCTGGGTGTATGTGAGACTGAAAAGTCTCTCGTAGTTCCTGATAACTACAACACAAGACTCGATCTTAGTGTGAGGTCAGGACTATGTATGGGAATATTAGGTGTACTTATTTATTTATTTATCTATTTCAATCTCGAAACATCAATCCTTGGAAATCATCCATTAAAATCAATACAAGTTTACAACGCAACGCCAATAATATATTCTAAAAAGTAAACCCTTGTTCATTCATAACCCTAAATTGCCTTTTGTGTACAACTGAGACAAAACTGGAACCCACCCAAACGTAATCCCACACTAAACCCAGAATTCATTCATAAGTCACAGTCCGCCATTACAAATGGCTGATTCATTGAATTGGTGGAATTTCATTGAGAGCGACCGAGGTGGACACAAAACAATTTTACAACTGTGTTAATTGTCTGTTATCTATCAATGAATGAGTACACCTCGCGTCGTACCGTGCGAAAGTATTTTTACACTATTTAGAGTTCCTTGTAATTTACGCAATGGTCATTTCTATACAGGTGTAGAAAACGCAACTTTATTGATGGTAATAATTTTGTATCTGTATGGCGACCATAGATCACAGTACACAATTGTGGATACTATATTTAAATTTAGCTCATCTTTAGGTAAATTAAAGTTAAAAGTACAAAAAAATTAAAACTTAAGAAGTTTTAATTTAAATAAATATTTCGCCCATAGATGTCTCCGAATACAGAACCGTCTACTCATTCAACGACTCACGCGCAAATATTTTTTGTAATTAAAATAAAGGATTCCTAACAATAGTTTACGGCTTGAGTAAGACCATTGTATTGGGCACGGAGCAACCTGTGAAATTACAGTTTTTTCAACACCTATTAGGAAATTGACTATTGCAATGTCCTTCCCGTGAGAATATTCCACTATTTGTTAATCACAAATTGTAATAGCTGTCTTCTTTGATGGGACAGGTACAATTGATTTTTTTTTCTTATAGATATTTGAAAGGAAGTTGCAAGATTGCTAGAATTAGTGAATGGGGAATGGGGATAGTTTTACGCATTTTACTGTCTTCATATTTTTGTGAAAATTGATAGACTACTCCAATGGCGAGAGATCAATCAATTACTACTCTACCCGTGATCAAATGCAATGAAACCACTTTGAACTTTGTAAATTTATACTTTTTTCTTAAAAGTGTAGGTATCAATTTATCACAAACTATTCTAAAATTTTAATAATGTAATGTATTGACCTGTTTGATGTCATTTGCAGTTCACGCCTCCTCCAGCCTCGTGACCCAGTTGTGTGCCAACACTGGCAGTGGGTGGCAGGCCGGTCTAGCAGGCAAGTCTAGGCAAGAGACGCGCCGGGAACTTACATTCATTTAGTATTATATATTTTTGTCATTATACACCAATGACTACAATTTCTCTCTCCTTTCTCTTATCTCCATCCAGGATTTTACTGGTGGTAGGTCTCTCATATGTGAGAAGCCACCTGGGTAGGTACCCTAAATGTTTGTTTCTCCCGCCAAATAGACACGGACACGGATTGAGGACATTGTTGACATAGTAACTACTGGACATATTGAAACTTAACATATTATGGCACAGAAAGGCGAGCGCGCAAAAAAAGAAGGTTGCCTGTAAGGTATTGCCTAGTGAAATACCGCCCATTGTGCTTACTTTCTTTAAATATAGCTACATTTGTTTTTATTTTTCTTTTGGTGTATAAATGTATGTACAATAAAGATATACATAAATAAAATAAGCACCTGATGAATATAGATAATGAACATTAAATTAGTGTATCAGCCCATAAATGCCCACATATGAGTACGTGCCACTTCTAAAACCCTAGAGTGCGATTGAAATTAATTAGACAATAATCCAACATGCTACACATTAAAAAAACACATTAAAAAAATACATGTTTAAATAAATTATATGTCTAATATGTTGCTATTTTTGTTTAAAGACGTATTCTTTTCCTACTGTGTAATTTGGTTAAACCCGTTTATCGTCTAACTTCTTTCATTTTCATGATATTAGCAATTGTCATGTATTTGGACTACAGTCCTTAGTATATCATTAACCCAAAAACCGCGTCACACGCAAAACTAATAGTTACAATCTCCAATTTCGATGATAACTAATAGACAAATTCCACAAGCTTTTTCAACATCATATTTTTATCCTTATATAGAAATGCAGTCTCGCCAATTTTCCTGCTTGATATTTCCGGAAAAGTGACACATAGTGATAAGGTGGGCGGCGGTGACGGTCGCAAGCGATGACGTCATTGCCGAATTCCATACCTGTGGATTTTTAAGGCATTATATGGACGTTACAAAGCCTTTTATTGATTTTGGAGGACAGGTGTATTGAAACACTAAAAGTAATGCGTGATAAAATGTGAGATTATTATACTTATCTTTATGGGGTTTACCGTAATGTGAAGATCAATTTTGTGATATCACTGGACTTGAGTGTTGGTTCGGATCCATCATGAGAAAGGTTATAAAACGTCGAGGCCTTGCGAGCGAAACGCTTCAAAACTCAAGCCTTAAGGACCTATTCGGTACTTTAAATAATAATTCCAACTAAATACTTCAACTATTACTAGTTCACATTAGCCAACATCTGCGTCAATTGCTTCTACCCGAACATATCAACAAATGCCATAAAAATATAAATAATTTTCTTAGTACAGTAGTTTGTTTCCTACAAGTTTTTTTTGGTATATAATTTATTAAGTATCCCATATAGCATTAGCTAAATATTTCAAGCTTTTTAAGTACCCTCCTTGGTTCTAGTATCTAGACCTGCCGCAGAGCAATAAGCGCGGGATATGCGGAACGCAGAATCCCGGACTCGACAAGGAACTGTGCGCGCCCACTCGCTTCCTTCGCGCCGCTACTATGAAGTCATCTGCAACGTGTTGCCAAATCAAACGTAACAATTAACATCTTCTACATTCATTGTCATTTTCTGCATTGATTGGATTCTTTTATGAACTGAAGTAGCATTTCTTGAGTGGGCTTTTTGAGGTATATTTTTTTTGTTTATCGACGTAACAGCTCTTATGATGATAAGTGATTGTCATCGTTTTGAACCCATTAACTGCGACAATAAGATCGTAGAAGCTTCGCCGGCTTGTGCAGCATGAATTACATAAGATGTGTCTCATTATGTCCAATAGTTACTGGGCCTACAACGTCCTTCGAACCGGAACACAACAGTGTATATATGCTGTTTGGCGTGTTTTGGTACTCTTTGGCGGGAGACATTGCAGTGGTAGGTCAGCCGTTCTCTATAATCTGTCTATCTTCAATTAGAGATTTCAGTCGATATTTCGATGCATTTTATGTTTCAGTTAACAAAGATACGGAGATATAAATATGGTGGATATGTTTATAGATAGCTAAGTAAGATAAACATATGTACATACCGGGTATCTCAAGACTGCTACCGAAAACGAAGCCGGGTGGTAGTTTTAGTGACTACAAACACAATGCAACTAAAAATTTTGCTAAGAAATGCGCCAATTTTTTTTATCATAATTTAAATATCGTCATTTTTGGATGGTAAATCCATAGTTTTTGGTAAAATAATAATTTAAACTCTACTATACCTTAGAGTCTTTATAAATAAAAGGGTATAAACTATTATTTTACGAATAAATGTATTTATCACCCAAATACGACCAGTTAAAAAAAATAACAAAAAAAATATTGTCGCTTTTTTTCCAACATTTTCTGTTGCATTGTGTTTGAAGTCGCTTAAACTACCATCCAGCTACGTTTTCGGTAGCAGTCTTGATATACCCTGTATATCTTTGTTTATTGAAGTTTAGAATTGTACCGAAATAGTAATAGTATCTATTTTAACCTCTTGTTAAAGATAGATAGGATATAGAGAACGGCCGTAAGTGGTACCTACCCAAGCGGCCTGTCACATATGAGATTCTTACAAATATAAGAAGAAAATGGGGGAGACGAGACAGATCCTGGCTTTGACCGGCAAATCGCACTACAATCTAGGATGGTGTGAGAGGGTCGGCGCGGCGCGGTGCCAGTGATCCGTCACGTTGACAGTCGGGAAGCGGCGTCATTAGCGACAATTGTACTAAGCAGGATGCAGACGCTTTACCTACACGCCGCGCTAGTGAATCACTCCAACTGTTTTTTTGGCACGAATTGGGCAAACGATGTTACATTAACCAAATTCTTTGATGTCCCTAATTGGGGATGATTACATAATGCCGACAAAGGATACTTTTAGATTTTTCCTGTGTCAATATTGCTTCTGCCTTTTAGAAAAAATATGTATAGCTTAAAGTTGTTGCGGCTAGATTTATGAAAAGAAAAATTAAATCTAAAATAATAAAGCTTTTTATAATACAAAGAACCCTTTAGAGAACTGTTCTGTTTCTTGACTTTATAATCATAATATCCGTATAATGTTATCGTTGGTAATGACAAAATAACCCTTAGCAATAAAGTACTTATAACAGTAAACAAAAAAACACCCTAGTATTTTTAGTTGAATATACGTCACAAAGTCTAACCTGCAATATACTTAGAAACCATGCTAGACTAATAACCTAAGCACTACAATACAGTCGATGGCCAAATAATGCCGCCCAATTACACTGTCTATAATTCGCCATATTTATTTTATTACCTCCCATAAACTGACGATGATACCTAAAATAAAAGAAAATCTGATTTTTTACCTGTGACATAAAAGCCTTAATACAGTTCATGCAAAGAACACGCTATATTATCGGGGAGAATCATTTAAATTGACATATGAAAATAATAGAATATACTTTCATAACTACGGATGCGAACTACAATTTAATCAAACCAAATTAGAAATATTATTTATGCATTTTTCAATCGAAATCATTCACACTATTATTTAAATCATTAATTAAGACTCATTCTTTCCGAACATCTGGTAGCTGTGAAGGTGAAACAACAATACAAATTCCATACCAACACCAACATTTTACCTTTTGTTTCCAATGATCATACCAAAGCGCCGAGCACTCTTTAATCTCCATCTAATTCAACATCAAGCAACTGAAACTGGGCTTGTTTCAATACAGGCAGTGAATTTGCGAGATATATCGTGTTTGTGTACGGCACCGACGTCATCCGGCCCGGTGCGGCATGTAAGGCGAGTGACGACATCGAGCCAAGTTGGGCCCGCTCCCACGCCGCACACGCGCCGACTCTCATGCCTTGCCACCAAGGTGCCCACTATACTATCCTGGGGGGTACTCTATAAAAACGATACGAACTACGAATGTTCGGATGTTCAACGTCCGGAATAAGAGCTTCCACTTCTAAAAATCAAGACTATTCTCTATTATACTTATCATTTTCTCCGAACTTAGTCTATGGTTGCGACGTACGATAGAGGAATCCAACATTTTGTGGAGTATCTAGTCCGATAAGATAAGTCATAAGTATGTAGTCCGAACATTCGAAGTTTGTATCGTTTTTATAGAGTGACCCCCATGAACGGAGATCACTCCTTAGTAGCACTTAGATGTAGAGCAAGGATCTTGCTTACCCCTTGGAAAACCTAATAATGACTATAGTACTACATTTCTGCAGGCATCACACAGAATTCTTACGTACCCTTTCCTTAGAAAACCCTTAGAAATATAATAATCCTACAGACACATGACATACCCCTTGGTTACAGCTAACACTATAGGCGGGAGCCTATATACAAGGAGTGGGCGAGGACACACACTCCTTGTTAACACCTGAAAAACACTACACAATCCTGTATGTGATACACAATGCCGTTGATGGAGTCTGGAATTCCTTAAGTGAATACAGAATAAATAATTAAATACTGAATATCCGCCTTAATAAAACCATGTCTGCTTATAAGAGGTACAACACTTCTATTCCCACCACTATCCCGGGCTTCCATTATATTCAGGTAAGGTAGGTAAGTCCATTATATTCAGGTAAGGCTTGTCAAATCTAAAGGTTTTGATTAAGGGAGTATCATCTTCAGAAAAACCTAAATGTTATTAAACTAGAGACTATATTGACGTAGTATACACAACACATCGTTGTTTAAGCAGCCTGTAGGGAATAGGCCTCTGTAGGGTATAAGTCCCACTGTTGGGTATAGGCCTCTCTCATATTATGCCAGTTTTCTCTGTCTCTTGTCATTCGCATCCTGATTCAGCCTGCGAATTTGACTATGACGTCGACTCAATGCAAAACATAATTATCTTACATCATTGAGAAAAAAAGTACTCTACAATTAACGATTTTTGCGAATAATCAGTAAAAAATTATCGGTTAAATCATCAATAAACGACAAAAAACGTTCTACATTACGCATGGCCATAAACACTAGGCTGGACTGTCTACCCACGTTCAATGTCTGCGAAATTAAATCCGTTAGGGTGGCCTAGTGCGTACTAATGGAATTGTGTTTGCTCATCAAACATAGACAATCTCTTTCAGACTGTTATAAGTCTCCTTAGTAAGGATTGAGGCCTCGTCACGTCTCACATGGTCTATTCAATTGTATTTATTCAACTAGCGGTGCCAATGCTTTATGAAAATGGTTATTGTCCATTTACCTAATGGTAAATGAAGTATTCTCTGAATAGAGCAATGGTTAGAGAGAAGTTGAGATATTTCATGGATTGACACGATCATTTCTGAAACCAGAAGTCAGACCCTTGTCGCTATAAAGAAATTTTCACCCTCTGATAAAGTGGTCCTCAAATACGAGTATGTAGGAAATTTGTAATAGATGAAATGTCACTTCAGCTGGTTATGTATTGTACTACTTACTCTCAATAAGCCCAACCTTAACATGTGTAGTATTCTACTCAATTTATAGACTAAACTGTAGCCGAGAAGTGCATCTAAAACACGGGCAGTAACATGATCTAAATGTGTGAGTGCAGAGTTGCGCAGACTGCCTGACCCCAACCGCCGCGACGAAACACATTCGTCCACATTTGGCAAATATGTTGGCGGCACTTAGCATAATATACGCATTACATATACTGCCGACGTGGTCATAGACATTTTTATCGGGACAGATGAATCTACTGAGGAGATTGAATTGTTTAATAAAGTTTATCAAATAATTGAATCGATTTTTTTATATGGTCATGGCAGAAAAACCATAGAAGACAAGTTGGTAAATCGCAAGTCTACTGATCTGATGAAACCACTGCCATCCATTACCACCCATAAAGAAAACATGAAATTAACATGGGAAGGTAGGTAATCGATAGTTGGGTTCACCCTGTTCATAATGAAAACATTATTAAAAGATAAGTTGATAAACAAGAATATTTCAAGACAATAGGAGTTGATTCGCGCCAAACAATACATAAACGGAAAACACCAATGTCTAAGATCTTAGGTATTTGTTTAAATCCATTTACTATTGTCATCTAACGTGTGTGTAGTTTGGATAATCGTTGTTTGTATTCGCGAGTTCATAGTTCGCATGTAACCATTTTTGGTAGCAATTTCGTGTAGTGACCAGGTGGTAGGATCGTAAAAGGGAGCTATACCGTCAAGAACAAACATTAATAATTTGTAAATGGTTAATTTGTGATTAATCTTGAAGTTTGGACTATCCAAGCGATTAAAAGTTGATTTTGCTTTTACTTAATACTTATATACTAGCAATAAAAGCGCAAACCCGTAGTATCACATCACTGTTCTGACCTCTTAGACCTTTAAATAAACATATTTCGATTAAAGTAGCAGGGCTACACTTGACTGCTGTTCATTACAACACAAACGGAGCAGTAACGTTCTACTCCAGAGAAAAAAACAAACAATTTTCTTGTATTTTAATTTTATTCACCCAGTGCTGCACTGGCAATAAGTCCTTCCCTTTTCACGTATCTACCTTACTCAATGGAGCATGAAAGATATGAATGTCTAAAAGCCGGGGACCTAGAATACCTAATAATCACGGGGGACGTAGAGGTGACCCTTTGCCCATTAGGGCATTGGTGTCACAGCGAACTGTTATGTACTGTTGTAATATAAGTGACGAAAGTAGTAGAAGCACTTGAGGTGGATTCAGTGGCACTCTTTAAATGACGAGCGATATAATGAGACGTCATGTCGCGTGCGCCTTCCGGTACGGGGTCGGCAGAACAATAGCCTCTCTTCCCACGACGTTAGCTAACCGCGCCGTGGATGCTCCTGCTAGAGAAATTGTTTTCGTTTATAAAATATTTTATATTCAAATTATGTTCAGTTCTTTTGGAAGAGGTAGAGCAAATTTATGTAGTGGTATAGATCTGAGGACCAAAAGATTCATCGAATAGCAATTGGATAACGACGGCCTTAAACATTGCGATACCTAAGAAAAGTAAATTCATGATATAAGTGTGAAAATCAGGGCAAAACGTAATGACTGTTAAACCGCTGAAAATATAAACATACGAGTATTATCTGTTAGTTTTGCAATTTCCAAAATCCTCTGCAACTGTTGCGATGATTTTGTGTTCACGAAAGTCAAGAAGTCAAATGCCGGAACCTGTTACATTAGGTAGTCGACGCGAGAGCCTGGAGTTCAATCATTAGACCAAACATCGCATTGTACCCTTCTGCGAATAACGTTTTTAAAACTAAAAAAATAATTGGTGCGAAATCATAAACGACACACCGGCACAGTTAGCTTCAGTATTCAATGATATTGATTACACAATCATGAACAATGGTTAACCCTCTTCCTAATTTCATAATACACCACTTGTCAGGTCAGGAGCTCAGAACGAATAGGGCATTTATAAAGCTAATTACGTCATTAAAGTGTCAACATATATTTTTCAGCTTTTAACTTTAATTTTAATTTAGATAAATGATAGTTGTGTAGTTTTCGCTTATAGCTGCAATTGGCTTGTATCATTAGGCAGACAATAATTTTGCCGGAGGTCACGGACATCAACGGTAACATTCCTACATATTCAAGTCCTAAAGTGAACCAGTGTGACTACCAGACAAGTCAAAAACTCCCATTGTTCCTAGAAAAATCAAAAAATAATATAGGCTCTGGACTGGAAGTAATGAATTCAATTACCTATTAATTTTAATCTAAAATTATTTTTACTAAGCAAAAGGGGCAAGGGAATCAAACTCTACAGCCCCTAGTAAACTTTATAAAAAATCAATAATGAGGTACAAGCACCGATATCGTTCTGCCAATCAAGATGTCGATAACGCGTGTTTAATGATGCTCGATGGAACAATGCCGCGATGAGTGGCAGGTGACACGTGCGTTTCCAAAACGTTTTTTCAAACTCACCCCCCAAGTTGTGCTGCGCTATTGGTGCTAAGTACTTGATTCATACACAGAGTAATATATTAGTGAGATGGGACGCATGTGTATTTTGATATGGTCAACGTATTCATTCATTATAGCGAAAATTTATCGTTGTCTAAAAAGAGGTCCAGAGGATAAATAGAGCCAGATTCAAATTTTTGGGGCATCACACTTGTTTTTTTTTGCGATAGAAGGCGGTCTTGCTACTGCCCCAGCTGAATCGGATGGTCACCGTAAGTAATGGAGTTCCACAAAGTCGGAGGTACATTATACAAAGCATTACCAAATACTAAACACGCTTTTTAGCCATACCACATAGAGCGCCGGGAAAATCAGCAGAGTTCACACCATACATTTTCCACATTTGTTTTAGTTTGGTTTTTGTTTATGTATTTTAGTCATTTAATTAGTTCTAACATCAGACTATTACAAAATATTGCATCTGTAATAACTTATTCTATGTCAACATGGTGCGCACGAGTTTTTGCCGCGCACACGCAGCCGCGCACGTGCCGCCATCTGGCGCAGGAAGAGTCGCTCGACTGGAAGATGGGCTTCCAATATGACGAGTGGCCAGTGGCAGTCGGCCACAGGTGCCTTGATCTTCAATATTAAAAAAATATTTGGCAGATGATGTCAACTTTGTGTAAAGAGGTAATGGCCCGGAGATAATCTTGTTAGACTTGTTCGATTGCATTCGTTTAATCCAGGGCACAGTGTTAGTGTGAACAATACGTGTTATACTTTTATTTGTTTGTTTATCTAATTCATGTGACGATTTTTCGTAATACAGAATGGAGGAATTTTCTATTATGCTTCAGTTGTGGCTGCCGTGATACGGGTTTTAACTTTTAACATTATTAATCTTATTTCGAAGTTCCTCCCTGACTTGAACCCAAATCACCAGAACATTGAAGTTAAATACCATATCCCTCAAGTATAAACATATGCGGTTTCAATGCAACTTATAAATAAATATTACGCCCATATTCCACATTTATATCAATTAATTATTCATACATGGATATCCAAATGTTAATTATATTGTATTAATATTTGCATAATGGCAAGTTTACTGCCTACGGAACGGACGAAGTTACATAATCCGTGACCAATATGGATTTTATTATCGACAATTAACGGATTTTTAAACGAATATTTTAACCCTTTCAGACGAGTGTTCATTTTAAATTTTGATATGTGTAACATATTTGCTTCAAATATAACAGCATTTTTGATTTATCGATTTTGTTTTCACAATATCTAGAAATCATATAAGAGTGCATTTCCATTTTTCAATATGTCCTTATTAATATAATGATTGGGCTACGTCATTATTAAGTGGAACGAAAAATCTTTTCGTGAAATGGAAAAAATGTCCTGTAAATGGAATTCAGGACCCTCGCATTCCCTGGTACCAACTAGATTAATGACATGGTGAAATTCTGTTATTAAACGTATTGCTCCTACAATGACGCAACTAGTGCAACAGATGTACCTACCTATCAAACAATCATTAAAACATGCATGCTGCATTAGTTTTACCATATGTATTTTTTGTAATAGATATTGTTAACTGAATGATCCTACTCTTAACAGTTTTGTTTTTAAGATTGTATATTGATCGAAACAATATTTATGACTTGATAACAAATGACTTTAAGGACTCTTGTACATGTGACTCTATTATTTTATATTACTATTCTCAGTCTTTTATGAAACATTGAGATTGTAGACTGCTGCCTCTTTTATTGACGAAAACATTTACCTTAAATTTTATTATATACCTAGTTAGTTTCAAAAGCCTAAGAACCGTGAAGTATAACGTCTCTGATGACCACGATAAAGCTCCTAAACTAATTTATCCAGAAAAAAATCAAACACGACGGAAATATCAAAAAGTTTTAGAAAAAAAATACCATTTAAAGTGGCCGAGAGGCGATGATCTCGGACACACGGTGCCATACATGTCGCAGGAAGATTTTCGCGAGGCAAGGTAATGACAAGTGGGCCGGAGCACGTAGGCATGTTAATTGGACGCAATGGCCACCGGCCCGACAGCCATAAAAGAAACGGGCGTGGGCTGAGCGACGCAACGTCTCTAAAGGAGCCAGCCGCGAGAGCTCCTCGGCCGGCCCGGAGCCCCCGCGCCGCTCCGCTGCGCCTCTGCCCCGGAGAGGGCCGGGGGCTCAACGCTCGCTGGCAGCGACAGCGCGGAGGCTAGTGGATGTGCTCGACGATTGTCTCGCTTCGCCTTGAGTTGTTTTCATTCACAGTGTTTTGCTGACGTCCGCCGTCTAGCTTTGTTCCATATCTGCTTTCGTTCGATTTCGTTATGTACTGCCAAGAGTTATCATTTTTATGTGTGCGCTGTCTCTCATTATGTCTTGAGTCACCAATCGTATTTGTAAATCCGTTTCTTAGTGTAAACTTGACAATACAAATCTAATAGCGGATAAAATTAATTGTAATACATTGCTTACTAAATTTTAATTTCCGTTAGTTTTTAAGAACTGAAATCTACAATATTTATATACGCTCAAGAGTTTTATAGTTTCACAGTAAATTAATAAATAAATTGTTTTAAATTAATGAATAATATAATTCTCTCATCGTATACTATAAAACTTCAAATACTTATTTTCTAAAGCCGTGTCTTTTCATACAAAACGACACATTATCAAAGAATCGTCGTCAATACATCTGCTTCCTGCACAAAAAATAGTCAAATCGTAGAGTACTGAACGCCGAAAACGGCATATAATGTAGATGGGAGCGGCGTCTATTTCGGTCGTTGTCCATCCATCGGGAGCTCGTGATACGCGGCTATTCCGGGCCAGGGCAGGTTTTCGGGGAATGTCAACAAACGAACGGGTACTCATTCAATGAACTCTATGCAGTGCGACGCCGGTGGCGGACCGGTCCCGCTCGGCTATTCATAAAAATGATGCTCCCAGACGCGCTCGCGGGCTCGCCGCTCAATGGACCGCCGTCTCACCGCTCGCGCTTTGCCTTAACAAAGCTCTTTTATGGCGCACGGATCGGATCACGTATTCTTTCTTGCGGACGTTTCGAAACGTGATGAAACAAAACCTACTTTTATACCACAACGGTGAAAATGTTGCTTTCGTTGGCGTGCAACAAATGTACACATTTCGTATGGACGCTCGATTAGTCAATTTCACAGCGTTTGAATGCGTTGCCGTTGAACTAATTTTGATTGCACAAGTGCATGAAAAGCGATCAACGGTGGGCGGCCTGCGAAGTGACGCGAGCTCCACCGTTGCACAACGCTACGCAAGCAGTGGCGGGCGTCGGCCACCACGCGCCAAGCTGCTGCAGCGCTGCCTCCAGCGCTCGACCTTACCGAATAGAGAATACCGAACGCGTACTCGATACTCGATACATATTACACAAAACTAGTTCAAGACTGTAATAATTAGCGGTAGGTGCGGTCGGCTCTCGGCGCCGACGGATCCGATGCGATCCGAGGCGAGCCCTTACTCCTCCTCTCAACACATGTTTTGTTTACGATGTATTCAGGTCTTACAATGAAAGAAGCGTATAAGGATTTAGTTTCATATAATTTTCTTTTAACAAATGATCAAAAACTGTATAATTAACAATGTAGCGTCTTAACAGATACTTCAAAATTATTAGCGATGTAGGTAATATATTACAAATACTTTGGAATGTTCGTATAAACAATCTCATATGAATCGCCGCTCTCGAGTCACCGCACTCGTGTGACTGACTGGGGCGAAATTTCCTAGTTGAGAGCGGGTGCGCGGGGAGCGCGGGGGCGCGGCGGCGCCGGGGGTGCGGGCGCCTGTGCGACTACACTCATACGTCAACTAATGAAACTGCGACCTAGCGCACTCAGGGTCTATGGTAAAATTAACCATCACACAGCCGCCCACCCCCCGCCGCAAACTCTGTGATTTCACAGCCTATCTAACTTTTCTATTTTTTTGCGTCCCCCTCGAGGCTTGAGCCGTCGTCAAAAATACTATTTATAGACAGAGAGCTCAATATATTTTGTTTTTTTACAGTCTGCCGCCCATTTCAGTTTCTACAACTTTTCCCAATAACAATAACAATGTGTACATGTGACAGTTTACTGATTATGAGATAAACAATTATAAATTAGTGACAGAAACAGAAACAGCGCAGCAGACAGAGGGACAGTGACGGCACGGGGCAGTCGTCGGGAAACGACGGCTCACCTCGACGGGCACTACTTTACACACCATCCAATGTTATATTTCGATTTTTTACAATAAACTAGACACAATGGAGATTCATAATGAGATTACAATTGAATATACAATACGCGAGGCCATGCTTAGCAGGGTGAATGAGAGTACAACAGTTAACCGCTTAGTGAGGCGAATTTGTCGAGACGGCCCCGGCGACCGTCCGCGCGTACATTAACTAAATAAAGCAGTCAATAAATAAACCAACATAAATATCTAATAAATACCTACACGGGCTATATTTACAAAAAGAAGCGTTCCTCGTCGACGGCACGTGCTCAGACTTTGAACATATACAATACAGCACTATCCCACCGGGATAACAGGTATAAATTAAAAATATAATAAAGCTGCCGGCTTAACACTCGTATTACAAAATAATACTGACTCCAGTAAAATTATCCTATCCGCGAGATGGAATGTGCAGGCCTAGGCCGGGTACAGCAATAGGAACCAACGCACTGCTCGCCGCCTCGCACAACATACACTCCACAACGCTCAGTACATGTGCACTACCGTGGAATATCAATAAATACAAATACAATGCCTTGCACGTCTGAAGCTGCCTGTGTGGCCTGCAGGGGGATCAAACCTCCTGCAGGCCACACCGGCACCTCCTTACAGTGACTACATTAACAAACAATAACATTCAGTGAGTGCAGAGTAACAGCGCACTACAAACACTGCCACTCTGCACACACCATCTCACCAACCAACAAAAACTTATTCCTTAATGTTACTCTTAATGTGATGGCAAATAAGATGTGTTAAGGACAGAATTTGTCAGCGGTGAGCTCAGGTCACTCTCTCCGTATCAGTGGATACAGCACAAACAACAACATAACATATAACAAGTGTAGTTGAAGCGAGCAGTATTAGGTACAGGGCAGTTCTCACACGTCCCACAAACACTGGACTGAATGCTGATTACAATCCACAAATGAACACAGGGAGGGAAACTGAAATTTTATCCGCAAGGTGGACCAGACGGATCCAACGGTATATACAAAAGAAATTCCTTCCGAATAAATTATAAGCTTGTAAAATAATTATCACATAAATTTTCTTACATTCTCCGTTCTCAGCACATAACTTAACACGTAATCTATCTATATACACACGAAACGCGAGCCGCTAGTGTGGCGGCGGCGGCTGGTGGCGCGGCTGCGGCGGCGGCGGCGCGGCCGGCGTGGGCGGCGCGGCGCGAGGGTGCAGCGCCACGCGCCCGCCCGGCGCCACCACCGCCACCAGCTGCACCTGCCCGCGCTCCTCCGACGGCGGCGCCTTACCGCGCCGGTGCAGCCGCACCCACGCGCCGAAGCAGACTAGAATGGCGAGGAACACGGCAACCGTGGCGCCGCCGGCGATCGACGCCGTCTCCATCATCAGCTGCCGGCTCGTCAGCACGTACGAGTCGTCCAGGTCCTTGAACTCGCACCGCTGCCCGACGAACCCGCTGCGGCACTCGCAGTTGTAAATCGGGCTGTCAGAGATCACCACTGTGAAACACACTCCGCCGTTCAGGCAGTAGTACTCCGAGTAGTCCGGCTCGCACTTGTACGTGGGGAAGGTGACGTTGAGCCGCGGCTGCGGCTGCGGCTGCGGGTGCGGCCGCTGCGGCCGCGCAGGCCGGGCGGGCCGCTTCGAGATGGAGCTCGAGCAAGCGCCCGCCAGCGCCCAAGCGGCCGACACCACCGCCCACCAAACTACCAACGATTGCATTTTCCGCACGATCCGGAGGGTCGGCGCTCGCGGGACGTGCACGATTTTGACATTGGACGGTGACTTATGAGAAATCCGAGAGGCGATGACATGACCGCATTCGAATTTCGAACTGGAACCCTTCGCTCGCATCCGCGTCGGCGGGCCGCCCGGACATGTTTCCTGTGTTCGCTTTTTTTTACGTCGACGATCACTCGCTCATGACGGAGGCGCGGTTTCTACGGGCGCCCGAGATATCGCATCGATCCCTCTGCTCGCATGTCGAAAGTGAAACGGCGAATGTTGTTTGACACTACTGCGTCGTGGGTTCACGTCCGATCACGGAGCACAAACACACAATGTCCCGTTCGAAAAGATACACACAAAATGGTGCTGAGTGTCGCGAGCACACTGATCTCGGTGAGTTGTCTATGCGCGACTGACGGAGGGCGTCCACTGCATCCGCCATATGCCGACGAGAATGAACGCGGGGCTCGCCGCCCGCCGCTCGCCGCCGCCCGCACCTCTCCGTGTACACTATACGACCTGTCCGTGTATGGGGAAATTACATTCGTGTGCGTCAACTATACGTTAGTGTGAGTAGGTAAACCTTTTTTTTCTTCTTTTGTAAGGGATTATGAACAAGGTATTTCTTTTTCTCAGCTATTCCGACCCTCGAGCATTGTGAAACTTGAATGGAAAATTATTTGTCAAGTTTAAATAGAAGGCTGATAAATATTTGGCTATTATGAAACTTACTAACGTTTTAGAAATCAATCGTAATGTAGTTAGACGTGCGTCTGACAATGTATTTTAAATGTGTATGTACCTATTTGTATATACATATCTTATTGAAGGAAGCGAAACAATTATTTTCTAAGAGTAGGTATATATTTTTTTTTATTGCATTGAATGGCGAGACGAGCAAGCCGTTCGCCTGATGGTAAGCGATACGACCGCTCATAAACAGTAGCAATATTCCACTGCGCTCGCCATCCTGAGACATAAGATGTTAAGTCTCAATATGTCCAGTAGTTGCTCTGGCTACAATGTCCTTCAATCCGAAACACAACAGTGCATTTAAGCAGTGTTGTTTCACGGTAGGTAGTAGGTATATATTAAAGAACATACTTACATTATAGAGTAGTATTAGTCACAACCTAGAATCAAATCTCCTATTCTTTACAATAACATATTCTTGGTTAATTTACGTCATTCATTTACTTCATTACTAATTCTGTGGGGTCCTAAGCGTATTGCGTATATTTAAAAAATATTTTTATTTGCAATTTACATATATAAAGTTACTGCGACTTGTATTAAACCAGTAATTATTATAATAAAAGTATATTACAATCGAAAAAAATTATGAAACAAATAATTCAAATTAATTTACTAATTCCAAAACTATGTCAAAAACCATTTTTATAATGAGAAAATACATTACCCAGCGTATTATGATACTCTATGAAATAGATGCAGTCAAAATTGATCTTTAATCGTTACACATTAACATATAAAACATTTTACCAACAACCAACGTATAGCCCTGATTAAAATAGTTTAGAGGACTATTAATGTATTAATAATTAGAAATGAATGTGATGATGATGATTAAATATTTTCCTAGCAAATATATAATTATCAAACTTATTTGATTATTCAAATAACTGAACCAATCAGTTAGTTTAGGATTTTGAAGAAATACTATAACTAAATTCCCCTTTTAAGTAGCTATTGAGTTTTGGGCATTAAAATTAATCTAACTTTCAAGTATAGTCCTGCCAGAAGAAACATTTTTAATTGGAGCTCATTCCAATAATATTCTTATTTATTTTCCGTTGTAATATGATATTGTTTCAAATTCGTGTATCAACCCCAAATAAATGATTTTAATTATAATTAAAACAATTAGTAAAAGTAAAAGCTAGAACAAACATGCACATTGAGTTTGATATGTGGCTTTCTGAGTGCATCTGCCACTTAGGGTGATGTAGGTTAGCCCCTGAACTGTCAAAAGAACCGCATTACGGTTCCTCAAAGAAATATAAAAGGTGCCGCCATAGAGAAAGTAATCACTACGTGGTGCCGCCAGGGGATAAGAAAACCTTTGAGTCACCACTAGTGTTGAGTAGGACATACAAGAGGCAGTACATTTGTCCCGTACATGACGTCAAAATGTAAGAGCGGCTCAACTTTTTCACGTGTACTACTTCATATTTGGTGTACTACTTGGTCTGGAATGTCATTTCATTGGCGTGAGCCGGCCGCCTAGCCGTGAGGCAATGTTATGACACACAAATAAGCATCAGTACGCCTCACTTCACTTGAAGTGGGACATTGTACTGGCTCAGTACAAAATGAGGCTACTCTTACAAACTCTTTTTCAAGTCATGTCCTACTCAACACTACTCACCACACTTTGACTTGTCTATGACTCAGAAATGTCAATGTCATATTGACAGCATTCAATTGACGTATGTAGGGTCAGCATTAACATTTTTGTATATTTTATGTTGTGTTGTTATTGTCGTTAGAGTATGTGAGTTTATATTTTAATCTTTATTAGTTATGAACAATATTTATGCAATGGATCTCTAATTTCTTGTCTATTTAATCAATCAATCAATGAGATGTATATTTTGCTAAAAAAAACCTAGAATTTTACGAGCCAAGATTCCAATAAATTATTTGCAATTATTTATTTAAGATAAACCATTGCCAAAATAACAGCGCCTAACAATTAGGCTGTATGGTATTGTACCTTGAGTTTTGTCAATGTTTTTAAAAAAACAAAGTCAAGCGGTGAAGTGTCAATGTCAACTAGAAAATGTGTGTTTTGGTTTATGTTCTACTTTATATGTGACTATAAAATAGTGATTTTTTTTATTAAACATAGTAGACTTGTTGCTCAAAAAGCATTTATTGTAAATAAGTATAGTATAAAATACAACAATGTCAGAGTCATCGAAATCAAAGTCTTCTTTGAACTTAAACCCTTCGCCGACATTGCAATGTAAAGATCTTCATGAGTATCTGAAGAGTAGAACCCCGCAGTTTCTGGAGACTTTGTACAACTATCCCACAATTTGTTTAGCTGTTTATCGGTGAGTATGCGTAATTTGTTCAGTTTTATTTCGAAAAAGTATAATATATGCATCAAATTTTAGAGGTTATTTTTAAGGATTTGTATTATTTCTTTCTTAAAGCTATTATATATATATTACATTTCAAATTCATTTCAGGCTTGTTAATGTTCACATGTTGAAAGTTGAAAATTCAAAATATCAAACAATTTAAATCTAAACTTAGCTCACAAAACTGGCAAGATATTATTTCACCAAACAGAAATATTAATGAAAACTTCAATGCATTCAATAATACACTATTAAATATCCTAAATCAATTCATTCCTAAACGTAAAATTAAACTAACAACAAAATATAAAAGTTACTGGCTAACTCCAGGTATCAAAACATCTTGTAAAAATAAACGATTACTGAAGATACTCACTACAAAGACAAAAAATCCAATCCTATTTAAATACTATAAACAATATGAAAAAATATTAAAGAAAACAGTTATAACAGCCAAGAAACAACAATATATAAAAGCAATCAATAAAGCAGAAAATAAAGTAAAAGCCATGTGGAGTATAATAAATGAACAAACTAATAAAAAAACAAAGGGAGATAAGCACACCATCAAAATGAAAATTAATAACCAACTTGTATCTGAACCGAAACTAATTGCTGACCATTTTAACAAATACTTTGCCTCCATGGGCGAAGGAACAACAAGTCCATCTACCAATTCGCCCCGAATATACTCCACACTACAATATACTGAAAATTCTATGTTCCTTAGTCCGGTAGACCATAAAGAAGTAAGCATAATTATAAAAAAACTAAAAAACAAAAAAAGCCATGGCATAGACGAATTTCCACCAACTCTCTTGAAGCAGTGTGCAGATGAACTAACTCCTCCGTTTTGCCAATTAATTAATCAATCATTTGAAGAAGGTATATTCCCAGACCAATTAAAAAAAGCTTTAATAAAACCTATCCATAAGAAAAACGATAAAACGGACGTAAATAATTATCGCCCCATAGCTCTTCTACCCACAGCTTCAAAGATTTTTGAAAAAGCCATGTGTGTTCGAATATATTACTTTTGCGAAAAATACCAAATATTTAACGAATGCCAAAATGGTTTCAGAAAAAGTCGATCCACTACCTTAGCAGTATATAAATTTATTCAGGAAGCATTAAATTTAATAGATAATAAAAAATATGCAATCGGTATATTGTTAGACATGACTAAGGCGTATGATAAAGTGCAATTCGATATACTATTACATAAACTTTATGAAATAGGAATTCGCGGAAGAGCTCACGAGTGGCTAAAATCATATTTACAAGATAGAGAGCAAATAGTTGAATTAGAGCTTCTTAATCAAAGTAAAAAAACTATAGAGTTCATTAGATCAGACAAAAAAATTATAAATGCATCAATACCCCAGGGAAGCGTCATAGGTTGTCTATTATTTTTAATCTATATAAATGACCTACCTAAAATAATAGAAGGACCATGCGTTTTGTTTGCTGACGACATCTCTCTACTCGTTCCATGCCAAAATATAACAAACCTGAATCAAACCATACATTCCATATTAAATAAAACAGTAAACTGGATGAATAGCCATAACCTTGAAATAAACTTCTCAAAAACAAAACTAATGACATTCCATCCCCACCAAAAACCAAAATTAAACATAAATTTCGACTATAATGGTACACAATTAGAAATAGTAGATGAATTTAGCTTATTAGGAATTACAATAGATACACATATAAATTGGAAACCTCATCTAAACAAACTTAGAGCAAAATTATCAAAACTTTCATATGCTCTCCGAGAAATAAAGAAAACAACTAATTTGCAAATAGCTTTGACCACCTATTACGCCTATGCATATGCATGGCTCAGTTATGGCATAATTCTATGGGGAAATAGCACAGATTCACCAACCCTGTTTACACTACAGAAGAAACTGATTAGAATATTAGTAAACATACAACAGACTGACACTTGCAAACCACATTTCCATAAACTTAAAATTCTAACCTTACCCAGTATATATATACTAGAAATATGTAAATTTGTCCGCAAACACCCTGATTTTTATACTAAAAGAGCCGATATACAAACTAAATACCCACTTAGACATAAAAATAGATTGAACCTACCAACTTCAAGACTCACTATGCATTCTTCTAGCCCATTTGTTATGTCCATTAAAATATATAATAAACTGCCAGACTACATAAAAAATGCAAGTAATGAAACATCCTTTATTAAACAATTAAAACAATTATTACTTACAAAGACTTACTACACAATATCAGAATACCTAAATGAAAAATAAATAGCTAACTTTAATAAATAAAAGACTGACTCAAATATATTATACTAATTAATGAACCTAAATACATAATGACTAAACTTGTACAGAATTACAATAATTATATAACAGAAAAACAGAAACATATACCAAATGAAAATAAAAAATATGTCATTAAAATAACGATTCTATTATATATAAAAGTGCATGTTAAATACGAATATGTTCACTAAATATAATTTATAACGATTCGATATACTAAACATATTAATACATAAAATTAATAATATGGCTTCCTCCTCTCTCCTAAATTGTTCTCTGCCCAACAGGGTCCACATTGTACCTTTTATAAAATGTTAACATCTTTATAACATGTGGTGTGCAATAAAGATATTGAGTATTGAGTATTGAAATATAGGATACAGAAAACAACCTAAGAAAAAGAGAGTGCCAATCTTATCATCAAATTGGTGCTCTTTAGTTTTTCGTTTCATATTTTATAATATGTTTTTACAGGGAGCTACCAGAGTTAGCTCGGCATTTTGTGATCCGACTGTTGTTTGTTGAGCAACCGGTGCCCCAAGCTGTGGTGACATCATGGGTGTCGCAGACCTATGCCAAGTATGTTCACATCATATGTAATATAACCAATAATTAATACATGAAGAGCTTGCGAAAAAAATAGATGCAGCAATAGTAATATGTCTGGGTTGAGCAAAGTGGATATCTTTCACCTCTGCCTACCTTGACATCCTCTAGGTGTGGTGTTACATATTGTTTTACATATTATAAAATTGAATAAGTTCTCGTTTCTTCAAAGATGACAGTAGCAGTACCCTCTTTGTGGAATTTCGAAAGGTAACACAAATGCACAGCAATAGTGTATCTAAGCTTAAATTTCAGTGTATGGTAGTTCACTTTAGTGTAAACAAAGTATTTTTTCTCAGTTCTAAAAATGTCTACTTATGTACCAATAAAATTGGATTTGTAGGTAATTATAGATAGATAATAGGTTTTAAATCTTGATAGTTCTATGAATGTTATTTACAGAGAACAAGCTAAAGCATGTGAAGCATTGTCAGAACTGTCAGTATGGCAAGAAGCACCGATCCCAGGTGGAATGCCAGGTTGGATGCTGGCACAATCATTCAAAAAGAACCTGAAAGTTGCTCTTCTTGGTGGGTGAGTGCTATGTAAACAAATATATCCAACACTTGCATACATACATATTTACAAGGGAAATAAGTAATTTCTGAGGTTAAAGTCTTGTGTCACAACCATCAGACTATATATGTCCCACTGCAGCGCACAGGCCTCCTCTGCAATCGAGAGTATGAATGAGGGTGATTAGGCAATGTTTGGTGGACTTTACATACTATAGAAATTCTTACAAATTACTATGGTATACAGGTTTCCTCTCTTTTTCACAAACAACTAGACACCAAATTAAACAGTTGCATACATATTCCTGACCCCACACTGAGCTTTACGTCTTGTATTGTGTTTATCAGACACTACAATACACTTTTTCGTCTTACAACCATACCCAAAATAAAAGTGGGTTTGCGAAAACAATTTTCCCAGAATGGGGACTGCGCCCTCTCCTCGAAATAACTGCGCTACGGAGGCTGTCAATATATACAGTGCCCTCCAAAAGTTAGTTGAAAATGAATTAATTTCAACTAACTAACCTTAACAATGATGTCACGTAATTTCTAAAATATGCAGTTTCAATAAAAGAACTGTTTACTATTTATGGTCGGATACACTATTCTAATATACTGGGTGGAATCGCTTATCGTCACGAAAAAAATTGTGCATGGCAAGTACATGATTTAGAACACTTTGGCATACTTACTTTAATTTTTTTATGTTTTTGTTTATGTAGTGTAAAATTAATTTACCACTACTAGTTACTAATTTAGAATAAGTTATTCATAAAACAACGTTGTTTAGAGAAAGATGACATAAATGAAAAAAATCTTCATAAATACACATTATTGTTACCCTACTTTATACAATATGAATTCGAGTAGAAACTTCTAAATCTAAGTAATAAAATCCTTTGATCGCGCCGCCCTCACCGCCGCGCCGCCGCAAGCGCAAGTACAAAGCGTGCCGCCGCGCCGCGCCGCCCGCTCCCGCGCCGCCACCTTCTAGGGATCTTGCCACTTCCTCAGTCGTGCGAAATTCGGTACCGAGTGACGTTGTACGAAATTATTTTGGTTATTGGTTAGTTTCTTGCGGTCAAAATGAGTGATTACAAGAACAGTGAGTATGTGACAATAATGACATGCTATGTTCGATCCAATGAAAACTTGGGTCATGCAAGAAGGATGTATGCAGATCCAGAACATCTGCAGTCTTTGCGTAGGAATGGTATCATGAATGATGAATCCACGAGTTCCCAGCACAAGAACTATTTTAACGAGTTATCCGAGGCTACTCGATCATGGTAAGTTCAGACTTTCTAATCATGCAAAAAATCCGTGACCTTCGACAGCGAAGTCGTCTATTCTCGACATTATTAAAACGTTTAAATAAAAACATATGCAGCTTTTTCTAAGATAGTAGGTACGTTATGAAAATAATAATGTAAATCTTAACAACTTACCAACAACTACATTTACTTAAATGATCCTAACACACTAAAATTCTAAATAAATCAAAATGTCATATGGTAATATTTAGAGTAATAATACCGATAAATAGGCGCAAAGTAAGTTCAAGGTCGCTGCGCGACAGTCAGCTGTTGTGTGGCGTGACTCATACAAGCGCGCGCCTGAGTATTGACATGTCGTTGCTAAGTAAGTACTTTTAAGTGTAGGGTGATTTAGATAATATGTGTTTTGGAGATATCTTGTACTGATGTTGTTTATGGGGTTGTTTGTAGTTTTAAATGATAAATCTCGTATATAACGTTAATTTCACATACACAATACACTATTAAATTTTCCGGACGATAAGCGATTCCACCCAGTATAGTATAGAATTTCTCGAAATTTATTTGGTTTTTTTCTTAATCGATGTTTATATTCTCACTACTTAAATTGAGTGCGTCAAAAGTCAGTTGAAAACTTGGTTGAAATTGGAAACTTTTAACGATTTCTGATAATCTCGTGGTTTTAAACTCATTTACCAATATTATTTGGGCAGTTTGGGTAGTTCAAATTTATTAATAAGATATTGTGAGATGATATGACTGTTTTATAATTAATAATGTCTCCAAAGCGAAAATAACAAGTAAAAGATAGAACAAAGATGATTGGTAAATAGAAAAAAAAAACCTTAGTGCTGAGGGAAAATTATTTAAATTAAGTCCAGAAGATAAATGAATAATAATGCAGAAGAGTTTGAAATGTACTAGTCTTGCAGATAGACCACGGTAGAGGCGTCCTACGTCTACTTCTTCTGTTGATGATCGACACATTATGCTGTAGTGTAAAATCAATCCCAAGATTGTGATACGAGGGATCAAAAAATAGTAATAGGAAGTAGGAACCACGGTATCTGTAACTACTACCAGGCGATGTCTGCATGATGCTAATTTACGAGGTCACGTTGCCAACAAAAAGCTACATAGCATCGATCCATAAAAACCGACCGTTGGAGTTCGCCCGCAAATATTTAGATAAATCAATAGACTTTTGGAATACAGTATTTTTTCGCGATGAATCGAAGTTTGAACCGTTAGGAAAAAGAGGTCGGCAAATTGCATTTCGTAGAAGCAATGATAACTCTTAGGACGACAAGCACTTGTAGCCCGCTGTAAAACACAGCGTTGACAGTATGATGGTTTGGGGATGTTTTTCTTGGCATGGTGTTGCCTGACTGCACATAATTGAAGGCAGATAACATCCCAGATCTATTGTAATATTCTCCATGAAAATGTATAACAATCTGCTGAACATATGGGGTAAAGACAAATTTTTAAGTTCCAACAGGACAACAATTTGTAGCATACGGCAAGGATAACTGAACAATATTTTGAAAATAACGAAGTAGACTTACTGGGATGACCTTCAATGTTACTCGACCTTCACTCTATTAAACATTTCTATTAAAGGCACCAGGAATTTGTTGAAAAATAGAATTCATGAAACATGGTCGACTATACTGGTCAAACCTTTACAAAGTCTTGTAGAATCAACGCCTAGACAATTTAAAGCAGTTCTACAGAATAATGGCGGACATACAAAATACTAAAAGTTAAGACAGTGGCAAATATAACAATCCTAAAAATATTTGTTCAACAATTTCAACTAACTTTTGGCACCATAATTTTACTGTTTCTCTACATTACTTATTATTAATAACTTTATAATGGTCCTTTTATTGATAGAAATATTCTAAATTAATTAAATTTTAATAAACAGTTTTAGAACCAATCATTTGAATAGGTTTTATCATTATTTCCTCACATTTATTACATTTTTGATCATTTCAACTAACTTTTGGAGGGCACTGTATGTAAAACATTTACGGCGCGATTCTATTTGGCAAATTACTTGTATGCAAGTTGCAAATTGCATTCAACTTGAAAAAACTTGCATATAAGCTACACACTCACACAGTTGGAACATGTATTTATATTTTTTATTTAAGTGAAAAATTGAATGCATATTGAAATTGCATGATTTATTCGTCCATTCCTTATTTCCTACTTTATTTTGAACGTCCATTCAATTTGCACACTCTTGAAAGCATGTTTCCATTGCAACCAACTTGTATGGAAATGTGACGAAATCGCGTAAGTCCTGGTTATTTCCTGACTTTCCTTTAATTATATTATTTATTAAATTATTATTTTTAAGCTATTTGTAAGTTTTCCTAACATAAAATAATAATTACTATATTAGTAAATACCATTTATACTATATATAAATATATGGCACTGAACACCAGCGGTCGTCCATGGAGCTTGTCGTCATCTCTGGAGCCTGACGGCAAGGCTCGCGACGTTGCTTTCCTGGACGCGTACGCGCTGGAGCGCTGGGAGTGCGTCCTGCACTATATGGTGGGCAGCGCGCAGACGGAGGGCATCAGCGCGGACGCAGTCAGGATACTGTTGCACGCCGGGCTTATGACCAGGTACTTACACTGTTCACTACCTTGTATCTGTGTCAGGCCATATAGTCCACCACGCTGGCCTAGTGCGGGTTGGCCTGCCTTGTGCCTGCCTTGCCTATTTTAAAATATTAATTTATGGTATTGAGTGGAGACGAGCACGCCGTTCACCTGATGGTAAGCGATACGACTGCTCATTAACAGTGGCAAAACCATGTTGAATTACAAAGCAATGCTTGGCATTCCACTGCTCTCCCCATCTAGAGACATAAGTGTTAAGTCTCAATATATCCAGTAGTTACTCTGGCTACAATGTCATTCAAACCGAAATACACTTTTTGATTAATTTGGGTCAAAGACATACCAGGGGGGTTAATCTATAAAAACGATACGAACTTCGAATGTTCGACGTGCGAAGTAAAATATAAGATTTCCACTTCTAAGAATCAATAATATTCTCTATTATACTTATCATTTTCTCCGAATTTAGTGTATGGTTGCGACGTACGATAGAACAATCCAACATTTTGTGGAGTATCTAGGCACATTTGTGAAGTTTCCGAACATTCGAAGTTCGTATCGTTTTTATAAAATAACCCCCTAGTGTCCCAAAGAGACTCGCCGAGCTCCGGAGCTATCGGAATGGTGTCAATCCTTTGTGTGCCACTGTTGATCCTGGCTGATAGGAGTTGCAGTGGTGGATGTGAGGGCGGGAACGTCTCTACCTAGTATTCTGGGAGCTCTCGAACTAATCCAAATATTAAGGACATTGTAGTTCATCTTACGTCTCAGGGTGGCAAGCGCATTTTCGTATCGCCATTCATTACAATAAAAAAAGTTAGTGTCCCAAATAGACTTATTTATTATTATTTATTTATTACTCTCCGCAATCACCACGCACTAAAACGGTGAAGGAAAACATCGTGAGGAAACCTGCATACCATAGCGATTTATAAGAATTTCTATGGTATGTAAGTCCGCCAACCCGTACTAGGCCAGCGTGGCGGACTATATGGCCTAACCACTCTCAATCGTACTTTCGATTGTAGAATAGGCCCGTGCCCTGCAGTGGGACGTATATGGGCTGATACAATACAATACAAAAATACTCTCCGCAATTGTTAATTAGGTTTTTCAAATTTAGAAAGTACGTAATCGTGGATCCTTCATTTCATGACAACATTAGAAGAGCGATAGAAACTTTTTCTTCTCTTGTTGAGCTAAATAGTTGTCGAATTCTTGGCGGAAGAATCTAATATATTTTTTTTATCTTAATTAAGCCCTAAAAATTATATCCATCCCACCATAGTCCTTATCAAGTATCAGTTTAATGTGACTATGTCATAGATGGTTCACTACATCTGTGAATATTGTAACTTTGCAGAGATGCGGAAGACGGTTCCGCAGTGATCACGCGTGCGGGCTTCCAGTTCCTGCTCCTCAGCACAGCTAAACAGGTACACAATATATTATAGTCGAAACAGGACATCTGAGAACGAATTTAACGATTTTCTTTAATAGTACCTAATTGTTTTTTAGAGGTAAGCTTTAATGGTTTCTTAGATGTAAAAAAACAACTTAATAATTAAAATTAACTTTTGATTTTAATAATTGTAAAATAATTAGTAGTAGTATGGGTAGTTATATTGTAACAGTCACTGAGCGGATGACTAAAACCTCAGTCCGCCCCGTGACCACGAAAGCTGTAAAGTAATCGAAACGTCGCGTCGTCGGCAAGTGAAAAAAAATTAAAAATAATTAATTAAAAATAGAAATCAAAATATTCTTTATTCAAAAAGTTTTTCACAAGTTCTTTTGAATCGTTAATTTCTGCTTCCACCTCTTCGGACCGTGTTGTAGCTGTGAACAAATAACCAAGCAAGAAACTCTCATCAACAAGAACATTATTTAATTTTGTGTTGACGTCATTTATTTCAAAAGGTGAAAGGTTAAGAGCGTGTACACCTTGCGCGCAAAGTCAACTATAGGTATTTCTTCGTTAATTTCACGCACACATAAGCGACCAAAGCTGTGTGCGTAGAGCTGCCGCGTCGGCTCGCTATACAATCGGCTCAAACAACTTTGATCCGTGCGCTTCAAATATTCAATTGAAATGTAACTGTAATATAATATCATAAAAATATTTTATTTGCATTATAAGTAGACAAATATTACTCTGCAAGCAAAGAATAATACAAATTTTGGATACTAATCATATTTTCGTTATTATTACATTGTTAAGTTGCATTCAAATCAGTGTTCAATCAGTAGACACTACGGACGTTTTATTAATCATTTCGTGTTCGAACACATAAATAGTGTTAGGGGCCTTACAACCCCTTACAATTACGAAATATATTTAATTTTATATTACAATACATAACATAATTTAGCCTCGGAATTACATCCCATTATATTACCTGTAACATAATTTATACTCACTACAAAATCATTGTAATAAAAATAATTAAATATTTTACTACCAAAGTACTAAGATGTGGTAATCGCATTCCGCGCGTGGCTATTTTTACTACGCGCGGCATAATCGACTGCAGCCAGGCCGGAGCGACGAGCGATACGTCCTCCCTCTAGAAGGCCTTGCGGCGCGGCGGTCTGATTTGATCCACGTCGGACAGCGTGTTTTATAGTGGTTTTTAAAATATTTGTAGAAAACATGAAAACTAATTTTGTTGAAATATAAAAATGGTAATTTATTGATAAGATGTTCTTCTATTGTAATATGCAATTGCTATAAAAAATTATGTACGATAAGTTGGTGAAAAAAAAAATGTTCTTGACGAGAGTTTCTGAATAATTTCGCATTGTTTAAATTTTTATTTGTCAGGAACTAAACACAAAAAGATTATTTTTCTCAGCAAAATCCCTCCATAAGGGTCTTATTAGTCTGATAATATTTTTATTTTCATCTTATATTTAGTGGTTTCGGATATCTTAAGCTTCTAAATTGCCATTTAAAGCCTAAATAACGAAACTTGTGTTCAGTAATCCGTATAGTACTCACAAATTATCCATCAATCTATAATGTTTTTCACCAAAATCCCTAGATGACAACCTTTTCTAAAATTAGTAATAATTATTTTTCCTTTAAATTATTTATTGGTGGCTATTAACTCATTTGAAAAGTCCTGTTTTTAAGCCAAAAAGCGCGTGCAGGGTATAAACGCTCTTAAACAATCTGTTTTTTTTTCCAGGTGTGGTTGTTCCTACAGCACTATTTGCACACGGCTGAGAAGCGGAGTCTCAGCGCGGCCGAATGTCTCGCATTCTTGTATCAACTCAGTTTCAGTACACTAGGCAAGGTATAGGATAGAAGTATGGAAAAGTTGGTTATGTTTGATTTTATACAGGGTATATCAAGACTGCTACCGAAAACGAAGCCTGGTGCTGGTATTAGTAACTTCAGACACAATGCAACCAAAAATTATGTAAATAAGAAAACTATTATTTTTTTAGATATTTTGTCCTCTAAATACAGTCATTTTTTTTTCTAAAATAATATTGTGTACATTCTTTTACTCGTATTTTTAAAGGTGCTATATTACGCAGAGCATATTATTATTGTAGCAAAAACTATGGATTTACCACCCAAACACGATAACATTTAAAAACAAAAAAATATTGACCCATTTGCAAAATTTTAGTAGTGTAGTCACTAAAACTACCCCCCAGCCTCGTTTTCGGTAGCAGTCTTGATACACCTTGTCATGAAATAAATTTAAGTTTGTAACTGTTTATTTTACAGGATTACAGTACAGAAGGCATGAGCAACAACATGCTTGTGTTTCTTCAACATCTCAGAGAATTTGGACTTGTATATCAGAGAAAAGTAAGCTGGTTTTTATGTATTGCACTCTACATCCGATATTTAATATTAATATGGCTGCCTCTCTATGTTATAACGGGAATATATTTAGCATAATAAATAATACGAAGTTTTTCTGTGTAAACTCATGACAGACCATTTAATATTTTTCAAATAATAACAACCATAGACAATGTTCCATAGACCTATTATATTTGGATATAAGTTTATTTGATGCAGATAAAAAACTTTCAAATAGTTTGTATTCAGTTAACACGCTTTGAACTCGAAACGTGAAATTTATATGAGCCACAAAGATAGGTTATTGACCACTTTGTAAGATGTTTGCTAATGGGGTGGTTAAACTTATTTTAATTGGTTATTTAAAAGTTTTCTTATGTTCATCCAAAGGTTGCCTGGAAGAGATTGCCTAGTGCAATAAGGCCACCGATTGTACTTATTTTATATGTTGTTATAGTTTGTTTTTCCTGGTGTACAATAAAGTTAATAAACAAATAAATAGCAGGCCGACATAATTGTATCTATTGGCATGGGACTGCCGTCTGATGCACATGGATACTCTGCCTGGACGGCATTTGCGCTAACCATCAGGTGCAATGTGGTCACTATGCCGGGCCAGAATAAAAAATAAATAAAAGTATGATTATTTTATTCCCAGCGTAAAGCGGGTCGTTTCTACCCCACCCGCCTGGCGTTGAACATAGCGTGCGCCCACGACGCGTTGCCGGCGCCCATGCCCACCGCCGGGCCTCCGCAACAACAAGGCTACATCATCGTCGAGACCAACTATAGGGTGTACGCATACACGCAGACCAACCTGCAGGTCGCACTGCTTGGGCTCTTCACTGAACTGCTATATAGGTATAAACATACATACATAAACTCACGCCTTTTTCCCAAGAAGGGGTAGGCAGAGGTGTCAGTACACCCACATTGGGCACAAATTCCAGATAGGCTGATAATGAATAGAAAAATCCAATATCACTTTGCCCAACCCGGGATTCGAACCCGAGACCTCAGCTTTGCAACCGTACCTAAGTACAAATACGCCACCGAGGCAGTCGTATAGGCATAAATTAAAATAAAATAAATAAATACACCCAACAGTCACATACATTGTCCTGACCCCACACTAAGATCGAGTCTCGTGTCGTGGGTATCAGTAACTACGAGAGACTTTTCCGTCTCACAAACACCCAAACCTCAAAAAAATATCTGTGGATCAAACCAACATTTGTCTCTATGCAGGGATCGAACCCGCGGCCTCTCGTTTCACAGCCGACGTCTAACGAACTGCGGCACGCAGGCTGACAAAATGACTACTAGAAAGATATACATACATACTGCAGTCATTTGATTGCCATATGAACCAGCCCATATACGTCACACAGGGCACGGACCTCCTTTACAATCGAGAGTGGTAAGGTCATATGATCCACCACGCTGGCCTAATGCGTGTTGAATAGAAATTCTTATAAATACCTATCGCCCAAATACTGGAACGCAACTTAAATATAAATGGCGCTTAACTACGTTAATCCCGATTAAATGTACTGGCTAAGTGGGCCGTGCGCTGTTAAGAGCAACTTATTATTTGAATGGCGTTCCAGTATTCGGGCGTATGGTATGCAGGTCCTCACGATGTTTTCCTTCACCGTTATAGTGCGTGGTGATTGACTGTTAATACACATATGACTCCGAAAAGCCAGTGGTGTATCCTGGGATTATAACCTGCGACCACTATGAACATGTTGACAGCTGCGTCTGGTCCGTTTACCAACAGGCCACCACGTATTTGATTGCCATAATTCTTTCATTTTGTACTCTATTTTGAGAGAGTGGCAAAGCGCCTATAATACAATTGTTGTAAATGGTCATGGACAGTAAAAATCATTTATCAATAACCATGGTTGATCTTACACATTAGCTTGTTTGTCTGACTTGCAATAAAAAAATCGAGCAGGTTTTGTTTCTTCTGATTTGGTTGGTATTTAGTGGAGGTAGAAATACAGATTCGTAATACATTCCAGCATGAAGCATAAAAGTAAATTGACTATAGAGTGTTTCTAACAATTTATTGTATATTTCAGGTTTCCCAACTTAGTAGTGGGAGTGTTAACTCGCGAGTCAGTAAGACAAGCGCTTCGCGGCGGCATCACGGCGCAGCAGATCATACGGTATCTAGAACAACACTCGCATATGCAGGTAATACGATTTTAGTATATTAGGAATGACACCATAGTTTCATAGACTTTGTTTTTTTTTTAATTGCTTTGAATGGCGTGACGACCATCCCATTCTCTTGATGGTAAGCGATAAAACCGCTCATAGATACTCGCAAAACCAAACACCATGAATTACAAGCTAAAGCTCAAAACACATTATAGGTTTTCGTCTTACGCATAGAGTAAAGAGCGGTAAGTACGGGGCCAACTGACCAATCAGGACAATGGAACGTACAAGGATCTTTCTATGTAGTCTGTGGTCACGTTTTAAGCGTATGACCTTTAATGTGCACACAACAAAAGAATCCATTGTTCAGATCGCTCTAAGACGCGTTGCTCTAGTATTTATGGCCGCTTCTTTACTCTATGCGTAAGACGAAAACCTACAATGTGTTTTCACCTTAATACTTTGTATAAGATGAGACATAAGATGTTAAGATGAAGTTCATAGGTCGGTCTATCAGTAGTAAGCACACTAAACTAAATTAATTATTAAATACCTTGTATCTATTGCGATTGAGGCCACTTAAGCCATAGGCTTCTCAATCGTAATGGATACCACAAGGTATTTATTTTTATTAATTCATTTAGGTTATAGGGAAACTTTAAAAATATTTTTTCGTCCCCTAGTATTTTTATTGTATTTTATGATTTCATTAATATAACTATATATCCATCTACCTATATATGTACATGGCTTAAGAGTTATTCTACCGATATTATTATTGATACCCAATCTACTTCTTCCAGATGTTGAAGTCCGAGACGGGAGGTATAAGGTCGTCTTCAGTGCTGCCGCCCACTGTAGTGGATCAGATTAAGCTGTGGGAGAGTGAACGCAACAGATTCACGTACACCGAAGGAGTTGTCTACAACCAGTTCTTATCCCAGGTATGTAGTACTTATTATAATGTTGAACAGGCTGCCACCAATCTTTGCAGTCAATGTTGGTTACTACACCACCTCCTATTAGTACAAATATTTTAATGTTCAAAAATTTAATTCACATCGGGGTGATCAAAAATAGATGTATGTGTAGAAGTGAGATGCATATAGGAATTGTATTGACTTACAATACTCGGAATACAGTCGTGAATACAAAAACTCAACACAATTCAACCCCCCTTCTCAACAGTCCGATAGTTCCACAATAATTATCGTCCACTTATGTTTTACTGGTGGTAGATACCACCACAATGTCTATTTCTCCCGTGAAACAGCAGTTTAAATGCATTGTTATGTATCGGATTGAAGGACATTGTAGCCAGAGTAACAACTGGACATAACAGCTTATGTCTCAGGATGGCGAGCGCAGTGGAATGCCAAGCATTGCTTCGTAATTCAAGGTTTTGTTTGGTTTTGCTACTGTTCATGAGCGGTCGCATCGCTTACCATCAGGCGAACGGCATGCTCGTCTCGACATTCAGGGCAATTAAAAAAAACTTATTTGTAAAGATAAATAATATTTTCCACAGGCGGATTTCGTAGTTCTGCGCGACTACGCGAAGCAGCAAGGAGTGTTGACGTGGCAGAACGAGCGCAGCCGCACCTATGGTGGTCACGCGCGCCGGACACGACGACGTCAAGAAGTTCTGGAAACGGTACTCCAAGACATCGTAGTCCAGCAGATACTAGAGACGTACAAGTCTCTAGTTCACCATAATGGAATGGAATTTGTGGACAGTGAAGTGATGTGCTAAAGGATTGTGATAAAGTAAACCAATTTTCCCCCCAAGGGGAAGAAAATTGCTATTTCGGGTCTTGCCGTAGCCTGACCTCTGAGATTACCTCCCTTGTTTATGGTCGCGAAGTCGGTGTGTGTGCCCTCTACCTATCCCTTTCTCTCTTCCCTACTAGAATTATTGCTGTCCCTTTCGTATGCCGTGCCTGCCGACAAGAGTCGGGCCGTAACGCGGCTCGCTTCAATTCTCCAGTACTCAATATATTAGCCGGCAAGGAATTGCCTCGGTCAGGCCTACGGCAAGACCCGAAATAGCAATTTCTTCCCCTTGGGGGGAAAATTGGTTTATTTCGGTTCTGTGCCTACGGCCTGACCTCTGAGATATGTCTTCAATCTGTCGGCATAATAGTTCTGGGAACAGCAGCGTACTGTGATAAGTTTACTTCAGGTTAAATGAAATGGATAGGTTTCATGATAATAAGAATAAAATAGGATTAAGGTTATTAAATAGGTATTTTAATTAACGAATCCTACCATACAATAATTAAAGTATCTTCAGCTTCTTAGGCATCATGATAAACATACTTAAAAAAGAAAGGAAATACCGCTTTGGTTATTGTCATTTGTCTTACATTGACATCACATATCAATTTATAGTCAAATTTAATTTGACTCAGTCTTTTGGTTATAATCAACTAAAATTAGGACAACAAAAAAGAGAAAAAAAAAACTTAAAAAGTATAAAAAAATTCTTACGTAATAAACATGAGATCAATGACATAAAATAATAATTAGTGAATCAGACTATTTATACAGGGTATATCAAGACTGCTACCGAAAACGAAGCCGGGTGGTAGTCTAAGCGACTTCAGACACAATGCAACAGAAAAAGTTGCAAAAAAAAGCGACAATTTTTTTTTTGTTATTTTTTTCCTATGGCCATATTTGGGTGGTAAATACATTTTTACCTAAAATAATAGTGTATACCCTTTTACTTATAAATACTCTAAGGTATAAAAGAGTTTAAATTATTATTTTAGCAAAAACTATGGATTTACCACCCAAAAATGACGATATTTAACAAATCATAAAAAATAATTGTCGCGTTTCTATGCGAAATTTTTAATTGCATTGTGTTTGTAGCCACTAAAACTGCCACCCGGCTTCGTTTTCGGTAGCAGTCTTGAGATACCCGGTATATATAATTATATTGGCACAAAAGATTCGGTGACAATATTTTTAGGAACAATGTTAGCCTCACTTCTACAGAATTTGTCGATCTCTTTATAGTAGTGCTTAAAAAAATTGTTTGGGCCTCGCCAGTTTTCTCTTGCCAGTATTTCGTCTAAAGGCAGACAATTATTAAATCGGTAGGTAGCTACTGCAGACCGTGTACTACCTGCACCTGCTTCGATTCCCGCTGACGTTAAAGCTGTCCGCACCCAACCAGCTATCACGGCCCGAGAAGCAGGCCCTGCTTTTCCACGTGTCGTGACAAATAAAGATCCGATTTCTAGACCGTTTGCGTGTCGCCTTGAATGGGACAAATCAAGATATTTTCCAACCCAATTTACAACGTCCCATAGTTCTTGTTGATTCTTAATTATTTTCCATCCTGACTGGTTGCATGCAACCTTGTCTGTTTTTGATCCATACTGCGGCCAAAAGATTACTTCATTCTCAGATTGTATTAAAGAATTCGAGTCTATTCTAAGCAGTGTTAAGTCGTGAATTCTTCTTCCGGATGATAAAAGCAACAATATTGCTAGATGTCTTGAGATTTGAAAAAGGTTGTCCACGCATGGGGGATTAAGTCGAAGCCAGGATAACAAAGTATCTATATCCCATATTTTTGCTCTAATGATCTGAGGATTTATGTTTGAAATTCCTTTTAAGGTATGTTTTATTAGTATATTGTTAGAGATTTTATCGGCGTCCAAGGGATTTGAGAACATCGCTATTGTTGACTTGTGTAGACAGATCGTTCTGAACAACAGCTTCTTCTTATAATACAAGTGGCAAAGATACTGTGCCACTTCTGCGAGATCTGGCTTTTTTATTGAAACATTTCTGTCCTTAGCCCATCGGCACCAACTCTTCCATGCTGTCGAATAAGTCCCGAGTGAAGATTTCCGCCACGAAGTCTCAAGAATTTGTTTATCCTGAGTTGACCAATTTTTCACTAAATCGGACCACCCCGTACTTCCCATGCTTCCAAGAATAAGTCCTGTACCTTGGGGGGAGGTCGATTTGTTTGAAGGTCTAGGAGATTGTCGTGTAGATTTCTTATCGAAAACGGCCTGTCTAGTGCTCTTTTCTTCAGGATTGGCCGCCAGAAGACGCTGGGGACTATCATTATGAACGTCCCTCGACATTGGTTGAGATGTTTCAGGATCCTGGGAATTAGCGGTGGGGGAGGGAATATCCATGCTAATTTGTAGTCCCACGTCCTTGTGAATGCGTTCACAAATTCTGCTTGTTTGGATGGAAACCTTGTGACATATCTTTCGACTACTGCTGATTTTTGGGTTGCGACTAGATCTATGTAAGGTGTGCCCCATTTCTGAAAAAAAATCTTTTGTACCGAGAGATGCCAATCTGGTAAGCTCTTGCTCCTTGATAGATGATCTGCTATTACGTTGTAGTGACCTGGGATATGTTCTATATGTATTTCTATATTTTGGCGTTTTGCCAAGTTCAGAATGCTTCCCGCAAGCTCCAGAAGGGTCACCGACTTTGTACCACCCTGCTTCTTCAGGTATGCCACCACTGTTTTGTCACCACGGATTGGATGAGGATGCTTTTGTTCTTTATAACGTGTTGATAGTTTAACAGGATTTCGTAAACCACAAACATTTCTTTTATGTTTATGTGCCAATTTTTCTGTGAATTTGTCCATAGTCCTGAAATTAATCTGTCGTCTAGCTCCGCACCCCAGCCAGTATTCGAGGCGTCGGTTACTATATAGATTTCTGGTTCTTTCATGCTTATTTGTGATTTCTGATTTAGATTTGCTAACCACCATTGGAACTCTTCGATTATTTTCGGGCTTATTCTTATGCGTAAGCCGGGCATGGATTCCGGTAAGCGGTTTACGGCTCTTTGTATATTCCGACAATGTAATCGAGCTAGTGGAATCACAAAAGAAGCGAATTCCATCTTTCCTAATATTGATTTTCCTTGCCTCCAACTCCATTTTCTTGTTTTTATAATTTTTTCTATGTTTGTTTCTATAGATTGAATTTTTTCTTGTGGCAGACTCTTTTGATTGGAATGTGGGTTCCAAACTATTCCGAGGAATGTTATTTCTTTGGTAGGATTTAGGATTGACTTTTCCCAGTTTATCCTGAAGCATAAGTTGGTCAGTGTATTTAAGACCAGTGATACCTCGTTTACTAACTGTTGTGGGTTTTGATTGACAATTAAGAAATCGTCCAGGTACACCACTAGTCGGATATTTCGTTTTCTGAGTACTTTCACTACCCAAATTATTATTTTTGAAAAAACTTGAGGTGCAGATCTCAGACCAAATGGGAGTGCTGTCAGTGCATAGGTTGTGTTTCGATAGTGAAGTGCTAGGTAACGCCTGTGTCTTTCTGCCACGGGAACATGATAGTACGCCTGGGACAGGTCTATTTTGGTCATGTAATCTTCTTGTTGGAGGAAATATCGTAACTTGCGATGGTTCATAAGGCGAAATTTTTGAACTTTCACAAATTCGTTTAGCCTTTTTAAATTGAAAACTGGTCTCCACTGGTTGTCCGATTTTGGTACAAGGAACATTTTCGAAAGGAAGCCTGTTTTGCAGCGTAGTCTCGTTAGAGTTCTTTCTACAATCATTTATTTGATTTCTTTGTCCATCTGTAATGTAGTAGTTGGTGTTTGATATTTCTTCAGCAACATTGGAGTAAATCTCGCTAAGGGTGGTTTTTCTAGAAATGGAACAACATAGCCTTTTATGATGCTTATGATTGACTTTGGTGCACCTAAGCTTCTCCAAGTTAAAATGTGATCTATCAGTCGGCCCGCTCGGAAACCTTTGGCGTCAAAGATAACGCCGTTTGTCTCCTCTGCTTCTTTCTTTGAAGCTCTGACGTTTATCCTTCGCAGCCTAAATCTTCTAGGAACGTTGTGGGAGGTCCGATTTCCTAAATGTCTTATTGGATTGGTGAGGCTTCTTAGTTGAATTAAGCTCCCGGAGCTGTTTCCTTTTATAATTTTTCTCATTATAAGTAGTGACTGTGCGACGAGGAGGCGGGGCAATCTTTGAAACCCCGTGGGTTTTAATTAACTCCTGTAATTTTTCCTCGTCCCAGAGATGGGTCCCCGAGGGGGGATCTCGCTTAGCATAGTCCGGTAATTATTCCTTGGTTCATATAGCTTTCTGCGATTCTCAATAACTTTGGCGCGTTTCCCACAAGTATATTGTAATAAATCGTCTGATATCGATCTGACGTCACTGTCCGCAGCTAATACCTTCTTTAGTGTTTCCGTAGCTTCGGGATGTTGCTCGGCTGCTTTCTTAAGGGCCTCTTGAAGACGATGGCGTTGGATCAATAGACCATGAGTAATAGTGCCGAATGCCGTATCGCACTTGGCTAGTTGCTCTTTGAGCTGACTAGGTTGGGAGTGCTGGTACAGCGTAGCGTTAACTTTTAAGCTTTGAAAAACTGGCGAGGCTTGAAGCTTCTTTTGGGAGTCAACGTAACGTATTTTATTCCAAGCTGATTCCCCCAGCCTTTGACATTTAAACCCTTGTTTTTCTAAAGTTGGGTCTGGTCTGGGAATTAACGGCTCACTCTCTTTTGTGGAGGGCGAGAAAATATCCCAGCTATTGCTAGTTTCCTTCGGGTGTTCTAAATGTAGATCCATATCTGGACTCGCAGCGCGACAGTTAGAATGTTCCGACCCGTTTATATTTTCTTTGTTCGCAGACATCATCTGATACAGATTCTGTATTAATCCCTCCATACGGTCAAGTCGTACATCGGTGTTGTCTCCCCTCGACGGATAGGGCGATAATGATCGCCGTGAGCGTTTCGTTAAACCATTTTCTGGCGATGTTGAACGATGGTATGACTCTTCCGAGGAGGACGACAAGATTCTCGATCGCTTCCTGGGCTTTTTTTGCGCTAAAAATTCTGCGATTCCACTGCCCGAAGCAGATCTGGATCGGTTTCTTAGTCTTTTGATGTGACTCTATGGTCAGCGTGTCCGAGATTCGTTCCCTTGAGCACACTGATGCTCTAATTGAATCCACTGGTCTTCGGAAAATTTCTGCTTGCGCGGACGAACCCCGTAGCTTAGCGGCTAAATAATTTGGGTTGGTGATTAGAGCGCGGCAGATATCCCACTCTAAAAGTTTTATCTTCATATTCCTGTAACTTTTTTCTCCTATTGTATCCGCATCCGGATGGAAAGCTTGCACTAACTCCACTGATGGGATCGCGAAACGGATTTTGTTTAAGACTTTATGGTCGACTCTTTTTCCTAAAAGTTCTTCTTTGGACCAGTCTAGGACTTTCCAATTCTCCCAGCCAATAGGCAGGCTTTTTTCAATAATGACTTTAACCCTCTCCAAGAGCTCATCGTCCTCTTCCTCCCCATTGCGGCTGAACAGTTCCCTCAACGTAACGTAATTCTGTGAGGTCGCCATCTGTTAAATAGAAAGGGTAGTGGAAGATTAAACAAGTCTCCAGATAATCCGAACCTGGTGTTTCAAATCGGTAGGGCCAACATTTTAAATTAATTCGGGCCAAAGTGAACAAATTCCGGTCAATTTTCGAGGCCGGTTAGTTCAAGGTTCAAGAGCTGATATGGTCGGGTCGAAGATTCTGCCCGGTCGGATCTAAGATCCTGTCCTGTCGGATCGCAGATTTTGCCCGATCGGATCCGAAATTTCGCCCGGTCGGATCACGTATCGGTATGGTCGGATCAGAATCAGGACGCGGTCGGATCAAAATCCGGACCCGGTCGGATGAAACTTCGGACCCGGTCGGGTCGAACTTCCGAGCCGGTCGGGCCATTCATCATGCCACCGAACGCGTTTTAAGACTGCACATAGCAGTCAGTATCCGCCTGGGCGTGTACCCGAGGACAGGATCTTAATCGTTAATAGTTGTAAATTACCTAAATCTGGCGTCAAACCGAGATTAAAAGGTACGTAGCAAACTCGTAGATCTGTTTAGATGAAAAATAAACTAATTAGATTACTCACCTTCACATATTATATTTAACGAACGTTACTCAACGTTTAGCTATTTAAACTCTTAATTTTATTATTTTGTATTACACACACACACACAACCATTCGCTTCCGTAAACAAAAGCGTACTGAAGAATTGAAGCGAGCCGCGTTACGGCCCGACTCTTGTCGGCAGGCACGGCATACGAAAGGGACAGCAATAATTCTAGTAGGGAAGAGAGAAAGGGATAGGTAGAGGGCACACACACCGACTTCGCGACCATAAACAAGGGAGGTAATCTCAGAGGTCAGGCCGTAGGCACAGAACCGAAATGCATGTTTTAGTTTCAAGTATTAGTCGGTTAAATGAAGGATCTTTGGTAGTATACTTTTGAATTTTAAGGTATGTGGAAGTTACTTGAAAGTAGTAAGATAGATATAACAATACAGAGGATTATTGTGGAGATCTGGCCTTTGACCAAAGTAATTTCAGTTGTTTTTGCTGTATAATCTCAGGCTCACAATGCTAGTGTTCTTCATGAAATTTTATCAGTGACTAAGTATTAATTAAAACGAATAGAACCATAGATGCTATTGGTTTGCTTGGTTAGTATTTATCTGCAATTAATATTTTATATATACAAAAGTGCTATAAAGATACAAATACTCGTAGTATATTTACAATTTGAAGAAAATATGACTAGTAAAAAGTGTGTGCGTGTAATTTTATAGAACTTTATTATATTGACTTTTTATATCTAAGAGTTCATAATGTGTAAATATACTATTAATTGTTAACTATACTGCCATGCCATGGTAATCGAGAGAGCAGCAAGTCAAAGATTTTTCGTAAAATTACTAATTTGGAATGTGTGTTAAATATGATTTCTCCCTATCTAGGTTTCATAAATCAAAGTTAATTCGAAGTGAAAGAATCATTTATTTGTTACAAGCAATGGTAAACAGCTTTAAATAATTACTACTAATATAAATGCTTCTCAACAAAACGGCTCATGCTGAGCATGCGTTGGTAATAAAACCAACCCTGGTTTTCCGCAAGACCGGTAAGTGACGTCACAAGTGCCAAAAACATAATACGAAAAAATAATAAATATATGCATTTTCTTATTCGCTATATTCTGTTTATGGATTATGTACATCAGTAATTTTAAAATGTATGTATGTATGTTGTCAGTAATTTTAAAAGAATTCTGCGCTCTTGATTGCCACGGCAGTACAAACACTACTCATTTAATATTCACTATAAAAGACGCTAAATTATTTAGGTGTATTAAAGGTAAGCCACAGAACTTCTCTATTGTATTGTTGCCAATGTTATGTTTAGAGATAATGTTATGTGAAAACTGCAATGGGATATTAGTCAGCGCTGTGAGTTGATGATTTTGTAAATAAATAACTTTTGTGTACATATTACAAATTTTTCAGTTACTTCTGCTTTAGTGTACTATTTTTGTAGTATTTTCGTTATCGTTACGTCAAATAAAACTTGTTTATTATCTCTGAATTCAAAAACCTTCCGACAGATCGCTTTTGCAATATCAATAAATGCTACAATAGGTAGTCGTTTTTGTGTGACTGGTTGTGATTTATTATGATAAATATAAAATTTATAACATCGAACTTTTAATACAAAATATGTAGGTATTGATTTTGTACCATGGTAATTCTTCACAAAATAAATATAATGCATGTCTCATATTTAATCTCATACAAATCGCGTTCACATTAAGAAGATGTACACACATTAGTGAAGTGCAAAAAAACAATTTTGTTAAATGAATTAATGGACTAAAAAAATAACCAAATACATTAATGAATATAATCTATTTAATATTTAATACAAGTATTGGATTAGTGATTGGCGCGTGGTCACGAGTTGGGCAGCGGCGGCGGCTTGGCGGGCGCCAGCGCGGCGTACAGCTTGGACACGGCGGCGCTCACGCTGCGACGCAGACCCTCGTCGGATGGACAACGCACCTCCTGCACACACACACATACACACATGTACATATATATTACATCTGAATGTCTACATATCGCACCCAGACCCCGATGCGAATCTGCCATTTAAATAAATATGCAACTTTACACATCGTATAAAAATATGATATTTCAAGACATTGGCAAGATGAATAACTTATATTACAATATTAACTTTTAAATTAATTAAAAAAAAAAATGACCACATTATTTTGTGTTGCACCTGATGAAGATGGTCAGACCATAAACCTAGAGGTAGCGGGACATCTTTGGATGCAGGTCAGGCCAACAGGTCATTGTGGCAACCATTGGAAGAGGCCTATGTTCAGCATTGGACTTCCTTTGGCTGATGGATGATGGTGATAGTTTTGTAGAGTTAACATTTATTATACAATCCTAGGAATTAAAAATGAACAAAAGAATACCATTTACTGGTTATATACTTATTATTATTTAAATAAATAAGAAATTAGGTGCAGATGGTACGAAATGTAAAATCTGTTTTACATTACATTGCGGGTTTACGAAGATTTTTCGTTGCATTTCATTGGCCATAGGAACAATTTACGTTATATTGCGTATTCCAAGAAATTGCGTTTGAAAGCAGGCGTTCATATTTCCGCATCGTACGTTTCGGATGTGTCGCATAATATTATTTGTTACAGGAATCCCTAAATTCGTGCGATCCGTACGCTACGGATTATTCACTAATGAATTCCGATACAAAGAATACTACAATCCATTTCTTGCCATGCGTCCGATACGTACGATATGACTATATGGATGCCTACTTTTAGTCACCAACATGTTATCAAATCAACCTACCATACTGAGTAAGTCTATATCTGCTCTTTTGCCATCCACAGTTACGTATAACTTTTCTCCCTTGAACATCTTGGGGACGGAATCTTCGCCAAACATCTCTTGCAGCATTTCAATCACACATTCCTAAAACATAAAATGGAGTAATTTTATATTCTGGTTTCAGAGTCCTTGTTGTCTATCTATATCTAGAAATATGTATGTATGTATGTGAAAGTGATCCAATTTACGTAAGATTAAAAAAATGGTTGTTTTAATTAAATAATTGCTTGAATAAAACTCATGAAAAATGCAGACAACATTGTCTGTATTGTACTGTGTATGAGCCCATATATGTCCTATTGCAGGGCATGGGTCACCGACACAATAGAAAGTACGATTGTCTATAATACGAAAATTATTGATATAATCCACCAAGTCAAATATCTGCAACCAAGTTTTTTATGTGTGGATGTATTGTGTATTGCGCATTCATTAGACTCAGTATGTACGTAATAATAAAATAAAGAATAAATATAACTTGGCAATAAAGAGTATGATATGGTGACAATTGGCATTAGGAAATATAATGATGACAACAACATAAACATATAATAAAACAATATATATACCGGTTATCTCAAGACTGCTACCGAAAACGAAGCCGGGTGGTAGTTTTAGTGACTACAAACACAAAGCAACTAAAAATTTCGCAAAGAAACGCGACAGTTATTTTTTATGATTTTTTAAACATCGTCATTTTTTGGTGGTAAATCCCTAGTTTTAGCTAAAATAATAATTTAAACTCTTTTATACCTTAGATTATTTATAAATAAAAGGGTATACACTGTTATTTTAGGAAAAAATGCATTTACCACCCAAATACGGTCAAAGGAAAAAAATAACAAAAAAAAAATTGTCGCGTTAATTTGCCACTTTTTCTGTTGCATTGTGTCTGAAGTCGCTTAAACTACCACCCGGCTTCGTTTTCGGTAGCAGTCTTGATATACCCTGTATATATATATATGAGTCTATTAATAACAATCAATAAAAATAACAAGTATTTAAACCTTTTCCGTCGTAGTATATCGGGTTGCCATATTAATATTAAATGAGATCTTAGCACCCCCATTAAAAATGTCTTATGTCTGTCTGTTGAATGAATGTGAATGTGCGTGTGCGTGCGTGCGTGCGTGCGTGCGTGCGTGCGTGCGTGCGTGCGTGCTTGCATGCGTGCGTGTGTGTGTGTAGCGTCACCTTGAAGTGCATGCGGTCGAGCTTGGGCGCGAGCGGCAGGTGCGCGGGCGTGGAGAGCGCGGAGGCCCGCAGGATGCCGGCCACCACCGCGTCCGCGAACATGTCCGTCACAGGCTGAGCGTTCCACTGTGACACACATTACAACATTTTCGTTTGATTTTTTTATACAGCGTTCAACAACTTTGCTGGTAATAACACCTATGAAAGTAACAATTGCAGATGGATTATTAGTCTTTGAAAATGAAAGGTGCTGATGCGATTATAGGATATTTTATTTATTTACTTTTAGTGCGTCTGTAATACCACTATCTGGCCTGGCTTTATGATATTGTAGTTTGATATGTTTATAGCGGAGAACTAAATACATGACAGGACGTTGGTGAAAGCACCTAAACTTTTGAAATAAGAAGATCAAGGGGGTCTCATAAAAATAAATTATGCTACATTTTTGGTGTATAATATGGTGGGTAGTGTATGTACCTCCAGCGTGATGATATTATTGTCGATGGTGAGATCGATGCATCCGTACAGCTTCCACTTGGTCTCGGAGATGAAGTCGATGGTGCCGGCGAGTTGCATGAGCACGTGTCGCAGCAGCGGCGCCGAGCCCGCGTACTGCAGCGACTGCCGCTGCGACACCTCCGATTGAGTCAGCTCAGTGTATTCTAAAACAATACACTTCATCATAATGGGGACCTTAGCATTTATGCTGCACACGTCGTCTTGGCCAGCAGCATTATGTATAAATTGTACGATACATTATGTTTTCATGCGATGGCCAAGTCGATCTATATATTTAAAACGTAAAGAATTTTTAATATTGATATGGTAATAACTAACGTAATAACTTTATATAGAAGGTCCCTTAAGGACTAAATAAATTAATCGACTTGGTATTACATGCATCTCACAACTTTTTGCGGTAGAAAACCTGAGCTGCGAGACTTGGAATTTTTTTACAGGATGTTTTTGATGGGACGATTAACGATAAGAGACTCGATTTTAGTGTGGGGACATTGGTCAGGACCATTTATATGGCGGTTGGGGAGTATTTTTTAACATTAGAACAAAAGTGGATATTCCCGGTATCATCTCAAATTACGCTAATTCATACGGATTTGGAAATCACTACAAAAAATGATTCCATTAATAAAAAAAAATAGATAACTCACTGTTTAAATCTGACGGCGCTAATATATGGTAGTTGAAGTTTCTCTTGACGAGTATTCCTTGCAGCAGCTGTCCAGCCTCTGGCGGCTCCATGGCCAGTGATCCCATTACCTGCATACAAAAAATAAATAAATTACTGGATAAATATCTTGATAGCGATCTCGAAAATATACCAAAAATCATTGAGATAATATACTAGAGAGGACACTGCAAACAAAATGTCAACAAAATGAACGGTACATTCCATTTCTGTCACGCCTACGGAGTAACATTACCTTCCTTCTCGCTTCAATGTGTACCCGTGTGCACGCACCATACACAGAGATTTTGTTGTTTGTTGATGTCCGCTCTAGTATAATACCTCAATACCAGAAATTTATCAACACGCTCATATTTGATGTAGTAAATCTTGGGGTACAAAAGTACCCCACTAAGTCGAGCAAAAAAGCGGCACGGTCGTAACATCCTTTTCTTGAATTGGTTTATTTTCGGGGTCGATCCTTAGTTATCAGTTACGATTGCTATTTCATTTCGATCTTGATTGCTGATGAATGCCATGCTAGCGAAGAATGCCTTGGGACTGCCGTATGCTATTCGATACTCTACCTGGACGGCATTTGTGCTTATCATCAGGCGTAGTGTTGTCATTATACTGGGCCAGTGTTTTAACCTGCCCGCCCAGGATTTTCCTTTGTTTTGCATGGAGTTAAACTAACAGTAATTTCTAAACCAACCTCATTCAAAATATACTAGTTATCACATCCGAGAGCCCTAACCACCTCATCCAGGAAGATGAACTTAAGCCCAGGTCTACTACCACCACAGATCAATTCCAATAGATACCGCATTACGATAGTTTTGTTTTGAACCGAAAACGCCAACGAAGGGAACTGCGCGGGGGGTGGGCGGGTTGCAGCGCGGTCACGTGGACTTCACTGGAGAGATGAGGCATAAGTCGATAAATAAAAAAATGTATCGATAGTTCGATTTGCCAGTAAGTTCATGTGTTATGATCGCTTCTATAACTTAATTACCAACTTGTTAAATGTTTGATAATATTTTTTCACCGGCCTGATCTGATAAATTATACCAACCGGCAACCGCTAACTACGAATAAAATAGGATTAAGATTTATACTTTAGTATGTAACGGTTTTATTATTCACCGTGTATTTTTGTATGCCATAATGGCGAAATACCCAAATTAAGTGTATTTCATAAAAGATCAGATAAAAATATGAAATAGTAAATAACTAAACCTCACGCCCTAAAGGGCTACAATAACTTATTCCGTTTCTTGAATTCTGACGGCGGCTGTAGTAAATGTAATATCGACAAGTGACGATGAAACCCACTTGACGAACTATAAATATTTTTGAGACGATATATACAACGTATGTTAAAATTAGTGCAATAGCTTGTGCTACTGATTCTCAATAAACTTAGTATACTAAAACTTATGATAAATACCCTCCCATTATATTTGAAAACGTATACAACTAGAGGGAAAAAAGGAAATTTAATTACGCCAAAGATAAATAAAAAAATATTGTAAAAGTACCTTGTTAACAAATTTAACTATTTCAAATTACATAAAATAACGTAATTATGTTAATTTGCAATTTTTATTTAAATCAATATATATTTTGTGTCATTGTCATTTAATAAAATTAATTTACATTATTGTTTTACAATATCGATATTTCTGGGAATTATATTATAAACATGCGTCAAACACTAGAAGAACGCGTGATTTCGCCAAAAAAAGATGGCTTATTACGGTTATTGCTATGCGAAAAAGAGACGGCTGATTCTCCATCCGAACTCGACTGTTTGACATTGATACATTAACCAGTATAAATTGAGCTCGCTCGGGACCAAATTAATTTAAAGAATATTAGTTATCGATGAAAACTTATTGCGTTTTCTTAGATACTTAATTTTTTTGAGCTTTTTGCACACCATTTTATTGAACAAATCATTATTAACTGTAATATTATGTTCCCAAAATGTAATTTTCGCTAACGTGCGACGACATGTGCGGGTCCACTACTTGGACGACACTGATGACGCGACATTTGGCATCGGTTTATATCTATCTGATAGCTTATATGTGTTGGGCGCAACCGGTGCCTTGCATTAGGTATCTATTGGGAGTGATCTGTGACTACCACTGACCTTGGCAGTCTTGTCTCCCCTGAAGGTGAGCGACAGTAGTTGCGTGTTGCGCGGCGTGTGGATGGCGATCTTGCCGCGGTGCTCGCGTTGCAGCGCCGCTTTTAGACGAGACATCTCGTTCTGCTCGCCGTGGACTAGAACCTGAATGGGGGCAATAATTTTTAGATTTAAAAATTGGAAAGTAAGAGTGACAAAAATAAACAGCAGTTGTTGTTGCTAAGAAAGTTTCTTGTAAATTGTACTTTTTCTACACTGCGACAAACGATTCTTCGTGAAATAAATACTATTACACTATTCCTGCGTCCATGAATTATCCATTGTAATAGACAAAAACTTCCTACATCAGAAATGTTTGTCAAAGGTTATTACTTATAATTAACTTCCACCTAAAGTCAAAAGTTGGATTTCAGTTGCATGAAATTCCTGAAAGCTGGCCGATTCCAACATCTCCCTGTAATAATCCTTGCGAGACCGCTATCCAAAATCAACAGCAATCTTCCCAAGACTACAAATAGGGGATTTTAATTTTTAACTTACCACGTGCGGTGGGTTGAGTATATTAATAAACTCCGAGGTCTGTTGATAATCAGTGTGCGCTGAGAACGATATGTAGTCTACGGACATCTTGAGCGGCAGCTTCTGTCCAGACATCGACGTGATCTCCTCGGGCTCGGACAATATCGTCTTGGCAAGTGTGCCCTCCACGCAGTAACCTGAATTTACCATTTGAATTTCGAATTAGATCGATTTGGGTTTATCATATTTTAGAAGTTAAAATAGAAATTAATGGTACAACTATTTTCTGAGGATATATTAATTATACAAATAATAGGCGAAAGGATTATCAAAATAACATGAATTGCATTGTGTTGTATTGCGGTCGGGCTCGGCTGCGCCCGGGTGCAGATACACGTTTCAAAATAGCGGTCAAAATGTTCGATTCCGACTATCAATTTAGAATATCACCCAATCGGATCACGTAAAACTAATAAAATTTCCTTGTACTTGCTAGAAATGTCATTACTGCCCCCTCCTATAGCTCATAGCGTGATGATATATTCAGCATTCCTCGATAAATGTATTATCTAACACTGAAAGATTTTTTCAAATCGGTCCAGCCGTTCCCGAGATTAGCGAGTTCAAACAAACTCTTCAGGTTTATAATATTAATATACATAAGAAATTACAACGATCATTTTGACACACAGATAGTGGAAAATCTTAAAAATAACTTCATCCATTACTATTCAAATACAATAGTGTGCTGTGTGGCCATACATACCTGCGATAATGACTCCGTTCTTGGGATCCGTACACCACGACTCAAACAGTTCCCGGGATAATCCCGACTGCATCATACCCGGCGACGCCATGATCACGCACGGACCTATGTCTTCGAAGTGGTCGATGCCCTGAACAAATACATCGTGTACTCTTAACTACTGCTAATATTCAAGAAGGTGTATCACCTTTACTCGTTATCAGTCTACCCTCCCCTTTGTGTATATACAACCCATATTATACCGGGTATCTCAAGACTGCTACCGAAAACGAAGCCGGGTGGTAGTTTTAGTGGCTACAAACACAATGCAATTAAAAATTTCGCTTAGAAACGCGACAATTATTTTTTATGATTTTTTAAATATCGTCATTTTTGGGTGGTAAATCCATAGATTTTGCTAAAATAATAATTTAAACTCTCTTATATCTTAGAGTATTTATAAATTAAAGGGTATACACTATTATTTTAGGAAAAAATGTATTTACCACCAAAATATGGCAATAGGAAAAAATTACAAAAAAAAATTGTCGCTTTTTTTTGCAACCTTTTCTGTTGCATTGTGTTTGAAGTCGCTTAAACTACCACCCGGCTTCGTTTTCGGTAGCAGTCTTGATATACCCTGTATGTATGTACATATCGCACCCCCGGTGCAACAATGTCTTTTCCAAAAACGCAACCTTTCAGGAAAAACATTTAAACCTTTGTCATCTTTTAAAAATATGATATTTCAAGACAGAAAAGTTGAACAGCTTCTATCACAATATCAACTTTTAATTTACCGTAAAAAAAATATGACCACGTAATATTCTAAAAAATATAAGATTATTTCTTTATACCTACCAATCTTGCAATTTTTGCATATGTGACATTGTTGTACCGAGGGTGCGATATATGCTTATGCTGGAAGTTTTTCATGTGCATGTTTTGTTTTTCATTTCAAACTATACCGTATGGTTTCAAGAACAGCTTACATTATACGTCTGTCTAGACCAGGGTTTCTTAAACTTTTGGTAGTCACGGACCCCTAACTAAATTCAAAATAGTTCACGGACCCTGTCAAAAATATTTTAGAAAGAAAAACAAACCTTGTATTGAATACAATTTTTTATTGAACATGGACTTTTATTGGTAGTTTACAATAGGATAGGGTCTATACCTTACATTAATTAATAAAATTTCTACATCTTTGGTACTTTGCGAATCGCCTTCAATATGTTACGCATATACTTTTGATTTGTTGGCTAGTCAAGTCAATAAGCAAATTAATTAACATGTGCAATGAAATAAATATTATTTTTTGCTTTTCAGTGTTTTTTTTTTATGTTTACTTTATAGTGATTTTTTAGTTTTGAAGATTTTTTAAAAATTGTACTTATTTGTTTCTTTTTAATATTGATAGTCATTTAAATGATAATTTTCTGATAAATATATTAAAAGTTAACTGAGCTGCTATGGACCCCTGGCACACATGTTACGGACTCCTAAGGGGTCCTTAGTAGTTAGTCCTGTATCAGCCCATATACGCCCCACTGCAGGGCACGGGCCTCCTCTACAATCGAGAGTACGATTGAGAGTGGTTAGGCCATATATTTCACCACGCTGGTCCAGTGCGTATTGGCGGACTAACATACCATAGAAATTCTTATAAATCGCTGTGCAGGTTTCTTCACGATGTTTTCCTTCACCGTTTCAGTGTTTTCAGTAACAAATAAAAGTATTTATTGTTTTCGAGACAATGAGTGGACAATTTAAAAACCAGACATTTTGGAACATAACGAGACAATAGATATGCGAGTAGCATCTTCAATAAATGAACAGTATTGTTATGTATTAAAAAAATAAATTAATCAGACAATCAGTGGGAGACTGCTGTGATAAGATTGCTCTTATAATCCGGAGATACATCGCAGGTGTAGTGTGGCTAGCCAGCGGAGCTGACGCTGATATACATAACGCGGTAAATATTTTATTTATAATTTATTTGTTAACGGCATGAAATTACAAACAACTACATGTGTAATTGTCGTTAGTCAACTGTCTTCTGGTTACTTAATTTTTATAAATAAAATTTATGAGCGGTGACAATGGGGAAAATTATTAATGTGGTGGATATTACAAAATATTGTGGAGATACAGTGATCAAATTATACTGTTATGTTTCCACCAACGACGATGTATTTAATATGAAAGCTTCCTTGTCGAGTTAGCTGAAATCCAGCTGTAACCATAAGCCACATATTAGACCAATGCTCCGAGTAAAAACAGTGACAAAATGAAAAATACTTTATAATTTTCGACTCCTACGATCCAACCCTTATACACTTCTGTAAAGTCATTACCAAATTCGTCACTGTTCCTACAAAGCCAGCAATGTACAGTCTCCAATTTAATTTTTCAGAGATGTTACGGGACTCATTCAAGCGTCGTCTTATACGATGGTTGGAAGACAACCGCGAGCTGGTAGTGGCGTTGTTCTGCCTACCCGCAAGCTTCGCCTTCAGCGTACTGCTGCGGCTGAAAGGAACGCAGGATCAACAGCGATCCGGGGAGACATGACAGCGCTGTTAAGGATATACAGGCCAGGGTAAGGACATTAATGGCGATGAAGCTGAGTCAGTCAGTGGTACCACCTCGAAAAGTCTGCCCATTCACGCTGAGTCATGGTAGACAACAGTGTGGCTCTACCACTTTCAATATTCCTAAAGATAAGGAGAGAATTAGCGACTTTTCATTGATACAAAACTATTTGTTTTATAAAATTACGACCTGCCATCTTCCTGCCATCAACTCTTCCAGATTAACATTCCAAAATACCTATATAAATAATATAAACCTATACGACGACTGCCCAAACAATCCAAAACCACTAAACCTAACCAAACTCCCAAACCAGGTCCAGCAATGGAACAAGCTGCCTCCACCTCAGAAGAAGTTGCTTTGCACCTCGCGACCCAACTGGCTGTCCCTTTCTACCACATTCTTCGAGAAGCATCTGCACCACCAAGTGCCAATACCGCTGTACGACATCCTCGAGCTGGACGAAGACGCCATGACCGTCAGGGTCGAGCCCATGGTCACCATCGGGGATATCACAGAATGTCTGATACCTAAGGGATACTCGCTCGCCGTTACTATTGAACTAGTCGATGCTACTTTGGGAAGTAAGGGGGATTGCCTACTTCTTAACGAAAATGTAGGACATAGTATATTAGGTTATGTTTTAGTTAAACGTATTTTTTTCAGTATTTGTTAACAGATGGTAACTGATATAGAAATGTTTTCTTTGTGTAATAAAGATGTATGGAAAATAGTAAAATCCCAACATAATAACAATGATCAAATCAAGAAATCATCATGATTATGTCGGCCACAGGAAATCCACTGCTGAAATTAGGCCTTCCTCGAGGATCTCCACATCGACCTGTTGGAAGCGGCCTGCATCCAGCGACTTTCTGCAACTTTAGCCAGGTCGAAATGAACAAATCCATCGCACAAATTATGAAATTACTTAGTCTAAATTTACAATACGTCATAACCAATTTAAAACATAATTATCTATCCCAGGTTTAGCCCTCGGCACAGGGATGTCAACGCACTCACATAAAGCTGGCCTGTACCACGTAACAATCACGAGCTACGAAGTCGTCCTAGGTGATGGTTCCTTAGTAACGGCCACGGCAGACAACGAACACTCAGATTTATTCAAAACCCTGCCTTGGTCGCACGGAAGTCTAGGCTTCCTGGTCGCTTTGACAATCAAAATAGTCAAAATCAAACCCTATATTAAGATCAAATATATTCCAGTAAAAGGCCAAAAAGCATATTGTGATATGATGAGGGAATTGTCAGGGACTTACGAGGCAAAACCTAAGGAATTCCCGGATTATATTGAAGGCACTATATTCAGCAAAGATAAGGCGGTTGTAATGACCGGGGAATATTCAGACTACGATCGTAAAGTTCCTGTTAATCACTGCTCTAGGTGGTACAAGCCTTGGTTCTACAAGCACGTTGAATGATTCCTGAAGAAAGGCGAAGAGGAAGAACTTATTCCTTTACGAGATTACTTGTCGAGACATAACCGAGCTATATTCTGGGTGGTTGAGGATATGCTGTCTTTTGGCAATGATACGCTGTTTAGATATCTATTCGGCTGGCTTTTACCTCCAAAACCAGCATTTCTGAAGTTCTCCACAACACCTGGCGTGAGAGCCTACACGGTCACTAAACAAGTTTTCCAAGATATAGTATTACCTATAAAAGAATTCGAAAAACAAATTGATATTGCCAGCGAACTGTTCGAGAAATTTCCATTACTGGTTTATCCGTGCAAAATAATTGATCACGGTCCATCATCGGGTCAGTTGAAGCGACCTGACGCTAAATACTTAGTGCCTGGTACTAACTACGCAATGTACAATGATTTGGGTGTTTACGGCGTACCGGGTCGTGTTAAGGACAAGAAGCCTTTCAACCCAGTATCGGCTATGAGGAAAATGGAGGAGTTTACGAGAGACGTGGGCGGATATTCGTTCCTATACGCGGATATTTTTATGACTCGCGACTTGTCGCTGTATGAGAGAGTGAGAAAGAAATATTCGGCGGAAGGCGCCTTCCTGCATTTATATGATAAAGTGAAGCCTGAGATCAACGTGTTTGCCATTGGAGAGGAGAACGCTATTCAGTGAATTGTGTGATTTTCTTTATATTGTAAACATTAAGTAAACTTTTGTATGTAATAAACCGTTTTTAATGATCCTTTTTTATTCTACAATTCTTATCTATTAATCGACAAATAAAATTAAGATATTGTCAGTTTATATAGCTTTCTAGCGTTATATACGTAACGTACTACTTTTATCTCATAGGGATAGGAAGACTTCATAATACCGCTTTGGTTGACTCTTCCATATCACTAGCTTCGTCCACTTTCCTTCATCGAAATTATTTCATCTCTATTGAATTTAATTCCAAAAATGTTTTAGTAGCCTTATTGATCCATGTAGCTTTAGTTGAGTATATATGATAGCAGAATGCCATGTATCTATGGCAGTCTCCGTGGCGCAGTTGGTTAGACGCCGCCTGTGAAACGAGAGGCCGCGGGTTCGATCACCGCACCGAGAGAAATGTTTGTGATGCCCACAAATATTTGTGAGACTGAAAAGTCTCTTGTAGTTTTTAATACACACGATACAAGACTTAATTGATTTTAATGTGGGGTAAAACCTGCTTACCATAACTATTTATAATGGTATGTAAGTGGTGGACCATATGACCACTCCCAATCGTATTCTCGATTTTAGAAGAGGCCCGTGCCCTGCAGTGGAACGTATATGGGCTAATACAGATGTGACTGTTGGAGTTATTTATTTATGTAAGATTGTTCTACCACTCACCTTCAAATTAGAGATATGTCGGAACACGAATGGGTTGTTGATGGCGATCTGGCGACGTATCCTATCGTTCATGGCGTTCACGTATGTCTGGTACACCGCCATGCACTTCTTGGCGAGCGACGATGCGTAGTATATCGGGATGTCTTGCAATTCCGGGTGTAGGGACCAGTACTCGTCTGTGGGAGAAACATTGGTTATGTTTTTTGTAAATATATTTTTCATCATACTTTATTATATCATAATGTATTGTTCATAATCATTGAGATAATATACTAGAGGGGAGACTGCAAACAAAATGTTTGTAACAATATGAAGGGTACATTGTATTTCTGTCTCTTTCACGCCAACGAAGTAACATTATCTTCCCTCTCGCTTCACTGTGTACCCTTCCGCACGCACAATACGCAGAGATTTTGTTCCCGATGTCCGCTCTAGTATAATATCTCAATATTCATAATGTATTGTTAGAGGTCTAACATGAAGATGGCGTATGTACTGCAGTGGTTGGACACACGCGAAAAATGATAATAGGAAAACTAATAGACTGTATGCCTTGCACACCCCCAGTGCGACACTGTCACTTATGCAAAAATGCAACTTCTCAGGAGAAACATTTGAAACTTTGACATCATATAAAAATATGATATTTCGATACATAGACAAGATGAATAGCTTATATTACAATATCAACTTTTTACTTACTGTTAAAAAAATGACCACATTATATTGTAAAAATATTCTGTATCAGCCCATATACGTCCCACTGCAGGGCACGGGCCTCCTCTACAATCGAGAGTACGATTGAGAGTGGTTAGGCGATATAGTCCACCACGCTGGCCTAGTGCGTAAAAATATACTAAAATATTATTTTTGACCTTCCAATCTTTGCTATTTTTGCATAACTCGGGTGCGATAAGTAGTATAATTAAGGTACATTACCCAATATGAGCAGCAGTTCCTGCGCCCGCCCGAGCGCGAACACGGGTATGAGGCACCGGCCGCCGCGCGCCACGATGTCGCTCACCAGACCCGTGAACCGACTCTCACGCTCCTCGCGCTTCTCGTGGATGTGCGTGCCGTACGTCGACTCCTGCACAACAATATCCATTACATCACTCACAAGTAAGATCCAGACGCCGTATACAGGCGCCGAATTCTTCATCCGCTGACCCACTAAGGCGTGACAAACAAAAACATAAATAAGAGTAAACACTGTACATACATACATAAACTGACTACTTTTGTCAAAATAGCGTTGTGTCGAAAGATTTGATTTTGAGCAGCACGTAATGATGCCTAAAAAGTTTTGCTTATAAAATAGGAATTTGTAAACAACATCAAAATTTGATGTAAAATGACTATAACTAAATGTTTAATATAACTAAACTATATAACTAAACTAAATGTTTCTAACAAAATGAACGGTGTATTCATTTTCTGTCTCTGTCACGCCTAAGAAAAACATTATCTTCGCTCTCGCTTCACTGTGTACCCGTGTGCACACACCATACGCAGAGCTTTTGTTCTCGTTGTCCGTTCTAGTATAATACCTCAATGTACACCAATAACAATATCGGGCTCAATGTTATTTTTTCTTTACTGCAATGAATGACGATACGAGCATGCCGTTCACCTAATGGTAAGCTATACGACCACCCATGAACAGCAGCAAAACCTAACAACATGTTGAATTACAAAGCAATGTTTGGTAATTGGCTTCTTACATATGAGAGACCTACCACCAGTAAAATTATATCAATTAACGACTGTCGCATTTTTTTTTTTTTTTAAATGCAACAATTTTTGACAATTTGTGTGAGTTACGTACGGTTACGCCTATACAAATTGATAAGTAAGAAACGTCAAACAGTACCTTTCAGTTTCAGTGGATTGTGATGTATTAATTCCTTCTAATATCCACTGACTGATAGTCAATCACCACGCACAAAAACGGTGAAGGAAAACATCGTGAGGAAACCTGCATACCATAGCGATTCATAAGAATTTCTATGGTATGTAAGTCCGCCAACCCGCACTAGGCCAGCGTGGTGGACTATATGGCCTAACCACTCTCAATCGTATTCTCGATTGTAGAGTAGGCCCGTGCCCTGCAGTGGGACGTATATGGGCTGTTACAGACAGACAGATAAGTAAATAATTCACCTTTATTATTAATTCACGATATTGGCCTATCGCCATATCGAGCACAAATTCTTGACTCCGGCCTGATAATGACTAGGAAAATCCATTATGGCTTTGCCCAACCACAAATTCGAACCCTAGACCACAGCCCTCCCTGTGGTCGGGGCTGTAAGGCACAAACTATGGTTATTAAAAAAATATTATATGCAAATTTTACTTACAGTAATAAGAACATCAGGATGAACTGTGGGTATTTCAGCCGCCATCAAATGTCTGTCTTCTTGTCTTGAAAAATCACCAGTGTACAGTATCTGAAAACAAACAATACATTATTTCTGACAGATTTCTTTATACGAAATTTATTCTTTATACTAAACACAATGGGACAAAATACTTGATGGTAAGTGCCTTCCAATCAACCTCACCAAATCTCCTAAAGAATATCTGAAGAAAGACTGTCAAAAAATATATTTTTAGTTTGTATCATTGGCTCACACACTATTTTAATTTATTTATCGACATAACAAAGAACTAATTGTGCTTTTTTTCATCAACAAGATAATAAATTAATTCTGTCAATCTGGGGCTAGCCCTTGGATATACTTTATACTGGGACGCCACAGTCACAGTGGGACTTTGATTGATACCACCAGCTTATCACATTTATCTTGCGAATTTCCCATGATTAACAGTCACCTTAACTCCAGCGATCTCGATCATGAACATGGCAGCTCCGAGCACGTGTCCAGCATTGTAGGCCCAGAACCTCACTCCCCTCACATCCTTTTCTTCATGAAAGTTGATGGTCTCTATCCTGTCCATGGAGTTCTCCAGGTCTGACTCAGTGTAGAGCATCTGCTCTGTTGATATGTTGCTGTGAAACGAGATATGTATTAAAATGCATGTATAGCTTTGTGATGGACACCCACATTTCGCCTTGTATGTTCCGTCCCACGATGCGATAGGTGGAGCCTATCGAGCACAAATTCCTGACTCTGGGTTGATAATTAATAAAATATTATAAATAAAAATATAATAATTACTTAATATATAAAATCCAATATCACTTTTCACCCGGGATTCAAAACCGAAACATCGACCCAGCACCGAGATGTTGCTGATGATGATGTGCACGAAATGTTTGTAGGGCCCACAAATATTTCTTTCGGGTCTGGGTGTTTGTGAGACTTAAGTCTCTCGTAGTTCCGGATACCCGCGAGACAAGACTCAGTTATAGTGTGGGGTCTTGACAATTTATGTGATTGTTGGCTGCTATATATTTGGGTGTAATTATAGAAGTTTATTTATTTATGTATATCTTTATTGTACATACATTTATATCCCAAAAGAAAAACAAAAGCAATTGTAACTATATTTGAAGTAAGTACAATGGGCGGGCTTATTGCACTTGGCAACTTATGGATGGAGATAAGAGAAAGGGGAGAGAAAGGGTAGTCATTGGTGTAAAGTAAATAGTGTATATGTATTTCAGTAATATACTTACCTAACTTTAATGTAATCCGATACGAGCCACCTATAAATAGCTTTGGTAGCGTGGGTCATAAACACTCGGCCTTTGAATGACGTTTTAGTAAGGAACCAAGGCAAAGCTCCGCTGTGGTCCAGGTGAAAACTGATAAAAAAAAAATTTAAAAAATTGGTCATGCATACTTTAAATGGGTTCAACAACTGTTAACCTTTTAGTCACTAAGGACCATTTGTCATTTTCGTCGAGGCATTTACCACCCAGTGGTTTGGTTTGGTTGTATGTTAATTTACTAACAAAATGTAGATAAATAAGGGGACTTTCTATCTACCTATAAATTAGGCATGCAATTATTATTTTAAGATGGCCTTAGGATAGCTCTGTGGTCCAATTGGGATTTGGGATCCACCAGGGACCACCAGTGGTCTGTGGACTACTGGTTTACAACCATTGTCCTAAAGCATCAGCCAATTCTGATCGAGATGCGCCCTACTAAGTTATGGATAAAAACTCTGGCTCTTAAGGGATGGCAGAAAATCATGACAGAAATTAGTCAGTCAAACAACAGCCTGTTGAATAATAGCCAGCTGCAACACGCACAGTTTGTCTGCCAACTGTGGACACCACCCAAAATAGTGAACATCCTGTGGCTGGATATTAAGATAATAGTGATGGCAGTGATGATGATGATGATGATGATGATGATGATGATGATGATGATGATTATGATTATGATGAGGGTGATGATTATTATGATGATGCTAATAATGATAATGTTGACGATGATTGTAACGAATACTATTTCACTAACAATAACAACTATTGGGACTGCAAAAATAGAAGTTAGATTGTTTGCCCTAATTTATAATTTGCAACAACTATTAAAGATACTTATTCAGTTCATTGATATGTTTATTTACAGAACGAAAATATTGAATTCATCAACTTACTGTGAAATGAGTAGTAAATCAACTTCATCAGCCTCAATGAGATCAACAAACGGTAGAGCATCCATTCCAGATAGCCCCGGGTGGATACCACAATCCAACTGAAATGCATTGTTTTATGAAAATAACACAGTAATTAAATTATAACAATATTAATTTCTCACTGGATGTATTGATAGTCAATCACCACATACTATAATGATGAAGAATAAAATTGTGAGCAATCCTGCATATCATCGTGATATGTAAAAATTTCTATGGTGTGTCAAGTCTGCCAACTAGCACTAAGCCACTCTCAGTCGTACTCTCGATTGTAGAGAAGGCCCGTGCCCTGCAGTGGGAGGTATATGGGTTGATACAGTACAGGAGAGTAAACATACCATAATCTTCTTCCCTTTGAACTCCAACATAATACATGATCTGCCTACTTCCTGACCAGCACCCCTGAAATCATAAAATAATTTTAAAAATATTCATATTTACAAACAATGATGATGGTCATAGACAATAACAATTCCAAATTCTATAATAATTCAGTTGCAAAATTCACATTAATCTATAATTCAATAAATAAATAAAATCATGAATTGAAAAAACTGAAACTTAAGTGTATTTTCTTTATCACAGGTAAATTTAAACTACTATTGTATTAAAGACACGTATTATAAACTCATTTGCAAAAAAAACGGGCACCTAATCAATGAACCATTTTAAATGTTACTATTGGTTTGTTTGATAATTATAGGTAGTTTTACTTTCACAATTTTGTAAATTAATAAGCAAATAACCGTTTTCGTCAGTATTATCATAAATTTTTGATAAAATTTATGGGTTTTAATGCTAAAGTTCACTAGTAGTGTATGCTCGCTAGTAGTGCATATGCTCGTGAAGTAAAAGTTAACAAAGATTTTTGTTTGCTTTTTCTTTAATAAAGTAAAAGCAGATAAATGTTTAGTATCGAGTGTGACCCCCTCTAGCTGAAATCACAGCTTGAATTCGTCTGGGTATGCTAGCGAGGATATCCCGGATACTTGCTTGCGGAATACGTTCCCACTCCGCGGTAATCACATTCTTCAGCTCTCTGATGGTCTGCGGAGCCGGTTGTACTGATCTCACGCGTCGTTTCAGAACGTCCCAGACATGCTCTATAGGATTGAGGTCGGGACTTCGAGCTGGCCAATCCAAACGACGAATGCCGACCTCTTGCACATACGCTTCCACATCGCCAGACCGGTGGGCGCGAGCGTTGTCGTCCATTAAAATTGAGTCTTCGCCTAAAGCGGCCAATGCGGCTTGTGCATGAGGAATTAGAACTTCCGTTATGTATCGATGTCCAGTCAGTGAGCCGTTTTTAATGAAGACTAACTCTGTACAATCCATTGAATTTATTCCTGCCCAAAACATAACAGAGCCCCCACCATAAGGTGTGATTTCTTCAAAACAAGCCTCTGCAAAGCGTTCTCCTCGTCTTCGTAGCACTCGCCGACGTCGATCTTCACCGAACAGAGATATCCTGGCTTCATCGGAGAACAATACCCTATTCCAGTCTTCTTGAGTCCATGACTCACAATTTCGAGCAAACCTAAGCCTGGCAACTCTGTGCTCACGGAGTAACTTAGGGCCGCGGGCCGGGGGATGACTGCGTATATTGGCCGCGAGAAGCCTCCTCCTGACCGTCCATAGACTAATATGCACATTTCTTACTTCTTCGAGGTTGTTCTTAAGGTCCACATACGAAGACTTGCGATTTCTCAATGAGCGACTCACAAGAAAACGATCATCCCGTGGTTGGGTACATGGTTTTCTTCCAGAACCAGGCCTTCTCTCGACGGAACCGGTGTCTTGATACCGCTGCCAGGTCCTTTGAACCGTCGAGCGACTCACACTTAGACTCTGAGCCACGAAGCATTGGCTGCAACCCTCTTCGAGCAGCGCAATAATTTTGGTAGCTTTTACCACTTTCTCTAACATTATTGAGACATCTAAACAGCAATAAATGAAGCTTTGACAATTAAGAATATGAAATAAATTCATAAAAATTTACTAAAACTTATGAAAACCGATTTTATCTCTTGGAACTCCGCACCAAAAATGTAGGATAAAAAGTGGTTTTCTGTAAAAACGAGCATCAATTTGAATTGAAAAACGTACTGTTTTAAACACCACGGCATTTTTAAAACTGGCCAGTAACATGTACAAATGATTGAAATCATTTTGGTACCGTATTTTTTTAAAGAAGAATTAAAATCAAAACCGCCCGTTTTTTTTTGCAAATGAGTGTATTATACCTATATTATGTTGAGCACAAAAAAATCTTTTGTATGTATCAGTTGGCTTTTTATTATTGTTTAAGTTATTTTACTGTTAAGCTCAGAAATGATGATTCCAATATGTATAGGTAATAATAAATAAATACACCCAACAGTCAATAGGTCCCGATCCCACATTAAGATCAATTTTGTGTTGTGGGTATCAGGAACGATGAGACTTTTCGATCTTGCAAACACCTAAACCTGAAACCAATACTTGTGGGTGCCACATACAATTGTCTCTGTGCGGGGATCGAACCCAAAGCCTCTCATTTCACAGTAGACATTTAACCAACTGCACCACGGAGGAGTAACACAGTTGCTCATATTGGATATATGTATTGGTATTAATATCATACCATTTGTCTCAATTCCCTAGGTAATCAACCATTTGCATTTGCGATAAGCACTACCTATTATTTTATATCTACTGTAAGAATATGTTGCAACCACCCCAATGATATTAGGGATAAGATTATCTACCAGTACATTTAGTATTTCTATTAAAATTAACTTATTAACTTTCATGAATCCTAAAAAAAATAAAATATTATGGTATTACGAAAAATATCTCAGTGTACTAAAAATAATGATGATGCAACCAAAGTCCAAAAGTCTGTCCATCCAAGATGGAAAACTCTATCAAAATAGGTTCAGCTGACGTTTGATACACGACCCAGAAAAGAGCAAAAATCATTTACAATCTTATGTTTTAAGCAATAAATACTACAAAATCATGAAGCCAATTAATATAGGCTTTAGAAAAACATTTTGTAATCATTTATGAGAAGTTTAATGACCTATAATTTGTATTAGAAAAATAAAAACAAACACTTACAGAGGTCTAATAGTTAGCTGGTCACTCTCCTCCATAGGAACCGGGTCGGTTCCTTTCCTCGGGTTTGTAGTCATGATTGCTCAGTTTTAATTTAAGTTACGGAAAGATTGAGCATTTACTTTATGCATTGATTTCTTTTTTTCCGAAAAAACATTAACTCAAAGCGGTTGGTTAGACAAACTTTTGCAGGTTATAACGATGTTGCCAGAATATTCAAAACAAATAATATTCTTTCTGTTTATACGTTTGAATAGTCCTCCAAAATATAAATCGGCGAGTTTTTTCTATCAGTTTAAATTAAATCAATATTCAAAAATAAACGATTGTTGATTTAGTACTTATTGTATCTTCATCATTAGCAATTACCATATACAACTGCTTTATAAACATCTTAGTATACAACCATATACCGAACATGTTCATAGGTTTTATTGAAGTTTATTAGAGATGTTAGGATTGAAAATTAAACTTGCGCTCAGCGCTGCGCTGGTGACTAATTCGTGCATGGAAAATAGGACCACATTTAGGACAGTTAAACCCTGTGCCTGTATATGATTATGAAATAAGAGAGTAGCTCGTTAATTCCGAATTCCACGCTTATGGGTTAACGCAGAAACATCACTTTGAAATTCCGACATTCGGCACGCTCGACTCGCCTGTATTTTCCTTCCGGCTTCCACTAACCACTTAGTTGGATCTATTTCAGATTAACAGCATGTCCCGCTTCAAGCTGAATCAAAGAATAGAAAGCTGATCAAAGTAGTGGTTACATTCAAGTGGGTACATTCAAGACACTTAGCGTGGTCTTCATCCGCCTCTTCATGGTCATATTTATAGAATATTCCGCAGAAACAATTAGATGCACACATTTTAATGATCAAGTTAAAATCAATATTCACATCACTAATATTTACCCAAACTGACAAGTGGCAACAGACAAACGTCAAATCAAAAAGAGTTATGAGTAGAGATGAGTCGTAACAGGCTCAATGCGGTATCTGTTACTACTGTTACTGTGACACAAAAATAACAGTGCCAGATATCTGTTACTAAATAACAGCATGTTATTTGTTGCGTTAAAATGATTAATGAATGAAAACTTTCCTTCATGCTTTTATGCAGGCTTAGGACTGTCAGTTTGACAGTAAAATTAACTTTAAATAATTTTTATTTGGCGTACTGGCGCATTTAAAAGTTTTCAATTCATTTTATGTACATTTATATTATTATACATTTTCGTTCTATTTACAATTTATATTTACATTATACATACATACGTAATATATTTACATTCAAATGTCATCCTTATTCTCGAAGAGTTAAGGTTTAATATTATTACCAATCGTCTCGACCAATCTCTGGGACGCAGTAAATGTCGATTGGATACGCGCACAAATTTTAATACATTTGAGATTACAAAAAAAAACAAGCGACTTCATATTATGTCTTCGATCAAATATATACGAATTTGGAACAAAATCACACGCCAATAGTGGCCAAGGTTGCTTATACTTATACATTTGAATTTAAAACAACGAAATGTTGCAAAAAACTCTTTAATTATTATAATTAACTTCAGGTAACAATAAACCCTATAGCTACCTTTAAATTAAGATGTATTACGTTTTTTTTTCTTCTTCATACTCAAATCAGCTCAGCATACTGTCGCTTGTTTCGTGCTAGGCAAAATAGTTTTGCGGCGCTCGCAATCCCTGTCCACTCTAATGTTTCGTAGCCATGACTTTTTCCTCCGACCGACTTTCCTTTTACCAGCTACTTTTCCCATCATTATAAGTTATTATGTTTCTGGACTATACTAAATTCAAATAAGAGCACATGCTCATTTGTGCTCTTATTTCTCTTCGTTTTTTGGACTGTTACATATAATCTAGTGTATAATTGATCGAAGTATAATGTACCCTTTTTATAGACCTACACGAAGTCGTAAATTTTTTTTTAACAATATACTGAACAATATTTGAGTTATTTAAACACGTTCCAAATTTATTGTCAATATTCATATTATTTTATTACATTTTTAATTTCTGTTCTTTTTTTGTTGTTTGTATCCAAACTGAACGATACATAGATTATTACGCGACCAAATAAAATTATACGTATATTTTTCAAAATATCGTACTACAGCTTACCATTTTATTTTTACATCATAAGAAAATAATAAGTCTATCTCGCTTTTGCTACAAAATAATAGGTCTATCTTGTTTTGCCTCGTTTACATCATGTTAGTAGAGTTGTGTTATAACAGGTCAAACTCAATATCTGTTCCTCCTGTTACTGTTCCTTCCAAATCACAGTTCCTAATAACTGTTCTTAAATAACAGCCTGTTATTTTTATATCATTTTGTATGTATGATTTCTTCTAGCGCTGCATATTGTATTTGTCAAATAAAATACTAGGTGCTTCTCGTTCTAGCAAAGGCCTATTCAGATGGTGTGAGGGAGACGGAACGTTATAACAAGTAACACGACCTAATTCAAGAAGTATTTTTTAAAGACGATTTGTTCGTACATGACTGCCAACTGCTTTTTTTCGCATAAATACTAGGTGTGTCTCGTTTTAACAAGTGACATTCGTGTGTACATTTAAAAGAGACGGGTGATGAGAACAGTTTTGTTAATACCAACTGTTATATTTTTAAGAACAGATTAGGCCTGAGGAACAGATATTTGTTAACAGTGAGAACAACTGTTATCTGTGATTTGCTTCTACCTGTTCTTTTGAACTGTTACGATAAATACGCATCACCCCTACATGTTAGTACGAAAGAGACAAAGCTGTGATGATACAGAGAGAGATGATTATGTTCGTTTGGTATATACTTACTGACTGACTGTGACTCACACTGTGTCCTGTGACTGTTATTTGATAACAGAATCTTCCAATTTAAATAACAGTTGTTATATGATAAAGTGTTATACCTGTGACTTTTAACTGTGACAATAAATACGCCTCACGCCTAGTTATGAGTGTGGTTATGAGACAATAGACATCAGACATGCGAGCTCGGAGCTGTGCATGCGAGTGAAATGTGTATTGCTTTTTGGTTAGAATTTATCTAAAATATGTTTTAAATTAAACAATGCCTAAACAAAAACTGTTTGATGATGGATCCGAAGATGAGATAGAGTTAAAAACTGAAAATGAATACGCCAAGAAGTATGACGCGTGGCGCGAAAAGGAAGAACGGCACAAGCGTAAGTTTATTAATTCAATTTATAAATAAAATTAATGTGTTACAGTATCTTATTAGTTTATAGTTTTCGCTGTAGCCCATTAATTTGATATAACTTATTTACTTTAATATGTCATATTTGATTAAATTTCAGCTTACTTTGATTATTGTTGTACCTATATTATTCGGATAACCGAAAATCTACTTAACTTATTATAAAATTAAATATTCTATAAAAATATATATAAAGAGAATGACATTTTCCATATACTTTCATTGATTCATTGTCCTAATGTTTCAAAAATTAAAACTTTCCTTGCAGTGGAACAGAAGTATGGAGATAAAGTGTTGAATTCCGATGCTTCCATTACATCAGACAGTGAGGATGAAAGTGATGAGCCTCCGGAAATATCAGAAGAAACAGAGACACAATTCCTTAAGACGCTTGCTCTCTTGAAGACTAAGGATCCAAGAATATATGACCCTGGCTACAAATTCTTTGATGATGAAGAGAAAAGACCAGGTAATAACAAATATTATTAAGTTATGCAATCAATAGAAACATTTTTTTTTATCAAAGTGGATAATTTATTGTTACATGATAAAAACATTAAAAAAAAGTATTTTTTTTATTACTTAGTTCCTTACTGTTTTATATTATGAATAAAAAAATTAGAGACAAAATTAAGTATTTTGAATAAAGCTTCCGATATATGCTTAAGTTCACTCTTAATGGACACTCTCACTCACTCACTCTCACTAATGGACTTAAAATAAACATATTGAAATATTTTTTTCTCAGACAAAGAGACAAAGACTAAAACCCTAACTTTTGAGGACAGTGGTGACGAAGATGATAATGATGGCAATATCTTCACTATTGAAAAGAAAGCACCAGAAATTACTAAACCTGATACAAGTAAAAAAGGAAAGGCTGATGACTCCAAAAGTACTCCAAAGGTATGCATTTTATTAACTAAAAATTACTAGCACATATTAACTACCACACAAAGTTAAGATAGAAAAATTCTGTGAATTATGGTGTCTGTAGCTGAATAATTTATTAAAAATACCAATTTATGATTTTTGTTACCAAGATGGTTAAGCTAATTAAGATGTCCTGCTATTTTCCACATATTTTACAAACAAGTTTTCTCACTGGGGAAAACTTGTACTTTAAAGCACTGCGTCCAACCTCTGTAGTTTTATTTTTGATAATGACAATATAATTTATTTTACAGGAAGGCACATTAAAAGATTACTTAATTGGAAAGAAAGAGCACATAGATGAGGAGGTTGAAAAAGATTTGGCACCTCTAAAAGCTCTGTGGTCCGATCCTAAATTGAACGAAGGAGAAGCTTTTCTCAGAGACTACATTCTTAACAAGCGGTATGTATTTACTAGCAAGAAGGTTACACTTCCAGGAGGTTACATAAACTCGAATATTCTGAGAAAAGTATGAACTTCGAAGTAAGTTATAAGTTTTTCACTTATGAAAAAAATTAATTCTATTCTATATAATCATTCACTCTAAACTTCTATGATTATGATGGAGGATTGATACATTTTGTGGAGTATCTAGGGACATTCATATAGTTTCACATACAATACTTGAACATTTGAGTTTTGTTTCAGATTGTAGAATAACCCTGGATAGTATGTACTATCAAAATGCATGTTACTTAACTGGAGTTAGTACATTCATATTCCAGATGAATTTAATGCGTAAATCATATTAGGCCCCCCAAGTATATTGTCCACTGTTAAGTCGGAAACAATCTGATTTGGTTGGTTGGTTGGTCTTAAACACAAATAATCCTTTGCTTTATTTAGGATTGACTTTCTCATTTAGTAGTATCATTGACATAGTTTCCCTAGTTAATATAGTTTGACAGCCTTGGTTAGATACGGCTGTGAAACGCGAGACGGCGGGCCACACTGAAAATAAATATTGTTATATATATAACACACTGTTGTGTTACGGATTGAAGGACATAGTAGCCAGAGTAACTACTGGACATATTGAGACTTAACATCCTATGTCTCAGGATGGCGAGCGCAGTGGAATTTTGCTACTGTTTATGAGCGGTCGTATCGTTTACCATCAGGCATGTTCGTTGCCATTCATTTCAATAAAAAAAATGTATTATATTTGCTTTTAAATTTAACAGGTATTTAGATGATGGTGATGTGGGCGATGCCGAAGACAAGATCAGAGACGACGATGACCTCGAGGCGGACGAGAAGACTGTCGAAGAGCAGGGCAAGTTCGAAAGAGCTTACAATTTCCGCTTCGAAGAACCGGATGAGGAATATGTGAGTATTTCTCCATATAGAGATAAATCAGAAACTGTAAAACGATAGTACTCGTAGTCTGAATGTATGGTAGATAGAACAAATGTTGCGTTAGTAAAAATAGAGTATGTTGAGACACCATGGAATATTGATAATAATTTAACCAAAAACAAATAATCAATCTAGAGACGTAGAGAGCTACAGAGAACCAGATTTATAATAATTCTTGAGGGCTTTTCAAATTAACGCCGGTATTTAAGTTTAAACAGTTTCATGCTAAGCCAGTATTATTTGATATTAACTGATAAAATTACTGTTTTACAGCTAAAAAGATTCCCGCGCACAATGAACTACATTCGTCCCAAAGACGATCGGCGGTCGCGCAAGCGCGCTGAAGTCAGAGAACGGAAAGAGGAAGAGAAGAAGAAGAAAATGGAAGAAATAGCTCGTCTAAAGGCGCTCAAACTCAAGGAGATACAGGAGAAAATCGCCAAGATCAAGGAAGTCACTGGCAATGACGACTTGGCTTTTGAGGTCAGTGGTTTGTAGATAATATTTGTTAAGTTTTCACATGGCACTATGGATATCTTTAGGCTCCATTCGCACAGGCGCTTAAAAAGCGTCGACTTTTATGGTTTTTCACCATTCCCATAAAAAAGCGTCGATTTTTAAAACCGCCTTCGTGTGAAAAAACTAATTTATTTAAATTTGCTTAATTGCAACGTTATTTAAACGCGCGTTGAAATAGCGCCCGTCGAATGGCGCTTTAGAGTAGTGGCTTTCCTTCATTGTTTCATCCTTTTTTTCTTGTTTCATCTTATAAAGATTGGATAACTGGCGACGTAGATACAGGTATACAGTAAACCCCAGACCGAAACCGAAATGCGATTCTCTTGTCTAGATTTTTATAACGGATTTTTTCACTATTATATATGGTGGTTACAATCTTTGAGAATCAAAACATTCTTCCCCACATTGTCTAAATGTTATCTTGCAGGAAGGTGATATAGAAGGCGACTTCGATCCGGAAGAGCACGACAAACGCATGCAAGCGATATTCAACGAGCAATACTACGGGGAGGCTGATGACCAGAAGCCTGTGTTCCCTGACCTAGATGAAGAGCTCGAAATTGGTAATCATTTTATAAGTATCCTTTTATTCATTTGTCAATATTCAACATTCTTATTTCAGTGTTGTTGTAATTATTGATTATTATATTACTTAGTTGCTGGATGAAGGCGGCTTCCAAACAGGTCGATGTGGAGATTCTTGGAGGAGACCTATGTAGACTTTCTGTGGCTGAGATGATGATGATGATACTATTATATTACCTTGTGTAATGGTTATGTTTTAGAAAATTGGGAGAAATATGAGGGAGAGTATGATCAATCGGGGCAAAATGGAAATGAAGATGGTCCTCATTGTGAAGACGAAGATTTTAATGTAAGTACTGAGCACACATAATTTTTATATAATATACTAGCTTTTGCCCGCAACTTCGTCTGCGTGTATATTATAATAATACGGACGTAAAATCAATACATTATATCGCTTCAACAACTTTACACTGTAAGCTCTGCGAAACAGTTGTAAAAAATATATTTTGGTAACATACATAAATCAACTTCAGTGGTTCTGATTTTCACAAAATATAATATCATCCCTTATTTCCACCACCGTAGTGCTTTTTTTCTAATAGTAGTTCACGGCATTATTTTTCGTTTAAAATAAGTGGTGAAATACAAATTTTCATATGAATAACTTCAGCGGTTTCGATTTTGCATACAACATTTCAACCCCTATTTTAAACCCTTTAGGGTTAATTTTAAGAAAAGAGAGTGGGCAATTATATTTCTTTGTAATGATTAACTAAAATGCCAAGTTTTACCAAAAACACTATTTCACCCTTTTAAACCCTCTTAGGGGTTGAATTTCTAAAAACTCCTCCTTAGTGCTACTCTACGTCACAATAGAAATCTTTTTGTAAAATTTCACGTTTCTAGCTCCAGTATTTTCGGCTGTGCGTTGATTGGGCACTCAATAAATCATCCTATGCTCACAACACTTCAACCCTTATTTTTACACCTTTAGGGTTAATTTTAGAAAAATAAAGTATGCTGTTATATTTCGTTTTGATTGGCTAAACTGCAAAGTTTGATAATTCTAGCTTTAACAGTTTCCATTTTCCATACAACAGTTTTTTACCCTTTTCACTCCCTTAGGGGTTGAATTTCCAAAAAATCTTTCTTAGTGCTACTCTACATCATAATAGGAACCCTTGTGCAAAATTTCATCTTTTTAACTCCAGTAGTTCCGGCTGTGCGTTGATGCGATAGTTCGGTTCTACAAAAATTCAACCCTTATTTATATTCATTTAAGGTTAATTTTAGAATAATTAAGTATGCAGTTATATTTGTTTTTGATAGGCTAACTAAATTGCAAAGTTTGATAATTCTAGCTTTATCGGTTTAGATTTTCCATACAACCGTTTTTTACCCTTTTCACCCCCTTAGGGGTTGAATTTCCAAAAATCCCTTCTTAGTGCTACCCTACGTCATAATAGGAACTCCTGTGTAAAATTTCACATTTGTAGCTCCAGTAGTTTCGGCTGTGCGTTGATTAGATAGTCATAAAATCACCCTACTCTCGCAACACTTCAACCCTTATTTTAACCCCTTTAGGGTTAATTTTAGAAAAACTAAGTATGCAGTTATATTTGTCTTTGATTGGCTAACGAAACTGCAAAATTTGACAATTGTAACTCTAACGGTTTCGATTTTCCATACAACAGTTTTTAACCCTTTTCACCCCCTTAGGGGTTGAATTTCCAAAAATCCCTTCTTAGTGCTACCCTACGTCATAATAGGAACCACTGTGCAAAATTTCACGTTCCTAGCTCCAGTAGTTTCGGCTGTGTGTTGATACGTCAGTCAGTCAATCAGTCAGTCAGTCAGGTTCCTCTTTTATATATACAGATTATAATATATTGTTGTCTTCTCTGTTTTATCCATCCTATGGTTGGTTGTCTCGAAGAGATCGCCTCGAGCGATACGACCGCTGTTATACTCTTTTGTAAAATTTTTGTTTATTGTTTTTTTGTCACTGGTCTACAATAAAGTTTTTAAATTAAAAAAATAAAAATATTATGTCACAGGATAGCAAGTGCAGTAGAATGCCAAGCATTGCTTTGTTATTCACGGTATCGTTTAGTTTTGCTACTGTCCATGAGAGGTAATATCGATTACGATCAGACGAACGGCGTGCTTGTCTTGCCATTAATCGCAATAAAAAAATGATGATGATGTGTATATTGTAATACATTGTCTGATTAATTAAATTTCAGATGGACGCAGACTACGATCCCAAACAAGCCCGTGCGACCCTTCTCCAGGAGTTAAAAGATAACCAGACCAAGAAACGTCGCAACAGAAAGCGCAAATCGAAGCTGGCAGAAATTCTCTCCACTGAGAAGCCCAAGTTTGTGCCCACGGTAGCTGATAAGACATACTCAGAGTACATGGAAGAGTATTACAAGATGGACTGTGAGGATGTTATTGGTGGAGACCTGCCCACCAGGTTCAAATATAGAGAAGTTGTGCCTAACAACTTTGGACTGACTATTGAAGAGGTATGTCTTATTCTTTGGAAAGTTTTTGTGCAATACTATTTTTATATGGTTATATACACTAGCATATCTGGTTATTATAAGTTGATAAATAAACTTATTTAGAATTTATCTAGATTCTCTAGTCTAGTCTCCTAAAACTAAGTATAAGTGTATTTATGCTATTTATTATGTATGTATGTATGTTATGATGATGTAATTTGTTTTTTTTAGTTAGTATGAATATTATTTAGTGTCCTCTCTTTTAATTATTTATTTTACTCTCTTTCTCCTTCTCTTTAAATCCATCCCATGGTTGTCTGTAAGACATTGCTTTAAGCGATAAGACCGCCATTTGTACTTTTTTATTTTTTTTAGTTTCTGAATATTGTATTTGTTTTTTATGTGTACAATAAAGATTTAAATAATAAATAATAATAATAAGATCAAGAGTTATTTCTTCTTAAAGCATAACACAATGTGATTCATCTAAAACAGAGTTTTATTCATTAAATATAGTAAGTTTTACATATTAAATATTAACTAATGAAATACTTACCAACCTAAAACAGAGAATCGACAATTAAATGTCCATGCTTTACTATTATTATTATACAAACTTAAATAATCTTTCGCATATTTAAACTAAAGGAAATTCACAAAAAAAAAATACTTCCACTATTTCAATCTAAAATATCAATGTCAGTGTCAACGACAATACACAGCAAAGAGAATATAATATTACGTTAGCAGGACGAAGGTTACATAAGTACTATGCGTTTCAAATAAGAATAGGAACGTCAATGACCTTTAGTTGTCAAATATCACACGAAAAGTATGGTTCGCAACAAAAAAAATATTTACGCATCCATTTTTTTTTTCATATAGTCAAATTCCTGAACATAAATTAACTAAATAAATTGAAACAATTACAAAATGTTATATGGTCACATAAACAAGAATGTTTATAGTCATAAATAGCTTAAAAAAGTATAATTTTTTAACTTTTTATTTACTTCATGTGTAATTATTCGCCAGAAAGTAACTATAACACGACATTATTCATTCATTAATTTTTTTACGAATTATAAATATTAAAATAATTATTTTATTCAACAAAAATATTATTTTAAGAAATCTTGTTTTGCTCCCCCTACCTACATTGTGCGATTTGACAGCTACTATGAACCAATATGGCGCCGGGTCAGTCCTATTCTTAGTTGAATCGCATTGTATTATAAGAGAACAGTTCCTTAAGTTAGTCATAAAATTATAAGCAAATATCTTCCATACGAGAAACAAAATATTAAATCCATAGATTTGTATCTACACATACTTTTTACTTATAATTATGTCTCAATTTAATTTCAGATCCTTCTGGCAGATGATAAAGAGCTCACTCAGTGGGTGCCGCTAAAGAAAATAGTCAAATATCGGCCGGCAAACGTAGAGAAGAGTGAAGTCAACACATACGCCAGTAAAGCGGCCGATGAGTCACTCAAACGAAAGGTGTTGCCGAGTCTATTCAAGAACTTGCCAGAGTGAGTTATTAAATTGTTGTATTTTTAATTATTATGTTTATTGTTAGAAGAAGCCATCTTCTAATTTAGAGGACTGTTTTATTCAATAATTGGAATATGTGAGTTGATTATTAGTTTGAATACAGGTTATTTTTCCTTAAAAATATATATTTCAATGATGATAAATTATACTTTTTAGGGAACCGGAGATCGTAATCCCTGTAGAAGAAGCGACCAAAAAGAAAAAGAAGAAGAAGAAAAAGAATAAACAAAAAGAACCAGGAAATGAAACTGTTGACCAAACTCAGGAGGAAAATAATGAAGTTTTAGTAAAACATAAAAAAGAAACAGAGACAAACGTAGAGGTAGAAGAAAACAACAAAGAAGTAACTGAAGAAGTAGTGACAAAAGAAAAAAGAAAGAAAAAGAAATCTAAGAACTCAGATGATAATGCTACCTTAGTCACTGATGTGGTTGAGGGAAATTTTGAAGATTCAACTAATGAACATAGAGATGACGCAAATGATAGTAGTGTCGTTCATAATGATAGTGAAAGTATGCAAGTTAATGAAGGAAAGAAAAAAAAGAAAAAGAAACACAAAAGTGATGGTTTTGCTGTTGAAATTGTAGATAATGTTGCACCAAGTAAAACCAACTGGGATCTTAATACATCTAGCGGTGATAACAGTAAGGATAAAAATAATCTAAAAAGGAAAATTGATCATCGAAAAGATACAGACCAAATCAGTAACAAGAGAAAGAAAAATAAAAATACAATGAACGCAGAATCCAAAACCAATGGATTTAAAAACAAAAAAGATTTGAACACGAAATTTAAACAAAAAGACAAGTTTAAAAATAAAAATGAGTCAATAGAAAACCCATTAGGTAAATTGTCCGATGAGCGATTGAAGGCGTATGGACTGAACCCCAAGAAATATAGAAGTTTCTTGAAGTACAAGAAATTTTAAAAATAGGATGTTATGTTAATTGTACAGTGGTAAATATATAATAAAACATATTTAATATTTTGTACTTAAATTTTATTTTATATATTTTTAATTTCTACCTAATTAAATACTCTGAAATTATCATGGATAACAATGAAATGATTCAGTTCTTTTTAGCCATCGTACGCATACACCAAACAGAATAAGAGCGAGATTGCATTGTGCAAGCGTGCATGCAAATAAGACGTCACATATGAGTTTATGTTGCTTACTTTGAAAAAAAAAATCGAGTTTGCAATTTGCATAGAAGTTTTACTTGAATACAAGGGGAGGCGTTAAAAATTGAGTAGGAAATAATAGGGAACATGCACCAGACTTTAAACTAAGTCAAAATATATTTTTTTTGTAATCTTTATTAATATAGAATTATACCTTAAAGATATTTTTTTTAATTTATCAACTCTAAATCGGTAAAATAAATACTTAAAAAATGACATTTCTTTGCCGCGCATTTTTTCCGAAACGCGATATATTGCTTGAAAAGGAAAGTGAGGACAATGGTTGCATTCTTATGAAGTTTTAGCTTGTTGTTTTACGTTTGATTATGAGTTATTTTGTGCTTTCTTTATACTATTAAATAAAATGGATTATTTTGTCGCGAAATACAGTTCTGTAGCAATAGTAAGTAAATAGTAAAGCAAATAGTAGCAATTCATGAAAGAAACTTGATCCAAATACTACGTTGTTCATAACGCAACCTCTGACGTCACAGCGAGTTCGCGCCAACATGGCGTTTGAATGCTTCGAAACTGATAGCAGTTTTGATTATTTTTTTGTACTCTTTTGATTGATATTTTCAAAGACTTATATTTTTTTCCGATAATGTAATAACATACAGAATTGATTAAAAATATAAAAAAATGACATGAATATTCCCTATTGGTGGAGACGATATGCACTTTACGTTTGCACTCACTTGAATCAAAAAAAAAATCTAACTTGATACAAGACCAGCCAAGCCCAACGCCCCGTTTACACGCTTGTATTGGCTGATGATGGCCAAGCGTGTAAATGCACCATTATGAAGGGCATTTGTCCCTTTCAGGCTAATTATAAGCTACAAATAGTACTTGTTACTAGGGATGAGATATACTTGCAAAACTAAGTACCAGGGCTTCTAAGTACGAGTACGTAAAAATACTAGGGTTCAAAACCAGGGTCTAAAATACTTTAAAAGTATTTTGTTAGTATGAGTCGGTAACCCTTCGCATCCCAGCCGCGGCGCGGCGTCTATAAAATACTTGCATAGGAATTCAATCCGTATTGTATAACGAATAAGGAACGAAAACGCATAAATAAAAAAAATACTTTTTTTTTTTTTTTTTTTTATTCTGATTTATTTAAGAGACTTTGAGTCAATTATGACCATGTCAGTCTCATAGTGTTTTCAAATTATAGAAATTGTATTAAATTAAACTCTAAGGACTGTACACGTAAATTTAAATATCAATATAGCCGCTTCTGATGTTTGTGCCGATAATATGGTTTGAAAGGCGCCCACATCAAACGCGTTTAAATTAAAACATGTAGTTAAGTCTTGTCTCATAGATGCACTACGAACACATTCTGTTAAGAAGTGTTGGACATCTTCAATGCTATTATTACAAGCCAAACAATTAGGTGTTTCTGTTTTTTTCATTAAATAATTGAATTTGTTCAAGGGAATGTGTCCGGAGCGCAACCTATGAGCAATTACAATAAGCTTGCGACTTAAATTAGCGCCTAAAAACCACGGAACGTGAGGCGGTTCACTAGTCATGGTCCGATACCATATGCCCTTATCTCGAGATGCTATATCAAAATATTCTTTCCACTCAAGCAAAATGCGAATCCGATATTTTGGTAGCAATTCATAATACTCGGGCCTAATATGGGTTTCGATTCCTTTTGATACAGCCTCTCGAGCTAACCTATCGGCCTCCTCGTTCCCACTTATACCTACATGAGATGGAATCCATTGCAAAGACAGACACACTCTCCGGGACATCAGCACATAAATTTTATCCAAAATGGTATAAGCAATCGATGCACCTCTGAGCCCAGAGGCACAGCGAGCTATATGCTGTAAGGCGCTTCTGCTGTCGCACAGAATTACCACCTTTCTAATTCCAGTGCTGATGACATAGGATAGTGCTTCTGAAATCGCAAACAGCTCCACAGACATAATAGAAGGCTGAGATTCGTTAACTATTTTGAAAGATTCTCTAGTATTATGCATTGGATCAAAATATGCAGCACCGCAACCATGCTGCATCTGAGATCCATCAGTATAAATTTTTGCCCACCCGTCATATTTGTTTTGTAACATGCTTAGTGAATTGTATTTAAGGATTTGTAAATTAGTTCTTTTTTTTTGTTGTAATATGTTTTCAATTTGTGGTTGAATGAAACTTATATCAAAATTTGACATCCAGGTTCTTGAGGTGAACATACGTAATGGATTAGCATTATTTATTTTCTCAACTTTGGTTTCTTGGAATACGATTGTAAGAAGAGGTTTCTTTTTCTTTCTAAAATAATTGGAATTAGTTAATCCTAAAAGATTTGACAATATTCTAATTGTTATATTATTTGACCAAGATTGAGTCTTCAAACAAAATTTAGTTGCTAAATATTTTCGTCGCAAATGTAGTGGGGGTAGACACAATTCATATTCCATTACATATATTGGAGTAGTTTTGATAAAGCCTCCTATAATTCTCATGGCTAAATTCTGAATTTTGTCTAATTTTATTAAATGGGTTTTTGCGGCACTGTCGTATATAAAACTAGAATAGTCGATTCGGCTTCTAATTAATGCAATATAAATTTTACGAAGATGTATAGGATGTACTCCCCAGGATGAACCAGCTAGAACTTTAAGAATATTTATATGCTTAATTGATTTAGCGTGCATTTCATTGATGTGTTTATTCCATAGTAGCGACTTGTCCAGCCAAACTCCCAAATATTTAATGCAATCAACCAGCTGAATAACATGATTATTTACAACTACTGAAATTTGATCTTGTTTTCTTCTTCTGCTAAATAAACACACTTGTGTCTTTGTAAGAGAAATGTCTAATCCTAACTGGCCCAATAACGAAGAAACAATCCTTATGCAATTTTGAAGTTTAGTTACACTGGAATTTGTATTCAGGTTTTGAACAAAAAATACAAAGTCATCTGCATATTGCAAGGTAGATACTTCATTACTAAATGATTTGCACAAATCCGATGTAATTATATTAAAGAGAAGAGGAGAAATAGGGTCTCCTTGTGCTAATCCAGTTCCTGTCCAACGCGTTATAGTGTATTCCTTATTTCTTTCGCTACATATTATTTTTAAATACCTTTGTCTCAAAAATTTATAAAAATAGTCACACAATTTAGCTCCAATTTGTAGTTTATCCAATCTTAAGACAAGCTCATCAACCAAAACATTATTGTATGCATTGTCAATGTCCAAAAAGCATGCCAGCGTGGGTATGTTATTCGCGAAACCACACTGTATTTGGGATACTAGGCGTACTTTTTTTTTTTTTTTTTTTATTGCATTGAATGGCGAGACGAGCAAGCCGTTCGCCTGATGGTAAGCGATACGACCGCTCATGAACAGTAGCAATATTCCACTGCGCTCGCCATCCTGAGACATAAGATGTTAAGTCTCAATATGTCCAGTAGTTGCTCTGGCTACAATGTCCTTCAATCCGAAACACAACAGTGCATTTAAGCAGTGTTGTTTCACGGGAGAAATAGACATTGCGGTGGTACCTACCCAGATGGCTTCTCACATATGAGAGACCTACCACCAGTAAACTATGCAATCTAAACTAGATTGACCCCTGCGAAATCCTGTAGTGCAATTGTTTAATATGAAGTTTTTTTCAACGAACCACTCCAGACGTTTAGATAACATCAAATGAAAAAATTTGCAGACACATGACATCAAAGATATCGGTCTGAGTTTGGGCGAAGAACTATTGTTATTACTAGGTTTTGGTATGGGTACTATTTTAATGTCTCGCCACTGTTCAGGGATTAGGGAGTATTCCAATATTAGATTGTAAATCCTCAATAGCAGATTTTTACCTACGACAGGGAGATAATATAACATAGAGGATGTTATTTCATCCGTTCCTGGAGCAGTATCTTTCTTTTTCAGACAGTTTTGTAGTTCTTGTAGAGAAAATTTACTTTCCAATACATGATTTTTAGAATTAAAAGATAACTGGGATGGTAGTACAAAATCTGGTGCTAGTGAATTCAATAGCTGTTTATTACTGTCGTTTGAAATTGGAGCTGAATTATTTCTTAATCCTTTTACCCATCGCATTCTTCTCCACATTTCAGACGAATTAGTGGCCTGATCAAGTTCTCCAGTAAACTTTTTCCAATTAATGTACTTTTCTTTTCTTATGATTTTTTTCGCTTCAGATACGCTAGTCGAAAGTTTATTAAGGTTGTCTGGTGTTGGGTTTCGTCGAAATTCTTTTAATGCCAGGCGCCGTTTTGCTATAGCATGAGAAATATTTGCCGACCAATAATGTTTTGGCTTAAATGATTCGCATGGGTTTGTGTTAAATTTAAAAAAAGGTATGCTTTTATCTGCTGAATACTTAACTTTTTCTACAAAATAATTATAGATAAGCTGGATATTATTACTATACAAGGGAAAAGTATTCTCAATAATGGTATCACTAAATGTGTCCTGATAGAGTGACCAGTCCGCTAATTTAAAATTGCGTCGCTTAATAACGGTAGGTGACTCTGCATATTCTACAAAATATTTTATGAATATATGATCACTTCCTAAAGTTTCATTTGTAATAAGCCATATAAACATAGTGGCAATGTCTATAGACGTGAAAGTTATATCAGGTGTACTTTTTTGGACCACGCCGTTTACTAGTTTAATTCGTGATGGTTGACCGTTATTTGATGATACAAAGTTGTAATCTGTACTAGAGTCAAAAAGTTGCGAGCCCCTGGAGTCAACTTTGTTGGACCAATTTATGTGATGTGCATTAAAATCTCCTCCTATAATAGTTTTCTCACCAAAAATTGAAAACAAATCATCCCAATCAATTTTGGTGGTTCTAACTGAAGACGGGCAGTACACAGATACGACAAATTTCACAAATTTACAATTAAATATTTCGATACTCACAACCTCAATGCCAGAGTTTCTAATAGCTAGTGGAAAAACATTTGCTTTAAGTGACTTATGAACTACTATCGCTACTCCGCCATATCCATCATATCTATCTCTTCTAAATATGTTGTAACCATTTAGCTTAATGACTGAATCAGACGTTAGCCAGGTCTCGCTAATTAAACATATACCAATTTTCTCTTGACAGAGTAGAAGTTCAAATTCTTGTTTTTTAGGCATCAGACTTTGAGAATTCCACTGTCCAATGTAGATACGTTGTTTAGAAGACATATTAGGGTCTTGGTATCCGCGGTTCCTGGAATGGTTATTGTTGTCCATTAACGATTGGATTGAGAATATTTTTAACTAGATCCCATTTACTCACAGCCCTCACAAAAAAACATCTGATTTCTTCTAAAATTAACCTACATATTTGTAGGAATTTCTGCTCAAGACTTAGATCAGCAAAAATAATATATTGTATTTTGTTCCACACTTCTTTAATACATTCTGTTTTGTTACCTTCTTTATTATTTATATTGGTCTTATCTTTGTTTTTATCTTTTACGTTTGATTTACTGGCCTATGTATCTGTTTTGGTACTTGTATTGTGTCTATGTTTTACAGTCGCCTGTTTGTTAACTTTAGTAACTTTCTTCTTTTTTACTTTTCTTATTTTTCTATCCTCTGTTTGTACATATATTATACCTTCACTCAAAAGATCTTCACTGCTTCCCATTATATCTTCAGTATATTCTTGGTTTTCTGATCCACTTTCTATTTCTCTGGAACCATCAACTTGCATTTCCAATTCCTTAGAACTTGATTCAAGCACGGAATGAATTGGTGAAGTTTGAAAGTTCTTTGCTGGTTGTGTTTGAGGCAATTCATGCTCACACTGTTCATGTTGCTTTTTATCTTGTTTTCTTTCTTGATATTTCGACAAAGCTACTTTGTAAGTGCAAGTTTCTTTGCACATTATGCGTCCTATCTCCTTTTCTTTCAAGAAAATTGGACAATTTTTATAAAAAGCTAAATGATGCCCTTTACAATTTATGCATCTAAATGTCGTAGTGTTGCAAGTTTGGTGGTCTCCAGTACATTTTGGGCATAGTGGTTTTTTAGCGGGACATGCGCGACTTAGGTGTCCGTATTTCCAACAGACCGAGCATTGTGTTACAGGAAAGGTGTATGGTTCGACTTTGAAGCGACAGTCGTATCCATACACATAACTAGGTAATACTCCACCTTGAAAACAAAATCTTACAGTCTCGCTATCTATCCATTCACCATTGTCACTCAGCCGCTTTAGCCTTTTGACAGAGATAATTTCATAGTCACTTTTAAATGATTTGCAAAGTTCTTCTTCTTCAAATTCTAATTCTATATATTTAACCACGCCATAAATTATGCTCACTTCATTCGTTAAACGGCATCTGTATCCCAACTCCTTGATTTTTGTATTGTTTAATATTTTTTCAGCGTCTTCTCTGCTTTCAAATTTGATTAACAGTTTATATGAGCTTTTATATTTGATTTGAGTGATATTGGGTATGTTTTGTTCTCGTAATAACTTAGCGAATCCAATTTGTTTTGGTAGGATTTTATCCGAAGTGACGCTAACTTCAATATAATCATCAGCAGTTTTTTGTTTCGAAAATCTTTTGTTTTTCCGTTGTACTAGTGTAAATTCATCTTTCTCGCAGTTTACAACAAAATCTTGCTCGTCGCTCTCACTTCTTACTCTCTTCTCAGGTCTTGTGTTTAAAACATCTAAACTCTCGTTTGTTATGGTCTCCATCATATTTGACTCTTCACACTCACTAATATTACTTCTTTTACTCCTGTCTCCACTCATCTCGTACTATGTAATGGATCGAGGTCGAAGACGACCTCGTCCAATCTCGACGCACTAATGTGGGTATGACGAAAAAAAATATCTCACGAATAAATACAGTTATCTACTACACGCGTGCGCTCCGTGCGCTCACTGTGGCGAACCGCGCGCGAATGAAAAAATACTTTGAAAGTATTTTCTATTCACGAATATGATTGTGATTCTTATTTATACTAAGTTAAGGATAGTTTTTCTATGGATGTATTTTTATGTATAGTGTTCCAAGTTCCTCGCGCACCGACGTATAACGGCGCCTAAATTTGAAAATACTTGCATAGGAATTCAACCCGTATTTGACGGCACATAAAGAGCAATATAGTATGAATAAAAAAATACTTTGAAGTTCAAAGTATTTGTTATTGACTGATACGATTGTAGTTCTTATTTATATTGAGTTATGAATCGTTTTCCTATGCAAGTATTTTCATGTGTAGTTTCCAGAGCTCTCTGCGCATCGACGTACTTTGATACTTGTAAGTATTTTCTGCTCGTACCAGGGCGCCGTACTTCGAAGTGAATACCTGGTTTTAAAACCTGGTATCGTAAATACGTCTCATCTTTACTTGTTACACATAATAGGAGACAGTCCCAGTAAGAAGACCTTCTTTTGTACATGTGCATTTTATTCATCAGGAGTAAGCGATATTTATGATTATTAATACGCACACATGCGGTATTTAGCCTGAGGTGCATAAATCTAAAATGAAAGGATATAAAACGTATGTAACCTAATGGGATTTATACGTGCGTGCCTTAAGCTAAAAACACATTGTAGGTTTTCGTCTTACACATAGAGTAAAGAAGCGGCCATAAATACTAGAGCAACGCGTCTTAAGCTGAAAACACATTGTAGTATTTCGTCTTACGCATAGAGTAAAGAGCGGTAAGTACAGGGCCAACTGACCAATCAGGACAATGGAACGTACAAGGCTTTTTCTATGTAGTCTATGGTCACGTCTTAAGCGTATGACCTATAATGTGCACACAACAAAAGAATCCATTGTTCAGATCGCTGTAAGACGCGTTGCTCTAGTATTTATGGCCGCTTCTTTAGTCTATGCGTAAGACGAAAACCTACAATATGTTTTCACCTTTATGCTGAAATACTAGAGCAACGCGTCTTACAGCGATCTGCAGTGCGATTCACGTAACTTTTTGACGCGCCGATCAAGTTGCGGTGCGGTTACAATTAAGTTTACGCTTTGGTACAAAATGGTATTCTTGTAAGTGTTTAGCTGCGCGTGAACTGCGCGTGAGCTGCGCGTCAACTGTACGTCAGATGTATGAAATTTGTTTGAGATTGACATATATACGCGCAGCAGTAGAATACGCTAAAACGTTTGCGTGACGCGAACTTCACGCGAGCGTATTTGACAGCGGTTGTCAAAATTACGAGAATACGAAAAGGGCTGTTTTGATCGAAACTTAACCGCAACTGCACTGCAGCTGAACTTATTAAAATACGTGAATCGCACTACTGAACAATAGATTCTTTTGTTGTGTGCACACTGTCGGTCGAAATTCGAGGGCATGACCTTCAAAAACAAAAAACGTCTGAGACATACAGCGCAACTAACATAAATTGACAAGTGGTGAAATTAGGAACTAGAAATGAAAGTAAAAAATATCTTCAACGCTTTCATTAAAATATTCTTTCATAATTTATACAATGTACATTTATACTAGTAGTCCAATAGTAGTAATGATAATAATGTACAATGTAATTAAATTTGAAGAGAGAAAAAAATAATGGTTTCTCCGTGCACCACAGCGCTTTTGAGTGATTTGCGATTGTGGACAAACTTGAGTTTACACAACAATAGGTTTTGTAAATATGGCTACCAGCTTTTTAAGCCAAACTAATATAACATTTCTTAAAACTTACAATTAAATTAGAATTTATAATACGTATAAGGTATAATTTTCTTTATTCAATCTGCATACAAATTAAAATTGTTGAATACAATTTGGACATTTCTAATTATTTACATGAGGTGTGGCTGGGAATCTAACTTGACTTAATAGAAATAAACACCGCAGTTCTTTGACCAGTTGTTTGTAAATACTAGACTGGACGTAATTGACCTTAGAGTAATTACCTCTAGAGAGATTCACGCTGTAACCGCACATGAGACATCAATAGCTATATCTAGCAACACAAGAAACTAAGCGCCATATTGTGGCCTTGATTTAAAATAGACCCTATTTCAATGATATTAGGTTGCTGTATTGCTTGAACGACGTCGCTTTGTCTGGCGAAATTCTTTTTTCGCCCAACAACTAAACGCGGCACGTCACATGAAATAGAACATTATTTTGCATCTCATTCTGACATAAAGAAATTCGTATCGGTGTGTCTCATTTTTGCGATGTACAGTACATTTCGGCTCTCTCTAGAGGTAATTACTCTAAGTAATTGACAGCCTCCGTGACGCAGTTGGTTAGACGCCGCCTGTGAAACGAGAGGCCACGGGTTCGATCCCCGCACCGAGACAAATGTTTGTGAGGCCCACAAGTATTTGTCTCGGGTCTGGATGTTTGTGAAACCGAAAAGTCTCTCGTACCCACGTATACCCACGACACAACACTTAATTGATCTTAATGTGGGGTCAGGACTATGTATGTGATTGTTGAGTGTATTTATTTATTTAATTATCAGTAATTAGCCAAAAGTTCGTCTGTGCATTCCTTTAAAAAATGGAAGTAAAACGATTAGAGTATGTGCGTAAAAGAGAAATTATTTATAATGTTAAATCATCGATATCAATGTTACACTAGATAAGACGTTCTTTGTAACAAACGTGTCCCACCCAAGTGCGGTGCATGCACCGCACACGAATCAGTCTGCCGCGTGACGGCCGCGCAATAGTACGCCTCTTTGTTTATATTTATAAGTAATTTATTTTGACTTTTCCCCGTCAAACCGACAGCGAAATTTTCTTAAGTTACAATATAATTAAAGAATACAACGTAAGTTATATAATATTGCAGAATAATGCCGATAATACAGATCTTTTATTTATTAATGGATTAAATATATTTTAGAGCTCGTTAAAATACAAGGTGAGCTCCTTAATCGTGTATCTCATTTCCGCGCATAAAAATTGCCCGTCGAGTGAGAGAGACGAACTATATAAGATATAGATTATTCAAGGGACATTCATATCAGTGGACCAAATAGGCATAAACTATTCGAATACATTACAAATACAAATATGTAGGAAGGATGTAGTTGCAAATTGATTTCAGTATTTTATTTTAATCATATGTTGTTAATTATTAACTCAAAATATGTGTGTTGTATGTATATTTTGAAACAGTGGATAGTATTTAGACCCCATTTCTTAATATGAATTACTTAATGGACTATTCGAACCCATTGTTATTGAAGACTAATACCATTTAATATTGTTTTATATTCTTCCGCGTCGGTTACGAAAAAAGGAGATCTCTATAATATTTGTCCACAATTATTGGAATGGATATAAGTGGCTGCCATTAGAACATACCTATATTTGAAATAAAACTATTATTTACGGATTTTATCGCGAATTTAGTTTAATTTTTTACATTTTTAACTTCCCGACTATACCTATATTTGTTCAATTTATTTTCGACACGAAGATTTCAGATATTCCAAATGCGGTAGTCATTTTTGTATCGGCTTGTTAAAAATTCATAAATGTTATTATAATAAATGTCAGACTGATTGTACACTGATTGACTGCTTGACAGACTTGTACACTTGTAAGAGTATTTAATTTCATTTACATCATTTCCATTAATTATTCACGTAAATAAAAAAAAAAACATTGCAAATATATTATTGCTATGACGGTATTATACATAGGCAGTATCTTAGGCAAAGCTATTATTGACATGAACTGTCTTGTCTGTCTAATAATCTTTGATCATAATTTGTAATATTCAAGTAAACGTACTAGATGTCGCTACTGAGCTTTTGACAAATACGGGACAAATAGTTTCTATGACGCGCCTCGTCTATCGGTAGAATATAAGTCAATGTGTTAAATATAAAGAATACAAATATGCTTATTTAAAGTAAGAAGTATGGGAACAAAAGTCAGTAACTATTTGTACTAAAGATAATAAAGTATCATGCTAAAGATAACGGAGTAATTTTTTATACAATCAAATATTAAGTTATTGATGTTAAAATTTCAAAATACACGCGATGTTTTAGGAATTATAATAGGAAAATGTTTACTTTGTTATTTGTCTTCAGGCAGTCTCTTTTTTGTTTTCTTTTAAAATGACACTGGTAGTAGAAATATATAAAAACAAGATAATAATAGAAATATACAAGAACAAGACGTGTGCTCGAAAAACGATCTTGCCTACTTTGGAATTCACACATTTTATACATAAGTATTTCTAATATGTGTACACGGCATTGTTGCTTAACATTTTTCCACAGTAAATTTACTCTCAATGTGTAATGTATGTTTGCGTACAGAATTTAATCAATCATAGTATTATATAATTGATTGATGTGTGATTTAATATTAATTGAATCATTGATTTTGACAATAAAACAGTTGCAAACTCGAATGTTCTAGTACCACAGGTTATCACAGACTTAGGACTGTTTATAATAAGCGCCAACTAGGATTAATTTCATTTTAAAAAATATATTATTTATTTATTTATATAGAGATGAGATAAAGAGTACATAAAAATCGACTCTTCCATCCCTAAAAGCTTAGTCATTGGCAGACGAGAAAACCGTCCTTTGTCAATGAAATTAAAAAAATAAAAACGTACGTGGGCCCTCTGACGACCCGTACGAACCATTTTTTTTTGTTCTTTTCGTTCCGTAAGGAACCGGCCCGTACGAACCATGTAAGATGTGCTCTTTACCATAGTTTTGTACTCTTTACTCTATGCGTAAGACAAAAACCTACAATGTGTTTTCAGCTTATCAGTCGCGCTCTTTACCATAGTTTTGTACTCTTTACTCTATGCGTAAGACAAAAATCTACAATGTGTTTTCAGCTTTACAGTGATCTGTAAGGCGATTCACGTATTAAAATAAGTTCAGCTGCAGTGCAGTTGCGGTTAGGTTTCGATCAAAACAGCCCTTTTTGTATTCTCGTAATTTTGACAAACGCTGTCAAATACGCTCGCGTCAAGTTCGCGTCACGCAAACGTTTTAGCGTATTCTACAAGAAGCTTATACCCAAATGGAGATTGCATTCCGTATATAAAAGTGAAGCACAAAAATTTGACCTTGAATGACGTTGCTACTGCTTGCTATCCTTTTCTTTCGAGTGACAATGAATGAACAAAAAGTCATTTTCATTCATTGTCACTCTTGGTATTCTACTGCTGCGCGTATATGTCAATGTCAAACAAATTTCATACATCTGACGTACAGTTGACGCGCAGCTCACGCGCAGTTCACGCGCAGCTAAACATTTACAAGAATACCATTTTGTACCAAAGCGTAAACTTAATTGTAATCGTACGCAACTTGATCGGCGTGTCAAAAAGTTACGTGAATCGCACTACTCAACAATGGATTCTTTTGTTGTGTGCACATTATAGGTCATACGTACCACAGACGACTAAAAATACGCATTACTTATATACGTACGCTTAAGACGTGACCACAGACTACATAGAAAGAACCTTGTACATTCCATTGTCCTGATTGGTCAGTTGGCCCCGTACTTACCGCTCTTTACTCTATGCGTATGACGAAAACCTATGTGTTTTGAGTTTTGGGTCGTTCGTCCCATTCAGCTATCGCATTACAAGAAATTTAGAAATCTAACTTTTTTATCGATACAAAATAACTTTTGTTATATCTCATATTGAAAACATCCGATTGTATAGATAAGAGTATAAGAGTATATATCCTTGGGCCCAGCGCATTGGCAATTTGCGGGGACTATAAAACCCATGGACGTAGTATATAAACAGGACTGCGCACTGTCATCGGAAAAACGAGCCGAGCGAGAGGTGTAGGAAGGGGGGGTGTGTCCCGTTCCTATAGGGTGACCATATTTTTTGGGATATACAGGAATTTTAATCAAATTGGCTAATATAAAGTCGAATAAAGCATTTTGTTTTTGAGGTAACAAACGTGATATTGTCTAACCGTGTAAAAAAATATTTGACCAAACCAAAATATTGGACCATTAGGACCTAGCAAAAAAGTTCAAAATCATAGTTTTATACGAATACTTTTAATAGGTGAAATGAAAAATGAAAATAATAATAATAAATCTTTATTGACAGCAAAATTCAGTTAACAATCTTCTCGTCTGTTCACAAAGTGCGTATGTTGTGTGTTATCAGTGCCAGTCGTCGTCGGGGTTGGTAGCTGGGGTCAACCCAGAGATTCTTACCACCCTCTGCCCCGCCGTTACCGTGGCCGCTACCATAACCAGGAATAGCGGGGCTGGCGGGGACTGGAGTCCTGGTCCTGGTTTTAACAACTATTAGGCTTTTTTAAAGTGAAAACTTCTTTAGCGGCGTTGAGCACTTTTTCTGTAATGGGTATAAAATCTTAAACTCGCGTCAGGACACGTGCGTGACCTGATCGTAAGACGAAAAGCGTAAGACGGATGGAGAGTAGACAGCTGTCAGTTAGCTGTCAGTTTATAAAGCTTTGATGAATTGCCAATGATTTTGAGTGGAGATTTCAACATAAACTTCGCAGACGATAAAAATCAGCTATTAATTGAATTTTTAAATAATGAATTTGGTTTAACTATGTCGAATGATCGCAATCTTAGCACAACGAAATACAAAACTACTATTGATGCGGTCTTTATTAGACATTTAAATAGGTTCGAATCAAAACTGTTCGTTTCTTACTTCAGCTACCATAAACCTATCGTATCAGTTTTAGAGATTGGCGATGATAGTTCTGGTAATGATGATGGTGAAAAAGTCGTTGAAATTATGGATGAAAGTTGATTTTTCGGAGATATAAACTTTTTAATGTAAAATAATTGTAATAGTTTTAAAGTGTTAAATTTTTAATGTAATATAAATTGTCATGTTTGTGTACGATAGCGCAATAAATGAATATTGTATTCTACCACATAAATGATAGTACTTTTATACTGATAAAGCAATTGGTGCAAAATTATTCCCTAACCATTCCAAAATATCAAACATGCTCAACGTTAATAATCAAGTTTTCACTTCTGCCGGCACTCCCGGAGTGCAACCCGTCTTTTTATTGTTTATGCCAATACTAACCACGCTTGGCAGGTGGGTTCGCGAGCGCAGGAGGGTTCGCGTTGATGACGCTGCTGTCCGTCTTCAACTGGGGAAAGGAAATAGAGTTTGCGGCTAGAAGATGTTGTTGGAAAGGAAAGTATGGAATATAGAGATGGATACTACAGCCACGGAGGGGAAAGTTGGTAGTGATTGCAGTAGTTCGGGGGCCGAGGTCGTATACTCGTAGCACCTATTTTAGGACAGGCCAGGACCACTAGCTAGGAGCATCGCTGACCTACTTAATACCAGATACACGTTATTATTCATACCTAATCTTGTAAAACCTAACGGCAACGTAGTTGTCCTACCATCTCATACCTAACAAATATCTTAATCGAATCATTAACAAAGTTCAAAATGGCGGCGATAACTATAATTCTGAATCTCAATTTAAAGGGGAGGTTTAAATTTCGAATTACAGACCAATCGGATCAATAACAAAAGAGTTTCTTCCTTTCTGCCATATTATTAGAGATATTTACAAAAAAAAAAATTTTTGATTTTATGTATCCCTTATTTCGACCCCATAATACTATTTTTCTAATATTATTCACGCCATTATTTTTCATTTGGAATAAGGTTTCCATAACTGTAACGGCTTAAATTTTTATGTAACATTTCAACCCCTTTATGCTTAGATTATATACTCGTCTAGATTGAGCAATGTCAACAAACGATGCGCTAAAAGTGTCCTCACTTTCGTTGATATGTGTGAGTACCGGTCGTGTAATTATTGTAATCCAACTGTCAAGGCGTGTGTGTTTAGGGATGCCTACTCCAGATTATTAACTTAACTTTTCCCCATTATTTGATATACAAAATAGGTTAAATAAATATTTTTTCTTTATTTAAAGTAATCATACTATTAATTATATTTATAACGCATTTTAGTAAAAACAATAAAGATCTAAACCCATCTCCTAGTGTTGGTTTCCGAATAGAATTAACTCTTTGGATTTATTGCCTGGGCTGTTATCTGATTTCTGTATTTATGTAAAATATAAATCATCATAAGTAAAATGTTCGGAACACACAAATGAAGTCATGTGAGGCTACGAATGGTCTTCTTTTCGTTTCCGCTGTGTAATGTCTCTCCAGCAATTTGCTAGTACGGAATCCGTAGGAAGTCTAAAAATATTATTAGGACCTTGAATAAGTTCTCGCTGTTTCATCAAAGATGACAATAGCAGTACCCCGTTTGTGAAATTTTGAATGGTAATACACATGCAAGGCGAAGAATTAATAAAATTACTATGAAGTGCGTGTCGTCGTGGGTTTCATTAATATCGTGTAGGTAAGTATTATTTACTCATTAAATAAATAATGCCATTCTTCTTGTTGTTATTCTGATCGAAATATTATGTAATGATATTTGTGTTTTATAGTTTCTCCCATAGTTTCAACAAATCTTCCTAGTAATAAATTGACAACACTGGCTAATGAAACTCATCTTCAAAATAATGAATTAAAAGTTCATGTTTTCTTCAAATAATAGTGGTTTAACAATAATGTTACCGATAGAAAGTGATATTGGTATTATTATACAGTTTTCCCACACAATTGCGATACAATTCGACAGCACAAACCGGCATAATTAATTATTTTTCGGGAGCACGTTATCCATATGTAGTTCAAATGACACTGACATACGTGAAAAGCGAGTCTACCAAATTTGGTAGACTTTATTTGAGCCGCGCGGTGAGGTGTGATGTGTCATCTAGACGAGTATATAATCTAAGCCCTTTATGGTTAACTTTAAGAACATAAAGTGTGTAGTTATTTTTGTTCATAAATGAGTAAAGTTTGACATCTGTAACTTCAACAGTTTAGATTTTTCCATACATACTGCCATCTCTTTGTTCAACCCCTTCAAGCGTTGTCTATATAATAAAAGGTAGCAAAAGGTTACCTTACCCAAGGTCTAATCTATCTCTGTATCAAATTCTATCAAAATCGGTTCAGTGGCTTAGGCGTGAAAATGTAGCAGACAGTGGACTAGTTAGTGTAATACGTTCGTGCCGAAATCTTACATCACTCAGTAAATAAAAACTATCGCAAGAAATAAATATTTTTTAATCATACTTAATTCATGATCAATTGTATTAGAAAACCTTTTATCGTGTTTATTTTCACTTAAAACATAGTAGGATGCAAATTAACGTGTATAAATTAAACATTACTTTAATAATAAAATTGTAAAGAAAAAAGAACTGCTTTTATATTTATATTCAAGCAGATTAAAAGTTATTCAATAATTCATCTGAACTTTGAATTGTCGATCAGAAAAGTTCTATGGCGGGTTTTATTATGGTCACCGTAGCGAATGTTTGTAAACAAAAATGGTAAATCTCATGAAACCACTCACTTTTGAATCGATATACAACAACCACTATATTATTCACTTATACAAATCATTTCGCAACACTTTTTAACCAGTTTCCGTTAATAAATAACGAAAATAATTTGAAATTGTACACCTGTGACATTTCGTATAAGCCATGACATATTTTATTTTTATTATCAAGTGGCCAGAGTTATAATTACAAATTCTCCTATCATGCATTTAACCTTCCATTGTAATGCCATGAATTCGTTTATGGACCCAAATAATATATATGGTTAAATAATAATATTTTTCTATATGTTACTATAGATATTCTGTATTTATTTTTTTATCGAACTAATTACCTTTTCGCGAATGTAAAATAATCTACTAGATAAAATATATTTTTTGGTCTGGCTTGCAAATGAAAAGGGATAAAACCCCCTCATACTGTCTCACTCGGTTTCGGCCTTCCTCCATGTCATTTACCATAGTAAATTAAACCTTATGCTACATGCACATGTCTTATTTCAGGATGACACCATTTTCTTCGTGCGCAATCCTGTTTATTTACTACATCCATGATAAAACCTCAAGAACAATAAGGCTCAGTTGCACCAAGTAACTTTGCCAATACCTTTGCCTATGAAAATGTCATCGCCATACATTTGAAATGTATTTGACCTTGCGAATGTATCGAATTGACAGTTTCAAGGGCAAAGGTATTGGCAAAGTTAGTTTGTGCAATTGAGCCTAACTATCATAAAGCAAAAACATTAAGGTCTTATTCGCACGGGCGCTATTTCACCGCGCTTTAAAAAAATGTTGCAATGATACAAATGTGAATCCATTAGTTCGTTTACATGAAGGCGACTTTAAAACGAGATGCTTTTTTATCGAGCGCTGTCGGATTTTCGACGTTGAGCATAAATATTGAGAACGGTAAAAAACCGTCAAAGTTGATGCTTTTTAAGCACCCGTGCGAATGGGGCCTAATTCCATAAAACTTATTTTTCTCTGCTGGCAACTTATTTAATTTGAATTCCGACTTGTTCCGACTTGTCAAATAACCTTTCTTTTTGACAAGTGTCTTTTTCGGCGAGCCGCGTTATCAGAACGAGGTGATTATTTTTGTTAAATTAAAGTGAAATTTAAAGAAAATATGTGTTGAAAAATAGAGTATATAGTGAATAATTTTATTGTTATACTGAATATCTGGTAATTATGAACAAAATTATGTGATGTGAACGGATTAAGTGAACATAACCTATACCTTGTAAACCTTTGCCTCCAAGTAGACCATGTCGCCTAAAATCTATACTTGGCGCTCGTGGGTGGACTCGTGAGGCCATAATAATACCTTAAATGCGGATTCCCAAGCGTGATCACTGTTGTTCACGATTGTACCGGTTTTTGGTGACATTCCTAACAAAGCAACAAAACACCCGCATTTCATTTATATTATACCTTCCACGTTTAAATTTGTCTCATTTTTTTTCGTACCATTTGGCTATATTTTGCAAACCTGAAGTAATTTCTCTATAATAATCATTCTGGTATTGCAGTTATTTTCAATAAACCCTGAGTAATCGTAGAACCACTATTAAAACTCCGTTTGGCCTATAACTTAACCTAAAAAAGGAGAATGAAATAACATTTTCAAATAACCACATGGAGTGAACATGACAGCAGGCATGTGTGTATTGTTTGTATTACAAAACGGAGCATACTTTACCCAATATTAAGTCCAAACGCGTGTTAAAACTAGCTTCGCTATAGACAAGTTATGTCATCCACTTGCAAATATCAGTTCATCATATCCAGTTGTTAACAAATCATTTCCATACTTTCAGCTCGCCATCATGGTGAACAATCGTGTGCCGTCAGTCTTCTCGAAGACATATGTCACCCCCCGCCGTCCTTTCGAGAAGGCGCGTCTCGACCAAGAGTTGCGCATAATCGGCGAGTACGGTCTTCGCAACAAACGCGAAGTGTGGAGGGTCAAATACACGCTGGCCCGCATCCGTAAGGCTGCCAGAGAACTGCTCACGCTTGAGGAGAAGGACCCTAAGAGGTTGTTCGAAGGTAATTGACCGAGATAGTTGATGGCATCTACCTACATTTTAGAAGTATTATCTCGGCACATGCAATAAGTGAAAGCAATCCTCAAGAATCAGATTATATTAATATGTATATTAGTTCAGTAGTTACTCTACTAAACATGTACTATTTATGTATTAAAATAGTAATTCCTTTATTATATACATGCCAGAACAATTTTTGAACCATAATGCAATTTATGTATAAAAGATGGAATTCATATATGGTCTGTAAAAACTGCTGCAATGTTAGTAAAACTTTATAACTCAATTTATATTACAATGATGATAGTTATCTGGCAACCTCTTGACTGAGTTCCTGGTGTTGACTAACTTTACACTGATTTAATCACATATCAATCTCTTGCTGGCTCTTTTTGAGAAAAAACTTCATGCAGTAATTTATTATTTTCAGGTAATGCCCTTCTCCGTCGTCTGGTCAGGATTGGAGTGCTTGATGAGAAGCAGATGAAGCTCGATTATGTGTTGGGTCTAAAGATTGAGGACTTCTTGGAGCGCCGTCTCCAGACACAGGTGTTCAAGGCTGGTCTCGCCAAGTCTATCCATCATGCCCGCATTCTTATCAGACAGAGGCACATTCGGTAAGTTACACATCTCTAGTTACTGCTAGAGCATTCACCATTGCATTCATTAGAATTGAAACAAAACAATTTTCATAACTTTAAATATGATGAAGTATTTGTCGTTATATTTTTATATGCTAAGTTGTACACTGACAATCCAATTCAACTTACTGTAATTCAGTACAATCTATCAGTGATATTCTGGATATTTACAAAAGTTGTATGAAGCAATTGAAAACTAGAAATGGCATAAATATATCATCATATGAATATTGTTAGAAATTGTTATTAAAATAATATTTTAGGAAGGTTATCTAACACTAAAATCGAATGCAGGTAGAGATAACCATGCAGCATCAACAGTGGCTGTGCTGTTTTGAATCATATTCATAAAAGACCACTTGAACTTTAACCCATGTTGAGTTCAATGTCTTGAAATTTTATAAGCTCTTTTAGAGCTGTATGAAGGTAAGGTATTCTTCAACAGTCATTATTGTATGGACAATCAGGTTTGCACAAAAAGTTCTCAAGAGTTGAAGATTTAGATGGCTTAAAAGCTTATGTTAACTCATTATTGAGCATGTTGGAAACCTATTCTACATTCCAGAGTCCTTAACTGTAGAGTAGTTATACTAGACCGGTGGCCCGTGGGGCTTTGATGATTGGTCCGCTAGGGGTTTCAAACATATTGCAAACAATATTAAATTTTATGTCAATCATAGAAAACTGTACCTCTCCTAATAAAAATAGGTAACTAGACAACCCTACTGTGATGGAGCCCCAACACCATGCTCAAATGTGTTTGTGGCCCTTATAAATAAAAGGTTCAGTCCTGCTGTTGTAGAGCATATCTTGTATGAATGTGTAAACATTAGGGGAATGAGAACATCACTAAACATTGAATAATTCTAACTGCTATAACTTTAATGTTTCTCCCTTCAGTGTGCGCAAGCAAGTGGTGAATATCCCATCGTTTATTGTCCGCCTGGACTCTGGCAAGCACATCGACTTCTCGCTGAAGTCTCCGTTCGGCGGCGGCAGGCCCGGCCGCGTCAAGAGGAAGAACCTGCGCAAGGGACAGGGCGGTGGCGCCGCGGCTGACGAGGAGGAGGATTAGACAATAAATCCTACATAATCTACTTGCTGTTTTTATTTATATCATATTCATGACTGCCTCCGTGGCGCAGTCGGTTAGACGCCGCCTGTGAAACGACAGGCCGCGGGTTCGGTCACCGCACCGAGAGAAATGTTTGTGCGGCCCACAAATATTTCTTTCGGGTCGGGGTGTTTGAGACCGAAAAGTCTCTCGTAGCTCCTGATACCCACGACGCAAGATTCGATCTTAGTGTGGGGTCAGGACTAAGTATGTGACTATCGGGTGTCATTTATTTATTTATTTTATATATTCAACTGCACACAGTCTTGACACCATAGTGTGATATCAATCAAGTCGTATATCGCCCACGGCATGCATCTAGAACTCCAAGAAACTGCAACACTGGATTAAAATAAATGTTCTACGGGACACAAACATTTGATAGAACTTGCAGTTTTGTGTATCTTAGCTGGCTCGTTAAAAACGTAGGTAGGGTTCTCATTATATCTTGTTTTAAAACATTCCATGTGCTAGTTTTTTTATTTATTGTAGATAATAAGAACATCTTAGGTGAGGGGCCTAGATAAGTTTAGCCAAAGAATGGTCTGAAATGATTTGCTAATTGAAATTAAAATAATTTTATTACATACTATTGACAAGCCGTATATTACATCTAAAATACTCATTTGTACATTTTAGGATATTTTAACATAAACAATTCTATAAATATAACAAGAGTTCCTAAATACGCAAAACATGATACTGTCCAAGTAGTTTGAAATACCAACATAGGAAAAAATAAGTGTAATTTGTATGTAATATTGTTTCCTTCAGAGGCTGCTTCGATTATAACTGTCCATTTTAATAATATGCTTCGCAGTTGCAGAGCCAGCGCGACAATCTATAGTTGCATATTATCTCTTGATACTAGGGTTAATTAGTCCAAAAATTGTTCGTTATTAATAAATAAATAAATTATATTATGTATACTGTTAAATTACCAACCCGCATTAGGCCAGCGTGATGGACTATATGGCCTAATCACTCTCAATCGTACGCTCGATTGTAGGGTAGGCCCGTGCCCTGCAGTGGGACGTGTATGGGCTGATACATAAATACTGTTAAATTATACATCGATCAAATAAGACCGAGCTCAAGCGTCAAGAGTTCTAAGCTTATAACTCATTTGCAGGTAGTTTCTGGCTTAATTTCGCATATGATACTATACATAATATTTTTATCGGCTGCAAAATTCGATCCTCGTTTACACCATAGTGGGAAACAATTAAACGATGCAACATTTTTATATCCTTACGATAAAAGTATCTTCGAAGCGATAAAGTGCCTGTGTAAATGGGGCTTTAGATATAAAGCCAACGAATAAATACTTTTAATTCCTACAATTTAAATTTGATTGCAAGCTTGCTTATCATCTAAAGAAGATTCTTTTAGTTTATCTGTGACGTCATTGGTTTTGTCTTCGTGTTTGAGTTGTTCCAGGCACAAGTCGAGAATTCTCTCGAGGCCGCGTGCGGTCTGGTCTGATGAGTAGATGTTCGTATCTGGTACATGAACGAACAGCGTTCTTTTGTTGTCTACGCTAAGAGAGGTGTAGTAGATGTACTCGCAGAGATATCTAGAACAAGAACATTATTTCGAATTAATAACAAGTTCGAATCCAGAAAATGAAGTGAAATCATTTGATAGTAATCCCAACTGCACACATAGACCTAATCATGGTGTCAATCATATTATGTATGTTTTATTAATATGTAATTGAATCGTGAACCATTACTATTGGATTAGGAATAGACTGAATGGGATCTGCAAAAGATTAATCGACACAGCATCTGGCATACGTACACTGACACAATATTTGGGGCGCATTCAAACTAGAATGGACATCTGTTATAGCGAAATGTGCGGTTCAGTAGACGAAGGACGGCGTCAGGCTTCATGGAGTTAAATCGCATGTATGTTAAGTAATAAAGAAGATTCCAGCAGAGATAAGAAGGGCACGAAGACTGTTGTCTTTTAAAAAATGATTAAAATAACTAGAGCGTAGCTGAGGAATATCTTGTCATTTCGCATCTTTGGTAAATGTTACGATAGGTATATCCATTTATGTATATTGTATCCCATCAAAAACATCCTGTAAAAAAATTCCAAGTCTCGCAGCTCAGGTTTTCTACCGCAAAAAGTTGTGAGATGCATGTAATACCAAGTCGATTAATTTATTTAGTCTTTGCTTAAGGGACCTTCTGTATAAAGTTATTACGTAAGTTATTATCATATCAATATTAAAAATTCTTAACGTGTTAAATAAATTGATCGACTTGGCCATCGCATGAAAACATAATGTATTGTACAATTTATACATAATGCTCCTGGCCAAGTCGATCTATTTATTTAACACGTTAAGAATTTTTAATATTAATATGATAATAACTTACGTAATAACTTTATACAGAAGGTCCCTTAAGCAAGGACTAAATAAATTAATCGACTTGGTATTACATGCATCTCACAACTTTTTGCGGTAGAAAACCTGAGCTGCGAGACTTGGAATTTTTTTACAGGATGTTTTTGATGGGATCTCACGTCTTTTTGTAGAGTCCTGCCTTTTTCCTTTTCGGTACTTTTTACTTCTAGAATATCAATAACGATTTTTCTTAAAGCCTCTGTCTTATGGATTTTTCTTATTTATGTAGGTATCAATTTATCACAAATATAGTGGATTTGATTATTAATGTTCTTTCTTTCATGGTAATTGATATTTTTGAGCTATTTAGTCTATTTATTTGCAAGTTTTTCTTCGTCATGTTTTTCTAGAGGAATGTTGTACAGTTTCATGGGCTGAATACACCTTTTCCTTCTCTATACCCCCTCCTGTTATGCCTCATATATATAAATACCTATCTACAACTCTCTCTGTATCAGCCCATATACGTCCCACTGCAGGGCACGGGCCTACTCTACAATCGAGAATACGATTGAGAGTGGTTAGGCCATATAGTCAACCACACTGGCCTAGTGCGGGTTGGCGGACTTACATACCATAGAAATTCTTATGAATCGCTATGGTATGCAGGTTTCCTCACGATTTTTTCCTTCACCGTTTTAGTGCGTGGTGATTGACTATCAATACACACATGACTCCGAAAAGTCAGAGGTGTGCCCTGGGATTCGAACCCGCGACCACCGTGAACATGTTGGCAGCCGCGTCTAGTCCGTTTACCAACAGGCCACCACGCACTTATCCACAACTATTGTTCCGTTATATACGGGTACAATGATTCATTAACTGCAAATGTAACTTTGTAATCCTATACATTTATATGGGATTAGAAAGTTATTCATGCAGTTGGTGTATCTAGAAAACTAGACACAAATTATGAAATGTTTGAATTTTCCCTTACTTTAGACACTAAACACTAATTATATTCTAAATTTGTCACAGTCAGTCAGTGAGTGACAAAATTGCGAAAGTTTGACAAGTTATAATTCTTAAACTACTGGTGCAAATTGAATGAAATTTTAAATATACTGTGTTTACACAATGCCCAATTAGTAACTGAAAGTTCAGGCTTCTTACTTTAACCACAACGAAGTTATGGGGGGTTGAAAATGGTCTGAAGTGCTTCGAGAAAAGGATAGTACGGCTGTGCCGCTTTTTAGCTCGACTTGGAGGGGGCACTGCCGTGCCCCCAGATGTACGTGTATTTTAATAAACTATGTTATCTATTTGTATATATACCTGCATTCATTAAGTTACTATTATTATTTTATATACCTTAGACTGCTATTTCAATATCCAACGAAAGGTTGCCTGGAAGAAATGTGATAAGATAAGAGAGAGTGATAAGTCTTGTTTTATTATTATTGTTTTGTTCCTTCACTGTTTTCATTTTATTTTGTGCAAAAGGATTAAATAGACAAATAAAAAAGCCAATAATTGTACGCAGTAGCGTGTAGATAACCAGTACTTTGCGTGGCATAACTATTGGCTAATTAAAACTAGGCCTATGGTATCTTCATTTTTTACCGTTATTGTTGAGTGTCCAGGATCCAATACACTGATTACCGTAGCAAGGCAATAGCTTTCTTATAATATATATACACCCAACAGTCACATCCATAGTCCTAACCCCACACTAAGATCGAGCCTTGTGTCGTGTATCAAAAACTACGAGATACTTTTCGATCTCACAAACACCCAGATAGCCGTTGTTCACACAAATATTTGTCTCGGTGCGAGAATCGAACACGCGACCTCACGTTTCACACCCGCCGGCTAACCAACTGCGCCACGGAGACTGTCTTGTAAAAAGCGTGTTGAAAAGATAATTTTTAAATACGTTTAATCCCGACAATTTATAATTTCCCAATTTTTATCAAACAGGCACTACATTATTACATAGGTGATAAATTACGCAAAAGACTAGATAAAAATCACGCAATTTAAATTGCATTGCAAATATCAGCGCTAATAACACTATTATAAAGTCAACGTTTCTACTATATTGGTACATATGTGTATACACATAATATGTGAATGCCCTACTTTGTTCTTTGTTCGTGATTTGCTAACATATTAAATAGTAAATGTGTATTGATTTTTTGATAACAACACTAATGTGACACTTACATCACGTAAAACGTGTTTTTTTATGTTTTTTTTTTGTTTCATTTTTTATGTATAAATAGAGAATAAGTAACTACTTATTAGGGAAGGACCGCACTGCCAAAGAGGGGTCACAGATTCGATCTCAAAATACACACTATACCTTAGTTATATTTTGAAGTCATAGACAGTAAGTAGCAAAACCAGATAACACTATTAATTACAAAGCAATGCTTAGTATTCCATTGCGCTCGCCATCCTGAGACATAAAGTATTAAATCTTAATATATCTAGGACTTTGGCTGCAGTGTCATTCAAACCGTTACGCAACAGTGCAGTCTGGATCCCCCTATAGGGGGCAGTAGTTTTTATCAAAACACAGGGTACCATTTCAATACTCGAATTCGTTATAATGATTTTTTTAAAGGTTTTTACAGCCGTGATTCGTGAACACACATACATACTTTTTACTTTATTTGTCGGCATACAAGAATTTATCAGTACTTATACATTTTATCAACAAGATAATAAACAAAATTCTGTCAATCTGGAGCCAGCCCAGGGGGGCAGGGGCATGACCTTCACCTGTATCCGCCGTTGGTAACACTAATGTTTGGCGGGAGAAATCGACATTGAGGTGGTACCCACCCAGTCGACGCTCACATAAGGAAGACCTACTACCAGTAAATCAGCACATTCCAACGATGAAGGAGAAGATCATTGGGAGCCCTGCATACGTAAATCTTCAATAAGAATTTAGAACACATCACCCGTGATATGTCAACTCACGCTTTTTCCCAGAAGGGGTAGGCAGAGGGTGTTACAAAACATCCACGTTTCGTCTTGTGTGTTACATCCCACAATGTAAGGCGAGCCTATCGCCATATCGGGCACAAATTCCAGATTCCGGGTTTAAAATTAATAGAAAAATCCTAGGTCGGGCACCAAGGATTTGAACCCGAGACCTCAGCTTTGTAACCTTACCGTAGCGCAACTGCGCCACTGAGGCAATTGAATTTAATAAACTTTAATTATTATGAGGATTATACAGTATAAGATATGTATATCGAAAAAAAGGCAGTGGAGCTACCTACGACATCTGTGGGCTGCAAATACTTTTTCTAGACCAATTGTTCTAGAATCTAGACGTATGCTATGAATCCGCTGCTTCTTGTTTCACAGTCGGCTCTCAACCAACTGCATTACAGATGCGGTCTTTGTATTTTTGTAGTGACAGAGTTAAGTCATCGATATGTATTAGATACTCGTATTGATCGCGTTATGATGTTATGCGATGTTGACAAGCATTTCATCATATTTTGGTATCTTTACCTACATCATAAATGTGTGTAAACATTTTATTTAGAAATGCTTCTAAGTGTTTATTTAAGCTAAATATGTGCACCCACTAAGCCTATATCCTCAATAGGGTACGCAATATTGACATTGAGAAAGGTCATTGATATTTAATTGCCACCCTATTTATTTTTAAAGGTGCTAAGTGGATTTTGTTAATCTGGTTGAAAACTAATCCTCGTGAATGCAGTAAGCTTTGATTAAGTAACAAGAATTTAATCAAAGGCACTAAGCTTGTGCTATAAAACACAGTTGTATTAATTGCAACACAAAATATATAGCAAAAGCATAGGTACTGTGTTTAGCCTTACATCAACATAAAACACACATATTGTAACTTATTTAGTTGATAAATCATAGAAAAATCCATTCCTGGAATTGAAAACATATCTAGAGGATTACAAATAGAAATAAAGATGTATAATACCAAAAAAGGAACATCTAGATGACTTATATTCCACAGGAAAATTTGTTATGGAATAAGAATTATGTGCCTATTTGGATTTTACAATTCATTATTTACATTTATTTCCTGCTATGACAATGCCAAAATATCATGAATTCTTTAATTTTCCCTTTGTTTTATTTGAATTTCCTTATATACTCACATGGTTTTACACATTTGCTTATTTCCTAATCATGCTCTCAAATCCTGAACTTGAAAGATATCTTTTGAATCAAAATTTATACTACAAAATAACTACCTAACTACAAATATATTTGAAATGAGTGGTGACTTTTTCTAAGCAGAATGCACTAAACATAAAAATAACAAATAGGAAATCCTTAAATAATCCTATTTTATCTTACTCTTTCAAAATAAATGTTATTACTATGGATGAAATTAGATGAAACTTGGTTTTGTGACCTGGGCCAACCATAATTAATTTAGTAAAAAGTATTAACACAATACATAAAAAATATAGATAAAAAACTCATTTGCGTGGTGCAAATGAAATTTTCAATTCATAAGTATAATGTAATACCAAATATGAATAACATTAATTTAAAAAGCTATAAAGATTTGAATATTCCCATACCTTCCAGCATCTTTGGAGGGAACGGCGCTGCTTTTATCATCTGGTGGAGTGTTGTCATTAAACTCTTTGCACAGTGCTTCCACATTCAGCTTGGTGTGAATGCGTATAGCACCGTCTGCAGGACAAACGTGGTTGGCCGGACACTTGTCGAAATAGTCCAACCTCTGGTAGCCTTTCTTGTGCGCTTGCGTCTCTATTGTGAAGCAATCAGCGACGCCAGACACTCCGACGTGGATCATTAGCTATGGAGGCCATACGAATGTTATTTCGATTATTTTTCATAACACAAATAATAATGCAATTTTGTTAATTTAGAAAGGTTGACTTACCTTAGGGCTGTGTGTTTCCCACAAAGCCGGCACAAATTCATCCACATTTTCGTAAGTAACTGGGATTTCTATGAGGACGAGTTCGCAGTTGTGCTTCTTCTCGATTTCCTCCTTGTTCATACGTTTGACGCCTTCCCAGCTCGCGTTCACCGGATGGTTGGCGAAAGGGCCAAACCCCGTCACCATAATGATGGGTTTAAATAAGAAATCCATATCGTTACACATTTTCAGCGACTGTCTCTTTTGAGGAGTCACAAACAAATCAGCATGTTTACATTCAGGGAATTTGACAGTGACAATAGTCAGCTGATTTGTTTTTCGAATGTTGGTAGAATCGATCACGGTTTCGGATACACACTAAAATATAACCTAAATTAAAAAAACACATGTTTTTTCTAGTCTGTGATTATTTTATGACGTTAGAAATTTCATTCACATTACGATTCACATCATTTTTGCGTCATTCATTCATTCAACGTCGTGCTATTGTTCCATGGCGCGTTTTATTTTTCATAATTAAAATGTGTCGATTATAGCATTCGCTCCTACGATCCCTAATTTAATTTCTCTTCAAGAGTTTTTATAACTGAAGTCATTTGTGACGAGAAAACCAGTAACTGAGATCCAGCTGTTAGTCCGAGTTTATAGGTTATGTTAGTGAATCCATATCTTTCAAATAAAATTAATTTATCATGACGGATGCTGGCTTGTGTACCAATAGACGGGTGGTGGCGATACCATGGCCAATAGTGAAGAGGAAGGTGGAGTGTGCGGGCTCGGCTTTCATTAGGTATTACAGTATAAAATGTCATGGCGATGATGCTTTGCTTAGTACGTCCAAGGCGAATGAAAAAACCGAAGAGGTAATCTTTGAAGATGATGTCGAGTATCTGCGGAGCTTGGACCCTAAAGACTGGAAGATGCAGGACCACTATGCCGTGCTGGGTATGAAGAATCTTCGCTACAAAGCCACCGATGACGACATCAAGCGTGCATACCGGCAGAAAGTGTTGAAGCATCACCCCGACAAACGCAAGGCACTAGGTGAGGACGTAAGGAGCGACGACGACTACTTCACATGCATAACAAAAGCTTATGAGACCCTCGGCACGCCGTCCAAACGCAGGTCCTACGACTCGGTAGATCACACTATAGACGATAGCATACCAACTCCAGCTGAGATTAAAAAGGAAGGATTCTATAAAGTTTTCAGCAAGGTCTTTGAATCCAATGCCAGGTGGTCTGAGAAGAAAAATGTTCCAGTACTCGGTGATGAAAACAGCTCAAGGGAACATGTTGATAGGTTCTATGCTTTCTGGTATGAATTTGAATCATGGCGTGAATTCTCATACCTTGATGAGGAAGAAAAAGAAAAGGGAGCAGATCGTGAGGAGCGCAGATGGATAGAAAAACAAAACAAAGCTGCCAGAGCCAAGCTAAAGAAGGAAGAGATGACTAGAATACGAACATTGGTGGACCTAGCTTATGCAAATGATCCTAGATTGCAACGGTTCAAGCAGGAGGATAAGGATAAAAAATTAGCAGCAAAGCGAGCAAGACAGGTATTTATACTTTGCTAACTGTATGTGCCTAAATGTAATTCATAATGTATAATTGATTTATTAATTTAAGCTCTATTAAGTACAAAAAATAAATTTAAGCCTGAAAAAGCATCTCACTTCCTTGTACATGTTGAAACAGAAATAAGTTTCCCAAATTGGAAGACTATTTTCTGAAATGTAGATGTGAGTTTATAGATGATGCATAATAAGTCAGCAATATAATTAAAAATAAGTGAAACATAATATACATTATTTGGTCATTTGTACAATTCGTTTTTGGAAAGTAATAAGCTATTAGCTGTAGTATAGCAGCTAAACTATTATATTAGAAGGATGAAAGCTGTAGTTAGAAAACTAGCTAGTTAAACTAAAATTTTCACAAGCCTTTGCAAATATCTTTCATTGTTTATATACTTTTAAGATTATTTCACAAACTTGATCTTTAATTCCTCTCAAACAATTATTTAATTAATTTTGTACTTAAAATATTGTATATAATTATTATTTTTTATTATTATTTAGTAATTATTTGTATTTCTTATATATATTTTTTTCCGTCTTAACTCCTATTCTTTACACTTTACGACTGCCCTCTAATTATCCTTTTATCAAATCCATCCCATGGTTGTCTGTAAGACATTGCCTTTGAGCGATAAGACCGCCAATTGTACTTTTATGATTGTGATTTTCATTTTATTTGTATTTTTTTTTGTGCAATAAAGTGTATAAATAAATAAATAAATAAAATATTAAAGTATATATTATAAATAACTTTGTAATAATGCCTCATTCATTATTATGTTCATATCCATTTATCTTTCATACATTCATTTTATTGGAAAACTCTATTCCCTTTGATCAAATGAATCCTCATCTATTTAAATATAAGAGCCGGAATAATCTAAATACTTTAAATCCCCGAAACATCTATATCAAAATTGTTATTTCTTCTTCAAATTACAATTGTTAACAAACAATTGTGCAGTATATCACCTTGAGTTAATGCATAATACATACTTTAATTGTATCTTGATTGTACACAGACAACATAATGAAAATTGCATTGCTTTTATTTTCAGGATGCAGTCCAAGCAAAGAAAGCTGAAGAGGAGCGTCTCATTAAAGAAGCGCAACTGGCGAAACAAAAAGCAGAAGAAGCTGAGAGGGCCCGCCTGGAAGCAGCAAGAGCTGAACGTGAACAACAGAAAAAGAACCTCAGGAAAGAACGCAAAGCTCTGAGAGATTTCTGCAAATCCAACAACTACTATGCTCAGAATGAAGAAGAGACTGTTGCAAACATGGCCGCAGTCGAGAAAATCTGTGAGTTAATGAAGGCTAATGAACTGCAAGACTTTGTAAAGGAGCTAGAATCTAAAGGAAAGGAAGCATTTCTGAAAACTGTTAGAGAAACAGAAGAGAAACTTGAAGCTGAGAGAAAAGCTTTATTTGATAACAAAAAGGCAGATGATCAAAAGACAAAGAAAGATTTAGCAATGAAAGCTCCTATAGAATGGACAGTAGAATTAACTCAATTGCTTATCAAAGCAGTCAATCTATTCCCCGCTGGTACAAATCAAAGGTGGGAAGTAGTAGCAAACTTCCTAAATCAACATGGAGTATTCACTGACGAAAAACGGTTCACAGCAAAAGACGTACTGAACAAGGCTAAAGACTTGCAAAGTTCCGACTTCTCTAAAAGTAATCTGAAGAAAGCTGCCAACGATGAAGCGTTCGATCAGTTTGAGAAAGAAAAGAAGAAAGTGAAGGAAACAAATCACGTTGACGACAATGGGATATCGAAAAATGACAATCCCGTCAAATTGGTTAATGGGGTAGTAAACGCAAAAGTGAATGACGAAGGACACAAGCCAGAGGAGAGGGTGTGGACCAAAACTGAGCAAGAGTTGCTCGAACAAGCAATCAAGACGTTCCCGGTGAACACGCCCGAGAGGTGGGAGAAGATAGCCGACTGCATCCCGAACCGTACCAAAAAAGACTGCATGAAGAGATACAAGGAGCTGGTGGAATTAGTAAAAGCTAAAAAACAGGCGGCCAATCTCGCCAAATAACACCTACCGACACTTAGATATGAAACAAATTGTTCACGATGGCAACAAATACACCATTATACATAAATGACACGGTATTCTGCCTTTGATAACATGATTTTGAAATGGCGTAATATACATTGTTGAGTTTTAGCAGATATTTAGTCGAAACACAGCATCTTATATAAAGAAATATTTATTCAGATTCACATGCATTTTTACATATTTTTGTATTTCATGACAATGTTACGAGATGAAATTTAGCCCTGACATTTATGAGAAAATGCTTGAATAAAATCATGTCCTAACTGAAGCGTTACATTTGTAACTCAATGTTTTGCACTCAGAAATCGTTAACGTACATCTTTGACGCTCTATGTTAAATTATAGGTGTACCATTTAAATAAGTTACATGGGCAACCTTTGTTCGCGCGGAAAGTTCATGCCCTTTCGCTAAAACATAATCTCATTAGATGTCAATTCTATGCATTGATCTTGTTATCGAATTTGAAAAGACGATTCTCGACGTTTTCTAAACAAAACAATGTCCGACACTGCATACCATATACCACAGCGTTACGTTTCGATCAAGAGTGCTAAAACAAGGTTTACAGAGCCATCTGTTGACAGGCAGAAAAAGGTGGCTTACGTCACTATTGCATTGAAAGATTATATTGTAACGAATGTATTTAACACCAAAACCGTACTAAAAAAAAACTGTGGGTTACACCACTTTTGCGCTGATAGCCTCATATAATCCCGCGTATCAAAAATACTTTGTAACTTATTTTCTTGATACAATACTTATTGTAACATGTGTAACCCCGAGGTTAGAAATATCTGTAAGGTGTTAATTTGACCAGTGAATATCCCATCTTGTTGATATGTATGTTCGTCCCCCATTCATATAGAAGCACGTAAACTGTACATCTTGTGTCATATTTTTATATTTATTTTTGTTTAATGAACATAGTCAATTTGAAATTGGAATTTTGTTTTATTTTTCACTTTTTTGTCTATATTTAGCATAATATTTTGTGACTAGTACTACCGTGGTAACACTACATCGCTGGAATACCATTGACAGAAATATATGGACAGGGCGAAGCGCGTAAATTGTTCCGACTAAACAGCTCCACTATAAGTTGTCGCAATAATTTTGGTAATATCTGCTGGTTGTATAACAGAAAGCTTCGTAAAAATAAACAATTTATATCATAGTTAATAACAAATCAACAAAATGACATTAAGCTAATTTAATATGTATTTAAACAGTTTTCGTTCGTTTTAATTCCGATAAAATCTAATAGATGCTGCGATTTCCACGGACGTCTTATTGATACTTCCAATCACGCTCCCAAGGTACGGAAGCGGGAAGGGCCCATTCTTAGTATCTAAATCAATGGCTATACTACTGAATAAATAGAATCCAAACATATAGTGCAGCTAAAAACTTAATGTACTACTGGTGGTAGGTCTCTCATATGTGAGAAGCCATCTGGGTAGGTACCACCGCAATGTCTATTTCTCCCGTGAAACAACACTGCTTAAATGCACTGTTGTGTTTCGGATTGAAGGACATTGTAGCCAGAGCAACTACTGGACATATTGAGACTTAACATCTTATGTCTCAGGATGGCGAGCGCAGTGGAATATTGCTACTGTTTATGAGCGGTCGTATCGCTTACCATCAGGCGAACGGCTTGCTCGTCTCGCCATTCAATGCAATAAAAAAAAAAAAAAAAATGTCTACCCGTGGTAGGTCTCTCATATTATGTGAGAGACCGCCTGGGTAGGTACCACCGCAATGTCTATTTCTCCCGTCAAACAGCAGTGTAAATCCACTGTTGTGTATCGGTTTGAAGGATATTGTAGCCAGAGTAACTACTGGACATATTGAGACTTGACATCTTATCCCTCAAGGTGGCGTAGTGAAATGCCAAGTATTACTTTGTAATTCAAGGTGCTGTTTAGTTTTGCTACTGTTCATGAGCAGTCGTTTTACTTACAATCAGGCGAGTGACATGCTCGTCTCGCCGTTCATAACAATAAAAAGATTTGTTGAAGGGATAAAGATTTGTTGATTATTGATCTTCTTTTGCTTGATCACTTAGCGTACTATCTGCAGTCCTTTTTTAGGGGGACAGTTGTACTTAAGTAATTAGACAAAGAATGCAATTATGCTAAAATAAGCTAATTACAAACCAACACCGACACGAACACGATCGTTTCCGCCTGGCGAATTTTCTATAAGTAGATCAATTTTTAAGCTCCAAAAATTACGAGACCAATTTTCTTAGAACAATTTTTTCGTCTGCCTTAGTGGCGCAGCAGTACTACGGTATGATTGCAAAGCCGAGGTCTCTGGTTCGAAATCGCGGTCGGACAAAGTGATATTGGATTTTTCTATTCATTATCAACCTAGACTAGTGTCAGGAATTTGTGCCCGATATGGCTCGTGCCCTGCGTAGGACGGAACACAATGAAATGAAATGTATTTATTGGTCACGTAGGCAATTAACCCAGATAAGTCTGAAACAATTTTTTTTGTAAATCTTCAGAACTAATGATTTTCTTTAATTTCATTACCCTCAAGACGAATAAAAAAAATGTTGAAAAAATTATCTGCCATAAGGCTTTCCGGGAAATGACCGTCCTATATATAGGACAGTAGGATAATAGGTAGCAAGTTTAGTTTAGCATTGATATTGACCAAATTGAATATAAAAGGTATATTTACTGATTAAAAGTGTCCTAAATATCTACATGAGTCATGGACATGAATGTCGTGAAAGAAAAAGTCAAATCTACCCACATAAAAATTTTAAATTTCAAGCCAATCTACTGAAAATGACTTCAGAACCTATTGTTTCTGACCATATTATTTCTCGCAAGAAGCTGCCTAACTTGTAGGTTTGTTTTTGCGATTACTAATGTGATCTCTACCGTGTTGTCTTTGAACAAAGATAACTGCTACTGGAATTATTGTGTTGGCTTCATGTATGTTCATTGTATGGCATTCAGCGTCACATTCTCAACCACTGAGTCGTTTTTTACTCTGGCCTATCAAATTGTTCCATTGCACTTGATGTAAGCTTAGCGCGATCCAAACAGGGTATCTAATGGATATACACAAGCTGATCCCTGAATGCGATACACTTGCATGGGTCATCAACGAGTTTTCCACGAGTGTATATGATGACAGCCCAACACGGTTCGATAACCATCACCCGGCAATATGGTAATCAAGCACATTACCAGCTGTTGGTTCTTGGACAATCACACTCGACGAATGAAACCCAACAGCGAAGATGCTGCTATACAGTTCATCTGTGAGCTAGTAGAGCCTCCTTGGCTGAGGAGACATTTGTTTCGTAGCTTTAACGACTTACAGCAAAACTCTACCACTTACAAAAGTCCTTATACAAAAATCTACATTAGTGTGTCAATAAATGTTAGTAAAAAGTGATCATATATATATTGAGTTACCTCTCAGTATTTTTTCCATGGTCAGAAAAGATTTCAACATCATAATCCACGCGATAATTATGACATGCGCCTGTAATAGTGTGAATATAAAGTTACCCCGTATTATCCTACCGTCCTATATATTGGACACTACTTTTTATCCCTAATTATTTCCACTTTCCGAAGTATTATATTGAGGAACGAGTTTTCGAAAATAAGGAACAGGCTATCTAGAATAAGAAAAATGTGAAATATAAAACTTTACTGTAATTTACAGTTTTTTATACCTACCTTTCGTGCACCTTGTCTGGGGCACACTTTTATTGCGTATTTTGAAGTGAAATATTTCTATGAAATATATTTATATCATTGATGTTCTATTTTTATAATAAAAAATAGTCTCCTTACTTCAAAAAACAACAAATAAAATCAACCATTAAAATAGTTCAATATATTTTTTTATTTTGACTGTCCTATAGGACAGTAGGCTTATCTGGGTTAAGGAGCTCTTATGACAAGTCAATACACATAGAACTTAATCTCTATTTACAATATGTTTCCTATACTTAGTATTACTTATTTTAATTTCTTGCATTTATCAATTTATTTATTAAATTAATTTTATTTTTATTTATAATTAGTTTTATTTATTTATTTAGTTTTTATTCATATTTTATTTAAAGTATTAGTTTTTACTTTATGGTAATTTATTTGTCAAAGAAATACATTATTTACGTTAGTCAAATTAAATTATATTATTTGTGGACCATAGATATTAAAACGGTGCGTAGTGGTTTATAGTTACCACCGGATCCAACGCGGCCCTTCCTGAGAAGACAACAAACTCAGTGGGCTTACACTACCACTGGAACCACTGGAACACAAGGCTAAATGTGAGTGACCTGGTAGAACGTATGTACCTCTGTATTTTTAGCTCCTTGACAAGGTAATTGATTTATAGAAATTGTGGAATCTATCCATCATTTATTTTTTACATTTATTATTATAATCTATCAGTTGGCTCTTCGCACCATGCACTAACAGGTGGGTGCATCTATGTATATTAAACGGCGCCTGACGAGTATCAGAAGCAATTCTCGAATCGCTTTGTACGCTTAGTGTTACCCATGTTACAATTGTGGACTAATATTAAATTAAACACGATGATTATAAAGACTGGTAGCTCCTGATTAATCGGTAATAATTGCATTACCTAGTCTAAAATTGATTTATTATCATAGTTGTATCTTTACAATGGAATATGTCTAATCAAAGCCATTCGCGATTTCAAGTACCTTTATTACTTTATAGGTTCATAATGTTAGCTTAGTAATGCTTATCTATTAACTGTTTACAGGGTTCTTCAGTTTGCGCTACTTGTACGTATCAAAGAGAGTGGGTGTTCACAACTGAATGTCGCCATCGTATAGTTGCGTTTCCATAATTCACCTGGCTATTGCTGGCCAACTCGCTGTACTTGCTTGTACTGTATAAATCGAGGTCAATCAAAATGTTGCTCTTCTAGTGTTCCCAATTAGGAATCGGATACTAAATTGTTACTTACCTACGTTCTGTACCTAGCTAAAACGGACGGAAGTCGGTGATAAACTCCTATGGTTTCCATCTGCCCCAAACCGCAGCCAGGCGTTTATCTTCACAAAATATTCACTTGTTATGTCGCTTAACTGTGCGTATTGAAATAGTAGATTGCATTAGTTTAAAAAAAATGTAAATTACAATATAATTATTACATTCTACAAGACATGCGTTTTTTCCACACTACAAGTACACCAGCCAAATTCGATACTTACCATTAAGAATATAATACCTATTTATGCACTTATTGAAACAGTTGCGTGGAGGCGCGCCCTAGTCCAAGGTCACACACAGAGCGACAGGTGTTAATATTCCGGGCACGGTTGTCGTCCCCCTCGCAAGGATAACTACATTTGTCATCGCCAATTACGTTTTTGCAAAACAGATGCGCGCATGCTTTACATACATTTGTTTTAATTGGTACTTAAAACCCTTAAATGACTAATGGACACAAAATATAGTGGTAGTAGAGATGGGACCAGCCGGTAGTCGTAGGTTCGAGCCCAGGGCACAACCATGTAGGAGTTAGGAGACAACTTTAACTTTCTAAGGATAACGGTGAAGGAAAACAATCATGAAATATGCATTTCACATCAAAATAGTACGAGTATTTGGATTAGCGGCACTCGAATAACTGGTTCACCTGATAGAATCTGACCTCCACCATAAGATAACCAAAAATGTCTATAAATCCTGACTCTTGAGGAACTGAAAGGTGATTGAGTGTAGGATGGAGGTAAAGGGTTGAACAAAAGAAACGGTGAGGACTTGATAATGAACGTTTGAAAATTGATAGTGCGATAACTACATTTATCTGCTTTTTAGTTAAATGTCAAATTCAACCGAAGAGGTGAATGGACTGTAAGCTATTGCTATCTGCTGCTATTCACTTGTTTCAACTTCTTACCATTCATATTTGACTAATTTGATGGGACCGCAAAGATAATATTCCTCTTAATCAGACATTAACATAATGATCAAGTAATTATTAACATTACTGTTTCTATTAAAACACAGTTTCCAGTTACAAAAAAACTCCTTTAATCAGATAAATGTAATCATAAACAGAAGTTACAAAATATCGACTGAATAATAAGATACCTAAATAAATTGCTAAAACAGCTCCCCGCAAATTAACGGCTGAATGCACTTACTTTGTGTAGGTACGCATTATTTTAATGGAAAATTTAACAAAATCGTGACAATAGTAATAACAAACCAATAGAAGAAATAAGTGATAACAAATAGAAATTTGAAAGTCCAGAGATTCGCATTTTTTCCAATGAATGGTTTTAAATAACAATTAAATGATTGTCATAGAGAAAGAAAATTACGCGAGTAATAAAAAAAGATTATGTGTGTATTATGAACAATAAAAAAATTATATTATTCCATGTAAAAAAACTAAGTGTCTCAAGGGAGATAAGCAAGTGATCCATATTCAAGATAACACATCATACAGGAAGTCTCCCACATGAATGTGTATTTTCGAGTACCACCGATAGATTCCGAATACTAACGGCAGGCTAAGGTCTATCGCACGTAATTTTGTAGAATAAATTACATTAGAAAACGTAATCAGCTCGTTCACATTTATTTTAACATAAATATGGTAATATAGTGTTTACAATCGCTACTTATTACGTAAATGGACTTTCAAAACACTTTATATTTTCCACATGATAAGGAATAAGTACACCCAGTCATCAACTGCTGCCACCTGATCAACATTAAATAAAACTAAACATAAATTATATTGGAGTTTGGTTCAGTTCCTTTAAGGCACTACAAAGGCCGTACATTGCGTTTTAAAGCTTACATTACTTATGATAATTAAACTACTTTAATAGCTACAATTAAAATATCTGGCAGTATTTAAAAGTATATTTAGTCATTAGATTGGTAAGCTTTTAGAAAACTGAATCCACAAATGGCTAACATATCTGAACGACATTGATAATAATCACAATAATTATTACTATTACAAAACAGCTGAAACTAACATGAAATGAGTTACAAAATATTTTCCCAAGGCCGTGCACAGTAATCGAACCTATACGTTTACAAAATTGTTTTGTCGGTAAATAATTATAGGCCATGAAATATAATAATTCTGAATTAAATAATTATAATTTTAATTAATATTTTTATAATTAACATTGTGCTTTTATTATTGAGCTAACAAAAATATTCCAAATAATACTTTTGTGGCATTCTTTCTGAATTTTCTAACGTATCTAAAATTCTTGTCAATTTTGAGCAAAGATGCAATTTTTTTATGTTATCGCAGCAGTAATGTTACGTCAATTGTCAGCTCATACAACTATTTGCTGACACATTCATGTGTCAGATTTCTATGCCTGGAGAAAGTCAGTTTACCATTCAAAATATGATTCGATATTTTTTGTTACATCATAAAAATAATACATAATCCAAGATAGTGTAATTATTAAACTAAGAAAAACTGCCGTTAGAAATATAAAAAACCTAATTAAGAAACTTATTAGATATAAATTCTTCAAACAGCACCGTGGCGGGCACCAGAACAAAAAATAATTTGTACCGTTTAGTTTAATTTCGTTTCGATATGATATTATTCATCAAGTTGCGTTGTATAAATTATGCTAAGCAGTAGAGAGCATTTTACTTTCCTTACGCGCAAAGAAGGACTAAGAGGTCGTTGGGTTCACGTGTGCAGTTACCGTAGCGACCTCGAGACAAACATGTCTTGTGGTGATGAGCAATTGTCCGATTCCACACCACATCATGGGAATTTCGGTCTATTAAAAACCAATTTACGAGTCCTCTTTTTCGGAATTTAAAATTTTAAGATATTTGTTGACAATTGGCGCTAATAAATTTAAAGAGAGCGGAAATGGCAATGTTTTTAATGTATTCTTGACGAATAATATCAATTTAAAGTTTTACTAAGCGGTTTCGCTTTTGTCAAACATCAATAGAATAAGGGCTAATATTTCAATTGTCACATATATTTTATCAGATGAGTACCAGGCTTATCAATGATAACAATCAGCTGCAATTCGAATATTCAATTTTAAGAATGAATTAATCATTCAATTCTTTAATAATTTAATCTTCAAATCATTTAATTCTTGACTAATTTATTGACATTTGGCAAAAGCAATATGAAAACAAAACATCAGTTCCATTGTGACAAAAGGTTAACTTCAATCAGTCTTAAAATTTACAGACAAATTAAGTACAATCACTTACAATTAGATCTATTTGAAAACGAGCTCACAGTGGACTGATTGTCCATCGTGAGTGTCATTAAATTAAACACTTTCAGCGTTCATTGCGTGTTTTATGACCCCCTTCCTGGGTGGAATTAGTGATAGGATAATACTGGTCGTAAAACGTTTGCTCGTGTTTTTTAAAGATAAAAGACGAAACATAATTTTGTTTTTAATGGAATGCTCTAGACTGGGATGAATAGCAAAGCTTGAGTCGGAAAGCGGGTCCGGCACCGCATAGAATAACGTTAGATATATAGACAGAAAGAAATATGTATATGGAATCACAGATCACTAATCAAGTTTTCTTAAGGGTGACATCTTTTTTTAAAATTTGTGTGGTAGGTAGGTACCTAAATTTGTAAATTTGTATCTACCGCTATAGGGCGTGGTGGCTTGGTGGTAAATGTAGCGTACGAGATTAGCGTCCCGATGATCGCCGATTTAAATCCCAGGGCACATCTTACTTTATTGTATGTAAAGCTCTGTCAATGAAATTATTGGTTATGCAGGTGTCCCATAGTCTACTCTTGACGATTAGAGGCTAATACATTACTATGATTTATTACTATAATTTAAGAATAGTAAAAAGAAACACTAAAATAATTTATCCTCGACCACAAATCCCACCTAACAAGAATCAAATATTATTTTTTTTAATTCTGTTACGTCACGTCGCAAAACACGCAACGACTCCTAACATTTTTTTTTTATTGTCGCGAATAATGAGATAATAGGAAATTATGCGCAGTATTTGACCATGGGATGATAAGTCCAATCAGGTTGCGTGGGGCACAACGATAAGGCCGTGTTTAAAAATACATATCCTGAACCATTGACTTATATTCTACCGATAGACGAGGCGCGTCATAGAAACTATTTGTCCCGTATTTGTCAAAAGCTCAGTAGCGACATCTAGTACGTTTACTTGAATATTACAAATTATGATCAAAGATTATTAGACAGACAAGACAGTTCATGTCAATAATAGCTTTGCCTAAGATACTGCCTAAGTATAAATAAATAATAAATACCGTCATAGCAATAATATATTTGCAATGTTTTTTTTTATTTACGTGAATAATTAATGGAAATGATGTAAATAAAATTAAATACTCTTACAAGTGTACAAACCTGTCAAGCAGTCAATCAGTGTACAATCAGTCTGACATTTATTAATTTAATAACATTTATGAATTTTTAACAAGCTGATACGAAAATGACTACCGCATTTGGAATATCTGAAATCTTCGTGTCGAAAATGAATTGAACAAATATAGGTATGTTCTAATGGCAGCCACTTATATCCATTCCAATAATTCTGGACAAATATTATAGAGATCTCCTTTTTTCGTAACCGACGCGGAAGAATATAAAACAATTTTAAATGGTATTAGTCTTCAATAACAATGGGTTCGAATAGTCTATTAAGTAATTTATATTAAGAAATGGGGTCTAAATACTATCCACTGTTTCAAAACACACATACAACACACATATTTTGAGTTATTAACCAACAACATAATATGATTAAAATAAAATACTGAAATCAATTTGCAACTACATCCTTTCTACATATTTGTATTTGTAATGTATTCGAATAGTTTATGCCTATTTGGTCCACTGATATGAATGTCCCTTGAATAATCTATATCTTATATAGTTCGTGTCTCTCACTCGACGGGCAATTTTTATGCGCGGAAATGAGATACACGATTAAGGAGCTCACCTTGTATTTTAACGAGCTCTAAAATATATTTAATCCATTAATAAATAAAAGATCTGTATTATCGGCATTATTCTGCAATCGTATATCACTTACGTTGTATTCTTTAATTATATTGTAACTTAAGAAAATTTCGCTGTCGGTTTGACGGGGAAAAGTCAAAATAAATTACTTATAAATATAAACAAAGAGGCGTACTATTGCGCGGCCGTCACGCGGCAGACTGGTTCGTGTGCGGTGCATGCACCGCACTTGGGTGGGACACGTTTGTTACAAAGAACGTCTTATCTAGTGTAACATTGATATCGATGTCCTGAACTAACATGTAGCAGCATGTTTGAAAATACAAAAATTCAGTTAGACATTTATTTACCTAAAATATATTAATTTTAAAATAACTATAATTAAACCCTTGTCCTCCGGAGGATTACAACTGCACGTTTGAAACTAATTTGAGATATTTTTGAGAACCATGACATAATCTTTTAAGGCCAGCTACCAAAAGTAGATAAAATATTTGAGATAAAATAGAGATTCATAAATGAATAATATAATTTCTTAACTATCATATTGACCTCACAATATTGTCTTAAAATAATAAAGATTGGAATGTATTAACATAACTTAACACTATTTAAGGCACATAAAGTCCTTAGAATAAAAATGGCTCATTGGTTTATGCAGGTACGGCTGCAATATCTCCACAATATCACTCACAATTTACAATCACTTAATATCATTAATTGTGATCGACACTGTGGCATTTACATGAATAAATAATTCCTTAATGCTATGTTAAGAAAAATTATCAAAACTTGTTAACTTCTACATATTTGAAAATTGACAGATTTATGGACAATATTACCCAATTCCCAGATATATTACCTTGATGTCTGTTAATATGGACTAATAATTATAATCAAATAAAAGTAATTTGCATTAATGCCATCAGTTGTTTAGCATTACTTTAGTAATGGGGCATATTTACCACAGTTGCTTTTGACTTATTAATCTACCAAATTGCTCTGTAACCATTCGATTTACAAGGAATTAGAATAAAGTTCTCACCAGGTATAATAGGACATTATTAAGTTTCATTTAAAACCCTGGAAGTGACAAATATGTTCTGTAAAACTTTCTATTTGCTGACAAATTAATTTAACCAAAAAGCATTTAATATAGAATGTTCTAGATAATGTCCCCATTCTTAATAGGCGGTAAAATTATTACTAAAGCTGGTAGACATACATTACTGTATTCTGCATCCTTTTCGTTTTTTCTCAGCTTGCTTGCTTTTCTTCTTAGCTAGACCTTCCGAAGTAATGTCGGATATTACTGACATTCTCTTAGATGCATCAATTCTTTCATGGCCTGACCGAGGTGTACTTACCATGTCATTGTCTGGTGGATACGCTGTGCTGTACAAGTTGTTGTTTTCACTGTAGCTGTGCGGGAAGTTTGTGCCATTTGATATTGTTTCATTTGGATTGTCTGCTGGGTAGTGTGATGCTGGACGGATGCTTATGGGATCTGGGAACCGAGGCTTCTTGCCTATAGTGGGTGGTGGAGGGGGATGTCTGTGCTGGAGTCCATTGTGGGAATTGTTTGCCCATTTCTCTGAATCTATGGATCTTGAATGTGAGTGAGAAACATTCACACTGGATGTCCCTGCTTCAATGTGTTGGGAGTAGTATTGATTGGATACCTCTTTTGCCTTTATTGCACTAGCTTTAGATTCAATATGCTCTTTTTCAAATGGCTCAACATAATTTAAATCTGAGTCCACAGATTTACACAGTCTGAGTGGATTTTCTCTTATGATGTCTCGAGGGTTGCTGTATGCATCACAGAGTGTAGCACGTGGGGGTTGTGCAGGTTCTGAATCTTGTAGTTGTTGTGCTGCCATCCGTTGCTGCTTCTTCAGCAGAGCTTTCTGTTTAGCTTTTTCTTTAGCTCTCTGTAATTTTTTGTACTCCCTCTCTTGTAGCAGCCGTGCTAGCTCGCCATCTTGAGCCTCCACAGCACATCTCATGTCAGCCAGCAGAGCATCATGACCTTCAGCTTGATGACTTAGTTCTCGAGCCAATCGTGCATCTCGCTCTTCTTGTTCCAATCTCTTCTTCATTTCCTCTAACTCTGTAGGAGAGAGTCCAAGCTCCTCAGGATTGATGTCATCCGATGGCGGCGGTATGGGAGCCGGAGCGCGTGACGAGGTCGGCTGCTGTAGCATCTCGGAGCGGGCGCGCCGTTGTATCCGGAGATTTATCTCAGCCATTTCTCTAGCTATTTCAGCATCAATTTCGGCTTGTCGTCGCCGCGTGAGTTCCCGCAAGTGTGCCTCGTGTTCCAGATCCTGCTGCTCGCTCAGTGCCACGGGGAAATCCTCGCGGATGAGCTGGTTGCGGTACCTGTTCTCGCAGAGGTGCGTGGAGATCTCGCGGTCTTGCAGGCGATGCGCGAGCGCGCCGTCGGTGCGCACTAGCCACTGCTCGCGCAGATCCGTCACGTGCCCGAACTTAGGCATCGTATCGCTCGCCTGGAACCCCGCCATCGCTGGTGCGAGACGCTAGAAAGCACTGACTTTCCAAACAAACGGACGAGTCAACTTAGCGCGCACTGGTTCTCTTGATACGTAACACGAATTTATTGTGCATCAGCACGACATAGCTCGCATGACGACGGAGCCAGCCTGTGAGCGCTCCGCAGACCAATTCATATCATAATACAAAGCGAACCTTTCACGACTTTCTTTGGGATTCGTGAGAGTAACTGGGAACTTTTTATATATTGCTCGTGAGCTCCACGCAAACAATAGAGTGCAATGTTTGATAATCTACATAATTAATAGCGACGTGCGCTCACTGATTCACTCATTCATCCCTCCTCCCAAAGAGCCTCCTCCACAACAAACTAGTTCAACATTCAACAAAAATAAAAAATAAAAATTTTACTGACAACATTGACAGCGGAAATTGACAGGTGCATTCCGTAATAGTGTTGTAATCTACACAAGTATCATAGACAAAAGTATAATACCATCGATTTGACCGTATGCAAATTAGCGGTTGCAATGTTACATTTGTGATTTGGCTAAGTTGTTCCCATAATGGTAGGCAAAATTATTAAGCAACAATGGCCTAGAAATAATTACTTTAAGTTTAGATTGCAAAGACTGAAGTTGACTTCTGAGTCCTTGCAGGAACCATCTCGACCGTAGATTATAAGATATTTTTGGCAAAGTATTATAAACAATTTAATTATTATCAAATATATATAATTCATTTAAAATGCCATAAAATAAACAACAATTAAGTACCAAATTATAATAAATTCTATTACAAATAGGAGTACAAAAACGCTTACATGTTTTGTTGTATTTTAATGTTGCAAAAAGTAATTAATTGTACTTATTGATTAATGCTCCGTGTGTCCGTCCCCACGAGTGCCCGCCTTCGAATAGAGCTTCTTGGGCACTTGAATACTTTTTCATCACTAATGCAGCCACAATCTATTATCGACAAGTACAACTTTGTAAAAAATCATCGCGTTCATATAAATATAAAATTGCTTTGTATATGTAACAACTCGCCTATTCTTTTTGAGAATTCGCCAAGTCCTTTTTCATTAGCTGTAATATAGTATGGCTCTTCAGACATGCGAAACAACCAGCTCGATAATTGCGGGTACCTGGATTAAAAACAAATGGTGGATATCCCACCCTTATAAATATTACAGATACTTCTACTTGGCTTGATATGAGCTGTTAAAATAAAATCTAAAATAACGATTTGTATAATTTCTACAAAAAAAAAACAGGTTATGGTTAAGTATTATTAAAAAGTGCGTGGTGGCTTGTTGGTAAGCCAAACGCGGCTGCCACGTTGGTTCACGGTGGTCGCGGGTTCAAATCACAGAGTATACCTCTGTCTTTTCGGAGTCATGTATTGATAGTCAATCACCACCACGCACTAAAACGGTGAGGGAAAACATCACGAGGAAACCCGCATACCATAGCGATTTGTGAGAATTTCTATGGTAGGTATGTAAGGTCTGTCAACGCGCACTAGGTCAGCGTGGTGGACTATATGGCCTAGCCACTCTCAATCGTACTCTCGATTGTAGAGTAGGCCCGTGCCCTGCAGTGGGACGTATATGGGCTGATACAGAATACAGAATTAATATTATATAGTAGTTATTTCTCTGATATACTTAAAGTAACTTTTTTCAGGTAGCCTTTCCTCCTCGGTTTTTCCATTCATAGACTTTCAAATCACAAAGATTTTAAAGAAGTTCCACTTAAAAACATATACGTATGCCTTTTTCAAGAAGCTACAGCAGATAGCCTGCTGACAGAGTGATAAAATTCTCACCTGCTTTTTTCGATCGGTACTAAAATATTCAATGTACTGAGGGTGGAACAAAGGGCTATGTCTCCGAGAGTGGGCCAGCTGCCTGCAAACCATTGCTTAGAACTCAACAAATTCTCTAAATTAGCGTAGGCACTTTCTATATCGCAGATTTGTTGTGGCATCACGAAGTTGCAATTTTCATATAAAATGGGATCCTGTAAAAAAATTTAGAAACACTGTGGCGGCAATAAGCACAAAACAATGATGAAAAAAGACATAGCCTATACCATGTCAATGACTCCTCTCGTAAGTGGTGGTAATGAAATTGGGTTCAATATGGTGTTAATGTATTATATGTAATGCCGTTTATAGTTGCACAGATGAATACGGAAATAATATTTAAAAGCAATGATACTATGAAATATGATGGTCGTCCTGAATCTTTAGGAAAGAGAGTTCTCTACTATAGTGATCAATCTAATCAAATACCTAGACTTGGTAGAAAATTAGGATAAAATAAATTTCGTTTCGTTCGTGTTTACCACTTTAAAATTAGATATGAATTCCTATGAATAAGGTAATTGTAAATATTATTGACTCTTACTGCTGCAGCCCGAAATCTTGGATACAAAATGCCACTGTTGTAATGCAGCATTTGTTCCACAACAGCTCTTCCTCCAGGATCTTTCGGAAGTAAACGGCCGCCGTCGCAGTAACGGGATACAAGGTATGTACAGATGGCGTGACTAAAAACGATTGGTGTTGTAAATTTGCAATTGTATTGAGATACGATTACACTGCTGAGGCCATAGGGTCGCCCACTCTCATATCGTTAGACGGAACATACAATGTGAAACGTGGGTATCCTGGTAGCATCTCTGCCTACCTCTTCTGTTAAAAAAGCTTGAATTTATATATGTACACATATGTAAAATTCATTGGAAATTGTTACCTGTCACACAGAATCAGTTCCCTGTCTTTAAGAACTGGCAACGTCTGAAGCGGATTCATCTAAAATTAATCAATAAAAGTATTATATTCAGCCCACCTTATATATACTTTACTATTAGTTACCTTTGAAATTTGAAAAGAACTTTTAACAGGCTATTTGAATAAAGCATATACATATTGATTTGAATTATGTCTTTGTCTTTTAATAATAAAAAGCTATAGATCGAGAGAATACAATGAATATTTAACAACCCACTTCAGCAATTTCTGGAGTCCTATTCTCTCCTTTATCCAAATTTACATCCACTTCAGTAATACTCAGGTTAATTGAGTCGAGTGCCATCATCACAGATCTGCACGCGGGGCTCCGATCTGCTTTCCATAATGTGCAGTGTCTAAATAAAACAGGCTTTATGATTTTAGTAGTCCACATATGTCTAAAAAAAAGTTAAATCATATTTCAATTGTAATGTTAAACTTATAGATCATTCATGCTTCTATTTCAGGACTGAGTTCCCGTTAGAGCGAATTTAAAATGATTTTTTTTTTAACTCATGTCACCAAAATTTAAGATAATTTATGCAGCTAAAAGCTTTTAATGGAAAACAAAGCCATGGCGGCAGATTCATAGGAGCAGTGCCATTTTTGACCGACTTCAAAAGAGGAGATAATCAATTCAACTGAAATTTTTTTTTGTATGTTTGTTACGCGATTACGCCGGCAATTGTGAAACGATTTTGAAAATTTCTTTTTTGTCAGAAAGCATAATATACAGGGTTGGTCCCTTATAAAATTGGTGAAGACCTGATGAATATCTTAGGATCTGCCGACCAGAACTCCTCAAAATTAAACGGTCCAGCATTAATTCTTTTTGCGTTAGATTAAGTATAAGTATATTATTACAAAGGAAGATTAAGATTTGTTGGCTAGTCTAGTCAATAAGAAAATTAATCAATGTGTACTAGTACAATGAAATATATATTATTTATTACTTTGTAGTGCACATTGAAGTCGGTCTTTTAATTTTTAATTAAATTATTTTATTAGCACTAACGATGCCATAAAAAATATTGGTACAGCGCCCCCTATCTGTCATTCAATTCCATGCAAAAAAAAAATATCGAACAAAAAAATATGCCTTCGTCTCCCATATTCCCTTTATTTTTAGCATATTAAATGGATTATAATATATTAGATATTGGTTGACGAAGTTTGAAGTCTAAGAAAGATATGAGGAATTATTACAAAAGGACTAACTTTAAACCCGTTGCCAGAGCTCTACTTCTTCCCGCTCCCATTTTTATACGATCATTGTGCTATTAAAGAACTTGATTAATTTGTAATGCACATGTTTATAAATCTAATAATTTTGTGACATCAAAAAGATGTCGTCGCCAACACAGGTCGCCAAATGCAAATGACGGAAAAAATGCTCGTAAAATGATTATTATTTATTGTCACTATTTATTATTCTTGCCGTAAGAGGTTTAAGCTGCTGAATAGAGGTTTTATTATTTGTGTAATTTAATACATTTTTTACGTAGTTTGTACTGAGACAACATTGTGGCTAAGGTTGTTCATATTATAAAATATTCTTGATAGTATGAAAGGAAGTGCTGGACATTCCAGATAGAACCATGTTTTTAGAAACGAACACGAACTGACTGAACTTGAAACGCATACTTACATAGGTCACTATGACTTATGGAGGGCTTAACTTTTGATCGTGATGAGATTTGAAAATCCTAACGCTAGGTAGTATTAAAATCAATGTCGTGAGGTGGATGTTACCCTTATTTTATCATACTACAGTATCAGACCATATACCTACGTCCTATTGCAGGGCACGAGCCTCCTCTACCTACAATCGAAATTAACCATGATGACCTAGTGCAGGTTGGCCGACTTTACATACCTACCATAGAAATTCTCACGAATCGCTATGATATGCAGGTTTCCTCACGATGTTTTCTTATTAAAACACTCATGACTACGAAAAGTCCTGGGGTTTGAACCCGCGATCAGCGTTAAAAAGTTGACATGCATGTATCTCATATTACACCCCCTTTTTATTGAATACTACTCGGGCTCATATATGAGCTCGATAAATATCTAAGTAGTCCATCTAAGAGCGGGTGCTACCTCTGAAATTAGGAGATATACTGGGTATCTCAAGACTGCTACCGAAAACGAAGCCGGGTGGTAATTTTAGTGACCACAAACACAATGCAACTAAAAATTTCGCAAAGAAACGCGACAATTATTTTCTATGATTTTTTTAATATCGTCATTTTTGGGTGGTAAATCCATAGTTTTTGCTAGAATAATAATTTAAACTCTTTTATAACTTATAATATTTATAAATAAAAGGGTAAACATTATTATTTTAGAAAAAAAAAAAATTTACAACCCAAATATAGCCAAGGGAAAAAAATAACAAAAAAAATGGTTGCCTGTAAAGTCGGTTTTACGGGCGAAGATTTTACTTGACAACGTCTTTTTCTCGGTAGAATATTTATTGATATGAATATAATTAAATTGCACAATAGGAACAAGGAATTGAATGAAAATAAGAATTGCACAAATTTTAACTATAGAAATATATTTTGTTTACTAAAACATTGTACATGTAATGACGAATCTAAGCACTCCATATTTTCACTACAGACACAGCTGACGATACTTTAACCACACGTGTGAACTTGTATTGTGACGCTTTCTTGTTTTTCCAACGCCAAGAACGTTCGAGAAAGACAAAGACAGAGACACAAGCATGCGCCGATTCAATGCGCCTAATTCTCTAGTGCTGCGCGCGCACCGTTACGTTACCGGGCGTTACACTTTTTCATAAGTGACTCCCAGCCGCAACCTAATTTAAGACGTTGTCACGTCAATAAGAAAAATCGTATTTTGCCTGCTCTCGATTGTCGAGCTCGTCAAGACGATTCCTCTGACTCCAAACACGGGGGGTTTACTTTAAGAAATGACGGAGTTATGCCTGGACAAATATTTTAGGGGAGAGAGGGAGGAATTTGGGGATTTGGTTGGGGCCAATCTGTAGAGCTCACCGAGCCGGTTCCAAAGATACCAAACTCGGTGGGTCTACGATCTATATTGGCCGAGATAGGATTGGGGGTGAGGTAAATTTTCGGGGTGGGGGTGGGGAGGAAGGTTTCGTGGGGAGGCTAACTTAAATTAATTTTTTGGAGGTAAAATATTTTTTTTTGGGGGGGTAATTTTTTGCGTAATTTGGGATTTCTGGCGGGGTCAATTTGTAGCCCTCACCAAGACGGTTCCGAGGATACCAAACTCGGTGGGTCTACGACCTATGTTGGCCGAGATAGGATTGGGGGGTGAGGTAAATTTTCGGGGTGGGGGTAGGGGAGGGGGGGGGGGTAGGTTTCGTGGGGAGGCTAATAGGCACTATTTCGGAATAAGGGTGGGGGAAGGCAGGGGGGGGGGCTATGGGACAATTTTGGAAAAAGTGGGTGAAACTGAAAAATAATTCTCTAGTGCTGCGCGCGCACCGTTACGTTACCGGGCGTTACACTTTTTCATAAGTGACTCCCAGCCGCAACCTAATTTAAGACGTTGTCACGTCAAAAATATTAGTCGCTTTTTTTCGCAACTTTTTCTGTTGCATTGTGTCTGAAGTCGCTTAAACTATCACTCGGCTTCGTTTTCGGTAGCAGTCTTGATATACCCTGTATAACTCCGATAAGCCAGTGGAGTGTTCTGGGATTCGATACGGCGATCGCCGTCTCGATAACCACATAGAGTCTACTAACAGGTCAACAAGCATTTCTTTTTTAAACAACTTTATGTAGGTCGTTTTTCTCAAACCCCATGAATAAGCAAATACACAAGGCATTGAAAAATAAACTAGATCCATTTTACACTTATTGGTAATATGATATCTAGGTAGTAACAAATTGATTGTTACCTGTACCAAAGTCGAGATACTGAAAAAAAAAATTTACACGAGAATATTTGTAACGATACCCAGTGGGTCTAATACGTTAAATAATACGTATATAATAGGTATATATGTATGAGCATGCATAATGGAAAAGAAATGAACAGAATAGCAAATTGTGCACCGTTGTTTTTTATTTCAATTTAAAGTAGGCGCAGCGCTGCACGGTCGTGTGTGGACAAGGTTAATAAAAAAATGTTCTTTAAGAAAATTAGTGGAAACGCAAGAAGTCATATTCATAAAATCTGGAATATAAAGTCTTTCTATGTAAGGTAAGAAGAATAGAAGTTATTTTGATTAATTATGTGGAATTGCTATCCCACGTGTTTTGTAGTCAGTTAATTCTTTTTTGTTTCGTGGGTACAGGCAAGTACACAAAACGTTTGTAACAGTATGTGAATAGGTTTAAAAGGTATTATGCGGCGGATTTCCTAATGTGACATTTTATTTCTTTATAGAAATACATCAACAATGGTGAAATTAACTCTGTATGGCGACGAAGTATCTCCACCAGTACGTTTTGTCATGATGACTGCCTCGATGTTAAATATCGATTACACTTTTCATAAAATCGATCTTTTTAAGGAAGAAAATAAAACAGATTTCTATAAACAAGTGCGTAGATGTTATATTGTCATTTATTACAGTATTTTTCGTGCTGAATCTTGATATGTACCTTACTAGTGGCCCCGCTTGGCTCCGCACATTTGTAGATACATTTTGACGTGACAACGTCTTAAATTAGGTTGCGGCTGGGAGTCACTTATGAAAAAGTGTAACGCCCGGTAACGTAACGGTGCGCGCGCAGCACTAGAGAATTATTTTTCAGTTTCACCCACTTTTTCCAAAATTGTCCCATAGCCCCCCCCCCTGCCTTCCCCCACCCTTATTCCGAAATAGTGCCTATTAGCCTCCCCACGAAACCTACCCCCCCCCCTCCCCTACCCCCACCCCGAAAATTTACCTCACCCCCCAATCCTATCTCGGCCAACATAGGTCGTAGACCCACCGAGTTTGGTATCCTCGGAACCGTCTTGGTAAGGGCTACAAATTGACCCCGCCAGAAATCCCAAATTACGCAAAAAATTACCCCCCCAAAAAAAAATATTTTACCTCCAAAAAATTAATTTAAGTTAGCCTCCCCACGAAACCTTCCTCCCCCCCCCCCCCTCCCTTACCCCCACCCCGAAAATTTACCTCACCCCCCCCCAATCCTATCTCGGCCAATATAGATCGTAGACCCACCGAGTTTGGTATCTTTGGAACTGGCTCGGTGAGCTCTACAGATTGGCCCCAACCAAATCCCCAAATTCCTCCCTCTCTCCCCTAAAATATTTGTCCAGGCATAACTCCGTCATTTCTTAAAGTAAACCCCCCGTGTTTGGAGTCAGAGGAATCGTCTTGACGAGCTCGACAATCGAGAGCAGGCAAAATACGATTTTTCTTATTGACGTGACAACGTCTTAAATTAGGTTGCGGCTGGGAGTCACTTATGAAAAAGTGTAACGCCCGGTAACGTAACGGTGCGCGCGCAGCACTAGAGAATTAGGCGCATTGAATCGGCGCATGCTTGTGTCTCTGTCTTTGTCTTTCTCGAACGTTCTTGGCGTTGGAAAAACAAGAAAGCGTCACAATACAAGTTCACACGTGTGGTTAAAGTATCGTCAGCTGTGTCTGTAGTGAAAATATGGAGTGCTTAGATTCGTCATTACATGTACAATGTTTTAGTAAACAAAATATATTTCTATAGTTAAAATTTGTGCAATTCTTATTTTCATTCAATTCCTTGTTCCTATTGTGCAATTTAATTATATTCATATCAATAAATATTCTACCGAGAAAAAGACGTTGTCACGTAAAATCTTCGCCCGTAAAACCGACTTTACAGGCAACCATTTTTTTTTGAAAATATTCTAGCGCCTATGTTCATCAGAGATAATGCAGGATTTTAATGGTGAAATTATTTAAAAAACAGTAGTTTCTGTTCAGATCATAATCAATGCAAACACTCAAATTCCTTTTTTAATACTGTTGTATAGATATAGAAACACAGGATTTCTAATAAAATGTAGCTATAGATTTTACTTAGAACATAATTATAATAATTAATGAGTTTATATGTACTATTAAGCTCAAAAATGTTCATAGATTTGACAAAAGATGCCTAAATAGTAAACTCAATAGTAAAATAACTTTTAGATACATCATTTTTTTGATTACAGGTTAACCCGCTCCAAAAAGTTCCAGCATTGGCTGATAATGGAGAAGTGATATGTGACAGTCATGCAATTGCTTTATACCTTTGTCGGAAAATTCCGAATCAGAAATTATATCCTTCAGATCCTTTGGAGAAAGCTAGAGTGGATCGGATGTTATTTTTTAACGCTACTAATTTATTTCCTGTGGATAGTTTTATATTTGTATGGGTTTACAGTCTTTTTCTTTATCTTGGTATGCTTAAATATGCTTGTTTTTTTTTAAATTGTTTTTAATGTTTCAGACAGAATACTTTGCAGGTAAATGTCCCTTGAATGAAGAAAAAATAAAAGATTGGCATTATTGTCTGAAATACCTTAATAATCATCTTGCTGGGAAAAAGTGGTTGGCTGGTGATAAGGTAACTTTGTTTAAAGACTAGTAATGATTGAAATCTCAAAATAGGTATGTTTGAATTATCCATAGGAACTGAGGGATTTCAATTATCAAAGATTCATCATATTATTTGGTTTTTAATCTGAGGTATAATTATTTTAATATTTGTTAATTCCTACTTGGATTCATGTTATGATTAGATTTAGTACTTATTGAAGTACCTACATACTTTTTTTACTTGTAACTTTGCATTTCAGATGCAGCTTTGTGATATTTGCTGTGGTGCTACGATCAGCTCATTAGAACTCTTGATTCCAGCTATAGATAAATATACCGCTGTAAAATCGTGGATGGAAAAATTGCAGAAGTTACCGTGTTTTGAAATAAATAAAAATGGATTAAACAGATTAAACAGTTTTGTTAAACTGTGCAGTTTGTAAGGAAAAAAATCATTTGTGTGTCCTGTTAAAAATATATATATATATATATTAAAAAATAAAATGTGAGTTGTTGTCTCGATGATTGTACTTTTTATTTTATGAACATGCATGGAATAGATGATGCTCAAATTAAAATTGTGGGTTATATTGACCAATACATTTGCACGTTATAATTGGTAGTAAAATATAATAATGCCCTTAAGAATTAACAGGGATGTGTTTGATTAAAATAAAAATAATATTTTTTTCAGTACATAATGTAGCATGATTTCTGACCGTTAACTTAACTTGTAACCCGGCTTAGCTGCAAATGTCAAACTTTCTGTAGTCTATGGCCGCTTATTGATTGGTCGACGAGGAGATGTAAAAAATGGCTGCCTTGCCTTCTCCTACTCAGGTAGAAATATTCGAGATTTGTACAGTCCGTTGCGCGTCAATGTTCAGTATTAAACGCTCAAAATAAAGTTTATTGATGAACCTGTCGTATAGTGCTGTGAAAACCCAGAATTCAGTTCTCTATAGATGAATATTTTGTCGTCAAAGTTTGGTGTTCTGTGAACAGATTACGTTGCTTGTAAAATTATTAAATAACGCTACATTTATGGCGCTATGAAGTTATTAATTTGTTAAAATTAGTAGTGTATAGCTAGTTAATGGTGTGCGGCGTATAATTCCCGTTCGAACTTCTCTTTTGACTTTGTAATTATATGAGTTTCGTACGAGATCACCGAATACCGAAACCAGTACTCTAATGTCACACCCATTGCGATTCAAAATAAGTAATAATTAGTTAAATTGTGTGTTATCCCTTCTGAAAATGCTGGTCGACCGATTTCAGGTGGCAGGGACCCACAGTGCTATATATGAAGCTTATTACAATCAGGTGAGTGGATTTATTAGCACCATTACTTATAACTCTTTTGATAATGGTACAAATTGATGTATATATTATTTACACATGTTAAGGAATCCAAAGAGCCCTCTGTGCAGTCATCCATAAATTATACATCGAAATATTGTATGAAGTATTACATACAGGCAGTAAATGTCTCATTGAGTACTTAAAATTCTCAAATTGTACATGGCCAAAAAATTGATTTGTTATATAATTAAATAGTTATATTATTAAAGTAAAATACAATATTTCTGTACTGGAAGAAGAATGATTGTATGTCATATTCAACAGAATCAGGCCGAAACACATCTTTTACATTTCAAAAATTTTTGATACTATGTTAAAAAGGGGGATATTCTTTTTCCAGTGTTATACATTCATTAAAAATATTCTCTCTTTCTCTTCAGCCACAAGAACTCCATTGCAGAACATAAAAAATATTGTTTCCTAATAATAATTGTTTCAATTTATAATTCTATGAATAGTAAAACTTTCAATTCTGCAACACATTTTTTCTTGTTGCATAGTACCAAAAACAAGCAAACAGATCACCTGGTGGTAAGTGACTACTGCCACCCATGAACCACAATAAGATATTTTTAGTTGTAATTGTCAGAATGTATCTGGGGGTATGGCAGTACCCCTCCAAGTCGAGCTAAAAAGCGGCACAGTCATACCATCCTTTTCTCGAAGCAATTCAGACCATTTCCAACCCCCCATAACTTCGTTGTGGTTAAAGCAAGAAGCCTGAATTTTCAGTTACTATGCAGGCATTGTGTAAACACAGTATATTTAAAATTTCATTCAATTTGAATCAGTAGTTTAAGAATTGTAACTTGTCAAACTTTCTTAATTTTGTTACTCACTGACTGACTGACCGATCATCAAAAATCTAAGGTACTTCTAGCAGACATAGAACCTTCAAATTTAGAATATAATTAGTGTTTAGTGTCTAAAGTAAGGGAAAATTTAAACATTTCATAATTACTGTCTAGTTTTCTATATACACCAACTGCGTGAATAACTTTGTAATCCCATATAAATGTATAGGATTACAAAGTTACATTTGCAGTTAATGATTCGTTTTACCCATATAATATAATGGAATAATAGGTGTAGATACTAGATAGGTATCTATATATATGAAGCATAACAGGAGGGGGTATAGAGAGGGAAAGGGTGTATTCGGCCCATGAAACTGTACAACATTCCCCTAGAAAAACATGACGAAGAAAAACTTGCAAATAAATAGACTAAATAATCAATTACTCGAAAATATCAATTACCATGAAAGAAAGAACAGTAATAATCAAATCCGCTATATTTGTGGTAAATTGATACCTACAAAAATAAGAAAAATCCGTAAGACAGACGCTTTAAGAAAAATCGTTAGTGATATTCTAGAAGTAAAAAGTACCGAAAAGGGAAAAAGTAGGACTCTACAAAAAGACGTGAGATCTCATCCAAAACATCCTGTAAAAAATTCCAAGTCTCGCAGCTCAGGTTTTCTACCGCAAAAAGTTGTGAGATGCATGTAATACCAAGTCGATTAATTTATTTAGTCCTTGCTTAAGGGATCTTCTGTATAAAGTTATATAAATAGATCGACTTGGCCAGCAGCATTATGTATAAATTGTACGATACATTATGTTTTCAAGTGATGGCCGAGTCGATCTATTTAATTAAAACATAAAGAATTTTTAATATTGATATAGTAATAACTTTATACAGAAGATCCCTTAAGCAAGGACTAAATAAATTAATCGACTTGGTATTACATGCATCTCACAACTTTTGCGGTAGAAAACCTGAGCTGCGAGACTTGGATTTTTTTTACAGGATGTTTTGGATGAGATATGACATTCTACTTGGAATAAGTTTATGTTAAATGATACTTCCAATATTGACATCTTTTACTTTGAGAAAGGTCCACAATGTATAAGGGTTCAATGTTAAAGGTTATGTAGGACAGTTACAGCTTATATAAATATAATAGAGATATCTAGTTAATAGGCTTTTGGACATAAAGCCTATTTATTTAGGTGGAAATTGTAAGCCACTATGTAAGGAGATTGTTATCATCAATTTGAAATTTTGTTATCATTAGGCATGATTAATTAATGAATATACCGGGTATCTCAAGACTGCTACCGAAAACGAAGCCGGGTGGTAGTTTTAGTGACTACAAACACAATGCAACTAAAAATTTCGCGTAGAAACGCGACAACTATTTTTTATGATTTTTTAAACATCGTCATTTTTAGGTGGTAAATCCATAGTTTTTGATAAAATAATAATTTAAACACTTTTATACCTTAGATTAGTTATAAATAAAAGGGTATACACTATTATTTTAGGAAAAATGTATTTACCACCCAAATATGGCCATACGAAAAAAATAACAAAAAAAAAATTGTCGCTTTTTTTGCAACTTTTTCTGTTGCATTATGTCTGAAGTAGCTTAAACTACCACCCGGCTTCGTTTTCGGTAGCAGTCTTGATATACCCTGTATATTTATGTGTCCATCCATCCATCCATCAGCCAAAGGAAGTCCACTGCTGAACATAGGCCTCCCCCAATGATTTCCACAGAGACCTGTTGGAGGCAGCCTGTGTCCAGCGACGTCCCGCGACCTTTACCAGGTCGTCGGACCATCTTGTTGGTGGACGTCCTACGCTGCGCTTTCCGCTACGCGGCCTCCATTCGAGTACTTTCCGACCCCATCGGTCATCAGATCTCCGCGCTATGTGCCCGGCCCATTGCCACTTCAACTTGCTAATCCGGTGGGCTATGTCGGTTATTTTAGTTCTCCTACGGATCTCCTCATTTCTGATTCGATCTCGTAGGGAAACCCCGAGCATAGCCCTCTCCATAGCTCGTATATTTATGTGTACTAATTGTTAATATATGATAGGATCGGAAGAAATTTTATTTTCATAATAAATGTTTCAAAAAAATAATGTTGTCTGCTTAACACTGTGCAGGGTCAATCCAATTTGTTTCAATCAATTTTTTCTGTTTTACTAAGGTTTTCTATTTCATGTTTTCATTCTTTGTCTTGTCTAAAAAACTGTTAAATGGATTGCTTGTGATTAAATTATTATAGTTAAATGATTAATTCTTTGACTATCACTGTGCATTGAGTGGTAAAACAAACAAGGTTTTAAGATAATTTAATATAATTACGGGACAAGGATATATTTTTAGGGATAATTAGTTATTATTTTATTATTTAATATCAAATTATGAAGAGCAGTTATGTTGGGAAGGCACTGGTTTTTGGGTAGTTTGCCAATATATTACACTCATGTAACAAGTTGGGTGCTGTGGTGGTGGAGATGTAATAAAATGAAATCAGAGTTTTTTTTTCAAATTAAGTAGTTCTTTCATTATGGTCATTCTTTAATAGGCGCAATTTAAACAAGTTTTATAATTGGTGTACCTAGGAGTTATCTTCTCAATCTATACTTTGAAGAGTCTTGTTGCATCCTTCCATTAAGATGAAACCCTAGAATCATGGTTAGTAATAATTTAATTAGGTATTATAATTGTGTTTGGTTTATTGCAGGTGGACCCAAATGGCAGCGGGGTGATCCAGGCGCTGGATGCGGCCAGGTTCCTCAAGAAGTCTCGGCTCAGCGATGTAGTTCTCAGCAAGATATGGGATCTCTCTGATCCCAATGGCAAAGGATATCTGGATAAGGTAGGAGTTTGTTGTATCCCAAATATTAATTATTCAATAATGTATTCACCAATCGTAATTGTTTTCCAATAAATAAAATAAGTGCATTTTCATAACATTGATGGGTCAGAAAATCCTTGCATTGCTTGGCACATTAATTAATCTATTGCCGAGATCTTTATGACAGTGGTTGAAAATCGGAAATTTTGATAAACAAAACTGTATTCAAATCAGTTTATATGTTACGATGTACCAAACAGACACAGGGGGTTACTCTCTATTCTCCGACACGAAGTTCGTATGTTCGACATTCACGTATAAAATAATAGTTTTCAAATCAATACTAACGGTCTTACTAATAAACATTTATGCATCCTGTATAGCAGCGTTATAGTGAAATTGTTACTAATAAACGATGTATAGGGATTTTTACCTTATACGCTTGTTATAACAGTTGTATAAGTGTATGCCATTTTATACAATCCTTATTCAGTTGGGTGACCTTGTTTAGAGTGTATATAGCCTACAAATTTTAAATGATTATCAGGTATCATCTCGCGACGTATTTTAATTTAGTATTAAATGTGGATTTTTGTATTATTTCGACTATTTTGATATACTTGTGGACGATGAGGAACGGCAAAGAAAGACAAAAGCTTATAAAACACACTTCGTTCCCTTTTCTCTGCAAGAAGATGAGTTTAGAGGTATATACAGATTACTAAAAGATATGTCAAAGAAGTGGTGGACTTGATCCGAGAAGATATAGAACAGTCAATGAAGGGTAGTGGCTTCTCTGTGGAGTTTCAAGTTTGTACAACTCTCAGGGTATGGGCGCGGCAAGAAATAATTGCATGGTGGCCTGTTAGTAATCGGACTAGACGCGACTGCCAACATGTTCACGGTGGTCGCGGGTTCGAATCCCAGGGCAGACCTCTGACTTTTCGGATTCATGTGTGTATTGATAGCCAATCACCATGCACTAAATCGGTAAAGGAAAACATCGTGAGGAAACCTGCATACCATAGCGATTTATAAAATAATCTATAGTGTGTATGTCCGCCAACCCGCACTAGGCCAGCGTGGTGGAATAAATGGCCTAACTACTCTCAATTGTACTGTTGATTGTAGAGGAGGCCCGTGCCCTGCAGTGAGATGTATTTGGGCTAATACCATGGCTGATGCAGAAGAAGTACAAGACGATGCAGCTGACATATATGGCATGAGTCAATAATCAATCACTATTGTTTGTCGCCGCGTTGCCGTCGCCTTAGCAAGTAAAGCAGCGCAATTTATCTATATACCAGGAACACGCGAGAAAGAGGAAGAAGTGATGGCTAGATTCCGTAGTATTTGTGGCTTTGGATATGTGATAGTTGCAATTGATTGCACACGTATTAAAATTTAAAAAGTTGGCGGACCCAATATTGTATCATCATCCTCAATTAACATGCAAGTCTGTGACTCGAAATTGCAAATTAGAGATATTGTAGCTCTCTGGAGAGGCAGCACACATTACTCTCTATACTCGGAAATGGAATCCCAGATCAAAAATGTAAACAAAAGTGTTACCACTACAATAAAATAATTTGTCATGGTAGTTTGTTCACAACCGTTAAAAAAATAGGTTGGAATTATTGTCATTCGTTAAATAACTATAAAACAAAGCGAAATAAAAAATCTTTGGTATAATATTTACATAAACTACAATTTCAACTTCTTTTTTAAGTATGTGAAATAAATGGTACGAAAATATTTTATGCTACGGGTATTATGCAGAAATTCGTAACCTTAGGTCACTGAAATAAAACTTTTTTAAAATTTAGTCTCCTTAACTACAATACGTTGCTTTGACGCCCGCGACACCTCCCTTTAGTTCTTTTAGTTGCTTAACTTGATGAGTGTGCATCATGCGATAAAGTTACGTCGTCGTGGTGTTGGTTTCATGTTTTCTGTTAAGTTTTTCTTCTATTTTGTACCTAAGATTTCTGGCGCTCGTGCTCGTAGACGAACGCACTATGGTCTTTGAAAATCACTGTGAGTTAAACCCATTAGAATTAGTTTGGGCCCAAGTCAAGGGACACGTCGACAGGCATAATAAAACATTCAAAATGTTCAAAATTCAAAAATAAATATAAATAAATAATAAATAGTACTCACAATATTTGAATCTATTCACTAATCAAATTATACTCAATATGTTTTTGAGAAAATGTTTCATAACCCTAAAATGTCACTTTTACAATGACATTTGTTTGTTTACATTTTTGATCTCGGATTCGATTTCAGAGTATAATATTTAGAGAATCACGTATGCGACAGAAATTCGGCAATGGAGAATTCCATGGACGCTTACTCGGGGATGCAGGTTATGGGCTAAGTAGCTATTTGTTTACACCAGTACAAAATCAATAATAAAATGCATACGAATTATAGATACGAAAAACAACGGATTGTTTTTAACTTTTTACATTTCTTGCGGAAAATGACAGTTGACGTTTCAATGCGCGTTCAAAACATGTTCTCTATTTTTCGATGATAATTTACAGAATGGAAAATATTAAATGAACAATTTAGAAACCAATATATTTTACACCGAAAATATTTTTTGATAAAAAGAAATTGTTGTTGACCTAATTCTCAAGCCATTGGTAAATAAAATCATGTAAATATTAACGAAATATAAAAAAGAAATAAGTGGTGTATTCAACGTTTTAAGGTTTCGGAACGCTTCCCAAAATGTTACCAGTAGTTGGAGTCATAACAATTAAATAGTTATACAAGGCTTATACACTGTTTATTAGTAAAGTATTGTATAAGTAGCTATTCACGCCCTATCTATTGAATAAGTATATAAACGTTAAACAATTGTATAATATATTTTTATTAGTAAGACTGCAAGTCTATAAAACGTAACATTATTTTTAACTTAGTCTAGGGTACGACGTACGATATTAGATTCGAACATTGGTAATTAGCCATAATCGTCCACCTTGAGTACGACGTTGGAACATTCGTCGTCGTGTCGGAGTATAGAGAAACCCGCTGATAAACAAGGCTTAAGGCATAACCCTCGTTGGCATGAGATATGGCTATGTTATCAGTTTAAGAATTTAAATATGCTTGGTCGCCTAATATAAATCTCCGTCTTATTTCACTTGTTCACTGAACATTGAAGGTCACGTAGAGTTACGGCGACCGCCGCTCGGAAATCGGTCATGCGAACTAACAATATTTTGTCTGAAATATTATATTTTGTGAGTTGTAAAGGTACCAACGTATACAAGGGTGGAAATCCCATGACGACACGCAAGTTAAGTGGTCCAGGTTCAGCGTGTGAATATTAGGCTATTAATAATTATGTCGGTGGATACTTTATCTGGAGTATTATACAGTGGTAGTCGAGAGAGAAGTAAGACAAAAGCAATTTATTTAAATTATTTTTTTTACGTTTAAAATGTTTTCTTCCTACCTAAACCTAGATAAATGTTCATAAATCTACATAAATTAGAAGTGCATTTTCTTGTTCGATATATTCTGTATTTCGATTATGTACATTTCAAATCAGTATATTAAAAAATGCCCGCCTTTTACCTACTGCCCTATTGATTACCCCGGCAGTATAGTAAATGCAAAATTACTAGCATTGCCGTAGGTTTAACGCGGTACAAAATTATTCCAAAAAAAACTCTAATTATCAATGGCGGAGTTTATTAGAAATGTAAAATAAATATGATTTGATTCCAGTATTTGGTAGAAATCGGAATCCTTTAACGTATCCTCTGAGTCGCGGTACTCGACATTTTACCCATTAGTGCGATCATTATTTTTAATTAATTGGTTCCCTGTCGATAATTTAATTAATTCATACATGCTCGTGATAAGTGTTTTACAATGATTAAGCATGCACACAACTACCGTTTTGAATACTCGGAAAAGTCAATATCCTGTATCTACACTCCCGATTTTTGATAATTTTTTTTGTTATGAGTGAGGGATCTGGAATTTAGATAAGATTTGAACTAAGTATCTGCTTTCAATTAGAAGAACCTATGGCCGTATTGGTTTAATACGCAACGTGAATAGTCAACATCTCGGGCTGAAGAAAACTTTTGCTCACTTCTATCATTGCACATAATTAAGTCGTGGAATAGTTTGCGGACTAACATGTTCCTATGGGGTACTTTCTCTATAGCGTAACGAAACAGTTAAGGTGGCCGACATAACTGTGACAATTGGCAAGTTATTATGGTCTCTTGCCAATTCATCACCGCCATTAAGTCTGCCTACCTCTTCGGGGATTTAAGCATGAGTTTAGGTAAATCTTCTTATGGCTTGTTATGTGTACTAGCCCCTGTAAAATTGGGTTAAGCGTAAGGAGATAATGGGTGCTTTGACGAGCATCCATGTTGCGCGCTCTCCGCGTGAATTATGCATGTCAGCCATTCAAATATTATGTGCATAAGGAATTTAAACAGAATTTACGATGTCTTGTTGATGGAATGTAAATTCATAGGGTTGCCACATTCAGAATCAGAGGTAAACAAGCATAGTATGATAAAATATAACATTTTAGATTTATAGCATCATTCGGCAAACATCTTGATTTTTTCGCATATTGTTGTAACTGTAATTTTACTCGTACACTTTTCCCATCAAGGAAAAAACTAGATGTTTAGTAATGAACTAAATATTGGCTGGTAAGAAAATACTGTCATAGAGTGCTCCGTTAACTTACATTGCTGGGAACAGACGTTTATCCACATTACATGATAAAATTTTCGTGCACATATGGCTTCTGATACGGTTTAACGATTGTTAACATTATTAAACGATATCCAATATAACCGAAAGCGTGGCCTTTAAAACATAAATCGCTGTTACGAATGATAAAGAGATGGGAACTGGTAGATTTTGGCTTTTCATAAGAAGTTGACTTTGTATTTCAGAAATTACGGATTTTTGCACTGTTCAATATTTGCAAAACCTATAAATACTTTTCTGCTTTATAGTGTGTGTAAGATGCACTTTAAATACAACAGCAATTCCTAATTCAAAAATAGCATTTCTTAAAAGAATGGGTCCAACTCCGAACAGACAAAAAACAATCATAAAGAATGTGTAAAGGAATGTGACAACCCTAAATGATGAATGAAACATGCGCCGTCCAAGAGGTGCCAATCAAGACGTTATCAAAGCGTTGTCTTATCACTCCGTCTCACATCCGAGCATCGACTTCGACTCGAGATGTAGATGATTATTTACTAGAGGTACTCAAAACGACACTTTGTTTTAGAGTTCAAACCTCGTTGTGTATGCTATTGTCTATGATTCTGTTGGCATATTATGTAATTAAGAGTACTGAACCTCAAGAAGGTACGACTTACGAGATATAAAAGTACGGTTTATAGAAATAATTTTATTTCGCGTCTGCTCAAATTATGAACGGATCGATTAGTAATAACGATTACTAATAAGTCAGGTAGATCTTGACAGGGTTCCTCATCACAAATCTATCGGTATTATATCAGCAGCCTACATACCATTATCTGTAGTTTTTGTAAAAAAAAAGTTGTAATACTTTTGACTCATATTTGTCAGTACGTTTTAACAGATAAACACTACTGAGCTCGTCTCAAAATTGTCAGTTCTTTGAATAACTTCAAATGCCAAGAATAATGTCATCATATCAGATACCCACATGAAAGTTTTGGCACTAAGCTGACCACTAGCCTACATCCAAATCGGGTTAGTAACCTATATTACTACTCCATACTGAGAATATAAAGGGTGTCCCAAAATTAACGCAAGATTTGAATTTGCCGCCATTTATGCAGTACAGTCTTGCCAACCCTAAAAACAAAATAAATCGACAGTTGACAGTTTAGGGTTAGTAAAAATGGAGCGTTACGCAATAGAACAACGTGTCTTCATTGTTGAGCAATATTTCAAAAATAATGAATGCTTGGCGGCCGTAGTTCGAAAATTTCATACAAAATATGGTCGGAATAGTGTTTTAACTTCGTCAACTGTGAAGCGATTAATTGAAAAATTCCGAGAGACAGGATCCGTGGGAGACGCCAAACACACTGGTCGTCCAAAAACAAGCCGTTCAAATGTCAATATAGAGGCAGTGCGTGCGAGTGTCGGTGACAATCCAGGAACCTCAATTCGGCGTCGTGGACAAGAATTGCAAATTTCAAGAAGCTCTCTACAGCGTATACTCACTAAAGATCTGTGTCTCCATGCTTACAAAATTCAATTAACACAACTACTGAAGCCCAATGACCATGCACAGCGAAGAGAGTTTGTTGAATGGATTATTGAGCAACAACAAATGAATGCTGATTTTTCGAGCAAACTCATCCTAAGCGACGAAGCACATTTTCACCTTGATGGCTTTGTTAATCGCCAAAATTGCCGCTTTTGGGGTTCTGAAAATCCACATGTGATTGTCGAAAAACAAATGCATCCACAACGTGTCACAGTTTGGTGTGCATTTTGGGCTGGAGGCATAATTGGACCATACTTTTTTGAAAATGAGGCTGGTCAAGCAGTGACTGTTACTTCTGCTCGATATCGCGATATGATAACACGGTTCTTTTTGCCGAAATTGGATGATATTGATGTGGCTAATATGTGGTTTCAACAAGACGGTGCCACATGCCATACAGCCCGTGAAACACTTCAATTATTGCATGAGACATTTCCAGGTCGTGTACTCTCTCGTTTCGGTGATCAGAATTGGCCCCCTAGATCGTGTGATTTAACACCATTAGATTTCTTTTTATGGGGATATCTAAAATCACAGGTCTACGTCAACAAGCCCACAACTACGCGTGCATTAAAGGAGGAGATTCAACGTTGCATCAACGAAATTCAGCCACATTTATGCAGAACGGTCATGGAAAATTTCGACAAACGAGTGCGTATGTGTATGCAAAGCCGCGGAGGCCATTTGCCCGATGTGTTATTCCATAAATAACCCTATCCTATGTACTTTATGAATCAATAAAAAAATTACAATCAAAAGACTAAAAACTGTGTTTTCTATTTAATTCAAATCTTGCGTTAATTTTGGGACACCCTTTATTAAACGTCCTAGACATAAATTTAGTTTTAATCTTAAATTATTGAGGCTTATATCAAACTAGCGGCCCGGCCCGGCTTCGCCTGGGTGCAAATACAGATTCCAGTCCATACTTTAATTAAAATCAGCATGACAGCCCTTGTCTAAACTGCTTGTCCCATTTTATCCACCTTATATTCTATTCTATCCCATCTCTCCAGATTTAAATCATTATTTTGCTACGGAGATATTATAACACTTACTACTCCGACGACATTCATTGAAATCAATTAAAAGATACCATAGCTGACCCGACCACGCTTCACTATGGCTTAGTTATTATATGATTAATATTATATTCAATTATTTAACATAGCAAAAAAGCCCGACCCATCTTTGCCTGGATGCAGATTTTTTTTTAATTTTATTTCACACCAAACACATGTTATTTTTCGTATAAGCTCTTGTATACCTAAACATGTCCTATCCCGTCTATGTAGTCACTTCCCGATATGTCCCGTCCTTTCTCTTCATTATCCATCCCGTCTTATACCGTGCATTTACATTTCGTCCTATCAAATCTGTCAGCTAACCCAGTCCTCTCCCGTACCTCCCACTCTATTATATCCCGTTTCAACATATCCAAATGGTGTTCCTTATAAATTTTTGACATTAAACACTTCAGCGATTTTGATTATCCCTGCAATATTCCATCCCTTCTTTCACCCCTACTATGCTGTTTTTCCATAAATATTACGCCATTACTTTTTGTTAGTAATAAAGAGATGAAATATTAATTTTCTTAGAAATAACTTCAGTGGTTTCGATTTTCTTCGGCATAACATTTCAAAATATATAATATTTCTATCAGTGAATAAAATAATATTCATATAGCGAACAAAAAGCCACTGTAAAAATTCGTGATAAAAGTAAACATATAACACATAACACACACACACACACACACACACAAACATACACTATTAGCACTTTCTCACACTGACACTCACAATTAATGTAATAGCAATTATATTTAACTGGTTTCACAACACACAGGCAACGCTTAATTTGAGAACCCCTGCAATATTCTCCATATGTAAAATTGTTATTTTAAGAAAGATTTTTCATTTTCGAGTGATATTTTATCTTGAAAAAAAGTATATCTTCTTACGTGTGAATATTATTTATTTAATTGTCCTATATTTATTTAACTTCATAATATATTCTCTTTTGGTTACACAAAATTAATTTCTGAACGCATGCATAAATATTTGACAACCAATTTAAATGTCAATCACTTTTTATTACTGTCATTAATTTACATCTTTAAAACCATCGATATCAATGTTACACTAGATAAGACGTTCTTTGTAACAAACGTGTCCCACCCAAGTGCGGTGCAATGCACCGCACACGAATCAGTCTGCCGCGTGACGGCCGCGCAATAGTACGCCTCTTTGTTTATAATTATTAGTAATTTATTTTGACTTTTCTCCGTCAAACCGACAGCGAAATTTTCTGAAGTTACAATATAATTAAAGAGTACAACGTAAGTGATATAATATTGCAGAATAATGCCGATAATACAGATATTTTATTTATTAATGGATTAAAAATATTTTAGAGCTCGTTAAAATACAAGGTGATCTCCTTAATCGTATATCTCATTTTCGCGCATTTAAATTGCCCGTCGAGTGAGAGAGACGAACTATATAAGATATAGATTATTCAAGGGACATTCATATCAGTGGACCAAATAGGCATAAACTATTCGAATACATTACAAATACAAATATGTAGGAAGAACGTAGTATTAGTAGTATTTTATTTTAAGAGCGTTTATACCCTGCACGCGCTTTTTGGCTTAAAAACAGGACTTTTCAAATGAGTTAATAGCCACCAATAAACAATTTCAAGGTAAAATAATTAGTACTAATTTTAGAAAAGGTTGTCATCTAGGGATTTTGGTGGAAAACATTATAGATTGATGGATAATTTGTGAGTACTATAAGGATTACTGAACACAAGTTTCGTTATTTAGGCTTTAAATGGCAATTTAGAAGCTTAAGATATCCGAAACCACTAAATATAAGATGAAAATAAAAATATTATCAGACTAATAAGACCCTTATGGAGGGATTTTGCTGAGAAAAATAATCTTTTTGTGTTTAGCTCCAGAAAATAAAAATTTAAACAATGCGAAATTATTCAGAAACTCTCGTCAAGAACATATTTTTTTTCACCAACTTATCGTACATAATGTTTTATAGCAATTGCATATTATAATAGAAGAACATGTTATCAATAAATTACAATTTTTATATTTCAACAAAATTAGTTTTCATGTTTTCTACAAATATTTTAAAAACCACTATAAAACACGCTGTCGGACGTGGATCAATAGTGAAAATAGCCACGCGCGGACTGCGATTACCACATCTTAGTACTTTGGTAGTAAAATATTTAATTATTTTTATTACCTACAATGATTTTGTAGTGAGTATAAATTATGTTTCAGGTAATATAATGGGATGTAATTCCGAGGCTAAATAATGTTATGTATTGTACTATAAAATTAAATATATTTCGTAATTGTAAGGGGTTGTAAGGCCCCTAACACTATTTATGTGTTCGAACACGAAATGATTAATAAAACGTCCGTAGTGTATACTGATTGAACACTGATTTGAATGCAACTTAACAATGTAATAATAACGAAAATATGGTTAGTATCCAAAATTTGTATTATTCTTTGCTTGCACAGTAATATTTGTCTACTTATAATGCAAATAAAATATTTTTGATATTATATTACAGTTACATTTCAATTGAATATTTGAAGCGCACGGATCAAAGTTGTTTGAGCCGATTGTATAGCGAGCCGACGCGGCAGCTCTACGCACACAGCTTTGGTCGCTTATGTGTGCGTGAAATTAACGAAGAAATACCTATAGTTGACTTTGCGCGCAAGGTGTATACGCTCTTAATCATATGTTGTTAATTAATAACTCAAAATATGTGTGTTGTATGTATGTTTTGAAACAGTGGATAGTATTTAGACCCTATTTCTTAATATGAATTACTTAATGAACTATTCGAACATTGTTATTGAAGACTAATATCATTTAAAATTGTTTTATATTCTTCCGCGTCGGTTACGAAAAAAGGAGATCTCTATAATATTTGTCCAGAATTATTGGAATGGATATAAGTGGCTACCATGAGAACATACCTATATTTGTTCAATTCATTTTCGACACTAAGATTTCAGATATTCCAAATGCGGTACTCATTTTTTAAAACTTCTGGTGTACCATTCCTTTTATCTATTAGTCTCGAAAAAAGCTTATCAGCTTGTTAAAAAATCATAAATTTTATTATAATAAATGTCAGACTGATTGTACACTGACTGACTGCTTGACAGACTTGTACACTTGTAAGAGTATTTTAGTTTCATTTACATCATTTCCATGAATTATTCACGTAAATAAAAAAAAACATTACAAATATATTATTGCTATGACGGTATTTATACTTAGGCAGTATCTTAGGCAAAGCTATTATTGACATGAACTGTCTTGTCTGTCAAATAATCTTTGATCATAATTTGTGATATTCAAGTAAACGTACTAAATGTCGCTACTGAGCTTTTGACAAATACGGGACAATTATTTTCTATGACGCGCCTCGTCTATCGGTAGAATATAAGTCAATGTTTAAAACCTAAAATACGCCATTAATCGAATATTATGGATATATGTTGTCGATTCGAAACCTTTATTTAAATACGTTATTTCATTTGAAGGAAGAATTTACCGTATCGACGGGATGAACATTAAATGTTTGACAGTTACGAACCCATGAACATTTTGCATGAGAAAATGTTAATAAGCTAATAGAAACTCGGAAAACCGGGAACGTGATAAAAAGTATCCTATGTCCTTCTCCTGGTTCTAAGCTACCTCCCCACCAATTTTTAGCCAAGTCATTTCAGCCGTTCTTGAGTTATAAGTGAAGTAACTAACACGACTTTCTTTTATATATATAGATTTGTAAAACGAAATCACAATTTTATCCTTGGGAAAAAATACAGATTTGATATCATCACTGAGACGCAGATGACAAGTTTTTGTGTGACGTCTGTTTCCAGACTGGGACCTAAAAGCCTATACTTAATATTATTTATTATTTAGGACGCAGGGCGGTTACACTATGAAACGATACGAATTTCGAAAGTTCGGACGCTGTACGTGAAACCTCACTATTGATCCTAGATACTTTACAAAATGTTGGAATCCTCTATCGTACGTTGCAATCGTAGACTCAGTACGGAGAAAATGATAAGTATAATAGAGAATAGTATTGATTTTTAGAAGTGGAAAACTTATACCTTACTCTGGACGCCGCACATCTGAACATTCGAAGTTCATATCGTTTCAAAGAGTAACGGCCCTGGATACGGATTTAAAGGAGGATTTGAAATTTGTGTTATTGAATTTCTTTGGTCCTTTGATCACTGACATTGATCATCTGTAATCAAGATTTAGAACAAACGTACGTTGATTGCGCAGTTTTTACCTGTCCTTATCGTACACAACTTACCTGTACTTTGTGTAATCTGATTATTTATGTGGTACATAAATATGTCTTATAGAATGTGAATTGGACAACTGTTTCTCAGAAATAAATAAATAAATAAATAAATAACACCCAACAGTCACATACATAGTCCTGACTCCACACTAAGATCGAGTCTTGTGTCGTGGGTATCAGGAACTACGGGAGACTTTTCGGTCTCACAAAAACCCAGACCCGAAAGAAATATTTGTGGGCCGCACAAACATTTCTCTCGGTGCGGGGATCTAACCCGCGGCCTCTCGTTTCACAGGGGGCGTCTAACCAACTGCGCCACGGAGGCTGTCAAATCTCTTTGAGAAAAAGTTAAATTTTTCAAAGTGTTATGAATGAGTAGGCTCGTCCGGCGAGGTACCATAGTCTCACAAGAGATTGATGTGAAGAGATAGCTTTGCCTTCCTGCCCCCCCCCCCCCCCAATTTGATGGCTGATAACACCCTATATGTTCTAAGCATTAAAGACGTTTGCACGTTTGTCGGACATATGCAATAAAAAAAAAACATTAGAAAATTATACGAAAATACAATAAACCTAACGACCATGATCGAATTTAAGGTAAATTCACTACCAACCTATTTTTCTCCTCATTCTCCTTTTAGATAAATACACGAATGAACACGTAATTAAAATAAAAAAGCCCTAACAAGAATCACTTTGGCATCCTAATAATAATTAGGGAAATAATCCCTTATTCATTCTCAGGTTCTCACTACGCCATGCGCAGACATGAAGGGGCCTTTCCTAGTTAGTTTCGAGAACTTTTATGTTCTCCTCGGGAGCAATTAGGGGAATGTACGTTGAAATTGTCGGCCATTGAGTTTTTACTATTGCTTACAGCCGTAAACCATTCGTCGATCACTTACGACGTTTTAATGTTAAATCGATATAACTGTTCCTACGAATACGATTGACATGCTATCGATTGGCGTAATCGCAATATTTTTTTTGTCCTTTTGATATGGAACGGGAAAAATACCCTTGGGTCTTCGTGTCTTTTTTTATTACGATAATGGTAAGTGATACGATCGCTTATGGACAGTAGCAAAACCAAACAACCCTCGCTATCCAGAAACATAAGATGTTAAGTCTCAATATTTCCAGTAGATGCTCTGGCTACAGTGTCTTTCAATGTGGAACACAATAATGCATATACACTGCTGTTTGGCGGGCGAAATAGATATTGCGGTGGTACCTACCCAGGTGTCCTCAAAAAATTAAGCAGTGACCGAATTATCTTCGGCATACAACATATGAAACAGTTTTAATGTTATTTGCATGATGTTTCTCTAGTTATAAATCTACTCAACCGAATTACTTTTTAAAGGGGTGTCGTTGTGCACATCTATGTGTCAATGGCACTTTTTGTAGTGGTTTATATTCAGGTTTTTATGAGTGGTAAATAATTATTTCATTTCTCTTTAAGTCGGAATTGCTGGTGCGTTTTTTTTTTTCTATGAATGGCGAGACGAGCTTGCCTTTCGCCTGATGGTAAGCGATATGACTGCTCATGAACGTAATGTAAACATGCGCAAAACGAAACAACACCTTGAATTATAAAGCAGTGCTTGGCATTCCACTGCGCTCGCCATTCTGAGAGATACGATGTTAAGTCTCAATATCTCCAGTAGTTACTCTGGCTAAAATATTCTTCAAACCGAAACACAACAGTATGCACACTGCTGTTTGACAAGAGAAATAGCGTTTCTAGTATTCGAATATCAATTATCATAATTTACCTTAAGATATTAAAAAAAAAAACCTTAAGGCCTAATAAACAGTCACACAAATGCTGACAGAAATAGTCGTTACCACAGAGTACATTTTACATACTAAGATAGAGACGTCACTCAATCAATTCAAGGCGCCCTCTGACGTTAAGTAAGAAAAACAATCCAGTAATATATCTATACTTACTTTCATTACCTTTATATACGAAAAGAGAAGATTTAGGCAGGTTTGAACCTGAATAAGATCTAACAGAATCGATTTGAATTTTATCTATTTGAAACAAATTATTCTGTATAGAAATGTGAAAATAACAATTCTCATTTCCGCATGTGTATGCATTTTAATAAATTTAATAATTGTTAAAAGTAATTTAGGGCCAATAATATCCGCGTAAAATACAATCTACGTAAAATGGAGAAACCCGTACAAACCAACGATTTTTTCGCCCTCTGGTGTTAAGTTAGTAAAAACGATGATTATAATTCGTCGTTGTTTGTTCTAAGTTAAACCACCGTGGTCGTTACGTATACTGTAGGGAACAACTTATTTTGAGCAGAATATATTGAATAATGTAAGCCGCTCGTAACTTTCTTCGTGACGCAAAAGTTGTGTAGACATTGCTTGTTGTTCCTGGATAAGTAAGAGCAATAATGGAGTTCGAATATATTATGTATATACATATATATTTATATTGACATAGAAAATCGCATTTGATCGTAACCGAAGTTCCTACGAGATAAACTACAGGGAAGAGCCACGATTATCTTTCGACACAATTATGTCAGCTGTTTCCGTTGTTCCTTCTTACATACATACATAATCGTCACGTCTGTACCCTATGGGGGTAGGCAGAGACCATAGATTGCCACTTTGCTCCGTCATGACATTTTAATTTCGCTTCATCCACTTTTATTAACCACTTCATGCATTCTCGTTGCTTCAGGGTACTTTTGACCTAACTTTTGTTGAGGGTATCACTGTTTGGATGGTGTAGGTTCCGTGAGGTCGACTCACACAGACTTTTCCATTCACAATCGCCTTTTAAATTTGCTTGGTTAGTCACCTTTCATCTATCCTCTCTACGTGACCAAACCAATTCTCGTTACTACCTCTTTCACTCTATAAGTTTTCATCACTATGTTATTTCGCACTCTACCACACTAAGTTACACTGTGGGGTTCAATTCCCCTTAACAATCTCATCTCTACTGCCCTAACATTACTTGCATGCTTTTTCTCCCATACACAACTTTTACTACCATACATAAGCGTTGGCATTAACACTCCTCTATGGACAGCCAGTAGTGCCTTTTTAGAGACCTTCCGACTGAAGCGCACCAATCACTCGATTTTTTGGTCTGATGTTCTTCTTTCAATATCACTGTCATACTTTCCAGCACTTGTAAACTTGTAGTTTCTTCTTAAGCCTAAATTTATTCAAATTTAGCCATGCAAAGTACTTCAATAACAATTTGAAATTTAGATTCTAGACTGCCGTCCAGTCAGACTGAATGAACGAGCTAAATATAACTCGGTATAGTCAAGCACGATTATTTAGAGGCCCGTTGAAAATAGTCTTTGTTTAAAGTCATTCGTTAAGCTGGATTTTGTTCGTGAACTTCGTGTTCGGCTTATTTAGATTTAATGGTTATTTATAAGGAATCCATTTATTTTAAACAAAAGCTTACAGTTGGCCACTGTAAATGAGCCCTTTTAATGTTACGATCTATTTATGTTTTTCATCGTCTTTTCTGTTGGTTTGCATATGGTAGTTGTGTAATAAAGGCATCCATTTAAGGTTTCTATTGTTCCCAATATTTCCTCTGTCAAAATTTACATGGAGCTTGTCTTAACTATTTTCCTCCGTTTTTTCATCAAATATTTTATTAAACACTCGGACAGCACTAGTCAAAACTCGTTATAAAAGTAGTTTCTACTTCAGAATCAAAACCACAACCCAAGACCTCTCGTTTAAAATTGACGTCCAAACAGCGCCACTGGGGATATAATTTCCATAGGTTATATAGATAGGTTTCCTTCAATATTCTGCTGTAAAAAACATTCAAAAGTAATACAGATATCATGAAAATATTGACACAGAAAACGTTACCGCGAAGTTGCTTTTCAGATGTATCAGTTCTGTGTGTGTGTAATAAACGGAAGGCAGTTAATTAAAAACTGTAGTATATACAAAGCTTTGAATTTGTTCTATCTATTTATTACGGTTCCGGCGCTGTGTGGTTGCTAGCCGCCGATCGTATTTGCTCGTTTATCAAATCTGTTGATTGTTTGCAGAGGAAATTGACTGACCATAGCATAGTTTCATCGGTTTGTGTTGTAAATGCATTAGAATCCCTGTGGTTTACTGGCAGCAACGTGGATGACGAAGGTTTATTATTTTTATACGTTTTGTTGCGATAATTAATGTGATTATATGTTATATTTCAAGCTGTGTGATAAATATAGTTCTTTAAAATGTTCTTTTGTATGCGATAAGTACATTTTCAAATATTTTTCCAATAATGTATGTCAGTCGCCAATAGCAGCTGTTAGATCCATTTGTAAACGTCACTTTCATCCAAAGTTACATTTAAAATATACAGTTCATACTTCATAGCTACATTATGGCCAAACATGTAGGTTGTAGCCCTGACCCTGACAATCCCAAAATGTTAAAATCTACATCCCTGATAAATATTAGTGTAATAAACCTACTAAAAACAAATTTACAGTATGTAGCTATGCAAAAGTCAAATGGCAAACATAACAAATGGTTTGGCACTGAATGCGAGCATTACATAATATCTGTCGCCAATATTTTAGTCAGCATATATAGGGCAGTAAATTATTTCACAGTGCGTTGGCACCCCGCGTCTCGACATCGCTCCTGAATGTCTGTGTCAAGTCTAACTGTTTACAATTATTGAATTGATAAATAGAATAGATATGAGAAGAAGAACGCTAAATTGTAGCGAAGCAATAGATAATTTGATAGTCGCTGCATGCAGGCCGCTTTCAATAAGTCGATGTGGAGATCCTATCGGGGCGTCCTATGTTCAGCAATGGACTTCTTGTGGCTGAAATGATGATGATGATTATGAATAGATATTTTTTATGGGTTTTCATGCTTAAGTAAAGTTACGTCTCACCCTTTGGATGTGTCATACTTATACATGAAAACATATAAAAAATGCGTTGCTCTTTGGCAATGTAATACGTTCAATTTTGCGAATATCATACATTAATATTCTCTTTTATTGTCTAAATTTCCTGCCCCTTGAGAAATTCTCAACGATTCATTTATCGAGTTCAGCTATATTATGTCCATTTACATTATAAAGGATGTCGTGAGGGACTAATCTTTATTTCGTATTCGTTGTCCAGTTCTATTTTATGAGCCATTAGTTAAAGCGTAGTACTTTTGTAGAAATATTCCGGGAAAATATATTTAATAAATTCTAAATACATATCTACTATTCTATTTGCCGTAACCTTAGTTATTAGATCGATGTCATAACTCTGCTACCCTTCTTCTGAAAACACAGAATTTATCTTATACAGCATTTTATATTTTCTTCGCTTCCATAAATATGTTGAATTAAAGCATTAGTCAAAGAGTTATTTCTGGATTAATGAAGACGCGCATTTAGCCGGAGACGTTGTTTAAAATACGTAAGGCTATGTTTTCTCAGTTGTGATTGATATGACCTAGTTTCCTGAGCGATTTATTTAATTCCATGTCATTAAGCAGATGCACGTCGTGCAATGTAGCGACAGCTTTTATGTAACTAACGCATCGGTTAGGCTTTACAGTGTAATCATTGTCCTTTTGATATTCGAGATGATTTGCAATTTCTCTGAGCTCTACCTCAGAGAATGAATGAGAGTCATGGTGGTTATACTGAGGCTAATTTCCCACACAAGTATTTTTTTCTTGTGAGGTCTCTTTCTGGTTAATTCCGTCATTTGTATTATTTTTGACTCCAAAAATATGATTTCACTATCATGAAAGCTTCTCAGAAAATGGACGTCACCCAATATACAAAAGGAATTACAATATTCCCCTAATACCACAACTTTAATGGACTCAGTTGGGGTACAAGACGGGAAATCTCTTCTATTTAGCTTTTATAAATGTAAGATGTAACTTTGAGGCATTATTTAAGCCCATTGGATTAGCCGCGTGGGAGGCGCGCCGACGCGACGTGACACAAAAACGTACTTGGTGGTTTACAAAGGCAGTAAACTTGTACGCCATTTTTCTTTTACATATTTTCCCGCATTTTACGTCGAGGTTGCATTGTACCGCGACCTCGTTTTGTTTTTATTATCGTTTCTATTAAAATGAGCAATGTCTCCGAAGCGATATTTTCTTTTCATCTGTCGATTAGCTACTCTAATATTCTTTGTCTTTAGAGGGGTTACTTTGTGATCCGGTACGAAATTCGAATATTCGGTCTTCGACGTTTGTAGTCAGTTATAAGTTATCCACATAAAAATCAGCACTATTCTCTATTATACTTACCATTCAGTCCGAACTTAGTCTATGGTTTTAAACATTTTGTGGAGTACCAAGGCATATTCGTACAATTATACGAACAACGTTCGATAGTAGAGTAACAAATTTTAACACATACTTGCAAGTTGCACAACGAACTAATGTCCTCCCAGCAGGTCTTTCGATGGAGTCATGTGTAGGATATGACACCCCAAGGAGTAGTTCTTTAGCATTTAGGCCAGCGTTATTTAATGTGACACCCGCAAGCCCTCAGGGATCCGGAATTTCGCAAGACGTCTGCAAATGTACCAAGTCCTTTATATCATATACTATTCACACAGATCTTGAGTGTTAGGAGGGGTATAAAATGCAAAGTTTACGATCCTTTGGCAGACGTTTTTATGTTTTGTGGTAGAATATAAAATATTCTCGTATCGTTTCGGATACTGGGGTAACTAGGTCATCTGAAACGAAGTTCGAATGTTTGACGTCCGAATTAATTATAAGTTTATGGATACGACGCTCGAAGGAGGATTCAAACATTTTGTGGAGTATCTAGGCACATACGTATAGTTTTACATACGACGTCCGAGCATATGAATTTAGTTTCGGATCATAGAGTAACCCCCCTGAACACTGTACACAAAGTATAAAAACACGATTGTGCGTCGCGATCTGAGATGGCAATCATATTCAAGTTTTGAATTTAAGAATGCCTTATCAATGGCGGCGGGTGAGTGAAAATCTTTCTTCAGGAATAGCTGGAACAAAGGTTTAAAAGGCCGACTGTGGAGTTAAAACAAACTGCACTAGTGTAGCATGTAGGGTACAAAAAGAAGGTTCCTTATCACGAAATTAAGTTTACCATTTTGACGAAATGGCAGCTGGTGTTGTTTCAAATAATGCGACTTTAAATATCCTGTCGTACACAGCACAATAAATCTGTATAAATCCATGTAATAACCATGTCAACAAGGTATTACAGCCCGGTATGAAACGGCTCGTGAATGGCAATGCAATCATAGACGACGCGACGGTACCCGCTTAAATATCAGACGACTCACGGCCTTTTTAATAGTCAGTTTTGAACTATATGTTTGCTATCCAATGTTTTGTCTTCTTCTCTTAAACTGAATTCGAAACCATTCGAAAGGGACAAAGCATTTGATAGCTACATTAGATTTTTAAACTTTCCACGAATCACGCCGTTACTGTCTACAAGTTTTATAACTTCACATAATCATACTGAGCCCACGGTAGGACTCGTGTGTGATGCTGTAGTATCAGAAACTACGAAAGACATCGCGACGCCCTGACTGAAATAAATATTTGCGAGAAACAAATATTTGTTTCGGTGCAAATATCGGGCGTTTCGTTTTGCGGACTTATTCTCACCATTGCATTACGGAGTCTGTAGGAATCATTGTAGGAATCGAATGAAAGTTAGTCCCAAGATTAAGTTTCTTTTTCATTATTGATCTATCATTTATGATCTTATTTCAAACAGCCTCCGTGGCGCAGTTGGTTAGACGCCGGCTGTGAAGCGTGAGACCGCGGGTTCGATCCCCGCACCGAGGCAAATATTTGTGTGCTCCACAGGTATTTGTTTCTAGTCTGGGTGTTTGTGACCGAAAAAGTCAACGAAAACGAAAAGTCAACGAAAAAGTGACACCCTTGAAACAGGACTCGGTCTTAGTGTATGGTCAGGACTATGTGTGTGACTGTAATAGTCACTATTTACGGTTAATATGTGTAACATTGTAGTAGAATACAATTATTAATATTTATCGGCTCGTTTGCTATACACCACGTCTTCACCCCCGTTCCGTCCTCCACGTCTATGATCTATCTCATTCTATATCTATCTCCTTCACCCTTGGTTCGCGTAGTGTATAGTTCGAGACGACAGATGCTAAGAGTATGAATTTATCAATACACTACAGTGACTGTTCGATGTATTTATTTCATCAGTATATTACGTTGGTATTAGCACAGTATGTAATGTCCCAAACAGAGTATTATTTGAACAGAGAGGCTTGCGCATCGTGCCGTTGCAGAGGATGTATTTAATTACAAAATTTAGCGATAATTCTTTATCTGTGACGTATGTTTGTCGCCGTACACGCTCGTACCGCAGCCGGCTACGATTTTTGACATGTTTTACTTATTACTAAACGTCTGCTCCGTTTATGGCATACATTTGTGTTGTTAGTGTAACGTCGGGATAAAAATGAACCTGAAATTAATTATACAGTATATTATGTAAGCGGGACGATTTTAAAATCAGTTTGGAGTGAGTAAAAGGAATTTTCCATTTATTTTTATTGCGTTTGAACGGTCAGTGAATACTGAATTGCGAACGTTGTGAATTGGGCGTGTTAAGGTCCAGGCCAATTTTGCCAGGATTCTGGTTTCGTATAACTTCTTTATCGCATGAACCTATTTATTAACTTTAGTATTTAAGCACCCATTCTAGGATTACTGTAGAACGAGTGACTAGTGGTTGCGTTTCGAATATCAACACGTACTTCATAATTAGGTTATGTTCAATGTCGCTTCTCAGATCAATAAGGTCCTTCAACGCTCTGGAGTACAAACGCTTTGTCGAGCTTTAGTTAATATGTAGTTGGTACCGCAGCCACGTTTGCAATTTAATGTATCATTGGAGGATTGTGTGGAAGCGCCATTAAACACCTCTTCCACAATATAGGTCAAGAGGCAGGCGCAAGTACGTGTCCTTGATCTAGTTATTTAGAACTTTTTTCACGAAGCTCGCCATTTCCGCGGACATTGTCTGAACACAAAGGGGATCAGAGGTCACGACGCGAAGAATATTGCTTTGAAGCCACCTGATCTTCATTTGATTAGCCTGGAGACAAAGATCGAGTAGGTACCCCGAGACGCGAGAAATGTGTTAGGGTCCTGGCGATATGATGTGGAAGACATATAGATAAACAACGAATAGAGTAGTCGTTACAGATTGACAGCAAATACCAAGGGCACGTCGTTCTTAGTGGGCGTTTGTAGACTTCACATACTTTTGGAATTCTTGTAGCGATATCTCAGTTATGCAAGAATTGTTGTTTTATTTTTCCTCATCGTTAAAGTTACATAAAAAAGTTAGGAGTATGGTTTCGAACCTGGTATCCGTATCACCTCGTTTTGCTTCCAACTAGGCTATCGCTAACTGAATGGAATGCCCACAATTATATTCCGAGAAGAGGTGAAGGGGTGAATTTGAACATAATTAACGAACGGCGGCGCCATCCGCCCGCTATTACATCAATACGAGTGAAAAGTTTAATGGCGTCCCTGGCTCGCACCCAACACGTTGGTGCAGTAGGCAGTTCTTAATACTGTCAATTCTATTTATATTTGAAGGGGTAGCTTCACCCCATAGTGACGTAAAGGAGTTCAATATGAAACTTGTTATTAATATGTCGTAAAGGTTTTTTACTCGTATAATACTTATTTTCTTTGCCTGTATGCCTGCAATGGAACCTTTGAATTAAAAACGTAGGATTAATTTGAAACGCACATTTATCAAGAACCGATGACAATGCAATTAAAAAATATACAACAATGAATTTAAAAATAAATATTAGTTTCATAAACGCTTAAAGGACCTAAACACAAAGCACATTGTATATGGAGAGACCTAAGTGAAGAATTAAAAAATTAATGCTAATAAAATTGAATACAGTATCAATATGGCGAGCGCAGTGATATGCTAAGCATTGCTTTGTAAATTATTGTGTTTTTTGGTTTTGTTACGTTTAGGCAAATGGTATGCTCGCATCGCCATTCATTGTAATAAAAAAAAATTGATTACATTCCCCCTATAAATATAAATAATAAATAAATACACCCAACAGTCACATACATAGTCCTGACCCCACACTAACATCGAGTCTTGTGTCGTGAGTATCAGGAACTACGAGGGACTTTTCGGTCTCACAAACACCCAGACCCGGAAAAAATATTTGTGGGCCGCACAAACATTTCTCTCGGTGCGGGGATCGAACCCGCGGCCTCTCGTTTCACAGGCGGCGTCTAACCAACTGCGCCACGGAGGCTGTCAAATATACGATAACTATTCATATTAGCCACATTTGAAAATACATTAGCCAAGTGAGTGAGTCATATCATGTTAGTATTCTAGTAGTCGGTATTAAAGTTGCTAATTAATTATTTCTCCGTGGCGTAGTTCGATCCCCGCACTGAAACTAATATTTGTGTGAACTACAGGTATTTGTTTCGGGTTTGGGTGTTTGTGAGGCTGAACAACAGTCTTGTGGTTCCTGATACTCACGACACAAGACTCGATCTTAGTGTGGGGCCAGGACTATGTATGTGATTGTTGGGTGTATTTATTTATTTTTGTTGTGTTGTGTTCCAGGCGGGATTGTTCGTGGCGCTGAAGCTGGTGGCATTGGCGCAAGCAGGCAAGGACATCAGCATGAGCAACATACAGTCAGAAGCGCCGCCGCCTAAAGTTGTAAGCATTACATTTTGTTTGGAAATAAAGTGGTATACATAGTTACCGTTGAATTTAGGATATATAGGTTGATTTTATCAATTCAGTTACTCTACACCTGAAAGTTAAAGTGAAAACGTGTATTCCGTCCACATCCTAACAACTCCAGAGATGCAAAATTTATAGTGGCATGCAATTAAATATACCAACTGAACATAGTAACTACTGGACCTATTGACACATTGCATTTTATGTCTCAGAATGGTGAGTGCAATGGAATACCAAGCGTTGCTTTGTAATTCAAGGTGTTGTTTGGTTCTGCTACTGTTTATGAGCATATCGCTTACCATCAAGCAAATGGCATGCTTGTCGCCAGTCATTGCAATAAAAAGAACAGAAAGTTTAAATATTAGTTGGTAAATGTGGAGAGAGCTGATGAGCTCATCAGTTGTTTGTTCTTTCAGGGCGAGTTGCCCAAAGTGGCTCCGATGAGCGCGGCGCCCCCCGCGCGCCCCGCGGCGCCCTCCCCCGCGCCCGCCGCGCTCAGCGACTGGAGCATGAAGCCGCACGAGCCGCGACAAGTACAGCCAGCTGTTCGACTCGCTGCAGCCCAATAATGGACTCATCGCTGGGAATAAGGTACTGTCTACAAATGTTACTATATCGTATAAGAGATAGTTGTTTTTGTTCTATATCCAATTTTCAAGATTGATGCACGAAGCAGCAGTACAATATTTCTTATGGAGAATCATGCGCGGAAAATGGAAAATGTCTACATATAAACATACTGTTGATTGAGTACTTTTGTCTCGATCCCTAGTAATTAGTGACATTGGTATGACTTCATTGTGCAGTTAGTTCATTTCTAACTCATAGACGTCCATCAATTTCATCATAATCTTCAGAAATACAAAATAAATAATAGTATCAAACATAAATGCACAACCACTTAAATAGATGCAAGTATCAGTTTTTTAACAACACTACTTTGAAATGTATTTTATTTATGTAAATAATAATAGCATACTTTGAATTTCAGGTGAAAGGAGTGTTAATGGAATCGAAGCTCCCGCTGGAGACGCTCGGTAAAATATGGGACCTCGCAGACCAGGACAGAGACGGAATGCTCGACAGACACGAGTTCATGGTGGTGCGTCTATTATACATTCAAATCTATTTTTTAACGTCCTATTTATGGAGAGACCTAGTAGATGACATGGTTGAATATTCTAATCTCAATCTAAATAGTAGACTTTTTAGGATAGTTATCAAAGCATTAGTTGTTACCATTGAAGTTTTACACTGGAGCACAAACCGCGAATATCATCGTATGCGTGTATTACGCACTTGTGAGATTAGCGGAACGAAAGTGAGACTTTAAGGATAGAGATGGAAATGAAGAATGGTAAATTTTGGTTGCTAATATTTTGTTCGCGGTAGTTCCTCTCTGTTATTATACTTTACGTTGGAGTTCTGCCCTGGTCGCACAACCGCCATTGTAACTCTTGTAAGTATCAACAGTGGCACACACATAATGACACCGACCACCGAGACACTCGGAATGAAATTAATGGAATAGATAGTGTTTTTTTTTTACTGCAATGAATGGCGAGACGAGCATGCCGTTTGGCCTGATGATACGCGATACGACTGCTCATAGTCCCAGAGATGACGACCAAAACCATGTATCATAGCAATACGGTCGAAACTGTATAAAATCGTTAGATTATGTGATTCTGAACCCGACTAGGTTAGTAGTAACGGTCAAAAGTGTAGCAATTGCATGTGAGGCTATTTCTGCTGTGTCCAAAAAAAGAGGCAGTCGGTATCATAGCAATACGTCTGATATTGAAAATTTACATAGATTTTATAATTTTATGACGAATAAGTTGGTTTTCAGACATTTTGCGCGTAGTATATAACTGAAGCGAATTTTTGAAAATGTCAACAAATTTAGCCGACCTGTATTATAGCAATCCGAATGATTTTTTTTTCTACCGTTCGTTAATAAGACAGGATTGCAAAAAAAATGTTTTCAGACATTTTAGATGTCGCATGTACTCCCAAAAGAGAAAAGAACGTTTTGGAGTCGCTTGGCCGATGCCTGAGTGCTTCTTACGTTCCTGCTGCGGTGGGAATGGTTTTTTGCATGTTACGCTCTTGCCACTCTCTTACTATACATAGTCACTCACCAGTTGTCCTAACCGTTGAAATGACGCTCACTTAAAGTGACAACAAACTATAAGTTGCTCAGGCGGACGTGGGTGTGTCGCTGGTTGTCAGAGGGCTCGCGGACGTTTTTTTTCTTCTATTCCCAATGATAAGGCATGGTTTGCTCATCTGCCATTGACGAAGTTTTCGGGGATGGAAGAATAGGTTTTTAAGAATTCAAAATTATCAATTATAATAGACGTTTTTATAGCATACATACATTGTCCGCGCTCTATTTTGGCAAGACAAAGCAAGGTGATTGCCCGACTTGCAATCAGTCACGCTTCAACACGGTCGATATCGAAAAGTTGTCTGATAAAGGAGGTGCTACACTGAATTCTTCTGATATAATTTTTTTTACGTCTGGTTAATTAATTTCATCAAGTTCAACAATTTTCAGACATATTGCTATGATACCGATCGGTAAAATTCCTTAACATATTTAGAATGGTCTCAAAATTTGATGCATCCTAATTTCCTTCTGAAAATTTTTTTTTTCTTTTAACGAATCCTAATTTACCCGTAAAGAACATTTTCAGACGGATTGCTATCATCATATTTTTTTGTCTCATTTTTAATTTTTCTAAATTATTTTTTGGGTTCGCGCTACACTATAAACTTCTGAAAAATATGTTTTCGGTATCTTATAGCTATTATATAACTACAGTCAGAAAATCAGACAGATTGCTATGATACAGTCCGGTAAAATTTGTTGACATTTTTGAAAATTCAGTTCGGTCAAACGCTACGCGAAAAATGTCTGAAATTGGTATTTTCGAGTTCGAAATAATCAAATCTATCAATTTGATGCGGTTGTGGCCGTATTGCTATGAGACAAAATTTTGGTTGCCATCTCTCGTACTATCATGAACAGTAGCATAACCAAATAACATATTAAATTACATAGCAATCCTTGGCATTCCATTGCGCTCGCTATCCTGAGACATAAGATGTTAAGTCTCAATATGTCCAGTAGTTACTCTGGCTACAATGTCCTTCAATCCGAAACATAACAGTGCTTTTACACTGCTGTTTGACGGGAGAAATAGACATTGCGGTGGTACCCACTCTGGCGGCCTCTCACGTACGAGAGACCTACCACCAGTAAAAGTGTATTAGTTGTAATTGCGTTGTGGCGTGTTGCAGGCGATGCACCTGGTGTACAAGGCGCTGGAGAAGCACGCGGTGCCCACCACGCTGCCCCCCGAGCTGCGCGGGCGGCCCGCCAGGCCCCCCAGCCGGCCCCCCAGCCGGCCCGCCTCGCGCCCGCCCTCGCGCCCGCCCTCGCCGCAGCCGCGCCCGCCGCCGCCGCGACCCATGCCCCCCGCACACCCCGCACCACCACCGCAACAGTCCAACGCCACGCTACTTGAGGGACTGCTCGATCTCTCCAGTGTAAGTAGATATTACACATGCTGATTTCCAAATGTGCTATTGTAGCCTTTGATTATAATTTCAGATTTAAGTTAAAAAGGAGAATGCCCATCTTACTATGAAAATTCGTATCGGTGCAAAGATTTTTGTGCCCCGATTGAATCTACTTTTTTGTGTAGGGAAAAAATATATATTTTCAATAAAATATGTGAATATAAATGCGACCCAGGACCGGAGTGCTTGGAGAAATTAACTTGAATTCCAATAAACAAACCATAAAAAAAGTAATAGTATCGGGATTAACGATATTTTTTAACCGGTATTATGAATGGGCGTTCTCCTTTGCATTTATCAGTGTAGAATTTTTATGAACTTAATTTCTCAACTATTGGCATACCTTATATACATTACTGGTTAAAAAAAAAACTACCAAGTATATTTAACGATTGGGGCTAGATCTATATATGACCACTCCATAATTTGACTGCACATGTCATCATGTGCAAAATAATTTACTTGTAGACTAATCATATATTGAATTGAATTTCCGCAGCCTCCGACGGCGACGGCGCCAGCTCCCCTGTCGTCGATGGCGCCGCTGTCGTCGATGCCGGCGCAGAGCACGTGGGTCGTGTCGGCGGCAGAGAAGGCGCAGTACGACGCGCAGTTCGCACTCGCTGACCTCGATCGGGACGGGTATGTACGGGATGTTATTGTGAGGGGTGTTATGAGTTTAAAGATCAACATAGAGCTACTTGTGTTCAGTTTTGTATGTAAGAATCTGGGAAAGATTTATACATGGTCTTAAAAAATGTCCTAGAAACAAATAAAATTTAAATCGTAGTCCTGGTGGCTATAGAAAATAGGCATCGTGTTTCTATGAAAATTGCTACACAAATCGAAAAAATATATGTTTTTCTTATCATTATGTTTAAATATATAAATATGTACTAGCATATTGATTAAAAACACTTGTATTTTTTATGTCTAAATAGCGTGATGTAAAGCAAAACAATAATAATAATACAGCTGATGCTATTAAGAGCTTTACACCTTGGGCGCAAAGTCAACTATAAGTATTTCTTCGTTAACTTCACGCACACATAAGCGACCAAAGCTGTGTGCGTAGAGCTGCCGCGTCGGCTCGCTATACAGTCAGCTCAACCAACTTTGACCCGTGCGCTTCAAAATTCTAAAATTCAATTGAAATGTAACTTATGATTTATATATTGGTAATATAATATCATAAAATAATTTTATTTGCATTATAAGTACAAAAATATTACTGTGCAAGCAATGAACAATACAAATTTAGATACTAATCATATTTTCGTTATTATTACATTGTTAAGTTGCATTCAAATCAGTGTTCAATCAGTAGACACTACGGACGTTTTATTAATCATTTCGTGTTCGAACACATGAATAGAGTTAGGGGCCTTACAACCCCATACAATTACGAAATATATTTCATTTTATATTACAATACATAACATAATTTAGCCTCGGAATTACATCCCATTATATTATCTGAAACATAATTTATACTTACTACAAAATCATTGTAGGTAATAAAAAAAAAATATTTTGCTACCAAAGTACTAAGATGTGGCAATCGCAGTCCGCGCGTGGCTATTTTTACTACGCACGGCAAAAATCGACTGCAGCCAGGCCGGAGCGACGAGCGATACGTCCTCCCTCTAGAAGGCCTTGCGGCGGTCTGATTTGAGGCACGTCGGACAGCGTGTTTTATAGTGGTTTTTTAAATATTTGTAGAAAACATGAAAACTAATTTTGTTGAAATATAAAAATGGTAATTTATTGGTAAGATGTTCTTCTATTATAATATGCAATTGCTATAAAAAATATATACGATAAGTTGGTGAAAAAAATATGTTCTTGACGAGAGTTTCTGAATAATTTCGCGTTGTTTAAATTTTTATTTTTCAGGAACTAAACACAAAAAGATTATTTTTCTCAGCAAAATCCCTCCATAAGGGTCTATTCTGTATCAGCCCATATACGTCCCACTGCAGGGCACGGGCCTCCTCTACAATCGAGAGTACGTTTGAGAGTGGTTAGGCCATATAGTCCACCACGCTGGCCTAGTGCGGGTTGTAGTAAGGGTCTTATAATTAGTCTGACAATATTTTTATTTTCATCTTATATTTAGTGATTTCGGATATCTTAAGCTTCGAAATTGCCATTTAAAGCCTAAATAACGACACTTGTGTTCAGTAATCCCTATAGTACTCGCAAATTATCCATCAATCCATAATGTTTTCAACCAAAATCCCAAGATTAAACCTTTTCTAAAATTAGTACTAATTATTTTTCCTTTAAATTGTTTATTGGTGGCTATTAACTCGTTTGAAAAGTCCTGTTTTTAACCCAAAAACGCGCGGAAGGTATAAACGCTCTGAATCAACGCACAAATGATTCGTAATATTTCATTTACATCAATAGATATTGATTTTCTTGAAAGCTTTATTGTAGGATAAATTCAATAATGTATTGTACTAAACTGTCGTATCGTATAATTTGTTGCAGGTACGTATCAGGCGCGGAGATAAAGCACGCGTTCCTAGAGAGCGGGTTACCGCAGAGCACGCTGGCTCACATCTGGGCGCTGTGCGACACGGACGGGCTGGGCAAGTTGTCTCGCGGGCAGTACGCGCTGGCGATGTGGCTGGTGGCGCGCGCGCTGCGGGGCACGCCGCCGCCCGCCGCGCTCGCGCCGGACATGCTGCCGCCGCCGGACGCGCCCGCCGCGCCCGCCGCGCCCGCCGCCGCCGCGCACACGCAGGTCAGTCGCAACTTCGTATACCGCATCTTTAAAATTAAAGTGACCTAATCCAATATAAAATTAGATTTTATAGAATATGTTATCATAGTTCTACAATACATATTGCACCTTTAGAATTAGTGATTTAATAAAAAGTAATATATTTTGGCTTTTAATAATATATTGACTCAAAATGACTTATCGACTCGTTATTTAAGAAGAACCTATTGACGCGTGAAAGGCAGAAACATGTATACTTCGGTCTTCTAGATGTATCTTTCATAAATACTAGTCACACCCCTGCAAGATAGAATAAAAGAAAATAACACCATATATTATTATAGCGGAATGTCTGACGGCTAAATTTCATTCACGTAAACGTTTTTTTATGTTTATTGGAGGGCTTGGGATGACGCTGTGTATTACGCTGTATAGCATGGCTGAAATTCATTCCATGCTTAACCGTATGTTAAGTTTTTGGAAAGGTATTAAGTGAAATTTGGTCAGATGTATTTTTCACCTATGATGTATAGTATCTTATCACATATTCCTGAATTTCCAAAGTAAATAAATATATTAATACACATACTTAAAACAAGTCGATTCCTACAATTCGTTATGAATTTATTACCATTAAAACAGTTCCGTCATTAGAATTACATCATATATACTATAAGAAAAAACTTTAAGTATTATAATATTTTTTGGGCTAAAATTTATGTTGCGGCCACTTGTCGCTGTCTGTTATACAACACGCGGTCCATATACTTCAACAACAGAACTATTGCGAACAATATCCCCGCCAACAAAGATTGGTGGTAGCAAAACGAGTCGTCGCCACACCACACGACCAGTTCAACGGTGCCGGCGAGATCATCGCCTTGCCAGCAACTGAAAAAAAAATGACTTGATTTTTCATACAGCAATGTAATGAGAATGAAAAATCAGCTGACGCTAGAGGTCATTGACCCTATTGCGAAAAATATGACTATTACTTTGATTGTCTTTTATTGCCGGCTTACACTATATGAATTCAGTAAATGATAAAATATGTAAAGAAAATTGAATTTGTTTTGAATTTACTTATGCTTTGCATTTTAGTTTCAGGCGTAATCTTGTTTCGTCTAGTTTTATCTCCCTAAATATGAATATATCTTTATTAACACGGTAAAAAGTAATCCAATAATTACCTATACAAATCGGCGTCTGAGTACTGAACTGAAGTGAACACGAGATGATCTCTCGCGTTCAGATGTATTCTGCCTTTACTGTCTTCATCCAAGAGTCTTGGGTTCACAATTTTCTTTCTAATGTGCCAAGATACTGGCATATCGCGGTGTGTAGTCCTGAAAAATAATACGTATGCTTGTCAAGAAATTAAATAAACGATTGATGGCTATACGATAAAATTACAAAGACTTTGTTGTTATATCGTTTCGCGGGAGTCTTAGTGTATCCTAAATAATACCTATATAGGATACACTAAGACTCCCTACATACATAGAACATAATGTATGTAAGCTCAGGCATATATCTTCAAACCACTTAGGAGGAGACAATTTTAAGCCATTTGGCGTCATTAAAATGAATTATAAAGCTTGTTGCAAATAGATCCATGCTACATTATTTCCTTACCCTGGACATCGAATTTTAATGGGCTTTCCGTGTACTTCAAATTGTGTTTTCCTCGTCGGCAATGGTGGTAACAAGCTAGACTTCGCAATCGTGTCGGTTTGGTTTTCACATAGTACCTGTAAATAAACTACAGTCAGCGTCTAACCAACTGCACCACAGAGGCTGTCTAATTGAAACTCAGCTAGTTACAGTAGTTATATATTTAATAATATGTTAAGTTTGGAAAATATATGTAATAGATATACAGGGTATAATATCAAAACTGCTATAAAAAACGATGCCTGGTGGTAATTTTAGTGACTACAGATATAATGCAAATAAAACTTTATTTTTGCTAAAGTAAAGTGAGTAAAGTATTTGAATACCTCGCACATGGCGATCATAATTTCATTTCGCCTTTGTTTTACTGAGGGAAGATCCTTAATCAGTTGTGGCAGATGTTCAGACCGACAAGGGATTCCGTTTGGGAAATCTGAAATGTTTTGAAATTCCATTTGACGACGATGATAAATAAGAAGTAATTAATCAATATAGTCAATCACCACGCACTAAAACGGTGAAGGAAAACATCGTGAGGAAACCTGCATACCATAGCGATTTATAAGAATTTCTATGGTATGTAAGTCCGCCAACCCGCACTAGACCAGCGTGGTGGACTATATGGCCTAACCACTCTGAATCGTACTGACGATTGTAGAGTAGACCCGTGCCCTGCAGTGGGACCTATATGGGCTGATACAGATACAGAATCAATATATTCAAATATCATTGTCATTGAAATTATGAGTTTTATCGTGGATTTGGTTAAATTTTTTATTTTTATTTCCCAACTTTTCGGTCACTTTATGGCTTTCGTGGTCATAGGGCGGACTGGCCAAATCTAAATAATAGTTTTATTTCAATATGTAACATTCGCGTAAATCAAAGAAATTATTGTAATTAAATAAAATAAAAATACACCCAACAGTCACATACATAATCCTGACCCCACACTAAGATCGAGTCTTGTGTCGTGGGTATCAGGAACTACGAGAGACTTTTCGGTCTCACAAACACCCAGACCCGGAAGAAATATTTGTGGGCCGCACAAACATTTCTCTCGGTGCGGGGATCGAACCCGCGGCCTCTCGTTTCACAGGCGGTGTCTAACCAACTGCGCTACGGAGGCTGAATTGTTTGATTAAAAAGTTATTTGGCTCATGAAATCATTATGAATTGTTATATGGGCGTCGATAATAAAGTTGGCAGCATATAATTGCAATGTGCATGGTGTTGAGCACAAAAGACGTGACTAATTCACTGTCAAATCGATTTTGTTACTTGAGTCTTATCGCGTTAAGTATGCAGGCATCCAGTGTTTCTTCTTGTTTATTTTTATGAGGAATAAGTGTATTTGTTTAAAAAAAGAACATACAGTCGAATTGAGAACCTATTCCTATTTTTTGAAGCTGGTAAAAAAATACCATTAATAAAAAAAAAGCTTTTGTGATGTGTCATGACTTGTACAAGACATCCGTCTTATCAACATGAATTCAATTGGGAAGGTGAGTGTAAAGCAATTTTTTGTTACTATTTTTGATTTGAAAATATGAATTGTACAATTATTACTGTGTAGGATTATAAATACCTTGAAATACTTTTGCAGCATCCTTATCCAAATCGATAGTGCTTTCTGTACTCGCTGTAGGAATGGAATTGTTTCCTTTTAATATCTGGAGGACACAATGAAATAGCTATTTATTTTGCCATGTCGTTGTGTGTATGAATTTAGACATAATAATTGTCTGCATATATTGGATTTATATACAGGGTATATCAAGACTGCTACCGAAAACGAAGCCGGGTGGTAGTTAAAGCGACTTCAGACACAATGCAACAAAAAAAGTTGCAAAAAGTGTTGTTTTTACTGGTGGTAGGTCTCTCATATGTGAGAGGCCATCTGGGTAGGTACCACCGCAATGTCTATTTCTCCCGTGAAACAACACTGCTTAAATGCACTGTTGTGTTTCGGATTGAAGGACATTGTAGCCAGAGCAACTACTGGACATATTGAGACTTAACATCTTATGTCTCAGGATGGCGAGCGCAGTGGAATATTGCTACTGTTCATGAGCGGTCGTATCGCTTACCATCAGGCGAACGGCTTGCTCGTCTCGCCATTCAATGCAATAAAAAAAAAAAAAAAAAAAAAAGCGACCATTTTTTTTTTTGTTATTTTTTCCTATGACCATATTTGGTTGGTAAATACATTTTAACAGTGTATATCCTTTTATTTATAAATAATCTAAGATATAAAAGTGTTTAAATTATAATTTTAGCAAAAACTATGGATTTACCACCCAAAAATGACGATATTTAAAAAATCATAAAAAAACATTGTCGCGTTTCTTTGCGAAACTTTTAGTTGCATTGTGTTTCTAGTCACTAAAACTACCACCCGGCTTCGTTTTCGGTAGCAGTCTTGAGATACCCGGTATACTTCATTGTACACCAAAATGTATGTAAAAAGATATAATACTAAACTAAAGACATGGTAACAATTATTGGCGGCATAATCGCTACCTGCGATCTCTTCCAGGCCACCTTTGGATGGACTATTTGTACTATTTACTATTTTGTAATTTATATACATAAAGATTTACTAAATTTGATCACCTCGCCATTTTGATTAATCTTGACATAGCACATGCCATAACGCCGTCTTCTGCCGACCTTTTCACACGTACTGCATTTGCTCCAAGGAGACCATGATGTGAATAGGGTCAAATCTTTACCTATTGCCACTGGTGGCGCTGAATACGGTCCCAAAGAAGTAGATGGTTTCACCTGCGATGTTGAATACAATATATTGGAATCATAAAAGTAATTTTGTATAAAAGGACAAATAAGCCTCATGAGACTATGGAATCGCTAAATTTACATCACATTTTGAGTATTATGATATTTTCATTTCTCTGGACACCTTCATACACTGAGAAGTGCAGTATGCTTAATTTTCTAAAAAACGCTACCATTAACATGAAATTACGTATAAATAACTGTTAAAGTAACAGATGAGCCACCATATCAACAAATCTAAGTGAATGCTAACGGCCGCACTCAGAGACTTAGGCCCGTATTCACAAACAATACTTTACTGAGTGTTGAAGTAACCCTATGCTAAGTAAGACATTTCTCATAGTGATCGTTCCGCTCAGCCTTTTTATTCATAAACAATACTTGAGTCACCCTTTTACTATGGGAACGCACAGTGTCCAATGCGGATCAGTGATTGGTCAATTACTGTTGCTAATTTCTCTCTGGTGTTTGACAATTGGTGTCCGCGCATGTCCCGCGAATTGCTCGTGAGTGAAAGCGCCTTTGACAACTTCAAATATTTACGTTCCAAATATTTAATAAAATTTATTTCCCACATTTTTAAACTGTAAATTGTGGATGTTAACATAGGCCTCCCCCCTCCCCAATGATTTCCACAGTGACCTGTTGGAGGCAGCCTGCATCCAAATAGATGATTACTGACCTGAAAACTCCCGTATCTGTATCAGCCCATATACGTTCCACTGCAGAGCACGGCCTCCTCTACTATCGAGAGATCGATTGAGAGTGGTTAGGACATATAGTCCTCCACGCTGGCCTAATGCGGGTTGGCGGACTTACATACCATAGATTTTTTTATACATCGCTATGGTATGTAGGTTTCGTAACGATGTTTTCCTTCACCGTTTTAGCGCGTGGTGATTGACTATCAAAGAATCAATACACACATGACTCCGAATAGTCAGAGGTGTGCCCTGGGATTCGAACCCGCGACCATCGTGAAAATGTTGGCAGTAACATCTAGTCCGTTTACCAACAGAAAACTCCCAGATGAATAAAATCTTAAGGCCACAAGTAATTAGTAAATAGGCGGTATTGAAAGGCCTCTTTCAGACTAGTGGCAAAAGTGCATGAAAAACAATATCCCTGTAAATCGATAGCGTTTTCTAAATTGTTTGTCATTGTAAAAATCAAAAGGATTTTCACGAATAATATTTCTTGCACTTGTCGTCCTGCGTTCGGTGTCCTTACCGAATGCAGAACGATAAGTATCATCAATATAATTGTCGAACTTCTCCTCTCTGCTGCAATCCATTGTATTGAAAATGGAAAAAGCCTGATGCAAAAACATGGACGTAATATGCAAAACACATAGAATGAAATTACAATTTACATTCACAGCTGTCACCTACGTCTTCAATCGACACTATGCGTTGCGTAAAATAGCTGTTGACTTTCTTTACCTGAGGGCCTCTTTAAGTGAACGCATAGTGTCACTCATCACTCAAGTATTGTTTATGAATCAAAATTGACAATTATGTGCGTTTGGCTACACTATGCGTCCTCATAGTATTGTTTGTGAATACGGGTGTTAATGTAATTTTTTTTTTTTTTTTATTGCATTGAATGGCGAGACGAGCAAGCCGTTCGCCTGATGGTAAGCGATACGACCGCTCATGAACAGTAGCAATATTTCACTGCGCTCGCCATCCTGAGACATAAGATGTTAAGTCTCAATATGTCCAGTAGTTGCTCTGGCTACAATGTCCTTCAATCCGAAACACAACAGTGCATTTAAGCAGTGTTGTTTCACGGGAGAAATAGACATTGCGGTGGTACCTACCCAGATGGCCTCTCACATATGAGAGACCTACCACCAGTAAATTTAAATTTTTTTTTTTTTTTTTTTTTTTTATAGGAAATTTTATTTATTTGTTCCTTGTTTGCCTCGGTGGCGTAATTGTACCATGGTATGATTATAAAGCTGAGGTCTCGGATTCGAATCTCGTGTCGAGCAAAGTGATATTGGATATTTCTATTAATTATCAGCCTGGAGTCAGGAATTTGTGCACGATATTGCGATAGGCTCGCCCCCCCAGTACGGAACATACGAGAGGAATTTGTGCCCGAAATTGCTATCACATTGGACGAAACACACAATGCGAAATGTGGTTCCTGGTTGTACCTCTTTGTACCCCTTTCTGGAAAAAAGGGCGTGAGTTTATGTATATATGTAAAAATATTAATCTTACAACGTCATATTCCTCTTGATCATCAGCCACGTGTAGAATGAGTAGACCGCTTACACTTCTCGCGATCTCACATCTGTATACTCCGGCATGTGATGGCTCCACGTTGTATATTGTTATGTCTCCATTATTCTCATGCACTATGTTATCATGTTCTATAATTTGGTCGAATGTCATGTTTTCTACCGACTAAAAGGAAATATTGTATTAGAGTTATTTGCATTATTGACTTAAAAAGTTAGGGAAAAGTATTCAATAAACAAACATACGGCCTCATTCATAGTTAGTTTTAAAACTTGTTTAGCTATAGTATGTTTTGTCCCTTTCGAACGCCTTTTGAATTAATTTTGAATGAAGAAGACAAAGAAATCCATAGCTTAAATAGATTGAACTACCAATGAATCAGGTCTTAACTCATGACTCCACAATAAGTTATAAAAGCTACATCGCATCAAATGTTATTTATTTATTTAATTGATTTTGCCCTGTACAGAAAAAAAACTAAGAAATCACATAATAACAATAACAGTACAAGTGGCGGCCTTATTACGCTAGGTAATTTCTTACAGTTTACCATGGGATGAATATTTAAACAGGAGAAAGAAACTGCAGTCTTGGGTATTAATTAAATAATAATAAAATAAAAGTGAATAATAACGAAATTTTTATTTTTCGCTGTCCTAATACCCAGAAACTGATACTTATTGATCACACAAATATTTGCCTCGATGCGGGAATGGGAGCTATATGTTCGTTTAACATGCCCACGGTGTAAATATAAAACAAAATGGATTTAAAGTGAAATTAGTTCTACCTGGGCGTACTTCCACCCAAGTTTGGTTAATTCACCAGGCGCCACGCACAGTTTGCAGGGGAGCTTAACTGTAGCGCCTTCATACACCGCCAGAATACTAGAAGGCATACAGTTAGACGGAGTAAGTTTCGATAGCAGTCCGGCAGTACATTCGTAGTAGGCGCACCAAATGTTGGCTATATGCGACAGCTTTTGCTTGTCTCCTCCTTAAAGAACAAATAATGTTAATTTACAGAATCTGTATGAGACATGTTTAAGTGCTTTTCTCTATGAAAAATATTGATGTACTCTCGTGCAGATGATATCAGTCTAGCCTTATTGTGTTTAAAAGTTTCCTGATTGTCTATATATTTATTTTATTTTATTTATAAAGGAAAACGACAACTTACTACAAAAGGAAAATAAATGAACGAAATAAACGGGTTAAATGTAAAGTCAGTCGTACTAGGATACTCTACAGCGCTCTCCATTTTCGAGTCCCATGCTTGTTTTTCTCTACTACCAATTCCGTAAACATTCTTGTGTTTTTCTATCAATGTATTAACTTTATCGATAATGGTATCCGTGGAACAATTTGCATAATGGCATATTAAAAACAATACGAGAATTTTCATTTCTGTCATGAATGTCTGTAAGACTTTGTTCAGTATTTCAAATGTCAAAATGTCTTTGATATTTTGAAAATGGATTGTAATTATTGATTATTCTTTTTAAAATAGGGATCTTATAAGGATGTTCATAATATTATACAATTTTATGGAGAGAATTTCACTTCCTCATAAATAATACCGAATTTGAAGGGATATTAGGTAATCAGGGACTGCCTTGGTGTCGTAGTTGTACTACGGTACGGCTACAAAGCTGAGGTCTCGGGTTCGAATCCCGGGTTGGGCAAAGTGATATTGGATTTTTCTATTCATTATCAGCCCAGAGTCAGGAATTTGTGCCCGATATGGCGATAGATTCGCCACCTATCACATCGTGGGACGGAACATACAAGGTGAAATGTGGGTGCCCTGGCACCTCTGCTTACCCCTTCTGGGAAAAAGGCGTGAGTTTATGTATGTACGTATGTATTAGGTAATTTAATATGTATTTGTCTTGTATATTGAAATATAGCAATTTGTCATGAATGCTTGTTAAAGCCAACATAGTAATTAAAAAAAAATAGTCTTTTCAAAGCATAAACAATGCCTGTGGATTTAAAGCAAAGATTTACCATACAAGGTTATATATTAAAGTATATTTACTTCTAAAATGGTATCTCATTTTATAAAGTAGATACAAAAATTAAGGTACAAAAATCGTATTACATATACAGGGTATATCAAGACTGCTACCGAAAACGATGCCGGGTGGTAGTTTAAGCGACTTCAGACACAATGCAACAGAAAAAGTTGCAAAAAAAACGGTCAATTTTTTTTTTATTATTTTCCTATGGCCCTATTTGGGTAGTAAATACATTTTTTCCTAAAATAATAGTGTATACTCTTTTATTTATAAATACTCTAAGGTATAGCGTTTTAATTATTATTTTAGCAAAAACTATGGATTTACTACCCATAACCGACGATATTTAAAAAATCATTAAAAAAATTTATCGCGTTTCTATGCAAATTTTTAATTGCATTGTGTTTGTAGCCATTAAAACTACCACCCGGCTTCGTTTTCGGTAGCAGTCTTGAGATACCCAGTATATCTATCTATTAGTATTAAACATGTAATATTGTCACAGCAACCACCAGCGGCAACAAGCGCGCTGCAACTGGGCGCGCAACCCACACCCGAGATGGAGGCGATCGCTCGCGAGGTGGAGGCGCTGGCGCGCGAGCGACTCGCGCTCGACGCAGACCTCGCCGACAAACAGCGCGCGCTCGCTACCGCCGCCGCCGAGGCGCACTCGCTGCAGGTACACACACTTCCACACAAGCATTTTTAAACACCCCTCCCCTTTAGTGACCCCCCCCATCGAACATCACGTCTATTTTTAGTACCAACAAAGAATCTAAAAAAATATCGAATATTATCTTTAAATACAGGTATAAAATGTAATCCTATTTTTGTCTGAAATTAAGGACCATGATAAAATGTCTAAACAGAAAGATTGCAGTTGTTTTTTATTTGGCATACAAGTATTAAATAATATAATATTATTATGAATTATATTATAATGAATCGTGTAATCATACCAAAACATGAAGCATTTTAATCAAAATTATATTGTGTAGAAAAGAATACACGTGATATCTTCCTATACCCCCCCCCCCCCTCCCCCATTGTGAAATTTCGTCATTTTTGTCAACCCCCCCCCCCTCCCCCTTTCAAGCCTCAGTTGATTAATGGATGGACCCTTAGGCAAAAATGCAACTTTTAAGGAGAAACATTTGAAACTTTGCCATCATATAAAAATATGATATTTCAAGACCAGATAGCTTAAATTACAAAATCAACTTTTAACTTATTGTTAAAAAAAACGACCACATAATATTGTTAAAAATATATTGTAAGATTATTTTTAATCTTCCAACCTTTGCAATTTTTGCATAAGTGACAGTGCTGCACTGGGGGTGCGATATATTGAATAGCTCTATGAGGAAGCATACAAATATTTTAGCTGGTGGGGCATATTTGATCATCATGTTAATAATCAGTCATATGGAATTGACATAGTATGCGGTAGACTGTAGAAGAAACATTATATTTTTGTTGTTAACTCTATTACATAAATACTAAAGTACTAACTATGTAACTCGTGATGAATTGTAATATTAAATTATCTAATTATCTGTTTACAGAGCGAACTGGACACATTGACGGCGACGTTAAAACAATTAGAGAATCAGAAAGGAGAAGCACAAAAGAGATTGAACGATCTCAAATCACAGGTGAGTGACATATATGATAAAAAATATTGTGATAATCACGGTGGTTTAACTTAGAACAAACTACGACGAATTGTAATCATTGGTTTGACTTACTTAACACCAGAGGGCGAAAAAATCGTTGGTTTTTACGGGTTTCCCCATTTTACGTAGATTATATTTTACGCGGATATTATAGGCCCTTCATTACTTCCAACAACATTGATTCGCTTATATGCTGATTAGTTTATTTTAAAACAATTATTAAATTTATTAAAATTCATACTCATGCGGAAATGAGAATTTTTATGTTCGCATTTCTATACAGAATAATTTGTTTCAAATAGACAACATTCAAATCGATTCCGTTGGATGTAATTCAGGTCCAAACCTCCCCAAATCTTTTATTTTCGTATATAAACGCAATTAAAGTAAGTTTAGAAATATTACGGGATTGTTTTTCTTACTTAACGCCAGAGGGCGCCTTGAATTGATTGAGTGACTATACTATCTTAGTATGTAAAATGTACTCTGTGATGATAATTATCATCGAAATCATCTTCAAGCACAAGAAGTCCAATACGAAATACGAGCCTCCCTCCTCCCTCAAGCATTTCTAACATTTTCATGGCGGGTTTAAAGGCTCTAATCATATCAATAATACCTTCTAAAGCCTAAGCTCATTTTTGATCATTATATTATGTTGCACTCTTGTATTGGTGGAATCTGGTTGCTGCCACTATCTCGGTGGCGTAGTTTTACTCGAGTACCGTTACAAAGCTGAGGTTTCGGGTTGGAATTCCGGGTTGGGCAAAGTGATATTGGATTTTTCTATTCATTATCAGGCCAGAGTTAGGAATTTGTGCCCGAAATGGCGATAGCCTCGCCACCTATCACATTGTGTGACGGAACATACAACGCGACATGTGGGTGTCCTGGCATCTCTGCCCCCTCTACCCCTTCTGGGAAAAAGGCGTGAGTTTATGTATGTACGTATGTATGGTTGCTGCCATGGTTCTGCTTATTAATAGATGGCGGCATAACGCACAAAGAAAAGATGCTAAGGCGTTAATGCGGGCTGATACACGTTGTTAATGTGGCAGGTAGAAAAGTTGCGGTCGCAAGTGTCAGCGCAGGAGGCGGCGGCGGCGGAGACGGAGGCGGAGGTGGCGGCGCGGCGCGCGGCGGCGCACACGCTCAAGGAGAAGGAGCGCGCGCTGCAGCAGGAGGTGGCGGAGGCAGACGCGCACGCCGAGGCGCTCACCGCGCAGCTCAGGAAAACTGTGCTCGCCGTTAGCCAGGTATCATTATCATTACTCACTTTAATAAGCAAAATACTAAAACTAAAGTACATGCAAAAAATAATACAAATTAAAGTTGGAACGCAAGTGTTAAATTTTACTCGACTTACTTACTATTATTTAGGTATGGCGGCGTAAGATTAGTGTTCACGGACTCAAGTGGCCTAGCAAAATTTAAGCTCGTGCTCAAATGATATAAGATGGACAATTTAAAAGTAATGCTTTCGTAATAAGTGTGAAGAGGCATAATTGTTTCCATTGGCATGGGACTGCCGTCCGATGCCAATGGATACTCTGCCTGGGCGGCATTGGCACTTACCATCAGGTGCAAAGCCGCCACTATGCCAGGTCATTATAAAAAAAAATAATAAAAAAATAAGGTTGTTTTTATGAAACCAGGACATCAATAACCAACGGAAAGAAAGTTGTACATCAGACCAGACAATTTTAATTAATCATTTTTTAACCTCGAGATATATTCACAGTATTCAGGGGTTTTGCAACTGTTACAACTATAGAAATGAAATATCAAAGTTGTGCTATTTGTTTTACAGGCGAACATAAAGATATCTCACCTGGAGGAGCAGCACCGCGTGGTGTCGGAGGCGTGCTCGGCGCTGGCTGGCGGCGGCGCCGTGTCGGCCGCACAGCTGGCGCTGCAGCCGCTGCACGAGCCCGCACATCTCGAGCGCGTCGTGCGCGGCGCCACGCCCAACGACGCGCTGGTACGCACGCGACACGCACGATCAAGCACGAACACGCACGTATAAACACGTACACGCACCCAACACGTATCAACACGCACCAACACGAACCAATACTTACGAACACGCACCAACACGCACGAATACGCACGAAAACGCACCAACATGCACTTTACAAACGATCACCGATAGATGCCATGGGATAATTGCTATTAAATTCTGTTAAATTCAATATTTCATTCAATTAAATGCTATTACAATTCAAGAAAACCAAAGGAAAATATCCATTTTAATATGAAAGTTGGTATCGCTGCGAAGATTCTCGAGCCTCGATGAAACCAATTTTTTTCGTGGGAAAAAATATATTTTTTCAATAAATATTAACTTAATTGCGACCCTGGCCCGGAGTGCTTGGAAAAATGAACTTGAATTCCAATAAAAATCATATATTTGTCTTCGGATCTGTGAGTAAAAAGTAAAATGTTATGATACTTATGATGCCATAATGAATTTTAAGCAGTATCGGTATCAACGATATTTTTTACCGATACTATGAATGGGCATTCTCCTTTCTACCCATTTGAATAATTATTTACAATTTTTTCTATTCAACTTCACTGTCCATTTATATTTATTTTTTTACGCACCTACCTCTTCTTATCTCTGCATCACCTTAGGTTCGACTGTTAGAGAAGGCTTCAGTCATTAGGTCTACCTATACAATAAGTTATGTATGAAGTGTAAATAAATATACATACTTTTATAATTAATTAAAACGGTTACTACTTCGAAATGTTGTATTGCTGTAAAGAAAAACGGTGCAACACATTGAGGTACCGAAACAAGTTTATATATTCCTCATTGCCAGGCGAATGTTGTAGAACATCATCAATAACCAGATTAAATAATACCACAATTGACCAGATCAAAAATGGTCTTCATTACAAACGTTCTCTCGATTATCAAAGTTTGACGAAGCTGATCTCTTATAACTAAGAGGGACCTCTTAGGCATTCGATTTTTTTTAATTGCTATCATTTTTGTAACCTAAACAGGAAGACGAGTCGTTCTCTCAAAGCAACGGTTTCGGAGAGACAGCGGCGAGCGGGTTCACTTCCGACCCCTTCAAGGACTCGCCCTTCTCGTCCGTGCCACAGAACGACCCCTTCGCGCCCACCTCGGCCGCCACCACCAACGCCGTCAAGGTAACATTGTCATACTGTATATATTACCATATTGAGTCAATGTCTAGCTCTCTTTTATTTGTATTATTACTAAGTACTTGGGCTTACCTTGTCTGTCATATTCCAATCCCTGTTGATAAAAATATATCCCTAGTATATGTAAAATTATTATACATATACTGCTAAAATCCTTAATCGTTGATTTGCTATTACTAAACGTATTTAATAATAATTCATGATTTGGTGTGAATAAAGATTTAAAACAGCTGTTCTAGTAATGTTTGTATTTCATTCTAAAATGTGACGTTACACCCTTTTATTATTATTTTTTTTTCAATAAATTAAAAGTAGTTTTAAAAAGGTTAAGATGTCTGCTAGATGTAGTGAATATGTGTTATTAGGATGGTTTCGCGTCGGATCCGTTCGCGTCGGACGCAGACCCGTTTGCAGGAGACGCGTTCGCACCGCAGGATAACGCCAATAAAACCATCGACGATGTGAGTACATGCTATAGCTATTGCATTTGTTTTCATGTAATGCCGTGTGTGAAATATTAAAGTCAATAATTTCGGTATGATGTTATAAAAGATTAAAAAAAATCATTTGTACAACTTTTGTGTGATAAGGTATTTTTATATTTTAAGTATCAATAAATGTATCGATGGTAAACTTAATATGATGAATTTAATATGTAGTTCTAATTCTAACATCAAGCATTGAATTTTAGCAAGCCTTTGGGGAAGGTTAAGTCATGTTCAATCCGCAGCTATTAGCAGAAACAAAGCCCGGAAAGAAGAATTTTTCCGTAGTATATCGAAAATCAAATGGATGAACTAAAGGTTTAAGATCCATCGAATAAAATTTTTAAGGAATTAATATTTCAATATGTATTCTATTCAATATATATTATGCTGTGGACTTCCTGTGACTGAAGAGAGTGAGAGAGTATTTAAATTAGTGTGTAATTGTGATCGTGTGTACGTGCGCAGGGTGCGTGGGCGGAGGACCCGTTCGCGGTGCTTCACGCGCCGGCTCGCGACTCGACGCCCACGCCCGCGCTGCCGCCCAAGCGACACAAGACGCCGCCGCCGCGCCCCGCGCCGCCCCGGCCCAACCCGCCGCACAAGGTACGCACGCGCGCGTACACGCACGCACACGTACACGCACGCACACTTTAACGTACACACACGTATACACACACACTCATATAAACGCGCACATGTACACTATGATACACATACAGGGTATATCAAGACTGCTACCGAAAACAAAGCTGGGTGGTAGTGTTAGTGACTATAAGCATAATGGAACTAAAAATTTCGCAAGGAACACAACAATTTTGTTGACAATTGTGATTTTTCAAATATTTTCGTGTTTGGGTGGTATGTTAAAATAATAATTTAAACCCTTGCGTGCCATAACGTCTTTAGAAATAAAAGGGTTTACACTAATATTTTAGAAAAAAAAAGTATTTACCTTTCCAATACGATGGGAAAACAATAATAATAAAAATTGTCTCCTTTCCGAAATCTTTCGTTGTATTGTGTCTGAAGTCGCTATAACTACCAACCGGCTTTGTTTTTGGTAGCAATTGATGTACCCTTTAAATTACTTCTGATGGTTACCTACAATACAAACACTATCAAGATAATCTTATTTTTGTAAGTCAATTAGTACAAAAATATGACACGTTGAACTTTCACAATGTATGTTAAGGATTTTTTTATAATATTTACTTTTATAGTTTTTCAATTATAATATGAAATATGACCGATTATCGTTGAATATAGTGTACTCGTTTTGATTTGAATTAAGAAGTTCCATATTTTGTCAATCGATTGTTCGATTTGATGTCGGCCATGTTTCATGTGTGTGAATTTCATTTTATTTACACTTGTAATTATTTTCAGATGTTTAATTTATGATTATTTGCCAAAAGTTTATTTGCCCCCCTGCCCCCTACTCCCCGTATGCCGTACCGTAGTCGCATGCGGCGGCCGCCGAGCGTATGCAAACGTTTGAAATTATTTAATTTTTTATTTGTTTTTTAATGCTGCAGAGAAAGTAAAATGTACGTAAAGACGCTATCGTAGTGTTTGCACTGCAACGTAGTGTCGTTATAATTTGAGAATGGCGTTTTGTTGTTTTCCTTTTGTTTTTTGAATATAATAGGTAGTGTTTTTTAGCTTGATATTTTTGTGACTTTAATTTTCAATTAAAGCAAAAGCAAATAGTTGTTAAAATGTAATCCTGTATAATCCATATCAAGGATTTTTATTTACAATTGCCTTATATTACATTCTATTTTTTAATTTTTTATATAAGAACCCCTGAATAGCGGTCTTTATTAATAGTGTTGTCTTATATTCTTTTTTATCAATACTGATGTTTTACTTTCTCTGTTATCAAATGCCATTCTCTGCAGCGGGTTTGATTCTAAATCTTTATTTTTATGAATATTTAAACTATTTCACAATGGTGTTCCCACAATCAATATAATTTCATCGATTATCATGTTTTAACAATTGTCTTGTACTATGGAATTCATATAGATTGTAGTACATTATACAATGTCTCTTTAGAATCGATCCCACTGTGCTGTGTTTGTTGTGTCGGGACAAGTTAGTGACGCTTCGCTTCAAACGCTTCAACATCGACATTGAATTTTCATTATATATTGCATGCATAAATTATTATTTCACTAATAATATTGCACGTTTACTCATAATATATATAAAAAAAACTAATTAAATGTGTTTTAATATATGCTGGGAGGAGATATCTGGCCAAATATTGCTTATATATTTTTGTGTTGGTAGAAAACTGCATAGAATGAAATAGTAGTGTTTCGCGCAGACAACGCACGATAATTTTATTGGACAAAATTTAGCTTTTGCTTGAATCATTATTTATTTTCAACGTTTACTGAACTTCTTGTAACCATATGTTTTTTTATTGGTTAATAGTGATTTGTCCAATTATATGAAAGTCAGCAATTAAATAAAACCTAGGTAAAGTTTGTAATATGCAACTGGGTATAAAAACTAGATTAACTAGATGTTGAATGAAGATTGCCTAAAAAGTTAGTTGTTAGTATACATATAATTTCTGATAGAATGGAAGAGAAGAATAAAATTCACATGTAGTAGATTGGTTCTCTTATTTATAAAATTACACTAATTTGTAGTACCTATTAGACAAGAACCTACTTGGAAATAACTAATATTGACCAAATTGTCTACCGATGTACATTGTCGACACACAAAGGGAATAGGTACCTAGTTGCATGTTTTGGTGTGGTTTAATTTTTAAAGGTAAATATTATACTTTCTCTATTAATAAATTAGTTAAATTAATAGGCGGTGATTTGGCGTCAAAATAGTTAATTTAAATTCGGGACTAAAATGGTGGTTTGTTATTGCTAATCTTTACCCATCCTACGCCTTTTCTATATTATTTTTTTCCTACCCACTGCATGTTTCTTTCATTTCTATGTATTTTGTTTCATTCACATTTTATTTATGTTTATGATAACAAATTATAAATAATTGTATATAATGTTATTTAATAAGCCATGAAGGATACACAACGTGGCGTCTTTTTGTGGGCATAAGTTTGGTTTTTGAATATAATTAACGGTCATTATGTAAAGGTTAATAAGGGTCACAATAAAAATGTTTTAAAATGAGCGGGATTATCGATTAATGTGAAATTAATAATCTGTAATCGAAGAAGTATATATTATTAAATCACAAAAATATTTAATACATAGTTATAAATTTCGTGTTGACCAATCAATCATCTGTCGTCGTTTCATCCATGGGTTCCTATTGTATCGTGCGTGATGTGCAGTGTGTAGTGTGAGTCCGTTGTGTATCCAGTGGCGTGTCACGGTGTCACACTAACATGCTAACACGGCTCGTGTGCTTGTCCCCACATTGCAGCGCTAAGCGGAGGGCGGCGGCGGCGAGGCGACACGTGCGTACTCCCTCTCTCTCCCTCACACTCTCTCCCGACACGCGCCACCCTCACTCAAACGCTTTGTGTTGCGTCCAGACCGACCGCGCCGCCAACATGGACTTCACCGATGACCCCTTCAAGGACTACAGGTACGAGGACCCCTTCAACATCGAGGATCCCTTCGCCGACGCCGCAGACAAACGAACCGAGCCCTTCGGCCGCCCCACCTCCGTCGCCGGCTTCGAGACCGATGACTTCTTTGCCGCCTCGTCCACCTTCAACGGAAGCTTCACCTTGCCAGAGAAGCGCAGCGGCAGAGTGTCCGCCCCGCCCGTCGCCTACGATCCCTTCTCCAGCCGCTCGGACTTCAACACCGCCAGCACCACCAATGCCAATACCAACAACAACCAAGAGTGGTCCGCCTGGCTCAACGACAATTGGGCGACGGACTCCGCGTGGACGAAACCTAGCAATCAGAAAGCCGACGCGTGGTCCGCCGCGTTCAAGAACACCAACACAACCTCCAACGACTGGAAAACGGAGAACTGGGCGAACAAATCCGAGAACTGGGCGACCGACTGGGGCACCGATCAGAACAAGAACTTGAACGAGACGTGGCCCACTACAAACACGCTGCCCTCGAAAAAGGAGAAGTCGCCGAAACCCGTCAAGTACGCCAGGTCGCTAGTACACACGATAGGCGGGATCGGGCGGAACAAGCAGAAGGAGAAGAAGGCGAAGGCGGGCCTGGCGGAGGCTCGCAGCGTGGAGATGTTGCCGTCGGAGGAGAAGCAGTGGGCGTGGGCCGAGGCCGAGTCCAAGCGCCTGCAGCAGCAAGCCGAGCTGCGGCGGCAGAAGGAGGACGCCGAGCTGCAGCTCGCGCTGGCCATCTCGCGCCAGGAGAAGTGACGCCCGCGCCGCACTCCACGCCTGTCTGTGCATTTCCTAACAATACGTCCACGTGTAGTGTGTGTCACGTAAGGGAACGTCAAGTGATATTGAGATTGGAAGTCGTCGCCCGTCTCTAGTCTCAGCCGCGACGTGTATATAATTGTTGCGTTTTTCCTCTATTTAAACCAAACTTATTTTCTGCATTCCATTGTGTAAAGTCGGAGGGCGTCGTCAAACTTGTGAGTGCTGCCGATAACTTAGTTTAACGATTCGATTTGTATTTGATTTCGAGGGGTGGAATTTATTGTTCCGTTTATGTTGCCGGTTCTGTCTCGGAATCTACTTACATAAGCACTGTAAACTTAACGACTTAACGTAACATATTATTTATCGATATCTCAATAGGTTTAATGATAATTTAGAATTATCTTATTTTATGTTTTTACTTCTCAATCCATATTTTATTACCGAGTTGAAAATACTCTAGATAAAATCCGAATAATTATTATTATTTCGAAAATATTTTACTCAATAACAAATTCGCCCTTTCATCTGTGATGTTCGGTTGATATTATTTGAATTGTGAAAGAGACAGAAGACATTCATGAATGTTAGTCGGATTGCGCCGGATACAAATATCGATAATTATATTTCATCGATAAATATTTTAGTGTCGGTGGTGAGTCCTATATTTCGTTCGTAAATTTAAATTATTACATAAATATTGAATCATAATGCCGATATGTAGTTTCTATGCAGTCAGTGTGATGGTTCTTAGAAATCTTCATTATCGAATTCATTAAAAGTAATAATTCATGGCAATTCAGTTGAAATATGAACTGGGAATTACATTTACAGTTATTTATATCGACCAGTGGATTTTTTATGTTAAATAATGGAGATTATAATTTGGTCAATCAGCATGCACATGCGTATATGTTTTAATGTACAGTTCCATGTACACTGACTGTCATACAAATGGTATCCGAATATCAATTATGGTTACTAGTCAATTGTACACTACTGCAGCTTGTGGGACTCGAACGGTATACTTGTGGTGTCTGGCCGTGTATATAAACGTTCTTATTTGCATACGTTGGCAGAAAGGTTACATTTCAATCATCAACAACTGTCTCTTTTCCTCACGAGCGAATATCCGTATACGGGCAAGGCAAGACAATATGTATGACAATATAACACTGAAACAATTTTCCATTTATAATATAGCTGTTTGTGGATTTACCTTTTATATCTTGTATTTTAAAGAACATCAGGAATGGAGGATTTCTGTTAACGTGTGCGATATTATCGATGTTGTTATAATGAATATGATAATAAATTAATTATATAAAAATGTAATATATTGTTATCAGCTATTTGAGGCCTAATTTCACCACTATACATATATATTATATAGATTTTAGTTTTATGTATCTTTCCGTACACTTGAGAGCGTAGATATCGTGCACTGTTGTGTATATAGTTTCATTTGCAATTTCGATATTCCATATATTTCATTATGTAAGAGGTGGCTTAAATTAAGTCACGACAAAATATCCCAGTGATTAAGTATTTTATAAGTTGAACGAAATGCAATGCTAATGTAGTCTCAATTTACGATTGTTCAAAGAACGTACCTGTTTAGTTGTGTACAAACTGTTGCCCTCAAGTGTCACGCCTGCCGCTAGATGTACGCTATCGATGCTTATTTAACCTCTCCGAAATTAATATGTCACATATATCTTGAGAAGAATTTAAAGTGCTATTGTTCAATGAAATAACTTAATTGCTCCAGTAGTAACTTTATCATAAAAGTATTTTGTTATTTTCGTATACTCTTAATTTTATAACTTGCTGAAGCTTCCAAAACAATGCCATACATTTAATTCAAATTGACATATCGTAATAAACATTTTTGCTTATTTATTTATGCAGTGTTGCCATGTACAATACATATATTTTCTACCATTTAATTGCATTCATGTTTATACTGTCATTGACAGAATTGTAAATAATTAATTTTCCTAAAACATGAAACTGGCCCGTAAGCCCTAATGATGATAACGTTATTCAGTTTATACATGTATAGAGCTGTATTAATTTTTTTATTATGATTAAATGATAATTATATACTTAGTAGTATGTACAGCGTTTTTATTGTTTAGTAGATTAGTTCAATGTATAATTTAGTTAAATGTGATGTCGGGGTGGAACTTTCGTCCTATAAATCAGATGTTAAAATTGAGAGTTTTCTTTATATTAAGATGCAAATATTTTCTAACTTATTTACATGGCGGCAGTAAAAACGCTGTATGTAAATAGTGCATTGGCACTGCAATGTATGTTATATTGATGTGTTAGTATGTTGTATGTTTTATTCGACGTTAATTGTTGATTGTGCTGTATATTTGATGATTGTGGACGTTTCTGGGAATTTTACTTTGTTATACGCCTTAAATTATAATTAAAGAATATATGAAATCATATATATTTTTGTTGCCTCGTAATACTAAAATATTTTAACTTCAAATTGCTTTGCAATATTCCAAGTAGTGTCCTGAAAATGAAGTATTAAAAGCATCTCTTGCTTTTTATGCTGAATGTTGTTTAAAGTAAAAAAAAATCGTATAGTGTATGTTATCCTAGCGTCAGCTTAGTAACATTTCCAGATACTGTATTTGATTTGTATAAATAATGATAGGTTATTATTTTTGTATAAAAATTCCATTGTATGTCTGTAAGTACAATTAAAGGGCGCGTTTTTGTTCTATTAATGTGGGCAATACGTCGCAAGTTGCGGTAGGTTCGATGTACGAGAAAACTTTTGGAGTCTTTTGCCGATCTGCGAGGGTTGATAGAATTTTGAACATTGAGTTCTAAGGAAGAGTAAATACTGTCACAGATTATTTTGCAGGATTTTGGCGCTAATTATGAAACGTGGTAGATATCTGTCGTGCTTGGTAAGGAATAGGTTTCCTCTTTGGTGTGTGTAAATTTAATGTGATAAATTGTGTTTGTATATTTTGGCTAAGTTTTGAAGAAGATTATGTATTAGTATTATGGTTGATTGCGAAGCAAGAACTGGCAAAAGATTCCATTACGTATAAAATTTTAACATCATACAGTAACACCCAAAGAATTTTAAAAGATCATGTTACACGCTACATCCACCGAACGTTGGCAAATAAAAGATTTTAATTTATTTTTCTTTTTGTTTCTTTTCTTTTATATTTATTTCGTTAATTGAGTTTAATTCGCAGGTCTGTTTTTCATATATTTTTTAACATTTAAACTGTTAATTTAGCAGTAAATGTTACTTATGATATCCAATATCTGTATAATATAATATACCAATACGTCGGCTACTCGGGGAGTCCTTAAAACTTTTTTAACAAAATGTGCGGCGAGATTAAAAATATAATACACTATGTAAAGTTGTAATAATGGACTCTAGTTCGTACTAAACAATTAAAGGAAAAAGTGAAGAAAATACAAAAAAATGCATGCCGTTATTGATACTTGGTGTAAATAAAATCTACCAAAATGGTAGGAATTTTTGAAAGCTTGCAATTTGGACAGCCGTGTAGTATAGTCACTAGCTTCACGCGCGCACGCAGAGCGCCGCCTCCGAACAATAAGTGGCCGCGGGCCGCTGTAGGCGATAGGTTACATTGTAAACTAATTGTATAACACTGTGTTTATGGGTATTATCCTAAAATTGTTATCTCTTTCTTAGGCGCTGTTGTTTGATTCTCTTCGGTCCGCGTGGTCTCCAAACATCACGTCATTAGATCCATGATATGCGCTTAAAGAAAGTCGTTTAATTTTCTATTATCGTAAACTCTTTTCATATATTTTAGTATTTTAGCGCCACTCTCATAAATATTTAATATTTTTTGTTACGGTGTTAAGCATATTGATATTTTGATGTCAATTATATGAAAGTATCATCTAAAATTAAAAATGTCTTCATGATTAAATACATTTTGCCATTAAATAAGCCTGGACCACGCGCTCCGACGATCGTTGTCTGTTATTAAGTAACGTGTATCTACCTTTTATGATGTCGAATTGATTCGATTTCTCGACTTTGACATGTATATTGTGTATTTATGTGTAACATTAATTGAACGAGTAATAATACAGGTTGATGTAAGCTTAAGTGGTAGTGACGGTGCGCGGAACAATGACCATAAAGTTACCCCCACCCTACAATCCAGATCCACCCTTTGCTTAAAATAACTCTTCAGCTGAACCAAATCTTCGTCTTTCTGCGGTTTTTTTCAGTATTATTATGTGCCGCGCGCCTTAGCTATTTAGCATAGAGAAATTACAATAATTGGCTCAGGTCATATCGATCGCTTGAATGGAGGAGTGTTATGGATAAAAATTGGTAGAGTATGTAGATTGAAATGTTAAGGTAGACGATCCCCGATGTGTTTCACGAATGTAGTGGTTGATACACTGCGTGCCGGCTATTTCGGGTACTTTGAGTATTGTGTATTGATACTCGCAATTAATAAAAAGGTATAGGTACTGACTAGAGTTTTATGAATATATACTAGTAAGGTAAACGGTGTATCCTACATAGATACTAATTTCGGAGGACGCATACCACCTAGCGTGATAGGAATGAAGTAATCACTCACATTAGAATTTATAGAATTTTACATTTCATTCATGAGGTTTAGCCGATTCACTTAAGTACAAGGTACCCAAAGTACCCGCTGTCAGATCCGTCACGGAAATAAATAAACCAATCCAATTGTTGTCATTTGAATATAATTTAAAAATATATAAATTTAATGCAAAGTCGATGTTGTGCTATTAGATATTTTAAAACACCGCTTTTTGTATATGCAACGAAATATATAAGACGCATATTCTCTATCATATGAGATTGTCTATGCCTGTTTCTGCGAATATGTTTGGTTTACCTATTTTTCGCGCCAATTTCCACAATATGTCACAAACCAAGTATAGTCGTGTTAAGTTTGAATTCATATTTTTTATTTTTGATATATTTACATAATTATGGATAAATTATTTAATTTATAAAGTGCTAATGGTTTTCATGATAGTGAAATTGTTTTAATCAGGAGAAGTGAATCTTATGAATAAATTCCGTATTCGCGAATATTTTTGCTAAGTTAAATTGTTATGATACATGATATCTATATAATATTATTTATATGCTTCAGGTTGTTTTAATATTCACGCTAAATCAATTATGAAGAGTACAATAAACTCATATCACATACTTTCCAGAGGGGATGTGAAGGATTGTTCTAAAGGTACAATAATTATCTTGTAAAACTTGTGATTTAGCGTCGTATGTAGATATCTCTATACTGAATTAGGCCTTTTATTAACTAATATGCGATACGGATACATTGAGTAAAGTGAATAATTGTTGCAAGAGTTTTGCATAGCTTATTGACAATTAGTAGAATGTGTGGACGTCAATGGATTTTTTCTGCTTGTAATAAAGTAACAAAAATGTCTTGTATCGGCGTCCAATATAATTATGTTTCCTTGGCTCTTGTTAATGTTTAGTCCTCATATCGCTTAAGCTTAGATTCGGACTTCGTTTCTTTGCATTACTATAAGCCGACGACTGCATTTTCTACTCAAAACATAAAATATTTAATTTTAAATATATTTAATGAAATCTATATCGAAATGTAAAACTTGTTTATATATTGTTTACTGTGCACTCTAGTGAAATATAGAAAAATTAGGTAACAATTGAAAAATATAAAAAAAATGTTTATATGAAATTTGTATTTAATATATGACCAAGTAATCGGTACTCTGAGGTTGCGATTGTGGAATAGTTGGTAGATGCACTGTGGCGACCTAACTTGTTTTGGAGCTGTGTTTCGTTGCGATTCTTGTGGACCGGTGGGATAAGTATTATTTGTGTGCTGGCAGCACTGGTGCGGCCGCTTTTCAGTCAACTTAATAATAAAAAATAATTCAATGTAGCTATAATTTATTTCAAGAAACGTTTCGATATACATTATAGATTAAAAACGTGACTGAAAAGTGTCCCTATTTTACAAGTTCTACTACGCAGGGACCACTTTTTAAGAACCCTTTAGTGTATTAATAATTATGCTACAAGGGGTCTGAATTTGTGGTCATTATCAAGTCGTGGGACTTATTTCTGTTCATCTATACTGTGTAATATACCCAGCAGGTCGGACATCTGTTCGTGCATACGTCATTATCAGCTGTTATAATGTATCCTCTATTATGAAACTATGATATTGTATTATTATGAGAAACAAAGAATTCCTGAAATAAACAAAGGAAACATATTTAAAAAATCTATTGTTTTATTTTCACTTTTTTTAGCAGAACTAAGCTCACACCTGTCTCCAAAGGGGCAGAAGACTCACCAGTCTCATGTGCAATCATGTAATAGGGGATTTCGGGGACAAATTCCAGTTCCGCTACTTGATGATACTTGATTTCATATAGTTATATCATAAGCCACCACGATCGAAAAAACCGAGTAAAATCGTGCGCCACTACAGCTGTTATTAGTACCGTCATTGTTATTGGTCAAGTTATTGGTGATAATTTAAAATGAAATTGAGTGCCAAGGGTAGAGCAAAAGGCAAAAACTCTTAAAATAAACTAAAGCACAAACTCAGTGTTAGAATCCTACTTGGTAATCGGAAATCGATTTTATCAAACCCAAGATAGGTACACTACACATTACGCTATTCCCTGGGAGTACCACGAGACCATAGATGTAGTATAGAACATAGATCGGCAATGTCATTTTGAGCGCGACCAAAACTGATTTACGATTGTGTGCGTGAAGTTTACATGTGTGCTTGACATATAGTGGTGTACCATGCACATTCGATACCATCATATCTGTGATGTGTTTATTTCAATACAGATTGATAAACACACAAATAAATAAAGATAAATTGTCATATTATTTGAAAACATTTTGTTTGAAATGTTTTGTATGGGTCTTTATGTTCACCTGAACAAAATTATTTTTTCATTGTGATGTATACATAGTACATACACCTAATTAAACTGAGAACAAAAAACACTTTTATAAAATAAAACTATAATTTACAAAGTTTTAGCGTTTTCGGTTTATTTTTTTCATTTCAAATTTCCTGTCGCGAAGTTTCGATTACTTTACAGCTTTCGTAGTCACAAGGTGGACTCAGTCTGCAACAAAATTCGTGATTATTCGTTTTTTCATATGAGTAACATTCGCGTAAGTGTAAGAAACACATTTTTACTATATGTGTACTAGAGTTAAAAAAATATGCTTATTTAAGTCAATTAATTGACTTGTAACACATTGGGAAGTGTTGGACGCCTGCTAGGCCACGTCGGAGGTGTACGGAGGAGCTTGTAGGAAGTCGTTGGATGCAGGCAGCTTACAACAAACTTATGTAGACATTCTTGTGGAAGGCCTATGTTCATTAGTCGCATTCCTGTGGCTGAAGAAAGAGACAGTTTAATAAACTATGAAGCTTTTCTCGATCACGTCACCTAAAGTAATGTTATCCCTATGAGAATTATTAATTTTTAACCTATACCTAATGTTATGATAGATAAATAATGTTGCTTCAAGGTTTGGACGATGATACTGTGCATAGAAGTATCGCATATTTTATAATAATATGCTAATATGTTCTTGTTTTACTATTATAAATTGACAGCCTCTTGGCAGAGATTGAAACAGGTTCTTAATTCATAATTCACACACATGAAGTTAAATTATTCCACAAATATAAATAAATGAGTAAAAGTAAAGTAATAAGTAATATTGTAGAATGAATACTATAATAATGGCCGGGATACCGCCAGGTAGAAGAAGAAGAATACACACTATCACAACATACTATAGCTCCATAAAAATGTAGGGAAACATGTGTTATCATCGACTATTTTATCGACAACCTTTTATTGATCGAACCTGTCAGTCAATCCCTAGCAACTTTAGGTTGAAATTATTGTAAATTCACGCATTTGATATTATTTTTTATACGCAATGGATGCTTTCAGCGTATTTATATAATAAAATACTATATTCTTTTCTACCGATATGTATACACGGATTTCCATTTAATTCTATAATATCGTCACAAAATAGTATTGTGCAAAAGTGGCCGGTACCTGTGAAAACTTAATTATTTCGGATTTTTACGTTATTATACTAAATCTATGGATTTAGTATAAAACATAGATCGGCAATGTGAAAGAGATAGAATAATTTAACTCATATGTTAAAGCGAGATGCATGATGCGACCATACGTTTACACAGAAGTAGCCTGCAGTGACCCAGAGTCGAAATATGTCAAACTAAGCGAGCAACAAAATTCGCTTATTTTCATAATTTATTTGATTTTACAGTAGCTGGTTATATTTATTAAACGTAGTTTATTACTAGTGCATTGTGCAGTGCCAAGGTGTGGTTCATGCAGGCGTAAAAATCCGCAATAATTAAAGTTTTCACAGGTACCGGTCACTTTTGCTACAATACTATTTTGTGACGATATTATAGAATTAAATGGAAATCCGTGTATACATATCGGTAGAAAAGAATATAGTATTTAATTATATAAATACGCTGAAAGCATCCATTGCGTATAAAAAATAATATCAAATACGTGAATTTACAATAATTTCAACCAAAAGTTGCTAGGGATTGACTGACAGGTTCGATCAATGAAAGGTTGTCGATAAAATAGTCGATGACAACACATGTTTCCCTACATTTTTATGGAGCTATAGTATGTTGTGATAGTGTGCATTCTTCTTCTTCTACCTGGCGTTATCTCGGCCATATTAGCCCGGCCATTATTATAGTATTCATTCTACAATATTATTTATTACTTTACTTTTTCTCATTTTTTATATTTGTGGAATAATTATTATAACACTTCATGTGTGTGATTTATGAATTAAGAACCTGTTTCAATCTCTGCCAAGAGGCTGTCAATTTATAATAGTAAAACAAGAACATATTCGATATTATAAAATATGCGATACTTCTATGCACAGTATGATCGTCCAAACTTTGAAGCAACATTTTCCATTTATCATAACATTAGGTATAGGTTTCAAATTTATAATTATCATAGGAAAAACATTAGTTTAGGTGACGTGATCGAGAAAAGCTTCATAGTTTATTAAACTGTCTCTTTCTTCAGCCACAGGAATGCGACTAATGAACATAGACCTTCCACAAGAATGTCTACATCAGTTTGTTGTAAGCTGCCTGCATCCAACGACTTCCTACAAGCTCCTCCGTACACCTCCAACGCGGCCTAGCAGGCGTCCAACACTTCCCAATGTGTTATAAGTCAATTGATTTGAATAAGCATTTTTTTTTAACTCTAGTATACATATAGTAAAAATGTGTTTCTTAGACTTACGCGAATGTTACTCATTGAAAAAAACTAATAATCACGGATTTTGTTACAGACTGAGTCCACTCTGTGACTACTGAAAGCTGTAAAGTAATCGAAACTTCGCGACGGGAAATTAAAAATGAAAAAAATAAACCGAAAACGCTAAAACTTTGTAACTTATAGTTTTATTTTAATAAAAGGTTTTTTTTGTTTTCAATTTAATTAGTATATGTACTATGTATACATCACAATGAAAAAAATAATTTTGTTCAGGTGAACATAAAGACTCATACAAAACATCTCAAACAAAATGTTTTCAAATAATATGACAATTTATCTTTATTTATTTGTGTGTTTATCAATCTGTATTGAAATAAACACACCAATAAGTTTCTGTTAATATATAATAAAATGTCGCATATATCCATAACATTTTATTTCACAACTACAGGCCGACAGCCATATCGATATTGATATGATAGTATCGAAAGTGCATGGTACACCACTATATGTCAAGCACACATGTAAACTTCACGCACACAATCGTAAATCAGTTTTGGTCGCGCTCAAAATGACACATTGCCGGATCTATGTTCTATACTACATCTATGTCAAGCACACATGTAAACTTCACGCACACAATCGTAAATCAGTTTTGGTCGCGCTCAAAATGACATTGCCGATCTATGTTCTATACTACATCTATGTCAAGCACACATGTAAACTTCACGCACACAATCGTAAATCAGTTTTGGTCGCGCTCAAAATGACACATTGCCGATCTATGTTCAATACTACATCTATGTCAAGCACACATGTAAACTTCACGCACACAATCGTAAATCAGTTTTGGTCGCGCTCAAAATGACACATTGCCGATCTATGTTCTATACTACATCTATGACTAAATCTATGCACGAGACAAATTGTGAAAACTACGTCAGAAAAATATGACTAATAAAAAAATAATTGAGTATGAGACATTTAATTTGATTTATTGTATTGGAATTAGCATAAGGAAACTTCATGAATATTGAGTAATAGTTTTATTAAAAGGACATAATTTTGGAATAAAAATCTTAGTACAAAAATAATGGCATCCTTTCATTATTAACACTTTGTAACATAAAATATTTTTTACCATTAACCAAGATATAAAAATATAGTAGATATTTATTATATTGGTCGATAGAAAAGAAGCGTGTCTTATTTAAATTGACATCTTGATATTTTATTTTGTTCCCAAGTAAGGCAAGATATGACCTTTTTATTAGATATATATCCTCGTTTTTTAATTTTAATTATTTGCCAAATTAAAAAAGTATATGAAATAAAATCGATTCTGTAACCCAAAACAGGTAAACACATGGATAAATGCCGCAATTTCGTCATCCTATTTCCTCTATATGAGATAGGGGTGAAATCACAGAGTTGTTGTCCGTGGGTGATAACACAAACGTGGCCTAGGGGTCGAACCTAGCGGCTCAAGATTGATAGTAATAGTATTGTCACGAGGCGAATAAAATTTTAACAACATTAAAACTTTAAACCATTATTTTTGTCATAATCTATAAAAATTGGAATAAAAAATCATAGAAATTTCAAAGAATTAACTATCCTAAGAGTATATAAAAATGTTATCTATACGATTACATTAGTCATAATAATCGAATACGAACATGGAATATAAATCATAATGTGAAAAATAAAAAGCAATTTCAAATACATTCATAATGTCAAATAAAAGATTTCATGGAATAAAAAAAATCAGTTAAAAATTTGCTGCTAGACAAACACCAAAGGTAGAAAATGATGCATATGTGGAAGTCAGCAATGATCAGTTTGAAGTTAAAAACTGATGTCTTATCTCAATCTCGAAGCTGAAATACAAGGGAAATAGTCGACAATAGAGAGGCAGCTTCAAATTTGAGATAAACTGTCAGTTTTTACTGATCAGCTTTGTCAATGAGATATACATCAAATCACCTTTGTAGGTATACTGTGTTTGTCTGCTATTCCATGTTAGGGGGTCAGTTACATGACGCCCCAACGGATGAAGTCGTTGACAATCCCGTTGAGTCTGTCTACGAACAGCTCGCTGGTCTTCTCGACCTTGAAGCACGAGATGTCCATGTCGCGGGTGACCTTCGGAGCGTTCTCGGGAGCTACCGTCACGACAGGCAGAGTGAACACCGCGATGCTCAGACCGTACGGCAGTTTCTGGATTAAATAAGTTTCTTATTAATTCTCTTTTGTCTAGCATTGGGGTGAACAAACGCACAAAGCAAACACACATTCACATCTATTGATTGATTTAATACAAATTTAATTATTATAGGAGTCCTGATGTACATTCACTAGTGCACTAGTGAATTGACCATATTATAGCAAAAGTAGTACAGGTACATACTTAGCAAGTTAACACATTGTATTATGTGTTCCGTTCGACGTCCGAAGTCCAATATGAGAGAGTACATCGATTTCCCGTCACGATTCGCCGCTAGATGTCGTTGTTTCATGGTTTCCTTTCAGTAAATTTCACTTCCGCGCGGTATAGGGGGCGCTATTTCTCGGCAATGTAAAATGCAAGGCGCCATTTTGAGCTCATTGTTGCGTCGATTTTCATACCGAGCACATCGCCCTTATAAGTCAAGTCGTTGCTTAATTTATTATTTTTGAGAATAAAGTAGAAAATAGCTCCTAGAAAAGTTTCTAGTGATATTAAATTTAATTTAAAGTTGGTTTCCGTTAAGTTAGTAAATTCAAATATGGAAGAAATTAGTGCACCAAACGAACAAGAAAACTCAAGAAAAAGATCGCGCACACGGTCGATTTCGGTTGAAAGCAGCGGCAGTGACGGTGCTTCGTCGTCTCCGTCACGTAAGCGGCAACGCATGGACACTGACTTAGAAACAAGGTTTGAATTCTTGTCCCAGCAACTGGTAAGTCAGCTCAACAATTTTTTGTGTAATAATTTCGCTGCTCCCGCAACTTCTCAAGCGAATTATTTATTAACGAGATCATCTTCGGATGTACCTACCCACACACCCACTGTAGATAGCCCATTTTTACAACCTCCGTTGACTAAGATTGACAAGATTGCCGATCTAAGCGTTGCAATTAAAGAACCTACTGTGAATAGAGCTATCCCTGAGCGTTTTTTTTTTTTTTTTATTGCAATGAATGGCGAGACGAGCATGCCGTTCGCCTGATGGTAAGCGATACGACCGCTCATGAACAGTAGTACAACCAAACAACACCTTGAGTTACAAAGCAATGCTTGGCATTCCACTGCGCTCGCCATCCTGACATAAGATGTTAAGTCTCAATATGTCCAGTAGTTACTGCGTAGTTAAGTTGAGCGTGTCGTTAAGATTTCGGAATTGCACAGATTTGATTCTCCCGATTGGAATGCGGTTCGTTATACAGATAGTCAAAAGAAATATGTTGCTTTTCCTGCCTTCTCTGATCTAAAAGTCAACGAAGAACTACGGCGGTTCGAAGGTCACTCGGAGTCCTTCCGACTCTCTCAGATAGAGCGTAGTTTTGCTGCATTATCGAACGCGTTCTTGTCACAAAATGAGGCGGTAAATGCGGTACTACAGAGTATCATTGATTGGTCAGCTAAATCGGATGCACAGTTAAATCCAATGGCTCTATATGAAAATCTTTGTGAACTGTTTGGTAAAGATTCGGATTATAAAAGTGTATCGCATGACATACTACAAATAATATGCGGCAAGAGAGCCGAAGTCCTAGAACTCCGGCGGCGGGCTCTCTTGAAACCTTTGAAGGACAGATATCTGCGTGAGGGTCTAGAGAAAATTCCTCCATCTGCAGAGTATATGTTTAATCCAAATACACTGTCGGATTTTATCCAAAAGATAGGAGGATTAGAGAAATTGGAGAAACCGAAAATATTTTTACGCCAAGCTCGTCCAAAGTCCCCACAACCGTCAACATCTCGGCAAGAGCCAACATTTCGGACACAGCCAAACAGACCGAGACAGTCGGATAACAGCAATTCCCAACCTAAGAACAATTTTGGAAACAAAAAGGGGGGAGGACAACGAGTCAAAAGCTTGCGCAAAAATACAAAGAAGTATAGGTGACTCGATAAAGTTTTCGGGAGGTTGTTTACAGCATTATCAAGCTGTTTGGGCTCGCTTCAATCCTCCCAAAACCATTGCAAAAATGATAGCAGGCGCTCGAATTCCATTTACCTCGCACGCCGCCCTTAATTTTACCAACTCCGGACGTCATGACTCGGTTTCAAACGCCGATCTCTTCAGAGATGACATCCGAAATACAAAAAATGATCCAGTGTCAAGTTTTAGAAGAGGCACCGCTAACTCCATCTTTCATTTCCCCGCTTTTTCTGATAACCAAGAACGATGGCAAAAATCGGGTAATTTTAAACTTGAAAAGTCTGAACCAATTCATGGAAACGCCAAACTTCCATCTTTTTCATCATCGCCTCATGCCCAGTTTCCTTCAGCCACAAGACTGGATGGTAAAATTGGACATCAGCCAGGCCTATTATCATGTACCCATAAGGAGGCGGCATCGGCGATTTCTCCGTATCAGTTACCAAGGCCGCCTCCTTCAGATGACCTGCTTACCGTTCGGCTTGGCCACAGCACCCAAGATGTTTGCTTCGATCACAAATTGGACGGCTCAGGTTCTACGTGCTTCAGGGCTCAGATTAGTCGTTTATCTGGACGACTTTTGTATCTCCCACCACGATCAGAAGAGTCTCGAAGTACAAATAAATTATGCTGTAAGTTTCTTGACCAGTCTCGGCTGGTGTATCAATTTCGACAAATCAATCATCAAGCCAACCAGGTCTTTGGAATATCTGGGCATCAATTGGGACACGCATTACAACACGAAGTCCCTACCACAGAACAAAGTTGTCAAGATCCGCCAGAGCCTATCATCTCGACTCGCTGCCGGCAGTTGGACCCTCAAGCAGGCGCAACGCCTCTTAGGGTTTTTCAACTTCGCGACCTTCATCACCCCACGGGGAAGGTTGCATTGCCGTTCTATGCAGCGTCAGACCAGACTACTTCGCAATGCTCCTCGAAAACCTGCTCCCTATCCAGAAGAGGTGAGAAAAGATCTCGAATGGTGGCAACAGAACATCAACCAGACTTCTCCTATCCACCAAAGAAGACAAATTTCATTGTCACCGACGCCTCCGACATTCAATGGGGGGCACTTGTAAACAACAAGAAGATACAAGGATGCTGGAGCAGGACTCAAGAGAGGTGGCATTGCAATGCAAAGGAGATGTTCGCAGTGACTGCCGCCTTGAGACAGGAAGCATCTACCCTCGAGAACTCGACAGTGGTGCTTCAGAGCGACAACAAGACAGTGGTATCGTATATCAAGAACGAAGGCGGAACGAAGTCTCAACTACTGTTAGATTTGACAAAGGATCTACTGGCTCTGGTGGACAGCCTCAATGTTGTACTCATCGCACATCACCTCCCGGGTGTGTACAACACGGAAGCCGATCAACTGTCGCGCAACCGCGCCGGCTCCGAATGGCATTTACTAAGCGAAGCCACGTCAAGCATATTCGAGGTATGGGGAACACCGTCCGTAGACCTGTTCGCCTCGAAGACAGCGTTTGTCGTTCCAAGCTATGCTACGCTCGACTTATCAGACTCGAACGCTTGCTTTCACGACGCTTTCAGCAGATGTTGGCGATACGACCTCGCTTGGTTGTTTCCCCCGCCGGGTCTAATCCCACGGGTACTTCAACACCTGAACACAGCTACAGGCGACTTCATAATGATAACTCCCAAATGGAAGAAGCCATTTTGGCGTCCGGATGTCAAGTGTCGTTCACGAGTCCGGCCGAGGAAGATCCGAAACCTCCAGACCAACCTAATAGACACAGTGACTGGCCGACCCCCAGCACATGTCAAGAATCTACAGTTGGAAGCTTGGCTCATTTCGGGTGGGACACACTTACGAAGACATGGTCCCTGGAAGAAAGACAACTTCTAACGACGTGCTGGAGATCCTCAACATTAAAGACATACGCCCCAATATGGTCCAAATGGTCGGTGTGGTGTCGGCAATATGGGATAACGCCTCAGCTACCAAAGCCGTCTGAGGTAGCTAGGTATTTAGCATATTTGTTTTTGAATAATAATCTAGCATATCGTACAATCTTGGTTCATAAGTCTGCAATAACATCTGTATGCGAAACACTATCTGAATGTAAAATCTCTAGCAGTCCTATTATAAAACATATTCTAAAAGCAATTTCCTTAGCCAGGCCTGTTCCTCAGAAGTTACCCATATGGGATGCAAGAGTTGTCATTAATTATTTGAAAAGTAATGTTCCAAACAATACCTTATATGACATCGCTAGGCGCACTGCTACCATCCTGCTTTTGGCCTCTGGACGAAGGGTGCATGACTTATCCCTTTTACATTGTGATCCAGATCATTTTATAGATAAGGGTGAATCAATTATCTTGTATCCAAAATTTGGTTCTAAGACTGACACCGCTTCGTATCAACAGAGTAGCTGGACTTAATAGCTTCCCCGGACAGAAATATAAATCCAGTTTATTGGCTTAGAACTTTAATCGAGCTAACAAAGGACATAAGGGGTCCGATTACAAACCTTTTTATCACTACTAGAACTCCCGTTAAACCAGCCTCTCCTACAATCATTGGGGGTTGGGTCAAGAAGGTGTTATTAGATTCAGGCTTGCAGGCGACTCCGGGAAGTTTTAGATCAGCTGTTGCATCCTTAAACTGGTTAGAAAACTATCCTATTAATGATATTCTTGCCAAGGCCAACTGGCAACACGAAAATACTTTTAGAAACTTTTATCAAAGGCAAATTAAAACGTCGGTTAGCAATGTCGAGGAGAAATCATTATCTCAATATTTTTCAATATCAAATTAATTTATTGATTGGTCTTAGTGAGCTAACACTAGCTGATTATATGCTGACATTGATTGTAGGCACACTAATTAATTATAATCAATAAATTATAACACTATAATCACATTGTTGCTTTATTTAATTATTTATATTGCAAGTCGCCAGGAGATAACAAACACTTCTCTCATATTGGTCTTCGGACGTCGAACGGAACACATAATATTAAAATTTTACCTTCCAATAAAATTTGTATTATGTTTCCTGAGACGTCCGAAGTCCAGGTCAGGTCTTCCTGGCCTATTTCATAATATGAGCCGAACAATGAGCTCAAAATGGCGCCTTGCATTTTACATTGCCGAGAAATAGCGCCCCCTATACCGCGCGGAAGTGAAATTTACTGAAAGGAAACCATGAAACAACGACATCTAGCGGCGAATCGTGACGGGAAATCGATGTACTCTCTCATATTGGACTTCGGACGTCTCAGGAAACATAATACAAATTTTATTGGAAGGTAAAATTTTAATATTATGGATTACGCGCATCAACTCTCACACTTGCCTGCAAAACTACTTTAGCATTCATTTGTATCTTTAATAATTTGTATTTATATATTTAAACCCACTGAACAGATTTTAATGATAATTGTCTCACCTGATTGTACTCAAAATCAAAGTCAGCCCTGGAGTAAATTTCTTGAGGGTTGAGGCCAAATCTCTTCATGCCTAAGGACAGTTGTTCGTAGTAATGATCAAGCAACTTCTCATAATACATAGCGCGGAACTTCTCGTCAGAGCTTGTGAAGATGAAGTACAGGAGGTCGATGACCGGCGAGGCTCCCTGCAGGGTCTGGTAATCCACCAGTCTCACGTGGACGCGGCCATTCTGTAAATAATAAGTTGTTTAAAGATTTTTGGACTACTAATACTCATTGGTCATACATAAATTGGTCACAGTGCTGGGATTTAACCTGTTGCCTCCCTTTCCACTGCCGGCTGTCAAACAGCTGCGCCACGGAAGCCTGAATTTGTCTTCATTCAACCTGATTTTATTAACTAAAACGGTGAAGGAAAACATCGTGAGGAATCCTGTCTGCGATAGATTTGTATGAATTTCTATGGTATGTAAAAGTTCGTCAGTCCGCACTAGGCGAACGTGGTGGACTATATGGCCTAACCACTCTCAATCTCAGCAACCAACTTACCAGAATTGTAAGTACTTCAAGAAAAAAATGTCACATTTTCTAAACAAATACTTTATCTACATTTTTTGGATTTTACACGTTGTTCACGGTATTTTTTGTATAAATGCTGATGATTTCCAAAGGTGTAGTTGTCAAAGCGAAAGATCGTAGATTCGATTTCGGCTTAAGAATATTTATATGACTTGTATACGTTTTATATTTTGTGGATTATATGCGTAATTGCTAAGATTTCCGTAACAGGGTTATAAATAAATTGATTTTATATAAACAAATCGTTTATATTTTATTTACGACAATGGAGTAAAACATTTTAATATTATACGAGCATAAGTAACATTAGTTCGGTTTGTTTTGCTAATAGAAGATTTAAACTAAAGTTTACTAATTTGCATGTCAACTGTTAAAAACACACGTTTGATTCAAAGGACTGTATAAAATTACACCAACCTCGTCTACTTTTTGCATAATGTTACTGACTCTGGAATCAGCATGTATGAGGACGGGCCGGAACAGAGGTCGGTAGTACTCCACGAACACACTCATGTCAGAATCACCAACGAAGTCCTCGAGCCATCCTCTGTTCTCTTCCTTAGCCACCTTGATGCACTGCTGCGCCATGTTCCTCCACAAATCATGCATTTTTGGGTCGCGGCTCGTGTCCTTCTTCAGTTCCTCGCATGTCTTCGCGAACTCTTCAGGACGCTCAATAGAGTAAGCGAAAGACAGCGAGTGGATCTTTGCCAGTTCAGTCACAGTGGCTGCGGCAAATTCCCAACTCAGCGGTTTCAGTCTATCTTGAACTTTGTATCCTTTAACGGCAAAATCTTCAAGCACAATAGCTTCTTCGAATTTGGTCGCGTTAAACCCGTAAAATGCGGGAATTTCTAGACGGTGCTCCTCTGGGACATTATGACTGTCTTCAATTTCGCGATAAATGTTCTTCAACTTGCTGTACACGTAGTACTCAGTGGTAAATACATTGTTCAAGCCTTGTTTGCGCATTTGCTCCCCGATTACCCCCACTTTCGCAAATAAATCGAGTTTACGCTTGCCTTTTGCAGATAAAGTGGCGCGGAATAGCGTGGATGTGTAGTTTTCACCCGTACACGGGATGGGAACAATGTTGAATTCGCCATCTTCATACTTTAAGTCCGTGGCGACCTTGTCGAGGAGCTTGTTCAGAATTTTTTCAGCGGGCTCCATGTCTGGTGTCCCTTGTCAAACTGAATTTCGGTGATTGATTGATTGGCAGCATTTCACTATGCGGTCTGTTCATCTGTGTTTCCGAGAGCGGTTGGTAGCACTGGTTCTTCATTTATCAACTTGTTTTTTGAATGAGTAGTCATTAACCACCGGCGTTCTCGTATAAACAATGTTAAAGTAATATGTTAAATTATTAGAGGTTCTTAAATATATTGAGATTCAAGTATTTTGTAAAAAAAAAATCTTAAAATAATATAGATTATATCAATATCTGTTTTGCATTTCATTAATTTTTGTGTTTGAGCCACTGACTATTGTATCGTTATTCATTAGATTGTTTTCAAGTTACGATCAGAGGATTATAAATCTTCGTAAAATAGAATGGTATCCCAGTCACTACCCACAAAAGCAATAAAAATATTAAAAATGCGGTCGTGAGTACCTACTACCGACAAAAATTAAAAATAAAATCTGTAAACAACAAGGTCGTAAAATTATTTATAGTGGGGGTGGCTTAGTGAGCATTCATCATTTTTGGGTTCGCAGGGCACTGCGAGTGTTTTCCCTTATGAATACCAACTATCAGATGGGAGACAGCTCGCATTATCTCGTATCTGTCGTAGACATCCATAAAATCTTATGTTACCTCTACACGATGGGCCAACGCGATGGTCCTCTATGATGGCCCATCGTGTAGAGGGCGTAGTGGCGTATATTGGCTTATGGAGCGTGCGATGGTCCTGGAATGGCGTCGGGGTTAGTTTTTCCGGCGTACATCAAAGAGAGTGAGTGTTCACTATTGAACATCGGCATTATGTAGTTGTGTTTCCCTCATTCACATGGCTATTGGCTGCTAACTCGCTGGTACAGCGTTGGTCCGTCGTGTAGAGGGGCTAATAAACGGCGCCCTAAAACAGTTCTAAGTAGTTATAATAGAAGGACCAGCAATGTTTCTGCGCCGGACAATAACGTGAAATTAATTAGGCGTTTCCCGCTCTGGAATGTCCAATGCCGCCCATAATGCGTATGACGGTCGAAGGTTTTTAGTATATTGGCGCAGTTTTTGTTACGGTCTCGCCTCGGTCACGACAGGCCGTGCTGCAGGTATCATTGTTGTGTGTGTATCTGCCGCAAGAAGCAGTGTGTAATCATTTAAGTAATTTTGTTTTGCGGATTACACGACATTGTGTTCTCTAAAGTAGTGGTTCCTAACTGGTGGTCTCTGGAAGCATATCCCAAGTGGTCCGCGGAGCCATTCTAAAGCCATACTTAAAAAAACGTTATGTATGTTATATGTTTAAATGATCGAAGGTTTAAATAAATAGAAATGTATTTATTCATATTTCGGTACTTACTGTGTCAACATACAACCAAACCAGTCACTCAACTTCACATGAATAAAGATTAAGAAGCACAGCTCTAAAGTTACTAGGCATAAGTAGATTCAAATTCACTAAGCTTTTTGTAGTGTGCTCAATAATTACAAATTATACGTGTTGCCTGTAATTGGCTGGCGTAGGTTTTTTCAATCAACGTGCTGACATTACACTACATATTTCTTTACTGAAAATGAAGAACATTGATTCAAAAAAATACACAAATATTTCGGTGGCGATTTTTCTACAGTACGATTAATCCGTCAGTCTGAGGTTCGGATCCGGGCTTAGGTAAAAGTGACACCGAATTTTTCTAAGCATTATCAGCCCGGAGTTAGGAATTTGTGTATAATATAGCGATAGGCTGCCCCCTATCATATCGTGGGAGTTGTACGTGTAAACAAACGATATCCTGATATCCTGGTGGTTAGCACCTCTGTCTGTTCTGGGAGTGTGTACAAAACTAAACAGTCATATTTTTTTTTATTGCAGTGAATGGCGAGACGAGCAAGCCGTTCGCCTGATGGTAAGCGATACGACCGCTCATTAACAGTAGCAACATGCCACTGCGCTCGCCATCCTGAGACATAAGATGTTAAGTCTCAATATGTCCAGTAGTTGCTCTGGCTACAATGTCCTTCAATCCGAAACACAACAGTGCATTTATTTTCTTAATTAAAATATACGAGAATTGGAACAAATACAGTTAATAATAATAATAATAACACCCAACAGTCACATACATAGTCCTGACTCCACATTAAGATCGAGTCTTGTGTCGTGGGTATCAGGAACTACGAGAGACTTTTCGGTCTCACAAACACCCAGACCCGAGAGAAATATTTGTGGGCCGCACAAACATTTCTCTCGGTGCGGGGATCGAACCCGCGGCCTCTCGTTTCACAGGCGGCGTCTAACCGCCTGCGCCACGGAGGCTGTCAAAATTATAATACATATGTATTATAATTTTGACAGGCTGTTATAATACATATGTATGTATTGCATCAAAAAGTCAGTCATTTATTCTCCTTTCTCATTAACCATAGATAAAAAGACACCTCGCCTTTGTGGGAGAGAAATACTATCTCGCCAATTGACGCTATTATTCAGGCCTCCTAAATTGTCTCCGTGGTGATAACATCCGCGTCACCCATAACATTTTATGTAGACGACGACGTAGGGAGATAAATTCATGACAACATCCTATCGCCACAAACCTATGCGCAATATGTATAAATTGTACGGTACACTGTGTTTTCATGCGATGGCGTAGGCGATTTTTTTATTTAAAACGTCAAGGATTTTTAATATTGTGATAGTATACCGGGTATCTCAAGACTGCTACCGAAAACGAAGCCGGGTGGTAGTTTTAGTGGCTACAAACACAATGCAATTAAAAATTTCGCTTAGAAACGCGACAATTATTTTTATGATTTTTTAAATATCGTCATTTTTGGGTGGTAAATCCATAGATTTTGCTAAAATAATAATTTAAACTCTCTTATATCTTAGAGTATTTATAAATTAAAGGGTATACACTATTATTTTAGGAAAAAATGTATTTACCACCAAAATATGGCAATAGGAAAAAAATTACAAAAAAAAAAATGTCGCTTTTTTTTGCAACTTTTTCTGTTGCATTGTGTCTGAAGTCGCTTAAACTACCACCCGGCTTCGTTTTCGGTAGCAGTCTTGATATACCCTGTATATAGTATAGGCTATATGGCCTAACCACTCTCAATCGTACTCTCGATTATAGAGGGGGGCCCGTGCCCTGCAGTGGGACGTATATGGGCTTATAATTGTATAGGTACGGTATTGACAATACAATATGATAGTAACTCACGTAATAACTTAAGACAGAATATCCCTTAAGCAGGGATTAAATAAATTAACCGACTTGGATATTACATGGATCTCACAACTTTTTGCGGTAGAAAAACTGAGCTGCGAGACTTGTTTTTTTTTACAAGATGTTTTTCATGGGATCATTATAGCCCAAATACTGGAACGCAACTTAAATATAAATGGCGCTTATCTACGTTAATCCCGATTAAATGTACTAGCTAAGTGGGCCGTGCGCTGATAAGAGCAACTTATTATTTGAATGGCGTTACAGTATTCGGACGTATTACATTTAAATAAAGATTCCCCTTTTAAAGAAATATTTAAAGAATTAATTAAGGATTCCCCTTCCCTCTTCTTATCCTTTACCCTTCCCTCCAAATTTGATGGGCCAGCTACAGGATCTATGATCCAAGCGCTATGGATATTCATGGGTGGCAGTGATAATTTACCAACAGCTGACCTGCCTGGGCGTTTACACGTATATGTAATTTAAAAATCCAACATTCTTATAAAATGTATTGTAGATATTTAGAAGAACAAAACAATTGCATTGTGGTCAAGGGCGTCGCCAAGGGGGAGCAGGTACGGGTAGCTCCCTCCTCCTAGAGATAAAAAAATGCCAAATGTAAAGCAACCAAAATCTTTCACTTCACTTGCCTACTACCTATACGGTATTTTTTTTGCATATACCATACTATTGTACAATTATATTGGCCGCCGTCAAAATTGTGTAAGTTGCAATCACATTTTTCTCATTCTCCATAATATTTGCCCCTCCCTAGCCCCTAGGCCATCGGCTCGCGACGTCCCTGATCCCTGGTCGTTCTAAAATTAATTTTATCGCAACTATCGATTTATTTTGTCTCCATTATGAATCTATTAAACCTATCACTGGAAGACCGAACTTTGAAACAACAACACGACATGGGCCTCATTAAGATAATTATGATTTCGATCTTTTTTTGGCATGTTTGATGTGTTACTCAAGTTGCATCATGTTATTGGTTATTTGTTACTGCACAACCTACATACGTAATACATGAGAAACTGTGAAATCATTAGCCACGGGTTCAATTTCTACATAGATACATAACGACGGGTCCGAAGAGCAAAATTATGAAAAAGTAGAAGTTTGGTGTAATCAATAATAATATACCTATGTACATAAGTACCTAATATTGACAGAAACATTTTAATTAGAGTTGAGCATTGTGAAATTCCAACGGTTTTTTTAGTTTAAGATAATAACCTTTACATACTACTCGTATACGTAGTTTAGTATAGGGTAGGGTTTGCAAGTGTAACTATATCTATTTGTATACTCACTGCGTCTTTCCTGTACATCTGATTGCTGACTCTATTGTCTCCATGGTTGAGCACAAAGCTTCGTGAAATTGTATAAAACTCGATAAACTTAGTCGCATCCAGTTTCTTGAAAAAATTGTTCAATCTATCTTTGTTTTCTGCCTTAACAGCGTTAATTGCAATTTCTATGGTGCCGCCCCAATAGTCCCTGTTGTCAGATTTCCACGTATACTTAAATTCTTCAACGAAGTTTTCAAATTCTTCGGGATCTTCTTCTCTGAAAGCGAATGATAGTGCGTGGAACTTCGCCAGTTCTTCAACAGCTGCGGATGCGTAGTCCCAATCAATAGACTGCAACCTATCGTATGTTCTGTAGCCTTGGTCTATCATATCTTCTAATACTAGGATCTCTTCAAGTGTTTTGTTGATGCTTCCATAGAATTTCGGCGGTGAGAATCTGTCCTCATCTGGTAGGTTGTGCTTGTCTTGCAATTTCTTGTAAATATTTACCAATCTTGTATAGAAAGCGTTCTCCGTCTCAAACATTAGCATGGGAGTTTGATTTCTCATTCTTTCTCCCACTACAGCGACTTTAGCGAACAGTTTTATCTCTGTGGTATCATTCTTGAGGGTTGCTAGGAAGAGTTTGGAGGTGTAATTAGCTCCTCCGCTAGATATAGTTTTTATTGCTATATCAGAGTTAGAAGGGAGTAGCTCGTTGGCTATTTTAGTCAATAATTGCGCTAGTCTGAACTCGGCGTCCGCCATAGCCCACGTTTCGATTGCAACTAGTCCTTGTGGAATTGCGCCGCGAACTGCGTATTGTACTGGGTCTCTTTAGATTTACGACTTCCTATGTGAATTGGGTATTATATAAATCAATGCAATTATGTTTTTGCTATTGTTTTCAATTTTGGCGCAAAGTTCACAAAGAGATGCAAAAATCGCATCTTATAAAAGAGGAAAAGGTTAACACAATGCTTTTAGAAGGTTTAATAGTATTCATGTATTAATAACCTATGACTCAAACAGAATCAAGAATGTTAGTAAGGAAGGAAAATTATGGATATAAATTATACCAATATGATACAACGTATTAGATAAACTTGTGGTAGGTTTAAGGCTACACATGTGAAAGGCCGCTCGGGTAGGTAGGCAAAATATATTTATCCCACCAAACAGCAGTCTGGATGCACTGTCATGTTCCGGTTCATGTCATGGTCGGCACCATTGTGCTAAGATCAAGAAACACACACAGGCCATGCAATTTTTTGTGTCAATATAACCATCAAAAACATAAATATGAATGATAGGAAAATAAGAGGCAAGTTCAATGTTATGATAGAGGTATGCCATGATTGTTACCTTCAGCGAAAATAGAAGTGAGATTTAAATGATAAAACATAAAATTTGATTTCTTCTTATCACTTAGTATAAATACAATGAAGCCTAAGTTCTGACTATTATTTGGATTAAATTATTTTTCCTAGACGAAGGTTTACGAACCTTGTATTTTTTTAAAAGGATTGCGGTAGTTGGCAAAAGGGCATATTGCTTTAATTTAAATTAGCATTTAACACGAACTTAACAGTTCTAAATGTTTTATAGGGTACTCTTTACTAGTGGTAGATATCTCGTATGTGAGAGGCCACTTGGGTGGGTACCACCGCAATGTCTAATTTTCCCGCTAAATATCAGTTAAAATGCACTGTTATGTTTCAGGTTCAAGGATATTGTAGCCAGAATAACTACTGGACATATTGAGACATACCTTACCTATGTCTCAGGATGGCGAGCGCAGTGGAATGCCAAGCATTGCTTTGTATTTTAGGGTGATGTTTGGTTTTACTGCTGTTGATGGTTCTTTCATACCGCAAGAGAAATTAAACCTGATAACTTCCAAAGCCACCACGATCAGAACTTCATACTAGCCGATCATGTGATGTCTATGATAGAGGCATGCGCGGACAAAGTTACAGCTTTTTTATAACAACGAAAGTCTGGCAACCACGGGCTCTTGGTCTATAATATTTCTATAATGACCAACAATAAGCAACTAGTATTTAACAATAGACAGAAAAACATAGACTTAATACTGTTTATAATTAGATTGATACATATAGTATTCTATTATTATGAAAATTTTATGCAAATTACAATAATATGAACACATGTGCTTTTCAATAGCAGCTGTTGTTTTAGTTACACATTAAGTGTTATTGAGACGGACCATTGTAATTCTTAAGTACATAAAATATTATACATACATAATATTGTAACATCTTTATCCCACGGGGGTAGGCAGAATCTATGGATCGCCATTTTGCCCGATCGTGACATGCTACTTCGCTTCGTTCACTTTTATCTATCTTTTCATTTATTCTCGTTGCTGTAAGGTACTTCTGACCCTACCTCTGCTTAGGGTATCTTCGATTTGATCGATGGAGGTAAGTAGGTACCGTTCGTTCGATGGGTCGAACCCCTACCGACTTTACCATGTACACCCGCCTCATATATCTGTTACATCAATCGCCTTTTATGCATCCTCTATAAGACCACTGAAATTAGTTCGTAAAAATATGCTTCTCATCAGAAAAATAATCCTTACAAAAAAACTTGCAAGGTGTTTTGATTTTTCAGATGAAAAATATAATTTAAGGTGGCAAGTCGACGTGGAGTTTTTAGGAACCCAACCATAACATGGCTAATAAATGATCATGGAATACTTTAAAAGTCCCGCCAGATCAAATTAGGTTTATGCCTGTAAAGACTGTGTGTGTTAAATAAATAAATAATAAAAAAAGAAAAATCTTTCAAATACTAAATACCCACTGATGTCGATGATATTGCGACAGTGGCGCGGATTTCGCTCGGTAAAGTAATATATAACTCCGAAGGTATTAGCATTACAGAAAAAAGTTTAGGAAAAAAGCTGTTCATAATTAAAAGATCTACACTTTGATAATCGGTAAAATTTAATAAAATTGAACGGATTGGGAAAAAATGGCGAAAAATAAAAAAGTAAATCTTTTGCCTTTCGGAAGCAATAAATTGAAAAAATATTGATGATAAAAAAAAAGTTTCGGATAAAAAAGTTTGTAAATTTAATTTAGAAGAGAAAAGGTTTCTACAATTTTTTACCTAACACTAACCGTTCTCGAGATATCGAATTAAACGCGTTTTCATCGAAATGACCTTGAGCTGACCTCGTCAGATTCCCTCAAATTGGAATAAATGCTCAGAATACACCCGCCTATCGATCATTCACAATCCCCAAACTTTGGAATTTAGTGATTATTTCTTTCGGTAATTTGACTGGACTATATGAGGGGACCGAAAGTGGCTCCAAATGATTCGCCTAAATTCTAAAAACACGGTGCTACTCGGTAATGCTATTTGCTGGAATTTGGCTGTTACAAGCTACCGCGTGTGTAGATTTACGTTAATATGTATTGAATATATTTGATTGGCCGTTCATTACCTATCTCCGCTCCGCTTCAGTGGAAACGCAACCTAAGGAATATTAATTAAGAACTGTAAATCAACTGACAAGTGTTAATGGTGTATTACACGTTGAATTTTAAACAATGTCGGACGTAAAGGAAATAATTGAAAAACTCCTTAGTAAAATATATAAAGAAGATCAAATAGAGTCAATCATCAGATTACCGAGGGAAGGATGTACATCAGTTGTTTTTAAAATAACAATAAATTGTGACAAGAAGCAAAAATACCTGTTCGCGAAAGTGGCATTTATGGAGCCAAAAATAAGAGACCTCTATGAAGGAACTCAAATGTTTCGAATAGAACAATACGTTTACGAACATTTGGTCAAAGTTTACAATCAGTTACAAGATAAACACAATGTGCCCGACGAGTTTAGATATATATTTCCCGAATGTTACGCACTTCATTCTGATTTCGAAGAGGAGACGGTTGTTACTGAAGATCTTGTACAAATAGGTTTTAAACCAATTAACAAAAGGAACCTTCTTGATTGGGAAGTAGCGTGTTCAGTTGTATCGACTATTGCAAGATTCCACGCATTATCATTTTCATATCAGAAAGAAGACCCTGAAGGTTTCAAAGCAGCTTCTTATGTTTTAACCTTTCATTATCGCAATTTTGGTGAAGCTATAAAGAATCAGAGGCGAAAAATCATAAACGTTGTCATAGATGCAGCAGATTCTGTCTTTAAGGACGGGTTGAGAAAGATTTTAGCATCAACAGTAGAAAATGGATTTAGAAATAGTTACAGAAGTCTCAATACTGTCGTCTTCGTTCATGGAGATTTAAAGTTGGGAAACGTGATGCAAAGGCGTCGGGTGAGTTTGTCAGACTCTATTATTTATTTATTTTTATGATAAGCCCTTTAATTCCCACTGCGGGGCAATTGCCTCCCTCCTTTCCTTCCATTTGTCGCGGTCAGATGGTAATTGCCGCCAGTTCGGAAGGTATGATTCGACTTCGTCCCGCCTTCTTCTTCTAGGCTTACAGCCACACCCCACGCTTTATAGCAAGAAAATGTATGTATTTTACTCCATTTTCTTTCGAATCTTAAACTTTATCATCAATTATTTTTTAGTTTTTAGTTCGATCTTTTATGCAAGCGTGTTTTTTTAGTTTTTTAAACTATAATTTAATTTCTTGCACTAAAAACATTATCTACGGCTGTCTTATCAAAGAAAGTCAGACAGCTGCGCGCAAATTAATAACACAAACTTTTTAAAAAAAAAAAAATTTTTTTACGTTTCTGGTTAAGATAATGTCATATACTTTTTAAATTATTGCGTTGTCATCGGTCCTGGATAAGTATGCAAAGTTTGAATTAAATATGATCGTTCTAAGTAGGGCAAAATCGAGCTGAAAGGAGTCGGTTACATACATATGTACAAACAAACATACAGGTGAAGCTAATAAAAACGTGTTAAAAAAGATTCCGACGAATTGAGAACCTCCTTCTTTTTTAAGTCGGTTTAAAATCTTTCATAAATAATGTTAAGATATGTATAAAATAAATAACTAAATTGTTTGGTTAACGTCCAGTACAATATATTTGGTACCTACTTTTCTAAGAATCATTAATTGTTCGAAGGAACTAATCAATATTAATGAATATATGCATACTAATGTGTCATTGATAAGTATTATGCCATTTGTTTATTTATACAAATTGTAGTTAGTTTTGTTTGCATATCTCTTAATAGACATCATCTGAAAGTTAATAAAGTAAAAGACTGTACGTGTACTCAACTCTAGGACGTATACATTTGTATTTTAATATCTACCTATATTGTATTATTTTGTCCTTTTGTGTGCAGTAAAGAATAAATAAATAAATATTGAAAACATTACATAAATCTGGGGGCACGGCAGTGCTCCCTCCAAGTCGATCTCAAAAGCGGCACTGTCGTACCATCCTTTTCTCGAAGCAATTCAGACCATTTTCTACCACCTATAACTTTGTTGTGGTTAAAGCGAGAAGCCTGAATTTTCAGTTACTAAGCAGGCATTGTGTAAAGACGGTATATTTAAAATTTCATTCACTTTGAACCAGTAGTTTAAGAATTGTTACTTGTCAAACTTTTTAATTTTGTCACTCACTGACTGACTGACCGATCATCAAAAGTCTAAGGCACTTTTAGCAGACATAGAACCTCAAATTTAGAATATAAATGGTGTTTAGTGTCTAAATCAAGGGAAAATATAATCAGATACGCTGGAATAACCGCTAAGTAAAAAACAAACAAAGTATTACTGGCTGCATGGGCGCTGGCCACGGCTCAAAATTTTGCCGATCTCACAATTTTCCGCCATGGTCTTTTTAATGTTTTCTGAAATGGTAACTCAGCCTATAATTTCATATTATCACTAAAACCATGAGCATTCAAAAACATAATTCTGTATTACCACAGAAAGCTCAAGCTTTTTAAAATTATTACAACGTAGCTTTATTCCCCGAGGATTCAAGAACGTGGACAATTTAATAAGACCCGTTTTGCTTTTACTCGTCCTTTTCTTTTCTAAAGGAAATAATTGTATGTTACGCTACTATTACATTATTGTTAACGCTAATATCTACTATTACATTATCTTTGTTTAATCATTCTTATTACAATAAAATTCAAAAACATTATTTGTTAATCCACATTACCTTTCAGTAAAGTCTATTAGTTTCCCTAATATGCTCCTTCTCTTCGTCCCCCACAGCTTGGTGGTCTTCTGCTGATAAATAATAAATAGATCGACTTGGCCAGCAACATTATGTATAAATTGTACGATACATTATGTTTTCATGCGATGGCCAAGTCGATCTTTTATTTACAACGTAAATAATTTTTAATATTGATATGATAATAACTTACGTAATAACTTTATACAGAAGGTCTCTTAAGCAAGGACTAAAGCTGAGCTGCGAGACTTGGAATTTTTTTACAGTATGTTTTTGATGGAATTTTTCTTACAAAGTGAATCACTCTATATATTTAAAAAACCGCATCAAAATCCGTTGTGTGGTTTACAGATATAAATAAATAACACCCAACAGACACATACATAGTCCTGACTCCACACTAAGATCGAATCTTGTGTGTTCAGTGTTAGTATCAAGAACTACGAGAGACTTCTCGGTCTCACAAACTCCCAGGACCTCAAGAATTAATATTTTTGGAATTAATCCTTAATATTTGTGGGCCGCACAAACATTTCTCTCGTTAGGGGATCGAATCCGCAACCTCTCGTTTCATTGGCGACGTCTAACCAACTGAGCCACTGAGGCTGAGACAGACAGACGAAAAGCGACTGATATCCTTACCGTTGATTGTTAAATATAATTTAATATTTATTGCTGTAAGATTTATTGGCAAAGGAAATGAGATAACTTGTATAATAAGGAGATGTTTCCAAGAATTCTAAGAACATCATCTATTCATATCTTTACAATTCCGGTTTCCAGTTGTAAAGAACTTAAATCGTGAAAGTTTTACTTCGTATACCGTTGCTTAACTTACAATTCTCATCGAATAAAAATAAATGCGTAGGCTCGTAATAACAGGAAAACATGGTCATTACTTCACAGACATGTATGCAATTCTTGCACTATATTTCGTGGAATCTTTGAAATTCGTGTCCCGAAGTGATTTATATTTTACAGCATTCGTGGCGCATTTGGTTAGACGCCGGCTGTGAAACGCGGGTTCGAGACACCGAGATTACTAATATTTGTGGGATCCCTGCGTATATTTCAGGTCTGTGTGTTTGTGAGACCGAAAAGTCTCTCGCAGTTTCTAATACCCGATGCGACAGAAGACTCGATCTTAGTGCGCTTGGGTGTTTTAATACATTGTTAATAGATGAGTCATCTTTGTGTTACAATATTTGAATTAGAAGCAAACAGAAACATTAAATACTTGTGTAATAAGGATGGATTTAGGATTATATGGGTTTGGGTGTAGTAAAACCGAAAAGACTCTTACATTGTTTGATTCCTGCCACACCAATATATATTTTTGTGTCAGGAATGTTTGGGCGACTGACTAATTTATTTTTATAAATTATACATAGAAGTACGTTTACAAGTACCCGCACTTGGCCAGTGCTTCATGGTGGACTATATGGCCTAACCACACGTCTCACACACTCGTTCTCTCGATTGTAGAAGATGCCCGTGGCCTGCAGTGGGACGTATATGGGCTGTACAGTACTACGTGTAAAAATTATAAATATGCAAATAACTTTTAAAGTCTCATATTAATTATGATAGATGCGATATATATTTATCCATGTACTACACCTATCGTTTATTAACATTACCTACATTTAAATTAATCGTTTTTTTTCTATGGTTGATATTTTTGTTATCACGGCATAGAAATTAAATCTTCGTTTCTATGTTATTGTTTCCGATATTGGTCCGATAATCAATGATTGAGAAACATCATTATAATAGTGCGAAGTCGCAAGGAAAACTGAAGAAGAATGAATTAAGTGAAGAAATAATAATGGTGTTGATTTCTGTGTACCAAGACTTCGCTGCGCTAATTAATAACAATTAGCTACATTGTTTATTTACTGTCATCAATGCTTGGTGTGCCTAATATAATTCCTATTTATTTATTGCTTAATACACAATATCATTATTATTTTCAATATTCATATACAATTTACTTTTTTCGGCTATTTATTTCACAACCGTTTTTATAGTATGGTGGAAAAAAAGTCTAATTCAAATGTTTGTTCTTTCTCGTTGTCATGTAGAAAATACGTCCATTTTTTTGGAATGAATATTACTGGTTTGTTTTGAGGCAATTTTTTTAATAATAATATTTATGTGACCTGTGGTTCACACAAATATTTGTTTCTGGTCTGGGTGTTTGTGAGAACGAAAAGTCTCGTAGTTCCTGATACCCAAGACACAAGAGTTCTTAGTTTTGGGTGTATTTATTAATAATTTATTTATAACATGGCCAAATTGTGACATTTTATGTGACAGCCTCCGTGGCGCAGGCGGTTAGACGCCGCCTGTGAAACGAGAGGCCGCGGGTTCGATCCCCGCACCGAGAGAAATGTTTGTGCGGCCCACAAATATTTCTCTCGGGTCTGGGTGTTTGTGAGACCGAAAAGTCTCTCGTAGTTCCTGATACCCACGACACAAGACTCGATCTTAATGTGGGGTCAGGACTATGTATGTGACTGTTGGGTGTTATTATTATTATATTATTATTATTATTATTTTAATACGTAGTCAGGACACAATTTAATTGATGTGTATACCTTTATCGAACGATTCAAATATCAGTTTTTTATGCAACCAAAATTCGATAACAATATTTTATCATAGCGACAATATCATTAATATGGCTGAATAAAAACAATCCTTCTACATACATGCTCCCACTTAAACTCCGATTGTCTCGCGTCGTGTGCCACATAATTTATTTTGAGGGTTCATTCATTGCTATCACACGACTAGTAACGGGAACTTTTAGTTTACGAACACAATTTTAGATAACGTCATAGTCAATACTCGTTTGTGTACGTCGGCGGATTGTGCTCGCGCGATGGACCAGTCGGCAGTCACAAATCACTCGCCAACCATGGCACACGCAGAGACCACTTTACGTGACCTCCTCCATACCACATTCAATGGAGCTGATGTCCAAGTAAAAGAGATCACAAGCGGCGGCGCCAACTACACATCAGCGCTCTATACCGTCGATGTTTCCCAAGATGGAAAACAAACAAAACTGTTCGGTAAAGTGGCCATCATCGGCGAAAAAATGAGAGAGGTTATGAACGCTGAAAACCTCTTTAGCACTGAACAGTTTATATACACGAAAATACATAAGGTATTCAACGATCTGCAAGACAAGTACCAAGTGCCGGAGCAGTACAGATTTGTATTCCCAAAATTTTACGGCAGCAACCCTGAAGTGGGCTACGAAACTGTTCTGCTGGAAGACTTGACTGACAAAGGATTCGGGACATACGATAGATTCAAATCTGTGGATTGGGATCATGCAGAGTCTTCTGTGACAGTTTTGGCACGTTTTCACGCATTATCATTTGCCTACCAGAAAGTATATCCTGAGGAATTCAAAGAGGTATCAAATAAATTGAGATTTGAAATTAAAGAGTTTACGGATGAGTCAGCAAAGAATGCTTTTGAGAAAATGACGAGTAGTGCTGTGAGTGTGGTGAATGATGAACAGCATCGGGATAAGTTGGTGAAGCTCCTAATGGGAAGCACTGCGGAAGATTTCGTCAAATTCAGACTCCCTCTGAGTGTAGTGGTGTTGACACATGGTGACTACAGGCCCAGCAATCTCATGTTCAGGAAAGTGGTAAGTGTGGTCTACTGTATTAATAAACAAAGCTTTCGGCTGAAGATGACAAAAAAAATAATCACGTCGCTCGTCCGTTTGTGTACTTATAATATCCTGTTACTTCAAAGTTTTACTTTTAAGTTGAGACTTTTGAAGTCCATGTTATTTTTCTTTACAATTTTACGTCACAATGTTATGTTGATGGATAATTCCATTACTATCAAGCTACAATTTTGGTACACTGAGAATAATGTGTGATAACCTAATACAATATTTGTATTTTGTACATTTATCAAACGACAAACATCTAGGCACACAACACGTGTAAATTGATGCTAATTTAGATGTAGGATTGCGCATTAGATGCAGTCGGAAAACATGGAAGTGAGACGTCTGCAATGTAATGATTAATAATGACATAACCCGTAGAGAGTATTTGAGGAATATTTCAATATTAGTCTACCATCTGAGATAAGTCCCAGCTGTAAAGTGATTTAATTACAACTTTTTGTTTTGTGTTGTTAAAAATAAGATGATTGTAATTGCACGTTCATTGACAATATTATTTCACAATATTAAGTCAACATTGGCAAATTCGGAAGACTTTCTTTTGCACTGCTTAGCAATGAACTTATATTAATTTTTTTTTGAATGGATAATCTACATTACTTAAGTGATTTAATTCATGGGTGCGGGAAATGTCAATTTCTGCAATATCATGTTAAACATAAACATAAACGCCATAGAAACCTTTAATAACGATATCCGTTGTCCATCTGTTTCAAACTCCAAAATAATATTAGGGGGAGGGGGGGGGGGGGATAAACCTCGTGTCAGTTAGTGATTGTAAATAAATAAATAATTTAAATATTGACCCGGTAAGTTTGACGGGTGAAGCAACTTACATCACCAGCCAATTTAATCAACATCGGACAACCTCGTTGGTTCTAACAATAAAATTGTACAATAGGCAAATTGGAGGGCTCAATGACGAGGCTTGGCAATTGATTTTGTAAAGTATGTTGTGTATTCTATCTCTACATGGATTTGTTGAATAATCTATAGAATTTAGGTGCAACTGTATGTTAATTAGCGAATATTTTTTGCGACTAGGAAACTACAGAAGCTCTGGTTTATGCGGTTTACAGTGGGTTTTTCTAAGTATTTACGATTAATGTAGAAATGAGTAAAGTTAAGTGAATGTAGAAAATTACTTAAAATTAATGAGTTGAAGTGACATAAGCCGGGAATCGACGCTCAGAATTAACCGCAGGCGGCGTCGAACAGTTCTCGAATGGAAACCACATACCAATCAGTACATAATTGAAAAATAGACAGATAAAGATTGCTACATGTAAGCAGTTTGGAAAAGATCGCCTTGGAAATCGGGGAGCCTGTGATCCGCAGAGAATATCCTGTGCCTAATGATATTATAATGATCGCTTTGCATTTAAATATCTTTTGCTCTGATTTCACAATATTTTTATAGTCAATTAAACACATACAACATATGTGACGTAATATATTTGTAAGCGGAAGACGATGCGATATAAAAAGTAATATACATACATATGTAATTAGGGATAGTGTCGAAATTAAAGTTTGTAGCATAATTTGAGCGGTGGAGCAATCGGTAAAGTAATCATAATTGTTCCAAATGAAGTGATAACTTCTGTCGCCATTTGACGCTTTATCTGGGCGACTTTTCTCACTTGTAAACAAGCGTATTATTGAGCTATTTTTAACCGACTTCAAAAAAAGGAGGAGGTTCTCAATTCGACTGTATGTTGCTTTTTTTTTTTTATGTTTGTTACCTCGTTTCTCTGTACTGTGTGAACCGATTTCAATCATTCTTTCTTTGATTGAAAGCTGGTGCTTGTCGTTTGGTCCCATAAAAATATGGTGAAGATCTGATGAATATCTTCGGACCTGGAGAGGCGAACTCCTTAAAATTAAGGAGAATTGCAATGGTTCTTTTTGCATTACGTTCATTAGAAAAGTTAAGTTACAGTGAGAGAGGGAAAAAGGGGTGGGGGTGAGGGGGGGGTGGGTGATAAAATTAAAATACACGTAAATTCTAATATCTTCGGCAGCTTTAAACCGATTTTAGTGATTTATTTTTCATTGAAAAAAAAAGTATTGACAGGTTGATCCCAGGAATACAACATGAAGATCTGATGATTATGTTCGGACCTGGAGAATAGAACTCTTCAAAATTTAGTAGGATTTCAATGGTTCTTTTTGCATTAGGTTTATTATAAAAGTTAAGCTACAGTGAGGGAGGAAGAAAGGGGTAGGGGTGAGGGGGGGGGGGTGTTAACGTTAAAATACACGTAAATACTAATATCTTCAGCAGCTTATAACCGATTTTAGTGATTTCTTTTTCATTGGAAAGAACGTATTAACAGGTTGATCCCAGGAACACAACATTAAGATCTGATTATCATGTTCGGACCTGGAGAGTAGAACTCCTCAAAATTTAATAGAATTTCAACGGTTCTTTTTGCATTGGGTTCAGTAAAAAAGCTACAGTGGTTGAGGGAAAAAGGAGTAGGCGCGAAGGGAGGGGGGGGGGGGGGGGAGCAAAAATAGTAAACATGTGAATATTCTAATATCTTTGGCAGCTTTAGCCGATTTTAGCGATTTCATTGTCATCGGAAAGAACATATTCCTTGTGGGGACCAAATCTTCTTCATTTAAATGCCTATCAACACTAAAAAGATAAAAATAACTCAAATTTTTAATAAAAAAAATAAAAACCGACTTCAACATGTAGGAAACATGTAGGACCTATGCCTTATATTAATTTAAATATCTATTGTTTGGTACTGGGCGACCCGCCTTCAATATGTTACGCATATATTTTGATTTGTTGGCTAGTCAAGTCATTAAGCAAATTAATCAACATGCACGAGTTCCATGAAATAAATATTATTTTTTTGCTTTGGAGTGGTAAGTAGTTATTATTTTTTGGTTTTTAGTGGATTTTTGTTTTGAAGTCGGTTTTTATTTTTTTTATTAAAAATTTGAGTTATTTTGTTATTGGGAGTTTAATTGACGGGGATTTGACAGTAGTTTACTATGCTGGCTTACTGCAAGTTGGCGGATGTTATGTCTATACTAATATTATAAAGCTGCAGAGTTTGTTTGTTTGTTTGAACGCGCTAATCTCTGGAACTACTGGTCCGATTTGAATGATTCTTTCAGTGTTGGGTAGTACATTTATCGAGGAAGGCTATAGACTATATATCATCACGCTATGACCTATAGGAGGAAAGCAGTAGTGACATTTCTAGCAAATACGAGGAAATTTTGTTCGTTTTTCGTGATCCGATTGGTCGATATTCTAAACTGATAGTCAGAATTAAACATTTTGATCGCCATTTTAAAACGTGTTTTATTCCTAACTCTATGGACACATAACGGTCTACTATAAGGCCGACCAATTAGGGAAAGCCTTCGGACAATTGACAATTTGACAATTGTAAGATTGTAATTTAACAGTTTCGCTTCGATAGATTATAATGTGACGAATAATAATACGGTAATTGTAAGCAGTATGGTACGATTCACAATCTTTCGACAGTTCACAATCTCGCGAGATAGATTATAACCTAACTTTATTTACAATTTTACGGTGACATATACATAGTTCTGACCCAACACGGAGATCACAGTCGGCATATAACCAACTGCGCCTTGGGGGCTTTCTTTTGCATGTGGGTTTTCCCACGAAATATTTCTTTACCGTTTAAGTACCTATGTGGCGATTGATTATCAATAAATCTGAAAAGTCGAAGGTCCCTCCCTCTTATTTTGACCAAAGTACGGGCAGATAACGTCCACTTTGTTATCAATATGCCACCTCTCATAATCACTTACATAAGGATTATATATTATAGGATATAGGATTATACATTTTCAAATATAACTCATTATATTAAAATTTGACGTAAGCATGATCTTATAAGTTATTTGCTTCACTGACTGCGGACAATGCTCTTAAGTCAGGGCACTGGGTCAACCGCAATTTCATTGGGCCTGGTCAATGTAACTGTGGAACGACTTTCTAAAAAATATGTAAGGGTCTTTACTCATTTCAATATCGTAGATGCAATTTCATTATTAGAGCTGTTATATCATATGGTATCGCTATTGCTATAATATGCCGGTTGCAATTGGTATTGTGGAAAATTTTATCTTTTCTAGACGGTAGATTGTGAGGTCCTACGTTTGATACCCATGACAAAAAAACAATTCGCACCCCCGGCGCAACAATGTCAAATATGCAGAAATTGCAAGGTTGAAATGTCTAAAGGAATAATCTTATATTTTTTAGAATATTACGTGGTCATAATTTTTTTTAACGGTAAATTACTATACTCGGGCATCCTTGGACATGATGGCTAACGCGATTGGAGCTATCAATTCTGACATCCAACATATATGTTCATGGAGTAAAGAGTATGGACTGAAGGTCAATCCATCTAAAACTCAAGTCATTGTTGTCGGCAGCCCCAGAATGATATCGAAGCTTGATCAGGACCAACTTCCATCTGTTTCCTGTGATGGTATCACTGTTCCATACAATGATACAGTCAAAAATCTCGGCTTATATATGGACAAGTCTTTCACCTGGGGTCCGCAGCTTCGGGAAATTAGCCGTAAGGTTTTTTCCTCAGCTAGGTCTTTGTGGAGGTTACACAATTTTCTCCCCATTGCCACGAAAATTTCCCTTGCACAAACCCTCCTTCTCCCCATCCTTGATTATGCAGATGTCAGCTATCTCGATCTCACCGAGGACCAACTTAATAAACTTGAGCGTCTTCAAAATTTATGTATTAGATTTATATTTGGTCTGCGCAAATATGATCATGTCTCCGAGTTTCGTGCTAAGCTCAAGTGGTTACCCATACGACTTCGTCGGAATGCTCATATTCTTAATCTTCTTTACAATATTTTGTTCAATCCCCTTACTCCATCATATCTCAAAGAACGTTTTATATTTCTCCACGATTCTCATTCAAGGACCTTGAGGTCGTCGGAGAATTTGAAGTTGAGAATGCCTGTGCATACCACGACTTTTATGGATAAGTCGTATACAGTCCAAGCCGTTCGTCTGTGGAATGCACTACCAGTTGTCATAAGACAGGCGAAAACACTGACATCTTTCAAAAAGATGGTTAAAGATTATTATCTTTCCCTATAAGCAGCTGCATGAAGAAGTTTTATTTCCTGTTTTTGTCTCAATAGGTAATTTATAGTATGTATATAATTATGTATGTCTATCTATAGAAGTATTTATATATGTATGTATATAAAATATATTATATAAATATATATCATATATTGTGTATAATATATTAATTATAAATAATTTGTTTATATATTCCTTTTTTTTTTTAGAGCATGTTTACCTTTAAATTCTATACTGCCCTCTCTTCTTATCCTTTTCTTTTATCCATCCAAAGGTTGTCTGTAAGAAATCGCCTAGGGCGATAAGACCGCCAACTGTACTCTTTAATTTTATTTGTTAAATATTGTAATATTTTGTTCTTTTGTGTGCAGTAAAGAATAAATAAATAAATAAATAAAAGTTGATATTGTGATAGAAGCTGTTCAACTTGTCTATGTCTTGAAATATCATATTTTTATACGATGTCAAAGTTTCAAATATTTTTCGTATTTTTCCTGAAAAGTTGCAGTTTTGCAAAAGTGACATTGTTGCAGCGGCGAGGCGCAGGGGTGTCAATTGTTATCTTTTAATGCATTGAATCACCTCATGTCAGTTCCTTGGGATTTGAATTTATGATTAGTATGCAATATAACTTTACATGGGTCCCACTTCTGGATATTCTGGATGATCGTGAATAGTAATAATTGAATATTTTAAAACATATTTGATTGAAGTTATAACAATTGAAATTCTGAAGTTATTTTTTACTTTGCCAGATTATGTACCGTGAAGGTCACCTTTGTATTAAGTTTCTATGCGACCTGTATTGGTTTACTTTTTTTGTGTGGCTTTGAAATTAAACTGACTTGAAACTCTGTAACCATTGTATTGATAACAGTCAGTTGTGTTAATAATCATATGATCTGGTGACGCCATAGCTGACGATGTACAGTCAATTGGGCCTGTAAATATTTATCGATGTACCAAAAGTCATAAAAACATCATTACGTATTTTTATGATGCTAATCATTCATGATTTATGTTTCCATAATCGATGTTAGATGTGTACTTATGTACTATTAAACGGATAATCATTCATCCTTGTCAGTCCAGTCCTTCATAACATCGTTCACCAAAAGAACATATATGAACCTTATCAAAATATATTTCCCTCCTGTCGTGTTTGTATTAACAGAATCTAAACTCGTTTAAAACATAAATCTTGACCAGTCATTAACAGTCCAAGTCTCGTATTCTACCATAACTCAACCTTAAATTTCCGTGGTATCTTACTAGTTTTATGCTATTTGCGGGTCTCAATGGCTCAAATACACCCAGATGCCACCGTACTGTGTACGAACTCAGATTGTTTCCTCCAGCTCGTAAATTCATAATTTATTCGCTTCAACAACCGTAAGAAATTAATTATATACGTATATACGTATTTCTCAAAATTGTTGACACTATATAGCGATTCTCCCACTCCGCAGTGCACCTTGTTCGGGCTGGTTCTGGTTTTCGAAGATTGGACCCAGTTTCGCTTAAATGCTGCAGTAATCGCTGAATTGTAGAAACAGACACACTAATAGTTTTCGCTGTGTTTGCCTTACTGTGCTTATCTCCAAGCATTGTTAGGGTTCTTGTACATATTTCAGTGGTTAAAAATATGGTCTCGTTAGCGCAATAAAGTTTATAAGGCTGATTTTTATTTATATATCTTGGAAATTGTTTATTATTACGAATTTCGTAATTAATGTTGGATTCTCCTCTGCTTACGCCCTATCAAGTTTGAGTTCGAGGTCTTGTCGAGCCAGGGTCCTGTTGAGTCTGAGGCCGTGTCAGGTCATGGCCCTGCTGTACCAGGGGCTCCTTAGGTCGTGGGCCCGTGGTATTTTGCGCATTCTGCCACCCTATCATTCCGTCATTGATAGTCAAATGCTCTATGAAGCTAAACAATTTGGAGTGTACGGTACTAGGTGCGTTTAGTTACGTTTTTGTGTCGATAAAAATGTTTTGTGTTTATGTTTTTGGTTTAAAGGTCTGTTTTTTTCTTTCCTGGTTTTTGTAGATATTTTTGTTAAGTTTATCACGTCCAAACTTTATTGTAACTGTGACAATACCATGTTGAAATTCAAGGTTTTTAATTGAATATAATGGTTGTTTATTTCACAAGGTTATTTATTTTGGAGAAATAATGTTTTATTTCGTTCACGAATTAAATGTAGTCATATATTTCCTCATGTATTAAGTATAACTTGTTTACTGTAATTATTTACATACGTTTTTGTAAGGCAAATTTTCACGTTTTTCTTAATATGATCTTAGGTTATTTATTTTTTTTAAAAATAAGTTTTCCATCCTTTCTTTTAATAAATTAATGTACATCACCCACACATTAAAATGTAAGACTCTTGATTGTTTTACCAAACGTTGTGAGAGACTTCTCGTCCTCACAAACACTCAGAAATAAATAATCGTGGATCTCAAAAAATTGCCTCGGTGCGGGAATCGAACCTGTGGCACTTGTATTACAGATGGGTCTTATTATCTACCTACTAATCAAACAATAAAGCATGTTCATTCATCAACGATTTTCTGCTCATTCCGAATTGTAAACACAGGGATTCCAAGGTCGTATACCTAATTTATGTAAACTGCACAACTTAAATGTACGTTAGACTGTCAGAACCATGTTAGTACACACTCATGAATAAATGCATAAATTTGAGCGATATTCATATGTGTATAGATATACTGTCTAGGGAATGTAGTTGGTAGAAGAATATTCATTTCGACGTGAGGCTGATATATTAGATTCGTAACCAACTAGCAGCCCGGCCCGGCTTCACGGGATGCAGACAATTTTTGAGTACAGTCTACATCAGACACATAATATTATTTCTTGTATTAACTGTTTTATATTTAAACTAATTGTGACTGCCTCCGTTTATGCTGCTTTTATAGGTCCGTCCCAATATCAATCTGTTCCACGACTTAAGGCATGCAGTCCCCTTATATCATATTTAATTTGTCCTGTATTCTTTCCTAAACTATCCCTATGAGGTTGTGAGAGAATCAAAAATATATTATTGAATTATTTGCTCATACAGCAAATAATTCAAAACATCTCAGCAATTATATCCAGGGCTTAGACTTCTGGTAGAGAACTTGCACTGGAGGGAACACAACTATTTCTCGCCGTTGGATATTTGTTAGAATACCTAACTGTATGGCTTGTCCTCTTTTTGTATGCCAATGAAAACAAAATGGCGTCTTACTTAATTAACCATAGCATGTAATCAGCCATCAGCTGATGCAATGGCGCCGGTACTGACATTAATCGATAATAGATCCTTAACTAATGTTTCCGATTCAAAACACAATCGAGAAGGCGTGAATAGAATTTTGAATCAATGTCTTGTTAGTATTCTAAAGCTGTTTAAAGTTTTGTTTTGGTTGACCACTGTTTTATTTAGTTTCGATGTTTTGAGCTGTTATAAAAAATATGTTGATATATTGTCGTAGTTAATATTTCTCTGTAATTACCTTTTAGGAACTGAAACGAAGATTGGCTCCAAAAAATATAAAATAATTATATTATAATGATTTAGTATATTGTGGTTAAACAATTTTGAAATAAAAGATTGGATAAGCAGCTAGAATCAAACTTGCAGAACTACTTTTTACAATTATCCAAATTCGACGTTAATAATCTTGATCATTAGATTTGAACGATTAAATTCAAAATTTACATCAAAAACATTTCGACTCTATAAAAGTTTTTATCTTTTATTTTGGGCAACCACTAAAAATATCTGAAATATCTAAGGACACATGAATTTTATACTAAAAATAATTATGATAAACTATGATTTAAATAACGTACTTGATAGCTGTATTGTGTCATTGAGAGTTAAACGTGAGGTTAGTCATAATAACAAGATAATTCTATGAGTATGTCTAAATTTATCTTATGTGTAGTCGGTACATACACAAAATGATTTAAAATAGCATTTATAAGTAAGTAAATAACACTATTGGTTGCAACTTTAATAACTATTAGATATTAGGTATATTTTTTTGATATAGGAATTATGGCTAGTTTAAACTAGGAAAACATATTAATATAAACAGGACAACGGTGTGTATGAGCCATTTTTTTTATTTATCTATATTGTCCCACTGCTGGGCAAAGGTCAATTTGTGATAACTATCTACTTTTGATCGGACAGCAAGATAATCTAATATGATTAATGTTTTAAGACGCAGATTATATTAGTCACATTTATCTACTTATTTACATATTGTAATTAGTAATCACTGAGAGTAATTAAGTAGCTAAGTGACAAGCTTTATTATTGATCAATGATTGATCATGTTAGTGGGGTGACATCATCAGTTTTATATTTGACGAATATAAATTAACATCCATACGCAGCCTTGATACAAAGATAATCTTTTGAATGTTACGAACGCAGTTCACATGTGGGTAACATTTCCAAACTTTTTCAATTTAAGATTTTAATACATTAATTGCCTTATGAGTCCCACATGTATAGTGTATGAAGCGCGAGCCTCTAAATTCCCAAATTTTATTCCCAAGTGACAAGTCCGGCCATGCAATATGCATTTTTATGGTTTTACGTACTGTAACATAAGTTGCCTGATACCGGCGGCCTTTGCTATAACCATGTCAAATCTTCAGGGGGACATAAGTATGAAAAATTGTCAACCATATTAGTGGCATCACTGCCTTTCATTTTCGAGACATATGCGTAAACATACAAAACAAATCGAACACTACTGGTAATCCGTATATATCAGCGATGTCGGTTAACACAATCGAAAGCGTTAACAGATGTGTACAATGCGATCTAAATGGAATGATTACATCACAAGTGTAATGTGGATATGAATGTGGGCCGTTGTCCCGTGTGATGCTGCGCAGTTACTAAACTGTCGGCCTTGATCTCTGTTCATCGCACTCTCGTGTGGAGTATTCTCGATGCCTTGTCGCTTATGACATTATTTATTTACTTTAATACTTAAGATTATTGTAATATATAGACCACTGACATATATTTGCGTTTTCAAAAACGTTATATTTTCTTGTTTGTAAAATTCATTGATAACTGAAAGTATGTTTAGTTTATTCGAAAAATATATATGTTTTAAAATACATATCTTTTGTTTAAATATCATTTTATGTTGTAATATTTAGTGCATATTTAGAAAAGTATTATACTATATTTTTATATCCTATTAACGAGTTAAAGTGGAATCAATTGGCCCTTAACTATTGATTTTTGTTATTCTTTTCCAAGTAAACCTTCATGTTGGCAAACCTGTCAAATATCAGCCAATTGGAGGGCAGAAAAAGACGGCTTGGCGGCACCATCTTTATTTACGTTTTTGAAGTACCATCACTCCCTCTATGTATTTTATTCCTCTATATTATTTCTCTTTATATTGAAATAACTGTAAACACTATTTCTAATATTTTAAAAACGGCATGACAACCATGTATTGTGTGGTTCGTATCATTTATTCAGCTAAATGCAACTTTTTTTTACAGAAAATTTTATTTTTATGGAGATGTTTAGCTGTCCGTGTCTAATGGTTAGTCTACGTTATTTCGGGCATTACTTTAATCTAATGATAAAAAAAGGTTTTGTTTTGTTTTAATATGGTTTTCATGCCATTTGAACAGTGAAAAGGTGAAAGCCTCAGAAATTTGTTGACCTTAAATGTAGAATAGTGACTAAATGTCGCCGTTTCTGTTTGTATTATCCGTAATAAGCCAATAGGTTCGCCCCCCATCATATCGTGGGGCGAAACAGACAAGGCAAATTGTGGGTTTCCTGGTAGGATAACCAGGATAACCTCTGCCTAGTTCTACCCGTTCTGGGAAAAAGGCAAACATGTAGGCTAAGATGTTTTTTGTAAAACGTCATTGCATGTAGGTACCGATTATGACATTTATTGTAAATAAATATACGGATTACGGTATAATATAATTTCGGTGTATTCGTTTATCTTAGTGACTACAGAAAAAAAGTAATAACACAACGCAAACATTATTTGGAAACTGTTGGCTAACATATAGGTATAGATAATGATATTATCATTTCATTATCAACTTAACAACGTAAATTATGTGTATTTTAGGCAAGCATTAAACTCCTTAATCTTTACGTTTTTTAGTTGCTAAATTGAGTCATAATGAATCAGCTGTTTCGATTATCAATTTAGTATGAATTTTATCTGCTTTTTTTTAATTTTTAATGCAGGTGACGTTTTAATTTTCATGCTACCTGAAGATAAATAAATATTTGTTTATTTTTACATATTATATTACTTTGTACCTCATTCCACATATCTTTTAAAGATTAAATCGATATAACTATCTAATCTCGTATATAATATTTGAAAAAATTTGAAATATGTGATATGGCGATATGCTCGCCACCTATCACATCGTGGGATGAAACATACAAGAAAAATGTGGGTGTCCTGGCATCTAAGCCCCCTCTGAGAAAAAGGCGTGAGTTTATGTATGTATGTAGTACTCTTTCCTCTATTCAGATATATTTGTAATATATAGTATGTTTATAAATTATATTGTATTACGTATGTGTATTTATTATGTTACGTATCTGTTCTGTATCAGCCCATATACGTCCCACTGCAGGGCACGGGCCTACTCTACAATCGAGAATACGATTGAGAGTGGTTAGGCCATATAGTCCACCACGCTGGCCTAGTGCGGGTTGGCGGACTTACATATCATAGAAATTCTTATAAATCGCTATGGTATGCAGGTATGTTACGTATAAGTATTATTTATGATTATCTATTTAATTATTTATATCTATTGGAGCTTTCTTAATTTGTTTTACACTGCCCTTTCTTCCTCCTTCTTTTATATCCATCCAAAGGTTGTCTGGAAGAGACAGTCCGCTTTTTAGTGATAAGACCGCCTTTTGTACTTTCAATTTATGTTATTTCTTTATATTGTGAAGTTCTATGTAATTTATTATGTACAATAAAGATTAAATAATAATATGTCTTACTTTGCCCGGAGGGAAGTGGGCAATAATTTATTTTCAACTCCTCATATTAATTTCACTTTCTGGCTAATTTCGTTGCGGGTTAAAGACAAGTTAGACATTTCCGGAGACTCGCCGAGCTTCAATGCTCGGTGTCATTACTTTGCGTGCCACTGTTGATCCTGGCTTACAGGAGTTACAGTGGTGGGTGTGAGGGCGGGTCACTCTCCAATAATAATATGTCTTAAATATCTTTTCAGAACGAAGGCTTGGAGACGATAGTTGTGGACTACCAGACGGTGCATTCCGGCTGCCCCGTGACCGACCTGCTGTACTTCATTCTCACTGGTTCAGACGAGGCTTTCCGCAGCCAGTACTACGACAAACTCCTCGCACACTACTTCACTGAACTCACCTTGGCTTTGGATAGATTGAAGATTGATGTCAATGAAGTTTACCCTAAGGAGACCTTCTATAGTGATGTTAAAGAGGTTGGTCAAGTTTTATACGTTATAGACTTAAAAAAAGATTCATTAATGGCGAGAGGAACATGCCGTTCGTCTGATGGTAAGCGATATATATATAGCGATGAGCTCATGAACAGTAGTAAAACCAAATAACACATTGAATTATAAAGCTATGCTTGACATTTCGCTGCGCTCGCCGTCCTGAGACATAAGATGCTAAAGTCTCAATATGTCCAGTAGTTATTCAAGTTACAATATCATTCAAACCGAAACATAACAGAGCATTTACACTGCTGTTTGGCGGGAAAAATGGACATTGCAGTGGTACCTATTCTGGCAACATTCACAGGGTAACATGGCCTTCACATATTAGAGATCTATCTGTAAAAGCAAAGCATTTTCAAATGATATTATTATTTCTCTTTATTTCCATAATATTCTTTTTTACATTTTTACACATCATATATAGTATATTAAAAAAAAAACAATATGTCGTATAAAAATATAAAAAAGTAATGACCCTTCGGTGGCGGGGCTCAAGACCCAAGCCACCGGCGGTTTGGGATCCAAAGTGAGGAACCTCCTCACTATGCGTGCCGTGTCCAACAACACCGCCTTTTGGATCTGACTCTTGACCCAACGACCAATTGAGAGCCTCTGAAGATGTTGGTCGAAGCTCTTTGGCATCAGTCCATGTGCAGAAAGAAACAACAATCGGGACAATAACTGTTGAGTCCACATCCCACATATCGGTAACCTCGTATTCCAAATATAAATATTTAGACATTTTGTCTTTTTCAGCTTTGACAAGGTTATCGTCATGCGGGATGGTGACGTCAACAAGTATAGCCCAGCGCGCCAATCGATCTATTATCACAATATCAGGCTTATTGGCTAGAATAGTCCTGTCTGTGATAATAGACCGATCCCAGTATAGCGTTGCATGACCATTTTCAAGAACTGGTTGTGGAACGTACTGGTAATATGGCATTTCAAGAGTCACAAGTCCATATCGAAGTGCAATTTGCTGATGTATGATCTTGGCTACTAGGTTATGCCTATGCAAATACTCGCCGTTAGCAAGATACGAACAACCGGAGATAACATGCCTGATTGACTCGCCCGGACGGTGGCATGCCCGACAAATGTCGACCGTACCGTCCTTCAGGATGTATTTCCTATAGTTGTTCGTCTTAATAACTTCGTCCATAATTGCAAAGACAAAACCCTCAGTTTCCCCAAAGAGGTTACCGAAACGTAGCCAAGATACAGACGCAGGTCGGTCCACATCAGGTCCATGGAGGGCCCGATAGAACCGACCATGCAGCTCTTTGCTCTTCCATACTTCCTCGCGATCTTTCGTGCTCATCACCAGTGGTTTCCGCCAGTTCTCACTCGCCAAAGAGAGCGGGGTTAGTCCTTTATCTATCTTAACTACAACCCTATGCATATCCACGTCACTGTGAAGGAAATAATCCCTGAGATTGCACACCTCGCGATTATGCAAGTCCTTAGCATTAAGGATGCCTCGGCCCCCACATCTCCGCGGGATGTACAATCTCATCACTGACGAACGTGGATGATGCATACGATTTGCAGTCAGTAGAGTCCGGACTTTACGATCCAGGGCGTCCAATTCGGTCTGAGTCCATCTGAGTATGCCAAAAGAGTACATAAGCACAGGCATAACCCAACCGTTGAAGGCTCGAATCTTGTTTCCACCTGACAAAAGACTGTTGAGAACTTTTGCCAGGCGGCCAAAGAAACGCTCCTTCACCGATTGTTTTACGTCTGCACTCAAAATACCCAGTGCCGCTGGCATACCCAGATATTTGTAAGTTTCTGTCTCGGAAAGGGATCTAAGTTTTACAGCATCAGAGACTTGTACGCCATCAGAGACTGCAACTTCCCCCCGCTTTACATGGATAATCGCACATTTATCTACACCAAACTCCATATTGATAGAGTTGCTAAATTTTTCAGTTATTTTTAACAACTCAATCAATTCTGTTTGTTTTGATGTAAATAACTTGAGATCATCCATGTAAAGCAAGTGAGAAATAGGCTCAAATGATATTATTATTGTGCTTACTGAGAAACTATCTAGGAAATTATTAAGGTCGCAAATTGCACCTGGATGCCACTGGCCGTCACCCAGTAGTGAGATACTGTAGGCTATGACTGTGGCTATGGCTGATGATGTTGATAATGATCATTGGGACCCATGACACCACAAGTCCGGTATAGCTAGATGGCTAAAACATATGTATCTTTATGAATCAGGGAAGTATGAAGAGCTTTCGATCTAACAACGTGTTGCTAGCCTGAGTTCAACACTTATGTTAATGTGTTAGCCTGACTTTATCATTTACTTTTGATATCGTTAAACAAAGTCACGAAACCTTAACAATTCATTCAATTCACTCTTATTCATGTGAAATGTTTAATGTTGTGCACTCTCATGGCCAACAAAGAAATTTATAATCCGAATTGTTTTACTTATAGAACCCTTCGTAACGCAAATAGGTTAGACGCAGACTACAAAAGGGATTGCTAGTTCTATCCCGAGATATTAATTTTGGAGTGTTATGAGTCCATAAAGTCTCATAATTTCTGACACCAACAACAAAAGGAATGGAGCCAAATCCAACATCAGAAGTAACTGAAGTTCCATTGTTTTGCAGATGCTGCCTGATGCTCTGCGTATTTGCGTGGTGATCCTGCCGATAGTGACGGTGGACGCAGAAAGCGCCCCGCAAGTTGGAGGCGATGCTGACATCGGACAGTTTGCACTGAAGCCGAACAAACTGTTCGCCGAGAGATTTAACGGGATCCTAAGGGACTGTGCTCGATGGGGCGTCTTATAAGTTTGTGACCTCTAGATACACAATGTATTAAACTAGTAAATACTGTAATTATTTAGTGGAAAACGAGGGATTCATTGACAGAGGGATAATATCCCTGAAAATGTTTTAAAGTAACCTACAATGTTAATCAAGGGAGTCATTGACGAATGGTATTGTGAGAAAGTCGATCTAAAATTCTTTGAAACAATGTATGCTTAATATTTGTAGATTTTTAAAATACACAATCAATATAAAAAGAGCGCTTGTTAAAGCGAAGGTAAGGCGCGTTGACAAGAGCGATCCAATAAGATAGCTCAAGCAAGTCTTATAAAGATAATCACACAAAAGATTTTTTGATGAAATATTTTCAACTTTTTCTCCGCTATTTGTCAATGTAATTTCTTGGGTTTAATTATGTTAGCGGAATAACTATTTGTAACCATCGACATGAGGAATGCTAATTCTCATTTACAAAATAACATAGATGTACAATTTGAGAGAAAAATCATATCGAAAACCTACCTATTGACTCATTATACACATTAATTTACTATTTCCCGGCGGGGTCAAAGCCTTGTCTGTTCTTAGCTTAAAGTTTGGTATCATTATCAGCATTACATTTACAATGAGAAGAGGTAGGTTTAACAACAAGTGGCAACACATCCTTTCATGAAAGTATTCAAATGATGATCATGATTATGACGTGCTTACATGAATCTTTTGTGTGGTTTTACAACTTGAGCAATGACTATTCTCTGTTATACTCGTATTTGAAACTGGTTACCCTTTAGGTTGTATTATTGCTATTTTATACAGGGCGATGTCACATGGATGATGTTAAATTTCATAGTATTCCTTTTATTTAATGCCATGTTATATGGAGAAAAACCCTTATGATCGAGCCTTGTAATTGTTACCTTAAAATGATGGGTGATTCGGTGTCTGCTCTAAAAATATGATATTTGAATTTTTTTCAAATCAAAATAATGTCTTCAGTAAATTTGACAATTCATATTTAAGATTCTTCCCCTCCGTTTGGCATCGCTGTTGGATGGCTGGTATAATCACCATAAAAAAGTAAGAATAACTTTTAAGGCCAGTTGGTGTTGGGTTTCTACGGGTTTAATTTTCATTCCAGCGTATTATCTCTAATATACAAAGTTTATGAGTACAACAGCAGTCTATTTAAGTTTTTATCGGGAACATTATCATAGACCAAACATTAATTAAACTGACCAATAGTACTATCGTAACTAAACACATGATAACTCATTGTTCTGTTTAACTTATAAAAGTATTATATTTGTGTATAATATGTGTATATTAGTTTAATTGTTAATTTAAATATTGTGACTTATGGTAATGGTTATAGTATATTAAATTGTTTATTTAAAAATATATTTTTATGTTACTGCAAAATAATGGTTTTCATAATAAGCAATGTTCAAAAAATAATTTAAATTTGGAACTAATTACGAGTTGAGAGAGTAATAAAAAATATTTAGATTACTATGAACGTTTTGGTAGATAATTTTAACCTATATTTTAAATTATGACATTTTAGAATATTCGTAATTTTTTATTACATTATAAAGCCTTAGTCCCATTTATAAGTGCGTGGTGGCCTGTTGGTAAACGGACTAGACGCAGCTGCCAACATGTTCACGGTGGTCGCGGGTTCGAATCCCAGGGCACACCTCTGACTTTTCGGAGTCATGTGTGTATTGATAGTCAATCACCACGCACTAAAACGGTGAAGGAAAACATCGTGAGGAAACCTGCATACCATAGCGATTCATAGGAGTTTCTATGGTGTGTAAGTCCGCCAACCCGCACTAGGCCAGCGTGGTGGACTATATAGCCTAACCACTCTCAATCGTATTCTCAATTGAAGAGTAGGCCCATGCCCTGCAGTGGGACGTATATGGGCTGATACAGTACAGTACAGTCCCATTTATATGAGGAGCCATTCTCGCATCCGAGATACGATTATCGCAAATATAGAAAAGTATCGTGAAACGTGAAATTTCCTCCGTGTAATGGGGTTATTTGTGATATCGATCTTCAAGAGAGATGACTATCTCTCTCTAATCTGGACAGCATTGCATAATTGAAGATATCTTTAACGGGATCAATGTGTTATACTGTTTGTATAACCGACCACCTGCTAAAATGATTGATTAGTGCTAGAATATAATCGTATGTAAATTATGCAATATCGTTTGGACACAAAATTGTATCGCTTATCACTATAAAGATAATAAATATTGATCAATTTATAAAAACACTTGAAAGTAATATTAAAGCTTAAAAATCTGTGTCAAATACCGATTAATCAGGAATTAGTCAATATTAAAATATACTTATGTATATGTATTTGAATCTTTTATTCTATGAATTTAATCAGTGGTGTCGTAAATAATTCATTTATTATTAAGTTATATAAAATTGATAGTGGCGTGTGAAAATTCACGAGTTTCATCCATAAACATAAGTTTACATTGTTATTTCATACTTATCTTCATTACACCTTATTTATAAACAAAATGTTTTGTCTCCTTCATACAAGTTTATTTCAAAAGCCGTTCGAAAGGGCAAAATATTTATTTATTTATTTATTTATGCTTCATATACAATAATGTATAAAGGCGGACTTATTGCCTGAGGCATTCTCTGCCAGTCTACATTTGGTTGGTGCAGAGAGAAAACAAAGTAGGCGCATATTAATTAATTAACAAATTTGAATATGATAAATGAAGTGATGTAATATTCGATACTTAAAAAAGGTTTTGAAACTGTCTTTGATTAAAGCCGACTATCTGTAGTCACCAGAAGTCTACTATTCATCTACTATTGAACATAGGTTTCCAAGTAACCAGAGACCTCTTGCATCTGACATAAGGATATACGTCTTTGCAGGTGGACTTCCAATGCTGCCTTTAAACCTATAAGAGTCACATCATCATCAGCCCATATACGTCCCACTGCAGGGCACGGGCCTACTCTACAATCGACAATACGATTGAGAGTGTTTAAGCCATATAGTCCACCACGCTGGCCTAGTGCGGGTATGGCGGACTTACATACCATACAATTTATTATAAATTGTTATGGTATGCAGGTTTTCTCACGATGTTTTCCTTCACCGTTTTAGTGCGTGGTGATTGACTATCAATACACACATGACTCCGAAAAGTCAGAGGTGTGTCCTGGGATTCGAACCCGCGACCACCGTGAACATGTTGGCAGTCGCGTCTAGTTCGTTTACCAAGAGTCACATAACGGGTCTATTTTGTGTCCAATTTATTTTAAATTAGGTAAGATACAAGATTTTTACGCGACACCAGCAATATATAGAAGTGTGATCTTACTTTTTAAACGATTGCTATAACAATATTTTAGCATATGACAACCTCCGAGGCGCATTTGGTTAAAAAACGAGAGGTCGCGGGTTCGATCCCTACACCAAGTGTTCGGCCCACAAATATTTCTTACGGTTTAGGGTGTTTATTCTCATAAAAACTCTCATAAGTCGAAAAGATCCTGATATACACGACACAAGACTCGATCTAAGGCTCAGTTGCACCAAGTAACTTTGCCTATGAAAATGTCATCGCCATACATTTGAGATGTATTTGACCTTGCGAATGTATGGAATTGACAGTTTCAAGGGCAAAGGTATTGGCAAAGTTAGTTTGTGCAATTGAGCCTAAGTGTGGGGTCAGGATAATGTCTGTTGGGTGTTATTAATTATTTATTTAGGTATATGCATTTGAATCTATTTCTGAACTGGCTTAAGGTTGTAAGTAGTAAATCATTTAGATTACCTATGTTATCGTGCATTAGAAATTAGAATATTTTTTAATATTTTATTCATCCAAAATCTTATATTAATATTTTCTGAACAATTGGATTAATTCTCATTTGTTGTAACGTCTGTACACGCGAGTTGGTGTACTTCATGAGCCATAGAAAAATGTTTAAAATGTCTATGGTACTCAGTTTTACTCAGGATGTTTTCCGTTTCCTTTGATATGTTTGGTAATCGACCATCAATAGGTACACATGACTGTGGAAAGTCAACAGGTGTGAGCTGGGATATGAACCCGTGACCACGCCTTGTCCGTATCAGGCCACCTACTCACATACACACGAGCCTTCCTCCCCCCTTTCTCTAAATGGAACTATATTTTTTAGAGGAGACCCGTGCGTAGATATACTGTGTACAATACGTTTTTAAAATAAAGACAATTGATTCGTCCGAATTTTTGCTATGAGAAAATGGTCAGGAGCAATAATGTGTGGATTTATTGTAGGTCTCATATGTGAGAGGCCGCCTGGGTAAGTACCACCGCAATGTCTATTCCAGGCACCACATAGTGTGTAAAAGATCTGTTGTTTCGGTTTGAAGGATATTGTAGCTATAGTAACTACTGGACATATTGATACATAAGATGTTATGTCGTGGATGGCAAGCGCAGTGGAATGCCAAGCATTGCTTTGTAATTCATGGTGTTATTTGGTTTTAATACTGTCCATGAGTGGTCGTATCGGTTACCGTCAGGCGAATCGGAAGTAGGCGTAACAACTTTTGGTTTCATTAAATTATTATTATTGACCTCGATTACAAATTTTCTCATTATAATATTTAGCAAATCTCACTTGCTTATTACATTTTCGGCTTCAGTTGTCATTATATGATTTTTTAAAGATTGTGAGATAATTATAATGGATTCTCGATCAACTAAGAACTATATACTGGGTATCTCAAGACTGCTACCGAAAACGAAGCCGGGTAATAGTTTTAGTGACTGCAAACACAATGCAACCAAAAAATTTCGCAAAGAAACGCCACAATTATATTTTATGATTTTTTAAATATCGTCATTTTTGGGTGGTCAATCCAAAGTTTATGCTAAAATAATAATTTTAACTCTTTTATACCTTAGAGTATTTATAAATAAAAGGGTATACACTATTATTTTAGGAAAAAAAAATTTTTACCACCCAAACATAGGAAACGTAAAAAAAATTTACGCTTTTTTTGCAACTTTTTCTGTTGCATTGAGTCTGAAGTCGCTTAAACTACCACCCGGCTTCGTTTTCGATAGCTGTCTTGATATACCCTGTATATTGATTTTTGCACTTTGATTGCATCAATAATCATTTATCCTTTATATCCTCTACAATATGTATAGAAATAAATCAATAAATGGGTAATTACATTATATGGTTACTATAACATATGATAATTATATTATTATTAATAATTATTATATGTTGTACAATATAAAAGTGTCGATTTAGGGTTGTGCGCAGCAAGGAATTTGAGATTTTTCAAAGCCTCGGTCCGGCAGAAAATAACTGATTACTGCCGCCCATGAACATCCACAATGGTTGGATGCCAAATGAGTGTGTGGCGGTTGCAATACGCCAACTTAGATATAGCTTTTAAAGCGGTTGCAATACGCCAACTTATATTTAGCTTTTAAAATAACACGCTTATTAGTTGTAATTTTAACATTATTTAAACACGCATTTCATTTTAAGATATGACTGCAGATGTTAGACCATAAAACATCTGCGAGTCGTTTTATTACAATAAGAATTTTTGTGTACCTTATTGTATAATATTAGTTAAAAAGATGCTGTGCTAAATTATTGTTTCCTAATTGTAATGGCCCGTTCATACCGGGGCAATAAAACTGTATTATTATAGTTAAGTTCTTTAGTGGCGGCAATCCTTTGTAACAAATTTATGTTTTTTAGACAATAGTACACATGTTTTGTAAACCTTTCGGTTTGGACAATAGCCCAGATGTTTGGGCAGACCTTAATTTTTAGTTGAAAGGATAGACCCTATTTTATGGCTTAAATATATTTTCTGTAAGATTTATCCCCACCGATCCTCATTCGGGTAGTCCTATAAAAGGGTCGGTTTATTTGGATGAAAGTAGACAGTCTGCCATCTCTCGTCATGAGCACATCTCGCTCCGAGTCGCATAATTATAATTTTACTCTGTCTGTGAATGTATTAAGTGTTAATTTACAAAATATACAATAGTTAGTTCCTGGAAGTGAGTGCTTATTCTAATACCTACACTTATAACCACCAAAAGTGTATTCGTGTTCAAATGAGCATCGAGTACGGGATGATAATTATTGTAAGCACCACACGCTTTTCATGTCCATCTTAAAAACGAAGAGATCACAACTGAATGTCACCATCGTGTAGTTGCGTTTCCATCATTCTCATGGCCATTGATATCCAACTCGGTGGTCCAACGCTGGCCCATCGTGTAGAGGGGAATATATGTCTTGTCAACGCGTCAGATAGGGAGGGTAGCGGGAAAGACAAAGGAAGGGAAGAGCAAAGGAGTTTGGGCATCCGGTAATCTAACTCAGAACGAAATTTGACAGCAAAGCTGGAGCTTCACGTTGTTTTCCTGTGAGACAGTGGTACCGCCCTATACGAGCCTGCTCATTCATGCTGAGTCAAATAGCGTGGCTTTACTACGTCGAAAAAATATATTTCTAAAATGTTTTTTCCATAAGAAACAAAGTGTCACATGTCACTTTTCAATTATACAATGCAATAAAATAATAAATTCTGCTGAACCTCCTTTTTTGAAGTTCAGTTAATCAGTTAATTAGAAATGGGATATTTTGCGCAGAAGTAAAACGCCAGTATAAATGTTAGTATGTATAATTTTAGGGTACTTTGTCAGCTTATGGCTGGTTATAAACGTATATTGAGGTATTTGTTATAAAACATATTCTGGTCAAAAGGCCAGCTATGTACATACGTAGTTCTAGGAAAATATAGCCCAGGTGTTTTATTATTTCCTTGTGGGCAGTTGTGCGCGGAAGGTCGCCTTGCATGAAAGAGGACTCAGATCAAATGGCGTGTGACTCATAGTCACAATAGAAATCACACGACATAGTACACCACTCCATAACTTTATAAAAAAAAAACTAAAAAAGTAATTTGAAAAATGTCATAAATGATTTTGAACGTAACATTTTGTTAATAAGAGAATTCTTAATTTGAAAATAAAAATTAAGATGCAGGTTTCTATTGCGTAAATTAGCAAATTGTCAGTTATATTTTTAATTCGGAGAGGATATAGGCAAAGGTTTATTTTTATTTACCAGGTTACTGTGATAATTCTGTGTAGTGTTATGTTTAACAATGTTCCTGTATTTTGTAAGTTTTTTCTTCTTGTGGAGGGAGTGCTGTGGAGTCATTTACTATTTAAATGGTGAGTAAAATAATATTTTATAAATCTTTGTATTCAGTAAATTGTTATTTATTTGTCGTGAGTCAAATAAACGAAAAAATGACTTTAAAAGATGCATGTATTTAAAAAGCTTTGAATATTATCACTTAAGTTAGTAATTAAATTGAAGAACCAAGTACAAGTAGATAAAAAATACCTCCTAACAATATTTTTTCTGATGCATATAAAAATAAATTTATAACTATTCTTTTTAATGTACCTATTGATACTTTTGTTATTCATTAAAATCATCTAGATCAGTAATTATTATTGCAATATTTAAAGATGACAAATGTAAATAAAGTAACGCACATGTCTTTAGTAAAGTATACACACATACAAAAATTCAGATCTCGGTCCTAGAAGGGGTAGGCACAGGTGCCAAGGCACCTACATTTCGCGAGCCTATTGCCATATCGGGCTCAAATTTCTGACTCTGGACTGATACTGAATAGAAAATTCCAATATCACATCATTATTAAAGTATTTTCTTATATATTTATTTTTCCATAACTGTACAAAAAGAGGATGAACACTTCAATTTATAAATAAATAAAAAGTGTAGACGGCGGTCCAATCGCTCCAAGCGATTTCTTATAAATTGATTGGTTTGGTTGTATGTTAATATGTTAACAGTATCGAAATGTCAATAAATAAAGGGCTTACTATCTATCCCTAAAGAAAACATGTATGAAATTATATTAAGTATGGTTCCTCGAACCAGTTAGAATGCTTTCAGGGACCACCAGTGGTCCGTAGATCACCGGTTAAGAACCACTGATCTAACTTGTCCACCTATGTCCAACGATCGACATACTGAAGTTGATAATGAAACATAGTTTATTGGGTCAGTAAATCATCAATATCTAATTTTATAACTTTCGTTCTATATAAAGCAGACAAAAGATCCTTAATACTATTACTAAGTCAAGTCACGTACAGCTAATAGTTTCATAAAAGGACAGGCTACCGCAAACAACGGCCTGATATCACAACATCTGAGGAATGTTTCACTTTAGCAGATAAGTAAGCAATTTGAATTCACAATGCTGTTTGTCCTTTACGACACGTCAACCCACAAGCCAAAATATAACAAAATCACGTATTTGAAAGTTACTAAGTTTTCTCGCTAAGGTTAAGAGTTTGGAGAAATAATATGCAATCCGCACTAGGCCAGAGTGGTGGACGATACAGCCTACCCTTTACCAATGTACTCTCGATTTCACGGAGACGCTTTTGCCCTGCAATGACGTATTTGGTCTCTTGCAGATATACGATTCCTCCTCTCAATCGTACCCTCGATTGTAGAGGAGGCCCGTGCCCTGCCGTGGGAGTTACTCGTATATGGGCTGATACAGTACCATATAAAATATACACAAAAGAACCTTATATCAAGCATTTTTTCTCTAAATAACTCACGAATATGATTATGCGTGGAGGCCTGGTGACAACGGACCAGACGTGACTGTCAACATGTGCATGGTGGCTGCAGGTTCAAATCCCAGGGCACACCTGTCTTTTCGGAGTCATGTGTGTATTGATAGTCAATCGTCACGCGCTATAACGTTGAAGGAAAACATCGTGAGGAAACATGCATTTAATAATTAGCGATTTTAAAGAACTGATATGACATGTAAAGTTCGCTAAGCCGCACTATGCTAGCGCAGTGGACTATATGGCCTAACTCGTCTTAATCATACTCTCGATTGTAGAAGAGGCCCGTGGTGCGAAACGGGTTGATACAGATACGGAATATAACCCAACGTGGAATATCGTTCTAGAAATGTATTGCGTTTGCTTATCACGTGCAATTGGAGTAAAAAAGATAAATGACTTTCTCTCTCTCTTTCTCTCACTTCAGCCAAGGGAAGTCCACTGCTTAACATATTGCTAGAACATACGGATAGAGAAAATAGGGCTCCCCCATGGATTGCTACAAAGACCAGTTGGAATCTGCCAAATTACTATTAATGAGTGGGTAATAAATTCTTAGATGCATTTATAGGCATACATAATGGACAGCAATACGTTAGCTGACTGTTGAGTTATTTGTATAAAAAATAGAATTTTATATCATAATATTCATATTGTATCCTTCACATTACTAAATAAATACAATAAGTATTTTCGTTTATATCATCTATATTATGAATGTATGTATGTTGGAATTAAGAAGTGACTTGATATCTCTTTATAGTTTTTTAAGAATTAAGAATATTTTCCTGATGGCGATCACGAATAAGATACCAAGATCACACAAAATTCAGTCTTATTAAATTCATCTCGCATACTGTGAGATAAAATTTAGTAAAACCTTTTTTTTACTATTTCCTTGAATTGTAAAATGATTTGAAACCAGTTGCACAACTTTGGCTCTTTTTGTTTAGGTGTAACAACTTTGGTCGATGTGTTGGCACGGCAAATAGCATAATTCGGTGTCACCAACCTAACTAAAATTGGTAATTTGGATATGCACACACTAGGTTTAAATATTTCGAGACAAATGTTTCTACACATATAATCCACAAGTATTTTTTCGGGGTTGTTTGTTTGTGGTCGATTAGTCTCTCGTGGTTTTTTATTTATATCTTAATTTGGGGTCAGGACTATGTTTGTGACTGAGTATATTTATTATTTTTTCACAATGATTTTAAAGTTTTATACACATATCCTTAAAGTGACTACTGTGGCAAAATTAGCAGTTTACACCATAAGAGCCATGTAATTGTTTATCCCGTCCAGTTGGTTATCTTAACATCGGATGAGGTTTTAGGTTCCATAGGTTATAGGCATAAATCGCTTAATCGGTAAATCAGGACCCTTAAGACCCATCGTTGAGAGACATCATAATCGCATGCGCTAGCGGGGGCTTAGGGCCGGCCCCCCGCTACAACCGGTTCCCCCCGCAGCAACGGATCCCCCAACATCGGATAATATTTTTCAATATTTTCATACTCAATATTTACCATAGAGACTTGAAGAAATGTCTATGGTATTTAAAGTTCACAAACATTCTTAATCGTAGTCTCGATTGTAGAGGAGTCCCGTGCCTTGCAATGGGACGTATATAGGCTGATAAAGCACAGTACCATATTTTGTCATCCGCTTTCCTGCAGCAGAGTGGACATTTATTTCTTCGAACTTCGAACTCCTATTTACTTCTTTTTCCTGATTAATTTCGATGTTGGTTAAAGACAAAATAGTGTTCCTAAGAGACTCGCCGAGCTCCAGCGCTCGGTGTCAATTCCTTGCGTGCCACTGTTGGTCTTGACTGTGGCTGACAGGAGTTGCAGTGGGGGGTTTGTTGACGGGAAGGTGTCTACAGTGGCAAAACAGAAGTAATAAATGATGTCGCTCGGTAGTAAAGCGTGGTATATAGTCCATATGGCCCAACCACTTTCAATTGTACAGTCGATTGTAGAGGAGGCTCGTGTCCTGCAGTGGGACGTATATGGGCTGATACAGAATAAATCGTAACGCGCGCTTAGCCTAGCATTATCGTAGCCTGACTATAGGATGTGTTATTTATTACTGATCGTTGGTCATCTATGTCGAATCATAAACGTAATAAATGCGATTGTAAATGGTGCGGCAGTGAACCCTGGTTCAAGACTGGCACGTGCGGTGCAGGCGCTGGGAAAACCGACTGTAATTGCGGAGAGGCAGTTGTGCTAAATCACCACGGATGTCGTTCTAAGAAACTTGTTTAATATAGAATAAAAGTCGCCTTTGATAATTATACTTGTTTGCTTGTTTATTAGTTTAGTTTTGTTTTTGTTAGGTGTGCAACTTTTTATTTTGATAATTAGTTTTTTTTTTAATATTGGAGGGGGTGTACGAACTGTTCACTTAAAGGCAAGTGATCTCCACCGTCAATGAAGACCAACAACACCATAGGGTATACGGATGCGATGCCAACCTTTAAGGCGAGAATACGCTCTTCTTTTCAAGGTGTTGTCGGCAATTGGTTCTAGAGTTTTGTAGTAGGTACGTGGAAGAAAATGTCTGAAAAACGTATTGTAGTGGATTTCCAACTTTTGAGGTCATGTGGATGGTATTTGGTGAAAATTTTGCATTAGTCATATATAATTGAATTGGTTTGATTTAGAATTGAAGACACAAGGAGTAAAATAAGGTTATCTGGCTTTTATTGAGTCTTCAGAAGTCTCACAGACTGAATCAAAATTTAAAATTTTCTAGGCTAAGTCTCTAGAGAGCCCTCAATAGAGTTATTATTGGACGAAACAAACAATAACGTTTTCCGCATTTCAAGAAAAATATTAAAATGATTAATTGAGGAAACCAAACAAAATTATAAAACTGAATATACCAGAAGAAACAGCAACAGTGTAATTTAGTGTAAAATAAGTAGCTGAATGTCCGTCACCTCGTAATAGGTTGGGTACTGTGGTGGGCGTACACTGTAAGACCCTATAGTGGGTATAAATTTAAATTTATGAATACGTTTTTAAGCAATCATGCATTATTACATACTTTATTCATCAATCGATTTATTTAAACTATATAAGGTTTCTAGCCTGTAAAATTACATTGGAGAGAGCGGCTAAATCTTCAATTTCAAAACGTAAGCCTTTGATAAATTTCCAATAACTCATTACGAAAATCAAACACTCGGTTGTAAAAGACTCCCGTGCTCAGCTATAAGTCATTGCTGGATGAATATTGAGATATACAGGGTATATCAAGATTGCTACCGAAAACGAAGCCGGGTGGTAGTTTAAGCGACTTCAGACATAATGCAATAGAAATTTTTGCAAAAATAAGCGACAATTTTTTTTTGTTATTTTTTTCCTATGGCCATATTTGGGTGGTAAATACATTTTTTTCCTAAAATAATAGTGTATACCCTTTTATTTATAAATACTCTAAGGTATAAAAGAGTTTAAATTATTATTTTAGCAAAAACTATGGATTTACCACCCAAAAATGAAGATATTTAAAAAATCATAAAAAAAAAATTTCGCGTTTCTATGCGAAATTTTTAATTGCATTGTGTTTGTAGCCACTAAAACTACCACCCAGCTTCGTTTTCGGTAGCAGTCTTGATATACCCTGTATATTACGTAATAAACAACGGTTTCGTGGGACCTATGAATAAATTTGTAATAATGTAATTTGTGATTTTAATAAATAAATAATAAAAAATAGTTTGTCTGATTCTGATCTGATCAAATGTTTTGTCTGATTTTGGTAACAGACAACAGTAGAAACTAAATCGCTGTAGCGTGGAACAAATAGTTATAGTCTAAACAAACTGTATAACCTTGTAGCGCTAGACCGCTTTCAGGGTGTAGTTTTCACGCGACCAAAAGGACGAAAGCGCCGTGAATTTAGCTCTTACGCGCTTTTGAATAATTCGTGGGCGATACATGCACCACACCGAGATGGGACACATTTTTCATAACTAACGTCTTATCTAATGCTTCATTGATATAGACGAGGATGTAACAGTACAGTGGTATGTTCCAGACTCGGACTACTACCGCATGCCTCCGTTGTACAAGTTGGATGCGTACGACTCGTGCTTGTCGGAGGCTGGTGGAACGTACTGCATCGTGGACATCGATCTCTTCCCCGGGAACAACTCTAACCTCATGAGGATGATACATGTGAGTAGTTCTATTTGTGTTATCTACTGAATTATCATCATCATCTCAGTCACAGAAAGTCCACTGCTGAACATACTGGTGGTAGGTCTCTCATATGTGAGAGGCCATCTGGGTAGGTACCACCGCAATGTCTATTTCTCCCGTGAAACAACACTGCTTAAATGCACTGTTGTGTTTCGGATTGAAGGACATTGTAGCCAGAGCAACTACTGGACATATTGAGACTTAACATCTTATGTCTCAGGATGGCGAGCGCAGTGGAATATTGCTACTGTTCATGAGCGGTCGTATCGCTTACCATCAGGCGAACGGCTTGCTCGTCTCGCCATTCAATGCAATAAAAAAAAAAAAAAAAACATAGGCGTCCCCTAAGGATCTTCCAATCGACCTGTTGGAAGCGACCTGCATCCAGCGACTTTTATTTACTGAATAGTAATTGTAACTTTGGGACGCTTAGTTAAAGTTGCACTGAATTATTAAAGAATATTTAAAGTATATTTTTTTAGAGCCACGCTTATTCTGTCATAACTTGGCATAAATGGGCAGCTGTCAAGCTGTTTCAGGGTAGTCACACTGCCTCACAGGAAATCGACTTGAAGCTTCGCTGTCGCTTTTCAATAGCTCTTTGCTCCCATCCTGATGACTGAAAATGACTACAATGTATTTGTAATTGCTGTTTTTATGGGAGAAATATAGCATGCATTTAGTTTATGAAACCTAGAAGGCCATAGAAAATTTGGTGACTGTAAATACGAAAGAGATCTAATATACAAATTTTTAGAACGTCTAGAACAAAACCGCTTGTAAAATAAATTGCGGCAAATAAAATATAAATAATATTACCCAAAGGTCGCCCGAGCAAAAAGTAACAATTAGCTCTGCGAGTCATTAAGTCAGGTGCAGTCACAAGGTGCAAGCAATTATTTCATATTAGGTATTTACGTACAATTAATTACCGTATTATGTTGATATTATCTCTGACGATTTTATTAAATAAAACTCGTTAAGTAACGTAAGCGTATTTGGCCTTATTCATAGACAGTTTTAAAACTTATTTTAGCTACAGAATGTTTTTTGTTTTTCGCTCAAACTGAACTCAAAAGTTGTTTAAAAGCTACGTTTAAAAGGAGCTACACATTCGATAATTAAAATTGATTTTAAAGCTACATGCAACTTAACTAATAGGGTAGTAGGGGCGAGGCTATCGTCATATCGTACACATTTTTTTTTCGTTGCAATGAATAGCGAAATGAGCATGCCGTTCGCCTGATAGTATGCCATACGACCCCTCATGAACAGTAGCAAAATCAAACAAGTCTCAATATGTCCAGTAGTTGCTCTGGCTACAATGTCCTTCAATCCGAAACACAACAGTGCTTCTACACTGCTGTTTGACGGGAGAAATAGACATTGCGGTGGTACCCACCTAGGCGGCCTCTCACATATGAGAGACCTACCACCGGTAGAGACCTACCACCGGTGGTAGTACCTAACTTCGTCGTGCTCTATAAAAATACTTCTATACATAAAATTACTGACGTGTCGGCCTATTTGTCCTTTAACCTAGACACGTAAACTACATTATGCATAAAATTTATACTATTTGTGTTGACTGATTTATAAGCGTTTTTATATTTATTATCATACTCAGACACATTAACAACAAAGTTATTCTATTTTATGGTAATCAAACTATTTTCAGCTTAAAGGTCTTTCAAGGTTTTCTCAATTGATTTCTTTTTATACCGGGTATATCAAGACTGCTACCGAAAACGAAGCCGGGTGATAGTTTAAGCGACTTCAGACACAATGCAACAGAAAAAGTTGCAAAAAAAAGCGACTATTTTTTTTTTGTTATTTTTTTTCCTATGGCCATATTTGGGTGGTAAATACATTTTTTCCTAAAATAATAGTGTATAGGGGAAAGTGGGGGAATTGGGAACACTTAACTTCAAATGCTCAAAAACAATAGAAAAAAGTCAGAGATATAATCAACTTTTATTACAACATAGACTTTGCTCATTTATGTACTTATTAGTAAGAATATATTTTGAAATATCAACATTTTATAAAAGATATAAATAAAAACAAAAAACATTGTCATTCCTTTTTACCCGATACCCTATGGGGTAATTGAGATCAGCCCGCGGGGGAAATGGGAGCGGTATGGGGTAATTAGGAACGACATACTTGAATCTTTATAAAGAACTACTTTTTTTTGGTTGGCACAAATCACAAACGTAACCTCTACTAGTCTGACCGGCAGTACATTGTTTGTGTGCCCAGAGTTTACAGATGGCGCACATGATCCAATCCTCTGTCGGTGGGGATTCATACTTTTTATTGCACAGCATACAATAAAACTCCTCTTCGTTTTCATTTCCTTGTAAAGCCTTTTTCAAATTTCTTACTCTTTTATCCTTGACTCAGGGCTTCTTTTGTATGGTTTTGGTGTTTTTTTTCGGTTATTTTTTAGAAACGTATTCTTTTTTAGCTTTTCTCTCAAGTTGTCTTTTCTGTTTTTCCTCGAGTTGAATTTTTATTGGTGTGCTGGATAACATCTGAGAATGGATCTTATTCTGTCGCACAGAACTGGTTCTTGTTTTAGGAACGACAGGCACATTGATAATTTGAGCAAAAGGCACAGAAGTGTGTGGAGAAGGCGTATTAATGGTAATGGTCATATCGTTAAACAGATTCACTTCGGTGGCGTTAAAAGCGGTTATTCTATTAAGTGAAGTAGCTTCTGGAATCCGTAAACTGATAGAAAGATGTCGAGACATAAAGCCATAGTACCAATCTTTGCCTGCCAGCTGGGTTTCTTTGTTAAAATTGTATTTTAGTTTATTAGCTTCAGCAAATCGATAAGCAATCCTACGTAGTGAACTTGGAGTTATACCATAAAAAGTCTTGCAGCAATCAATTATGTATTTTTCTAGCTGGTCTTCTTGTTCTTTGTTAAATAAAGCAGACCGACCTTTTTTGGTATTTTCATATCGTTTTGTTTCAAATGTTTGAATAATGTTGTTTTTGGAATTGAGTATGTAGTAGCAGCTTTGCCTAATGTGAGCTTTTTACTTTTTTTATCTTCGATTGCACGGCGAAGATCTTCAATTTTATATTTTGGTTTAGTCTTTCGTATGTAATTTCGAGGCATCTCCATCATCATCACCAGCAGTACTAGAGTAATTAAGAAAGAACGCAAGCGGTAATTGGAAACGTTCCCAATTACCCGCCTGACGTCGTTCCCATTTACCCAAAGTAGTTAATAAATAAATAACGTGGCTGTAATTTTTAATAGTATCTTTTTTAACTTCAAATCACGAAGGGTTTGAAAACAGATAGTACAAGCATGAGAGTAACAAAAGATGGTGCCTTTGAACTTAAAAACATGATAGTTACATCTATTACAATACATGACAAAAATTATAACAGAAATGCAAGAACAATTGTTCGACTCACCGTGACAGCACGCATGCGGCGTTTTACTCTCACTGTTGCACACGTACTTAGTGGTCCTGCATGCGTCTGTTGAACAAGCGTGGGACAGTGTGGGAGAAGGGGAAGTATCATTTACCTAGCAGTTCCCAATTACCCGCCGTTCTCAATTACCCCACTCTCCCCTATCCTTTTATTTATAAATACTCTAAGGTATAAAAGAGTTTAAATTATTATTTTAGCAAAAACTATGGATTTACCACCCAAAATTGACGATATTTAAAAAATCATAAAAAATAATTGTCGCGTTTCTATGCGAAATTTTTAATTGCATTGTGTTTGTAGCCACTAAAACTACCACCCGGCTTCGTTTTCGGTAGCAGTCTTGAGATACCCTGTATTTTCATTGAAACATGCATAACAAAGACGTCATAATTAATTCTTAGTAGATAGCATCGAATAACCTCTAAGATAATATCGTTTTAATTTAAATCCGCTATAACTAAGTTTATTTTTGCATTAAAGCGGAATTTATTTATATTTACTAATTTTATTAAACACAAAACATGCTACAATCATGAATGCAGTAACACCAATTTCAGCACAATGATGATAACCCAGGGTAACAGTGAGTAAAAAATGAGTTTTAATTAAATTTTAGCAAAAAAGTTCATACGAAATACAGGAATAAGACTGATGATTACTTTCTTCTACTTGGATTTTTAAATTAATTTTGATTGTTAAATATTTTTTATTTTCGCTATGTGTTACACAATACATACAATTTTATAATATAATATATTATATGTAGTATATAATATTTTAGCGTCTTGTATTTATGGGGTCGGGGACACTTCGCCGCTAAGCGGAACTTTTTGGTCTAAATAATTAAAAAAGAGAGAAAAACTGTGTGTCGAAGTGTCAAAATGATGAAAGAACAAGAGTGGACAAAAGTTGTTGCGGAAATAAAGAATTGCGGTGTATTTGCGGAAAATAAAGGCGGAGCGGCGGAATTATATATTACAGTCCAGCGGCAGGGGTAAGCTTAGGATAATTTATTAATTATTATTTAGTTCATTTTCAAACACACGTAGATCCATGGCTTCAAACTACGACAGGATCGCGGAAAATTAAACATTGATATTACAATACTTTAAATAAAAAAAATATATATAAATTCCAACACGAGAATAACTAAGTATTTTTAACGTGGAATATGAATATTAAACACATTTTGTAGAATAACATAATTATGTTTCTCTGAAGATTATCTACATTGTGAGTTAGGAAATTCTTGAAAATTACGACTGAGTTCGACTGCGCAGTGCCTTTAGTTTTTGGCTAAAAATCGTGAATTATAGTGTTAGCTTTTATGATTATTTATATTTATTTTGTCCTAGTTTTACTCGTATACGAAAATGTACTTAGAATATCCTTTTATATCTCATAATGTGCGTGTTCGCATATCTGATGTGGTATTGATCCATCCGTCATTCACTCGAGTGATTAATCATACTCGCTTTTCACTCTGACATTCATTCATTCGTTCGTTCCCGGCAATTCCCGCGGTAGAACCTGAGAGATGCGAACACGCACCGTAGTGGTGATAGTCTGATACCGTAAACAACCAATTACTTAGTACAAATATTGTGAAGTAATTAATAAAAGTAATTATGGAAACCAGTGAACTATTATTTCTACCAGAAGAGCTAAAAGATCAGAAGCGGGATAAAACCAGAACGCTTTGATTCTGGTGAACAAGTCAACGCCCCATTATTTAAGGTATTTATAACTACAATTCCATATTGTAACGAAAATATTGGTAGTCTTGTTACAAATTTATTAAACATTAAGAGTTCGATGTCCATGAATGTAAACGTAAAATATTTTATTATATGATTTGTGATTTGATATGTGGACGTACTTTATTAAATAGTCGTTTTGTGTTTGTGTATTGTTAGAAATCAGAAATCAAATGCCGGTATATTTTGAAATGACTATATTTGCCATATTCATTTCTAAATTCCAAATACAATACACAAAACAATGAGTCATTTTATCATATTTTAATTTGACGCGAAGCGAGTCTAAATGGCGGGCTTTTGATACTTCGGTTTTAATTATTGAGACTCTATGCAAAGGTGTTCCGGTCTTACAGCCTTATGCTTATATAATTATGAGACACAGTAAAGTCACAAATTGTGTCGTAATAATAATAATTCATTATTAACAGTATATTTCTTCATTTTATGAATGTTAATGTTAATTCTTAGACACAATTTACTTGTTCAAAAAATATTTTCAGCTACTAAAGAAAAAGAAAATGCCGAGTTCCCGATCACATAAACGATCAAGGCGCTTAAAGTCTCCGGCTTCAGACACAACGACACGAACCGACTACTGGTTCTAAGACCAAACCCGGGGACATTCCAAGGGAGCGGTGCTGCGAGAATGTCTAGAATCTAGTGGATTAGAAATCCCTGGTCACGACCTGTCGCCAGACTGGTGCCACCGGAGTTCCCCATTCTGAGTATTCCACTGGCTCAATGCATTTGTAATCAATCATTGAATTTTATGTTTGACTTTATCCTTAAATGCAAACGGAACAGTCCTGACTGGCATTTATAAATATTGGCCTGACATCTGATGCATTAGGGAAATGTATTAGATCTTTAAAATTTCCCATACCAGGTTCAAATAATTTAGAATATTCAATTTTCAAGTTCTTAATTATTTTTTTCTTTCAAAATCTCAAACATTTTTTTTGTTCAAATATTGGAGCCCATTATTGTAATAAGGAAAGCCAATCTTTCCATACTATTTTTGGGCAACTATTTTTAACTAGAAACAATCTTTGTTTACTCATGCTGACCTGTTTATAATTTATATTTAAATTTTTAAAAACCCCTAAGTGTGTTGAAGTTCATTAGTGAAAATTAGTAGTGAATTTTACATTACGTTGTTTTATTTCTAAATTTGGAAAATATTTCTGCTTATCAGATAAAGTAATTGTACTCACATCTGCTCCAGTATCAACTTCAAACAATATAAGTTCCCCATTCACAACTATAGGCAATGAAGTCGATGGATTTTTTTTCTCGATTGCCAAAATAAAATATGTCAATTTTTTCTGGTTCCAATGCAATTTTCTGTTAGTTTGCCTTCTTCTTCACCTGTGGATTCAACTAAGTTAACATTTTTAACTTCGAAGTTTTTATTTTTACGACATACCCTTAAAATATGTCCTTTAATGTCGCACTCACGGTAGAATTTTTCCCGAAGTGAACATTGTGCTTTTACATGCCTTTTTTTTTCACAACAGAAACATGACACATTTGTTTAAATGTTGTTGATGTGTTCTGTTGGTGATTACTGTTTCTATTCTTATTGATTTTTTTTCCTTGTAGTTGAAACATATGAGTCTGTTCTTTTTCTTTTTCCTGATTGAATGCTAACTTATATGCTATTTCCACAGATTTTCCTATGCTAGTTAGACTCGCTAATGGCTGATCAGCTTGCTTCAATAATTCGAATTTCACTAACTCACAATAAACACCATTTAGCAACCTTTCTTTTATTTCTTCATCTTAGCTCTTAAAGTTAGTTTTTGAAAGTTTTTTTTATTTCCATATATTGCTCTATAGTTTCATTTGGTTTTGACAACTTTTTCTAAATATGGCTTGATAAAATGCATAATTTTTTTTACGGGATTTTAATATTTTCTCAGTTTTTTGCATATATTATCATATGTTTCTTTTATTGGTGATGTCGGTATACATAACGTTATTAAAAGATCATAAATTAAGCACAAATTGCTTAATTTTGTGATTAGTAATCGCACTTTCTTTTCTTCGCTAATTTCGTTTAATAAAAGGAAACATTCTAATTGTTGTTTATATGCATTCCAGTTTTCACCTGTAAATATTTCTAAACTAGTGATCGAAGTCATGGGTACGCTGGTTTATCCTGGTTTTAGTTTATCAATCTATTCTCGTAAATATTGTCGAACGTCTTGAATAGGATAAGTATCTGAAAATAATACTTTTTGTGATAAATTATTGGCAATTTGTATTAATTCTTTTTTTAGTCATTTCTTGAAACCACGGCTTTTTCCCTTGTCTAATAAATTCTTCGATTATGTCCATTTATTGACACACATCGATATCAATGTCACACTAGATAAGACGTCCTTTGTAACAAACGTGTCCCACCCAAGGGCGGTGCATGCACCGCACACGAATCGGTCTGCCGCGTGACAGCTACGCAGCAGTATGCTTCTTTGTATAAATTTTTATGTAATTTATTTTGATGTTTCCCGTCAAACCGACAGCAAAATTTTCTGAAGTTACAATATGATTAAAGAACACAACGTAAGTGATATAATATTGTAGAATAATGCCGATAATACAGATTTTTTGTTTATTATTGGATTAAATATATTTTAGAGCTTGTTAAAATACAAGGTTAGCTCCTTAATCGTATGTCTCATTTCCGTGCATAAAGATTGCCTGTCGAGTGAGAGAGACGAACTATATAAGATATAGATTATTCAAGGGACATTCATATCAGTCGACAGGCATAAAATATTCGAATACATTACAAATACAAATATGTAGGAAGAATGTAGTTGCAAATTTATGGCAATATTTTATTTTAATTATATGTTGTTAATTAATAACACAAAATATGTGTGTTGTATGTATGTTTTGAAACAGTGGATAGTATTTAGACCCCATTTCTTAATATGAATCACTTATTGGACTATTTGAACCCATTGATTGTTATTGAAGACTAATATCATTTAAAATTGATTTATATTCTTACGCGTCGCATCGGTTATGAAAAAAAAGGAGATCTCTATAATATTCGTCCAGAATTATTGGAACGGATATAAGTGGCTACCATGAGAACATACCTATATTTATTCAATTCATTTTCGACACGAAGATTTCAGATATTTCAAATGCGGTAGTCATTTTTGAAAACTTCTGTTGTACCATTCCTTCTGTCTAGTAGTCTCGAAGAAAGTTTATCAGCTTGTAAATAATTCATAAATGTTATTATAATAAATGTCAGACTGATTGAACACTGATTGGCTGATTGTCAGAATTGTACACTTGTAAGAGTACTTAATTTCATTTACATCATTTCCATTAATTATTCACGTAAATAATAAAAAAAGAACATTACGAAAATACTATTGCTATGACAGCATTGATACTTAGGCAGTATCTTAGGAAAAGCTATTATTGACATGAACTGTCTCGTCTGTCTAATAATCTTTGATCATAATTTGTAATATGCAAGTAAACGTACTAGATGTCGCTACTGAGATTTTGATAAATTCGGGACAAATAGTTTATAAGGCGCGCCTCGTCTATCGGTAGAATATAAGTCAATGTTGACACGTCATTTTTTTTTACTTTTTGAGAACGATCCCAATTGATCTCAATTATTGTTATAACTTTCAGATGATATTATTGCTTCGTTTTTCGCTCGTCGCCAATGTTATATTTGTAATTATATATTTTGTATTTTTAATAGTCTTGTAATTATTTATTACAACGTTATTTTGCACACTTTATTGACACATGAATGTGTCATGATGACGGACCTCGACCGCGGGGTAGTCCAAAGAAGCGCTGGCTCGATGTCGTCAAGGAAGATATGAGGGTCAATGGCCTTACTATTGAGGATGCCGAAGATCGGGCAAAATGGAGGAGAATTTGCCGGAAGGCGGACCCTGGCACCGGCCGGGATAACGCCTGGTAGAAGAAGAAGAAGAAGTTACAGCTATAAGCACCTTTGATGGCAATTTTTTTTTGTTTGATAATTATTATTATTTTTTTCGTTTTCGTTCAGTTTTTAATCTTTTAATTTTTTCTTTCACATTTCACGAGACGTGAAATTGTCAGGAAAGGCCGATTGTTAGCTTTTATGATTATTTATATTTATTTTGTCCTAGTTTTACTCGTATACGAAAATGTACTTAGAATATCCTTTTATATCTCATAATGTGCGTGTTCGCATATCTGATGTGGTATTGATCCATCCGTCATTCACTCGAGTGATTAATCATACTCGCTTTTCACTCTGACATTCATTCATTCGTTCGTTCCCGGCAATTCCCGCGGTAGAACCTGAGAGATGCGAACACGCACCGTAGTGGTGATAGTCTGATACCGTAAACAACCAATTACTTAGTACAAATATTGTGAAGTAATTAATAAAAGTAATTATGGAAACCAGTGAACTATTATTTCTACCAGAAGAGCTAAAAATAGCAACAATTTTTGGGACACTGCTTTTTATAAGTTCCGCTGCTGGCTCAAGATATGTTAATCTCTTAAAAAGACTAGATGAGATTCAGTGTTTAAAGTCAATAAAATGAAATGAAAGTAATTTATTGAATCCATTAAATAAATAAATAACACCCAACAGTCACATACATAGTCCTGACCCCACTCTAAGATTGAGTCTAGTGTCGTGGGTATCAGGAACTACGAGATACTTAACACCCAGACCCGGAAGAAACATTTGTGGGCTGCACAAACATTTCTCTCGGTGCGGGGATCGAACCCGCGGGCTCTTGTTTCACAGGCAGCGTCTAACCGGCTGCGCCACGGAGGCTGTCAATCATGTTAAAAGTCATAAATATATCATTTAGATTCAGTATTTTTTTATTTTACCACCCGTTTTGGAAAACGGTTTTCATTAGACAAGAACGGGCAAGAAACTCTAGTGTTGCTCTTTTCAAAATCACTTTACAATTCCACTTTAAAAAATCAAAATCAGGTCACCCAGTACAGAGTAGTACACCCAGTATAATTTAAAAAAGATACATTAATTGTTAATGTCGTCATTTTTGTGAAATCAGTTAAGGAGTGGGCGGGAAACGAAAACCCGCGGGCACAAACCCTGGCGACAGGAGACAAAAAAGTTTTTGGTAGTTTCTGATTCTGCACGAAACTTGGTATTGTGGGTTTGGAACAAAAAATGATGTGATCCTTCAGTGTTATTATTTATTTCAACTCACTCACCACTCATATGTATTTTGCAGGGCTATTCAGAACACAAAATCAAGCACTTCAATTACACACAAATACACCGTGGGATATGTGTTAACAAGTCTTGCAAGGACTACCAAAACAGTAGCCAAGACGTAACTGGCACCATAGAAGGGTGTACCAATAATTCCTTATGGAAAGAGTACCAATTGGAAGGCAAGGTGGCCGCAGTACGGTACTGTAAGGATGGGACAAAATCGAAACTGGACACTAGTGATTTCATCGTGGCCGCAGTGTATTTAATCTTGATTATTTTGAACGCTGTTGGGACTTTTTATGATATCGTGGTGTGTAAGGATCGGGAGAAGGGTGAGTTTCATATTTTAATTAAAACTTTACTTAATGTTTAACGGAAATTAGTGCCCGTGGTTGTATAGAATATTTGTAAAGTAAAAGCGTCGCCGGATTTTCAAAAATAATGGGACGGGGAAGGAAAAAGGACAGTTCGTCAAACATAAAGCCATGATGTAATATAAGGCGCCTATCTAGATAAAAAAAATGAAGGTAGGTTGTATGTAATATGAGAATTTAAGTTAAATTGACATAATATGTTTATATTCCAGGTAATCTATATCTATTAGCATTTTCTTTTAAGCGTAACTGGGGGAAGTTAGTGGCGCCGGCTGTGAAATTAGATGGGGATCCTAGGTTGGAAAGGTTGAAACAGTTTCACGGGTTAAGGTAAGTTATTTAAAGATTGGATTTTATATGGTTTTATTACTAGGTTTATGAAGAGAAAAAATCCTATGCATAATGCCCATTTTTATGTATATTTTTTCAGGTCTCTGACTATGCTTTTGGTGATATTCTCGCACTCAGGGCTCATCGTAGCTTACTCGTATATAGAAAATCCGCTCATTATTGAAAGGGTACGTATATTGTGTCAGTCTATTAATTTTCATCATCATCATCATCATATCAGCCACAGGAAGTCCACTGCTGAACATAGGCCTCCCCCAATGATCTCCACAATGACCTGTTGGAAGCGGCCTGCATCCAGCGACTTCCTGCGACCTTAGTCAGATCGTCCGTCCACCTTGTAGGCGGGCGTCCAACACTTCGCTTGCCTGTACGTGGCCTCCACTCGAGAACCTTTCGGCCCCAACGGCCATCGGTTCTACGAGCTATGTGCCCGGCCCACTGCCACTTCAACTTGCCAATCATATGGGCTATGTCGGTAACCTTGGTTCTCCTACGGATCTCCTCATTTCTGATTCGATCTCGTAGGGAAACACCGAGCAAAGCCCGCTCCATGGCTCGTTGAGTGACTTTGAGCCTTTTAATGAGGCCCACAGTGAGAGGCCACGTCTCGGTGCCGTATGTCACTGGTAACACACAACTACCGAAGACTTTCGATTTTAGGCACTGAGGTATTTTGGACGAGAAGACGTCGCGAAGTTTCCCGAATGCTGCCCAACCGAGTTGGATTCGCCGATTGACCTCTCTCTCGAAGTTGGACCTGCCTAACCGGACCACTTGTCCTAAATAGACATATTCGTCTACAACTTCGAGAGTCGAGCCCCCAACTCCAATGGGGGTGGGACAACATGGATATTCGACATGATCTTCGATTTATCCATGTTCATTTTAAGACCCACCTGTTGGGAAACTCGATTAAGGTCTTCGAGCATAGTGCTAAGGTCTTCCAGCGATTCTGCCAAGACTACAATATCGTCGGCAAATCGAAGGTGAGTAATATACTCGCCGTTGATGTTGATGCCGAATCCTTTCCACTGCAAGAGCTTGAAGGTATTTTCCAGCGCGGCAGTGAACAGTTTCGGAGATATGACATCTCCCTGTCTCACGCCTCTCTGTAGTGGAATAGCCTTCGTGCTCTGATCCTGTACTCGGACCGACATGGTGACTATTAATTTTACTGAAAAGAATTTAACTACTTCATTCACCAAAATTATCTCTGCAACTCCAGTCAGCTAGGGTTATTAGGCAGAAATTCATACAAAGTAAAGTGCGGTTTATTTTGAAGTAAAACTATCTTGTCTTTAACTTGTAATATATAACACAATACAGTCAAATTTAACCGACATTAAAATAATAATTTATTTGTTGACTACGGCTTCGCATTTGTTAAATTACAATCTTTGATTGATTTTGTTGCTAGTTAAAACAACTTGACATTCCCAGAGACACGCTGAGCTTCAGTGCTCAGTGTCATAAAAATTAATGCTGTAGAATCTGGCTTTGAGTTTGAATAGTGGGACTCTGGTGTCAGGAATAGTCTAAACAGGTACATAACCATATTAATTTGGCAGTCTTATGAAGATCCGACGAAACAACTCCTGTACAACGGCAGTTTGGTGACGCATACGTTCTTCGTGATGTCTGCCTTTCTGCTTGCATACAATTTCGAAATCTACGCCGAGCAACACAAAGTCACCTGGATTCAGTTCCCTAAGGGCATGCTGCTTCGATGGTTAAGGTAGGACTGAAATAGTAACTAAGTAATTAAAGTTTTCCTTGAGCACATCCACATCCACAGCTATTTGTATTTTGTTTCGGTTCTGGCTGTTGATCGTCCGAAAAGTTTCTCATAGTTTCTGATACCTGCAACACAAGACTTGATCTTAGTGTGTAATCAGGACTATTTTGTGACTGTTGGGTGTATTTATTTAATTACTTATTCTTAGCAAGAGAATTTAACGTAAAGATAATTTAAGCTCCAAAACAAAAAAAAAATACTGTTTCTTTCAGACTTACCCCTACCTACGCCTTGATCCTGGCCACCATATCTACCATCATGCGGCACGCGGGCGACGGTCCATTATGGGACATGGTGGTGACCAGCGAAGCCACAGCTTGCAGGTCCTACTGGTGGGCGCATCTGCTGTACGTCAACAACTATGTTTACGACGACGCCTTCTGTTTGCCGCAGACTTGGTAATTGAAGAATATGGTTTTTTATTTATTGTTATTGGTTGAGGTTCCTGGTAAAAGGCAGTGGTATTTATAACCGGATACCGTAGGTTAGGACGCCCTCCAACCAAGTGGAGTGACGATATTTTTAAAATGGCTGGTAGTGGTTACAGACGATGGGCTGAAGATTAAGCCCAATGACGTGCTATAGGAGAGGTCTTTGTTCAGCAGTGGACGCGGATGGGCAGATGATGTTGATGGTGATTTATAACTAATATATATTTCATATTCTCATACTCAAGCTTTGTCTTTGACAGCCTCTTTGACGCCGTTGGTTTTGGATGACTCATCTTTATTAACGTAAAGTATCCAAGTAAATTAAAACGAACTTTAATTGTCAACCTTCACAGCTGATCCAACGAAGTTTAGTTAGCCATTAATCTCTCCTATCATGAGAGATATGCGTTGAATTTGCCCGTAGACATTAATTGATTAAATTTCCAAAATGGTTTCACTCCTCAGGTATTTAGCAGCAGACACGCAGCTGTTTTGCATTGGCCTGCTGGTGTGCGTGGCGGCGCGGTCACCCAGGGCCAGGAAGGTGACCCTCAGCATCATGTTCCTTTTGTCTCTGATCATCCCAGCACTCCACACCTACTTCCAAGACCTCGACGCTGTTGTACTGCAGTCGCCAGAGTAAGTCGGGTTTGAAAAAGTTCGAGAAATGAGAAGTTTTGGGCTCCATATTTAAATAATTGATATAAACAGTTCATAAAACAAGTTAAAAGCTTTACTGATGTGGTTCGTTCGGTAGAGAATTTTATTTCCATCATTTTACTTATTTCTAAATAAGTTCTTCTATTCTATTTGAAGCAAATATAAACAGCTTGAAAAAAGGTAATGTTCTTATTATCGTTTATTTCAGGACATACAGAAATCTATATGCTACTGATAACACTTTCCGATTGCTGTATATCAGAGGTCATACCAACTTATCCACGTATACCCTGGGCTTGACTGGTGGGTTCCTCGCGTACTACTGGCAGAAGGAAGGCAAAACTTTTGAAAAGAAGAAGGTGAGACTTGTAGAAATATTTTGGTATTTATATCACATGACTGAGACATAAGGAACTCGATATATTAATCTAGATATTGTATAATACATTTTAGTTAGAATCGATAAAAAGTCTTTTATTATGGTAGAAATTATAATGTTCAATATCAAACGATGATCCATGTCTTCTAATTAAACTACACTTTTTTTTTTTGTTTTATGTTGTTATTCCAATGACAACAAGAGCTATGATGTCCTTGTTACAAATATTATTCTCTATTTTCTGCATTACCATGACCTCTACCTTCACACAGGCTCATGTAAATTTTCCCATTTCAGAAATACCGTTGGGTGATATGGTTGTTATTCCCCATAGCAGTGAGTATAATTCTATCGGGAGGGTTGTTTTACATCGACGGGGTTGAACCCAACATCGTGTTGAGGATCCTCTACGCAGCTCTGTACAGACCACTGTTCCAACTCAACGTCATCCTCCTGATTTGGAGCAACATCTTCAAGATTGAGAGTAAGTTATTAATCATTTGTTGGTGTTTTATCGGCGTGGAATCCTTTGAAATTAGTGTAGTTATTTTGGCCTGGTAAAAAATATTAATAACAACATAACGGGGCTTAAACAGAAAATTGTTACGTTTATAAAATAATATTGAATTTATTGAATATCGGGAAGATCTATGTAGATTGTAGAGGAATGGATTTTTCTTAGCTCAAGAAGGGTAAAGAGAGGTTGATTCTAGGTGTATACCGAGGTATACTGGAGTGGCGTGGCCTGACATGGGCTGGCCGGGTGTCGTACAGCGCCTTCTTCATGCACACACTATTCCAACGAGGCCTGGCAGGGATACAAGTCAATCCTACACACTTATGCGAGTATTTTGTGGTATGTGTCTAGAATTTTTTTTTCTGGTGGTATTTTTTTTCCAAAACTTATATAGATTATATTTATTAATTAGCAAGTAGATTCTAAATTACAACACCATATACCGAGTTCTAATATTAGAATCATGGTTTTTATACTGATATATTATTGCATCTGGAGTTATAAGTACTATTATGTAAAGTTATAAATATGTAGTTTAATGAGATGTAGAATTAGAGCACTTTCCATGGAACAACATTTCGAACCCGCTAACAAAAAAATCACCTAATTAAGTTTAAATTATATTTGACAACACACCCAAAAGTTCGCTATTCGAATTTATTACAGATTATATTCCTGTCGGCGACGGTATTCCTATCATTTGCGTGCGGCACTGCCCTGTGGCTGGCGGTGGAAGCGCCGGCCGGCGCACTGGTGCGAGCTGTCCTGGCTCCAAGACCCACGGAGATGAAGGATACTGACACCAGCAAGGTGTGAATAAACGGGACTATAGGAAAACACGTTTCATTTCCTTTCATTTACAGCCGTTACCTCTGGTGTAAGACAATTTATACTCGCACCAAAACATGACCGAAGCATTTGCACCAGTAAATGTATTTCGTAGTACGGTTAACGAAATATACCACGAAAACCATTTTTAACAGCATCAAAGCTTTCTTAGACATCGCTTTAACCGTTGTTTACAAATGGGTAAGGTCATGAAAATTTATCCTTTTCTAACTTCAAAAAAGGATATTTTTTGTTTCATTTCAAATAAATCAATCAGTTAAACAGGGACGTACTTAGCTTTAAGCGTCAATAAATTAACAACATTATAACTTTAGGTGCAGTTGCATCGTGTATGGATTGACTATTTTGTTTGTCATTATTTTCCTTAGTGTCACAAATCCAAACTGAAAGATACCAAGATAGTGTGATTTCGTCATCGCTTAAATCATGTAAGATTGCGAATTTAATTATAATTAGAAAAGTTTTGGTAATACCTACATAACATTTCAATTATCTAAATAATTAATATTCATCGAAAAAATAATCTGATGAGACTGATTAATAAAAAATAAGATTTTTAAAATGATGGTCCAATTCGGCCCTATTAGTCAAAGAAAGCCGCCGGTCATAGTGTACTTCGTCGGATCCAACGCGGCTCGATTATTCTTCCTTTGAGGTTGCCGCCGCCCTTTGTGAGTGCGAGCCGAAAGGCGGCAATTTCTTTGTCGGTAACTTTTAGCATTTTGCAAAGGAAGCCCGACATCTTGAGGTGTGCTCACACTACACACTTGATATAACTAAATATGATTAAGTACTCCGACGTAAAAGTTACGTTAAAACAAAAAAGATCTTATTGGACTGATAGAATGGTCCTTACTTGCTCAAGAGCTTATAATATTATTTAAATATGTCATCAACCGATCCAGTCAGTTACAAATTGCCTATTTACTTTGCTTATTATTGTATTTAACATTACTTTAATGTATTTTGGAAATAATGTTACTTTAAAGTGATAAAATTTCTTCTAAATTCTTATACCTAGAGAAATGTCTACCATTATAGCATAGAATTTGCATATGAGACTTCTGTGAGATAAAATTAGTGAAATCAATAAACACTAACTACTAATTTAATGCACTGGAGACCCCGTGCCCTGCAGTGGCACGTATATGTGCTGATACAGTACTAATACTAATTGTTCAGATGAATTATTATGAACTCAAATAGGAAAGCTTTGTATCCAATGTGAACAGGCCTTTATCTTTCAAAAATCAAAATAATAATTTATTTTTTATTAGTTGAATTCGGATTACGATCGCGTGTGCATGTATTAGTCGTGTGCACATTATTGTAAATTTGTTTTCAGTTATTTTAAGTAAATTTTATTAATTTCACTATGCTTTGAACATTACCCAATTCGATAGCTTTTGATGTAACTTGTGTTATGTAAAATGTAAAAGAAGAAGTGATTTGTGCTACCAAACTGTGACAGTGTTTTCGTGCGGGTTTTGGCGGATCCTGCGCTTCCATCCTTGCCTATCAAGGTCATTACGGTTTACATTACAAGGTCAGTTAACTATATTAGTGGTCATTTATGACAACTAACCAGCCCATATGAGTCACCGACGGCCTCCGTGGCGCAGTTGGTAAGAACCGCCTGTGAAATGAGAGACCGCGGGTTCGGTTCCTGCCCCGAGACAAATCATTTCCGTGAAGCATAATTATTTTTCTAATACCCGCGACACAAGATTTGTATCTTAGTGTGGGGTTAATACCCATGTATGTGACTGTTGACAGTATTAATTTAATATCTTTTTATGTACCCTGAGCGCTATGCAAACAATCGCACGACTTATAAGTAAATAATGAGCTCTGCTTATTTATTGTTGAGTGTCTACCGTTCAGTTGTAAGGTTCAATCACTTTAGCGTAATGTGTTAAGGGGTAGCATATGTAACGTTAGTTTTTTTTTCTCTGCATCTTTCTTAATATTCGCTAGCGCCATGCAAATCCATCTTAATTAAGATTCCTTCACCATATACTATAATGTATATTAGCAGGTGCGCCGTTTTCTTGTCCACCCTGTATAAGGACGGCTCATGTTCACTGATGAAACGTTAAATTGCTATGTTGGGAATGATTACGCGACCGAATTAAAAAGTGCAGTTATGTCAAATGTTACAAACGGCCAAAGCGCCGACACAATTTAGTTACGACATATTCAATAGTGATTTGCTGCACATTTTATCGTTAATATAAATAATGTATATTTTAGTTTACTAGCCATGTTACATAATAATAATTTGGTGGTTATAAGTGTAGGTATTAGAATAAGCACTCACTTCCAGGAACTAACTATTGTATATTTTGTAAATTAACACTTAATACATTCACAGACAGAGTAAAATTATAATTATGCGACTCGGAGCGAGATGTGCTCGTGACGAGAGATGGCAGATTGTCTTTTTTTTCATCCAAATAAACCGACCCTTTTATAGGACTACCCGAATGAGGATCGGTGGGGATAAATCTTCCAGAAAATATATTTAAGCCATAAAATAGGGTCTATCCTTTCAACTAAAAATTAAGGTCGGCCCAAACATCTGGGCTATTGTCCAAACCGAAAGGTTTACAAAACATGTGTACTATTGTCTAAAAAACATAAATTTGTTGCAAAGGATTGCCGCCACTGAAATGAAATGAAATGATATGAAATGAAATGTATTTATTGGTCACGTAGGCAATTTAAAAGCTCTTATGACAAGTCAATACACATAGAACTTAATCTCTATATACAATATATTTCCTATACTTAGTATTACTTATTTTAATTTCTTGGTTTAATTAATTAATTTATGTAATTTATTTATTTTAAATTAATTTTATTTTTAATTAGCATTAGTTTTATTTATTTGTTTCCTTTTTATTCTTATTTTATTTAAAGTATTAGTTATGACTATATGGTAATTTATTTTTCAAAGAAATACAATATGTACGTTGGTCAAATTAAATTAAATAATTAATGGACCATGAATATTATTACAACGGTGCGTAGCGGTTTATTGTTACCACCGGATCCAACGCGGCCCTTCCTGAGAAGACCCGGCGAAACAAACTCAGTGGGCTTACACTACCACTGGAACTACGCGACGCGACCCAATCCTGAGTATATCCAGCGAATAAGACTCAGTGGGCTTGTTTTGGGTCTAATTTAAGACAACGACCATAAGTATTTCCGAAACGTCCCGTATGTTTAGGCTTACTGCCGGATCCAACGCGGCCCTGACTGAGAAGACCCGGCGAACAAACTCAGTGGGCTTGGTTTTGGTCAATTTACTAAAATAAATATTTATGACTTGTCTTACAAAGATTTGCCATATTATTATTTTTATTTGTTTTCTCGATCGGTCGTCATATGATTTTAATTGGCATTAATTAATCATTATATATTTAGTTATTTATAATTGATTAATTTAATTGTATATTGATCAATTTTTAAGTTTAAAATTTTTAATTATTTAAATTAGGGGATGTAATGAGCGAATAGTGCAGGGCCCCAGGAGGTCGCAATGTGCAAGAGAACACCTAATCCCAGGCTTTTTTATCCTCAATATATTCCTTAATATTATAATAACCCCTTGTCATAAGTTTGTTTTTAATATGTGCCCTAAATAGTTTATCCGGTAGCTGCGTTATCCTATTGGGAAGTTTATTATAAAATTTAATACAACTACCAAAGAAAGATTTTTTTGACTTTTCTAGTCTAAACGAGGGTATTGCAAGTTTATTTTTATTCCGCGTATTAATAGTGTGGGTGTCACTGACCTTATAAAACTTGTTAATATTTTTATGAACGTGCATTATATTCTGAAAGATGTATTCAGATGACACGGTTAGTATATTGCTTTCCTTAAAAACAGATCGCAAAGAATCGCGGCTCCCTAGATTATAAATAGCACGGACTGCTCTTTTTTGTAAGATGAATATGGATTCGATATCAGCCGCTGATCCCCTGATGATACTAAAGAACTATAATAATACAGATTTTTGTTTGCCCCGGTATGAAAGGGCCATTACAATTAGGAAACAATAATTTAGCACAGCATCTTTTAAACTAATATTATACAATAAGGTACACAAAAATTCTTACTGTAATAAAACGACTCGCAGATGTTTTATGGTCTAACATCTGCAGTCATATTTTAAAATGAAATGCGTGTTTAAATAATGTTCAAATTACAAATAATAAGCGTGTTATTTTTAAGCTAAATCTAAGTTGGCGTATTGCTACCGCCACAGCACCCCCCTACCAGTGAATGACAGTTCACGAAAATCCACTTTGGAAATAGTCCGGGAAGCGGACGCGCCTTCCGTGCCTTGTTCGCTGGTGTGCATCTGTTTCGCGATGTACATCTTCAGTGTCTTGAGTTGTCCGTTGCCTTGGTGCTTGATGTTCGTCGTCAGCTGAAGTGTTTCCAGGGTCAGCTAACACATAGGCTGGTTTAAGACGGTCAATGGAAATTGTAACGTCACGACCGCGGACGTTTACAACAAACGTCTTCTCCCCTCGCATGACAACCTTGAAAGGGCCCTCGTAAGGACTCTGCAGAGGCACTTTTGGACCCTCGCGGCGCACGAAGACTTGGTCAGTGGTGCTGAGGTCTTTAAAAATGAACGTTCTTTTCTCGCTATGCCGAGATACTGAAGTCGGTCGCAGCTCTTGAAAGTGTTGCCGTAGTTGTTTCACAAAGTCCGTTGCACTGTTACTGTCGGTGATTGTCGTCTGTTGCACCAAAAACTCTCCTGGAATCCGCAGTGGCTGACCATATACCATCTCGGCGACCGTAGCCTCTAAATCTTCCTTCCAAGCAGCTCGGATGCCCAGCAGCACGGTAGGGAGAATTTCAGTCCACCGTGTATCCTGATGACATTTTATAGCCGCCTTCAGCTGACGATGAAAACGTTCCACCATACCGTTGGACGCCGGATGATAAGCCGTAGTCTTGAAATGCGTCGTGCCTGCCAGTTGATTGAGGTGCCTGAACAGGTGCGACTCGAACTGTCTACCACGGTCAGATGTGATCCTTAATGGTGTGCCAAAGCGTGAGATCCAATGGTTGTAGAATGCTTTAGCCACCGTTGTTGCTTCCTGGTCTTGGAGTGGTATTGCTTCTGGCCAACGAGTGAAACGATCTATCATTGTGAGACAGTACCTGTAACCTTCAGATATAGACATTACGATTATGTCTATATGGATATGCTCAAATCTGGATGTCCAACAATGAAAATGATCCAACAGGGGCAGATACATGTCTTGAGATCTTCGCACGTTGACAATCGATGCAGCTGCGAGCCCATTTTCTGCAATCGGAGTTTATTGACGGCCAAATATAACGCTGGGTCATAAGTTTGACCGTAGCATTGATTCCGAGATGCGAAAGTCGATGGAACGTGTTGAATGCAATTCTCCTAAACGGCGTGGTGATGAATGGTCGAACAGCTTGTGTAGATACGTCACAGGTTACGGGGATGTCCGTGCCTGGAATCAGTATACGTTTCAATTGCAAAGACGTATTTTCTTTTAGCAATTTTCGAAGTTCTTCGTCGTCCGCCTGCGAGTCAGCGAGTGCCTTGAAGTCTAGAGTTGTTTCGAGCTCTTCTACGCGAGACAATGCATCAGCGACAGGGTTATCTTTTCCAGCAGTGCTATTCTCTAAAACACAATCTCTCGGCCGTATTCGTCGACGAGCTCGTCGTCGAGACAGCCTTGACATCGACCGAACACGCAGCGCTGTTTTTAATGGTATTCACTAACACGGTTATGCTCGTCGACGAATTCGAGGCTGTAACGTCTCAGCGCTGTTTCGACGACGAGTTAAAGCTTGAACCAAAAATCTTAAAAACACAATCGATGAATCTCGACTTAGTATTTTATGGGTTGAAAGAGGCTTATCGCATGTAATACATGATAGTATTTGAGTAATTGAACGAATAGGGCATATGTAGTCCCGAATTTAAAAATGTAGAGAATTTATTTAATAATGTAACTACACGAAGTGGGACCGAACGGCGATTTCTTTGCCTACTTCAAGACACTTAGAAAGGGCGCTATTTTTTGTAAACAAAACACTTGACTTGACTGCATAGCTTCACTGGATTCTCGTGTAGAATCCAAAGTTATAAAACATTATTTGCTTTTTGAATTTTAAGTGCGAACATAGTTCTGTGATTTGGAAGGATACAATAATACATTGACATGTAAGTATTAACTTAATGTTGTGTAAGCAATTTTAAACTAAGTATTAAATATGTGCATTTTATTAAACTGATTTTATACTGAAGCTGTTTAGGATAATATTTAAATAAGTATGTAGTAACTTTTAATAATTAGATTTAACTGCTATTGTGGTATTCAAACATCAACATTTATAATTTATATCCAGCATGCCAAGAAATGCGGTCCCATCTCATGCGCAAGTAGAAATGTTACTGGAGAGTTTGGAAGAGAGGCGATGGCTTGCGACAGGGCACGCTCGGACATCACATGCCCGAGACTTAACAAGAGCGGCATGGAAGGAAGTAGCCGTCAAGTTAAATAGTGATGGAAGTGGCTGCATTAAAAGTTGGCAGCAATGGGCAAAGGTTTGTGTTCACTTATTGCATTATTAATCTCATGGTGTTGGTCATCTATTGTGCATAGGTGTGCCTGTATATTTGTAATAACAATGCTTAGTATAAATTAGGTGTTGGCATGAAACATAAACAAAAAACCATGCTTTAAGCCACATTGGATGTTTGTTTTAGTATTGGAAGGATAAGAAGTCAGCAGCCAGGAAAAAAGCTAGTCAGATAAGAATGGCTAGGCAACGTACTGGTGGCGGTGAACACGAGGAGCGGGTTCTCTCTGCAATTGAGGAGAGAATCATAGCTATTATGGGTGGTGAAGGCTTTTTCATCGGAGATAGGGAGTTAGAAATTGAGCTTGTACTTATCATTTATTTAATTATGCCTTATTGTATTTTAAGTTGAATTTATCAATTTATTAAATTAACACATTCAGAAATATATTACTAATATACATATTATGTAGTAAAGTATAGTTTACCTAACAATCAATAGCTAGCCATATTATGTAGAGCTACCATAATAATCCAACTTCTTTTATTAATATTATTGTTTTAGCCATTTGAAAATGAACCTGGGCCAAGTGTTACTGCTCATAGGCCTGAAGCGCAGAATGCTATGGTGTTGGTCTGTATTTCTGAAAAATTTACAATTAACTTAATTAAAAAATTAAGTATTTCTAAATTAGATTTTGTTTTCAGAGCATGCAGAATATTATTGAGAATATTAATGAGGGCCCACAGACACCAGAGTCTATAAGTATACTTCAGGTATTTAATTTACATCTAATTATTATGTAAAACTTTACATATACATATATGTATATGCATATAAAATAGATATCATTTTTTTTTATAGAGTCATGTGCAAATAGCTGTAGAAGCCACCACACCTGCTGCAGTGCTGCTCCAAACAGAACAGTCCACCCCTACATTACCAGTAAGTTCAATAAAATATATATTGTAATTGTTTATTATTAATATAAATTTTAATAATAAGTGTTTATATTTGAATTATTATAGGATGTACAGCCGGGCCCATCTTGGTATAGCCATAATATATCTGTGGATAACCCACCTCATGCAGTCTCACCACCAGCAGATGGAGCTCAAAGAAATAATGCCCCAATTGCCACTCCATGTAAGGAGTTATTTATTTTCTTCCACATCTTTTATCCAACTTTATTTGAAGTTATGTACTCTTGGATACCTATAATTTTATATTGTATGAAGATCATTTAATTGGTGGCTACAAAATGGCAATATATTTGTCCCCTATGAAATTAGATTAAATAGTTAATAATCATCTGATTATTAATATTTGGTTTAATCTAATTTAAAGTTGGACAGATGTCCAACTCTGTAAAATAATTTTTGCATTCCATTTATGTTTATAGCACCTCGAAGGCGTCGTTTGGTGACGGCACGACGTCGTTTGCTAAACCGTTCGCCACCTTCACAAAGGCGCTCACATTTGGCGAGTCTAACGGAACGCTTTGTGGCCATCGAGGAAAAACGCCTTGACAATGAAAGATTGCTTATTGACAACCAGCAGAAGATGTTGGAAGTTTTTAAAGATATTAGCGAATCATGGTCAAGGCAAACTCAAGCTTTGCACGACTTGTGTGCATCCATCAGTGGATGCAATGAAATGCCTGGAACATGACAATTGTATAGTTTTATTTCATAAGTTATCTTTTATATTTTTTTGTTATTTTATTGCAACTTTTTATACTAAATTAGCTTAAGAATGGTAAACATATTAAACATGTATATATTTCCTTAAATACATGTAAAATTGTAGTTAAATAAAAGTCAGTTTAGATACTTACATATTTTTATATTCATATTTTAAAATAGTGTAAAAAAAGATATTATGTATTTGTATAATAAATGTAAACCTAAAGAAGTCATTCTTATGTTTTATTTCTATAATAATTAAAATATAATAATATTAACTTAAAATGTAAACAAACTATAATTCAATATTATCATGATAAACAAAAAAGATTAAGAATAATGGCTCCCTCATCTGATGTTGTGTGACTACATTTTAGATATGCCGGGCTCTCCACAATTGATTCACCAGATCCCTCCTACTGGTTTGACCACTTAGCAAATTATGGTGTGTGATAGCCTGCTGATTAAGTGTGCCAAGTAGTCTATATTCTTCATCTATATCATGCTCATCTAAGTTAGCAGCTGGTAGCCCAGCTCTATTACACATGTTATGTAATATGCAGCAAGCTATCACTATTTTCCCCACCATAATAGGGTCGTATTGTAAGACTCTGTGAACTAACAGACACCGGAACCGCCCCTTTAGTATTCCAATGGTCCTTTCCACACTGTTACGTGCACTACTGTGTATATTATTGTAATGACTCTCTGGAGTGCCTGTTTCTGGATTACTGAATGGAGTCATGAGATAACTCCTTTGGGGATATCCTGAGTCACCTGTATTAAAAGAATGAAACTTGAATAAATTACAAATCTGTGAATAAGATAGTTCTATAGTAAAAAACTTACCCAGTAAATATACAATTTCTCCAGAACTATTTAAATTTTCTAAGTGCAGTTTCACACTTGTGTTGGAAAAAACAAAACTATCATGTGTGGCACCCCCAAAAGTTACATCCACATGCAAAATGTTTAAATCAGCATCATTAATCTGCAATAAATAAAATATGTTCAAAGCTTTTGTACTAGATATCTATATTTAAAATAATATAATTTATCCACATGATGTAAAATAATTAAATAACTCACAATTAAAACATTCCTGGCATGATAACCTTTACGGCAATAATATCGCTCCTCATTTTTTTTAGGACGTATCATAGAAACCAGAGTGCCATCAATGCAACCTAACACTCCTGGGATATTGAATTTTTCATAAAACCTGTAATTAGAACGAAAATTTGAAACAATTGCTCTTGTTTTTGTGAGACTACAGCCACTAAATATCTATTTTTTTTATATTTTTACCTTGACTTGAGTGCTTGTCGTTCATTGTGGCTTTGCGGGAATCGAATATATTTTCTAATAATATTTATATTATTTAGAGCATTGACTACTTCATGTATTGCTCTAGAAGCTGACGGTTGAGATACATAAGTGTCTGCATTCTTGCCAATGATTTTCTGATAGCTTCCATTTGCCAAAAATGAGAGAGTGCATAAAATCTGAAACATTATCATATTTTATTAAAAAGCTGTTAAGATGTTACATAACGGTTACTTAAATAATTAGGTATATAATATAAACAATAACAGTTAACAAACCTTTAGCCTATTAGTCAAGCCGCTCGAGCGCACTTGTGGGCGCAAGTAAGGAGTTATATCACTTTCCAATATATTAATTAAATCCTCAGAAAGACGATAAATATGAATAAAGTCTTCGTCACGGGATATAATTCTTAACTCTCTTAGTTGTTTCGCCTGACGAGCTTTATTTAGATCGTCTTTTTTCTTGGCTTCTTCTAATAATTGTAGTTTTATCAATAAACGAGCTGCCATTTTTAATAGGATTAAATATTAGAAACAAAACAGTTGAAATTATTCGAAGAAACACTAAGATTCAATGAGTTACGCGCAAGAAAACGTAGCTTTTAGATTTGACAGATTAAATCGAGGCTGCGAGCGAGGCTGTGAGCGTCTTCGACGCTGTTTTTTCTTAGGGAATACCAAAATCTATGAAGAACTGTCAAACTACTCGTCGTTGATTAGTTCTAACTCACGGCCGTCGCAGCCTTGGGCGCTAGTGTCGCAATTGGTAACTTAGTGAATACCAAAGCATCGTCTCGACGCTGTTACAGCGCTGCGCGCAGCGCTGTATTGCTTAGAGAATAGCACTGCAGCAATGTGACGAATATCCATTGAAAACTGGCTGATGAAATCTAAGTGTCGAAATTGGCGTGGTGAGCATTGGTCTGATTTCTTCCGAAATGCGAAGGTAATGGGCTTATGATCAGTATAAATAGTGAACTTTTTCGCTTCTATCATGTGTCTGAAGTGTTTAACAGCAAGATATATAGCTAGGAGTTTGCGGTCATAAGCTGCATATTTCTGCTCGGTGGGGCTCAATTTCTTCGAGAAGAAGCCCAGCGGTTGCCAATGATTATCCACAAACTGCTGCAGCGCTGCGCCGACGGCGTAGTCCGATGCATCACACATTAATGCTAACTGTGCGTCGGGTTGAGGATGAGCAAGCAAGGTAGCCTCCGCGAGACTCTCCTTGCCCGCCTCGAAAGCCTTTGTAGTAGCTGGTGTCCAGGGCACAGGAGCATTTCCTTTAAGGTTACCCTGGAGTAGGTCGTTAAGCGGTGCTTGAGTTGCGGCTGCACCTGATATGAACCTGCGGTAGAAATTAATCATACCGAGAAATCCACGTAGCTTTTTGACTGTGTCTGGTAATTTAAACCGTTGTATATCGACAACTCTGTCTGGAAATGGTCGAGTACCAGTTGCAGTTACCATATATCCCAGGAAACGAACTTCTTTCTGACCAAAGATACACTTGCTGGGGTTGATGACGACGCCATATTTCTTAAGACGATTAAAAACAATTTTCAAATGCTTGAGGTGCTCTTCATGTGATGATGATGCAATTAAAATATCATCAATGTACACGGAACAAAAGTCCAATCCCAGTAGCACTTCGTCCATGAAGCGCTGGAAGGTTTGGGCAGCGTTACGTAATCCAAAAGTCATCTACATAAACTCGAAGAGTCCGAATGGAGTAATGATGGCTGTCTTAGGTATGTCTTCCTCTGCGACTGGTATTTGATGGAATGCTCTTACTAAGTCAAGAGTGGAGAAAATGTTCTTCCCGTGCAGTCCTTGTGCAAAGTCCTGGATGTGTCGTACAGGGTATTTATCGGGTTCTGTCCGGCTGTTGAGTGCCCGATAGTCTCCACATGGTCTCCACTCTTCTCCTTTCTTGGGAACCATGTGTAGTGGAGAAGCCCATGAACTTTTTGATGGTCGACACAATCCTAGTCGCAACATCGCCTCGAATTCTCTTTTAGCGGCGGCCAACTTGTCTGGAGCAAGACGACGGGGTTTGTGCGCAACTGGTGGGCCTGGAGTCGTTATGATGTGGTGTTTTGTGCTGTGGCTTACTGTTTTGGGTGCGCCATCCGGACGAATAATATCTGGGAACTCCTGCTTGAACTTTGATGCTTGGTTCCTGACACTCTGTTATCTCCGCCTTGTAGGTAAGCAGGGTGGAGGAGTCTATCAAACGTCTACGTTGCAGATCTGGTAGGAGTCCATAATATGCCAAAAAATCAGCATCTAAGATTGGCTTGGAGACATCAGCTATTATGAACTTCCAAGTAAAATCTCGTCTTAGGCCAAGGTCCAACGTTAAATTAGCAATTCCATATGTAGCGATCACTGTCCCGTTGGCCGCAGAAAGCTCGTAGTTGGACTTTTTATGCGGGCCTTGGATACGATGACGAGGAAACACGCAGATGTCAGCTCCGGTGTCCACGAGGAATTGGATTTTGCTGGCTCGGTCACAGACGAATAAACGGCGTGATTTCTTAGGGCAGGAGTCGTTTGCCGTCATTAACGACTGCCCGGAGCGTTTCCCGTAGCCTTGCTGCATGGTGGAACACATTTTGTTGCCTTCGTATCAAACCGCCAGTGATACCAACACAAATCACGTGGACCACGGCTTCTGGAACGTGAGCGAGATCGTGATCTGTTTCTATCTCGCACTCGCACACGTGAAGTGGGATCGTTGATTTCTCGACGTAGCAAAGCAATCTCGTCCTTTAAACTGACGTACATCTTTTTCATGTCTTCCAATACCGATTCCTCTTGTTTGGTGGAAGTAGGACGAATTCCAGCCTCTGCAATAGCTGAACGCATTGGCAAGTACTCTAATGCTGCATCTGCAACTTCCGCAACTTTCTCCAACGGTTGGTCCTTAACAGTTGCTAGGATGGGCTGTAAGACTGTTGGCAATCGTCCTTGCCAAAGTGTACGGACAGTAGATTCCGACATATTCTCACCCACTAGGTTTCGTAGACGTCGAAGAAACTGTGACGGCTTATCATCTCCCAGGTCCTCGCGTTCCAGCAGCTGACGTGTTCGCTGACTCTCCGATGTACCACAACGCTTTGTCAAAATCGTCTTGAACGTTGTATACGGAGCGTCTTCGGGCGGGCTTAAAATGACATCACGCATTGTGTCTATGATTTTAGTTGGTATCTTCTGTATTATCATTGCGTATTTTGATTTCTCCGAGTTGATGCGGGCGGCAGCAAACGCAGCTTCTACCATGGTGAACCAAACTTCTAAATCATTCGATTTGCACTCTGGTATATGTGGAGAACACGACGCAACCTCCGGGGCAGATTGTTCGCTAACGCTTCCGGTGTTCATTATACTGCTCACTTTTTCTATGTTTTACTCAAAAACAATGTCTCTTCCACGGAAAACTCGCGTACTACTATTAAACTTTAACACACTACACTCAAATCACTCTTTTTGCTTCGGGGTCACCACTTTGGTGGTTATAAGTGTAGGTATTAGAATAAGCACTCACTTCCAGGAACTAACTATTGTATATTTTGTAAATTAACACTTAATACATTCACAGACAGAGTAAAATTATAATTATGCGACTCGGAGCGAGATGTGCTCGTGACGAGAGATGGCAGACTGTCTTTTTTTCATCCAAATAAACCGACCCTTTTATAGGACTACCCGAATGAGGATCGGTGGGGATAAATCTTCCAGAAAATATATTTAAGCCATAAAATAGGGTCTATCCTTTCAACTAAAAATTAAGGTCGGCCCAAACATCTGGGCTATTGTCCAAACCGAAAGGTTTACAAAACATGTGTACTATTGTCTAAAAACCATAAATTTGTTGCAAAGGATTGCCGCCACTAAAGAACTTAACTATAATAATACAGTTTAATTGCCCCGGTATGAACGGGCCATTACAATTAGGAAACAATAATTTAGCACAGCATCTTTTTAACTAATATTATACAATAAGGTACACAAAAATTCTTACTGTAATAAAACGACTCGCAGATGTTTTATGGTCTAACATCTGCAGTTATATTTTAAAATGAAATGCGTGTTTAAATAATGTTCAGATTACAAATAATAAGCGTGTTATTTTTAAACTAAATCTAAGTTGGCGTATTGCTACCGCCACAATAATAATAATAATAATAATAATAAATATTGAATATCATAAGAATAATCTGGCAACACCAAATACTTCTTGTGAAAATTCGTGTAAAATTGTTTTAAATTGTATTTATACCATATAATAGATATTTTTCGCTTTTCAAAACAATATTTCAACAATTGCAATAGTAAACTATGTTTTTTGTAAGAATATTTCAGTATTTTCCATCAAATAATTCAACAAATAAGAAAGAAAATCATTTTGACATGTGACACAGTGTCAATTAATAACAAGAATCTCTAAGAATAAAGTGCAATTTAAGATGTTCACAAGATGATAACACGAGCCAGAAGACGAATCGCACGTTCGAGATCTCCCAGCTCGTCGAGCTCCGCGTCGTGGGCGTCGGCTTCGGACGTTTTCGAGTTGACGCCGAACTTCGACGGGTCGAGCCAACACGGCGAGCTGCAGTCGTCCCCGCCGCCACCAAGACCTGCGCGGCGAAGAGGACGACCCTCTCCAGCGGTGGGCTTGGGACCTGTGGGGCCGAGTGTCCCGCCTACGGTCCCCGCTACCGGTGGAGTAGTGCGCCGCATGAGATGGACCCAAGAATTGAATGAGAATGTCATGCGGGCCTACTTTGGGGCAACAAAGGGAGGAACTAAACTCACTGCGTATCGTGCTAAAATGCTGTCTCTGTTTCAGGCTTTGGAACCAACAGTTGATGTGTCATCCCAACGACTGTCGGATCAAGTACGATTTATTCAGCGGCGTAAGTTGTTGGATGATCAAGTACTTGAGCGGTTGCGCACGGACTTATGTGTTGTCCAGGACGTCAATGTCCCGTCCGTCACCGTAGATCAAGCAGCAGATACACCACCAACACCTGCTGCTAATATCGATCTGACGGACGACATGAACAGCAATGTAAGTCCCCAAGATGAACAACGTCTGAGAGGGGCTTTGGAACGTGCGATTTCGGAATTTGTATCTCTACCCGCGTCTTGTAGACCGCGCTTGCCGCGTTTGCCGACGCATAGACGAAATTTGATGCTGGTGGGAGCTCTGGACTCCATGTTACCTACGTACTTGGAGTCCAGTCGGGATCTTGTTGATACGCATTCGATCCTTTTCTGCGCGGCCGTCGCAGCATGTCGAGTGGCTAATGTAAATTTCCAAGTGATTTTAAAGCCACTCGAGATGTTGTGACTGTGCCTGCTTGGCAGCGTAGGATCGAGGACCGTATCAACAGGGCCCGAATTCTCATCGGCAAGCTAATTTCCTTCAGAGAAGGAAATAGCAGGCCGAAGATTATGCGTTTTGTGACGCAGGCTTTTCGGGGACCAATACAAGTCCTCGGAATTATAGGCTTTGCGTCACAGAACGCATAGACTTCTACAAACAAAAAGTCTATGCGTGGGCGAACCGCATCCGCCGCTATAGGAAGCGATGGGATCGTTTCCAACAAAATCGTATGTTCCAAAGTGACCAAAAGCGGGTTTATAGATGTTGGGAGAATTCCCAACAAGGTGTGGGAGATGGACGGCTGCCAAGTGCTCACGAAATGCGTGAGTACTGGGCGAATATCTGGTCGTCCCCTGTCTCTCACTCAGAAGCCCCTTGGTTTGGTGTTGTCGATCGAGCTTGCGAGGCAATACCGGCTATGGAAACCATTTTAATCAGTCCAGAGGATGTTCTGGCAGCGATCCGTCCAACACAAAATTGGAAGTCTCCGGGTCCGGATGGTCTGCACAACTTCTGGTTAAAATGGTTTCCAAGTTCGCATGCTCGATTAGCAACACAGTTCCAGGATGCGCTTGAGAGGGGATCGCTCCCAACATTTATGACGACAGGTGTCACTCACCTGCTCTTTAAATCCGGTGTTACCACGGAACCTAAAAATTATAGACCCATTACATGCCTTCCAACTATTTATAAAGTTTTGACTTCCATTATTAGATCCAAAATTACAGACCATATTTCTTCTAATCAAATTCTCTATTTCAGCCAGACAGGTTGCATGAATGGGTCCCGTGGTACAAAGGAGCTCCTTCTCATTGACATGACCATTTGCCAACAGGCTCGTCACCACCGAAGGAATTTATCGGCTGCCTGGATAGATTATAAAAAGGCTTATGATTCAGTGCCCCATACATGGCTCATGAGAGTTTTAAATTTATGCAACTTCCTTGGGTCTTGTATGGGGCAGTGGACCACTGTTCTGAGATATCCAGGCGGTACGGCTCCTCCTGATTGTGATGAGCCGATTAGAATTAAGCGGGGTATATTCCAGGGCGATAGTCTGAGTCCACTGTGGTTTTGCATGGCCCTGAATCCCCTCAGCACGCTGTTGTTGGATTCAGGGTTAGGCTACCGTCTGCGGAGAGGCTCTGAGCCTATTTCTCACTTGCTCTACATGGATGACCTCAAATTATTTGCATCAAAACAATCCGAATTGATTGAGTTGTTAAAAATAACTGAAACATTTCGCAACTCAATCAATATGGAGTTTGGTGTCGATAAATGTGCGGTTATTCATGTGAAGCGAGGGGAGGTAGCGGTCTCTGATGACATACAAGTCTCAGAGACTGTAAGTCTCAGGTCCCTCTCTGGGACGGAAACCTACAAATATTTGGGTATGCCAGAGGCTCTTGGTATCATGGCTGCAGATGTAAAACAATCGATGAAGGAGCGTTTCTTTAGCCGCCTGACAAAAGTACTTAACAGTTTTTTGTCAGGTGGAAACAAGATTCGCGCTTTCAACGGTTGGGTTATGCCTGTACTCATGTACTCTTTCGGCATACTCAAAGGACTCAGGACGAATTGGACGCCCTGGATCGTAAAGTCCGAACTCTCCTAACTGCACATCGTATGCATCATCCACGTTCGTCAGTGATGAGATTGTACATCCCGCGTAGATGTGGGGGCCGAGGCATTCTTAATGCTAAGGACCTACATAATCGCGAGGTGTGCAATCTCAGGGATTATTTCCTTCACAGTGACGTGGATATGCACAGGGTTGTAGTTATGGTAGATAAAGGATTTACCCCGCTGTCTTTGGCGATTGAGAACTGGCGGAAACCTCTGGTGGTAGGCATTAGGGATCGCGAGGACATATGGAAGAGCAAGGAGCTGCACGGTCGATTCTATCGAGCCCTTCATGGGCCTGATGTGGACCGACTAGCGTCTGTGTCTTGGCTGCGCTTCGGTAACCTCTTTGGGGAAACCGAGGGTTTTGTCTTTGCAATTATGGACGAAGTTATTAAGACGAACAACTATAGGAAATACATCCTGAAGGACGGTACGGTCGACATCTGTCGGGCATGCCACCGTCCTGGCGAGTCCATCAGGCATGTTATCTCCGGTTGTTCGTATCTTGCTAACGGCGAGTATTTGCATAGACACAACCTAGTAGCCAAGATCATACATCAGCAAATTGCTCTTCGATGTGGACTGGTGACTTCTGAAGTGCCATATTACCAGTATGTTCCTCAACCAGTTCTTGAAAATGGTCATGCAACGTTGTATTGGGATCGATCTGTTATCACAGACAGGACTATTGTCGCCAATAAGCCTGATATTGTGATAATAGATCGATTGGCGCGCCGGGCTATACTTGTTGACGTCGCCATTCCGCATGACGATAACCTCGTCAAAGCTGAAAAAGATAAAATGTCTAAATATTTAGATTTAGCTCACGAGGTTGCCGACATGTGGGATGTCGATTCAACAATTATTGTCCCGATTGTCGTTTCTGCTCATGGGTTGATACCAAAGAGGCTCGACCAACACCTACAGAGGCTCTCAATTGGCTGTTGGGTCAAAAGTCAAATACAGAAGGCAGTATTATTGGACACGGCACGCATTGTGAGGCGGTTCCTCACTTTGTCTCCCTAACCGCCGGTGGCTTGGGTCTTGAGCCTCACCACCGGAGGGTAAATAAATTATTTTTTATATTTTTATATGTATATTTTTTATAATTTATATATGTAAAAATAGAAAAAATATGTTAAATAAAATAAAGAGAATAATAATAATAAATTTTATTTCCAATAAGTAGTACAAAAGAAACAACACATAAGAATGTACATACAATAAGGGTGCACAGAAAAACTTGTACAGGGCATTATATACAAGGTAGTCCGATTCCTAAACTGAGTCATGCTCGTACTATAGGAATCGGTTTACATCCGTTTTACACTAGCTATTAAGTAGCATCGACAAAGTGGACATAAATTGGCTTGTACTTTAAAATACCTACCCGGTTGTGTAGTGGCAAAAAGCACTCGGCCACTGCGCGAGGGCTGTGGTCTAGGATGCCATATGTATTATATATAGTATATATATTTATTTTTCTTTCAATATCTACCATTGTGTCTACGAATTTGCTTTATATAAAGTTCATCTATCGACATTGATAAACTATCAGAAGAGAACACAGCACAATTATTTCTTGTTGTCAAAATTAGAGTGTACGTTGAAATGTCAATAGCGCTACTTCTATGTTAGAGTCCTTGCCCGTTAAGTATGCGCGCGGAGAAAATTTGAACTGATGATGACGTCATGGAATGTTGCCGAATTAGTGGATTTACCCATAGAATGATCATTAATAATAAAAATAAATGTTATTCAATAAATGCCAATTTTGATAATCTCAATATATTTTTTATAGATATTTATTCAATTTTGTGTCAATAAAAAAAAAGTAAGTTTGTTTAACAGTTTGTTGTATACTATACCGGGTATCTCAAGACTGCTACCGAAAACGAAGCCGGGTAATAGTTTTAGTGACTACAAACACAATGCAACTAAAAATTTCGCAAAGAAACGCGACAATGATTTTTTATGATTTTTTAAATATCGTCATTTTTGGGTGGTAAATCCATAGTTTTTGCTGAAATAATAATTTAAACACTTTTATACTTTAGATTATTTATAAATAAAAGGGTATACACTATTATTTTAGGAAAAAATGTATTTACCACCCAAATATGGTCATAGGAAAAAAATAACAAAAAAAATTGTCGCTTTTTTTTTGCAACTTTTTCTGTTGCATTGTGTCTGAAGTCGCTTTAACTACCACCCGGCTTCGTTTTCGGTAGCAGTCTTGATATACCCTGTATATGAAATGAAACTAAAACATATTAAACCTTTGTTAGTCAGATTATTAAAATATATAAAATTCGTATATTGAAAAGGCCCTTACTTCCTAATAACGAACTACCACCTGAAATATATGAATGTTTGGCGTTTTATCAAAATTAGGTAATTACACTATAAAATTCCAAAACTTTTATCAATCCTTTAATATATGACGATACAAATCCACGTATTTAAAAAAAAACTCATATTGCTAATTGCGAAATAACAAAGTTACCTCAATTGACTATAGGTACCACAGTTCCCATTTTTTGTGGAGTTTTTAATTTATATGAGGCTTGCCACATTAACAGCGCCCTCCGTCGCGCGCACAGTTATCTGGCGAGGAGTATACTCATTGTTCTGAGGCTACATATGTTAAAAAACAGGTTGCCGTAAAGGATCAAATGACCTTTCAGCTTTAAAAGTCAAAGGAGATCGGTCGATTTCCTAAGGAAATTGGGCCTAGTAATGAAAGCTTGACGGACACAAATGAGACCTAGAATTAAATAATAAAGATTCAATATCCTTTAAATATAATATAGTCTTTCTGAGCTACGATATGGGGTATTTAAGAAATATCCTCTTAAAGTTTTACAAAAACTACCATATTCTACTCACACATCTTCACATATATCTTATTTGGACAATATTTTGTATTTTCTGTAACTATGTAAATAATTTCGATTATAAATATTGTAATATGTATTACATAATTTTAAACACGTTAAATACTTTTCGATATAAAGTTGATAAAGAATGCATTTCTGGGGGTAGAAATATCCGTTTCAAAAGTAGGTAAGTCATTCTAAAAAGGGTATGATGATGGTAAAAATGTTTGCATTGATAATAAGAAACACATTTTTATACAAAAAAGTTCTATTGAACTTGTTCCTAAAAAATATCTCATGTACCTGGTAGTAACAATACATTGTCGAGGTGCTTTGCAATAGGTCTGATATTATTTTGGTACCTAGCAGAGCCAAGGTACCACATAATAGTCATTACATGTGCACAGCATCCCACTGTTCTTTTGATTGCAATGCAATTGCAATAATGTTGTATTATTGCATTGTGGGCATTTTGAGAGCTGTTGATCTGAATATAAAGATAACATATTTTTGTTCTGTCCTAACCAATAACGCACTAAGTGGTTTGGCATACTATTTATCTCATTAAAATCGATTAATGTTTTAAAGTTCTTTATAATAGTAAACATGTCTTGTACATGTTGGAACTAAAATAATATCATTTATATTATAGACCCTTTCCCTCATAAAATCCAATGAGGTGTTGCGTAGATGCACTGAGCAAGCTCTGCTATTTTTGGGAACATAATAGAGGAGTTTTACCTACCATCAAAACTCATATTATGTCCGGAGCCTTATTCGAGGCCTTTAAACAATATTTGAGATGGCGTTCTTCCGTTTCCTGCCGAATTCCATAGTAATGAGCGGTAATTCCGTTAGATGGCGCTAGGTTTGCAGAGTTTACCAGGTTTTGCGCTCGCCCATATTCTTCATTGTGTCTCAAATTAAAATATTGATCATATAATATACATGAATACACATATGTAATATATAGTACAGTAATACCAGGCAGAACTTAATGTAAGGCCTCGAATAAGGCTCCGGACATAATATGAGTTTTAATGGTAGGTAAAACTCCTCTATTATGTCCTTCCGCCGTTATTCGAGGCCTTTAAACAATATTTGAGACATTGTTTGTTGTCGCCTGTTGAACAAGACGCCAATGTGATAAGGAGTAAATACAACTATATAATAAATTGTAACACAAATTAAATGTTTTATGTTTTAATACAAAGGTGTAAAAAAATTTTGATAAAAATCATAATTAAGCAATTAATATACACATTAAACACTACAAAAATCAACATATCATTTATGCTTTTACTGTAAATAATATTTGTATAAGAAATTATATAAAGGTACATATCTATCGTAACGGTTCAAAATGCTTGGTCAAAGAAAAATTTTGTGACTTATTTGAATTTGATATAATTTCTTTTCTATAGAATTTTTAAATGTATTTTCAGACCTCCAATTAGCTCTAGCTAGTATTTTATCTATAGGTTCCCTATCTAACCACTCTCTGGAGGCAACAGCAGATCTGATGCTTCCAGGTGTTGCTTCTACGCCGGCTTCTTTTAATAGTGATTTTACCCACCCCGCAATTACGGTTCTAGATGCAGCCATAGCTGTACCTCGCGCTGTGATAAATAAATTATCTAACTTTGTCTGAGATCTTCTAACATTACTAACTTCTACTAATTTTCTGACGCAAAACACGGGATCAATATTTCGACATTCTAAATTTGGAAACAATTTCCATCCTGACTGGACATAAGATTCAGAGTCTGTTTTGGAGCCATATTTGGGCCAAAAAATCAAACAATTATCTTTTTGGTTGTCAATAAAGGAATCCTCTGAAACAGATAAAAGGGTTAAATCATGAACTCGTCTACCTGAACATAGCAACAACAGTACAGCACAACGACGTGATACATCCCAAAATTGTGCTCATTAATTTTGGTCTTTATTAAATAATCAATCAATATTTTAGTATCCCAAATGAGTTTCGGATATATTTATGGTTTAAAATTAGCTATCGATTTTAGAATTTGCCTAACTAGAATATGTGAACTCAGTTTTACTTCATCAGCACTGCAAAGAGAAACAACGGATTTATGTACTAGGATGGTTCTATATGATAGTTTTTCGACTAGATGCAGGTCAGCCAAAAATTTTGCCAATTCTGAACCCGAGGGATTCGTAACTTGAACGTTGAACTTTTGACACCACTTAATCCATCGTTCCCAAGCGGGTTTATAAGTGTTCAAGGTAGATTTTCTCCACCCTGACCGCAACAGGGTTTTTTGTTGCTCTGACCATGATTCTACTGCTTCCGACCACCCCCACATTTCCAAATTTCCAGAGTTAAGTCTTTGACTTTCGGCGGTGGAAGCAGAGTTGATAGGTCTATCAATCTGGATTCCAGATTGTAAATCGTGAACGGTGGTGCTATCGCCCGACTCTTTAGATCCGCCCTCCAAAAGGCTTGCGGCCATTTGGGTGCTACGATCAGAAAAATACCTTTGGCCCGATTGAGGTGCATCAGCACTCGTGGCATCAGGGTTGGGGGAGGAAAGACCCAAGCTAGATCGAAGTCCCAATCGCACGAACGCGTTGTGTCTCCATGCTGCTTGGTCTTTTTGATCTAAGCTCACATACTTGTTCACTACATGGGCTCTGGCCGATGCGAACAGATCTACTTCCGCGACACCCCATTTTACAAATATTCTGTGGGTCAACTCTGGCAATAAGTGCCACTCTGGAAGCTTCGACTTCCGTGATAATCGATCGGCTACAATGTTGTATCTGCCCGGAATGTGATGAGCTACTAGCTGAGATGAATGTCGAATTTGTCCAGAATCTGAAAAATCTCGTAAGTAAGATTCATTAGATTTGGAGATCGACATCCTCCTTCGTTTCTTAAATATGCTACCACGGATTTGTTGTCGTATTGCAGAAGAATCGATGATCGTTTCAGAGATGGACCGAATTCGTATAGGCATTTCAGAACTGTTAGCATCTCTTCGTGGTTCGAGTGAAGATGCTCTTCCTCTTTTAACCAATGGCCTCTCAGTTGGACACCATTCAACTCCGCTCCCCAGCCCGTATCGGCTGCATCTGTTGTAAGGAAGTGTGTTGTTAATGGGGGGTGAAGCCGAGAGTGTTTGGTGCAGTTCACCATCCACCATCTGAGTTCCTCCATTACCTGTAATGGTATTGGAAACTTTTGCAAGGGTTTGCGAAACAGACTCTTGCAAAATATTAACAGGCAACGAAAGTTGATGCGGCCTTGAGGAACAACTAGCCGAGCGAAATTCAAAGTTCCAACAAGGCTCTCAATTTCTTGAACGGCCGCCGATTGACACTTTAATAGATTCGCTATCATTACTTGAATACCCTGCACTTTCTTTACTGGTAGGTATTTTCGGTTTTGCCATGTATCCCAAACTAAACCCAGATATTGCAGTGATGTTTGGGGAACCAGAATGGATTTCTCCAGATTCAATTTCCATCCCAACTCGCGCAGAGTTTGGAGTACAATTTGTACTTGGGATAGCAATTTTGACCTGTCTTGGCAAGCAATCAAATAATCGTCCAGGAATGCTACTATACGGATACCCTGCTCGCGTAGTATTTCCGCGGTCCATTTGGAAAGGGACGCAAAAACTTTGGGTGCTGTGGTAAGCCCAAATGGCAAACAGGTCATTTGTAATAGTTGATTTCTGTAAATCAACCTGAGGAAACACCGATGAGTTGATGTGACAGGAACGTGGTAGTACGCCTGTGTCAGGTCGATTTTTACCATCCAATCGTTCGGTTGTAAGAATTCCGGAATGCGATGGACCGGAATTAGTCGAAACTTCGTTATTTTTACGAATTGGTTCAATCTTTTTAAATTGAATATTGGGCGCATGGAACCATCGCTTTTGGGTGTTAAGAAAAGAGTTGAAAGAAAACTCGGTGTTTGGGGGCATATTCTAAAGTGTTCTCCAATAACATTGTGTTTATAATTTGGTCCATTTGGATAGAAGGAAATGTTACGTAGTGACCTTTGACTAGTCGAGGCAAAACTAAGGGCGGTTTCTTTTCGATGGGGATTTTGTAACCTTTAAATATTTGCAATAAAGCACTTAGTGCGCCTTTGCTTGACCAAACGTTTACGTACTTCATTAACCTCCCCCCCCCCTCCGAAATGGCTCTGAGTCAAATTTTCTTTCTCCTGCCACTGACACGAGATGTGGAAGGCTGATTAAATTGCCCTGATCTATAGTAGGGGAAGGTTTTGAGTGAGGTTGAAATATATATTTGCTGTCCTGCAACGCGTGCCGGTATTTTCAAGGTCGGAATTGAAATTGCTAAACAAATTTTGACGTAAGTCTCTGTCGTATCGTGTTTGTGTTTAGTGTCGGAAGTTTTCAAAGTGATTTATGATTGTTTAAATTCTGAAATCTTTGCTAAATCTAACACAAAATGGTGCGGTGTAGCGTACTTGGTTGTAAAAGCGATAGTGGTGTGAAAATAACAGATTATCATTCCATGGGTAAGTACTTTATTAACAATTAATAGTATCCAGCAGTATTTAAATTAACTAGTTTACCATAAAATCTTATACAAGAGATAACACTGTAATAGGGTAAACCAGACTGTGATTGCCCACCGATAATGATTGCCCGCATTAAGCAAAACCTTGTCTGTTGTGACAATTTTGTGTCATCCTAGTTGGATTAAAGATTATCAGATGGTGATTTAATCAATTTATGGTTAATACAAATTTTACAACTGGAAACATTAAAGAAAAAACATAGCAGTAATGACGGATTTTGTAAAGACCGGTGAAAGTGTTTCATAAACAGAAATAATTGAACAATTTTGTTAAGAATATACTTGTTTAAATGTTCATTTTTATTGTGTTTGTTTCATTTTTTGAGCGTTATTACCTACCTATGATGAAATTAATAGTATTTTCTTAGTTTTAAATGGATATGTTTGTTCAAAAATAGTTTTTAACCATTTTTTTGGCTGTGGGCAATCACTGAACTGAAATCTGTGTACTTTTAGCGATTGCCATCACTAATTTTAGTGATTGCCATATGTCAATGTCCATAGTTATTGCCATATGGCAATGACTGTCTATATTTTTTTTAAAAAGTTAAAAAGTTTCATCACCTGTACTTATAACTTAATTGTTTATTATTTCCTAATTTGTATGTATAAACGATATTAATTGGTAATTATCGTCGTATTAACAGAATGCCGAAGGCACCTAAAGTCCAGTATATTAAAGAAAATATGCAAAGTTGTTCAAGATGTAAGCAACAACTTATCTACTAGGCAGATTGTTCAAAAATACGGCATTCCGAGGTCCAGTCTTATAAGAATTTCTATAGTATGGAAGTCCGCCAACCCGCACTAGACTAGCGTGGTGAACTATATGTATGCCGTAACCACTCTCAATAGTACTTTTGATTGTAGACGAGGCCCGTGCCCTGCAATGCGAAGTATATGGGCTGATACAGTTGTTTCAAAATTGATGATTTTGTTTCTGGTGATTCTGACTCTTCAGCATCAGCACAAAATATATTTGATGCTTTTAAGAAAGCTAAACGAAATTTATTTTGATATTTTACTATTTTATTCGATTTAGGTTTAATTGTTTTGTTTTTAATATTTATTTGGGTTTATGTTTAATTTATAATTTCAAGAGACTGGGCAATTACTGTGCTGTGATGTTGGCAATTACTATAAACTGTGGGCAATTACTGTAGTTTTAAGACTATGTTTATTTAACTGCAATATTTAATAAGTAATGTTATTTATAGCTAAAAACAGTTAACACTCTACAAAAGAGTTTATTAGGTTATAATAAAATGGTATTAAAAAGTTGGTAGCTACAATACTTTTGGTGTTTTTAATGTCAATGTGTAACAAACTCTTAAGTGGGCAATAGCTATCTGGTTTACCCCTACATTGTAGTTATACATTTGTTTATCTCAAAGTTATTGTAATTATATTAAACACATAAACTTTATAACCTAAAATGTCAATGTGGCAAGAGTGAGATTGTAATATTACCCCGTGCCCTGTCTTTACCTAGTGAAACTGACTTTTTTTGGTGGTAAATACACCACGTGTTCATTTATAACGTATTAAATCCTGTAAGTACACATAATACTTAAAAAAATAATTTATGATTACTGATTTCAGTTTTCCGGTTAATCCAAATATGCGACTATTATGTTTAAGAAAACACGTTTTATACCACAGACACGTTTATTCAGCTAGGTAGCCATTGTGGTAGCCATGATGACAAGTGACAAGTAACAAATGTCAAGTATCTGTCAATACACAATATACCTTTCCCCCAAGTATGATTTTTATACATAAACTATAATATGATAACATGGATAGTATTAATTTAATACTAAGATGTTATACAAAATTAACATAATACAATCAAATGTATAATATGTAGTTATTATCATTAGGTCTCGCCTATGGTGTACCAGATCTTACATTCATTTTATTTCTAAATTTGCCACCTGCATACCCTACATCAGCATTAGGTGGAATTCCTAATATTTCAGCCCACTTTTCAGAACTTGGTATTTGTATCTGTTCCTGACCCATAGATGTGTCTACTGTCTCTCTGTTAACCACATCATAATTTTCACAAGGTTCACTATAATATTCTACAGGTATTATTCGTACACCTGATGCTGCCCCAACTTTCGTCCTTTTCTCTTATATCCATCAAATGGTTGTCTGTCAGAGATTGCCTTGTGCGATAAGACCGCCAATTGTACTTTTTTTTTTCTCTAGTTTGAATTGTTTCCTTTTGTTTTATTTATGGTGTACAATAAAGCTTATATAAATAAAATAAATAAATAAATAAGGTTCCAATTCTGTACATTGATTGTTTGTGTTGTCTTTCTCTACTACACAACTCTCCTCTCCCGAAACTTGATTGTTGTTTTTCTTTTTAATAATTTGATCAATGTGTCTATTTATAATAGAACCATTGCTTGTTGCAATGTTATAGTTAGAGGGTCCCTGCTTGTCCACTACTGTTCCTGATAACCATTGAGGCCCCCGGCTGTAATTTCTATACATAACATTCTGTCCCACCACTGCCTCTCTAGTATTCCGGTGTTCATTGTTTATTATTTGTTGTTCCTTCCTTCTCCCTAATAGATTATTCGGATGAATCGTATCTAACAATGTTCGTAATCGTCTGTTCATCAATAGTTCACTAGGACATTTATTTGTGCTTGTACATGGTGTAACACGTAGACCCAATAATATGTTGGGCAGTTTTACCTCCCATGATACATTATCCATTTTACGCAGTTTGTCTTTGATGGTTTGGACCATCCTTTCTGCGAGACCATTTGTTGCAGGGTGATATGGCGCTGTGGTAATATGGCGTATTTAATTTGCCTTAAAGAATTGTTTCGTTTCTGCAGAAACAAATGGCGTGCCGTTGTCTGATACAACTGTCTCACATAATCCATGAGTCGCACTCAAAATTCTTAAATAATGGATCACCGTGCTCGACAACATATTGTTAACCACAAAATCCTCGGGCCATCTGGAGTAAGCGTCTACTACAATTAAGAAGTATTTTATTTTTTTTATTTTATTTTATTTATTTGGAAAACAAACAAATGTACAATCTGACTTACAAACTAAGAAAAATAATTATATTTATAATTGTACATTCCACTACGTTTTCACAGATTACAATAAAAAAAAAAGTGGTACAGAAATGTATGAAGAAGATATACCTAAATTTAATAATTTGTGTTTGTCATCAGAACATGCTTAATTTCTTTTTTAAATATGTTTTTTCTAAGACTGAATATATCTATATCAACAAAATATTTATTATAATTTTTAACCATTCTATGGAGGGGCGCTCTCTCACCCGCATTTGTACGACAAGGGGTTGTGGCAAAAAGCGGGTATACGCGTGTCCCTCGCCTAACTACGGTTCTTGGTACAATATAGAAAATACTATTGACTAGGTCGGGACAGTCATACCTATTGTGTACTATGCCATGGAGCATCATGGTTTGGAGAAACAGGCGTCTTGATTGTAATGTCAATAAATTATATTTTTTAAGCGAATCTATGTATGATATTCGTGCTGTTGATGGAATTTTATATTCGACAGATCTTAAGAATTTGCGTTGTATTTTTTCTATCGCCAGACTATACTTGTCGTAATATGGGTCCCATATCATACTTGCATATTCTACTTGTGGGCGTATCAAGGAATTATAAAGATAAAGGCATGTTCCTTGTTGTTTAAATTCCGATGAAGCCCTCATTACTAAATTGTACATTTGGTATGCTTTAACAATTATTTTGTCTATATGTAGGTTCAAGTGCAGTTTACTATCCAAAAGGACGCCCAGATCACAAATATGAGTATCTTTAGTGAGAAGATTGTTGCACAAGGAGTAATTAAAATTAATTAGATTTTATTTCTTGTAAAATTGAGATATTTACATTTGGGAATGCTTAATTTCAAGTTATTCTTATCACAATACTCAGACAAGTTATTGAGGTTACTTTGGAGAAGATGGCAGTCCTCTACCGATTTAATAGATTTAAATATCTTAAGATCGTCAGCGTATAACAGGAATTTACAGTTAGGGAAACACTTATTAATATCGTTTATGTAAATTATAAACAAAAGAGGGCCCAAAATAGATCCTTGGGGTACTCCTGATGTAGCTACAAACGAGTCTGAGTGGTATCCATTACATACAACAGTTTGGTTCCTGTTACTTACATAAGACAGAAACCATCGCAGTAAGTCTCCTTTGATTCCGTTAAAAGAAATCTTATTCAAAAGAATTTTGTGATCTACTCTATCGAAGGCCTTTTTGAAATCAGTGTATACTACATCTGTCTGGATTTTGGAGTCAATATTATTAAATAAATGGTTAGTAAATATTATTAAGTTGGTAACGGTAGACTTTTTCTTAACGAAACCATGCTGCTCAGGTAGGATGTATTGTTGAACAAATGGATAAATTGCATTGTGAACTAACTTTTCAAAAATTTTAGCTATCGTGCATAGAAGGGAGATGGGTCGATAGTTCTCAATATTTTGCCTCGATCCGCTTTTGTAAACAGGAACTATATTTGTTTTCTTCCAAATCGAGGGAAATTTGCCTGAATGAATACATTGGTTAAAAAGTATAAGCAGGGGTTTACTTATTGTATTTGCTGACCACTTTAGAAAGCAAGGGGGGATACCGTCAGGCCCCTGTCCTTTTGTAAGATCTAATTGTTTAAGTTCTTTTATCACATCTTTGTGGTCTAGATTTATGGAACAGAGAGATGTGCTGCTGTCTATTGAATCCTCCGATCCTGGAGTCCAATGTGGTGAAGTAATATTGGATGGTTCATACACAGATTGGAAAAATTTTGAAAACATATTACATATTACAATGGGATCGTTAGATGTTTCATTTTTATAATACATATTTGAAGGTAGCCCTTGTTATCTCGACGATTGGCTAGATATGTCCAGAAGTATTTTACATTTTTGGGAATACTACTTTCAATGCTGTCTATGTATTTTCGATAACATTTATTGCATTCTTCTTTGAAGCGAGCTCTATGTAAAGAGAACACTTCGTAATCACACACATTTTTGTATTTTTTCCATTTAGTCCAAGCTTTCTTTTTTGAGCGAAACATATGTATTAGAGCTTTCGTAAACCAACAGGAAAATTAGAGTTTTTAGGTTTAGACATCGGTACATGTTTTTTTATGATTCCATATATGTTATTATAAAATGTATCAACAGACTCTTCAGTAGCCTCAGTATTAAGTACTGCACCCCAGTCTATTTCATCTATTTCTTTATTAATGTGTACATAGTCTGCCTTACGGTAGTTATATTTCGGGCTATTATGATAATGCATATAGCTTAAATTAATAGTAGTCGAGAGTAGAGCGTAGAAAGGTGGATGGTGGTTGTCAGCCTGAAGCAGATACTGAACAGGCTTAAAGATATGACAATCGATATTAGAAATTGAGAGATCTAGTATACGTCCATTAGCATTGGTAAGGTGGTTGTACTGATTGAGATCGTGGATAGTCATAAAATCTCTTAAACTGTTACAAATTGAAGAAGAGCCCATACAAGTTAAATAATTTCTAGAAGGGTCAATTGCATTCCAATTTGCTACTGGTATATTGTAATCGCCCAGTAAGAGCACGTTATCTATATGAGAGGATATCATCAAGTAGTCTATACTTTCAAAATGTAAATTATAAGCTTCAATGGGTGAACAATTCGGAATGTACACTGCACTGATAACCGTATGCATTTTGTTATTACACTTGGGATGGCTATGACTCTTTGTTCATAGAATTTTTCGCTCTGTACTTGGTTTGAAAGCGATATACTAATTGGATTATAATCTCTAAGAACAGCTATTAAAACGCCACCTCCTTCAGATTTATTAGTAGCTATTCTGTTCCTATCGCAACGAAAGACAACATATCGACTGTCAATAAATTCATTATTATTTATACTAGGTATCAACCATGTTTCTGTTAAAACAATAACATCAAAACAATGTGATAAAATATTCATATACAGAGTGTTAAGTTTTGTACGTATACCTCTACAATTTTGATAGTATATGCTAAGGTTTTTGATATTAGTAGCCATTGTAGATTTTTAGATATTGAAAAACTTACTATAAATATTAAACATTACAATTAATTATTACTAGTATAGTTAGCTTTAATCTTACTTATATCATTTAAACCCTTAACCGCCATGATAGGGGATGATTCACATCTTCTTACGAGAATAGTAGAGTGTTTCACCCAGACGAATTTGTAGCCATTTTTCTTGGCCGCGTCGCGAGTATCCCGTAGCAATTGCTTCTTGTGGAGTGTTAGATGCTCATTTATGTAGACAGTTCGAGTTGCTCCAGAGATGCCTAAATCCGAGGAAGTGAGACCTTTTTTCAATCGATAAGCGGCCAGGATATTGTCTCTTAAGACGCGGGTATTGAATTTTACTATTATGTTTTTCGGCCTGTCATTCGAGGTAGCATGTGGAACTCGATGAATAATTGCAATCTCATCATGTGGTATCACTAAATTGATTTGCTTCCCTATTTCTTCTAATATGGTAACCAAATTTTCTCCGCGCCTTTCAGGAACATTAGAAATTTCCAGGTTACATTGTCTCGCTTGTTGCTCAAGACTGTCGATTTTCGCTTGCATGCCCAGTACTACAGTTTGATCCAATGCTCGGTCTTCCATACTCTTTAACCGCTTATAGTGATCATCATACTTGTTTGAAATAAATTGAGTAGCTGATTTAATTTCGTTAACTTCATCAGATAACTTGCTGAAACTTTCTCGTAACGTAATGTTCTCCGAACGAAGGCACTCAATTTCCTTCTTAAAGTCTTTTCTATATTCCTCCAGGTCGTTTTTAATGGTTTTTATACTCTCATTTATAGAAACCAACTTGTCATCCAGGCTGATCTTTAGCTCATTGATAGCATTCTTGAGATCCGTAAAATCGCTTGTGTTAACGCCTGTGCGGCTACATTCGCAGTCAGGTTGTTTGCGTTTACGAGTTGTAATGTTCGCATCCATATCGGATAAATGTTTAGGGATATGTTTGGCGAGATCTGGTTCTGACAAGGATTGTTCAGAGCGTAGTGAATGCTTTGGAGGTGTACGTTTTGTACTAAACATGCTGCACGCCGATCTTAAACTGCAGTCAAGAAAAAGCAAGCAAAGGCCAATTCTGAAGTATAGTTGCTATGATATAAAGCGAAGGCGTCGAAGCAACGAGCTGTTATGACTCAGCATTCATAGAGCGGTGGGGCGCGTGATACACAACGCAAATTCGGCACTCAGCTACTGACCTCGTTGGCGTTGGGGGCGGGAGACCCGGTCACAAATCCGATGGATGATGGTTCGAAACCAGGCTTGATTCACTGAGCCGCAACATGCACGACACTATATGTCCTTTTCTAGGACAGCCCACTAGGCGGGACCGGTCCCTTTAAACACCGCAAGAGTAAGTGAGAAATAATTTCCACGACTAATGACCAATCACAAATTAACTCGCTTAAAGAGCAGCAATAGGACGTCTACACTGTACCGAGTCGCACGACGGAATGAAGTATTTATTTTGAAATGGGTCAGCAAAATCTATATGTATACGCGACCAAGGCTTAGTGGGTACTATCCATACATGGTTTGTTTTTGGTGGCATGTGTCTATTTTCTAGACATTTCGCACTGGCCACTAAAGTCTCTATGTCTTCATTCATATGTGGCCACCATACGTAACTTCTGGTAAGTGCTTTTGTAGTAACCATACCACCATGTGTAGAATGTAAAGCCTGTAGTACGGAGTTTTGCAACGCCGTTGGCACCACAATTCGGCAGCCTAATAAAACACAGCCTTCCTGTAGGGATAATTCTGATCTGTGTAGCTAATAAGGTCGTAGTTTGTCGTCGTTGATTTTAGGGGGCCAACCAGTTAACAGGTAATGGACAACCCGTGATTGTGTCTTGTCATGTTTCGTTTTGACTCCGCCATCAGCAATACTTCATATAGCTGTGGTTCAGCTTCCTCTGGAACTGGATGTGGCCAACGGCTAAGTCCATCAGCGTTGCCGATTTGGGATCCTGGTTTGTATATTATGTCATAATCGTATGAAGTGAGTGCGATAGCAATTCTAGTTAAACGAGGTGACAACATGTTTTGTATTGGTCTTTTAGGGTCAAAAATTCCAAGCAAAGGTTTGTGATCGGTAATGACTGTAAAAGCTCTTCCTGTCAAGTAATTATGAAACTTCTTGATACCAAACATAATAGCTGTAGCTTCTTTATCCAGCTGCGAATAACGACGTTCATGTGCATGTAATGTCCTAGAACCCATTGCGGCTGGACGCTCTTGTCCGTCCTCCATCACGTGAGACAATACTGCTCCTACTCCATACTCAGAACTATCGCATGTAAGTAATAAGGGTTTCTCTAAATCATAATGGACCAATGTCAAAGTAGAAGACAGAATACTCTTTGCCGTATCGAAACTATTTTGTTCATGTTCTGTCCATTGCCACATTTGAGACTTATCTAGCAACCGATGAAGCGGTTCTAGTATAGTGGCTTTCCGTGGTACGAATCTTTCGTAAAATTTGTACAGTCCTAAGAACGCCTGTAGTTGTTGGACATTTTGTGGTGCAGGTGTTTTTTTAATAGACTCTATTTTACTCTGTGCAGGGTGAATGCCCTCACCATCGATCACGAATCCAAGAAATTCTACTGATTGTTTTAAAAACTTACATTTTTCCTTGTTGAGTCTCAAACCTGCTTGCTTTATACGATGTAGTACTGTATCCAAGCGTTGTATCGTCTCTGGCACTGTGCGCCCGCTTACAATAATGTCATCGATTAAAACCGCAACACCTGGAATACTAGCTAATAATGCAGTCATTAATCGCTGAAAAATGCCTGGACATGCTTTTACACCAAAAGCCAAACGGTGCACGGTAAACCTTTGCATGTGTTCAGTGTCAACAATTTGACTATATCATCGTTGACTACAACCTGAGTATAGGCTCTCTCTAAATCTAATGTCGTAAAATATCTTGCACCTGCAATGGTAGCGAATATTTCATTAGCTGTAGGCATGGGGTAAGTATCTGACTCGGTAGCCTGATTAACCGTACTGCGGTAGTCGCCGCATAAACGAATTACTCCCGATTTTTTCACTATAGGTACAACCGGTGTAGCCCACTCAGAGAAGCCAGTGGCACGGAGCACCCCTTCATTAACTAGTCTATCTATTTCTTTTTCCACTCGGTCTTTGATGGCATATGGAACAGGCCGAGCTTTGACAAATTTTGGTGTAGCGTCGGATTTTAAATGTATAGCGACAGGATTCCCGCGGTAGGTACCGAGGCCTTCTTTGAAAACTTCACCATGCTTAAGTAACATATTGTCTAAAACTACACTTTCAGTATTTGAGATAAAATTAATATTTAACGAAATATTAAGCGCCATGAACCAATCCCGGCCTAATAAATTTGGTCCGTTTCCTTTAGCTACAATTACGTCAAGATCACACACAATATCATTATAAGTCACTCGCACTGTCTTCTGCCCGATGAGTGCGACCGGCGTCTCTGTCCAGGTGCGCAGGCGATGGGGCGCCCGACGAAGTGGTGTAGCTCCGTGTCGCCGCGCACGTACCGCGTGCCACGTGCGCTCGTTGATTATCGAGAAACTCGCCCCGCTGTCGACTTGCATGATCACTGGCTCGCCGTCCAACGTCACATTTACATTGATCGGTGGAGTTCTCCACCCCCCATTTAAATTGTAGACTCCATTTAAGTTCACGTCTGAGTCTTCATTTGTGTAATTAATCTTTTTATTCAGACTTTTCTTCTTAGCTATGCAAATCTTCTCTATATGTCCTTTTTTCTTGCAGAAATGACATATTACATTCAAGAAACGACATTCTCCAGTATGTCTATCACCACAGCGATAACATAATCGACTGTTTAATTTTGGCTGTACTGCATTAATATCCATAGGCTCATGATTAGGCGTCATTGATGTTTCAGCCGTTCTTTCTGACGAGTTTGCTAACATGGTTGTATTACTGTATTCATTGTTGCTCATACCACGAATCATACGAATATCCCTTCCCGCACTCTCTGAAGACAGCATGGCATCTAGAACATCCTTATATTCTAAATTATCTCTTTTCAATAGCTCATATTGTAATTTCTGATCACTCATCCCGCATACAAGTCTGTCTCTCAACATTCGTTCCAGATTTGGAAAATTACACCCGCCACTTATTTTCCTGAGCTGAGCGATGTACTCAGATGCTGTTTCATTGTGTTTCTGATCGCGTTTATAGAATTTAAACGACACCGATATCTCGTTCGGTTTTGGACTATAGTGTTTGGTTAGAATATGTTCAATGTCACTAAAAGTCACTTCATTAGATTTTCGTGGTGTTATCAATGCCAAAAGGGTTTCAAACACTTGAGTGCCACATTTTGTAAAGAAATTTGTACGCTTAGCATTGTCCGAAACAATACCATTTGCTTCAAAACAGTACTTAAGTCTGTCAATGTAACTGTCCCAAATGTCCACTTGTGGATTAAACTCTTGAAATTTCACTGCTGATACTTCCATTTTAAACACTTTTATACTACGTCGCCACTATTATGTTTAAGAAAACACGTTTTATACCACAGACACGTTTATTCAGCTAGGTAGCCATTGTGGTAGCCATGATGACAAGTGACAAGTAACAAATGTCAAGTATCTGTCAATACACAATAGCGACCAAAGTAGATTGCTGCCACTGGACGTGTTGAGTGGCTCCCCACAACATCTTCTAAAATTTGTAGCAAACATTTTCATCCACAACACATATTAAAACATGGGAAAAAGTCATATGTCCATCCTGATGCCGTTCCAATTTTGGTAAGTCAATATAAGTTAATATGTTAATAAATATGTTTATGGTACTTATTTATTTATTATTTATTTATTTATAAACTTTATTGTACACCAGAAAAAAACAAATACAATAACAGAAATTAAAAATAATATTAAAAATAAGTACAATCGGCGGCCTTATTGCACTAGGCAATCTCTTCCAGGCAACCTTTGGATGGAGATAAGACACAGGAGAGAGAAAGGGCAGTCTAGGGTGTATAATGAAAGAAAAAAAAAACAAACTATACTAACAAATTAAAAACACAAAATAAAAGTAATACATTCATATAAATATGTACAACATACATACATATATACATATACAAAATAGACATAAAATATAATAAATATATACATAATAAATGCTAATGGAAATAGTAAAAGCACATTAATGTGTAAATTCAGAGAGAGAGATAGTGTTCCTTGACTAGTGACTTAAAAGATGACAATGTTCTAGCCCGTCTCACGACATCTGGAAGTGAGTTCCACAATCGAACAGCTAGTACGGAGAATAATTTGTCCATAAATGTCGTGGTGTGTACGGGCATTCTCAGTTTCATGTTCTCTGACGACCTCAGGGATCTTTCATGGGAATCATGAAGAAATATAAAACGGTCTTTGAGATAAGAGGGGGTGAGAGGGTTAAATAATATATTGTATAAAAGTGAAAGAGTGTGAGTATTCCGGTACTTGCTTCTTAATAACTCTCAATTTTTTGATGTATTTTGATAACTTTGATCTCAATCACTTTTTTATATAAAATCAGGATATGCTTACTATTTTACTATTATGACAAATGAAAATATATATATGTCGGAGAAACACTATTCTCCTCGACATCATCATTAGTGGTCACAGGTCTAGTGGGCGCCATGTGGGTTATATGCGAGCACAAAACACAGTATTCACTGTCACACACGATTTTATTATACAAAAGGCACAAACAGAATCAATTTAAAACTATTTAAATACTTAAGCCTTTAAATAGGTTATGACAATAATTACAACTGTAAAGAGCAGCGGGTTCGCGACACCAGCCTTACTTCACCAGAAGCCTAGCTCAGAATGATCCACCTCGATCGATCCTCCTTTCCACTACTACTTAATACTTTGTACACAACAACTACCATGAAACGTGGTGAAAAATAGGATGGCGCCTCGACCCCGCTCGAGGCCACCCTCTGCTCTGATTGGACGTTAAATAATACAATTAATTTGAATAAATTACTAAGATTTTACACAGATTTTTGACAGCCTCCGTGGCGCAGTTGGTTAGACGCCGCCTGTGAAACCAGAGGCCGCGGGTTCGATCCCCGCACCGAGAGAAATGTTTGTGCGGCCCACAAATATTTCTTCCGGGTCTGGGTGTTTGTGAGACCGAAAAGTCTCTCGTAGTTCCTGATACCCACGACACAAGACTCGATCTTACTGTGGGGTCAGGACTATGTATGTGACTGTTGGGTGTTATTTATTATTATTTATTATTATTTATTTTGTACGATATAAAAATGTACAAAACCAAATAAAATAAAATTAAGATTTTATAAGATGTTTGTGGGAAACTAACATTCTCACTTCCGGTTTATTAATAATTACCACATCCGTCTACTTCGCTCGCTAATTAATTACAATTTATACAATTTAAAAATGAACTTAATAATAGAAAAATATTAACAAAATAATTTTAAAATAATTAAACGATCTCGCATAGTACAACCAGCAATCAACTCTGTATCCGTTGACTTCCTCCGACACGGCCGTCCTGACATTTCACACGTCCTCGTGTGATGTTGAGGAACCGGCATAATTGTGATCTGTGGAGATAAAACATAATTTTAAATGAGATTGTTCGGCCACTCCTGATAAATTAATGTCTACAATCATACGTTTTTTTTTTTTAATTTGCATACTGTTAATCTGAATCACATTTACAAAACAGCCAACTCGCCGTTTATCCTCTAAAGGGCCACCTCGCCCTTTAGACAATTCATAGCATTTCGGTTCAAATGGCCACCTCGCCCTTCATGCAACTCAAGTCACCGTCTAAATGGGCACCTCGCCAATTTAGACATCTTAAATCTATGCTGTCTAACTGGCCACCACGCCGCCAAGACAGTCATATTTTCGCCATAAGCTTACATGAATCTAGTACACTCATGTAATGAAATTTTCAGTTTAAACTTATAAACACATTCAAAAATCCTACCATCATTATCATCTGACAGACATGGATCAAGCTCAGAAGGGACATAGGATTGTGGGAGTGGACGTAAACGATCTCTCGAATACTTGTAAGTGCGGTTCGAGTTCATACTCTTAAGGTGATACCTGTCACCATCTAGCATTTCAATGACCTCGTAGGGTCCAATTTGGTTTGATTCCGTTGATGATTTTCAATCAAAACATAATCCCCTACAGAAAATTTTGTCACGTTTGCTTTCGTTTTATCAAATCGGGCTTTATCAACACTAGCATTATTTTTTATTAATCTATCGGCCTGTTCTCTAACTTCTTCTATATTTACCTCAATCTCATGATCATCTACTGTTACTAAATTTAGAGGTCTAGCTACTCTACCTATTAACAACTCTAATGGGCTTGCCTTAGTTACTCTATGAATTGTACTATTTATAGATAGCTGAACATCATCTAATGCATCTTGCCAGGTCCTATTTGAACTCGTTTCTACAATAGTCAACATATTATTTAAGGTACTCATTAGGCGTTCCACTTGACCATTAGCACGACAAGAACCCGTTGCTATTAAATGTATCTGGATATTTCGACCGGCGCAAAAATCATTGAATTCTTTATTTGCGAAACACCTGCCTTGATCTGCTATTATACGTACCGGCGTGCCAAAAAGAGATATAGATGCTTTAAGAGCGTTAATTGCACTCTCTGTATTAATCAGTAACGAATGCCTTAATAAAACAAATTTAGTGAAAGCATCAATCATAACAAAAACATATTCCTTTAGATCATTTTTTCCACTAAGCTTTCCTGTGGCATCTATGTGGATTGTATGCCAAGGAATATTGACCTTTGGGATGGGGTTTAACTCCATTTGTTGTTTACCACTATTTGACTTAGCTATTTTACAAGTTATGCAGTTTTCAACAAATTTCCGAACGTATTTGGCCATATGTGGGAACCAATAATGTTGGTAAGTTTTTTCTAAAGTTTTGTCCCATCCCAAATGAACAATTGACTCATGAATATGATTTATAACAGACCAACGGAAAGCCCTAGGTACAATTGGCAGCCAAATATTACGGTTATTTCTTTGGATCTTCCTATATAGCACATTAGATCGCAATTCATAAATCTTACAACTAGCTAAATCAAGTTCATCGTTTTCAAGTTTACAAATAATTTGATTACATTCGGAATCCCGCCGTTGTTCCGCCTGTAACCGATTTGAAGATAACTCGGCTATATTAACGCGTTTTTCCTCTACATAATGCATTTTACACAAGGTCTGAATGTCACTATTAGTACTGCTCGTTTTTGATAGATGGTTCCTAGAGAAAAAGTCAACATGGGCCATTTTCTTGCCCTCTCTGTATTGAATATCAAAATCGAACGCTTGAAGGAATGCCCACCATCGGTGTACTCTAGGCGTTAAGTCTAATATAACTCTAGAAGCTTTCAAGGAATTGCAGTCTGTAATTACCGTGAAGGTCCTACCGTACAAATAGTGTCGGAAATGTTTGACTGAATTTACAACCGCCAGAGTCTCTAACTCATAAGAGTGATATCGAGACTCAGCATCAGTAGTTCGTTTACTATAGTACTCTACTGGATGTAGTCTTGCTTCAATCCTCTGGAAGAGGATCGCACCGTAACCCTCACTACTAGCATCCGTGTGTAACTCTATGGGTAGATCGGGGTCAAACAACATTAGAACTGGAGACGAAGTTAATATTGCGATTACGTCCTGTCTTATTTTTTCATATTCGGACGTCCAGATGATTTTTGAGTTGTTATTAGCTAACAAACGATAGAGTGGAGCCATTTTAAGTGAAAAATTATTAACAAACTGCCTAAAATAAGAAGCTAAACCTAGAAACTGTCTCAGTTGAGATATTGTATGTGGTGGTTGAGAACTAGTTAACGCAACTATCTTACGGGGGTTGGGTCTTAATTCACCCCGTGATATTTCATAACCTAAAAATTGAACCTGTTTTTTAAGGAACGCACATTTTTTAAGATTGAATGAGAAACCGGCTTCAGTAAGTGTTTTTAATACTGTACGTAATCTTTCTAACCCTTGCGTTTCGTTAATCGAAGGTATAATCAAATCATCCATGTAAACTATAGCGTAAGAATAGGCTAGGTCTCCTAGAGCTGTATTAATGGCTTTCTGATAAACTGCAGGAGCGTTACGCAGGCCGAAAGGCATGGCGGTAAATTCATAATGAGCGTCGGGGTTGATGAAGGCGGTTTTCTCTATAGAATTAGACTCTTTATCTACAGGAATTTGATAGAATCCACTAGCCATATCTAAACACGAGTACAGATGTGCGCCTGCTAACCTTTGAACCTGGTCACAAATTAAAGGCAAAGGATACCGATCTGGAACAGTGTTAGAATTTAGTTCCCGGTAGTCTACGCACATTTGATCGGTGCCATCGCGTTTCTTTACTAGTAGTATGGGGCTAGAGAAAGGAGACTTACTTGGTCTGATAACTCCGGCAGCCAATAATTCACTACACTTATCGCGTACAATTACTCGTTCTCCAGAGCTCAAGTGATAAGGTCGACGCTGTACAACTTTGCAAGGATCTATCAATTTAATTTCTAATTCACCTGTCTGTACTCTACTAGTAGGCGTACCTTGGATAAATGAAGCTTTAAAACACGTTAAAAGTTCTATTAAATGGGATTTGAAATGATCCGCCACGTCGGTATCTAAATGCTCAAAGTCTGTTACAGCTTTACCTACGTCACAAATATTGATAAAAGAAGTTTTTTTAGTTATAATTAGCTTATCACTCGATATATGGATAGAAAAGCCCAAAGCTAATAAATCACGTCCAATCAGAATATCATTATTTAAATAATCATCAGGTATAACATGAAATAAAATTTTAACGTCATAGCCACAAAGAGAGACTCGCGATAAAATCTGTGAACCACACAAAACACTACATTTGCCTACCCCTATTAGATTAACTATGGCATGTTGTAATTTACCTACAAGTTTTCGTGAGACACTTTCTTTCACCAAAGAACAATCAGCACCGGAATCAAAACAAAATGAAAACTGCTCACCAAATTGAGTGATCACCCCGGTGACAGGTTCCACGCCGCATACGTCCACTCGTCTCACAATATTGGATGATGTGGTAGGTTGCGTGCTGCTGCTTGCAACAGGCCCCGTTTTTGGACATCGTGATGCCACATGCCCCTCAACACCACACTTGTAACACGTCACTGTGGCCCGCGTTGTAGCCACGGCCGTGCTTGAACGCTCGGAAGTTAGAGTTGTTTGCTGCTTGTCTTGAGAACGGCTGAAACATTCAAAAGATCTGTGCCCAAGTTTTCCACAAGCGTAACATTTTGTGGAAGCTAAACTTAGTTTAGGACGTTTACTATCATGCATAGCGTTGGTACTGATCCTTGCAATCTCTTGATAACTCCTCTTACGATACGAAAATGCCATAAGTTCACGTTGCATCTTAATACGGGTAGTAATTTCCTCCGAAAAAATATTGCGTTGCAACCGTGGTTCTATTTGTCCTATATGAGCAAGTATAACAGACACCACCATTTCTTCCTTATCTAATTTACCCCAACGCGACATAAGCGACGTAAATAACCGGCTTGCATACGCAGCGAGACATTCTCCGTCTTGTGGTTTGCCAGTAAGCATTTTTAAAACTGTAGCCGCACAAGTCTCTAACGTATCGAAACGCGATAGAAAAATATCTTTAAAATCTACCCACTTCATAGTTGGAAAAGCTACTTGTGAAAACCACGTTGCTGCCGAACCTTTCATAGCCTTACTTAGTATAAGAATAAGTTTACTGCCCTCTATGTTGCAATCCGATAAGCAGATGTCCGCAGTCGCTAGCCAGGCTCGGGCGTCGGTCTCAGCAGTGTCAGGGCAGAATCTCGGCAGAGTAATAGACTTCTCTTCAGTCGCTGACGGGTTACGTAGCGCCTCTACCAGTAGACGCATGCTGTTTTGTTGCGCTTCGAACAAAGCGCGCCAACCATCCTTTTCCGCGATGGATCTGTCCACGTTTTGTGCCTGCAGCGATCCCACTTCTGATGTCGGAGAAACACTATTCTCCTCGACATCATCATTAGTGGTCACAGGTCTAGTGGGCGCCATGTGGGTTATATGCGAGCACAAAACACAGTATTCACTGTCACACACGATTTTATTATACAAAAGGCACAAACAGAATCAATTTAAAACTATTTAAATACTTAAGCCTTTAAATAGGTTATGACAATAATTACAACTGTAAAGAGCAGCGGGTTCGCGACACCAGCCTTACTTCACCAGAAGCCTAGCTCAGAATGATCCACCTCGATCGATCCTCCTTTCCACTACTACTTAATACTTTGTACACAACTACCATGAAACGTGGTGAAAAATAAGATGGCGCCTGGACCTCGCTCGAGGCCACCCTCTGCTCTGATTGGACGTTAAATAATACAATTAATTTGAATAAATTACTAAGATTTTGTACGATATAAAAATGTACAAAACTAAATAAAATAAAATTAAGATTTTATAAGATGTTTGTGGGAAACTAACATTCTCACTTCCGGTTTATTAATAATTACCACATCCGTCTACTTCGCTCGCTAATTAATTACAATTTATACAATTTAAAAATGAACTTAATAATAGAAAAATATTAACAAAATAATTTTAAAATAATTAAACGATCTCGCATAGTACAACCAGCAATCAACTCTGTATCCGTTGACTTCCTCCGACATATATATACAGGGTATATCAAGACTGCTACCGAAAACGAAGCCGGGTGGTAGTTTAAGCGACTTCAGACACAATGCAACAGAAAAAGTTGCAAAAATAAGCGACAATTTTTTTTTTGAATTTTTTTTCCTATTGCCATATTTTGGTGGTAAATATATTTTTTCCTAAAATAATAGTGTATACCCTTTAATTTATAAATACTCTAAGATATAAGAGAGTTTAAATAATTATTTTAGCAAAAACTATGGATTTACCACCCAAAAATTACGATATTTAAAAAATCATAAAAAATAATTGTCGCGTTTCTATGCGAAAATTTTAGTTGCATTGTGTTTGTAGCCACTAAAACTACCACCCGGCTTCGTTTTCGGTAGCAGTCTTGAGATACCCGGTATATATATACATATTAATGCTTTTAATAATTAATCAATATATGTTACACAAACATAAAATATGTAGATAATGTAATATGATTTATCTAATTGCAAGAGTCTTAATATATAATAAAATGTTCAAAATGGCGGCCACAATTTCCAATTCTCACTCTGAATTTAGATTTTTGGAGCTAGAGGTCACGCAGACATAATAAACTCATCAGTATAATTTATCAAAATATTTGACACTTTTTCCCTAGGGTACATCACCGGAATATTCGCCTAGAACCTTAAAACGAAAATTGCAGCTATGCAGATATGTATCCGAACGGCGTTTAAAGAAGCTCAAGACGCTACGAGAGAGATCCCGCAGGTTAACCAAAAAGGTGGCTAACTTAGAGGAAGTTGTAAATGAATTAAAATCATAGATGCTTGTTGGCGAAGAAGAGGGTGAATTATTAAAATCAATTGATAATTTTACAAAGATTTTCTAAAAAGACTAAGTAACTCTACAGTTACTTAAAAATATTCCCCATCACTCCGTAAATTCGCATTATCACTTAACTTTATTAAATCCACGTGGATATAATTATGTTCGAAAAATGTTCAATTCTTGCCTTCCACATCCATCTACATTACGGTCATGGTATAAAAGCATTGAGGGCAGTCCTGGATTTATTAAAGAATCCCTAGATTGTTTAAAAATATTAGTAAATCGTGCTCACATTAATAACAAAAACATTTTTTGCGCGCTGAGTATACTGGGTATCTCAAAACTGCTACCGAAAACGAAGCCGGGTGGTAGTTTTAGTGGCTACAAACACAATGCAATTAAAAATTTCGCATAGAAACGCGACAATTATATTTTATTATTTTTTACCCTGTAGATGAGATGGCAATTCGCAAGCACGTCCAATGGGATGGCAAAAAATGTGTAGGGTTCGTAAGTTTTGGCGAATCATTAGAAGGAGATAGTGTGGCTGTGGCTAGAGAAGCACTCGTATTTATGGTTACGGCAGTTAATTACTGCTGGAAAATGCTTGTGGGATATTTTTTAAAAGATAGTTGTAATGGCGAACAAAAAGCAAATCTGATCAGACAATGTATAGAACTGTTAAACTCTTGCGGTGTTAAGACGATTTCTTTAACGTTTGATGGGTGTCCCGCCAACTTCACTATGGCCAAAAGTTTAGGTTGTATATTAGGATCAAATGTCGACTGCCTTAAGACTTCTTTTAATGTAGGAGGTTAAGAAATTGTTATACTGTTGGATCCTTCCCATATGCTCAAACTGATAAGGAACACGCTTCGGGAAAAAAAAGGAACTTCTAAATCTGTATCAGCCCATATACGTCCCACTGCAGGGCACGGGCCTCCTCTACAATCGACAGTACGATTGAGAGTGGTTAGGCCATATAGTCCACCACGCTGGCCTAGTGCGGGTTGGCGGACTTACATACCATAGAAATTTTTTAAAAATCGCTATGGTATGCAGGTTTCCTCACGATGTTTTCCTTCACCGTTTTAGTGCGTGGTGATTGACTATCAATACACACATGACTCCGAAAAGTCAGAGGTGTGCCCTGGGATTCGAACCCGCGACCACCATGAACATGTTGGCAGTCGCGTCTAGTCCGTTTACCAACAGGCCACCACGCACTTCTAAATAACCATAATCAAAAAAAATCCTGGGATTATATACTTAAATTACATAATTTGCAAGAAAACGAATGACTTCATTTAGCTAATAAACTTCGAAACCAGCATATTCATTCTGCCAGACAAATAATGAAGGTAAAGCTTGCAGCTCAAACTTTCAGTAATTCTGTCGCGGAAGCAATTGATTTTTGCAACAAGAATCTATATGTAACATTAGAGTTACTTCTAAGTATGTGCATCACAATAATTTTTGCGTACCCTCAAACGGTTTTCGGTTCGCTTTCAGGACCATCAACATGCAAACGAAATATTGAATATCATTAGAGAAAGAATGAACGTTGTAAATAATCTGGCAGTTATGGTCGACGCCTTAAATATGAATCGAAGAACGTCTCTATTTCGAACCATCACTGCTGATCGTGGTGTTTTATATTTCCCAACCCTAGAGTATAAGGATTTAATTTTATTAGCTCTGGGAACTTATCAGATAAGGCAAGCTCGGTCTTATTATGGAGAACATACGTTTCCATGGGGATTACAGGATTGAAGTATCGAGTGAACAAATTGATTCCTCTGAATATAATCTTAGAGGTACCGGCGTGACAACACTCATAAGAGGAAAAATTAAGTTACGCCACGTAACCAGGAAGCAGTACTACGTTTACATTTTGGTAGAAAATAACAATTCTGGTCGGACTGGGATCACGGAGTACTGCTGTAGTTGTGTAGTTGGTAGGCGCACTGTTGGTTGCTGCGCTCATATAATGACACTAGTTTGGTATTTGGGATGGGTCAGACATCAGCAAAACATCTCAGCACCCGCAGAATTTCTAGATGAAATAATTATAAGGGAGGACGAGGCATAAAATAACTATTTTAATTACTAACTATTTTTTAATAACTATTTTAGTTATTTTATGCCTCGTCTCATGCCAAAAAATATATGTCTCTCTCTTTCTCTTCAGCCACAGCAACTCCTCTATTGAAAATAGACGTCCCTCAAGGATCTTCACATCGACCTGTGGGAACCAACCTGCATTCAGCGGTTTGCTGCAGCCCAAACTAGAATGTCCGTCCACCTAGTAAGCGGGCGTCCGTAGCTTAGCGTGCTTGTACGTGGTCTCTACTCCAGAATCTTTCGTCCCTAACGGCCATCAAACCTTCGCGCTATAGCCTGGACCAGGGCTTCTTCTATTTGCTAATCCTTTGGGCTACATTAGCAACATTTGTTTTTCTACGAATTCTTGATGTGATAAAAATACCGAGCATGGCGCTTTCCATAGCATATTATTCAAAATTCCGTTGTTACAATTGCATTTTAATTTTCGTTTAATTTGTTTAGTTTTGCGCATATATTTTTTTTTTTCATTTTAAAGCGTTCATATTTATGTTCAAATATTATATGTATTTTCCATAGCACAAGATATAGAAATATAGAAAGGAAATAAATATGATGAATTTGATTGTGTTTTTATCTTATTAAAGAATAGTAAACTTTTAGTGATATGATAATTTATTATATACTGAAATAAATAAACAAAATACTTCCATACAACCTAGACTAATTAACACAAAGTAGGTGCCTACCGATTTCAAAGTGAGATGTGGATGATGGAATGTGCCCCGCTCATTGCTACTTCAACTTACTAATCCGCTGGGCTATGTAGGTTACTTTAGTTCTACTACGGATCTCGTAGGGAAACCCCGAGCATAGCTGTCTCCATAGCTCGTTGAGTGACTTTGAACTTCCTAATAAGGCCCTTAGTGAGAGGCCACGTCTCGGTGCCGTATCTCATCACAGGCAACACACAACTGTCGAAGACTTTCGATTTCAGGCGCTGAGGTATTTTGGACGAGAAGACATCGCGTTTCCCGCACACTGCTCAACCGAGTTGGATTCGACGATTGACCTCTGTCTCGAAGTTGCGCCTGCCTAACCGGACCACTTGTGCTCAATAGACATATTCGTCTACAACTTCAAAAGCCGAGCCCTCAACTCCGATGGGGGTCGGCAACCCATGGACATTCGACATGATCTTCGTTTTGTCTATGTTCATTTTAAGACCCACCTGTTGGGAGACTTGATTGACGTCTTCGAGCATAGTGCTAAGGTCTTCTAGCGATTCTGTCAAGACTATCATCACATGTACATGTATTGTATTGTATTGTATTGTATCAGCCCATATACGTCCCACTGCAGGGCACGGGCCTACTCTACAATCGAGAATACGATTGAGAGTGGTTAGGCCATATAGTCCACCACGCTGGCCTAGTGCGGGTTGGCGGACTTACATATTGTACATACATACATGTACATGTATGTATGTACAATATCATCGACAAATCAAAGGTAAGTGATATACTCGCCGTTGATGTTGATGCCGAGTCCTTTCCACTGCAAGAGCTTGAAAGCGTTTTCCGGCGCGGCAGTTAACAGTTTCGGAGATATGACATCTTCCTGTCTCACGCCTCTCCGTAGTGGAATGGCCTTCGTGTTCTGATCTTGTAGTCGGACCGACATGGTGGCGATCATTCAGCACATTCGCTTGTAGACAAAAACATACTAGGAGCAATACTATATATACATTGTATTAAGATTGGCAAAACTATAGAAATTACCTAGTTAGGTCATAAATTCTGTCCCATGTTTAATATAAAATATTTGAAACAAGTTTATTCATTATGTAACCATTTATATACCAAAATGAACTTAACAAAACATAGATTCTTATGACACTAAACTTTATTCAAAATGACCTCCGTGATTTTGAATACAGGCCTTCAATCTGCGCGGCCAGTTGTCTATCGCAGTACGAACGAGGTCCATGTCAATGTCGGCGGCTGCCTTAATCAAGGATGTCTTGAGTGACTCCAAATTGGGATGAGGCTTTGAGCACGCCTTTTCCTCCAAGTGTCGCCATATCTTGTAATCTAACGGATTCAAATCTGGACTGGAGGAGGGCCAGTCTTCGTGCCGGATGAAGTCGATTTCACGCGCCGCCAGCCAGTCTTGTTTGCTCTTCGCTCTATGAGCTGGCGCCGAATCTTGTTGGAATACCCAGTGCCTGTTATTGAACTTGGTATGAGAAACATGTTCCACAAGGTTCGTCAGGACTGTATTTTGATACACAACTGCATTCGTTTTTACACCTTTCTCACAAAAATGTACCTCTGTTAAGCACCAATAAGAAACTCCCAACCATACCATGAGCGAGGATGGAAAATGACCTCGTTGGACACGCGGAATACGGTTGCTCGCTTCTTCACTACTGTGTGCGTACACCTTATCATTTTGGTTGTTGTAGCTCTCTTCTACGGTAAAATTTTTTTTATCTGAAAAAAGAATTTCTCGATATTTTTTTCCCGCGTACCGCTTCAACAAAGCGCGGCATCTCTTCAGTTTCAGGTCCATTAGACGAGTATTCAAACGATGTCCTGTTTTTCTTCGATATGCCCGAAGCGCTAATTCTCTTAACACCTTTTTCACCGTGGTTCTGCTTAACCCCATCTGAGGGCCAACAGTTTCTGCTTACGTTTGGGATTTCTTTGAATTCGCGCCTTCACAGCTTTTAGCACTGCTGGAGTCCTAACAGACCGAGGGCGACCACTTCTTGACCTGTCATGTACACTAGAGTCTTCATTGTATCGTTTGATGGTACGATAAACGAATCTTTTGGTTATATTAAAATTTTCAGTATGTCAAAAATTTGAATTGGCGCGTAACCGCAACGATGCAACGCAATAACTGCAACACGGTCTTCTTTAAGCGTCCACTCCATATTTAAAAATGAGTAAAATTCCAAAAGTATACATTTTTATTTTCATGAACAATTCGAAATTCGAATTCAATAAACTTTTTGTGGCCAGCATTCTAAAAGAAAAGTTTTTACTGTGTGACAATACTTATGACCTGACTGTGTATATAAAGACATAACCTATAAAAATGCAAAATCGAAAATATTTTTTTTCCCTGGTATTATTTGACAAAAATATCGCTCATGTTTGCTTAAAAAATTACGACGCATCAAACAAGATTTTTTTTCAGGCCAAGACGCCACACTTGATTACCAATAAATAAGATTTATGGAGAACTGCCATTGTTCTTTATGTATACATTCAAATTAACAATAATTTAGTGACGGCTTTTTTTTAAATAGTAATTTTGAGTGCTACGTAATGTTATAAAACCGATGCCGTACTTTTTCAAATAACCTCCCGGACCCCTGAAGGGGAGTGGGTTGCAACCGCTGATTTTTCTCCCTTGTCGCATGGTTTTTGTACAGCGTTGCGGAATAATGGTTTAGAAGAGGTATTGCGACTGTATGGAACCGATGCCGTTTAAAATCAAATGATCAAATTTACCGACAAATTTGCCGGAATATCTAAGGTTCTTCCGACTTTGTGACGTACTATTTTTGTACGGCACTACGTGTGCTTTTATTATTTTTCATGGATCTATCGATGGTTGGATGGATCGAATGCCGTACAAAAATAAATGACCAAAATATACCCCTCTCCCTGTGCTTTTGAAGTCGCATCTGCACTAAGACGGACAGCTTACAAGTGACGGCATAGTGCTGAATATTATTATTTTATGCCCCTGTATCTTACTAAATAGGTCTCCTGGTGGTTCATTTGACCCAGCGCTTTTTGCCACGGGCCTGTAGTCTATTATATTCAATAATTCAAGTTTAAAACAAACCGCACGTCCTATGTGCCTGGCCCGAACAATATGAAAGCTACAAAATTATGTGGAACTATGACAAGGACGACAAATTGTGTTTTGTCACTTTCATTTTTATGGTTTATGCATAAGTCTAAGTGAGATGGACTATAATAATATGTAAAATGCATGTCAAGTCTATTTTGATACTACGTCTATGTTATAACTACAACACTGCTTAAAGTCAGGTCAAAGTCGAGATCCTTGAAGGACTATGGATAGTGGAAACTCAAAAGTGACTTTCTGTGGTTGAAGAGAGAGAGAGAAAGATCGAATTCAGGTTTATAGAGACTAAAATATTCGGGACAAACTAGCTTTACAATCACTCACAATAGTTTACGGATGTTACTGACGGGTATAACAAGCGCGGATCAACCGTAGTGGGCACGATAGGCATGCCCACAACCCTAATGGACGTATGATGTCACATTTCCAATTATTTTGAGATTTATAGAGTGATAATATTATATCAAATGCCATAAAAAATCAATATAATAAAATCGCAGAGTTAAATCTTTATTGCGTAAATTGATCATGAGCAATATCATACGCAGACTCCCATTTCGTTGCTTTTCAGGTTACCATGCCCACAACCTTTTTTGAACTGCTGGATCCGACCTTGGGATATAAGAATCCTAGCACTAGCTTTTATGTCTATTTTGGTATATAAGAAGCAATGCGTGTATTCGTGAATTATAGAGTGTACATTGTAATAAAATAACATTTCAATCTAAACTTAATTCTAAATATCTGCATTGTTTTATAATTTAATCGGTCTTATCGTTTACCATCAGGCGATTGGCAAGCTCGCTTTGCCATCCATTGTAATAAAAAAAACGTAGTATTTTAACACATACTACTGAATTGATATTCGCATGAAACAGTCAGTTTTAATTCATATCGTGAGAAGTGACGATCGTTCCCATAGGACATAAAGTAATTCAAATATGCGATATTTAATCGCAATTTTCTTGTTAATATTGCATGGAGCAAATGCAATAATTTATAGATTAAATGGTAAGTGAAATAACGTTATACAGGGTATCTCAAGACTGCTACCGAAAACGAAGCCGGGTGGTAGTTTAAACGACTTCAGACACAATGCAACAGAAAATGTTGGGAAAGAAAGCGACAATTTTTTTTTGTTATTTTTTTTATATGGTCGTATTTGGGTGGTAAATAATTTTTTTCGTAAAATTATAGTGTATACCCTTTTATTTATAAAGACTCTAAGGTATAAAGAGTTTAAATGATTATTTTAGCGAAAAATATGGATTTACCACCCAAAAATGACGATATTTAAAAAATGATAAAAAAATTGTCGCGTTTCTTAGCAAAATTTTTAGTTGCATTGTTTGTTTGTAGTCACTAAAACTACCACCCGGCTTCGTTTTCGGTAGCAGTCTTGAGATACCCGGTATTAGGCCACAAGCTAACACTAATAACTTTAATACAGAACCTATTGCAAAAATAACTTGGAATCCTACATAATTTTGAGGAGTTCTACTCTCGTACTCTCTACGTCTTCACCATTTTTTTTATCAGGCCACCTGGGAAGTAAGCCTTTTAGAAAACAAAAGAATTATCCAAATCGGTTTATGCATCTTCGAATAATTGAAGAACATACAAAAGAAATTTAAAAAAAAATCCGAATAATTGAGAAAAACCTTCGTTTTTTGAAGTTTATTATAAATGGGTAAAAACAATATAGCCAAAATGCTACGAATTTCTCAGGTCACCGTTTGTAAGTTAATAATATAAAATAAATGTTTGTTTATGACAGTAGTAAGCCTAGTCAGACATTAATGTGATTATAATTAGTAATTACGAAACAAATAAAATAATTTTATTTAACACAGTATTTGATGAAAAAGAATAGGGGTGGTGGGAAGTTGTTTTACATAGGATAGGCCACTTGAAAAATTATGCTCTGAACATTTTTAGGATGAGGTATCACACAAAAGACTCGAGAACCGCTTAACCTTTGGCGGGATTATCAATAACAGGTTAATTTTGAGGTAGTAACGTAGGCTATCATAATAAAGTATGTAATAGGCCATTTAATTATATCAAGTGATTAACACGAACAGTTAATGTCACGTTATTTTGAAGGAAGAAACATACATAAACTCACGCCTTTTTTCCGACTAGTGGTAGGCAGAGGTGCCAAGACACCAACATTTCGCCTTGTATGTTCAGTCCCACGATGTAATAGGGGACAAGCCTATCATCATATCGGGCACAATACCTCATTCCAGGCTGATAATTAATGACAGATCCACGATCACTTTGCCCGACCCGGGATTCGAGCCCGAGACCTCAGTTTTGTAATCATATCGTAGTAGAACTACGCCACCGAGACAGTAACGGAATAAATTGGATAAAATGAGGTATGGGGAAGGATCTATCCTGTTTCAAGTATATAAAATATAATAAATAACTTGAAAAGCACAATAAACATAGTAATGTTCCTACCTGTTTTTAAACTTGAAAAGCACAATAAACATAGTAATGTTCCTACCTGTTTTTTAAACTTGAAAAGCACAATAAACATAGTAATGTTCCTACCTGTTTTTTAAACTTGAAAAGCACAATAAACATAGTAATGTTCCTACCTGTTTTTTAAACTTGAAAAGCACAATAAACATAGTAATGTTCCTACCTGTTTTTTAAACTTGAAAAGCACAATAAACATAGTAATGTTCCTACCTGTTTTTTAAACTTGAAAAGCACAATAACATAGTAATGTTCCTACCTGTTTTTTAAACTGAAAAGCACAATAAACATAGTAATGTTCCTACCTGTTTTTTAAACTTGAAAAGCACAATAAACATAGTAATGTTCCTACCTGTTTTTTAAACTTGAAAAGCACAATAAACATAGTAATGTTCCTACCTGTTTTTTAAACTTGAAAAGCACAATAAACATAGTAATGTTCCTACCTGTTTTTTAAACTTGAAAAGCACAATAAACATAGTAATGTTCCTACCTGTTTTTCAACCTAGTCCATATAATGGTTGTCTGGAAAAAATCGCGTTAAGCGATAAGACCTCATAAGACTACCAATTGTCACCTTCATTTACGGCCGGGTTCAATAATATATTGACAGTTAAGCGGTAAAAATTATCCCCGATAATTACGTGTCTTCTATCTTTGTTTAACCGATGTTTCAATAACAAAAACTAAACTAGGATAACAACGCTGAACGTAGATATTGCATATATCTCTGGTAAGAACCGTTCCTCCCAAACGTTTAATTTTGCACTTTTAATTGAGGTCAATATTTATTAGGTTAATTATTAACTTTATTTTGGAACTATCATAAATCATCATTAATGTATAATTAGAAGAATAAAACGTTAAAATATATTAATAATGTAAGTATTGTGACAAATAATGGCAAATTAAAAATTCATACAAAGCTTACATAGAACAACAAAACGCATCGTATGACTGATTTATGATATGTCAAATGTAAAAAGAAGTTTACAATTATCAATGTTTACCAACAAGAATGAATTCAAAAATGAATTTTACGGCCCTATTTCTACAACAGAGTTATAAATTTAAATTGAATCAGAGACCATAATATTTATAAATACGAAGAAAAGTGTGAAAATAAAACATTACGTAGTTGCATTACTTTAGTTTTGTAATCAATCTGTCTTTAAAGACCTGAAATCATTTCAGTGCTAATCTACAATTAAATACTGAGGAATATTATTATAATTAAAACAATATAAATCAAATTAAGAATAATGATTGATTCAGGTGATCTTACTATGCTAGAAGTTTTCGAAATTGTAATGACTAGTTATAGAGAAAACAACTGTTCCTCTTTTTATATATCACATAAAAATGTATTTACAAATAAATGTAAGAACCCCCTTTTCCGCAGATTGTATTATGGGTAGGTAAATAAAATATCAAAGATAATTTGTGAGAAATCTTTAATCTTTATTATTGACAAAGTTCTGAAACTTTATTTTAATTTAAAATAAGTAATTAATATTTATGTCTAGCCTAGCAGTGTTTGGTATGTCAATTTTATGTTCCACATCAGCAATGCTTTTCATTCTTCAAATATTATCTGACACCGCTGTGGCACTCATAATGTTTAAAGTTGTGTGCAATCCCAAAAGACTTTTTTACTGGAAGGTGTGGAAATCTTCTTTTCCAAACATCATAAGACCTGAAATAAAGATGAAAGAAAGATGTAAAAGATGGAAGAGCAAAATATTAATTATAATAACTTTGAGTAGTGTTTCTGTTTTTATATGAGCCGCATTGTTGCAATACTCTTTGGCAGACATTGAGCAGTGTTATTAATAAAGTAGCATGTGGATATACACTATCTCCAATTAGATATCTATTACTATTTTATTATATAACTTCTTCACATTGTACTGAAAATAAATATGTTATTTACAAAAAATAAAATATTTAAAGTTATGAGGAGGGTTACTTCCTACATACGATAAAAAAAACATGAGAAGGTTTCTCTAAAGTTTATTCACTTAAACACATACAAAGCTACAGTGAAAGTATAATTGTGGGTTCGTAACGTGCAGGCGTGCAACGGTCTAACCTGTCAGGCTCCTCCGGGACTACTGACGCCATACCGAAACCGATGTCCTTTAGGACTCGGGGCGGTTGCCTATACGCCAGAAGTCACGTAGGCCATCGTGAGCGGCAACAGCGCATGGCGGAAAGAGACCGCGCGAGAAGTGAGCGTGTCGGTTGCACGCAAGCACTCTATTCTCGATAGCGCCCGGGAAGACAGCCGCGTGAGGCACGGGGTGGTAACACAGCGGTGTTACCAGACCGGTTTACTATACAACATGTAACAGATTTAAATGTAAAAGCGGAAAGTAGTACGTTCAGAATCAGCTACTGAACCGATATCAACATTTTTTTCGGTAGGTATTTTTTTTCAAAATAATTAGTTAAGACCAAGTAAATTACAGACACTCCTTCGTTTAGTACTCCGAACAAACGAAATTGAAACGTAACTCCAGCACATAAGATCATTTTTAAATGAATCACTAAACGAATACTCTAATAAACTAAATAATGAACAAAAATGAACTTTATTTCGATAGATATAAAGTTTATTTAAGCAATCTATCATTAATCAAACGCACACAACGATAGGCCTCAATAAACGTAATAAGCTACCAAAATAAATAACTATCATATTCTCTTTTCCGCACATTTAACTACAACTAGATAGAGCAGGATGCAGCTATTGTTTAATGCAATTTGATCCATTCGACAAACGATGGCGCGCGCGGCGGTATAGGGATGCGCCGCGAAAAAAATTACTCCCGGTATTTGCAAGGCCGGGCGATCCAAATCCCGCGCAATACATGCACTTAAATGAAACAAATTAAATGTAACAAAATCAATATGAAAAGAAACAACAAATAGGTATTTCTATGAAAAATAATTTCGGGGAACGTTAAAATGGTGATTAAATTCGGTTTGTAATTTTGCTACAATGTATGCGGAATCCCGGTGTGTCAGATATCCCGTTATTGCAATCCCTAAATGGGCACCGAATATGTGAAAAAAATCTAGTCGTGCACCGCAGTTATCTGTGTCTACTTGTGTTTAAGTGTTAAGTAGATATTTCGATAACTTTCGCGCGCGATGTCTTATCGGTATTCGAATATTCAAATACACTGAAATGGTGAGAACTTTGGCACTGTGTGGTGATAATGTATCATTGGCATGTCTGACGGTATCTCGATGCTGAGTTCGGAGAGCGCTGGATAGGTCGCGGCGAACCTGTGCAATGGCCTCCTAGGTCACCTGACCTGACTTGACGTCTCTTGACTTTTTTGTGGGGACGTAATAAATCTCTGGTATACTTCAGTGAAAGTACTAATGTGGAGGATCCAGGATGAGGAGGGTAATGTGGAGCAAATTCCTAAAAGTGAAGAGTGACACTGAAGTTTTACATAAATTACGTGAACAATTACGCAAATGTGCATCAAAGTGTATCAAGGTGGTGGACATGTCGAACATATTTTAAAAAGAAATCGCCTCATGAGTGCCATGTAACACGTAAGTTAATTTTGTTGTATTTTTTTGTGTTGTGATTAGGTTGTGATTCCCAATCTAGTATTCGTTGTTAGATATTGCGTTATCTTATTATCTTATTCAATAATAATGCAAAATAAATGACGCCCGTATCCTGCCCGCCTGTAGGAACTAAGTTTAGGGGAAGTGAAATTAATAATATTTTATAGCCGATTCATGCAAAATATTGTCTTATGTTGGGTTCGTACGCATTATATCTAGTAAGTAAAATATTTAGATTTTATAGTTAAAACACAAATGTTATGCTTACAGATTAAATAATAATAATTTGTTTACCAAACCACCCAGTAATCAGTTACGTACGTAATTTGTAATTTGTATTTCGTATATTGTCAGCTGTTTCTGCCGGCGCGGCGCAGCGGTCGGCGACCGGCGTTAGGTACTCGTGTGAATGTGTCTTGTGTACATGTGTGCGTGTCCGGCGAGCGTGTGTAGTAGTACACTCTTATTTGTAACTCGTAAGGTGACCATGTTAAGTGCCTACATTTGGTATAACTAATTTCATAAATAAAAGATTTTGTAATTATGATAGTACGATTTCAAAGCATAAACTATGATTGCAATAATATTTTAAAGTTGGGGTGTCTGAGGTTGTGAATTAATCCTGTTACACGTTGTATACTCCCCCTCTAGCCCAGGGGAACGTCCTCGCTCCTGGACTAGGATCTTACCAGAGGTAGCTGGGCGTCCTCGTTTTCGCAATGTCTTAAATTGGCAGGTTCGACCATGTCTAGTACTGCACTTACCTTTTTAGGGTCAGCGGAGATACCTTCTTGGGTAATGATGTGTCCCAGATATCTTACGCTTTCTCTCGCAAAAGCACACTTTTTCGATTACCTGAAGGTTAAATTCTTCCAGCCGTTTCATGACTAAATCCAGGTCTTGCAGGTGTTGCTCGAATCCCTCCGAAATCACGAGAATATCATCTAGATAAGCTAGAATAGTTACCTCTTTGAGACCTGCACTGGAACGAAGTCGGTCGATTAAACGCTGGAAGGTTGCCGGTGCATTTTTCAGACCGAATGGCATCCTTTTGAATCGATAAGTGCCGAGAGGAGATATGAAGGCAGTTTTGTCTTTATCAGACTCTCTGACACTGACCTGATGATAAGAGGAACGAAGGTCTAAAGAACTCATATAGCAGTTCCTCTTTGTTGATTGTAGGAGCTCATCGATGCGTGGCATCGGGTAGTTGTCAGACATGGTGATTGCGTTAAGACGCCTGTAATCAACGCAGAACCTAATTGTACCATCAGGCTTTGGCACCATTAATGCCGGAGAACACCAAGCTGACTCGCACTCCTCAATAATCTCTTCTTCAATTAATTTATTTATTTCCTGCTTCATCAACTCCTTTTTCGCTGGGTTGAGACGATATGGAGGCACAGCTATCGGAGGGTGATTACCTGTCTCGATGCAGTGCTCGGCGAATGGAGTTGGGCCTACCCCTACTTCAAAAATGTTGGCGTGTCTGACGAGGACTTCAACGAGAGCATTACGCTCTGCTGGATTGAGATGAGCACCTTCATCATCACGAAGAACACTTGCAGAGGAACAGTTTATATGTCGTGAAGTAGGCTCGAAAAGCAGTTTATGTTTTATACTGTTATTTTTACTGAAATACCATATTTCTTTACAAAAATCTATGACAACTCCTGCAGCAGTGATGAAATCTATGCCCAGGAGCGTTTCGTTGTTGTCAGAATCCGGAAAAATTAGAAATGGGATCGTAATGACTGTGCGGTCTAAACTTACCGTTAATGTAGTTGTAAGTACTTCCCTGCTCCGTACCTGACCGTCGGCAAGCTTGATTTGACGCGTCGCAGGAACTAGGAGTTGACCCTTTCGTAAAAGGAGAGTATATAGTGTGTGACCAGCTATACAATGCTTCGAACCGGTATCCACTAAGGCTGTACCACTAACACCCAAAATTTCAATTTTGAAAATTGGTCGAATTTCGCGGCATGTAAGAGGCCTCTCACGACTGTTCCCGGACGTTAAAACATCTCCTTTGCATATACAGTCATCGGATATACCACTAAGAGATAACTTATTTACATCATTTTTCTTTATAAATAGATTCTGAGATTTTTGATACAGTTACATATTTTTTTTCCTGACACCCCTGTTACAAAAGATGCTTGACATGAACACATATTCTGGGGTGATTTATTCATACAGTTAGCTCTCGGACTATTTACACAGACTTTTTTCTTACACTTGGATCTCGCACTATAACGTGTCACGTCGTCGATTTCGTGATAGCAAAATTGTTTTGGCTCGACATTACATACGAAATCGGTGTTATTGTTTTTATCTGAACGAATACATGCACGTGCGTTATTATGCGGGACCCAATTTCTATAACACACGTTAGTATTGTTTTGAATGTTGCAGGCAATTTCTGACGAACATTTCGTTTGTAAATTCGATTCAAACGCACGCGCATCCCTGCGCGATGGGCAAAGATCGGGACTATTTTGCAAATAGTTACTTGCATCATTCGCAACAGGCAAACTTGAATACAAAGCATATTTATTATTTTTGACATTACCTTTAGTATTATTATTACTAGAGCTAATTACGTTCAAATTATTATTTGATAAAGTACCACGATTAGAACGTACACATTTCTTACGCGAATTCACGCACTGATTTTTATTACGCGATTTACGAATTTCGACACTATAAAAGCTCTCTTTACCCTTATAACCACTATCACACACTTCCGCGGAAAAGTTATTTGAACTTGACTCACCTCGACTTGCCAACTTACGGCACTGATCCCGGGTGTGACTGTAACGTTTGCAGTACGAACACTGCAACCGTTGCTTTCTGGCACTCGTGGAGTTGGTGCTTGTAGCCGGCGACGAAGCGTCGGGTGGCGATGTAGCGACGAAGGCGCGATGCAGCTCATGCGCAGCACGGGGCGGGAGCGGCGCTGGGGCGGGAGCAACGGGCGACAGGCGGTTTTCGCGCGGCCTGCGCGATCGGCGTGTTTGATGACTTGAACACGGGCGGAGTGGCGCGCGTGATCTGACCGCTTTGTACGGTTTTCCGTTCTTCTTCACCGGAATCTTCTATATCTCTGGCCAGACGTAACAGTTGGGCGAATGACGAGAATTCTTCCCTTCGGAGCTTTACTTTAATTCTCGTATGCAGCAGGCCGTATGTTATGTCCAATTTGGCATTTTCAGATACATCGTGTTTTGGAAGTTTCGAGAACAATGCTCGTATTTTCGACACGAATAAGTCGGTATTCTCGGTACGTTGTGGGTTGTTAAAAATATCGATGTAGATCTTGTGGGGCGGTCGGCGGTCTCCAAAGGCACTAATTAAGTTTTCCTTTGCCTCGGCCCAGTCATGAATTTGTTCCTTCAAACCTTGCCACCAGATTGCAGCATCACCTTGCAGCAACATAGAGAGGCCTTTTAACACATTCGCGTCCGTGACTTTACAGCAGTCGATGTAGCTGTCGACACTGTCGATGAAAGCGGTCACGGACTCCGATGTAGAACCCCCGAAGCTGGCTCGGCAGCGAGCTAGGGTTTGAGAATCATTTACAACAGGTGTTCTTATCATCGATTCTATGAGATCCCGAAAGGCTTCAGTTTGTGACCTTTGTAATGCATTAAGAAGAGCCGATACACTGGCCTGCGAAAACGTCGGCTCGGAGGTCATCGGTGTCGACGTTACTGGTGCGCTTTCTTCCGGCACGTGGCGTGGGCGCTGCGGTGTCGGTTCATTGCGACCGGGTGCGGCGGTGTAGTCTTCAGGAGTCGGGGTTTGGGCGACCGGACTGGTCGGTATCGGATCTTCATTACCGGCGTTGGCGTCATACGCGCCCCCTTTGCTCCTAGTTTGCATTTTAGTCACACTTAACTCACAAGCAAGTACAACATTTCTGTGCGTACACCACAGAAATAACGCGAACGTTGCACTAGCGTTACTATTATGTTGGGCGCCACATATGAGGAGGGTTACTTCCTACATACGATAAAAAAAACATGAGAAGGTTTCTCTAAAGTTTATTCACTTAAACACATACAAAGCTACAGTGAAAGTATAATTGTGGGTTCGTAACGAGCAGGCGTGCAACGGTCTAACCTGTCAGGCTCCTCCGGGACGACTGACGCCATACCGAAACCGATGTCCTTTAGGACTCGGGGCGGTTGCCTATGCGCCAGAAGTCACGTAGGCCATCGTGAGCGGCAACAGCGCATGGCGGAAAGAGACCGCGCGAGAAGTGAGCGTGTCGGTTGCACGCAAGCACTCTATTCTCGATAGCGCCCGGGAAGACAGCCGCGTGAGGCACGGGGTGGTAACACAGCGGTGTTACCAGAACGGTTTACTATAAAGTGAAAATATGTTTTGATGATTTCTATCAGGCTATACCCTTTTGAAACTAGGGAACTATTAGGAAAGTACTTACAATAATATGTATTAATCTTAATATATTCTCTTAACCATTCTTCCAACTTAATTGTCATATTTGTTGCATCTTAAATTATTATTTGCCAATATGGCGGGTCATAGCTGCACAAAACAATTGAATATAACACCATTTTCACCTATGTACCACAATAAAGTAGGTATTTTGAATTTGAATTCTTTCAAAATATAAAGTATGAGATAAATACCTTTTAGCAGAGTTGTTAAATGAGCCCCAGGCTAGCGTTCCAATACATTCATGAAAAGTAACTGTGCAATACACATTGCTTGAACAATAATGCCTTTATTTTCTTAATTCTTCTCCTATATTTGAATCTAAAAATAAAAATATTAAGATTAATACATTGTGATCAGATAACTGATATAATACTAAGATTTACTATGTTAAAATCATAGACGATATTAATACATAATTATTGATTAATCCTAATATATCTAAAGGTAGTCATTACTAAGGTGGCTCTATGGGAATATAATATGGGCAACGAATTGCACCAAAGATTCTTGGGAAAACTGCAATTTTATGAAACCCATGCTGTGTGTTGTCTAATATTTTTACATATTGATAATATAGCTCAGTTATAGCCTGAGGCACATCATTAATGATTCGGCTGACTGTGCTTTTGATACCCCAAAATAGTTACCGGCTGAACACGCATTCTCCCCAGTACGTAAAACCACAATGATACCAGCAGTTAATGGAACAGTGACACATTATTGTTCCCGAGCTGTTACATTTATTATAGAATATATGATTTTGGAATAATTTCCTAACTATGGTTAGCGAGAGCCCTCCCATTGATAGATACAAATCATAGATGTATTTATTCATCTGTCAACGATTATTGAAACCGAAAAATGACAGAACTCATACTAGAGTTAGCGATTTTAACTGGTAGAAAAAGACAGACAGAGTATTGCACCCGGCCGTTAAACGTTTAGTCATCTTTTTTTGTATTATTAATGTATGTGGTGTTCAGTAAGGCATTATTAATAAATAAAAATAAATATGTTAAAAAAGTAACGAAGATGAAGTTGCGGGAAAAAACATTGTATTATAATATGCATTATGTTATTTTTATTTACGTCGAACAAAAGCTGCTTCCCGTTTTATTTTAATTATTATGCAAATATTATGAATTTGCCAAACAAAAATGAAAAATCACGAAGTTATTATTAATATGTAATTATTTCCTGTTGTACTAATGTCTGCTTCATTTTGCAAAAACTCACCATGCTAGCAAATCTTATTGTTATAGCACTAAAACTGTTAATCAGATATTTAGCTTTTTATTATCATAATTTAATTTAATCTCAACCCAGTTAGAATGCTGCTAGATGAGAGCTAGGAATTTATTTTACAACAATACATGGGTATTTCATTCGTCAAGCAGATCGGTAGAAGACTGATAAAAAGGCATACCTATATTAGTGGTGAATGGTGATTTACGTAAATGAGGTAACATTGAAAAGATTTTGAATAATTTTGATTGATTGTCTAGATAAAATATATTTGTTTGGATAGACCAAAGTATTTTTTTAATAACGTATAATGTTTCCCACTGCTAGACAAAGACCTCTATTTGACCCCGTCCTCGGCGAGCTCATGCCATTTTGGTTCGAATGCATCCGACTCGTCTTTCGTCGTCAAAAACGCGGAAGGCTGAAGATGCGGTGAAAACGGAAAATACTAAGAGAAATATAAATGTTTGTGTGGCTCATAAATATTTCTTTCGGGTCTTCCAGCTTGTGAGACCGAACAGTCTCTTATAGTTCCTGATAGCCGCGACACAAGACTTGATCTTAATGTGGGATGGGTGTTATTTACTATTTATTTATTTATTTAAATAGATAACTGTGAACACCGCTTGATGGAATGTTTCTATATAAAAAATATAAAAATAAAATAAGCCTTTATTGCTGTGTTTTTTGACTTGTTTTACAAATATTAAATTTTATAAAAGTAAAAAATAATTATAATAGAGGTAGGGTTGATACCAAAAAAAAAAGGATTAAGGGTTGATACCAAAGAGCCTTGACCAACACCTACAGAGGCTCTCAATTGGCTGTTGGGTCAAGGGTCAAATACAGAAGGCAGTATTACTGGACACGGCACGCATTGTGAGGCGGTTCCTCACTTTGTCTCCCTAACCGTCGGTGGCTTGGGTCTTGAGCTTCACCACCGGAGGGTAAATAAATTATTTTTTATATTTTTATATGTATATTTTTTGTAATTTATATATGTAAAAATAGAAAAAATATGTTAAAATAAATAAATAAAGAGAATAGAGGTATGAAGTTAAATCAACTTAAGTTAAATTATTTTCTCGGCGTTCGGTAGGCATCCCCTCTTCACAGCTTGTCTTTCGACAAAGACCTCCTCTAAGGCTTTCCATTTGTTTCTATCCTTCGCTATGCTAAGCCATTTTGGCCCCGCTACTTTCTTCAAATCGTCCTCCCACCGTTTGATTGTCTTCCCTTGTTTCTTTTACTTTGCCTAGGGTATCATTCAGTTATTATTCTGGTCCATTTTTCTTTCTTTTCTCTCAACACGTGTCCCGTCCATTGCCATTTTAATTTCCTGCAGACTGATTGTACTTTTCCGAACTTGGTCTTTTCTTTTATTCTTTTTAAATGTATTTTATCCATTGAAATAAAACTATTATTTATGGATTTTATCGCGGATTTGATTTAATTTTTACATTTTTTGAGTTCCCGACGTTTCGATTACTTTACAGCTTTCGTGGTCACGGGGCGGACTGAGGTATTAGACGTCCGCTCTGTGACTGTTGTCTGTTACAATTCAACTACCCTTATTTTACAATTATTAATTTAAAAAAATAATTTAAATAGCTAGTCTGTATTTGCGATCCGATCTACGCAGAACATGGACGTAGCATCAAATGGACTCGACATTCGAGTTCCACCGTAAGGGAAGCACGAGGAATCTGTGACGAGGAGCACCTGGCGACTGAGCTGCAACACGTCAAGCAAGTACTGCGAGACAACAAGCTCCAAATTCCACGCCGCCGTCACGGAAACCGAGTGAAGCCAGCCACAGTTGAACGAGTCCCCGTTGTCTTGCCATACATTAAAGGAGTCACGGACAAGATTGGCTATATCCTGAAGCATGCTTCTATTAAAACCTACTTCAAGCCGCCCAAGAAGATTATGAGAATTTCTACTACCTGTCAAGTGCCATATACCCCTGCAAGAACCAAATCAAATAAATCAAATCCGCGATAAAATCCGTAAATAATAGTTTTATTTCAATGTGTAACATTCGCGTAAATCTAAGAAACCATTATGTATTTTATCCCTTCGCCTTACTCCCAATACACTTATCTCTATTTCATTCTGACAGATATTTATTTTATTTTGTTGTTGTTGAGTTAAGGCGGTTAAGGCCCAAGTTTGGCATGGCATGATGCAAACATTAAAAACTTTTCGCTTTTCTGACATTGGCATTTCTTTATTATTCATTATTTCACTCAATGACCAGAATCTCTTCCAAGTGTTAGCTATTCTTCTATCGATTTCTTTCTGCATATTTTCTGTTGGTGATATAAGTTGCCCTGAATAGATATACTCGTTTACGTATTCTAATTGTTGACCATTGATTCTGATTGCTTCTTTTAGTGAAGAGTTGCTCATAATTTTTGTCTTTGATGTATTCATTGAGAGACCTGCATTTGCACTTTCTTCTGACAGCTGTTGTAACATTTTTTCCAAGGTCCACGGACATTCTGAGGAAAGTATCAAGTCGTCAGCGAATCTAAGGTGACTTAAATTCTCTCCGTTTATACTCAGTCCGAAATTATCCCAAGACAATCTCCTAAAGATCGTCTCTAATACAGCTGAAAATATCTTCGGTGAAATAGGGTCTCCTTAACGGGCGCCCCTTTTAATTGAGAACTCGTCGCCTGTTCTTTCTAGTTTTATTTGTGCTGTGCTGTTCTCGTAAACTATTCTTAATAGGCGTATGTACTTTCTGTGGACTCCTTGTTGCTCCAGTGATTCTCATATATAGCAGTGTTCCAGGGAATCAAACGCTTTGTTGAAGTCTACAAAACCCAAATAGTATACTTTGTTGTATTCTCTGTATTTTTGTAATATCTGCCGTAGGACGTGAATGTGGTCAATAGTCGAAAAGTTACTCTTAAATCCAGCTTGCTCCTTTGGCTGATTTTCATCAAGTGTGTTTGTTAGTGTAAAAAGTAAAATTTTTGAAAAGATTTTGTATATATTAAATATTAAGCTTATTGGCCTGTAATTGCCGATGTCTCCTTTGTCTGCTTTTTTATGTAATAAGATTGTTATAGATTTGGAATTTTTTCAGTTTCAATTATTGTATTGAATAATTTAGTTAGCTTGGGGACAGTCACTGGCATTGATATTCGAAGAAGTTCGTTAGTGATATGATCGGGACCGGGTGCTTTTCCTAATTTCTGCGTCATAATAGCTCTTTCAGTTTCTTCGTTTAGAATTAGTGGTATAGGTTATAAATCTGGCGTGTGGTCAATTGTAGTTGTAGTGAGTTCATTACTTTTGCTTTGGTATAAGTTCTTATAATATTCTGTAGCAATATTTAGTATTTCAATTCTTTTTGTAGTATTTTTTCCATGACCATTGTTTATTCTTGGCATCCAATTCTTCATTGATTCTAATTATTTAAAAGCTTTCTTTACTCTGCCTGTTTTCTTTATATGATATTGGAAGGTGTTTAATCTTGCTTGCTTTCTGTCTTTCCTTATATTTTCGTTAATCTTTTTACTCATTTCCGCAATCTCTTTACGTTTTTCCTTCTTTATCCTTGTTTGTAGAAGTAATTTTCTTTTGTTAAGCAGTTGCGTTGTTTCGGTTCAAATTATGGTTTTATTATTTGTTTGAACTTTTCTGGCTGCAGTTTTGAGAATATTTACAAAGTCACAATAACTCTTCTCAATTGATTTACTGTATTCTTTTCCATCCCTACTATCTAGATTTTCTATGAAGTTTTTCATTAACTCCGCGTTATTATTAATGTTCACATATGGTATCGATTCTGCTTGTAGTCTCTACTTTTTTTGAGGCGTGTCCCTCGTAACGTCGCACGTACCATCTTATGGTGGGAGTTAAAATTAAGATTATGAATTATTGAAAGGTCTTTAAAAACTTTTGGCTTATTGGTCATAATATAATTGGAGAAGTATATTGGAGAAGTCCAGGTCCATTTCTTAGTCATTTTCTTTTTATAGAAGCTATTCATGATACTTAGTTTATTTTCTAAGCCAAAGTTCATTAGTCTTTCTCCGTTTTTGCTCCTGATGACTTTGCCGTAACTTCCTACGGTATACTCTTCGCCTCTTTGGCATTCTCCAATTTGACCGTTGAAATCACCCATTACTATAACATTTTTGTGAACAGTCTCAAAAGTTTTTTGTAAATTTTTATAGAAGTCTTCTATTTTGTTTACATTTTCTTTTTTATCTGCTTTAGTTGGTATAAGCCTGAATAATTAACCAAGATTATTCTTTGCCATTTTGTAAGGGAAGTTTAATGTTGAAAATTGCTATTCTTTTTGATATTCCTTTTAATTCTTCAATTCGGTCACTATATTTCCGTTGTATCAAAAAGCCGACGCCGTATTGCCCTGGCTTTTCTCCTTTGTAATGTAATATAAAGTTTCCGTGATCTTCTATTCCTTCTCCCAGTCTTCTCAATTCACTTATTCCAATAATATCCCATTTAATTTCGTTGATAGCTGTTTCTAGTTCAATTAGTTTTTCTGGGGTTCTTAGTGATCGTGTATTAATTGATGCTATGTGTATGTCACTATTGGTTTTAAATTTATTTTTTTGGTTATTTGTGCTTAGAGGGTGTTGGTCATTGTCTCCCACGATGACCAGTCGGCTTGGGAGAGGTTGTTGTTTTCTTCTTATGTTTAGTTTTGTTTTTAAGTTTTGTTGTATTTTCCGTTTGCCGAGGCTTCGTTGCTATTGTTGTTTATTTGTAGTCATGCCCGAAAGAGAGTTGGATCTGTTTCTCATCATATCAAAGGCGTTAGTTCTATTGGCTTTGAAGAACATGGAGGTTTGCTGTTTTTTAGGTTGAGTATCTGAAGAGTGCGGTGAGGAAGAGGTTTCCCGTTTTCTTTTATCATTAGTAGATTCATTTTCCTTCACTATAAGCTTATCATATTTCAAAAAAGCAATTTTCCCTTTCTTCCTTTCTTCTAACATCTCTGCTTGTAGAGCTTTCCTCTTAGCCAGTATTTCTTTTGGATAATTTTCTGTAACATAGACCTTTTTCAGATCCTTCTTGTTTCTCATTATCTCATTCTTCTTCCACCCATTTACGAATGAACATATTTCCTTCTCTATTTTTATGTCCTATTCAGTGTATATTGTTTATTCCATTTTCTTCGATGTCAATGTTGATATCGGTTTTGAAGACTTTCTTTATATTACTTAATAAATCCAACGTTGACTTTTCTATTTCTTCTACGCCAAATATGATGATATTATTATTCCTTTCTTCTCTTTTTTAATATTCAGTCTCTTTCTCCTGAGTTCCTATTCTTAGTTTTAAGTTTTTGTTTTCCTCTATAATAGGGATTAGTTTTTCATCCATTCTTGAAATTATATTGTTTGTAATACATTCAGTAAGTTCAATAGATTGTTGCTGCATTTCTAATTTCATTTTATCAAACAAAAGTTGAAATTGTGCCTCCATTATTAATCATTTTTTTTCTTCAATTTAAACTAATGGTAGAAAGTAGTAGAATTTATTTTCGACACTTGCAACGCTGACCTATATGTCAGTCACTAGCTGTCAGTTGTCACAATGAACCGAGACCAAGAAGCTTATACCCAAATGGAGATTGACAAAAAGTCATTTTCATTCATTGTCACTCGAAAGAAAAGGATAGCAATCAGTCGTAACGTCATTCGAGGTCAAATTTTTGTGCTTCACTTTTATATACGGAATGCAATCTCCATTTGGGTATAAGCTTCTTGACCGAGACTATCAATACGAATGAGTTATCAAACTCACTAAGGCTCAATTGCACAAACTAACTTGGCCAATACCTTTGCCCTTGAAACTGTCAATTCCATACATTCGCAAGGTCAAATACATCTAAAATGTATGGCGATGACATTTTCATAGGCAAAGGTATTGGCAAAGTTACTTGGTGCAACTGAGTCTAAATGGTCTATGGTCTAACCTCAAAAACGTTGATGCACTTTCTTCTTTTGTGGGATATAATATGCAGTTTTCGTCTACAACTAATATAAAATGCAGCACTTCAAGCTCTTCGTTTTGATGTTGTACGGTAGTGTTCTATACTGTTTGGTGATTTGAATGATTTTTTACGTGGATTTACTTGGACGTTGATTTTTACACTTCGGAAGCCAGCAGCGGAAAAAAAAACAATGTTTCTATAAATAGTTAATAAATAAGGATTAATTAAATTAGATATAGGCTTGGTATTTTGGCAGTATCTGACTCTAAGCAAGCCAGATTGTTTTATAGTTTGGTATTAGAAACATAGGATAATATAATTACATAAATAAATTTTGTATTAGGGTACGATGGACCTGGCATGACCATTGGACACAAAATTCCCAAATCAATAAAGAGAAAAAACACTGAAATCCCGGAGAAACCAAGCTATGAATTATCTGATGTATTTTTATGCTCCAAAACTAAATGTATTTAAATATCACTGATTTAAAATTAAGGATAGGTCCTCCAGTACATTTGACTTTTTGACAATAAGACGGGCGTGAAAATTGCGCTAACTATTAGATTTTTTCATAACTAACTTTAACTATACATATAAATAAAACTGAAGTGTATGTTTGTAAAGTAAAAATAAAAAAAATTACCAACTACATATATACACGTTATATACACGATACCTGAGCCGAAAATGATATTTAATTTTTTTTTGTCTGTCTGTCTGTTTGTTCCAGCTTATCTCTGAAATAGCTGGACCGATTTAGACGGGACTTTTATTATCAGATAGCTGATATAATAAGGAGTAACTTAAGCTACATTTATTTTAGAAAAAATCTTTTATTTAAAACACAAAACTAAAAAAGCTAATTAACTTTTTTGTTAAATTCCACGCGGACGAATTTGCGGGTACAGCTAGTTATTCAATAAATTCATTGTTTGAAATTTTCTGCTAACACTGATAATATATTTTTGTCAAACAAGCATTTTCAAAATTGTTGTGAGCGACGATTTATTTTAGTAACACTCCACTATAGATACACTGGACCGCCGCACTATTCGAGCCCTGTCCACGCTCTTTGCTCTGTCCATATGTCAATGGTAAATAGATCAAAATCCATATATTATATCCATATTGCTCCATAGAGTTCAAAGATTGGTATTATATACAGAGATAGATGTGCAACTCTACTTTTTTTTAGTTTTCGACGTGATTTCGCCATAAAACGCAAAATTGCTAGGCAAACGCGAAACTTGTATAGAACATTGCTATGTATTGTGCGTTCACTTTAACTTGACGCGTGAGCAATTGGTAGCACTGTTCCATCAGTAGCCATCTTGCTTTCAGTTTGATCGGTTGCGACTCGAGAGTGTTTTTGTACGTTTTATTAATCAAAGCAGATTTTTAAAATGCCGCAAGTTGTGAAAAGTGCTAAAAGACAAATTATTCTTCAAATTTACGCATTTTGTGAAAAAGAAAAGGCTGAGAATAAGCTGATAGTTCCAATAGAACAAGTCCGAGCACGAGTTGCCGCCATGACGGGTAAGTTTTTAGGGTGACCAGTTACCAGTTAATTTCCACTTTGCTAATTTTTAATCTCGGTTAATGATAAATAAATAAATACATTAAAGTAAGAAACCTTCTTATTCACTGCTTAATTTACAAAAGAATGTAACTAATTAATTGACGTGTGGTTGATGATACTTTGAATACAATTGTAAAATAATATTTACAGGCGTATCTGAGTCTACGGTAACCCGAATTTTGAGACAAGAAAGAGAGTCTAGTTCGTCATCAAGTCTAGGAAGACCATCAAAAGTCAAAACTCCTGGAAAAAAGCGGCCGGAACGGAAAAAAAAGATTATAATTGATGACTTCGATATTTGTGCAATTCGACAAAAAATTATGTCTTTTTACGCTGTGAGAAAAGAAATACCTACGTTGAGCAAATTACTTGCTGAATTGCGGGATGACATACATTTCTTGGGTGGACGTACCACTCTATGGAAAATTATAAAAACGCTCGGGTATAAATACAAAAAGTGCCAATCAAAAAGAAAAATATTAATGGAGAGAACAGATATCGCCGCTTGGCGATTTAACTATATAGAAAAAATTAAAAAGTTCCGAGAAGATGGGCGCACTATTGTCTATTTGGATGAAACTTGTATTCATTCTTCCTATGGGGTAAAAAATGCTGGCAGTCAGAGTCAGAGGAAGGCGTTTTGATTCGGGACCCTGGTACTGGTAGGCGATGGGTTATAGCACACGCCGGAACTTCGGATGGCTTCATTCCCAATGCTTTGTTGTTATTTAAATCGCAAACAAAATCATCAAACTACCATGATGATATGAATGGTGAAAACTTTATTAAATGGCTGGAAAAACAAGTTTTACCAAATCTGCCACCTAATTCTGTGATTGTTATGGATAATGCACCATACCACACAGTGCAAATCAATAAAGCTCCTACGATGGCAAGCTTGAAATCAGACATGGTAGAGTGGCTTCAGAGTAGTGTACTAATGTTCTCTTCTAATTTAACCAAAAATGTGTTATACGAATTAATTAAAAAAAATAAACCAGACCCAATATATAAAGCCGACCAATTAATCGAAAGTCAAGGTCACAATGTTCTGCGGCTACCTCCATATCACGCGGATTTAAATGCCATCGAGTTAATATGGAGCGTAATGAAGAGACGGTTCGCAGAAAAAAACGTTAGCCAGAGAGATGATCAAGTTGAAGCACTAGTGAAAGAATCATTTGATTCAATTAAAAACGAGGAATGGAAAAACGAATGCGAACATATCATAAAAATAGAGAATGAGTACGAAGCACGTGACAAAATAATTGACGAAGAAAGTAATAGATTTTTGTTGTTGATTGATAGCGACAGTGATGAAAGTGATAGCGACAGTGATCACTCAAGTAATGACGAAGAAGAAAATATAATGCCATTACACCTACTTGATCATAATTATGTTAAATCTATGTGTTAAATAAATGGTCATTTCTTGATTTAATTTTTTATTTCTCCTAAATTATTTACGTAAAATGACCAACAATGCTATAAAGAAAGTGGTACTATTATTATTTGGTAATTACTATATATATCCATAAAATGTATTATTTGCATTTGCCCAATTAGTCTCAGGAAAAGATATATGTACTAGTACAATTAAAATAAAATCCCAGAATTTCGGGAGTTCTACAGGTATTGAAACTAACAACACTGAAAAATTCAGTGCTACCAATCGCGTTACGCGTCAAGTTATAGTGAACGCACTATACGATGCTTACTCATGCGCAAACTATATAAAATTATGCAAAATAACGCTCATTATTTATTTACATACATTAATAAATTCACGCTTTAATTATGCTATTGTTATTTATCCATCTATTCCCACGATAAATGTTTTGATATTTTTGTCTAGGTATAGATATTATTGAACAGAACAAAAAAGATGCGACAACATACATTAATAAATTCACGCTTTAATTATGCTATTGTTATTTATCCATCTATTCTCACGATAAATGTTTTGATATTTTTGTCTAGGTATAGATATTATTGAACAGAACAAAAAAGATGCGACAACATACATTAGTTAAATTAATTTTCTTTTCCGTGGTTTTACCAATTACAATGCTAGCGTGTGCACTGAGCATATTTAAGAATGATACCCACAAAATAAACCAAAATGTCTGGTTGTTTATAAGTAATAACAAATAAACCTTAGATTCTTCCGTGTTCTCTCGTCAAACAGCAGTGTAAATACATTTTTGTGTTGTGATTTGAAGGATATTGTAGGCAGGGTAACTACTGGATATATTGAGACTTAACATCTTATGTCTCAGGATGGCGAGCGCAGTGGCATGCCAAGTAATAAAAATAAAAATAAAAAAGCCTTATATTTCCAGTTTCACAAATAAATTTACAGATGATGTTTCCTACCAATACTTATTAACAAAAGACAAAAAAATAAATAAAAAAGATAGAGAAATTTATATCTATGTACCTTAAAATTATCCTAATATAATTATCTAATTTTTACTAATATAAATGAGATCACTGTTTAAGTAGGTAGGCAGTAGTATTTTCCTGTACTGGAACCCCTCTCAGGTAAAGGCCTCCTCCAAAGCTTTCCATTTCTCTCGGTCTTGAGCTGTTTGTTGCCATTCTGGACCAGCAATTTTTTTAATGTCGTCGTCCCATCTGGTGAACGGCCTTCCTCTATGTCGTTTGCCCGTTGGACCTTTCCATGAAGTAACAGTTTTGGTCCATCTATGATCTTTAAGACGTGCCACATGACCGGCCCATTTCCACTTTAACTTTTGGCTGTATTTGAGAGCATCTATTGCTTTTGTTTTTGATCGTATTTTGTTATGTCTTATTTTTTGAATTTTCTTGATATTTAACATACTGCGCTCCATTCCTCGCTGGCATGTATTTATTTTATTCTTTACTTTGTTGGTATACTTCCACGTTTGACATGCATACGTCAGGCAAGGAATGAGACACGAGTCGATGACCTTTTTTTTAATTTTATAGGCATTTCGCTTTTAAATATTTCCTTATAACTCCAATACTTTTTCCAAGTTTGTTTCACCCTTCTCTCTACTTCCAGTTCATTGCTATCTCTGTGGAATCCAATTTGTTTTCCTAAATATATGTACTGATCCATATAATCTAATGGTTCATTTTTTATTGTTACTTTTGATTTTTTGAAGTTGGTCATGAGTTTGGTCTTTGTGATATTCATTTCTAATCCCACTTGTCTGCTTGCTGTATGTAGAGTATCTAACATATATTGCAATTGTAAGCTCGATTCTGATAGTAAAACCAAGTCATCCGCAAATCGTAAGTGGTTGAGGTATTTACCCTGGATATATAAACCACAATTTCTCCAGTCTAATTTGCTTATGATTGATTCTAATAATGCAATGAAAATTTTTGGGGATAAGGGGTCTCCTTGTCTGACTCCTCTCTTGACTGGAAAGATTGGGCCAATGGTTTCCAGTTTGACTCTACTTGAGCAGTTACTGTATAGGTGTTTGAGTATTGTAATGTATTGCTGTTCTACATTTTGAGCTTTTAGCGTGTTCCATATACTTTCGTGCGAGATTGTGTCAAAAGCTTTTTGGTAATCAATGAATATGATATACAGCGGTCTCTGATGTTCTTGATATTTTTCAATGATCATTTCTAATGTGTGTATGTGGTCTATAGTAGAAAATGTTTTCCTAAATCCTGCTTGTTCAATAGGTTGATTTTTCTCTAGTGTTGTACTAATTCTTTGATTTATTACTGCAGAGAAAAGTTTATAAATACTAGGTAGAAGGCTTATCGGTCGGTAGTTGCTGATGTCTTTTGGGTCTCCTTTCTTGTATAGCAAGATAATATTTGATTCCGACCATTGGGAAGGTGTGACACCAGTTTCAAAAATCAAATTAAATAATTTGGTTAGTGGAGCAGCTAGTAAGAAGCAGGCGGTTTTTATGGCGTCATTAGTGATATTATCTGCTCCTGGGCTTTTGTCTGGTTTTAGTTTATTTATAGCTTCAATTAATTCTGCACATTTAATTGATTCTATGTGGGATTGTGGCTTTTCAATATCGATGTGATCATTTCCCAAGTGATTCGTGTCTCTTGCTGTGTCCGGTGTATTATATAGTTTTTTATAGAAATTTGTAGCAATATTGATTATGTCTTTTCGGTTATAAGCAATGTCTCCTGACTCCTTCAAACAATCAATCCATGTTTTTTCTATCCATAGCTCTTTATATCCCTTTTTTAGACTTCCATTTCTTTCTAAATGTTTGTGAAGGATGTTAATTCTATGGTTTTTATAGTCTTTTTTTATATATTTACTTAATAACTTATAAAGAGCTTTGAGTTCGTTATTGCATGCCAAGTATTGCTTTGTAATTCAAGGTGTTGTTTGGTTTTGCTACTGTTCATGAGCTGTCGTATTGCTTACCATCAGATGAACGGCATGCTCGTCTCGTTATCCATAAAAAAAAGATTAACATATTATATCGTCCCGACTCCACTTTAAGATACTCGTGCAAATCTAGTCAACACTCAGGCCCGGAACATATATTGTCCCTGTATAAACCTCCTCTACAATCAAGAATACGATTGAGAGTGGTTAGGCTATATAGTCTACCACGCTGGCCTAGTGCGGTTTGGCAGACTTTACATACAATATATTTTTTTACAAATTGCTCTTTTATAGTGGGTCAAAAAATCTATTTTTTTAAATCTAGAATTCAAGAATAAATTAATACCTACATTAGCGGCCTCATTCATAGACAGTTTTAAAACCTATTATGTTTATCGGATGTTTTGTCCTTTTCGACCGACTTTTGAATTCAATTTGAATGAACAAGATAGAACATTCGATAAAATAAATAAGGTTTCAAAACTGTTTTATATGTATCTTGTAGCCCGCGAGAATGGTGTTCCTAGCCACTCCTTTCACAGTGGAGTTTTAATAATTTATAGCCGTTCTCTATAATCTATCTATCTTTAACTTTTTTTTAAATTTATTATTTTAAATATAAATACATAATTTACAATATAGCTGCTAACAAACCACAGAAGTTTATACTAGAGCTAATAAGAGTTTACAACAGCAACAATACGACAGTAAAATGTACATTATAATATCAATTAGCACTTCACAAATACATTATAGGTAATTCCAAATTCAGTAGACACTGTAGATACAATAAACAAAATAAAGTTATTGATTGTAAATAAAGAACGTTTTCAATTTATATTTAATATTAGAAGGTGTAATTTTATTAGCTAAGTCGGTAGGCATGTCATTAATAAGTCGAGGTATAAGGTATTTAGTTGTTTGCTCCCCGTACGCATTGTTTGCGCTCAGTGTAAAAAGTCGGTTTCGAGCTACGGCCCGTGTGTATACAGAGTGTTTAATAATGTTTCTTAGGGACGAATCACAATAATATTGTTTAAGCAAGATATATTTTACTTGTGAATAAATATTTAAGTGTGTGATGGCCTCTTGGTAAACGGACTAGACGCGACTGCCAACATGTTCACGATGGTCGCGGGTTCGAATCCCAGGGCACACCTCTGACTTTCGGAGTCATGTGTGTATTGATAGTCAATCATCACGCACTAAAACGGTGAAGGAAAACATCGTGAGGAAACCTGCATACCATAGCGATTTATAAAAATTTCTATGGTATGTAATTCCGCCAACCCGCACTAGGCCAGCGTGGTGGACTATATGGCCTAACCACTCTCAATCGTACTGTCGATTGTAGAGGAGGCCCGTGCCCTGCAGTGGGACGTATATGGGCTGATACGGAATGTTTAAACAGTCCTTTTTCATCATTGCGATATTTATGTTTGACATTACTGGACACAATAGTTTTAAGGATCTTTAAATGAAGTTGATAAATGCGACTTAGGTACGTTTTATACGTACGACCACAGCAAAGGAGACCATATTTTTTTTTTTTTTTTTTTTATTGCATTGAATGGCGAAACGAGCAAGCCGTTCGCCTGATGGTAAGCGATACGACCGCTCATGAACAGTAGCAATATTCCACTGCGCTCGCCATCCTGAGACATAAGATGTTAAGTCTCAATATGTCCAGTAGTTGCTCTGGCTACAATGTCCTATTATATATATTGTATGTGAGACTCGACCAAAGAGTTGTAAAGCTTTGCCTTGAAAGGAATATGTCTGTTCAGAATTTTCATATTCGCTAAAAACTGCCTTAATTTATTGCACACGTATTCAATATGCAGGCAGAGACCAGTTGAATTTACTGTCTATTAACACACCGAGGTACATTTGTCTATCTATCTAACTAGATATTTCATCCGATATTTCGGTGCAGTTTCAGTGAACAAAGGTAGAAGGTATAGATATGGTGATTTTTTATATTTAACTAGGTAAGATAAATATATATGTTTTTTTTTTCATTTAAGAAATTATTTACAGTCAATAAGAGTAATAAAAAGTTTCCATTTATAACATGCTAGTAGGCTCATATGCGCAGACAGATAGAAAATGTATAAACTTAACTAACTAACTTAAAAAAGGCTGCAATAGTAAGTGTGGAAATCAGTGTCTAAAAATTAAAATCCTGGTTAAAGGTAGATAGCATATAGAGAACGGACATTAGTAGCCTTAGCACGCATAAACCCTCACACTCAATCATAGCAATTACAACGAGGGGTTTCAATTTTCAGAGTTTTGAAGAAGGCGGCATCAATATATTTATTTAAAGCAATGTATTTGATATGCATGAGTACTACATTTTAAGGATGGATGAGTAAAAAGTTTTTCGAACTCGATCAATTGTTTCTTTTTTTTTATTTCAGAAACTGAGTATAGTCGAATGCCAGATGTGTATAAGTTGGATAATTACAACTTATGTATGTCTGAAAATGATGCTATGTACTGCACTTTGACATTGGAACTAGTCTCTGACACTCCGAATGCTCTGATGGATCTTATTCGAGTGAGTATTCCTTAATATATAATAACGACAGGAAACAAAATCGCACCTCATTTTATCTTTCTCTACGCCTCAAATGTACTTCAGCTGTTTGGCCTGGTTTTACCTATACCGGTTGCCTGATTTCAATTCTATTTCCAATACACAGTAATAAACAATACATACTAAGCTAAATTTCAGGAGTATTCGGAAGACACGACAAAGCTTACAACCACAGCATACTCTACAGGGGAATTGCATGTCTACAACCTGCAAGAAATACAACAACAGTAATATAAAAGAAATCAGCAGAGGCCTGCCTCAACGACTCTCTATGGAAATACTATGAACTGAAATCCAAAGTCGGTAGAATCAAATGCTTCACTTCGGACGATAAATCCGATGTAAATATAGGAGATTATGCGTTTGTTGGTGTTATTGCAGCAATTCTGTTGCTGAATATAATTGGTACTGTGTATGATAGATACAGCACTTCTGAGAAAACTGGCTTTAGTAAGTAATTACTTTTTAATTGCTCCTTTCAATGGTTGATTAAGGATTGTTGCTATATTTTTTAAAATCGAGAAGCTGCTTAACAGACTTTTTTTATGGTTCCTGTCTGTATAAACGATGCCTCTCGCAAGTATGCTACCTGGTAAAAATGGAATACCAAGGACAGGATATTCAAAAAATAAGGAATTAAATGTTTTGCTTTTTCTACTTTTCAGGTCAAAAAGCTTTGATGAGTTTCTCGATAATTCGGAATGGCAAGGAATGTTAGCGCCTCTACCGCCTGACATGGATCCGAGACTCAAGAGGTTGAAGTCATTTTATATGGTTCGGTAGGTGTGACGAAATAGATAACTTTAAAATTACTTCTATATTTAAGACAAAAAAATGTAAGTATATGGATCTATCAGTCATATATGCAATCTAACCTCGTAATTATATAAAACTAGCGGCCCGGCCCGGCTACGTCCGGGTACAGATACAGATTCCAGTCATATTTTATTTGAACTCAACATGACTGCCGTTCTTTCTATACTGCTTATCCAACACTGTCCTGTATCTTCTGCCCCATTTTATCCACCTTATATTCTATTCCAACCCATCTCTCCAGATTAAAATCATTATTTTGTTAGATATATTAGAGTTGTTGGAGATATTATTAAACTGTTACTACTCCGACATTCATTGAAATCAAAAGATTGTAATGACAACATACATATTTGATTATATCAATAACAAATTTCGATTCTGACTCATAACTTAGGTTGTTCGAACAAAGGGTGCATCGGGTATCGATTTTGAGAATAATTTGTTTAATAACTAAAAAGTTCAAATAGCGGCAAACATTGCATTGACATTACTTCTTTCTTCGTTTCTTGGATTAAAGAAGATGCCTACAAGACGATAAAGGATACTAAGGATAAAGGTGTTTGTGAGACCGAAGTCACTCGTATTTTGCTGATACAAATATCGTATCTTGGTCAAAAATATGTACGTGACTGTTGGGTGTATTTGATTATGATTTGATTTTATTTTGCAGAGCCTTGACAGCATTCTGGTGGTGGCAGCTCATGGGCTCATATCGTTTTGGTGTACGTCGACAACCCTTACTACGTGGAGAATGTAAGGAAATATTTTCACAATTATAATGGAAGATAATCTTATAAAATAAATAATCGTGGTTCGTTGACTTTCTCAAATGACTTCAAAGGACATTAGAACTATTTGTTGATTACAATTTATAACAAGCATGCCATTCGACTGATGGTAGCGATACGACCGCTCAGGAGACAGCAGCAAAACCAAACAACACCTTTAATTACAAACCAATGCTTGGCATTTCACTGCGCTCGCCATCCTCGGACATAAGATGTAAGTCTTAATAGTCCAGTAGTTACTCTGGCTTCTATATCCTTCAATTCGAAACACAAAAGTGCATTTACACTGCTGTTTGATACCTACCCAGGCGGCCTCTCACATATGAGAGTACCTACCACCAGTCAGATTTTTTTAAAACTAAGTTATCTGATGAACCGTTCTTTCGCCTATTACTAAACAGTCCTAATGCACTGCACTACGTACTCCGATAACTTTTAACTACGACACATAAGTTATTACTCATTAACGTCCAGCACTTTCGCTAGCTTGTATGTAGTTTTTAATACAATATTAACACTCTTTGCAGATGTATTACGACGTCGAGAAGCATCTATTCTTCAACGGAAACATAGTTATTCAGAGCTTCTTCATCATCTCAGGGTTTCTCATAACATACAACATGAGAATATACGCTGAGAAGAACGAGATCCGGTGGAGTTTGTTCCTTACGGCCTTGGTTTTGAGATGGATGAGGTGATCATCATCATTATGAAAATAGTAAAACAGAATGAAATAATCTAGTAGCAGGAATTGTTGTCTTCCAAGTTGGTGCATCTGCAAGGGAGTAGGGACTGTATCAGGTTTTCATCCTAGTTAGGTATATGGTACCACAGGTTTGTATGGAAAATAAACAGTTTGTGTCCGATTTAGTGAAAGTAGAGCAGAAAAAAAAAGAACTATTGCGTCTGTGATATTGATTTAAGAATACAATTAATAATTTGCTGAAGAGTAGTTTCAAATGTTTGGAGACTATCGCAAAGCTTAGGTTAGGATGAATCTTCTGAAATTAGGAATTCCATCTACAATTATTTATTAAAATGAGTCACGCTAGTCTTAACCTTATGACTAGAAAAGTCAAAAAAATCTTTCTTTGGTAGTTGTATTAAATTTTATAATAAACTTCCCAATAGGATAACGCAGCTACCGGATAAACTATTTAGGGCACATATTAAAAACAAACTTATGACTAGGGGTTATTATAATATTAAGGAATATATTGAGGATAAAAAAGCCTGGGATTAGGTGTTCTCTTGCACATTGCGACCTCCTGGGGCCCTGCACTATTCACTCATTACATCCCCTAATTTAAATAATAAAAATTTAAACTTAAAATTGATCAATATACAATTAAATTAATCAATTAAATTATAACTAAATATATAATGATTAATTAATGCCAATTAAAATCATAATTATGAACGACCGATCGAGAGGAAACAAATAAAAATAATAATATGGCAAATCTTTGTAAGACAAGTCACAAATATTTATTTTAGTAAATTGACCAAAACCAAGCCCACTGAGTTTGACTCGCTGGATCTACTCAGAAATGGGTCGCGCCGCGTAGTATCCAGTAGTAAAGTAAAGCCCGCTGAGTTGTTCGCCGGGACTTCTCAGTCAGGGCCGCGTTGGATCCGGCAGTAAGCCTAACATACGGGACGTTTCGGAAATACTTATGGTCGTTGTCTTAAATTGGACCCAAAACAAGCTCACTGAGTCTTATTCGCTGGATATACTCAGGATTGGGGTCGCGTCGCGTAGTTCCAGTGGTAGTGGTAAGCCCACTGAGTTTGTTCTCGCCGGGTCTTCTCAGGAAGGGCCGCGTTGGATCCGGTGGTAACAATAAACCGCTACGCACCGTTGTAATAATATTCATATTCATGGTCCATTATTTTTTTTTGTTTTGTATCAGCCCATATACGTCCCACTGCAGGGCACGGGCCTACTCTACAATTGTAATCGATTGAGAGTGGTTAGGCCATATAGTCCACCACGCTGGCCTAGTGCGGGTTGGCGGACTTACATACCATAGAAATTTTTATAAATCGCTATGGTATGCAGGTTTCCTCACGATGTTTTCCTTCACCGTATTAGTGCATTAATTAATTAATTAATTTAAATTTAATTGACCAACGTACATATGTATTTCTTTGAAAAAGAAATTACCATAAAGTCATAACTAATACTTTAAATAAATAAGAATAAAAAGGAAACAAATAAATAAAACTATGCTAAATAAAAATAAAATTAATTTAAAATAAATAAATTACATAAATTAATTAATTAACCAAGAAATTAAATAAGTATACTAAGTATAGGAAATATATTGTGTTATAGAGATTAAGTTCTATGGTGTATTGACTTGTCATAAGAGCTTTTAAATTGCCTACTGTGACCAATAAATACATTCATTTCATTTCATTTCAAATACATTTCATTTCATTTCATTTCATTTGTCATAATATATTGTATGTTTCAGGTTAACACCTGCGTACGCTGTAGTTATAGGTTTGCGTCCACTTGGGCAAGATTGGTAGTTCTGGACCGTTTTGGCATGTAAGTACCATTTATTCAATTACAACTTCTGCCAGGAATTGGTCAAGTCTTGTTTCACTTCCGCAAAGAATTTTCTCACTATAATACAGAGGAAATGTTCAATAAAATGTTACATGTTCCTCCTGTTTGCGGAGGAACATTAAATTTTGTTGTCATGTTTCTGTTTTTTGGATATATTTGTAGTAAATAATGTATTTTTGGTAACTCTAAACTTAATAAAGAAATAAAAGATCATGTATGTGACTACGTAATATGTATGATTGTATACGATTGTTTGGTGAATTGGGTGTGTTTATTATTTTTGAAGGGCCTAGTTCTGTACCCATTTTCCTTCTAGTAGAAAAGAAGCAATAACTAATTAGATTTTCCCGTATAAAATTATACATCACATATTCTATAAACAAAACTTTCTTTCATTATATCCTAGTTATTTAGATCTGTTGATAGGGCTACTGGCTAACTATTTTTTTAGGTAGGCGGTTGGTGACGAGGCCTACGACTGCCAGCGACACTGGTGGAAGCATTTTTTCTATATCAATAATTATTTCGATGGCTATAAGTGTCTACAGCAGTCATGTAAGTTTTACTTAGTCTACCGTGTTTTGTAGTGGTACACAACTTGGGAAAGGTTAGAAAGAAACTCCAAAACAATTATTATAATAAAATAACAACCCAACGCAAATAGTGTAATCAAAAACTAGGTGGCAAAAAAGCATGGAAAGGGTACGTTCGGTCACACGCGACTTACACTACCAGGCAATTATGATTTCATATTTATGACAGTTGGCAAAGTCGAGGGGTAAAAGAGTACTTGGACGCAACCCAAATACGGTTATTAGATCAGATCCGTACCATACTTGATACCACTGTATACGAAACCATCAGGATTGCCAACAATCGTGATCGATGGCGTGACATACGACGGAAGCTGGTGAGAGGAGGTCACATCCCTCAGAATTGAGGAGAACGACACAATGTGAATTAGGATTTATGACAGCTAGGTGGACAGACAACCCTACTAAGACTGTAAGAAGTCACAGAATGGAGGCCGCTGTCAATAGGTCTCTATGATGAATCTTGGGGGAAGCTTAAGATTACTATTGGATTACCTGTTGCCGTAGAAAATAAAAGGTGATATTTATGACGGTTTTCTTCCAGGTACTTGGCTGGGGACATGCAGTTGTATATCCTGGGCGTAATTGTCGTTATAGCTTGCAAGACGACCAGGGCAAGAGTGATAGTGCTGTCAACGCTGGCAGCCATTGGCTTCATTCTACCTGCACTCCAAATTTATATACAGGATTTAGACGCTCTCATTTTGACTTCTCCTACGTGAGTGTCTAATAGCATTAATGCTGTTTTAGATTTGATGTTGTTTATTGTTAACATTTTTAGGGCGCAAGATTACATAGTAATAGACGTAACATCTAATTACAGAATCAAAAATTAAAATATCTTCCGCTCTATATCTATAAGACTCTGTGGTTGATATTAATCAACATGATGTATTCTTTTACCTTCTAATGATTTCATACCCACCAGTTGGAACTAAAATTCGCACATAGGTGACCAGCCACTATTTATAACTCGTGCGATTTTTTTAAATTCACATAGATACTAAAATTATAAATGTAGTTTCTGAAAAGTGTTCTGTTTCAGAGCTGCCAACAACTTCTATGTGAACGACATGACATTCGACAATCTGTACAAGAGAACTCATAACAACATGTTTGGGTTCGTGACGGGGCTGAGCACAGGCTATTTCGTCTACTATCTGCAGAATATCAACTTCGACATCCAGAAATATAAAGTGAGGATTAATCAGAATTTTTATCGAAAGCTTGTATAGACAATACTGGGGAAGTGGTTTAGTTTCGATCAACACCTAATTGCGAGTATGAGGCAGTCCGCCCATCATATACTTTGGGAGTGTAGTCTTTGGTAGAATGAAGCGTAAAACCATGCTAGATATTACGCAGATATATTGGAGTCGTATACTACATGGACCTTGTAGAGACTAAGTAGAACTTCCGTGATTTTCGGCGTTTTTTGCCATACTTATTATTGGAATCAAGTGTAAAAGCTCACATAATAGGTCCCATTTAAATGTAATAATGATTTGATCCGTGGTGCTTTACAGCTGGCTTCTCCAGCTGTAAAAGTCTTTTTCACGAGGTTATTACCTGTTTAGTTCATTGTTTGTCACCCGCTTTGCACGGAGGGAAGTGGACAATAATTTATTTCCAACTCCTCCTATTAATTTTGTGCACGACACGTCTCAAACTACTTAGTTTAGTAAAAATAAATAATTATTTCCTCAAGCATTTAATTTCCCAATCCTCACATTATGTGCCTACTGCGCATGCGCAGTGCGGCTCCCGAGGGAGGTGAGGGGGCTGGGGGGCGCCTCGGTCACGTGGTACAAGCGGGGCGGAGTGTCCGTTGAACAAAATTGTCCGCACCCAAAACCCAGCCCGCATTCACGCCTCGGGAGTCCTTAGGGCATGGTGTCAGGGGTTGCGCGGGGATGAGCTAAGGCTCATGTAGGCATTATTGTGTAAAATTAACACGAGGTAAAGAAAATGTGTAAACAAGTGAGAAATAAAGATTAGACGGGTGCTGAAGGTTGAGGGTGAGCGTGGACTGAGAAAGAGTATAAAAGAGGGGCGGTTTGGCCGTATCGGCAGCCTCGGCAGCCGTTGATAAGAGAAGTTGTGTGTTTTGAAAATTGAACCAAAATCCCGGGAAATCTATCACGCACATTCGTTGGTCCGTCGCATCCGGATTATGAAGAAAAGCATTCCGTGGCCTTCGCATCCGGATTATGAAGAAAAAGCATTCGTTGATCATTCGCAGAACGATTTTGAAGAGGAAATATCAAGATTGAAGACTCAACCCACGCAATATCGGCGGTGACTTGGACAACATTGAAGAAATATTGAAGAAATTTCGACGAATCTGATTGGCCGAGAAGTCGTTCGAAGTCTCGGAACTTATGCCTAGTGCAAGATTTATTTGGAAGTTTCTAACAGTTTGAAGACTTGGTTCCTGGAAGATTGGTTGAACATTTTAAAGCCACAGCGTGGATTTGTATTTTTTCAGAACAACCCCAAGAAGGAAAAAAAATGCCTGTTACTCGCTCGAAGAAGGGAAGTGTGATCGACGCGTCCGAAAGGTTGAGCCTGGCCGTAAGGGTGCCCCGTACCGAGGGTGGTCCGTCCAGTGCACCACAAGTAATCACTCAAAGCACTGCGGCGGCCGCCTGAGACGCGGGTGCCATGCCCAAGGGAGTGCTGGCCCATCCGTGAAGACAACTGCAACCTCTGCAAGAACTACCACGACCTCCGATGGTACCAGCGACTACTTTAGAGACTGTATACACGGAAACAACGGCGAGTTTCGAAACACGGCGGACCCACGCAGGCAGAGAAGGACGACGGCGAACCCTGAAGCCATCCAAGGCGCCAAATCACAGCGATCGCAGCGCAAGAAGCTTGCTGAGCTTGAGGCACGGAAAAGATAGCACAACTAAAGCTGGAAGAGCTGCGCGCCTCGCTTGCTTTGCCCAAGCGAAGTTGGTAAAGGAACGCGCCGCAATTAGCGACGATGAAGAGGAACTCTGTGGAGTCCGGAGATGAGCAGACGACCCGATCCAGTCCGTGTACATGATGGTTGAGGGTCAAGAGGAACCGCCAACAAAGAAGCAGGACTCACCAGACGAGGATGATTCGAAGGACAAGGACAGAGAGCTCGCAAGAACAAGGAATGCGAGCACCGGGAGCTCAATGATGAGCCCCGGCTGCGCGTCAGCCACCCAACGTGGACGTCACCTCCACTGGCGACGGCTCTCATCAAACCTGTGAAGATGTCGAGAGACGCACCGAGATACCCTGCAGGAGTTGCCCATGTTCGATGGGCGAAGCAGCGGCTGGCTCGCTTTCGAAGCTGCCTACTATGAGACCTGAAGCTGTATTCTCAAGAACTGAAAACGTTTCACGGTTGAGGAGAGCGTTAGGGGGGCGGCGAGCGAAGCGATTAGCGGTTTACTGATTAGCCAACCGGAGCCGGAGACGATTATGAAAGCTTTGAAGAGAAGATTCGGTCGTCCCGACGCGCTAGCCATGCACGAGCTGCAAAAGATTAAGACACTTGGGAAGTTGACCGACAGTCCAAGAGATTTGTGTATATTTGCTGACAAAGTGGCAAATACTGTGGCCGCTATGAAGCATTGAAGAGGATCGATTACTTGTATAATCCAGAAACAGTCAAGACGACTATAGAAAAGTTCACGCCCACGCTGAGAAGCAAATGATACGATTACGCCGCCGCATGCAAGGAAGACGTACCCGACCTGAAGAGGCTGGCAACTTTTCTCAGCGAGGAGGCGACAAGTGTGGAGCGTACGCGTGACGAAGAATATATGATACGCAACGCACGCACTGTATCGTACCTGATGTCCACCAGACAAAGCGTCGACAGGAAGGACATTCAACACTGTGCACACCTTCAGGATATACAAGAGCGACTGATCTATAAGAACGCCAATCCAAAGATACTGATTGGGCAAGACAACTGGGAGTTCTTGGTGGCGCTCGAGATGCGGACCGGAAGCAGAAGCCAGTCTGTCGTGTCTCGCACGAAGCTGGGATGGGTTCTGCACGGGTATAAGTCAGCACTCCAGAACATCAATGCCTTCTGCTGACACACACTCACTTTGGATGAGCACATGGAAGAAATGATGAAAAGATTCTTCGACTTAGAGTCGCTCGGAGTAGAGCCCAGAAAGCCGAAAAGTGATCCCGAAGAGCGCGCTTTGCAAATCCTGCAAGAAAGAAATCGAAGGATGCCAGAATGGACGTTTCGAAACTGGACTTCTGACGACTGCACGATTCCCAACAATTACGATTATGACTACACCAGATTGAGAAATTTAGAAAAGAAGCTCGACCGTGATGAGGACCTGAAGATGAAGTATGAAGAGAGGATAAGTAACCTCCTCGTCTCAGGATACGCGGTCCCGACTACTTCGCCAGCACCACAAGGAAAAACCTGGTACCTTCCGCACTTTGCCGTGTGTAATTCGGCGAAGCCAAAGATAAGGGTGGTGCATGACGCAGCGGCAAGATCACACGGAGTCAGTCTGAATGACCTGCTCCTGACCTCCTGCAATCCCTGCCCGGAATCATGATGAGATTCCGACAACACCCCCTTGCAGTCTCGGCGGACATAAAGGAAATGTTCATGCAGATCAAAGTCAGACGCGAAGACAGAGACGCCCTGAGGTGCCTGTGGAGAGGACGGGAGAGAGGAGACACGAAGCCTACAGAATATCAGATGACTTCGGTGATATTCGGAGCGACGTCGTCACCATGCACGGCACTCTACATAAAGAACCGGAACGCGGAAGAGTTCCAGGAACAATTTCCCGAGGCAGTGGAGGAAATTAAGCGAAATCATTACATGGACGATTTTATCACCAGCTTCGTGAGCAAAGAAAAGGCCACGCAGGTGACAAAAATAGTGGACCATATTCACCGACAAGGAGGTCTTATCCTGAGAGGATGGGTGTCGAACGAGCCCATCGTAGTGCGCCAGTTCAGCACGCGCGGGCAGGACGCCGCCGTGCGCATAGGAGGAACGGCCGAAAGAGAAAACGCTGGGTCTGTTGTGGCGGTGGCAGGAGGACTGCATTGGGTTTCGCACCAATGAAGGAAGAACCCCACCGGAGTGTTGCGCAATGAATGGCCACCAACGAAAAGGGAAGCCTTGAGTGTCATAATGTCGCTTTTCGACCCTCTCGGCTTGGTGTCACCAATAACGACCCCGGCGAAAAGGCTGATGCAGGAAACATGGCGACACGGGATCGGATGGGATGACCACATCCCAGAAGATACTACGAATTCGCTGGGTCGAATGGCTGAGCAACCTGCGCGCCTTAAAAGATCTGCGCATACCGTGATGTTACGACATAGGACCGCCGGTGGTGGAAAGAGAGCTACACACGTTCGTGGACGCCAGTGAAGAAGCATACTCGGCAGCGGTGTACATACGCATGCGGCGCGTGGAAGACACAATCCACGTCGTGCTAGCCGCAGCCAAGAGCCGTGTGGCGCCGCTGAAGCCCACGTCTATTCCACGACTGGAACTACAAGGGGCCCTGCTCGGCGCGCGACTCGCGACCAAGACATGTCGCGACTGGTGGTAGGTCTCTCATATGTGAGAGGCCATCTGGGTAGGTACCACCGCAATGTCTATTTCTCCCGTGAACAACATTGCGTAAATGCACTGTTGTGTTTCGGATTGAAGGACATTGTAGCCAGAGTATCTAATAGTATGAACGTGTCCAATATAATTAAATGTGATTGTAGCCAGAGTAAACTACTGGACATATTGAGACTTAACATCTTATGTCTCAGGATGGCGAGCACAGTGGAATGTTGCTACTGTTTATGAGCGGTCGTGTCGCTTACCATCAGGTGAACGGCTTGCTAGTCTCGTCATTAATTGCAATAAAAAAATATATGTGAACAGCACAACTTCGAGTTCAAGAAAAAAAAATTATGGATCGATTCCCGAATAGTCCTCGCATGGATAAGGGCGGAACCGCGCGCTTTCAAGACTTTCGTCGCTCATCGTCTAGCCGAAATCGAAGAATTGACAAAAGTGACGAGTGGCGCTGGGTGCCGTCGCGCGACAATGTGGTGGACGACGCCACAAGAGACACGCCGACCGGATTTGAAGCACATCACCGATGGTTCCGGGGATCGGAGTTCCTGCGCCAACCGGCGGGAGAGTGGCCGGTGGAAGTGGAAAGTGCCGACCGACAAAACGAATGAAGAAAAGTGTCTAAGTGTCAGAGAAGAAAAGGCTTACACGTGTTTGCCCGATCTGTGTCGATTTGCGAAGTGGAGTAGTGCAGTGCGAACCGGGGCGCGAGTGTTGCAATTCCTGGACTTATGCAGGCGGGAACACACGTTACGATGGCCGCAAGACGAAAGCGCACAAAAGGCAACACTCAGCAGGATCCCACGTGGAGCGCCTACCAGAAAAGTGATGGCAAATCGAGACCGGAGCTTAAGGTACAACAGAAAAAGTTCATGAGTCTGGACGCGTGTTACCTCAGGCGCGCCGAAGAGTTGTGGCTAAGAAAAGTGCAAGATGACAGCTACGCGAGTGAAAGATTGCGCGTCATAAGCGGAAGCCCACCCTCGCCGACAGATCGACTCGCCTCCCTACGTGTGTTCGTGGGAGAGGACGGCTATTGCGTTTACGCGGAAGAATAACAGCGGCGAAAAGTGTAAGCGAAGACACAACAAATCCAGTCCTGTTAGACGGACAACATGAATACACGAAGATGTACGTGCAACATGTTCACGAAAGGATGTTCCATGGAGGAGTGGAAATGGTGGGAAATGAACTGAGACAAAGATTCTGGATAACTCGAATACGGCCGACCGTGAAAGGAGTATTGAAGAATTGCCCACCATGCAAAATAAGGAAAGCGAAGCCCACTATCCCAGCCACAGGAGATCTCCCCGCGGGACTAGACTACTTCGGTCCGGTGGAAGTGACCGTCGGAAGACATCGGGAGAAGCGATGGGTTGCCCTATTCACCTGCATTACCATAAGGGCGGTGCATCTGGAAATAGTCGCATCACTGAGCGCAGACTCTGCCGTGTCCGCGCTCAGACGATTCATCGCGCGCAGAGTCCAACCGACGGAGCTATGGTCAGACAACGCGACGTGGTTTCAAGGCTGCGGATAAGGACTTGAAGGAGGCGTGGGAAGCAACAGGAAGAGAGGCAAATGCACGCTGTATCACTGGCGTCGCATTCCCCCGCCGCACCCTTCATGGGCCTGGGAAAGACTGATACGCAGCGTTAAACAATCCCTGCGAGTGATATTAACAGAGAAATACCCGAGTGACCAGACATTGCACACACTGTTTACGGAGATAGAAAACATTGTGAACTCACGACCACTCACTCATGTGGCCGTGACACCCGACGAGCCGGAGGCGTTAACCCCAACCACATATTGTTGGGGCCTAACTGTCACGTTGCGGCGCCAGGCGACTTCGTGGACGACGACACCTCTGCGCGCCGATTGCTGGAAGCGCGCGCAGCGACTGGCCGACAAGTTCTGGCGACCCTGGGTGAGGGAGTACCTGTCCTTCGTTCCAACACCAGCGGAGCCCCACACCACCGGCGCACCACCGAAAGACGGGGACTTAGCGTCGTGTGCGAACGCTAACCTGCCGAGAAACGTCTGGCCGAGAGGCCGGGTGTCCAGCATCTACCCCGGGGAGGACGGCGAGGTGCGAGTCGTCGACGTCACGATGAAGGCAACGGGCACATCCTGCGGCGGCCATCCCGGAAGATCGTCGTGCTCCCAGTGGAAATCGCGAGCTGGCGACGGCGGGAGAAATGTGCACGCCACGTCTCAAACTAACTTAGTTTAGTTAAAATGAATAATTATTCCTCAAGCGTTTAATTTTCCCAATCCTCACACTATGTGCCTACTGCGCATGCGCAGGGCGGCTCCGAGGAGGTGAGGGACTGGGGGGCGCCTCGTGTCACGTGGTACAAGCGGGGCGGGGTGTCGTTGAACAAAACTGTCCGCACCCAAACCCAGCCCGCATTCACGCCTCGGAGTCCTTAGGGATGGTGCATGGTGTGAGGTGGTTGCGCGGGGATGAGCCCCCATTATTGTGTAAAAATTAACACGATTGTAAAGAAAATGTGTAAACGAGTGAGAATAAAGATTATGACGGGTGCTGAAGGGTGAGGGGCTAGGGGGGTGAGCGTGGACCGAGAAAGAGTATAAAAGAGGGCGGTTTGGCCCGTATCGTGCAGCTTCGCGCCGGGCTCCGCCAGAAGAGGACCTCTCCAAAGGAAGACAAGAAACGAACCGCTGCTCCACGTTCGCCCGCCCCTCGCTCGCTCGCCCGCAGGCCCGTCAGCCGTTGAAGAGAATTGGTGTTTTGAAAATTGAACCAAAATCCCTGGGAAATCTATCACGCACAAATTTCACTTTCTGATTAATTGTGTTGCGGGTTAAAAACAAGTTAGACATTCACAGAGACTCGCCGAGCTTCAGTGTTCGGTGTCATTACATCGCGTGCCACTGTTGATCCTGGCTCACAGGAGTACAGTGGTGGCTGCGAGGGCGGGACAGTCTCCTATCAGCCCGGAGTCAGAAATTGGTGCCCGATATGGCGATAGGCTCGCCCTCTATCACATTGTGGGATGGAACATACAAGGCGAAATGTTTGTGTACTTGGCACTTGGCTACTTGGCACCTCTGCCTAATCCCTTCTGAGAAAAAGACGTGAGTTTATGTATATATTTTTTTCAGAAATACCGCATCCTTTATTGGCTTCTTTTTGTGCTTGGTTTCGGCCTGGTACTGTCTGGAAGTTTGTTTTATCAAGACGGGCCCAGAGCTTCATTGCTGGTCCGAGTCGCGTACGGAACGCTCTTCAAACCACTTTTCTGTATTATCGCAGTGTTGGTTATTATAGCAACGATATTTAAGATGGAAAGTAAGTAATTTTGCTTACACATTGTTCCACTTTTCTTGGCTTGCGGCTCTTTGGGTGCGTGTCTTGTGAATATGGAGTGAAGTATGTGCGACAATTGTTGCAGTACTAACACTGAAATCATTTATAGTTAAACAAAAACGCTTTATGAACGATCTAACTTAAAAGTAAAAAAATAATTTATAATGACTTTCAGATTAGAAAATGGAGTAAGAAACATACATTGTGTTGTTACAAAATTTATTGATAAATAAAGGTGTAAGCACCCCACGCTATAAAAGCTTGTAATTTAGATTTTTTTAAACTATAATTTAATTGCATGCCCTAAAACATTCACCCTACGGCTTTAGAGAAAGACAATGGGGTGCAAATTACATACTTTTATATTATTATTTTTCAAAATGGTGATTTTTTTTTATTATTGTATTGTCATCGGTATTGGATAATGCAAAATCTGAAGTAATTCCGACGTTTTGAAGTGCTCGAAAATCGACTTCCAAGATTCCTGTACATACTAACATACGTCTGAAGCTAATAAAGCGTATTAAAAATGAGCCGTAAAGTTCAAAACACATTATAGGTTTTCGTCTTACGCATAGAGTAAAGAGCGGTAAGTACGGGGCCAACTGACCAATCAGGACAATGGAACGTACAAGGGTTCTTTCTATGTAGTCGGGGTCACGTCTTAAGCGTATGACCTTTAATGTGCACACAACAAAAGAATCCATTGTTCAGATCGCTCTAGACGCGTTGCTCTAGTATTTATGGCCGCTTCTTTACTCTATGCGTAAGACGAAAACCTACAATGTGTTTTCAGCTTAAGGCAGGATCTGAACATTTATTGTATGCTTGATATTATAACAAAATTAAACCTCGATTGCAAGGTGGACATGTCCTTTCTAGTACACATTTTATAAATATATTTTATGATTATGACGGCATCGCTGGCTTAGTAAGAGTTCATTATGATTGCAAAGCTGAGGTCTCGGGTTCGAATCCTGGGTCGGGCATAATATACAGGATATTATTAGCCCAAAGTTGTTTTTTGCAATGAACGGCTAGACGAACATGCCGTTCGCAAGATGGCAAGCGATACGACCGCTAATGAACAGTAGCAAACTTAAACCACACTTTGAATTACAAAGCAACGCATGGCATTTCACTGCGCTCGCCATCCTGAGGCATATGATGTTAAATCTCAATATGTGCTTTAATTACTCTGGCTACAATTTCCTTCAACCCAAACACAACAGTGTAATTACACTGTTGTTTGATAGAAAGCTGTCTGGCGGGAGAAATAGACGATGCGGTGGTACCTACTCAGGCGGCCTTTCACATATGAGAGACCTGCCACCAGAACTATTTTTCATATTGTAGTAATAGTATAACATTAATTATATTGTGCAGGTTTAGTCCGTAGATTTTGGAGTGGCGAGGGTGGTTGATCCCGGGTCGCCTGGCATACAGCGTTTTCTACTGCATCTCACTTTAATTGAGTTGCTTATAGGGTCAAGTACCACGCTCACTCACGCCCGTTTAATTACCAGGTGAGTTGGAGTTTCAATTATTTATTTATTATTACACTGTGATGAGTGTTAACAAAACTTGTATAGCAATATATTGACTCATATTCACAGCACTATTCAGGGGGTAACTCAATGAACGATACGTACTTCGAATGTCTGAACGCCGTACGTAAAACTTCACTATGTGCCTAGATATTCCACAACATTTTGGAATCCTCTATCGTACGTCGGAACCATAGACAACCTTCGGAGAAAATGATAAGCATGATAGAGATTAGTATTGATTTTTGAAATTGGAAAAACCTATATCTTACTCCAGACATCGAACATCCGAACATTCGAAATTCGTATCGTTTCATAGAGTAACCCCTGTATAATATCGTTTACGATCTGTTGGCGTCCGATGCCTTGTTGATATGCTGTTATTATGCTCAAAATATCAGGATCTGTTTTATATCTTCACATTTTTTTTTGCATTGAATGACGAGACGAGCAAGCCGTTCGTCTGATGGTAAGCGATACGACCGCTCATAAACAGTAGCCACATTCCACTGCGCTCGTCATCCTGAGACATAAGATGTTAAGTCTCAATATGTCCAGTAGTTGCTCTGGCTACAATCACATTTAATTATATTGGACACGTTCATACTATTGGATTATTATAAATGTTCCGTGTCTATGTATATTGCGAAAACATACGTCTAAAAAAATACGTTAAAAATATATTTATTAAAGGAGAATGCCCATTTCACTATGAAGCTTAGTATCGGCGCGAAGATTGTTGCCCTCGATGAAAAATATTTTTTGCGTTGGGAAAATACATATTTTCAATAAATAAAAAAATAAACATAATTGCGGCACAGGCCCGGAGTTCTTGGAGAAAATTAACTTGAAGTCCAATAAAAATATATTTTTGCCTTTGGCTCTGTGAACAAAATGTAAAATGTTATGGTAATTACTTTATCAAAATCTGTCGCCCAGGATAAAACAGCAATACGTTTATCGACAAATTACAAAAAAATACCTAGGGTACCCAGATTTACTCATGTTTTTTTTTATCGTTTGGGTAGGGTTATTATTATGGTGGCTTATGTTGCCAGTACATGTATTCCCATCTTCCTATAATCCTGGGAGCTTCCACCGTAGCGAGAAGATGCATCTATGCAGCATTAATTTATTAATTGACACTGTCTGTAGGTGTTGTGCTCATCATCATGTGCACCTACATAAACTCAACAGTCACATACATAGTCCTGACCCCACACTGAGTACGAGTCTTGTGACGTGGGATGTCGTATTAGGAACTTAGTTCTATTGTGCGTAGTGCGACTTCGGTCACACAGACACCGAGACTTGGAACAAATACTTGTGTTTCACAAACTACTCGTTACGGTAAACGAGCCTGCGGCCTCTCGTTTCATAGCTGGTGTTTAACCAGATGCACCACGAAGGGCTGTCATTAAAAAAATAGTGATTGTGTCTATATATTGATATTATAGGCAGAATTGTCGACATCGGCATTGCTTGCCATTTATAAAAAACTGAACTGAACTGAAAATATTATAATTGACAGCCTTGGTGGCGCTGTTGGTTTGATATCGCTGAAAAAATTGATGTCGCGGTTTGATCTATGCACCAAGACAAATGTGAGGCCCACAAGAATTGTCTCGGATCTGAGTCGTGAGACCGAAAGTCTCTCGTAGTTCCTGAAACCCACGACACAAGACTAGATCTGAGTGTGAGGTCAAGACTTTTTATGTTGTTGGTAGTATTTATAATTTATTTATATTTGCAGATTATGGTCACAATGTTGTTGAGCATGATTTCATTCCTGGCAGCGATACCCCTGTACATCCTAGTGGAACAACCATTTGGAAGCTGACCAAAATATTTTACGTCCCAAAAACCTCCAGTGTTAATGAAAAAGCAGATATCGAGTGTGTGAAAGAAAATGACTCGCAGTCCCCCATTACTCTCAAATTGAAGTGTCATAGCATTGATAAGTAGTGGAATATAGATTTAAATAAACATATATTGTTGTTATTTGATTTTTAATGAAAAAAAAAATAAGGCGTGGAATGCTGTTGAGTTTCTTTTTTTATAACCAAGGTCCCTAGACTAGGCCCCCAGAAGGTGAAAAGGATACTTATTTACGGCCGATTTTTATTGGCTATTCCCACAAATATGATGAATTATTTTTTTATTTTACAGTATTATTTTAGTTCATTGTCACGATAAATTATTAGATCAATACGTTTTGTGTCTTAGTTATTAGAATCTTCTAGGAAAATATATTCATAACAAAAATATATATTTTTTAGAAACCTTAACTGGTTTTAACGTCACTTTTAAATATTCGTAACAACCCACAATAATGGAAATTGATCAATTAAAAAAACTAAATCAAAGAAATAAATATAAAGGTATACAACTGGAGGCAATTACGTTTTACAAAAAACATGTTAGACTGGAGAAGCCATATTTTAAGCACCTCCTATGCTAAGCAGGTCCTATGGTGTGAGCGGTAAAGTTTGGGTAAAAGTGCTGAAAGGCACGGAAATTCAATATCAAAGACTAAAGATGGAATTGTCACACTAAGAAGACCGGAATATTTGTGTGCTCCAAAGATATGTGTGTCGGATCAGTGCTTGAACCTCATGTTTTACAGTGGCACCAAAAGCTGTCTCAAATAATAGTCTGTACGCACGTCCCTTTTTTTAATGTAACCTTAATGTCTACCACGCACTAGTGGTAACTACTAGTGCGTGGCCTCGTATCTGTTGTGGACGCCCATAACACCTTAAAGGGGCGTCCAGATTTAGACGTAAGTTGGGAGCAACTTTCTTCCCCAATGAGAAAGACCAGTCTACGTCCTTGTACTGCACCGGGCGATGACATGGAAGGAACCGGGACGCTTTTTGCCTTGGGATATCCAGTGTCCCCCGAAATGCGCGATACGGCTACCGAGGTTTCTTCTAACGTTACTTTCTAATAGATAATTGACGTTAACCAAAAACTTTGTGGTCGTTTTTAGTCCCGTAATTGAGAATCCTGGAATCCCAATACACCTTTTTATCTGGGTTACTTCCTCTTATGGTATCTACGAGTTCTTGGGCATACTACAGTGTTGTACGTGAATACTGATACGACCGCTCATGAACAGTAGCAAAACTAAACAACTCCTTGAATTGCAAAGCAATGGTTGGCATTCCTCTGCGCTCGCCATCCTGAGACGTATATCAGTTGCTCTGGCTACAATATCCTTCAAAGAATTGCTTGAAAGCTGAAAAGATTTATTTAAACTAAGGCACAAAGTTTGTGAAATCAGGCTTTGTGGAGTTAGGATGTTAGAAAGAAGAAACTATACATGCTGCGTTTTAGCAACAATAAAAAAAAGTTTTTTTGTGAATAATTCATTCTGTTCTCTTTTAAACGACTTTAAAAAAGGTGGACGTTCTGAAATGTGGCTATTTTTACTTTTCTTTTATTTCGGTAATTTGCGATTGATCCTTGCTATGCACGTACAGTTAACAAAATTCAGGCGGAAAATTAAAGGAGAATGACCATTTACTATGAAACTTAGTATCGGTCCCTCGATGAAACCTACTTTTTTGTGTAGGGAAAAATATATATTTCCAATAAATACCGGGTATCTCAAGACTGCTACCGAAAACGATGCCGGGTGGTAGTTTTAGTGACTAACACAAAAATAACAGTCGTACCATGAAGTAAATACAAAGAGGAGGTGCCCTAACACCGAAACTCTAAGCAGGCATGAGTCACCAGATTGCGGGGCGAAGAGGGGGATTACGCATGCGCAGTAACGCCGATACAACCAATGCCACCTAGAGGCGAGTTGCTGAACTAAAGAGACAAGCGTGATATTTCAAAAAGTCATTAAAAGTTCTGCATAAATAGATGGCAAAACTAAATATCGAAAGAGGTTAGATTACAATTAATCACGCAATAGCTTTCAGTATCAGCCCATATACGTCCCACTGCAGAGCACGGGCCTACTCTACAATCGAGAATACGATTGAGAGTGGTTAGGCCATATAGTCCACCACTATGGCCTAGTGCGGGTTGGCGGACTTACATACTATAGAAATTCTTATGAATCTCTATGGTATGCAGGTTTCCTCACGATGTTTTCCTTCACCGTTTTAGTGCGTGGTGATTGACTATCAATACACACATGAATCCGAAAAGTCAGAGGTGTGCCCTGGGATTCGAACCCGCGACCACCGTGAACATGTTGGCAGTCGCGTCTAGTCCGTTTACCAACAGGCCACCACGCACTTTTACGCTACGCAATAGCTTTGCAATTCACATTTAAAAGTACTGGCACATATTTGAAACAAAATAAAAATATTAAATTTAAATTTGGGTCGGACTTTCGTTATTTTCGTTACGGAATTTCTGGATTCGGTCTCCACGCTCAAGGACCGCGATAGAAGCTATGCAATAGCTTAAAAAAAATGACGATATTTACTTTATTTTATAAAATCGCTATTTTTGCTTTGTCGAGGCAAACCGCCGACCGCTATTGAGATAGCGGTTGGAAACTCCACGCTCGAAGTTATCGAATATGTTTTTTTGGGACATGTAGTCCGGTTAGGCAGGTGCAACTTCGAGAGAGAGGTCAACCGCCGAATCCAATTTGGATGGGCAGCTTTCGGGAAACTACATCACGTCTACTCGTCAAATATTCCTCAGTGCCTAAAGACAAAAGTCTTTAACTATTGAATGTTACCATTGATGACTTACGGCACCGAAATGTGGGCTTCACTATGGGCCTCATAAGATGGCTCAAGGTCACTCAATGCGCTATGGAGCGGACTATTCTCGTAGGGAACTACGAAGATACGAGAGATCAAAAATCAGAATTGAGGAGATCCGTAGGAGAACAAAGTTACCGACATAGCCTTTAGGATTAACAAGTTGAAGTGGCAGTGGGCCAGACACATGGCGCGTAAAACTAACAGCTGGTGGGGCCGAAAGTTTGTAGAGTCGAGATCGCCGCATACGAATTCGACGGACGACCTGGCTAAGGTTGCAGGAAATGGCTGGATGCAGGCCGCATCCAACAGGTCGATGTGGAGATCCTTGGGGGAGGCCTATGTTTGGCAGTGGACGTCCTGTAGCTGAAATGATTATAATGATTTATTTTTGCAAGAAAATAGAATCTACGAAATTACCAAAAAATTGCAGAACAACGGTCGTTCTATCTAATCCTACGAGGTTGCTAGTGTTTATAAATAATCCTGTATATCAGTTGGCGAAAGGAGACTAAAATTAACCTACATTGCCTGCCTGATGTTTGACAATAAATGTCATTTACCGACCTTGACCGCTAAGATAGTTATTACATTGAAATTCGCATATTTATATTATCTTTTATTGATTATGATGTAACAGAACATTTTAGCGATAATAATATTATGCTACAACACCGCTAAAAATAGCGTGTTTACTAGCAATAAAATATTGCATAATTAATTCTGCGAAGATGTAGAATCTTCGCTACCATAATTGAGGTTATAAGAACTTAATATTATTTATTGACATTAATCATAATTTTGATGACGATCATGTCGAGATAGTGTGAATATATTTAGTTTTGACGAGTTTTGACTTACGATTACTGACAAGTGTGATATCGACTCATGGGAGATACTCAATTCGACGCGCGAAGTTCGAGCGTTCGACGCCCGAAGTAAGAAGTTAAGATTAAGATAAGGTTTCCACTTCTACAAAACAACATCATTCTCTATGACACTTTCAATTTAGACAAGACTTAGTGTATGATTACGACGTACGGTAGAGAATTCCAACATTTTGTGGTACTCCACCAAATTCCTCGGAACATTCGTACAGTTTTACTTAAATTCGGTTCGGAAAATAGATTAATCCCCCCAAGTATTGTCACGAGTATCGTTTCTGTCCATAAGTTGGTAGGAAGACCATCGACCAACATTTTCCGAGGCTCTAAACTGACCATTGGTTCAAGAGCCAGATGACATAAACCAGGGGGCTACTCTACTAAACGAATTCCGAATGTTCGAATGTTTGACGTCCGAAATAAGTTATAAGTTAGCACATGAAGTTTATGATTTTGGGAAGTAAAGCGGAAGTCAAAAATATATTATCGGGTAATCCGCAGATACACGTCTTGGGCGAAAGCATTGAAAGGGTGGACACAGCGCGTAATCTGGGGCTAATCATTGATCCGGAGCTTCGATTTGAGGCCCATATCAATAGCGTTATAAGAAACTGCTTCTACAGACTTAAGCTGTTGTACCGTTTCAGGCAGTATTTCAATGTTGAATTAAGAAAAAGGCTGGTGGACAGTTTAGTTTTATCCAGATTAAATTACTGTGATGTGGTGTATGGGCCTTGTCTACTACAGCGCACCGTCAGATTGATTCAACGGGTGCAGAATGCTTGTGCCAGATTTTGCCTCGATATTCCCCGTCGTAGCCATGTCACACCTTATATAAATGAAGCAAATATGCTCAAAATGGCAGCTCAAAGAGAATTGCACATGGCCACATTACTATTTGGAACGATAAAGACAAAAAACCTTGTTACTTATACGATAAGTTGATGTGGAGGCGGGACAACATTTCATATGGCTCGCGTTCCTCCACGAACCCGCTGTCGATTCCTCGATACAGGACTTCTGCATTTAGGGGATCCTTTAAATATGCCGCCACTCGCTGTTGGAACAATATACCACCGCCATGTCGTTCTAAAAATAATAAATTTGGTTTTAAATCTAATTATAGGCAACATTTATTATCAACACAAAAGCAAATGTACTAGGTTAAATTATTATTATTAGCATACATTTACCTTCAATTTATAGCACGTACAGTATTTGTGGTATGATGTTCTGTTATCCGCCGATGGTGGCATCAACTAATTTTAAATTTATTTAAAATATTATTAATTTTTGTTACTTTTTATGTAATTTTAACGATTCCCTGTGTCTCGTGGCATTTTAAACCTCACTTCATTTACACATTATTGACGTGTAACCAACAAAAAACTATTTATTTGTTACTGCTTTATTTGTTTCATTGCCACGAGTACGATGTTTATCAATGTTTGTTGCGCCTGTGCGAGCGAGGCTCACTACATACCCACAAAGTGTTGGAATTATTTATTTATTTTATTGAATATCAGATAACTTTGCGCTACTTACATGCATAGAAAATAATATCTAACTACGCATATACATTTACATACCCATGTAAATGTATATGCGAGTTAGACATTTATAATTTATGACAGCCTCCGTGGCGCAGTCGCTTAGACGCCGCCTGTGAAACGAGAGGCCGCGGGTTCGATCCCGCACCGAGAGAAATGTTTGTGCGGCCCACAAATATTTCTTCCGGGTCTGGGTGTTTGTGAGACCGGAAAGTCTCTCGTAGTTCCTGATACCCACGACACAACACTCGATCTTAGTGTGGGTCAGGACTATGTATGTGACTGTTGGGTGTTATTAAAAAAAAAAAAAACTAAGTAATTGTTGTAAACACCCCACGCTTTGTAACAATAAAATGTATGTATTTTACTCCATTTTCTAATCTTAAACTCATTATCAATTATTTTTTAGTATGTATTTAGTTGGATCTTTTTGAAAGCGTGTTTTTTAGTTTTCTAAACTATAATTTAATTATTGTCCAAACCGATCCTGTGAAATATAGTTATTTTTCACATTTATACTTGTCTCACGCTCTTGGACAGTAAAAAAAAATAACAACATCAATTACGAAGCAATGCTTGGCATTCCACTGCGCTCGCCATCCTGAGACATAAGCTGTTACATTAAGTCATTCTCATTAAGTACAGTAGTTACTCTAGTTATAATATCCTTGAAATCAACACTGACTGTCCACAATCCTTATTCATGATGTCTGCATATTTTTTTACGCGGCAAAGATGAGCTTAACCTGCTATAGATACAACGTCGTATCAATTAATTGATTTTAAATGTTAATTATTCAAGGTTGTCCACTCTTTAAAAATATACTATGTCCAACAATTTAATTTCTAAAAAAACATGTTCACATACGTAACTTATTCGGAACCTGTTGTATTAGTAAATAGGAAACGGAATATAATTTCGAACAACTCGTTTTTTTTTTTAAATATATTTTTTTATTAAACAGTCGCCTCCTTCGTCTAGCACCATATTTTTGCTGAGAGCCGATTTCGACTCCTTTGACAGAAAATTTGTATAGTGGGATTTTCTGTATCTGTATCAGCCCATATACGTCTCACGGCAGGGCACGGGCGTACTCTACAATCGAGAGTACGATTGAGAATGGTTAGCCCATATAGTCCACCACGCTGGCCTAGTGCGGGTTGGCGGACTTACATACCATAGATTTTTTTATATAAATCACTATGGTATGCAGGTTTCATCACGATGTTTTCCTTCACCGTGTTTTTAGTGTGATTTTCTATTTGAAGAAAATTATTTCGTTGAGACTGGATGTTGCCTGAGTGTCTCGTTAGTAAGAAGAATAAAATTTACTTAATTTCGCTTTTATAATTTAAATTCAAAATATATTACTGCGAGTACATAGGTGCAAATGTTGTTACATTGGCTTTGATTGTACAATTTTGACCTGCCGTATTAGAATACAAAATATTTTGTTTCACTTTACAAATCACTAGTAAATAATGAAAATGATAAATTATACTTTAAAAAAAAAGCGTTTCAGTAACAGATCCATTGAAAAGGAAAAATCATTGATAATGGGTTTAATACAATGATATATTATACAAATACGACGGTTTAATATATATACCATAGCGATTTATAAGAATTTCTATGGTATGTAAGCCCGCCAACCCGCACTAGGCCAGCGTGGTGGACTATATGGCCTAACTACTCTCAATCGTATTCTCGATTGTAGAGTAGGCCTGTGCCCTGCAGTGGGACGTATATGGGCTGATACAGACACAGAATGGGTTTAAAACTGGACGATGAACAAAAACATTTTATGGCTAAAAAACTATGGATCTGATGATGCAGGGATGCTCCCGGTAGAAGCTGGAACGCTCTTGCTTCTTGTTCCTAGGGCCGTTCCAATTGCGCTGAAGAGGGCAACGCGGGGTTTTGGTTGATATGCCAATCGGTGAACCTAACATAATCGCTCCAGATTCCCAGAGGTTCCCCGCGTCAACAAAAAAAAGGGATCTGATGATAAGTGATTGTTGTAAGCATCCAACGCTTTTTGTTCATATTGTATACATACATAATAATATGTACATACATACGAGTAGTACATACATGCAGGCGGAGCTAACATATGCGTGTTAAAAATTAATAAAACAGAACATAAGAATGTTAACAATTCTTATCATTTAAATAAGATTTTAAATTGCAGTAACATTTATATCCATTAAGGACCTATTTGCTCGTATAGATATTAATTTAATTTGAATCTCTGATTGAATTCGGTAATTTAATAAATATCTGAGGAATTAGAATTACATGCAACAAGCTTTTGTGAAAAAAAGAGGTTTGTGGGGCTCATATGCAATTTTGTCTGTCTGATAGAACTAGTCAATTCCTAATTTGGTCCTATAGTTGTCTATACTAATATTATGAAGAGGAAATATTTTATTGTTTATTTGAATCGAATAGGCTCTGAAAATACTAAACTGATTTGAAATTTCTTTCACCTTTGGAATCCTACATTATTCCTGATGAACATAGGCAATAGAATATTTAAAAAAAAATCTGCACCCGGGCGGAGTCGGGCTTTACCGCTAATATTTTATAAGCTGTGAGTTTCTACCACTTTTGAATGATACAAATGTTTAAAATCCAAGAATTCAATTGTGCTTCCATATAATCAAAGAGTTCCATACAAGTCTCATGCAATTTTTTTTTCCATTTTGGTAGGTATGCAGGCATGATAGTCAAAAACCGCGCACTAAATAGGTGAAGGAAAACATCGTGAGGATACCAGCATTCCATAGCGATTTTTAAGACTTTCTATGGTATATAAGTCCGCCAACCCGCATTTGGCCAGCGTGGTGGACTATATGGCCTAACCACTCTCAATCATACCGTCGATTTTAGAGGAGGCCCGTGCTCTGTAGTGGGATGTATATGGGTTGATACCAAGGGTGGATCCAGGGGGGAGGTCATTGGGGTCATGACCCCCCCCCCTGGGCTGGCTCTAGATTGACAAAATTTATTAATTATCTTATTGATAAGCACAATTAATTCTTTATATGTCGATAAATAAAGTAAAAAAGTGTGTGAGTGTTGACAAATTACGGATGTAACAAACTTTAAAAAGTCATTGTTACGTATTGGAGTATTGAAATCGGACCGAGTGTTTTCACATTAATTATATGACCCCCCCACTGGCGTAAAAGCTGGATCCGCTCTTGGCTGAGACAGAAGGTATGGTACGTTACCGACAGTTTTTTGGCATAATTAGATCAAGACTTTAGTTGAAGGATCTTTAAACAACATAATAATTTTATTTAAAACTAGCTGTGCCCGCGACTTCGTCTGCGTGGAATTTAACAAAAAAATTAGTTTATTTAGTTTTTTTTTGTCAACCTTTGTAACGAAACCATATCGCGATCTAATTCTACGGTGGCGCCATCTCTTAGCGAGCAGCGGTAAACTCCCGTTACACATTTATTTTCAATTATTTTGAAAAATTTCTTTGTATGCAATATTTTGTAAATGTGATATTGATTCGTTGGTGGGAGGCGCCTGACGTGACGGCCCAGTGGTGGCATGCGCGTGAACTGCGCGTGGTACTGGACAGTACTACTGTATTTTTCTAAAATAAAAGAATTTTTCTAAAATAAATGTAAGCCTAAGTTACTCCTTGTTATATCAGCTACCTGACAAAAAAAGTCCCGTCAAAATCGGTCCAGCCCTTGCAGAGATTAGCCGGAACAAACAGACAGACAGAGAGACACAGACAAAAAAAAATTAAAGATCATTTTCGGCACATGTATCGTGTATGTAACGATTGTAGTAGGACATTTTTTTATTTTCACTTTTAAAACAGACACTTCAATTTTATTTATATGTATGTATAGATATTCGCGGATCCAGCCCAGCAGTGTTGGACAGCAGGCGACCGCGCGATGTCGCGTGCCGGCAAAATGAAACTTACGGTATTTCTACTATGTGTGGTGTTTGGGAGGAGCTCTGCTACTATTTATAAGCTAAATGGTAAGTTTATATATGTAATTAACTATAACTAAAATAAATATTTTACTGCTCTTTCATATGTATAAGTGGTGAACCAAAATCTCATTATTACACTAAATGGTAAATTTATATGTTTCAATATAACTAATAAAATTAATTTACTGTAACATATCCACCGATTCGACAATTTTGTGACATTTACATTTAATAGCTAACTAATTAACAAATAAGATATATTTTTTTGTAGGTGTCACTTTGGGGATTGGTATAAAAAACCACCTCCAAAAATTAACTTCTCATATTTTACAGTTTCTAATATTGCAAAAATTCTAAAAAAAATATATTATAATCATTTTATCAATAGTCATATAGAGTTTCAATTTCATGAAGATATCTTCGATAGGGACTTAAAAAAAATACGTTCAGGGTTGTCACCCCTATTATTCCCTTACTATAGGGGTTAGGGGTGTGAGATTAAGTGTGTAGTGTGTTTTTTAGATGAAAAACAATAAAACCAAGGTAAGAACCCTTTACCAGACGCCAGTGCAGTTCATATGCTTAACCCGCTAGATCCTTTACACGCGGAAGTTCAAAATGCTAATTTAAAATGTATTTTCAACGGACGATCGGATAAAAATTTAATATTGGAGGATTATTAATATTAAGGAAGCGTTTAAAGAGCTTCAAAATATATAACATCACAAATATTCGAGCTTGTGTATAAAACGTGAATTGATCAACGAGTGACATTCATATAAAAATATGATAAAAATAATATTTCTATTTTACTTATTCTGTTTTGCCGCTACTTGACATTCGCGCTTTTGTAGCATTTGCGAGAGAGCCATTAATAATCTCCAATTTTACTAAAATGTTGGTCCTCATTTTATAAAAGTTACTTATTCAGAAGTGCGTGGTGGCCTGTTGGTAAACGGACTAGTCGCGACTGCCAACATGTTCACGGTGGTCGCGGGTTCGAATCCCAGGGCACACCTCTGACATTTCGGAGTCATGTATGTATTGATAGTCAATCACCACGCACTAAAACGGTGAAGGAAAACATCGTGAGGAAACCTGAATACCATAGCCATTTATAAGAATTTCTATGGTATGTAAGTCCGCCAACCCGCACTAGGCCAGCGTGGTGGACTATATGGCCTAACCACTCTCAATCGTACTCTCGATAGTAGAGTAGGCCCGTGCCCTGCAGTGGGACGTATTTGGGCTGATACAGAACTTATTCAGAATGCGAATGTGCATATGAAGAGTGAAGACAATATTCATAATATGATAATGTAATGGTAATGAGTATTTAGCTTTTAAAAGAATAATGTTATTATTCTAATTAAATATGCTTTGCCTCGTATGCTTACCACCAAAGCAATAACTATTTGCTTATAACTTTATAGGTAATCGAGTTTTATAAATCCCTTAGTAATAAAATAAATTGTGAAATAAAATGAAAATGTTTCTTTGAAAATATATAATGGAGGCTTTCCAATGATTGCACATCACACAAAAAATTGGAGATAACTAGATTTTATTTTAATACGGTTCGTTAGATTATTTGAAATTCGGTTAGTTATATAATATGAGTAGATTTTCGTAGTCATTATATTATATATGTCGCCGCAAAATAATAAATGTTGATTTTATTACTTATTTTAAGCATAATTATTTACTACTAGCGGTCCGGCCCGGCTCCGCCCGGGTGCAGATACACGTTTCAAAATGGCGGTCAAAATGTTCTATTCCGACTATCAATATAGAATATCGACCAATCGGACCACGAATAAAATTTCGTCGTATTTGCTAGAAATGTCACTACTGCTTCCCTCCTATAGGTCATAGCGTGATACAACACAACAATCCGCGCATCATATACTTTGGGAGTGTAGTCTTTGGCAGATTGAGCGTAAAACCATGCTGGATAGTATGCAAATATCATCTGGAGTTGTATACTACACGGACCTTGTAGAGACTAGGACGATTTTCCGTGCTTTCCAGCGTTTTGCCATACCTATTACTGGAATCAAGTGTAACAGCTCACATAATAGGTCCCATTTAAATGTAATAAGGATTTGATCCGTGGTGCTTTACAGCTGGCTTCTCCGGCTGTAAAAGTCTTTTTGCGAGGTTTTTTACCTCTTTATTTCATTGTTTTGTCACCCGCTTTGCACGGAAGGAAGTGGACAATAATTTATTTCCAACTCCTCCTATTAATTTAACTTTCTGATTGATTTCGTTGCGGGTTAAAGACAAGTTAGACATTCCCGGAGACTCGCCAAGCTTCAATGCTCGGTGTCATTACATTGCGTGCCACTGTTGATCCTGGCTTACAGGAGTTGCAGTGGTGGGTGTGAGGGCGGGACAGTCTCCACGTCATAGCGTGATGATATATAAATTATAGCATTCCTCGATAAATGTACTATCCAACACTGAAAGAATTTTTCAAATCGGCCCAGCGTTTCCTGAGATTAGCGCGTTTAAACAAACAAACAAACTCTTCAGCTTTATAATATTAGTATAGATACAAATTTATACATCATTTACAAGCTCTAAAGCTCTATGTTGCAATGTTAACTCTTATTTAAAGTAATTCAAGTTCTAAAATGTAGGTTTACAGATGGCGCACATTGTAATCATGATGTAGCTACTTCCTTTCTATTCCTTTTTGATTATAAAATGATTTATCACCGTAAATAATAATTAACATGAATTTCAACCATATTACATTTTCCATTGATTATTTAAGGCCTAAACTTTTAATACTTAATTGTTATTTCCTTTTACTTCAGTTCCACATTACAACCATGTAGATGGCGCGCATCTTAATTATGTGGGAGCGATATCCTTTCGATGTTAAACAATTTCTTGACTATAAAATGATTATCAATATTCATAAATAATTAAGTAAACTCTCATACGCGTAATTTAAGATTTTATTATAAGATGTTACATTAGAATAGCTATTCTAAATTGTTTAGTTTACTTTGTTTGTATTGAACCAATCGGAGCGCTCGATTGGTCGATTACAGAATTTTCTTGTAGAAGGCTTTTGTTGAGCTGATCATTCGGTAATTCGCCTTCGTACGGAAAAGTTCTATAAAACTACTAACAGCCGTTCTCAATAATCTATGTATCTTTAACAAGAGATTTCGTTAGATATTTAGAGGCATTTTATGTTTCAGTTAACAGAGATAAAGAGGTAGGAACATTTTGCACATATTTATAGATAGCTAAATTATATAAATATTTATGTCTACTTTTATTTTATGAAGCGTAGTATTGTACCGACATAGTCATGGTAGCTATTTTAACCCCTTGTTAAAGATAGATAGGATATTGAGAACGGCCGTAAGTGTTAAAATCAGTGTTTGAATTAAGAGTTTGAAATAAGAGTTTAAAATACAAGTGTTACAGAAATTATTTGTGTTTAATTTATTAATTAATTATTTGTTACAAAGTTGAGAATTTAAAGTAAACGATAGACCCCACAAATAACAGAGATGTCGACCTCTTCTCAATAGATTGCGCTAGTGCTGCAATCCGAAATAATGATTGACTGAATGAGGAGATGCCCAGCGTATTAACAGGGTTGGGCGTACGTTGGCCAATCACCCAACTAGCAGTCTTGCTTATTGGAGTTTGGCCAGGGCCGATCAGTCTAACTTCTGCCGTCCAGCGTGGTCACCGCTCAGGGTCGCTGGCTCACAAGCGGCATGAGAAGGCTGCCTCACTGACAAATCGTTTTGCAGCTAATTCCCGCCTCGAGGAACGTGGTTCCCAGAAGCTGCCTAAACTGTGTGATTGCGATTTCTCAAGTGCGGATATTCGCATTATGATGTGAGGCTTGAGCTACGGTCTTTCGATGTGCGAAAAGTCAGTTACGAGATTGTGCAGCCGAGTTGTCTCCTGCACTGACTCGCCTCTACCGAACGTCCTACCGCGCAGGAGTTGTGCCTGAGTCTTGGAGGGAGGCCAACGTGCAACCAATCCCCAAAAAGGATCGGTCAGACCCTATCAACTATCGCCCTATCGCTATCACCTCAGTGATGTGTAAGATCATGAAGCGGATCATAAACGCTCAATTGATCCGTTACTTGGAGGATGACTCGTTGATCAGTGACAGACAATACGGATTCCGTCAAAATCGATCAACGGGTGATCGTCTAGCGTTTATCCTGCATCGCTGGGATGAGGCGATTGACCGGCATGGCGAGGCTCTTGCTGTGAGCATAGCTAAGTCTTTTGATAGGGTCTGGCATCGTGGTCTTCTTTCCAAACATCCGGCATACGGTTTGCCCGACAATCTGTGTTCGTGGGCTTTCTGCATGGACGTGGAATACGTGTCGCCGTCGACGAACACGGTTCGGCGCTCATTTCTCTAAAATGCCGGAGTTCATCAGGGCTCGATAATGCCACCCACCCTGTTTTTTTCTGCATATCAATGATATGTTGTCGCTAGGCAACACTCATTGCTATGCCACATAAAACATAGATAGAACACAAAAACATAAAAAATATCGTTCTTCTTTGTCCGATTAATCAACTAAAGCTAACTAGGAAACACAAATTGAATATTTGAAACCAAACATAGTCGTTGAGATCGGCGAGGGAGTTTCCAAATATAGCTTCAACTCTTTTTTACGTGCCCCTATCGCATATTCATTAATATTCGCGCCCCGCGAAAAAAAAGTTCTACAATGTCCGTGTAAGTGGTGTTACGTTATTGATGACTTGTATAGCTGTCTCCCAAGATTAAATATGCCGCCTCCTGAACTTGCCGCCCAGGGCACACACCCCGTCTTGCCCCCCTAGATCCGGGTCTGAAAGGCCTTGATATTGTTAGTTAGACAAAAAAAAATGTTTAAAGCCCTTAAAATGAAGCAGCAAGTTCTTTGTTCAAGACTTCATTGTATGTAAAATAAGTGGATTTTTTTTCACAACTTTTATTACTGAGACTAGGAAATTATTAGGAAATACGTGTATTACAACAAAGGTTGTTCAACTTTGCATTGAATTTAACTTTAACCATGATGCATAAATGTCGGACTACATTCGCAAGCCGACAGTACAGTGCCCTGACTTCTAGACTGTACAATAAAATAAACAGCAAGATTTCCCTGTATAAACTATGTAAATATAAAGTGAAATAAAAATTGCTTGCTTGGTTACAATCTTTAGATTATAATGAAACTGAAAACCTATTAATGGTTTTAAAATAGAAATTCATGCAGCAGAAGTAGATTATTATTAATTGATATAGTGCTAAACGAAAATTGTAATTAACTTTAACTTACTTTTAATATTATTTCATAATTATTATTTTATCCTGATATTAACTCCACTTTAACAATACATATATTATTGTGATTATTACTTTTATAGAAATTAAATGTACAACTATGTCCACCTTGTCGATGCTACTTAATAGCTAGTGTAAAACGGATGTAAACCGATTCCTATAGTACGAGCATGACTCAGTTTAGGAATCGGACTACCTTGTATATATATAATGCCCTGTACAAGTTTTTCTGTACACCCTTATTGTATGTACAGTCAGCGACATAAGTCGTTGAACACTTCACATTTTTTGATAAGCTTTTTATGAATTAAAATTTGTACGTACTACTCTGTAGTCGTAAAATATAACCAAGTAAAGTCATCTATGCCGAGATGTGCCATACGATATTGAAAATAATTATTATTTTGGATGATAAGACAATTCCAAATCTCGTGAATGTGTAGCGACTTATGTCGCTGACTGTACATGCTTATGTGTTGTTTCTTTTGTACTACTTATTGGAAATAAAAAAATATTATTATTATATTATTATAAACTCACGTCAGTTTCCCAGAAGGGGTAGCTAGAGGTGCCACCAACACACCCATGTTTTGCCTAGTATTTTCCGTCCTACGATAAGATAAGGGACGAGCGTATCGCCATATCGGGAACAAATTTCTGATTTCGGGCTGATAATGAATAAAAAAAAACCAATACCATTTGACCCGGCGCGGGTCAATTCAACTGAGAATTATCTAGAATGTTTTCAAATATAAATAACATTCACAGAAATCATAGAATGCACATTGAGATCGAATATTATGTCGTGGAAATTAGAAGGCATGAGAGACTTTTCGGTCTCACAAACACTAGGTAAGGTGTTATCAGTCGGAGCCCGACTGTGACTATGGCGCCTCAGATCAAAGTAAGTAACACTGTGCCCTACAAGAAGGGACATTATCGTCACAGTCGCTGACATTAATGCAGCCACCTACCAGGCTAGCATAATGTAAAGCTTTAAATAATAGTCTACCTTGATTTCTTAGATTTACCATTGTAACATACATTGAAATAAAACTATAATTTACGGATTTTATCGCGGATTTGGTTTAATGTACAACTCCGGAGAGATGTCGCCTCTCTAAGCGTGTTCTACCGCCTGTATCACGGTGAGTGCTCTGAAGAATTGTTCAACTTGATCCCCTCCTCTCCATTCCTAACCAGAACCACGCGTGCTGGCTTGCGAAGCCATAGCTTGACGGTCCACACCATCCCGGCGCGAACCAAACGGTTCTCGAATTCGTTTTTGTGCCGCACCGTCAGGCTGTGGAATAGGCTAGTTTCATACATTTTTATTTTTATTTATAACAGAAGGTTACATTACGCATAATCATAATCAGAAAGAATTTTTAAAATCCGTTAAGTATTATGCAAGTTAAAAATATATGAAAGTTGGTGGTAGGAGTGATAGAAAAGGATGCAACATGCACGGCGTGACGTCATCTTCCATAAGGTGCACGCGTGCGAAAGAGACAACGAGTGTCCCCACCGTACTTTTAAATGTATTAATATCTCAGTCATTTTAAATTCAATTTTGATGCTGTTCAAATTTCAAATTCAAATTCGTTTGTTTTTATAAACGATGCTTTTAATGAATGATTACTTACTGCTCAAATAAAATCTTGGACACAACCCTATTGTTTGCCGTCTCACGTGTTCCCACCTTCCTACAATCCTGGGTCCTTCCGGCGTGGTGTGAAGAGGCACCTTAGCAGGCCGGCATAATTGTTTCCATTGGCATGGGACTGCCGTCCGATGCCAATGGATACTCTGCCTGGGCGGCATTGGCACTTACCATCAGGTGCAATGCCGCCACAATGCCAGGCCATTATAAAAAAAAAATGTACATTTTTTATCGTCGCATGTTCCAATCAGGGCACATCTCTGCCTAGTCGGATTCATGTGTGTATTCATAGTCAATCACCACACACCATAATGGTGAAGGAAGTCATGGGTGTGTTCACAGACAATCACCACGCGCTATAACTATGAAAACATTTTTAGAAATACCATAACATGCATATCACTTATGATGAATTCCTTAGATTTGTAAGAATTTATGTGTTATATAAAGTGTTAGATTGGGCCAAGTTAGATTGGGCCAGCGTGTTGCATTTAATGGCTTAACCCGTCGCAATCGTACTCTCGATTGTATAGGTGACCTTTGCCCTGCAGTAGGACATATACAGATATAGGATATTCTCTCATTTTTAACCGACTTCAAAAAAGGAGGAGGTTCTTAATTCGACTGTATGTTATTTTTTTTTTATTTGTTACTTCATATCTCTGTACTGGGTGAACCGATTTTGATCATTCTTTCTTTCATGGAAAGCTGGTGGTTGTCATTTGGTCCTATAAAACTATGGTGAAGATCTATTAAAGATCTTTAAATTAATATAAGGCATAGGTCCTATATGTTTGGTACTTGGCGGCCCGCCTTCAATGTGTTATGCATATACAGGGTATAGCAAGACTGCTACCGAAAACAAAGCTGAGTGGTAGTTTTAGTGACTTCAGACACAATGCAACAAAATATTGTGCAAAAAATTCCAAAGAATTTTTTTGTTATTTTTTTTCTATCGTCGTAGTAGGGTGCTAAATACATAGTTTATTCTTAAATAATAGTGTACACTCTTTTATTTTTAAGACTCTATGTTACGGCTTTAAATTATTATTTTAGCAAAAACTATGGATTTACCACTCAAACTCGACGATATTTAAAAAAAAATTAAATAAATGTCGCGTTTCTTTGCGAAATTTTTAGTTACGTTGTGTTTGTAGTCACTTAAGAGCGTTTACACCTTGCGCGCAAAGTCTATAGGTATTTCTTCGTTAATATCACGCACACATAAGTGACCAAAGCTGTATGCGTAGAGCTGCCGCGTCGGCTCGCTATACAGAACCAGTCAAGTCAAGTAAAGTCAGCTCAACCAACTTTGATCCGTGTGCTTCAAAATTCTAATATTGAATTGAAATGTAACTTATGATTAATATATTGGTAATACAAACCATAAAAATATTTTATTTGCATTATAAGTAGACAAATATTACTGTGCAAGCAATGAACAATACAAATTTAGATACTAGATTCTGTCTAATGAAAGCTGAGAGTGATTATTTTTTTTCTTATACTGGCAACAAATATTGTTAGTTATTGTTTACATAACCTCTTCAATAGTAATTTGTGAATAGTTTTGTAGTTTTCAGTATTAAACAATGCGTAAAAGAATTAAAAAGGATGTGAAAAGGTACTTTACGACATGACTAACGATTACGAAGAAGTGAAACGTGAAAAAGATTCCGTTTTTAAAGAAAAATCGTAATTTTCGTTAAATATTTCCGAAATTGCATGTAGGTGCTTGTAATAATGTTGATACTTTTACTGCATTATTTGAATAAAATTAATTTATTACAATAATATTTAAGGTGCAATATTTTGCGACAGCCGAGAGAAGTTGCGTGTGAAATGGACAATGCTAGTTACCATGATAAAGTAATTAATTTATGAATGAAGACTGCAGTGACTTCTTTGGAAACTTAAGTTAGCATCGTGTATTTCAATTTTACTTATGATTATTGATTTATTTAGAATAAATGCATTTATTATTTATAAGCAGTTTAAGTATCAATTATTAGGATTCCGTACCAAATATGGAAAAACTGTACCCTAATACCTGACTACTCCGTTGTCCAAGATCGGTCTGTCAAGACATCCTGTAAGGTATTTTCTGTTAAACTAGCATCATAGGTGGTGTCATAGTACATGTTTACATAAAAATCCGAAGACCCAAATGATGGCGATAATAATACCTGCCGGTCTTTTTGTCAATATTCAGTGAATTATAGCTTCAAGTATAAATTCTATCTAGATAATATTGAACAATTCAAGTTTTATTTTAGAGTTCCTTAACCAAACTAAAATCAATGCTTAAGAAAGAAAAAAAAGTCAATTAAAAATTTTATCATCAAGTATCGATCAGATAATTCCTAGTATACTCGGGGTTGTAAGCGCTAGATTTTTTAAATTTCCCGCTATTTTGCACTCTAAGCTTTCATTAGACAGAATATAACCATATTTTCGTTATTATTACATTGTTAAGTTGCATTCAAGGGCCCTACTATATAAATCCGAAGTTCGAATCTTCGTGACTTTTTCGTTTCGAAACCTACTCTGTAACACGAAATTCGAAACTTCAGATCGAAGAATGAATGATTCGAATATATCGGCAATCCGAACATTTACATTTTATTTACTATTTTCATCCGATACGAAGTTCGAAACTTCGGACGAACGAAGTTTGTGACGATACGTATGTACCTACTCTGCAAATATTATATTTTTACTCCGCACGGCAAAAATCGACTGCAGCCAGGCCGGAGCGACGAGCGATACGTCCTCCCTCTAGTACAATAAGTTGGTGAAAAAAATATGTTCCTGACGAGAGTTTCTGAATAATTTCGCATTGTTTAAATTTTATTTTTCAGGAACTAAACACAAAAAGATTATTTTTCTCTGCAAAATCCCTCCATAAGGGTCTTAATAATCTGATAATATTTTTATTTTCATCTTATATTTAGTGATTTCGGATATCTTAAGCTTCTAAATTGCTATTTAAAGCCTAAATAACGAAACTTGTGTTCAGTAATCCTTATAGTACTCACAAATTATCCATCAATCTATAATGTTTTCCACCAAATCCCTAGATGACAACCTTTTCTAAAATAAGTAATAATTATTTTTGCTTGAAATTGTTTATTGGTGGCTATTAACTCGTTTGAAAAGTCCTGTTTTTAAGCCAAAAAGCGCGCGGAAGGTATTAACGCTCTTAAACTACCACCCGGCTTCGTTTTCGGTAGCAGTCTTGATATACCCGGTATTTTGATTTGTTGGCAAGTCAAGTCAATAAGCAAATTAACCAACTTGTACAAGTACAGTGACAAAAGTATTATATTTTGCTTTGCAGTGGTCTTTTTACTATATTTTTTACTTTATAGTTTATGGTGGTTTTTAGGTTTTCAAGTCGGTTTTTATTTTTTATAAATTATGTTCTAGACACGGAGTACGCCAAGATGCCGCCGGTTGTACCGCATGGATCCGTACGACGAATGCTTCATCCAGCCTGGTGGAATGTACTGCACTGTAGACTTCAGTCTCGTGTCTGATGAACCCTCGCCGCTGATGGATATGATACGGGTAAATACCTAATCTAAGAGAGGTATCTCACGATGCGGCTTGCATCCATTTCTCCAAGAACTCCGGGCCTGGATTTAAATTATGTTTATACTCGTATTTATTGAAAATATACATTTTTCCCTACACAAAAAGTTGGGTTTCATCGAAAGATAACAATCTTCCCACCGATTCTAAGTTTCATAGTACAATAGGCATTTCTCCTTTAATGGCAATTACTTTATTTTTTTCAAATCTGTCGCCCGAGACAGGAAAATGTTTTAGGCCAAACATAACAAATTGCATAATTAGTTTTAATCAGTATCAATATCGGGGTCAATGATATTTTTTACCGATACTATAAATGGGCATACTCCTTTCGCAAAAAGATTGTTATTTTATAAACATCGTCTTGTTTGGGTGGGAAATACGTAGTTTTTTTAAAATGGTAATGTACAATACGTATGTTTATTTTAAAAGATGCAAAAGATAATTATTGTTTAGTGTCAACCAAACAACCACGTGGCTTCCTTTTTGATAGCAGTGTTAATATACCCTGTTTAATCATTTAAATTTTTTTAATGTAAATCTGCTATTGGCCGTAAGATTAATATACCAGTTATATTCAAGTAGTATTGAAGGCTGTGGATTATCAATAAAAATATTTTTAAAATTATTAGTGCGTAAATAATTACACGAAATCCAAGAAACGATAATGAGATTAGGTAAATTAAACTCCATCAGATAAATGCTCGAATATTCGCCAAACTTGTAAAATCTGCCTCAGCATATAAATAGCTATATTAACGATTAATAAAAAATATGAACCTTTTTTTTAATTGCCAGATCAATGACCATGAAATCATATTGCAATTGAACAAATGTACTAAGTGTTTGAGCCCTGCTTTACTCGGATAATTTTGAATTAGTAGACCGTGACACATCATTATTTGAATTTTATATTTAGCCTATGTATTTATAGCGTTATATATGCTCATAAAATGTAATGTATAATTAGCATAGGTATACTAAATTATAATACCATAAAAATGTGTTCATATCATGGCTAGATCGAGTTTTTTTATTGCAATGAATGACGTGACGAGCATGCCGTTCACCTGGTAAATTAAAAAAAAAGCGATATGACCGATCAGTAGGCACCCTGGCTACAACATCCTTCAAACAGAAACATGTCAGTGCTTTTACACTACTGTTTCATGTTTGGCGGGCGAAGTAAACAATGCGGTGGTACCTACCCAGGCGGCCTCTCTCATGTTATGAGAGACCTACCAACAATAATAAAGTGCACCGTTTATTTATTTTCTCAGCTAAAAAATTCATGATAATACAGCTATTTACAGATCCATTGAAGGACATTGTAGCCAGAGTAACTACTGGACATATTGAGACTTAACATCTTATGTCTCAGGATGGCGAGCGCAGTGGAATGCCAAGCATTGCTTCGTAATTCAAGGTGTTGTTTGGTTTTGCTACTGTTCATGAGCGGTCGCATTCGCTTACCATCAGACGAACGGCATGCTCGTCTCGCCATTCATTGCAATAAAAAAAAAAAGATTGAATAAAGAGAAAGTTTTTTCATCACCTTAGTTACAAATAACTATGCTAGTATACCAGCAACTAAATGAAGAAAACAATATTTTTATTGAAGTTTTCACGTTATACAGGGAGCGCAAATAAATGGCGCACTTGCTCAGTTGGGTACAAGGGCATAATATTAATATCGTAATAAAAAAATAATATTTGGAAAATACCTATCCGTTTTGAAGTTATGACCGTTTAAAGTTTTAAGTTTAATCACCACTTTTTCGCATAAAATCAGTTGGAATGGATGAAGAACAAGATTTAAACACATACGTATTTTTTCGTTTCGTCGTTAATTGAACGGTTAACGAAATATACCACGAAAACCATTTTTAACAGCATCAAAACATTCTTAAACTTCGCTTTAACAGCTGTTTACACATGAGTAAGGTCATGAACTCTTAGCTGTATAATTTATCCTTCTCTAACTTCAAAAAAGAATATTTTTTGTTTCATTTCAAATAAATCAATCAGTTAAACAGGGACGTACTTAGATTTAAGCGTCAATAAATTAACAACATAATAACTTTAGGTGCAGTTGCATCGTGAATGGATTGACTATTTTGTTTGTCATTATTTTCCTTAGTGTCACAAATCCAAACTGAAAGACACCAAGAAATCACACTGGTCATCGCTTAAATCATGTAAGATTGCGAATTTAATTATAATTAGAAAAGTTTTGGTAATACCTACATAACATTTAAATTTTCTAAATAATTTTGATTCATTGAAAAAATAATCTGATGACACTGATTAATAAAAAATAATATTTTAAAATGATGGCCCAATTCGGCCCTATTAGTCAAAGGAAGCCGCCGGTCATAGTGTACTTTGTCGGATCCAACGCGGCTCGATTATTCTTCCTTTGAGGTCGCCGCCGCCGTTTGTGAGTGCGTGCCGAAAGGCGGCAATTTCTTTGTCGGTAACTTTTAGCATTTTGCAAAAGAAGACCGACATCTTGAGGTGTGTTCACACTACACACTTGATATAACTTAATTGGATTAAGTACTCCGATATAAAAGTTACGTTAAAAAAAAGATCTTATTGGACTGATACTGATACTTGCTCAAGAGCTTATAATGTTATTTAAATATGTCATCAGCCGATCCAGTCAATTACAAATTGCCTATTTACTTTGCTTATTATTGTATTTAACATTATTTTAATGTATTTTGAAAATAATGTTACTTTAAAGTGATAACATTTCTTCTAAATTCTTATACCTAGAGAAATGTCGTCTACCATTATAGCATAGAATTTGCATATGAGACTTATTTGAGATAAAATTAGTGAAATCAATAAAAACTAACTACTAATTTACTGCACTGGAGACCCCGTGCCCTGCAGTGGCACGTATATGGTCTGATACAGTAGTAATACTAATTGTTCAGATGAATTATTATGAACTCAAATAGGAAAGCTTTGTATCTAATGTGAACAGGCCTTTATCTTTCAAGAATCAAAATAATAATTATTTTTTATTAGTTGAATTCGGATTGCGATCGCGTGTGCATGTATTAGTCGTGTGCATATTATTGTAAATTTGTTTTCAGTTATTTGAGTAAATTTTATTAATTTCACTATGCTTGGAACATTACCCAATTTGATAGCTTTTGATGTAACTTGTGTTATGTGAAATGTAAAGAAAATGTGATTTGTGCTACCAAACTGTGACAGTGTTTTCGTGCGGGTTTGGCGGATCCTGCGCTTCCAGCTTTGCCTATCGAGGTCATTACGGTTTACATTACAAGGTCAGTTAACTATTTTGGTGGTCATTAATGACAAATAACCAGCCCATATGAGTCACCGACGGCCTCCGTGGCGCAGTTGGTAAGAACCGCCTGTGAAATGAGAGACCGCGGGTTCGGTTCCCGCCCCGAGACAAATAATTTCCGTGAACCATAATTATTTTTCTAATACCCGCGACACAAGATTTGTATCTTAGTGTGGGGTTAGTGCCCATGTATGTGACTGTTGGCAGTATTAATTTAATATCTTTGTTATGTACCCTGAGCGTGATGTACACAATCGACTTATAAGTAAATAATGAGCTCTGCTTATTTATTGTTGAATGTCTACCGTTCAGTTGTAAGGTTCAATCACTTTAGCTTAACATGTTAAGGGGTAGCATGTGTAACGTTAGTTTTTTTTTTCTCGGCATCTTTCTTAATATTCGCTAGCGCCATACTAATCCGTCTTAATTAAGATTCCTTCACCATATACTATAATGTATATTGGCAGGTGCGCCGTTTTCTATCTACCCTATATATTCTTTTATGGTGTATGTTTACTTGCTAGAAGTTTCTTAATGTACGAAACACACATGAAAATTCCCTTTAATCATGAAGTAAGACTTAATCGCACAAAGTATTTAGATGATAAAAAGGGATTACCCAATTCGGACCAAATCATTACTTTAAAAACTAAAGATTCAGTACATTTTAGTTTCAAAAAGATGACTGTTAAAATCGCGCTATGATAAATATTAAATTAAATTAATGTAATAGTGGGCCGGGCACATTGCTCGTAGAACCGATGGCTGTTGGGGCCGAAAGGTTCTCGAGTGGAGGCCACGTACAGGCAAGCGAAGTGTCGGACGGACGCCCGCCTACAAGGTGGACGGACGATCTGACTAAGGTCGCAGGAAGTCGCTGGATGCAGGCCGCTTCCAACAGGTCATTGTGGAGATCATTGGGGAGGCCTATGTTCAGCAGTGGACTTCCTGTGGCTGATATGATGATGATGATGATGAATACATTTCGTCTAAACAGTAATAAAAAATTGTATCTTCGTGTTTATTAAACATTCTTTCATAATACACGCAAGCATTTTCAAAATTGCATGCGAGGACGAATTTCAGTAACGCTCCCCTAGAGATGCACTGAAATCCGCGCACCACTTACGTCGGAACACTTTTCGCGCTTTCCGCCCTATCCATATATTTATGTCGAAGGACCAAATTCTCGAGTCTTTTGAAACAAACAGACATGCAGGGTCATTAATTATGTGTTAGGAATCGAGTATTAATGTACTCTTTTTATAAGTTCTAGAGCAACCGGCAATAACTCATTAAGGTACCTACTACAGTACGTGTACTCTTTAGTAAAAAATTTTTGAGTAGAACCAATTGGATGTCAGTAAAACCCCTTCGAAAGGTTTTTGTTCTTACCCTTTTAGTTTTCAAAGGCTAATGGATTTTGAGAATAGCCATATTATCTCTTTTGTATAACTTTATATTGCCTATAAATAATTTTATTATTGTATACAACATAGAACTGAATTTAAAAGTAAAGATCATACGTGGATTTTTACACTAACCTTGTATTAAATTAACTGATATGTAGATTATTGTATCAGCCCATATACGTCCCACTTCAGGACACAGGCCTCCTCCACAATCAAGAATACGATTGATAGTGGAAAGTCTGGGTGTCTCTGAGGAAAGTCTCTTCTTGTTTCTGATAACCACGACACAAGACTCGATTTTATTGTGGAGTCAGGACTATGGATGTAACTGTTGGGTGTAATTTATTTATTCATTTATCAAGTTTTGCACTGCTCGAAGATTTTGATTCTAATATACCGTTGTTGCAGGAATACTCCGAAGTGACATCAAAACATTTTAATCACTCCAAACTGACTTATGGCATCTGCGTCACCACTTCATGCACAGAATCCAACACAACGGACTTAAGGCTCAAACTTGAGTCGTGCCTCAACGACTCCATGTGGAGGGAGTACCGGCTCAAAACTAAAGTCCCTGATAAGTTCTACTGTGATGGGGAGGGGACTAAATTGGATATTACAACAACAGACTTGGCTGTTGCTGGAATTATTTTTTGTTTGCTGTTATTGAATTTATAGGTAGTTGTTACGACTTCATTGCAAATCCGGAGAAAGATGGTGAGTTAGTTTATATTGATTTACTTGTTCACAATAAAATCCTTAAGGAATTCTTCATTCTATTAATATTCCTCTGTTATTAAAGATGGCCTCTTTAGAAATTGTAGTGAAGAATTATGTATTATATAAAAAGCTTTTAGATACACTTACTTATAAACAACCAAAGGCAGAGAATTATTTTCAGCCGCTAGAGAAATCAAATGTGATGTCATATCAACAGGCAAGCCTACTTATTGGCCTACGGATACTCAAAAAGATTCCAGATCTAATACGACTTTTTCATAGTGAAAAATCTCTCCCTTAATACCCTACATATTGAAAAGGGCCATGACATGAATTCAGACCATTCACCGATTATCCTAACTCTATCCAGCGGAATAATTAATAATTAAAAAGAACACGCGAACATTGTGTCTTCCTCTTAATAAAGACAATTAGAAAAGTGTTATTGGACATATTCTTTGTCATAGTCTCTTTAGAAATTTAGGTTAAATTTAAATAACTTATTAGTGATAAGACTAGATTGTTATTAAAGCGATGTATTAAATACTTAGTACATTACATAAAAAGAAGATACACTTACATTTATTTTGTAATATTGACTCAAAAAGTGTATCTACACTTGGAATGATTGCAAAATAATTGGTGATTCAGATAAAGCAAAATAATTGGTGCCTTAGATTTAGATAAACCACCAATTATTATACTATCATTCCGAGATACAACTCTAACCAAGAACGTTAGAACGAGAGATATATAACGTCATATTTATGTTTATGACATATGGAATTTCAGGTGTACGGTTCCTATTATGCTTCTCAATTCGTCGCAATTGGAGGAGACTAGTGGCCCCCGCGGCCGACGGACCTGAGCCGAGACTCAAACGACTCAAATCCCTAAATGGTTTAAAGTAAGTTGAGAGTGTTAACACGATGATGATTAAATAATATAAGATCATTTTCATCATAACCCACGTTAATTTTAATAAAAAAAAATCAATTGCTTAGTTCTTGCAAACGATCAAACAGGTTACCTGATGATGATTAATCGCTGCCACTCATGAATATTCACACCGCTTATTTTTTTTTATTTAAAAATTTACGACTATGGAAACAAGTCCTTTTAGCCACGTCGCTGGGTTCACCGATGAGTTGCCAGCCCATCAAATCGGGAGAGGAAAACAGATGAGAAGAGGAAAGGGGTATCTCAGTCACTGCACTCGACTCAACTCGATCTTAGTGTGGAGTCAGGACTATGTATGTGACTGTTGGGTGGATTTATGTTTGCACTTTCCGTTTTATACTCTCTATTCATCCCAATAAGACAGGATATTATGTACGTCTTTAATACAAATTGTTTAAAATTCCAGGACAATAGTGATGTTCCTGATTATAATGGCTCACTCGATGATCATCAGCGGGTATTTCATCAACAACACGGCATATTTCGAAAAAAGTGAGTAATATACCTTTTAGCGTCCGAATGCGTTGTTGTCATGCTTTTGTCAAAGTATTTTTTATTTTGTTTTATTAGGAACAGTTTTTCTTATATAAACTTAATTGAACTGAACTCTCTTCACATTATATGTATATACCAATACTGCTACCGAGAACGATACCAGATGGTAGTTTTAATGAAGACATACAAAATGAAACTAAATATTTCGTAAAGAAATGCGACTTTGTTTTTTTTGGGTTTTTTAAATATAATCGTGTTTGGATAGTCAATCTATAGTTTAAGCTAAAATAATAATTTAAACCCTTGCGTGCCATAGCGTCTTTAACAATAAAAGTGTGTACAAAATTATTATAAAAAACTCTATTTATTTACTACTCAAATACCACAATAGGAAAAAAACTCATTGCAAAATTTTTTGTTGTCTGAAGTCAGTAAAACTACTCCTGGCTTCATTTTCCGTAGCAGTTTTGATATACCCTCCTGTATTGAAAATGTTCATACTTTTAGTTTACGAATATTAATGCTTAATAATACCTACTGAAACTCTCTTATATTTAAAACAAAGTTAGTCCTTACTTTGGGTCCTAAAAAAACAACCAAGAAAATGTATTCTTCCCCTATGAATCTTACGTTATTTATCCGTCGATGTCAATGTTTCAGTCCTACGATAACCTTGGATATCACATCATACTCAACGGCACGGTGATCGTGCAAACATTCTTCATAATATCAGGCTGCTTACTGGCTTACAACCTGCAGCTGTACGCAGAGAAACGCAAACTCAATTGGCTGGTTATCATCAAGGCGATTATATTGAGGTGGTCGCGGTGAGTGAAGCTAAAATACTTATATCTGTATCAGCCTATATACCTTCCACTGCAGGGCATGGGCCCCCTCTATAGTCCAGACTGTAGAGTACGGTTTAGAGGGGTTAGATATATATATTTATATATATATATATATATATATATATATATGTATATATATACATATACAGGGTGGACAAGAAAACGGCGCACCTGCTAATATACATGATAGTATATGGTGAAGGCATCTTAATTAATACGGATTTGCATGGCGCTAGCGAATATTAAGAAAGATGCCGAGAAAAAAAAAAACTAACCTTACATATGCTAACCCTTAACACATTACGCTAAAGTGATTGAACCTTACAACTGAACGGTAGACACTCAACAATAAATAAGCATAGCTCATTATTTACTTATAAGTCGTGCGATTGTGTACATAACGCTCAGGGTACATAAAAAGGATATTAAATTAATACTATCAACAGTCACATACATGGGTACTAACCCCACACTAAGATACAAATCTTGTGTCGCGGGGATTAGAAAAATAATTATGGTTCATGGAAATTATTTGTCTCGGGGCAGAAACCGAACCCGCGGTCTCTCATTTCACAGGCAGTTCTTACCAACTGTTCCACGGAGGCCGTCGGTGACTCATATGGGCTGGTTAGTTGTCATTAATGACCACCAAAATAGTTAACTGACCTTGTAATGTAAACCGTAATGACCTTGAAAGGCAAAGCTGGAAGCGCAGGATCCGCCAAAACCCGCACGAAAACACTGTCACAGTTTGGTAGCACAAATCACTTTTTCTTTTACATTTCACATAACACAAGTTACATAAAAAGCTATCAAATTGGGTAATGTTCAAAGCATAGTGAAATTAATAAAATTTACTCAAAATAACTGAAAACGAATTTACAATAATATGCACACGACTAATACATGCACACGCGATCGCAATCCGAATTCAACTAATAAAAAATAAATTATTATTTTGATTCTTGAAAGATAAAGGCCTGTTCACATTAGATACAAAGCTTTCCTATTTGAGTTTATAATAATTCATCTGAACAATTAGTATTACTACTGTATCAGACCATATACGTGCCACTGCAGGGCACGGGGTCTCCAGTGTAGTAAATTAGTAGTTAGTGTTTATTGATTTCACTAATTTTATCTCAAATAAGTCTCATATGCAAATTCTATGCTATAATGGTAGACGACATTTCTCTAGGTATAAGAATTTAGAAGAAATTTTATCACTTTAAAGTAACATTATTTTCAAAATACATTAAAATAATGTTAAATACAATAATAAGCAAAATAAATAGGCAATTTGTAATTGACTGGATCGGCTGATGACATATTTAAATAACATTATAAGCTCTTGAGCAAGTATCAGTATCAGTCCAATAAGATCTTTTTTTTAACGTAACTTTTATATCGGAGTACTTAATCCAATTAAGTTATATCAAGTGTGTAGTGTGAACACACCTCAAGATGTCGGTCTTCTTTTGCAAAAGGCTAAAAGTTACCGACAAAGAAATTGCCGCCTTTCGGCAGTCGGCACGCACTCACAAACGGCGGCGGCGACCTCAAAGGAAGAATAATCGAGCCGCGTTGGATCCGACAAAGTACACTATGACCGGCGGCTTCCTTTGACTAATAGGGCCGAATTGGGCCATCATTTTAAAAATATTATTTTTTATTAATCAGTGTCATTAGATTATTTTTACAATGAATATTAATAATTTAGATAATTTAAATGTTATGTAGGTATTACGAAAACTTTTCTAATTAGAATTAAATTCGCAATCTTACATGATTTAAGCGATGACCAATGTGATTTCTTGGTGTCTTTCAGTTTGGATTTGTGACACTAAGGAAAATAATGACAAACAAAATAATAGTCAATCCATACACGATGCAACTGCACCTAAAGTTATTATGTTGTTAATTTATTGACGCTTAAATCTGAGTACGTCCCTGTTTAACTGATTGATTTATTTGAAATGAAACAAAAAATATCCTTTTTTGAAGAAGGATAAATTATACAGCTAAGAGTTCATGACCTTACCCATGTGTAAACAACGGTTAAAGCGATGTCTAAGAAAGTTTTGATGCTGTTAAAAATGGTTTTCGTGGTATATTTCGTTAACCGTTCAATTAATGACGAAACGAAAAAATACGTATGTGTTTAAATTTTGTTCTTCATCTATTCCAACTGGTTTTATGCGAAAAAGTGGTGATTAAACTGAAAACTTTTAAACGGTCATAACTTCAAAACGGATAGGTATTTACCAAATATTATTTTTTTATTACGATATTAATATTATGCCCTTGTACCCGACTGAGCAAGTGCGCCATTTTTTTGCGCTCCCTGTATATATAAATGCAATGTTAACTCTTATTTAAAGTAATTCAAGTTCTAAAATGTAGGTTTACAGATGGCGCACATTGTAATCATGATGTAGCTACTTCCTTTTTATTCCTTTTTGATTATAAAATGATTTATCACCGTAAAAAAATAATAAACATGAATTTTAACCATATTACATTTTCCATTGATTATTTAAGGCCTAAACTTCTAAATTGTTATTTCCTTTTACTTCAGTTTTACATTACAACCGTGTAGATGTCGCGCATCGCAATTATGTGGGAGCGACATCCTTTCAATGTAAAACAATTTCTTGACTATAAAATGATTATCAATATTCATAAATAATTAAGTAAACTCTCATACGCGTAATTTAAGATTTTATTATAAAATGTTGCATTAGAATAGCTATTTTAAAGTATTTAGTTTACTTTGTTTATATTGAACCAATCGGAGCGCTTGATTGGTTGACCAATCAGCGCGATTACAGAATTTTCTTGTAGAAGGCTTTTGTTGAGCTGAGTATTCAGTAATTCGCCTTCGTACGGAAAAGTTCTATAAACACTACTAAGTGTTTAAATCAGTGTTTAAAATCAGTGTTTGAATTAAGTGTTTAAAATACAAGTGTTATAGAAATTAATTGTGTTTAATTTATTAAGTAATTATTTATTACAAAGTTGAGGATTTAAAGTAAACGATGGACCTCACAAACAATCGAGATGTCGACCTCTTCTCAATAGATTGCGCTAGTGCTGCAATCCGAAATAATTCTGAGGAATCATCTATTTCCGACATATATATATTTAAAAAAACCTAGACACATAAAAAATTGTTTTTTATTATTATTAGTATAATTGTGATAGCAATAATTATTTGCCTTTCTTTATATTTAAGTTATGATAAATAGTGTATCTGTGAAAGTTTTCATGTAGATATTTTGTCAAATAAATATGAAATTAAAATACATTATTTAGATTCACTCACTTTTTTTCACTACCACCCAGTTCACAAGGCTGTTTTCGCCAGAGAAGAACGGGCAAGAAACTCTAGTGTTGCTCTTTTCAAAATAAGTTTACAATACAGTGATCATACAGGATTTGCAATTCAGAGCAGTTTATAAATAATTTATAATAATAATAAACGATCTAACAAATGTTTTGATTACAGATTGACTCCAATTTACGCAGTCGTGTTAGCCTTCGTAACAACATGGTTCAGACACCTGGGAAGGGGTCCCATTTGGCAAGTATGTATAAGTTTTTCTGTATTGCTATGAGTGGCGTGACGAGCGTGCCGTTCGCCTGATGGTAAGCTATACGACCACTCATGAACAGTAGCAAACCCAAACAACACCTTGAATTATAAAGCGATGCTTGGCATTCCACGGCGCTCGCCATCCTGAGGCATAAGATGTTAAGTCTCAATATATCCAGTAGTTACCACAAAACTATTATAAAAGCAGTACAGTTCCATCTGACGGACACTGTAGTTTTACATACAACTGCGCCTGATGGTAAGCGAATAATAATGTGCGTATTACTTGTTCACAGGCGCAATTTAGATGTTTAAAAGCAATAGCCAAGGAAAAGAAAATTGCTTGACTTCTACTGTTTGAATTACATAATATTTTGTATTACATACATAAATTCACCTTTTTCCCTGAAGGGGTAGGCACCCACAATTCGCCTTGTATATTCCGTCCCATGGTGAAGAGGCGAGCCTATCGCTTTATCGTCCATTCCTAACTCCCGACTGATAATGAATCGAAAATCCAATATCACTTCGCCCGACCCGGGATTCGAACCCTTGACCTCAGCATTGTAATCGTATTGTAGTACAACTACGCCACCAAGGCAGTACAACTATCAAGATGTAGGTAGCTGATAAGTGCAGTGCTGGCGATACTACCGATATCTCTTGTTGCATACCAATGCAACGGTAGGGAACAGACTGACCGCGAAAGGTCGAAACTCGGACCGCCAAAATTATAATGAATTGTATACCAAGTGTAAATCAATACTTATGATAGTAGGTAAGGTATACAGTAAGTGCTCCTTATTCACGAATTTCGTATTCGCGTTTTGAGTAGTCGGTCGGTCACAAAAACTGACCATTTTCCTCTATTCCGAGCCAAAAATTTCTTTTTTCGCGTAAGTAATCGGTTATCGATATTTTTCTGGACCTTTAAAGAAATTTTCCCACGGTATCCGGACCCCACCTAAAACGAAGTACTTGCCAACCTATTCGAATCGAGACGCAGACATGCTAAACCCCAATTAGACGCGACAGGTTCTGTATCAGCCCATATACATCCCATATACACTGGCTTGTGCGGGTTGGCGGACTTTACATACCATAGAAGTTCTTGCATAATCGCTATTGTATGCAGGTTTCCCCACGACGTTTTCCTTTACCATTATAGTGCGAGGTGTGACTACCAATACACACATGACTGCGAAAAGTCAGCGGTGTACCCTGGGATTTGAACCCGCGACCGCTGTGAGCATGTTGGTAGCCGTGTCTGGTCCGTTTACCATCAGGCCACCACGCACTTTCTTACCATAGGTTCACTATATCTTAATATTGTGACCCCGTAACGTCCCACTTTAGGGCAAATGCCTCTCATCTCGCTTTCCATACGAGTACATATCTATCAAGGGCTTCAATCTTTCCATTAGGCCTTAATTCGTCTCTCCTGCGTTTGAGCCTACCAAGTGGTAGTGGTGGTGGTTCCATATATTACTAAATAATGTCAATGCGCAAATCAGCTGTAAAGTGATTTCAGAAAGTGGTTGGCAACGAGGTGGCAGATTGTCAGCAAAGCTGGTGGCTCCATCTACTGTACGTGAACAACTACGTAGCCGGTTCGGAATGCTTGGCACACACATGGTAATTAAATCCTTGGTTCAGGCCAAAGGGATCATCTGATGCGAAGTCATATCACATGCTTATACACTATCCATGTTAAGTTATAGAAAACAAGCGGCCTAGTCCAACTTCTCCCGACCGCAGATACAATATTTTGAAACTATTCTATCAGCTAGGTTTATCAAGGAAAATGTAGAAATCTAATGGTGAAAGAATGTTTGAAATCGTTCCGGTAGTCTCAGAGCCTATTCAATGCAAACAAATAATCGAATCTTTCCTCTTTATAATATTGGTTTAGACATAAAATCTGATAAATAAAATACTTTGTTTGGTTCAAATACTTTGGTGTTTTTTAGTTTATGGATCCTTAAAAAAACTTTTAATTTAATTATATTTCTCTTTGTATCATGGTAAAATATAATTACCTATTAAATTTTGCTTTCTGTCGTCCTATCTTCATTCCGGCCGGTGCGAGGAACCATTTGTCTATCTAACCTTCGCCATTTCACCCAGTCTTTGCTATCCTCAACTTTACATACTTACTATAACTTTTATAACTTGATTATAAGTTTTATAATCAATTCCTGCGCAATAATTTCAGGTACCTGGCCACAGACACTCAGCTGTACCTCCTGGGCGTCATTGTATGCGTGGCCTGCTCCTCAACCAGGAGTAGAGCGGTGGTGCTGTCCATACTCTTCGCCATTGGAGTGGCCATCCCATCGGCTATCACATATTATAAAGACTTGGATGGAATGCTGATGCCTTCCCCTGAGTGAGTATTTGAAGACTATTAAGCATTTTTTATGAACGTGGTTCGTCTGGAGTTTTGCGACCTGGGCACGACACCATCGAGTTCCCCCTTGAGTTGGATCCCGAATGTGCACCTGCTCACCATTACTTAGAGGTTTTAAATGTTTGGTCCCACGATCATAATATTTTTTCATGTCTATATTTTTTGAATGGCGTATATTTTTAAATTTGAATTTATCATACGTTTTAGGCTGTAGCAATTTCGTACAAATAGGTAATCTGGTATTTAATCTTCTAAATATTAAGAGTTGAGGAGGTGACCATTCTTCGCCAGTGATTGGCGTGCTACGAAAATTTAATAGCGCCAGATAAGGATCGGTTCCATCTTGAACGGCTTTAATCAATATATTTTTTACAGTCTGTACGTTACGTTTCGCCAAACCATTCGAACGAGGATAATACGGTGAGCTTGTGACATGTTTAAATTCCCACTTTTCAGCGAATTGTTTAAATTCTTGCGACACAAATTGTAATCCATTATCGGTTATTAATTGTTTGAGAATTCCATGGCGAGCAAATATGGATTTTAATCTGTCAATTACAGTTAGGCTCTTGAGATTCGAAAGCGATGTCACTTCCACATACTTTGAAAAATAGTCAACAACAAGTAAGTAATATTTATCTTTTATCTGACAAATATCAGCCGCTATCATTTCCCATGGTGCCTGTGGTAATGCCCTCGGCACGAGCGGCTCTCTAGGCTGCGCTGCGCGCCGCTCTGCACACGCTTCGCACCCCCGCACAGTGCGTTCTATTTCACTGGTCATTCCTGGCCACCACAATACATCCGTAGCTCTTCTTTTGCATTTCTCTATTCCTAGATGTCCTTCGTGAATTCGTGTTAGCATCTCTTTTCTCAAACATTCTGGTATAATAACTTTGTCATTTCGAAACATTACGCCATTAATGCAGTGGATCTCATCTCTCACCGGCTAGTAAGCCTTGGCATGTCCCTCTACAATACTCTTGGTATGCGGCTAATCAGTGTTGTAATAATTTAATACTGAGCATAAAACCAAATCTTGAGATGTGGCATCTCTTATTGCTTCTAATTTGTCTTCACTAAAATTTATGATTGACATTAAAAACTTCACCTGTGTTTGAACAGTTTCATTAATGCTTTTACTATCACAATCCTCAATTTCTTCAACCACTGCCCTCGACAAAGTGTCAGCAACATACATTAGTCTTCCTGGTACATAATTTATAATGAGTATATCTTTGAAGTTTTAATAGCAAACGTTGTAAGCGTATAGGTATATTATTATACTGTTTTTTAAAAATGACCTCCAAAGGTTTATGGTCAGTTTCTACTATTACTTGAGTGTGCCCATAGATATATTGATGAAATTTAGTGCATCCATATAGGTACTATTGCTAACATTTCCTTTTCAATTTGAGCCCAGCGCGTTTCTGGTGATGTTAGCGTTCGCGCAGCGAAGGCGACGGGTCGGCCGGCCTGCAGCAAGCATGCTCCGAGGCCACGCGCACTCGCGTCGACCGACACCGTCACTGGAACATTGGGATTATAATACTTTAGAGTTGGTGCATTTTGAATGTGTGTCTTTATGTTATTAAATGCGTCCTCATGGGCTTGGAACTATTCAAATATTACATTCTTTTTTAACAAATCCCTTAATGGTTCAGCCAGCTCTGCATAAAGAGGAATAAATCTGGATAGATTATTAGACATGCCCAGAAATCTCTCCAATTCTTTTTTTGATGTTGGAGCAGGAATGTTTTTAATTGCTTGTATTTTCTCAAGATCAGGCCGAACACCATTTTCATCAAAAATATGTCCAAAAACTTTACCTCTCTAGCAGCAAATATACATTTTTTCCGGTTGAATTTCACTCCATTGTCCAGGGCAATTAAACAAATTAACAAACTAAATTAAAATCATAATTAAACAAATTAACAAACTAAATTAAATTCAATATCAAAATTAAACAAATTGCCAAACTAAATTAAAATCAAAATTAAACAAATTAACAAACTAAATTAAAATCAAAATCAAAATTTGTATTAATGCAATGCAACAAATAATAAAATTAAAAAACATAAAATTATTATAATAAATATAGTCTTATAAATTAAACAATTAAATTAAATTAATTAAGAAAATGAGATCACATGAAAGAAACAGAAAACATGCAAATGTGCAGTTAAATACGTTAACGTGCGTCCGAATTTACGTTTCTTGGGTTTGTATTACATCCATTAATAGTCTTCTGAACTTGGCTGGTGTAGTGTTAAAAATGTCCATTTCTTTCGAATAATTTACAATCGAATTATATTCCTGTGTTAATCTGACAATGGGTGATTGTTTGCCGAGGTTTGTTCGATATGGAGGGGCTTTAGCAATGAACAGGGGTACCGAGGCATACTACTAGGTACGTTAATACAGACTTTGCTGAGCAGCGCTGAACAATCGATGTAATTATTAAGCAATTTGTGCAGAAAAATTAAATCGGATAGAATGCGTCGATGTTTAAGCGATAACAGATTAAAGTAATCAAGTATGAGCTGGTCGATGTTGTTTTTCTGTATCGGTAGGCTAGATGACTTATAAATTTCTTCTGTACGCGTTCTATTCTAATTTCATGAACTTTGTACAGCGGATTCCAGACAGCACTACAGTATTCAAGTCGACTTCTAACGTAACTATTGTATAGAAGTATTGAGGTGCTCGGCTTTTTAAACAATTTGGAATTGCGTAGAACAAAACCGAGGGATTTGTAAGCTGCGGTTACCATTTTATCATAATGTAAAGTAAAAGTCAACTTATTATCCAGAAGAATACCTAAGTCCCTGATCACGTCTAGCTCAGTCACTTTGTTCCCTCGTATATTGTACGTGGATTCAGTTTTTAATCTTTTGCGGGTAAATTTTATGTGGAAACATTTATTGTAGTTTAAGAACATTTTATTACGTTCGCACCATTCACCAAGATGATCCAAGTCAGCCTGTAAGAGTTTTGTGTCGTGTTGATTTCGAATAACGCGAAGTAATTTGAGATCATCGGCAAACAAATAGGGTGTGGAGTTTGTGAATACATTAGAAATGTCATTAATAAAGATGTTGAAAAAGAGAGGCCCCAATATTGAGCCTTGTGGCACTCCAGATGTCGCAATAAGAGTATCTGACTCTTGGCTATTCAGTACGACAGTAAAAGGTCTAGATTGCAAATAAGATATGCACCAATTAAGCACAGCGTTAGTAATACCAACTGATTGCAGTTTCCTAACTAATATGACATGGTTAACTTTGTCAAACGCCTTAGAGAAGTCGGTATAAATAGTGTCCACTTGAAGACCTTGAAGTCAACTACTTCGTTTATGGTGTTTACATATGTAACTAAGTTAGTATTTGTGGATCTCCTTGCCATGAAACCATGTTGATTAGGAGATAGGTAATTTTTAACGTGATCATAAAAAACAGGGTAGACAAGTGACTCGAAAGTTTTTGACATAGTCGAGAGTATCGAAATTGGGCGGTAGTTAGAAACCAAGTCCCGTTTACCGCTTTTGAAAATAGGAACGATCTTAGCCCGTTTCCATTCATTTGGAAAAGTGCCTGAAAGAAGTGATTTTTGAAGATCTTTGATAAAGGAAGTGATAATGAGTGAGCACATCGAGCCAGAAAAACTGGTGGTATTTTATCGGGACCGGCGCCTTTTGATAGATCAAGCTTAGAGAGTTTCTTAGCTATGGCGTCTGGAGATATAGAAAAGTTACTTAACTCATGTAAGATATAATGTGTTTTCGTCAACGGTACGCTTTGATCACTCATGATAGGTTCAAAAACTGATGAGAATTGTTTAACAAATAACTTTAATATATCTGCAGTGCCATCGGCACACTCATCACCCAGGGTCATATGGGAAGGATACGAAGAGCTACACTTACGGAGATTCTTAATATGTGTCCAAAAATGCTTAGGATGCCTTGTTATTGCATTTTCAATATATTCACTATAACATCTCTGTTTAAATCTTGAACAGTCTTTTCTTATGTACTCAAATTCAACTATGTCTAGAGGATTATTGTACTTTTTTATTTTAACGTGTAATTTATATTTAAGTTTTAAAAGTTTTATTAGTTGGTTGGAGTACCAAGGCGGATATTTACTCTTGTGGCTCATTTTTCCAGGTACATATTTTTTAATAATCCCTTTAAGTTTGTCATAAAATGTTTTCACCATACTATTAACGTCGGAACAAAAGTCGAGTTCGACATCCCAGTTTATACTATCAAGGGATCTGATATAGCTTCGTAGTCTGCTTTATAAAAATTAAGCTTATATATTTGTTTGGGCATGTTTATATTATTTGCTTTAAACCTGGTCTCAATTACTATTGGAGGATGGTATATATTATATCAATCTCTCTGATTGGGTCAGCCACGTTGCAGATCTTAAGTTCATCAAAGTTTAACAATATTATTTACTTGCATAAGATTATTTAGGGTTATAAAATAAAAAAACATGTCTTTAAGATGACCAGTACAGTGGTTATTGGTTGTGATGTAAAAGTTATCTGAAGTAGAAATATTCCAATTGATAGCACTCATATTGAAGTCACCTACAATTAAAGTGGGGCTATTGCTATAACTTTCAATAACCATATTACAATTATCAACGAAGTGCTTTAGTGTATCCTGTTGTACTGGAGGGGGGAGATACACAGCACATATTTTAATTGACACTTGGTTACGACCGGAATTCAATTGGATTATGACCCACAAGTCTTCACAATTACTCTCCCATTTAAACATGCGACATGACTGTATTTCATTAGCCACGGCTATCAGTACTCCACCTCCAGTCTTTTTATGATTATTGAAGCTAGAAGTCTCGCGATCCCTTCTATAGACGGTAAAGTTGTTATCGAACAATTTGCAGTCAAATATATCACTACTTAGCCAAGTTTCAGATAAGATATAAATATGGTACTCACTGTTAAGAATATGTTGACGCACTTCGGATATATGGCCTCGAAGGCCTCGCGTGTTTTGATAGTAACATTTTATAATATTATTATTGAATGTTACAATTGGGAGTCACAAAAAACATGGGTGAGGTGGTATTTTTACATTAAACATTACATTAATGTCTTTAACTTATCATGGTTGTTCACAACTACAATATCGGAGGTTTCATCTTTTCTCATGAAAGTTCGCCCGTTACGAACCCATACGAATTTGAATCCCAGTTCTTTGGCACGTGTTCTAGCAGCTGCATGCAGAGCTCTATTCTCCGGTGAAAGATGTTCCACGACGTAGATTGGTTTTGGTGTTTCGGCCGCTATTCCAATGTGTGAGGTGTTAAGTTTATTTTTTTCATTTTTCTTATTGTATACCAAAAGGCAATCTTAAAAATCTATATCGGCCAAATCGTGTGGCGAACGTACATAATTTGGAACTGCGCTCATCTAGCGATATCATGTAAAATCCTTTACTGGCATCTAATACTGAAAAGTATTTAGTTGCCGATAGGTTCGCAGTCACATCATTTAATGTTGGAAGTTGAAAGTGACTACGTTTTATATATACGCACTGTTTAGGTGTTGGGGATCTCGGCATAAGCGCAATTTACCATCCGGCTTTTCCACCAGCACAATATTTGACACCCAATCAGTGGGCTCATCAATTGGTTTTATAATATTTAGTAGTTTTGATAGGCGATCCAATTCCTCCCGCAGTCTAGGTTTAAGTTTTATTGGAATATTTCGTGAATTTCTTACTATTGGAGGTATTGTTTCATCTAAAATTAATCTGTGTTCACCTGGTAACTGCCCAATTCCTTCAAAAACAGATTGATACCTTGAGAAATAATTGTTTGTTTGGTACAAACAATTATTTCTGCACACCTCATTCAATCGTATTATTAGTTTAAGAATAACACATGCCTCTCTAGATAACAAATTATTACAATTTATATCTAGTATATAAATCTTAATCTTATCTTATCCTAACCACTCTCAATCGTACTCTCGATTGTAGAGTAGGCCCGTGCCCTGCAGTGGGACGTATATGGGCTGATACAGATACAGATATAAATCTTTTGGATTGTGTGTATATTATTGTAAGTTAATTCTGCATCAAAATAACCAGCTACAGGTAATACGGCCTTACTTACTAACCTCTTTAAGTATGGTTTGGTTGTGTTTTAATGACTTTTTACAAAATCCTGCTTGTATATAGGAATTTAAAGACATCGCACAAACATTTGCACCACAGTCCAGCTTGAAACGCACTGAAATACCATTTACTAATATGCATTCATACCAACCTTTATTATTTATAGAATTCACCTCCACTCCATTAATTATTAATTCTTCAGATACAGTGACGTTTTCAGTTGGCTGATTAATCTCTCTAATATAATTATTCTGCCTACAACACTTTGCAAAATGTCCGCGCTTTTACATTTAAAACAATCTATGTTAAAAGCAGGACAACGATTTTTATCATGCTCATAGTTACAATTTATACCGGGTATCTCAAGACTGCTACCGAAAACGAAGCCGGGTGATAGTTTTACTGACTACAAACACAATGCAACCAAAAATTTCGAGAAGAAACGCCACAATTATTTTTTATGATTTTTTAAATATCGTCATTTTTGGGTGGTAAATCCATAGTTTTTGCTAAAATAATAATTTAAACACTTTTATACCTTAGATTATTTATAAATAAAAGGGTATACACTATTATTTTAGGAAAAAATGTATTTACTACCCAATTATGGTCATAAGAAAAAAATAACAAAAAAAAATTGTCGCTTTTTTTTTGCAACTTTTTCTGTTGCATTGCGTCTGGAGTCGCTTAAACTACCATCCGGCTTCGTTTTCGGTAGCAGTCTTGATATACCCTGTATAACGTTGAGGACGCTGCATGCGCCCTCGCGAAAACATTCGTTCGGCTAATTGTTCTATATCACGCGCGGGCGCCTCCTCGCGTTTTACCGCCATCGCTTGCTCGCCGGCGACTTCAGCCGCCCGACACCATGATGCCGCCTCTTGTAGGCGTAAATCTGGCTTCCGAAGAAGTCTTTCACGTAATTGGATGTCCTTTATTCCTCGAATCATTTGTGTTAATATGAGACTTTCTCTTAAATCGCTGAAATTACATGACTTACTCTTTACTTTTAATATGGCTAAGTATTTATCAATTCCTTGTTCTGTTTGATAACACTCAAAAAACAAATGGCGTTCAAAATTAATATTTTTCTGCGGATCACATCGGTCAGCAAATTTTTTGCACAGTATATCATAATCGTTCACTTCATCTGTATCAAAATCCAATACTTCGTACATTTCTCTTCCGCATTTGCCGATGGTGTGCAGAAATAATGCACACTTAGGCACACTTCTCACGCCCAGAAGAATTTTCTCTCGCCGAAGCCGTAATATACCAGTCAAATGACTGATGAATGAGGTCGGACATATTGCCAATTTCCGACATAGGTGGTGGCTGTTGAATATTGTGTGCCATCACTGATGGTTGTCCTATTTTGTCACTTTTTGCCATAATTGATTTCTTATACTTTTACACTAGTCTTATTATAATACTGTTATATGTGAACTCCGTGGATGTTACCTCGTTGGCACGCACCCTCTCAAGAGAAGACGAAACACATGTGACAGTAGTTTGAATGTCTTTGGATTATTATTGATCGTGACTTTGTGCAAAGCGGATACCTAATTTTATTAAATAATGTAAAACCACTTCTGGTAGTTTATATCAGAAGTGGGATTGCTCACTACGTCCACTTTGAAATTTTCAAAAGTCAGTTGGTTTATTTTGTTTGAGTGTCCGTGAAACACAAGGTTGCGATTGATAATCTCTGGTAAGCTTGTTTTGTATTGCTGTAGTAGAAAATGGGTCGATCCCGATCTCGTGACCGGTGTTATTCTACTACCAGCCGCTCGCGCGGCGAACGCTTGGTGAGACATCGTTCGCGCAGTTCAAGTAGAGGGTATACCCCTCCGGTAAGAAAACGACACTTTACTTGTAGTCGCAGCCGTAGCCGAAGCCGCAATGAACGTCGTGGTGAACGTCACACGCGCCGAGATCATAATAGCAGTCGCAAGAGCAGTCGCGATCGTAGCCGGAGTTGTGACTACGGGCGCAGTCGTGGCCACAACCATTACCGCTGTGATAGTAATCGGCGAAACGATAATCGTGAGTTTAGTGGTTATGAATCCTGGCACACTATAATGTCGCGTCTTCAGGCTTTAGAGTCGCAAGCGTATGATTTGCATTTATCAGGTCGATTAGCCTCTACTGAGTCACGCAACCCGAGCGGAACAGAACAGATTGTCGAAGCGATTCAATCATTGAAATCGGTAAGTACACATAGCTATTATGTGTCTAATTTTAACCCTAATATACATGACGTGGATTCCTGGTTTGAGGAAGTTGATCGGGCCAAGGTTGCAAATCGGTGGGATGAACGCAAGTGCCTCGCTCGTGTTGGTAAGTGTTTGAAAGGTGATGCAAGGTCATGGTTGGATGAGTGGGTTACCAACGACCGTTCATGGACCAACTTTAAAGAGGACTTTAGATGTTTATGTACCAAAAAGGTAGATCGGGCAACAATCTTGTATGAGGTAATGTCCACTAATTCTAATGGTTTTCGTACTTATGCTGAATATGCACGAAAATCATTACTTCAGTTGTGGGTTGTTAAGGGCCTTAGTGATGACCTAATCACCGATATTGTGCTTCGGGGTGTTACGGATCCCCAAGTTAAAGCAGCGGCTATGAACGCAAATTTAGCTCCGCGGGATCTGGTAGGTTATTTGGCTACCTTCTCAAAATCGGAAAATGCAGATGCTCGTGCTATGCGCTATCCGATTGCGCAAAGTGGTACCGAGAAAACGACAGTTACCAACCGACCGACTCCGGGAATTGGAATAGGCGTTAAATGTTATTTATGTGGTAAGTTGGGACACAAACAGTTGCAATGTTCTAAGAAGTCGAAACTTGCTGCCACTGGTTCTGCAACTGAGCCGGCCCTAAAACCGACCGCTGCTAAGATTGATCGATTCGTCTCATGTGCATACTGCAAAAACAAGGCCATCACATACGTGATTGCTTTGTAAGGAAGCGTGCGGATTCAGGTAAAGTCAACTTTTGCTCAAGTTACTCAGCTCAAAAACAAAAAGACGTCGTTGTTGGTGTCATCAATGGAATTCCAGTTGACATACTTATAGATAGTGGTGCTATAGGGGTGTCGCTTATCTCTTCAGTGGTAGTAAATCATCTTTCTTGTACCAAGAAACCCACCAGTCGACAAATAAAAGGCGTAGGTAAGTTAATTACGCATGTTAATTTTTACGTCTCTCTCGTGGTTCAGCTGGAAGACGTTTCATTAGATGTGGACTTCTTGGTTGTCCCTAGTGAGTGTATGAATGCTCCAGTCATTATTGGCACCGATGTGCTGAATCGGGAGGGCGTCACATATGTACGTACCAAGGACTTGCAGAGAATCATACGGGCTCCTGAATGTGCTGTTTCTTCTGTGCATGATAACCGACAACGCTCGTATAAAACCAGTTTAAGCGGTCCTCATTTGGTTGATCTCAATAGGATCTTGGACGAGTTCTCCGAACACATGATTTCAGGTACGGCCACTTCCACGGTTACAACAGGTACCATGAGCATTCGTCTAAAGGACGATACACCAGTTCATTATAGACCGTACAAGATGTCATATGACGAAAAGTTGAAGGTACGTCGAATTATTCAAGATTTACTTTCGAAGGGTATCATTCGTGAGTCAGAGTCGCCTTATGCAAGCCCAGTGTTGCTTGTTAAGAAAAAGGACGGCTCTGACCGGATGTGTGTCGATTTCCGTGCGTTAAATGCCCGAACGGTAAAAGATCGATTTCCGCTACCCCTAATTGATGACCACATTGACCGTTTGGGTAAAAGCACCTACTTTACGACTTTGGACATGGCGACTGGGTTCCATCAAATAAAGCTTGATGAAGAATCCATACCACTCACCGGCTTCGTGACGCCAGAGGCCCATTATGAGTACGTAAAAATGCCATTTGGGTTAGCAAACGCGCCGATTGTATACCAGCGCATTATTAGTAAAACTTTGCAGAAATTCATCACTGATGGGAAAGTTCTGGTATACATCGACGATTGTTTGATCTTGTCTTCTTCCGTTGAAGAGGGACTGCAAACTTTGCGGGGAGTACTACAAACATTGACGGAAGCTGGGTTCTCGTTAAATCTGAACAAATGTTTCTTTTTGTGCACAGAAGTAGAATACCTGGGGCGGGTGATATCTAACGGTGAAGTGCGACCCGCTACTGGTAAGGTTCAGGCTCTTTCAGATTCCATTGCACCACAGAATGTTAAACAGGTTAGACAGTTTCTTGGGTTGGCGGGGTATTTTCGAAAATACATCCCAGAGTATTCCACCAGAACTGCTTGCATTGCGCGCCTGACTTGTAAGGACGTGCAGTTTCACTGGACTGCGGAACATGAAACTGTACGTCAAGAAATTATTAAAATTTTAACTGGTGCACCCGTACTTGCGATATTCGATCCAAGTTTACCTACGGAAGTTCATACGGATGCAAGTAGTCTTGGGTATGGTGCGGTTCTACAACAGGTTCATAGGGATGGTAGTCGGCGTGTTGTGGCCTATTATAGTCAGGTCACAAAAGGTGCTGAACCGAAATACCATTCCTATGAACTCGAAACCCTTGCGGTAGTAAATGCATTAAAGCATTTCAGGCACTATCTCATTGGTATTCAGTTTCTGGTGGTAACGGATTGTAATGCCTTAAAATTCACCCAAAATAAGAAAGACTTGTTACCGCGTGTGGCGAGATGGTGGATTTATCTACAAGATTTTAATTTCACCATTCTTTACCGAAAGGGCACCATGATGCCGCACGTGGACTATTTAAGTAGAAACCCATGTAATGTTAACAATGTCGAACGCCCACGTAATTGGGCTCAAATTGCTCAAGCAGGTGATGAGGAGACTCAAAATATGATTCGATTGCTTGAACAAGGTCAATTGGATGCGTCAAGGTATGAAGTACACAATGACATATTATATTACCGATATATGCCGACGGGTGAAGACCCGAGGCTACTTTGCTTTATACCTAAAGGTAACCGTTTGAGCCTCCTCCGCATCTTTCATGATGAGCATGGCCATGTAGGCGCAGATAAGGTAGTGGATCTAATTTTAAGACATTTTTGGTTCCCTAGTCTTAGAAAGTTTGTCACTAAATATACTTCTCATTGTTTAACATGTGTCGCCCACAAGCGTGTACCGCGAGCACCTTTACAGCCAATTACATCCTGGGAAAAATCCGAAGTTCCCTTTGAAACCTTACATGTTGATGTTCTTGGGCCTCTCCCTATGTCCAAGGGTTATAAGTTTGTCATGCTTGTGGTAGATGCGTTCACAAAATATTGTCTTTTGACACCTATATGTCGACAAGATTTAAATGAACTGAAACGAGTATTTAAAATTGTGTTATCGTTGTTTGGTACTCCTAAGTTAGTTGTATCAGATAGGGGACGCATGTTTGAGTCGACGGGCTTCACTTCATGGATGAAGGTCCTTGGTGTACAGCTTCACTTCATAACTCCTGAAATGCATCATGCAAACGGACAGGTTGAACGTTACATCCGTACGGTCTTGAATATGCTTCGTATTGCGGTCAATCATCAAAAAGCTGAGTGGGCTGAAGAACTATGGCATTTACAGCTCATTCTTAACCTAACAAAGCAGAAAACTACGCAGACTTCTCCTCTTAACCTTTTAATTGGCCATGAAAGCGCAACGCCTGCAATCCGAACGTTGGTGCGAGATGTGGCATTGAATTTAACCAAAGGCAACCGGGAAGCAAAACGGGAAATGCTCAGACAAAGGACGGCCGAACGGTTGAAAAACAATCAGACTCGTCAAGACATAATGGTCAATGAGCGCCGGAAGCCTCCTCGTGAATTCCAGAAGGGTGACCTGGTGTTTGTTGTCAAGTTTGCTCAATCTCAGGGTAAATTGAATTCTGGCATGCGGGGGCCCTATAGGGTAGTGAAAACCCTCTCTAATCACCGATATGAGTTAAAGTTACTTGCTGGATCATATGGAAAGTCTACTTATGCGGCTGCTCAGTATATGATTCCATGGAAAGGTGAATGGACCCCTGAGACGTGTGCAATATTCTTTGAAGGTGTGTGTTCACTCTTTAAGTACCTGTCTTAGATTGAAGCTGGTACCTTGGTTTGTTCCTTTTAAAAGCTTTTCGCGAAGAGTCATCGAGGGAGTACAGTGTCCTTTTCCCTCGGTGTGAAAGCTTTCCGTGTTCGGAGAGTCGTCGAGGGAGTACAGCCTCCTTTTCCCTCGGCGTGAAAGCTTTCCGTGTTCGGAGAGTCATCGAGGGAGTACAGCCTCCTTTTCCCTCGGTGTGAAAGCTTTCCGTGTTCGGAGAGTCGTCGAGGGAGTACAGCCTCCTTTTCCCTCGGCGTGAAAGCTTTCCGTGTTCGGAGAGTCATCGAGGGAGTACAGCCTCCTTTTCCCTCGGTGTGAAAGCTTTCCGTGTTCGGAGAGTCGCTAGGGGGATTAAATGCACCCTGACCCCTAGTGTAGATTTAAGTATTTCCTCGGTAGGGGCCCATACCGAGGACCTGTGTATGTGCATATGTTTAGACTTTTATATGTTGAATGTTTTAGCTTGTATAAACTTATTTGACTTGGACTTTCTGACTGGTTTGACTTTATGACAATCTCTAACAAATTTACTTTGTTACATGTAGCAATGGAGCTCTGAAGTAATTTGGACTTTGGTTTCAGAGACTAATCATGGTGTGGATGATGAGTGTTTGAATCTAAATAAATAGATTCCAATGGGGCTGGCCCATCCTCAACGTTTGACTGAACAACTAGGCCTTTGCCACGCCTGGTTTCAACGTCTTTGCAAGAAAAGGAACTTGCCGATGGCGTTGGATCATTACTTCGGTTGATTTCTACATCTTTGGTCGACGACGACTAAGCCTGTCGGGACGCCAGGGTGTCAGGAGAGGCCGTGTTATATGTGAACTCCGTGGATGTTACCTCGTTGGCACGCACCCTCTCAAGAGAAGACGAAACACATGTGACAGTAGTTTGAATGTCTTTGGATTATTATTGATCGTGACTTTGTGCAAAGCGGATACCTAATTTTATTAAATAATGTAAAACCACTTCTGGTAGTTTATAATACTTTACTAATAAAATCCACACCTGACACCATGTTATATTTTAGTATTTTATGGAGCATTAGATTAAAACAACATGACAGTTACACAACTTTTTTATTACTGATTTTACCACAGACTAATAATCTTTATTTGACATGTGAAATGTCATGTGTCAAACAATGTCTATTTTTCCCGCCAAAACGGATTAAATCCACTGTTGTGTTTCAGTTTTAAGTACATTGTAGCCAAAGTAACTACTGGACATATTGAGACTTAACATAGTATATCTGCAACCTTAGTCGGAGACTAGTTAATGGGTCGTCCGTCCACCTTGTAGGCGGGCGTCCGACATTTCGCGATCTGACTAAGGTTGCAGGAAGTCGCTGGATGCAGGCCGCTTCCAACAGGTCATTGTGGAGATCCTTGGGGGAGGCCTATGTTCAGCAGTGGACTTCCTGTGGCTGATATGATGATGATGATGATGATAGTATATCTCAGGTTGACGAGCGCAGTGGAATGCCAAAGATTGCTTTGTAATTTATGATGTTGAATGGTTTTGCTACTATCCAGGAGTAAAATACACAAAAATGCCAAAAAGAAAATTCAGGTCGGTGCCGATAGTTAGGAGTGGTTAGGAAGAACTCCACTCCTAAGATTCTTTTTAACTTTTCTTCTGACATTCACAGTACTGATTGTATTTCAGATCCACCCGTGGTTTCTATGTCCATGATCCCACCTACACCGAAGTGTACAGCCCAGGACATACGAATATCCCTTGCTACATACTAGGTCTTGCACTGGGCTTCGTCATACACCATGCGCAGTTGGTCGGCGTCGATCCACAGAAGTATAAGGTTATCATGAGTCTATCCTTAGTTATTTATAACTGCATATTCGCTAGACTCTTCGTTTTTGTACAAGAATTTTAAACAATTGTTAATGCTGCCAATACGTAAGTCAGCGCCGTGGAAGAGGACAATTCTTAGCATTGGGACGCGGCTAATATAATAATTATATGGACACCATCCGACGACTTGCTTGCTCCGTTGCCAGTGCTACAATATAAATGATCACCCTTTGAAATACACAAATACATATTCTGGAAGGAATATGTAGAGATACTAGCGCCACTAAAAACTGTAGGCTGTGTAGATCGCCTATTTTTTTGTAACAAAATGTTAAGATGGCTGAATGGGGTCGTAATATCCTGGTGTATTTACTGCCTGTGTGATGAGTTTTTTATATTTATTTGTGGTTAAAGAAACTTTATTCTCAAAAGAAATTTTACATTTCACTTCATGAGATATAATAATTCTATAAGTAAAATTATGCTAGTATCGGACAGAACTAATCTATAATTTATTAATGTGGGTAAGACAGTTACAATGTGTTGATATTGGGACGATAACAAAATAAAATACCAGGGCCAGGGCCACATTCAAAGCTTTGATTTTTGAATAAATAATTTTAATTTTCTCATATAAACACGGAAGCTATCTGTTTATTTTATGATTGTTGGCAGATTGTTATACATTTGTGCTCCTTCATATCTGATACTTTTATTAATGTAATTTGTGCGTGGTGTCCGCATACAAATTTTATTATAATTTCTAAGTGCTCTAAGTCCGAGTTCTTTTTTACTTTGAAATGTTAAATTTGAGTTAATTTTCTTTTCTATAATTTTTCTTATTAAAAGGCAAGTGTTGAATTTATATAAATTATCAATATTTAATATTTTTGTTTCCGAATAAATTTTGTCTGTTGGAGTTAGACGATTGTAATGAAATAATAGTTTTATTATTCTATTTTGTTTGGTTTGTAATCGTTTCAGTATAGTTTTACTAGCATGACCCCAAACTTCAATGAAGTACGACAGGTGTGATTGGACCAGAGAGTAGTATACATTGTAACGGACTTGCCGCAGTAGGAATCGAACTATTCTATTTAAAGACCCCGTCAACGATAATAGTCGACTTTCTATTTTATCTACGTGAAATTTCCACGTCAACCCACTATCGAGTATTAGACCTAAATACTTCTCATAGGCCGATTGTTGGATTTTGACACCATTGACTGTAAGGGGACTATGATCCCGGATTTTCTTATTCTTGGCCTTAAAAATCATATAACTAGTTTTAGATATGTTTATTGTCAAAAGGTTACACTGAAACCACTTGTGTAACGAGTGAGCAAAGTAGAATATGCAAGTGTCGTCAGCGTACAAGCTTATATTTCCATGTATTGGAAGCTGGCTAATATCGTTTATATAAATAATAAATAATATTTATTTTATTTATTTACTTTTCGGAAAGCTTACAGACTAATAACAAAATTATAATATCTTACTAACTATTCCTATTGCTAATTACAAGCTTTCACCTATTTATATATAATATAATATAATATAAATATAAAAGTACATTATTGTAGTATGTATACGAAGCCATACAGATTGCCAACAGTCGAGATCGATGTCGATGATCGACGACAGAAGCTGGTGAGAGGAGGTCACGACCTTCAGAATTGAGGAGAACGACGCAAGGAGGAGAAGGATGAGTATTAATTTATTTTTTTTTTTCAGAAATACCGTTTTCTAATATGGCTCACATTGCCTTTGGGCATCGTTGTGGTGATGTCCGGGCGAGCGTTTTACATGGACGGCCCCAGACCTGCCCTGATAGAAAGAGTGGCAGCGGCAGCCTTGATTAAACCTATCATAGGTTTCATCATTGCTATGTGTTTAGCGTCTTTCGCATTGAAGATTGATAGTAAGTATTTTTAAATTTGAGTGTATTTTCTAGTTTGGCATGGTCTGTTGATGACAAAAAATTTCCACCCCGAATTGTCTGTTGGCTAGAATTATTTGGCTTGTAATTATGTCTAGTTCCTTATTATTCACGCTGATAGGGAAAGATGTCATTGTAAAAAAAAAAACTCAACCACAAATGAAAATATATCCTAAAATTTCGCATTTCATAGCTTCTACAGCTGGTAGGAAAACTTGTATTTGTAAAAAAAAAAAAACAATTTAAAATGAAAATATATCCCAAGATTTCGTGTTTCATAGCTTCCACACAATGGCAGAGCAAATATATTTATCAATCAACATTTTTAACGACAGATAGCCAACATTTGAACACAAACTTCGACGTTGGTCCAGTAATATCCTCGTGGCGCCCAGAGATTTTATGGCTTGCTTTGGATTACGGCCCGACTGTACTTCTAATAGGACATAATTGTTATAGTCATATCTGCCCAAGATTTTGTGTGGATTTGTTTTTGTGTTAGAGTTACCAGTTTGAAATGAAACTTTCAGGATATAATTATAATTATACTAACATGTGTTTTTAATTTAAATTAGTTGTTTATTTTTTGTTCTTTACAAAGGACATTGGGCTGCAATGACTTGACTGAAAGGAATTATTAGGTGATGTAAAATTATACAAAATATGTAGGAATTATATGTTTATTTCGATTATTATTCAATCTCTGAACCAAAATACATGTACATAATGAACCAGCATAACAAAGACAAAATAGAATGTCAAACAAAATATATAAAAAACAGTCTTAAAAGGAACAGTCTCAAATTTAAACCTTAATTACTAACAGTAATCCATAAATTTTAATCATTATTGCAATCTTTCGATATACTCAAGTTTTTATGCAGTTTAGGAGTGAAAATCCTTGAAACATTTTCTGTTTCTTGTAAAACATAGATTTAAATTGCACTTAGTGCACATCACATTAGTTTTCATTTTGTGGCATCTTCTGCATCGTCTTTGGTCCCCTGTTATTTCCGGTAGGTGCTTGGCACCTTTTCGTCGCAATCTTTCAAACGTAACTTGCACTAACGTCAGACGTCCTCTACCTCTTGTCAATTCTCAACACGGACAATAATCTGTCCGCCAAATCTTAAGATTATTCATACTAATTTCAACCCAACAGCCTTTATAAAGGCATAATATTTCAGCACGAGATTAGAAAAAAAAAATAGCGGTAAAAAAATAATTGACTCCATTCAAGTGGTCCTTATTAATTAGCAACTTTTTGCATTAATACATACTTGATAGTCAAGGATTATAGTTAAAAAATACGATTTACTGACCACGTTGTCGTGAGACAGTCTTACAGCCGTCAATTTTCTTAAAAATAACTTCTGTCAATTATCACAGCCAATGGTAGCATACCGGAAACTGTTCTCTAATATTTCGTTTACAAATTAAATAAAGCTATTTGTATATCCCGCAAAAATTTAAAAATCTATACAGATTTTTATAATATGGCTTTCTGAAAGGTGCTTGGGCGGTAATTGAAAGTTATTTAAAAAATATTCTGGGCTGTAGTCACCATGTTTATTTGGGTTATCAAAAGGTGCGTGGGCGCTACGAGGATATTTATCTTACGAATATACACCTTTGGTTTTCGAAACATATCCGAGCCATCTCAAATGACCGATTTTAAAATAAAACATCAATTGCAGATTTGTACCGCGGCACGTTGGAGTGGTGGGGCTGGACCAGTCTCTCCCGGGTCACGTACTGCGCGTATCTGTTCCACTACCCGTTCGTCAAGTACTTCTTGGGCAGCCAAGTATCGCTGCTGCATATCAATTTCACGTTTGCGGTAAATATTAAATGGAATTTCAAAAATACTAAGAAGTACTATAGGTAGTCACGGGAGGTCTTGCTTACCATTAGGTGGCCCGCATGGCAATGACGAAAATAACTGCAACGAGTTATCGGTTCAATTGTTGGTATCGATCACCGCGCCCCATGAATATCTGATAATCTTTTACTGTGATAAATCTGCAATACCATGGAGCATGAGGCATAGAGATGCGTTGCGGGCCTTCAAGATGTGTATGCGTAGGTGACTGTTGAGTGTATTTGTTAGTCATACCAGTGTATAGAAGCAATAACACCTCTACCACGGGTTCAACCAGTTCCACGCTCCAATCAGACAGTCCACAAGGCTCTACCGTTTTTAAAATCAATTTTATTTCCTTTCCAGAGTGAAATATTCCTCGGCACAATCTTCATGAGTTATTTGGCAGCGTTTCCCATATGGTTGTTAATAGAAGCACCATTCGCACAGGTTGTCAAAGTGTGTATTACACCAGTGCTGAAGAAAAACACTGAGGAACCAGAAGCGGACGGAAAACCAGTGTTTATTAGCTATAATACTAGGCCAAATGTGCAGTAAATGTCGTCGAGTTCAAGGATTACCCTATATGCATAATGCTGGCGTAGATGTATCGATCGGTGAGAGGTAGTTAATGTTTCTCCCTGGCTAGACGAATGTCACTTTTCTAGTGGCGTGAACATGGGCGTGAATGCTTGTGGAAAGATCAAATATATGGAAATGACATTTGTCAGTCACGTGACTTCTGTCATTTCAATATATAAAGCCACAAACTTATTTGGCCCCATGGACGTAGCATCAAATGGACTCGTCATTCGAGTTCCACCGTAAGGGACAGATATAAAGTAAAAAAAAAGCAGGGATACCAGGTCATACATTTTCCCATAAATATTTTATATAAATAAATAAATACACATCATTCACATTCATAGTCCTGACCCTACAAATGATAATCTTGTGTCGTGGTTATCAGAAACTACGGGAGACATTTTGGTCTCACTAACACCCCGATTTGAAAAAAATATCAAGCCACTCAAAATCAAATACAAGTGCCAAATTATACATTAGCTGCAAGTTATAGTAGGAAAGACAAAAAAAGAGGCGGAGCATGTATTCTTATAAAATAAAATAATTTAATTAAAAATTAAAAGACCGACTTCAATGTGCACTACAAAGTAATAAATAATGTATATTTCATTGTGCTAGCACACATTGATTAATTTTGTTATTGACTAGACTAGCCAACAAATCATAATACGTAATATTTTGAAGGCGGGTCGCCAAGTGCCAATCGAGAACAAATTTAAGTAATGTAACACAGTTGAATATTACCTACTTGTAGATGTATCGTTGGCGCTCAGTTAGGTCCATATGTATACTAGAAACAATTAATTTAACATATTGATCCTACGTATACATTTGTTGAAATTTTAATAGAATTAATATGTGTCATATGTGTGGTCTAATTTTAATTTATTGCATACGATCAAAGATATAGTGGTCAAGGGTTTCAACTCCAGGGTACACCATTGACTTATTGGAGTCACTTGCATATTTATATGTGTATACAATTAGTTTAACAGTGATAGGAATCATAGTGAGGAATGTATAAGAAAGGGAAGGGTTGTTAAGTTTGTATGTTTCGCTCGATTGTAGATAAGTCCGATGCTCAACAATGTTAATTAAGAGCTGATATATTAGGACGGGCGATTTTTCTATTATGTAGTTATCAGGACAGGGACTGGAATTTGCACCAGATATGACTATAGACTCTCGCCCCCAATCACACCGAGGGACAAAACACGCAAGGCGTAACGTGGGTGTCCTGGTTGATACCAGGAGAATCTCTGCATACCCCTTCTGGGAAAATGGCGTGAGTTTATATAGATTAAGGTAAATTAATATTGCGTGTAAAATTGTGTATTTTTCGCTAGGATGTTTTACACAAATTAAATTTAAGTGTAGGACGTCGTGTTCGTCATTTGGCGACCCGCCTTCAAAATATTACGTATTTAAGAGCGTTTATACCCTGCACGTGCTTTTTGGCTTAAAAACAGGACTTTTCAAATGAGTTAATAGCCACCAATAAACAATTTAAAGGAAAAATAATTAGTACTAACTTTAGAAAAGGTTGTCATCTAGGGATTCTGGTGGAAAACATTATAGATTGATGGATAATTTGTGAGTACTATAAGGATTACTGAACACAAGTTTCGTTATTTAGGCTTTAAATGGCAATTTAGAAGCTTAAGATATCCGAAACCACTATATTAAGTGAAGAAAATAAAAATATTATCAGACTAATAAGACCCTTATGGAGGGATTTGCTGAGAAAAATAATCTTATTGTGTTTAGTTCCTGAAAAATAAAAATTTAAACAATGCGAAATTATTCAGAAACTCTCGTCAAGAACATTTTTTTTTTCACCAACTTATCGTACATAATTTTTTATAGCCATTGCATATTATAATAGAAGAACATCTTATCAATAAATTACAATTTTTATATTTCAACAAAATTAGTTTTCATGTTTTCTACAAATATTTTAAAAACCACTATAAAACACGCTGTCCGACGTGGATCAAATCAGACCGCCGCAAGGCCTTCTAGAGGGAGGACGTATCGCTCGTCGCTCCGGCCTGGCTGCAGTCGATTATTGCCGCGCGTAGTGAAAATAGCCACGCGCGGACTGCGATTACCACATCTTAGTACTTTGGTAGTAAAATATTTAATTATTTTTATTACCTACAATGATTTTGTAGTGAGTATAATTATGTTTCAGGTAATATAATGGGATTTAATTCCGAGGCTAAATTATGTTATGTATTGTAATATAAAATTAAATATATTTCGTAATTGTAAGGGGTTGTAAGGCCCCTAACACTATTTATGTGTTCGAACACGAAATGATTAATAAAACGTCCGTAGTATCTGCTGATTGAACACTGATTTGAATGCAACTTAAAAATGTAATAATAACGAAAATATGATTAGTATCTAAATTTGTATTATTCTTTGCTTGCACAGTAATATTTGTCTACTTATAATGCAAATAAAATATTTTTATGATATTATATTACAGTTACATTTCAAATGAATATTTGAAGCGCACGGATCAAAGTTGTTTGAGCCGTTTGTATAGCGAGCCGACGCGGCAGCTCTACGCACACAGCTTTGGTCGCTTATGTGTGCGTGAAATTAACGAAGAAATACCTATAGTTGACTTTGCGCGCAAGGTGTATACGCTCTTAAGATTTGTTGGCTAGTCTAGTCAATAAGAAAATTAATCAATGTGTGCTAGCACAATGAAATATATATTATTTATTACTTTGTAGTGCACATTGAAGTCGGTCTTTTAATTTTTAATTAAATTATTTTATTTATTACTTTTTAGTTTTCATAAGCATTGCAATAATGCCAAAGGTAATCATATAATGAAAAACTGGAATCAATGTATACAAAAATGAACCACTGTGATCCTTTATGATTTCAAAAACGAAAATTAATATTTTATGATTTTTAAGGAAGCAACACTGTCATTTCGTTTTTATGATAAAGAAAATACTAAAATCGGCTCAACCTGCTAGAGATATTGAGTACACTTATGCGTGGTAATCATTCGTTACCCGTTATAAAACACATATACTTAACCTAATGGACGAAAAATCATTGCGTTTCTGCAAAGTTTTGTGGAGGTCTGCTCTCCAGATATGTACCTATTCATCAGATCATTACCATATTTTATGTGACCAACATTATGTTAATTATATAATTCGTTTCGATTGTATAATTCGTTCCGAAGAAACGAATTATACAATTTATTTAAAATCATTTATTTATTGTGGCAGATATTTAGTATTTATCTTTGTATATATTCGCCCCCCCCCCCCTTCCCACGCCCCTTTCCATCCCCTCCCCCCTTGTAGTAGTAATAAACGTATACTGAACCTAATGTAAAAAGAATTATTGCTGTACTGTTCAATTTTGAGGAGTTCTGCCCTTCAGGTCCAATGATATTCATCAGGTCTTCACAATATTTTTTTTGGTCTAACCTATTATATAATACTCTTTGACAAAAAAGTTATTTTTAAGTCGGTTAAGAACTGCCGGAGATATTGAGTATTAACAATTGTACCTATTTTCTACCCCCCTCACCCCCACCCCCACCCTTTTCCCATTTTTACCCACCCTTTGTAATAATATACTTATTCTAACGCAAAAAGAATTAATGCTGGACCGTTTAATTTTGAGGAGTTCTGGTCGGCAGATCCTAAGATATTCATCAGGTCTTCACCAATTTTATATGGGACCAACCCTGTATATCATGCTTTCCAACAAAAATAAATTTTCAAAATCGGTTCACAATTGCGGGCGTAATCGCGTAACAAACATACAAAAAAAAAAATTCAGTCGAATTGATTACCTCCTCTTTTGAAGTCGGTCAAAAAGGACACCTATGGAAAGAAATTACACATATTGCGAAAATGTCTAAGTCTGGTGTTATTGAATGATGTGCGGTTGAACTTACTCAATATAAAATAATTATAGCCTGTATATATAGAGTACCTAATATCAATAATATGAATGATTGCCTAAATACACTTGAATATCTCCTACGAGAAATATTTAAAGCAAAATGTAAAAAGGTTGTAGTAGCTGGAGATTTTAATATTGATATGCTCAAATCCAATAACAAATCAAATGCATTAGAATGCCTATTTTTAAATTTCAACATGAAACTAGCATTTAAACAACCCACTAGACTGGCCAGTATGACATGCATTGACAGCTTTGCGCATAATTTTGGTAAAAACTGTAGGACGGAAGTCTTTGAGTTTGCTCTGTCAGACCATACAGCACAGCTATTGCAATGTCCAGTACAAAACTTGTGTCCTATCAATTACTGGTATATAATCGCGCCTAGTTATAACTAGGCGCGATTATAACAAACAAAATATAGCTAAATTTATAGAATGCATGAAAAATTTATCATTTGCTGAAATTTATGACAAAGCTGATCCCAATACTGCATACACTTATTTTGCTGACATTTTTGGACTTTTTTATAGGTTATGTTTCCCTGCTACCAGAATAAAGAAATATTTAATTTCAAAACCGAAATGGGTATCTAAGGGTATTAAATTATGTAGTAAAAAGAAGAGAATTCTATTATGGCGATCAAGAAGTAAACCTAATCTGTCCAATAAAATAAACTTTGCCAAGTACTCTAAACGATATAAAAGAATTATAAATATGACCAAGAAAATTCAAAATATAAATAAAATAAAGCAGTCCAAAAATAAATCAAAGACCATTTGGCAAATCATAAATCAAGCAAAAATGAATATTCCTAAACAGCAAATTAATAAAATCATGATAGGAAACCTTTCTATCACAAATCCAGTTGATATCGCCAATGCTTTTAATAATTACTTTGTAGATAAATCCAGCCAAATGTTAACCTCCACAGTGTGATTAAAAATAAAATAAATAACTCGAAACTTAACTCCATGTTTATGGCGCCTTGTACGCCACATGTTATACACAAAATAATCATGACATTAAAAAATACTAACAGTGTGGGATATGATGGGATCTCAACAAGAATTGTGAAAGCATCGGCTAATGTTATATGCGGCCATATAAGTCATTTGATATACCTCAGTATTTGTGCAGGTGTATATCCTGACGCATTAAAAATATCTAATAAACCGCTATTCAAAAAAGAAAACAGTGAATTACTAGAATATTATAGACCAATTTCACTCATTCCAGTGATATCAAAAGTGTTTGAAAAATACATATACAAAGAATTATATAACTATATTGAATGTAATAATATACTGTGTGACGAACAGAAGGGATTTAGACAATTTAGAACAATAAATATGGCAATATATGATTTCATACACAATATTCTAATTAACATGGACAAAAGAACACCTGTTTGCGCTATCTTTTGCGATATGACTCAGGCTTTTGATTATGTCCACTATGACACTCTCTTAAACAAATTAGAAGCATACGGTGTTAGGGGTAATGTGTATAGTCTCATTAAATCATATTTAAATAACGGAACTCAAATAACCGAAATTAATAGAATTAATATTAAGACAAAAACCGAGCAAATATTTCGATCAGTGGAACGTAAAGTTCTGTATGGCGTACCACAGGGAAGCGTTCTGGGACCATTTTTGTTTATATTATACATCAATGACATACCTAAATGTATTAATTACCCTATGACACTTTTTGCTGACGATAGCACTTTGACAATACCTTGTAAACATATTGACATATATACAAATGAAATAAATAACTCATTGACATCTGTGATAAATTGGTTGGTCAGTCATAACTTAAAAATTAATCTTAGTAAAACAAAAATAGTACATTTCAGTCAACGAATTGCCGACAATAATAATTTAAATATTTGTTATGATAATAACACTACCTATTGAGGCGGTAAATAGTACAAAATTTTTAGGATTAGAAATTGACAAAAAACTGTGCTGGAAACAACATATAGAAAATCTCTGCAAAAAAATAAGTAAATCTGCGTATGCATTATATATAATGTCATCAACCGTTAATACCATAGATGTAGTATAGAACATAGATCGGCAATGTGTCATTTTGAGCGCGACCAAAACTGATTTACGATTGTGTGCGTGAAGTTTACATGTGTGCTTGACATATAGTGGTGTACCATGCACTTTCGATACTATCATATCGATATCGATTTAGCTGTCGGCCTGTAGTTGTGAAATAAAATGTTATGGATATATGCGATATTTTATTATATATTAACAGAAACTTATTGATGTGTTTTTTTCAATACAGATTGATAATCACACACAAATAAATAAAGATAAATTGTCATATTATTTGAAAACATTTTGTTTGAGATGTTTTGTATGGGTCTTTATGTTCACCTGAATAAAATTATTTTTTTCATTGTGATGTATACATAGTACATACACCTAATTAAACTGAGAACAAAAAACACTTTTATAAAATAAGACTATAATTTACAAAGTTTTAGCGTTTTCGGTTTATTTTTTTCATTTTTAATTTCCCGTCGTGAAGTTTCGATTACTTTACAGCTTTCGTAGTCACACGGTGGACTAGGTCTGCAACAAAATTCGTGATTATTAGTTTTTTTCAATGAATAACATTCGCGTAAGTCTAAGAAACACATTTTTACTATATGTATACTAGAGTTAAAAAAATATGCTTACTTAAGTCAATTAATTGACTTGTAACACATTGGGAATTAGTGTTGGACGCCTGCTAGGCCGCGTTGGAGGTGTACGGAGGAACTTGTAGGAAGTCGTTGGATGCAGGCAGCTTACAACAAACTGATGTAGACATTCTTGTGGAAGGCCTATGTTCATTAGTCGCATTCCTGCGGCTGAAGAAAGAGAAAGTTTAATAAACTATGTAGCTTTTCTCGATCACGTCACCTAAACTAATGTTTTTCCTATGAGAATTATAGATTTTAAACCTATACCAAATGTTATGATAAATGAATAATGTTGCTTCAAGGTTTGGACGATGATACTGTGCATAGAAGTATCGCATATTTTATAATAATATCGAATATGTTCATGTTTTACTATTATAAATTGACAGCCTCTTGACAGAGATTGAAACAGGTTCTTAATTCATAAATCACACACATGAAGTGTTATAATAATTATTCCACGAATATCAAAAAATGAGAAAAAGTAAAGTAATAAGTAATATTGTAGAATGAATACTATAATAATGGCCGGGGAAATATGGCCGGGATAACGCCAGGTAGAAGAAGAAGAAGAATGCACACTATCACAACATACTATAGCTCCATAAAAATGTAGGGAAACATGTGTTGTCATCGACTATTTTATCGACAACCTTTTATTGATCGAACCTGTCAGTCAATCCCTAGCAACTTTTGGTTGAAATTATTGTAAATTCACGTATTTGATATTATTTTTTATACGTAATGGATGCTTTCAGCGTATTTATATAATGAAATACTATATTCTTTTCTACCGATATGTATACACGGATGTCCATTTAATTCTATAATATCGTCACAAAATAGTATTGTGCAAAAGTGGCCGGTACCTGTGAAAACTTTAATTATTTCGGATTTTTACGCCTGTATGAACCACACCTTAGCACTGCACAATGCACTATAATAAACTACGTTTAATAAATATAACCAAGTACTGTAAAATTAAATAAATTATGAAAATAAGCGAATTTTGTTGCTCGCTTAGTTTGACATATTTCGACTCTGGGTCACTGCAGGCTACTTCTGTGTAATCGTATGGTCGCATCATGCATCTCGCTTTAACATATGAGTTAAATTATTCTATCTCTTTCACATTGCCGATCTATGTTTTATACTAAATCTATGGTTAATACAGATGCAATTCTCACTGCGTATTATGGGCTAGTCGCATCCCATTTACGATACGGCGTTATATTTTGGGGTAACTCAACCGACAAAGACATTATTTTTAAATGTGTATGATGATGTAATTCCGAGGCTAAATAATGTTATGTATTGTACTATAAAATTAAATATATTTCGTAATTGTAAGGGGTTGTAAGGCCCCTAACACTATTTATGTGTTCGAACACGAAATGATTAACAAAACGTCCGTAGTGTATACTGATTGAACACTGATTTGAATTTTTTTTTTTTTTTTATTGCAGTGAATGGCGAGACGAGCAAGCCGTTCGCCTGATGGTAAGCGATACGACCGCTCATAAACAGTAGAAACATTCCACTGCGCTCGCCATCCTGAGACATAAGATGTTAAGTCTCAATATGTCCAGTAGTTGCTCTGGCTACAATGTCCTTCAATCCGAAACACAACAGTGCATTTAAGCAGTGTTGTTTCACGGGAGAAATCGACATTGCGGTGGTACCTACCCAGATGGCCTCGCACATATGAGAGACCTACCACCAGTATGCAACTTAACAATGTAATAATAACGAAAATATGGTTAGTATCCAAAATTGTATTATTCTTTGCTTGCACAGTAATATTTGTCTACTTATAATGCAAATAAAATATTTTTATGATATTATATTACAGTTACATTTCAATTGAATATTTGAAGCGCACGGATCAAAGTTGTTTGAGCCGATTGTATAGCGAGCCGACGCGGCAGCTCTACGCACACAGCTTTGGTCGCTTATGTGTGCGTGAAATTAACGAAGAAATACCTATAATTGACTTTGCGCGCAAGGTGTATACGCTCTTAATACACAGGAGGACAATTTATGAAGACAGGCTGCCGGGAGACTGATTATAGAAGAGGTTCATTTTCGTCGTTTGAGTACTCTGGATTTTTATTATTTATTAAATTAAATTAAATTAAAATATGCTTTATTGTACACCAAGATAACATACAATTTACAGAATAATCACACAAAAAATATGTACAATGGGCGGCCTTATCACTAATAGTGATTTCTACCAGGCAACCTTTGGATGGACAGGAATTATAAAAATAACTTTCGGTGTGCAGTAAAAGCATAAAAACGATAAAATAGAATAAAATTGTGCAACAAATAAATATAATATAATACTATATTGTATGAACATACCACAAATATAATATAATGTACACGCAGTACGCATATTATACACATATAATGGCATTATATATAAATAAATACATACATATTCATATAATATACATACGAACATACATAAATACATAACATATAAACAACGACAGGTAATCTAATCAACTAACGACAGATAATGACATTTAATCAGTTTTTTAAAAGAACCTATGGTCTGTGCACATCGTATTTGAAAGGGAAGGGCATTCCATAATCTAACAGCCTGCACTGTAAAAGATTTGTCCAAGAAATTAGTGGTATGCTTCGGAGTACGAAGCTTTAAATTCTCCGAGGACCTCAGTGACACCGAATGCGATACACTTAGGAACTCAAAACGTTCTTTAAGATAACGTGGAGAGGATGGGTCGAATAGAATATTATAGAGCAAAAAAGAAGATGAGCATTCCGACGAAGTCGAATTGGTAACCACTTGAGCTTAGCACGAAATGCGGAGACATGATCATATTTGCGCAGACCAAATATAAATCTTATACAGAAATTTTGAAGTCGCTCAAGCTTATCTAGTTGGTCTTCTCTGAGATCAAGATAGCTGGAATCGGCGTAATCGAGAACTGATAGGAGAAGGGATTGTGCCAGCGCAATTTTGGTATTAATCGGCAAAAAGTTGCGTAGCCGTCGCAAAGTCCCCGCTGAAGCGAAGATTTTGCGACTGACAGCATTAATCTGAGGATTCCAAGAGAGTGTATTATCAATAATAACGCCCAAGTTTTTGACACTCTCAACAAACGGTATTACAGTTCCATCAAAACAAACTTGGGGGAGTTGATTCCACTTTACCCTGGAGATCATTCTAGAGCTGCCAACAACAATAGCCTGGGATTTTATGGGGTTCACCTTAAGTCCATAAGCTTTGCTCCATTCTTCAATGTGACATAAGTCCCTATTAATCGTAGCGATTACTTCCGGCAATCCTACTAATGATCCATGAGTATAAATCTGGAGATCATCTGCATAAAGATGGTAGGACGTGGAAAGTTTCAAAGAGATAGAACTAATAAATATAGCAAAAAGTAGAGGAGATAGAACGCCACCCTGCGGTACACCGACTATTGTATTGCACCAAGACGATATGATGCTTTTGTCGATACATATTCGTACCAGGATTTTAGTGTGGTGTAATTCGACCTCAATAATGAGATGCTCACCTGCATTCGGTAATGGTGGCTGAGGTGATGTATCTAATACTGAAAATGTTATATAGTCACGGAGATATATAGCAACACCACCTCCAACGCCGACCGCACGGTCATTACGGATGAGGGTAAATCCTGGTAAGGTGTAGGAAATGGAAGGGAGACATGGTTTTAACCATGACTCGGAGACAAGAACTGCGTGTATATTCTTACAGTCAAAGGTTGCCAGCATATCTGGAAAATGGGCCGGAATGCTTTGGGCATTGATGTGTAAAAAACACACTTCTTCTTTTACAATAATATCACACTCAATATTTGCGAGCAGTTTCTACATAATTAATACTTGTTAACTATCTACTGGTTTATTTTCTTATTTCCACTGACCGGAGCGATATGCGTTTCGACTGCCCGTGTCGAGGAGAATGATGGCGGATACCAGTCCGAGTGCGCGTGCGCCTCCGCCTACCCAAGGCCATTGCGGTGTTGTCGAGATTTTTTGTTGTTGTAATAATTTAATAATTATTACTTTATCGGTTTTAAATTATTGTGTATTTGCAGATACTCGGTCTTAGTCGCCCTCTGTCGGCGCCGGCGAATTTTTGCCGATTACTTAATACCTTTCTGAATTTGTAATCTTCGTTATATTTTTATTTTTTGTTTCTAAATGTTTTATGTTTCCTGTTTATATTGTATAAATTATCAATGTTTTTCTAAAATACATGTACAAGTACCTATATCTGCACACCGACGTAGTGCCCGGATGTCACTAAGGTCCCTCATTGAAAATCAGCGCTGTGGTACTGCTTATGCTGTACTGCAGTAATAAGCTGAATGAGGGTTCCTGTTGTTGGCACAAGTAGTAATGGAGAATATTATTGTCTTTTGTTATCTTTATATAACTAACACTTCTTTGTTTTATTGTAAATACTTTATATCTTTTAGTTTCTAGGGTTGGATTATTTTTATTATTAATATTAATTTCTTTGTATTTGTACCAACAATAAACTTTTCTTTCTTTCTTTCTTTTCTTTCTTTTACCGCATTAAAATTTCCAAGATTATCGGAGAATATATTTTAAGGACATTACTCAGACAAGGAATACTTTTAAAACTATCTTCGCTATCAGCAGTGAGAAAACTACAATTACTGTCGCTGTCGATTTCTGACATGTTAAAATATTTAAAAATAGATATATATGAATATAATATAAATAAATATCAATTTATATGTATTCTAATAATTAATTTATCCGAGTCTTATAAATATAATAATCTGTCCACCCGCCAGTAGCCACAGTCAGAAGTACGAAAAAAAAACAAGAAAAAAAAAACAATAAAAATGACACAATCAAACTAAGTAGGTACAAGAAGTAAGTAGAGTAATATATGGAACAAAGCAACAGATAATGAAAAAATAACAACAAAAATACACAGCAGTAGGTACAGTTGTTAACCAGTTTAACATCAACTATGTACAAATGACAAAATAAAGAATAAAACCAAGCTATAAAATTGTTACCATAATAAAAATGTAGATAATAATTAAAAAAAAAAAGACATTAAAATAATAAATAAAATATGAATAACAAACATAAAATCTCTTTATAGACGTGGTTAAAAGTATTGAATTTTTTGCAATGGAACGTAACAATTTTGCTGTCAAACTGACAGTTACAAATCCAGAGACAATGTCCACAGACCAATGCAACTGACACGTACCTACCCCACTTATTTTGAATATTTGAATTTATTGAAGTACCTACATATCAGTTGACAAAAGAGTGTAATAAATAAACAATAAAATATAAGGTGACAGTGGAAACTATTATAGAGCCACAAAGTTATCTGGCCCGGTGGCCAAAAGTGGAAACAATAACGTCATTTGGAATGTCAGTCTATCTGCCAGTCGCTGACATATCTGCCATTGGTTGTTTACTCAATGTATTTATTTTTCCTGCATTATTTATAACTAGTGAAATATGCCGAGAACTTGATAAAGTGAAGCTAGGAACGTTAGACTTCAGGTATTACATTTTATGAAGGAAGAAAAGCATCTCAAGCACCAATGATACCCTTAGAAAAATTGTATCAACGCGTAGTTGCCGCCACAGGTCTGTGTTGTCAGCTTATCAAAATAAATACCACATAAACAAAATTTTGTACGTACTAGTACAATACATGTAAGTACATATAATAACCCGTGACCACGAAAGCTGTAAAGTAATCGAAACGTCGGGAAGTTAAAAATGTAAAAATTAAACTAAATTCGCGATAAAATCCGTAAATAATAGTTTTATTTCAATACATATAATAAACTAGAATTTATCGTTACGTTCGTGGGGGCCTGTTGATGAATGGACCCGACGCGACTGCCAACATGTTCACGGTGGTCGTAGGCTCAAATCCCAGGTCACAAATCTGACTTTTCGGAGCCATGTGGGTATTGATAGTCAATTAACACGCACTAAAACGGTGGAGGAATACATAGTGAGGAAATCTAAATAACATAGCGATTTATAAGAATATCTATGGTATGTAAGTACACCAACCCGCATTAGGCCAGCATGGTGGACTATATGGCCTATGATATGGCCTAACCACCCTCAATGGCACTCTCGATTGTAGAATTGGGCAGTTCCCAACAGTGGGATATATAGTATATGGGCTGATACAGATACACTTGTTTAAGGGTATGGGGAGCGATTTGTTAGAAATCTTGGGAAGGAAAAATAACATGCAAAGGAAACTGGTCCACTCATTTTCCTGACACTACTGATCGAATTGAAAAATCTTACTTCACCCACTTTATTGCTATATCTATTTTTAATGGCAACACCAAATTCGACAACAGCGACTCTCTCACCGGGTCAGATAAGTTTGTGGGACAGTACCTTAGTGAGTAAATAGTTCCGTAACAATAATCAAATGGGACTTCATTTTTTCGGGGCTACAATTCGTCGAGTTCTTGTCGCAACTTTGGCCGTGTTTGCTTGAGGGCTTCGGACTGTCGACTTCGAGACCGTTGACCTCCGCGAGAGATGCTATCCGATGTCGCGTACCGTCGGGTCCAACAACAAAGATGAATCCGTTCCTGGTCCAGCAACTGGAAATGCCGAATTTTTGCCGCGCCGCCATGAAGACTCTGTGACGAGTCCTCGTAAGAAACTCTGAGATAGTGATTCCCGATCCTTTCAACTTCGTTTTCGACGTCCAAGTCTTATCTCGGACCGACATTCTCTCGAACTTGCAGAGTATTGGTCTGGGCTTGGAATCACCGCTCTGTCGTCCCATTCGATGGCACCGCCTGATGTCGTCAGCAGTGAAGTCATCCAAGTGAAGTTGAGACTGGATCACCTTGACCACCGCCTGCTCAACTACCTCATCCTTCGCCTCACTGACGCCGTGCAGAAGCAAAATTTTTCTTCGGCTCCTCATTTCGACGTTATCAGCATTTCGAGCAAGAGTGTCCACTTGAGTTTGAAGAAGCTCGAGTGTCTTCAAAACAAATGTTTTAAAAGTGGAATACTCAGAGGATAAGCCTGCCAAAGTTGGTGCGGCAGTATTAGTTTTCTTCAGCTGTTCCTCAAAAGAAGCCATCCTAGAGTGAAACTCTCTCAAAGTAGTGATGGTGTCGTGAACCGTTTCAGTCATTGTGTTTATATTTGGATAGACTACTGGCAGGTATTTATATTATTTTTTTTTTTTTATAATGGCCTGGCATAGTGGCGGCATTGCACCTGATGGACAGTGCCAATGCCGCCCAAGCAGAGTATAAACAATTATGCCGGCCTGCTTAGGTGCCTCTTCACACCACGGCGGAAGGACCCAGGATTGTAGGAAGGAGGGAACACGTGCGCCGGCAAACAATTCCACAGCCTGACGGTGCGGCACAGAAACGAATTTGAGAACCGTTTGGTTCGCGCCGGGATGGTGTGGACCGTCAAGCTATGGCTTCGCAAGCCAGCACGCGTGGTTCTGGTTAGGAATGGAGAGGAGGGGAGCAAGTTGAACAATTCCTCAGAGCACTCACCGTGATACAGGCGGTAGAACACGCTTAGAGAGGCGACATCTCTCCGGAGTTGTAGCGACTCCAAGTTGCTCGTAACGTCTGCATCATTCACAATGCGGATGGCCCGCCGCTGCAATCCATCCAAGGCATCGAGCAGGTACTGGGCGGATCCATCCCAAAGGTGCGAGCAGTACTCCATACCCGCCGGACCTGCGCTTTATATAAGCGGCAAAGCTGACCGGGCGTGAAAAACCGACGCACCCTGTTCAGGACTCCAACCCTGCGTGATGTGGCAGATATTACGCCCTCGATGTGATTCCTTGGATTGAGATCACAGCGGATATCCACACCAAGGATACACAGGTCATTCCGCACTGAGAGGGGAGTACCCTGAAGAATGGGGAGGGGAGAGAACGGGGATTTTTGCACGTGAACGCACACACCTGGGTTTTCTTGGCATTGAACTCAACCATATTCCTGGAACCCCATGTAGAAATGAGATCCAAGGTCCGGTTGAGCTCAATGACAAGATCTTCGCGTCCCTTCCCAGTTTCGACCACGGCAACCTGGAGGCCCGCAGTGGTATCGCCCATGAACCGTGCTGTCATCTGCATAGCAATGAATGTTGCCAAGCGACAACAAGTCATTGATATGCAGAATAAACAAGGTGGGCGACAGCACCGAGCCCTGAGGAACTCCGGCATTTACCGACATGAGCGCCGAAGCGTGTCCGTCTACGACTACACGTATTCTACGCCCATGCAGAAAGCCGGAAATCCACGAACACAGGTTGCCGGGTAGGACCGTATGCCGGAAGCTTGGACAGAAGACCACGGTGCCAGACCCTATCAAACGCCTTGGCAATGTCGAGGCTCACAGCAAGAGCCTCGCCACGCCGGTCTATCGCCTCACCCCAGCGATGCAGGACAAACGCTAGAAGATCACCCGTCGATCGATTATGGCGGAATCCGTATTGTCGGTCACTGATCAACGAGTGATCCTCCAGGTAGCGGACCAATTGAGCGTTTATGATCCGCTCCATGACCTTACACATCACTGAGGTGATAGCGATAGGGCGGTAATTGGTAGGATCCGATCGATCACCCTTTTTGGGGATCGGTTGCACATTGGCCTCCCTCCAAGATTCCGGCACAACACCTGTGCGGTAGGACGCTCGGTAGAGGCGAGTCAGTGCTGGAGACAACTCGGCTGCACAAGCCCTTAAAACCACCGCTGGTATCCCATCCGGACCACTGGCTTTCCGCACATCGAGAGACCGTAACTCACGCCGCACATCACACTGCCTGATGCGAATATCTGCCATTGAGAAACCGCAATCAGGCAGTGTAGGCAGCGACTGGGAACCACGGTCTTCGAGGCGGGAATTAGCCACAAAGAGATTTGCCAGCAAGGCAGCCTTCTCTTGCGGCTTGTGGGCCAGCGACCCTTCTGGGTACCTCAGCGGCAGCAACGCTGGACGGCAGAAGTTAGATTGGACGACCCTGGCTAACCTCCAATAAGCACGACTGCTAGTTGGGTGATCGGCCAACGCACGCCCAATCCTGCTAACGCGCTGGGCATCCGCCCTAACGTAGGCCTTCTTGCAGGCCTTGGAGGCACGTTATAGGCTTCTTTGAGGGAACTGATATTGGGATCCTTCATGGCGCGACCCCTGATCCAAGCGCGATACGCCGCCTGTTTGTCACCGACAGCATCGGCGCATGCACGATTGAACCAGGAGCGTCCACGGCCCTTACTGGCGATCTCAGAGGAAGGAATGTAATATTCCATTCCAAGTCTGATCTCTTCAGCAATAGCGTTGGCACTCGCTGAGGGATCTTTACCCTCAAAGCAGCGCTGCCTCCAAGAGATGGATGCAAAATATTCCCGCATACCATCCCAATCTGCCGACGAGTAATGCCAGACCCTTCGCCTAACCTGCACGGGACGTGGAGGTGATGCGATCGGTACTGACGACCCAACCAGGCAGTGATCGGAAGTGCCCAGAGGCGCACTAACGGTCACATGATACCCGGCTGGGTGACTCGCCAGCAGAAGGTCCAGCAAAGAAGGCGCATGACTCGCCACATCCGGGATCCTGGTGGGCTGGTTCACCAGTTGTGTTAAGTCATGAGTCAGAGCGAATGCATGGGCAGCTCTGCCAGCATGATCAGTCTTGGAGGAGCCCAGCCACAGTTCGTGATGAGCATTGAAATCCCCCAAGACCACCATTTCGGCCGACGGGAACTGCGCCTGCGCGTCATCAGCCGCCTGGCTAAGATACCTGAACAGCCGAGTCGTCTCATCGTCCCCGTTGTGAGACCTGTAAAGGCACACGTAGATGCGGCTCAGGGAACCTAGATCCACGTGCACCCACAGAGCGGAGAAGGAGGGGTCCTCCATGCAGTGCAAACGGCGACAGCAGATGTCCGACCGAACATACAAGCATACCCCGGCTTTAGGCTTGAAGTTTACTTCAAGCGAATAACCGGGATACAACAGGTAAGAATTATCGGTCGGACAACGAATCTGCGTCTCCGTTAGGAAGAGCAAAGCAGGCCGGGCCGTCTCAAGATGGTGGTGGACGGCATTGAGGTTCGTATGGAGTCCACGGATGTTAGTGAACTCCATAGTGAACGCGGTGGTGGGGTTAAGCACCGCTGAAGGACCTGCTCTGTTTAGTTGCACTGTCATGGTAGAAAGGATGGGATTGGTGAAGAGGCAACGAGGATCTTAGGTTCGGGCACTAAGAAGGCCGAATGGGCACCGGCACGAAAGGGTCGGCAGGAAGCGAATTGATCCGCCGGACGGAAGGGCCCCCGTACCCTCCGGGGATGGGCCGCCGGGACCCCACTTCCGGTCACCAACCGGCACGACGTACCCACCCAAGATTATGCGCGGCATGGTGAGGCAGCCTCTCGAGGTGGTTAGCCCCGATTGGGCCCCTGTACTATACCGCGGGCGGCCAGCGGACAACCGTTTCTACGGGTCTCCCTGGCTGGCGGATCAACACTCCTCCCTTCGACAGAGGACCGAAAATACCCACACGGTACAACCTCATGCCCGGACCTAAGATCCTCGAAGAAACCGGAAAAACCACTGGCTGATCCCGGAACGCGATCCCCTTACGGAGATCACTATGGCGGTCTTTACGCCTCGTGGACGGTGGTCGCTACCCGGGCGGACACATAAGTCCTACCACCACTATGTCACTCATTTGGCACTACCCAGGGTCACGTGTAGGGAATCTAGAGTCAAAGCCTACGGACGCGAGTGACGTTAACCCCCAAAATAGATTATAGTTTAACTTTATTTCGAGTGGCGGGAGAGAAAACGGTTTTAAGAAAGTTATAATATGCTTAGTCTTCTGAATGCAATTTTTGAACGAGTGTGTTTACCCAGCTGCCTAATTTTCCGTCACGTCCTATTAATTTGATCCACAAAACTCGCGAAGGTAAACCTTTTGAAAAGCTGAAATAAAATGAATGATGGTTTAATTAACCATAAAACCAGGAAATGCATTTTTTTATAAGCTATTTATATAAAAATGCCAAAACCAATAAAAAGCTGTGTCCGGAGCTTATTATATACTATGATAAACAAATACGAACAGAAGAAAATTGATATAAGTCGGCAAATCGAGGAAAAACATCGACTTTTGACTTCATACAACCAAAGGTTTTGATACTTTGATACTAATTCAAGACTTAAATAAAAATATAGTTTTGTTTCCTGTTATATTAATAAATTTTGCATGATTACCATATGTTGTTATAAAAACATGTTCTTTTTCGTTTCAAGGTATTTCGCATGACGAAAATATTAAACGTGAAATAGAAAACTTAGTGAAACAGCTTAAAGATGTTGAAAATAAAGATTTGGTTACATCTGAATCAAGTTATTTCAACCAGTTATCGTCTATAACAGGTAGAATTTCATTATTTTTATTATTATTATTATAGTATGGTTGATGACACAGGCGGGCCAAATTTGTCTTGCGGGCCTCCTCTCTCCTAATCTAATCTGACTGTATTTTACTTTGCAGACGTTAGTGTCAACACATTGCGGAGAATAAAAAAGAGGGTTCTTTGAACCAGGGTCAATGGAAACACACCAGGAAAGAAACGTCCCCGGCTACCCAGTGTTTCAAATTTAGATGTTTTTTTTTTTTTTTTTTTTTTATTGCAGTGAATGGCGAGACGAGCAAGCCGTTCGCCTGATGGTAAGCGATACGACCGCTCATAAACAGTAGCAATATTCCACTGCGCTCGCCATCCTGAGACATAAGATGTTCAGTCTCATATGTCCAGTAGTTGCTCTGGCTACAATGTCCTTCAATCCGAAACACAACAGTGCATTTAAGCAGTGTTGTTTCACGGGAGAAATAGACATTGCGGCGGTACCCACCCAGATGGCCTCTCACATATGAGAGACCTACCACCAGTAAAATGATTTCGACATATCAGCAATTCGTAATAAAATAAATGAATTTATTGCGTTAAAAAGCAAGTTCCAACTATAAGAACTTTATTAGCAGAACTGCAAGAGTCTATTAGATTTGCTGGATCTCGTGAGACATGAGGAAAATATTATTGAAAAATGGTTTTCAATTCAAGACTAATAAAAATGAACGGTCTGTTTTGATAGAAAATTTCGAAATATCTGCTTGGAGACACAGATACTTACGAACTATAAATCAAAAGCGCCAAGAAGGAAAGCCAATAATTTATCTTGATGAAACATATGTTCACCAAACTATAAACCAAAAAAATCATGGCAAGGACCAAGTACAAGTGGAGTAATTGATAACATTTCTAAAGGTAATTTTTAACTTACTTTTATATATTATTTGGACTTGTATGTGTGTTTGCTCTTTTATTTATATATATTGTATTTCTATTACAGGGAAAAGGCATATTATAGTTCATGCTGGATCTGAGAAAGGTTTTGTACCTAATGCATTGCTGTTGTTTAGCACTAAATCCAAATGGCAAACTATCATGATGACATGAAACGTAACAACTTCATGAATGGTTGGAAGAAAAAATTAATACCTAATTTAAGTGAACCATCAGTAATAATAATGGACAATGCAAGTTATCATGTCACTCAAATAACAAGCCACCTACAATTATAATTTAAAGGCTGATATACAACTCTGGCTCACAAAAATGACATAGCATACGAGGAAAACTTCACAAAGCCGAGCTTTTATATTTGGTGAAAGAAAATAAAACTGCACCTCTATATGAAGCTGAGGAGCTTCTGAAACAGCATGGACATGAGGTCCTTAAATTGCCTCCATACCATTGTGACCTGAACGCAATAGAATTGATTTGGAGCTTGGTGAAAAGAAAAGTAGCAAGTAAAAATTTAAGTATTTCAGGTGCTGATGTAGACAAATTAATAAGGGAATGTTTCGCCAGTGTGACTGCAGCAGACTGGAAAAAATGTACAGATCATGTGATCAATATAGAAAATGAATATAAAGAAAAGGACAGAATAACAAGAAGAAGAACTTGAACCATTTCTCATCAATACCCGTGATTGATGAGAGTGAGAGTGATGAATCATTATCAGGCTTCGATTTCTGAATCAGATTTTGATTATGGATCAGAATAAATAAAATTTCTTAAAACTTATTTTTATTTTTCATATAAATACAAAATATTTATACGAGTTTATTCCCACTGTAAGACAAAACAATTTGTGTAATCATATTTTTTTACTCTTTTTGAATATATACAGCATTATTTTGCGATAAAGTATCTTGAAGAATGCAAAAACTATTCTTAGTTAGTATATTTTCGTCTAGAAATTGCAATGTTGAATTGTTCATCAATATATTTTTCGTTCCGGTCAGAAACATCGTAAAATAAATTATAATAAAAAAAATTATAATAATATAATAAAAGTATCGACTCATTTTTCCGACTATAGTCGGGTTAACAGCTGAAAGATTTTTAAATTTGCCGCCAATTTCTTGTGCCAAGACTCGCTTGTCAGGACTCTATCACCAAACTTCACAAGGTGCAAGCAGGAGTACCTCAAGGAGTGTGCTTGACCCAATCCTATACTGATCTTTACCTCAAACCTCCTCATGATAAACGGTATGGTAATCGGCACATTTTCTGACGATACAGCAGCTTTAACTGGCTGATCGGGAAAAAATCACAATTGTCTTAAGAACAAAAACTGCTGTTATATAAATGCAGTGCAGCAGTGCAGGAGGATAAGTAATTGTTGTAAACACCCCACGCTTTGTAACAAGTAAAATATATGTTATTACTCCATTTTCTTATCTTAAATTCAGTCTCAATTATTTTTACTTTTTGGTTGTATATCTTATTAAAGCGTGTATTTTAGTTTTTTAACTGTTATTTTACAATATACTAAATAAATACACTTACCAATGAGAGGTTATATTTTCATATTATCGTTTAGATCGGCTATCACAGCCAATTATAAAGCAGCCACCATACCTTTTGCTTATAATCAGTTTCAACACTCTTTTACACACATTTTTGACCGCAATATTCGTAAAATACTCAGTAATCAAGTTTATAACAAACCGCACGTCCTATGTGCTTGGCTCACACAATGTCTACCCAATAAATTATGTGGAACTATGACAAGGACCACAAATTGTGTTTCGTCACTTTCATTTTTTATAGTTTATGCATAAGTCTAAGTGAGATGGACTATAATATGTCAAATGCATGTCAAGTCTATTTTTATACAACGTCTCATCAGCCGCTGCCAATAAACAATCTCAATCCAAAATTTGCCGTTTTAGATTGACAGCTCAAATTTTTTTCTGGTACTATATTGCCAATAATCAGTCTCAGTAGTGAAAAAACTATGGCAACAGAAGGAGTCCAATCGAAAAGTAGAGAAACAATCCAGATGACTTCAATCTAATTTTTTCGATTGATTATTGGCATCGGCCTGTATGTCTGGTCCGGTGGCCAAAAGTGGAAACAACGACGTCATTTGGAATTGTCAATCTACCTGCCAGTCGCTGACATATCCGCCATTGGTTGTTTACTCAATTTATTTATTTTTCCTGCATTATTTAAAACTAGCGAACAAATGCCGAAAACTTTAAAAAGTGATCCTAGGAATGTTAGACTTTAGGTATTACATTTTACGAAGGAAGAAAGCGTCTTCAGACACCAATAATACCCTCGAAAAATTGTATTAGCGCGTAGCTTCCGCCACAGGTTTGTGTTGTCAGCTTTCAAAATAAATTCCACGAAAACAAAACTTTGTACGTACTAGTACAACAGATGTAAGTCTGTACATATCATAAACTAAAATTTATCATTACGTGCGTGGTGGCCTGTTGGTAAATGGACCAGATTTCACAACCACATTTCACGGTGGTCGCTGGGTTCGAATCTCAGGGCACACCACTGACTTTTCGGAGTCATGCGTGTATTGATAGTCAATAAACACGCACTAAAACGGTGAAGAAAACATCGTGAGGACACCTTGCATACCATAGCGATATATAAGAATTTCTATGGTATGTAAGTCCACCAATCCGCATTAGGCCAGCTTGGTGGCCTGTGATATTGCCTAACCACGCTCAAATGTACTCTCAATTGTAGAGGAGGCCCCTGCCCTGCAGTAGGACGTATATGTGCTGATATAGATACATTTGTTTATGGGTCTTGGGGAGCGATTTGTTAGAAATATTGTAAAGTAAGAAATTATATGCAGATGAAACTTGTCCAGTCATTTTCCCGACACTATTGATCGGATTGAAAAATCTTACTTTGCCCACTTTATTGCAATATCTATTTTTAATGGCAACACCAAATACGATAACAGCGACTCTCTCACCGGGTCAGATAAGTTTGTGGGACTATATTGATATTTCCGTAGGCGTTCACACCAATAGAAAAGTGACATTTGTCTAGAACCCCTCGTCGATACACTTCTTGGATCGATCATTGTTACCATCGAAGAACTGATGGCTGCTCGGGCGGAAAGGTTCTGGAGTGGAGGCCACGCACAGACAAGCACAGTTTCGCAGCTTCCTACAAGGTGGACAGACGACCTGGTTAAAGTTGCAAAAAAGAGGCTGGATGCAGGCCGACGACAGTAGGTCGATGTTGAGATCCTTTTCCTATGTTCAGCAGTGGAATTCTAATGGTTGAAGAGGGAGGGAGAGGTACCATCAAGTTTCAGTGCAATCAATGGCCACATGCTAGTGTGAATAAAATATGTTCGACGTAATTTAGCATAAGGTCTCGTTTTTATTATAATATTGATTTGAGTCACTCGTGGTATATTATTAAATGCGTTTCTATCAAAAATTGTGCATTTAGATTGATTAAACCGAGATAGGACTTAGAAAGTCAGTGATCGACATTAAAGTCCCATTTACACGGAGAAAGTTCCTCGTCTCGATTATCGTCACTACATAGTATAAAACAAAGTCGCTTTCTCTGTCCCTATGTCCCTTTGTATACTTAAATCTTTAAAACTACGCAACGGATTTTGATGCGGCTTTTTTTAATAGATAGAGTGATTCAAGAGGAAGGTTTATGTGTATAATACGCGCATATTATTGTAGAGAAATCTATATGCACCCGGGCGAAGCTGGGCCGGGCCGCTAGTAAGGATATAAAAAGTTGCATCGTGTAAAAGTTTGTCAAACATGATAATGGCATACGATTCTCGCCATGATAATCTCTCCCCTTCGAAATCGAGCTTTAGACTATTGAAATGAAATGAAATTGGTTTATTTATCAAGTAGGCAATTAAATATGTAGTTCTTATGACAAGTTAATATATAGTACTTATGCTATTACGAGGTAAGACTAACAAAATTAGTAATCGGCAGCGTGGTATCTGTATCTGTATCTGTATCAGCCCATATACGTCCCACTGCAGGGCACGAGCCTCCTCTACTATCGAGAGAACGATTGAGAGTGGTTAGGCCATATAGTCCACCACGCTGGCCTAGTGCGAGTTAGCAGACTACATAAGACATACAGCGTGGTAATCCACAATAATTGTTAGTCCTATCTTTTTTTTTGTTTATTCTGATTGTGGCCGCATTGCGCCTGATGGTGAGCGCAAATGCCGCCCAGGCGGAGTATCCATTGGCATCGGACGGCAGTCCTATGCCAATAGATACAATTATGCCGGCCTGCTAAGATGCCTCTTCACACTACGGCGGAAGGACCCAGGATTATAGGAAAGAGGGAACAGGTGAGACGGCAAACAATTCCACAGCCTGACGGTGCGGTACAAAAAAGAATTTGAGAACCGTTTGGTTCGCGCCGGGATGGTGGGACCGTCAAGCTATGGCTTCGCAAGCCAGCACGCGTGGTTCTGTTTGGAATGGAGAGAGAAGGGATCAAGTTGAACAATTCTTCAGAGCATTCACCGTGATACAGGCGGTAGAACACGCTTAGAGAGGCGACATCCCTCCGGAGTTGTAGCGACTCTAAGTTGCTCGTAACGTCTGCATCATTCACAATGCGACTGGCCCGCCACTCCATCCAAGGCATCGAGCAGGTACTTGGGCGGATCTATCCCAGAGGTGCGAGCAGTACTCCATACCCGGCCAGACCTGCGCTTTATATAAGCGACAAAGCTGACCGGGCGTGAAAAACCGACGCACCCTGTTCAGGACTCCAACCCTGCGTGATGTGGCAGTTATTACGCCCTCAATGTCATTCCTTAGATTGAGATCACAGCAGATATCCACACCAAGGATACTTAGGTCTTCCGCATTGAGAGGGGACCACCCTGAAGAATGGCGAGGGGAGAGAACGGGGATTTTTTGCACGTGAACGCACACACCTGGTTTTCTTGGCATTGAACTCAACCATATTCCTGGAACCCCATGTAGAAATGAGATCCAAGGTCCGGTTGAGCTCAATGACAAGATCTTCACGTCCCTTCACAGTTTCAGAACCGTGCTGTCATATGTATAGCAATGAATGTTGCCAAGCGACAACATGTCATTGAATGCAGAATAAACAAGGTGGGCGACAGCACCGAGCCCTGAGGAACTCCGGCATTTACCGACATGAGCGCCGAAGCGTGTCCGTCGACGACTACACGTATTCTACGCCCATGCAGAAAGCCGGAAATCCACGAACACAGGTTGCCGGGCTGACCGTATGCCGGAAGCTTGGATAGAAGACCACGGTGCCAGACCCTATCAAACGCCTTGGCTATGTCGAGGCTCACAGCAAGAGCCTCGTCACGCCGGTCAATCGTCTCACCCCAGCGATGCAGGACAAACGCTAGAAGATCACCCGTCGATCGATATTGACGGAGTTCGTATTGTCTGTCACTGATCAACGAGTGATCCTCCAGGTAGCGGACCAATTGAGCGTTTATGATCCGCTCCATGACCTTACACATCATGAGAGTGATAGCGATAGGGCGGTAATTGGTAGGGTCCGACCGATCACCCTTTTTGGGGATCGGTTGCACATTGGCCTCCCTCCAAGATTCCGGCACAACACCTGTGCAGTAGGACGCTCGGTAGAGGCGAGTCAGTGCTGGAGACAACTCGGCTGCACAAGCCCTTAAAACCACCGCTGGTATCCCATCCGGACCACTGGCTTTCCGCACATCGAGAGACCGTAACTCACGCCGCACATCACACTGCCTGATGCGAATATCTGCCATTGAGAAACCGCAATCAGGCAGTGTAGGCAGCGACTGGGAACCACGGTCTTCGAGACGGGAATTAGCTGCAAAGAGATTTGCCAGCAAGGCAGCCTTCTCTTGCGGCTTGTGGGCCAGCGACCCTTCTGGGTACCTCAGCGGTGGCAACGCTGGACGGCAGAAGTTAGATTGAACGGCCCTGGCCAACCCCCAATAAGCACGACTGCTAGTTGGGTGATCGGCCAATGCACGCCCAATCCTGCTAACGCGCTGGGCATCCGCCTAACGTAGGCCTTCTTGCAGGCCTTGGAGGCACGGTTGTAGGCTTCTTTGAGGGAACTGATATTGGGTCACGACGCTGCAACAAGAACTCTGCGAGGCTCAAGATCTTATCTCTCAGCTGGAATTGGCCAACCTCACTGCAAAAGAACAAAAAACTCAGTCCCTATTCGATGAGTTAATAAAAACTGATCCCATCATTGCTTCAGCTGCATCAAGCAATGTCATCAACAATACTATAGATCTCACAGGTGATGATACCTTTCAAAGTACCTCTAAAGTGTCAATGGCTGGGTGTAGCAAAAATAAACTTAAACGGTACATAAATGTAAATAGGTATATAAAGAAAACTCAGATATTACTATTTAAAAATAAGTTAAATAAGAAATCTTTAAATATTGTTAGAGACAAAGTAGTATTAAAAAATACAGTGGATTTATATGTCTATCAATTAGAACAGAATAGGCTTAAGCATGAAGCTGACACACAAATCTTAAACGCAGATATTAAAAATTACATACTTCTTTGCAGCTAATGACAACAAAATATGACAATGCTCAGAAGGAGATAGAGGAACACTCATCGGCTATGACAGACTTATTGAGTTATGTAAGTACAACACTGAGCGCTTTGAGTCTTTACAGAACAATATGTGTAATTTTACAGATAGGTCGCTCACTGTCTCACAGCCAATGTGTGCACCCATAACATCATCTTCTAAAGTGTGTCCAACTTTGTGTGACAGCTTAGAACATAATATTAACATTATTAATAATTCCCATCCTCTCACACATGTAAAATGTAATAAAAAATAATAAGTATGACAATGTAATTATGTACAGTGACGACATAGGAAGGACATGGGAAGGTTAGTAGGTCTGGAAAAGGGACAACTTCTCAATTACTGTATGCCTAGTGCTTCCTATTCTGACATTATGAAGAGCATTTTGGGCAGTAATTTATCTGCAGATAAAAAATTAATTATATTTATTGGAAATAGGGGTAATTTAAACAAAAAAAGAATTGTTGGAATATTATGACAGTTTGAAAAAAACTTAACTTAAACGAAATTATTATGTTTACATTACCCTACAGTGTTACTAACTACTGTGCCAGCGGAAGAGAAAATAATATTAGATATAGTTTGAATTTGACAATGCACACCTTGTCAATCAATAATAATTTACATTTAATTGACATTAATAATTATTATAATAATAAGATATTTAATAAGACAAGAGATAAAGTTTATCTTCCTCTTTTTATTAAGAGACAGGTAGCTGATGCGCTAATCATATTATTTATGTATTACAGCCAAGAACTTGGCTAACCGACAAAGCTCTATTGAGCAAATAATGTTGACTCAGATTATAGCAATCTGAAACAATTGACATTTGATAATAATTTAAATCCGATTTAAGGACAATAGAGATAAACTCTAGCTCTCCAACTGAAATAAATATTATATTGAATGTAATTTTAATAATAAACATGCTTTCAACTTGGTACATCAAAATATACAAGGTATGAGAAATAAAAATTTAGAAATTGAGTTGTTCATGAGCTGTAATAAAATTGACATTTTATGTATTACTGAACATTGGCTTAAAAGCTACCAGTTCATGTTCAATTTCAATAATCACCAAGTTGCAAGCTCGTTCAACAGAGAAAATATTTTACATGGAGGCTCGTTAATAATCATAAATAATCTTATTAAATATAAGGAAAGACTTGATATTGTGCGCCTGTCTGTTGAACGAGTTATGGAAGTAGCTTGTATAGAGATTGAAAAGTATATTGTATTAAGTGTATACAGACCCCCTTGTGCACCACATAATACCTTTTTGGAAATTATGGAAGATGCATTGCACAAGTTATGTGTTTCACCAAAAGAATTGTTGTCTGTGGAGACTTTAATATTAACATTTTAGAAGAATCTTCTATAGCTTGCAGCTTCATTAATCTTTTTAAATCATACAACCTGCATCATTTATTTTTTTAACCAACAAGAATAACTGCCTCAAGTGCTACATGTATTGATAATTTTTTACTAATTTCTCAATTTGTGAAAAGTCAGTAATTAATGTTTTAGATTCTGATCATTGTGGTCAGTATGTTTCATTACCTAGCACTAAAAGTAAAGTTCTAAGGAAAAGTATTAAGTTTGTTCCTAACAATATATATCGCATGGAAAAATTTAGACTAAATATCAAAAACAATCTGCCAGCGCTGTCCCCTCACCAAGACCCAGACAAACTGTACAGTTCATTATTTGAAATTATTAAATGTGAATTTAGAAAAGTATATAAATCTAAAACTATTATGGTAAATCAGCGAATGACATTTAGTGACGTGGGCAACCACTGGTTTATTTAAAAGTGCGAATAAACTATATAATCTGTACAATGAAAGAATGTTTAACCAAATCCGACTTTTAAGGAATATGTAAAAAATTACTCCAGAGTTTTCAAACGAGCTTGTTCCACAGCTAAATCGTTGTATTTAAGAAAATAAAATCAAAATGTCTAACAATAAAATCAAAACTACTTGGAATATTATTAATTCTGAATCTGGTAAAAACTCGGTACGTGAAAATAACTTTAATCTTAAAATAAATAATAGGAGTTGTACAGCAGATCTGGGAAGTAGCAACTGAATTTGAAAGATTTTTTACTGATATTCCAAAAATACCACCCCACATCTTCAGTCATCTTCGAGGTCTGCTTTATCTATACTTGAAAAACTTGTACCTAAATGTAACGTGGCGTTTGAGTTCTCGCAAATTGGGCCCGCAGCATATATTAAAATCATTTAAAGAAATTAGTTTTAAAAAGACCCGCAGACTTGTGGGGAATTTCTGTAATTAATATATCTTTAATCATTGAGCATATAGCACCCCACTTAGCAGAGATATTCAACCGCTGTGTGGTATCTGGTGTTTTTCCTGACCTGAGAAACTGAAACAAGCAAGGTGGTGTGCCTCTTTTAAGTCCGGTGACAGCTCGGATCCGACCAATTTCCGACCTGTTTCAATTTTACCAACGCTTAGCAAGTTATTTGAGGAAATAATTCTTACTCAATTATTAACACATTTCAACACCAATAACTTGCTACACCAGAAACAGTTCGGATTTACGAGGGGTCGATCAACAATTGACGCGGAGTATCTCTCCTAAAACAAATCTATGACGCTTGGGAAGAGTCGCAGGATGCACTTGGTGTATTCTGTGACTTATCTAAAGCCTTTGACTGCGTAGAGCACGACACTCTGGTCAGGAATTACGCCACTATGGTATCAGGAACCGAGCTCTCAATCTTTTGTCCTCCTATTTGAGCAATAGGGTACAGAAGGTTGATATTAATGGAAAACTTTCTGGAGGATCTGCGGTCACTATGGGAGTACCGCAGGGTTCAATTCTGGGACCTTTTTCTATTCCTGGTCTACATAAATGACTTACCCTATCACGTCGGGAATAATCACGAAGTTGTGTTGTTTGCGGATGATACATCTTTGACATTTAAAATTAAAAGACAACAATTAGATTTTGATGAATATAACAGTGCCCTTCGTGAAGTTTACATGGTTTAATATTAATAATTATTACTTAATGCTAAGAAAACTAAATGTATTAAATTCACACTGCCCAATGTTAGGCAATTATCTACACTGTACAAATTAACGGTGGAGAATTGGATCCTGTTGCGTCTACTACGTTTCTGGGCATTACGGTCGACGCTAAACTCCAGTGGGGGCCGCATAGTCAATAAACTATCTGGTAGATTAAGTCAGCGGCATATGCAGTTAAAACCATTAGGCGTTTAACGGATGAGGCAGCGGCAAGAATTGTCTACTTCAGCTATTTTCATAGTATAATGTCTTATGGCATTCTTCTCTGGGGAAATGCTGGCGGATATAAATAGTATCTTTTTATTTTACAAAAAAGAGCTGTTAGGGCCATTTATCAACTTGGTCCAAGAGTTTCATTGAGAGAAAAAGTTTAAAGAAGTAGATATTCTTACTGTTGCATCTCAATATTTATGAAAATTTATTATATGTTCGTAAAAAATATAACTCATTTAAGCGTAATTGTGACATGCATAGTAAGAACACTAGGAACAAACATAATCTTGCCTCACACGTTTCGTCTCCACAAGATAAATAATTCTTTTATATGGTGCAAAAGTGTACGCTTCTTTAACCAAGCTTCCCAACAGTTTAAAGAGAACTTCCAATTAATAAGTTTAAAAAAGTAATAAAAGCTAAGCTGGTGTAAAAAGGCATACTATAGAATTTCAGATTATGTGGAAGATAAACTGCTTGGGAATAAATTTATCATGTTTGAATCAAACTGACATTATTGTAACTGTGTGACATGAATCATTTTATTTGTAAATGGCGATATAAAAAAAAAAAAAAGAAAAAAAGACAGAAAAAAAGAAGACAGTTCGTGTTGCTGAGAGAGTTTCTTGCGCCGCTTCTTCTCACAGCCACAACACGTTCCGAAGCGGTGTGGTAGCAGAAAAGGACGATTCAAATCTTGTGAAAGACTATTTGAATAAAGAATATTTTGATTTTGATTTTGATTTTGATTTTGGGATCCTTCATGGCGCGACCCCTGATCCAAGCGCGATACGCCGCCTGTTTGTCACCGACAGCATCGGCGCATGCACGATTGAACCAGGAGCGTCCACGGCCCTTACTGGCGATCTCGGAGGAAGGAATGTAATATTCCATTCCAAGTCTGATCTCGTCAGCAATAGCGTTGGCACTCGCTGAGGGATCTTTACCCTCAAAGCAGCGCTGCCTCCAAGAGATGGATGCGAAATATTCCCGCATACCATCCCAATCTGCCGACGGATTAATGCCAGACTCTTCAACCTAACCTGCACGGGCGTGCGTGCAGGTGATGCGATCGGTACTGACGACCCAACCAGGCAGTGATCGGAAGTGCCCAGAGGCCCACTAACGGTCACACGATACCCGGCTGGGTGACTCGCCAGCAGAAGGTCCAGCAGAGAAGGCGCATGACGCGCCACATCCGGGATCCTGGTGGGCTGGTTCACCAGTTGTGTTAAGTCATGATTCAGAGCGAATGCTATGGGCAGCTCTGCCAGCATGATCAGTCTTGGAGGAGCCCAGC